>CM055123.1:201229515-206029515 GCA_029206835.1 Rana muscosa
CATGACAACCCAAAATTCCTATCTCAAAAAATTTGCATATTTCATCCGACCAATAAAAGAAAAGTGTTTTTAATACAAAAAAAGTCAACCTTCAAATAATTATGTTCAGTTATGCACTCAATACTTGGTCGGGAATCCTTTTGCAGAAATGACTGCTTCAATGCGGCGTGGCATGGAGGCAACCAGCCTGTGGCACTGCTGAGGTGTTATGGAGGCCCAGGATGCTTCGATAGCGGCCTTAAGCTCATCCAGAGTGTTGGGTCTTGCGTCTCTCAACTTTCTCTTCCCAATATCCCACAGATTCTCTATGGGGTTCAGGTCAGGAGAGTTGGCAGGCCAATTGAGCACAGTAATACCATGGTCAGTAAACCATTTACCAGTGGTTTTGGCACTGTGAGCAGGTGCCAGGTCGTGCTGAAAAATGAAATCTTCATCTCCATAAAGCTTTTCAGCAGATGGAAGCATGAAGTGCTCCAAAATCTCCTGATAGCTAGCTGCATTGACCCTTCCCTTGATAAAACACAGTGGACCAACACCAGCAGCTGACATGGCACCCCAGACCATCACTGACTGTGGGTACTTGACACTGGACTTCAGGCATTTTGGCATTTCCCTCTCCCCAGTCTTCCTCCAGACTCTGGCACCTTGATTTCCGAATGACATGCAAAATTTGTTTTCATCCGAAAAAAGTACTTTGGACCACTGAGCAACAGTCCAGTGCTGCTTCTCTGTAGCCCAGGTCAGGCGCTTCTGCCGCTGTTTCTGGTTCAAAAGTGGCTTGACCTGGGGAATGCGGCACCTGTAGCCCATTTCCTGCACACGCCTGTTCACGGTGGCTCTGGATGTTTCTACTCCAGACTCAGTCCACTGCTTCCGCAGGTCCTCCAAGGTCTGGAATCGGTCCTTCTCCACAATCTTCTTCAGGGTCCGGTCACCTCTTCTCGTTGTGCAGCGTTTTCTGCCACACTTTTTCCTTCCCACAGACTTCCCACTGAGGTGCCTTGATACAGCACTCTGGGAACAGCCTATTCGTTCAGAAATTTCTTTCTGTGTCTTACCCTCTTGCTTGAGGGTGTCAATGATACCCATGATTGCGGTTTTGAGTAATGAACCAGGCTGGGAGTTTTTAAAAGCCTCAGGAATCTTTTGCAGGTGTTTAGAGTTAATTAGTTGATTCAGATGATTAGGTTAATAGCTCGTTTAGAGAACCTTTTCATGATATGCTAATTTTTTGAGATAGGAATTTTGGGTTGTCATGAGCTGTATGCCAAAATCATCAATATTAAAACAAGAAAAGGCTTGAACTACTTCAGTTGTGTGTAATGAATCTAAAATATATGAAAGTCTAATGTTTTTCAGTACATTACAGAAAATAATGAACTTTATCACAATATGCTAATTTTTTGAGAAGGACCTGTAATTCAGATTAAAAAAACATTGAACTAAAGGCTGTAACATAACAAAATAGGTAAAAATCCAAGGGGGGTGAATACTTTTGCAAGGCACTATATAAAGTCTCCTATTGTTAATAAAAAGGTGCATAGAGAAGTGATGTGTACTACCCAATAGCAACCAATCAGGTATTTTCTTAACTCCTGCTTTCACTGTACTGCTTCTTTTTAATGGCCAAAAGTTACTGAACTGTGTTGATAACCTAATCATGTCTGTTAGGTTTACCAGTCTTCATGTCCAAAGCAGTTCCCAGATTCTAGAGATGTGACAGTTTGTATAACTGTGTGTGTGTATATATATTGTGACAGCAGGAAGGTAAAGTCACCTGGTTGCATCCAGGGGGGTAGATATATTTCGCCCAGATTCAGGCTTTACGCCGACTTATACAACTAGGTGGAGAGTTGTATAAGGCTAGTGGGCTCATGGATGACTCATACCTCTAGGGAGAGGGCTGGGCGTCGTGCAGACAGGGAGTTGATGAGACCAGCTGAAGCTTGTCAGCTCATTTAGGCCTCTATAAGAACTCCCAGCTTCATTAGATGTTAGCTCATGCCTGGAACCAGACCTGTGTGGACTGTCTAGGGAGAGTGAACCCCTGTGCGGTGAGACAAAGCCTGTGTGGCTATTTGCTTGGACATTTAAAACCAGGGACTTAGGGACTAGGACAGCACTAGGCTGATCCCAGTTGTTAGTTAGGAAACCTGTATGTTTAGTCAGAGGTCAACTTGACCAGGATTTATTTTGGTTATGTTTCTTTTGCTTTGCTGTGTTTTGTCACTGTAAATAGAAAATAAACCGCACCTTTTTGATTTTGAAAACCACAACCTCCGTTTGCTGGGCCTGTTTTGTGTGGGGAGCCCATCCCGGGGGTCACACACACCCGCTGCCGAGCTAACCCCCTCACAGTTGGTGGAGAACCAGTGGCAGTTTTTTTTTAAGCCAGCATGGAGGAGATACTGAAGCAGCTGGCTCTAGCAAATGCCAATCAACAGCAGACAAATGCAGGTTTGCAAAAGAGCCTTGCAGCTCATCAACAGAGCCTTGCAGCTCAACAACAGAACTTCGCAGCCCAGCAGCAAGCTCATCAACAGAGCCTTGCAGCCCAGCAGCAGACAAACGCAGCTTTGCAACAGAGTCTGGAGGCTCAGCAACGAGCCCAGCAGCAATCTGAGGCCCGCTTCATAGACCTGTTGCAGAAGCAAGAGCAGAGACTACAACAACAGATGGAAGCAGTAATGCAGCAACGTCCGCAGACCAGTGAGGAAAGCCGTCCCACTAATACCGCGTCCTTTGGGGTGAGTCGTTTATTGACAAAAATGACTGGAGAGGATGATCCAGAGGTATTTTTGACCACATTTGAAAGGACCGCTGAAAGAGAAAAGTGGCCTGAGGAGCAGTGGGCTGGACTGGTGGCTCCTCTGTTAACTGGTGAATCGCAGAAAGCTTACTATGACCTAGAGCCTAACCAAGCAAAAGACTATGTGATGCTAAAAGCTGAAATATTGGCAAGGCTGGGTGTCACCCAGGCTGTCCGGGCTCAGCGTGTGCATAACTGGACTTTCCAGCTTGGAAAACCCCCCAGGTCTCAAATGTATGATCTCATTCACCTGAGCAGAAAGTGGCTACAGCCAGAGACTTTGTCCGCACCAAAGATTGTGGAACGTGTTGT
Source organism: Rana muscosa (assembly GCA_029206835.1). Classification (NCBI taxonomy): domain Eukaryota; kingdom Metazoa; phylum Chordata; class Amphibia; order Anura; family Ranidae; genus Rana; species Rana muscosa. The sequence continues at coordinate 201,232,637 of CM055123.1, forward strand.
AATGGATCGGTTTTTGAGAGCTCTTCCTACTGCCATCCAAAAGTGGGTAAGCCATGGAGACCCAGAGACGGCCGATGGTCTTGTGGATCGTGTGGAGAAATACTTGGCTACAGAGAACCTGACGGCCTCTTCCAGAGACACTCGGACTTTCCACCCTAAGACCAGACCATCCCCAGGGGCGGATAAGAGGATTCCAAGGGGTGAGGGTGGAGAGAGTGAGAGGGTGGGAGCTCTACCCCAAGTTTGGCGAGAACAGCCTGGGAAATCAGCGGCTCAAGAGGCGGCAAGAAGGATCGTTTGCTACCGCTGCCGGCAAGCGGGACATATTGCAGCCAATTGCCCGGTTGTGGAGGAACCCATGCAGTGTGACTTTCTGACGGGCAGACGTCAGTCGCTGTGTGCGACAGTCGCATGCACTGCCATTCGAGGAACTGAGAAACATTTATGCAAAATGTGTGTTAATGGTAGAAATGTTGTGGTATTGCTGGATTCAGGTAGCCTTGTGACCCTGATAAAGGCTGAGTTAGTTAAAACAGAGGTCTCTGGGAATAGCAAGGTAGCTGTTATTTGTGTGCATGGGGACACCCGAGAGTATCCAGTGACTACAGTGTGTTTCGAGACCCCCAAAGGTACCCTCTCTCATCCAGTGGGCTTAGTATCTCAGTTACCGCATGACGCCATTGTGGGAAGGGATTTTCCGAAGTTCTGGGAACTGTGGGATGATCCTGAGCCCCTCACTGGTGCCCCTATGTACCAGGAATGTGATAGCCAGAACTCCCCTGAGAGTGGTGAGGACTCTCCGGAATTTCCCTTATCAGTATTGGCAGGGGAGACTCAAGAAACTGGAGAGGAGCCCACCTCCTCAGACGAAAACCTACCGTCTGTGGAGTTTTCTGATCTTGAGGTTCACAGGGAAAACTTTGCCACAGAACAGTTGAAAGACCCCGCCCTAATAAAGGCACGGGAAAACGTAGTGAAAATAGATGGCGAGTTAGTGAACCCAGATAATACCTGCACTTACCCATACTTCAGCGTAGAGAAGGACCTACTGTATCGGGTGGCAAAAAGGGCAGAAGAAACCGTTGAGCAGCTTGTGGTGCCCAAACCTTACAGGAAGTTGGTGTTGGAGTTGGCCCATGGGCACATTCTTGGAGGTCATCTGGGGACAGAGAAAACCCGAGAGAGGGTATTACAGAGATTCTATTGGCCGGGGGTGATGAAGGACGTAGAAAATTATTGTTCCTCCTGCCCTGTGTGTCAGAGGTTGGCCCCGATGCCACATTTCCGTAGCCCGCTGGTCCCTCTACCCATCATTGAGGTCCCGTTTGAGAGGATCGCCATGGATTTGGTAGGTCCTATAATCAAGTCCGCTAGGGGGCACCAGTACATATTAGTTATAATGGACTATGCCACCCGTTATCCAGAAGCGATCCCTCTCCGAAATACCTCGGCCAAAACCATAGCCAAAGAGCTATCTCTTGTTTTTAGCCGGGTGGGTATTTGTAAAGAACTGCTTACGGACCAAGGTACACCCTTTATGTCCCGGGTTATGAAAGAGCTGTGTAAATTGTTCAAAGTGACGCAATTGCGTACGTCTGTGTATCACCCCCAAACCGATGGGCTGGTTGAAAGATTCAACAAAACCCTAAAACAAATGTTGAAGAAAGTGGTGGATAGAGATGGAAAGGATTGGGACTGTTTACTTCCTTATTTGATGTTTGCTATTAGGGAGGTGCCCCAATCCTCTACGGGATTCTCCCCCTTTGAGTTACTGTATGGGAGACACCCAAGAGGGCTGTTGGATATTGCCAAGGAAACTTGGGAAAGTGAGAGTTCTCCCCACAGGAGTGTGATTGAGCATGTCGCCCTGATGCAAGACCGAATTGCACAGGTAATGCCCATCGTGAAGGAACATTTGGCCCAAGCGCAGTTGGCACAGCAGAGAGTGTACAACCGTGGAGCCAAGACCCGTACCTTTTCCCCGGGGGATAGGATATTGGTACTTGTCCCTACGGTTGAAAGTAAATTCCTTGCCAAATGGCAAGGCCCCTACGAGATAATGGAAAAAGTGAGCGAAGTGAATTACAAGGTCAGACAACCAGGAAGGCGAAAGCCCGAACAGATCTATCACGTTAATCTGTTGAAAGCCTGGAGGGATAGAGAGTCCCTAGTCGCAGACACTTGGTCACCAGCTCAAACTGGTTGCGTGATTCCTGAGGTTGGAATAGCAGCCACCTTGTCACAACCCCAACAACAGGAGGTTAAGGAGTTTGTGCTTCGCAACAAGGAGGTATTCTCTGAGCTGCCGGGACAAACATCTGGGGTAGAGCATGACATCATTACCCCGCCCGGTGAAAGGGTGAAGTTAAAACCCTATCGGATCCCAGAGGCTCGACGGGAGGCAATACGGGAGGAAGTACAGAAAATGCTGAACTTAGGGGTGATAGAGGAGTCCCAAAGTGATTGGTCTAGTCCCATCGTGTTGGTGCCTAAACCGGATGGGAGCTGGCGATTTTGTAACGATTTTCGTCAGTTGAACAAAGTTACAAAATTTGACACCTACCCCATGCCACGTATAGATGAGTTGATCGACCGGCTGGGAACAGCCCGATACATGACGACTCTTGACCTCACAAAAGGGTATTGGCAAATCCCCCTGGCCAAGTCGGCCAAAGAGAAAACCGCATTTGTAACCCCAGACGGGGCGTTCCAATATAAAAGAATGCCGTTCGGGTTACAGAATGCGCCGGCCACATTCCAGCGGAAAATGGACCAGATGCTGAGGCCCCATCGGAAGTATGCTGCGGCTTACCTGGATGACGTAATTGTCCATAGCACAGATTGGGCCTCACATCTGCCAAAAGTGCAAGCAGTCCTGGACTCTGTTCGGGAAGCGGGGTTTACGGCTAACCCCAAGAAGTGTACCATTGGGCAGGAGGAGGCCAAATATCTTGGGTACACCATTGGGAGGGGAGTAATAAAACCCCAACTCAACAAAGTCGAGGCCATCCAGAGTTGGCCACGTCCCAACAGCAAGAAGCAGGTACGAGCCTTTCTGGGAATCGCTGGGTATTATCGGCGATTCATTCCCCACTTTGCTTCTAAGGCTGTGCCCCTAACCAACCTGACGAAGGGGAAAGGGTCGGTCATGATTAAATGGACCCCCGAGGCTGAGGCAGCATTCCAATTCTTGAAACAAGCCTTATGTAGCCAGCCAGTGTTGTACTCACCCGACTTCTCTAAAGACTTTGTCGTACAAAGTGATGCGTCAGATGTGGGGTTAGGAGCAGTATTGTCCCAGGTCTGGAACGGGGAAGAGCACCCAGTCATTTACCTCAGCAGGAAGTTGAAGTCCCATGAGGTAAATTACGCCACCGTTGAAAAGGAGTGTTTAGCGGTGAAGTGGGCTCTAGATTCCCTTCGGTACTACCTGCTAGGTAGGCACTTTGACATGGTTACGGATCACGCTCCGTTAAAGTGGATGGCTCAAAACAAGGAAACAAATAGAAGAGTGAATAGGTGGTTCCTGGCCCTCCAGGAATTCAACTTCACAGTAAAGCATCGCCCTGGCGTTCAAATGGGGAATGTGGATGCTTTGTCTCGAGTACATGAATGCCTGATTGCTGGTGTTCCAACCCCGAGGTTAAAACAAGAGGGGGGGGGTATGTGACAGCAGGAAGGTAAAGTCACCTGGTTGCATCCAGGGGGGTAGATATATTTCGCCCAGATTCAGGCTTTACGCCGACTTATACAACTAGGTGGAGAGTTGTATAAGGCTAGTGGGCTCATGGATGACTCATACCTCTAGGGAGAGGGCTGGGCGTCGTGCAGACAGGGAGTTGATGAGACCAGCTGAAGCTTGTCAGCTCATTTAGGCCTCTATAAGAACTCCCAGCTTCATTAGATGTTAGCTCATGCCTGGAACCAGACCTGTGTGGACTGTCTAGGGAGAGTGAACCCCTGTGCGGTGAGACAAAGCCTGTGTGGCTATTTGCTTGGACATTTAAAACCAGGGACTTAGGGACTAGGACAGCACTAGGCTGATCCCAGTTGTTAGTTAGGAAACCTGTATGTTTAGTCAGAGGTCAACTTGACCAGGATTTATTTTGGTTATGTTTCTTTTGCTTTGCTGTGTTTTGTCACTGTAAATAGAAAATAAACCGCACCTTTTTGATTTTGAAAACCACAACCTCCGTTTGCTGGGCCTGTTTTGTGTGGGGAGCCCATCCCGGGGGTCACACACACCCGCTGCCGAGCTAACCCCCTCACAATATATATATATATATATATATATATACACACACAATCTCACAAAAGTGACCCCCCCCCCCCAACATTTTTGAAAATATTTTATTATATCTTTTCGTGTGACAACACTGAAGAAATTACACTTCGCCACAATGTAAAGTAGTGAGTGTACAGCTTGTATAAAAGTGTAAATTTGCTGTCCCCTCAAAATAACTCAACACACAGCCATTAATGTCTAAACCACTGGCAACAAAAGTGAGTACACCCCTAAGTGAGAATGTCCAAATTGGGCCCAAATAGTCAATATTTTGCCTGGCCAGCATTATTTTCCAGCACTGCCTTAACCCTCTTGGGCGTGGAGTTCACCAGAGCTTCCCATGTTGCCACTGGAGTCCTCTTCCACTCCTCCATGACGACATCACAAAGCTGGTGAATGTTAGAGACCTTGTGCTCCTCCACCTTCCGTTTAAAGATGTCCCTTAGATGCTTAATAGAGTTTAGGTCTGGAGGCATGCTTGGCCAGTCCATCACCTTTACCCTCAACTTCTTTAGCAAGGCAGTGGTCATCTTGGAGGTGTGTTTGGGGTCGTTATCCTGTTGGTGTACTTCCCTGCTGCCCAGTCTCCGAAGGGAGGGGATCATGCTCTGCTTTAGTATGTCACAGTACATGTTGACATTCATGGTTCCCTCAATGAACTGTAACTCCCCAGTGCCGGCAGCACTCATGCAGCCCCAGACCATGACACTCCCACCACCATGCCTGACTGTAGGCAATACACACTTGTCTTTGTACTCCTCACCTGGTTGCCGCCACAAACGGTTGACACCATCTGAACCAAATAAGCTTATGTTGGTCTCCTCATCAAACCACAGGACATGGTTCCAGTAATCCATGTCCTTAGTCTGCTTGTCTTCAGAAAACTGTTTGTGGGCTTTCTTGTGCATCATCTTTAGAAGAGAATTTCTTCTGGGACGACAGCCATGCAGACCAATTTGATGCTGGCAGCACTCATACGTCTATTTCCCAAAGACAACCTCTCGAAATGTGACCCTGAGCACGTGCACTCAACTTCTTTGGTCGACCATGGCGAGGCCTGTTCTGAGTGGAACCTGTCCTGTTAAACTGCTGTATGGTCTTGGCCAGCATACTGCAGCTCAATTTCAGGGTCTTGGCAATCTTCTTATAGCCTAGGCCATCTTTTTGTAGAGCAAAAATTCTTTTTTTAAGATCCTCAGAGAGTTCTTTGCCATGAGGTGCCATGTTGAACTTCCAGTGACCAGTATGAGAGCCTAAGATTGATAACACCAAATTTAACACACCTTCTCCCCATTAACATCTGAGACCTTGTAACACTAACAAGTCACATGACACTGAGGAGGGAAAATGGCTAATTGCTCCCAATTTTGGCATTTTCACTTAGGGGTGTACTCACTTTTGTTGCCGGTGGTTTAGACATTAATAGCTGTGTGTTGAGTTATTTTGGGGGGACAAAAAAAATGTACACTATTATACAAGCTGTACACTCACTACTTTACACTATAGCAAAGTGTAATTTCTTCAGTGTTATCACATGAAAAGATATAATAAAATATGTACAAAAATGTGAGGGGTGTACTCACTTTTGTGAAATGCTGTATATACTGTGTATATGATTATATATTTATTTTCATTTGTCTTGGATAACTTTTTTTTCTAGGACACACATGTTTTTTAGTGGCATAGGATAGTAGGTACATTTTCTTTAAAAAGAAATGTAAATATAAATATAAATATATATATATATATATATATATATATATATATATATATATATATATACTGTGAGGGGGTTAGCTCGGCAGCGGTTGTGTGTGTGACCCCCGGGATGGGCTCCCCACACAAAAACAGGCCCAGCAAACGGAGGTTGTGGTTTTCAAAATCAAAAAAAGGTGCGGTTTATTTTCTATTTACAGTGACAAAACACAGCAAAGCCAAAAGAAACATAAACAAAATAAATCCTGGTCAACTTGACCTCTGACTAAACATACAGGTTTCCTAACTAACAACTGGGATCAGCCTAGTGCTGTCCTAGTCCCTAAGTCCCTGGTTTAGTAAATGTCCAAGCAAATAGCCACACAGGCTTTGTCTCACCGCACAGGGGTTCACTCTCCCTAGACAGTCCACACAGGTCTGGGTCCAGGCATGAGCAAACACCTAATGAATCTGGGAGTTCTTATAGAGGCCTAAATGAGCTGACCAGCTTCAGCTGGTCTCATCAACTCCCTGTCTGCACGACGCCCCACACTCTCCCTAGAGGTATGAGTCATCCATGAGCCCACTAGCCTCAGCTGGGCTTATACAACTCTCCACCTAGTTGTATAAGTCGGCGTAAAGCCTGAATCTGGGCGAAATATATCTACCCCCCTGGATGCAACCAGGTGACTTTACCTTCCTGCTGTCACATACCCCCCCTCTTGTTTTAACCTCGGGGTTGGAACACCAGCAATCAGGCATTCATGTACTCGAGACAAAGCATCCACATTCCCCATTTGAACGCCAGGGCGATGCTTTACTGTGAAGTTGAATTCCTGGAGGGCCAGGAACCACCTATTCACTCTTCTATTTGTTTCCTTGTTTTGAGCCATCCACTTTAACGGAGCGTGATCCGTAACCATGTCAAAGTGCCTACCTAGCAGGTAGTACCGAAGGGAATCTAGAGCCCACTTCACCGCTAAACACTCCTTTTCAACGGTGGCGTAATTTACCTCATGGGACTTCAACTTCCTGCTGAGGTAAATGACTGGGTGCTCTTCCCCGTTCCAGACCTGGGACAATACTGCTCCTAACCCCACATCTGACGCATCACTTTGTACGACAAAGTCTTTAGAGAAGTCGGGTGAGTACAACACTGGCTGGCTACATAAGGCTTGTTTCAAGAATTGGAATGCTGCCTCAGCCTCGGGGGTCCATTTAATCATGACCGACCCTTTCCCCTTCGTTAGGTTGGTTAGGGGCACAGCCTTAGAAGCAAAGTGGGGAATGAATCGCCGATAATACCCAGCGATTCCCAGAAAGGCTCGTACCTGCTTCTTGCTGTTGGGACGTGGCCAACTCTGGATGGCCTCGACTTTGTTGAGTTGGGGTTTTATTACTCCCCTCCCAATGGTGTACCCAAGATATTTGGCCTCCTCCTGCCCAATGGTACACTTCTTGGGGTTAGCCGTAAACCCCGCTTCCCGAACAGAGTCCAGGACTGCTTGCACTTTTGGCAGATGTGAGGCCCAATCTGTGCTATGGACAATTACGTCATCCAGGTAAGCCGCAGCATACTTCCGATGGGGCCTCAGCATCTGGTCCATTTTCCGCTGGAATGTGGCCGGCGCATTCTGTAACCCGAACGGCATTCTTTTATATTGGAACGCCCCGTCTGGGGTTACAAATGCGGTTTTCTCTTTGGCCAATTTGGCCAGGGGGATTTGCCAATACCCTTTTGTGAGGTCAAGAGTCGTCATGTATCGGGCTGTTCCCAGCCGGTCGATCAACTCATCTATACGTGGCATGGGGTAGGTGTCAAATTTTGTAACTTTGTTCAACTGACGAAAATCGTTACAAAATCGCCAGCTCCCATCCGGTTTAGGCACCAACACAATGGGACTAGACCAATCACTTTGGGACTCCTCTATCACCCCTAAGTTCAGCATTTTCTGTACTTCCTCCCGTATTGCCTCCCGTCGGGCCTCTGGGATCCGATAGGGTTTTAACTTCACCCTTTCACCGGGCGGGGTAATGATGTCATGCTCTACCCCAGATGTTTGTCCCGGCAGCTCAGAGAATACCTCCTTGTTGCGAAGCACAAACTCCTTAACCTCCTGTTGTTGGGGTTGTGACAAGGTGGCTGCTATTCCAACCTCAGGAATCACGCAACCAGTTTGAGCTGGTGACCAAGTGTGTGCGACTAGGGACTCTCTATCCCTCCAGGCTTTCAACAGATTAACGTGATAGATCTGTTCGGGCTTTCGCCTTCCTGGTTGTCTGACCTTGTAATTCACTTCGCTCACTTTTTCCATTATCTCGTAGGGGCCTTGCCATTTGGCAAGGAATTTACTTTCAACCGTAGGGACAAGTACCAGTATCCTATCCCCCGGGGAAAAGGTACGGGTCTTGGCTCCACGGTTGTACACTCTCTGCTGTGCTAACTGCGCTTGGGCCAAATGTTCCTTCACGATGGGCATTACCTGTGCAATTCGGTCTTGCATCAGGGCGACATGCTCAATCACACTCCTGTGGGGAGAACTCTCACTTTCCCAAGTTTCCTTGGCAATATCCAACAGCCCTCTTGGGTGTCTCCCATACAGTAACTCAAAGGGGGAGAATCCCGTAGAGGATTGGGGCACCTCCCTAATAGCAAACATCAGATAAGGAAGTAGACAGTCCCAATCCTTTCCATCTCTATCCACCACTTTCTTCAACATTTGTTTTAGGGTTTTGTTGAATCTTTCAACCAGCCCATCGGTTTGGGGGTGATACACAGATGTACGTAATTGCGTCACTTTGAACAATTTACACAGCTCCTTCATAACCCGGGACATAAAGGGTGTACCTTGGTCCGTAAGCAGTTCTTTACAAATACCCACCCGGCTAAACACAAGAGATAGCTCTTTGGCTATGGTTTTGGCCGAGGTATTTCGGAGAGGGATCGCTTCTGGATAACGGGTGGCATAGTCCATTATAACTAATATGTACTGGTGCCCCCTAGCGGACTTGATTATAGGACCTACCAAATCCATGGCGATCCTCTCAAACGGGACCTCAATGATGGGTAGAGGGACCAGCGGGCTACGGAAATGTGGCATCGGGGCCGACCTCTGACACACAGGGCAGGAGGAACAATAATTTTCTATGTCCTTCATCACCCCCGGCCAATAGAATCTCTGTAATACCCTCTCTCGGGTTTTCTCTGTCCCCAGATGACCTCCAAGAATGTGCCCATGGGCCAACTCCAACACCAACTTCCTGTAAGGTTTGGGCACCACAAGCTGCTCAACGGTTTCTTCTGCCCTTTTTGCCACCCGATACAGTAGGTCCTTCTCTACGCTGAAGTATGGGTAAGTGCAGGTATTATCTGGGTTCACTAACTCGCCATCTATTTTCACTACGTTTTCCCGTGCCTTTATTAGGGCGGGGTCTTTCAACTGTTCTGTGGCAAAGTTTTCCCTGTGAACCTCAAGATCAGAAAACTCCACAGACGGTAGGTTTTCATCTGAGGAGGTGGGCTCCTCTCCAGTTTCTTGAGTCTCCCCTGCCAATACTGATAAGGGAAATTCCGGAGAGTCCTCACCACTCTCAGGGGAGTTCTGGCTATCACATTCCTGGTACATAGGGGCACCAGTGGGGGGCTCAGGATCATCCCACAGTTCCCAGAACTTCGGAAAATCCCTTCCCACAATGGCGTCATACGGTAACTGAGATACTAAGCCCACTGGATGAGAGAGGGTACCTTTGGGGGTCTCGAAACACACTGTAGTCACTGGATACTCTCGGGTGTCCCCATGCACACAAATAACAGCTACCTTGCTATTCCCAGAGACCTCTGTTTTAACTAACTCAGCCTTTATCAGGGTCACAAGGCTACCTGAATCCAGCAATACCACAACATTTCTACCATTAACACACATTTTGCATAAATGTTTCTCAGTTCCTCGAATGGCAGTGCATGCGACTGTCGCACACAGCGACTGACGTCTGCCCGTCAGAAAGTCACACTGCATGGGTTCCTCCACAACCGGGCAATTGGCTGCAATATGTCCCGCTTGCCGGCAGCGGTAGCAAACGATCCTTCTTGCCGCCTCTTGAGCCACTGATTTCCCAGGCTGTTCTCGCCAAACTTTGGGTAGAGCTCCCACCCTCTCACTCTCTCCACCCTTACCCCTTGGAATCCTCTTATCCGCCCCTGGGGATGGTCTGGTCTTAGGGTGGAAAGTCCGAGTGTCTCTGGAAGAGGCCGTCAGGTTCTCTGTAGCCAAGTATTTCTCCACACGATCCACAAGACCATCGGCCGTCTCTGGGTCTCCATGGCTTACCCACTTTTGGATGGCAGTAGGAAGAGCTCTCAAAAACCGATCCATTACAACACGTTCCACAATCTTTGGTGCGGACAAAGTCTCTGGCTGTAGCCACTTTCTGCTCAGGTGAATCATACATTTGAGACCTGGGGGGTTTTCCAAGCTGGAAAGTCCAGTTATGCACACGCTGAGCCCGGACAGCCTGGGTGACACCCAGCCTTGCCAATATTTCAGCTTTTAGCATCACATAGTCTTTTGCTTGGTCAGGCTCTAGGTCATAGTAAGCCTTCTGCGATTCACCAGTTAACAGAGGAGCCACCAGTCCAGCCCACTGCTCCTCAGGCCACTTTTCTCTTTCAGCAGTCCTTTCAAATGTGGTCAAAAATACCTCTGGATCATCCTCTCCAGTCATTTTTGTCAATAAACGACTCACCCCAAAGGACGCGGTATTAGTGGGACGGCTTTCCTCACTGGTCTGCGGACGTTGCTGCATTACTGCTTCCATTTGTTGTAGTCTCTGCTCTTGCTTCTGTAACAGGTCTATGAAGCGGGCCTCAGATTGCTGTTGGGCTTGTTGCTGAGCTTCCAGACTCTGTTGGTGAGCTTGCTGCTGGGCTGCAAGGCTCTGTTGATGAGCTTGCTGCTGGGCTGCGAAGTTCTGTTGTTGAGCTGCAAGGCTCTGTTGATGAGCTGCAAGGCTCTTTTGCAAACCTGCATTTGTCTGCTGTTGATTGGCATTTGCTAGAGCTAGCTGCTTCAGTATCTCCTCCATGCTGGCTTAAAAAAAAACTGCCCGCATTCTCCACCAACTGTGAGGGGGTTAGCTCGGCAGCGGGTGTGTGTGACCCCCGGGATGGGCTCCCCACACAAAAACAGGCCCAGCAAACGGAGGTTGTGGTTTTCAAAATCAAAAAAAGGTGCGGTTTATTTTCTATTTACAGTGACAAAACACAGCAAAGCCAAAAGAAACATAAACAAAATAAATCCTGGTCAACTTGACCTCTGACTAAACATACAGGTTTCCTAACTAACAACTGGGATCAGCCTAGTGCTGTCCTAGTCCCTAAGTCCCTGGTTTAGTAAATGTCCAAGCAAATAGCCACACAGGCTTTGTCTCACCGCACAGGGGTTCACTCTCCCTAGACAGTCCACACAGGTCTGGGTCCAGGCATGAGCAAACACCTAATGAATCTGGGAGTTCTTATAGAGGCCTAAATGAGCTGACCAGCTTCAGCTGGTCTCATCAACTCCCTGTCTGCACGACGCCCCACACTCTCCCTAGAGGTATGAGTCATCCATGAGCCCACTAGCCTCAGCTGGGCTTATACAACACTCCACCTAGTTGTATAAGTCGGCGTAAAGCCTGAATCTGGGCGAAATATATCTACCCCCCTGGATGCAACCAGGTGACTTTACCTTCCTGCTGTCACAATATATATATATATATATATATATATATATATATATATATAAAGTCCATTCATAAACTATTCAGAACCCCCTTCACTTTTTACATTTTGTTATGTTGCAGCACGATACTACAGTTGTTTAACCAAATTCAGCCCCAGAAGGTTTTACCCCCTTAATGACCAGGCCATTTTTTGCAATACGGCACTGCGTTACTTTAACTGACAATTGCGTGGTCGTACCCAAATAAAATTCATGTCCTTTCTTTTCCACAAATAGAGCTTTCTTTTGTGGTATTTGATCACCTCTGCGTTTTTTGGGGTTTTTTTGCGCTATAAACAAAAAGAGCGACAATTTAGAAACATTTTACTTTCTACTATAAAACATATCCAATAAAAAAAATCGAAAAAAATCGAATTTCTTCATCAATTTATGCCAATATGTATTCGACTACTTATTTATGGTATAAAAAAAATCCAATAAGCGTATATTGATTGGTTTACGCAAAAGTTATTGTGTCTACAAACTATGGGATATTTTTATGGCGTTTTTTATATATTGTAATGTTGGGGGGTTGTTAGCTCAAGTGTAGCACCCACAAAAATGTTTCCTTTTGAGGGCTTGTTGGCCCACTTTTTTTAAAGAAAATCAAACAAAGTTCCAGAAATGAAAACAAAAGTAGTTTCCCTCGCAGGGGGTTTTCACCATCAACATTAAATGGTAGTATGTTCAGCCTCCTGGCTCACACATGCAAAAGTGCAAACAAAAATACCGAGCTGCCTGGCTTCCTTCAGCAGCAGCACCACCACTGCTCAGGCTCCCGCATGGAGCCCTCCTGACTCCTGTCAGCAACCTCAGACTCAGGTCTCTGGGTTTCACAGTGCAGCCTGCACTCTCTAGCTACTCCAGCTTCTCTAGCTACTCCAGTGCACACCTGCACACTCTGGGTTCTCACTTGCAAGCCTGGACTCCTCGGGAGGGTGGAGCCCAGAATCCTGGTCCTGACTCTCCTATCAGGTTCACACATACCTGAACCATCAGTGTGCCATTGAACAGTGCCAGACTGGCCGGGAGATTTCCCGGTAGGCTGCCTGCCCTGGGGCCGCTTTGAGGTAAGCTGTGGCTGTGGGTGGCTGCAGCGCTCCCCTCCCTCCTCCTGTCACACACAGCGGTCGGAGTTCTGTGTGAAAAGTTCGGCCGCGCTGTGACAAAAGTCCCACCCTCCTCCTAGACCAGCTCATGTGATAGACGCAGTGTTCTGTCTATCACAAGAGCTTGTCTAGGAGGAGGGCGGGACTTTTGTCACAGGCAGCGCGGGCTGCTGAAGGCAGGTCGGCATTACAGCATAGTCCCCGGCCCGGGAGACAGAGGTAGGTCCCAATCCCTCGCCTGTTGCAGACAGGCCACTTCCCTGAGCGGCTGCAGCAACTTTAAACCAAGAAAGAGGCGTCCGCGGGTCAGAGCACCAGCAAAGCCCCGCCCCCTCCCTCCCTGCACACAGATTCGCCCACCTATGTGTCTACACAGCCACCTTCACCTGCTTCCCATCACTGGAGCGCCCACATAGGCAGTAGCGGTGCTGCGCATGGAGGAAAGGGGCGGGGGCAATATTTACTTGCCAAAGGTGGAAGATCTGTTGTGACAGCAAGTCGTTCACAGAGTGGCTTGCTAGTTGTTACATGACAACCATGAGATATTTGGATTTTTTTTTTATATTATTATATATTTTTGTATGTATTTATTTATGTGTGACTTTTATTTTTATTTATTTATGTGTGTATTTATTTATTTTTATATGTATTTACTTGTATTTATTTATGTGTGTATTTATTTTAATTTATTTTGCTAAGGACAAACGCAACTGTCTGTGTAGTACACTGATGAAAGGAACTTGGGGTGTCCGCATACACACTTTAACCGCTTCCCGCCCAGCCCATAGTCAAATGACGGCCGCAGGAACCTTTCGTCCCTCCGGGCGGCCGTCATATGACGTGATTCCCGCAGTGTGGAGCGCTCGCCGCATCACTGGGGACCCGATGCGCGTGCCCGGTGGCCGCGATGTCTGCCGGGCACCCACGATTGCTCGTCACAGAGCCAGGGACGTGGATCTCTGTGTGTAGACACAGAGATCCACGTCCTGTCAGGGAGAGGAGACCGATAGTATGTCCCTTGTACATAGGGACACCAATCGGTCACCTCCCCCAGTCAGTGCCCTCCCCCACACAGTAAGAATCACTCCCAGGGAACACATTAAACCCCTTGATCGCCCCCTAGTGTTAACCCCTTCCCTGCCAGTGACATTTATACAGTAATCAGTGCATATTTATAGCACTGTTCACTGTATAAATGTGAATGGTTCCAAAATAGTGTCAAAAGTGTCCGATCTGTCCGCCGCAATATCGCAGTCCTGACAAAAATTGCAGATAATCGCCATTACTAGTAAAAAAAAAAATCTATCCCTATTTTGTAGGCGCTATAACTTTTGCGCAAACCAATCAATATACGCTTATTGCAATTTTTTTTACCAAAAATATGTAGAAGAATACGTATCGGCCTAAGCTGAGAAAAAAATATAAAAAATAAATAAAAAATTGGGATATTTATTATAGCGAAAAGTAAAAAAATATTGTTTTGTTTTTTCAAAATTGTCAGTCTTTTTTTGTTTATAGCGCAAAAAAAATAAAAAATCGCAGACATGACCAAATACCACCAAAAGAAAGCTCTATTTGTGGGAAAAAAGGACGTCAATTTTGTTTGGGAGCCACGTCGCACGACCGCGCAATTTTCATTCAAAGCGTGACAGTGCTGAAAGCTGAAAATTGGCCTGGGCAGGAAGGGGGTGAAAATGCCCGGTATTGAAGTGGATATTAAACAATCAATTTATTTACTGTACAGGATTTATAATTTCATCAACAGTTTGCGCAGCACTTTACACCAATGAGGGCAGACAGGACAATTATTATACAATTCAATACAGGAGGAATCAGAGGGCCCTGCTTGTTATAGAGCTTACAATCTAAAAGGGCGGGTCAGGTGATACAAAAGGTAATAACTGGGGAATGAACTGATGGAGAAAATAGAATTGATCTCTTTTCCCAAACAAAATGTATGCCCCTTTTTTCGCACAAATAGAGCTTTCTTTTGGTGGTATTTGATCACCACTTTTATTTTTTGCGCTATAGGCAAAAAAAGACGAACAATTTTGAAAAAAAAAACATATTTTTTTACTTTCTGCTATAAAACATACCAATTAAAAAATGTCTTCATCAATTTAGACCAATATGTATTCTGCTACATATTTTTGGTAAGCAAAGCTACAAAAAGCATAAATTGATTGGTTTGCGCATAAGTTATAGTGTCTACAAACTATGGGATATTTTTTATTTTTGGCAATTTTTTTGCTGCAATTGTGGGCACGGTAAGGCTGCAATTGTGGGCACGGTAAGGCTGCAATGGGCATGGTAAGGCTGCAATTATGGGCACGGTGAGGCTGCAATTATGGGCATGGTAAGGCTGCAATGATGAGCACGTTAAGGCTGCAATTGTGAGCAGGGTAAGGCTGCAATGATGGGCACAGTAAGGCTGCAATTATGGGCATGGCGAGGCTGCAATGATGGGCATGGTGATGCTGCAATGATGGGCACGGTGAGGCTGCAATGATGGGAACGCTGAGGCTGCAATAATGGGCACGGTGAGGCTGCAATGATGGGCACTGTGAAGCTGCATTGATGGGTACAGTGAGGCTGCATTGATGGGTACAGTGAGACTGCAATGATGGGTACAGTGAGGCTGCAATGATGAGTACAGTGAGGCTGCAATGATGAGTACAGTGAGGCTGCAATGATGGGTACAGTGAGGCTGCAATGATGGGCACAGTGAGGCTGCAATGATGGGCAGTGAGGCTGCAATGATGGGCACAGTGAGGCTGCAATGATGGGCACAGTGAGGCTGCAATGATGGGCACAGTGAGGCTGCAATGATGGGCACAGTGAGACTGCATGGACTGGCAGAGAGGCTGCATTGATGGGCACAGTAAGGCTGCATTTGATGGGCACTCTGACATCTTGACATCTCCTGTACCATGCCCGCAGCCTCTGAAATCTCCTGTACCATGCCCGCAGCCTCTGACATCTTGACATCTCCTGTACCATGCCCACAGCCTCCAACATCTCCTGTACCATGTCTGCAACCTCTGACCATCTCCTGTACTATGCCCGCAGCCTCTAACCATTTCTTGTATCATGTCCGCAACCTCTGATCATCTTGTCTTATATTATGTCTGCAGTCTCTGAGAGAGTCTGGAGAGGAGTCAAGAATGGGAGCGCCGCCGGGATGGGGGTCATGGGAGAAGTCAGACTTGTGTGAACTGTGGAGAGGAGACTATAGGAAAACCAGAGCCACCAAGCTGGAGCCCACTGATTGAGCCCTGCAAGGTGCACCTAAGAGGAGGTCAGTGACAGCGCCGCCAGGCCAGTCTGAGGGGGGGGGGGGTCACTGATGTAAGGGGGGAGTAAATACAATAATGTAAGGGGGCACTGATATAAAGGTTTCCCCCTTATATCAGTAACCCACCCCCTTACCTTAGTGTATTCTTTCTGCGGAAGGTCGTCTCTGGTCATCAGTGTCCCCCCACATTCCCAGAGTCCCAGATGTCCCCCTTGATAGTTGCTCCACTTTTAACTGGAATTTGCTGTATATATATATATATATATATAGATATATATATAGCCCTATGTGCTTTTATATCTGTCTTATCTATATATAATACGCTCTTCAAATGAGTTTTAAAATGCATGGTTTTCCCTTTTATGAACAAGAAAATAATGATGTTATGCTGTTGGGCTGGTATAATAATGCTATGGGGCTGGTATGACATTTTTTCCAGGGCTGGTTTTTATTCCCAGTCCGGCCCTGCCGTTGAATCTTAAAACCCAGGACCCAGGACTGGGGATTTCATCCCACCCGGATCTTCAAGAAATCCCCAGGCTCCAGGTCCCTAAGTGGACTTTATTAAATAATGAGGAAACTGAAATGCCAATTTCCTCTGTACATTATAAGCTCCCTGGAGCCCCTCAACCTGTCCAGTTGAGAATTCTGGGTCACTACACTGGTGGGGTACCACACTACCACAATATATATATATATATATTTTTTTTTTGTACTAGTAATGGCGGCGATCAGTGATTTTTAGCAGGACTGCGACATTGCGGCAAACAAATCGGACACCTAATGCCTTGTACACACGACCGGACTGTCCGTCGGAATAAAGTCCGACTGGTTGTCCAACGGAGTTCCGACGGAATTCCACTCAAGCTGTCTTGCATACACACGGTCAAACAAAAGTCCGATTGTCAAAAATGCGGTGATGTACAACACGTACGACGAGCCGAGATTAATGAAGTTCAATAGGCAGTTCGGCTCTTCTGCTTGATTCTGAGCATGCGTGGTTTTTAGTCCATCGAAATTGCATACAGACGAATGGACTTTCCGATAGAAATTTTTGTCCGTCGGGAAAAAAAGAAAACAAGTTCTCTATCTAAGTCTGTCGGAATTTCAGAAGGAAAAAGTCAGATGGAGCATACACACGGACGGAATATCCGATGAAAAGAGCCCGTCTGACTTTTTCCATCGGAAAATCTGGTCGTGTGTACAAGGCATAACTGACACTTTTTTGGGGACCAGTGACATTATTACAGTGATCAGTGTTACTGTACTAATGACACTGGGAGGGAAGGGGATAACATCAGCGGCGATTAAAGAGTTAAGTGTGCTCCTAGCTGGTGCTTGCTAACTGTGTGAGGGATGGACTGACTGGATGAAGACAAAGTTCAATGTTCCTGCTTAGCAGGAACACAAGATCTCCATCTTCATCAATGTCAGAATGGCGATCTGCCTTGTTTACACAGGCAGATCGCCGTTCTGTCTCTCTGGGAAATGATCATGGGTGGCCGGCGGAAATCGAGCCTGCCGGACCGGCTGATTGATTGGTATCCCCTGTGTTCAATCACTGTGCGATCGGGCGGGCGGCGCACGCGCGTCACCCAGTAGCTATTGCACGAAATGACATACAAGTATGTCATTTCGTGCAATAGAGTTGACCTGCCGCAGTATATGTGTGGTAGGCGGTTGGCAAGTGGTTAAATTAATATTTTTCCTCTATATGTACACTCAGTACCCTATAATGACAAAGTGAAAACAGAATTTTTGAAACGTTTGAAAATGTATGGAAAAGGAAAACTGAAATATCAGATTGGCATAAGTATTTAGACCTTTTGCAACAACACTTAAAGTGTAGCTCAGGTGCCTCTCATTTCTCTTGATCATTACTGAGATGTTTCTACACCTCAATTGGAGTCCACCTGTGGTAAATTACACAAATTGTTTCGACATGATTTGGAAAGGCACACACCTCTCTATATTAGGCCTCACAGCTGACAATGCATACTGTATCAGAGCAAAAGCCATGAGGTTAAATGAACTACCTGCAGAGCTTAGAGACAGGATTATTGCAAGGCACAGATCTGGGGAAGGCTACAAAAAACATATTCTGCTACACTCAAGGTTCACAAGAGAGCAGTGGCCTTCATAATTCTCAAATGGAAAACTATTGTCATAACCAGGACTCTTTCGAGTGCTGGTCACCCAGCCAAACTGAGCAATCGGGGAGAAGAGCCTCAGTAAGACCAAGAACTCGAGGGTCACTCTGAGCTTCAAAGACCTTGTGTGGAGATGGGACAAAGTTCCAGAAGGACAGCCATCACTGCAGCCCTCCACCGATCTGATCTTTATGGCAGAGTGGCTAGACAGAAGCCTCTCCTCCGTGCAAAACACATGAAACCCTGCTTAGAGTTTGCAAAAAAGCACCCAAGGGACTCTCAGACAGTGAGGAACAAGATTCTCTGGTCTGATGATAGCTATATTGAACTGTTTGGCCTCAAATCTAAATGTTATGTCAGGAGGCAACCTGGCACTGCACATCACCTGCCCAATACCATCCGCACAGTGAAGCATTGTGGTGGCAGCATCATGCTGTGGGAGTGTTTATCAGCAGCAGGGACTGGGAGGCTGGTTAAAGTTGATGGAAAGCTAAATGGAGCAAAGTACAGAGATATCCTCAATGAAAACCTGTTTCACAGCGCTCAGACTGGGCTGACGGTTCACCTTCCAACATGACCTAAGCACACAGCCAAGACCATACAGGAGGCTTAGGGACAACTCTGTGAATGTCCTAGAGTGGCCCAGCCAGAGCCCTGACTTGCGCTCTATTGAACATCTCTGGAGAGACCTGAAAATGGTTGTCCATCAATGGTCCCCATCCAACCTGACTGAGCTTGAGAGCTTGTCGCCTCATAACCAAAAATACTAGCTGGCACAGTGAACACATGACTCCAAACTAAACACAGTTTAGCTCCAGGGCATTACTGTAGAATTGGCAAATTAGGAAAATATTTGGAATCGTACACACAAAAAAATAATAATTTGCATGCCCTTGTCACAGAAATGGGTGCTGTCTATGAGGCGACTTTACTGTTGGCAGACAAGAAGTAGTTAAATTAGCCTATATACTTAGTCCTACACCATACCTCCCAACTGGCACGGATTCTGCAGGTTTTACCCGCATAGGCCCCTCCTTCCCGCAGTCCCGCAAGAGTGTCATTTTTCCAGGAAGCAGAAGGCACAGCAGACAGCCATGAAGAGGAGGAAACAGCGAACGAGCAGGTAAGCCCCCCCCCCGCGATCGGCGGGCAAAAAAACAGATTTGAATGTCCCGCGGTGGGACTTTTAAAAGTTGGGAGGTATGCTACACCTTCTGGAAGATTATACCACACCTTATTGTTCATTCTTTTACCTGTTCACAAGGTGTGCAGGAAATTCAAAGGGGCAATACACCTAATATTGTAAAAGCCCACCTAATCATTAATGTGACTGAAAATGGAAGAGGATTGCAGCTGCAAACCCATGCAAGCGCGCCCAAATAACCTGTGCTCTCTATGATAGGAGGCTGACATCCGGACAAATGTGGGTGCTTATATTGTATTTAAAAGTTAGCACTTTCTGGTGTGTGTTTTTCTGACTTGAATAAAGTCTTCTCTATGCTTGATCAAACATAGGACAATCCCAGGCAAATGTGCTCCAAATTTTTAAAGCGATGGTAGGGGGAAAAAAAATTGAAGTTGTGTATAAATTAGCAGGCACCTTTATATACCTTTTGTCTCATGTAGAGTTTCCTGGATCCCCCAAAACTCTTGGCAATTTGTAATGCACTTACTGCCCAAACTTTACACCACTTGTTTGTTTAGGCCAAACAAAAGTTGTATCTGCTATGTGTAACCAATAGGTCGTGCTCGTTGGATCAGAGCTCTGAAAACCTTTTAAATATTTAATATTAGAGAATAGTTGCTGCCTGGTGGTCTCTTTAGTCATTGGAATAAGTCAGCATTGCCCTTTTGCTGAGATGTTTCAGTCCGCACCTTCTCTCATTACCAGAGCTACGGGTCTTTGTTATACTGCAAGGATTTAAACTCTCTAAAGAAGTTTCAATGAGCATCCCACGCTTTCCCCTTTCTGTTGTCCTTTCATATTCTTGCTGTGTTCCCAACACATGTAGCCAAGCAGTCATATATTAGTAGAGACTGATTAACCATCCTTTTGAAACCTGGAGTATGACTCAGACACACTGCAGGATGATATCACCAGTTAAGCTCTTTCTATAGCATCTTCTTCCCAGCTCTGAGGATCTAATACTGTTTTTACGCTTACATTTGAACATTTGAATCCCTGCTAACTATAAATACAGATGGTACATTTTTTAAGCTTCTAAACTGCTCGTGTATGATGGTTTAGGAAGTCCTTTAGGAGAACCTGTAACGAGAGGAATATGCAGACTTCTATTGCTGCAATTGATAAAAAAAATGTTTGCAGGCAATAAAATTAGAGATGCCTGTTCAGCTTACCTGTTCTTAGTGAATCTGCAAATATAGAAGCAAATAGATGCATGATAGCCAGGCAGTTTGTATTTAGTGATAGGAAGGCCAGCAATGCCGTGCTCTGTTTTTAGATCTTTGGTCTACTGATGGAGGAAAGAATGATGCCTGCGTAACGTATGCCATAATGTGCTGGCGTATTGGTAGAACCACTCAAAGATGTTCACATATTGTTTTTTGTCTTACTCAATAAAGTTTTATTTTACCTAATGTACCTGTTAAAGCAGTATTAAACCCAAATCCACAAATGTAATATATTGCAGCTTACCAATAATAAGATGTGGTGGCTGCATTTGTTTTATTTTTTAGGATTTTTTCCCTGTTTTCACCTGGTAATCTGGCCAGTAACACACCTCCTGTATTATACATTTATGTTTTTTAGATACTCCATACATACATCAACTCCTGAGGAAGCGAGTAGAGCTCGCGAAACGCATCAAGTTTATAGATGTATATGTATGCTTTATACTTTGATACTAGAACTATATGTTCATTATTATATAGCAATTGCATCATGCTAATTTTACGGGTTGTTTTATATGTCCATGTTCAATACATGTTCAATGTATGGTGAGAGTTCACAGATGTATATGTGTATATATATGTATATGTGTATATATATATATATATATATATATATATATATATCTTTTTACTCTAACACTGGAATAATATGTTCATGATTATAGCAATCACAGCATGCCACCTTTACATGTTGCTCTGCACGTTCCTATGTTTCTAATGTAGCAATACCCCCGTAGGGGCCGTTGGTTTAAGATTTGGACCTGCCGTTACCTTGCTGTTCACCACGTCCATCTAGGGGTCTTCCTTGAAGAGTTGTTAATAAATGTCTGCACCAAACACTTAGTCTCTTTTTCTCAAGGGTTTATTTCAAGAACTTCAGACAGAGGGATGGAGGGTTAGGGGAGATTCAGGTACCTTAGGTTTTGCGGATCACGGGTACTTTCCTTAATCCAGAGGACCAATAACTTCCACACTGGATGTAGCATCCAACGGATAGGCCTCTCTCACTGACCTAGCAGCCGGTGCGAGCTCGTTCAAAAGTCTCTGCCACAGACTTGTTTCTTCACACGCTTGGTAAAGTTCTGAAACATAACACACAGTGCCAGGATCTTTCAGCCAGGCCGGCAGCACTGTGAGGTAGATTTGATCCGGATGCGTCCTTCAATTGAGTCCTCAATTGCTCGGTCCTGTCCCGCAGGCAAGGCGACACAGGACCATCTCTGGATCAGCAGGCCCCAGCAACTCTCAGTAACGGAGCCTCTGGGGGTCATCAGGCCCAGAGGCAGAAAACTGAAAACACATCCCTGAGGCCAGGAGGGCCATCAGGTCAGGATCGGAAGACCCCGCCAAAACGGTGTCTGCCCCTTAAGTACCCTCTCCCAGAATGCACAGCGGGGTGACCAATCCCACTGAGCTGCTTCTGGGCAAGAGGTACCCAATACATCCAGCCAGCTGCAGTTCCAACCTTGACCCGTGGTGACAACGAGGAAGGTGGAAAATGTGCAATTCAGCTGAACTGGAACAGAGACCCATAATTTGGTACAATTATTCTGAGTTGAACTATAACTCAGACAACTAAATTTACACTAGGGCCTACCCAATAGGAGCAGGGAGCTACACACTTCCCCCACCGCAACAGACAATGTCCTCTTCGTCAAGAATTTTTTTTTGACTCTCACTCCTGAGAGTCGATACCTGAATCTCAAAAACTTGAATGGGGAAGGGAAAGGGCGAGGTAGCAAAGAAATACAAAATTAACATGTACACGAGATAACGTCACATCAATGTAAATTACTATATCTCTCTCACTATCTATCTAAACCACCCATTCTCCAGTAGTTTGATAGAAGATCCATACACCTGAAAGAAAAACAGACACAGGCAATCATATAAACACTGTACAATAGGAAGCAAAGCCTCACTTCCAAAGAAATGAGCCTCTCTTTCCCCCATATGTATTTTTGTGTGTGTGTGGGTAACTAGATGTACAAAGAAACAATGTCCAGTTGTGTGAACACACTCCCACAACCCAGTGGCAGAAGAGCAACATGACAGAGTCCTTTAACACAAGTACCGGTCCAGGTAGTGGAATCTTGATCCCAAAGTTTCCGGTAACCCGACAGTAGCTAGCTATTTTACCCCACAGTTCCTTAAAAGAAAAGCAAGAAAAAATCTTTTTCTTTAGCAAAGTGACAAAAAAAAAAAAAACTTCACTACGAATGATCACAAGTAAAATCGTGGGTCAGGCAGAGTCAGTGGTTTCCCCTGTTTGTCCAAAGTGGTGATAAAGTACACATAGTTGTCCTTTCCAGGCCTGCAGAGGACCACTTTATCGGCATGAATGTGTCTGCCTTAGCTCCAATGCAACAAGCACCCATTAAAGCGGTCATCCATGGTAGGAGAATGTCCTGTTATCCGGAATGGTTTAGGTACGGCCAAATAGTCCCAAACAGCCTCACCGTACCATTTTTCTCTGTTGGCCTCGATCTCCTGCATGATTTCCCTCGAAACATAGGGAAATTCCAGTCCATATTCAGTGGCTACCCGCTTGTTGAGTAACCTTTGTTACCGGGCAAGCCTAGGCAAAGATCTGGTGCTTCCAAATTCAGGAGGTATGCAAGAAACTGGGGACTTCTGCACCATAGCATTTACAGACAGCTTTCCTGACCCAAACGAACTGGTAACTTTAGGCAGCAATTCATTAGTAACAACCGGGTGTTGTCTTCCCCGAGTCCATGGCTGCCCATTCAGAAAAGGTGAAGGCCGAGGCAACATCATCTCCATTGGCCCATAGCATCTCATGAGACATGGTTTCGAACAAGTCATCGTCTCCAGAGATGTCTGACAAAGAATCTATCTCAGAGTCCCGGTACTCCTCCGCGGGCATATATCTACAAACAGTCCCCATGTGTGCACCTTCCCAAGGTCTCTCACGCGTTCCTGTCGTGGACTTCTCAGGAATCAGACTTTCCTTCGGATCCGGTTCGAGTAGTCTTTGGGGTAGGCCTCGACCACAGCCGCGGGAGGCTTTCACATATCCGACCTTCCTTTGGAAAGGTGCAGCGGGACCAGATGCAGCGGAAGTAGCGGTAGTGGAGGCAGGGTTGCCAACTTTCAGTAAATTTACAAACAGTTTGTAAAATCCATACTTGTTGCATCTGTGCATGAATGTCAGTTACGGACATGCAGCCTACATGTCTGTAATGGACATTCAAGGACATATGCAAAAAGTACAGATTTTACAAACCGTTCGTAAATTTACTGAAAGTTGGCAACCTTGAGTGGAGGTGACAGCAGCGGCGACGTCCGCCGATAACTCCTCAATGGCAGTAACAGCGCCATCTCCCTCCGCAATAACTGTTGTAGCGGATGTGGCAAGCGCAGGTCTAGCCGCAGAAACAAAGGCCCCAGCCTCTTCAGTAGCGATGTCCGTGGCCCAGTCCATCCGGTAGGCAGGGGGTGGCATGGTGGGTTGCTCCACGGCGAACAGGTACTCCCCGCAATGTAGGCACCGAAGAAATGGACGGGGGTTAACAGCCAGTCCTTCGCACCTGTTGCACAGCATACCTAGGGCTTCCACATCTCCTATCACATACAATACCAACCGCCCATGCGGTTTCAGCCAAATGCCAGTGTCCGTCAGCGCAGTTCCCGGGAGCATGGCACTTGTAGCGGTACCCACAGGAGACATCCTGGGCCCCATAGCAGACTGCATCAGTGGAACTAGAGACATGGCAACACTGCGACTCTCCGTTGAGTGTTGGACAAACATGTGGCGTCTCACTCAGCAAACAGGCGGGAACTCCTCCCACTTGTTTCTTCAGTCACGTAGCTCGCAGGCTTTTTCTCTTATTGGCTCCGCCCACAGCCCGCGCGGCTAAGAAGTGATCCACAAATGTCCCCCTTTTTCAGAAACGACACAGTCCAAACCCTCTGTAACATAAGACCCGGTGGACCGCTTACTTGATTTGCGGTCGGTAACGGCAAATCCTGGACTCAAGCCCCCACATGTAGCAAAACCACGTAGGGGGCCGCTGATTTAAGATTTGGGCGTGCCATTACCTTGCTGTTCACCACGTCCGTCTAGGGGTCTTCCTTGAAGAGTTGTTAATAAATGTCTGCACCAAACACTTAGTCTCTTTTTCTCAAGGGTTTATTTCAAGAACTTCAGACAGAGGGATGGAGGGTTAGGGGAGATTCAGGTACCTTAGGTTTTGCAGATCACAGGTACTTTACTTAATCCAGAGGACCAATAACTTCCACACTGGATGTAGCATCCACAGGATAGGCCTCTCTCACTGACCTAGCAGCCGGTGCGAGCTTGTTCAAAAGTCTCTGCCACAGACTTGTTTCTTCACACGCTTGGTAAAGTTCTGAAACATAACACACAGTGCCAGGATCTTTCAGCCAGGCCGGCAGCACTGTGAGGTAGATTTGATCCGGAGGCGTCCTTCAATTGAGTCCTCAATTGCTCGGTCCCTTCCAGCAGGCCCCGAGGCAGAAAACTACAAACACATCCCGAGGCCAGGAGGGCCCTCAGGTCAGGATCGGAAGACCCCGCCAAAACGGTGTCTGCCCCTTAAGTACCCTCTCCCAGAATGCACAGCGGGGTGACCAATCCCACTGAGCTGCTTCTGGGCAAGAGGTACCCAATACATCCAGCCAGCTGCAGTTCCAACCTTGACCCATGGTGACAACGACACCCAGAGGAAGGTGGAAAATGTGCAACTCACCTGAACTAGAACAGAGACCCATAATTTGGTACAATTATTCTGAGTTGAACTATAACTCAGACAACTAAATTAGCTACACTAATAAACTGAGATATTTATTTTACTTGGAACTTTATGAGCACCTCACTTAAAGTCCCATGGGCTAATCTTGTTGTTCTTTATTGCATAAAATTTAGGGATTGAGGAGGGTCATATTTTGAGGCAGCTTTCAGGCCATTTTCCTTTTCTTTTTCCCCTGTTTTATACAGACACCACTCTGGATGAAGGAGCACAGCACAGGGGGTACCTTTTGGGCAGCAACATTTTCAGTCTTGGGGGAGGGGGGAGAAGAGTGTTAGATGAACTAGGAGATTTAAATACACTAACACATTGAAGCCGAACTTCAGCTAACACAGCTAAGCAGTTACAGCAAACTTATTTTTTCCTTTTGGGATAAACGTTTTACATAAATAAATAAAAGCTGTTCATTGTAAGCATGATATGTCAAATCGCATGCCAAATCAGCTGAACTCGCACAATTTCATTCCCGCTGTCAGTGTGAACCTAGGCTTAGGCTATGTTCATACAGATCTGACACGAAAGTCGCACGACTTTGCCCTGCGACTTCAGGTCCAACCTCCATGCGACTTCAATGAATGGGATCAGATTTTTATCTGACTTTGAGATGATTGCGACTGTCCTTTGACCAATCAAAACAATTCCTTTGCTTCTGGTATGGATGAAACCTCACGCCAAATTTATTTAGAATAAAGGGCATGGGGTCCCCTCCAAATCCATACCAGGCCCTTGGAGGCTGGGGCTGGAGCTCCACTTTAACCTGTTGTCTACCGCCCACCGTCAAATGACGGCGGGCGGAAGACACTCTCGTTCTGACAGGACGTCATATGACGTCCTGCCTATAAAAGGAGCTAGGGGGCGCGCGCGCCCCCGCCACGTTGCTGGGGACCCGATGCGCTTGTACATAGGGACAACCATCGGTCACCTCCCCCAGTCAGTCCCCTCCCCCCACAGTTAGAACACATCTAGGAAACACATTTTTAACCCCTTCCTCGCCCCCTAGTGTTAACCCCTTCCCTGCCAGTCACATTTATACAGTAATCAATGCATTTTTATAGCAGGGATCGCTGTATAAATGTGAATGGTCCCAAAAATGTGTCAAAAGTGTCCGATCTGTCCGCCTCAATATCGCAGTCACAATAAAAATTGCAGATCGCCGCCATTACTAGTAAAAAAAAAAAAATCTATAAATCTATCCCCTATTTTGTAGACGCTATAACTTTTGCACAAACCAATCAATAAACGCTTATTGTGATTTTTTTTTTACCAAAAATATGTAGAAGAATACGTATCGACCTAAGGAAAATTTTAATAAAAAAATAAATAAAAAAAAAGGATATTTATTATAGCAAAAAGTAAAAAATATTGTGTTTTTTTTCAAACTGGACGCTCTTCTTTTGTTCATAGCGCAAAAAAAAAAAAAAAACGCAGAGGTGATCAAATACCACCAAAAGAAAGCTCTATTTGTGGGAAAAAAAGGACGCAAATTTCGTTTGGGAGCCACGTCGCACGACCGCACAATTGTTATTCAAAGTGTGACAGCGCTGAAAGCTGAAAAATGGCTTGGGCAGGAAGGGGGTTTTCGTGCCCGGTAGGGAAGTGGTTAAAGTGGTTGTAAACCCACTTTTTCAACTTGCACCTACAGGTAAGCCTAGATTAAGGCTTACCTGTAGGTGCAAGAAATATCTCCTAAACCTACACGGTTTAGGAGATATTTAGTAAAAATTACATTGCTCCGTGTCTACGGCGCATGCGCGCCGTAGAGAACGGCGCATTCATGGGGTTAATCCCATTCACAAAATCGGCTACTTCCCAGCAATAGCTGGGCGTAGCCGATTGTGACGGCTCTTGCGCGCATGCGCAGAGTGACGTCACCGCCGCTCCGGCCAATCACAGCGCCGGAGCGGCGCTGTGATTGGCTGCAGCGGCGATACCCGGAAGTAACCTTCCGGCTATCGCCGCAGCGATGGATACGGCTAGATGGAGGGACGCGGACGGCTTCGGGGGCCCCGATCTAAGGTAAGTGGTACATAATGAGCTAATATGCTAGTCATACTAGCTCATTATGCCTTTCTCTTACAGGTGGGGGGAAAAAAAATAAAACTAAATGTGGGTTTACAACCACTTTAAAGAAAGAAAAGGAACAATAGGACATTGGACATATTTTGTTTTGGTGCACTTGGAAGGTATTTTTCAGATATAAACCGAAGGAAATGGTAAATAACAGAGCATGTTCTTTATTATATTCAGGCTTGTTTAATAAGGCAAATACCAAAAACATTACTATAGCCACCATCAATCATTTTTCATTGTTGTGGCTGCTATGAACTATATTATGAAAGCTTTCCCTGGATTACTACATTACTGTTTTTTTTTTTTGTTTTTTTTTTTTTGCTTAGCTTTTGACTCAAGGACTGCTTCTGTAGGGAAATCATAACCTTAAAATGATAATGATATCTATCTATCTATCTATCTATCTATCTATCTATCTATCTATCTATCTATCTATCTCTTGTTCACAAGGAGAAAACCAGATGGCAAAGAAAAGCCAGGCTTAGAAGCAGCAATTACTTTCAAATTGCATTTGCAGATTAGTTAGGTTCCTTATTAGTAGGTTGTGACCTGGGGTCTGGTTACTGGCACTGGGTCACTGTGTCTGAACAGAGAAACCCCACACCAATTCCGCCTGATAAATCCTGGAGTACTTTAGGAATGTTTGCAGATATTATGCAACAAAGGTGTATATCGCTTTAGTGTAGTCAGGTGTGCAGGATTCCTATATATTTCTTTCTTTCATTGAGATCATATCATTGTCCATTCATTTGTGCAGTTTTCACACAATATCACCACTAAAAATTATAAAGATATTGTGAATATTAATATGTGATCTGCCGATTTATAGGCTCATAATTTATTAGTCCAATGCTGTATTAAAGATAATTTTCTTCCACGTTCTTCCATACTTACTGCCATACCACAGTGTGCAGTATTTCATTGGAATATGTTGACAATTACATTTCATAGCTTAGGAGACAGAACATTGCACTGCTTCAACATCCCTTCTGGCTTCAGTAATATCTCATTGAAGGATCCACGAGAGGCTCCAAAATGTTTTACTTCACTATTGGCCACAGATCTGCCAATCCATAAAGAATCTTTAGAAAAAGTTGGTATTTTTGGAAAATATTTTATACCGTATCGGAAACAGAGGAGCTTCAAAAACCTTAGATTACCCTCAAAGGGCCTGGGGTGGACCAGTGGAGTCCTGAAATACTGGGATAGATTGTTCAGCCAATTAATACCTGGATAAAATCAGGACTGGGGTGTCCTGGAGCAGCTTTGAAACTAAACAGAAATGCAGAGCAGGAAGGCTGTGTTCCTTTAAAAGTTAAAGTAGAACTATAGGCAATATTCATTTTGGAT
Organism: Rana muscosa; assembly: GCA_029206835.1. Taxonomy (NCBI): domain Eukaryota; kingdom Metazoa; phylum Chordata; class Amphibia; order Anura; family Ranidae; genus Rana; species Rana muscosa. Next base: position 201,261,555 of record CM055123.1, read on the forward strand.
AGAGTAAGGGAAAGTTATAATCCCTGTAAGGTTTATTTTTGCCATCTTTGTCCCATTGGGGAGATTTCCCTTCACTTCCTGTCCCATGTCAAGTTAGAAAGTGAGAGAAAATCTCTGCAAATTAGGGGAATCTCTTGGGGACCCCCAGGTCACCAGAACTAGTGTCCTCAATGGAAAATGTCCCCTATATTAATTTTCTAATGGTAAAAAGGACAAATAGAGAGGGTGAATCCCCCTAAAGGGGTGCCAGACAGCAATGAAAAACTGACATGTGTTCTAATCCCTCTCCACTCTATCCAAAACAAAAAAAAAGTTTTACCTTTAGCTATACTTTGTATATGTGTGTGAAAACCCTAGCAATGAACTGCTCGTATTTGCTCCCTTTTAGTCGATTTAATATACCTTTAAAAGTGTTCTGTTATATCTGTAAGGAAAGTACATTTAGCGGTCTTCCTGACTTCCAAGGGCCTAATAGTGACCCCCAGAGCCAGTGAGAACTAGGATTCCTCCTTAGGGTGCAGGTTACTAGGAATAGTGGGTGTGGTGCAAGGTGGAAAGATTGACCAGATATTGACGACCATGTGATATTTCAGTTTTTCTTTTTTAATAAATCTGCAAAGATTTCAACAATTCTGTGTTTTTCTGTCAATATGGAGTGCTGTGTGTACATTAATGAGGAAAAAAAATGAACTTAAATGATTTTAGCAAATGGCTGCAATATAACAAAGAGTGAAAAATTTAAGGGGGTCTGAATACTTTCCGTAACCACTGTATGTATATATATATATCTATATATAGATATATATATATATATCTATATATACTGTATATATACACATACATATGTAGCGGGTATGTACTTTCCCGGGTGTAATTTTGAATTTGGCAGAGACATCAGTGATGTGTAATTCCCTGCAGCCCAGTGGGTGGCGCTGTCGCCCTGGGCTGGGGTTGAATCATTGCTGTGTGCTGTGCCTCCTTTTTGTCCTCCCTCGGCAGCGGTATGGTGGGGCGGGGAACCCGCCGTGCTTGCTGGGAGAGGGTGTAAAGGGGCTGGCCATCTTTGTCACGGGGTCGAGTCCCGGGCGCCTTCAGCCTGTGGGCGGTGGTTCGTGTCGGTCCTCTAGACGGCCTAGGCCTAGAGGACAACCGGAGGTCGTGTTCCATCCCAGGCACCTTTGGCCTGGGGTGAGGTACTCGGATGGAGGTCTGGAGCTCAGTGCCCAACACTGAGTTCCGCGTGGGAAGGAGATCCTAGGGAACCCCGGGAGTGGATACCCGAATCCGGAAGGCGCAATGGACTGGGGGGAGCTCCTCGCTTGAAGACCCGGTGCAGCATATTGCCGGTGACAGGTGAGCCTCTCACCGGAGACCGCCTGGAAGGAAATTCCCCCTCGCTCGGAGACCGCAACCCACTTTCAGGGAAGAAAGTGGAGAACCAATTGTGTCTGGGCCTACTCGCATCCACACCTCCTTTCCTGTTCTGTTTCTACCAAGGGAGTTCAACTGATTGTGTTCATTCGCAGAAGAATAAAGGAGTGTTGAACTTTAATGGTGTGGGGCTCATTTCCTGACAGTCATTGTTCAAGGTAACTCTTGGTGGAGGATCCAGGTGCACAGCACTGACCCGAAGGTAAAAGAAAAGAACTTTGCCTTTACCGCACTGACATCTGTGGTAAAGGCCAGGCCAGGGCCGTCAGAACAGGACAGGCAAACCAAGCAACTGCTTGGGGCCCCCAGCTGGCCTGGGGCCCCAGCAGAGCTGCCTCCTGCGATTGGTGGCCCCCCCTCCCGCGATTGGCGCCCCCCCACACACGATTGGCGGCCCCCCCACCCGCGATTGGCGGCCCCCTCCTCCCGCGATTTGGCGGCCCCCCTCCCGGGATTGGCAGCCCCCCAAACCCGTGATTGGCGGCCCCCCCTCCAGCGATTGGCGGCCCCCCCACCCGCGATTTGGCGGCCCCCCTCCCGCAATTGGCGGCCCCCCACCCGCAATTGGCGGCCCCCCACCCGCGATTGGCGGCCCCCTCCCCCCGCGATTGGCACCCCCGCACGATTGGCGGCCCCCCTGCCACGATTGGCGGCCCCCCCTCCCGCGATTGGCGGCCAACCCTATCGCGATCGGCGTCGATGTCCCGCGATAGCACCCCCCTTCTGAATTAAAAAAAAAAAAGTAAAAAAAATTGTGTAGAACCCCCCGCTTCTCCAAAAAAAATCAGTAGCACCCCCACCCGCTTGGGGGCCCCAAATTCTCAATCTACTTGGGGCCCCCAAATTCCTTCAAACGGCCCTGGGCCAGGCGTGGTGTTCCCCGCTCCCTCCCCTCTAAGGTACCCCTAGACAAGAGACAGACGAGCTGATAGAAGAGAGGGGAGAGGGGGTGAGGCTGCTACACATATATATACACATACGTACATTTGTCAAAAGAACTATCAAAAATAAATTATGCCAGATAGATAAAAGTTAACTAATTAAGTAATTTTAAGAAAAAGGGGTTATGGCCGCTATTTAGAGCAAGGAGACTATTAAATAATTATTATTAAAAATTATTAATAAAAATTATTAAGTATTATTAAAATTGTTATTTCAAAGTGTTGGTGGTAATGTTCATGAAAAAAACAGGGGGAAGGAGAAAAAAGAGAGAAAAGAGAAAAATTTATCATTGTGTTGCAGGTGTGGATGCACATGTATGCATACACATGCGCACACATGGAACCAAAAATAAACATATTAAAATTTTAAATTTTATTTTCTCAAAATTATTCTAAAGATTATCAATTATCATCAGTGTTACTAAAAGTAAGGGAATAACCAATATTAATCATGATGGTAATGATAGTAACAATGGTGGTAGAATAGGATACTACTATATGATAGTATTTACTTCTAACTCCTCATTCAGTCCATCGGGCGCAAGAGTATCCAAAATGTATATTCGGAACATCTCACGTTTACATAGTCTAGAGCAGTGTTTCTCAACTCCAGTCCTCAAGGCGCCCCAACAGGTCATGTTTTCAGGCTCTCCATTGTTTTGCACAGGTTATTTGATCAGTTTAACTGCTTTAGTGATTACCACAGCTGTTTCATCTGAGGGAAACCCTGAAAACATGACCTGTTGGGGCGCCTTGAGGACTGGAGTTGAGAAACACTGGTCTACAGAAAGGTTCGGCTTCAGACAGACCACTGGGTATGGCTTCAAAAAAGCCCCTTTCACACTGGGGCGGTTTGCATAGCGCCTGCAAACTGAGCCTAAACAGTGGCTGCTGTCTCTCCAATGTGAAAGCCCAGAGGGCTTTCACACTGGAGCGGTGCGCTAACAGGACGTGAAAAAAAGTCCTGCTAGCCGCATCTTTGGAGCGGTGAGAGGAGCGATGTGTTTACTGCTCCTCCACTGCTCCTTCCCATTGAAATGAATGGGACACCGCGGTAATACCGCCCGCACCGCTAGCGGCCGAATACCTCAGCAATCCCGACGGTATAGCACCGCTAAAAATAGCAGCGCTAAACCGCCACCGCACCCAGCGCCCCAGTGTGAAACCGCTTTAACTCAGACCCACAGGCCTGTGGTGGACTGGCTATGATGTTCTAAGAAATGGCGTGGTACATTATGTTATTCACAACCTACCTCCACAAAGCGACGGTGTTTGCCGAAGCGATGTCTTAGTGGACGAATGGTGGGACCAACATATAATAGCTTACAAGTACATATGAGGCAATACACAACATAATCACTAGAACAGTTATGGAAGTTGTCGATGTAATAGGTTTTCCCCTTGTGCGAAAAACTCTTTTGTCCATGTTTGACAAAGTTACAGGTTTTGCACAGGGGTTTGTTGCATCTGTACATTCCTTTGAGGGGAATTAGACATAAGGGATTATCTTTTTTTTTGCATTTTAATTTGCTAGGTGCTATTTTGTTTTTTAATGTGGGCGCTCTCCTGTAAGTGACCTTAGGCCTTTCACATAAGGTGGTAGTCAAGTGGGGATCTTGTTTAAGGATGTTCTAATGTCTATTGAGGAAATGTTCCATCTTTTTGTATCGTCCATGAAATCCGGTGATGAACCGAACAACTTCGTTTTTTTGTGGTTGTTTGACATTTTTGTTTTGTTTTTCCCAGGAAGAAAAGTGGTATAGGCCTCATCAACTATTTTTTCGGGGTATCCTTTTTCCAGAAATTTTTGTTTGAGGTTTGAACGCTGGGAGATGTAATCAATATCTCGTGTACAGTTTTGCCTCAATCTACAGAATTGTCCCTTGAGTATATTTTTAATCCATTGAGGATGGTGACAACTATTGAAGTGCAGGTATGAATTGCCCGCAGTAGGTTTCGTGTAGTTGCGGGCAAAGATGTTACTGTGTTCATGGTTAAGTTCAAGGTCCAGGAAAGCTAATCTGTCCTTATTCCAAACCGATGAAAAGGAAATTCCGAGATCATTGACGTTGCAGTGGGCGACAAAGTCATCAACCAAGGATGGAGGACCAACCCAGATGATGACGATGTCGTCAATGTACCTGCCGTAAAATACCAAGTGCTTGGCAAAGGGGTTATTTTTCCATATGGATTGATTCTCCCAAAAACCCATGGTCAAGTTGGCGTATGACGGGGCAAAATTGGCACCCATTGCAGTCCCATGTGTTTGAAGGTTAAAATCGCCATCAAAGTGGAAATAATTATGCGTGAGACAGAAGGACGTGGCATCCAAAATGAAGGTAGCCTGTTTGGTGTTGAGCATAGGATCTGATAGTAGAAACTGTTGTACAGCTAGTAGGCCAATGTGATGAGGAATAGAGGTATATAGGGAGTTTATGTCCAGAGACAGCCAGGAGTAATTATCGAGTCAAGTGTAAACAGACATACATGAGATGTATGGAGTCTCGTATATAGGATTGCAAATTTTGTGCTAAGGGTTGCAAGAAGGAGTCAATGTATAATGAGAAGCCACTAGTGACATTATACATGGAGGCCGCAATAGGTCTACCAGGAGGGTGCAGTAGGTCTTTATGCACCTTTAGTAGGTGATAAAAATAAGGCGTGTTGTAAAAGTATTTTCGTATAAAGGCAGCTTCTTTCTTGTCTATGACTTGATCGATAGTGGCTTTATGGATGAGAGTCTCAGCCTCCACATGAAAGGACGGCAGAGGGTCTGTAGGGAGTTTTTTATAAGTCTTCTTATCGAAAAGCAGTCTCATTGCTTCAATTACATAAGTTGTTTGATCTTGAATTACAATTCCGCCCCCCTTATCTGCTGGTTTAATGACAAGGTCAGGGTTGGTCAGGAAGCGTTTAAGAGAAGCCTTTTCACCAGGGTTGAGGTTGTGGCGTCGATATTTATTGGTAGTATCAGACTGCTTACATAATTTTTGGAAATCAGCAAAGACTACCCTATAAAAGGATTCTAAGTAGGATCCTATGGGTTTAGTTGGATAGAAAAGTGATTTGGGGTGTAACTGTGTATGTACTACAGGAGGCGATGTCTGAAGATGTTGCGTGAATAATTCAAGATTTGGGTCAGAATCTATCTCATCAGGGTCTATACAAGAATTATGATCGCTGGTGGGACTCTCATGGCTGTCATCTGGACAAGACTCTACCGAGGTAGTGGCCACACAAGAGGAATCTATAACCACTGGTTTATTTTTAACCTCCCTGGAGGTAGTCCTGAGTCTGGCTCGGGGTAAGATTTCAGTACCATTAGCGGTAACTCCGAGCCAGACTCGGGCTGCATCGCAGGATACAGGGAGAGTTACTTACCTTGTTGCCTGGATCCTGCGATGTCTCCCCGCTGTGTGCGCGAGCTGTCTCCTTGCTCGATTCACACACATTGCCCGAGTGCCGCCAAGCTCCGTTCCCTGCGACGTTGCGGCGCACGGGGGCGGAGATCGGCGCCAAATTCAAAAAAGTAAAACTACAATACACATACAGTATACTGTAATCTTACAGATTACAGTACTGTATAAAAAAATTACACATTTTTTCTGCCTGTAATTTGGAGATTGTCCATAGCAACCAAAAAGTGTCCCTTTATGTCAAAAGTGGTTTTAGACCAGCTAGAAAACAGTGATAATAAATTAGAATCACTTGCAGAATTGAGCGATAGCGATTTGTCAGGAAATTCGTCATCAAACACTAAATCTAATGACAGTGACAATTCTGCAACTGAGCAAATTTCAGTGTTTTTGATTTAATTACATTATTGAATAATTTTTAGAATTATTATATTATTATAATTATTTATAGTTATTTATTATATTATAATTTATGATTTTGTGTTTCAAACTTTATCATACCCGGGATGTCTACTAGACTCTGGTTTGGACAGATTTTAGTGAGTTATTCCTAAGAATTGCAGGCCTACAATATAAAACGCCAAACTTCCATGCTAAATAATTGTACCGCTTTCAGCACCTAAAATCTGACAGAATCATACCGCCAAGGAGGTTAATAGATTGTATATGGAAGAACCTTTTTAAAAGGTACTTATCTTCAAGCTTTACTTACAGCTACCCCCTGCGTCCCCGGCTAGTGAAGCGTCTGCTCTGGTACTCCGTCAGAACTTCATCCCTTCCAAACTTGCTTCTGGTAACAGGAGTAGTCGTCCCTTTGTGGTAACTGCTTCTCCTTTACCTCCAGCACCGATCAGGCTCCCCTCAGGCTGAGCCTCTAACACACGCGGTTCCGCTCCAGGCTTAACCTTTGCTGCTCCTCCTTTGCGTAATCCTGAACTACTGGATAGGCCTTATGTAGACCTAGCAGCCAGTATGACTCCTGGATAGACCTCAGGCCTAGCAACCAGGAGTTACTCGAAACACACCCACCCAGGCCGTAGCCCCGGGCGGAAAGAACCCTGATCACCTGACTCCTCCCAAATAAATAGCCTATTCTAGCATGCACAGTCCCTTTATTCCAAAATCTAGGGTTACTGACATCATTAAAAACTTTTTACTGTTCTGTTGAAAAGTTTTTAATGATGTCAGTAACCCTGCATTTTGGAATAAAGGGACTTTATTTTTAAAGTACTACACCATGAAGCTTTTTATTTTTCCTCTTTCAAAATACCCTCGTCCATCACATTTTTGTTGGGAGTGAATCCTGTCTATGGTAAGACCGGCTGCAGTTCTCATACGTTTGGTGGAGGAGAGGATCTGTTTGGAGACGTGACTGGCTGCTGTGGATTTCCTTGAGTGATCCCTTGTGTGCTGAGCTCTCATGATCTCCGTGATAGAGAACCAACAGATTCGATAAGCGGCCCCTCTGTATATTATTTCTCGTCTGCTTGGCTGAAACATTGGATAAAGATTTGCTTATGTGTACCTCTGATTGCAGTAAGTTGTTTTACAGCTGTCTTGAATTGGACATTGTTTGGCATTAAGTCATATTGAACTGGTTTAGGTCAATAACATTTCACCTATTTACTTGCACTTTATTTGCATCCATAATTGGTTGCGCATTTTACCTATTTTGAACATTTGTATTTTTAGCTGTTTATTCCAGCTATTTTGTAATTGCAGCAACAGTCATATTGATAGATTGAGTTCTTATTTTTTCTTTTTTCTTTGTAAAGAAAGATACATATTTACCTTTTTTTGCACTGTCACTTTTTTGTTGCACCTGTATCTATCTGAATTTACTGGGATTTTTGCATTTTTGCACACATTGGCACTTTTTGCATATATTAGCACTTTTGCACAGTGGGGGTAGCACAGATTGTCCACGCTAAACATATATACTACCATAGCCTGTCTATATACTACCCTAGCCTGCCCCTATACTGCCTTAGCCTGTCTATATACTCACCTAGCCTTGCCCTCTACTGCCCTAGCCTGTCCATATACTGCCCTAGCCTTTCCATATACTGCCCTAGCTTGTCCATATACTACCCTAGCATGTAGGGTTGCCACCTTTTCTTCTAGCCACACCCGAACATTTCAGAGTCACACAACAATTTTTTTCATAGTATGCATAAACTATGCATAGATGTTGCTATTAAATAACATTTCTAATCATATGAAGTTAATCACAAGAGTCCCCTTTACATCAGGGTCCACAGAGTTCCCCCTTTACATCAGGGTCCACAGAGTTCCCCCTTTACATCAGAGTCCACAGAGTTCCCCCTTTACATCAGAGTCCACAGAGTTCCCCCTTTACATCAGAGTCCACAGAGTTCCCCTTTTACATCTGAATCCCCAGAGTTCCCCTTTTACTGTAAGGGGGGACTCTGCAGACTCTGATGTAAGGGAGAACTCTGGGGACTCTAACAAAAGGGATGCTCTGGTGTACGGCGAAGACTCTGATGTAAGGGGGAGCACTGTGGCCTTTGGTGTAAAGGGGAGCTCTGATGTAATGAGTGCTCTGAGAACCCTGATTTACCTTAGCATACTTACTTAGAGGCAGGAGAGAGAAGGAGGATGAGGGAGACTTAGTCCAGTCTGAATAATGTGTCCGGGTCTTAGACAGTCTGAAACTAGAAACGCATGGTTACAAACCCGAACTGTCAGGGTGTATCCCGAACAGGTGGCAACCCTACTAGCATGTCTATATCCTACCCTAGCCTTGCCCTATACTGCCCTAGCCTGTCTATTTACTACCCCAGCCTGCCCATATACTACCCTAGCCTGTCTATATACTACCCTAGCCTGCCCCTATACTGCCCTAGCCTGTCTATTTACTACCCCAGCCTGCCCATATACTACCCCAGCCTGCCCATATACTACCCCAGCCTGCCCATATACTACCCTAGCCTGTCTATATACTAGCCTAGCCTGCCCCTATACTGCCCTAGTCCACCCCTATACTGCCCTAGCCCGCCCCTTGGAACTGAGCATAATGGTATGTCATATAATTTTGCATATAGACAAGGTGCTGTTGCATGTAAATCTGACTTCCTGATAAATGTAATTATCGTTTTATTTATCATGAAATAAAATAATGGAGGTGGGGCCCTTTTGGTGTGCGTGATTTTTTTTGGGGGGGGGGCAGCATTTCATTCTTGGACCCAGGCAGCACAATGTCTTGGGCCAGCCCTGGGCATCTCCTGCATGCTTGTTTAAATAGGGATTGCACAGAGTGTGGTTGCCCTATGGAACACACTTCCAGTTGGTAGAGTCTGCTAGACATGACATACCCTACTTTTTTGCTGCTTTGCAAAGCCTCATGTCTGCAATATTATGTGTGGGGTTGCCCAGAGGCCATTGCTGGGGTGGAGAAGACCACTTGTGGGTTTCTCACTGCCACCTCTGTAACTTTATAATTTGACACCACCACTGACAATTTAATGTGGAATTTCACTCTAGAAATTCACTTTCCACCATACAGACGCCCCCCCCCCCCCCTTCCTCTCTCTACAACAGAAAAAGTGAACCTTTTTTGAATTTTTTATTTAATTTTTTTTAAGGTCACGGTCATTTTGCTCCCTGCCACCTTTCTCTCCTAGTGTCACGTACCTTACAGCGGAGCCGAGGAAGTGGGGGTGGCCTCTCACACGATCCCGGTCCCCGCACCCCCTGGAGGTGAGGACAGGGAAATGCAGGGGCACGAGAAGGTGCAGGTGCCTGTTGATGCAGATAGAGTCTCTGGACCTCTTAGAGTACAGGTGCTGCGGTAACCAAGCGTCAGATCCGTGCAGGGAAGATCCAAGAGAATAAACAGGTGAAGGCAGGAGTCGGCAACGGGCTAGCAGAGAGGTACCAAATCAAGAGGTAGGTTCGTGGTCAAAGTCCAGGCCATTTGTCAGTAAAGCAGGCAGAGGCAGGAGAACAGGTAAGGGAGATCCGAGAAGGGTAGTCAAACAAGCCAGGTATCTTTAGGAGAGGGTCAATCCGATAACAGGTTACACAGGAGCCAAGGTACTAGCTGAAAAGACAATCCAGCACTGACACTCAGGTGATCCAGGTTTAAATAGGGCGCTGTGCGCTGGGATTGGAAGGAGCGCGCGCATGCGCATTGGCGCGCGCATTTCACGCATGCGCATGGGCGTGCGCAATGCGCGCATGCACATTAGCATTTGCGGAACGGGCATTCCTTGCTGACACCCGGAAGTAAGTGTTTGCAGCGCTGGGTCGCATTGGCGTGCGCATTTCGCGCATAGGCGCATGGGCGTGCGCATTGCGCACATGCGCATTAGCATTTGCGGAACGGGCATTCCTTGCTGACACCCGGAAGTAAGTGTTTGCAGCGCTGGGTCTCTGACACCTAGGCAAAAATTACATGAAGCCTCCTCCTACAGCCTCCTGATATACCAACACGACATAACTTAAGTGATTGCAGGAGGCTTCCCCACAGTGCCAGACAAATCATCTGGCAAAGCGTCATCAAGGGGCCACCTGCAAGAACTCATAAAAGCTAGCCAGTTTATAATGGCTTTGCAGAGATGTGCAGTGGAAGAGTGCCGGGTTGGGGGGGGGGGGGGGGCGACACCATGCAAGATGCGCTTGGCTTGGCTTGTGAGTATGTTTTTCCTGGATAAAAAAAAACGAGATCAAAGGTAGATTGAAGATAACTTAAAATGAATCCTCTTTATTTACTATTAAAAAATTAAGCTAGTGTGCAGGATATAGTGGGAAAAAATACTTTAGTATTATACATTACCCAATTTGTTTGAGATTTCCAAATTGTGTTATTGTTTGCTAATACTTGTGTTTTCTGGTGTAATAACTGTGTATTCAGATACTGTAAAAAGGTAATTTATTTGCACATTATGTTTAAATAACAGCCATTTATCATCTCTCTATTCTTTGGTCCTTGGAGCTATTGCAAGACATGGCTGGTGATAGAATCATACTGATCTATATACAGTAGTTGCTTACTCACTCACATCTTTGTTCTGCATTGAAGCATGTTAGTTATTACGTCAATGTGTTGTTATGGTTCAGAATGTGAAAGAAAGCAATGTGTAATCACTCGGAGGCGTTAAGTGTGGGATTCTGTGCTTGATTCTACCATTTGTAGAGCACTGCTCCTGATGTGACCTCTATAAACCCGTAGACTAAATGCAAGCTGCCGTCAGATCAAGGCTGGAACCTCCTCTTCCCTTTCTGAAGTACTGTAATTGTGATTGTGGATACAGTAATGTTGTTGAAGTACTTTGTTTTTTGTACTTATAAGGTCCTGATGACGTATGCTTCATCATTTGTGTCAATCCCTGCTTTAGTAAAACTTAAAGGGGTTGTAAAGGTAAAAGTTTATTCACCTTAATGCATTCTATGCATTAAGGTGAAAAAACATCTGCAGATTAGCGGCCCCCCAGCCCCCCCGTTTACTTACCTGACCCCTCGAAAGTCCCGCGCCGTGAACGCGCTTGCTTCTCGGCCAGGCTTCTCGGCTCATTCATTGGTTGATTGAAAGCAGCGCAGCCATTGGCTTGCACTGCTGTCAATCACACCCAATGACGTGGCGTGCGGGGGGCGGGGCCGAGTGATACAGTGAGCGGCTATGGCCGCCGGCTGTATCACGGGAGTGCGCCCGCAAGAACTTTCCACCATGCAAGCTCGCACGGAGGAAAGTTCTTGTGGGGAGGAGCAGATACAGCCGCCGAGGGACCCCAGAAGACCAGGTTTGGGGCGAAACGAGCTGCACAATGGAGGTAAGTATAACATGTTTGTTATTTAAAAAAAAAAAAAACGTGCCTTTAGTGTTCCTTTAACCACTTCCATACTGGGCATTTATACAGCTTCCTGCCCAGACCAATTTTCAGCTTTCTGCGCTGTTGCAATTTGAATGACAATTGCGCGGTTGTGCTACACTGTACCCAAACTAAATTTTTATCATTTTGTTCCCACACATAGAGCTTTCTTTTGGTGGTATTTGATCACCTCTGCGATTTTTTTTTTCTGCAATTTTTTTTTTAAAAAGACCGAAAATTTTGAAAAAAAAAGGATTTTTTTGTTTCAGTTACAAAACTTTGTAAATAAGTAAGTTTTCTCCTTCACTGATGGGCACTGATGGGGCTGCACTGACGGGCACTGATAAGGTGGCACTGATGGGCACTGATGAGGTGGCATGGATGGGCACCGATAGGCGGCACGGATGGGCACCAATAGGCAGCACGGATGGGCACCGATAGGCAGCACAGATGGGCACTGGTAGGCGGCACAGATGGGCACCGGTAGGGGCACAGGTGGGCACAGATAGGCCGCACAGATGGGCACAGATAGGCATCACGGATGGGCACAGATAGGCGGCACGGATGGGCACAGATAGGCGGCACGTATGGGCACCGATAGGCGACACAGATGGGCACTGATAGGCAGCATGGATGGGCACTGATAGGTGGCATGGATGGGCACTGATAGGTGGCATAGATGGGCACTGATAGGTGGCACTGTACTGTAATGTGCTACTAATGGATGCCAATCAGTGCCAAACAATAATGCCTGCCAATCAGTGATGCCCATTGTGGGCACTGATTGGCATCCATTGTGGGCACTGATTGGCATCCATTAGGGGCACAGAATGGCACCCCTGGTGGTCTAGGGAGGCATACCTGGTGGTGGGCATCCCTGGTGGTATCCCTGGTGGTCCAGTGGCATCCCTGGTGGTCCAGTGTGGGCATCCTCGGGGGGGCTGCGCTGATAATAGATCAGCACAAACCCCCCCTGTCAGAGGAGCTGCCGATTGGCTCTCCTCTACTCGCGTCTGACAGACGCGAGTGAGGAAAAGCCGATGACCGGCTTCTCCTGTTTACATCGTGATCAGCCGTGATTGGACACGGCTGATCACGTGGTAAAGAGTCTCCGTCTGAGACTTTTTACCTAGATCGGTGTTGTGGGGTGTCAGACTGACACCCTGCAACAACGATCGCCGCAATGCGCGCCCCCGGGGGCGCGCAGCGGCTCAAAATCATATGACGTCCAGTCAGGATTTTGAAACCACTTTGCCGCCATCAATCCGCTATAGGGCGGGCGGCAAGTGGTTATATGTCATACCGCCCCCACCACCTTGCCAGGAGAATTTCATCTAGCACTCTAGATTAAAGAGTAACTCCTAAATGGGAAAAAAACAATTCCCCTCTGGGTAATCAATGTACGGTTCATTGAAAGGATTTTAACAAACTTTGTTTCAGATTTTTGCCTTTTGTTATTCTGAAGATATAGTTGTTTGTTTGTCTGTGTCTATGTGTATATGGGAGTGTCTGTATAATTATCAGTCAGCTGCTGTACCTGCAGGGCTCTAATGAAGAAATTGGCAAGATGTTGTTGATATTGGATATAAACGCCCTGAATAACCTCTATAACCACTGCGCCAATGAAAAAAATGTGCAAATATCTATAGGTGCCACTTAGTGAATAAACATTTTTATAATAGAAAAAACTTAAACTCAAAACAATCTGATTGAGAAAAGCAAATAGTAGCGCTGAAAAACAATAAAATTATATAATGGTGTAATAAACTCAATAACACTCCGTGACAAGTGATAATAAGTCCATAACATAAATGAGAAATCGATAAAAAAATCCTTATTTCTGTAAATCTTCCACCACACCACCGTGCTGTGCCAACTTCCCCTTTGAAAAACGCACTCACCAAATAGATTTGCCTTTCACTCTCGTGTCAGGCTAAATCGCTTGTGTATGATCCCACAAAATGAGAAAGCAATTTCAGCTGAATCACCGTTAGTCCTCCATATTGCACATATAAGAATAAAAAAAGTGCTCCAATAGTGTAAAATTGTAACTCCAGTTTAATAATAAATCACAGCAACACTTCAATCATTCAACTCACATGTAAAAAGTGAAAAAATAAATTCAAACAGCAATCAACAGTGTAAAATTGGCTCTGCGGTGCTGAGCGGCCACGGCGGACCTGAGGTGTGTATTGCGCTGGTATATCTTACCACACTCCAGATTCCCGGCTCACAATAGCGGTAGATGGTCTAAACAGCAGCAGCGTCCCTAATAGGTAAAGCTAGTAAAGTTGTAGCCAAGTTCCCGACATGTTTTGCAATCTATGCTTAGTCATGGGATTGGGATGCGCTCGCGACCCTGCCGCCATCCCCGTGAATTGAACCGTAGGTCCCGCGGACTCGATCGCCGTGGGGATCCCTGCAATCGTCTCACGGAGGTATAGAGCGGGGAGATGCTTGTGTAAAGTGACAGTGACAATGACACTGATCTCGGCTCTGTGTACTCGGAGCGGAGATCAGTGTCATGTGACACAGAGCCCATCCCCCCCTACAGTAAGAAACACTATGCAGGTAACACTTAACCCCTACAGCGCCACCTAGTGGTTAACCCCTTCACTGCCAGTGTCATTTTCACAGTAATCAGTGCATTTTTATAGCACTGATCGCTGTGAAAATGACAATGGTCCCAAAAATCGGTCAAAAGTGTCCGATGTGTCCACCATAATGTCGCAGTCATGAAAAAAAATCACTGATCGCCGCCATTACTAGTAAAACCTTTCTTTTTATAAAAATGCCATAAAACTATACCCTATTTTGTAAACTCTATAACTTTTGCGCAAACCAATCAATAAATGCTTATTGCGATCGTAGCAAATAAACATTTTTATAATAGAATTTTTTTTTTTTGAATAAACATTTTTATAATAGAAAAAACTTAAACTCAAAACAATCTGATTGAGAAAAGCAAATAGTAGCGCTGAAAAACAATAAAATTATATAATGGTGTAATAAACTCAACAACACTCCGTGACAAGTGATAGTAAGTCGATAACATAAATGAGAAATCGATAAAAAAATCCTTATTTCTGTAAAGCTTCCACCACACCACCGTGCTGTGCCAACTTCCCCTTTGAAAAACGCACTCACCAAATAGATCTGCCTTTCACTCTCGTGTCAGGCTAAATCGCTTGTGTATGATCCCACAAAATGAGAAAGCAATCTCAGCTGAATCACCGTTAGTCCTCAATATTGCACATATAAGAATTAAAAAAGTGCTCCAATAGTGTAAAATTGTAACTCCAGTTTAATAAAAAATCACAGAAATACTTCAATCATTCAACTCACATGTAAAAAGTGAAAAAAAGAAATTCAAATGAATTCACAGCAATCAACAGTGTAAAATTGGCTCTGCGGTGCTGAGCGGCCACGGCGGACCTGAGGTGTGTATTGCGCTGTTTTTTTTATTGCGTATGTAGAAAAATACGTATCGGCCTAAACTGGGGAAAAAAATTGTTTTTTTATATGTTTTTTGGGGATATTTATTATAGCAAAAAGTAAAAAATATTGAATTTTTTTCAAAATTGTCGCTCTATTTTTGTTTATAGCGCAAAAAATAAAAACCGCAGAGGTGATCAAATACAACCAAAAGAAAGCTCTATTTGTGGGAAAAAAAGGACGTCAATTTTGTTTGGGAGCCACGTCGCATGACTGCGCAATTGTCAGTTAAAGCGACTTTTTTTCCCACAAATAGTGCTTTCTTTCGGTGGTATTTGATCACCCCTGCGTTTTTTATTTTTTGCGCTATAGACAAAAAAATGAGTGACAATTTTGAAAAAAAAACTATATTTTTTACTTTTTGCTATAATGCATTTTCCCAAAAATGTTTTTACAAAACTAATTTCTTCATCAGTTTATGCCAATATATATTCTTCTACATATTTTTGGTAAAGAAAACCGCAATAAGCGTATAGTGATTGGTTTGCGCAAAAGCTATAGCATCTACAAACTATGGGAAAGATTTATGGCATTTTTATTATTATTATTTTTTTACTAGTAATGGCAGTGATCTGCGATTTTTAGCGGTACTGCGACATTGCGGTGGACAGATTGGACACTTTTGACACATTTATGGGACCATTGACATTTATACGGCGATCAGAGCTATAAAAATGCACTGATTACTGTATAAATGTCACTGGTAGGGAAGGGGTTAACACTAGGGGGCGATCAAGGGGTTAAATGTGTGTTCCCTGGATGTGTTCTAACTGTAGGGGGTTAGGACTGACTGGGGGAGGAGACATATGGTAAACCATATGTCTCCTCCCCCGACAGAACAGGAATTTGTGTGTTTACACACACAAATCCCCGCGCTGTCTCTCATGCCCGCGATAGCAGCGCTCCCCTAGCGGCTCTTAAAGGGAACAACGTACCCATACCTTGTTTTGCCCAGCCATGCCATTCTGCCGAAGTACATCGGCGTGAGCCGGTCGGCAAGCGGTTAAGATAGCAAAGTGAGCCCAACACCCCCTTTTCCCTGAGCTGAGAAAAAGCATGCTTGCAGTCCAAGCATACAGTGGGCAGGCCAGGGGGAAGAACCAATTTGTGTGAAATAAGGGTTAAAAAGGGATTATGTTCTATGTAAAAAAAATATGTTTTTATAATTGCAGGTTTGCTGTTACAGACAGTATGCACAGGACAAAACTTTAATTTGCACAAATGCACTTATTTATGAATGAAGCCTGGCCTGCAGCTGCTGTTTGCAGGCTCTCTTCATACATAAACTATTGGCATTGTTCCTCACACACTGAACAGGACCCAGTTTGCCATTTAAGTCCCATTCTGTGTATCAGGAGCCCCCAGCAATAAGTTCTTCCAGTGTAAACTTGAGAAGCAGCATGTCTGCAGCTACACC
Source organism: Rana muscosa (assembly GCA_029206835.1). Lineage (NCBI taxonomy): Eukaryota > Metazoa > Chordata > Amphibia > Anura > Ranidae > Rana > Rana muscosa. Next base: position 201,278,086 of record CM055123.1, read on the forward strand.
TGCCTTTGTGAGGATTCATTATGACAGATGAGTTATGCAGAATCAGTGGTGGGTTCCAGAGCTACAGTGGATGGGAAAATGTCTCCCCATTTATTGTTCTTAGTGATACACCTCATCAGGGCCGACTTTAATATTGATTGGACCCTGGGCAAAAAATTTCTTGGGCCCCCTCTTCCATGCAATTTTGCTCTCCATTTCTCTGAGACATACAATAAATAGCAGCTATATAGACCCGTTGCAACACCGAAACCTCCGCCAACCCTTCTCTCTTAGAGAGGCTTGGAAAACTCTACCTCTTGCACTCATTGCTCGAATCATACTCACATACATCTGGATGGATCTGGATAAATTATTAATTTATATAGCGCCTACAGTTTGCGCAGCGCTTTACAACAGGGAGGACAGTACAGTCACAATACAATTCAATACAGAGGGATCAGAGGGCCCTGCTTGTTAGAGCTTACAGTCTAGAAGGGAGCGTCAAGTGAAACAAAGGGTAGTAGCTGTGGGGGATGATCAGGGGGACAAAATGAAAATACAGTTGTTAGGTGTGGGTAGGATAGGCTTCTCTGAAGAGGAGGGTTTTTAGGGATCCTCTAAAAGCTAATAGAGAAGGAAATAGACGGACAGATTGGGGTAAGGAGTTCCATAGGCTTGGAGAGGCTCTGGAAAAGTCCTGGAGACGAGCATGGGAGCAGGTGATGAGAGAGCTAGAGAGCAGGAGGTCTTGAGAAGAACAAAGAGAACGATTAGGTTGGTATTTAGAGACTAGGTCAGTGATGTAGCTGGGGGCAGTGTTGTGGATGGCTTTGTAGGTAGTTGTTAGTATTTTGAATTTAATTCGTTGGGTGAGCGGAAGCCAGTGGAGGGATTGACAGAGAGGAGTAGCAGAGACAGAGTGGTTGGTAAGGTGGATGAGTCTGGCAGCAGCATTCATGATGGACTGAAGGGGGTGTTAAAATTTTCAGAGGTAAGCCAATGAGGAGGGAGTTGCAGTAATCAAGGCGAGAGATGACCAGGGAGTGAATTAGGAGCTTTGTTGTGTCATTGGTTAAAAAGGGGCGTATTTTGTAGATTTTGCGGAGGTTGAGGCGGCAAGATTTGGACAGTGATTGGACGTGAGACTTAAAGGAGAGTTCAGAGTCCAAGACTACTCCTAGGACCTTGGCGTGTGGGGATGGGCTGATAGTTGTGCCATCAATTTTGACAGAGAGATCGGGGGAGGAGGCACGAGGAGGAATGTTAAATAGTTAGCTAGTCTATCTTATAATGTCAGGACTCCACCAATATCCCAATCGTTACTAATATGTTTGTGTCATACACTGTATTATTTGCTTCAGAACCTTTTTCTGACAATCTGTTTATTATATTTTTTGTTTATGATTCTCTGTAAACCTGTCAAATCTAATAAAATTTATTTGAAAAAATAAATAGCAGCTAGACTCAAAATCAGTTTACTGTATCAGTTCAGGCAGCAATTGCAATTGGTTGCCAGAGGTTACAGCATATCATTGCCTCTTACTGACTGGTTGCTAGAGGTTAGGGCACATGATTTCTGCTTGTTGATTGGTTGCTAGAGATTACTGTACAGTAATACTGCTCACTGATTGGTTGCTAGAGGTTACAGCACATCTCCTCCCTGCCTGCACGCCATGGACTGGGGAGGTGAGCAGGACTTTCAATCATGCCCCTTTACCTCCCCAGTGGGCAGCATTCAGTATAGGTGATGGTGTATATAACCTCAGGGGGTCATGATATACATATGAGAGCCACCTTTATTTACATATCAATGCCAATGGCCGTCGCAATTTACATATGAATGCCGCCGCTGGTTATTTACATGTAAACACGGGGTCTGCATGTGAGTCACCCATACACAACAATAGGGCAGAGCTGGGCAGCATTAGTTGCAGCACTTCACACTAAGATATTGGGACACAGCACAGGACTAAAACGTCAAGGGACAAGGGAATTTAAACCAAGATAGTTGACAAGTGTGAGGTAGCTGCTTTGGGCCCCACAACAATGACAGGGCCCAGGGCAGCTGCCCCTTTTGCCCTGCCTTAAAGACGGCCCTGCACCTCCTAACCTATGGCCAATCTTATCTTAAATCTGTCTCATGATGTCGTACAGCCATTCAGTTAGATTTTCCCATAGTTGTTTAGCACCCTCCTAGTTTCTAGCATAGGTACATTTAGTTTAAATCATCTGTAGGCAGAGGAGCATGGATTAATTGTGTAGAAGACTGTGCATAGCTTCACAGGCTGTGTCTCTGTTACCTCCCCTCTGTCTTCTGGAGCTTCCTGTAAATCTCTAAAACATAGCATGAGGGGTGACAGAGGCTTCAGCCTGAATATTTATGGGATTCCCCCCAACCCCTGAGTATGCATTCTCAGAAGGTGGAGGAAGCAACCGATAAATATTCTGAAACCTGAAAGTCTGGGAGTAGAGTCCAGGGTCGACAAGACCCAAGCATAGGGCGGCACTTTGCAGGGGGGGCAGCAAAATATGATGTATATGATGGCAATAATATTTAGGACCTGCTCACCTTATATGTGCTATCACAATATGTCACTGGATTAGTAAGATTACTCCTATTTTATAAGATATTTGGACTTGTGTTTGCTGCCACTGATTATTTCACTTTTTTGTATAATGACTAGGGACTTCCTAGTCAATATACAAATAAGTGAAATAATTCTATGATTACAATCAGTGGCAGCAAACGCAAGTCCAAATATCTTACAAGATAGGAGTAATCTTACTAATCCAGAGACATAAGGCTGCATTGGTGGGCACTTATGGCCACTGCTGAGGCGGCGCTCATAAGCTGCACTGATGGGGCTGCACTGATAAGGCAGCACTGATAGGCACTAATAGGCTGCACTCATGGCCACTGATGAGGCGGCAATGATGGGTACTGATAAACTGCACTGATGGGCACTAATGAGGCTGCACTGATAAGGCAGCACTGATATGCTGCACTGATGGACACTGTTGAGGCTGCACTGATGGCCACAAGTAGGCACAGATGAGCTGCACTGATGGGCACTTATAGGCTGCACTGGTGGCTACTGATGAGGCGACACTGAGCTGCACTGATGGGTCTGCACTGATAAGACAGCACTGATAGGCTGCACTGGTGGCCCCTGGTGAGACAGCACTAATGAGGTGGCACCGATGGGCACTGATGAGGCTGCACTGATATGCTGCACTGATGGGCAATGATGGGGCTGCACTGATAAGCACTGATAAGCACCGATGAGGCTGCACTGATGGGCACTGATGAGGCTGCACTGACAGGGCAGGTCTTAACCACTTAACGACCGCCCACCGCCGATTTACGTCGGCAGAATGGCACGGACAGGCAGAATCACGTAGATCTACGTGATCACCTTTGTGCAGTTGGGGGGTCCATCCGGACCCCCCTTCACTGCAGTGAGCGGCCGTTAAGTGTTCGGGAGCGATCAGGCATGAGGGGGCGGCCGCTCGATTCCGCCCCCCCCCTCGCGATCGCTCCCGGCCAATGAAATTGCTTCCTCCGCCATGTGATGTAAACACAGGCTGGAGGAAGTGATGTCATCTCCCTCGCCGCGGTCTTTTCGTTCCCGGCGCCGAGGAGTGAAGACAGAGGTTAGTGCTCCAACAGTCCACTGACACGTAGGTACACATAGGCACACAAATCACCCCCCAGTCACCCCCAGATCACCCCCCAGGTCACCCCAAAGCCCCCAATCACAGTGTCACTGATTGCAGTGATCATTTATTTTACTGATCACTGCATTTAGTGTCATCTGTGATTGTAAAAAGTTGCAAGGCAGTTAGGATTAGGCCCCTTTAGGTCCAGGGTAGCCCCCTAACCCCCCCTAATAAAGGTTTAACCCCTTGATCACCCCCCAGGTAACCCTTTCACCCCCTAACTTCAGCGTCACTAAGCGATTGTTTTTCCGATCGCTGTATTCGTGTCGCTGGTGTTTTAGATAGGCAGTTATTTTTTTTTTAGGTTCGCCGCAGGTTTTTATTGGTGTCAGGTACCCCCATATTTAACCTAATAAAGGTTTTAACCCCCTGATTGCCCCTAGTTAACCCTTTCACCAGTGATCACCATATAAAGGTTACGGGTGACGCTGGTTGATTAGTTTGCTTTTTATAGCATCAGGGCACCCGCCGTATATAACCCAATAAAGGTTTAACCCCCCTGATCGCCCGGCGGGTGAGATCAATTAGGTTTTAGCGCCAGAGAGGGTCTGCGTCGCCCCAGGCAGTGTTAGGTTAGTGCCAGTAACGCTAACACCCACGCGCAAAGCATACACCCCCCTTAGTGGTATAGTATCTGATCAGATCTATACTAGCATCCCCAGCGGTTTAGGGTTCCCAAAAACGCAGTGTTAGCGGGATCAGCCCAGATACCTGCTAGTACCTGCGTTTAGCCCCTCCGCCCAGCCCAGCCCACCCAAGTGCAGTATCGATCGATCACTGTCACTTACCAAACACAACACACATAACTGCAGCGTTCGCAGAGACAGGCCTGATCCCTGCGATCGCTAACAGTTTTTTTGTAGCGTTTGATATATTTGCTGACGACAGTCAGGTGCTTTTTTTCCTGTGAATCTTACTAGTGTACCCCTAAATTTAGAGCCCAAAATGGCAAGACGAAGGTACACTAGTAAAGAGGCCTACGAGATTCTGAGCATGACAGATAGTGAAGAGGAGGTCACGTATCTGTCAGATTCAGGCTCAGAATATCTTCCCGTAGAAGACAGTGACGTCAGCGGCCCCACGTCAGATAGCTCTGACGACGAAGTTGAGGTCCCTGCTAAGGTCAGGCGTACCCGATCCCGATCTTCTGAGGTTGTTGAGGAGCAAGAACCGCAGGTCTCTCGTATCATGGAGCAGAGTAGTACTAGCGCCGCTATTCCTTCTGGTGAACTGGCAAGCACCAGCGGCCTAGTACAGCCTGGACGTACATCCAGCACTGCAGTAACACTTGGTGACGTGGCGAGTCCCATAAGTGCAGTTCAAGCTGGCGAGGTGGCAAGCACAAGTAGTGTCCCGCTGCCACCAAGAAGACAAAGGCAGGCCCGTCGTGCCCATACTGCCCTTCCTGCAGAATTCGCCTATCCTGATTGGGTCCCCACCACTTCTGCAGAACCCGTACTTCCCCCATTCACTGCCCAACCCGGTATTCAGGTGGAAACAGCTGATTTTATGCCAATCGATTTTTATTCGCTGTTTTTCACGGAAGATCTCTATAGATCTATTGTGGACCAGAGTAATTTATATGCTGGTCAATTTATCGCCGCTAACCCCCAGTTGCCTAAAATTGCCAGAAATTGGAAACCAATTACGGTTTCCGAATTTAAGACCTTTCTGGGCCTTTCCCTCAACATGGGCACACATAAATTTCCGTCATTGCGTGCTTATTGGTCCACGCACCCAATTGACCACATGCCCGTGTTCTCTGCCTCCATGTCCAGGGCACGATACGAGCAGATTTTGCGGTTCATGCACTTCAACGACAATGAACTTTGTCGTCCACGTGGGGACCCTGAATACGACCGGCTCTATAAAATTCGGCCCCTCATAAACCACTTCAACGAATGTTTTGCAGCCTTGTTTACTCCCGATCAAGTTGTCTGCGTTGATGAGTCCCTGATTAAATTTTCTGGCCGCTTGTCTTTCAAGCAGTACCTTCCCAGCAAGCGTGCCAGATACGGGGTCAAGCTCTACAAGTTCTGTGACAGGGCAACAGGCTATGTAGTGAACTTTACGGTTTATGAGGGAAAAGACAGTCAGATTGAGTCGGTCAACTGCCCGGATTACATAGGGAGCGCTGGCAAGATAGTGTGGAACTTGGTGTCACCCTTATTCGGAAAGGGGTACCACTTGTATGTGGACAATTATTACACGAGCGTGCCACTGTTTAGTCACTTGTTTGATCATAAGATTGGAGCATGTGGCACCGTGCGACCTAATCGCCGGGGCTTTCCCCAGCGGCTTGTAGATGCCCGTCTTAGGCTGGGGGAGAGAGCCTGCTTGAAGTGTAATAACTTGCTCGCTATGAAGTGGAGGGACAATAAGAATGTTTTCCTTCTTACCTCCCTTCATGCAGACACGACAGTCCAAATTCGTACGGCGACTGGTGTTGTGGAGAAACCCCTCTGTGTCCACGAATATAACCAAAATATGGGAGGGGTGGACCTCAACGACCAGTTGATGGCGCCGTATCTAATTGACCGTAAGGTGAGACGCTGGTACAAAAAAGTGTCTCTATCATTATTCCAATTGGCTTTGCTGAACGCTCATGTGCTATACAGAGCTTCAGGCGGGACGTTATCTCTTCTAAAATTCCAGAATGAGATAGTCACAGAACTCCTGTATCCAGGCGGTTCTGCACCTCACCATCCCCAACCAAATGCAGTAAGCCGGCTGCATGAGAGGCATTATTCGTATGTCCTCCCGAGTACCCCTACCCAAAGCCACCCCCAAAAAAGATGTTGTGTCTGTAGCAAGCGCGGATTTAGGCGTGACACCCGTAGTTTTTGTCCACTCTGTCCTGACAAGCCTGGTCTTTGCCAAGGTGAATGTTTTGAACGCTACCACTCAAAAGTGAAGTTTTAGCGTAGGGTACAGCATTTCACAGACTAGGACACACTTACACAGGGTCTCCCAAGATGCCATTACATTTTGAGAGACCCGAACCATTACAGTTGTAAAGTTACAAAAAAAAGTGTAAAAAAGAAAAAAAAAAACGTAAAAAACAAAACACAAAAAAATATAAAATAAAAAAACCAAAAATAGTTGTCGTTTTATTGTTCTCTCTCTCTCTATTTTCTCTCTATTGTTCTGCTCTTTTTTACTGTATTCTATTCTGCAATGTTTTATCATGCTTGCTTTTCAGGTATGTAATTTTTTGTTTTCAGGTGCGCCATTCAACTGCAGCGCGGAATTATTTATCTTGACAGCAACAGCGTTTGCTCCCACGATACATAAAGCCGTGACTCCAGTGCTGTAGGAGGTGATTTCACCACCACAGTTAAAAAAAAGAGCATATATGCCGAAGCATGGGGGCAGCAGGGGCGGAGGAGCGATTTTGCTCCTAATGCCGCGTACATACGGTCGAAATTCCGACCGTGTGTACGCGGCATAACTTTTTTGCGGGAGGATGCCCCCATGCTTCGGCATATATATATTTTAGGCACAGGTTGCGTTAAAACATTTTTTTATTTTTTACTAGGTTTTGTTTTGGTATTTGCTTTGCAGGTATGGCATGGTAAGGTCTTACTGTTGTACTGTAATGTTACTTTGTTTTAATGTTAACCACCATTTGCTTAGCAGGTACGCCATTCAGTTGCAGCGCGGATCTATTTATCTTGACAGCAACAGCGTTTGCTCCCACGATACATAAAGCCGTGACTCCAACGCTGTAGGAGGTGATTTCACCACCACAGTTAAAAAAAAAGAGCATATATGCCGAAGCATGGGGGCAGCAGGGGCGGAGGAGCGATTTTGCTCCTAATGCCGCGTACATACGGTCGAAATTCCGACCGTGTGTACGCGGCATAACTTTTTTGCGGGAGGATGCCCCCATGCTTCGGCATATATATATTTTAGGCACAGGTTGCGTTAAAACATTTTTTTATTTTTTACTAGGTTTTGTTTTGGTATTTGCTTTGCAGGTATGGCATGGTAAGGTCCTACTGTTGTACTGTAATGTTACTTTGTTTTAATGTTAACCACCATTTGCTTAGCAGGTACGCCATTCAGTTGCAGCGCGGATCTATTTATCTTGACAGCAACAGCGTTTGCTCCCACGATACATAAAGCCGTGACTCCAACGCTGTAGGAGGTGATTTCACCACCACAGTTAAAAAAAAGAGCATATATGCCGAAGCATGGGGGCAGCAGGGGCGGAGGAGCGATTTTGCTCCTAATGCCGCGTATATACGGTCGAAATTCCAACGGAGGCTTATCCGTGGAAAAGTCCGACCGTGTGTACGCGGCATAACCTTTTATGCCGCGTACATACGGTCGAAATTCCGACGAAGGCTTGACCGTGTGTACGCGGCATAACTTTTTTGCGGGAGGATGCCCCCATGCTTCGGCATATATGCCCATCATTAGAAGTGGGTGGATGAAGGGAGGTATTCTAATGGTGGGCATACCCACCAATCTCTTTTTTTCGTTCAGCCAATAGGCTGTATGAAAAAAAAGATTACAATACATGTCCAACAAGGACCAGCAACGTACTGGTATGTTGCTGGACTTTGAATGTTTATACCAGAATGATGCCTGCGGGTTTAGGTATCATCTTGGTATCATTCTTTTCAGCCAGCAGCCGGCTTTCATGTAAAAGCAATTCTAGCAGATAATTAGCCTCTAGACTGCTTTTACAAGCAGTGGGAGGGAATGTCCCCCCCCCTGGATATAAAAAGCGCCATTGGGAAAGCATTTTATCACACCGATCTTGGTGTGGTCAGATGCTTTGAGGGCAGAGGAAAGATCTAGGGTCTAACCCCCCAATTTTTTTCAAAAAAAGAGTACCTGTCACTACCTATTGCTATCATAGGGGATATTTACACTCCCTGAGATAACGATAAAAATGGTAAAAAAATAAAATATGGAAGGCACAGTTTAAAAATAAAATAAAAAAGCCAAATAAATAATAAAAAAAAAAATAAAAAATAAAAAAAAAGCACCGCTGTCCCCCCCTGCTATTGCGCAAAGGCGAACGCAAGCGTCGGTCTAGCGTCATATGTAAACAGCAATTGCATCATGCATGTGAGGTATCACCGCGAAGGTCAGATCGAGGGCAGTCATTTTAGCAGTAGACCTCCTCTGTAAATCTAACGTGGTAACCTGTAAAGGCTTTTAAATGCTTTTAAAAATGAATGTAGTTTTGTCGCCGCTGCGCGCTTGTGCGCAATTTTAAAGCATGTCGTGTTTGGTATCCATGTACTCGGCCTATGATCATCTTTTTTATTTCATCAAACATTTGGGCAATATAGTGTTTTTTAGTGCATTAAAAATAAAAAAAGTGTGTTTTTCCCCCAAAAAATGCGTTTGAAAAATCGCTGCGCAAATACTGTGTGGAAAAAAAAAATGCAACACCCACTATTTTAATCTGTAGGGCCTTTGCTTTAAAAAAATATATAATGTTTGGGGGTTCAACATAATTTTCTTGCAAAAAAAAAATTTCTTTCATGTAAACAAAAAGTGTCAGAAAGGGCTTTGTCTTCAAGTGGTTAGAAGAGTGGATGATGTGTGACATAAGCTTCCTAATGTTGTGCATAAAATGCCAGGACAGTTCAAACCCCCCCCCAAATGACCCCATTTTGTAAAGTAGACACCTCAAGCTATTTGCTGAGAGGCATGTTGAGCCCATTGAATATTTTTTTTTTTTGTCCCAAGTGATTGAATAATGACCAAAAAAAAAAAAAATGTACAAAAAGTTGTCACTAAATTATATATTGCTCAAACATGCCATGGTCATATGTGGAATTACACCCCAAAATACATTCTGTTGCTTCTCCTGAGTACGGGGATACCACATGTGTGGGACTTTTTGGGAGCCTAGTCGCGTACGGGACCCCAAAAACCAAGCACCGCCTTCAGGATTTCTATGGGTGTAAATTTTTGATTTCACTCCTCACTGCCTATCACAGTTTCGGAGGCCATGGAATGCCCAGATGGCACAAACCCCCCCAAATGACCCCATTTTGGAAAGTAGACACCCCAAGCTATTTGCTGAGAGGTATTTTGAGTATTTTGCAGATCTCGCTTTTTGTCACAAAGTTTTGAAAATGTAAAAAAAGAAAAAAAAAAAGAAAAAAAAATGTCTTTCTTAATTTTCAAAAACAAATGAGAGCTGTAAAATACTCACCATGCCTCTCAGCAAATAGCTTGGGGTGTCTACTTTCCAAAATGGGGTCATTTGTGGGGGTTTTGGGCTATTTTGACATTTTATGGCCTTCAAAACTGTGATAGGTAGTGAGGAGTGAAATCAAAAATTTATGCCCTTAGAAACCTTGAAGGCGGTGCTTGGTTTTTGGGGTCCCGTACGCGGCTAGGCTCCCAAAAAGTCCCACACATGTGGTATCCCCGTACTCAGGAGAAGCAGCAGAATGTATTTTGGGGTGTAATTTCACATATAACCATGGCATGTGTGAGCAATATATCATTTAGTGACAACTTTTTGTACATTTTTTTTTTTCTTTTTGTCATTATTCAATCATTTGGGACAAAAAAAAAAAATATTCAATGGGCTCAACATGCCTCTCAGCAAATAGCTTGGGGTGTCTACTTTCCAAAATGGGGTCATTTGGGGGGGTTTTGTGCCATCTTGGCATTTTATGGCCTTCAAAACTGTGATAGGTAGTGAGGAGCGAAATCAAAAATGTATGCCCTTAGAAACCTTGAAGGCGGTGCTTGGTTTTTGGGGTCCCGTACGCGGCTAGGCTCCCAAAAAGTCCCACACATGTGGTATCCCCGTACTCAGGAGAAGCAGCAGAATGTATTTTGGGGTGTAATTTCACATATGCCCATGGCATGTGTGAGCAATATATCATTTAGTGACAACTTTGTGCAAAAAAAAAACAGTTTGTCATATTCCCGCAACCTGTGGCAAAATATAAAATATTCCATGGACTCAACATGCCTCTCAGCAAATAGCTTGGGGTGTCTACTTTCCAAAATGGGGTAATTTGGGGGGGTTTTGTGCTATTTTGGCATTTTATGGCCTTCGAAACTGTGATAGGTAGTGAGGAGTGAAATCAAAAATTTACGCCCTTAGAAATCCTGAAGGCGGTGCTTGGTTTTTGGGGCCCTGTACGCGGCTAGGCTCCCAAAAAGTCCCACACATGTGGTATCCCCGTACTCAGGAAAAGCAGCAGAATGTATTTTGGGGTGCAATTCCACATATAACCATGGCATGTGTGAGCAATATATCATTTAGTGACAACTTTTTGTACATTTTTTTTTTTCTTTTTGTCATTATTCAATCATTTGGGACAAAAAAAAAAATATTCAATGGGGTCAACATGCCTCTCAGCAAATAGCTTGGGGTGTCTACTTTCCAAAATGGGGTAATTTGGGGGGGTTTTGTGCCATCTTGGCATTTTATGGCCTTCAAAACTGTGATAGGTAGTGAGGAGTGAAATCAAAAATTTATGCCCTTAGAAACCTTGAAGGCGGTGCTTGGTTTTTGGGGTCCCGTACGCGGCTAGGCTCCCAAAAAGTCCCACACATGTGGTATCCCCGTACTCAGGAGAAGCAGCAGAATGTATTTTGGGGTGTAATTTCACATATGCCCATGGCATGTGTGAGCAATATATCATTTAGTGACAACTTTGTGCAAAAAAAAAAAAGTTTGTCATATTCCCGCAACTTGTGGCAAAATATAAAATATTCCATGGACTGAACATGCCTCTCAGTAAATAGCTTGGGGTGTCTACTTTCCAAAATGGGGTCATTTGGGGGGGTTTTGTGCTATTTTGGCATTTTATGGCCTTCGAAACTGTGATAGGTAGTGAGGAGTGAAATCAAAAATTTGCGCCCTTAGAAACCTTGAAGGCGGTGCTTGGTTTTTGGGGTCCCGTACGCGGCTAGGCTCCCAAAAAGTCCCACACATGTGGTATCCCCGTACTCAGGAGAAGCAGCAGAATGTATTTTGGGGTGCAATTCCACATATAACCATGGCATGTGTGAGCAATATATCATTTAGTGACAACTTTTTGTAATTTTTTTTTTTTTTTTGTCATTATTCAATCACTTGGGACAAAAAAAAAAAATATTCAATGGGCTCAACATGCCTCTCAGCAATTTCCTTGGGGTGTCTACTTTCCAAAATGGGGTCATTTGGGGGGGTTTTGTACTGCCCTGCCATTTTAGCACCTCAAGAAATGAGATAGGCAGTCATAAATTTAAAGCTGTGTAAATTTCAGAAAATGTACCCTAGTTTGTAAACGCTATAACTTTTGCGCAAACCAATAAATATACGCTTATTGACATTTTTTTTACTAAAGACATGTGGCTGAATACATTTTGGCCTAAATGTATGACTAAAATTGAGTTTATTCGATTTTTCTTATAACAAAAAGTAGAAAATATCATTTTTTTTCAAAATTTTCGGTCTTTTTCTGTTTATATCGCAAAAAATAAAAATCGCAGAGGCAATCAAATACCATTAAAAGAAAGCTCTATTTGTGGGAAGAAAAGGACGCAAATTTCATTTGGGTACAACATTGCATGTCCGCACAATTTACAGTTAAAGCAGCGCAGTGCCGAATCCCAAAAACAGGCTTGGTCCTAATGGCCCGAAATGGTCCGGGGCTTAAGTGGTTAAACAGGAAGGGGTGTGGCTTTGACAGGAAGAGGGGTACATATATAAATAAGGGGGTGCATGTGTTTTGTCAGGCCTAGGGCAGCACAAAACTTAAATACACCACTGTTCTGCCCCTTGGGGCAAGAAGAGAGAAAGGGAGAGATAGGGGAGAGGAAGCCTCAGGACATCACACAGTCTCAGTCACAGCTTAGCTGTGGACCCCAAGCAATGCAGTACAGGCTGTTCAGCAGTCACCCTCGATCTTGGGAAGCCTTCTTCAGGGTCTTTGAGTGAGTTCAAGCCAGCCATACACCCAAAGAAAAGAAAGGACAATAAAGTGCAATACCTCACATGTCTGGGACCAGGGGTAGGAGGAAGTGCAAAGCAAATCAGCCAGTCAACCAGAAGCATTACATCTTATCTTCACTTTGGGCCTAGAACAGCCAGATGTACTTTTGTTTTGAACTTTGTTGCTTTGCTATTGTTGCACTATCACTCCCACTGTTGCAGCTCAGTTCTACAGTGTGTAATAGAGTAGTTAGGACATTAGCAGGTCCTCATTTGCTGATCGGAGTTTACAGTTCTTCGAATTCTGAGTATCCCATGTACTCCAATCCCTATCCAAGTTCATCATTCTAAAAATCAAAACCCCTAGACTGTTTCTTAAGCCAACTGGAGTGTGTGGAAATTCCTTTTGTCTGGCTGTGGGTGCTGTGTGGGGGGAAAAAAATCCATCACATGCCTGATGAAAGGGTCCTGCGTGACTCCGAAACGTTGCACTCTTCTTGTATTGTGATCATGCAATAAACTATCCTTTTGGACACTGCTTTATGTCGATCCATGGTATGCTGGCAAATATCTACTTTGTGACTTGAACCAGTATCCAGCTGGTTGTTGCTGCAGCACCCAAATTTTGAGAGCTTGTCCTGGATCGTGTGCGATGGGAATATGAAGTATTACTGTGTGGGGGAAAAGGCCCAAATTCCAGTGGTTCCTTTGAGAGTAGCGCTACAGTTGTTTAAATCAGTTCTTTAGGCAAGTTTAGAAGGCAATTGGACATGCAGGTAAAATCTGATCTCTGTATGGGTTCACTATCTTTTTGTGGGCCAAAAAACATTTACATTCTGTTTTAGCCAAATATTCATTAATGCTACAGTGAGGGGGGATGTCAGCAGGTGCCAGAGACCTCCAGGATCAGACGGGAAAAAAATAAAGGCATTCATTCTAAAAGGAACAGACTATTTTTCCTGAGTTGGGTATGCCTGGTAATTACCATAGAAGAGATCATCAACCAGATTGGCTAACATCTGGCAGGGTTGTGAAGCTGTCATCTTTCTTGATGAGTCATCTATCTCTCTGTAATAGGTACACCTTAACACACACATTCTTGTGCATTGAGGCGAGTTACATTAGGCAGCCAATTTATACTGAATGGGCTTTCAATTTGCCTTAAAAAATAATAAATTGGTCCTGCAGCACTTTTAGCATTATGTAGTAAATGTTATATGCAAATTTTTGGATGTGAACACGTTTTTACGTATTTTTCTTTCATTATAGTCTACGATATATGTGCCATAAAGAGGAGGTCCACCCAAATTTTTTTTTTTTAAAAGCCAGCAGCTACAAATACTGCAGCTGCTGACTTTTAAAAAATGGACACTTACCTGTCCAGCGCGCCCGCGATGTCAGCAGACGAGGCTGAGCAATCGCTCGGTCCTCGGATGCTGCCGCCGCCATGCTCGTGAGGGAATCAGGAAGTGAAGCCTTGCGGCTTCACTGCCCGGTTCCCTACTGCACATGCGAGTAGCGCGGCGCGCCGTCACTGGTCCCCGCTCTCTCTTGGGAACAGTGTGTTTCCAATGAGACAGCAGGGGGGGGGGGGGGGGAGTGGCGTAGACTCCCACGGGAGTCTATGCCCGGAAGTGGGTGCAAATACCTGTCTTTTTAGTTTAGACATGTACATTTACTATGAATATCACTTAATAACACAGATAAAAAGGTATTTGGTATAGCCTTGTGTTCCTTATTTCAATCACTTTGTGCATGGTATGCCACCTTTTCTTCAAGTCAAACCCGAACACTTTAGTGGTGCACAGCATTTTGTTTTTATTATAGTATAAACTATATATATATTTTTCAATTAAATAACATTTTTAATCATATGGTGTTAATCACAAGAGTCCCCTTTACATCAGAGTCCACAGAGTTTCCCCTTTGCATCAGGGTCCACAGGGTTTCCCTTTTACATCTGAATCCGCAGAGTTCCCCTTTTATATCTGAATCCGCAGAGTTCCCCTTTTACATCTGAATCTGCAGAGTTCCCTTAGACTGTAAGGGGGGGACTCTGCAGACTTTGATGTAAGGGAAAACTCTGGGGACTTTAACATAAGGGATCCTCTGGGAACCCTGATTTAAGGGGAAACACTGAGATACTGATGCACGAAGAGGACTCTGATGTAAGGCGGAACACTGTGGCTTTTGGTGTAAAGGGGAACTCTGATGTAAGGAGTGCTCTGAGAACCCTTATTTACCTTAGTGTACTCACTCAGAGGCAGAAGAGAGAAGGGGGGAGGCTTCAGTCACAGACAGTGATGGATGGTGAGCTTACTCACCCCTTGGCAGTCAGTACCCCTTATCTAGATGTATCTGACGCTACTAGACTTCAAATTTCTGGTCCCCATTTTCCTTTTCTGAGGCACAGTGCTGGGGATTGGAGTGTCGGCAGAAACAGAGGGGTAGGGGTGGAAGGAAGAGCAGCAGATCAAGCCCTCTCTCCTCTCCCGTCTGCGTGGGGGGGGGGGAATTGTTAGTGCTGGCTTTTGGCAGTGTGAGAGAGAGTGTAACAGACACTGTCGGCTTAGACAACTGCAGCCAGCAACCCTGCTGGGAACCCATAGTCCAGTCAGAATAATGTGTCTGGGTTTCAGGCAGTTTGAAACCTGGACACTTGACTCCAAACCCGAACTGTGCGGGTGAATCCCGAACAGGTGGTAACCCTATATGGGCCACATTGCAGCAACTGTTAAAACAAAGACAGCTATTTTTTTTATCAGCTCATCCTCTTCAACCTTGCTAACAGGTTTGTAGACTAAAATATACAGGAGCAACAGAGGTGACTGTGCATTTCTGCTGACTGTAAGCTTTGTAGCGTATAAGTAAATATTAAATTATATACAGAATAATTCTAAGCTGCTTTAGGTTTGTGGAAGTATGAATGACAATCCTTTGATAAAGCAACTCCTAAAAGTTACTGGTACCTGGTCATTAGGAAAAGGTTGTGGTAATTGGATACATGTCCATTTTCCAGTTCTCTGTATAGCTGCCAAATAAGATTTTGAAATGTAACATACTTCCAAATAAGTGAGGCAACAGTAATTTGCATAGTTTTGTGATGAGCTGATTTGTATTTCAAATACTCAAAGGGGAATTCCAGGCTCTTAACAAATCATATAAATGACTAACTGCTCTTGAAACACTTTTTTTTTAAAGAAAAATTAACTTAATGTCTATAAAACCTGGGTAAGTGGAATAAAAAAAATGGTCACCTGTGATGCCTTTGAACTGCTCTCTAATTAAAAAAAGAATGGGCAGGACGAGATACTAGGGTTGATTTATTAAATGAGTAGAGTCTGTTCACTTGGCAAAGTAAATCTTCGGTTTGCAAAGTGTATGTTAAAGTGTTTGTTAACTCAAAAAAATAAAAAATGGATCCTGCTCCTTTAAAGCATGTTATATGACACACTGCTTGTCCTGTGTCATTTGGTCCCCTGTGACACCTTAAAAACCTTGCTGATCCCGCCAGTTTCTCCCCAGCCCTCTGTAAACTGACCACGGTGTATCATGGCTGCTGAGACCAGACATCATGGTCAGTTTACGTGCCTCTGTCATCAGCAGCAGGCTATCTGCTCTCCTCTCTGCTCCTGTGTCCTCCTCTCCCTTCTCTCTCTGTCTGTGTGTGAGCCGCCCTCCCCCCCCTCCTGCTGCTCTCATAACACCAACCTGTATACACCATCAGCACTGCCTCCTATTGCGAAGTCCCCCTCTGTGAATTATTTATAAATATTGTAAATACCTAATTTCACAGCCAAGATTGCGCTCACATGACCAGCCAGCTCTCTACTCCTCTCCTCCTCACCTCCAGACTGACAACAGCAGAGAAATCTCAGCCCCGCCCGCTGCATCTCTCAGAGGAGAAAAGGAGAAAGCTGGCCAGTCATGTGATCGCAATCTCTGCAGTGAAATTAGGTATTTGCAGCATTTATTTTTATAAATCATACACAGAGGGGGATACTACAATAGGAGGCAGTGCTGATGGTGTATACAGGTTCGAGTGGCTTAACAACCACTTTAATGTTAGTAGGACAGGTGAATTTGTGTTCACTTTGAATATCCAGTTATTGTGTGTGCTATCAAAATTACTGACTTCTAAAAATGTAAGTGGAACTTCAACCTAAAGGGGAAGTTCTGCTTTATGTCCTCCTCCCCCATTCACTTTTGGAACAATTTTTATTTATTGAGGATATTGGGTACCTAGTTTTGTAAGGTACCCGCTTCCATATACGCTTCAATTGCCTAGGAAATTCCACTGGAAGTTCTCCCCCCTTCCCTGACCTGAGGCTGTGGGACCATTCACACAGTGCAGCATGGCTCGTGCATGCACAGTGGGGAGTCGGCTGCGAAACTGCAAGGAGTCACAGCCAGCTTCCCACAGTAAATACGCCAGAGACCTGAAGACCAGCGAAGAACTGGCTCAGGTGAGAACAGTGCTGGATCCATGGACAGGTAAGTGTCCCTTTATTAAAAGTCAGCAGCTAAACTGTTTGTAGCTGTTGACTTTGTTTAGTTTTGGATAGATTCCTTATGTTACTAATTTTGTTTCGTTATGGAATTAATTTAGTTTAGTTTCGGAATTTGTTTAGTTTTGTTTAGTTTCCGTTAACATTTGCTTCGTTTTTTTATTTGTTTACAAATTTAAACTTTTCAGAAAGATTAGATTCAAATCGGATTCAAATTCTGTGTAAAGAAAAGCTGGTTGTTAAGCAGTAGGCCGGGAAGCTGGCCACCCTCATCCTTAACAACCGATGATTCATCATCTGTCAGCTGGCTTCCCCACTGATAGATGAATGTAAAGAAAAGAATGCCCGGCAATAGAATCTTTTTTTTAAAAAAATGGCATGGGGTCCTCCTCCCTAGTCCATACCAGGCCCTTCAGGTCTGATATGGATTTTGAGGGGAACCCCACACCAAAACTTTAAAAAAACGATGTGGGGTCCCCCAAAATCCATACAAGACCCTTATCCGAGCATGCAGCCTGGACAAGATTTCTCGTTTCCTCTGCAATCATTCTCATAGTGAGCTGTCGGTCATGGTTGAGAACAGATCTCACTGCACCCACATTCTGTTCCATTTTTGACTCACTATCAGAATGATTGCAGAGGAATTGGGAATTACCAAGTCAATTGTTCATGAAATCGTGACTCAGGATTTGAACACAAGAAAGGACACCATTTTGCTAGTGTGGATAATGGCCAAATAGCCACTACACAAGCTCTGAATGCCATCCCACTCAAAGACTTCCAAGTATGCTATGATGAATTGAGTAATCCTTGGGAGCATTGTGTACACAAGGTGCATACTTTGAAGGAGACAATGTTGAATTGTGAACATTTTCAATAAAAAAATATTAAAATATCATTATCGTTACTTTCTGGACACACCTTGTATATCTTATAAGTAACACAAATACCCCAGAATTAACCAGTTTCTATCAACTACAAGGACTCACGCTCTAAAACCTCAAACTCTTGTCAGATATTGGAAGGAAGGAGTACTCATCAAGCCAAATAAAATCCAAGCTATCCTGCTCTTTGTTGTGCTTCACTG
The DNA here is from genome assembly GCA_029206835.1 of Rana muscosa. Taxonomy (NCBI): domain Eukaryota; kingdom Metazoa; phylum Chordata; class Amphibia; order Anura; family Ranidae; genus Rana; species Rana muscosa. The sequence goes on from CM055123.1 coordinate 201,296,291, forward strand.
AGCTGCTATCCATTTTCTTGACACGTACATAGATCAGCCAGCTGAAAAATCTTTCAATGTTCAATCTAAGGGCCAAAAGACAAAAAAACTACACCATTATATTTAGAGATTTCACAGCATCTTTATAGTCTATATACAGATTACCTTTCAATGGGAGTTTTTTTTTCTATTAGTCATTCTTACTTGTTTTTGTCAAGTAAGATTGGAGGAGGTCACACAGGGATTGACCAGCTAGAGAAAAGTGCAAAAGACAGGAACAAGAAAAAATGATAAAACAGGAACTAGAGTGCATATAATAGGGCAGACAGACACTGGGGTAGAATGACATGTGACTAATTCATTAACAATCGTGACTCATCGTGACTCATGTTTGTGTCTTGCTCCCTGCCAGCTCTGAAGATTTCTGGTAAAAATTGAAAAATTACAGAATTTAGTTGGCTGAAAATCATTTGAATCACAGATTGAAATACACTCTGATTAGAACAAGATAGATGTCCAAAAGCATATTTATTAATATGGTACTTTATGTTCTTTAAGCTGGGTAGCACAGTTTGCAATGGCCTTGTTCCATGAAATGTAAAGATGTTACAATAGTAGAGTGTTTCCTGTGTCATAAAATTAATTAATATTGCTGAAGACTTCTCTGATTTCTGTAAAAAAAAGGAAGAGAGGTTCAAGCACTCACTAAATACATACAAATAATTATTAATTAAAAATAGAATATAAAATGCAATAGACAATTATAGACAGTATATGTACTTATAAGTTTTAGATTAGGGATAAACCCCCTGGCAGGTTATTTTTTTTCTGTTTGTGTCATGGTTGGTAGATTTCCCATCACATCCTGTTCTAAAGATGCAACAGAAAATGATCGAAAATTTCATAGTGAGGGGAATTTCCATCTTGACATTTCCATGTCACTGGAGCTGGTTTCCTCATCGCAAGATTTCCCCTCCCCTCTTGCTCTGTTGACAGCTTAAAAATTTTGGATGTTCCCTCACTTTCTGTCTCAGGGACAATGGTTAGCAGGAGGAATAGAAGGGTCAGTTTCTGCAGTGGAGACACAGACAAAACCTGACGAGGGTCTAACCCCTCACCACTTTATAAAAAAATAAACAGAAACGTTTTGCCTTGCTGTCCTCCTCCCTGTACTTCCCTACTAATGCTGGCCAGATAGGGCTTTCATTTCCGCCTATTCCTACTCAATCGGCTGACATTCGAGTCATGGGTGGCCCTACTAGCACTACCCTGATCGACAAACTTCAGTTGAAAAATTGAGGAAAAGAGCCCGAAAATTGTTAGCCAAACAGAGACTGCATCCTGTCAGAGTCTTGGGATTCAAGTTCTGTTTCTTAGGATTTTTGGTCCTGAACTATAAAAACCGCTGAAGAGAACAGTGTGATTTCTTTAGCAGAAGAAAATAATATAATAGTAAACCGCGCACCCTACTCACTAACTAAACGTATACATCATGAATACAATGTATTACTCAACCACTAGCTGTCCCCAGCAGGTTGCTAACCATAAAGTGACAGTGCAAAATTTGTAAATACCAATTACATATAGTGACCACCGGATCTCTCCAGTGTGTGACAATATCTTTATGTAAACTTTATAAACTTATAGTGTAATGTCCAAAAGTAAATGATAATAAGTGAACAAAGTCCATTCAATTCCCATCAAACGATATCCAAAAGTGCATGTGATTCCATATATCCAACAATAGTGACTAGGATCTTCCTCCACCAACACTGGTCACACAGCCTACTCACTAGATTTACAGTGGGTACGGAAAGTATTCAGACCCCCTTAAATTTTTCACTCTTTGTTATATTGCAGCTATTTGCTAAAATCCTTTAAGTTCTTTTTTTTTCCCTCAGTAATGTACACACAGCACCCCATGTTGACAGAAAAACACAGAATTGTTGAAATTTTTGCAGATTTATTAAAAAAGAAAAACTGAAATATCACATGGTCCTAACTTACTATTCAGACCCTTTGCTCAGTATTTAGTAGAAGCACCCTTTTGATCTAATACAGCCATGAGTCTTTTTGGGAAAGATGCAACATGTTTTTCACACCTGGATTTGGGGATCCTCTGCCATTCCTCCTTGCAGATCCTCTCCAGTTCTGTCAGGTTGGATGGTAAACGTTGGTGGACAGCATAGGTGTGCGCACAGGGTGTGCCAGGTGTGCCCAGGCACACCCTAATCACTCCCTGCAGTGCAGATTCCCCCTGCTGCCCGGTGTCCCCTCCCACAGCATGGCTGGCTTCCCTCCTCTCCCATTAGCTAATGCAGTGGGGGAAAAAAAAGATGATATTTCACGAAGGAGTGGCGGAAGGGGTAATGTCATTTACCGGCCCCTTCCCTTTCTGAATGAACACAGTGAGATATCGGTACCGTGTTTTTGAGCTTTCAGGTGCACACCCTAATGCAACAGGCTGCGCACACCTATGGTGGACAGCCATTTTTAGGTCTCTCCAGAGATGCTCAATTGTGTTTTAAGTCAGGGCTCTGGCTGGGCCATTCAAGAACAGTCACGGAGTTGTTGTGAAGCCACTCCTTCGTTAGTTTAGCTGTGTGCTTAGGGTCATTGTCTTGTTGGAAGGTAAACCTTCAGCCCAGTCTGAGGTCCTGAGCACTCTGGAGAAGGTTTTCGTCCAGGATATCCCTGTACTTGGCCGCATTCATCTTTCCCTCGATTGCAACCAGTCGTCCTGTCTCTGCAGCTGAAAAACACCCCCACAGCATGATGCTGCCACCACCATGCTTCACTGTTGGGACTGTATTGGACAGGTGATGAGCAGTGCCTGGTTTTCTCCACACATACCGCTTAGAATTAAGGCCAAAAAGTTCTATCTTGGTCTCATCAGACCAGAGAATCTTATTTCTCACCATCTTGGAGTCCTTCTGGTGTTTTTTAGCAAACTCCATGCAGGCTTTCATGTGTCTTGCACTGAGGAGAGGCTTCCGTCGGGCCACTCTGCCTTAAAGCCCCGACTGGTGGAGGGCTGCAGTGATGGTTGACTTTCTACAACTTTCTCCCATCTCCCGACTGCATCTCTGGAGCTCAGCCACAATGATCTTTGGGTTCTTCTTTACCTCTCTCACCAAGACTCTTCTCCCCCGATAGGAAGGGTTCTGGTCGTTCCAAACGTCTTCCATTTAAGGATTATGAAGGCCACTGTGCTCTTAGGAACCTTAAGTGCAGCAGAATTTTTTTGTAACCTTGGCCAGATCTATGCCTTGCCACAATTCTGTCTCTGAGCTCTTCAGGCAGTTCCTTTGACCTCATGATTCTCATTTGCTCTGACATGCACTGTGAGCTGTAAGGTCTTATATAGACAGGTGTGTGGCTTTCCTAATCAAGTCCAATCAGTATAATCAAACACAGCTGGACTCAAATGAAGGTGTAGAACTATCTCAAGGATGATCAGAAGAAATGGACAGCACCTGAGTTAAATATATGAGTGTCACAGCAAAGGGTCTGAATTAGGGTTGTCCCGATACCACTTTTTTAAGACCGAGTACAAGTACCGATACTTTTTTTCAAGTACTCACCGATACCGAATACCGATACTTTTTTTTAATCTCATGTGTCAGTATTTTTTTTTTTTTACTATTTTTTTTTTTTTTTACTATTTATTTTATTTATTTATTTTTTACAATGCTTTATTTTTTTAAGGGGGGTGGGGGGTGGACAGTGTCAGTGTGTGTGTTTTCTTTTCTTTTCTTTTTTTTACAATTCATTTTTATTTTATTCTTTTTTTTTTATCAGCCCTGTTGTGGGGGGCTTTGGTGAGATATCAGGGGTCTTAACAGACCTCTGACATCTCCCCTTTGAGACAGGGAAAGGGACTAGGGACACAGATTCCCCAGTCCCTTTCTCAGCAGCCTCAGCTGCGCTGAAAATGAATGGAGAGAAGACAGAGGCTCCTCTCCATTCATAAACTGAAAAATTGTAAACACAGTTTACGATATTTCAGTTATGTGAATGGACAGAGTCAGTGATGACTCGGTACAGTCAGACAAGTAAGGAGCCGGATTTATCGGCTCCTACCTCCGCTCTCCATCCTGAGATACCGAGGGGGTGGAGGAGGGGCACGGAGGGGGCGGCAGCATGGAGGTGAAGGGGGAACAGCGGCATGGAAGTGAAGGGGCACAGCGGCATGGAGGTGAAGGGGGAACAGGTAGCATTTGAGCAGCAGACAGGCAAGGCAATTTGATCAGATTAATTTTACTTACCCGCCTGAAGACTCGCTCTGCTCTCCGCTCTGGTCTCTGCCACGCTCTCCGTCTTGATCTCCGCCCCCCGCCCCGCTCTCTGCCCTGGTCTCCGCCCCCCGCCACGCTCTCCGCCCTGCTCTCCGTCCCGCTCTCCGCCCCGCCGCACACTCTCCGCCCCCCGCCGCACACTCTCCGCCCCCCGCCGCACACTCTCCGCCCCGGTCTCTGCCCTGCTCTCCACCCCCCGCTCTGAGAAAAAAAAAAAGTATCGGACTGGGCATCGGGAGCATTTGCGCGAGTACAAGTACTCGCGCAAATGCTTGGTATCGGTCCCGATACCGATACTAGTATCGGTATCGGGACAACCCTAGTCTGAATACTTAGGACCATATGATATTTCAGTTTTTCTTTTTTAATAAATCTGCAAAAATGTCAACAATTCTGTGTTTTTCTGTCAATATGGGGTGCTGTGTGTACATTAATGAGGAAAAAAATTATTTTTTAGCAAATGGCTGCAATATAACAGAGTGAAAAATTTAAGGGGGTCTGAATACTTTCCGTACCCACTGTATATGACCCCCATGACAGAAGTCATATACAGCAGGTTAATACAGACAGACTCCCGAAGTTTGTCTCACTAATTTGGCAAAAGAATCTCCAGTCACAGATTCGGTCAAGCCCTCACCGGTTTCCCAGGCATCAATAAAAGAAAAAGAGACAGTCTTCCATAGTGAAGTATGTAAATTTATTTAAAAACGCGCTTTAAAATTCCATAAGATCGAATTGAAAACAGAAAATAAAAGTGGAAGCAGGGATGCGGAATTGCACTCTACCTGCGTTCTCCTATGGGCAGAAGTGACGTATAATGCTCGACCACATCTAACTCATTTCGTCAGCACGTCTGACGGCATCATGCAGTTTGTGTAGAAATTCTTTGGTTAAGTAAACCGATTGTTGCAGCAGCTGTCCGTGTGGCTGGTCTCAGATGATCTTGGAGGGAAATTTGCTGGATGTGGAGGTCCAGGGCTGGTGTGGTAACATGTGGTCTGCGGTTGTGAGACCGGTTGGCTTTACTGCCAAATTCTCTGAAACGCCTTTGGAGACGGCTTATGGACGAGAAATTAACATTCAATTCAAGGGCAACAGCTCTGGTGGACATTCCTGCAGTCAGCATGCCAATTGCACGCTCCCTCAAAACTTGCGACATCTGTGGCATTGCGCTGTGTGATAAAACTGCACATTGGCATATTATTGTTGCCAGCCTAAGGCACACCTGTGCAATTATCATGCTGTCTAATCAGCATCTGGATATGCCACACCTGTGAGATGGATGGATTATCTCGGCAAAGGAGAAGTTCTCACTAACACAGATTTAGCCCAGGTTCACACTGGGCTGCGAGAGTGAAGCCGTGCGAGTTCAGCTGAACTCGCACGATTTCACTCCCGCTGGTCAGTCCCGATTTCGGCCACGATTACAGGGACATCTGTGCAGGTTTCTGCACAGATGTCAATGTAAATCGCGGGCCAAAATCGCAAAAAGTAGTACAGAAACTACTTTTTGAAATCGGTGCAGCGATTTACAGCAAATACCGTTGTTTTGACATGCGATTTGACATGCCAAATCGCATGTCAAAGCGCACCAGTGTGAACCAGGGCTTAGACAGATTTGTGAACAATATTAGAGAGAAATAGGTCTTTTGTGGACATAGAAAAAGTCGTAGATTTTTATGTTCAGCTAACGATAAATAGGGGCAAACACAAAAGTGTTGCGTTTATAATTTTGCTCAGTGTATGTTGTATTTATTTGTATTTATGATGTGTAAGTTTAGTTAGTGAGTAGGGTGCGCGGTTCACTATTATATTATATTCTTCTACATGTAAGTTTTCACAGTTTACAACGAGCAGCCCCTATCATCATCACACATACACACATTTGCGCAGGTAGGGAAATAACATTTGGTTTATTCTCTCAATTTTAAATTTGATTTCTTTAGCAATGAGTTCTTTCTTTTCCAAATTCAGATCTACTTTTCCAGTTAGAAACTGGATGCTATGGGAAATGCACTTGCCCTTAGATTTTATGGATGAAGAATATTACTGTGTCTTGATATCCGAACAGCAAGAATGTTGCATTAGTAGTACTATGCACATAAACATAAACTTAAAGTGGAGGTTCCCCCACATTTTAAAGATTGCTGTCAACAGTCCCTCTTAGCATGAATATAAACAAAAGACTAACCTTTTCAGTTTTCATTAATCTTCTTTCTTCATTCCTACTTCCGGGATTTAGTCGCGGGAGTAGGTGTGTCCTTTGCTGTGCTATGGGTCACCGTGTATGCTGTGTAGAGAGTGCGCATCCCCGAGATAGAGCCGCAGTGATCTATGGGAGCTCCCGCGGCGTGTACTGGGGATGACGCCGCCCGTTGCTATGACAACCATAATGCTTACGGCGCAGGTCGCCGTAGAGAGTGCGCATCCCCGAGATAGAGCCGCAGTGATCTATGGGAGCTCCCGCGGCGTGTACTGGGGATGACGCCGGCCGTTGCTATGACAACCATAATGCTTACGGCGCAGGTCGCCGTAGAAAGTGCGCATTCCCCGAGATAGAGCGGTGAATGCCAGGAGCCGAGTATTCACCGTATCCAGGAAGCAATTGCTTGTGGGCTTCACAATGCCCACAAGCAAAATGGCAAATGCATAGATAAAATAATATAAGTTTATCTTTACTATGAAAACGGACGGGTGATGCTGCAAGACACCTAAAAAGTGAGTACTCAATTGCGATATATAAATCCACTGATTTAATAAAAAAAAAAAAAAAACGAATGGTCGCGGAACCTCTGCTTTAATGTGCCCCAATGCCATCTGTATATTTACAAACATATACCAGGCTTCTTCCAGTTGATGGAACATGTTGAGCTTCTCTATGACCTTCCCTCTAGCTTCACATATTTGTAGAGGACTTATGTCAATGTTTAACAACATGCACACCTGTTGCTTCTGGCCATGAGAACAAAAGGAAACATCGTAGTCTGCTCTTTCACTGCAGACAAAAAGGAGTTTCTATGCCAGCTTTCAAAACCTCTGTTTCTGATGCAAATGGCAGCTTGGACAGCTAAAAACTATTCATGATAATTAGCAGAGGAAATAGATGGTCCCTCACATCAATAGAGATGGCTTGCCCGTAACAAAGTAAACACATCCTTCACTGTTATATCACATTCTGAACTAACATGACTCAACAAAAGAAATGGTCTCTCAAGGCCCTCTATCTGATCGTTACATATCTGCATATAGCCTGACATTCAGTATCCATTATTCAGTAGAGTCTCTCTTGTCCATTGAGTGTGGCAGTTGTGAACCACACAGGCCCAAAATGGCCAAATTGACCATATTACTGTTAAGCCGACCATACATGGATCGAAATTTGATCCGTGTATGGGCAGGGTAGTTGCACCAATCGACTTCTGTACAACTGCCCCATTGTAAAATTTCCACTCTGGGAAGTTTTTCCGCTGCCAGCATACAATAGGGTTGATTTACTAAAAGCAAATAGACTGTGAAGAATTAATAAGTAGTGAGGGCGCTAAAAAAATAATTAATTATATATGTAATAACCCCTAAATGAATAGCATGAAAGAGTTATAATTGCACCCGCCTAATAATACTGTAGTGGTGTATGAAATCAAAAAATCTCTCCCAAAATAATGAATGATAAACACAAAGTATATATAAACCAATGAAGTGACCAATGGGATAACTCACAATCTAAACCATTGTAAGATATAGTGTGTAACCAAGGCAAATAGAATTGATACGTGAATCGCCACAATGACAGTGAACAAACTGAATCAAATAAAAACTAATACTATTGGTGATAAAATTAATGTGCACTAAAGTCCAAAGAAATTTCAATAAGGTAGACACAAAAAACCCCCACAATACAGTGAACAGTCATTAAACAGAAAAGGGAGCTTTTTCTGAATATGTTGGAATTCCTTCAAGTGCTGAATGCTGTGTAGTTTTCAAAGTGAATTCTTGTGACTTTTGAAATCCTTGTGACTAATTAGGATCCACCTTCACCAAAAGCAATATCACCCGAAGTGCTATGATAAAGATGGCAGCTTACCCCAACAATTAGACCCTTTTAACTAAAAAAGAGGTCAAACAGGCTTTCTGCAAGTCTCAGCTTGCTGTATGGAAAATGTCAGCTGGACCAACGATGATAATGCCTAGGAAGCTCCGGTGGTAGGCAAATAGAAGAGAGAGGTCAAAATAGTGTAATCCTATTTATTACAAAAGTGTAGTATAAAAAAAGCCAAATGCACGCTTACTTTAAAAAGTGCCCCGAACCCGGCACTGAGGCTGTATCGCATGGACAAGGAAAGTAGCGGTCCCGAACCTGTGGAAGCTGGCGTGCGTTCCACCTCTAGGAACAGACAGCCAGCGGGACCGGAAGTGACGTCAGTTGCGTGACCTGTATTAGACCTGTAATAGACTGTGCACTCTGCAGGTGCAGTTGCTCCAGAGCTTAGTAAATGAGGTAAAGCTTCACTTTGCAAAGAATACCCAATCACGTGCCAGAAAAAAAAATGCATTTTTGCTTGCACATGATTGGATGATAGAAAAGTCAGCAGAGCTTTTGCTTATTTACTAAGCTCTGGAGCAACTGCACTTGCAGAGGGCAACTATTCGCCTTTAGTAAATCAGCCCTAATGGCTCAGCTGGGAGGATTCCGCCATCCATCTCGAATGTGTGGATGGGGGAAACAAGTCATTTTTTCAAAATGAATCATCTATGGGCTGCTTTAAAAATTATATTTTTATCAATTTTTAAGTGGACCTATCAGTTTAAGTCACAGTTATTATGAAGCAGCTAGACCTATTTCACCATTACAAAATAACATATATAGTGTCAATAAATACCTCTTTATTGTCACAAATAAAAAGCGGCTTCCTCGTACAACCTGAAGTCAAGATCAAGACTGCATAGTCTATGCAGTCAGAAATATTGTTGTTGGTTCACTTCATTAGAGTCTGCAGAGAGTCCAGTGTTCTCAATCATCTAGATTACATCTAGAAAGTTTGCAATTAGTTACATTGGGGTTAATTTACTAAAGGCAAATTGGCTGTTCACTTTGCAAGGGTAGATTTTCCTTGCAAAGGAATTTCCCCCCAGAACTTACCGAATGTGGTGAAGCTCTGCTTACTTCCATCATCCAATCATGTCAAGCTGTTTCATTTTCCTTGCATGTGATTGGCTATTCTTTGCAAAGTGAAATTCCACCACATTTACTACTAAGCTCTAGGGAAATAATCCTTTGCAAAGTGAACAGCCTATTTGCCTTTAAGTCAACCTCAATTTTTAAGCTTATAATTAAAAAGTTTGTATTATGAATGTTTTATAAACAGTAACTAGAAGACTACCACTTGTTTGTTTTGGATAGAGTAAGCAACCTCTGTCATGTTTTATTGCTCATCTCTTTCACATGTATATCTAAAAATTATTAAACTAGACTATACAGTAGTTGCCCTTGAAGAGAGATGAGAAATTAGGGTTTTTATAACAGCTTACCTGTAAAATTATTTTCTTGGAATACATCACCGGACACAGAGCAGCCATAGTAATTACTATGTGGGTTATACGCCACCTATATATGAATGGACACTGGTACACTTAAAAACAGGAAGTCCCCCTCTATATAACCCCTCCCATACAGGGAGTACCTCAGTTTTGTAGCCAAGCAATGTACCTATATCCCAACAAGAGGGGAGGGACCTCTGTGTCCCGTGATGTACTCCAAGAAAAGGATTTTACAGGTAAGCTGTTATAAAAATCCTAATTTCTTTATTATTATTATTATTATTATTATTATACAGGATTTATATAGCGCCAACAGTTTGGGCAGCGCTTTACAACATCGGGGAAGACAGTACAATTACAATACAATACAGGAGGAATCAGAGGGCCCTGCTCGTTAGAGCTTACAATCTAGAAGGGAGGGTCAAGTGGAACAAAGGGTAGTAGCTCTGGGAGATGATCAGATGGACAAGATGAAAAAACAGTTGTTAGGTGTGGATAGGATAGATTTCTCTGAAGAGAAGGGTTTTCAGGGATTGTCTAAAAGCAAATAGAGTAGGAAATAAGCAGACAGATTGGGGTAAGACGTTCCATAGACTTGGAGAGGCTCTGGAAAAGTCCTGGAGGCGAGCGTGGGAGGAGGTGATGAGAGAGCTAGAGAGCAGGAGGTCTTGCGAAAGAACGAAGAGAACAATTAGGTTGGTAGTTTGAGACTAGGTCAGTGATGTAGCTGGGGGCAGAGTTGTAGATGGCTTTGTAGGTAGACGTTAGTACTTTGAATTTAATTTGTTGGGTGAGCGGAAGCCAGTGGAGTGATTGACAGAGAGGAGTAGCAGACACAGAACGATTAGTAAGGTGGATGGGTCTGGCAGCAGCATTCATGACGAATTGAAGGGGGGATAGAGTATGTAGGGGTAAGCCAATGAGGAGGGAGTTGCAGTAATCAAGGCGAGAGATGACTAGGGAGTGAATTAAGAGCTTTGTGGTGTCATTGGTTAGAAAGGGGCGTATTTTGGACAGTGATTGGATGTGGGGCTTAAAGGAGAGTTCAGAGTCCAGGACTACACCTAGAACCTAGGCATGCGGGGATGGGCTAATAGTTGTTCCATCGATTTTGACGGACAGATTGGGGGAGGGGGCACGTGGGGGGAGGGAATTATAAGTTTGGTTTTGGATAAATTAAGTTTGAGGAAGTTGTGTGACATCCAGACTGATATAGCTGATAGTAAATTAGTGATACGTGAGGAGAATGATGGAGTGAGTTGAGGGGTAGAGAAATAAATTTGAGTGTCATCAGAGTAGAGATGGTATTGGAAGCCGTGGGAGGCTATCAGCTGACCCAGGGTGGAAGTGTAGATTGAAAAAAGGAGGGGTCCAAGAACAGAACCTTTTGGGACTCCAACAGAGAAAAGAAGAGGAGAGGAAGAAGTAGAATTGTAAGTAACGCTAAAAGTGCAGTTGGATAAGTAGGTAGAGAACCAGCGAAGAGTACAGTCGCGGAGACCAAAGGCATGGAGTTTTTGGAGGGGGTGGTCAACCGTATCAAAGGCAGCAGAGAGGTCCAGGAGTAGGAGTACAGAATAGTGTCCCTTAGTTTTGGCCTTTAGTAGATCGTTTGTTAGTTTTAGGAGAGCAGTTTCTGTGGAGTGTTGAGGGCGAAATCCAGACTGAATGGGATCAAGAAGGCCATTATCGGCAAGGTGGACGCTCAGTCGGTTGTAGACTAGACGTTCAAGGAGTTTGGATAAAAAGGGGGGCAAGGAGATGGGGCGTAGGTTGTTAAGATTGGATGGGTCCAGAGAGGGCTTTTTAAGTATGGGGCTGACAAGTGCATATTTTAGAGAGTTAGGGAAGATGCCAGACGAGAGGGAGAGATTAAAGATGTGGGTTAGAAAGTGTAGAATAGAGCCAGAGGGTGAATGTAGCATTTGTGAGGGAACAAAATCCAGAGGGCAGGTGGTAAGATGGATGTTGGCAAGTAATTTAGCAACCTCATCAATAGTGGTGGGGTTGAAAGAGGGGAGCAATGATTGTACCTCTGAACATGAGGTGTAAGGTGTGGAGGGTATCTGAACAGTAGCGATCTCCTCGCGAATTGTATCAATCTTCTGTTTGAAGTGATTGGCAATCTCCTGAGCAGTGAGTGAGTTAGTAGGTGGAGGCGGTGGAGGACTAAGGTAGAGAAGAGTTAACGGGGACGGGATGATACGTTTTTAATGAGAGTGATGAAATGGGTCTGCTTGGCAGTGAGGAGGCTGGAATTGTATTTTTGGAGGGCAGATTTATACTGGCTGAAATCTGTCTGGGACTTCATCTTATGCCACAGGCGCTCAAGACCACAGCTGTGTTTTTTCAGGCTTCTAGTATCATCCGTTTGCCAGGGTTGAAGGGGACGGGGCCTGATTCTGTGCTTAGTGAGGGGGCCAGTGTGTCCAGTGAGGCTAGAAGTGAAGTGTTGTAGACAGAAGTGGCTGGGTCGGTGCAGGACAGCGGTGCGATTTTGTCATAGAGGTGGTCAGTCGCAGAGTAGAGAAGAGAAGGGATAAGATGGCGAAGGTTTCTATAGGTAACCGTTAAGCGTTTGGAGGGAGATCACGGGACACAGAGCAGCCATAGTAATTACTATGTGGGATATCCCAAAGCAATGCCATCTGAGGGGAGGGAGACACAAATAATGCAGGCCGCCATCAGACGAGAGGATCTAACACTGGCGAAAAAACTGAAGTACTCCCTGTATGGGAGAGGTTATATAGAGAGGGACTTCCTGATTTTAAGTGTACCAGTGTCCATTCACCTATAGGTGGCGTATAACCCACATAGTAGTTACTATGGCTGCTCTGTGTCCCGTAATGTATGATAAAGAAAGAGAGTTATTGCTCCGGAGAAGGCAACAACCCTAACTGGATTACCAGAGCAGACATAAAAGTTAAATAACAACATGTACAAGCTATAAACGAGCCCTAGACAGACATCTGTTTAGCTTGCTTTGCATATTCAGGGCACATTAGATTTAGATGAACCATTTGTACTTCTGAACTGGCGTCACCTTACAAGACAGACAGACAATGTGGAGAGCTTAGTGTTGTGTTTGTGATGTCAGTGATGTACACAAGAGGATTATATACTCGGGAAAAACAGTCAGACTTGGTTAAATCTATGTGACGAAAAATATATGTATGTTATATAGTGGGTCAACATGTGTATCTGTTTTTCAATGTACAAAAATATTTAAAGCAGAACTCTAGGCAGAGGGATTTTATAAAGGACAGATAATTGATCCTAACATGGCATACTCATAATTAGACAAGTAACTTTTGTTTAAACAAATGAAATTTAAAAAATTCCATCTGTCTAGATTTTTGCTTTATGGATTGCTTCTTGATCTTTCCCCAATCTCAATTTACAACTTAGAGGGCCATCAGCATTTCTTTATTAATAATTTGAATGGGCTGCCTGCGACACCACAACAGACCTAAAATGGTACAAGATGTATTTTTTGTATCACAGCCCACCTAAAAGGTGTGGTAAGTAGTGCTTGTATTTTTTTATTTTTTTTTATCAAATATTTTTTTTATTGATCCTTGTTATTGCTTATTACATAGATAAATTTACTTATATATAATTAGTACAAATTTCATTTAGTTTCTTTAAGTGATTCTATGAAGGAGGAAGAAAACAAATGAAATCTTAATTCAAGCACTTGTCATAATATACAGCTATTTTTAAGAACGTATCCAGCTGTACAATACAACAGACATCTAAAAACAGACAAACAACACAAAAAAAAAAAAAAAAAAAAAGCTGTTGGATAGTCACTTACACCAGTAGTTGAAATTTCATATTCGTTCTATTTTCTGCTTGTTGATTTATTATAAGTCATTCTCCCTGTCCTCATCTAATCCTCCTCCCCCTCCCTGCCCTCCCCATCCCCCTCACATAGACCATCATATAGCAAATTGCTATGGTTAAGCCAATAGGACCATATTTTATTAAATTTATAGGGGACTCCTCTATGTTTATAAGCCAGTCTCTCTCTTTTCAATATATAATTTACTTTATTGCACCATTGTTTATGGGTTGGTGGCAATATAGCAATCCATTTTTGTAGGATAAGCTTACGGGCTAGGTAGAGGGATCTAGACCACATCGCATACATCTCAGCTGGCAGTACTCCATTTGGAATTATTCCAAGTATTCCTATTTTAGGGGATCTTGTTATTTCTGTCTTACATAATGTATTCAGGGTCTGGAACACTTAATCCCAATATTTATGAAGCTTAGGACAACGCCAGAGCATATGTATAAGAGATCCATTAGATACGGAACATCTCGGACATAGGGGTGATGTATATTTTCCCCAGGCAAAAATTTTTTGTGGAGTGTAGTGAGATCTGTGTATTATGAAAAGCTGAGTCAATTGTTGCGATGGTGAGATAGATACCTCAGGTAGAATCTCCATGGCCCTCTTCCATTCCTCCTCATTAAGATCTATCAAGTCTTTTTTCCAATGGTTAAAGCTATTCACCTGCCCTTCTGCTTTTTCTACATTTAATAATATCAAATAGAGGTCCCCTATTAGTCCTCGTTTCATGGACCGTACAGAGGTTGACTTTGTCAAAATCTCTGATGGGTGGTATTGAAGTTGGAATGTTTGGGTCTGACTCTGCAAAGCGTGTCGTATCTGAAGATATTGGTAGAAATTGCTATTTTGTAATTGAAAGCGGGATTTCAGTATATCGAAAGGTAAAAGCACATCTCCTTCGAATAATTGATATAGAAGGGTTATTCCTAATTTTTTCCATTCTAGTAATTCTGGTAATTTATTCAGCTCCGGTAAACAGTAGTTATCCCATATTGGCATATGTCTAGTGTATCCCCTATGTTGCGTAACAGCACGTATTGTTTCCCATAGTCTATGAATTAAATTAAAAGTTGGAATCTTTCTCCTTTTAAAGAATTGTTGGGAGACTATTTGCTGTACCAATGGTGATGCTTTAAATTGGGTCATTAATATATTCTGTATGGGATCATGTTTGTCTATTTCCTCCCATCCACTCCAATGTTGAAGTTGTGCTGCCATATAGTAAAATCTTGAGTTAGGTACCGCTATTCCCCCTCTGTCTTTTGGTTGTTGCAGGGTTTCTAACTTAATTCTTGGTTTTCCATATTTCCATATAAGGTCTCTAAAAGTCGCATCAATTACTCTAAATAATTTTAATGTCAACCAGACTGGGCAATTATGTAATAAGTATAGCAGTTGGGGTAACCACACCATTTTGACCAGGTTTGCTCTTCCAATCACAGTCAATGGAAATTTAGACCAGGTTTTGCCTTGTTGCCTAAATTTTGATACTAGAGGAAGTATATTTTTATCTATATATTCATTGACGTTTGGGGTGATTATCACCCCCAGATATTTGAATGATACAACCTGCTTCATCTGATTTTCCTGATGTGGAAACTCCACTTGCATTGGGTCACTAGAATCAATAGGCATTATTACAGATTTATCCCAGTTGATTTTGAATCCTGAGAGTTTACCGTAGGATTCAATCAGTGAAATGGCTGCTAATAAAGATTTATATGTATCTCCCAAAAACAGTAAAGCATCATCTGCGAACAGTGCTATTTTTTCCTCCCCCTCACTTCTCCGGAATCCCACAATATCTGGACAACTACGGATAGCTTCTGCAAGGGGTTCCAGGGCCATTGCAAAAAGAAGTGGAGACAGGGGGCATCCCTGTCTTGTTCCTCTTTCCAAAGAGAATGGTAAGGAAATAGATCCGTTAATTTGGACTCTTGCACTCGGAGCACTATACAACAATTGTACCCACTTTATAAATCTTGGTCCTATTCCAAATTTCTTTAGACAGGTCCAGAGGAATTCCCACTCTATACTATCAAAAGCCTTGGACGCGTCTAAAGACACTTTAGCCCCGTACACACGATCGGATAACCTATGGATTTTCGTCCGATGGATTTGTCCATCGGAAATCCGATGAAACTGTTTTCCATCAGTCTTGGCCACACACCATCAGTCAAAAAACCGACCGTTCCAAACGCGGTGACGTAAAACACTCCGATGAGCCGAGAACAATGAAGTTTAATGCTTCTGAGCATGCGTCGACTTGATTCTGAGCATGCGTGGGTTTTTTAACCGATGGACTTGCCCATAGATGATCGGAAATTCCCATCGGTTTTTTATCCATCGGAAAATTTTAAAACAAGTTCTATTTTTTACAACCGATGGAAAAAAGACCGATGGGTACCATACACGATCGGTTGGTCTGATGAAAACCATCCATCGGACGGTTTTCATCAGTCAAACCGATCGTGTGTACGGGGCTTTAGGCTCTATTTCCTGTATTATCTATGGGTATTTGCAAATTTAAAAATAATCGTCTAATATTGTTAGCTGCCGATCTGCCAGGGATAAACCCTGACTGATCAGGATGTATTAATTTGCCAATGTATTTTGAGAGTCTGTTTGCCATTACCTTTGCCAAAAGTTTAACATCAGATGTCAATAATGAAATTGGGCGGTATGAATCCAGTTTAGTGGGGTCTTTACCAGGTTTCAGAATAGAAATAATCACTGCTTCATTCATCGAGGGGGGCAGAGATCCCACCTCGAAAGCGTGGTTGAAAATTGAAAGGAGATCAGGCAATAGCACGTCTCCATAGTTTTTATAAATTTCCCCTGGCAGACCATCCGATCCTGGTGATTTATTGTTAGTTAGATTGGCTGTTGCATTTCTGAGCTCTTCCAGTGTTAAAGGTCTCTCTAGCATCTCTTTCTCATCATCTTGTAGCATTGGCAAATCAATAGTCCGAAAGAAAGTTTCCGTCTCCCCCTCCTGTTCTCTCATCCTACTTTTGTATAACTCCTGGTAAAAAATCTGAAATACCTCAAGGATTTCTGGGGTTTTACTAGTCTTCTCATATACTGAGGATTGAATTTCAGTTATAACGGACGAGGAGCGTTGCATTTTTACCACTGAGGCCAATATATGTCCAGTGCCTTCCCCCTCCTCAAAATAAGGTTGCTGTAAAAAGAACCTTTTGTTTTCTGCTTTCTTAATAGCTACTTGTGCATATTCATCTTGACTACGCGTCCAATGTATTTGGGTAACTTTATTGGGGTTAGATACGTAGTCTGCCTCAGCTTGCATCATATTATCAGCCAGGGTTTTTTCCCATTTTTTAAACTGCTTCTTTTTTTTAGATATTTGTGAGATAAAAAGACCTCTAAGATAGGCCTTTTGGGCATCCCAATAAATCAAAGGTGAAACTGTAGATTTATTTATCTGCTGAAAAGTAGTAATATCTAATTTAACATCCTCAGGAGGAAAAAGTGATAGCCAATAAGGATTAACCTTTCATAGCTTATCTCCCTTGTTAACCTTAAATCTAAAGGACATAACCAGGGGAGAATGATCTGATATGCCTCTGGCCTCATATTTAATATCACAAAGGTATGGCAACATGGAGTGGGATCCTAGCGCCAAGTCTATTCTGGAAAGTGTTTTATATGTGCTCGAAGTACATGAAAATTGTCTAACTTCCGGATTTTGCAACCTCCAGAGATCAAGCAACCCAATCTCCGTAATATATTTAGCAAAGGCCCTGGATCCTTCCGGATATTATTTCTCAGAGGGACAAAATCTATCAATTGATGGTATCAAACAGTTATTGAAATCCCCAGTTATTAGCCAGGAGCGATCCAATTTGTCAGATATAAATATAATAAATTCTTTCAATATTTCCGGGGTATAGGGTGGGGGGATATAGATATTCGCCAATACACATTTCTGTCCTGCTAACAAGCAGTCTAAGAAAATATACCTTCCCTTATCATCTCTCTTAACCTGTATACATTTAAATTCTATTGTGTTAGCTATGAGTATAGATACCCCTCTAGAGTATGATGTGTGTGTTGAATGAAATTGGGTTATAAACTGTTTTTTTTTTAAAGTAATGTAGAGTATTAGGAAGTAAGTGTGTTTCCTGAAGGCAGATTATGGAAGGAAAAAATCTTGCCAATGAGGTAAAGATCGCTTGTCGCTTGGACGCAGAGCCCAGACCTCTAACATTCTATGAAACTATTACATCCCGTTGGTCCTTAAGACAGTATTATCAAATAAATTAATTTAGAGGCTATAACCATAGGCCCAGTAGGGAGAGGAAACAGGGACAGGGGATCAAGCCGAAAACATGGGCAAGGGAATGAAGTTAGTAAGCAGTCACACTTGAACGAAAGCAAAAGAATATTGGTAGTATGTACACATATAAACACACACATACAAACATTTATACACCAACATAGACAATACCAAAACATTGAAACATTCATAGGGGTTATGCAATCCAAAAGACCCCAAAAGAAGAAAAATGGAGTCCACCCTAATCCCTCCATCTCTATACTTCCCCCTCCCTCCCATCCACCCCCCCTTCCCTCCTCTGGGACAAAAAAATTAAGGAAAAAAAAAAAAAGACAAGTTTAATATGTCTCCAAAGGAAAAGGAAAAAGGAGGGCGAGTAGAAGAGAAAGAAAGAAAAACTATCACACCCTTTAAGAGAAAGGGAAAGAGAGAGAAAAAAAAGAAAAAAGAAAAAAAAGAGTAAAAGAAGAAGGAGAGAGAGAAAAAAGAGAGAAAAAAAAGGGGGGGGGAGAAAAAAAAGGGAAATTTCTCCTTTTTCCTTAATTTCTCTCCCCTCCCCTTCTCTCCCCCTCTCAATCTAGTCGTGGATAACTATCCAACCATTGGGAAACTGAATCTGGCGATGTAAAAAAAAAAGGTTTTTCCTGAGTCATTACTTTTAGTTTTGCCGGAAATAGCATAGCATAGGAAAAATCCATCTGTTTCAAACGTCTTTTTACATCCATGAATCCCGCCCTTTGACGCTGTACATTTGCTGAAAAATCGGGAATTTTTTTTATTTTTGAGCCATTCATCCTTATATCTCCAAGTTGTCTAGCTCTTTGCAGTATCATATCTCTGTCTTTATAATTCAGCATCTTAAAAATAAAAGTTCTTGGTCTTGATTGTTCTCCCGAGGGCGGGGTACGTGCCGCTACTCTATGTGCTCGTTCCACAGCAAAAAGAGAGGAGAAATGTTCTGCGCCCATAGTATCTTTAAGCCATTTTTCTGTGAATTCTACAGGTTTATTACCTTCCGCCCGTTCAGGTAGACCTACTACCCTAATGTTGTTTCTTCTGAGACGATTCTCTAAATCTTCTAAGCGAGAATCATAGTACGATAATTGTTGTGTAGTTTTTTTTTCAAACTTCAAAATTATTTGTAGGGAATCTTCCAGTGTACTTATTCTTTCTTCTGCGCCTGTTATTCTTTCATTAGTTAGGTTCAGGTCTTGTCTAAGGAACTTCATATGTTCCCTCATTCCCTCTAATTTATGTGCTAGGACATTCAGAGAATTATTACATGCATTAATAGCCCTCATGATGTCTGTTAGTGTAATTGGACACTCCATGTTTGGACTATTTGCATTGTTGCTGGCATTTGAGATATTTAATGCCTTAGATGGTTTAGCAGCTGATTTATCAGGTATACCATGATCTCTCTCTGATGTATCTTGGCTTATAGTATCCCCCGACTGTATTTCCATAGTCCCTCCTCCAGTGGCCTGCATTTCTTTAGCTATATCCAGTGGCTCTAGTTGGTCTTGTGTTGGATTAGCAATATCAGTGTGTATTTCACCTTTGGCCATAGAGGTATCCGAAATAGGAACGGTTGGATTATGTACAGATTTCTCTAACAAAGATGATGTCTCTTCGTGTTTATTTTGGGATTTGTTTTGATGTTTGTTATCTGAACTGCTCTGGGAAGAAGTGCTTGTATTTCTTAGGGGCACATCAGCAAAATTAATATTTTACTTTTGTGAACCTGTCATTTTAAACTTTTAAATGAAGGTCTGGCCTAAGATCAGATGATACCTACTTTTTTAGGCAGAAACCTATCTGTGTGTCTAACAACTGCAAGTAAGTTCTGCAGTGGCTGCTAAGGGAACACTTGTTCTTACCACCTGCGCAAATGATTTTCAGCTTACTTGCAGTTTTATTTTGTATATTTAAAGCCCCTACTCCATCTTCTTTCCGAGCGCATATTGCGCATTTAATTTTGCATGCGAAAAATAGAAAATGACTCCAGGGACAGAAGGAGGGGACATTCGAAATGACTGACAGATTAAAGGCAAAAGGTTTTTTAACTTAGTACATTTCAGCCCCCATCCTTTTACTTGCCCGAGCCCTATCTCAATCGAGCAATGTGCCGAACAGCAGCGGTTCTCTCCTCTCTTCCACTTCACTGGACAAGTAGGCAACAGCGGGAGCCATTGACTGCTGCTGTCAATCACAGCCAGTAAAGAGGGAACGGGGCTGAGCCATGCTGTGTGTGTCAACAGACACACACAGCCCGGCTTGGGATTGAGCCCAAATGAGTGCCCCCATAGCAAGTGGCTTGCTATGGGGGTATTTGGAAGGGGGAAGGGGCCAGGAGCACCAGCGGAGGACCCCAGAAGGGGAGAATTGGGGCTTCTCTGTGCAAAACCACTGCACATAGCAGGTAAGTATGACATGTTTGTTATTAAAAAGAAAAAAAAAGTAGCCTAAACTCCTTGGTAGATTAAAGATTGCTGAATGCAACTAGGCTTGCTATATTCATACAATTACTCAGCTGCCATTTAATGTTTACATTCCACAATACTCGCTTTTAGCATACTTTAAAAGAATGGGCATCACTGGCAGCTGGTCCACGAGGAATGCAGGGGCACTGCCCCCCCAGCCCGCACAATTCGCCCCCCTAGCCTGCACAATCATGTGTGTGGCTGTGCACTGTGCGGGGTGCTGGACGAACAGGTCTCCACCAGGTCCTTCACCCCCTCACAAGCACGTGACCAGAGTCTGAGACCCCAATTGGCCTTTTTCATGTTGTCCTCGGGGTGCAGAGCACTGTGCCCCAAACCCTCCCACCCTGTGATACCAGCGAATCAACACTCCCCATCGGCTTCCGGTTTCCCACCCAGGCCAATCAGGACAGGAGGCCAAAGACCCGGAAAAAAGACTGGGTCGACACAGAAGCCGTGACGCCGGGAACCTGGGGAGCTGTGACCACTGAAGGGCTCCACCCGTAGGGTGAGTGCGGACCTGGAGGAGCCCGCTCACACCCTCTAAAATCCTCCAGCACCAGCCGCCACTGATGGGCCTATTGTGCCAATATAATAAAGACAGATACAGCTGAAGGAAACTGAGGTCCAGTGAAGCACATCCATGGTGGGAAAAAATGTTGTTGCTAAAAAATACATTGATGGATTTTCAGCTATCTCTATAAAGGGTTACATCATGCTCCTAAATTTTTTTTTTTTTTTTTTTTGGAGGGGGGTAGGGGAGGGCAGGATATATCTTTATTATTTTAACAAAATTTCCTTGTAATTTTTTCAGCCTTCTTACATAGTGTTGTAGCCTCGATTGTGTACACTGACCCAGTAAGAAAAGTCTGATCACATTACACTAATCCCCTCTAATTTGACTAGACTCCCCCCATATGTCGGCACCAACACCTGACAAAGTAAATACAGTAATCGACTTTCTGATATTTTATTTTGTAATAGCTGAGAGTTTTGTTACAACTGCACAGTGTCATTCCACAATATGTTAGGAAACTAGAATGGAGAAATTGTTTGGAACCCTGTCCCTAGTGGGAACAGCTGGTAAAAAGTCATGCCCTACTTACATTGTAGATTCCAGCACTATTTATCCCAAGATCACTTCAAAGCTTGGGGAAATCTGATTAATTCAGCATTATGTCATTTTAATCCGGGTTTTACTTATTTCAACAGCTGACATCACTTTATATTTACGGGATCCTCATGTTCAAATAAAATAACATTTGGTAATCAGAGCTATTCATTGTGCATTTTCTTTTATTCGATGTTCCATTCATTTCCATTTCAATGCAGCTCATACAGTTTCTTTACACAAATGTCACACAAATACCTATAAAGAACTAAATTACGATTTAAAATATTGCAGTAACAGTTTTAATTTCATATTGTAAAGCTGAACTCCAGGCAAAGAGCATAATACACAGATGGCGCATTATATATATATATATATATATATATATATATATAGTGTGTGTGTATTTATATATATATATATATATATATATATATATATATCTCCTTACAAAAGTGAGTACACCCCTCACATTTTTGTAAATATTTTATTATATCTTTTCATGTGACAAGACTGAAGAATTTACACTTTGTTACGATGTAAAGTAGTGAGTGTACAGCTTGTATAACAGTGTTAATTTGCTGTCCCCTCAAAATAACTCAACACACAGCCATTAATGTCTAAACCACTGGCAACAAAGGTGAGTACACCCCTAAGTGAAAATGTCCAATTTGGGCTCAATTAGCCATTTTCCCTCCCCAGTGTCATGTGACTCGTTAGTGCTACAAGGTCTCATGTGTGAATGGGGAGCAGGTGTGTTAAATTTGGTGTTATCGCTCTCACTCTCTCATACTGGTCACTGGAAGTTCAACATGGCACCTCATAGCAAAGAACTCTCTGAGGATCTAAAAAAAAGAATTGTTGCTCTACATAAAGATGGCATGGGCTATAAAAAGATTGCCAAGACCCTGAAACTGAGCTGCAGCATGGTGGCCAAGACCATACAGCAATTTAACAGTGACCGGTTCCACTTAGAACAGGCCTCGCCATGGTCGACCAAAGAAGTTGAGTGCACGTGCTCAGCGACATATCAATAGGTTGTCTTTGGTAAATAGACGTTTGATTGCTGCCAGCATTGCTGCAGAGGTTGAAGGGGTGGGGGGTCAGCCTGTCAGTGCTCAGACCATACGCCGCACACTGCATCAAATTGGTCTGCATGGCTGTCATCCCATAAGGAAGCCTCTTCTAAAGATGATGCACAAGCCCACAAACAGTTTGCTGAAGACAAGCAGACTAAGGACATGGATTACTGGAACCAAGTAATGGATTTCTGAGACCAAGATAAGCGTATTTAGTTCAGATGGTGACAAGCGTGTGTGGCGGCAACCAGGTGAGGAGTCCAAAGACAAGTGTGTCTTGCCTACAGTCAAGCATGGTGGTGGGAGCACTGGGGAGCTACAGTTTATTGAGGGAACAATGAATGTCAACATGTACTGTGACATACTGAAGCAGAGCATGAACCCCTCCCTTCAGAGACTGGGCCACAGGGCAGTATTCCAACATAATAACGACCCCAAACACACCTCCAAGACGACCACTGCCTTGCTAAAGAAGCTGAGGGTAAAGGTGATGGACTGGTCAAGCATCTTCAAATGGAAGGAGGAGGAGCGCAAGGTCTCTAACATCCACCAGCTCTGTGATGTTGTCATGG
Source organism: Rana muscosa (assembly GCA_029206835.1). Taxonomy (NCBI): domain Eukaryota; kingdom Metazoa; phylum Chordata; class Amphibia; order Anura; family Ranidae; genus Rana; species Rana muscosa. Next base: position 201,319,507 of record CM055123.1, read on the forward strand.
AGGAGAGGAAGAGGACTCCAATGGCAACCTGTGAAGCTCTGGTGAACTCTATGCCCAATAGGGTTAAGGCAGTGCTGGAAAATAATAGTGGCAACACAAAATATTGTCACTTTGGGCCCAATTTGGACATTTTCACTTGAGCTGCAGTTCGGTTTCAGAGTCTTGGCAACCTTCTTATAGCCTAGGCCATCTTTATGTAGAGCAACAATTTTTTTTTCACAGATCCTCAGAGAGTTCTTTGCCATGAGGTGCCATGTTGAACTTCCAGTGACCAGAATGAGAGAGTGAGAGCTATAACACCAAATTTAACACACCTGCTCCCCATTCACACCTGAGACCTTTTAACACTAACGAGTGACATAACACTGGGGAGGGAAAATGGGGAATTGCGCCTAATTTGGACATTTTCAATTAGAGGTGTACTCACTTTTGTTGCCAGTGGTTTAGACATTAATGGCTGTGTGTTGAGTTATTTTTAGGGGACAACACATTGACACTGTTATACAAGCTGTACACTCACTTCTTTACATTGCTGCAAAGTGTCATTTCTTCAATGTTGTCAAATAAACAGCTAAATAAAATATTTACAAAAATGTGAGGGGTGTACTCACTTTTGTGATATACTGTAATTTTGATCCGCATACAAGATGATAACATACATAACGTCTGGACATAACCATATAAAGAGCAGGTATCAAATCATAAACAAAAAAGCAGTACATAAAAAACTTGGAATGCAAGCATAAATTGTTCCAGAAACATGCTTGTCATCCAAAGCACTTATATATCAAAGCAAATTTCCCCATAAGAAATAATGGAAACTCAAATGATTCATTCCACAACTATTTATTCATAAATCCTTCAGTTTATAGTCCATATAAAAAGATTATAGCAATGTGATAGGTTGTGTAACCATAAAACGTCCATCCACAAATGGAAGCCTCCACAAGGGGATTTTAAGCAAAATCCAGCAGAAGCTACAGAGTTTAAATAAGAAGAGAGGCGCCTCTAAGTATAGCAATATGTTGCTAAATGTTGTACCTTCATTAAATGTAACTATATTGCTACACTTAGAGGCGCCTCTCTTCTCTTTTATACTCAGTTGTGATGTGACGCTACTTGTATATCAAGACATCGCTTGTATATCAAGTCAAAATTTATTTAAAAATGTTGCTTGTCTTTCAAAACGCTCTCAAACCAAGTTACTCTCAAACCAAGGTTTTACTGTACTGGAAAAAACAAAATGCATAGACCAGGGGTCAGGATACAAGAAGCCGTTGCATGAAAGAAAAGATGGGCAGCCGTGGAACAATAAAAACCCAAACCCAATCTCAATCAAGACGTGGGAAGGGAGCCGTATTCAGATCGATCCTAGATGTCCCATATCTTGTTGAACTGGGTCACAGGATCACCAACCAGAGCAGTCATATTCTCCATTCTGTGGATTTCTGAGATCACATTCAGGAGCTGAACCTAAGAGGGGGGATTAGGTGATAGCCAATGCAATGGAATAATTCTCTTGGCTGCTAACAATATATATGAGAAGAGAAACACAGGAACCTCTAGGTTAGAACTGTAAACATTTTAATGAGATACAGGTGCATTATCCACTTACATGGAGGTTAAGGAAGTAAGGCACGAGCCCATCCACACTGGCGTGGTGTTCACTGCAGAGCAGTATTCTGAACAGCTGATTTTTCTGCCAGTGGGGGAGAAATCCTAGCCAGCAGGATCTCTGGGACCACGGCGATAAAACCGAGGCTTGGATCAGGCCGATGGTGAGGGCTTGATAAAGGAGCGCGCCCTGAGTTCCATCTACCAGTGCGCATGCTCCAAAATGCCATTGCAACCCACCAGTGACGTTCTCACGCCCGGCGCCACATTACAGCCCTCACCATCGGCCTGATCCAAGCCTCGGTTTCATCACCGTGGTCCCAGAGATCCTGCTGGCTGGGATTTGTCCCCCACAGGCAGAAAAATCAGCTGTTCAGAACGCCGCTCTGCAGTGAACGCCACGCCAGTATGGATGGACTTGTGCCTTTGTCAGGACCTGGGCTTGAAACTGGGACCTCGTCTGTGTCTGGCGTTGACTCTTCCCACTGAGCTATCTGGGATGCTGGACAGCTCCCTGCCTGATCTGCTGGACAAACCTATCTGATCCAATGGACAACCCTGCCTTGAGTCTTGATTACTGTTGAACCTTGAACTCCTTGCTCCTCCCATAAACTTCCTATATAAGCCTTGTCTCAGCACTTCCTCTTTGCTAGGTTATTGTGCCTTCTCAGCCAGTGCCTTGCTCTTGACGTCCCTGCTGCCATCTGTATTTTGCTACCACTCGTGATTGACCCTTGGCTTGTTCTTTGACTACTCTGCTACCTGATCCCAACCTGCAACCACTCGTGATTGACCTTTTGTCTTGTTACTGACCACGCTGCTGTTTAATCCTTATCTGCTTATCCGCCACTGGATCCCGGCTTGCTCACACCCTGGTGGGGCAAACCTGAGGACCGCAACCTGGTACTAGCTCGCAGCTAAATCCATCTCCACCATCAGGAGCTCTGGTGATTACCAAGCTAGTACTTAGACCCAGCACCTCAGGTGAGCCTGTGTCATCTGCCAGAAGTGACTGCCTTTATACCTGTCCTGCAACTGCTATAGCAACTGGTCTTCAAGCCCGACGCCTGATTGTGACAGAATAACCTAGCCTAAAACATGGAGGCCAATATAGCAAATGCTGTGGCTCCTTTCAGGCAGCAAATTGCAGCACCAAAAAGCACGTATAAGCTCACATTGCCAAAAAATCTGATAATGGGTATCCTTTGCTTTACCACAAAGCCAAATGTATTTTTTAAAGGCTTTGAATGGGTGGAATTGATGGAGAATTCGCCTGGAGATCAGCTTTAGAGTTTAGACGAAAAAGTTACTCATGGCAACTAAGCAAAATCCAGCTGGCATTTTCCTAGTGCAGTTTCAGTGTGAAAACATCTGTTTGAGTACTAAGGAGGAGATTTGCTAAAACTAGAGTACTCAGAATCTGGTGCAGCTGTGCATGGTAGCCATTCAGCTTCTAATTTCAACTTGTCCAATTAAACTTTGACAATGAAACCTGGAAGCTGATTGGTCTCTATGCAGAGCTGCACCAGATTTTGCACGCTCCCATTTTGGTAAATCTTTTAGATTGTATGTTTTAACAAGCAGGGCCCTTTGATTCCTCCTATATTGAATTGTATTGTAACTGTACTAGCTGCCCTCATGTTGTAAAGCACTGCACAAACTGTTGGCACTATATAAATCCTGTATAATCATAATAATCTCCCCCAATGGGTAATATGCATTCTTTGCTCTAGTTTTGTGGAATATTCTTGTTATAACTGTGGTTTAAACTAAAAAAAAAGTCCTCAGATAGTGTAAGAAGGGCACAGTAAAAAGACAAATTTACAGCTTTGCAAAAAAATTCTATGAAACAATCTTGTATGTCAAAGTCAAAGTGAGAGGAGCATTTCCTTAAATGTTCTTGTGTTCATTCACATCATATCTGATATTATATAAAAAAGAAGGAAGGTGACCTTAACTCTGTTGCTGTGTCAAGTGCCTTAAGGCTTTAAGTACCCTTCCACCGATTCTGCAGATTTTACAGCAGACGGGAAACAAACATGAAGTGATAAATCAAGACTTTGTACTACGATGGGCTGAACTTTGCCTTGCTTTCATCATTTGTTGCATGTATGATGAGTGCGGCTTTGTTTGTGAGTATCTTTGATTTAGTAATTAGTCACATTCAGTGCAGTATACATGCCAGAGCTTTACATATTATGTATAACGTTTTTATGTTCTGTGATAAATGTCAGTCATGGAGCAATGGTGGGAGTCCATCACAATGCGTGAGTACTGAAAGGGGCAAGGAAAAACGAATAAGTCGATAAACTAGATTTGATTTGTTCTAATTTTTTCTAAGAGGTTTTTGGCTTTACACGAAAAGTGGTCTACTATTGGCTAATTAATTTAGAGATGGTTACCGTAAATAAAACTTGACAAACCTGAATCAACAAATCAATGCTTAAATTCAAAATTAACTGGAATATAAAGCAAGCATTGGGCAGGCATATTCAATGTGATGACAGTTATTAGCTGTAACATTAAGGGTCCATTCAAACCAGTCACTGCATTCTAACACAGAAGCTGGTGTGTTTGGTGTGGTCCGGAGGGATCACGTCACTGTACCACACTGTTTGCTTTTTTTTTTTAACAAATTTTATTGAAACATTTCATAAAGTTCAATTGGCTGCTGGCATGGTATGGTACTTTTTTCAGCATACTGTGCCCAAACACCACCAGGATGCAGTGCTGTGAAGCGGACACACAGAAGGTAGGGCAGTTTGCCTTGTCATGTGGTAGGACTAGCCATGCATCGCAGTCCCATTGCATCTGGTGTGAATCCTAATGCTGAACCCCAGGCAAACTGCTTAATAAACATGAAATATATATATTGTATATGGAAGCTGCTTTACCTCTTAAAGGATCTGTTTTTCTGTTCAGCTAGTCCTTAGGTTTAGGCAGCTCTGTCAAATAAGCACAGCAGGCCTGGGACAAACTTTTTCCCCCTGCCTTTATGCAATACAGTAATATCGCCTCCCTACATCCATCCTGTGACTGGACAGTGAAGGAGCAGCAATGTTCCTTGGCATCCCATGTGTGGTACAGTATACCTTTCTGGCTCCCAGAGCTGCCCCTTCCATGTTCAGGCTGAGTGCTGCTGTCCATGAAATGACAGGAGGCTGCCAGCAAGTCAAATTCAAGTACTTACATTAGCTACATTTTAAAATAATGACAAGAGGCTAATAGCAAGTCAAATTCAAGTACAACATACAGTACTTACACTAGCAGCATTTAATTATTTGTGATTACATGGCTACATTTATTTGTGTGATTCTATAGTTGCCTGGACTGCCAAACAGAATTTGAAAACTGAAGAAAAGTGGAACAAATGACAGAAAAGCTGTGGCAAGATCCCAACACTCACACAGCATTATCAGCCTGCTAGGATGGATTTAATGCTTTGCAGCACTTTATTTGATGCGTCTATATGAACGTATTTATGTGTTAATGTGTAGAATGTTCATGCATGGCCTGTTCTTTGCGATCTGATCCTTCAAATAACGTTTGAGATAGTTGGGCAGGTACAGCCAATACAGGGATTAATAAACCCTTGTAAGTTCTCAGACTTTTCCAACCTTATTCTAAAGTCTCGGCACTAGTGGGCACTAGTTGTTTCCTTTTCTGTGCAGCAAGCGGAGCAATTGTTTAACCTTGCTTCCTGAATTCACTCATTGGCCAAGATGTCTATAAGATTGTATTGGGTCTCAGATGCAGATCAGTGCAGTTGAGGATGGGCAAATATCTGATTTTGCAGCTACACAGTTGTTGTTCACCTGTGTTAATGGGCCCCATAGATGTCACGACTATAGGTATGTCCTTGAACAGGTGAGAGGTATGTGACCTGTATATTTTGAAAGTGTTTTCATGTCTGCTAGATAAGAAAACTAGGTGTTATAAACATTTTCTTTTATCAGCTTTGCAACTACTAAATATTTAAAGTGGAACTCCAAATTCAAATTAAATACTTTTCTTGCGTACAGTGCTCCCTAAGTGCAGTTCTTTGTTTACTTTCCATTCCTCCATGCAGTGATCCTCAGAAGTATTTCTTCTTTCTATGGGATTAAAGAAACTTCCAGCTGTACTACATCCTGCGCTGCACAGGCCTTTCCTTTCCAATCTGCCTGTGGAGCTGACACTCCCCTGTAGTTTTACGCTATGATGTAAATTTTCTTGCCAACACTGATAGCAGGCATCCCTTACGTGGTCTCATGCTCACTTTTTCACACAGTGAGCTGTACAAGACATAATATATTGTGGGATACGCAGTCCCCATGCAGGCACACAAGTTAATTATATACGCACAGATTCCCCACCTACCTACAAAGGGGAATGTGGGAAGAAGAAGAGCAAAGTGGTCACATGACAGCAACTTTTAATTTGTGTTTGAGTTTTTTTTCAGGAGTTATTTATTATCAAAAATGGAGATCAGGGGCAGAGAGGGACAAGGAAATATATTTTGTTTGATAATTAGAGTTCTGCTTTGTTGTGAAATATTTTGTTTTGTTTAGAAGACCTCACCATAAATAAACGGATTCAAATGATTTACAAATTATATAAAATTATTCATATTTTTATAGCAGCCATAACTGCAATAGCACAACCCACTCCATAGATCAGGGATAGGCAACCTGGGGCCCTCCCAGCTGTTGTGGAACTAGATTTCCAGAGAGGCATTGCAAGGCTGGCAGTTACAATTACTCCCAGAGGCATGATGGGACTTGTAGTTCTGCAACAGCTGGAGGGCCCCAGGTTGCCTATCCCTGCCGTAGATGATGACCTAATCAAAACTTAAATTAACTGGATCATGACAAACAACAACATGAAAATCATATTTCAAGATAGAAACACTTTATTGATTACAACATGGGAGCCTTGGATGTTCTATAGCTAGAACAAAATTGATTGTCCAGGTCAACTTCCCCCTCTGCCCTGCACCTTGAGCAGTTTTGTTCCTATCCTCCTCACTTATCTACCTGATCCTTTAATTTTCCTCTACACAACTGTATAGATCATACGCACGTGTCAAAGAAAACATCCCTAACAGAATTTACAGAGGGCCCTCCTCCCATTTTTTTTTTTTTGTTGATCAGATGGAAGCTATTTGGCAGATTTTAATTTCAATTGATTTTTACTGAAAAAAATGCAAAAGTACAAAACATAGCATAGCTAAAAAATAAATAAAAGGGAAAACACTGCTCTAGATAATAAATGGTGAACTTCACTGTGATAATGAATACAAAGCCACCAGTACCAAAAATTTTGATACAAAACTCAAAAAATGTGTGAAAATAAGATACAGCGCTAAGTGGTTGAGTAGGATCCTAACAAAGGAATAAGTGAAAGACATATACAAATGAAAAACACATGTGAAAAAGGCTAATGTGAATGAGTTCAAAATTTAACAGATCAGTGACTGCAAAATATATGTGTATCACACCATCACATATAATTAAATTGCATATAATGAAAAACAACATAAAAACAGTCCCATAAAATGGTTCTTATCTGTGACAAAAAAAGAGATAAGAAGTGAGGGGAAAAAAAAGTCCCAAATAGCAGCAGATGAAGGCTAACAGATGAGTCCTAAAATAGGTGATCAATCCTTATGGGGCCATTCCATAGTGGTGACAAATTAATTCCATCCACCGCTGGAGCACCCAAGAAAGGTAAGGCAAGTCTCCTTACCCTATTTCAATGACCGCTATCACGGCGGTCAATCCAGGCACAGGGGTTTAATGTCTCCCTATAGATCCACTGTAGATGGCTGGGTAACGGAGGTGTAACAACCAGTTTTTGTAGATGGGTCTTCGCCCCAGAACTTCAAGAGGCCTTGCTAAATCCTTAGCAGCTTCCAGCAGACACACAGCTCATCACAACAGGTGCAATCCCATACTCCTCCTCCAAAATCCTACTCAACCACTTAGCGCTGTATCTTTTTTTCACAAAACATAGCATAATAGGACTTTTTGTAATTGCCAAGAAGATATTAGACATCTGGAACGTAGCTTCTGAGGCTATTTTACAGATTTCAAAATGTCCATTCCACGCTATGTTTACTAACTATAGGCTGTATGTATGTATGATACTGTTTATTTTTTACAAGTGAGATTGTTGTCCAAACAACTCGATAGGTAGCATAGTTTGCAAAACTATGTGGAACCCACAAAATAAAATTATAGAAATAAAAAGACCGCACCCTCCTCCTGTCTGCTTACATAAATGACAATGTTTTCAGCAAACTGTACTGCGGTAATCTTTCTGCCTCTGATAAGGTCCTTCTGTGTGGTCCATTGAAATGTTCAAAATAAGACCCAAATGAGAAGTTCTGAATGGAGGATAGATGTTTAATCCAGCAGATCAGAACTGTGCATTTTTTTTTTAACATTAATGCTGCCTATATCTCAAAATCTACTGATCACTTGGATTCGCTTTTTTCCCCCGAAGTGACCTCCGCATGTGTTGGTGTCAGGGTCACCTGTGGCCAGGTGACAGATGCACACCGTAGGGGGACAGGAGTGCACCGCGGGGTAGTGAACCCTATGGCTGGCTTCTGCGGATAGGAAACTGGGTGGTTGTGGAAAGCGGGACCAGAGGAGCACAACCGGGATCCTAACGGAAGCGAGAGCCAAGATTCCCCAGGGCGCGGAGTCTAAGACCCAGCTGGTCTTCTCCAGGGCCTCTAGTGGTGAGGATGTTACACTGCAGGCTGGGACCAGGTCGCGGCCCCTGGAGTTTCCTAGCTCACGCCCCGTAGGATAAGGGGAAAAGAGGGGAAGCAGCAGCACACAATAGAGAGAACCGAATAACAAGCTGAAGGTCAGGGGCCACAAGCAGACAAGGATAACGAAGAACGAGCCGAAGGTCAAGGGTCACGAGCAGACAGGGATAGTCGGGGACAAGCCAATAACGTAACAGAGAGACAGACGTAGCACACGGCAGGCAGGAACCCAAACACACAATGCCTAACAAACACGTTGATCAGCAAAGCAGGCTTGCAGTGCACAGGTTAATATAGTGTTCTGTGATAGGGCCTGGGGTGGAGTCAGGCTGGGAGGAGATTATAAAGGAAGCCAGGTGAAGGAGGTCTGGTCTCTAGATGAACACATGAGGAGGAAGGTAAGATGGCAGACAGACATTAATGCATATCCATGACAGTACCCTCCCTCTTACGAGGCCTCCCCCTTCCCCGCCTGGGCCCAGGTTTAGAGGGAAACTTCAGATGAAACTCCTTTAACAGACGAGGTGCAAAGACCTCAGATGCAGTGATCCAAGACCTCTCCTCAGGACCAAACCCTTTCCAATGAACGAGGTACTGAAGAACGCCTTTACAGAGTCGGGAGTCCAGAATTTGACTGATCTCGTACTCCTGATTATCCTCAGAGACAGGCGCCACGGTAGGGAGAGGACGAGAGAATTTATTGAGGACTAAAGGCTTTAGAAGAGCAACATGAAAGGAGTTAGTGATTTTAAGGCTCTTAGGAATCTGGAGTTTGAAACAAACCGGATTCAGTTTAGCAGTTACCGTGTATGGACCGATGAATCGTGGAGCAAACTTCAGAGAAGGAACTCAGAGCTTGATGTTCCTGGTAGAGAGCCAGACTTTGTCCCCTGGCTGAAGAGAAGGCGGTTTACGCCTGCGGCGGTCGGCAAAGCCTTTGAATTTTTCAGCAGCTGCCCGGAGGGAATCATGAACGTGACCCCAAACGGAATTGAGAGACTCCTGAACCGAAGCCAAAGCTGGAATGTCTGGAGAACAGATCATGGGAAGAGGAAGTTGAGGGTGTTTTCCATAAACTGTGAAAAAGGGTGTCTTCTGCGAACTGGCATTCACATGATTGTTATGGGAGAATTCTGCCCACGGGAGTAGAGAGGACCAATCGTCATGGTGAGAAGACACAAAGGTGCGAAGAAAGACCTCTAACTCCTGATTAACCCTCTCAGTCTGTCCATTGGATTGGGGATGGTAAGAGGAAGAAAAATCCAAGACAATATTGAGGGATTTGCAAAAGGCTCTCCAAAAACGAGACGTGAATTGGACTCCCCTGTCGGAAACAATATGAGAAGGGACCCCATGTAGGCGGAGAATTTCCCGAATGAAAATGGGAACCAAGGCAGGGGCAGAAGGAAGACCAGGAAGAGGAACAAAATGAGCCATCTTGGAGAATCGATCGATTACCACCCAAATGACTGTATTATTCTCAGACAGTGGGAGATCGGTGATAAAATCCATGGCAATATGGGCCCAGGGTTCCTTAGGAATGGGCAAGGGCATGAGGAGACCAGCAGGAGCTTGTGTGGAGGATTTGGACTGAGCACAGACATGACAAGCTTTGACGTAGTCTTTGACGTCTGAGCGGAGATTAGGCCACCAGTAGTGACGACTGATGAGTAGGAAGGATCGGAGGAATCCAGAATGCCCTGCCACCTTGGAATCATGTCCCCAACGAAGGATCTTAGCTCTTAGCTCAGTGGGGACAAAGGTCTTACCAGGCGGAATTTTAGACTTCAGGGTGGTAGAGTGGGCAACAATGCATGAGGTGGGAATGATCGGCTCAGGTTCAGGGGCGGACTCCTCGTCCAAAGTGTCAAATGACCTAGAGAGCGCATCAGCCCGACCGTTGCAGGAACCAGGTTTGTAGGTAATCGTGAAATTAAAACGGGCAAAGAAGAGACTCCACCTGGCCTGTCTAGGATTCAGACTAGGGTTGTCCCGATACCACTTTTTTAAGACCGAGTACAAGTACCGATACTTTTTTTCAAGTACTCGCCGATACCGAAAACCGATACTTTTTTTTAATCACATGTGTCAGTATTTTTTTTTTTTTCCTATTTTTTTTTTCCTATTTTTTTTTTTTTTTTACAATTTTTTCTATTTATTTATTTTTTACAATGCTTTTTTTTAAGGGGGGGGGGGGGGTTGACAGTGTCAGTGTGTGTGTTTTCTTTTATTTATTATTTTTTACAATTAATTTTTATTTTATTATTTATTGAATTTTTTTTTTTTATCAGCCCTGTTGGGGGGGCTTTGGTGAGATATCAGGGGTCTTAACAGACCTCTGACATCTCCCATTTGAGACAGAGAAAGGGACTAAGGGACACAGATTCCCCAGTCTCTTTCTCAGCAGCCTCAGCTGCGCTGAAAATGAATGGAGAGAAGACAGCGGCTCCTCTCCATTCATAAACTGAAACATTGTAAACACAGTTTACGATGTTTCAGTTCTGTGAATGAACAGAGTCAGTGATGACTCTGTACATTCCGACAAGTAAGGAGCCGGATTTACCGGCTCCTACCTCCGCTCTCCATCCTGAGATACCGAGGGGGTGGAGGAGGAGCACGGAGGGGGATGGCAGCACGGAGGGGGACACAGAGGGGGACAGCAGCATGAAGGGGAACGGCGGCATTGAGAGGGACACGGAGGGGGACAGCAGCATGAAGGGGAACGGCGGCATTGAGGGGGACACGGAGGGGGACGGCAGCATGAAGGGGAACGGCGGCATTGAGGGGGACACGGAGGGGGACAGCAGCATGAAGGGGAACGGCGGCATTGAGGGGGACACGGAGGGGGACAGCAGCATGAAGGGGAACGGCGGCATTGAGGGGGACACGGAGGGGGACGGCAGCATGAAGGGGAACGGCGGCATTGAGGGGGACACGGAGGGGGACAGCAGCATGAAGGGGAACGGCGGCATTGAGAGGGACACGGAGGGGGACGGCAGCATGAAGGGGAACGGCAGCATTGAGGGGGACACGGAGGGGGACGGCAGCATGAAGGGGAACGGCAGCATTGAGGGGGACACAGAGGGGGACAGCAGCATGAAGGGGAACGGCGGCATTGAGAGGGACACGGAGGGGGACGGCAGCATGAAGGGGAACGGCGGCATTGAGAGGGACACGGAGGGGGACGGCAGCATGAAGGGGAAGGGGAACAGCGGCATGGAGGGGAACATGGAGGGAGAGAGACAGCAGCAAAACGGAGGGGGCTGGAAGAGTATACGGGGACAATCAGCGGTGATCGTGTGTGGGGGAGTTACAAGCACCGATCACCGCTGACTTTAAAGCAACTGAGAGAAGCGGAGAAACAGCTGTAAATCTTTTAAATCTATACAGCGGTGATCGGTGCTTGTAACTCCCCCACACACGATCACCGCTGACTGTCCAGGTATCGGATCAGGCATCGGGAACATTTGCCCGAGTACAAGTACTCAGGCAAATGCTCGGTATCGGTACCGATACCGATACTAGTATCGGTATCGGGACAACCCTAATTCAGACGTTTAGCATTCTGTAGATACTGTAAATTCTTGTGATCGGTAAAGATCGTTATGGAGTGAGGGGAACCCTCCAAGAGATGACGCCACTCCTCTAACGCCAATTTAATTGCGAGAAGTTCCCGATCACCGATGGCATAATTCCTCTCTGCCTGAGAATTTTTTTTGGAGAAGAACGCACATGGTTGGCGTCTTTTCTCAAAGATTTGAAGAAGCACAGCTCCCACCCCCATTGAGGAAGCGTTCACTTCAATAAAAAATGCATTCCCAGGATTTGGTCTCCTCAAGAGGGGGCCAGAAACAAAGGCCTGTTTCAGGTTGTGAAATGCAGAGACAGCTTCGGGAGGCCAGTCTCTGGCATTCACACCCTTCTTGGTCAAAGCGATAATAGGCGCGGCAATAGAAGAGTAATTCCTTATGAACTGCCTATAATAATTAGTGAAGCCAAGAAAGCGCTGTGTGGCCTTGAGGCTAGCAGGAAGAGGCCAGTTGGTGATAGCCAAGACCTTCCCAGGGTCCATACGAAGCCCCGAACATGAGACGAAGCACCCCAAAAACAGGACCTCAGAACATTCAAAGGAACATTTCTCCAGCTTGGCATAGAGATTGTTCTCTCTAAGACGTTGAAGTACAGTGCGGACATGGTTTCTGTGGACGAGCAGATTTTCAGAAAAGATCAGAATGTCATCCAGATAGATGACAACAAACTGGTACAGCAGATCTCTGAAGATTTCATTGACAAAGTTTTGAAACACGGCTGGAGCATTACACAGACCAAAAGGCATCACCAGATATTCGTAATGCCCGTCTCTAGTGTTGAATGCAGTCTTCCATTCGTCACCCTCCCGTATTCGAATGAGATTGTACGCGCCTCTGAGATCCAACTTGGTGAAAATGGAGGCACCCTTCAACCTATCGAATAGCTCAGATATTAAGGGTAAGGGGTATCGATTTTTAATAGTAACCGCATTTAAACCCCGATAATCGATGCAGAGTCTTAAGGTACCATCCTTTTTGGCAACAAAAAAGAACCCTGCCCCTGCAGGCGATGAGGATTTCCGGATGAAACCTCTCTCCAGATTCTCTGCGACATACTCTGACATGGCCTGGGTCTCTGGGATGGACAGAGGGTAGGTACGACCCCTGGGTAGAGTTGCTCCGGGGACAAGATCAATAGCACAGTCAAAAGACCTGTGGGGAGGAAGCACCTCAGCTGATTTTTTACAGAACACATCCCGGTAATCGCTGTATGCAGCAGGAAGATCAGAAGAAACAGAAGTGGCAGCAACCGGAAGACTCTCCTTGGGGGTCACCTTGAGAAGACACGACGAGAAACATGAGGAACCCCAGGCCAGGATCTGCCCAGAGACCCAGTCCACATGTGGAGAGTGGAGCTGTAGCCAAGGGAGGCCCAATACAACTGGGGTAGAGGCCTTGGGTAGAATAAGAAAGGATATCCACTCCTGGTGGAGAATCCCTACCGACATCCTAATGGGTAGCGTCTGGAAGCGAATAGGGCCCCCTGGGAGAACAGTGCCATCAATTGCCGAGACTACCAATGGGGTAGTGAGAGGTGAAAGGGTAAGCTTCATAGAAGAAGCAGTTCTCCAATCCATAAAATTGCCGGCAGCCCCGGAATCCAGGTATGCAAGGGTTGACTGAGGAGAAGTGCCTACATGAAGGAACACCGGCAAGAGCAGGCGAGAAGGTGATGTTTCTGGGTCCAATACTCCACCTTCCAAATGTATTACGCCCGAACGTTCTCCAGACAGAAGCGAGCAAAAGTCACGAAAATGACCCTTGCCCCCACAATAGAGGCACAAGCCCAGAGTTCTGCGCCTAGCACGTTCTTCGGGGGTTAGTCTGGTCCGGCCCAGCTGCATAGGTTCTTCAGCAGGTAGAGGATGCTCCACGGAATGAAGGGAGGGGAGCTCAGACTGGCTAGGACCCAGAGAGTGCTGGCGTCTTTTTTCTAAGGACCTCTCTTGAAAACGAATGTCGATCTGGTTGCATAATGAAATTACATCGTCCAGACCGACGGGAATGGCTCTTCCCGCTAATTCGTTCTTCACTCGGTCAGAGAGGCCATGTAAAAAGGTAGCGACCAGGGCCTCATTATTCCAGCTCAATTCAGCTGTGTGGATACGGAACTGAAGAGCATATTGCCCCACTGAACTAGATTCTTGGCGAAGACGTAAGACAGCACTAGCCGCTGAAGAAGCCCGAGCCGGCTCTTCGAAGATATTACGAAAGAGCTTCAAGAAATTGGACAGACTGGAAACCACCGGATCGTTCCTCTCCCACAGGGGGGCAGCCCAGGCCAAAGCTTCACCGGAGAGGAGGGAAATGATATAGGCTACCTTAGCCCGGTCAGACAGGAAGCTTTGAGGCTGAAGCTCAAAATGAATTGTGCATTGGCTGAGAAAGCCCCTGCAGGCCTTGGAGTCCCCAGAGAAACGGAACGGAGCTGGCAATCTTAGTGAGTGTGAGGCTGCGACTGGTGCGATAGGTACAGCCGCTGGTTGTACCTGGGGTTGCGGATTCGGGGTTCCCAAGGAGACCTGAAGCTGCTCGAATCGAGAAGCCAGATCCTGGAGGAATCGCATCACCTGGGTCTGATTTGATTCCTGGGACTCAAGTCTGCGAACTATGCCCTGCAATGGATCATCCGCGGGAAGCGGGATGTCAGCCGGGTTCATGGCTGATCAAACTGTCAGGGTCACCTGTGGCCAGGTGACAGATGCACACCGTAGGGGGACAGGAGTGCACCGCGGGGTAGTGAACCCTATGGCTGGCTTCTGCGGATAGGAAACTGGGTGGTTGTGGAAAGCGGGACCAGAGGAGCACAACCGGGATCCTAACGGAAGCGAGAGCCAAGATTCCCCAGGGCGCGGAGTCTAAGACCCAGCTGGTCTTCTCCAGGGCCTCTAGTGGTGAGGATGTTACGCTGCAGGCTGGGACCAGGTCGCGGCCCCTGGAGTTTCCTAGCTCACGCCCCGTAGGATAAGGGGAAAAGAGGGGAAGCAGCAGCACACGATAGAGAGAACCGAATAACAAGCTGAAGGTCAGGGGCCACAAGCAGACAAGGATAACGAAGAACGAGCCGAAGGTCAAGGGTCACGAGCAGACAGGGATAGTCGGGGACAAGCCAATAACGTAACAGAGAGACAGACGTAGCACACGGCAGGCAGGAACCCAAACACACAATGCCTAACAAACACGTTGATCAGCAAAGCAGGCTTGCAGTGCACAGGTTAATATAGTGTTCTGTGATAGGGCCTGGGGTGGAGTCAGGCTGGGAGGAGATTATAAAGGAAGCCAGGTGAAGGAGGTCTGGTCTCTAGATGAACACATGAGGAGGAAGGTAAGATGGCAGACAGACATTAATGCATATCCATGACAGTTGTTTTTTTTAAATCTGATTTTCAATTTGAATTGCTTCCGTTTGTGACTGGTTTAAGTAAGACCAATTTTGGAGAAGGAATATCTGAATTTTACTGGAGATCATTTTAAACCTGTACTCACCAGATTTCCTTCTCCGTGTCTCCCACGATCAAGATGTCACCGTATCTGTATGCGGAATATCCGAAGAGCATATATACAATTTCTGCCTCTGCTGAATGAAATCAGGAACCAGTTCAGTTTGACAAATATCTGTGATAATTATGGTTGGCACTCACTCAATTTATAAATAACATATAGCTCAAGCTGGTTTTCATCTGTGCTGGTGGCATTTTTCCATATTGTTGGAACACATGTTCATTTGGTTAGTGATGTAGCTTTGCAGCCTTATTTCAGTTTTGTTATGCATTGCTGTACGTGTTTTTAAATAATCACTGGACCAAATTTGAATAAAAGTCACCTTTGGCTAGGGTGACAGGCAGTTTCTTATTTATTTATATGTTCAATGTTCTTGGGGTCACCAGGATAGAAAGTGAGGGGAAATTTCCCCAGCAGGCACAATATGAGCCCTAAAAATAAATGGAGTTTGTACCCTTTTTAAATAACCTAGCACATGAAAATATGTGCATTAAGGGCAAAAGCACAAAAGTGTCAAACATGGACAAAGCACTGAAATCTGGCCCTAATTTACACTTCAGTAAGTGTTCTTTCAGATAGCCAGTAAACTTACTGCCCTCTGAAAAGTGATCTGCAGTGGATTTCTTTTCAGAGAGTGGTATAGCAGATGCTGGCAGACATGCAGGAAGTGCTACTGCTGCCTCTTGACATCTGTTTTTGGAGGGGAGGGCTTACTTTTTTTTTAATTTCCAAACAGCAATTTTAGATTGCAGGACAGTGCCGCAACTGCAAACCAAGCATTTGGCTCGCAGTTGCAGTGAGACCCCATTAATCTCAATGGGTGACTTTGACAGGCAGTGCCACTTGTCAAACTCTGTAGCCTGAGTTAAAAATGCCCTGGCCATGATGCTTTTCCCTGTCAGGCTGTAATGTCAGAATTCGAGTGGGCAGCCAGGGAGCAGTAAAACTACAGCTCAGCCCCCTGTTTTTATCAAATACCCTCTTCATTCCTGCCACCTGTGTGAAATAGCCCTAAAGGAAAGCTCACTCGGAACTCTTCCGCTCAGTTTTCTTTGGTTTACTGAAACTCAATCAAAGCTACAGCCACACCTCTTTGGATCCATTTCATACCCTTAGGTCTCATGCACATTAGATGTTTGCCCAGCTCCTCTGAATGCCTTTTCTCCTGAAATAGAAAAGAAGCTTAAAAAAAACACCTAAAAAAGATTAAAAACAGAATGTCTGCTGTTGCCACCCAGATGGTCCAACCAACGCCAAGTGCAGGGACAAAAAACTAGGGACCAACCAGAGGGCACATAGGAGTTGCTGATATCATTCCATAAAGGGGAAGAAGGATCAAAGGCCACAAAGTTGTGGATGGTAAATTGTAAGACGTTGTATAGGAATGAGGTATAAAGGTGGCCAATGGGGCCGGTAATTCTTATTGGTGATGTACAGGATATGTGTCTGAGGCCTGCACAGCAGCTCATATAGTCCTACTCCATGAGGGTTTTCTATTTTTCCTACCTGCTTATGGTGTATTGATTCTACAAGCGCATTCTGGATTGTTGAAATTATTTGGAAGCAATGTCAAATTTATAAACCCATCTCTTTAGCACAGAGAAGAGAAGATCCAACCAGGGCCGGCCCTACCATGAGTCCCAGTGTGTCCATTGGACCCGGGCAGCACTTTTAGAGAGGCAGCAAATTGAACCATGACTACCTTTCCTTCTTTTCTATTTACCCAGCAAATTGATGACCAAGATTTTTTTTACAGCAGTTTTGTGTGTCATGATGCCCCTATACTACCCTAGCCCGCCCCTATACTGCCCTAGCCTGTCTATATACTACCCCAGTCTGCCCTATACTGCCCTAGCCTGTCCATATACTACCCTAGCCTGTCAATATACTACCCTAGCCTGCCCCTATACTGCCCTAGCCTGTCCATATACTACCCTAGCCTGTCCATATACTACCCTAGCCTGCCCCTATACTGCCCTAGCCTGTCCCTATACTGCCCCGTCCTGCCCTATACTGCCCTAGCCTGTTCATATACTACTCTTACCTGTCAATATACTACCCTAGCCTACCCCTATACTGCCCTAGCCCACCCCTTGGAATTGAACATAATGTCATATAATTTTACATGTAGACAAGGTGCTGTTGCATGTAAATCTGACTTCCTGATACATTTAATTTTAGTTTTAATTATCATGATATAAATAATGGATGTGGGGTCCTTTTGGTGGGCGTGATTTTTGTGGGGTTGGGGGGGCAGCATTTCATTCTTGGACCCAGGCAGCACCATGTCTTGGGCCAACCCTGGAACCAATCTATCTCCCCAGTATGTTCTTTGGCTTGGCAAAGTGCAGGTGTTTACCCAGAGGAGCATACACACATAAAAACCATATTGTCTTGTTGCTGAAGTTGAAAATAGGGTTACAATTCATGCCTAAATGCTTAACCACTTCCGGACCGCCCACTGTATATATACGTCGGCACTTTGAAGATGGATATCTCGGTTATGGCAGCAGCTAGCTGCAATAACCCAGCGGTCCGGTTTACGATAATGGTGGTGTCTGCGGCGGATTCACCGCTAGATCACCGTTATCGGCGGCGGGAGAGGGGCCCCCCTCCCACCGCTCTCCCGCGCCCTCCACCGCTTACCGGAGCCGTCGGCAGCGGCGGAGGCGATCGGGTCCTTGCTGTGGCTGGGTATGGAGACGAGTGAGGGGAAGATGGCCCCCACCCATCTTCATACCATAGCAGGGCGGAAGTGACGTCAAAACGTCACTTCTGCCCATATCTCTTAAAGGGCCAATTTTTTTTTTGTCATTTTTTTCAAATGACAACATTTTTTTTTGTTTTTACTGCATTTTAGTGTAAATATGAGATTTGAGGTCTTTTTGACCCCAGATCTCATATTTAAGAGGACCTGTCATGCTTTTTTCTATTACAAGGGATGTTTACATCCTTTGTAATAGGAATAAAAGTGACCCAATTTTTTATTTTATTTTAAAACAGTGTCAAAATCAATAAACTAAATTAAAATAAATAAGAAAAAAAATGTTTTAAAGTGCCCCGTACCGACGAGATCAGGCGCAGAAGTGAACGCATACTTGAGCAGTGCCCGCATATGAAACTCAAAACATACAACATGTAGAATTTTTTAAACGTCGCCTATGGAGATTTTTAAGGGTAAAAGTTTGTCCCCATTCCACGAGCGGGCGCAATTTTGAAGCGTGACATGTTGGGTATCAATTTACTCGGCATAACATTATCTTTCACAATATAAAAAAAATTGGGCTAAAGCCCTGTACACACGATCGGTTATACCGATGAAAACAGTCCGATGGACTTTTTTCATCGGACAAACCGATCGTGTATGGGCCCCATCGTTTTTTTTCCATCGGTGTAAAAAAATAAAACATGTTTTAAATTTATCCGATGGAAAAAAAAACGATAGCAAATTACTATCGTCTGTGGGGAACTCCATCGGATAAAAAACGTACGCATGCTCAGCATCAAGTCGACGCATGCTCAGAAGCATTGAACTTCATTTTTCTCGGTTTGTTGGAGTGTTTTACGTCACAGCGTTTGGAACAGTCGGTTTTTTGACTGATGGTGTGTAGGCAAGACTGATGGAAGTCAGCTTCATCGGATTTCTGATGGAAAAATCCATCGGTTCAAAAGCCATAGGAAATCCAATCGTGTGTACAGGGCTTAAGTTTACTGTTGTCTTATTTTTTAATTCAAAAAAGTGTATTTTTTCCAAAAAAAGTGCGCTTGTAAGACCGCTGCGCAAATACAGTGTGACATAAAGTATTGCAATGACCGCCATTTTATTCTCTAGGGTGTTAGAAAAAAAGATTTATAATGTTTGAGGATTCTAAGTAATTTTCTAGCAAAAATAATTGTTTTTAACTTGTAAACAACATATCTGAAAAAAAGGCTCGGTCCTTAAGTGGTTAGTAAAAACCTTACATTTACTCAGTGAAGTGACTGGCCTCAGGTGATACACAGAGATGAAACAAATCCTCCTACATGAATTGTACCTGTTTATCTGCAGTCTTCTCTCCTCTACAGCTGTTCAAATTGAAGAATTTATAAAGCTTGTCTGAGTTGTCAGGAAAAAGGGGGTAGAGAGCTAAAATGAAACACTGCAGAGCTCAGTGAAGAGAGGTCTGGGAGATGATTGGAGGGAAGGGACCCACCTCCTCCGTACAGCACACAGGAACAGAGCTGAGGCTGTCAATCAGCTAGAGCTCCCTCTCTTGTCACCATTTTTCAGTTGGTGTCCGGAAAACATCTCAGAAGTGATTCATGCTGATAGCAGAGGAATGAAGCAGCAGACAGAAATTACACTGATGTTAATTGAGACACGTACACACTATAGAAGGATATGCTTTGTTCTTATTTCATGTCTGAGGTTTACAACCACTAACAACAGATACATTAAATTTTTTATGTTAATTGCCCAGTGCTGCAGAATATCTCATTAGTCTCTCACATGTTTTGGGCAGATGGAGCAAGCTGTGTATTTTTTACTTAGAAGGCCTTTACTGAGGTCAATACAGAAGTTACCATTGGCATCCTTATGAACATGCTTGCTGCTTGGCTAACTAAAGGCTTCCTGAAGGGCCCATTCACACTCATGCATTTTAGTGCATTTTAACACAATAATGCGGATATGCTATTGTTTTTATTAGGGTTCACTTCTGTGTGATCTGTTTTCTGATGCTGCGACGCCTATTGCCGTGTACACATGATCGGAAATTCCAACAACAAATGTCCGATGTGAGCTTTTGGTCGGAAATTCCGACTGTGTGTAGGCTCCATCGGACATCGGAATTTCTGCCAACAAAAGATTGAGAGCAGGATCTCTATTTTTCAGACGGAAAAAGTTCTTGTCGGAAATTCTGATCGTCTGTACGCAATTCCGACGCGCAAAAAAAACGCGCATGCTCAGAATCAAGCAGAAGAGCCAAACTGCCTATTGAACTTCATTGATCTCAGCTTGTCGTACGTCTTGTACGTCACCGCGTTCTTGACGTTCGGAATTTCCGACAAGATTTGTGTGACCGTGTGTATGCAACACAAGTTTGAGCTAAAATTCCGTTGGAAAAAAATCCACGGTTTTCTTGTTGGAATTTCCGATCGCGTGTATGCTGCATATGTCTATGGATAGCAATGGCAGCATGTGAAACTGCATGATAGTAAAGAATGCACACAAAAATGCATGAAAACACACATGGAAAGGTTTGAACCCAGCTTTAAAGGAACAGGTTCAGCATTAGAATGACACAGAGAGGAAACCAGCAATAGGCTTCAGATAGCAAAAACGCAGACACTCAGTCAATGCTTCATTTATTTGACAGCAAAACTCACTGGGGTTAATTTACTAAAACTGGAGAGTGCAAAACTGGCGCAGTTCTCCATAGAAACCAATCAGCTTCCATTTTTTTTTGTCAAAGCTTAATTGAACAAGCTGAAGTTAGAAGCACTTCACCAGATTTTGCACTCTCCAGTTTTAGTAAATCAACCCCATTGTTCTTATTCCACTTGAAGATTTGCAACACAGAAGACTTTAAGCTTTTTTAGCTTAGGATACCTTATATTTTGGCTGGATTTCTACATGCAGACAGCAAGTACGGCAACTTTGCTTCCTTGCATTGTCTTTTACTTTCTGGTAATTTAGGCACTTAAAAACACTATAGCCCCCACCAATTCAGTATATGTAAATACACTTATTTCAGGTCACATAACATCACTGTTCAGTAGTAAAGGGTAATGCCAGCGCGCAACATACAAAATTCCCATGTCACGAATTTCTGCACAAATGATCTCATACATCTCAGATGAGTCATTGGCAGAAGTGTAATTTGTTTACAATGATACATTATTATTCACTGAGTCACAAGCCCCTGTTGTGTTAGCTGGGAATGACTGACACATCTGACGATCCTGGACCCATCACCCTGTTATCTCAAGTTACCTACATCCTTTGTTAATTGTCCTCTTAATGTACTTATCAAGCTGTTGATATGCACTCATTATTTTAAATGACATCCCAGTGGCTTCAGTGTCCATCAGAGACAGATCAACATGTTTTCTAAACTCCCATCACACAGCAACAACATCTGAACAATGCAAACCCCAATTAAATTAACTAAATGAGCAGCCATATGCATTACGCACAGGCTAATAACAAGGATAAGTGTTGGCTGCAAAAGTAAACTGCCAAGCATAATTCTCTGATGCATGAATTCAACTCCTTTATTTTTAGGATCAGTAATAATCTTATTTCCTGAGAAATGCAAATTTAGTACCAAAGCCCAATAGCAATGCATCTAATTTGTTCCCGTTACCCTGACAACAGTCTGCAGAATGCATAGTTTCCCTAGCAACGCATCCTAGAGGTTTAGGATAAAAGACCATGTTACAGGTGGAGGGAGATCACAATAAGTGCCAATTACAGCATCCTTTCATACAGCTAAGCTCTGATGAGGAATATAATTGAAGAAGGGAAATCACCACTTTAAAGTGCAATTTTCATTTCAGATGTTCTAGTATTTATTAAAGGTCTTAGATCTGTTGATTGCAATACTACAGTATTTATTACACAATTTAAAGGGATTCTGTCACCAAATATGCAGTCTTATGCAAAAGTTTAAGAACTCCTAGACACAAAGCATGTTTTGATTTTTCCCACTGCCTCTGCATGGAGTAAACGGAAATATGAATATTATTCAAATTGTTATGTAAAATTACTATTTGATGCAATAAAAGGACCAGAAAGTGCCTTATACAATATGAATGCACATTGTATAAGGCTGTAACTGTTTGAGAGCCTCAGTTCAAAGTTGCTGCTCAACAAGAATATATACAACGATCCACTCTGTTAGCAATATCAATGTTCCCCAAATATTTGAACAGCCCTCTTAAAATAACTGGTCACAGACATTTCTAGACTCTCATCTTCTGTATCTTTTTAGCGGGAAAAAGGACCATAATCAAAGTACAGTATGGAAGTCACCTGTAGTTGATATTCTAACTACTAAAAATAAAAAATATTCTGGATCATGCCCCAGGAAAAAAATTTGCGCATCTTACAGGACAAACAAGACAGATTCAAGAGGGTCTGGAATCTTTGGACACCATATGTACAATCTCCCATTTAAGACCAAAAAGTGGACAAAGGCTTGGTTAAGTTGAGGTCTTGACCCAAAGGGCATCTCTTTTTTTCTCCTTCCTTTCTTATTTCTCTCTCTTTTTTCCCTATCAATAACCATCTCTTTGGGAGCCATTTGCTCCATATTACTGTTCTGGCTTTCTCAGTATAATTCCCTAGAATGCACTGAAAAGTTGACTGTTCAGGGCAGACTCCTGGATTAGAGCCTGGTTCATACTGGTGCAGCTTTGAAATCGCAATACTTCAGCGCAATTTCAAAGCTGCAGATCAGTGTGATTTGCACCTCTGATTTCATTGAAACTTGTGACCTCATTTAATAAAAATGAAATCCCCTAAAAAAAGCAAAGTCGTCATGACTTGAGTCACAACTATTTGAATAGTTCCATTGCTGGCATTTGTGATTTTCAAAATTGCGTGACAAATAGCACTGGTGTGAACCAGGGATAAAGCCTCGTACACGCGACCGGTTTTCCCGGCAGGAAAACTGCTGGGAGAGCTTTTTGCCGTGAAAACCGGGCATGTGTATGCTCCCTCGCCGGGAAAACTGCCGGGAATCCCGGCGGGAAAAATAGAGAACCTGCTCTCTATTTTACCGCCGGGATTCCCGGCGTTTTTTTTTCTGCCAGATTTACTACACTTGCCAATGGAAAACACTGCAAGGCAGTGCCGAGGGAGCATAAGCCCTGTACACACGGCAGGGATTCCCGGCCAAAGCTCTCCCCGCAGTTTTCCCGTCGGGATTCCCAACGGACTTTATACCGCCGGGAATCCCGGCTGTGTGTACAGGGCTTTAGATTTATGCTGTTGGAATCAGCTTATTATTACCCTTGCTTTTCACAATGTAGATGGCATTGCCTCGACCCAAAACCTGCACCTACACCAAGGTTTAACCTTAAATCTGAGTTTCATCCAAAAATGGAACTTACGCTTTTCAGAATCCTCCCCCCCTCCGGTGTCACATTTTGCACCTTTCAGGGGGAGGGGGGAGCAGATACCTGTTTAATACAGGTATTTTGCTCCCACTTCCGGGCATAGATGGCCGCAGTATCCGCGGATATCTACTCCACGTCCGGTACCTCCCCCGCTGTCTTCTGAGAGACACAGGTCCCAGAAGACAGCAGGGACCATTCAGATCGCGCAGCACGACTCGCGCATGCACATTAGGGAACCAGGAAGTGAAGCCGCAATGCTTCACTTCCTGATTCCCTTAACGAAGATGGCGGCGGCAGCACCTGAGAGCCGAGGGACAGATTGGCTTCGGGTGCCGACATTGCGGGCGCCCTGGACAGGTAAGTGTTCTGATTTTAAAAGTCAGCAGCTGCAGTATTTGTACTTGAACTCCGCTTTAAAGCAGTAGTAAACTGCACCTTTAAAAAAAAATACCCTGCAAGACAATGGCATAATGTGTTAGTATGCATCGAAAATGCCTCAGCATAGTAGGAGTAAACAATGCTGCATTATTAGTGTCAGTGGGAGAAATAGTACCCCAATGTTGGTGTCATTGGGAGGAATGGTGCCCCATCATTTATCATTGGTATCAGTGGGAGGAATTGTGTCTCATTGTTGGTGTCATTGGCAGGAATTAGACCTCACTGTTGGTGTCAGTGAGAGGAATAGTGCCTTATCATTGGTGTCAGTGGGAGGAATAGTGCCCCATCACTGGTGTCAGTGGGAGGAATAGTGCCCCATTATTGGTGTTGGTAGGAGAAATATTGCCCCATCGTTGTTGTCAGTAGGATGAATGTTCCCTATTGATGGTGCCAGTGGGAGGAATAATGCTGCATCACTGGTGTCAGTGCGAAGAATAGTGCCCTATTATTGGTGTCAGTGGAACGTGTAGTGCCCCAGGTGCCAGATAAAGGCATCAAAGGGCCACATCCAGGTCCCAGGCCCCAGTTTGGGGACCACTGTTCTAGAGGTCCACATAATTGTAAACCCTGGGCAATACACGGGTGATGGGAAATTGCACTTTGAAATATAGGGATTGAATCATTTTCTGAAATGCGGTAGACTATACCATCATGTAATTGTCTTAAGGTTCACATTCCTAATTACCAGGTTTTTTCATGTTTGTATGATAGTATGTTTATCTCTTGGGAGTTTAGACAATAACCAGGTCTACTCCTGTCTTTTAAATTACTAAGCTCCTGTTCAATCACATCCAGGAACTTCTCAACTGCAATACTCTTCACTTGCACTGGTTAGAAGTATTTATCCCTATGTCCTTGTCTTTGTCCTCTTCGATAGTCACTGATTCCCCACAAGATTTCTGTTGTAGCAATTCCATAACAAACATAGCTTGCATATCCTGAAAATCAAATGTATTAGTATCTTTCACAGGCCCTATATCAACTTGTTCACATTTATTTTTAAATCCCACATTATTGACAGCCCATGAAAAATACTTTGGCAGTAGTAAATTTCGGACAAATGTATTTACATCCAACAATGTAGAGAAAATGTCAGAGTAATAAGTAGGTGAGAAGGACAGAGCTCTCTAAAGTGATAAAGTCCCATCCTTAGTCAAGAATAACCTCTGTCAAGTTTATTGTGGGTGATTTACTAAACAAACTCACTGTTCACTTCGGAAAGTGAATTTTTAATTTGTAAAGGAATTTTGACTTAGCTTAGTGTATGAGGTAAAGTTGTGCTAGCTTCAATGTTTCAATCATGTAGAAGCAAAAATCCTATGTTTTTATTTTTATTTTCATTGCACAGGATTGGATATTCTTTGCAAATTGAATTTTTACCACATTCACAAAGGTAAGTAAACATTTTCTTGCAAAGCAAAAGTTCACTTTCCAAAGCTTTACTTAGTAATTCATCCACATTGTATCCAGTAGATTCTGTATCATAGTCCCTTTCTTTTACTGGGGATACCGCTTAAAAGCTGTCTATTTTCCTTCTTCCCCTGCAGTGCCACCACTGACTGTGGTGGGTTGATCTTTGTTGTGGTCTCTGTTTCCTTTGTTAGTGAAGTTTTTTCCATCAAACAATTTATCAGCTGCAATTCACAGTTTGTGGTATATATGATTGATTGTTCTCTCTATTCCTTGAAGTATGTTGGTTGTACCTCCTGTCCCCTTAAGGCCCGTACACATGATACGAAAATCGGATGGAAAAATTAGTACGATGAGCTGTCTGACGATTTTCGGATTGTTAGTACGGTGCTTTCGACAGCCGATTTCGCTTTTTCGTCAGACAAAAACTGGATGTGCAGACTATAAATTTTTTGTCGGATGTAAACGCAACGTCTGATTTTCATTTCCTTAGTACGGAAAACATGTTCAGAAACAAAAGAATAGATACAAAACTATTCAACAAATTACGTCACTTCTGACGTTGTATTCTGTCGTACGAAAAATTTTGTATTGTGAGTAACCTCTTCACTTTCGACATGAGACTAGCATGCCACAAATAATGGACGTTCAGTCGTCCAAAAATCTAAGCGTGTGTACGAGGCTTTTGAATGAGAATTAGGGAGAATTATTGTGACAGCAATGTTATTCACACTTATAATGTATCAAGACATTTTGTAGATGTGTGCAATGAGGATATGTCTATCTTTTAATTTTGTGGACTTGAAAGGTTTCTTTGCCAGCAAGGGTTGGTGATCTGTGCAGAGGTTTCTTGCAACAAGGAGTTTATTGGGTTTATTTGTTATGTTCTAGGATCCCCCTGGGTTTGAATAATTGAGAGCATGTAAAAATTTATCTTAAATGACATGGGTATTCTCTGTGCGTTTTCAGGGAAATAATTGTATGTCTTTAATATTGCTGTTGCAAATTATGTAGGTTTTTAGTGTGATGTCAGTTTGGTATCTTGTTTTTTAATCACGCAAGTGTTGAATATTGATTAACTCTGTCCACCTTTGTGGGAGCTGAAGAGTAAAGTGGGGAAAATATTTATTTGATCCCCTGCAGATTTTGTAAGTTTGTCCACTTACAAAGAAATGAAGAGTCTATAATTGTTATCATAGGTGTATTTTAAATGATAGACACAGCATAATGTTTCCACCTCCGTGCTTGACTGTGGGGATGGTGTTTTTAGGGTCATAGTCAGCATTTTTCTTCCTCAAATACATAGTGATTCGAGTAATGCCAAAGAGCTCAATTTTGGTCTCATCTAACCACAGAACTTTCTCCCCATCCTTCTCTGAATCATTTGGATGTCCATTGGCAAACTTCAGATGGGCTTGTGCCTTCTTGAGGAGGGGGGGACCTTGTGGGCACTGCAGGATTTCAGTCTATAGTGGGGTATTGTGTTATCAATGGTTTGTTTGGTGACTGTGGTCCCAACTGCCTTGGGATCAACCATAAATCCAGAAAAAACACATGATACAAATGTTATAAATTGAGTTACAGTTCAGTGAGTAAAATAAGTATTTAATCCCCTACCAACCAACAATAGTTCTGGCTCCCACAGACTGGCTACAGTATGTGCTTATGTGGTACACAGATTAGTCCTGTCAATTTAAGAAGGTGCTCCTAACGACAACTCATTATGTGTATAAAAGACACCTGTCCACGGAATATTTTTCTTCCGTTCAAACCTCACTATCATGGGAAAGACCAAAGAGCTGTCAATGGACATCAGGGACAAGATTGTAGACCTGCACAAGGCTGGAATGGGCTAAAAGATCATCATCAAGAAGCTTGGTGAGAAGGAGACAACTGTTGGAGTGATTATTTGCAAATGGAAGAAATACAAAATAACCATCAATTGCCCTTGGTCTGGAGCTCCATGCAAGATTTTGCCTCACGGGGTAAGGATGAGCATGAGAAAAGTAAGGAACAGCACAGAACTACACGGGAGGAGCTTGTAAATGATCCTGAGGCAGTTGGGACCACAGTCACCAAACAAACCATTGGTAACACAATACCCCACTATAGAATGAAATCCTGAAGCGCCCACAAGGTCCCCCTCCTCAAAAAGGCACATGTACATCTGAAGTTTGCCAATGGACATCCAAATGATTCAGAGAAGGATTGGGAGAAAGTGCTGTAGTCAGATGAGACCAAAATTTAGCTCTTTGGCATTAACTCGAATCACCGTGTTTGGAGGAAGAAAAATGCTGACTATGACCCTAAGAACACCATCCCCACAGTCAAGCATGGAGGTGGAAACATTATGCTTTGGGGCTGTTTCTCTGCTAAAGGTACAGGCCAACTTTGCCGCATTGAGGGGCCAATTGACGGGGCCATGTATTGTAAAATCTTGAATTAGAAACTTCTTTCCTCAGCCAGACCACTGAAGATGGGTGGATGGGTCATCCAGCATGACAATGACCCAAAACATACCTTCAAGGCAACAAAGGAGTGGCTCAGGAAGAAGCACATTAAGGTAATGAAGTGCCCAGACTTTAATCCTATAGAAAATGTATGGAGGCAGCTGAAACTTCGAGTTGCCAAGTGACAGCCAAGAAACCTTAAGGATTTAGAGAAGATCTGTAAAAAAGAATGGACCAAAATCCCTCCTGAGATGTGTGCAAACCTGGTAACTAACCACAAGAAGCCTCTTACCTCTGTGCTTGCCAACAAAGGTTTCACCACCAAGTACTAAGTCATGTTTTGTTTGGGGGTCAAATACTTATTTTATTCACTGAACTGCAACTCAATTTATAAAATTTGTGATTTTTGGTTGATATTCTGTCTCTATCATTTAAAATACACCTATAATACAAATTATAGACCCTTACTTTCTTTGTAAATGGGCAAACTTACAAAATCGGCAGGAGATCAAATAATTATTTTCCCCACAGTATATAAAAGAAGTGCTTGTACTTGACGACTAGCTATGATTAAGCCCAATATGGCTGAAACACATTAGTTATCTGGGGAACCAGATGCCACATTTTTCTCTGATTTAGACAGTATAGCTGAATGATTTGTGTGCAACAATCAGTTATTGGATAAGAGGGTATTGAAAACTGGAGAGCGTTTATTTGATGAGACTCCCAAGATTTTCAGTCAAATTCTATTGACTGGGCATCCATTGACTTTTACTAATACAAGCTCAGACACAATAATTTGTATATTGTAAAGATTATATAGTAGTAGCTGTCCAAAACAAATGTGTATGTACAGGGCCAGAACCACAACAGCAATGGGCCTGGTGCAGAAGTTGATCAGAGACTTTTTGAAAAATGTATTACTTCTTTAGTAAATAGGACGAGACCTAGAAACAAACCGCATTCAAACTTGGCCTGAAAGGAATGCTGGAAAATCAGAGCAGGATGAAGCACCTTTGTCTGTTCAGTGTAATCCTAACAAAACCCTTTTCCTTTACTGATTCAGCATTTTTTGGTGATGATAGATGGTAGCTGCTAAAATGCAAAACTATGTATTCATATCAGGGAACTGAATTGCTAAGAAATGAAGATTGACACATCCTTACACACCTACTTTTTAAAAAAGCCAACTAAGCATCTGATGCTGCAACTTACAAAGTGACCTTTACTTAGTCATATAGCTTATTGATGATGTCCTTTACTATTCAGAATAATTGCAAGCAGGTAGATAATGTTCACTTCTTAGAACTTTAAGATGCTCACAGACTTGGAAAGCTTGTGATTTAGTGCATGCCATTAAGTATTTTTAGCATGTATTTTCAAACTGTATAATTTTTGAAATGACCTTAAAAAAATAAATGCAGATTGCCAATTTTGAAAATTTGCCACTGAAGAAAAGTTGTTATTTGGGCACAGGGAAAATATGTTTGGCTATGCCATGGCATGTGTATGTGCCTGGCATGTAAGAAAGTGACCTTTAATGGGTTGGAAATTTTCTTTACACTGAAATGCAAAAATATAGATTTTTGGTGTTTTAAAGCATCTTCTACATGACCATACTAGTGGCTCAGGCAAGTTCATAATTGCAAAGTATTTTTGAAAACAGCACACAAAAACTCCTGCGCACAAGTGGATCCTCTAGCAGTCAATCTTGCACGATGCTAACACCGGCTTTGCAGCCCTTCATGGACAGGGGTGTCCTAGTGCAGAATAGAAGAAAGGAAACAAGGGCACACCAGCCCAGGCTGGTACACTAGGCTGGTGCACCCTTGTTTCCTTTCTTCTAAGTTTATAATTGCAAAATGGTTTAATTTGGTTTGGATAGAGCAGGGAAAGGTTAAAGCTTGTCAGATGTTTTAAGTCTGTCCTTATCCCTATTGTGGCTTTTTTTCAAGATTAGAAGTAAAGATAAATATCTATGGGGACAAAAGCAAGTTTTTAGTAGAATGGGAAAGGGGTAATTTTTTGATTGCAGTCTTTGCCTTCTTGTCCTTGTGATAACCATACTTTCTATTTTTGTAGGAGCATCACAGGGACAGGGAAAGAGGGAAATTTCCCCATTGGAGTCACAGGCATAAATTAAACCCAGCTTTGGTCCTTGATCAAAAATAGAACATCAGCCATGTGGTATGGTGGACAGAACATTTTATTAGTTACACAATTTGTAAGAAGTCAACGGCAACTGTAGTTACAAATGTTTAAATTCAAAAGCACAAAATCGACCTGTTAGAGGAACACAGTGGAGGTAGCCTTAGAGGGGAACATGTGTTAGATGGTAATCCTATGCTCTGTTGGTAGAAATAGCAGGTTGTACAATTATACCACACGTAAGCCATTCTCTGCACCCATATGATAAAAGTGAAAATGTGTGAGGTTTTGCAAAAAGAAAAAGGGTCCAGAAAAATATGGACCACCCTTAATTTATCAAAACTACAAAACTACAAAATGCTGATTATCCAAAAAGGGATAATTTATGGATGGACAATATTCAATTCTTTATGAAAAAAATTACCATCAAATAGTTCAAAACTTTCATATATATGAAAATCTTAAAAAAAATATAAAAAAAAACATGAAGCTGTACTACAGAGACCAGACATAAATATAATTGAAAACCACTATAAACAGAATATGTACTCCTCTGTCATGCCTCAGACTTGGCATAGTCATAGATCAGCACATGCAACTTAGGCAATAGGTATTGGTATATATAGGCTTTTTGTAATATATGTAATGTATGGTAATCTCCACTATGGCAGACATTTATATAGGCACTGACATAAGGGGGGGTTATTTACTAACCATGGAACGTGCAAAATCTGGTGCAACTCTGCATAGTAACCAATCAGCTTCCAGGTTTTATTCCCAAAGCTTAACCTCCCTGGCGGTATGATTATGTCAGATTTTTTATGCTAAAAGCGGTACCATTATTTTGCATGGAAATTTGGCGTTTTATCTTTTAGGCCTGTAATTCTTAGGAATAACTCACTTAAATATGTCCAAACAAGAGTCTAGTAGACATCCCATTTGAAACAGGAAATCATTAATTATAATATAATAAATAACTATAAATAATTATAACAAATAATAATATAATAATAATAAAAATTATTCAATAATGTAATAAAATCAAAAACACTGAAATTTGCTCAATTGCAGAATTGTCGCTGTCATTACTTTCAGTGTTTGATGACGAATTTCGCTCAATTCTGCAAGTGATTCTAATTTACTATCGCTGTTTTCTAGCTGGTCTAAAACCACTTTTGATGTAAAGGGACACTTTTTGGTTGCTATGGACAATCTCCAGTTTTCAGGCAGAAAGAAAAGTATTTATAATATAAAACTACATGCAGGGCACTGGACAAACCACTAGGAACAAAGGGGATGTGTATTTATTTGATACAATACTGTAATCTGTAAGATTACAGTATACTGTATCTATACTGTGTTTTTTACTTTTTGAATTTGGCGCCGAACTCCATCTCCGTGCATCGCAACGCCCGCAGGGAGTTTGGCACTGTGAATCGAGCGAGACACGGCGGCTCGCAGATCACAGCGGGGAGACATCGCAGGATCCAGCGGACAAGGTAAGTAACCTCTACATGTGGCTCGGGGGTTACCGCTTTTGGTATGAAAAATTCACCCCGAGCCACTCAGCAGGTTAATAGAACAAGCTGAAGTTGAAGCTGATTGGCTATTATGCACAGCTGCACCAGATTCTGAGTGGACCCATTTTAGTAAATCTCCCCCAAAGTGTTACACATTTTGTTGACAGGCATTCTTTCATTTAAAGTTGAACAATTACTTTAAATATATTCCCCCATAACCATAAAGGAAATAAATCCACTATATTTGCACCAAATGCACCAAATACCAAACTTAGATACTATCTTGTAAAAATAGTAGGGACATCATCACAGTGCTGTACTAAGCCTTTGCAGAGAGTAGAACTGTGGGAGCGAAGCAACAGGCTCCACCAGGCCCGGACTGGGAGCAGCCCGGGGGGGGGCGGCGGTGGCTGAGAGTGCACTGGGGCAGTGGCGTCACTAGGGTTGGTGTCACCACCTGGTGCGGCAAAACATGGTGTCACCCCCCTCCTGTCTATCCTGCCCAGTGCCCTGCACGCACGGTCACGAGGCGCACCCCCAAATGACCCCTGTAAATTAAAGTATAGGGTGAGGCGATATAGGACAGGTTGGGGTAATATAGGGCAGGTTGCATTGATAAAGGACAGGCTGGGGTGGCATAGGGCAGGTTGGGGTTGTATAGGGCAGGCTGGGGTGAAATGGAGCAGGTTTGGGTGGTATAGGGCAGTTTTTCTGTGGTTAATGGTAGGCTGGGTGGCATAGGGCAGGTTGGGGTGATATAGGGCAGGGTGTAGTGGCATAGAGCAGGCTGTGGTGGCATAGGGCAGGTTTGGGGTGGTATAGAGCAGTTTGCGGTGGCATAGGGCAGGTTGGGGTGGTATAGAGCAGTTTGCGGTGGCATAGGGCAGGTTGCGGTGGCATAGGGCAGGTTGCAGTGGCATAAGGCAGGTTGTGGTGGCATAGGGCAGGGTGCGGTGGCATAGGGCAGGGTGCGGTGGTATGGTGCCAGGTTAGGACTCTATGAAGTGACATGTGCAGCAGTGCAGTAACTTACAGCATGCCTGGAGATGAAGACACTCTGGCTGCTGTGTCCTTGTTTCTTTCTCCTTCAGCTGTGGGATCAGCCAGAGTGAATGAGTCTGTGGGAGGAGTGGAGGGGGCAGCCACACCCCCAGCTCCGCCCACCAACTCCGGCTGCCTCCGGAGACATTGGAGATGATGGGGAAGACGTGACATGATGTCCGGCGGGCCGCGGGCCGTTGTGGGCCGTCGCGGGCCACTGGGCATTTGCCTGGTATGCCCTATGGCCAGTCCGGGCCTGGGCTCCACCCGCTACAAACTGCCTGCAAGAAAACTACAGGAGAGGGCAGAGACAAGACCAGTCACCCTGTAAGAAGGCAATAGAGCAGCAGTGACTGGTGTTTATTACAGGAAGCTTCTGCAGAGAGACAAAGTTTCACACTGGATTACTGCACAGATTTATAAGAAATACACAAAGCACACTAAGATTCAAGAAAGAATACAGACCATATTTGGTTATCGTGGAGTTCACCTTTAAGTGGAACACAAAACCTTTGTTTATGTTAGGCCATTGTAGTCTAAGGCAGTGCTCAAAAGGCTTGTGCAATTTGTTTCGTAACGAATCGAAATTCGTCCGAATTTAGCAATTTTCGGACATTCAGAAGCATTAGAATTTCCGAACAAAGCAATTACGAATAAAACCGAATCCGAAATAAATTATATCGCAAATAGCGAATGCCCGAATGTCTTCGGAAGAATTAGTTATGAAAAAAGTTACGAATGTACGAATCCATTTGAAGCACAATAACGCTCTGCTCTCTGCTTCTCCCTCACTGTGCTGAACTCCCTCTCAAAATGGTGTACAGGGGCGGAGGCTATAGCCGCATGTAAAAAACTAAAGTAAAATATGAGATTTCGAATCGTTACAAATAACCGCTATGTATTTAGAAAAGTACAAATCCATTCGAAGCACATTAGGCATAATAGGCAGCGTCGTTGTGAGAGAGACACGGAAAATTACGAATCAACAAACCCCAAAAAAGTTACGAAAGTAGGAGTTGTGTCCAGAATCAACGAAAAACAATGTACTCTACGATTCATAAATCAACTAAAAATAAGGCTTACATTAATACGAATCATTCCGATTCAACGAAAAATGTCGCTTGCGAAAATACGAATTAGTCCGAACACAAAAAATCCCGTCTAGCAAAATTATGAACGATTACGAATCAACAGGACCGAAAAGAAACAAACCGAAACTAAACAAAGTTTTCCATTGTGCACAAGAAACGAACCGAAACGAAACAAATTTTTCTGTTGTGCACAAGTCTAGTGTTCAACTTCTCAATTTACAGGTTGCCAAGGATATTACTGCATTAGTAAGTTACATAGCACTTCATGCAACAATGATGTCACTAGGTTAAGAGCCAATTGTCGAAACATTGACAATCTTTAAAATATTGGTTCACGAATAAGAATAGGTGAGGGATGGTCTTTAAAATTAAACTTACCTTTTGCAACTTCAGCCATCTCAGACTGACAAATCTAACCATAAGACACTGTTTGTTTGTTTTCATCAAAATTCCTATGAGGTTTATATAGTTAATTTAATAAAATTGCAAAATAAAACCCTGGAGAGTAACACTTAAAAATGCAATTAATGTTATCAGGGGGATGGAGATCACTTTATAGACATAACCTACTGGCAAGTTTGGGTAGTTGCCAATGCCATTCAGCAAATTTTAATAAAAAATAATTAGTCTGGAACGCGTTCAGCTTTATCTTATCTGTATATTATTTCCGTTACTTTGTATGTCAGCAACAATTTATTTCAACATGTCCTTCAGCCAAGCAAAAGGGGATTCGTTTCTAGAGCGTGCAAAGAGGTATGTTCAAGTCTGTATAGACATTTTGCATGCAGGGTCTGTAAACCCAAGAAAAAATGTTTATATATTGCAGATACCTGGTCCTGCCAATTACACAATTACTGTTTGAGGGTGACAACCCTGACTAACTGTGTTGAAACTATAGAAGAGCAACTTTACCCTAAGAATGAAGTGTGAGTAGACTACTTGTAGGTCATATGCAGAGCTATTAAAGCTGTCCTTTCCTCATTTTCTTGCTCATGTAGATGTCCGGGGGATGCAATTGACAACCACTCCTTGGCCCATTGGGGTTATTTTACTAACTGGAGAGTGCAAAATCCTGGTGCAGCTCTGCATAGAAACCAATCAGCTTTCAGGTTTATGGACAAAGCTTAATTGAACAAGCTAAAGTTAGAAGTTGATTGGTTGCACAGCTGCACCAGATTTTGCACCCTCCAGTTTTAGTAAATCAACCCCATTCTGTCTGTGATTCCTGACTCCATCCAACCAGAGTAAAGACTTCCATTCTTCTGACCTTGCACATAAGGTTTTCCTTCGGTTTTCTCTTTTCTTGAGCCTGCAGCTTGGCTTACTGCTGACCTCTTGGCTGGGGGGAGTCCTATCTGGAAAATGCTGAAACTGGCCTTGATGGCCAATTACCTTACAATTTAAAATGATCAGTCTGATAAAAATCCTTTTACAGTCCCCTACTTACTATTTTCAGCGTTGGTTATATGGTTATGCTAAGACAAAGTCTCCAACACATTGAAATTTTGCATCTTAAACTAGCCAACACACTGAACATCCTGTAGTAAAACAGTATCATTGGCCTCATTGTTTCCAGATCACTCTTCCCTAGCTTCAGCCAATTTAGGAGCAGAGGACCAACAATCTTGTCAGTAACGGAGCCTACAAATTGACCCTGCAGGATCCCAGATGTACAGGAACATCCATAGAAAGGAATTTCCGCTCCAAGCCCAAAACCTCTAAAGCACACGCTCTATTACAAACTTTCAGGTGCAGGCTCTGCAACGAATTAGGAGAAAAAGAACAGTCCTGAACGGCCGCACCTGAAAGGCATCTTTGTTGTTTCTTGAATAGCAGATAAAATCCAATACAATCACTTCATGTTCGGCAAAGGCAGGGAAAAACAGCTGACGCGTTTCACACCATATGTTGGTTTGGTGCAATATGGATTTTCTCCACATGGCGAGTTCCAAATCACACTGTCAAGTCAAAACGACATTGTTGCCACCTCCATACTTTTTGTGAATAGTTTCTAAATTTCAGGATGATTTGTCCAGGCATTTTCATACACAATAGAATTTCTCACTGCAATGCATTTTCTCACAGTAGATTGTCAGCTTCCCTGCCAGGTAGATTTTCTAAATGACCAGGCCCAGACTGGCCATAGGGCCATAGGGCTGCATATTTTAGCAAGATCGGCTTCTTGATGACTGTGCCTCACAGCAGGAGGTAAGTGGCGACCGCGGTCCGGCCACGGTTAACACAGACCGCGACCGCCGCTCACCTCCTGCTATACAGGCATTCCTAAAGCAGGGCGGGCTCCAGCAAACTTACAAGGTGCAGAAGGAGGCGGGAGAGAAGGCTCCTGTGACATGCAGGAAGCGCCTGCACTGGACAGACACCTTGTGGGTTGGCCGCGCTGGAGGTATAGCTGCACTCAAGGAGACAGCGACGGCCTCTCTCCTAACATGGCCGGGACACTGTGATGGCTGCACAGGGAGGAAGGTGAGCACACTGAGAAAAAAAATATGTTCCAGTGCGTTACATCCCGCTCTGAAATGGCGGAGAAAGGGAGTGGATTGGGGCTTTCTACTTCACTGGTATGGGGCTGTATTACTGGTCTGGGGCTGTCTATTACTGGTCTGGGGCTATTACTGGTCTAGGGCTGTCTATTACTGGTCTAGGGCTGTCTATTACTGGTCTGGGGCTGTCTATTACTGGTCTGGGGCTGTCTATTACTGGTCTGGGGCTGTCTCTTACTGGTCTGGGGCTGTCTCTTACTGGCCTGGGGCTGTCTATTACTGGCCTGGGGCTGTCTATTACTGGCATGGGGCTATCTATTGCTGGTATGGGGCTGTCTATTGCTGGTATGGGGCTGTCTATTACTGGTCTGGGGCTGTCTGTGTACTGGTCTGGGGCTGTCTGTGTACTGGTCTGGGGCTGTCTATTACTGGTATGGGTCTGTCTGTGTACTGGTATGGGGCTGTCTGTGTACTGGTATGGGGCTGTCTGTGTACTGGTCTGGGGCTGTCTGTGTACTTGTCTGGGGCTGTCTGTGTACTGGTCTGGGAAAATCTCTCTGCTGGATTGGGGATGTCTCTTTGCTATATGGGGATGTTTCTTTGCTATATGGGGATGTCTCTTTGCTGTATCGGGATGTCTCTCAGAATGAATATCTGGTCACCAACCACCCTGCGAACGCCCGCCCCACATCTCCGTCCTATTTCCACCAGGTATTGGGCTGCCCAGTTTAAAATGCCCGGGCCTATTTTTTGTCCCAGCCCGGGCCTGCTTGTGACTATCATTTTATGTCAGTTTTTGACAGTGCTTCGTTACAAGTGATAGACAAGGGCTATGTCAGTTTGTGCTAGCCTAGGTCCCTCAACCTAAAGAAATGTTTTCATTTCTAAATTTATTAAATGTTTTGATTTACTAAAAAAAAAAGGTCTGCTACTACTCTGCACAGACATTGTCATTCTCACTAGATATGATTGACAGCATTTCATGGCATGTGGATATGTACTGTATCTGTTCTATACTTTTGACTTACCAAAAACCCTGGGATAGGCCCTGGCAGGGCATTGCTAAAATTTTAAAAGACCTGGGGACGACTTTGGGCACCTCAAGGAGTGTAGTAATGCAGGACGACATGCAGGCTGCAGCGAAAAATGGCTGTGGAAAAATTCCATTGACTGTGAGAGAGGCTTAATGCGCATAATTAAATAAAATGTAGCACTACCCCCGTAGGAGCCGCTGGAAAGTTGCCAAGGATTTACTTTTACCCAACAGTTGCCCCGCAGCCAGGCACACAGTCACAGTCACTCTGCAGCTCAATAAACAGCCCAGGGGTGTTCTTTTTGGTGTTTTATTTTTGAGTAACTTGGATAGGGTTAGGGCAGGGGTGTCAAAATCTATTTCAGTTCAGGCCACATCAGCATTATAATTGCCCTCAAAGGGCCAGTTGTATCTGTAAGACTAGATGTGCAGACCACCCCACCCCTCTTTACATCAGATGTCAAGAGATGCCAACCATCATAAGTCAAAAGTCCCACACCCTCCCTTACATCACAGTGCACCCCCTTTACCGTAGGCTGCTGCTGGGAAGAAGCTAGGAGCAGAGCTGTGAAGCAGAAAGTGCAGGGTTTGGAGGAGGACCAGAGAAGGGCTGAAGTCAACTGCTAAATGTTGAGACCAGCGGAGACAGAGACAATCGGGCAGGATCTGTAGGAGGAGTTATGTCTTCTCTGCTGCCGATTGCTGAGATGAGGGGGGCACAGACAGGCTTTTCTGTGGCTGCACAGAGAAATGCAGGATCTGGGGGAGGACTTGTGTCCTCTCTGCTGAGAAAAGGTGGGGGGACAGGGGGCGCTGCAGGAGAGGTGCGAGGGCCACATGAATTGGCCTGGTGGGCCGGATTTGGCCCGCAGGCCTTGTGTTTTACAAATATGGGTTAGGGGAGTGGGATACTCCAAAAAGAGCTATGTACTAACTGAGAAAAACTAGATTTCCTTCTGTAGAATTGTAAGCAAAGTCCTTGTAAAAGCAGTCAGTGGACTTGGCTTTGTAGTAGTAGCGAAAGGAACAAAAATTTCCACTTTTGAGCAATTTGAGCAGAATTCCTTCACAAAGAACTAAATGAACTGAGCTCTTCAGGATCCCAGCTGATGTCTCCTTTTTCTCCACACACCCAGCTAAGTCTCTCTGTCAATGAACTTTTTCGTTAGATGTATGTAGTGTATAGTGCAGTAGTCTTTAACATAGTGCTGTGCTCAGTGCCAGGTTTAGGAGTACACATACAAAGTGCAGAGGACAGGAATACGTAACACACAAAGTACTGGTTTCAGGAGTGTATTACATACTCTTAACCTCTGGGTTATGTGTGTTATAAACAAAATGCCTGGGCCAGGTGTGTGTAATGTGCAGGGCTCAGGACTACAAAATTAAGAAAGTGTAGAGGTTTGTGTTCACAAAGTACATGAGGTTCTTATGGGAACATACATATTCTCCTCATGTTAGTTTTTTTTCCCAGTATAGCAACCTCTAATTCTTAGTACTGAAACGATACATTACTGCACCCTACCAAGCTCCTGCGCCCTCTTATTTTTGGCTTCTCTGGGAGAAGTTTCCTTTTTTTTCGATTTTTCACAGAATCATCCTGTTTTAACACATGACATCATCAAAGCAAGGAGTGCTGTCATATTAGGTTGTACTATAATTAGTTCTTGTTTTTATTAGCAAATGGCTTCTACAAGTGGCCACTAAAGAATATCAAATACTTCTGTCCTCTTTACATGCTAAAGGAAACCTGTCATTTAAGAAATATGGGGCTGCCATTGCTGACCTCATGAAAATACTAGGTACCCTGCTATTATACTGACCCTGTCCGTGGTAAGTACAATGCATTTTGATAGTCTGTGTGAATGTAGAAATCTCTCTAGTTCTAGGGAGTCATCAAGAGAGTCTTAAAGTAACATTAAAATAAATGTATTGCTTTTGAATAAAAGAGAAGTAACACTTACCTGCTGTGTGCAACAATATAGTCCCTGCCAATGCTGCAGGCTCCTTCTTTGGTGCCTCCTTTAGCAAGCCAGGTGCTAAGGAGGTACCAGTGCATGTGCACTCCCATCAGCTTCTGTGCCAAGCTGTGTGTGTCCATAGAAACACACGACAGTGGTAAACCACACCCCTGCTCCCTCCTTGCAGAAGTTTGACTGAGGGCAACAGACGCCTATGGCTCTGTTGCCATCAGTTACCCCAGTGAAAGCAAAAAGTGAGGGGAGTAATACTGGAACTGGAGACAGAGTTGGAGAGGTGACAAGGAGCCAGGTAATAGTTTAGGGAAGGGAAGTAGAGCAATTAGTGGGGCATTTTTTTTTTTTTTGAATTTGCATTAAAGTAAAAACAAAAACATTTTTAGACTTTAGTAATACTTTAATGAATTGGAAAAAAAATGGGTGGGGCATAAAAGCATCACTGTTATGTGTCCAGAAAATATATTTCAGTAAAAATATCCAATTCATTTCGGGGGCTCCAGGGGCATTTCTTCATCAGGGTTGTAAAGGGTGCTGGGCTAGAAATAGTGAAATCAATGAAGTCTGGACAGAAATGTTATGTCTGTGTTACATATAAAACATTTAAAAGGTACGTCTACTTTTGTGGCGGGGAAAAAATAACATAACATATACAATTGCGACATAAATCATATTGTAAATGAATGTTATTAAAAATGACCTTTCCTCTTCAAACTAAGATGCAAAATTGCTACCTGGAGGCATTCTGTACACAGATGGTGTACAGAACTCCCCCTGAAAATGTAATTTCCTGCTTGTGTGATTGGCGCACTGATTTTCCCAGATGTCTGCACTAAGATACAAGTCTGATTGTTGGCATCTCCTGCAACAAAAATAAAATTTTTGGTGAGATACTCCCAAAGGTAAATCACATCTAAAAGGATGCAGGCTCTATCACTTTCATCATTAGAGCCTTGCAGGTGTAGCAGCTGATTGATAATTATAAAACCACTCCCATCAGATTCACTTTCCACATGGACACAGACAAACAAACAGCTACAGTTAGGTCCATATATATTTGGACACAGGCACAATTTTAGATTTTTTCAGGTATTTACCAAAACATATTCAAGCTATAGTTATATAATGGATATGGGCTGAATTTGCACACTTTCAGTTTTAATTTGAGGGTATGTACATCCAAATCGGAGGAAGGGTTTAGGAATTACAGCTCTTAAGAAAAGCCATCCCCCCTTTTTTCAAGGGACCAAAAGTAATTGGACAACTGAATCAAAAGCTTTTTCATGGCCAGGTGTGGTCTACTCCTTCGTTATTTCTTCATCAATTAACCAGGTAAAAGGTCTAGAGTTGATTCTAAGTGTGGTATTTGCATTTGGAATCTTTTGCTGTGAACCTTCATCATGCATTCAAAGGAGTTGTCCATGCAAGTGAAACAGGCCATTGTAAGGCTTCAAAAACTAAACAAATCCATCAGAGAGATAGCAGCAACATTGGGAGTGGCCAAATCAACAGTTTGGTACATTCTGAGGAAAGAAGAACCCACTGGTGAGCTCAGCAACATAAAAAGGCCTGGATGTCCACGGAAGACAACAGTGGTGGATGATCGCAGGATCCTCTCTATGGTAAAGAAAAACCCATTCACAACATCCAGACAAGTGAAGGACACTTTCCAGGTGGTGGATGCATCATTGTCAAAGTCTACAATCAAAAGAAAACTTTGTGAGAGCAAAAGCAGAGGGTTCACCACAAGGTGCAAACCATTCATAAGCCTGAAGAATAGAAATACCAGATTAGACTTTGCGAACAAAAAATGTATAAAAAAGCCAGACCAGTTTTGGAAAAGCATTCTTTGGACGGATGAAACAGATTAATCTGTACCAGAATGATGGGAAGAAAAAAGTGTGGAGAAGGCTTGGAACAGCTCATGATCCAAATCACACAACATCATCTGTAAAACATGGGGGAGGCAGTGTGATGGCATGGGCATGCATGGCTTCCAGTGGCACTGGATCATTGGTGTTTATTGATGATGTGACAGAAGACAGAAGCAGCCGGATAAATTCTGTAGTGTTCAGAGATATACTGTCAGCCCAAAATCAGCCAAATGCAGCAAAATTGATTGGATGGCGCTTCACAGTACAGATTGACAATGATCCAAAACACACTGCAAAAGCAACCCATGAGCTTTTGAAGAAAAGGAAGTGGAATATTCTGCAATGGCAGAGTCAATCACCTGATCTCAAACCAATTGAGCATGCATTTCACTTGCTGAAGGCAAAACTAAAGGC
The DNA here is from genome assembly GCA_029206835.1 of Rana muscosa. Taxonomy (NCBI): domain Eukaryota; kingdom Metazoa; phylum Chordata; class Amphibia; order Anura; family Ranidae; genus Rana; species Rana muscosa. Next base: position 201,360,971 of record CM055123.1, read on the forward strand.
AGAAAGACCCACAAACAAAGAACAACTGAAGACAGCTGCAGTTGGAGCCTGGCAAAGCATAGAAAGGCGTAAACCCAGTCTTTGGTAATGTCCATGGGTTCCAGACTTCAGACAGTCATTGCCAGTAAAGGATTCTCAACAAAATATAAAAAATTAACATTTTGTTCATGATTATATTCACTTGTCCAATTACATTTGAGCCCCTGAAAATGGGGGGACTGTGTATAAAAATGGTTGCAGTCCATACAATTTGCAATAGATATTGATGTTCAACCCCTTGAATTAAAGCTGAAAGTCTGCATTTTAAATTAATTTGAATAGTTTTTTGTGCATTTAGGTGCGTTCTGGTGCGTTTTTGATGCGTTTTACAGCATTCCAGTCCAGTGCAAGTAAAATGCAGCATGTTCTACTTTTTTTTTTCTGGAACTGGAACACACTGGAACTGCAAGCACTGGTGTGAACCATGCCATTGAAACCATATAACCTACTTTCCATGCGTTTTTGATGCAGAAAAAAAACGCACTGGACTGCATGTGGTGTGAACTGGCCCTAATATCATTGGAGTGTTGCTTTTATCCCCTCCACCCTTCAATACGTTGTGAGCCATTGACCTCAAGGTATGCAGATCAAGAAAAGTCATTGGCCACCTTTTCTGTCCAATCTGTAGCAGATAAAACAGAACTGATAAAACTAAAATACTGTAGTACATAGCATGTTCACCGTACCGCCTATCCCCTCAACAAAGGATGAGAGAACTCTGAAACTGCTCAGAATTTTATGACTGTAATCATTTATCCATCATCGTTTGGAAATAATAAAGTGCATGTGTTTATACAGGCTGTTCAGTTTACGGTGCTCCTGACAGTAATATGCAGAGTGATAAAGGAATTCCAGAAACTGATATACAGGGAGCAGAACAGTAAATAATTAAAATCATCATCTGCGCCTTTCACATATAGAGCAGACACTGCTGGTCTATAGCATCACTCATCACATGTCATATAGTGAACAGCTCTACTATAGTGGAAAAAAAATAGTAAAGCTGCAAAATGTTTAGAGACTGTAAAATCTGCTACAACAAAAAAATATTCCATTCTCGTCCATATTACAAAATAACCTTCTGCCTACACACATGCATATACTGTAAGCTTAGAAAGGGGGATTTGGTGAGCATTTCTGACTCCCTTCAAGTGCCCCCCAACTGCTGGCTTAGAAAGACTGTACTTGGCAGAATGGTTCAGTAAAATTAAGCCTGCGTGGCAATGCCATGGGCAGGTATATTCTGTTATTTTACACAATTTCCTTTTTTATATTTATTTATTTTTATACTGTGTGAAGGGGATACTTTCCATTATCTGAGGAGAATGGTCAGTCAGGGTAGGTGGTTTAATGTTGAAATTATTTTACTGAAGATTCTGAAGTCTATTTATGAAGATAATTGAGGATTGTAATTTATTGACAATTATTTATACATACTGTATATGTTGCAGTCTAGGATCAGGCTCTGAGGCCAATGGCTGTAGCAGTAGAGGGGGTTCACAAGTAGTCAGCAGGAAATATACCAGCAGATCCTCCTAGCAGGTGATGTGGGTTCACCCGAGGTTCAGGGGTTTAAGTACTAGCCGGTATTCACCAGAGCTTCTGATGGTGGAGATGAGTTTTGCTGAGTGCTAGTATCAGGTTGCGGTCCTCAGGATCGTCCCACCAGGTGGTGAGCAAGCCAGGGTCTGGAAGCAGATGTAGCAGGTAGGGATCAAGCAGAAGGGTATTCAGTTACCAAGCCAAAGATCGGTGACAAGCAGTAGCTGGATGGGATCAGATGGAAGTGCAGTCGATTGACAAGCCAAGGGTCGATAACGAGTGGTAACGAAGATAGGCACAGCAGCAGGTATCGAAGGAGCAAGATATCAGCTGGAGAGAGCACAATCAAGCAAATGGCAAGTGAAGGGCTTAAATCAGGAAGTTCATAGGAGGAACCAAAGGTTCAAGGTTCATTAGAAACAAGACAAAGCAAGGTTGTCCAAGGAATCAGGCAGGGAGCTGTCCAGCATTCCTGATGGCCAAGTGAGAATAGCCACAGCCACAACCTGAACCACATGCTGCACCAGCACCATGCAGCTGCAATATTAAAAAGGTGGGTCTTTTTCCTGCAATTCCCACAGGTACTGCAGCCCAATCAAATGAATGTGAACCTAGATGTGTAACTAGCCTTATAAAGAATGTATCTTTAAACTGGCAGCTTAGGGTTCTTGCACAGGTGCGGCTGAGCTTGTTCAGCATAAATGCTAGTGTCTTTCTTTCAACTGGGCAGCCCAGGTGAAACATACAACCTCCTATAGTCGTGAATGACTGTGCACTGCTGTACTCAGGTATACAGCACGGCTAATGTAAGCATGAGTAAAGTGTACAACTGAAGGCAAAAAATTTAAAATTTCATATTTTGTGCATATGTCCTTGTATAGTCATGTTTACAATAGCACCACCGTATACTCAAGTAGAGGAGCACACAGCTATACATGTCTATGGGAGGCTGTACGCTGCACCTGGGCTTCCCTGACAGGCAAAAGATGCCAGTATTTACATTTAACAGGCTCAACCACCCATGTCCAAGGACCCTTCAAAAATAAATTTAGGGGGAAAAATTCTAAAGTTTTGGTACAACCTGCAAACAAAGCCAGTGAAGTACAACAAAACTTGCAAACGAAAACCAAACATATGTAACAATCCACTCATGGCTGCACCCATCAACCATCAGAAATGTTTGGGCCCCTTACACAGCTGTAGGCTTGGGCCCCCCACGAGCCTGACCACCAACATTCACCAGGGCTTGCTCATGGGCCATCCCACCAAATCCACACACTGGCCACCTCACCTGTACGCACTCAGCCCCCCTCCAATCCTGTATATATGTCAGCCCCCCCTCAATCCTGTATATATGTCAGCCTCCCTTACACCTGTATATATGTCAGCCCCCCACATCTGTATATTTGTCAGCCCCCCCCTCAATCCTGTATATATGTCAGCCCCCTCACACCTGTATATATGTCAGTCCCCCTGCTCCAACACCTGTATATATGTCAGACCCCCCACACCTGTATATATGCAAGCCCCCTCACACCTGTATACATGTCAGCCCCCCCAACACCTGTATATATGTCAGCCCCCCACACTTGTATATATGTCAGCCCCTTCATCACACCTGTATATATATCAGCCCCCCTACCTGTATATACATACACAAATCTGTAAACAAACAAGCCTCTGGCCCCTCCCTGTACACAAACAGCCCCCACCCTTTACTTCACAGCCCCTACTTGTAAAGGAAATCTTCCTATCTAGTCTCAACTCATTTTCACAAAGCTGAGATGTTGCTGACACAGAGGAGCACAGTACAGGCAGCTCACATGAGGGGTGCACATGCACATAGTAGCCAGAGGTGGCAGTATGGAGCTCGATGTCTGAGCTCAATGACACAAAGAGCAGCAGAAGCTGCAAGATCATTTCTATAGTGCACAACACAGCCCCCCATCACCCGTCCTGCCTTCTTCTGGCCCAGGCGGGCCCACGGGGCCCCTTACAGTTGTATAGGCTGTACCCCCCTGATGGCGGACCTGGCTGCACTACTCACTGCTGCACCTTTCTGATCGTTGATAGCTAGTTCTATTTCATCTCCTGAAATACACAGAAGACTTGAAGCTGCTGGATCTTGTTCTCCACCACCATCTACTAAATCAGTGGTTCTCAACTCCGGTCCTCGGGACCCACTAACAGGCCAGATTTTAAAAGTATTACCTTGGGGAGATGCAGACTAGAATACTGCAATCACTGAGCAGCAAATTATATCACCTGTGATGTATTTCAGTTATCTTGCAAACCTGGCCTGTTAGTGGGTCCTGAGGACAGGAGTTGAGAACCACTGTACTAAATATTTCCTTGCACTGCAGGGTAGCCATGCTGCAGAATACACACCTGGCCTCGTTAACCTACTTTATAGTATAGCCTGAGCTTATAGCCTGCATTTGATCAAATGTTCTGTTTGATTTCTGTCTTACTACATTCTGGATTACACTTCTTAAATAGTCTGGACTGCATCTGAACGAATTGTCGGCCTACTGTTGTCAGCCACTTGCTATGACCACCTGTCTGAGGACTTTGTTGTCTTCCAGCAACTCTCCTGCCTGTTTGTCAGATATCACCATTGGATCATTCTAGTGAGTTATTTAAAGCGGAACTCAACTTCTGTTGAGAGAAAAAAGAATCCGCTCTGGGTGTTCTATGTACAATACAAGGATTTATACAAACTTTGTTGCAGATTCCTACCTTTTGTTATTCTGAAGAAATCCCTGTCTGTCGGTATCCATGTGGAAAAGCACACCTCCAGGTAGCCATATTGAATTGCATTTGCAGAAAATTACAGAGCTGTAGATTGAAAAGGAAAGGTAATTTCTAATAACATTCAAATACAATATGACTTGTGTCGCAATTGTATATGCTATTTTATTTTTTCTTTATTTGATATTTTTTTTCCCCACGAAAGTAGAGTTTCCCTTTAACAATCAGTATGCTTAACTGGAAAAATATCTTGGAAAAGGAAGGTAATAGGACTAAGGTGTGGTTCAAACATGCCCTGCCTTTGGAAAAAAAATTGTAGAGATGCATTATGGTAAAAGTGGTTATAGAAGCATTTATGAAGACCTGGGTGTTAATTAATATACATTAGGACACACTGCTTACTAATCAAGGGAATACATTACATTTGTTTCTCTAATTAGGAATGGACAAGAGTAGTGTGTCAGCTCTAGATTAACAGAATAGGCGTAAGAAAATATCTCTTGAACTCGCCAAAATGCTTGTTTAAGTGTCCACAACAATGTGCGTAGATAGTTGTGGCAACAGGAAAAAAATAGTAGTCTGGCAAGAATTGTTCTCCTGCCCAACTATTTTGTTCCATGAGAATGCTTATTTGGAACTGTCATGTACTGCCTCACAGACTGGACTGAACTTGTCTGGATCAGACAACTGTCATCTAATGTCTATGGGCACTTTCCTTTGAAGGTCAGAACTTGGTTTAGGAGTCAGTCATGCAGAAATTCAGACGAATCATAACAGTTAATTTTTGCTTTCTGCTGTAATTATACCCCTATTATTAGACCAAGTCAAGGCACCTAATATCTAATAGGAAGATCACTATCATTATAAAAATACAAAAAAAATAAAAAAGTGTCCATGTGCTTTCTTAAATTTAAAGTGGCAGTAAAATGGTACAACACACAACTGTTTAAACAATTATATTTGTATGGACATGTTTTTAATGTACTGAATATGTACATTAAAATGTTGTGCAGAAGGCGATGATGATTTGGCCCGCCTAAATATTTTCATGTTTAAACTGAGAAGCCGATACAGGTTATTCAATTGCCATAATTTTGTACTGAGATGAGTTAATGTATTTTTTGTTGTTGTAGTGCCACCTAGTGGGTATATTTAAATACACCATGATTTTTTTTCATGGTTACATTTTGCACACAAAATTGATTTTGAATTTTCACAGCATAAGACAGATTACTTTAAATGAATTTTCGAATAAATGTTGAATTCTTAAATATTATGTATTGTTATTTAAGAATAAGAATTAAAGTGCCCCTGTGGAGCACTTTCGTATATCACACAGCCTTCTCTAGAGCAGTGGTTCTCAACCTTAGGGAGACCAAAGCCTGGTAAATTCTTCCAAAACCTTCCATGACCATGATCGACAGGTAGACTGCAATCGACCTATTGCTGTCCCATTCTAAGCCTGTCCTACTTCATACATAATAGACAAAAAAAAGTTTGGCCTATAGATAATTTAATTTGAGAACTACCATAAGAAGCTATATACGGTTGATCACTTGAAACTGAAGAAGAGAAAAATGGCACAAAATTGTAGTTGTATCCCACAGCAACTGACTGAATTCTCCCCAAAAATGAAATAAACAATGAAAAAAAAAAATCTGATTCCTATTGGGTAAAACTTCAGTTCCCATTTTTAATATAATGTTAAAGTGGTAGTAAACTGAAAGATTTTTTAAAAAAAACTGTTCCCCTGTAAGGCAATGTTATAATTTGCTAGTATGCATGGCATACTAGCACATTATGTGAAACTTACCTTAAAATTAAGCCCTCCAGCGGCGTGCTGGCAGGGCTTCCATTTTCACCCAGCCTTCCTTTTGGTTTAGACAGCAGAGAAGAGTTTTCAGGAAGAGGACCGTGTGCAGCTCCAGTAATAGATAATAAGAGCCCAGGAAGGCAATGTAAACATGAGAGCATACCCCAAGCTGGACACCCTCATGAGCCACACACAACATCACAGCAGTAGATTGCACGCTTTTCTACTTATACACTGTAGTTCAGTCTAACCTGGTGGCTGCAGGAGACTTGTCTAACCTGGTGGCTGCAGGAGACTTCTGTGTATTTTCAGCGCAGCTCTGTGCTAATCAAAAAGACCCTTTTCCACCTCCAGCTCCACATGGATCTCCTGCCTATAAATGGGGCTCCACTGCAGTGTCAGTCTTGCACAGACAGTCATAAGTGGAAAATACACCAAGATGCTCCAGGATACCAAGATCTACGCTGTTCTGCAATCCAGCTGGTCCATGGAATGAGGGCAAAGCAACAAGGCTCCTTCCAGCCAACTCCAGCTGCTGCTCTGTACTAGTAAGGAAGCTTGATTCTGGTGTGCATCACTTTGAGGGATTCTCAGGCAGCTAAAGCTAGCCAGAAGGACCACCACATCTTCACCCCCACTCCAGGGGCTGGCAGTAATGCAGGACAGTACACTTCTGTCAAAGCGTGATTCCCATTTGTTCCAACAGCTAATGTCTATCTGTCAGAACAGACAAACCAGTGCCAGACAGGAGAAAGGTTGGGATCCTGTGGTTTAGAACCACTGCAAAATGCATGTACTTTTCAAAATTCATTGCTTTAAATTGGTCATGCAAATGTACAAGCTTTATTGAGGCTCAATGATGGGGAAAAAAGGCTGCTCCATTATTGTGCATTGACTTTTACTTTGGTGCAAGAAAAACATAACCGATATGTGTCTAATACAAGCATGTGTGATTGTGCACTTGAATACATGAATCTGGTGTGCACATACACTAGCTTAAGCAGTAGGTATACACTATGGGGGTTATTTACGAAAGGCAAATCCACTTTGCACTGAAAGTGCACTTGGAACTGCAGTCACTGTAAATCTGAGGGGGACATGCAAGGAAAATAAAAAACAGCATTTTTGCTTGCACATGGTTGGATGATAGAAATCAGCAGGGCTTCCCCTTAATTCAGAGCTTCCCCTCAGATCCACAGCAATCTACAGCGACTGCACTACAAGTGCACTTGCAGTGCACTTGTAGTGCAGAGTGGATTTCCCTTTAGTAAATCAACCCCTATATGTTTTGCACAGTTTGCTGGACTTATTATTTCAGTACAGGGTTCATTTTTACTATACAGTAGCTATTCAGTACCACAAAGTAGACTTATGAGTCTATATTTTGTAGTTCAAAAGTTCCTGGTGCTCTTGAATACATAGCCCAACACACATGTACTGTAGAATTGGCATAATATAGGCATATTGAGTGTGATAACATAATGTCATGTACGCATTACGTGCACTTTAACATAAATAACTATTAAAGTGATTGTAAAGGCTCTGTTTTTTTTTATGTAGCGGCCTCACTCTCTCTCTCTCTTGTATCGGTTGTTTGTGGCTGTTGTCTAGGGGTACTCTGGAGGAGAGAGTGCAGGACACTAAGCCAAGCTCTCACCGTCCGTGTATGTGAGGTTTGAGCAAAGTCTTTTTTAAATTACCTTCGGGTCTGCATCCTGCATATGGAGCCTCCGCTTCTTCCGTGGAGGTGTATCTGCCAGTAATAGAGCCCCACACCATTAAAAATTCAACACTCCTTTATTTCTTCAATGCCAGAATGAACATAATCAGTTGAACTTCCATAACAGACAGACAGGGGTGTGGATACGAGTAGGCCCAGGCACAAGAACTCTCCTATCCCTTTCTCGTGCGGATAGGCCTGGCGCACGGTCTCTGCCACCAACCGTGAAGTTGGTAGCTGCCACCTACCGGATGAACTGTTTGGAGCCCCTGTCACGGGCCTAAGTAACGGTCTCTGTCACGACCTTAGAGTAACGGTCTCTGCCACCGACCTCAGAACATGGACCACCTTCCGTGTGAATATGGCCCCTGTTTGGCGAGGACATCCATCCCGACGGTCTCCGGAGGCCCTGTCCCGGCACTGGCAATCTGCTGCACCAGATCTACGGGAAGGTCACCTGCGCGGTCCCTTACGCCTGGATTCAGACACCCGATCCGTTGGGTGCCTTAGGATGGTTCCTCCTGGGCAGATCCCAGTGGAAGAAGCTGGGCCCCAGGCCTGAACGATGCACCTCACCCCAGACTGAGGGTGTCTGGGGTGACTCCCGAACTCCACGTGTCCAGGCCTAGGCCGCCTGGACACCGACCGCTGGACAGCAGCCCTCAGGCTAAAGGTGCCTGGGACTCGGACCTCGTGGCGAAGATGTCCGCCCCCTTCACAGCCCCTCCCAGCTAGCACAGCGGGTTCCCCGCCCCGCCGCACAACCGCCGCGAGAGACCAAAAAGGGCACGGCACTCCAGCAATGGTTCAACCTCGGCCCAAAGTGACAGCACCACCTGCTGGGCCGCAGGGAACTGGACATCACTGATGTCTCCACCCGAATCAACATACTGAAATGTACCTACCCGCTACATTTAATAACAAATATGTCATACTTACCTCCTCTGTGCAGTTCATTTTGCACAGAGCAGCCTGGATCCTCCTCTTCTCAGGTCCCTCTTTGCTGATCCTAGTCCCTTCCTCCTTTGAGTGCCCTTCAGCCATCAGCTTGCTACAGGGGGCACCCAAGATGAGTCAGAGCTCCGTGTATCCATTCAGACACAAAGCCTCAACCTGGCTCTGCCCCCTATATCCCCTGATTGGCTGAATGACTTTGATTGACAGCCGAGGGAGCCAATAGCACCACTGCTTTGTCTCAGCCAATCAGGAGGAGTGTACTGGATGGCTGAGGGGATCGTGGATATTGCTGGAGAGAGAAGGAGCTAAGGTAGGTAATTAGGGGGGCTGGGGAGGCTGCTACACACAAAAGGTTTTGTATCTTAATGCATAGAATGCATTAAAGGAGAAGTATGGGAATGCAAAAATAGGTGGTACATGCTCCCCTCATACCTCCATTGTATTTCCTACTTTCCCCAGCTCTTTAGTTTTTGCAGAATAGTCTTTTGAAGAGTGCAGAATCAGCCTCTAACAGTTTTTTTCTCAGTTCAAAAGTTTCCAGGGGGTGGAAACATCTCCACAATCCAGCCCCTCCCTCAATCCCTCCCTCTGGAGGACATGTGGGTGTGTTTGGTAAAGAGGTACACACCCAGGCTGCTATCTAAAGCGTGCACGTTGTTCACGTGTCTCTGTTTCCATGGCAGCGTGTCCCCAGCTAAAACCCGGAAGCAGCATGACAAAAGCAGTGAAGTTCTCACCTTTCTCTGGCTGTTATCTGCAAGATTTCAACACCTCTTGCCTGGGCTTTGATGTTCCTTCCTGTGTCCTTCGAATTCCCCCCTCCTCCCCACTAACTCAGAGGCTTTCCAAGTCTGTCGGCTTCTCCTCTAGCCAATGGGGAAGGGGCTCATGTCCAGCAATGAACACATGTACGCTCTCTACACAGTCACTGTGTTATTTCAGAAGAGGAGACATGATAAGGAGCATAGTAACCTGTTTCCTGTGTCTCTTCTCTGAAATGAACACAGTACTATGTGTATAGACTAGCATACCTGTGTACAGTACATAGGAGGTCTGCAGGGGAGATGGAAATTGACAACTCCCTGTCATCTAAAGTGAAATATCCGAATATAATATTCAGAGCACTGCCAGTGACTTCTACACTCACTGAAGTCTGCTGCTTTCCTAAAGGTGTGCTTAGAGCATTCTGAGAGGGGAGGGGAGAGGAGGAAGGAGAAGGGAGGGGAGGGGAGGGGAGAGGAGGAAGGAGAAGGGAGGGGAGGGGAGAGGAGGAAGGAGAAGGGAGGGGAGGGGAGAGGAGGAAGGAGAAGGGAGGGGAGAGGAGGGGAGAGGAGGAAGGAGAAGGGAGGGGAGGGGAGAGGAGGAAGGAGAAGGGAGGGGAGGGGAGAGGAGGAAGGAGAAGGGAGGGGGAGAGCAGCTCTGTGTGTTGTGTGAAATATCGGGAACGAGTAGAGAGAGGACATCAAAGAAGATGACAGGAAAGTGGGTGGATCCAGACTTCAGACTCTACACCATTGTCGGTATTACACTGTAGACCCTCCCACAGGATATTAACTCTGATTTAACAGAAACGGGGCACTTCTCAGAGGAGAGGAAAGATTTGTAGATATCAGCAGCTCATAAGGATTAGGATTAAGCAAAAAAAAAAAAACAACCTTCTGCCTTTACAACTCCTTAAATATTAAATAGTTACCTTGCATATCTACAGGGACACTATGCATCCCCACCCCTTTACTGCCAAAGGGATAACACTCAGTGGCACAGAGCCCACTGACAAAGAAGGATTAAATGATGATGGAAAGAGATTCATAGCTGCTGGCAAATACAGGTCTGACACAGAGCCGGAGGCACTTCACTTCCCAATGTGTCTCTATCCCATGACCAAGTGCAGCTCATTTGTAGGGAATCTGCCACATCTGAGTTTTATCTCTATTCTGAAAAATGATACACAGTAAGAAGGGCTTTGACTCTGACTTTGTATTTGTATTGTGACGCGGCCTCTATAATCCCTGTTCCATCAACTGTAAGCGTTTCAAAGCAGAACATAATTTGTTTTAAATTATGCACTGTATGCAGTTCCTTTGAATGACTATCTTAGCCTTTTTACAGACTGCAGAGTATAATGGAACAAAATATCTATACTAAATGAAAAGAAATTAAAGTGATATTAAACTCACTTGTTTAAAATGTGCTGACAGGCCAGGTTTTCTATGACAAAAGAGACCATATTGGTCTCTTCTGCCATGAAGGCTTCCTCCTGTCTGTCAGCTCTCATGTATGGGCAGCTCAGTGAACATGCACGGTACCCAATCTGTGCCAATGTGACTCCCACACAGGATTTACTCCATTTGTGTTGGGCTATTTAAAAAAGTGAACAGATGGAACCCAGAAGGAAAACCGGGTGAAGGTGGAAGCGCCCTAGTACTGGCATTGCAGTGCTGGAGGGCTTCCTTTGACTCATAAGTCTGTCATAATGTGCTAGTATGCAGTGCATCACAGCTTAAACCACCAGGGGGCTCATTCTTTTTTCTTTTTTAAAGGGGTTGTAAAGGTTTGTTTTTTATTTTCTAAATAGGTTCCTTTAAGCTAGTGTATTGTTGGTTCACTTACCTTTTCCTTCGATTTCCCTTCTAAATGTTTTTTTTCTTTGTCTGAATTTCTCACTTCCTGTTTCTCCTCACTAAACTTCACACCATCATCCGAGCGGTGTTGAGTCAGCCAGAACAGCTTAATGAGGAGGAACAGGAAGTGAGAAATTCGGACAAAGAAAACAAAGAAAAAAAAACATTTAGAAGGTAAATCAAAGGAAAAGGTAAGTGAACCAACAATGCACTAGCTTAAAGGAACCTATTTAGAAAATAAAAAATGAACCTTTACAACCCCTTTAAGCAGAGTTTACTACCGCTTTAAGTAAAATGATGCCTAACAACACAGCTGCAGTTTTCATTTGAAACAAAGGAAAGTTTTCCAATGGGCATGTTTATAACATATTGTATGATATTTCGACACACAGCAACACACTGCAAGTGCCAAGCTAATTGCCAAGCTAATTGCATCCTAAAGCACATCTAAAGTGTGTGTTATGTTATAGCAAACATCAATGCACAGATGGATATGCTCTGTACAAAGCATTGTCTAAGGCTGAAGATCATGCTGGACCTAATTTCCTTTTGCAGCCCATTCAAAATGAATAATCTGCCTATTGTAATGTGCTTCAATACATGAAAACATGTGCTTTGCTGCGCACTGCTTGGTGATGTTGAACACTGCCATTAAGCTGTTTGGTTAGACAGTTCCAAAACCTTTATTGTACAATAGCCATTCAATATTGCTGCACCCAATGTTGAATGGTATTAGCTTCCTGAACTACTGCATGTCTAGTTGCTTTTTTATTTTGTTTAAACATATTTTAACATGTTAATACAATCTCATTGGATAACGTTTACAGATAAAAGGCTTGGGCTGAAAATCACGCTGGACTTATTTTCCTATGCATTAAGGTGCTTTGACAGCCCATTCAAAATGATAAATGAATAGTCTGCCTAATGCAACATGCTTCAATGCATGACAACAGGTGCTTTGCTATGCACTGCGTTGTGATGCGGAAAGCTGCCATAAAGCTGTATGGTTTGAGAGTTCTAAGTACATTTCCTTTACTAGACAATGCAGATAGCCATTCAGTATTGCTTCACCCAATGTTAAATGTTAATAACTTAGTGAGGTGCTGCATGTCTAGCTGCTTTTTTTTAGTTCCTTTAATCATTTTTTTAATGAGACCTTATGGGATTACATTTGCCTGTTTAATGAAAGTACAGCAATAATGAATACATTACTTTTGCCGTGTAAGAGACATTTTTTTTACAATTTTTTTCATTTTCAGTTTTTAGAACTGTTTGTTGACCCTGAAAAAAAAATCAGATAATTATGTCATTAGGAATTGTTCTAAATGTGACACTAGTCATCTGCAAGATATTTCTATTTATATTTTCCTCTGTAGGCAGATAAATGTAATGTATTTATTTATGTCTTATTTATTTGCTACATTCTTGTTCAACGTGTACTAGAGACAGAAAATTGCTAACAATGTAGCATTGAAAGGACTGTCATGTGGTTAAAAGAAATTAAACCAAAACATAACCAGGACCTGAAATAGAAGAGGCTTTTTACTTGCTTGTCCCACTGCCTGTTCCTCCCATCTTCCCTTTCTCTCAGAGGTTTGGCCCCCTGAGGATTCTTCATATTTAACAATTTCAGGAGCATCTGATGCCTGATCCCCATGGCATATAGTGGTTCCTTCCACTGACCCCTGAATCATTAATGTGTGTTGAATGTGAAGAGGCCTTTGCTCTGTCGGAGATCAGAGGAACAGAGAGTGGGAATCATGAGTATAATGCCGTTTACACACGACCGTTTTTAATGTCATTGAAAAAACAACGTTTTTCTCAACGTGATTCTTCTCAAGCCTGCCTTGCCTACACACGATCGTGAAAAAAAATGCTCGAACAAAGCGCGGTGACGTACGAAACGTATGACGGCACTATAAAGGGGAAGTTCCATTCGGATGGCGCCATCCTTTGGGCTTCTTTTGCTGATCCTCGTGTTAGTAAAGTTTGGTAAGAGACGATTCGCGCTTTTCAGCCTCGTGCTTTTCAGTCCGTTACAGTGTGACGAATGTGATATCTCCATTATGAAAGCTAGTTTTACCAGAACGAGCGCTCCCGTCTCATAACTTGCTTCTGAGCATGCGTGTTTTTTCACGTCGTTAAAGCCTACACACAACGAGAAAAACGACAACGTGAAAAACGATGAGAAAAAATAAAGCATGTTCCAAATTTTTAATGGCCATTTTTCACGTCGCGGAAAATGCTCTGGAGCCCACACACGATCGTTTTTAATGACCAAATTTAAAAATTGCATTTTTCTCGTCGTGAAAAACGGTGGTGTGTACGCGGCATAAGGCCCTAGTTCCTAGGTTCTAGTTTTTTTAATTCTTTAACTTAACGACATAGTTACTGTAAAGTATGTAAACAAAATTTTTGTTCAAATAGAGGGGATAAGGATTAAATATTACTATCCATTTCTTCTGCTGTGTTTGTTCCATTGAGGAGTTTTTCCTTCAGTTCTTGTCCCAAAAGAACAACAGGAAGTGAGAAGAAATCTCTCCAATGTGAGTAGAAATTCCTCGTTAGCTGTCACCAGAACAAGTGTTCCCACTGGAAGGTTTCCCCTCCATTCCTGTTCCATTTAATACCATAAAGTTTTGGATGTCCTATCACTTTTTGTTCTAAGAATATGGTCAACAAGGCAAACAAGGAGGGTGAATCTCCCCAGCAAGGATACAGCACTAAAAACCTGACAGAGGCTCAAATCCTAAACACTCTTACATATCTAATGGATTTGAAATAGTCGGTGTGAAATAGTATCTCAGAATGATGACTTATTCCAGTGTGGTGTTGATAGTGAGATCTTGTAAAGCCTCTCCTGTGTGGAGAGTATGAGGGCATGGTACTTAACACAGTGCCACCATTATTATCCCCAAAAATCACAAGTCGATAACAAAAACACTCAGATTTGAATCTCATGGCTGTGTTTAAAATAGCAACACTTAAACCAGCTTAAAACACATTTGATAGATATAATGCAGAAATATTATAAACCTCTACTAGCAGGATCTGATGAGGCCCCCTCATAAATAGTCATAAACGGAGCACTACACATTTGTAAGTTATACTTTTGGCCTAAAACTGAGCTTTCATATATCTCAAATGCTCAACTCTATTTTATTTTCCATAACTCCTGCTGTAATAAAGTTACCTTCATAAAAAGGTATGTATAAGAAGCTTCCAATGGGTTAGACACCAAACATGTCTAATTTTCAAGGGCCAGAAGGCAAATAAGACACATTAGACCTTCTAAGAGAAATATGCAAAGGATCTATATGTTTGATATCTAACAAATTGTAATTTTGTTCTGCTAATTTCATATGATTTCAGATTGTGAAACCTTGTCATATGGAAACATTGATTTGTCCAGGATAGTGGGCATTAAGCATTTAGTCCACTGATGGCTACTAAGTGCACTCCTGTGACCTACAAGAGAAGTAGGGCCAAAGGAGCTTTGGCCCTACTTCTCCTTTGAACTAGCTAAATACATTCCATGTGCATCAGAACTAAAGTTGTGTAAAGTCATATACAACACAGTTTTTTATTTAGAAAGCAGCCACAGCCTGAGTAGAAAAGTCTTCTCTTTGCATACATGCTACAGAGAAGGGCCTTTTCTCCCTGTGTGGAAGTAGTGGCCTCTCTCTGCTGATAGGAAAACTAAAAGCGGGAAAGTGGGGGCATTTTACATGAAAATAAATAAATTCAGAGGATGCAGGTCTGGAAAAGGAATCATGGGAAAGGACTGAATAAATCATTGACACAGTCATGTTTTTGGAATTTGAAACTAATGAGTGAACCCTGGAGCTTGAATCACTAACTGGCTTCTTGTATCTCTATCAGATGATCAAAGATAAACCTCCCTGTCAAAGGTTCCCTTTTTTGTTTACTTTTACAACTTGTTCACACATGCCGTGTTCTATAAAGAGGGATCCAACCTGGATCATTCTTCAGAGGGCACTGCATGTGTGAACAAGTCGCCTCCTCATCTCCTGGTTTAACCCTGTAAATGCTGCATTACCAGGCCACAATTTAATGCACTGTATGCAAATACGGGGCAGTTGCAATGTTGCCTCATAGATTTGCATTGGTCACGTTCAGCAGCGGTAACAACTGCTAAATCTGACTTGCTGTTTCATTTCTGCAATGGCTGTGAAGAACAGCATCCCAGCCGTGACATGTGTACAGTCCTGAGCAGCTCAGGTGGATGATTTGGGGGGGGGGGTAAAACTGCAGCTGAACAGCCTGGTTTTACCAGTCCTTTGCTCCCTAGTTTCATGTGTGAATGAAGCTTCACTCCAATGTATTTGTTTAAAGGCATTGTACACTTTAACATGTTTTACATTGTTTTATCTAGGTACAGTGGAACCTCAGATTACGAGTAGTGATGAGCCGAACACCCCCGGGTTCGGTTCGCACCAGAACCCGCGAACGGACCGAAAGTTCGTACGAACATTAGAACCCTATTAAATACAATGGATGCGAACGTTCGAATTCTAAAGTGCTAATTATAACAACTATTATGCATGTTATTGTCCTAAAAAGGGTTTGGGAACCCGGGTTCTGCACCAGGGGACATGTATCAATGCAAAAAGAAGTTTTAAAAACGGTCGTTTTTCGGGAGCAGTCATTTTAATGATGCATAAAGTGAAAAAAAAAAAGTCAAATATTCCTTTAAATATCGTACCTGGGGGGTGTCTAAAGTATGCCTGTGAAGTGCCACGTGTTTCCCGTGTTTAGAACTGTCCCTGCACAAAATGACACTTCTAAAGGAAAAAAAAGCCATTTAAAACTGCTTGCGGCTTTAATGTAATGTCTGGTCCCGGTAATATGGATGAAAATCTTTAAGAAAAATGGCATAGCTACCCCATGACCCCCCCCCCCCACCCCAGCCCATTACCAGCCCCTTTGGGTCTTGTATGGATATTAAGGGGAACCCCGCACATAAAATAAAAAAGGCCCTATATACTCTGAACAGCCGTATACAGGCGGTGCATACAAGACAGGGACTGTAGGTTTGTTCTTATGTAGAATGTGTTTGTAATTTTGAACAGGTACATTGTTGAAGTGTAGCTCCAGCCCAAAAATCTATTTTTAAACTTTTTGGAAAACATAGGTAAGGGTTATCACCCCTGTAACATTTGTTTTGCTGTCTGTGCCCCTGTTCAGAACATTTCACCTCACTTTCCGTCCCAATGACAACTGTTTTTGAAATGTGGTGTTTTTCTTGAAACAAGGATTGCTGATAAAGCATCAGTACAGAGGAGACACCTTTCTCCCATATTTATTCTTACAGGAGAGAATTTTCCTTCCTAGTGGTAGATTTCCTCTCACTTCCTGTTGTCTTCTTGCGTTTGCAAGTAGGAGTCGTTTGTAAGTTGGATGTTTGAAAGTAGGGACCTGCCGTATATACTCTGCAGAAATAGGCCCCTTAGTTGTTGGTGTTGGCACAACACTGTAAGCACTCACAGTTACTCTTGGTTGGTGCTGGAACGCCCTGCTGTCAACTATTATATCAGGAATTTTAATTACATATAATTGTTGAACAGTGGTAGTAAAAATTGGGCCTTTGATGGTGGTGCTGGTGCCACAACACTGTAAGCCCTGACAGTTACTCTTGGTGGGTGCAGCAATGGGCCCTGCTGTGAATTATTAGATCAATAATTGTAATTGCATGCCCCTGTTGAACAGGGGCTGAAAAATTGGGCCTTAGGCACTGGTGGCACAACACTACAACCCCTCACAGATACTGTACTTGGAGCACAGCAATGAGCCCTGTTGCAAAGTATTGCTTCAAAAATTGTAATGACACGCCCCTGTTAAACAGGGGCTGAAAAATTGGGCCTTAGGCACTGGTGGCACAACACTACAACCCCTCACAGATACTGTACTTGGAGCACAGCAATGAGCCCTGTTGCAAAGTATTGCTTCAAAAATTGTAATGACACGCCCCTGTTAAACAGGGGCTGAAAAATTGGGCCTTAGGCACTGGTGGCACAACACTACAACCCCTCACAGATACTGTACTTGGAGCACAGCAATGAGCCCTGTTGCAAAGTATTGCTTCAAAAATTGTAATGACACGCCCCTTTTAAACAGGGGCTGAAAAATTGGGCCTTAGGCACTGGTGCCACAACACTCCAACCCCTCACAGATACTGTACTTGGAGCACAGCAATGAGCCCTATGGCAAATTATTGCTAAAAAAATTGTAATTACACGCCCCTGTAAAACAGGGGCTGAAAAATTGGGCCTTAGCCACTGGTGGCGACACCCATAAACAAAAATGATCTTCCAAGCTATCATCATCAATCGTATCATTGAGGACTCGGAGGAGGAGGATAGCCAGTCAACATAACAGCACAGGCACTCAGCATCAGCATCAGTCTTGAAGGGATGTGACATGTTAAAATCAATTAGTCTGTTATATCAGCATCAGGTGTGTGGTAGCTGGTGGTGATCCAAGACTGGTTCATCTTGATGAAAGTCAGTCGATCAACCGAGTCGGTGGACAGGCGCACCCTGTGATCCGTGACAAATCCTCCAGCAGCACTGAATGTGCGTTCCGAAAGAACGCTGGATGCAGGACAGGCCAGTAGCTCAATTGCATACTGTGCAAGCTCTGGCCAGTGATCCATCCTCAAGACCCAGTAAGCCAGAGGATTTTCGGTGGGGAAGGTGTCCAAGTCTGACCTTGCCCCTAGATATTCCTGCACCATGTTTATCAGACGCTGGCGATGGTTGCTGGAACCGATCATACTTTGGGGCTGCGGACTAAAGAATTGTCTGAACGCATCGGTCAGACGGCCACCTTCCCCACCGCTCCTTCTTTGACTGGCCGAAGCCTCAGCAACTCGTTGTCCAGGACCAGGAGTTTGTAACCTCCCAGTCTCTGGGAACGCGTTGCACAGACCTTTCTGCAAGGCCTCCCGGAGTTGTCTCATCCTCTGCTCCCTCTGCGAAGGTAACATAAGGTCCGCAACCTTACCCTTGTACCGTGGATCAAGGAGAGTGGCCAGCCAGTAATGGTCCCTCTCCTTGATCCGAAGAATACGAGGATCCTTCCGCAGACTTTGCAGGATCAGGGAGGCCATGCAGCGTAGGTTTGCTGAGGCATTCGCTCCGGAGTCCTCTGGGTCACTAAGGACGACATGATCCGCAGCCACCTCCTCCCAGCCACGTACAAGTCCACTGGTTTCTTGGGACTGTAAATCATCCCTAAAAGACTGCTGCTGATGATGCTGAGTGCCAGCCTCCACCTCCATGCTGACACAATCCTCCTCCTCCTCCTCTTCCTGTGCGATGGGTGGGACAGAAGGAACACTGTCTGGGTAAAGGGGGCCTTGAGAGGCAAGGAAGTCCTCCTCTTCCTGCCTCTGTTCTGCCTCAAGTGCCCTGTCCATTATTCCACGCAGCGTGTGCTCCAACAGGTGGACAAGAGGTACAGTGTCACTGATGCATGCACTGTCACTGCTCACCATCCTCGTGGCCTCCTCAAATGGTGCCAGGACAGTGCATGCATCCCTGATCATGCCCCACTGGCGTGGAGAAAAAAAACCAAGCTCCCCTGACCCTGTCCTGGTGCCGTAGTCGCACAGGTACTCATTGATGGCCCTCTGCTGCGTGTGCAGCCGCTGCAGCATGGCCAACGTTGAGTTCCACCTGGTGGGCATGTCACATATAAGGCGGTTCTTGGGCAGGTTCAACTCCTTTTGCAGCTCAGCCAGGTGAGCACTGGCATTATAAGATCTGCGGAAATGCACACAGACTTTCCTGGCCTGCCTCAGGACATCCTGTAAGCCCGGGTACCTGCCCAAGAACCGCTGCACCACCAGGTTAAGGACGTGAGCCACACAGGGCACATGGGTCAGTTGTCCCTGTCGGAGGGCGGAG
Organism: Rana muscosa; assembly: GCA_029206835.1. NCBI lineage: Eukaryota > Metazoa > Chordata > Amphibia > Anura > Ranidae > Rana > Rana muscosa. Next base: position 201,380,345 of record CM055123.1, read on the forward strand.
AGGAGGTTGGTGCCATTGTCGCAAACCACCATTCCTGGCTTAAGCTGGCGTGGCGTCAACCACCTCTCGGCCTGGCCCTGCAGAGCAGACAGGACCTCTGCCCCAGTGTGGCTTCTGTCCCCCAAACACACCAGCGCAAGCACGGCATGGCATCTTTTTGCCTGCGTACTTGCGTAGCCCCGTGAACGGCTACGGAGCACCGCTGGTTCATAGGACAAACCACAGGAAGAGGCCATGGAGGAAGAAGAAGAGGAGGGGGTGGAGGAGAGAGGTGTGTCACAACCAGTAGTAGCATTTTGGAGGTGTGGCGGTGGAACAACCTCCAACACTACTGCACCTTGTCCTGCATCCTTCCCAGCTGCCAAAAGAGTGACCCAATGGGCCGTGAAAGAAAGGTAACGTCCCTGTCCATGCCTGCTGGACCATGAGTCAGCGGTAATATGCACCTTACCGCTGACCGCCCTGTCCAGCGAGGCCAAGACATTGCCTTCCACATGCCGGTAGAGAGCCGGAATAGCCTTCCGTGAGAAAAAGTGGCGTTTGGGAACCTGCCACTGAGGAAGCGCACATTGCACAAACTCACGGAAGGGGGCCGAGTCTACCAACTGAAAAGGCAGCAGTTGAAGCGCTAGCAATTTAGCCAAGCTAGCATTCAACCGCTGGGCAAGTGGATGGCTGGGAGTGAACTTCTTTCGACGGTCCAGCAGCTGGGGCAGGGAAATTTGCCTGCTAGAATCGGACGTCGGTGTACTGCTAGCAGAGTGGCCGCAAGTACTTGGCTGTGACACACCTAATTCTACACCTTCATTCCTCTCAGTGCATGTTTCAGAGAGGACTGAAGTTATAGTGGGGTTGGAGATCCCAGCTGATGCGGTGCAAGGAGAGGTCCGCTTTGTTCTTTGGTGTGGGTCTTTGAGGTAGGCTTGCCAACGAGCTGCATGGCAGGTCAACATATGTCTGGTCAGGCATGTGGTACCCAAGCGGCTGATGTTTTGGCCACGCGATATACGCTTGAGACATATGTTGCAAACAGCAGCTGTGCGATCTGATGCACTAGCCTCAAAAAAGGCCCACACCAAGGAACTTTTTGAATGACGGGCAGAGGCAGCGCCCTGCACAGGCGGAGCTCTGCGGTGTGATTCCGTCGGTGTACTGCCCTTACGCTGGCCACCAAAGGGCATCCTGCCTCGTTGGAGATGTGCCTCCTCCTCATCCTCCTCCTCCTCCTCTCTCCTATTAGGCACCCACGTGGAGTCAGTGACCTCATCATCCCCTCCCTCCTCATCACTGGAGCCAATCTGGCAGTATGCTGCAGCTGCTGGAACATGACTGCCAGATTGGTGTCCTTCTTGAGCATCCCCTCTGTCTGCTCTCACGCTACTGCCTTCCTGTAGCTGGGTTTCATCATCAGACCCTTCGAAACGCTGGGCATCCTCCTGGAGCATGTACCCAACACTGTGCTCAAACAGTTCGGGGGACTCCTCAGGAGGAGGACATGGTGGGTCTAGGGAAGGAGTGACTGATGATGAGTCTGACATTGATACCAGGGAAGAGGACGCTTTGGCAGCTGCTTTGCCAGTACCCTGAGCCTGGGTGAGAGAGGAGGAGGAGGAGGGCTTGGTCATCCACTCTACCAAGTCTTCGGCATGATGTGGCTCAACATGTCCAGCTGCCGAAAAGAAGGACAAGCGTGTCCCATGGCCATGTGCTGATGACAATGCACCGCGTCCACGACCAGCACTGTTGCCCCCAGACACAGAGCCTGCTTGCCCTCTTTTATTGCCTCCTGACTGTCTGCCTCTCCTTGTTTGCCTTCCAGACATTCTAATAGATGGCCTGCAGGGAGATGGGAAAAAAGCAATAAGGGCTACCTTCAGGTGTCCTTCTCTGTCCCTTTACTTAAGGATTTCTAAATATGGTTGAGGATGATTGCTTTTGCACAGAATAGCACAACGACAATTTCCCTGACTGTCCAAAAAACAAGGATTTCAAAGATGGTTGATGAGGAATGCTTTAGCACACTATAGCACAAGGAGAATTCCCCTCACTTTCCTTCTTTGTCCCTAGAAACAAGGACTCGCACAGTGAAAGAAACTGACACTCTCCCTACCTAGAGTTTTCTGTCCCTAGAAAAAATTTTTTTTAAAGCACACTATAGCACAAGGAGAATTCCCCTCACTTTCCTTCTTTGTCCCTAGAAACAAGGACTCGCACAGTGAAAGAAACTGACACTCTCCCTACCTAGAGTTTTCTGTCCCTAGAAAAAATGTTTTTTTAAAGCACACTATAGCACAAGGAGAATTCCCCTCACTTTCCTTCTTTGTCCCTAGAAACAAGGACTCGCACAGTGAAAGAAACTGACACTCTCCCTACCTAGAGTTTTCTGTCCCTAGAAAAAATGTTTTTTTAAAGCACACTATAGCACAAGGAGAATTCCCCTCACTTTCCTTCTTTGTCCCTAGAAACAAGGACTCGCACAGTGAAAGAAACTGACACTCTCCCTACCTAGAGTTTTCTGTCCCTAGAAAATTTTTTTTTTTAAAGCACACTATAGCACAAGGAGAATTCCCCTCACTTTCCTTCTTTGTCCCTAGAAACAAGGACTCGCACAGTGAAAGAAACTGACACTCTCCCTACCTAGAGTTTTCTGTCCCTAGAAAAAAAGTTTTTTTAAAGCACACTATAGCACAAGGAGAATTCCCCTCACTTTCCTTCTTTGTCCCTAGAAACAAGGACTCGCACAGTGAAAGAAACTGACACTCTCCCTACCTAGAGTTTTCTGTCCCTAGAAAAAATGTTTTTTTAAAGCACACTATAGCACAAGGAGAATTCCCCTCACTTTCCTTCTTTGTCCCTAGAAACAAGGACTCGCACAGTGAAAGAAACTGACACTCTCCCTACCTAGAGTTTTCTGTCCCTAGAAAAAATGTTTTTTTAAAGCACACTATAGCACAAGGAGAATTCCCCTCACTTTCCTTCTTTGTCCCTAGAAACAAGGACTCGCACAGTGAAAGAAACTGACACTCTCCCTACCTAGAGTTTTCTGTCCCTAGAAAAAATGTTTTTTTAAAGCACACTATAGCACAAGGAGAATTCCCCTCACTTTCCTTCTTTGTCCCTAGAAACAAGGACTCGCACAGTGAAAGAAACTGACACTCTCCCTACCTAGAGTTTTCTGTCCCTAGAAAAAATGTTTTTTTAAAGCACACTATAGCACAAGGAGAATTCCCCTCACTTTCCTTCTTTGTCCCTAGAAACAAGGACTCGCACAGTGAAAGAAACTGACACTCTCCCTACCTAGAGTTTTCTGTCCCTAGAAAAAATGTTTTTTTAAAGCACACTATAGCACAAGGAGAATTCCCCTCACTTTCCTTCTTTGTCCCTAGAAACAAGGACTCGCACAGTGAAAGAAACTGACACTCTCCCTACCTAGAGTTTTCTGTCCCTAGAAAAAATGTTTTTTTAAAGCACACTATAGCACAAGGAGAATTCCCCTCACTTTCCTTCTTTGTCCCTAGAAACAAGGACTCGCACAGTGAAAGAAACTGACACTCTCCCTACCTAGAGTTTTCTGTCCCTAGAAAAAATGTTTTTTTAAAGCACACTATAGCACAAGGAGAATTCCCCTCACTTTCCTTCTTTGTCCCTAGAAACAAGGACTCGCACAGTGAAAGAAACTGACACTCTCCCTACCTAGAGTTTTCTGTCCCTAGAAAAAATGTTTTTTTAAAGCACACTATAGCACAAGGAGAATTCCCCTCACTTTCCTTCTTTGTCCCTAGAAACAAGGACTCGCACAGTGAAAGAAACTGACACTCTCCCTACCTAGAGTTTTCTGTCCCTAGAAAAAATGTTTTTTTAAAGCACACTATAGCACAAGGAGAATTCCCCTCACTTTCCTTCTTTGTCCCTAGAAACAAGGACTCGCACAGTGAAAGAAACTGACACTCTCCCTACCTAGAGTTTTCTGTCCCTAGAAAAAATGTTTTTTTAAAGCACACTATAGCACAAGGAGAATTCCCCTCACTTTCCTTCTTTGTCCCTAGAAACAAGGACTCGCACAGTGAAAGAAACTGACACTCTCCCTACCTAGAGTTTTCTGTCCCTAGAAAAAATGTTTTTTTAAAGCACACTATAGCACAAGGAGAATTCCCCTCACTTTCCTTCTTTGTCCCTAGAAACAAGGACTCGCACAGTGAAAGAAACTGACACTCTCCCTACCTAGAGTTTTCTGTCCCTAGAAAAAATGTTTTTTTAAAGCACACTATAGCACAAGGAGAATTCCCCTCACTTTCCTTCTTTGTCCCTAGAAACAAGGACTCGCACAGTGAAAGAAACTGACACTCTCCCTACCTAGAGTTTTCTGTCCCTAGAAAAAATGTTTTTTTAAAGCACACTATAGCACAAGGAGAATTCCCCTCACTTTCCTTCTTTGTCCCTAGAAACAAGGACTCACACAGTGAAAGAAACTGACACTCTCCCTACCTAGAGTTTTCTGTCCCTAGAAAAAATGTTTTTTTAAAGCACACTATAGCACAAGGAGAATTCCCCTCACTTTCCTTCTTTGTCCCTAGAAACAAGGACTCACACAGTAAAACACACTGACACTCTCCCTACCTATCCTTCTCTTTCCCTAAACTAAAGGAATCCAGGTTAAGCAAGAAAGAAATAAATGTCACTGTCCCTGCCTATGCTTGTCTTTCCCTGCTCCGGAACACACTACACTAGGCCGCCGTGCTGGCGGCCTTTTATAGTGTGGGGCGTGTACTAAACACCCTCAGCAATAATTGGCCACAGGCATCCTGCCTGTGGCCAATCATTGCTCTCCTCGCTGCCGGCGCTGTGATTGGCCAAGCATGCGGGGTCACAGTGCATGCTTGGCCAATCACAGCGCCTGGATGACACTGCGATGGCGTAGTGCATTGTGGGCCGTTCGCGTCACTCGAATTTGGCGCGAACGGCCCAAATCGTTCAATCTTCGTCGAACGATCGAACAGCCGATGTTCGAGTCGAACGTATGTTCGACTCGAACACGAAGCTCATCCCTAATTACGAGCATAATCCGTTCCAGGAGAATGCTCGTAATCCAAAGTAGTAGTCAATGGAAACGAAAATACCTCAGGCCAAACGCGGTACTGCAACCGCTTTGGCCTGAATCATGCTAGTTTTGCGAGACGACACTCACAAACCGAGTTACGATTTTTTAAAATGCAGTACTCGTATTGCGAAACGCTCATTAACCGCGTTACTCGCAATCCGAGGTTCCACTGTATTACTGTAGTTAAATTCCCGGTGTTGTTTGTTATCTTACCTTGTAATGATGGGCTCACATGTTGTGGCCACAGTTGGCAGTGTCACTGCTAATCGATTCCCCATGTTCATGGCTTTCCACTGCTATCTTGTCCGTTTTTGCCAGAGGGACAAGGCTACTTCATTTTCCGGGCATGCAGCATCTAGTGCATGTATTGCCACCCACTCTGTGCTTCATCACAAATGTGGGAGTGCTAATGTAATATAAAAAAATAATCTTCCAGCTGCATCAGTGAGTTCTCTGATATGATTCCATTTGATACAGTTGACCACCCACTTCTTTTCAATAAACTCCACTCCCTTGGCCTCCAAAATTCTGCTCTATCCTGGTTCTCCTCCTACCAATCATATCGCTTCTTCAGTGTTACCTACAACCTTGTCTCCTCCTCTCCATTTCCTCTTTCTGTAGGGGTCCCCCAAGGCTCTGTTCTTGGACCCCTTCTCTTCTGTATCTCTGCCTGCTTGTGTCTATCAGATCTAATTACTTCACCTGCAGAACACTAAACTGAGAGACCTAGGGATTGTGGGATATCTAATTTTGTCACAGGGGGTGTCAGTTCTTAGACTTCAGACAGAGGTCATGAATTAAAGTGATTTGTAAACCTTTATTTAAAAAAAATAAGAAACATTTTATACTTACCTGCTTTGTACAATGATTTTGCACAGAGCAGCCCGATCCTCTTCTCCTGGGGTCTCCCGCTGGCTCCCACCCCCACATGTGATCATCATAGCAGGCCGCTTGTTTTTGCGGCACTCATAAGGGCTCACTCACAAGCCTGCTCTTAGACATACAGTGCGTGGCTTGGCCCCACCCCCCACTCCCTTATCACTAGCTGTGATTGACAGCAGAAAAGAATCAATGGCTCCCACTGCTGTCTCTAAGTCTATGAGGAGGGAAAGAGCCAAGAGAACTGGATCGAGATTGGGCTCAGGAAAGTATAAGAGAGCTGGGGGGAGTGGGGTGCTGCACTCTGAAGGTTTTTTAACTAAATCCATTAAAGAGTAACTCCACTTTTGTGTGAAAAAAGTAGAAACAAAATAATATGGTGTATACAAATGGTATGCATGCCCTATGGTAATTGAATTTGAACTGAAATTGAAAATTTCCTTTCCTTTTCAATCTGCAGCTCTGTAATTATCTGTAATTATCTGTAAAATTCAATGCAATATGGCTACCTGGAGGTTTCCTCTACACAGATGATGTACAGAATGCCCCGCAGAAATCTAATTTCCTGCTTTGTATAATTGGCTCACTGATTTTCCCAGAAGTCTGAACTAAGATACAAGTCAGATTTTGAGCATCCCCTGCAACAAAAATGTAATTGGTGGTGAGAAACTCCCAACGGGAAATCACATCAAAAGAGATGCAAACTCTGCCACTTTCTTCATTAGGTGCAGCAGATGATTGTTAATATAAACCACTCCCATACAGACTCACTCTACACATGTACACAGAGAAACACAGCTATTTCTTTGGGATGACAAAGTTTATCAAAATCCTTGCAATGTACATAGATCACCCAGAGGGGAATGTTTATTTCTCAGGAAAAGTGAAGTTACTCTTTAAAGCGGAGTTCCCCCCAAAAGTGGAACTTCTGCTTAAACCACTCCTCGCCCCCTTACATGCCACATTTGGCATGTAATTTTTTTGGGGGGGGTGGGGGCTTCAGTAGGAGTGTCCCACTTCCTCCTTCTGCCCAGGGACCGCTTAGGTGACTCGTCATATCGCCTTTTGGTAGCCCCTCCCTGTAGGCGATCACCTGGGACACGTGACAGGTTCCAGGCGATCGCCTGTCCACTCAGGGAGAGCAGCGCCGCTCGCGCATGCGCAGCGAGTGCCCGGACGTGAAGCCGAAAGCTGTCACGGCCATGTGCCCACAGTTAGAATGGAGGCGCCGGCGGAGAGGGGGGGAGAGGAGCGAAGCTCCGGGCGGCCGTGTTGCTGGACAGTGGAACAGGTAAGTGTCTGTTTATTAAATACCAGCAGTTACACTTTTTGTAGCTGCTGACTTTTAATAAACATAAAAAAGGCTGGAACTTCCCTTTAAGGTAAAACATCTTCTGCCTTTAGAACCACTTTAACCTGTGCAATGCCATGTCACTTGTTCATGTTTGAACACAAACAGAAACTTCTGACACTGCAATGTGAATATGTATGCTGCTAGAGGCTGTGTACAGAACAACAAATTACATCATGCACCTACATGGTCAATGCACATCTTATGCAGGTGGAAAGCACAAGATGCAGGTAGGAACAGGCAAAAAAATATTTTATTTTTTATTTTTTTTAGTTTTGGATAGAGTGGAGAGGGATTGTAACACCTGCTTGTATTGCAGCCTGTGCCCCCATTTAGGAGATTGACCCTCTCTATTTTCCCTGTTTACCATTATCATCGAAAGTGGAAGAAAACCCCAAATTTTGGATCATCTCCAGAAAATGATATGAGGAGAAATCCGGTGACCCTGGTAACAACCAGAGATTAGTTTGTTTTTTTTTGGACTTTTTTCCCCTCGCTTCCTGTTTGGACCATAGGACAGGAAGTGTGGGGAAAAATCCCCAAGGGGACACAGTTGGCAAAAAAAAAATGACAGGGGTTATAACCCCACCCCCCTAGCCAAAATGAAAGAAAAAAGTTCTCTTTGGTTCTACTTTAAAGTTATGGAAAAGGCAGAGGAAACATGGCAACCCCAGATGGGACAAGAGGTTCATAACGCTTACAAGTAAATGAAATGAAGACTTCCATCCCAAATAAAGTAACCATATTATTGAGGACTATCCTAGCCAGCTACAATTGTCTACCAAATCGCATGCTAAATGAGGGATAATCCGGACAGTTTTTATCAGAACGTATTACAATTGTTAAATATCTAATAAAAGTGTAGCCATGTGTGCAATTTGAGATTTGAAAACCCTAAAATGGAACCCCAGCCAATTTTATGGGAAGAATTATTAATGCTGTCTGTGCCCTCCTTGGAAATATTCACCTTCACTATTTGTTCAGGTCAGGCGGCTTTCTGTTCTGGGGATGAAAGTAAAGGAAAATCCAAATTACAGGAGTTGGCAGAATGGTAAATGAGTGGTAATTATCCAGTGAGGACACCTTTTCTCATAAAAACTGTTTGGATTATCCCTCATTTAGAATAAGGTTTCCACTGAAATCCTTTTGTATTTCCAGGTCATTGGGGAAAACCTACTCAATCAGTCAATAATCATCAATAATAACCTGACAAGAGTTCCACTTTAAACACAAATAAAAAGCTTTGTCCTGACCTAGATACATGTACAAGAAGTTTTTACTCAGTAGGGGCATATGATGCATTTAAACCAATTATTTAGTATGACATACTGTAGATATTTTCTGGATTCATAATTGGAAAGCCAACTGTGTAAAGTATTTGAGAGCTACAGTAATAGGAAGAAATCAGCAGTTTTCTTCTAGATGCTGCTGTATTTCACAAGCCTGTCCCTCCTCTATGAGCACAAACAATCAATTTTTCATTTTTAGTAGTTAATACTGAAAATGTGAAGGTCTGTTTAGTCTTTGTCTTACTAACATAAAACAGTCCAAACGAGGCAGCTCAGGGAGCCCAGCAATAAACTTCCTTTTATGGAATAATGTTCATTGTTTTCAATTCATCTCCGGGTGATTTTTTCCTGTGTGATTGTTACAGTTTCACACATCTTATTTTTCCTTAATAAATGCTTTAAATGTCATTCTGTCCTTTAACCACACCCTACATGACAAGGAACAGCTGCTTTCACATTGTACTGACCCTCATGTACAAAACTGCTAAGTCTTGGCACCCTGATTATCTCCCCATAGCTCTCCTGCTGAAAAATGAAGAGTCACAAGTGTTAAGCCTCGTACATACGACCGGTTTTCTCGACAAGAAACAACAAGAAAACTGCTGGGAGAGCTTTCTTGCCGAGAAAACCGTTCGTGTTTATGGTTTCTTGTCGAGAAAACTGCCGGGGATCTCGACGAGAAAAATAGAGAACCTGCTCTCTATTTTCTCGTCAGGATTCTCGTTTTTCTCGTCGGGATTCTCGTCGGCCTGTTTCCCGATGAGAAAACCGGTCGTGTGTATGCTTTTCCGAGTCTTAAAAACCCGCGCATGCTCAGAATCAAGTATGAGACGGGAGCACTCCTTCTGGTAAAACTAGCGTTCGTAATGGAGATAGCACATTCGTCACGCTGTAACGGATTGAAAGCACGAAGACTGAAAAGCGTGAATCGTATCATCCTAAACTTTTACTAACACGCGCTAACACGAGATCAGCAAAAGCAGCCCAAGGGGTGGCGCCATTGAAACCGAACTTCCCCTTTATACTGCCGTCATACGTGTTGTACGTCACCACGCTTTACAACAACGAGATTTTTAATTGACAGTGTGTATGCAAGGAAAGCTTGACAAGAATCCCGTCAAGCTTGACAAGAATCTCGTTGAGAAAACCGACGTTTTTTTTACGACGGGATTCTCGGCCGTGTGTACCAGGCTTAACTGTTTCTTTACCGATTCACTACAGCCGCCTTGGGGGACTTTATCTTCAATATGTTAATGATACAAATAAGAGGAGCTCCACCACTACAAAAGTACAAAAGTAGCCATCTGTGTTTCTATCTATAGAGTATATATATATATATATATACTGTATAGGGGTGCAACGGATCAAAAAACTCACGTATCGGATCGATCCTCGGATCAGAGCCACGGATCGGATCATTTTCGGATCGGCAAAAAAAATAAAAATGACTAATATCCATGTCATCCCCCCCCACTGTAATATCCACAATCTCCCCACCACAATCTCCCCCCAGTAATATCCACAATCTTCCCCCAGTAATATCCACAATCTTCCCCCAGTAATATCCACAATCTTCCCCCAGTAATATTCACAATCTCCCCCTGTATGCAATATCCACAATCTCCCCCTGTATGTAATATCCACAATCTCCCCCTGTATGTAATATCCACAATCTCCCCCTGTATGTAATATCCACAATCTCCCCCAGTAATGGGCATCTCCCCCACTTACCAGTCTCTCCCGCCGGCCAGTTCAAATCCACGAGCAGCGAGGGGTGATGACGTCACAAGGCGGCCGCCGCCCCCGGGTGTACCAAGATGGCCGCGGCTCCGGAGCTAGGCCGAAGCCGCGGCCTTTCCTAAGGTCGAGGCCGCGGATCGCTCCGTGGATCACGGTGTGTGCCGATCCGAACGGGGTGACCCGTTCGGATCACGGATCGTCACCGATCCGTTGCACCACTAATACTGTATATTATATATATAGCATTGGAGTTATACCCCTATAAGGGTTGCAAATGACCGGATTCCCCACTGCCGCACAGCCAGGCCACAAGTAACTTCCACACTTTCTCCAGAGACAAGGAACAGAGCTTTGTTTTGATATTTTATTAGGGTGTATTAGCTTGGAAGGGGAAAAGGAATTATGGGGTGCCCAACTTGATAGTAACAAAACCAGGGACAACTTTCTCTCTAGGTACAACCCCAATTGATTATTCTCCTTGATTCTGTACAACTCTTGTTGATTCCTCTTCTTCAGTCTGTCCAGCTCTGATCGATTCCTCTTTTGGTAGCTAACAGTCTCTGAAAATAAACTGCCTTTTACAAACTAGGAACGCTCAGTCCCTTTAGAAAGTAGCACAATGTGTTAACGAGTTAGGCTGCGGCGCTTTACCGTAATTTTTGCGGAGGTATTCGGCCGCTGGCCGAATGTAGAACTCCCTTCCAGGCTACTTGTGTTACTAGGGAGTGTTGATAAATTAGAAAAACTTTAAGATGTGTTTTGGGATATGGGAAATGGTAGTGATACACACACACACACAAACACACACACACACTGGATGGACCAGTGTCTTTATTCAACCTTACCAACTATGTTAGTCTTTTTGTACAGGTATTGCAATAGAGTTCACATGGCAATTCAGGATTCAAGCTTGAGGTAACCCGTTTTATCCTGCTTCCAGCATCAGAGAAACAATAGCAGAGTTCCCAGCATTTCTTAACTTGGCTAGTTCTTGCCAAACACTAAAATATAATGCATGACTTCCCTTTTTGGATTCTCTGAGTTTAAAAAAGTCCAAATGTGGCCATACATGAATCTAAATTTGACCGATTCAGCAGGGGCCACATGAATTTCAATCCATGTGTGGGCAGGGAGGTTGTACAGAAGTTGATCTACCAATCGACTTCTGTAAAACTACCATGTAGTTTTTTTTGTCACAACCTTCTGTGCTGCAGCAGCCCCCCCCAGAGCCCCTCTTTCTCTTACCTGAACCCAGGGGTGGACTGACCAGTCAGTCCATGCGGCCGTGATTCAAGGGCCCAGTCACTGAAGGGGGCCCACCAGTGCAACCTGCTGGAACTCTCAGGGCCCATCCAGGGACAAAAACTTGCGACCGCAGGCCCCCGGCGACCATATTTCTGGGCCAGCCTGGGCCCCAGCGCTGCCTTGGAGGGTAAAGGGAGAGGGTAAGCGCTGCTGAATTACACAGAGTGGGGATCTCCTGTTTACCCGGCGAGCGCTGTCATCAGATGTCTCGCCTCCTGCTTCGGCTCTTTTGATAGACGTCACACGCCGAGGCGTGTGACATCTGTCTAAGAAGGCGGGACAACCGATGACAGCGGGTGTCACAGCAGGAGATACCCGCTCTGTGTGATCCAGCGGCTCTCCTCTCTAACCCCCATGCACTGGTGAAGCTGCATTGAGGGGACACTGGTGAAGCTGCATTAAGGGGCACTGATGAAGCTGCATTGAGGGGACACTGGTGAAGCTGCATTGAGGGGCACTGATGAAGCTGCATTGAGGGGACACTGGTGAATCTGCATTGAGGGGCACTGGTAAAGCTGCATTGAGGGGACACTGGTGAAGCTGCATTGAGGGGACACTGGTGAAGCTGCATTGAGGGGACACTGGTGAAGCTGTGTTGAGGGGACATTGGTAAAGCTGCATCGAGGGGACACTGGTGAAATTGCATTGAGGGGACACTGGTGAAGCTGCATTGAGGGACACTGGTGAAGCTGCATTGGGGGACATTGGTAAAGCTGCAGTAAGGAGAAACTGTTGAAGCTGCATTGAGGTGCACTAGTGAAGATACATTGATGGGACACTGGTGAAGCTGCATTGAGGGGCACTAGTAAAGCTTCATTGAGGGGACACTGGTGAAGCTGCATTGAGGGGCACTAGTAAAGCTTCATTGAGGGGACACTGGTGAAGCTGCATTGAGGGGACACTGGTGAAGCTGCATTGAGGGGCACTGGTAAAGCTGCATTGAGGGGCACTGATGAAGATGCATTGAGGGGACACTGGTGAAGCTGCATTGAGGGATACTGATGAAACAGCATTGAGGGGACACTGGTGAATCTGCATTGAGGCTCACTGGTAAAGCTGCATTGAGGGGACACTGGTATAGCTGCATTGAGGGGACACTGGTGAAGCTACATTGAGGGGACATTGGTGAAGCTGCATCGAGGGGACACTGGTGAAGCTGCATTGAGGGACACTCGTGAAGCTGCATTGAGGGACACTGGTAAAGCTGCAGTGAGGGGACACTGTTAAAGCTGCATTATGGGGCACTGGTGAAGCTACATTGAGGGGACACTGGTGAAGCTGCATTGAGGGGCACTGGTAAAGCTGCATTGAGGGGACACTGGTGAAGCAGCTTCGAGGGGGCACCTGTAAAGCTGCATTGAGGGGACACTGGTGAAGCTGAATTGGGGGGACACTGGTGAAGCTGCATTGAGGGGACACTGGTAAATCTGCATTGAGGGGACACTGATGAAGCTGCATTGAGGGGCACTGGTAAAGCTGCATTGAGGGGCAATGGTGAAGCTGCATTGAGGGGACACTGGTGAAGCTGCATTGAGGGGCACTGGTAAAGCTGCATTGATGGGCACAGGTGGGGCTGCAATAATGGGCACTGGTGAGGCTGCATTCATGGGCACTAGTGAGGCTGCATTCATGGGCCCTGGTGAGGTTGCATTCATGGGCACTGATGAGGCTGTGCTCATGGGCACTGATGAGGCTGCATTGATGGGCACTGATGAAGCTGCATTGATGGGCACTGAGGGGGGCTACTTCTAACATAGACTCTCAAATAGACACAGAAAGGACCCGCACACTTGCATGCAACGTCATTATGTGAACTGGGCCTGCTGAAAACCTTCTAGTTCTACCATCGCGGATAGGGCCAGGGTGCCAGCCAACCATGGTGACCCACCCACACCAGAGAGCCAGCCAGCCACCCATAGGAGCCAGCCACAGAGGACATGAGAACCAGCCACAGCTTCAGTACCCATACTTAGGGTAAGAGGAGTGCTACACATTGCCGATAGTATTTCTACTTTGCGAGAGGTTGAGGCAGGGGTGAGAGTCATGGCACAAGGAGGGGGTCCCGTGAGGACCAGAGTGAATGAAGGTGTTAACTGTACACTCCAGGTCCCATTATAATCCTTTGTAGTCTCTAATGAGTCCTTAAGGGGGGGTCTCTTGCTAACATAGAGTCTCTAGTGGACACTGTTAGCGAGAGACGCCTTCTCCAGGTCCCATTAGACTCTGTTGTAGACGCTAATGGGGCCTGGAGAGGACGCTTTCTAACACTGTCTAACGGACACTGTTAGAGAGAGACCCCCGTCCAGGTCCCATTAAAAAAAAAGGCAAAAGTTGTACTTTGTGCAAAACGTAGGGGCGGGGTCAGGGGTGAGCCATGGGCGGGGTCGGTCATGGGTGGGACCTTGGGCCCTTGATTTATTTGGTCCGGGGACCCTGAGTGTTGTCAGTCCGCCCCTGCCTGAACCCGATCATTCCAGTGACGAGAACAAGCCCAGCAGCTCCAACCGCTGTCTCGGGTCCTCATTGAATAGGTTGATAGCAGTGGGAGCCATTGGCTCCCGCTGCTGCCGATCAAATCCAGTGACATGGGAGTCGGGGGCGAGGCCGTGTCCTGCTGTCTGTGTCAATGGACGCAGCAGCAGGACTCGGGAGCATGCCCGCACGAGTGCTCCCATTGAATGCGGCTCTCTGTGGGGGCACTCGTTAAAGAGAAGGAGCCAGGAGTGCTGCTGGGGGACCCCAGAAAAGGAGGATCGGGGGCCGCTCTGTGCAAAACCCTTGCACAGAGCAGGTAAATATGGCATGTTTGTTATTTAAAAAAAAAAAAACTTTACAATCACTTTAAAGAGAACCTATCACCAAAAAAAAAGTTTTGCCTATGGAAAATATTAGGTAGCAAAGTTTGTCGCTGTTTAACAGGCACATACAATTTTAAGACATGACATGTTGGATATCTTTTTACTCAATGCAACCTCATCTTTGTAATATATTGCGTTTATATGTCCTAAAATGAATGTATTGGGCTAATATTGTGTGACATAAAAATGGAACTGCCACAATTTTATTCTCTAGGGCAGGGTTTCTCAACCAGGGTCTATAGAACCCTAGGGTTCCTCCAGAGGTTGCTAGGGGTTCCTTGAGCAATGCACAATTTCTGCCTTCACAATTATGTGCCACTTTGTGTTGTTCTATCACATAAAATCCCAATAAACGATCGTTTTTCACGTCGTTAAAAATGCAATTTTTTAAATTGGGCATTAAAAACGATCGTGTGTAGGCTCCAGAGCATTTTTAACAACGTGAAAAATGGCCTAAAAAAAATGAGAACCTGCTCTATTTTTTCACGTCGTTTTTTTTAACAACGTGAAAAACGGTAGTGTGTATGCTTTTACGAGGGGAAAAAAAACGTGCATGCTCAGAATCAAGTATGAGACGGGAGCGCTCGTTCTGGTAAAACTAGCGTTCGTAATTGAGATAGCACATTCGTTGCGCTGTAACGGACTGAAAAGCACGAGGCTGAAAAGCGCGAATCGTCGCTCAACAAACTTTACTAACATGAAGGGTGGCACCATTCGAACGGAACTTCCCCTTTATAGTGCCGTCGTACGTGTTGTACGTCACTGCGCTGTGTTCCTTTTCAATCTAATTCCATAGGGACAGAGCCTCGCTTTGTCACAGAATGTATATCCAAACAATGAAGTTATTTGGTCCCTATTGGTCTATTAAATATACCATTAGTACAAACAGTACCTGCTGGTTCTGCCAAAAATTTTGTCTGCTAAAAACTTTCTGTGCTCTCTCCCTTTGCTGCACTCTTATCAGTTACATTGGTGTGAAACTGTCTCTGGGGACTACAGAATTCCTCCTCGGTGTTATGGAGAGGAGAGTTGGAGGTGTTTGTAGTGCAGTGCAGTGAGTGGCATGTGTTGAGACCAAGTACACACTAGTTTTTTAGTCAGTTTTTATTTTTCGTTCAACCCAGTGGGCTTTACTGGTAGGTGAAAATAAAAAAATAGAAAGGTCAGAAAAAAAAACTGTCAAAACAAAGGTTATTTTGTCACTGAACAAGGACTCCTTGTGTATACAAAGTTTAAATGCTAGACACTCCCCCTTTTTGCTCTAAACTTCTCCCCCCCCCCCCCCCCAGTGTTTCCTCAGCTTTCTTAAGCCTAGTGCCTATTATACATGGGCTGAATGTTGGCTGGTATTGGCCGCTTGAATAGAAGCCGGCAGACATTCGGCCTGTGTGTACGGTAGCCGGTCTGACAGAAGCCAGTCATTCGGCCGGCTTCTGTCGAAGGCTCAAGACGAAAAAGGGTCTGCCTACGGGCTCTCAATCAGCGCCTTCAGCCAATGACTGGGAGCTCTGACCGGAGTGTTCTGGTTGGTCGGGGGGCGCCCCCCTGTGAGAACACAATAGCTCAGCAGGGGAGATCACTCTACTAACATCGGATTGTTAGTACTAGTAGTGTGTAAAGCCCCGTACACACGGTCGGACTTTTGCCCAACAAACTTAGTTTTAAGCAAGTTGGGCCAACAATCCGACCGTGTGTACGCTCCATCGGACAAACTTTTTTTCGTTTGGTTTTGTTTTCTTCGGACAAAAGTTGGGTCTGCAAACGGACAAACTTTTGCCCAACAAAAGTCAGATGGAGCAAAGTCCTACCGTGTGTACAGAAAACCATCGGACTTTTGTCCGATGGACAAAACAACACGGAAAAGTCCGATGGAAGTCTGACCGTGTGTATGGGGCTTAAGAGACTTTAAAGTATTATCTGTTGGCTTAGTTTTTTTCCCTTTATAAAAGTCCCAAACTATTATGCTAAACAGGTATTATATCCTCCTTAGCCATCCCTTGCATCGGTCATGTGCTTTAGTAAGGGAGCTATAACAAATGGTCAATCTCCAGCTAAAACCTGGAAGTCATGGTTTATATAAAGCAGAGTTTATATTACTCCCACCTATGGAAGTACAGCTGCCCCTGATGTTCCAGGTACTGCAATGCATAAGCATACTGTAACAGGGACCATCTTACAAATGCACACATTTATTTTTCAGGAGAAGAGCCTCCCAAAAAATCAGAAAACTAGCTTAATGAACCCATCTGTTTGACTGGGACACAATTTACAATTTTAGTGATAATTTAATTTTAACCATTATAACTTGATTGTGAAGTAGGACTTTTAGGTATCATTTTCAGCTGATGTAATTTCCGTCTGCCTTTGTAATCTAAAATAATGTAGAAAATGCAACTTAGAAAGGGGGGAGACCACCACCTTATGGTCTGAGATATAGACCTGGGAACTCAAGGGCATAAACGTCACTGCTGATTTGCCAGGGGATGAAAGGAATATAACGTGATCAGTTTATTAGATATGGGATGTCTAGTCCCTGACATTACCAAGGGGGCATGCATAATATTAAGGGTATGGAATGATAGACATGTATGACAAAAAAAGGGTCAGATTGTGGACATGCTACAGCAGCTGCTCAGAGTCTACAGGTATGCTACAGGAGATATTCAAGAAAAAAAAAAGAGATAAATAAGCTATACGCACAGAACTGCACATTTAAGCAGGCGTGTTGTGGATTATGAAAGCTCACATGGATCACTGTCTCTGACTTTATAATCTCTCCACAGCGTTTATACAAAATACAGCTTCCAGAAGATTCTATTCCAAGAGAATCTCCAAAATTGTTATCTAGTTCCATAAAACAGGCAGTTTAATAATCATCCAACCCCATTTCATAGAAACATAGAAAAGTGACAGCAGAAAAAATATAAAATAGTCCATTGAGGCATATACATGTGCATTTCTTCATAATGTAGCATGTGTGACAGCAGGAAGGTAAAGTCACCTGGTTGCATCCAGGGGGGTAGATATATTTCGCCCAGATTCAGGCTTTACGCCGACTTATACAACTAGGTGGAGAGTTGTATAAGGCTAGTGGGCTCATGGATGACTCATACCTCTAGGGAGAGTGTGGGGCGTCGTGCAGACAGAGATGAGGAGACCAGCTGAACCTTGTCAGCTCATTTAGGCCTCTATAAGAACTCCCAGCTTCATTAGATGTTAGCTCATGCCTGGAACCAGACCTGTGTGGACTGTCTAGGGAGAGTGAACCCCTGTGCGGTGAGGCAAAGCCTGTGTGGCTATTTGTTTGGACCTTTACTAAACCAGGGACTTAGGGACTAGGACAGCACTAGGCTGATCCCAGTTGTTAGTTAGGAAACCTGTATGTTTAGTCAGAGGTCAACTTGACCAGGATTTATTTTGGTTATGTTTCTTTTGCTTTGCTGTGTTTTGTCACTGTAAATAGAAAATAAACCGCACCTTTTTTGATTTTGAAAACCACAACCTCCGTTTGCTGGGCCTGTTTTGTGTGGGGAGCCCATCCCGGGGGTCACACACACCCGCTGCCGAGCTAACCCCCTCACAGTTGGTGGAGAATGCAGGCAGTTTTTTTTAAGCCAGCATGGAGGAGATACTGAAGCAGCTGGCTCTAGCAAATGCCAATCAACAGCAGACAAATGCAGGTTTGCAAAGGAGCCTTGCAGCCCAGCAGCAGACAAACGCAACTTTGCAACAGAGTCTGGAGGCTCAGCAACGAGCCCAGCAGCAATCTGAGGCCCGCTTCATAGACCTGTTGCAGAAGCAAGAGCAGAGACTACAACAACAGATGGAAGCAGTAATGCAGCAACGTCCGCAGACCAGTGAGGAAAGCCGTCCCACTAATACCGCGTCCTTTGGGGTGAGTCGTTTATTGACAAAAATGACTGGAGAGGATGATCCAGAGGTATTTTTGACCACATTTGAAAGGACCGCTGAAAGAGAAAAGTGGCCTGAGGAGCAGTGGGCTGGACTGGTGGCTCCTCTGTTAACTGGTGAATCGCAGAAAGCTTACTATGACCTAGAGCCTAACCAAGCAAAAGACTATGTGATGCTAAAAGCTGAAATATTGGCAAGGCTGGGTGTCACCCAGGCTGTCCGGGCTCAGCGTGTGCATAACTGGACTTTCCAGCTTGGAAAACCCCCCAGGTCTCAAATGTATGATCTCATTCACCTGAGCAGAAAGTGGCTACAGCCAGAGACTTTGTCCGCACCAAAGATTGTGGAACGTGTTGTAATGGATCGGTTTTTGAGAGCTCTTCCTACTGCCATCCAAAAGTGGGTAAGCCATGGAGACCCAGAGACGGCCGATGGTCTTGTGGATCGTGTGGAGAAATACTTGGCTACAGAGAACCTGACGGCCTCTTCCAGAGACACTCGGACTTTCCACCCTAAGACCAGACCATCCCCAGGGGCGGATAAGAGGATTCCAAGGGGTGAGGGTGGAGAGAGTGAGAGGGTGGGAGCTCTACCCCAAGTTTGGCGAGAACAGCCTGGGAAATCAGCGGCTCAAGAGGCGGCAAGAAGAATCGTTTGCTACCGCTGCCGGCAAGCGGGACATATTGCAGCCAATTGCCCGGTTGTGGAGGAACCCATGCAGTGTGACTTTCTGACGGGCAGACGTCAGTCGCTGTGTGCGACAGTCGCATGCACTGCCATTCGAGGAACTGAGAAACATTTATGCAAAATGTGTGTTAATGGTAGAAATGTTGTGGTATTGCTGGATTCAGGTAGCCTTGTGACCCTGATAAAGGCTGAGTTAGTTAAAACAGAGGTCTCTGGGAATAGCAAGGTAGCTGTTATTTGTGTGCATGGGGACACCCGAGAGTATCCAGTGACTACAGTGTGTTTCGAGACCCCCAAAGGTACCCTCTCTCATCCGGTGGGCTTAGTATCTCAGTTACCGCATGACGCCATTGTGGGAAGGGATTTTCCGAAGTTCTGGGAACTGTGGGATGATCCTGAGCCCCTCACTGGTGCCCCTATGTACCAGGAATGTGATAGCCAGAACTCCCCTGAGAGTGGTGAGGACTCTCCGGAATTTCCCTTATCAGTATTGGCAGGGGAGACTCAAGAAACTGGAGAGGAGCCCACCTCCTCAGACGAAAACCTACCGTCTGTGGAGTTTTCTGATCTTGAGGTTCACAGGGAAAACTTTGCCACAGAACAGTTGAAAGACCCCGCCCTAATAAAGGCACGGGAAAACGTAGTGAAAATAGATGGTGAGTTAGTGAACCCAGATAATACCTGCACTTACCCATACTTCAGCGTAGAGAAGGACCTACTGTATCGGGTGGCAAAAAGGGCAGAAGAAACCGTTGAGCAGCTTGTGGTGCCCAAACCTTACAGGAAGTTGGTGTTGGAGTTGGCCCATGGGCACATTCTTGGAGGTCATCTGGGGACAGAGAAAACCCGAGAGAGGGTATTACAGAGATTCTATTGGCCGGGGGTGATGAAGGACGTAGAAAATTATTGTTCCTCCTGCCCTGTGTGTCAGAGTTTGGCCCCGATGCCACATTTCCGTAGCCCGCTGGTCCCTCTACCCATCATTGAGGTCCCGTTTGAGAGGATCGCCATGGATTTGGTAGGTCCTATAATCAAGTCCGCTAGGGGGCACCAGTACATATTAGTTATAATGGACTATGCCACCCGTTATCCAGAAGCGATCCCTCTCCGAAATACCTCGGCCAAAACCATAGCCAAAGAGCTATCTCTTGTTTTTAGCCGGGTGGGTATTTGTAAAGAACTGCTTACGGACCAAGGTACACCCTTTATGTCCCGGGTTATGAAAGAGCTGTGTAAATTGTTCAAAGTGACGCAATTGCGTACGTCTGTGTATCACCCCCAAACCGATGGGCTGGTTGAAAGATTCAACAAAACCCTAAAACAAATGTTGAAGAAAGTGGTGAATAGAGATGGAAAGGATTGGGACTGTCTACTTCCTTATTTGATGTTTGCTATTAGGGAGGTGCCCCAATCCTCTACGGGATTCTCCCCCTTTGAGTTACTGTATGGGAGACACCCAAGAGGGCTGTTGGATATTGCCAAGGAAACTTGGGAAAGTGAGAGTTCTCCCCACAGGAGTGTGATTGAGCATGTCGCCCTGATGCAAGATCGAATTGCACAGGTAATGCCCATCGTGAAGGAACATTTGGCCCAAGCGCAGTTGGCACAGCAGAGAGTGTACAACCGTGGAGCCAAGACCCGTACCTTTTCCCCGGGGGATAGGATATTGGTACTTGTCCCTACGGTTGAAAGTAAATTCCTTGCCAAATGGCAAGGCCCCTACGAGATAATGGAAAAAGTGAGCGAAGTGAATTACAAGGTCAGACAACCAGGAAGGCGAAAGCCCGAACAGATCTATCACGTTAATCTGTTGAAAGCCTGGAGGGATAGAGAGTCCCTAGTCGCAGACACTTGGTCACCAGCTCAAACTGGTTGCGTGATTCCTGAGGTTGGAATAGCAGCCACCTTGTCACAACCCCAACAACAGGAGGTTAAGGAGTTTGTGCTTCGCAACAAGGAGGTATTCTCTGAGCTGCCGGGACAAACATCTGGGGTAGAGCATGACATCATTACCCCGCCCGGTGAAAGGGTGAAGTTAAAACCCTATCGGATCCCAGAGGCTCGACGGGAGGCAATACGGGAGGAAGTACAGAAAATGCTGAACTTAGGGGTGATAGAGGAGTCCCAAAGTGATTGGTCTAGTCCCATCGTGTTGGTGCCTAAACCGGATGGGAGCTGGCGATTTTGTAACGATTTTCGTCAGTTGAACAAAGTTACAAAATTTGACACCTACCCCATGCCACGTATAGATGAGTTGATCGACCGGCTGGGAACAGCCCGATACATGACGACTCTTGACCTCACAAAAGGGTATTGGCAAATCCCCCTGGCCAAGTCGGCCAAAGAGAAAACCGCATTTGTAACCCCAGACGGGGCGTTCCAATATAAAAGAATGCCGTTCGGGTTACAGAATGCGCCGGCCACATTCCAGCGGAAAATGGACCAGATGCTGAGGCCCCATCGGAAGTATGCTGCGGCTTACCTGGATGACGTAATTGTCCATAGCACAGATTGGGCCTCACATCTGCCAAAAGTGCAAGCAGTCCTGGACTCTGTTCGGGAAGCGGGGTTTACGGCTAACCCCAAGAAGTGTACCATTGGGCAGGAGGAGGCCAAATATCTTGGGTACACCATTGGGAGGGGAGTAATAAAACCCCAACTCAACAAAGTCGAGGCCATCCAGAGTTGGCCACGTCCCAACAGCAAGAAGCAGGTACGAGCCTTTCTGGGAATCGCTGGGTATTATCGGCGATTCATTCCCCACTTTGCTTCTAAGGCTGTGCCCCTAATTAACCTGACGAAGGGGAAAGGGTCGGTCATGATTAAATGGACCCCCGAGGCTGAGGCAGCATTCCAATTCTTGAAACAAGCCTTATGTAGCCAGCCAGTGTTGTACTCACCCGACTTCTCTAAAGACTTTGTCGTACAAAGTGATGCGTCAGATGTGGGGTTAGGAGCAGTATTGTCCCAGGTCTGGAACGGGGAAGAGCACCCAGTCATTTACCTCAGCAGGAAGTTGAAGCCCCATGAGGTAAATTACGCCACCGTTGAAAAGGAGTGTTTAGCGGTGAAGTGGGCTCTAGATTCCCTTCGGTACTACCTGCTAGGTAGGCACTTTGACATGGTTACGGATCACGCTCCGTTAAAGTGGATGGCTCAAAACAAGGAAACAAATAGAAGAGTGAATAGGTGGTTCCTGGCCCTCCAGGAATTCAACTTCACAGTAAAGCATCGCCCTGGCGTTCAAATGGGGAATGTGGATGCTTTGTCTCGAGTACATGAATGCCTGATTGCTGGTGTTCCAACCCCGAGGTTAAAACAAGAGGGGGGGGTATGTGACAGCAGGAAGGTAAAGTCACCTGGTTGCATCCAGGGGGGTAGATATATTTCGCCCAGATTCAGGCTTTACGCCGACTTATACAACTAGGTGGAGAGTTGTATAAGGCTAGTGGGCTCATGGATGACTCATACCTCTAGGGAGAGTGTGGGGCGTCGTGCAGACAGAGATGAGGAGACCAGCTGAACCTTGTCAGCTCATTTAGGCCTCTATAAGAACTCCCAGCTTCATTAGATGTTAGCTCATGCCTGGAACCAGACCTGTGTCGACTGTCTAGGGAGAGTGAACCCCTGGGCGGTGAGGCAAAGCCTGTGTGGCTATTTGTTTGGACCTTTACTAAACCAGGGACTTAGGGACTAGGACAGCACTAGGCTGATCCCAGTTGTTAGTTAGGAAACCTGTATGTTTAGTCAGAGGTCAACTTGACCAGGATTTATTTTGGTTATGTTTCTTTTGCTTTGCTGTGTTTTGTCACTGTAAATAGAAAATAAACCGCACCTTTTTTGATTTTGAAAACCACAACCTCCGTTTGCTGGGCCTGTTTTGTGTGGGGAGCCCATCCCGGGGGTCACACACACCCGCTGCCGAGCTAACCCCCTCACACATGTAAAACAATTGTTGGGTTGTGGTTAACCTGTTCTGGTGGTTTATGGATCATGGAACTAGAAAGAAATCCTCACCTGAAAAAAAAAAACTACATTTGATATTCCCCACAGTGTACGAGTTATTGATGGTATTGAAGGAGAGATCTGGGAATACATCTGAGCCCCACTAGCTTCTATTGATCACATTTCTTTATCTTTTTGCAGTATTTATTCAAGGACAAAATCATTGACCCTCTTGATGGCAGCTCCAGTAAATCTTTTGGCTTTCGGACAGTTTGGGAGGAGAGTCTTCCCAATGTATTACTGATAATCACTTGTAAATTGACTTTAAGGACTTCCTCTTGAGTTTGAATGTTGCAAAGTGTTTAAGCTTGCGTGTTTATGCGTTTATGGTTTTAGGCAACTTCTTGTTTAGTATTTTGTATCTAGTCCCTGAACCAGACTCCAGCTTCCATAATATGCTAATTACTGATTTGCAGGTTCATCTCACTTTGTCTTAATAGGCGAAAGTTATTTTTATTGAGTATACATCTTGTATATTCTCACCATGAGATGCATTCCTCTGGGTCTAGAGGTAGGGTGGCTTTTTTGGACATGCTTTGCCGTTGTCTGGTGTTGCTGTTGTGTATTGATGTTGGAGCTCAGAGGATCTTTATGGGTGCTTGGCAAAGCTTCCTCTTCATATTTTAGTTGACTTAACTGCTGATTCTTATTGTTTGTCTGGTGCAGCAGGTGGATCTGCAGCAGTGTCTAGCTCTTGTAAACCACAGAGGTCACATTTTTCAGTCTAGAGCTTGTGCAAGAGGTCTGCAGAGGAGACGACGAATGGTGTGTAATGTGTCAGTGATGGGGAGAAGCAGGGGTTGGGGAAAGGACTCATGTGATGCAGTATTTGAGAGGTTGTTGTAGCCAGAGGTACAATATTGAGAGCTGGTGCCATTTTTACTGGGTCCTGACTAGGAGGAAGACCACAGGCAGTACCAGATGTTCTGATCTCCAGTAGGCTCCAATAGTTGTCAAGGCATGCTAGGAAGGTGTTCTTAGGTCTCAAGATTTTTTCAGCTTCCCAATATTTTGCAGGTTTAAAAGTAAGAGCAATACTTTGGCAGCAGGCCTGGAGAGGATCTTTAGTCACAAGTGTGTGCATCCAAGACCATCCAAGACATGCCATAAATGTATTTGCTTTAAATGCAAGCAGTGTAAGTACCCAAATTTGACCTGGTATAAGCTCCTTGCAATCACCTCTATAGCGGAGCTTAGAATAAAGAAGGAAAGAGCAGCACAAGGAGACACTCGGGTATTCTGCTGTGGTCATGTGCAAGCTAGGAATCTACAAACAGCAGGAGAAAGCAGAAATGAGACCACCCATCTGCTGCTTCTCCTTTTACTATTACAGCATGGGGAAGCGACAAAAAATTTAAGTGTAACTGCACAGAGTTGCATAGTGTGACAGAACTGTGCAAGGTTCAGAACTGGTTGGAAAGAATCACAAATCCTTTGGCAGGTAAAACTGCTCCCATCCATGTTTTTCATCTGCTTATTTTGCTGTTTGCCTGGAGTTCAGCTTTAATTTCTGTTGTGCCTCTGGGCTAGGCAGCAGTAAATATCTGATTGCATTTTGCCACTCTATTCAAAGAGAAAATAGTTCTGCTTTAATTAAAATCTGGATCAAATGCATGGGGCTTCAAGCACAATCATTCATCTAAACACTAATTTTACATAAAATCGTGTAACACTTTATGGGAATCATGCCATACATTTCTGTTGATTTTATTGGCACTGCACACATTCCAGCAATAAATTATGCAATCCATTATGATCCCTTGGAAATTACATTACATCAAGCCCTCGTAATAAAGAGTTAAGCTCCCATACTGTGCAGAAGAGGATTTAGGTATTTCTATTCTGTATTTTCCTTCTAAGCCACATGGAGAGGGGCTGGTATGACCATCTGTCACACAAGAGATGTGATTGTGGACATGGACTTTCTATTTAAAAGCCTTCTGCGTGTACAGTATCCATGTTTACATAATCAACGCAAGCCTCAGACACATGGGTTGGGCATGCGACAACCTGCACCAGTTGTTAGTGAACAACTTTCTCAATCAGTGTAATTGAAATAGTAACAGTAGCTTTGTTTCCCCACAAAAGACACGTGAAATATTGCAATGTGGTGTGAATAAACAGCAATGGAAAATAAACAGACTTTAGAAAAATCATCAAAAATCTTTAATATCTTTATCGAGTTTGATTTATTCTAAAATTCTATCTGAGTACCCTGTTATATTCAGCCTGTAACACTACAAAATGTGTAGCTGTGGAACAAAATGGTCTAACCACAATTAGAAATGGATGAACTAAAAGATAAATGGAGACATCTTACTATTGGGTCCCTTGTATATGCAGTTTTTTTTTAGTTTTCAGGTTTTTAAATTGTATTGGTTGTATATATACACATACACAGTTCTTGGTTTACAAAAAAAAATTGATACATGACAAAGGCTTCCCCAGAGCACTGATGGTTAGCTAAATAGAGAGCAAATGTCTTATTAGATGGGTAGATAATTTAATGAATTCTGCAAACAGTGGGCTTTTGTTAAAGTGGTTGTAAACCCACTTATGTAAATTGCACCTACAGGTAAGCCTAGATTAAGGCTTACCTGTAGGTGCAAGAAATATCTCCTAAACCTACACGGTTTAGGAGATATTTTACAAAAAATAATGCACCGGTGTCTACGGCGCATGCGTGCCGTAGACAACGGCGCATTCATAGGGTTAATCCCATTCACAAATCCGGCTAAGCCAGATTTGACGGCTCCCGCGCGCATGCGGAGCGGCGCTGTGATTGGCTGGAGCGGCGATATCCGGAAGTAACATCCTGGCTATCAACTCAACGATGGCTGCGGCTGGAGAGGGAGACGAGGACGGCTTTGGGGGCCCCGATCTAAGGTAAGTGATGCATAATGAGCTAGTATGCTAGTCATACTAGCTCATTATGCCTTTGTCTTGCAGGTGGGTTTAAAAAAAAATGTACTACAGGGTTTACAACCACTTTAAAGTATGTAAACCCTAAGACCCCTTTCACACTGGGGCGGGCAGGTGCGGTGGCGGTATAGCAGCGCGTTTTTCAGCGCTGCTATACTGTCGTTCTTACCGCGGTATGCGGTCGCTAGGGGGGTTAATTTAACCCCCGCTAGCGGCCGAAAAAGGGTTAATACCGCCCGCAAACCGCGGCTATTGCCGCGGTTTGCGGGTGGTATTACCGCGCTGTCCCATTGATTTCAATGGGAGACCGCGGTAAAGGAGCGGTGAACACACCGCTCCTTTACCGCTGTAAAGAAGCGGCTAGCAGGACTTTTGGAGCGGTCCTGCTAGCGCACCGCTTCAGTGTGAAAGCCTTCGGGCTTTCACATTGAAGACAAAGCTCAGGATTTTTTCATGCGGTATAACAGCGCTATTATTAGCGCTAAACCGCATGAAAAACGCCCCAGTGTGAAAGGGGCCTAACTCAACTTGTTTTCTTACTCTTATTCTTCTGTCTCTTATTTTCTATTTTTTGTTATTTAAATACATACAGTGGGTATAGAAAATAATCAACCCCTTTAAAATAATCAAATTGTGTTGCTTTGCAGCCTGAAATTAAGACAGACACAGTTTTTGTTTTATCCAGATGTATTTATTAGTGCAACTTATAACATCCAAGTGAAAGATATAACACAGACATGTCAGAAAATAATTAATTTTTAAAACAGAATCACTGAGTTAGAAAAAGGATCACCCCCTTGTGTCAGTAATTTGCTTTAATTATAGCCTTTAGTCTGTTGGGATATGTCTCTACTAAGTTTGCACACCTAGACTTTGCAATATTTGCCCACTCTTCTTTGCAGAACTGCTCAGGTTCAGTTGAATTTGATGTTTACCGTTTGTGGGCTGCAGTCTTCAAGTCATTCCACAGATTTTGATTGTGGTTTAAGTCTAGGATCTGACTAGACCATGCAAGGACATTCACCTTTTTCTCCTTCAACCACCATGTGGTCATTTTTGTTGTGTGCTTTGGGTCATGTTGGAAGGTAAAACTTCTTCCCATTGACAACTTTCTGGCAGAGGGCAGCAGATTTTCCTGAAGAATTTGATGGTATTTTGCCCCATCCATTTTTTCTTTTATCCTGACAAGTGCCCCAGTCCCTGCTGCAGAGAAAATAGGATTTTTTACTCACCGTAAAATCCTTTTCTCTGAGTCCATGGACCGACACAGCTTCTCTATTGACAAAGTGGGTATTATCCGTTAATTAGGAGTGACTAGGCAGAAAAACTTGTAAAAAGTGTTGCATCACACCTTCTACAGTACCGCCCAGGGGGCGGACCCTCTGGGTATACCCTCTCAGTCTGCACATCGCAGATCAGTTCGTCAAAAAGCAGTACAAACTTAAAAGGAGGGGTGGGTGCTGTGTCGGTCCATGGACTCAGAGAAAAGGATTTTACGGTGAGTAAAAAATCCTATTTACTCTTTCGTCCATGGACCGACACAGCTTCTCTATTGACAAAGTGGGACGTCCCAAAGCAGTGTCAGAGAAAAAACGAGGGGTGGTAACAGCATAAAAAACAAACTTCACCCCAAAACACAAAACAGCACTCCTCCAACGGAGGAGTTGCAACTCTAAACAGCCGCCTGCAAAACCTTGCGGCCGAAAGAGGCATCCGAAGATGCACCTACATCAACTTTGTAGAATTTTGTGAAAGTGTGAGCGGACGACCAAGTCGCCGCTTTACATAGTTGGGAAACAGACGCTTGATGTCGGAAAGCCCAAGAGGCACCTATTGCCCTGGTCGAATGCGCCGTGACAGGAAAGGGGGGCGCCTGACCCTTTAAGGCGTAAGCCTGGATTACTATCTGTCGGATCCACCTAGAGATGGTGGCCGATGAGACTGCTTGGCCCTTCTTGGGACCAGCCACCGAAACAAACAGTGAGTCTGACTTCCGGAACAGGGAAGTAGCAGATATGTATACTCTCAAAGCTCGGACAACGTCCAAGGAATGCAACGCCGACTCCTTAGGATTCGACGGCTGAGGACACAAGGATGGAAGTACAATGTCTTCGTTGAGATGAAAAGCCGAAACGACCTTCGGAAGAAAGGAAGGCTGCGGCCGCAGCACCACCTTATCCTTGTGGAAAATCAAATAGGGAGCCTTGCAGGACAAGGCTGCCAGCTCAGAGACTCGTCTAACTGACGTAACAGCCACCAAAAAGACCACCTTCTGAGAAAGTGTCAACAGGGGAATATCTCTAATATTCTCAAACGGTGCCTTCTGAAGCACCGAGAGGACCAGGTTCAAGTCCCACGGAGGTAACGGGGGGCGGACCGGAGGGGCCACATGTCGAACCCCCTGCACAAATGTACTCACGAGAGAGTGAGTCGCCAGGGGTCGCTGAAAAAAAAACAGCCAGGGCAGATATCTGTCCCTTAATCGTACTTAGGGCAAGCCTTTGGTCTACCCCATGCTGTAAAAACAGCAGGATTCTGGAAACCAAATAGGTACGCGGATGCCATTTCATTTCCTCACACATGGAGATGTAGGCCCTCCAAGTGCGGTGATAGACCTTCCTAGAGGACGGTTTCCGAGCACTTCTCATAGTAGAAATTACTGAGTCTGACAGGCCCCGGTCTCTCAGTACCTGGTTCTCAACAGCCATGCCGTTAAAGCCAATGACTGTAAAGCAGGATGGAATATGGGATCTTGCGACAGCAGGTCCTTCCGTAGTGGTAGGCGCCAGGGGACGTCTGCTACCAGACGTACTAGATCGGCGTACCAAGGACGCTGAGGCCAATCTGGAGCGATTAGGATCATTGGAATTCCCTCTGCCTCCACTCTGCGGAGCAGAAGAGGAAGAAGCCTTAAGGGAGGGAAGGCATAGATTAGCCGATACTGGCCCCACGATGCTACCAACGCGTCCGTTGCGTCTGCCCATGGGTCTCTTGACCGGGCCACAAACCTCAATACCTTCCGATTGAGTCGGGAAGCCAGAAGATCTACGTCTGGTGTGCCCCATCTTTGGCAGAGGAGTTGGAACACCTCCGGGTGTAAGGACCATTCTCCCTGGTCCAGCATCTGGCGGCTCAGGTAGTCCGCCTGCCAGTTTTCCACACCCGGAATGTACACGGCCGACAGTGCCGGTACGCTCCTCTCTGCCCACTTCAGGATGCGAGCGATCTCCGATGCTGCAGCTGAGCTTCTTGTTCCTCCTTGATGATTGACATATGCCACTGCTGTGGCGTTGTCTGACTGGATCCTGACTGGACGCCCTTGCAGTCTCTGAGACCATTTGAAGAGGCACAGCTTGATCGCCCGGATCTCCAGGACATTGATCGGCAGGAGGGCTTCCTCTGAGGTCCAGCGACCTTGCGCCGACTGGACACCCCAGACTCCCCCCCAACCTGTAAGGCTGGCGTCCGTCGTGATCACTATCCAGTAAACCGGAAGAAATGACTTCCCGGCCATTAGAGCCGGTGCTGTCAGCCACCATACCAGGGATCTCCTGACTAGGTGGCTCACTCGGATTTGATAATCCAGAGATGAAGGGCATCTGTTCCATCTGGACAGAACTTCCCTCTGTAACACTCGAGTGTGGTATTGAGCATATGGGACCGCCTCGAAGGAGGCTACCATGAGGCCCAACACTCGCATGCAAAAACGGAGTGACGACCAATTCCTGGAAGTCAGCTGCCGTACTGCAGCCCGGAGGGTCTGCAACTTCTCCACAGGGAGGAATACCTTTGCCTCTGAGGAATCCAGAATCAACCCCAGGTACACTAGGCGTTGAGTGGGCACCAATACTGACTTTTGCGTGTTTAGTATCCAACCACAGTCTCGAAGAGTCTGACAGGTAATGGACACGCTTACCTCTAATTCTGAGCTTGAAGGGCCCTTCAGCAGAAGGTCGTCCAAGTAACCTGTGATAGCGATACCCCGCTGTCTTAGAAGTGCCAGAATCGGAGCGAGCACCTTGGTGAACGTCCTGGGTGCTGAGGCAAGGCCAAACGGGAGGGCCACAAACTGGTAGTGGTTCTTCCCGATAGCAAATCGCAGAAACCTCTGGTGTCTGGAGTATATGGGGACATGCAGGTATGCGTCCTTGATGTCCAAGGAGGCCAGAAAGTCCCCCGGATGGAGAGCCGTGACTACGGATCGAACCGACTCCATCCGAAATCTTTGTACCTTCACAAAGCAATTGAGGGCTCTGAGATCCAAGATTGGACGAACCCCCTCCTTCTTTGGCACAATGAACAGATTTGAGTAAAAACCCTGACCCCGTTCCTGTTCTGGAACTGGAATAACTACCCCGCGTTCCAGTAGACCCTGGACCGCCCCATACAGGGCCTCCCGACGGGTCGGTAGTAGCTGGAGATTGGAGGTGATGAATCTGTCTGGTGGACAAGAGAGAAATTCTATCTTGTAGCCTGAGGAGATTACTTCGCAAACCCACCTGTCGGAGACTAGAGCAGTCCACTGAGTCGCGAATTTGCGAAGACGTCCCCCCACCCGAGAGCTGGGTGGGGGCGGACCTTCATGTGGACGCAGATTTGTCCACAGGCTTGTTGGGTCTGCGGGACCAAGGACGCTTTTGTCCTTGGGCAGGCGCTTTATCGGCCTGGGGTCTTTTCCCTGTCGCCCTAGGGGGACGAAAAAACATCTTGTGTGCAGTAAAGGAGGGCCCTTGCCCTTGGCGTGGCCCCTTACCCTTGCTAATTTGGGGAAGCAAAGTGCTTTTACTTCCTGTGGCATCCTTGATGATGTCATCCAGAGAAGCCCCAAAAAGTCTGTCGCCCTTAAAAGGCAGATCCAACAGGGCTTTCTTGGAAGTCTGGTCCGCAGACCAGCCTTTTAGCCAGATCAGGTGGCGTATTGCTACTGCATAAACCGAAGTTTTAGACAGCAGGGGAATAGTATTCATGTCTGACTCGCAGACAAACCTAAGGCCCTGGACCAACAGGTCGGCCAATGTTATCTCATCAGGAGGAGCATCTCGCTCCTTAACCCCTGGAGTAGCAATCTTGCCCATTCAGTAAGTGTGTGAGACACTAGGGCCCCCGCCAATGCCGGGCGTACTGCCGAGCCTACCACTGAGTATAGGTAGCAAGCGAGTGCTTCAGCCTTCTTATCCACAGGGTCCTAGAAAGCAGGAGCCCCTTCTACAGGAATTGTGGTGGCTCTATTAAGTCTGGACACCGGAGGGTCCACTATAGGGGGGAGAGGTCCATTTCTTCAGAAAACTCTCCTCAAAAGGGGTACCGTACCGCAAACCTCTTTGGGGCTGTAAAGACCCTCAGTGGGTTCTCCCATTCCTTGTATAAGAGTTTATCAAAAGACACACAAGGGAACACCTTAGCAGTGCGGGCAGGTCTATGAAACCCAAGTGGACCGGAGTCTCTGCTGCTTCTGCAGTATTTTCCAATTTTAGCATATCCCGCACTGCAGTAATAAGGTCAGATACCAAAGCCGTCTCGCGTACTGACCTGGACTTTGAGTCATTCTCACTGTCCGGTCACGGTCTGCAGTCTCTGGTGCGTCAGAATCTGGGCCCCGAGCCGTAGCTGGACCTGGTTCTGCACCAGAATTATCCCCAGAAGCTTGCAGGGGATGGGGCGTTTACTACCCCCTGTATTCCCGTGTGCTGCTTCCACCCTGGCAGCAAACGCCTCTAGGATTGCCGACATAGCGTCCATAGACACCTCAGCTGCTAAATCTGGTGTTTCAGGGGAGAAGACATCTGGCTCAGATGCCATGCTGACCACACGCTGACACTCACAGGGCTCCAGGCAAGATATCAATAGGCCACCCTCCTGCGCTGCAGAGATGCTTGGTTACCCAGAGGACTCACCACCCTGGATAGGTACTGCTATGCTGCGCCTATGATGCTGTCCCCTTGCTGCTGTGCTTCTTTTATCAGCACTTCCTGTGTGAATTTTCGCGCCAGTGTAATGCACCCTAGAGGCCGGAGGCTCTCGCAAAATGGTTGCCAAAACCGTCTGTATGGAAGATAATGTGGGCTCTAAGAAAATGGCCGCCGACAGAGAGGTCAGGCAGCCATAGCCCACAAAAAAGATGGCCGCCGAACGGCAATATCTGCATACAGGGTGGACAAACATGGCCGCCGATCACCTGATAGGGGCCAGTGGGTGTGGCCGAACTACAGGAAGATGGCCGCCAGGCAGTTACAAGAGGCCAAACTTGGCATGGACCACCTCAAAATGGCCGCCGACAGCATGGAGACACAGAAACACAGGTAAGCAAAAATGACATTTCTTTTAAATGTTAGTTACAGCCAGCCCCGCTCCAGTGGGACCCCCTAGGTGACCCCCAGCACCCAGCAACCTTTAGCTAGAAGCCCAGGGAGGAGGGAAAGGCAGGGAGAGAGGGAAGAAAGGGGCCACAACCACTTACTTGATCTCTCCAGGAATGTCCAGCTAAATCACCCAGCCGAGGCAGGGGAGTTTTACTTACCTATCCTGCATGTATTCTGCTGGAAGACATTCCAAACAGATCATCGTCCGCGCACGGAAGGTGACTGTTGGCCAGGCATGCTGTGATTGGACCCAGAAGGGACGATCATATGTATGCCCTGGAGCATGACGCTCACCGGACAGGCTGCTGCGACTCGGCCGTAAGGTCAGCCGAAGCTAAGCGGTCCGATGCAAGCCTTGGAGCGTAAGCTCACCGGCCAGGCTGCTGCGACTCGGCCGTAAGGTCAGCCGAAGCTGAGCGGTCCGATGCAGGCCCTGGAGCGTAGGCTCACCGGCCACCCGTGGAGCGACGGGCATGTCGTGGAAAACCCAGCGCGTAGCTAGGGTCGGCACACGCTCGATGGCCGAAACTGGGGAGACTACAAGGATCGAGGATCCAGCCTGTCACCCAGTCGGCAGTTGATCGAAGATCGCAGGAAACAACAAATGTAGCAAAAAAATAAAAAAATATATATATCTTTTTTCCCCGGACCAATGAGCCCGAAGGGAGCCATGTCCTACTCCTTGCTAGACAGAAAAAAACTGATCTGCGATGTGCAGACTGAGAGGGTATACCCAGAGGGTCCGCCCCCTGGGCGGTACTGTAGAAGGTGTGATGCAACACTTTTTACAAGTTTTTCTGCCTAGTCACTCCTAATTAACGGATAATACCCACTTTGTCAATAGAGAAGCTGTGTCGGTCCATGGACGAAAGAGTAATAGAGGATTTACCACCTCCATGCTTTACTCTAGGTATGGTGTTATTTGGATGGTGAGCTGTATTGGATTTTCGCCAGACGTATCGTTTGGTGTTGAGGCCAAAAAATTTAATTTTAGTCTCACTTGACCATAACACCTTTTTCCATGTGGCCTCAGAATCTGTGTTTTAAGGTGGTCAGATGAGATTAAAATTTAATTATTTGGCCTCAACAAGGCTTTAACCGCTTGCCGCCCGCCAAATGACGGCTGGGCGGTGCTGCTCTTGTTCTGGCCGGGCGTCATATGACGTCCTCGGCCCTCATCACTCAAGTACAGATGCATGTGCCCGGTGGCCGCGATGTCCGCCGGGCACCCGCGATTGCCCGGTAACAGAGCAGGACCGTGGATCTGTGTGTGTAAACACACAGACCCACGTCCTTTTAGGGGAGAGGAGACCGATGGTGTGTTCCCAGTACAGAGGAACACCAATCAGTCTCCTCCCCTTGTGCGTCCCCTCCCCCTACAGTTAGAATCACTCCCTAGGAAACCCTTCCCTGCCAGTCACATTTATACAGTAATCAGTGCATTTTTATAGCACTGATCGCTGTATAAATGTGAATGGTCCCAAAATAGTGTCAAAAGTGTCCGATATGTCTGCCGCTATATCGCAGTCACGATAAAAATTGCAGATCGCCGCAATTAGTAGTAAAAAAATAATAATAAAAATGCCATAATTCTTTTCCCTAATTTGGAGACGCTATAACTTTTGTGCAAACCAATCAATATACGTTTATTGCGATTTTTTTTTTACCAAAAATATGTAGAAGAATACATATCGGCCTAAACTGAGGAAAAATTTTTGTTTTAAAAAAAAAAATTGGGATATTTATTATAGCAAAAAGTAAAAAATTATTGTGTTTTTTTTTCAAACTTGTCACTCTTCTTTTGTTTTTACCGCAAGAAATAAAAACCGCAGAGGTAATCAAATACCACCAAAAGAAAGCTCTATTTGTGGGGAAAAAAATCAATAAAAATATAATTTGGGTACAGTGTTGCATGACTGCTCAATTGTCATTCAAAGTGCGACAGCGCTGAAAGCTGAAAAATGGCTTGGGCAGGAAGGGGGTTTAAGTGTCCTGTATGAAGTGGTTAATTAAAGCAAAAGTCGGTTCAATAAAATACTGACATAAGGGGGTGATCCTTTTTCCAACTTAGTGATTCTGTTTTTGAATTTCTTTTATTTTTTTCTGACATGTTGGTGTTATATTTTTCACTTGGATGTTATGAGTTACACTAGAAAATACAGCTGAAAAATAACAAAACTGGGTCTGTCTTCATTTCAGACTGCAAAGCAACAATTTTTTTTTTTTTTTAAAGGGGGTGATTCTTTTATATACCCACTGTAATTGAAAATATTTGTTTTATCTGCTATATAAGTGCAGAGAAAACCTATTGTTCATGTCGTCAGAAATTCAGAGCTGTTCAAAGTGAATGTGAATGGGAGTGACTTTATCATTATCAATGAGCTGCTGCACTTGCAGGGCTCTAATGAGGAAAGTGGCAAGACCTGAATCCCTTTAGATGTGATTTTCCCTTTGGGAGTATCTCCTCAAAAAATACATTTTTTGTTTCAGAGGATGTCCAAAATCTGACTTGAATCTTACACCCCATACACACTATACAACTTTTGTTGGCTGACTTCCTTTAGATTTACCAAAATCATGTAGTGCAAGGGTCTGCCTGATTGCGTGCGAATTGAAACTCTCATGCGGTGTACACGCTATCGGTTTTACCGATGAAAACAGTCCAATGAACTTTTCTCATCGGACAAACCGATCGTGTATGGGCCCCATCGGTCTTTTTTCCCTCGGTGAGAAAAAATAGAACATGTTTTAAATTTATCTGATGGGAAAAAAAACGATAGCAAATTCCGATCGTCTGTGTGGAACTCCATCGGACAAAAAACCCACGCATGCTCAGAATCAAGTCGACGCATGCTCAGAAGCATTGAACTTAATTTTTCTCGGCTTGTCGGAGTGTTTTACGTCACGGCGTTTGGGACAATCTGATTTTTGACTGATGGTGTGTAGGCAAGACTGATGGAAGTCAGCTTCATCGGAATTCCGATGGAAAAATCCATCGGATTAGAATCCATAGGAAATCCAATCGTGTGTACAGGGCTTTAAGGTTTGACCTCATATTATATGGTTTTGGTAAATCTGAAGGGAAAAAAATCGACAGAAAATTGTATAGTGTGTATCCAGCTTTAGTAGAGACTTCTGGGAACATCAGTGAGCAAATCACTCAAACAGGTGACATTTCTGGGGGGTGTTCTGTACACCAACTGTGCCGAGAATGCCCCCAGGTTGCCATATGACTTTGAATTTAACAGAAAAATTACAACACTGCAGATAGGAAAGAAAAGGTCATTTTTAATAACATTTAATTACAATATGAGTTGTGTAGCAAAAGTTTATGCTATATTATTTGTTTTCTTTGCTATTTTTTTCCCACGTTACTCTTTAATTGTTACCTGACAGCTATATTTGTGTTCTGGTGGGACCCTCTTGTAATGTAAGTCTTTAGAGTGGACCCTTTCATACATAAGGCTCTCAAAGGCCCCTGGTATGCAGACGTCCTGAAGTTGATGAAGGTGTACCAGGTTTGCAGCTTAAATATGCGGTCTATTCTCCGTATTGTGGTCTGGTAGAGTGTTGGCACAACTTTCTAATCTCATTGCTCTTTACCCATTGTATCAGGGATGCAACAATGATGGTATCTTTTTAAGCTATACTCTTTCATATCGCCCTGGTTTTTAATGTAGCTATGAGTAAGCACTCCTAAGTGTGAAACGCGTTAGCTGTCCCTGTTACCCCGTTGCTGTGACATGTAGTGCCTGTTTTATTTTATTTTATTTTTCCAAAAAAAGCCACGTTGGATTGAAATGCGGCTATCCAGACTTCTTCATTTTTTCCTCATTGCCTTGTGCATTGCCAGCACCCTTGGTTCCTGGAGAGGTATTTGTTGTTGGGGTGAGTCTATTTGGAGCGGCAATTTTTGTTTTGTTTTTAATGTAGCAATGGAACAAATGTCATTCTGATCAGATTTAGTTCAGCATGTCTCTTGTGATACACAGATTTTGATACATACTAATATAGCAGTACTTTGTCTTTAAATAGCTATGACCTTGCTGTATCTTTGTTCATTTAATTACATTGTTAGCATTACTCAAATGTTTCTGATAGAATTGATATGTTAGTAAACACGAGAATATCCTAGCAACCCCCTGTATTTAATATGACCATAATATGGTGGTTCACTATCACCTAATGACATGGATCTTAAAAAGTAACTAAAGTATTGTGAGCCGGGACTGCTTAGTGGTGGTCCTCGGCTGACCCTATGCTTCCCACTTCAGAAATCTGACATTCTTTAAAACTTCAGTCATACCTCGGAGAACAACACGGTCCAGGTGTAGTGGAAAAATACAGGAAATCTGAGGAGTTTAAGAGATTAAAAGGCTATCTTGCATTCCTTGGAGTGGAATTCTGTAATCTTTACCTGGGATGCTCCAAACTCCAAGACAAACACTGTCCGCCAATCATGAAAGTATATATTTTATATATATAAATAGTTTGTGTTATTACAAAATGATCCATTTACTTTCACTTGCTCTTTTTAAGTGAAACTTACTACACAAAAGGTTTTATTCAAGATTTACAAGAATAACTTATCACAAATTCTATCACTGTGCCGAGAATACATTATTTAAAAAATCAGCTGAATTTACATTATGCTGTAATAGAACCTTATAATAAGGGCAAACTATCACCTACGAGATTGGGAGCATTTTGTAGTGGAGATGATATGCTTTTGTGTCGTAGAGCAGTGGAAAAAAAGAGTTGGGACGCACATTAATGTGAACTAAGCACTCGTTCACACTAAATCAATAAGCTATGTTTAAAGCGGAGCTCCACCCAGATTTAATTTTTTTTTTAAAAGTCAGCAGCTACTAACAGTGTAGCTGCTGACTTTTAATAAGGACACTTACCTGTCCTACTCGCCCGCGATGTCGGTCCCCCGACGGCGATCGATCGCTGCTGGCAGGTCCCGGCTCCTCCATCCTGACTAAGGGAAACAGGCAGTGAAGCCTTACGGCTTCACTGCCCATTTCCTACTGCGCATGCGCCACTTGCACAGCACTTTGTGAATGGGCGGCTTGCCTCCTGGCATACACACAGTTCCCAGAAGGCAGCGCGCCCCATATACAAGAAGAGGAGACGGAAGTTCTCAATCCGAGGATAAGGAAGGGGCACATTAGAGGCAGATTAGGGGACTTCCGCATAGCAACGGGCATTTCGGGTGAGTATAAAAAGAAAAAAAAAATCCTTTAATTTTTTTTCTTTTTTTTAAATGAATTTTAGTGTAAAAAAAAATTCAGGGTGGACCTTCGCTTTAAGCGGCATTTATTCAGCATTCTTACAGGCTTTTAACCTGCGCTTCAACACCTGCCATGATTATTACAATGGACACCACAAAGGAGCAGTAGCGCTGTGTTGTGTTTAAAAATTAAGCAGCATTTCACTTATGAACGTTTGTCAGCTGCCTTATTGATTGCAATGGTAATGCTTTGTAACCGCACACTAAAAGCACCTAGAGGATTTATGGAGTGTTAGTGAAGCATTTATAAAGTGTTAGCTGGGCAATAGGGGAGAGCCAGTGAAGGTTCCTGTATCCCATAATGCACTTGGAAATAATAGAGAATTAGGACAGAGCAGCTCCAGCTACTTCCTGTTTGTACAGGGCAGCTGTGTGATAACAAACACCATTTGCTTCTGTGAGGCAATAGCATCAACCAGCCAGCAATACTGCCAGTGCCAGGCAGGAGCAGAGGCATGGAGCATTATATCCAGTGGCAAAGCTTTTTGTTTCAGCAAAATTGAGCTGGACAAAGCCAAGTGTCATTGAGATCAAAGTATACAAAGCCAGAGAATTCACAAAAATATCTGCTATCATACCACAACCTAACCACGCCTCAAAGTTG
This sequence comes from Rana muscosa, assembly GCA_029206835.1. Classification (NCBI taxonomy): domain Eukaryota; kingdom Metazoa; phylum Chordata; class Amphibia; order Anura; family Ranidae; genus Rana; species Rana muscosa. The sequence continues at coordinate 201,418,650 of CM055123.1, forward strand.
ATCACTTCCTCAAAATCACCTTCCCTTTAAACACTTCGCACTAGGAAAACAACACTTTCATGGGCATTTATCAAGCATTCTTGAAGCCTTTTCAACACTTCAAAAACACGTTATAAATGTGTGTGAACGAGCCTTAAGACATGCAGATTTCAAATGTTCAATAGCGGTCCAATATCCTCACTACAATAGTTTTCTATGTTTTTGTGATCATTTGGGTATCTTGAGGCTATACTTGCATACCGTCTGCCTGTGTTTATTGATATTTTCCACTGTTGTCTCTTATCTTATTGAACTTCCAAATTAGCCGGACATTGTACAGGTTTGGCTCAGGTAGCCTGGCCTCTCAGTTAGCAATTTTCCCAGCGTTTGATTTTCTTTCTCTGGACTACGCTTTCGAGATGGATTATCTGTGAGATCAACATTAAGGATTGGAGATCAATGTGAATATTTAACCCTGTGTGGGTTGATGCTTATTTGCCGAGCATGAGAGTGCAAGGCAACTTCATCTGGTGAGTGGACACCTAGAGGAGTGGAGTCACCATTTGCATGCAGTGTGGTTGATGAGCTTGATGTTTAGAGCCGTCTTACAACACTTTTTGAACTTACATTGATTTCCATTTTTCATATCTGAGGGACTGATTTAGTCTGTGGACTCTGCTCATTTATTTATTCATGTATGATATTTATCACTTGTCACTGGGTGATTTTCATTTATGATCACTGTTTACACATTATTCATTTGTCTTCTTTACTTATGCCGCGTACACACGGTCGGAATTTCCGACAACAAATGTTCGATGTGAGCTTTTTCTTCCGACTGTGTGTAGGCTCCATCGGACATTTGCTGTCGGAATTTCCGACAACAAAAATTTGATAGCTGGTTCTTAAATTTTCCGACAAGAAAAAGTTCTTGTTGGAAATTTTGATCGTCTGTATGCAATTCCGATGCACAAAAAAACACGCATGATCAGAATCAAGCAGAAGAGCCGAACTGCCTATTGAACTTCATTGATCATGGCTCGTCGTACGTGTTGTACGTCACCGCGTTCTTGGCGTTCGGAATTTCCGACAACATTTGTGTGACCGTGTGTATGCAACACAAGTTTGAGCCAACATTCCGTCGGAAAAAGAATCCACGGTTTTGTTGTCGGAATTTCCGATCATGTGTACGCGGCATTAGCGCTACTATTTACCTCATTCGTTTATATGGTAGATGTTTTATGATCATTTGTTTATTTAAGTGGCGGCTGTATCATTTAACTTCAGTTTAATATCCTGGCACAGTGGTGGGATCTATAGCGTAGGTGGACGTAACTTTGGACCCTTTGATTTTATTTATTGTATAGTTTGTTTTATACTATTTCTTTCCTTTTTATATGGAGGTGGGGCCTTTGAATTTGTTTATATATGCCATGCTTGTGCACTTGCAATGCTCATTTTTTTTGTGTCGGTTCAGTAGAGTGAAGTTCCATTTTGGATGGAGTGGGAAAGGGTTAGACAGGAAATAAGAGGAACCCCTCCCCCCCCCCCCGATCCATACTTAGACCCCTTTCACACTGAGGCGCTTTGCAGGCGCTATAACGCTAAAAATAGCGCCTTCAAAGAGAGGGCTTTCACACTGGAGCGGTGCGCTGGCAGGACGCTAAAAAAAGTCCTGCTAGCAGCATCCTTGGAGCGGTGAAGGTGCGGTCCTCCACCACTCCTGCCCATTAAAATGAATGGGCACCGCAGCTATACCGCCGGCAAAGCGCCGCTGCAGCGGCGCTTTGCGGGTGGTTTTAACCCTTTCTCGGCTGCTAGCGGGGGGGTAAAGGTGCCCTGCTAGTGGCAAAATAGCGCCGCACAATTGACGGTAAAGCGGCACTAAAAATAGTGGCGCTTTACAGCCGACGCACCTACCGCCCCAGTGTGAAAGGGGCCTTAATGTAGTATTAGACCTAAAATTAAAAATATAATATATTGCGGCTGATCGGTCATTAGCTGTGGTGGCTGCATTGTTTTTTGTTTTACATTTTTTCGCCCTCTGTTTTCACCTTTTGATTGGCCAGTAACATACCTCCTGGATTGGAGTGCCCCAACTCTGGATGAAAGAGCATGGGGGGGCAACTTTGGAAAGCAGCAATCTTGAAGGGAGGGGAGTGTATTGCCCCATACACACGATAGGAATTTCCGATGAAAAAAGTTGGAATTTTCAAATAGAACATGTTCTATTTTTTCCCGATGAAATTCCGTCGGAATTCCGATGGAAGTTTGATCGGAAAAAGGTCCGATCGTGTGTACGGGCATTAGATGCACTTGAAAATTTAGCTATACCAACACATTGAAGCTGAACTCCAGCAAACACTTTATAAGCAGTTACAGCAACAGCTTTTTTTTCTTTTCAGATAAAGGCTTTACACGTAAATAAAAGCTGATCATTGTTAGCACTCCTGTCAGTGGTAAATTGGTTGTCTCAACCCTGTAACTTCTAGATCTAGGAGAGCTTGTTCTGTTGAAAAACAACAGACCCACTGGTTAGATCACCAGGTGAAAATAAGGGAAAAAAGCCTAAAAATAAAACTAATGCAACCACAACATCTAAGAACTGGTAAGTAAATGTTTGCTTTTGAGTTCAATACTGCTTAAGAAAATACGTGATCTGGAATGGTTACTGCATGTGAAAATATCAATTTCTCTACTTTCCCATTATTATTATTTTTTTTGCAGGAGTAGAGAGGAAACTGTATATTCTTCCCTGCAGGCATACAGCCTTTGCCACACAAAGTAATACCAATGTTTGAATAGTTTCCATTGAATTCTTTTCCTAGCTTAGTAACTACAATCTAGTATCTACAAAAGGAAAAACTGTGTCTTCTGCTTCTGCTGCCTAAAGGCAAATGCCTACTGTGCCTTAAGGTAAATCCAGCCTTGACTGTGTATCAATTGGCCATTCAGTCACTCACAGTTATCATATGAGACTTCATGTCATTATTGCTAGTTGAAGCATTATTTGTAGTTTTGATATGCAGGTAATCGGGCTCTCAGATAACCATATCAACCTATAAAGTGGTTTGTTTAAAACCTTACATCTGAAAACATCATTTGTTTAGGACCCCTTAAAGAAAGGAAAATGGAGGATTTCCCCTTTATGGAATTCCCAGGTTTTCCTGGAACAGAAAGCTTTAATTGTGGAAGCTCATTTGTTCACCGTATGCCGCTAAAATCTGTTATTGAACACTTGCAGTACTACCACAAAATACAGATGTTCTCCTACAGGAACCATTTTTTGAACGCTTGGATTTTAGTCCACTGTATAGCAAAAGCAACAGCAAGGCAGGTTTCCTGCTGCTGTTTACATGGATGCAATGGTGGTGGGGGGCCCAGTCAAATGAGAAATTTGCATTTGTTGGGGACATACCCAGGGGAGGGCTGGGCCAGGGGGCAGGGTGGCAATTGCCTCCCAGGCCGCCCTAACTTATGTTCAAAATGTCCGGCAGCCGCTGCCCGCTACCATTTTCTTTTTTATTCTGGAATGAAGATATAGCGCTAAGTGAAGAAATTAAGCCCAATAGATTGGGCCTCCAATCAAACCAAAGTGATAAATAATATCAATATAATGAGTCCATACAGTGTCCATAGAAAATTTTCGTGTTGTGAAAAAAGAACATGTAGCACTGAAGGGTCATCACATAACTCTTGTACAAAAAGAGAGTTAGAATACTCTTACCGGAACGTTAGACCTGTGGTTTAGGCAGGTCAAATAGGCATACGAAATCCCAGTGGCACTCCTCATCAGTTAGTCTGGAAACTGGATCAGATGGGTCCCCAATTTAGACTGTCCGGTAGGCTCCCCGACTTGACAGCAGACTCTGGGTTTCACACTGATCCAGGTGGTCCTCCGATGGAACTGGAACCGCCACTCAGCAAGGAGACTCTTTACCACGGTGAATATTAGTAACCAGTGGCCAAAGGAAGCTATTACTTGACCAACCACCCATGTAAGGAGAAAAGAAGGGAAGGAATGCTCCAATGGTGCAGGTCAATGAGGGTTTATTCAACCAACATAAAAGTGATCACAAACAATAAAAACGTTTAAAAAGGGGTAGTGAATGAGGTAGTGTACCAAGTGGGCTTGGTACACTACCTCATTCACTGCCCCTTTTTAACCACTTCAATACCATGCACTTATACAGCTTCCTGCCCAAGCCAATTTTGAGCTTTCAGCGCTGTCGCAATTTGAATGACAATTGCGCGGTCATGCTACACTGTACCCAAACAAATTTTTTATCATTTTGTTCCCACAAATAGAGCTTTCTTTCGGTGGTATTTGATCGCCTCTGCGATTTTTATTTTTTGCACAAAAAATATAAAAATAGCGAAAATTTTGAAAAAAACGACGTTTTTCTTTGTTTCTGTAATTTTTTTTGTAAATAAGTACCTTTTCTACTTCAATGACGGGCACTGATAAGGCGGCACTGACGGGCACTGATAAGGCGACACTGATGGGCACCGATGAGGTGGCACCAATGAGGTGGCACTGATGAGGTGGCACTAATGGGCACTGATGATGGGCACTGATAGGCGGCACTGATATGTGGCACTGGTATGCGGCACTGATGGGCACTCATAGGTGGCACTGATTGGCACTCATAGGCGGCACTGATTGGCACTCATAGGCGGCACTGGTGGGCACTTATAGGCGGCACTGATGGGCACTTATAGGCGGCACTGATAGGTGGCACGGACGGGCACTGATAGGTGGGCACTTATGGGCACAGATGGGCACGGATGGGCACTGATAGGTGGCACTGATGGACACTAGTAGGTGGCACTGATGGACACTGATGCCCAGCAATGCCAGCCACCACACATTGTGGTAGTGCCAGTCAGTGCCCATTTGTGGGCACTGATTGGCATATTTTTGTTATGTTTTTTTATTTTATTTTTTGTTTTACTACATGTGGATGGCCATGGGGGCCATCCACATGCTTGGGGCTTCCCTGGTGGTCCTGGGAGGCTTCCCTGGTGGTCCAGTGTGGGTATCCGAGGGGGGGCTGCACTGATAAACAATCAGCGCGAACCCCCCCTGTCAGGAGAGCCGCCCCCCCTGTCAGACGCGAGTGAGGAAGAGCCGATCAACGGCTCTTCCTGTTTACATCCTGATCAGCCGTGATTGGACACGGCTGATCAGGTGGTAAAAAGCCTCCGCCGGAGGCTCTTTACCGAGATCAGTGTAGCGGTGTGTCAGACTGACACACTGCTCCACCGATCGCCGCGATGCACGCCCCCCCGGGCGCGCGGCGGCTGTTATCCTTCAGGACGTCATATGACGTCCAGTGTGGATAACACAACCACTTCCCGGACGTCAATATGCTATTGACTGGGCGGGAAGTGGTTAAACGTTTTTATTGTTTGTGATCACTTTTATGTTGGTTGAATAAACCCTCATTGACCTGCACCATTGGAGCATTCCTTCCCTTCTTTTCTCCTTACATGGGTGGTTGGTCAAGTAATAGCTTCCTTTGGCCACTGGTTACTAATATTCACTGTGGTAAAGAGTCTCCTTGCTGAGTGGCGGTTCCAGTTCCATCGGAGGACCACCTGGATCGGTGTGAAACCCAGAGTCTGCTGTCAAGTCGGGGAGCCTACCGGACAGTCTACATTGGGGACCCATCTGATCCAGTTTCCAGACTAACTGATGAGGAGTGCCACTGGGATTTCGTATGCCTATTTGACCTGCCTAAACCACAGGTCTAACGTTCCGGTAAGAGTATTCTACCTCTCTTTTTCTACAAGAGTTATGTGTTGACCCTTCAGTGCTACATGTTCTTTTTTCACAACACGAAAATATTCTATGGACACTGTATGGACTCATTATATTGATATTATTTATCACTTTGGTTTGATTGGAGGCCCAAATTATTGTGCTTCATTTCTTCACTTAGCGCTATATCTTCATTCCATGTTTATTAATTTGAAGCCTCGTACACACGGCCGAGATTCTCGTCGAAAAAAACATGTCGTTTTTTTCGACGAGATTCTTGGACAAGAAACTTGTCCCAGCCGAGTGTACACACGCTCGATTCAAAGAACCCGCAGTTCTTTGAATGGAGCGTACGCGGTGACGTCATCGACTACGACGAGCATGCGCTCGTCACATTCGATGTCGTCGCCGCCATCTTGGTATACCCTACCTATGCCTAGGAAGCTACCGCGCATGCGTCAAATTCATTTCGAACATGCGCGGGCTTCCGGGAGGACAGGTAAGTGTACACACACTCACTTTTCTCGTCGAGAAACATGCCGACGAGAATCTCAACGAGAAAATAGAGAGCAGGTTCTCTATTTTCTCGTCGAGATTACTTGTCGGTTTTCTTGACGAGAAACCATACACACGAACGAGTTTCTCGGCAAGACATCTCTGCCAGCAAGTTTCTTGCTGGTTCTTGGTCGTGTGTACGAGGCCTTCGTCACATTTTATGTAGCATCTTTATTTTTATTCATTATTTTAGATTAGCGCAGTATTTTCTCTCTTTATATGCACTCTTTTTTATTCTGGTCTAGGAAGTCGGGCCGGGGGCAAGGCCATGGCGGCCGATCACTAGCTGTTGCATTCCGGGAGTTGTAGTCCGCACTCAAGCTTCTGGTGGGTGGAAAACACAGCAGTGCAGAGGAAATTACAACTCCCTGGGACCGGATTCTTGGAAGCAGGAAGAGGCAGGGTGTGCCAGGGAGTCGGGACGCAGGGCTGCAGGGCTAGGCGCTGGCTGCAACTTGACCCCAGGATCAGGAGTGTTACCCCCCTGGAATCCGTGGCGTGCAAGGACCTGCTGAGCTAAGATCGCTGAGGTGAGAGACCCTTACACCCCTAGCTGACAACCCCCATACACCCCATGTAACCTGCCCCAGTGATCAGGCTGCATTGATGGGCACTGGAGTTGGCTGCACTGATGGGCACTGGTGAGGCTGCATTGAAAAACCAGGTGGGCCATGGATGGTGAGCTGATTTGGCGGTTCAATGAGCCACTTGACTGGACTTGCCCCCCAGGCCCAAGGCTGCCAGCCCTCCCCTGGACATACCTGTATATCATTTACTAACCTTTTCACATAATGAAGCTCCTGGAATGCTAGCTCTTTTTGAATGAGATAATCTGTGTTTTAGGTATATTGATCTTTTATATTGTATTATTTTTATCATTTTATTCTGAACTTACAGGCAAACACCACGACTAAGCACTTCTAGAATAATATGATCGTTCAATATTATCAGTCTGTAGTAACCACTGATATTCCAGTTCCCAGCATTATAGGCCAGATGCTAAAAACTTTATGGGGGTTGTTCTTCAGTAACAGCTTTACATTTCTTGACTATATGTTCATATGTACAACGTTGTACAAAAAGAGTTCAAAGTTCAGTTTTTTTAACCCAAAAACATTTTATGAACAGCTGTACACCTTAGCAGTAGAATGTACAAAGGGGGAACATCGTTTGGGCCCACTTTTTTAAAACGGAGGCCACCCAGCCCTGTTATTCATTTATAGGTTTTCGTTAAACGTAACTCAACTTTTGTTGAGAAAAAAACATTCCCCTCTGGATAATCTATGTACGTTGCAGGGATTATAACAAACTTTGTTGCAGATTCCTACTTTTTTTTATTCTGAAATCACTGTTTGTTCCTCTGTGCTGAGTGGGTCTAAGGCTACTTTCACACTGAGGCGCTTTGCAGACGCTATAGAGCTAAAAATAGCGCCTGCAAAGCGCCCTGAAAGAGCCTCTTCTCTCACTCCAGCGTGAAAGCCCGAGGGCTTTCACACTGGAGCGGTGCGCTGGCAGGATGCTCAAAAAAGTCCTGTTAGCCGCATCTTTGAGGCGCTGTAGAAGCGGTGTATACACAGTGCAAAAACGACAGCGGCGCTTTACCGCCGACGGCGCGACGCCTCAGTGTAAAAGTAGCCTTATGGGAGTGGTTTCATAATTATCAGTCAGCTGTGGCAGCTGCAGAGCACTAAGGAGGAAAGCTGCCGGGCCTGCATCACTTTAAACGTAATTTCCCTATTGGGAGTATCTCACCAAAAATTAAATTTTTGTTGCAGGGGATGCCTGAAATCTGACTTGTATCTTAAGCAGACTTCTGGGAAAATTGGTGAGTCAATCACACAAGCAGGAAATTATGTTTCTGGGGAGTGGTCAGTACACATTCTGTGTACAGAACAACTCCAGGTAGCCATATTACATTGCATTTTCAGAAAATTACAGCGGCTGCAGATTGAAAAGGAAAGGTAATTTTTCAATAACATTAAATTACAATATGACTTGTGTCGCAATTGTATACACAATATATCTTTTTTTCTTTATTTGCTATTATTTTTCCCCATGAAAGTGGAGTTACCCTTTAAATGTTTTGATAAGTAATGGGTGTTGGGGGACACTGTCCCTCTAAATATGCAAAATAAAGTATCCAAATTATCCAATAGGAATTTCTGGAATATTGTGGAATTCCCTTTGGGACTTTATAAAAGGGCTGCAGAGTGTTTTTCCATGCAGTGGTCAGTACTACAGAAAAAAGAGCTCCCTCCCTTCCCAGCATTTTGTGTGGTCGGGTCATCCCGGAATTCTGGGGGGGTGGACGTATTCTTTGTTTAATAAGGTTTAAGCTGCTCGAGTTCTGACAACTGAGCAAAGCCTGCTTGATGTTTGTTATTCAAGTTTTTGATAAATCTATTTGTTGTTATATGAATTGTAAACCATTAAAGTGCCGTGGCCATTTTCTGCCAAAATACTATGTTTGTGAGTTGTTTTTTTACATGGTTGTATCTGGGGAATAATTTGGTGGGCGGGTATGGCCTGCAGTCCCATAAACAGCAAGTGTGAAGGAAGTGACATGCGATTTCAAGAATCGTTCCATATCATTTACTATAAATTACATAGATACTCTTCCTTTGGCACTCACTGACTTCATGCTAATTCAATATATTTTTCAACAAAATCTGTTATATTTTGTATGACTTCTTTACAGTTATAGTAATGTTTTGCATACAGTTAAAGCGGAGCTCCACCGTTAAAAAAATATTAAAAGCCAGCAGCTACAAATACTGCAGCTGCTGACTTTTAATATATGGACACTTACCTGTCCTGGAGTCCAGCGACGTCTGCAGCATAAGACGAGCAATCGCCGGTGAGGGAATCAGGAAGTGAGGCGTTCCGGCTTCACTGCCCGGTTCCCTACGGTGCATGCATGAGTCACGCAGCGCCGTCCTCACTGGTCCGCGCTGTGTTCTGGGAGCCGTGTGTTCCCCAGAACACAACGGGGCGGGGGCGGGAAGTGACGCACTACCCACAGAATACCCGCAGAGAGGACTCCCGGTGTGGGTGCAAATACCTGTCTTAGACAGGTATCTGCACCCCCCTCCCCCTTGAAAGGTGTCAAATGTGACACCGGAGGGGGGGGAGGGTTCCGATGAGCGGAAGTTCCACTTTAGGGTGGAGCTCCACTTTATGGGGCGAAGAGCCAAGTTCCATTTTCTTTTTATTTATTTTAGCATGTCTTTTACTGACATAGTATGGAGAATGTTTCAGGCTAGCTCATAGTACAACTGCTTCTGAAAACTCTGAAGAATATGCTACAGAGAAAATTAGGGTTAGCCAGACAGTATATACCTGTAAAATATTTTCCAGTTTTAAGCTTCATCCCAGCTTAAAACTCCCCATATGCCTTTAATTTCACCTGGTAATCTTGCAAATAAAGCACTTCATGCCCCTTTATGTCCACACTTTTTTCCCAGTTATATCTATGGAAAGAACCATGAATGTCACATAGGCTGGACATGTCTGTATTTGTTTCTTCTCTGTTACATGATGGATTAATGGGACTAGTTAACATACTAAAGATGAGGATGTATTTTCTGTACTTGCTGAAAATGTTCTTAAAAACAAATTTAACCAAAAGAGCTAAAGACTGTAATATATTACATTGTTGTTTTTGGATTTAAAAATGCACCCTTGCAATGGGCCCCCCTCCGCACTGCAAGAATAACTGCTCGTTATGTCTAAGGGATTTTACAAGAAGCTCTGTCACTTACCTGATTTCTTGCTCTGGCTAGTGCCAGCGCTCTCCTCCTCCACTGATAGCTCTGATCTATGGGTAGAGCCTCAGTGTCATCACATACAATACAGGGACATTAACTCTGTATGGTATGCTGAGGAGGCTGGAGTGTGACTGCAGCTTATAAAGCAGCTGCTGCAGTGAGGGGTAAGGTAAGTATTTACACCCTAGTCCTTTGTCCCTAGGCTTAGGTTGGCCATACATTATACAATTTTCTTGTACAATTTACTTTTAGATTTACCAAAACCATATGATATGAGATCAAACAGTTGAAGGTAAATCTAAAGGAAATTTAATTATGAAAATTGTATAATGTACGTATGGCCAGCTTAAACAAGCATTTAACCCTTGAGTCTAAGATAGGTGTAGCGGGGTCCTCAATTTAGGGGTAGTGTTTGAGTGGTAGTTATGCTCAAACACCTAAATTGTTAGGACATTATCAACCATTTTTGTCTGCAGGAAGAGTATCGGTGTGCTGTTCCCTGTGGCCTGCAGGTGGCGCTGCCATAGTGGGCCAGGGTTGAACCGCTGATACAGTGCTGTGCCTTGTGTGTCCCCTCTCGGCAACCATACCATGGGAGGGATCGGCATGCTGTGTATACTGGGAGAGGATATAAAAGGGGCAGACGCTGCCTGTTCAGGGTCTTCTTCTTCTTCGTCGGTGGTCGGGAGTCCTACTCCCAGGGAGTGTGTGTTCCTGTCCGCCCTGGGCACCTTTGGCCCAGGGGGCAGAGGTCGGTGAATTAGTCTCGGGCACCTTTAGCCCTGGGGCTGCAACTCAAGGCCTTGGGCCCAGCACCTTCGGCTGGGGCCCGTCAAGGATTGAGGAATCTCAGGGTGCGGCCTTGCGAGGGGACCCTTATCTTAGACGAGGAGGCCGGGGAAAGAGTACCATTTTGGCTGCTAGTCCCTATCTAGGGAGACTATCCAAATGGGCCAAGTCTGCTTGAGAAGCCAAGCAGTGAAGTGTATTATGTTTGTACCTGGACCTCTCCCACACCTTATGCTGTCCTGTTCTCTCTCCAACCTTTCCTATCAGGGACTGTTGTTTAAGAGAAATAAACTCTACGTTGGAGTTACAGCTGGTGTGGACATTGAAGTCATTGGGGGAGATAGAGACTTGTCTTTGTTGGCTACAGAGATAAGAACCATTCGGAGGGAGTATCTGGCTGCGGAGACCCATCGCAACACCGCTCAACCTCCTCACACAGGAGGGTACGGGCATGTAGAGCCGGGTGTGCCCTTTCCTCCTCCGAGGAGCCAAAATACAAGGAGGAGAGTGTGGTAGGCGCTTCATAGGGATAGACTTCTGGATCAAATAATAAAATCCCTTTACGTCACTAAAGTGACACACTATCTAATACAGAAACAGAAATGTCTGAAAGCATCAATATTCAGAGCTTATGTAGAGCGTGAAGATTTGCCTTGATGACCACTAGAAAGGTGTGTATTCCATCTTTTCTAGTTAAGGACAGGGTCACCTTAAAGCCAAGGCAAAGATTACACAATTATTATGGGTGTTTCATGTCTAAGGTGAGATACAATAGTCCACAAGGATGTAATTAATGACCACCCAATGTTCCTGCATGATTATAATTGCAACCTATGCATAGAAACTAAGCTTAAAAAACATTGATTACCTGGTGGTAATCTCAAAGTATACAAATGAACAGTATGGCACTTGTACAGTTCCGTCATTATGGAATTCCAATATACTGTACAAAACTTACGTGTAGCAGTATGCTTGAGGATTGCCCTTTAAACAGGTCCCCTAGGCTTACAGTGGGTGGAACACAAGATTGGGTGCTGTGCTTGTGATATAGAACACAGGGATGCGCCAACCAAGATGCAGCCTGGATAACAGGGTCCTTCACTAAATTCCAAGAAGTATACTGGGGAAACCTTGCCATTCACTAGGCCTAACTTTCCCTAGCCAACTTGTACCTGTCTTTATTTGAGTACCCCCAGCACTAAAATGCATGCCAAAGTGACCAAGCAGGGGTTATGTATAAAATAGCCTTTTTGAGTTCATCATGACTTTCCAAGTCTCGGGAGAGCTCTGTGTCCCCCAGGATAGCCGCGGGGAGCCCATTGCAGAGGACAAGTCAATATATTGTAATGCAGATTTCACCTAGCACCAAAGGCAATGTGCAAGTAAGTGAGCAATCTGTGGATTACTGCCTAACTCCCTGCTCTGCTATTGGAAGTCCCGCCCATTGGGATGGCAGCAACTGGCAGACAGCACCATCCTATACAGTGACAATTCAAAAATATTGTATTTCCCTTCATTTTCAGTCCCAGTCAAAAAGGTCACAAGGAAAACTAGAGAGGTTGAAACTCCCCAGCAGTGAATGACACAATTAAATCTGACAGGGGAGCTAAACCGAATATATCAAAAACTAAAGAAACAATAACATATCACAGAAACATTTCATAACTCTTCTCCTTATTATATGCATGTGGTTTTTCTTAGCACATTCATGCTTCTCGCTTGTTTTATTTTGTCCTCTAACCTGAATACTTAATGTTCCCATTAACCTGGACCTGAATAAATTATAGACATTTATTCCATGTGAACTGTTGCTATGAATATCTCACAATCAATCAATGGATGTGCACATACATAATTACACTACAAATTCTTACAGCTATTATGTGGTCTGCACACTGCTCTGCAGCCATTTGCATGAATGGGTTTGCAAAAGGTTTATTTGCTGTTAAATTGAATTTCTGGAGATTACATGTCCCTGAAGAATCTCTTCCCTTAGAGATAATCTGTGCTGCAAATCAGCCGACACTAAATGGGGAACTCAATGCAGCAAATATAGACTTTAGTACGGTAAAAATCTGGGCAGAAAATAATTCTACTTTCCTTAGCATTCATGCAGTCATTTTGGTAATGGAATGGATTACTTTAGCTGAGATGTAATTTGCTGTAGCCACTGGCGGAAGAGGGAGGAAATAAAAGTCTTATCCTGACAATTGTTTCAGTCTTGTTCCCCCAAATGCTTCAAGGTTGTTATAATAAATGAATGGCATCAATCAGGGTTTTGTTTCAATAGCTGCCATTTTCTATCAAAGACCTATCCCTTATGCCGCGTACACACAACCGTTTTTAATGTCATTGAATAAAACAGCATTTTTCTCGACGTGATTCTTCTCAAGCCTGCCTTGCCTACACACTATCATTGAAAAAAATGCTTGAGTAAAGCGCGGTGACGTACAACACGTACGACGGCACTATAAAGGGGAAGTTCCATTCGGATGGCGCCACCCTTCATGTTAGTAAAGTTTGTTGAGAGACAATTCGTGCTATTCAGCCTCGTGCTTTTCAGTCCGTTACAGCGTGACGTATGTGCTATCTCCATTACGAACGCTAGTTTTACCAGAACGAGCGCTCCCTTCTCATACTTGATTCTGAGCATGCGCATTTTTTTTCACGTCGTTAAAGCCTACACACGGCCGTTTTTTATGACGAGAAAAACGGCGAGGGGAAAAACGACGAGAAAAATTAGAGCATGTTCCAATTTTTTTTTTCATGCCCATTTTTCACGTCGTAAAAAATGCTCTGAAGCCCCCACAGGATCATTTTTAATGACCATTTTAAAAAATTGCATTTTTCTCTTCATTAAAAACGGTCGTGTGTACGCAGCATAAGAGCTGAACTCCTGGTCCGGTTGATAATTACACTAATTAACATCAACCCAGTGGGCTGAATGAAAAAAAAAATGGAAGAGCTCAGGAGGAGATTCCTAGACCTAACAATCCGCTGTTAGTACACCGATCTCCCCTGCTGAGCTATTGTGTTTTGACAGGGGGATGGCCCCCCCCCCCCCCGGCATAACACACTGGTCAGCTCTCTTAGCCATTGGCTGAGAGCGCTGATCAGGTGCCAATTACCAGACCTTTTTCGGTCATGCTTCTGTCGGACCGGCTGCCGTATACACGGGACAAATGTCAGCCAGTTTCTATTCAACCAGCCAATGCCACCCGGTATTGGGCCTGTGTGTATGGCCCTTTACTGTACTTACAGGACTGATCATTTGATCAGTACTATGCTTACTTGCCCAGTTGTTAACACAATTATTATAATTAGTCTCTGTCATGCCGTTGTATACAAATTAATAGAAGATGTGCATGAAAAATCAAGTTTGGGTATATCAGATCATATTCGGAAAAACACAGAAGTAATGTATAAAGGACAAGGAAACCGGATTAGTTAAATCCTGAATTTGTGCTTGTTCAGATATGGATTATCTTTGCTATAGTTATGTGTTTGTGGGTCAATACAAACTGAAAATTAGCATGACCTTTCCCATAAGAATACTTTGCAGTTGAAATTACACACAGAAAAAAGATAAAATATATAAAGTAGTTCTTTACTAATAACTGAATCATTCTGTAAACTACAAAACTATTTGTTTCTAATATTTACTGCTATAGATAGTAATCGTACCTAGAAACAGGATCGGAAAATCACTCAGTCATTGTTTGCAGCTTACTGTAGTTTTCATTTTACTGAATGGCATTGTTATCAGTCTCCAGTTCCATTTGTGCTTGCACAATCACTGCTTACCTCAGTCACTGTCACTAAGCAATCTGCTCTGATAGAAGCACACATTTTTCTGAGTTTCTCAAGATGTATTTTATCCACAAACCAAATATGATTACGCTTACTGGAAGATAAGCAATATATTTGCTTTGTTACATGGTGTAAGTAATAATTCTGACCATACATAGACAGGTCTTTTCTTTTTTTAGCTATGCCAGTAATATGAAGAAAGATCACCGCTCTGAAGCCTCTGAATCCATGTAATGCTTCCGCCCCACTCCAAGTACACACAGGTGCTGGCCCTCACAAAATTAGGTGAGGAAAGAAAAAATTCTGGATGGCCGCACTCTGCAAAGGATGCTGGTTTATTAATAAAATCCACAAATACAGCAAAGGCACTCAAAAGTGAACACAGAGATAGGCTAACGCGTTTCACATCATGAGATGCTTACTCATAGCTATGAGTAAGCATCTCACGATGTGAAATGCGTTAGCCTATCTCTGTGTTCACTTTTGAGTGCCTTTGCTGTATTTGTGGATTTTATTAATAAACCAGCATCCTTTGCAGAGTGCGGCCATCCAGAATTTTTTCTTTCCTCACCTAATTTTATGCCAGTAATATGTAAAGCCTAGTACACACAATCCGTTTTTCTTCCCTTCAACCCAGCGGGCTGAATGAGAAAAAACTATAGAGCTCGGGAGGAGATCCTGTACTAACCATTCGATGATCTCCCCTACTGAGCTGTTGTGTTCTGACAGGGGGGCGGCCCCTCCACCAGAACACACCGGTCAGCACTCTTAGCCATTGGCTGAGATTGCTGATTGGATGCAGACCGGCAGACCTTTTTCAGTCATGCCCCTTCGACAGAAGTCGGATGTTCGGCTGGCTTCTGTTGGACCGGCTGCCGCACACACGGGCTGAATGTCTCCGATACCGCCCGATATTAGGCCCTTGTGTAAGGCCCTTAATACACTAATACTAGCTATGCATCCAATCCAAAAATTTTCATGGTAGGGGAATTGTAGTGGTTAACACCCTTGTGACTGGAATAATTGCTGTTTTGATGACATTGATCTGTTACGTCATCACTGTTCCCCCTAACGTGTGACCATAGATGTTTGGATGTATGTGATGTAACATTCTATTCACAATACACATTTTCATGCAAGGTTATATGAACTCAATAAGGCACGCAAGTATGTGCGTATGCAAAAAGTATAATTTTATACACTAGTGCTGACCTACTAATGAAGGCACGCTTCTACGCGAGAAAGTCTTCATCTTAGCAGCAGTTGCAGGCACATAAAGGAAAACTTCACAACAGCTCCAATGAGGGAAGAGGTATGGGTTCAGTATTGGTTTGATCTTAAAGTAAAAGTCCAGTCAAAACCTAAGGGTCCTTTCCCACGGGCGGTCCGCCGGCGGACTCCGATTTGCTTAGCGGGGAATCGCTCCACTGATCCCCACTGAGCAGGCGGATGACAGGTCCGTGTCCGCTCACTGTGCAGAGACGGACCTGTCAAAGCCCCGCTTTCCTCTATAGGGAGATTGGAGGAAAATCGACCGTCTGTCTGTTTTCATCCGATCCGCCAGACAGATGGAGAAATAGGATCTCTATCCGTCTGGATTTCACAGACAGGATCAGATCAGATAGCAGCAGGTGTCAGCAGACATGTCACCGCTGACATCCGCCGTTCTATAGGAGTGAATGGAGCATCTGATCAGGTCTGCCTGAAAAACTGACAGGCGGACCTGATCGGAAAGCCTGTGTGAAAGGGACCTAACTCAGCTTAAACCTACTCCCACCCCCATTCTAAGCCCTTTGCTAACTACCCTGTAAAGGCAAGATGTGTATACTTACCTAATGTAAGGTCGCTCTGGTCTGATCACGTAATCTCCCCAGCGGGCAGGTTCAGGGGAGAGGAGAGAGCAGCAACAACGGACTCCTGGGGGGGGACGTCACCCATAGACTTACTATGGGACATCAGCTATTGGCTGTTCCTCCTCTACACTGAAGCCAGCACAGGGACCTGTTCATATGACCAGACCAGAGCGTCCTTTGATTAGGCAAGCATACACATCTTTATTTTATAGGTTAGTTGGCATAAGGTTTGGAATGGGGGTGGGATTAGGTCTAAGCTAGGTTTTGACCGGACTTCTACTTAAACTTCTGCTATCTGCCTTAAAGTGTATCTCCATTTTTGTGGAGCTAAAGGGGGTCTATATATAAATGATTTCATACAAATTGTATCCAGACTTCACACATTTTCCAATGGATTCCAATTAGAAAAATGTGTGAAGTGTGGGTGAATGTTGCATGGGCATTGTGTAAAAAAACCTTTATAAATATACAACTAAGTTTCTTCAGATGCCCAAACTCAGCACTTCTAGTAAGGTACACATATACACTATATTGCCAAAAGTATTGGGACGCCTGCCTTTACACACATGAACTCCCTTCCTTTTTCACAGGTTCTCTATATTTTTTTAGTGTTGCACTTAGTGGCCTTGGTTGCCCTCCCTGACCAGATGCATACTTACATGTTCCTGCTAAGATCTTTGTCATGCTGCCTTTTCAGCGCCACACAGCCTCTTCTTCATGGGTGTGCGCAGCCTATTGCATTAGGGTGTGCACCACAAAGCTCAAACACACACTACCGATTGCTCACTGAGTTCATTCAGAAAGGAAAGGGGTCAGCAAACTACATATTTACCAGTCCCTTCCCCACATTCATCCTAAAACATCCCGCAGCATCAGCCGCTGGGAAAGGAGAGGAGGGAAGCCAGCAACGCTGTGGGGGGAAGGGGGGGCTAGGGCAGTAGGGGGAATCTATGCTGCACAGGGTGATTAGGGTGTGCCTGGGCACACCTGGCACACCCTGTGCGCACGCCCATGCTCTTCAAGATCTTCGCTATTGGGATCTGTCCTTTCCACATCTGAAAGTCCCAAATTCTATTAATTGTAACGGCCATTTTATAATAGTGCACAAAGCAAGGTCCATAAAGACATGGATGAGCGAGTTTTGGATGGAGGAACTTGACTGGCCTGCACAGAGTTCTGACTCTCAATAGAACATCTTTGGGATGAATTAAAGCGAGACTGCGAACCAGGCCTTCTCATCCACATCAGTGCCTGACCTCACAAATGCTCTTCTGGAAGAATGGTCAAACGTTCGCATAGACACACTCCTAAATCTTGTGGACAGACTTCCCAGAAGAGTTGAAGCTGTTATAGCTGCAAAGGGTGGGCCAACACAATATTGGACCCCATGGACTAAGACTGGGATGCCATTAAAGTCCATGTGCGTGTAAAGGCAGGTGTCCAAATACTTTTGGTAATACAGTGTACCTGGCCTTGCTTTACCAATATCTTTACTATGTGGCCCACTTAGCCTCTTCTTCTTTACAGCTGGACCCTGCAAGTATAAAATGGCCATTACAATTAATAGAATTTGGGACTTTCAGATGTGGGAGGGACAGATCCCAATAGCGAAGATCTTGAAAAAGAGGCTGTGTGGCGCTGAGAAGGCAGCATGACAAGGATCTTAGCAGGAACATGTACGTGTGAACCTGGTCAGGGAGGGCAACCAAGGCCACCAAGTGTAGCACTAAAAAATATGGAGAACCTGTGAAAAAGGAATATGGGAGCAATTTTGCATAATTTGTTTTTAAAACACAATTGAAGACACTTTTTTGTTGGGGAGGTTTAGAAAAATAGGTTTTTATTACTGTCTACAGCTTTCTGTTGGGTTACCCTCCACCCCATCCCCCTTATTCTTTGCCTAGGTGTACTAAAACTGAGGCAAAATCTCCCCAGAGTAGTCACAAACTGCAAAGAAGCCTGGCAGAAGTTCTTTCCCAATATATTCAATTACAAATTGAGATTAGGGCTAGGTTCACACTGATGCGAATTGGATGCGGTTTCTCTGCATCCAATTCGCATTTCAGGAGAGTGTGACCGTCTCTCAATGGAGACGGTTCACACAGCTCCGGGGCGGCCACGGTCTGCTAGAAAAAGGTCCTGTGCATCTTTGGCTCCGTTTCAGGTGTGAGTTCAGGCAGATATTCGGACCTAATTCGTACCTGAATCGGTGTACAGGGAGGCACCAGACCCCCTGCTGTGAGCCGTAGCTGCAGCAAGTGTAAACCCAGCCTAAAGGGCAAGCCCCAGAGTTTTCATTCTTTTCCCCACCACTTAGTGAGTGACATCCTAGAACAAGTACACAGGTCAGATGTCCAGGGTGGGTGTAGCTAACCTCCTCTGGGTCCCACACTGAACAGGTGAGTGGGCATGAAAGCATATTCTACCCATCCCATTGGGGATGATGATCAGCAATTTTGAATTATGATAAGAGCGAGGCTTCCCTAGAGCCTTGAACCCAGGGACTGGGCTTGCCCTATAGCAGCCACTGATTAAATCACCATGTGAGCAAAACATTGTATAAATTCTGTGTTGGGTTCTGATGAGGATATGGCCATTAGGAATTCAAATGAAATCCAGATAAATAAATGGAATGCATTTGGCAAAAATCACAAGCATTGTATGCAGTATTGGGTTGAGAAACAACACGTGCACACGTTTTACAGGGAATATATTTGCATTTTAAAGTAATTACTAACATCTCATGTAGAGAGCTCAGATATATTCACTCTTGGCAATGAACACGAAAAGCAGATTTTTGCAAGTAAATTGTGATCAGACGTTTACCCCGATTATGGATAGGGCTATGTTCAAAGTTTGTGCTGCCCAAAACACATAAGGATGATCCTTTGTACAGAGCCTTGAAATAGAAATGTAGTACACAGTATACACGCAGTGTTGTCATTAGACTGGGCAGTCCATCAATGAGAAGCCTGCATTAAAAGAGATGGCAGTTGTTTTGCCTAAGCTGAAGAGACACTTGAATGTGGTTGTTCTGTACAGTTTTCACACCCCATCTTCTTGTTCATCCAGTTCTATTACTAAATTTACCCACTGGTGTTTGTTGGAGATCATGCAAGGTTAAAATAAGGTATACAGATAAACAGTTTCAGCTTGAGATGCGTTATGGCAAAAATATATAACTGTGCATAATACAAAGCCTTGGATCCAAGCACTCAAATCTAATATAGCTTAAACATGTTAATATTTAACATGATAACTCAAGTTGTTTAAAATCTTTTTAATCTGCAACTTAAATTGCAATACCTGGTGATCCTCTCTATAACATGGCACTAAACTTTGGTTTTAAAACATTCTATTCAAGTATGTATTATTCATTTTCCTTGATTTTTTATTCTTTAATTTAAATTCCAAATTCTTTAAAAAAAAAAATTGCAGCTGTGATCTGATTTTCTGTTAGAGGGTGGCTATGTTCATTTTCCATGGTCCCACTGGGGCTGATTTACTAACGAAGTAGAGAATGCTTACTTTGTAAAGGGAATTTTCACTTATCCTAGTAAATGAGATAAAACAAGGTCAAATTCACAAAGAATACCTAATCATGTGCAAGTAAAATGAAAAAAAACAGGATTTATGTTTGCACGTCATTGAATGATTGAAGTTTGCAGAACTACACCTCATTGACTAAGCTAAGCTACATTTTTTTATTTTTTATTCTTTATTTATATAAAAGGAGGCAGAGAGTACAATATGTCATCACATTCCATCAAATACATACACAGTCTCTTTCAGCCTTATTGCATTTAGGCTGACTTAATAATCCACAATTTTGTACACCTGTATATATACATAAACCTTTGTACATCCACATATACCCCTGGTATCTTCAACAGATCTCCCTCTTATCTTCGTGGTCTAAAAGCTAAAGAGACTATCGCCAATACCTCACATTTTGCCCCATGGACTCTCTGATCCTCCTTTTTATTTTTATCTTTTACAAAATACAACAAAACCCAAATCAAACAAAACAAAACAAAACAAAAAAAGGAAAAAAGTATAAATTATATCCCCCCGGGGAGGGAATAGGGGGAAAAAAGCCCACACCCATTCCCAGAGGAGACGGAAGGCTTCCATACATTTATAAGATACCCAGGCGGGTTGACCTCACTCCTCAGAAATACTTTCCATCATTCTCTTCCCTTCTTCTGAATATATAAATAAATCCCAGGCTGACCATGTTTTAGCATATTGCTTTTTTCTGTTTTGAGCCGAGAGCACTAAGTCCTCCATAGCCCCAATATTTCTGACCCTATTAACCCTTTCAATACAGGGCTTTTTATACCACTTCCATACTGGGCCTATTCTGGCACTTCTCTCCTACATGTACAAATCATCATTATTTTGCTAGAAAATTACTCAGAACCCCCAAACATTATATATGTTTTTTTTAGCAGACACCCTAGGGAATAAAATGACGGTCGTCTTTTTATCTTGCATGGTATTTGCGCAATAATTTTTCAAACGCCTTTTTTTGGAAAGAAAATGGTTTCATGAATTAAAAAATAACAATACAGTAAAGTTAGCCCAATTTTTTTGTAAAATATGAAAGATTATGTTACGCCGAGTAAATAGATACCTAACATGTCACGCTTTAAAATTGCGCACACTCATGTAATGGTGCCAAACTTCGGTACTTAAAAATCTCCATAGGCGACGCTTTGAAATTTTTTACAGGTTACCAGGTTAGAGTTACAGAGGAGGTCTAGTGCTAGAATTGTTGCACATGCTCTAACGCACGCGGCGATACCTTACATATGTGGTTTGAACGGTGTTTACATATGTGGGCAGGACTTACGTGTGCGTTCGCTTCTGAGCGTGAGCTATTGGGGACAGGGGCTTTTTTTTACATTTTTTTTTTTATCAATTTTATTCCTATTACAAGGAATGTAAACATCCCTTATAATAAGAATGGTGTGTGACAGGTCCTCTTTATGGAGAGATGTGGGGTCAATAAGACCCCACATCTCTCCTCCAGGCTGGAAAAAATAAATCACCGATCTCATGCTTTCAGCCGCAATCGCGGCTTTGTTTACCTTTGGGAACCCGGGCGTGATGTCATCACATCGCGCCCGGGCCTCCGATGGTCATAGAGATGACTGGTGACCATCTGGTCACCAGTCATCTCTATGCTCGTCATGTGACCAACCACCGGCGCCGGACGATTCTTTCTCCAGGCCCCCGATGGCACGGGAGAGCCCGGAGAAGCACCGGATGGCGGCGGGAGGGGGCGATGTCCCCTCCCGCCGCCTACTAGAGCGATCAATTGGTGGAACTGCCGCTATGATCATTCTTATGGTGCGCAGAATCGCCGGCAAAAGAGAAGGATATCTGAATGATGCCTCTAGCTGCAGGCATCATTCAGATATCCCCCCACAAAGCACAGGATGTCATATGACGTCCACCCGGAGGGAGAGAGGGTTCCTGCCGGCGTCATTTTACAATGGCCCGGTATGGAAGTGGGTAAGCCACAATGCAATAGAAGGCAGTTTAGAGTCTCTCCAGCAAAGAGTAACACAGGCCTTGGTGGCATTGACCAAATGATATAACACAGATTTTTTGTATGTCTGCAGATGAATTTGTGAGCAATGAAGCAAAAAGAAAGCGGGATCATCTGGTATTGAAAAATCTGTAAATTTTTGGGAGATCCTCTGTACCTCTAACCAGCAATGTCTAATCAAGCTACATTTTGTACTTAAAACAGGAATGAAGATCCTTGTTTAGGAACTTCCTGTTATTGGGTGACAATAGTCTCCTAAATGCTCTCCTTAATTTTCACCCACTGACATGTGCCCTGGTGCAACACTACAAGCAACCATGCCCAAACACATTGTGCAAGCAAGGGGGTTGATTTACTACAGACATATAGCCTGTTCACTTTGCAAGCAAAGTTGCACTTTGCAAGGATATTTTCCCCCAGAGCTTAGTGAATGAGGTAAACTGTATGTATGAACGTAGCCACCCTCTCTTGCTATGAGATGTGTAGTGCACATGACCGCAACTAATGTGCACTGCTCGTTCCAAACAAACAGAAGCATAGTAAGAGATTGAAGCAGAAAAACATAGTAAGAGATTGTTTATTGAAAAATAGATTATACAGTGCCTTGAAAAGATATTCATACCCCTTGAAATTTCCCACATTTTGTCATGTTACAACCAAAAATGTAAATGTATTTTTGGGGGGGGTTTTATGTGATAGACCAACAAAAAGTGGCACATAATTGTGAAGTGGAAGGAAAATTATAAAAGGTTTTCAAAATTTTTTACAAATAAATATCTGAAAAGTGTGGGGGGCATTTGTATTCAGCCCCCTTCAGTCAATACTTTGTAGAACCACCTTTCGCAACGATTACAGCTGCAAGTCTTTTTGGGTATGTCTCTACAAGCTTTGCACATCTAGAGAGTGACATTTTTGCCCATTCTTCTTTGGAAAATAGCTCAAGCTCTGTCAGATTGGATGGAGAGCGTCTGTGAACAGCAGTTTAAGTCTTGCCACAGATTCTCAATTGGATTTAGGTCTGGACTTTGACTGGGCCATTCTAACACATGAATATGCTTTGATCTAAACCATTCCATTGTAGTTCTAGCTGTATGTTTGGGATTGTTGTCCTGCTGGAAGGTAAACCTCCACCCCAGTCTTAAGTCTTTTGCAGACTCTAACAGGTTTTCTTCTAAGATTGTCCTGTATTTTGCTCCATCCATCTTCCTATCAACTTGGACCAGCTTCCCTGTCCCTGCTGAAGAAAAGCATCCCCACAACATGATGCTGCCACCACTATGTTTCATGGTGGGGATGGTGTGTTCAGGTGATTTGCAGTGTTAGTTTTCACATAGCGTTTTGCTTTTAGGCCAAAAAGTTAAATTTTGGTCTCATCTGACCAGAGCACCTTCTTCCACATGTTTGCTGTGTCCCCCACATGGCTTCTTGCAAACAGCAAACAGGACTTCTTATGGCTTTCTTTCAACAATGGCTTTCTTCTTGCCACTCTTCGATTACAGCCAGATTTGTGGTAGAGCACGACTAATAGTTGTCCTGTGGACAAATTCACCTACCTGAGCTGTGGATCTCTGCAATGAATTCACCTCAAACATATGTTAATGGGGCAATCAGTTCAGTTTTTTCATTCATCCTGATGGCTGTACAAGAAAATTGTATAATGTATTGCCAGCCTTAGTTGAATTTGTTTGCAAGTGCTGGCAACTGGCAAGCATTGTCCAATCTCAGCCCTCGTTCACATTGGAGCGATTTGTCATGCGATTTGGTCAAATCACATGACAAGTCGCAGCCTTTTGCCAGCAATGGCACCGCACTGACTTGCAAAAGTAGGTGCAACTTCAATAGATATCTGTGCATGAAGCCACAATGAAATGCGGTTTTGAAATCGTGCGATTTCAGATGAAGTCACGCGATTTTAAAGCCATGTTCAATGTGAATGAAGGCTCAGTGTCTTTTTAAACTGGATTGCATTCTCCTGTTTGATGACAGTGGACGTCTGATACCACAAAAAATCTATACTGATGCATGTAGTCCAGCATAGGGTAGATGTACTGCCATTTTTGCATTTAGAAACTCACAGCATGAGCAGTCACTTTGATGACATCATCTTTAATCCATACACCAACGTTGTTACTAAGGATATTTAGATTGGTGTTATTACTTAGGAAACCAGGTCGTGTGTGGCCAGACAAGGATGTAAAGTTTACAGGAGACTATGTAGGTGCTCACTCATGTGCGATTAGTAAGGCCTTAGATCTAAGGTATAAAACACACATGAGCAGCTTTCTAGTCTGAGTACCCATTTGTAGGATAAAATCCATATTGTTCTAATCTCCATTGTATATCTAACATGTTTACACTTACATTATAGTATTACCCTGTAATTTTTCACACATGGCGGAGGAAACCAGTCCAATTACTTCATGAATAGATGTTTGTCTTCTTACAGAATGTTTTATAGCAGCCTGCTCTGCAAAGAACATTCACATAGCACAGCCCATTAACATAAATTAGAAGAAGAAAGATGAGATAGAGATCTGCTGGAGGGACAGCATAACCTGAAAAATATTGTAAAATAACACAGTAAACTGTTTGACGCTCAACGGTTTTAGTTACCTCATCCTGTTTTTCATTAGTAACGGACTTCAGTTGCTCGTATCTTTCAATTCGGTGTTGCTTCTCAAAGAGGCCTAGCTGGGAAAATACAATCCAATTTTATATTCATTGTGCTCTGTTGTCGTGCTTTTGTACTTTGTTTATTGAACAAAAAAAAACAATTAGAATCCACAAGCTGGAACCTGCTGCAAGCTCTTTCTGAGACCACATTTTAAATGGCTAAACGCTCACAGTATTTGAAGCCTTAAAGGGTAACTCCACTTTCGTGGGGAAAAAAAATTGCAAATAAAGAAAAAATAATATAGCGTATATAATTACAACACAAATCATATTGTAATTGAATGTTATTAAAAATTACCTTTCCTTTTCAATCTTCAGCTCTATAATTTTCTGTAAAATGCAATACAATGTGGCTACGTGGAGGTGTTCTGTACACAGAATGTGTACAGAATGGCCCCCATAAACATAATTTCCTGCTTGTGGGGTTGGCTCACTGATTTTCCCAAAAGTTTGCCCTAAGATACAAGTCAGATATCAGGCATAAGTCACCAATTTTCAATCATAAATTATTTATTATTTGTTTTCCATAAGCAGTTTTTTTTAAA
This sequence comes from Rana muscosa, assembly GCA_029206835.1. Classification (NCBI taxonomy): domain Eukaryota; kingdom Metazoa; phylum Chordata; class Amphibia; order Anura; family Ranidae; genus Rana; species Rana muscosa. The sequence continues at coordinate 201,443,942 of CM055123.1, forward strand.
TCTCATGAATGCTCCTTTCTGTCACTCGCTTACAAAAGTATAAAAGGTATAAAAGTGGACTTATATTGAAAGGTTAAACTAAACTTCAGCTAAAAACGTTATCAACACCTGTATTGATGTACTGTGGGCAAAGTAAGTATACTCTTGGTATCAAAAAGTGATATTGCCTATTGGGGGATCAGGAAATAATTTTCTCCCCTGCTGGAGCAAATTGGATCATGCTTTGCTGGGTTTTGTTTGCCTTCCTCTGGATCAACTGTGGGTATAGGATTGTGTATATAGGATTGTAATTGTTTTCCCTTTTATTGGTTGAACTAGATGAACTTGTGTCTTTTTGCCCTCTGTACCAGAAAATTCGTTCTTGTAATCATTTTGAAAAATGGACCACCAATCTCTGACCACTTTTCTATTCAAGATTCCTTCATTGCAGGAGGTTTTTGAGTTTCCTTCCATAAACTGCCTCTTTCAAAAAATTTCGCCAAAAATTCAACAAGAGTCCATAACGATTTATTTATTTATTGAGCCATCCCTAGGTGGATTTGTTGGTGTATTCTGGATCATTGTCATGTTGAAAGACTCCTTTCCAGTTCAAATTCAACTTTGGACAGATGGCCTCTCATCCAGCAGACTTTTATATGATATAGAATGTACTGTATAGTTGATTTGAAAACTGCAAATCCGGTTTCCGAAGCAGGAAAGCAACCTCAAACCTTAACATTCCTCCACGATGCTTCACAGTTGTTATGAGGTCCTTTTCCTGAAATTTGGTCTTTAGTTTGTTGCAAAAATGTCTACTATTAAGCCGCCACACTGATAGTCTTTTTTTATTTAACCTGCATGCTATACATGGATGAAAATCTCCCAGCTATTGTGTTTTGACAGCCAGCCCCGAATAGTGGCTGCATCTGATTAGATACTAGACATGTGCAATTTGTTTAGTTACGAATTCGTTATTCGTCAAAATTTGTTATATTCGTTAATACATAAACATACAAATGAACGAACGGTTTACCAATGAACAACTAATTATCGAAAAGAACGAATATGGAAAACAATGAAAATACAAAATTATTAAATTAGAAACAGTGAAAATAGGAAAGAGTGAAAAAACGAAAACATAGAAAACAACGAAAATACCGAACAAAGATTCAAAATAACGAAAATCAAAATGAACGAAAAAAAAAATACGAATATTCGGAAAACAGAAATCAAAACAACGAATTCGTTAGTTCTGAAATATTTCTGGACGTTGGCGTTGGCCAATAAGCTTGTCCCTTCCGCTGAAGAGGTTGTCCCTTCCCCCAATGAGCTTGTTTCTTATGTTTTGTGTGTTTTTCTGTGTTAGACTGCAGTGCATTCCATCCAGAGTCCAGATAGGATGTGGTTGGGTAGGTGGCACTGTTTTGGTGGATTTTTTCGTTAAGTTATGATTTGTGAGAGAGAAATTCTTTGTTTCTTAAGCATATTCTGTCTAGATTCTAATTTCTATATTACGAATTATGCCCCGATTACGAATCTACCAAAACAATGATACGAAAGTATGAATAAATGAGTCAATCTCACGAAAGTACGAATTACAAAATTACGACAAGTAGTGTTTCCAATAAACGGAAAATGTATTCTAACGAAAGTACGAATGTAATTAAATCTACAAAAGTACAATTTTCCAATCAACGGAAATTAGACACGGAAATACGAATCATTGCAAATCAACGAAAATATAGTTCTTACAAAAATACGAACGCAGCCGAATATAAAATATAACGAAAAATACGAATTTCGAATCAACGAAAATTAGACTAACTGAAAAACAAATCAACGGAAAAATAACCCTTACAGAAATACGAAAGAGTCCGAATCCGATAACCCACATCTTACGAAATTATTATTAAAAATTGTTACGAATCAACGGAAACAAACAGAAACCAAACCAAACGAAACAAATTTTTATGTTGTGCACATGTCTATTAGATACAGATGCTGTTCATCTGAAAAATTTCCAGCAGGCTCCTAATGCCTGGTACACACAATGAGATTATCGGACGAATGATCGTTTTTTTTTTCATGCTAATCTCAGATTGAACCTGAGGAGTTTACTAAAGTCACGAAAATTCTAGTACGACAGAATAAAAATTTAGAAGTGATGTCATGTGTTGTAGCGTATTTGTATTGCATTTACGACAACTGTACCGATTAAATGAAAACTGTACGATCTGGCATTGTACAAAAAAAATTTTTGTGCATGTCCAATCGGATAATATTGGATGAACTGTGATGATTGGCTCTCGAAAGCTGTGTACTAATGATCAGATTATCGTACGATCGCTTCGAAAGCGGTACTTTCGTACGATTTTCTGATCATCTGTTTTGGGCTTTAGGCTCAGTTCACATGCTGCGACTTGGGATGCGACTTGTGAGACCCCAAGTTGCGTGACATGTGAAATCCCATTTTAGTCAATGAGAGCTGTCTTAAATAGCACTACTGAAGTCGCTCCGACTTTAGATAAGGTTCCTGTACTACATCAAGGAGACTTCTATCCAACTTGTGCCCATAGACTTTAATTGAAGTTGCCTCCAAGTCGGATCCTTATCTTACTTGATGTGATTTGTATCCGGCATTACAGGAAGATTACACAGGCATTCCCTGAAGTTGCTTCAAGATCGCAGCAGTGTGAACCAAGCCTGTTGATTGAATTCCTGAGAAACCAGGTGAAATTCACACAATGTATGACTTTTTTTAACAAGATAGCCAGCTTTAATGTGACCAAAGAACTCTATTTTTGATCAGTTTTCAACACTGATCCCAGAAAGCCTGGTTTTTGCCTATATGTTCAATGGTCAACTGTAATCTTGCACTATGATCTATTTGGAAATCAAAGGCTTCTTCTTAACACACTCCTCAGGCAGGTTGATTTGGTGCAGTCTCTTTCTAGTTATAGATGTGTGCACTTTGACCCCAACTGTTGCAAGCTTTGGATGAACACCTGCAATAACATTTTGGAGTTCTTAGAGATTTTTTTTGCATCAAATGTGCAGTTCATGGGTTCAATTTGCTGGGCTGGCCAGACCTCTGCAAATCCGAAGTGTCTATGCCACTTATATAGTCATTACAGTGTAATTACTGGTTCAAATCATCTTCCTTTCAGTAGATATCACATGCCCCAGTGTTAGTCCTTCACACATGTGATTATTACTCCAGTTTAAAGCCCATCATCAAGAGTTCCAACTATGCTGTACAGTAGCTTGTATGATTGAAAAACAATCTATAAATGGAGGAAGCAGACTTTTCATTCATATGCTTGACATTCATTGATAGATCATTTAACATTCTTGGGAGCTATAGCTTCTATGAATGAAGGAGGGGCAGAAAGGGCAGGCGTAGTCAGAACTCTTAATGAATGCCTAAGACAGGCTCTATAAACCACCAAGGCACCAGGAGGATTGTGGGAGTGAGGAGGGGGCAAGAAGATGGAAGATTTCAGCTAAATTCTCAGCCAGCAGCACAAGGGACACCTTGCAATGGCTGTAAGTAATGTGCCTTGTGCTGGTATTTTTAAAACATGTATTGACTACATTTAAACTTAAAGCGGAGGTTCACCGGGATTTTTTTTTATAAAAGCCAGCAGCTACAAATACAGCAGCTGCTGACTTTTAAAAAATGGACACTTACCTGTCCAGGTCGCCCGCGACGTCGGCAGCCGAAGCCGAGCTACTGCTTGGCTCTTGGCTTCCCCCGCCGCCATCCTCGATGAGGGAATCGGGAAGTGAAGCGCTGCGGCTTCACTGCCCGGTTCTCTACTGCACATGCGCGAGTCGCGCTGCACGTCCTAACAGGTCCCCGCTGTGTCCTGGGAGCCAAGTGTTTCCCAGAACACAGCAGGGGGGGGTGACGTGAAGGGGCAGGACTCCCGCGGGAGTCGATACCCAGAAGTGGTGCAAATACCTGTTTTATACAGGTATCTGCACCCCCTCCCCCCTGAAAGGTGTCAAATGTGACACCGTAGGGGGGGAGGGTTCCAAAAAGCGGAGGTTCCATTTTGGGTGAACCTCCGCTTTAAAAGGTGCCGATAGATCTCTGGTTGGCCAAGTATGCATGATACAACAGCTTTTAGTCCCCATCATCACCTAGGATGTCCACAAGCTAGAATATTTTTGCATTGAGGATACAATCATTTTATGCGTTTGGGTATATTATGTTTTTTGTAATAACAAAATAATAGTCAAGTATTCTTCAAGCACAGAAGAGAAAAGGTCAGAGGAGTAATACAATAAAAATATTTTCAATGGATATAACACTGAGAGCCTGTGCATGCAGCAATGCGTGCATTACTAAAACACGAGGCAACTCACCTGGTCTGTGTGCAGTGCCTTCCAGTGTCATTCATTGTGAATGGAAGTCATTGCACAGTGGAACACAACACACCACACTGTGCATTGTTGTGTGCTGTATTGCCTAAAAAATTTTTTTTTTCTCTAATGCTGCTGGAAGCTCATTCTTAATATACAAACTACCTTTATACAATGCATGTTAGCGCTGGACAACACACATGCATTAATGCACATGCAATAACACACTGCAATGGATCTTTAAGGTGTTAATGGGCCCTAAAAAAAAAAAAAAAAGCAGCCAGAAAGTATAAAAAAGCAAATCCAAATTTCCTGAAGACCCTGTTAACACCACTGGGTTACAGTAATCTTACTCGTTACATAACAAGTGGAAATGCACATTAGGCTTGATTCACACTGATGCGACATAGGATCTGACTTGTAAGACCCCAAGTCGGATGATAGGTGAAATTCAAGGTTTCCCTATGAGAGCTGTCTTAACTGATGTTGCACAAGTCTGTCTGACTTCAGAAAAGGTTCCTGCACTACTTTGGTCTGACTTTGATACGACTTCAGTGCCACAGAGTGTAAAAAGTCATATCAAAGTCGTATCAAACTCAGACTCCAAAGTTGCCCTGAAAGTCATCAGACTTTGGGATCGGGCTAGTGTGAACCGATCCATAGATATGTTTGTTAAGTATGTAGCTTCGATACAGTGCCAATCATTTTAAATGGCACCCCAACACACTTTGCTAATGCATGAGAATTGCAGTGCATTACATTGCACAGTACATTGCGCATTGTACTACCATGCATGTAATGCGCTGTTATAAAAAAAACGCGTTGGGTAGCCTTTTTATTTCGGTTGCCCGAATGCAACACACATAAACGCGCGTGCGCTAACACAGCTCAGCAGTGTGAACAGGGCTTAAAAGGCTAGTTAAAACAGTGACATGCTCCACACAAAAAAGGACACTATTTATTTATATACATCATAGGTAATATACAGCGTCTTGTTTTTGCATATCCTATTTTTATTTTCAAAGTATTTATTTATTTATGTATATATATATATATATATATATATATATATATATATATATGTCTAGCGCACCAACCCCAGACTTTACCTGCTTTTCTTCTGCTTGGCTCCTCCGCAGGAAAAGAATGAGGCACACCGCACCACAAGCCCGTACCCTCCTGAATAGGGAGGTTGAGCGGTGTTAGTTTCTCGGGCCTGCTTGCGACTGGTGTAAAAAAGGCCTCCAGTGCTGACCTTGTTTCTGCAGGAATCAGAACAAGTCTTTAACTTTCCCCAGTAAGCAACTGTCCACACCAACTGAAAGGTCCAACACTTGTTTATTCCTTCTTGCACAATAAACAGTCTCTTTTAGAGCAGACGGGTTGAGACAAACACGGGTCAGATAAGGTGGGAGGAGGTCCAGGCACAAACTTAAAATTTGGGTTTCTCCTGTTCTGAATTGCACTAACAGGCTTGGCGCATGGTCGCTGCACAGACCATGAAGGGGTCTCTGCCACAGACCAGGTGAATAGGGCCTCTGCCACAGGCCCGGTTGTTGGGTCTCTGTCACCGACCAGATTCACGATGGGTCTCTGCCATAGACCATGAGAACGTGGATTACCTTCTAAAAGTATTTACCCCTGTCAGGGAAAGGACATCCATCCGGAGAGCTACCAGAGGCTCCACCGTCACCAGCGATGCCGTGCCGGGTCTTCGGGAAGGGTCACCTCCCTGGCCTCCTCGTCCTAGATTCGGGCACCCACTTCCAGGAGACACCCTAGGAGCCCTCGATCCCTTGTGGGACCCAGTCGAAGGTACTGGGCCCCGGGCCTCTCTCAAAGTACCTCACCCCAGACTGAAGGTGTCTGAGATGGAACAGCAGCTCCGTCTCTGGGCCTAGAGTACCCGGAGACCTCCCGACAGGCCTCCGGGCCTAGGGCACCCGGAGGCGACACACCCGCACCCAGGCTTAAGGTGCCAGAGCGGAACGACGACCCCTCTGGAAGATGGCCGCCCCCTTTTATACCCTCTCCCGACAGGCACAGCAGGTTCCCCGCCCCGCCGTACCGCTGCGAGAGGGGACAAAAAGGAGACAAACTCGTACTGCAGTTCAACCCGGGACCCACGGTAACAGTGCCGCCTATAGGCCCCAGTGAACTTAACCACCAGTACTATCTCCCAGGGATAGAAATGGTCAATGAGACCTAACAATTGGTACATCTGAGCCTAGCTACCACTCAGATGCTTCCCCCTAAATGTAACCACCCGCTACACATATATAATTATTATTTATTTATTTTTTATTATACGTTTTTTTTTTAAGTGTCTAAAACAGAAATATCTATGTGGCCACATATCTACCAGTTCAATTGATTGTACTACAAAATGACAAACCATGAAAGAGAAGATCAGATTTTCTGCTCTGGAGATTTTGACCGATTTCTTATTTTAGAGAAACTGGATCAGTAACACTCAAAATTAATGTATGCAGATTTCCAATTATTTAGAATCCTAATTCCTTTTATCTTTATTAGAGTGCTGCCATAAGTACAACGCTTTGTAACGTCCTCATTCCTTTCTGATCCCATAGCTGGAACATTCCTGTAGAATTTGACATAGTCCAAGCCTGATGTAGTCAGTAACCCACCTTTCTCTGTCATCTCAGGGATTTCCTATAGTGATATTCTATCAGACTGGACAGCTGCCACGCAAGGCTTATATATAATTTCTGTTTTATAGTAAGAGCAAACTAAGCATGGACCTCATTGGATTCAATTCAAATAGTAACTGTAGTGGATACCGATAGTGAAGCTATATATTAGTAAACCATCTTTATAAATAAAAATCTAATGGATCTAATTTAATAAAATACACAGAACATAGGTGCCTTTTCCCATGGTTTCACTGGCTGGCTGGTTGGGTGAGCGATGTGTTGCTTGCTCCCTTGCTGATGAAACTGCTACAGAATGTAATTCGCCAACAATGGAGTGACACCTCACTCATTCGGTCAGCAATGGAGCAACTGTGGAAACAAGCAAGTATTTTTTTTGTTGCTAACCCTATCGCAGAGCAATAACCTTTATAGTTCAAAGTCTTTAAATCTGTGCCAACCTCTCACCTTACCAGCACCAAAGCATCTACATACCAATGCATTTCCTTTGCCATACTAAATAGCATCATGCAGTAGGACACTCAAGCACTTCTCCAGCATCCTTTCTTTTGATCTACACCTCACATATGTTCTCCCCCCTATCCTAAAATTAGACTCATCCAGACTTAACACAGTCATCCACTATGCATTGTCCATGTGTCTTGTCCATTTTAACCTTTTCTTTTTGTTTGGCAGTTTTAGATATGACTTTTTCTTTGAAACTCTGCCGCTAAGGTCAGAATCCTGGGGTCATTGTTGATGAATGACGCTGGTAATTGGTGTGTACTATTTAAGGCGTAACTAACAGAGGGACTATAAGGTGTCTGTTTCTCAAAGTGCAGAATCTGATTTACTTATGGTGGGAGATGGACTTGTTTTCCTGAAAATGAGAAAGGGCCACGCACAGAACCAAAATTAAAGTAGAACTTCAGACAAAACTTTTTTTCATTTTTGGATAGAGTAAAGGCCCATACACACGATAAGACTTTTTGACAACAAACTTCAAAATGAGCAGGTTTTTCAAAAAAATCCGGCCGTGTGTACGCTCCATCGGACAAACTTTTTCGGTTTTCATCGGACAAATGTTCGCTCTGCAAACAGACAAACTTTCCGGCAACAAAAGTCCTATGGTGCAAAGTCCTGCCGTGTGTACAGAAATCCATCGGACTTAAGTCCAAAGAACAAACACGCATGCTCAGAACCAATGCAAAAGATCACACCACAATACAGAAGTTGACCACAGTGTGGCGGTAAAGAGCTGAAAAAACACGTGATTTTGGGAAAGTTTGCTGAAAAAGTCCTGCCGTGTGTATGCATACCAAGTTCACGGCCAACGCCCTTCGAACAAAAATCCACGGAAAAGTTTGTTTGAAGTCCGACCGTGTGTATGAGGCTTTAGGGAGGGTTATAACCCCTGTCCGTTTTTTTTTCTTTGCCATCTGTGTCCTATTCAGGAGATTTACCTTCACTTCCTGTCCCATAGCCAAACAGTAAATGAGAGGAAATCCCAGCAAATCAAGGGAATCCATTGGGACCCCTCTGGTCACTAGAACTGGTATCCCTATTGAGAGGTTTCCCCTCTATTACTTATCTGGGGAAAGCCCAACATTTGGGATTTTCTTTTACTTTCAATTTCAATGATAATGGTAAACAGGAGAAATAGAAAAGGTGTCTCCAATCTAGCTAAAAAAAAAAGTTTTGCCTTTAGTTATTGTGACAAGAGTGACTTTGGGTCGGGGATTTGTGGGACTAATGTGTGCTGTGCCATGCTGTTGGACTATTTGTTGTGATGGTTTGGGGTTGGACTGTATTCTATTGTCTATTGTGGCTGTCTTAACTATTATGGGATGTGCAAGTGTGTTTGCTGTGAGGAAAAAGGGAGGGGGGATTCCTCCAACCCCCCTGCTGATAAGACTGTGTATTGAGAAGTTTGAACACACCTGACCTGTGTGGCCATTGTCATTGGACAGTTTGACCCACCCTGTTTTCCAAGGGTGGGAGGGATGTGTTTTTGAGGAGAGATATCTGTGTGTCCATGTGTGGTAATAAAAGCAATTTGTTTTACCCTACACCGAGGTGTTGTCTGTGGACTGAGGGGCTGAAGAAGCTTGGAGGGTACTGGATCTGAACAGAGGAAGCATTGACTGTGGACCTAGATCTGTTTGAGGACAGAGGATTCGTCACAGTTATACTTTAAATTTTCTGTATGTGTGAATGGCTTCAACAAGTATGGGGCCATGGATAAGGGGATATCACTGGTCCCCCTGTATGGAGCCCAGGCAACACAGTGATGTGGGCAGGGAGGGTGAGTGATGCGACGGGGAGGGCAATCACTGGAACTGAGCCCCTGTATGTTGCTCTCTGCAGCAGTTGAAAGATGGCTTCTTCTCCTCTCCCTCCCACTGGCTTTCAGCTGCTGCATAGAGAGTGATACATTGGATTGGTTCCAGTAATTGCTCCACCGCCACACTGATCACCCTCCCTGTGGACCATATATTTCCCCCTGCTTTCCAGGCCCCCCTATGTATCCCCCTACCCCTGCAGTGCTGTCGGCTTCCCTCCTCTCAACACCTCATTTTTGGATATAATTATTATTTTTTCTTTATCACCTTTTTGGAAGTACCGAGTGTACTTCCGATCCAGCCAGGTCGCGGCCCACGACGTCACGTCCTCTTCTACGGCAAGCTCTCCCGTTGTCTTTTGGGACCTGTGTGTGTCCCAGAAGGCAAGCTGGCCATTCACAAAGCGCAGTAGGAAACCGTCAGTGAAGCCGCAAGGCTTGAAATATAAGTGGAAACTCTTGCTAAGTGAAGTATATAAGCTGCCACTACTGAACTCTTATGCCGCGTACACACGGTCAGAATTTCTGACAACAAATGTTCGATGTGAGCTTGTTGTCGGAAAATCCGACCGTGTGTATGCTCCATCGGACATTTTCGGTCAGAGTTTCCGACAACAAATGTTTGAGAGCTGGTTCTCAATTTTTCCGACAACAAAAGTTGTTCTCTGAAATTCCGATCATGTGTGGCCAATTCTATGCATGCTCGGAATCATTGTACTTCATTTTTCTCGGCTCGTCGTAGTGTTGTACGTCCCAGCGTTCTTGACGTTCGGACTTTCCGAGCAACATTTGTGTGACCGTGTGTATGCAAGACAAGTTTGAGCCAACATCCGTCGGAAAAAAATCCACGGTTTTGTTGTCGGAATGTCCGGTTGTGTGTACGCGGCATTAGAGTGCAAACTACCTGGTTGTCTGTTTCACTGACCTGGTACAAATACTCAGTGAGTTCCAACTTCACTTACTGCATTCCTGTTCCCTGTAAGTAGTTCACATTGGAGCGACTTGTCATGCGATTTGACAGGTGAAATGTAGACTTTGCGGTGCTGCATAAGTTTAAAAAAGTCGTTTTTGCACTACTTTTGGCGCTAACATGCGGGTTTGAAATTGTGCGATTTCAGATAAAGTCGCACGATTTCAAAGCCACAGTCAATGTGAGCGAGGGCTAAAAGAGATAGGCAGCCAAGCAACCAACATAATCATGAGTAGATCAGCAAGCATAGCCCATATATTGGTTTCCTTTCAAACCCAATGCCCCATACACACGATAATTTTTCATGCCATTTTTTAAACCAACGTTTTTCTTGTCGTTTTTTTTTTCATGCTTCCTCTCAAGCCTGTCTTACGTACACACGATCATTAAAAAAAAACGCTCGAGCAAAGCGCAGTGACGTACAGCATGTACGACGGCACTATAAAGGGGAAGTTCCGTTCGAATGGCGCCACCCTTCATGTTAGTAAAGTTTGTTGAGCGACGATTCGCGCTTTTCAGCCTTGTGCTTTTTAGTCCGTTACTGTGTGATGAATGTGCTATCTCCATTACGAACGCTAGTTTTACCAGAACGAGCGCTCCCGTCTCATACTTGATTCTGAGCATGCGCGTTTTTTTTCACGTCGTTAAAGCATACACACTATCGTTTTTCACGTCGTTAAAAAAAACGACATGAAAAACGACGTGAAAAAATAGAGCATGTTCGAAATTTTTAATGGCCGTTTTTCACGTCGTTAAAAATGCTCCGGAGCATACACACGATAGGTTTTAATGCCCATTTTTAAAAATGGCATTTTTAACGGCATGAAAAACGATCGTGTGTATGGGGCATAAGAGGTTGCTGCAGTTTTCATCAATTAATCTCCATGTTTCACTGAACCCTTTTTATTTCCTTTTAAGAACCCAAGTATACATTAAAACAGAGAGTAAATACGGCCCTCCGTCTGCAGGCGGTGACTATTGTACTGTAAATATTTTGGATTTCTCTGGTACAGAACCACTCCAATCACATACCAGTGAAAGATTGCTGAGAGGTCACAGCTCAAAGCAGCTGTCATGTTAAATGGCTAGGGATCAGTTGTTGTAAACTGTAAAATGTCATTATGCACAATTATCGGAGAGCCAAACTTTTCAATACAATAAAGTAAATCATCTGTATTAAGCAATCTTGGCCTATTGTGTATTCATAAAAACAAATGCTGCAAGCTGTTTAGAGGACTGCATTGTGTAATGTTTATGTTGTATTATTGTTTTTGAAAATCTAAACCACTTGACCTAGGAAGACGGCTTCATGTACTGCTGTTCCAAGCAATTAGTACACTCATGCATTCCAGCTTTGCTTAATGACATTTTAATATTTGTTAATGCTTTTAGTTTAAAATCCATTAATGTTGCTGAAGGATAATATACTGTACCATGGAAATGAAATCTCTCTGACCTCATTTATTTGCAATGACAATATATCTGTGCAAAAACTAAACTAAGTTTTCAAAAAGTCTTCACAAGACTTAACATGAATAATATATTTTGCCCTTAAACGAGGGCAATTCACAGAACTTGCATCCATGGGCCAATGGTTTCAGTGGGTCACACATTAATGTTAATGGCTGTCTGAGCGTTTAGCTCAGCTTCTGTTCTAAATAGAAAGCCTGGGCTGCACAAGCGTTCATGTTTGGCCAATGTAGAAGTGAGGCAAGAGGTGTGGCTTACATTATTCAGGAAGTTTTTCCCTATTACACAGAAATAGCGACTTTTGTTGCAGCAGGGGTCCGGTGCGTGCTGGTTCACCAGTTCAGGTCCTATTTCAGCCCAAATTTTGCGCTGAAATCGAACCTAAAACGCACCAAAAAAGGCACGTGTTTTTCCGGCACACCACACCGGACCCACTGCGGAGATATGTAAACCGGCTCCATAGAGAGCCAGTCACATTCTCCTGCTATGCGCATTGAATGCGGGGAAACGCACATTCAATTCGCATAGGTGTGAACCCGGCCTTAGACGTGTTCCTACAGGGAGTGGCTCACCAAAAATTTAATTTTTGTTGCAAGGGATGCCTGAAATCTAACTTGTATCTAATGGCCCGTACACACGATCCGACTTTTTTCCGTTTACTAGTCGCAAGTAGAAACTGAATAGGTTACTAAAGTCACGAAAATTCTCGTATGACAGAAAGAAAAAAAATCGGAAGTGATGTCATGTGTTGTAATGTATTTGTATTGTATTTTTTGGACGACAACTATACTGACTAAACAAAATTCGTACGATCTGGTATCGTATGAGGAAAGTTTTCATGCTTGTCCGATCTAATAATATCAGATGAATTGTCGTGATCGGCTCTCGAAAGCTCTGTACTAACGATCCGATTATCGTACGATCTCGTCGAGAGCAGTATTTTTTGTCCGATTTTCAGATCGTGTGTACGGCCCATTAGGCAGACTTCTCGGAAAAATGGTGAGCCAATCACACAAGCAGGAAATTATGTTTCTGGGGAGTGGTCAGTACACATTCTGTGTACAGAACATCTCCAGGTAGTCATATTGTATTGCATTTACAGAAAATTACAGCGGCTGCAGATTGAAAGGGAAAGGTAATTTTTAATAACATTCAATTACAATACGGCATTTTTTCCAACGAGAGTCGATTTACCCTTTAACAAAATGTAATAATCAGACCATTTTCCAGGTTACACATTAGGCAAGAGTGTTTTTTTTTTTTTTTTTAAAGTTCAGCATTTTTTTTATGTTCAGGCTGGGTTCACATTGGTGCAGTGCGGGAACCACAGCGATTCCGGTGCAGGTTCCCGCATCGCATCTAACTCATAGGCAGTACTCACTGCTCTCTGCAAACAATATAAATTTAATGACACCCCCAAATCGGTTCGTAGAACGTAGTGCGAACTGTGAAATTGGATAGAATCTGATCGTATGGGTCTAACAATCCATGCGATCCGATTCCAGTGCGGACACCAAAAATATGTAGAATACATATTGGCCTAAAATGATGAAGAAATTAGTTTTTGTTTTTTAACCACTTGCCGCCCGCCCTATAGCGGATTGACGGCGGCAAAGTGGTTTTAAAATCCTGACTGGACGTCATATGACGTCCTCAGAAGTCAGGCCCGGACTCGGACAAAAAATAGGCCCGGGCATTTTAGACTGAGCAGCCCCGGGGGGGAGGGGGGGGGGCACGGCGGCGGTTAATAATGGGATGTGGGGTTCCAGCACCTTGTACCTCTGGACCCCTTAACATTACACAGCACCCTGTACCTCTTTACATTACACAGCACCTTGCACCTCTGGACCCCTTTACATTACACAGCACCCTGCACCTCTGGACCCCTTTACATTACACAGCACCCTGCACCTCTGGACCCCTTTACATTACATAGCACCGTACCTCTGGACCCCTTTACATTACACAGCCCCCCACAGTTTGTTACACAGACACCCCCTAACAGTTCTGGACCCCCTGCATGTTACACAGACCTCCCTACAGTACAGGCCCCCTCCCTACAGTGCAGACCCCCTCCCTACAGTACAGACCCCCTCCCTACAGTACAGACCCCCTCCCTACAATACAGAGCCCCCCCTAAATTACAGATCCCCCTACAATACAGACCCCCCTCTACAATACAGACTCCCCTACAATACAGATCCCCCTACATTTCAGACCCCCCTACAATACAGATCCCCCCCTACATTTCAGACCCCCCTAAAATACAGAACCCCCTACATTACAGAACCCCCCTACATTACAGAACCCCCCTACATTTCAGACCCCCCTATATTTCAGACCCCCCCCACATTTCAGACCCCCCCCCACATTTCAGACCCCCCTTCAATACAGAACCCCCCTACATTACAGACCCCCCTACATTACAGACCCCCCTACATTACAGACCCCCCTTACAATACAGAACCCACCTACATTTCAAACCCTCCTACAATACAGAACCCCCCTACAATACAGAACCCCCCTACAATACAGAACCCCCCTACATTTCAGACCCCCCTACAATACAGAACCCCCCTACAATACAGAACCCCCTACATTTCAGACCCCCCTACAATACAGAACCCCCCTACATTACAGACCCCCCTACAATACAGAACACCCCCTACAATACAGAACCCCCCTACATTACAGAACCCCCTACAATACAGAACCCCCCCTACATTTCAGACCACCCCTACAATAAAGAACCCCCCTACAATACAGACCCCCCTTCAGACCCATATTGTACCTCAGATCAGCGTGGGACTGCATGTTGGGTCCCCTCCCCCTGTTTGGACATAAAGGAGGAGGGGGAGGCGGCTTCACTCTGCTCGGCTGTGTGAGACAGCCGACCCGAGACTGATCAGATCATCAGTGCCGTGGCCACCTTGCCAGAGAGAAGGGGATCGTTGCGGGTCCCGGCCCCCTGATGTGCCGACGGGAGTCACTGTCACACGAGTGTGGCTCCGACACGCAGCTGAGAGTGCACTGGGGTAGTGGCGTCACTAGAGTTGGTGTCACCTGGTGCTGCAAAACATGGTGTCACCCCCCTCCTGTCTATGCTGCCCAGCGCCCTGCAGGCAGCACACGGTCACGAGGCGCACCCCCAAATGACCCCTGTAAATAAAGTGTAGGGTGGTATTGGCCCGGCTGGGGCGATATAGTGCAGGTTGGGGTGATAAAGGGCAGGCTGGGGTGGCATAGGGCAGGTTGGGGTTGTATAGGGCAGGCTGGGGATGCTATAGAGCAGGTTTGGGTGGTATAGGGCAGTTTGCGGTGGTATATTGCAGGCTGGGTGGCATAGGGCAGGTTGGGGTGATATAGGGCAGGGTGTGGTAGCATAGAGCAGGTTGCAGTGGCATAGGGCAGGTTGGGGTGGTATAGAGCAGTTTGCGGTGGCATAGAGCAGTTTGCGGTGGTATAGGGCAGGTTGTGATGGCATAGGGTAGGTTGGGGTGGTATAGAGCAGTTTGCGGTGGCATGGGGCAGGTTTCGGTGGCATAGGGCAGGTTGCAGTGGCATAGGGCAGGTTGCAGTGGCATAGGGCAGGTTGCAGTGGCATAGGGCAGGCTGGGGTGGTATAGGGCAGGTTGGGGTGGCATAGGGCAGGGTGCGGTGGCATAGGGCAGGGTGCGGTGGCATAGGGCAGGGTGCGGTGGCATAAGGGGAGTCTGTGGGAGGAGTGGAGGGGGCAGCCACATTCTCAGCTCCGCCCACCAACTCCGGCTGCCTCCACAGACATTGGAGATGATGGGAAGACGTGACATAACGTCCGGCGACCTTCGGGCCGCTGCGGGCCGTTTCGGACCGTCGCGGGCCACTGGCGGCCCGCGGGCCGCCGCGGCCCACCGGGCATTTGCCCGGTATGCCCTATGGCCAGTCCGGGCCTGTCAGGAGTTTAAGCCACTGCGCGCAGCCGGGGGCACGCATCGCGGCGATCGTTGTTGCAGGGTGTCAGTCTGACACCCCGCAACACCGATCTAGGTAAAGAGTCTCCGACGGAGACTCTTTACCACGTGATCAGCCGTGTCCAATCACGACTGATCACATGTAAACAGGAAAAGCCGGTAATCGGCTTTTCCTCACTCGCGTCTGTCAGACGGCGAGTAGAGGAGAGCCGATCGGCTGCTCCTCTGACAGGGGGGGTTTGTGCTGATCAATTATCAGCACAGCCCCCCCCGAGGATGCCCACACTGGACCAGCAGGGATGCCACTGGACCACCAGGGATGCCACTGGACCATCAGGGATGTCCATTACCAGGTATGCCTCCCTAGACCACCAGGGATGCCAATCAGTGCCCCTAATGGATGCCAATCAGTGCCCACAATGGGCATCACTGATTGGCAGGCATTATTGTTTGGCACTGATTGGCATCCATTAACACATTACAGTGCCACCTATCAGTGCCCATCCATGCCACCTATCAGTGCCCATCCATGCCATCTATCAGTGCCCATCCATGTCGCCTATCAGTGCCCATCTGTGCCGCCTATCAGTGCCCATCCGTGCCGCCTATCTGTGCCCATCCGTGCCGCCTATCTGTGCCCATCCGTGCCGCCTATCTGTGCCCATCCGTGCCGCCTATCTGTGTCCATCCGCGCCGCCTATCGGTGCCCATCCGCGCCGCCTATCGGTGCCCATCTGCGCCGCCTATCGGTGCCCATCCGCGCCGCCTTATCAGTGCCCGTCAGTGCAGCCCCATCAGTGCCCATCAGTGAAGGAGAAAACTTACTTATTTACAAACATTTGTAACTGAAACAAAAAAAATATGTTTTTTTTTCAACATTTTCGGTCTTTTTTAAATTATTTTAGCAGAAAATAAAAATCGCAGAGGTGATCAAATACCACCAAAAGAAAGCTCTATGTGTGGGAACAAAATGATAAAACTTTAGTTTGGGTACAGTGTAGCACAACCGCGCAATTGTCATTCAAAGTGCAACAGCGCCGAAAGCTGAAAATTGGTCTGGGCAGGAAGCTGTATAAGTGCCCAGGATGGAAGTGGTTTAAATTGGGATATTTATTATAGCAAAAAGTAAAAAAATATATATTTTTTTCAAAATGGTTGCATTTATTGTTTATGGTGCAAAAGATAAAAGCCGCAGAGGTGATAAAATACCACCAAAAGAAAGTTCAATTTTGTTAGGGTACAGCGTCGCACGACCACGCAAATTTCCGTTAAAGCGACGCAGTGCCGTAACGCAAAAAATGGCCTGGTTATTAAGGGGGCAAATCCTTCCGTGGCTGAAGTGGTTAACAGAAATAGACTCTTCCATACCGAAGTGAAAACATCTCTGCAAAGTAAATTTAATATACGGGTGCACCCAGATATTCTCCAGAGTCACGTAATTAGTTATATGGAGATCACCTGTATATAGTGAAATGGTTTCATGTGATTTTAATATAAAAAACATATGTATCTGAAAGGCCAACTTCAAGTGAACAAGTATTGTGCCATCATGAAGGCAAAAAAACCACTCCAGGCAACACTGTAATAAAAAAATAAAAAAAAGAGAAAAAAAAGCCGGTGACTGTTCCTGAGATTACAGTTAAATTAGTAATAAAGAAATGAAACAAATATGCCACAATTAAAGAAAGAGTATGCAACAGCTGAATAAACTGTTCACCAAAATAAAGTGATAAGAATATTAGTAAAGGAGGTCACTAAGAGAAATATTCCAACTTCCAAGGAGTTATAATCCTTAGGCTACTTTTACACTGGGACACTTTGCAGGTGCTATAGCGCTAAAAATAGCGCCCTGAAAGAGCCTCTTCTCTCACGCCAGTGTGAAAGCCCGAAGTGCGCTGGCAGGACGCAGGCCCCTTAAAATGTCCTGCCAGCCGCATCTTTGAGGTGCTGTAGGAGCGGTATATACGCCGCTCCTAAAGCACCCCTGCCCATTGAAATCAATGGGCAGCGCCGCTGCAGCGGTGATTTGCGGATGGTTTTAACCCCTATTCAGCCGCTAGGGGGGGTTAAAAGCTAGCGGCAATATTGCGCCGCAAAAACTACGGTAAAGCATCAGTAAAAATAGCGCCGCTTTACCGCCGACACCCCACCGCCCCAGTGTGAAAGCAGCCTTAGGGTACTTTCACACTAAGGCGCTTGGTGCATTGGCGGTAAAGCACCACTATTTTTAGTGGCACTTTACCGTCGTGTTTGCTGCGATTTTCGGCTGCTAGCGTGGAGATTTAAACCCCCGCTACCGGCCGAAAAAGGGTTAAACCCGCCCGCAAAACGCCACTGCAGCGGCGGTTTGTAGGCGGTACGGCTGCGCTGCCCCATTGATTTCAATGGGCAGGGGTGCTATAGGAGCGGTGTATTCACCGCTTCTAGAGCGCCTCAAAGATGCAGCTGGTAGAACTTTTTTTAACGTCCTGCCAGCGCACCACTCCAGTGTGAAAGCCCTCAGGCTTTCACACTGGAGATAAAGGAGCGGCTCTTTCAGGGCGCTTTGCAGGCGCTATTTTTAGCGCAATAGCGCCTGCAAAGCGCCTCAGTGTGAAAGCAGCCTTAGTGACTGCAGGGATTGGAGAGCCTCTGTATATAAAAACCTTTACCCAGGTGCTTCAGAAATCACAGCTTTAGGCTCCATGCACACTAGCGTTTTTTTAAGCTCCTAGAAGGTGTTAGACCCCTTTCACACTGAGGCAGTTTTCAGGCATTTTACCGCTAAAAATAGCCTCTACAAAGCGCCTGAAAACTGCCTCCCATTCTGAGCAACGAGTGCTTTCACACTGGGGCGGTGCCCTTGCGGAACATTAAAAAAAGTCCTGCAAGCAGCATATTTGGGGCGGCTTGGGAGTGCTGCATTTAGCGCTCCCAAAACACCCCTGCTCATTGCACTGAATGGGCAGTGCTTCCAAAGTGCCTTAAAAGCATTTTGAAAGTGCTTGAAAACTGGACTTTTTACCTTTTTTTTCCCAGGTAAAAAACGCCCCACTACCGCCTAAAAAAGCGCTGATAAAACATGACAAAAATAACCGGCACTTTAGTTCTGTTTTAGTGGCGCTGCAATGTGAAGGGGGTCTTTATAAGCATTTTTTCTGCTTCTAGAAGCAAAATAATGTTATCCTATGTGTCCATGCACATTACTTTAGGCTATTAGCATTTTTTGAGCTTCAGCGTATAGGAGCAGAATTTTTTTATTTTTTTTGTAGTTTCTTGGAGCGTTTTTCCAGCAGAAACGCTCCTAAATGCTACATATACCGGTTTTGAGATTTTTTTCCCTTTTAGGCTGATTTCACACTGGGGCGGTGGGTGCGGTGGCGGTATAGCGCCGCTATTTTTAGCGGCGCTATACCGTCGGAATTTATTACCGCCGTTTCCCATTGCTTTCAATGGGAAGGAGCGGTGGAGGAGCGGTAAACACACCGCTCCTCTCCAAAGATGCAGGACTTTTTTTACCGTCCTGCTAGCGCAGCGCTCCAGTGTGAAAGCCCTCGGGCTTTCACACTGGAGAAAAAGCAGCTGCTATTTTTAGCAAAATAGCGCCTGCAAACCGCCCCAGTGTGAAAGGGGCCTAAGACACCATGCACACTAGCGGTTTTCATAAGCTCAAAAAAAGCTAGAAAAAAATGTTGGATGAAAAATACTAATAATAGCATTTTTGTGCCAGCTTCTAGTAGCACTTTAGCTTTTAAAAGCATTTAGAAGCTTTAAGAAGCATTAGCATTTTAGTAGCATTTTTGCAGTACATGAAGATAAAAAAAAAAGCTGTTAGTAGCATTTAGAAGCAGTTAGGAGAATTTAGAAGCAGTTAGGCGAATTCAGCTTTTTTTTTCTGCTGGAAAAACGCTCCAAGAAACTCTACAAAAACAATTGTTTTCTGCTCCTAGACGCTGAAGTGCAAAAAATGCTACTAGCCTAAAGTAGTGTGCCTGGACACATAGGATAACACTATTTGCTATTAAATGCTATTAACAGCTTTTAGGAGCTTAAAAAAATGCTAGTGTGCATGGAGCCTAACTGCAAAAATGCTAATAAAACACTAATGCTCTTAAATGCTCCTAAAACGCTACTACAAAAAGCTATGTTGTGGAAATTTTATGAAGATGTATTTTAATATGTATTGTCATAGTGTCTCCCAGTGTTAGTTCTCCCGCAACCCACTCTAAAGAGCTGACTGGGGCAGCCTGATGCTGGTTGAGATCCGTTAGGTAGTGGAAAACTTCCTCAAGTTGGAGAGAAGTGTTTGTGGAGTGAGGATATGTCTGCCGGCGAAAGGACCCCTGTGTGATGCACAGACGTTCGTCTGGGAGGATGTGACTGCTCTGCAAACACATTATCGGTTTAGCGGATGTGCACTCGTGCCACCCATGTATGCCTGATCAACATATTTGTGGTGCCATGGGCATACACCTGCAGACAAGCTCCCATCAGCAGTAACTGTGTTCATTGGTTGTTGTATGAATTCATTTTTCCTGTTTTGACATTCATATCCTGTGTTGTCACATCCTGTGTTGTCACATCCTGTGTTGTCATATCCTTATTTGGTCATATCCTGTGTAGGAGGCGACTGTCTGTAGGAGCCAGGACTTCCTGTTTGTAATTTCTTTTGTTGTCTTTGAATAAAAGAACCAGTGAACTGCTCGGCAGGCAGTCATGCTGAGATGAGGACGTAAGTATGGTCATGCCTGTTTACTGGGGAAATGCGGGAGACATGTTTTTTTTTTTTAAAGATGCATTATATCATTAGACTAAATGTGTGCTTATTATGAGCACAAGAGATATGGCTGTGCGCTCTGCGTACAGTCTTATCGCCACGACAGCTATTACCAGCATTTTTTATCCAGCATTTTTTTAACTTAAAAAAAACGCTAGTGTGCATGGAGCTTTAACCACTTAACGACCGCTCACTGTATATATACGTCGGCAGAATGTCACGGACAGGCACAATCACGTACCTGTACGTGCCTGCCTTCGTATGGGTGGGGGGTCCAATCGGACCCCCCCCCTCCGGTACAGTGAGCGGACGGGATCGCTTCAGGAGCGATCCGTGATGAGGGGGCCGCCATTCGATTCTGGCCACCCCCTCGCGATCGCTCCCGGCGAATCAAATGCTTCCTCTGCCTGTGTAGTGTTTACACAGGCAGGAGGAAGTGATGTCATCTCTCATGCGGCGCTCACATATACCGAGCGCCGCATGAGAGAAGACACAGAGGTTAGTGCACATAACAGCACACTGACACCACACACATAGGCACACGATCGCCACCCCCCCCCCCCCCAGATCAGCCCCCAGTCACAGTGTGACCATTTATTTACTGATCACTGCAATCAGTGACAATTGTGACTGTAAAAGTGTCAGGGCAGAGTGTTTTAGGTCCAGTGTAGCCCCCTAACCCCCCCTAATAAAGGTTTAACCCCTTGATCGCCCCCCAGGTAACCCTTTCACCCCCTTTTGCCAGTGTCACTAAGCGATCGTTTTTCTGATCGCTGTCTTAGTGTCGGTGATGCCGATAGGTAGCCAGTTATTTTTTTTAGGTTCGCCGCAGGTTTTTATAGCGTCAGGTACCCCCATATATTATCTAATAAAGGTTTTAACCCCCTAATTGCCCCTAGTTAACCTTTTCACCAGTGATCACCGTATAAGTGTTACTGGTGACACTGGTTAGCCAGTTAGTTATGTTGTTATTTAGGTTCCCCGTCAGGTTTTTATATAGCGTCAGGTACCCCCATATATTACCTAATAAAGGTTTAAACCCCTGATTGCCCCTAGTTAACCCTTTCACCAGTGATCACCATATAAGTGTTACGGGTGACGCTGGTTAGTTAGTTTGCTTTTTATAGTGTCAGGGCACCCGCCGTATATAACCCAATAAAGGTTTAACCCCCTGATCACCCGGCGGGTGATATCAATTAGGTTTTAGTGTCAGAGAGGGTCTGAGTCACACCCCAGGCAGCGTCAGGTTAGTGCCAGTAGCGCTAACACCCACGCGTGAAGCATACACCTCCCTTAGTGGTATAGTATCTGAACAGATCAATATCTGATCTGATCAGATCTATACTAGCGTCCCCAGCAGTTTAGGGTTCCCAAAAACGCAGTGTTAGCGGGATTCAGCCCAGATACCTGCTGGCACCTGCGTTTTGCCCCTCCGTCCAGCCCAGGCCACCCAAGTGCAGTATCGATCGATCACTGTCACTTACAAAACAAAAACACACATAACTGCAGCGTTCGCAGAGACAGGCCTGATCCCTGCGACTCCAGTGCTGTAGGAGGTGATTTCACCACCACAGTTAAAAAAAAAAAGCAAATATGCCGAAGCATTGGGGCAGCAGGGGCGGAGGAGCGATTTTGCTCCTAATGCCGCGTACATACGGTCGAAATTCCGATGGAGGCTTGCCCGTGGAAAAGTCCGACCATGTGTGTGCGGCATAACTTTTTTGCGGGAGGATGCCCCCATGCTTCGGCATATATAAATGGTGCATGTATGCCCATCATTAGAAGTGGGTGGATGAAGGGCGGTATTCTAATGGTGGGCATACCCACCGATCAATCTCTTTTTTTTGTTCAGCCAACAGGCTGCATGAAAAAAAAGATTACAATACATGTCCAACAAGGGCCAGCAACGTACTGGTATGTTGCTGGACTTTGGTTATACCAGATTGATGCCTGCAGGTTTAGGTATCATCTTGGTATCATTCTTTTCAGCCAGCGGCCGACTTTCATGTAAAAGCAATCCTAGCGGCTAATTAGCCTCTGGACTGCTTTTACAAGGAGTGGGAGGGAATGTCCCCCCCCCGATATAAAAAGCGCCATTGGGAAATTGGGAAAGCATTTTATCACACCGATCTTGGTGTGGTCAGATGCTTTGAGGGCAGAGGAAAGATCTAGGGTCCAATAGACCCCAGTTTTTTCAAAAAAAGAGTACCTGTCACTACCTATTGCTATCATAGGGGATATTTACATTCCGTGAGATAACAATAAAAATGATAAAAAAAATAAATATGGAAAGAACAGTTTAAAAATAAAATAGCAAAATTAATAATAATAATAATAAAAAAAAAGCACCCCTGTCCCGCCCTGCTCTTGCGCAATGGCGAACGCAAGCGCCAGTCTGGCGTCATATGTAAACAGCAATTGCATCATGCATGTGAGGTATCACCGCGAAGGTCAGATCGAGGGCAGTCATTTTAGCAGTAGACCTCCTCTGTAAATCTAACGTGGTACCCTGTAAAGGCTTTTAAAGGCTTTTAAAAATGTATGTAGTTTGTCGCCACTGCGCGTTTGTGCGAAATTTTAAAGCATGTCGTGTTTGGTATCTATGTACTCGGCCTAAGATCATCTCTTTTATTTCATCAAACATTTGGGCACTATAGTGTGTTTTAGTGCATTAAAATTTAAAAAAGTTTATTTTTTCCCCAAAAAATGCGTTTGAAAAATCGCTGCGCAAATACTGTGTGGAAAAAAAAAATGCAACACCCACCATTTTAATTTGTAGGGCATTTGCTTTAAAAAATATATAATGTTTGGGGTTCAACATAATTTTCTTGCAAAAAAAAAAAATGTTTTCATGTAAACAAAAAGTGCCAGAAAGGGCTTTGTCTTCAAGTGGTTAGAAGAGTGGATGTAAGCTTCCTAATGTTGTGTATAAAATGCCAGGACAGTTCAAACCCCCCCCCCAAATGACCCCATTTTGGAAAGTAGACACCCCAAGCTATATACTGAGAGGCATGTCGAGTCCATGGAATATTTTATATGTTGACACAAGTTGCGGAAAAAAGACAATTTTTTTTTTTTTTTGTTGCACAAAGTTGTCACTAAATGATATATTGCTCAAACATGCCATGGGCATATGTGGAATTGCACCCCAAAATACATTCTGTTGCTTCTCCTGAGTACGGGGATACCAGATGTGTGAGACTTTTTGGGAGTCTAGCCGCGTACGTGACCCCAAAAACGAAGCACCGCCTTCAGGCTTTCTAAGGGTATAAATTTTTGATTTCACTCCTCACTGCCTATCACAGTTTCGGAGGCCATGGAATGCCCAGATGGCACAAACCCCCCCCCCCCCAAATGACCCCATTTTGGAAAGTAGACACCCCAAGCTATTTGCTGAGAGGTATGGTGAGTATTTTGCAGATCTCGCTTTTTGTCACAAAGTTTTGAAAATTGAAAAAAAAAAATATATATATATTTTATTTCTTCATTTTCCAAAACAAATGAGAGCTGTAAAATACTCACCATGCCTCTCAGCAAATAGATTGGGGTGTCTACTTTCCAAAATGGGGTCATTTGGGGGGGTTTTGTGCTATTTTGGCATTTTATGGTCTTCAAAACTGTGATAGGTAGTGAGGAGTAAAATCAAAAATTTGTGCCCTTAGAAATCCTTAAGGCGGTGCTTGGTTTTCGGGGTCCCGTACACGGCTAGGCTCCTAAAAAGTCCCACACCTGTGGTATCCCCGTACTCAGGAGAAGCAGCAAAATGTATTTTGGGGTGCAATTCCACATATAACCATGGCATGTGTGAGCAATATATCATTTAGTGACAACTTTTTGTAATTATTTTTATTTTATTTATTTTTTGTCATTATTCAATCACTTGGGCCAAAAAAAAAAAATTCAATGGGCTCAACATGCCTCTCAGCAATTTCCTTGGGGTGTCTACTTTCTAAAATGGGGTCATTTGGGGGGGTTTTGTGCTATTTTGGCATTTTATGGCCTTCGAAACTGTGATAGGTAGTGAGGAGTGAAATCAAAAATTTGCACCCTTAGAAATCCTGAAGGCGGTGCTTGGTTTCCGGGGTCCCGTACGCAGCTAGGCTCCCAAAAAGTCCCACACATGTGGTATCCCCGTACTCAGGAGTCAGGAGAAGCAGCAAAATGTATTTTGGGGTGCAATTCCACATATAACCATGGCATGTGTGATCAATATATCATTTAGTGACAACTTTTTGTAATTTTTTTTTTTTTTTTTTAGTCATTATTCAATCACTTGGGACAAAAAAATAAATAAAAATATTCAATGGGCTCAACATGCCTCTCAGCAATTTCCTTGGGGTGTCTACTTTCCAAAATGGGGTCATTTGGGGGGGTTTTATACTGCCCTGCCATTTTAGCACCTCAAGAAAGGAGATAGGCAGTCATAAATTAAAAGCTGTGTAAATTCCAGAAAATGTACCCTAGTTTGTAGACGCTATAACTTTTGCGCAAACCAATAAATATATGCTTATTGACATTTTTTTTTACTAAAGACATGTGGCTGAATACATTTTGGCCTAAATGTATGACTAAAATTGCGTTTATTCGATTTTTCTTATGACAAAAAGTAGAAAATATCATTTTTTTTCAAAATTTTCGGTCTTTTTCCGTTTATATCGCAAAAAAAAAAAAATCGCAGAGGCAATCAAATACCATTAAAAGAAAGCTTTATTTGTGGGAAGAAAGGGACGCAAATTTCGTTTGGGTACAACATTGCATGTCCGCACAATTTCCAGTTAAAGCAGCGCAGTGCCAAATTGTGAAATCACCTCTGGTCATTATGGTCCGTATTGGTCCGGGGCTTAAGTGGTTAAGGAAAGTGTCAAGAGAAAGCCACTGTTAAAAAACAAAACAATAAACAAACTGATTTTGCCAAGAGCTTGAAATATTGAGAAGCTAGGGAAAGGGGGGAACCTGCATCCAATTGGCATACGTTTGAACCCAGCAGAAGACTGGATTCACACCTATGCAGTTTTAGTGCTTTTTGCATTTTGCAGATTTGCACTACAGTCCATTTAAAATGGTTTTCTATGGAACACGCTCTGTAGTGCAAATCTGCAAAATGCAAAAAGCACAAAAAATGCATAGGTGTGAATCCGTTATTAAATATGGAAGGATTTAAATGTCTGCCACATGTCTGTGAACTATTTGGGGAAATTTCTCAGAGAGGCAACAGGGAGTTAGAGGAAATCTCCCAAGTTGTTCCTTAACCATTTCAGCCTGGAAGGATTTTCCCCCCTTCCCGAGCAGGCAATTTTTTGCGATACGGCACTGCGTAGCTTTAACTGTGAATTGCGCGGTCGTGCGACGTTGTACCCAAACAAAATAGATGTCATTTTTCCCCCACAAATAGAGCTTTCTTTTGGTTGTATTTGATCACCTCTGCGTTTTTTAAATTTTTGCGCTATAAACAAAAAAAAAAAGCATAATTTAAAAAAAAAAAACACAATATTTTGTACTTTTTGCTATAATAAATATTCAAAAAAATTAATAAATAATAATTCTTCATCAGTTTAGGCCGATATGTATTCTTCTACATATTTTTGGTAATAATCCAATAAGCGTATATTAATTGGTTTACGCAAAAGTTAGTGTCTACAAAATAGGGGATAGATTTATGGCATTTTTATAATTTCTTTTTTTTTTACTAGTAATGCGATTTTTATCATGACTGCGACATTGCGGCGGACAGGTCAAACACTTTTGACACTTTTTTTGGGACCAGTGACAGAGCTAAAAATAGCCACTGATTACTGGATAAATGTCATTGGCAGGGAAGGGGTTAATACTAGGGGGTGATCAAGGGGTTAACTGTGTTCCCTAGGTGTGTTCCAACTGTGGGGGGATGGGACTGACTAGGGGAGGAGACTGATCAGTGTTCCTACTAAGTAGGAGCACACGATCTGTCTCCTCTCCCCTGAGAACCGGAAATTGTGTGTTTACACACACACATCCCGGTTCTTGCTCTGCCACGAGCGATCGCAGGTGCCCGGCGGACATTGCGTCCGCCGGGCTCGCGAATCGGCTCCAGGGACACGCTGCTGGTGCGTGCACCTGCTAAGGCGTCTTAAAGAGCCAACGTACATCTACGACAGCTCACGCAGGGGAGCCAACCTGCCGCCATATAACTGCGGCGGCTGGTCGGGAAGGGGTTAAGCTCCATTCACACTTTGCAATCTGTAATGGTGGGCAGAATCGCCTCGATTCTGCCAGCTATTCCAAAAACGGATGTCAATTGCCACACAACAAACACACTATTGGGTGCTATTATCCCTTAATGGGACCTCAAATGTGATGCAATTCTGCCGCAATTGTCACGTGGCAATCACAGCAAACAGTGTCTTTCAAAATTACGTGAAGCTTGTCACTTTTAAAGGAGCAGGAACTTTTTTTTGGGCAACAAATGCACGTAGGGCAGCCCATTCAACTGAATGGATTGGCCCTATGTGACACACAAAATTACGTGCAAATAGCTCAACAAAACTATATGAATAGGGCCTGACAGTTGTTCCTGAAACAGATCTCCCTGCTGGGAGATTTAAGCCTAGTACACACAGGCCGACTGTCAGGAGACGCTTCTGTCGGATGAGCATGCTGGAAAACCAGCAGCCGACCGATTTCCAATCAGCACTTTCAGCCAATGGCAGGGAGCACTGATCAGAGTGTTCTGGCAGTAAAGGGAGGTGTCCCCCTGTCCCCCTGTCCGAACACAACAGCTCAGCAGGGGAGAGCGGTGTACCAACTTTGCATAGTTAATACAGCAGCACAGCACCAACCTGAGCGTGTGCACCGGGCTTTAGGCTGGTTGCATATGGGTATTGCCCGTGGTCTGTATCCGCCTGCTCAGCTGTTCTCTATGGGGCGTCTAGATGTCAGTTTTCATCCGATTCGCTGTTTTTTGGCAAATAGGATCGGATGCGGGATTGGAAGTCCGCCAAAAAATCTGACAGGTAGACCTAATGGAACCGCCCGTGTGAAATCAGCCTTACAGACTTTGGATTTCCCTCCACTTTTTCTTGACTTGAGAATCTGTGTTAATTTTGGCAGCAAATTTCTATTTAGTTTTAGTCTTATGCCCCGTACACACGATCGTTTTTCATGCCGTTAAAACTGCCATTTTAAAAAATGGCCTTGAAAAATGATCGTGTGTATGCTCCAGAGCATTTTTAACGACGTGAAAAACGGCCATTAAAAATTCCGGACATGCTCTCTTTTTTCACGTCGTTTTTCATGTCGTTTTTTTTAACGCCGTGAAAAACGATAGTGTGTATGCTTTAACGACGTAAAAAAAAACGCGCATGCTCAGAATCAAGTATGAGACGGGAGCGCTCGTTCTGGTAAAACTAGCGTTTGTAATGGAGATAGCACATTCATTACACAGTAACGGACTGAAAAGCGCGAATCGTCGCTCAACAAACTTTACTAACATGAAGGGTGGCGCCATTCGAACGGAACTTCCCCTTTATAGTGCCGTCGTACGTGTTGAACATCACTGCGCTTTGCTTGATCGTTTTTTTTAATGATGGTGTGTACGCAAGGCAGGCTTGAGAGGAAACATGAAAAAAAACGAGGAGAAAAACGTTGGTTTAAAAAATGACATCAAAAACGATCGTGTGTACGGGGCATTAGTCTTTTGACTAAAATTGCGTTTTAGTCCCATATTAGTCTTCTGCAATTGTTTAAGTTGTATTTAGTGGACTAAATCTCTAGTACATTTTAGTCGACTAAAAGTTCAATTGTACAGTATTGCACTATTTAAGTACGGTATTTCTCTACAACTTCCAAACTCATTATATTCTGCTGGAGTGAAAAATCAAATTTGTTATTATTTATGGTATTAAGGTTTGAACATGCACTACAGACCAGTGTTAATTTTTCGTTTTAGTCTTTAGTATTAAGTTAGTAGGCGAAAATGGTTTAGTCAACAAAATTAATACGGGTAAGAATGGGCACCAGTAAGTACAAATAGAATGAGACAACAAATTCCCAGTTGGGGACACAAAAAGAGGAAAAAAGATAAATAAAAGATGAATGAAGGTCTACCCCCCCCCCCCCATTCTCAAAACAAAGAAAACTGATATTTACAGTTCTTACAGTAACAAACAATTTTTTCGAAAGGGTCCTTCTCTCTATCCAACAGCCCTTTTTGGGCCAATTGTAGATTTGTAAAGGTCACAAATAAGTTGGGTTTGATACGTATTTCACATAACTGAGGCTTTCTGTGCATTTCCCAGTTCCAAAGCATTCTTTTGGTTAACAGGTAGCAGTACTGAACTGCAAGACCATGTCCAAGCTTTGTATAGAGGGAAATGTGTTTCTATCTCTTAATTATATGCTTGTATAACAAATCTCTTGCATTAACAGCTGGATGTTGGTATTGCATGCTATTATTTAGTCCTCTGCAAATACATCAATGTCTTTTTCTATTGTTGATTCCCTTAGGCTGCTTATACACTGCTCTGTCGTGTTTCCAGTGCGTTTGCACCTATAAAAAAAGACATGCGACTCAAAAAACACACCAAAATCTGATCTGATGCTACATCTGTCCCCTGTCGCCTCTGTGACCAAGAACCAAGCTATCAAAGACTACTGATCGCTCAGTCCTCAGTCTACAGTGAGCAGAGAGCTGTGACTATCAGTCACCAGCTCTCTGCTCTGCCCCTCCAGCGCTCAACTGGAGCGCTGAGCTGTGGAGGGGTCAGAGTGGCTGATTCAGGCTCTCAGTGGTACCCATTTAGATCTATGCATGTGTATACAGTGTAAGTCTGCCCTAAATATAGACCTTTTATAACATTTAAAGGAGACCATCATCTTTTTTTACTATGCATCATTCTTTGTTTTTCTGAATGTACTGTATTGTATATTTGTGTGGGCAGCCATGTTGTTCCTATTTAGAAATATAAGTTAAGGCTTTGACCTTTGATCCTGGGTGTGCAGTACCTGTACTAATTGTTCTCCCATGGGTCTCTAAAAACCTTTTGGGATATATAAAATACTTACCAAATCTCTACTTTCAGATTCTACTAATATCTACACTTTGCGACAACCCCACTTATAGATACCCTAGCCAATGACATGGAGAAGAAGGACCTTGTCTCCTGACTTTACTCCCAACTCCTCAATGGTTTTATGTCAGACCTCCCTACCCCTGTTAAAGGCTAAGAGAGGTTAGGACATTTGGAACAAGAACCATTTTGTAACAAGTTCTTTTGGTGCCCCTTCATCTACACAAAGCCTTACACAGTTATTTGTAATGCACACAGTATACCATACTCCCTTGAAACTCTTTCAGTGGGGTAGGAGGGACAACCTAGACTGTCCCAGATGCTCGGGGACACCATCGAACTTGAGTCACGTGCTTTGGAGCTGTACCAAGCTAGTGGGGTACTGGTACTCCATTGTGTAGATCATTAGAGCAGTTTTTCTCAACTCCAGTCCTCAAGGCGTCCCAACAGGTCATGTTTTCCGGATTTCCCTCAGATAAAATGGCTGTGATAGGTACTGAGGCAGTGAAACTGATCAAGTCACCTGAAAAGCCTGAAAACATGACCTCTTGGGGTGCCTTGAGGACTGGAGTTGAGAAACACTGCATTAGAGTATACCAAGTAAACCTGGCTCTTACTCCACTGGTCTGCTTCTTGGGCTACTTAGACAAGGACACATACCACTAGATATTAGAACTCCATTCTCCAGGCTCCTTTTCACAGCCTGAAAACTAATAGCCCAAAAGTGTATTTCTCCAAGCCCTCCAACTTTGCAAGACTGGCGCACACAGGTCAACTGACACAGGTCAACTCTACCTTACTAAAAGCACACGCAATCTTCCAAAGCAGAGGTGCACCCTACAAATGTAATACGTTTTGGGATCCATGTATATCCATCCTGGGGCTTGCCCCTTTAACTCTATAACTCTATCTAGGCATATTTTACTCCAGTGCTGATAAAATTATGCTTTGAAGTAAGGCTTTGAAATGATATTACATGCAAAACAATGAGGACCAGTGTTGGTCATCTTACTTTAAAAAAGTAATTAGTTAAGTTACAAATTACTTCTCCCAAAAAGTAATTGCGTTAGTAACTCAGTTACTACATTGCAAAAGTAACTAGTTACTCAGCAAAGTAACTGTGACTTTTTTTTAAATATTCTAAAGGCAGTGGCAGGGGTGGTGTACTTGGGGGGGTGGCAGCGGTGGTGCCATCCTCTCCCACCACCACCTCTGCCTCTTACTGATCCCATCCCCCACCACTGATCTCATCCCTATCCCCCCCCATCACCTCTGTTGTAAAAGTGATGGTGGGTGGGTAGGGATGGGATCAGTAAGAAGCAGAGGTGGTGGAGGTTGGGATGGATCGATTGCACTGCAATTCGAATCATCACTTACTTCCGTGCCTCCAGGGATGCCTTTCCTCATGGGGAGAGAGAGACCCTCCCCTTCACTCGATTGGTGTCAGCTGGTTAGCTGACTTAATTTTTCAGTGTCCGCCCCGCCTCCCTACATTCTCTCTCTCTGGATAGGCGGGGTGGGATGGGGCGGTCCAGAGTCTCTCTCAGCCTGTCTTTTCAGCTCAGCGGGCGAAAGCCCCCCTCCCCGCGGCGGAACGAACGGCCAGGCAGCGCGGCCACGGCGGGCCTCCCGAGACCACACAGCAAAACCATAATGGTGGGCCCCTCACACTGGCAGACGGGCGGGCGGCGGGCGCCCCTGACCCTGAAGTGGCGAAACTGCTATTCTACAGACTACAGTATCGCGGACAGCGCCGGAATTACACTACTGCCATCTAGTGGTGGTAGATGTAATTGCGGTAACGCCGCCCAAGTAATGGGAATTGCATTACCATGAGGGGAAGAGTAATCAGTTAGATTACTCGTTACCCTCTAAAGCAGTGGTTCTTAACCTTCCTAGTGCCGGGACCCCTTGATAAAATTTCCCAAGTTGTGGGGACCCCTAACAGTAAAATTATTTTCGTAGCGTGGGTTGTCAGCACCCAAGGCAAGGCAAGTAATTTGCTCCCCTAACCCACGGACATTTAGCTCTCCCTAAGTCCCTTCCACTCGTACAGTAT
Organism: Rana muscosa; assembly: GCA_029206835.1. Taxonomy (NCBI): domain Eukaryota; kingdom Metazoa; phylum Chordata; class Amphibia; order Anura; family Ranidae; genus Rana; species Rana muscosa. The sequence continues at coordinate 201,475,530 of CM055123.1, forward strand.
TAAAACCCCTTATGGTACATTTTAGGATGTACCACTCTTTCTCTTTGTTCTCCTTTTATTTCCCTTTTATCTCTCTCTATCCTAATTTCTTGTTTTTTTTCCCCATCCCTCTCTCTAGCTGTTTTTCTTGTTCTTTCTCTTATTCTTTCTCTCCCTTTTTTCTTTGTTCCACCCCCTTTTCCTCTCCCTTCCATGTATTCTCTATTTTTATTCCTTCTCTTACTCCTTGGTGGGGGGGGGGTGGGGGAAATGGAATGAGTGGCAGTGCTGGCGGGGAGTTGGGATGAGTGGCAATGCTGGGGGGAGATCTGATCAGCCAACTTAGGTGCTCTTGATCAAGGTCATCTGCTTATCTGATAACTGTAGTGGGGACTTTTAACGGCAACTATAATCCCAGGTAGTGTTACTTACTGTGTCTCCGGCTTTGTGGTGTCTCGTAGCAGTGACACCTATGCCGAAATCAGGAGATAGGGTCTCCTTCAGTCCCTCCCACTTCACAGTCCTCACCAGTCAGCTGACCTCTAGTCTCTGCCCCCCACCCATGTCATGAACTAAATTGGCAGCTGTGAAAAGGCTGAGTGGGCTGCCGCGGGTTTCAGGAACAGCCCAGCTGGGCCGCCCCAGGCTCCAGAGACAGCCCTGCTGGGAGGCCGCAAAAAAGGCTGGGAGAGCAGTGCAGGCTTCAGGAACAGCCCAGGGGTCGGTGACCCCTGGCAAATCATCATTCGACCCCCGAGGGGGTCCCGACCCCCAGGTTGAGAACCACTGCTCTAAAGTAACTGCGTTAAGTAACTGTTTATTTTAACTCAGTTACTTACATCACTGATGAGGACATGGATAAAATATCTGGAAATACCTTTATTGATAGTTATACTACATAACACACAGAGTGTATGTGTGAATAGCAGTGGTTGTCAGATTTGTACTCTGTACAAATCAATGGCAAGGGCTGTCATTGTTTACATGTAATTAAAATTAGATACTGTTCACCAAAACAACATATTGTTAATTTTTAAACGATTCACTATTTTCGATCTGTTATTAAAAGTGTACCCTTTAAGTATACATTATACTGTTCAGTTCTGGACTGAAATTAATTCATGAAGTACGTGTTTTAGTTTTACTTTTAACCCATGAAGCACATTGTGATAACAGACCATGCAGGTTTTTTACTAAAGCTGGAAAGTGCAAAATCTGGTGCAGATCTTCATAGAAACCAATCAGCTTCCAGGTTTGCCAAAGCTTAATTGAACAAGCTGAAGTTCAAAGCTGATTGGCTATCATCAGGGCCGCTGATAGGCCAGTACAACTGACCCTGTTGTACTGGGCCCGGCCAGCAGTGGGGCCCGGGAAATCTAAACAGAGTCGGAATTGATGCAGAATAAAAAATAAAAACATATTCCTCCAGCCAGCACCCATGACCCATCACCAGCCGATCCAAGCACAGTTCCCCGCAATATGCCCATTCCGACTTTACAGGTTTTTTTTTTTTCCTTTTTACTGATGTTCTTGGGTCTCGGGAGGGAGGGACTACTTCTTCTTCTGTTTCAGGCGCATGTCTCTTCCGCGCCCACTCATCATGCTGGCTCAAGTCCCGGCCTGCATATTGCCATTCCTGGCGGAGTGATTCCTCTCCCTCCACTCATGGTGCTCTGCTCCGTTCTCCACTCGGCATGAGACAGAGACTGGAGAAGGAGAAGCAGTGAGTGAGGTGAACGGCGGTGGCAGAAGAAGGAAGGAGCTGAGCTGACATCTGAAAGTGTTTGTGACTGACACACTCCAGGCAGCAGCAGGAGAGAGGAAGTTGCTCTCGGGGGGGCCCCAGCTAACACAAGTGTGTGCTTGCTTGGGGGGAGGAGTGGTTCGAGATCAACTATCACTGTATCTGTCTGCAGCAGCATCTAAAAATTATGGCATTGGTGGCATGAGTGGCATTGTCTGCAGCACATTATGGCATGGGCGGCATGGGTGGCACTGACTCTGCAGGCAGCACATGCCTTATGGCCCATAACACATGTGCTGCCTGCAGAGACAGTGCCACCCATGCCACCAATGTCATAATGGGCTGCAGACAGTGCCACCCATGCCATAATGTGCTGCAGACAGTGACACCCATGCCACCAATGCCATAATGTGCTGCAGACAGTGCCACCCATGCTGGCAATGCCATAACACATGTGCTGCCAGCACAGACAGTGCCACCCATGCTGCCAATGGCATTGGCGGCATGGATGGCACTGTCTGCAGCACATTATGGCATTGGCAGCATGGATAGCACTGTCTGCAGCACATTATGGCATTGGCAGCATGGGTGGCACTGTCTGCAGCACATTATGGCATGGGTGGCACTGTCTGCAGTACATTAAAATAAAAAAAATACATCTCATAGTTTGTAGACGCTAGAACTTTTGCGCAAACCAATCAATATACGCTTCAAAAATATGTAGCAGAATACATATTGGCCTAAACTATTGAAGAAATTCGATTTTTTTTATGTTTTGTAAAAGAAAGTAAAAAATATTTTTTTTTTTCAAAATAGTTTTTTATCAGTGGTAGAATGGTGAAGTCTTTTTAGAAGTAATTCACATTTCTCATTCTATCACATATTCTAAAAATAAGAGAATTATATCTCATTTTAGGACAGCGGACTGAGCCATGCAATGGCTATTATGCTCCATCAGGCCAAATGCACATCCAGAACCCCTGGTGTATAATGCAAATATAGCCTGATATTATAGAGCCGTTTATTCCAAACTGCATACAGTGGTCTTAGTTTTTTGTGCTCCAGGCTAATGGGGCAAAAAGGAATGATATATGCGGCTTGTCCACCATCCTTAAATAAGGGCTAATCCTCTTATTTTTGGGTTTTGTGATAGAATGAGACATGTACATTATTATTATACAGGATTTATATAGCGCCAACAGTTTATGCAGCACTTTACAATAAAAATGGGGACAGTACAATTACAATACAGTTCAATACAGAAGGAATAGGAGGGCCCATACTTTCTGTTCTAAAAATATTTACTGTGCTACTCACTGATTAGGTTGGAGGGCTTTTTGATTCCTTAGTCCCTTCTCACCATAACCTAAATTAGTGGCAGTGTGTCCATTATGGGTGCACAGGCGCCGCCCCTCTGTCACGCCACCCCCCATATGTAAAATTATGATTAGAGCCATAGGCTTCAAAAAAGGTAGACTTGGGAGTGCAGAGCATTGCGCTCTGAGCCCACCCAAGTGTGTTAGAAAAGCAAATTAATATTTGCTTTTCTAACACTGAACCGATTCTTGCCCAATCAGGAGGCATGTGTCTAATACCAGTGGCGGTACGTCCATAGAGGGCGCCGGAGCGCCGCCCCCTCTCGCTCCCGCACCGCCACTGAAAGACAATACACAGATTCATGCATTGCATGAATCTGTGTATTGTCACCGCTGCCGCGCTGCCCACTATACATATGGCCGGCCTCCTGGTGAGCGCCGGCCATATGAATTAGAGCGGCGGCCGGCAGTGGGTGTGGCTTGGAAGTGTCTATCAAAGCCAGCGGCTCTGATAGGCTTTCCGAATACAGCTCTCACGCTGTATTCGGCTTCCAAAAACTCCTCCCAGGTACGCACGGGGGTGCGTTCCTGGAAGAAGACTGTGTGGAGGTTTCAGCCAATTAGGTTCACCGGATCTGGTTACCGGTAACCTGATTGGCTGAAGCGACATCGAGGGCGGGAGAACACATCGAGGACGGCGCGGACCGAGGAAGGTAAGTGCGGGGCTGGGGGGGGGGGACAGGCTGCATTTGGGGGGAACTGGCTGTATATGGGGGACAAACTGGCTGAATATGGGGGGAACTGGCTGTATATGGGGGACACACTGGCTGCATTTGGGGGGAACTGGCTGTATATGGGGGGACACGCTGGCTGTATATGGGGGGACACGCTGGCTGTATATGGGGGGACACGCTGGCTGCATATGGGGGGACACGCTGGCTGCATTTGGGGGGAACTGGCTGTATATGGGGGCACACTGGCTGCATTTGGGGGGAACTGGCTGTATATGGGGGACAAACTGGCTGCATTTGGGGGGAACTGGCTGTATATGGGGGACAAACTGGCTGCATTTGGGGGGAACTGGCTGTATATGGGGGACAAACTGGCTGCATTTGGGGGGAACTGGCTGTATATGGAGAAAAACTGGCTGTATATGGGGGCACACTGGCTATATATGGGGGCACACTGGCTATATATATATGGGGGCACACTGGCTGTATATATGGGGGCACACTGGCTGTATATATGGGGGCACACTGGCTGTATATATATATATATATATATATATATATATATATATATATATATATGGGGGCACACTGGCTGTATATGGAAACAAACTGGCTGTATTTGAGGGGGCAAACTGGTGGCGTTTGGGCACAGTGGCTGCGTTTAATGGGCACAGTGGCGGCAATTGATTTTTTATTTTTTTCAGTTTGTTTGCGCCCCCCCAAAAATTTTGAGAACCAGCCGCCACTGTCTAATACCCATCACCTGAATGGTTGAAGGCATCCCTTTTGGACAACTGGCTGCATTTGATGGGCACAGCGGCTGCATTATATGGGGCACAGTGGCTGCAAGTGACGTTTTTTTTTCTCAGTATTCTGTAGTTTGTTTGCGCCCCCCAAAAAAAATTTGAGCACCAGCCGCCACTGACCTGTATTGTTTTACGGTCTTGGAATTTCCCTTTATTGAGAACAAAGTAACAAAAAAAGGGAGCTGTGTTTGCACTAAAGCTCTCCTGAGATTGTAGCAAAGATCAGGCCCACCCAATGCCACTGTATGAGAACAGCACAATTCAGATCACCAGCCATGTGACACAGCCTTGGAAATTGGATCATGTAAAAAATAAAAAAAATAAATCTTGTATTCATTTTTAGATGAGCTGGGAAAGTGATCCTAAATACTATGACTAGCTTTGCCTAAGAATTTTGGAACTACTGTTCTGCTGGAGTGTGTTTACTGAATGTTACTATAGTCACGTTATGGTACAAGGTCTAAAATTAAATGTTTATTGTCTAACGGAGCTCAGCCCAGACCACACCTAGGTAACCCCTACCTCACTACAGAAAACACAGAAAACACAAAATGGGGAATAAAATGATAGGTGTACAATGCTCAAACAAAACGTCTTAGTGCCAGGTTTTAAAATAATCCTGAAATCTTCTCTAAACCCAAGAACAAAGATTGAACATTCTGCAATTTTAAACACTTTTTTCTTCTTTATTTTCACCCAGTGATTTTGCCAGGAAAACACACCTGTCCTAAGGTAACAACTGCACTGTAGAGAGGAAGAACAGGGTTGTCACCCTAGAAAAAGAGCATGTTAGGGGTCGCTGGGGATCGAGGACTCCCAGGGTGCTGCCTTGCGAGGGGACCCGTATCTAAGATGAGGGGGCCAGGGAGGTAACCCTTTCCGAAGACCCAGCGCAGAGTCGTGGTGACGGTGAGGGCCTCTGGTAACTCTCCGGAGGGATAGTTTTCTCCTTGACATGGGCCAAATACTTTAAGAAGGTAGTTCTTCAGGTCAGTGGCAGTGACCCTACTCGCTTCAAGTCAGTGGCAGTGACTTCATAGGGCAAGGCCCTATTTACCAGGTCAGTGGCAGTGACCCTACTCGCTTCAAGTCAGTGGCAGTGACTTCATAGGGCAAGGCCCTATTCACCAGGTCAGTGGCAGTGACCCTGTTCTCCAAGTCAGTGGCAGTGACTTTTATTCACCCAGTCTGTGGCAGAGATCGTGCGCCAAAGCTGTTTGTGAAACCTAAACAGTCTGAAGAAATCATTTGAGTTTGTGCCTGGACCTCCTCCCACCTAAGCTGTCTTGTTCCAACCTGTCTGCTGTTAAAGAGACTATTTATTATCCGTGAGAAATAAATATAGAAGTTGGACTTTCAGTGGGTGTGGACAGTTACATTACTGGGGGAAAATAAAGTCTTGCATCTATCCAAGGTAGAGGCGAAATCATTCTCAGGAGGATCATAACACCAGCACCAGGCAGGCCAGAAAAACTAACACCGCTCAACCTCCTCACACAGTGTGCGCTCCATTTACATATACATAGTAATTCCGATATAGACATAAACCAGTTAATTTACCAGCGTGTCTTTGAGGTGTGGGAGATAAAGTGGAATACCCGGAGGAAATCCAAACGAGCACAGGGAGAACATGCAGAATCCACGTAGATAGTGTCTTGAGCAGGATTTGAACAGGGGACCCTAGTGCTGCACAGTAGAAGTACTAACCTCTAAGCCCCTGTGTTGCTCAGATATAACAAAATGCATTCAATGGTGAATTTACCAAACTCCATAGATCAAAAAAGATAATTTTATTATTAGAGTTTATATACACTGTAATAAGATACAGTAAAGGAATTGTCATTGCTGAGGTAGTATATCTAAATATACTCAGAATCACTTTCCTCGCTCTCATTAAATACTAAAGTCTCAGTTTTTTTCATTTAAAAATAACAAACATGTTATACTTACCTCCTCTGTGCACGGGTTTTGCACAGAGTAGTCCAGATGCTCTTTTTCTTGGGTCCCCCGCTGGCGCTCCTGGCCCCTCCCTCCTGCAGAGTGCCCCCACAGCAAGCAGCTTGCTATGGGAGCACCTGAGCCGAGCCGCTGCTCTGTGTGTTCATTCAGACATGGCGGTGCGGTTTGGCCCCTCTCCCCATCTCTCCTCATTGGCTCACTGACTTGATTGACAGCAGCGGGAGCCATTGGCGCCTGCTGCTGTCTCAACCAATGAGGAGGGAGAGTCCCGGACAGCCGAGGCACTCGTGCAATATCGCTGGATCGAGATGGGATTCAGGTAAGTATTAGGTGGCTGAGGGAGCTTCTGCACACAGAAGGTTTTGTATCTTAATGTATAGAATGCATAAGGATTAAAAAACCTTCTGACTTTACAACCACTTTAAGTTCAGTGCACAAATATTGAGCTAATAGTGGTAAAGGAAACTGTCCCTGGGTTGGTGGTGTCACTGAAAGGAAAATAATGTATGCATTAGGATACAAAACCTTCTGACTTTACAACCACTTTAACATACATCGAAGGAGGCTAGTCTTTAAATCATTAACCCTTTGTTAGGAGAAACTGTATTCAAATATATTTCACAGCTGATAATATCTGTCAACACAGTAGACACATGGTTAGATATGACAAACACAGACCCAAACAAAGAGAACCAAGTATGATTTTTCAGCGTGGAGTTTTTAGAAAAAAGCATCTAAAATGGTAAGTGGCAATTGTTAAAGGCTTAGGCTACTTTCACACTGATGCGCTGGCGGTATAGCGGCGCTATTTTTAGCGCCGCTATACCGTAGTTTTTGCCGCGATTTGCGGGCGCTAGCGGGGTGATTTTAACCCCCTCTAGCGGCCGAAAAAGGGTTAAAAACGCCCGCAATAACGCCTCTTTGTGGCGTTTTGCGGGCGTTTTGGAAGCGCTACCCCATTGATTTCAATGGGCAGGGGCGCTATAGGAGCGGTATTTTTACCGCTCCTATCGCGCCTCAAAGATGCGGCTTGCAGGAGTTTTTTCACCCTCCTACAAGCTCCAGTGTGAAAGCCCTCGGGCTTTCACACTGGATACAAAGTAGCAGCTTTTTTAGGGCGCTTTGCAGGCGCTATTTTTAGCGCAATAGCGCCTGCAAAGCGCCTCAGTGTGAAAGAGGCCTAACTCCACCTTTAGCAACATGATGTATGTTATTTAGGGTGTAACATGTTGCTAAGCACTGCTGCTCCCTCACCCCCTGAGCCCCCCAACCCCACCACATGACAGCAAGCAGGAGGTCTTCTCCCCCACAGGTCCTATCACTTTTAAATTCTGTGTGATTGTGAGTTTATTTTAAGTAATGCTATGTGAATGGGAACATGTAGCGAAGTAGAAATATGCTTTAGGCTTAATAGAGGAACTTTGAATATGTTGTCAGCAAGTTAAAGAAAAAAGGGAAGTATAATTTGATTAGTTTGCTAAACTCCTATGTATACTTAGATAATGAGTGCTTTTTATTACTGTGACAGATGGCATATGAACCGTGTTCATACTATCCTAATATGTTTAAAAAGGAAGTGGACATGGACTTTGTTCAGTATGATGGGTAATGGTGATATGGTAGTCATAAAACCAACAGAATGAATTCAAAGAAATTGGTTCGGAGGGAAATACAAGGGTGCCATTGCTGAAAATGAAAGCTTATTAGCTGCCATGATGATACCTTGAAACATGTATATAGATCAGGAATTTGGTCTTTTTCATTAGCTGTGTGCTTTTTTGGGTCCTTTACTCAGCAACATTGATGCTAGATACAATTAGCATGTTTAGAAAGAAGCTTTCATTTTATTACCCGTTTTTTTTTTTCATAACAAGTGTACTTTATTTTATAAAATGTCACATATGTACGTCAGCATAAAAACTGTCTCTGTAATCTAACTATACATTTGGGTTGACTATGGCCAGTCTTGCTCAATACACGTCCTAATATTGTTATTGGCTATAGCGCTAGCTAAGGCTAAATTTACACCTGAGCAGAGCTACATTCAGGCGTTACTCTGAGAGTTTTAGCCCAGGTTCACACTGGGCTGCGGGAGTGAAGCCGTGCGAGTTAAGCTGAACTCGCACGATTTAACTCTTGCTGGCAGTCCCGATTTCAGCCGTGATTACAAAGACATCTGTGCAGGTTTCAAAGACATCTGTGCAGGTTTCTGCACAGATGTCAATGTAAATCGCAGGCCGAAATCGCAAAAAGTAGTACAGAAACGACTTTTTGAAATCGGTGCAGCGCCGCAGATGCGGCGTCGCACCGATTAGGACGGTGCCATTGCCGGCAATTTGCGGCAAATATCGCCGTTTTGACATGCGATTTGACATACCAAATCGCATGTCAAAACGCACCAGTGTGAACCAGGGCTTAGAGGAGAAGTTTTACAGAAAGCACTAGGGGGAGGAGGAGAGGTGGAGGTGATTAGGGGTGGAGAGCTGTTGTCTGAGCAGAAAATGCACGACAGAACGCTCGCACATTTTCAGGCATTCCCATTGGTGTCTATGGGGCCCAATCTGCCTCCAATCTGCCAAAAAGAAGCTCATGTACTTTTTTTAATCGACAGGCATTTGGCTTAAAGCGACAGAGCGCTCAGATGTGAATGGGGCTATTGAAATTAATAGGATTTGGCTTGTTGAGCATTTTAGAGCTTCAAGCAGAAAATCGTTTGGTTATGAACAGGGCCTAAAGTTTGCAGCCCATGAAACATTGTTTACAAATTTTATAATATATATATATATATATATATATATATATATAATATATATATATATACACACACAAACACAGGCAGCGCTATTATAGTGCTGCCTGTGTTTGTGTATATATATGTTTATCGGACCCTGATTGGGCTTGGTAGCAGCTTTAGCCTTAATTGGCCACATATTATCCCCATTGAGGAATTAATTATTTTCACCTAATCCAAAAGCGCTTGTTTAAGTAGAAATAGGTGCAGTTTTCTATACGTTTTCTATATATTCTAATATGCTGTCTCTGCCTATACATTCTAATAATTTTATATCTTCAGAACTTATTACACGTTGGTTGTAGCCTTGCCACACCTGGCTATTGTGATATAATCTGCAGCTATATATGGCTGTGCAGTGTGATTATATATATATATATATATATATATATATATATATATATACCGTATATTCTGATTTTTGCTTATTTTTTAAAATAATACTCACTATCAGAGTAGCTAAGATAACAACAGGCCAGTTCAGAGAAGATTTGATGGAAATAAATAATCTTGTAGTTTTCTAGCTAAAAATAAATTGCGATTGATAGCGGCCAAAACATTTTTCCAACTTGTAGGAAAATAAGTGTTTTGAGGCAATCATTTTTCAACACAGATAACTGCAGGTTTTAAGCTGGCCAGACATATTACTTTCTGATTGCACAATTTCCTTCACATTTACCGATAGCTATGCAGTGCCAAGGTCTACCTGACTCAAAATAATTTGAATGAATTGTTTGAGTAGGCTTTTGTATGTCTTAAGCATCATTCACACGATCTGATTTCCATCGGACAAAGCCGTGGAATTTTGTCCAAAGGGCGTTGGCCGTGAACTTGTTCTGCATACAAACGGCAAAACTTTTGTCAGCTAGCAAACAGTTGTTGTGCTATGGTGAGCATTGCTTCTGAGCATGCATGTTTGTACTTTGGATTTTTTTCAGACGGACTTGTGTACACACAATCGGATAATCCGACATCACACATTTGTTGTCGGACAGTTTTAAAGCATGCTATCCAACTTTTGTTTGGTTGTGAACAAGCAAGCTATCGCTTGTGAAACACGTCTACCATTGCCTGTATCTGTCTGACCCTTTTGACAATAAAGATGACATCAAGATAAGTTGGAGTTCCAGTGTGCGACCAATTTCTTGTCTTATCCAACATTTGTTGTCGGAAAATCCGACAACAATTGTCCGATGGAGCATAAAAACAGTCGGATTTTCCGAAAAAACCTTGCCCTCACACATTTGTTGTCGGAAAATCCGATTGTGTGTACGAGGCTTTAGTTGTTGGTAACTCTGGTAGATTGTACAGTCAGTAGCATCTGTAGACAGCTTAATGGGGTTCTTCATTTATCATTTTCCTTCCACTTCACAATTATGTGCCACGTTGTGTTAGTCTATCACATACAATCCTAATGTTTTTTTGGTTGTAATATGACTTAATGTGGAAAATGTCAAGGGGTATGAATACTTTAACGCACTGTAATACAACATTTATTACCGTATATACTCAAGTATAAGCCGAGGCACCTAATTTTACCACAAAAAAATGGGAAAACGTATTGACTCGTGTATTAGCCTAGGGTGTCCATCTGCATGCCTCACTGTGTCCATGTGCATGCCTCACTGTGCCCATGCCTCAGTCCGCGTACACACGACCGGTTTTCTCGGCAAAAAACGACAAGAAAACTGCCGGGACAGCTTTCTTGCCGAGAAAACCGGCTGTGTGTACGTGGGTTTCAGTTTTCTCGTCAAGAAAACTGTCCAGATTCCCCGACGAGAAAAAAGACGACCTGTCGTCTTTTTTCTCGTTGAGAATCTCGTCGGCCTGTTTCTCGACGAGAAACCCGAGCGTGTGTACACTTACCTGTCGCCGTGGAAACCCGCGCATGCTCGAAATGACTTTGACGCATGCACGGTAGCTTCCTAGGCATAGGCATAGGGTGTAGCAAGATGGTGGCGACGGCATCGAATGTGACGAGCGCACGCTCGTCGTAGTCGATGATGTCACCACGTTCTTGCCATTCAAAAGAACGGCAGTTCTTTTGAATCGTACGTTTGTACACTCAGCCGGGACAAGTTTCTTGTCAAGATTCTTGTCAGGAAAAACTAAGTTTTTTTCCTGACGAGAATCTCGGCCGTGTGTACGAGGCCTCACTGTGTCCATGACTAGACTGACGTTTAACATGGGAGTCTATGGAAGGGGTACCTGGCTTCGGAAAAATCAGTGCTCCACGGCCGTAGGTCGCCCGGACAACAAACTTTGTACACTTGGGGCTACATGTGTGCCAAGTTTGGGGTTCAGGGGACCTACGGCGGCTCGGTACCGGGTACGCAAAGTCAAGGAAAATAAGACACAAAAAGGTGACTCGAGTATAAGCCGAGGGGGGCATTTTCAGCACAAAAAAAAAATGTGATGAAAAAAACTTGGCTTATACTTGAGTATATACTGTAATAGTTTTTTATGATGAGGGTTTAGTGACATTTTAAACCCTTAATAGTCAAGAAAAAGTATGTACAATATGTATCAATGCATGTTAAAGAACAGAATTCATACATTATACAATTTTCTTGTGCAACTTTCCTTTAGATTTACCAAAACCATATAGTAGGAGGTCAAACCTAAACACTTTCAATTTGTATGCAATCAGACAGGCCCTTCTACTACACAGTTGAAGGTAAATCTAAAGAAAATTGAATAAGAAAATTGTATGGTGTATGGCCAGCTTAAGGAAGTGAAAGTGTCAGTGGAACTTTGAGATGTTTTAAAAAAAAAAAAAACACTGGATAATGGAACCATTTGGTTTCTCCTTGTTACTTGATATTACCATGAAACAAACAGTGTGTCGCAACCACAGCCACCAGATTTTACATAGTGAGACTAATGGTTTTTATTTTCTATGTATTACTAGAGATGCTGCACTATGCACATTTTAATCTGTAAATGCAATCATTTCATATCAGTTATGGTAATATTAAAGCGTATGGAAATTCAAACTTTTTTGTCCACGGTTGAGAGAGATTTACCTTCTCGTTTTCTCCTGGTGACCATCGTCTCTGGTGATGAAAGCGATGTAAAATTGAAATGAGTTGTCATAGAAACAGGGCGTAAGGGGAAATCTTGGGGAAACTAGACGCCAGTAGATCCATCCAAAGTGAAGGCACGTCTCTTCTTAGACGGTTTTATCAGAACCGATTTACCCATTAATTTGGGGGAAGTTTGTGGGGGCCTTGAGAAAATGCACAGCCCCCCCAACTCTATGACCTAATTGTATCCTTTTAAAATAACTTCCCTACTTAGTAATACATATCCTGAGGTTTACAATTCACAGGAGAAAGTTTGCATAGGTTTAGGTTGCTGTCTAGTATTCAGTGAAGGATCAGCTAACACAAAGAGGTGATGTGTACTGTTTGTACTGGAGAAAGGGCTGCTCTTACCTGTGATAAATGCTGTGGGATGGATTAAACAGGATGTCAGGTCAATAAGTAGCCAAATGAGAATCCTGTTATGTTCCAGCAATGCAAGCTATTCATTCTCTGCTCTTTATGCAAGTTTGGGAAGAACCAGCACAGGTTAATAAGAGTAGCTAACAATGTACAATGGTTCTCTGTAGGGTTGAAGCACACTGCAAGGTTACCAGAAGGTGATTTTTCTGAGGTAAAAAGTAAACCTCAACTCTAAATTACAATGATAAAACAAACAAAGAGGGGTTGGTGTATGAAAGCTGAAATAAAAGTCAAAAAGCAAAAGCCAATAAGGACTGAATTGATATAAATGTATATAAATTTAAATTGAAATATAAAAATTTGAGAGGTTTTAATGGTCACCCCGCTCCACAGTAACTTCTGCTGTTCATAAATCCATTCATTTTTTTTTTTCATGGTTAAACTATATACCATGTAACAACCGGCCTTATTCCTGACCAGTGGCAGTGCGTCCATAGTGGGCGCAGGGGCGCCGCCCCCTCTCTCCTGCACGCACCCGTCACTCAAAAATAGATATATTCATGCATTTCATGAATATATCTATTGTCGCCGCTGCCGCCCACTATTCAGGTGTCCAGCCCCCTGTTAAGCGCCGGCCATCTGAATTACAGTGGTGGGTGTGTTTTGGAAGAGCCTGATTAGAGCGATAGGCATAGGCTTCCTGATTAGAGCCTGTGGGCTCTAATCGGCTTCCAAATGGTAAACAGAGGGCGCACGGCTGTGCGCTCCCTGTTTAAACCATGCTGTGTTAGGGAATCGCTTCCCTAACACTGACCCGCCTCTCAGCCAATCAGGTGCACTGGGTCTGGTTACCGGTCACCTGATTGGCTGAAGTGACACAGAGGACGGAAGAAGACATCGAGGGAGCGTGGAGGAGGATGGCGCTGACCCGAGGAAGGTAAGTGCTGGGATGGGGGGAAACTGGTGGCATTTGGGGGGAAACTGGCTGTATTTGGGGACAAACTGGCTGTATTTGGGGACAAACTGGCTGCATTTGAGGGGGCAAACTGGCGGAGTTTGATGGGCACAGTGGCGGCAATTGATGTTTTGTTTTGTTTCAGTTTGTTTGCGCCCCCCAAAAAAATTTTGAGCACCAGCCGCCACTGTTCCTGACTCTTGAGGATTTAGTAGTGTGACTGCCCTGGGCCCTGACTGGACAGCTTGATAACCTGGAGACACCTGCTATTGTTTATGCTCTTCCTCTTTCCTCTTTGCTCATACAGATAAATGGCTGTGATAGTGGATCTCGTTGTCCCTCCAGATGCTTTAAACAAAGAAGAGCAATTGTACCCTCCAGTGAGCATCCAGCTCTCCATCTGATTCTACTAATGCGCACATTTTTGGCACATCGGTGCTCACTGTGGTGCACTGCCCATTCATTTTCAGCGGGTCCACTCCTCAATGTGCATCCACAGGCCAAAATACCTACCTGCTTCATCTTTTTTTTTTTTTTTAGTGCACCACAAGGCAGCACAATTAGATGCATTGCAGTGCACCTAGAGCAAAGTACCTGTACTCTGTGTATGAATGGCACCACACTATGCATACACTGTGCTTTAATGTGAAGCCATCCTGTGATAAGTAACCCCCCCCTTATTTGTCACAATTCCAATACTACAGCTATACTGTACAAAGCTCATCTTTGGCCCCTTTCACCCTGGGGCAGGAGGTGCGTCGGCGGTAAAGCACCGCTATTTTTAGCGGCGCTTTACCGTCGAAATGGCGGCGCTATTCGGCCGCTAGCGGGGGGGTTTTACCCCTCCGCTAGCAGCCGAGAAAGGGTTAAAAACCACCGCAAAGTGCCTATGCAGAGGCACTTTGCCGGTGGTATAGCCGCGGTGCCCCATTGATTTCAATGGGCAGGAGCGGTGGAAGAGAGGTATACACACCGCTCCAAAGATGCGGCTAGCAGGACTTTTTTTACCGTCCTGCTAGCGCATCGCTCCAGTGTGAAAGCCCTAGGGGCTTTCACACTGGAGACACAGCAGCGGCTGTTTCAGGTCGGTTTGCAGGTGCTATTTTTAGCGCAATAGCGCCTGCAAAACGACCCAGTGTGAAAGGGGTCTTAAGTCGGGGAACCACCATAATGTTTGATTTTTACATGAACGTTGTCCCCGCCTGGTCCCGGGCATTCATGAGTGTGCTCTGCGTGAAAGATACCCCCATGTGCAATGTGGGGGGCCCTGAATTGCAATCTGTACACAGTTCTGTACCTTTTGTAGCTCTGATCAATGCACTGCATTTACTATGTTATACATTATACTCCTGACCCCAGCACTCCTCCCCCCCATTGTACACCCCAAACTACCCCCTTTGAAAAAGATAACGGAGCCAATAGCGGAGCACATTGAATGTTTGTGGCAAGCTATGAAATAGTACCAATGTTTGTGGTATGCTACAGTGAACTGAAAAGCTTAAAGTGATATTACAGTCATGTTTTTTTGTTTTTTTTTTAGACATAAAAACATGTCAAAATTACCTGCTCTGTGCATTGGTTTTGCACAGAGCACCCCAGATCCTCCTCTTCTCTGGTCCCCCACTAGCGCTTCTGACCCCTCCTGCTCAGTGCCCCCACAGCAAGCAGCTTTCTATGGTGGCACCAGAGCCAAGCTGATTTTCTTTGTGTCCATTCAGCCCCGCCACCACTCCCTTCTCATTGCTTCACTAACTTTGAGCAAATGGCGCCTAGCATAGCACACTAGCTCATTATGAAATACTCACCTTAGATCGCAGCCCTAGCAGCGTTCCCGGTACACACTGCTCTACCCGGCGACATGTCTCCCGCAGTTATTTCCAGGTATCGTTGTGATGCAGGAGCCGCCGGTGAGGACACATCAGCCGAAGAAACGGTGCGAACAAGCCATTGCTTCAGTGCGCATATGCCGATAGCGTCGGCACATGCTGAAACAGGGGATATCTCCTAAACCATGCAGGTTTAGGAGATATCCACGGTAGTCACAGGTAAGCCTTATTATAGGCTTACCTGTAGTGAAAAGTGGTTGTAAAGAGTTTACAACCACTTTAAGATAATGTAAAAAGGGGGCGCAGCATTGGAGCCCACTTTCTTGGGACGGCGGCCACCCAGCCTGGTAATAGCATAGGAAAGGGTTAAGGATATATGTTACTGTATGATAAGCTAATGGTGTACTGTCTCTTTAAGATGTGCATTCAGTTTCAGATGATTCAATAGGAAACCATGGAAGTTTCCAGTGTCCCTGAGGAGATGATAAAAGGGGCTGCTGAGGGTCTCTACTTCCTCTTTAGCAGCAGCTGACCTACAGGTGAAGAAGCTGCAGCTGTCCCCTCACAGAAGGTTCACTCAGGGTTTCCTGCAGCATGGAGGACTTAGTGCGGGCTTTTGTGGAGAAGGCAGAGAGCCAAGGAGAAGAATGGATGCGCCGCTGTCTGGAATTACCTGTCCTGGAGCCCCATAGCGCGGTCGGAGCAGGGGAGATGCAGCCACAGCCAGCTCAGCCCTCCCCTCTGAGAAGGTCCAGGAGGAGCGTGCCTCAGGAGCGTCCGGCGGTCGGGGGAGGTGAAGAAGGAGACGCCAGGCGGACGGGAGAAGCAGGGAAGAGCGGAATGGCGGAGGTGTCGGCAAGTCGGTCGGGACAGAAGAGGCGGACCTGTTCTCAGTCGCCTGCCAGGAGAAGAGGAAAAGGTCCATCAGCGCCGCGGGAGGAGCGGCCATTGCGGTCGGCACTGCCAGCATCTGCAGGCAGCCTGCAAGCGACGGCTGTTCCACAGCGGTCGGCTCCACAGAGTGCCATAGTTCCTGGTGGGCTGTTTAACAGCCCTCATTCAAGCATCAGCATGCCAGCTGCGGGGGCATCACCAGCTGGGCAGGGTGAGTTAACTAATGCTGCTACAAATGACATTCTGGCTTACCTGTCTGCTGTTTCTCATGCTCTTTCTGCTGCTGGCATTTCTTCTCCTGTCCTCCCTTCTTCTCTGGCTATTTCTCCCTTTTCTGCTCAGGCTTTTTCTGCACCTGTTGTCACAACCCCTGTGTCCTCTAGTCAGCTGGGTGGTACACATTCTGCAATGCACAGTCAACACATCCCTGTCAGTGAAGCTGTTACTAGACAAATGTCAGTGCCTGAATCTTGTTTAAAAGGAGCCATGCCATGTGAGATTTCTCCTTTGGGGTACCACCTCCCTATGGCGGTGAAGGACAAGATATGGCGGGGGGAATATGTGGATTTGTTGTCCCTTCTTCCCGCGGCAAGAGATTTTGTTTTTAAATCTGATAGGAAGGATCTGGAGGAGGAAAGGCGCAGGGCAGTGCCCCGCTCTTTTAATAAATGGCTGCAAGCCTTTTTTGTATTTGCCAGTGTATTGGTGGAAAAACGCCCTGAGGTAAGTGGAGGCCTGTTTCAGCATTTAGATCATGTGCTTGAGGCCTATAAGAGCTTTGGCGGATTGGGCTGGTATGCCTACGATGAGTCATTTCGCCAGAAGCTGGCGGTTCATTCGTCCTTGCAATGGGGGATGAAAGACGTGGGCCTATGGCTTAATCTGATTACGCCACAGAGAGCGCCTACTGCGCGTCAAGCCCCTGTTAGCACGGTCAATTCTGTGTATCGCAGGGGTTGTTGTTTTTCGTTTAATGAAAGTCAGTGTCGTTTTAACACCTCTTGCAAATACAGGCATGAGTGCTCTTTTTGTGCGGGCCCCCATCCTGTGCTGCGCTGTTTTAAGAAAACAGCTGGTTCTGCTCCGCCTCAGCGTGATATTTTTCCCAAGAGCCTGCACGCCAGTGAGGCTGGAAAACATGCGCCCTTGGCTGGATCTTTACCCAAGCAGGGAGAAAGCACATTTACTAATTGAGGGATTTTCTGTGGGTTTTCCGTTGCCACCGTTTTCAGGTTCAGGGTTTAATATCGTGTCCAACCTTAAGTCAGTTGACCGGTTTCCAGAGGTGGTAAGGGAAAAAGTTTCCAAAGAAATTGCAGAAGGTCGCATGGCAGGTCCATTCCAATCTCCTCCGTTTAGGGATTTCCGCATTTCTCCGCTTGGGGTAGTACCTAAGCGCGAGCCAAACTCGTTCCGTCTAATACAGCATCTTTCGTTTCCTAAAGGTGGATCGTTAAATGACGAAATTGACGAGTCTATGTGTTCCGTGGCTTATGCGTCTTTTGAGGAAGCGATTGTGAAAATAAAAACCTGCGGCCGGGGAGCTTTACTGGCCAAAGCGGATGTGAAGTCGGCCTTCAGGCTTTTGCCGATCTCCCCGGCAGCTTTCAGTTCTTTGGGATTTTATTTTGAGGGTTTTTATTTTTTTGACAAATGTCTTCCTATGGGGTGTTCTTTGTCCTGTAACTACTTAGAAACTTTTTCCACGTTTATTCATTGGGTCATGTGTTTTGAGTCCGGTCAGGATTCTATAGCGCATTACTTGGATGATTTTTTGTTTAATCGGTCCAGCGAACTCTGATCTGTGTTCCCGGCTCCTGCGTTTGTTTGGCGTGGTGGCAGGGCATTTTGGTGTTCCGCTGGCAGTCGAGAAGACGTGTCATCCTGCAACTTCCATGGAGTTTCTTGGTATTCTGATTGATACGGAGGCTCAGGAGTTCCGCTTGCCCCAGGCAAAAATTGACAAGATGCGGAGTCTTATTGCGGTTTTTTTGAGGAGACGCAAGGTTATGTTGAAGGAGATGCAGTCCTTGTTGGGCCTCTTGGCTTTTGCCTGTAAAATCATGCCGGTGGGAAGGATTTTCTCTAGGCGCCTGTATTTAGCAACCTCAGGTTTGAAATCTCCGTTCGCCCATGTCCGTTTGACGACATCACTAAAGGATGACTTAGTGGTTTGGGCAGATTTTCTGGATTCTTTTAATGGGCGTTCCTTTTTCCAGTCTGATTTTATTTTTGCCCCTGATTTCAGGTTGTTCACAGACGTGGCTGGCTCCAAAGGTTTTGCAGCAATCTGGGGATCGCACTGGAGTTGCGGGGTTTGGCCGGAGGCCTGGGTTCGACAGAAGGCCACTAGGAATGTAGTATTGTTGGAGCTTTTCCCAGTTTTAGTGGCAGTGGCGCTCTGAGGAGAATCCTTTGCCAATCGACGGATTCTAGTAGAAACTGACAATAAAGGGGTGCTTTTTGCGATCAATTGTCTTTCTGCTAGCTCTCCTTTGGTGATCAAGATTCTGCGTCACCTCGTTTTCTTGTGTCTGAAATTTAATATCTGGATTAAGGCTAAGTACACGCCCGGAGTCTTGAATATAATAGCTGACTCTCTTTCCCGTTTCCAGATGCAGCGTTTTCGACAATTGCTTCCAGGAGCGGACGCAGAGGGAACACAGTGCCCGGCATATCTTTGGGAGCTGATTTAACGCGGGTGGGTGAAGCCATTAAATCTTCAGTGGCTCCCCGTACTTGGGCAGATTACTCCGCCGCGTGGAGGAAGTGGATTCTGTTTGCCGGGATCTCTGGTTTTGCTTGGGAGGCTCCCGAAGAGGAGGCTGTGCTGGCCTTCCTGGCCTTTTTGATGGAGGGACGGCCTTCTTATGGGTTTTTGGTAAAAACCTTAGCAGGAGTCTCCTTTTTCTTCAGGGTGAGGGGTCTCCCGCCCTGCTCAATTTTTTTTTACAGTTAAACAGGCCCTGAAAGGCTATCGGAGGGCAACTTATGCCCCGGATGGCAGGCGGCCTATCGGTCTGCCGCTTCTCAAGCGCCTTTGTGAAGCCACGCTTGGGGTTTGTTTTACAGAATACGAAGCGTTACTATTCCGGCTGGCTTTTGTGTTATTTTATTTCGGAGCCTTCAGGATTTCTGACCTGCTTCCTGGGTCCAAGAAGAGCTCTTCTGGTATGCTGTCAGAGCATGTGCTAGTTGAACATGGTTTGTTACGCCTTTTTTTAAGGCGCTCGAAAACCGATCAACTGGGACGTGGGGAGTGGGTAATGTTGCAGGCGGAGGGTGATGCTTCAGTGTGCCCAGTGGCACTGGTGACCAGTTTCCTCGCGGCGCGTCCGGTGGGATCGAGGCATTTTCTTGCTCATATGGATCGGTCACCCTTAACTAAATACCAGTTTTCATACGTTTTTAAACGTTGTCTTGACCAATTGGGTTTACGTGATTATAAGTTTTCCTCCCACTCCTTTAGAATAGGGGCGGCATCTGACGCTGCAGTTAGGGGTTTGTCGGCCAAAGCCATTATGGGTTTGGGGAGGTGGAGGTCAAATTGTTTTCAGCGTTATGTTAGGCCTAACCTGTCACTTTAATTTCCTAGGTTTTCAGCATTGCGTTTGGATTCTGGGCCACTCATATATACACTGGGCACGGAAGCGTGCGGCTCAACGCAAGTACTCTGTCAGCCTATCGTTACAGCCAAGATCATTCGCTCTGTATTGGAAAGGTATAAGAGGTCTGAAGTGGCAGCATTTATTTTTTCATTTATCTCAATTACATCAGTTTTGGCCCCCGCCTTCAATCCTAATAGTTCATTTAGGGGGCAATGATTTGGGTTCAGTTCGTACTCTGGACCTGTTATTCATGATTAAACGGGACCTATATGGGTTCCATCTGTCTTCCCCGGGTACAATCATTGTCTTTTCGGAAATTGTTCCCCGGTTCGCTTGGCTGTCTTCCCCGTTTCACCGGGTACTGGAGAGGATGAGGAAAAGGGTCAATCGGGCGATGGCTAAATACATGCCACTGTTGGGAGGTTTTGCTTATCGGCACGTGGATCTCGAGGGGGGCATCCCGGGTTTGTTTAGGCAGGACGGGGTCCACCTTTCGGATGTAGGTGCCGATATTTTTAATCTAGGTTTGCAGAACAGTATCGAAAGGGCCGCGTATTTGGGGTAGGCCGGTCTAGTTTCACTAGTCCGGCTGGTGGGGACATGTTTTTCTGGTTTAATAAAGGTGATTAGCCCGAGTTCTAAAAACTGGGCAAAGGTTTTGCTGGATATTTGTTTTCTTCTGAATGTTGAATTATTATTTTGAATATATATTTTAAAACCAATAAATTACCGCGGCCAATTTTTTTGCCAAAACTTATGGTGTATGTGTGTTTTATTAAAGGTTAATAAGGTTGTATCCGGGGAAAGTTAGGTATTGGGCAAAGTGTGGCCTGCGGTCCCATGTAAAAAGGGGGCGCAGCATTGGAGCCCACTTTCTTGGGACGGCGGCCACCCAGCCTGGTAATAGCATAGGAAAGGGTTAAGGATATATGTTACTGTATGATAAGCTAATGGTGTACTGTCTCTTTAAGATGTGCATTCAGTTTCAGATGATCCAATAAGAAACCATGGAAGTTTCCAGTGTCCCTGAGGAGATGATAAAAGGGGCTGCTGAGGGTCTCTACTTCCTCTTTAGCAGCAGCTGACCTACAGGTGAAGAAGCTCCCTCCCTCCCTCCCTGTCGCGGTATATTTATGTGGTTGGGTCACCCCGGAATCCGGGGGGGACATGTTTTTCTGGTTTAATAAAGGTGATTTGCCCGAGTTCTAAAAACTGGGCAAAGGTTTTGCTGGATATTTGTTTTCTTCTGAATGTTGAATTATTATTTTGAATATATATTTTAAAACCAATAAATTACCGCGGCCAATTTTTTTGCCAAAACTTATGGTGTATGTGTGTTTTATTATAGGTTAATAAGGTTGTATCCGGGGAAAGTTAGGTATTGGGCAAAGTGTGGCCTGCGGTCCCAATAACCTTCTGCCGTTACAACCACTTTAAGTTTAGTGCACAATTGGGTTAACAGTGGTAAAGAAAAAACTGTCCCTGGGTTGGTGGTGTCACTGAGAGGAAAAAATGTCCTTCATTCAGGTGTGTTACTGAAATGAAAAAATGTCCCAGAATTGGTGGTGTGACTGGAATGAAAAACTGTCCATGTGTCGGGGGTGTCACTGGAAGGAAAAAAGGGCCTTGCGCTGGTGGTGTCACTAAAAGCAGAAAATGTACCTGCATCAGTCTAGCACTAGGGGATGAAACGCATCTGAGGGACCTCTCCTGTGGGTGGAGAGCACAGCTGAAGCCATCTTACACTATCTGGTTTAGTTTTGATCACAGTGAGTTGGCTTCCTGAGTGCGATCAGTTGCCATTTCTCTGTACCTGTGTCAGTGATGTCACAGGAAGAAACCCGCCTACAAAGCTCCTCCCCAATACAGAGATCTTCCTATAACCCCTCTCCCCCCTCAACACACACACTACAAAGCTCATCACTAGGGATGAGTTCCAGCATGTTCAGACTGCCCCGAAGCCGTATGTATTCAAACCCCTTGCATTTGGGGGGGGGTCTTCATCATCTACGATTTGTGGTCAGCTTGGAAGATTGGTGGCAGAACCTATGGGGAGCTGTTACACAATTGCATCACTGCGAACCCAGTCAGCACTGATGGGGCATTCACTGCCCTGCAGCTTCACATACACAGAGGGGCAGGGATGCGCATTACGTCATTGACCTAGTAAGGCCACATAGCTATATTTGATTAATAAATAACTGATCACATACAGCCATTTGGCCATTTTTTTTTTTTTACAAACGATTTTTAATATTGTAAAAGGTCATAGTTTAGTACAAGTGAGTAAGTCAATGAGGTCACAAGTCTCCCTGCCTCTTTGTGTGCATCAGCTGCAGGGCAGAACATAATTGTCCAATGGAGATGCAATCATGTGACAACTTCCTATGAGTGCTGCCGAGCCCCGCCCATCTCTAAATACCAGGTGAATATAAATGGAAAAGAATATCCTGAAAAAAGAAAACTAATGCAGCCATCACATCAAAGGACTAGAAAAGGGTAATATATTACTTTTCTGTTCTTGGATTTAGATATGCTTTAAAGGGAAGGGTATAATTCAATAGATGTAGGTACCAAACACCTGCTAAGGGAGGGATAAGTGAACATCACATGTGACACATGAGTTTTTAAAGCGTATTAAATCCAAAACCAAAAGTGTAATATATTGAATCTTACCAATCATTAGATGTGGTGGCTGCATTCGTTTTCCTTTTTTTATGGCTTTCCTCTCTGTTTTCACCTGGTAATCTGACCAGTAACACACCCCCTGTATTAGGCTGCCCCCACTCAGGATTTATGAGCACAGGGGGCACCTTTGGACAGCAGCATTGTTAATCGGGGGGGGGGTGTTCTGTTAGTGTATTTAAATCTGCTAGAACATCCAACACAAGATGAACTCCAGCTAATACTTTAGAAGCAGTTACAGCAGGTTTTTTTTTTTCCTTTCAAGGTAAAGCTTTTACATAAATAAAGAAAAGCTGACCACTGTAAGCACCCCTGTCAGTGGTAAATAGTTTGCCTCAACCCTCTAACTGCTACATCTGGCTAGATCTATTGGTATAATACAAAAAGCCTGAAAAATAAAACAAATGCAGCCATCACATCTAAGATTTGATAAGCTGCAATATAAAAAACATGCTTGCTTTTAGCTTTAATACTGCTATAGACCATTAGATAAGGAGCACAGGGACAAAAATATGCTTATGTTACAAATTCTGTTTTTGGAGTTCAATTGTTACGCACTTTTTCTTTGCATCTTATGAACTTTCCTTTGCCTGGAATATGCAGGATTTACACATTTATTTAGACTGAGTGTATTAGTTATATATATATATATGGTACATTATATATTAAATTATATGTATTATATATTATATATTGAGTTTATTATGAACTGTTTTGTTTGAACTATTTGAAGTGGCACAATAATTTTATTTTTTATGGAGCACATATACATTTTTTTTTTTTTTTTACATATTGATAATACTAGCAAGCACTGCCGAATATTTACATTGTTTTTCATTTAACCTAGTGAGCAGTGGTGGCTGGTCCATAAGGGGTGCAGGGGTGCCGCCCCCCCCCCCCCCCCCAAAGTTCTCAAAGTTAGTTTTTCAAAGAAGAAAACTACTTTAACATGTTAAAAACTGCTAGTCATATTATCACTTATTTAAAAAAAAATCCTTCACATGTGTGTGCACTGTGAGGGACGCCGGACTAAGGGCTCTTTCACACGAGATTTCCATTCAGCCCTATGGATCAGCGGATGTCAGTGGTCACATGTCCGCTGACATCCGCCGATCCGATCCTGTCCGTGAAATCCAGATGGATGGAAACCCTATTTTCCATCAGTCTGGAGAATGGGATCGGATAAAACCAGACAGGCAGTCCGTTTTCATCCGCTCTCCATAGAGGACAGCTGGGCTCTGACAGGTCCATCTCCGCACAGCGAGCAGAGACGGACCTGTCATCCGCCTGCTCAGCGAAGATCAGCGGATCGATCCCTGCTGAGCAAAGCAGAGTCCGTACACGGATGAGCCCGTGTGAAAGGACCCTAATGGGTGTCTATTAGGTCCATACATTTTTGAAAAGCATGTGATTTGAGGCTGAGGCTCAAATTGGCTTGTTTCAGGTTGTCCTGAGCCCGAGCCCTCCCACTTTTGATTTTAGCGAATCATTATTCATCATTGCGTCACTTCCGGCTTCTTGTCCCATGGAACGCAAAGCGTCCTCTGGTGAGTGCGTCCCCCCAATTTTTTTTTAGCACCAGCTGCCACTGCTAGTGGGTAAGAGATAGCAGCTGCATCATTATATTATTGTAAGTGGATTGGGTGCAGGTGTTATATACAGGGCTCGAGTTCTGCGGGAAGGCGTGGGAACGGCGTCCCTGCACTTTTTTCACAGCAGGAACGCCGTTCCCTTTGCAGGACTAGAGCAGCCGAGCCGCCCGAGCCGATCCTTCACTAAGCGGCGATGCCCAGCATCGCCGCATAGTGAAGGACGGCGTCCTCCCTCGGTCCTCCTCCTCCAGCAGCCGCGGCTATACTATACAGGACCGCGCCTGCCAATCTGTAGCGCTAGATCCCCGCTGCAATACTGTCATTGGCTGCTAGACCCGCCATTGTCCTAACAACCAATGACATCACCTGTGCTCCCCGCCCTCTTCAGCAAGTTCCTCCGTCCGGGTTTTGCCCCCCTGCAGCATGCTCCTTCGTCAAGGACTTATCCAGGTACACGTTTCTACTTTGTGATGGCTCAGTCACAACTCTGATGGGGAACTCTGGGGACACTCTGATGGGGGGGGGGCTCTCTGATGGGGATACCTGCTCTCTGATGGGGGGCACTCTGATGGGAACACCTGCTCTCTGGTGGAAGGAATAGTCCCCCATCATTGGTGTCTGTGGGAGGATTAGTGCCCCATCATTGGTGTCATAGGGAGGAATAGTGCCCCATCATTGGTGTCAGTGGGAGGAATAGTGCCTCATCATTGGTGTCTGTGGGAGGAATAGTGCCTCATCATTGGTGTCTGTGGGAGGAATAGTGCCCTATCATTGGTGTCTGTGGGAGGAATAGTGCCTCATCATTGGTGTCTGTGGGAGGAATAGTGCCCCATCATTGGTGTCTGTGGGAGGAATAGTGCCCCATCATTGGTGTCTGTGGGAGGAATAGTGCCCCATCATTGGTGTCTGTGGGAGGAATAGTGCCCTATCATTGGTGTCTGTGGGAGGAATAGTGCCTCATCATTGGTGTCTGTGGGAGGAATAGTGCCTGATCATTGGTGTCTGTGGGAGGAATAGTGCCTCATCATTGATGTCGGTTGGAGGGAATAGTGCTCCAGAAACTGGATAAAAGCATGCAAAGAGCCGGATTGCATGATAATTTGGAACAGGTTGTATTTGTGTTAGAAATTCCCTGCAAGGGAAAGATCATCACCCATTGTGGTGATTATTCTGTTAGTTTGACAAGTTAATTTATTTTGTTTTTTGTAAACTGGCACTTTACAATAAGGCCTCATGCCCACGGATGTTTTTACAGCCGCGTTTTTGAGCGTTTCTTACAGCTTAAAAACGCCTGTCCATGTTAGTCTATAGCTTATGCCCACCTAGGCGTTTTTGAGCTGCAAATAGCATAGGCGTTTTTAAGCTGTAAAAAAAACCCAGGACCAGTGCGTTCCTCAGCGTCTGCGTTAGACATAAAAAAACGCGAAGCGTCAAAAAGCGCGCAAAACGCTGTGATCGCGTTTTTTTAGCTCCGACTTTTTTTTTTTTTTTTTCGAAAAATAAATAAATAAATAAAAATTATACAATAACATGGACAGGCGTTTTTAAGCTGTAAAAAACGCAGCTGTAAAAACGTCTGTGGGCATGAGGCCTAAATGTTGCACTGTATTTTCTGTGAAATATATATGCATATGAGCGTATCATCATTATTTATTTATTTTGGTGGGGGAGTGAATCTTGGGTGGGAGTTCCCACACTTTTTTCCCCAGGACTTGACCCCTGGTTTTATATATATATATTCTGTTTTGTGCTCATATCATTTGGGTATATGTGTTGCCCTTTAGTATGTCTATATAATATATGGAGGTGCAGGATGAATGTGTGATTGCTGTGTGTAGAGGGAGGGTTGCTCCTTGAAGGGAGATCCCCTGCTCTCTGCTATTTCAGGAAAGCAGTAGCCCCTCCCCTTTTATGTAAATAAACATGAGATTGCTGGTTGGAGGGGGCGGCTCTGTGGGTGTGTGTGGGGCTCCCATCGTGTCCCTGTGTTATTATTAGTAGTATCTCTCAGATGGAGGGTGCCAGGAGAGGAGCAGCATGAGCCTGGCTGCCGGCTGTGAGCAGCACCGCTGACCACTGCCATGGGAGGACAGGTCACCAGAGGTACCCTGTATGGTAAGCTGCATTCTACAGCCTATGGATCCTGGATGGCAAGCTGTGCAGTCTGCATCCTCCTGCCAGTGTGTGCCCATTCTCTGTACACTGCTGGGTCCTGTCATTTATTCTCATTGACTGGCATTGTATCGATCAGTTGCATTGTTGCCCACTGATTGTTGTGTATCATCAGTGATCAGGGGGGTGATGGGAAATGTCTTCTATGCTTCTGAATAATTGATTGTTCCCAGGAGTCATTAGAGTGAATGGTGTGTCAGGGTACAGATGATACAGATCACCCCCCTCCTTGTCTGCTGCTGAGCGATGACAGCTTCTGTGCTGGACGATCGCAGCCTCTCCTGGTGATGATCTGCCAAGGACCAGATATGGTGATTGGGGGGCATCCTATACAGGGCATGGCAGGTGCTTCATGCTGAGCAATACTGGGTGGCATGACACCCCTCCAAACATCAATACAATACAATGCATGTGCATGGAGGTAATAATCCTGTGATGAAAGAGTATTAATTATGGAAATATGTTATTTGGAATAAAGGATGTCTTAGGCTGGGTTCACATATATGTATTTTAGTGCGTTTTCAGAAGCGCAGGAACGTTCGACAATCAATTTTAACATGGTTTCCTATGTGTCCTGTTTATATGTATGCCGTTTCCAGCAATGTCTATTTGGAAGAGGTACAGAGACTTCTTTTATTTTTTGTTTTATGCAGAAAGGTGTGTTTTTTGGTCCATAGAGTTTAATGGAAGTGCATCAAAAACACATGAAAAATGCATGTACATGTATTCTTGGTGCATTTTTTCTAGGGTTTTGTGTTAAACAACTAGTCTCCTCCTCCTCCAAAAATAAATAAATAAAAATACATAAAAAATGCACTCAAAAAAGAATGGAAAATGGTACTGTATGTAAATGTAAAAAATGCATTAAAAGCACATGCAGGTGTGAACCCAGCCTTACCCATCCTTATACACCATCATTCTTCTAATCTACTGCAGTACTATTGGGAAATACCAGTAATGATGAGTTTTATCTTCTGCATCTCTGATGGAAGTGTAAATGTTTTGGTAAGACCAGAAAATATGATTTGTGAAAGGAGGATCACACTCAGGCAGGATTTATGGAAAGAATAAAGTAAGAAATGACATGTAATGTATTAGAGGTTATATTGTATCTTTTGTCTCCCTGGTCAGCTGTTTAGTGTCTGGGAGTATCTGCTTACATATACTAGAAGAGCTGCTACTGAATGCAGAGAAGACCATTTCGAATTTGAAATGAGTAGTACATTATTATTTTATGAGCTCTTTAGCCCCTATTCACATTTGAGTGTAGCACAGTTAGGCGATTTTTAGTTTTTTTTGTGCATTTTTGCACGCGATGTGCTATTCAGGAGCTTCTTTAGGGCATAAGCATGCTTTTTTGGCCCACAGAGTTTTATTCTGGGGGCGTCCAAAGAACACTTTTAAGGCCTTATACACATGGGGCATCAGAAAAAGCGCCTCTGGTCGCCAGAACTGCTGGCAGGAAAATGCAGCATTAAAAAAGTGCTAAAAGCTACATATAGGCATACAGCATTTAAACATAAATGCATTCTACTGGTTTAGAGTGTTTATTTATTCTGGCCATTGGAATGCATTTACGTGTATACATTTCATGTGCATAGCATTTAAACACTTTTAGACGCGTTAGGCTGGGTTCACACTATACGACACGACTTTCATCCTACTTTGCTCTGCGACATCTGTCCGACATTGGTCCGACATCCATCCGACATTCATGAACAGGATACTACTTTGATCCGACATTGTGCTAGTCTGACTTGTCCTTTGACCAATCAAAACAATCCCAGGGTGAGATAAATTCCTTTTACTGCTGCTGTAATCACAATGTCGGATGCCAAAGTCGTATGGTTAGGACAAGGATCCGACTTTGATCCGACTTCAATGATAGTCAATGGGCTGAAGTCGGATCAAAGTCGGACAGAAGTAGTACAGGGAGAATTTTTAATGTCGGACCGACATGTGTCGGACCAGTTAAGACGGCTCCCATAGGGAAACATTGATTTTCACACGTCATGCGACATGAGCTCCTAATGTCGGAGCGTTTGTCGCCCCAGTGTGAACCAGCACTTAAGGCCTGGTTCACACTTGTCCGACAAACGCTCCGACATTAGGAGCTCATGTCGCATGACGTGTGAAAATCAATGTTTCCCTATGGGAGCCGTCTTAACTGGTCCGACACATGTCGGTCCGACATTAAAAATTCTCCCTGTACTACTTCTGTCCGACTTTGATCCTACTTCAGCCCATTGACTATCATTGAAGTCGGATCAAAGTCGGATCCTTGTCCTAACCATACGACTTTGGCATCCGACATTGTGATTACAGCAGCAGTAAAAGGAATTTATCTCACCCTGGGATTGTTTTGATTGGTCAAAGGACAAGTCAGACTAGCACAATGTCGGATCAAAGTAGTATCCTGTTCATGAATGTCGGATGGATGTCGGACCAATGTCGGACCAATGTCGGACCAATGTAGGACAGATGTCGCAGAGCAAAGTAGGATGAAAGTCGTGTCGTATAGTGTGAACCCAGCCTAAGGCACATTCAACGTTTTTTTTCTGCTGAAACACTCTTCTCAAGAATGCACCTGTGTTGGTTTTTTCAGCCTGTAAATTTTCCTCTTCTAATAGGCCTGTAAATGCCTATGTGGGCATGGCCATGTAGGCTTACATTACGGCCTGAAAAATAAAAAAATACTCAACGCCCATATCCGCTGCGTTTTTATACATGTTTTTGTGTGCGTTCCCATTGACGTCACTGGGGCCAAAACACAGATTTCTGCTCCGAAAATAGCTCATGTATTTTTTTGAGCATTGGGAGTTGAGCTACTGGCACCTGAACACTGAACAGGGACAATTGCTGAACAGATGACTTGTGAAGCGTTTTTATGCATCGAGCTAAAAAAAACATTCAGGTGGGAAATAAGGGCTTAAAGAGCCAGTGTATCCAAAACTTGCTGGCAAGCTGAATGACCACTTCCCATATGTATGGGTTACTCTTTTACTCTTTACGTTGGATTTATTCTATTTTAAAGAATACAACAAGGTGACTAGGGCTTCTCTTGCTGCAGCAGGAGTAGGGATAAAAATGAAAATCCAGTGTGTGATTCAGCAGCATTGTTTACCCATCTTCGAAAAATTTGTGTTGGCTGGAATGTTCCCCCTTGGAAGAGCTTTACTGAGTGTTCTTTTTTTTTAATCCACATTTCTGCTGTTTTATTGTTAATATTTATTCCACAGCTGCAGCTCTGAGCTTCTGCTCATAACTCCTGCCAGTTCCATGCTATGCATTTATTTTAAAAACTTTTATATATAATAAATAGAAATACTTACTTTGTGGGTTGTCCTTACAGTAATCCCTGCAATGTCTACCTTATTGCAGGCAGGATTCTCAGATCACATTGTTTGCAAAAACTATTGCTGTAAGGCCTCTTTGGAAGCTTGCAGACCATTTGAGGATATTTGTACATTGTGTCTTGGTGTATTTTGCTTTCAAACGGTTTATAGTTAGTTATTGAGATGATATTGTGGATGCTTGAGGGAAATGTCTAAATAAGATTTTACAAAAGTCTTTAAAGGGGAGTTGCAGCCTTTTTTTATGTTTATTAAAAGTCAGCAGCTACAAAAAGTGTAGCTGCTGGCTTTTAATAAACATACACTTACCTGTTCCACTGTCCAGCGACGCCCGGAGCTCCGCTCCTCTCCCCCCTCTTCTCCGCCGGCGCCTCCATTCATAGTGTGGGCACCTGGCCGTGACAGCTTTCGGCTTCACGGCCAGGCACTCACTGTGCATGCGCGAACGGCGCAGCGCTCTCTGAGGGGACAGGCGATCGCCTGGGACCTGTCACATCCCAGGTGATCGCCTACAGGGAGGGGCCGCCAAAAGGCGAAATGACAAATCGTCTAGGTGGCCCCAGCGCGGAAGGAGGAAGTGGGACAGGAAGTCCCACTCCTACTGAAGCCCCCACTCCCCCAGCACCCAAAAAAATTACATGCCAAATGTGGCATGTAAAGGGGCGAGAAGTGGATTAAGCGGAAGTTCCAAATTTGGGTGGAACTCCACTTTAACATACTACCCAAAACATTATATTTTAGCATTGCAGAGCATAAAATCCTATCATTACTGTAGTAGTTAATTGCCATATAATTAAGAGCATGTGTTATGAACGAAAGGTCAGACGTGTCCATTGTTTGACCTCCAGCCCGCTTTCTAATTAAAAGGGGAGGTTCACTTTTGTACACTTTTTTTTTTTTTTTTTTCTTTCTAAATTGCAGCTCCCCTATGCACCAATATAGCATTCATGTACTTTTTCTTTTGCAAAAATATCAAAGCTTTCCATTAAATCTACAGTCACTTACTTTTCTTGTCCTACTGCATGTTTCCAGACCTTTCCATTTGTAACATCTTTCTTCCTGATCAGACTTTAGGTCATGACACAGGAAGGAGTGTGTTTGGTGTGCCATTAACAATTAATGGCACTGGAAGCACAACTAGTAATTTTAGGTGTATAAACATGGGAAGCCCTGAAGTTAGTGGAAGCTCTGCTGATTTTATCATCCAATCATGTGCAAGCAAAAAATGCTGTTTTTTCCTTGCATGTCCCCCTCAGATCTAGAGCGACTGCACTTGTAGTGCAAAGTGGATTTGCCTTTCGTAAATAACCCCCATTGTGTATTTGGTGAGAAGGGTGAGAACTGATTGATTGCATTTCATTTAAAAAACGTGCACCTGGGAATGGGTGGGTGGTTTATGCAGGGTGTGTGCTCATGAGGTCAGCTGGTCAACTCCTTCCTGTGTCATGACCTAAAGACTGATCAGGAAGAAAGACATTACTAATTGAAACGTCTGGATACGTGATTAGGACAAGAAAAGTAAGTGACTGTAGATTTAATGGAAGGCTTTGATATTTTTGCAAAAAAAGTACATGAATGCTATATTGGTGCATAGGGGAGCTGGAATTTAGAAGAAAAAAAGTGTACAAAGGTGAACTTGCCCTTTAAGGAGGTCGAACTGTACCTACTTGGTTTCACTGTGAGTGACATGAGTACAGCAGAACTAGCATGTAGAATTCCACATTATTATATTGGCTTAAGTGGGCATTATTGTTAGGGCATTTCACCCAGTAGCAAATGCCCTATCTGGTGGAATTTTGTGAGCTACAGAATGTATTTTGTTTGCTCTCATCCTTCCTGCAAGTCTCTGCTGGTTGTAAATCATGAGTATTGTGATCTCTGAGCTTTTATTACTAAAGTGGTGGTAAATAGTAAATGTCTTTGCTCTCAATATCTAACCAAAATCAGAGAAAGGTTCATGGGATTGGGGATACCATGAGTGCGCTGGACATGAATCCGCTTGTAACAGCGAGTGAGAAGGATGTGGAAGGTTTAAAGCCAACATGCTTCAGAGATGAATTTTTTGAGGGATGAATTATTTATTTGTTAATAATGTACCTAATGTATTTCCAGAATTTGTTGGAAATATCTTTTATGGCCTATAGGCATGTGGTTATCACACAGTACATTTGCTGCTTAGGGCCTGCATTCTAATCACATGTACACACAGGTCCTTGGTGTTCACATGGGGATCACGTGTGAAATATTCTGCAGAACTTAGTTTTGGTGCTGCATGAATTCAAGATCAAATATTTCAGTTGTCGTGTAAAGAAAAGGACATACTTGTATGATATGCACAGCATCTGTTCTGTCAGAAAGATTTATATTTATGTCTTTATTCCACTTTTTAATGAGTTTTGGTGTGCTGATTTGGGGACCGCTGTTGACATGTGAGGTGCACTGTAGAAACCTTCATTCATCATAGAAATGTGTGTACAGCTGTCAAAATCAATGGAGCTATGCAGGCATGAAGATCATATCTCTTTATGATTGTGAAAAGTTGGCTTAATGGATTTTCAGCTCTCTTCACAGTCACAGGTGAAATTCTTAATATGGTACATTGAAAATGGTCATAATTGACACACCCGTGTTCCTACCTGGAAGTTGCAGGGGTGTTTGAGGACTCGTTCAGAAAAACACTGCTTTATGGTACATGCTCTACATTTTAGTAGGCTAAAATGTGCATTTTGATATACAGGTGAAACTTGAAAAATTAGAATATCGTGCAAAAGTTCATTTATTTTACTAATGCAACTTAAAAGGTGAAACTAATACATGAGATAGACTCATTACATGCAAAGCAAGATAGTTCAAGCCGTGATTTGTCATAATTGTGGTGATTATGGCTTACAGCTCATGAAAACCCCAAATCCACAATCTCAGAAAATTTGAATATTGTGAAAAGGTGCAATATTCTAGGCTCAAAGTGTCCCACTCTAATCAGCTAATTAAGCCATAATACCTGCAAAGGTTTCCTGAGCCTTTAAATGGTCTCTCAGTCTGGTTCAGTAGGAATCACAATCATGGGAAAGACTGCTGACCTGACAGTTGTGCAGAAAACCATCAATGACACCCTCCATAAGGAGGGAAAGCCTCCAAAGGTAATTGCAAAAGAAGTTGGATGTTCCCAAAGTGCTGTATCAAAGCACATTAATAAAAAGTTATGTGGAAGGGAAAAGTGTGGAAGAAAAAGGTGCACAAGCAGCAGGGATGACTGCAGCCTGGAGAAGATTGTCAGGAAAAGGCCATTCAAAAGTGTTGGGGACTTTCACAAGGAGTGGACTGAGGCTGGAGTCAGGGCATCAAGAGCCACCACACACAGGCAGATCTTGGACATGGGCTTCAAATGTCGTTTTCCTCTTGTCAAGCCACTCCTGAACAACAAACAACGTCAGAAGCGTCTTACCTGGGCTAAAGAAAAACACACCTGGTCTGTTGCTCAGTGGTCCAAAGTCCTCTTTTCTGATGAGAGCAAATTTGCATCTCATTTGGAAACCAAGGAGACGGAGTATGGAGAAAGAATGGAGAGGCACACACTGCAAGATGCTTGAAGTCCAGTGTGAAGTTTCCACAGTCTGTGTTGATTTGGGAAGCCGTGTCATCTGCTGGTGTTGGTCCACTGTGCTTCATTAAGTCCAGGGTCAACGTAGCCATCTACCAGGAGATTTTGGAGCACTTCCTTCCACAGATGAGCTCTATGGGGATGATGACTTCATTTTCCAGCAGGACTTGGCACCTGCCCACACTGCCAAAAGCACCAAAACCTGGTTCAATGAACGTGGGATTACTGTGCTTGATTGGCCAGCAAACTCGCCTGAACTGAACCCCATAGAGAATCTATGGGGCATTGCCAAGAGAAAGATGAGAGACATGAGACCAAACAATGCAGAAGAGCTGAAGGCCGCTATTGAAGCATCCTGGTCTTCCATTACACCTCAGCAGTGCCACAGGCTGATGGCTTCCATGCCATGCCGCATTGAGGCAGTAATTGCTGCAAAAGGGGCCCAAACCAAATACTGAGTACATATGTGTAGCACTTACACCCAGATTAAGGGAGCTGCTGGATTTTGTTGGGTCTGCGAATTACCTCATGGCTTCTGTTGTCAGGGGTGTAAGACAGGTCTTCAGAAAAGTCAATGTCCACACCATGTAAAACCCAAACAGTTAAGCTTTATTTTTATCTTTGCTGAGTGAACTTTAGAGGAAGATTAGGACACGAGAGAGAAATACACAGGGGAAGGTTCAGGCACGCAACACTTAAACAGCACTCGTCGCCACTCAAGCCTGAGTGGGTATTGCTCACCCAGATAGTCCCGTTTTTAGTGGTCCTAGCAGCCGGAATGCAGCACGAATCAATATTTCCTTTTGTATTGTATCAAGGATACGATCGGGAACCCTCTGCCACAGGATTAAAAGTCTCGAACCTCCCAGCCAAGCAATAATGAAGAGAACCTTTTATGCCAGATTGGCGTATTGCAGGGCTTGTACTTATGGATCCCTCCTTAGGCGAGTTTCCAGGCCTCTTCCCGAGACAGCAGTACCGTCGCTAGTCTCCTCTGGGACTGATGCTCCCCTGAACTCCTTTCCTAAACCGTGGCTCCCCACAGGTGGACAGCTTTGGGATCCCTTCTTAAAACTTAGGCCCCAACCAGCAGAGCCGGGCCTACGAAGCAGCAAAGGGACCAGAACATGTGCACCCTGTGCCATACGGGCCACGAGGCACACGTACAGGACCAATGGGTCCCCAGTAACGAACAAACCCAATGGCGTCTGCCCCTTATGTACCCTCTCCCAGCATGCACATCAGGTTCACCACGCCCACTGCACGGCTGCCGAGAGAGGACACCCAAGGTGCTGTGATACCCCCTGTGGTTCAACCTATGCCGGTGGTGACAGTGCCACCTACAGGAAACACTACTGCCAGGCAGAATCTCACCCAGAGCAGAAGCAACAACAAAATTTCAATTGGTCTGAGCCCAGCCACTGGCCCAGACCACCCCTAAATAGACACATAGCTCCCTCAAATATTGGGGGGTTGGGGGGCGCTACACATGCATGGTTATACTTTTCAGAGGTCCGATATTGTTCTATGTACAATCCTTGTTTTATTGATTGCATGTAATATTCAAATTTTCTGAGATTGTGGATTTGGGGTTTTCATGGGCTGTAAGCCATAATCATCACAATTCTGACAAGTCACGGCTTGAACTATCCCATATTAGTTTCACTTTTAAGTTGCATTAGTAAAATGAACTTTTGCACAATATTCAAATTTTTCGAGTTTCACCTGTAGATGCCTTAGTTTTACTACTTCAGTATACATATTTGACTAGATGTATTTTCAATGTCAAATCTTTTAATGGACAACCTAAAGTATGCACAGGGCCGTTTGAAGGAATTTTGGGGCCCCAAGCAGATTGAGAATTTGGGGCCCCCAAGCGGGGGGGGGGCTACTGATTTTTTTGAGAAGCGGGGGGGGTTTGGGCTGCTACACAATTTTTTTAGATTTTGTTTTTTAATTCAGAAGCGGAGGGGTGCTACTGAGATTTCTGAGGTTTCTACTGATTTTTGGTTTTAATTTAGAAGGGGGGGGTGCTAACGCGGGACAACGATCGCGGGAGGAGGGGCCGCCGTTCGCGGGAGGGGGACCACCGATCGGGGGGCACCGATCGCGGCAGGGGGGGCCGCCAATCGCGGGAGGGGGGGCCTGCCGATCGCGGCAGGGGGGGCCGCGGATCACATGAGGGGGGGCGCCAATCGCAGGTGGGGGGGCCGCCGATCGCGGGAGGGGGGGGCCACCGATCGCGGGAGGGGGGCTGCCAATCGCGGGGGGGGCCGCCGATCGCGGGAGGGGGGCTGCCGATCTCAGGAGGGGGGCTGCTCTGCTGGGGCCCCAAGCAGTTGCTTGGTTTGCCTCTCCTGTTCCGACGGCCCTGAGTATGCATTATTCATAATAATATGTAATAATATAAAATACATGAAATATGCAGATGAAAAAAGGAAAATGTTAACCTGCTCTTTTATATTAGCTGCAGCAGACTGTTGTATCAATGTGTGGACATGCAAAGAGCAAAGGTCAATTCATTCACATTGGGCAAAAGACATAATTGCAAAAGCTTATAACAGCAAATGTATTTATAATCTTAACAGTCTTGACTTGAAAGTAATGTCTAACTTCAGGGCCTGTATGCACAGACTTTAAAATGAAATCACTGGACGGAATAATTCTATGATCCTTTCTTCATTGGGTGACTTTTCCCTATCCCAAGGAAGGCATTGTTGTTCCCTACCCATCCTAAACACCCCGTCTCCCACTCTTTGCTTGGTAGTTCTTCCCATTTCTGGACCCTGCAAGTTGCAACCACCCTAAAGGCCAGTTCCTCCTGCTTGTTTAGTTCCTGAATTGATGCTAGGTTTTTCCCTCAACTCCTCATATTCAGCCCTCTTTGAAATGGCCTCACCATTGGGCTCTTTGGATTTGTACCTGTAGCTGGGTCCTCAATTTAGGGGTAGTGCTTGAGTGGTAGTTATGCTCAAACATTTTTAGGACATTATCAACCATTTTGTCTGCAGGAAGAGTATCGGTGTACTGTTCCTTGTGGCATGCAGGTGGCGATGCCATAGTGGGCCAGGGTTGAACCGCTGATATAGTGCTGTGCCTTGTGTCTCCCCTCTCGGCAACCATACAGTGGGAGTGGTCGACCTGCTGTGTATGCTGGGAGAGGATATAAAAGGGGCAGACTCTGCCTGTAGGGGTTGGTCGGTCATCGGGAGTCCTACTCCCCAGGGAGTGTGTGTGTTCTTGTCCGCCCTGGGCACCTTTTGGCCCAGGGGCGGTGGTCGGTGAATCAGTCCCAGGCACCTTTTTAGCCCTGGGGCTGCAACTAAAGGCCTGGGGCCCATCAAGGATCGAGGAATCTCAGGGTGCCGCCTTGCGAGGGGACCCGCATCTCAGACGAGGAGGCTGGGGAAAGACCGTTCCGAGGGACTGGTGAGAAGTCACAGTGAAGGAAGGGGCCCGGTAACTCTCTGGAGGAATGCCTTCTCCTTACAAAGAGGCCAAGCTTTGAAAACCAAGTTCACCAGGTCTGTGGCAGAAACCAAGTTCACCAGGTCTGTGGCAAAGACCAAGTGCACCAGTTTGTGTAGTGATTGTGCGGTTAGTTAAAGTACCATTTTGGCTGCTAGTCCCTATCTAGGGAGACTATCCAAATGGGATAAGTCTGCTTGAGAAGCCAAGCAGTGAAGTGTATTACGTTTGTGCCTGCACCTCTCCCACACCTTATGCTGTCCTGTTCTCTCTCCAACCTTTCCTATCAGAGACTGTCTTTTAAGAGAAATAAACTCTACGTTGGTGTTACGGCTGGTGTGGACATTGAAGTCATTGGTGGAAATAGAGAATTGTCTTTATTGACTATAGAGATAAGAACCATTCTCTGGAAAATCTGGCTGTGGAGACCCATCACAACACGGCTCAACCTCTTCACACAGGAGGGTACGGGCATATAGAGCTGGGAGTGCCCTTTCTTCCTGCGAGGAGCCAAAGACAAGGAGGAGAGGGTGGTAAGCGCTATATACCATTAAGGTATTCCTCGTAGTTTTAGGTTGTTTTGCATGGAGAAATATCCTCCTTCATGACACATCCTGATGTTTTTCAGACCCAGGATAATGTTGATCCTCTGTTTCCATATTGGAAGAGGGGAGGAGATTAGTTCCCATGTTACTTGTTTCCATACATTGTTTTTGTACAAGTTATCATGTACATTTTTTTGAAACCAACAAAGTGTATTGATTGAAAACAATCACTGAACAGGCAGGTGTAATATATTCTGAGCTCCTCCAGATAGCTGATCCTGTGTAGCTCAGTGTACAGAAGTGTTAATCTTCTCTTCGTCCTTTTCTACATCCATATAATTGATGCTGGGGCTGTATACAGTTCCACATCTTGGGCTTCTATGTATGCAAGTAGCTTTAAACTGTCAAGCAAACTTAAATAATCTTTCAGTTTTGAATGGAATCTGGTGAGTTGAGTCATCCTCTGACCCCTTACATCTCTTGGCGACTTTGGCCCCCAGATCTCTCTGTCTGAGCTCCTGACTTGTTTTTTGCCCACTTAGTTCTGGTTCTCCCACCACTTTGATTGTTACCAATTTTCTTGTTGCACTCCTAATACTGTAAAATAAATGAAAAACACTTCTTGTATGCACAACCCGTTGTGCCAATTGGAGGGCGGGGAATGTACAGAACCCCCCAACAGAATTTAAAAACCATTATCAATTAGATTGTTTGAATGTCCATGATTGCCAAATACAGAAAGGAAAGCTTTGGGAAGACTCAACCTTTAATGCTAAATGGCTTCAGTTTCTGCTTTCAGAATAGTAATGTATAGAATTAGACTTGCTTCATTATGCATCATAAGCAATCAAAGAAAACTAACACCACTGTGTCCTCAACTCTGCTTCATACAAGCTCATAATTCTTAATGATATGTAGACTGCGATCACATCTCATGGAGGTTTTCCTAGGCCGAGTGCAGCCATCACATGCACATCTCATGTGGGAAGAGGGAGAGAGGACCCTGTGTGTGTGTACGTGCAGAGATTAATGATTAAAATGTGCAAATCTCCTCAGGGGGCTTTGTGCTAGCTGGAATATAGAGGGAGTATTAATTTAGATTGGTAGCTGGACAGCAAGCAGAGGTCAATAGCCCCAGATTGCTTTAACCCTGTCTCTGAAGATTGTACTCTGTACTTGTGAGGGTTAATAAGAAGACTTGGAGCAGAACTGGTAATAATGTACGCTTATGTAATAGCGCTGGAAAATGTTGTAAAGCAGCATCCAATTTTGCATTGACTATATCCATAAAGAGCCTTTTGTTTCATAAACGATGAAATGTTGCCTTCACAATTATGGGCAGATGTTTTTAAAGTGGACCTGTCCTTGACTGATAATAGCAGCAGCTGTTTCGTGGGGGTTAGTATGTCAGAGACTATAGGCAATCAATACAGTTCAGTGGCTGCATAGGTAGATGAAACTTGTCAATGCCATGGCTTAAGGCGGATGTCCACCCGTTTACTGCAGCTTTGATCTGGAAGAAACCAAGAAGCAGCAAGTAGCCAATGTTTCAAGATGTTAGTGTTTTGGTAGCATGGGAGGGTGGAAAAGCTGCTGTCCATTAAAGGTTTTAGTTGTATGGGTAACTGCACACATACAATAAATATATTTCATATACTAAATGTATGCATTCTGAGTATACTGCTCAGTTTTCTAAATAAAGCCATTAGTGTTGAAAGTGGTTCAGGTTACCTCAAGGCCCCGTTCACACTGGTGTGCTGTGAATTTGGTCAGTTTTTTGTCTATACCGAGGTGTGACTTTTACCGCAAATTTACCACGATTTCAACGCGAATTTCAGGAGTGGGACATAGCTGCGATTAAAGTTCAAGCCAATGGAATTCTAGTGTAAAAAAAAAAAAGGTGTTAACTTCATGATTTTTGTGGAGAAACGCGTTGTGAAATTCGTACATATGTGAACCATCATTGCGATTCCAGAACGATTTACACTCCTGTCTATGGAGACTAAATTCGCAACGCAGTAAAACCAGACAAGACCTTTTTTTTTTTTTATCAAATCGCATTTGTTGAGTAATCGCAACGCATGTATGTGAACGACTGTCATTGAAAACAATGACTTGAGGGATGACATGCGAATTCAAAGTGTTTTTGACGCATCGCATTCGGTATGAACTTGCACAAGTGTGAACCGGGCCTAAGGGTCCATTGTGCATGTGTATGCAGCTTTTCTTATTTATTGGCAATAAATGGGCTCTTTACTTGCCTCAAGTCAAGAAAAAGTCTACATGGCCTATTTTGGCCAACACAACATTGGACGGGACATTCACATCATTGTGGTGCACTGAGGGACAGGCCCATTTATTTGACACTGTATGTATTCATTTGGGCACCTATAGGAATAAATGGCAACATACACATACCGCACATTGTGGAATGCTTATGTTAACACACACCATAACACATGCAGAGGTGTAAAGGGGCAAAGACTATATTCCTGTACCTGCATATGTGTGAACCTAGTCTTCAAGTGGAATTAAACCCACACCACCTCTGCCATTAAAATGCACAATCATTTTGACAAACCTAAAAGAGGGCTTGTCAATCAGTCAATAAATAAATATTTATGAGCTTAGTTTGTAAATTTTGAATCCTTTTTGCTCCCTCTCGAGGCCAGCGCCATCTTAGAAGTTGTTCCCCCTTGCTTCCCTTCACTGTGCTTCCACCCACAGTATGTATCTTCTGTGAATCTCATGCATGAGAATGCAGGGATGAAAGAGAAGAATCGAAAGGGCACTGTGTAGAATTTTAACTCTGGCTACATTATATGAATAATAGAAGCTTGCTGATGGGTGAACGTGAGTTTAATACCGCTTTAAGATGTTGATCCAGTTCACGTCATGGTATGTTAAGTATTTTTCACCAGCTCTGTTCAGTTCAAAGTAGCCGGTAGTCGCCCAACATGGGGAAAAAAACAAACATTAAGGCAGTAGGCCAGTGGTGGACCTTGTTGTCATGCTGTTTTTGAAACAACAAATCCAAACACAACCAGCAGTTCAGGCAAGATATGTCCTACTTTCAAATGTGGATAGAACTGGTTGCAAATTTACAGTACACGGTTCTGTCTGTGTAACGGAAATTGTTGCATCATTTACAGGAGCAAAAACTGAAATTAAATTGTTAAAAGGGCATTAACACATAAGCGCTGTGCAAACTGTTGGCGCTATATAAATCCTGTATAATAATATTAATAATATCACATGGGACTGCTACACTCGTTCCTGGTTGGACACCAACAAGCCTATTAAAGGGAACTTGTTGGGATATATTTATAGGAGCTGCCATTTCTGAACTGTTTCTGGTCACCAATTACATTATACTATGTCAATTTTACGCTGTTGCTTTTCACAAATCCCCAGATAAAGCCAATGTTTTGGTGAAATATTTTGGATGTTTTTTTTTTTTTTTCTTTGACTTATGATTTATGCACTAACAACAAACACAGATACTAATGTTCCAACCTATGAATACAAAGAAAATTAAAGAACGATTGTGCTAGCTAGACTAGATAACAATAGAAGCGAGACAAGAAGAAATACATGAGAGGTTTTGAAATCAGGTGGAAGCATTTTGAAGAAACATAATACTTTATTTGTTCCAGTCCTCTACCTCATTTTATTTTTTTCTCCTAGATTTGGGGTATTGCAGGGGAAAGATTAGTCAATAGCAGCAGGTCTCAGTATGAATATAGAGAGTATGTGAGGTTTCTGTAATTTAAAAAGATTATAAAGTGAATATACTGTTCTATACAGTCCAGGGTGAGGTCTATACAGTATGTAGAGCTTCATATCCCTTCTGTTATATTTACAATTGCTTAATTTCCCATAGGCCAATCAAGACCTCTTTTGTTTGACAAAGCCTCAGGGCTGTCCTCTTGTTCCTTTCCTCATTACTTAGTGAATCATCAGCCTGGAATAATAATATTGTGCATGGTAGGTATCCAGAGTCGGCTCCCTTCTTTTTATCCAAACTGGTTTATTTTAATAGAGTGAGGAACAATATGGACAAACCAATAGCAAATGTTGCTGATTTTGGTTACTGTATTTAGAAAATCCCTATGCCACCCTATTAGAAAAATTCCTGGAACTATTTATTAAAGAGCTTTTTCGACCCAAGCATTCATTGGTTGACTACTTAACCACTTCAGCCCCGGACCATTTCGCTGGCCAAAAACCAGAGCATTTTTTGCGATACGGCATTGTGTCGCTTTAACTGACAATTGCGCGGACGTGGCTCCCAAACAAAATTGACATCCATCTTTTTTTTTTTTTTTTTTTTGTGCTATAAACAAAAATAGAGCAAAAATTTTGAAAAAAATGCAATATTTTTAACTTTTTGCTATAATAAATAACCCAAAAAAATATATAAAATTTTTTTTTTTTTTTTCCTCAGTTTAGGCCGATATGTATTATTCTACATATTTTTGGTAAAAAAAATCGCAATAAGCGTTTATTGGTTTGCGCAAAAGTTATAGCGTCTACAAAATAGGGGAAAGTTTTATGGCATTTTTATTTAATATTTTTTTTTTTTACTAGTAATGGCGTCGATCAGCTTTTTTTTTTTTTTTTTTTTTTTTTATCATGACTGCGACATGGCGGACACATCGGACACTTGTGACACATTTTTACAGCAATGAAAATGACACTGGCAGTGAAGGGGTTAACCACGAGGTGGCGCTGAAGTGGTTAAGCGTGACCTAGGGAGTGCTTCTTACTGTTAGGGGGTGTGGCTACGAGCGTTCCCGATCACAGGGAACAGACGATCAATCAGTGTCACTAGGCAGAACGGGGAGATGCTTGTTTACACTTGCCTCTCCCCGTTCTGCAGCTCTGTGACCCAATCGCGGGACACCGGCGGACATCGAGTTTGCGGGTCCCACGGGCATGTTCACAAAGCTCACGGCAGGGGCGCGCACCCTGCATGGCGTAAATCTCAAAGTGACGTAAATATACGTTACTTTGCCCAGCTGTATCATTCTGCCGACATAAATGTACAGGAGCTGGTCGGGAACCGGTTAAAGAGGAGGTCCCGCCTCCCCCCCCCCCCCCCCCACGAAAAAAGTAAAAGCCAGCAGCTAAAACTACTGTAGCTACTGACTTTTATTATTAGGACACTTACCTGTCCTGGAATTCAGCGATGTTGGCACCCCAGCCGATGTTTCCATTGGCTCTTTGTTGCTGCCGCCATCATTGCCTGTAAGGGAAACCGGCAGAGAAGCCTTACAGCTTCACAGCCGGTTCCCTACTGCACATTCACAAAGCACGTTGCGTTTTGTGAATGGCTCGGTGGTGGGGGAAGGAGGAGGGGGGCTTAACTTTCTGGGGACCTTGCCACAGCCAGGTCTCCCAGAAGTGGGGACGGGTACCTGTCAAAAACAGGTACCGTTCCTCCCCCTGAAAGGTGCCATATGTGGCACCGGAGGGGAGGGGGCAGATAAGCGGAGCTT
The DNA here is from genome assembly GCA_029206835.1 of Rana muscosa. Classification (NCBI taxonomy): domain Eukaryota; kingdom Metazoa; phylum Chordata; class Amphibia; order Anura; family Ranidae; genus Rana; species Rana muscosa. The sequence continues at coordinate 201,518,502 of CM055123.1, forward strand.
TCACTTTTGGGTGGAGCTGCGCTTTAGGGCCAAATGTCTGTGAGTTATATATTTAAAATATAAATGATATAAAGTTATATGAAGCACACAAATATTAGATTATGTGTAGCAATGGTGATCCTTCTCATGTCATAATTACATCACCACCAATACTGTACATATTGTAATTGTCTGGTGGAAGACATTTCTCTGTGTGCATTGTTACCATACAGATGTCAGAGGGAAATTGACAAGATACACTGTATTTATAGGAAATATTCTGTCATGGGTACCTAGAACACACAAAGCTATCACTTTATTATTTGTGTTCTGAAATGAACACATCCCTGTGGCTATTGTTATTACTATTTTTATATAAAATACATTTTGTTATGAGATTTAATGCTGTGGAGTCTAGTTTTGATGCTTGCAGGGCTTACTGCTCTTTGCAGGGCATTTCCATAGTGTACAATACATAGCATTCAATATGCCATTGTTTAATATTTTATTAGATGAATATAAATCAGTGGTAGTAACTATTTGTTTTCCATGTAGGTTGGAAGAAAAATGCAAAAGAATATAAAAGCATGTACATGTCTATTATGTTTTAAAGTGTGTACCGTATATACTCGAGTATAAGCTGACCCGAATATAAGCCGAGGCACCTAATTTTACCACAAAAAACTGGGAAAACGTATTGACTCGTGTATAAGCCTAGAGTGTCCATATGCATTCCTCACTGTGTCAATGCCTCACTGTGTCCATGTGCATGCCTCACTGTGTCCATGCCTCACTGTGTCCATGCCTCGACTGACGTTTAACATGGGAGTCTATGGAAGGGGTGCCCGGCTTTGAAAAATCGCTATTCCCCGGCCGTAGGTTCCCCACACAACAAGTTTTGCACACTTGTATAGAAGAAATAGGGCTACATGTGTGCCAAGTTTCGGGTCCAGGGGACCTACGACCTGCCTGTACCGGGTCCCCAAAATCACCAGAGAAATGACCGTTTAACATTGGAGTCTATGGAAGGGGTGCCCGACTTTGAAAAATCAGTGCTCCCCGGCTGTAGGTTCCCCGGACAACAAACTTTGCACACCTTGTAGAGGAAGAGTGCGGCTACATGTGTGCCAAGTTTGGGGGCCAGGAGACCTACGGCCGGCCGGTACCGGGTCCCCAAATTCCGGGAGATCAGGCGCAAAAAAGTGACTTGAGTATAAGCCGAGGGGGGGCACTTTCAGCACAAAAAAATGTGCTGAAAAACTCGGCTTATACTCGAGTATATATGGTGTGTGTATATTATATATATGTAGCGGCCTCACCCTCTCTTCTTCTTTATCGGTTTTACACACCAACTCATGTCTAGGGGTTGTGAGAGTGAGATGCGCCACGGCCCATGTCCTCCCCATTGTAGTAGGGAGGTGAAGGCCACTTCCTGATGTTTCCTCGGGCCGGTGTGTTCTGTGAATGCACTGAGTCTGTAACCACAAGCTCACCCGCCTCCCCTTTGCTTCCAGTAACTGGAGTTCACACACCGAAGAAAGGTCCAACACTTGTTTATTTGGCACTCCAATAGCAAAGCACGATAAACAGTTCTTATTGCAGCAGACTGGTTGGGACCTATAACCTTTCCAACGGTGGGATGAGCAGATCGAGGCACTTCCTAAAGTTTAAGTTCTAAAGATAGGGTCTCTTCTAGCAACCCCTATGAACAGCAATGGAGCCCTCTTCGATATGCTGTGGCCCCTATCAGGGGATGTGTCCTCCCAAGAGAGTTCCCAGAGGCCCACCGTCACCGGGTTGGTGCTGCTCCGGGTCTTCAGTGGGTAACCTCCCCGGCCTCCTCACCTCAGGTACGAGTCCCTCCGCTCAGGGACCCTCGGACAATCCACCCTAGCGGGACCCAGTCGAAGGTACTGGGCCCCAGGCCTCCTCGATAGTACCTCACCCCAGGCTAAAGGTGCCTGGGATGGACGCCAACATGACTCCGGACCAGGCCATGGGCACCTGGACCAGACTCCTGGATCTCCCGCACCCAGGCCTAAGGGCCCTGGGTGCGGACCGCAGCCCTCCTCCTCCGAGGACCTCCTTCTCCGCCCGACGACGACGACGAACCGTGGTAAGGGCGTCTCCCCCTTTTATCTCCTCCCTTCAACGGCCCGGCGGGTTCCCCGCCCCAGCCATACCATCTCCGGGAAGGGACAAAACAGGGAGCACTGCGAAGATGATTCTACCTGAATATTACATCCTCCAATCCTCCACGAGATAAAAAGGGGTCTGAATCCTAACACAATTATACACCTGGGTCACACTATTGCCCAGGTGTATCCCATCTATTTGAGGACCCCGGTACATATAATATATATATATATATATATATATATATATATATATATATATATATATAAAATTATTTGGATAGATTAGGGAAGGATTAGAACTTTGTCAGGTTGATATTGCGGTCAGTGTGCTATGTAGATTCACATTCTTTGTCCAGATGACCTTGTTCAATGAGAAAGAAAGTGAAGAGAAACCCAAAAATGTACAGTTCTCACCATGGAAAATTTCCTATTGGAAAACCCACCCTGACAACAGCAGACTAAGAGGGGAATTCCCCTTTTTTGGGGATTTCACCCCATTTCTTGTTGCATCTCTGGCAAAGAAGTGAAGGGAATTGTTTCTATTTGGGACACAGGCAGCCAAGGACCCCTTACCTTTTTCTATTTTATCCAAAACTAACACTTTAAAGAGGAACTTGACCACCCCCCTTCTTAATTTTTATTTTTTCAGTACCTTTTCTGCTGGGTTGTTTCCAAAAAACACACACATCCAACAAATTCAGCATCATCTGTTGTAATCCCCTCCACCTTCTTGTGTTACGTCACTGAGAGGCAGGATTTGTTCAGCCAGCTCACTGCGAATTCATATGTGTTGTAGATGCCCCTGTGATTTGTGATGAGTCTTCCAGGAGGCTGCAGAAAGTAGGGGCTCCATAATTCTTGCCAACCAAATACCATAATGAGTGTGGGTTTGAAAAATAAGGGGCAGTGGTAATCTCGAAATATGGGCGTGAAGGTCAGCTTTAAGTCATCATCTCACTTTTTGAGTAAAGATTATTGTTCCCTGTATTGCTTACCTTATTGTATAGAGGTGCCATAGTTGCATATCGCTTGAACTATGTGGATGTTTATCCAGTATGGAAATAAGAGTGTTATCCCCTTTTGATAGGTCATATATTTATCCCAGGTCTAAATAAAATGCAGTGCTGGTGATTTAGAAGTGATAGAATATTAATTACTTCATGTATTGTCCCGGTGTGAATTTTTTTACTGTGAAAAGGATATCAAGGTGGTCTTGGTCATCGCTGACCTCTGATCACCATAGCAACCATCTCTGAATCACAGGACAAAGCCTAGAAACGAAATAGCTTATTCAGCCTGCTGCTATTACTATTGCAGGAATAAGGATTCAGGCAGACATCTGTTTAAAAGGTAAATAAGCAGTTGAAGATCAAGATCACCAGGTGAAAATAAAGAGGAAAATGGCCTAAAAAAGGAAAACTAATGCAGCCACCACATTTAAAGCGGAACTAAACATATCTTTCATTCAAAGGTCCCTGTCCCTAGCCGGTGCTTGCATATTCTGCTGCGTTCTGGTCTTCAGCCATCTTGATTGACCGGCGTAGGATAACCTCAATTTAGGAGTCAGCTATCCTGGCACATGACGTGGAAGACCGCAAGCAAAGTCTGCCTAAAGACAGTGCTATGACAGAGACTTTGTATTACTTCCTGAGGGACATGGCAATGCTGTATTATGAATTAAATGAGAGTCGGGAGATGCAGAGCTGTGTGAACCACTGTTAAAGGTATCAGGTCATTGAATGGCAGTTTAAGGAACCTAACCAGCACACCTTGACACACCTTGTTTTAGTGTACTGTATCCAACAGGTGTGAACGGTCTGTGCATTGTAGTGTGCAGAGTTGTGTAAATGGGCCCTAAATGTATTTAGTCCAAGTGATATGTTTATATATACATATCCCTTTTCATGCCTAAGCCTAGTTCGGCCATTTGTTGCTAAAATCCGTATTTTATGCTAGAAAATTACTTAGAACCCCCAAACATTATATATATACTTTTTTTTTTGCAGAGACCCTAGAGAATAAAATGGCGATCGTTGCAAATTTTTTATGTCACACATTATTTGCGCAGCAGTCTTTCAAAGCAATTTTTTGGGAGAAAATACACTTTCATGAATAAAAAAAAAAACGGTAAAGTTAGCCCAAGCAGAAGCCTAACATGACATGCTTTTAAAATTGGGAACACTTGTTGAACGGCAACAAACTACAGTACTTAAAAATCTCCATAGGTGACGCTTGAAATCTTTTTAATGGTTACCAGGCTAGAGTTACAGAGGAGATCTTTTGCTAACATTATTGCTCTCAATCTGGCATTTGCGGCGATACCTCACCTGTGTGATTTGAACACCGTTTACATTTGCGGGCACGACTTGCGGGGACAGGGGCGCTTTAAAGTTTTTAACCCCCTTAGAGGTAATCCCGAGTCTGGCTCGGGGTGAGTTTTTCATACCAAAAGCGGTAACCCCGAGCCAGACTCGGGCTGCATCGCAGTATCCAGGGAGAGTTACTTACCTTGTCCCCTGGATCCTGCGATGTCTCCCCGCAGTGTGTGCGAGCCGTGTCTCGCTCAATTCACACTGCCGAGTGCCGACTCAACACACAGCCATAAATGTCTAAACCGCTGGCAACAAAAGTGAGTACACCCCTAAGTGAAAATGTCCAAATTGGGCCCAAGGTGTCAATATTTTGTGTGGCCATTATTTTCAGCACTGTAACAAAAATGTTATAGTCTGCACATCCAACTTTTGATGACGAAAGACCGGAATCGGCTGTCGAAAGCACCATACTAACGATCCTAAAATCGGCAGATCCTTCGTCGGACGAAATGTTACTTCCAATTTTCGTATCCGGTGTATGGACCTTAAGAATCTGCAACTAAAGCAGGCCATACATGCAGCACCGTGACTATAGCTGGTTGAATGGAAAAAAAAAAAAAAAGGAATCATTCTATAGGCTGCTTAAAACCTAGCCCTCTAACCTAAGTATCTACACCTAACAAAAAAAAGCAATTAAAAGGAGAAAATACTTAGATCCTTCTCCGCCTTCTATCAGGATCCTGGCTGGGAAAGCTGAATTTGTAGCAGAATGGGAATGAAATCTCATGACATCTGGGATCCTCAGCTTTCTAAGATATTTTTAAATAGAGCTCCAGTCAAAACTGTGGGGAAGGGTTAGACCCTTTAGCATCCTTTTTTATTTGTGTCCCAACTGAGGGACTGAGTGAGATTTCCTCACTTCCTGTTATATCATTAGGACAGGAACTGGTGGGAATTTTCCCCAAAGCAAACAAAGAACCTCTGTCGGGATTGTATTGCTGCCTAACTCTTCCTTTTGTGTGTGTGTGTGTGGCGACCTCACCCCTTCTCATTCTCGGCTTGTTGGTCTTGTCTAGGGGGTTAATACTGGGGGGAGGGATGCGATACACCACGGCCCATGTCCTCCAGAGAGGCTGGAGATGAAAGCCAGAACTATCGGGTTTTGTGTGTATGTCTCAGAGTCAAATCCTTTCTCCGAAGTGACTCCATTTTGTTCCCAGTAACCAGAGTTCCACACACTGAAAAGGTCCAACTCGTATTTATTCTCTTCCAGCTCTAAATAGTCATACAGCACAGACAGGTTGAGACCCAGAGAACACTTCAGTATTTGTGGGGAGTAGGTCAAGGCACAATTCTTTTTAGTAGAGCTAACCACTGTGGTGTCACCAATGGTTATGATGTATAGTCACTGCCACCGACTATATAGAACTAGAGCATGAATTACCTTCGCTATCACAGCCCTTGTCAGAGGGAAGACATCCGTCCAAGAGAGTTACCGGAGGCCTCTCCGTCACCGGCAAATGCTGCACCAGACATTCCGGAGAAGTTCCGCTCACCAGCCTCCTCATCTCAGACACAGGTACCCAAAGCATTAGGGCCCCCCCGGATTCCTCCACCCTCGCGGAACCCAGTCGAAGGTACTGAGTCCCAGGCTTCCGCATTAGTACCTCACCCCAGTCTAAAGGTGCCTGGGATGGACTCCATCTCCCGGCCATGTCAAGGGCACCTGGGCCCGGAACTCCGGAACGCCAGCACCCAGGCTTAAGGTGCCTGGGCGCGGCTGTGTCCATCCAACTCTGAACCCCAAGGTCAAGGTGTCCGTCCCTTTTTATCTCCTCACCCTTAGCATCACAGCAGGTTCCCCGCCCCGCTGTACCAGCGCCAGGAAAGGACAAAAAGGGATGCAGTCTTGCGGTGAGTGTTCAGCTCCGGCCCAGGGCGACAGCGCCACCTGCAGGCTGCAGGGAACCTCACACCACCAGAGTCCTCAAGAACCATAAAAGGGTATCAGATTCCCTAACAATCAGTGCATCTGGGTTACACCACCACCCAGATGCCTCCCCTGAATTCAAATACCCGCTATATATATATGTGTGTGTGTGTGTGTGTGTATATATATATATATATAATATATATATATATATATATATTGTGAGGGGGTTAGCTCGGCAGCGGGTGTGTGTGACCCCCGGGATGGGCTCCCCACACAAAAACAGGCCCAGCAAACGGAGGTTGTGGTTTTCAAAATCCAAAAAAAGGTGCGGTTTATTTTCTATTTACAGTGACAAAACACAGCAAAGCCAAAAGAAACATAAACAAAATAAATCCTGGTCAACTTGACCTCTGACTAAACATACAGGTTTCCTAACTAACAACTGGGATCAGCCTAGTGCTGTCCTAGTCCCTAAGTCCCTGGTTTTAAATGTCCAAGCAAATAGCCACACAGGCTTTGTCTCACCGCACAGGGGTTCACTCTCCCTAGACAGTCCACACAGGTCTGGTTCCAGGCATGAGCTAACATCTAATGAAGCTGGGAGTTCTTATAGAGGCCTTTAAATGAGCTGACAAGCTTCAGCTGGTCTCATCAACTCCCTGTCTGCACGACGCCCCACACTCTCCCTAGACATATGAGTCATCCATGAGCCCACTAGCCTTAGCTGGGCTTATACAACTCTCCACCTAGTTGTATAAGTCGGCGTAAAGCCTGAATCTGGGCGAAATATATCTACCCCCCTGGATGCAACCAGGTGACTTTACCTTCCTGCTGTCACAATATATATATATATATATATATATATATATATACACATACACATACACATACACACACACACAGAGTAAGTTATCAAGGTATTCCAAATATACCTGAGTAAGCAAATGGCATACAAACAGAAAATAATTATTGCTAAATAATGAAACATTAACCAGGTGTACATGTATGCAATATGCTAGAAAATCTTTAAGGTGATTCGTTGTCTGGGCTGCCTGCAGAGGGAAATGACAGTTTTCTGTATGCCGTAGTCACTTCTGTCATGTTCATTAATATGGAGACAGCTGTCATAACTCTCAAAGAGATTGTAGAAGGACGTTATAGCGCGTTCCCTTGATGAGCCATGTCCATGAATAGGTACGCGATCTGCCGCCGGCAGTGACTGCCTGTCTGTTGAGAAAACCTAGTATGTCAAGTCATTTCTTCTTTTAAATGACAATTTGTCACATCATATAAGAAATAATTTAGATATTAAATCCGTATTTTATAGCATTACTTTTGTTTTGAAGCAGGAAAATAAATTGTGCAACAATGCATATAGAGAGTTAAACTGTATTGAGAGCTTCCACGCAGGTAAAGGATTCTGTTGACAGCACCATCTGTGGCAATAGCAAAAATGATTTTAAACTTATAGTTTAGAGGCATTTTCTATTAGTTTTTTTTTTTTTAGATTTAATAATACCTTTTGTAATATAATGCTTGTATTTCTGTCCTACATAGTAAGAGAAAGAGCAATGCACTAATTACAGTAACTCCTAGCAGCTGGGCAGGAGATGTATTTCATTGCTTACATTAACCTAAACCAGGGGTCTCAAAACTTTCTAAATAAAAGGCCAGTTTACTGTCCTTTTATGGCCCGTACACATTATCTGAAAATTGGACGAAGCGATCGAACGATAATCGAAATGTTAGTACAGAGCTTTCGAGAGCCGATCACGACAGTTCATCCGATATTATCCGATCGGACAAACACAAAAAAAATTCTCGTACGATACCAGATCGTCCGATTTTCATTTAATCAGTACAGTTGTCTTCCAAATATACAATAGAAATACACTACAATACATGACATCACTACCGATTTTTATTTTTATTTTTTTTTTATTTTTTTTTATCCTGTCGTACGAGAATTTTCGTCACTTTAGTAACCTCTCCATTTTTGATATGCGACTAGCATGCAAAAAAAAATGGATGATCTGTCGTCGGATTTTCGGATCGTTTGTACGGGCTCCTTCACACCTGAGTGATCGAGTCGTGGGCTGCCTCACCGTGATTCTGCCCGCAATTTGAAATTTTGCAGCAAATCGAGGGACACTTGTGTGATGCCATTATTTCTTAATAGCACCCCAATCGTGGCATGATTTTGCCACACAATAAATCGCGCTGCAATTGCTGCCAATCGCAACGCGTGACGCTTGTCGCTCAAAAAGGAGCTTCTTTTGAGCGACAGCATCAAGAGTTGCGATTTGCCACAATTGCAGCGCAATCTATCTCGCAACACTTGCAGCAAAATAGTGCCATGATTGGGGTGCCATTAAAAAGTAGTGGCCTTGCACTAGCGTCCCGCGATTTTGAATCGCGGCGATTCTGCCTGCGAATCAGATCACAGCCTTATGCCCCATACACACTATTAGATTTTCTGCAGATTTTTGTCTTCAGATTTACCAAAACCATGTAGTGCAAGGGCCTGCCTGATTGCATACAAATTGAAACTCTTATGCCCTGTACACACGATCGGATTTCCGATGGAATTTTCCATCGGAATTCCGATGAAGCTGACTTCCATCAGTCTTGCATACACACTATCAGACAAAATTCAGACCGTCCAAAACGCAGTGACGTAAAACACTCCGAGCCGAGAAAAATGAAGTTCAATGCTTCTGAGCATGCGTCGACTTGATTCTGAGCATGCGTGGGTTTTTTCCACACAGACAATCGGAATTTCCTATCGTTTTTTTTTTCCATCGGAAAAATTTAAAACGGGTTCTATTTTTTTTACACCTATGGAAAAAAGTCCGATGGGGCCCACACACGATCGGTTTTTCCAATGAAAAAAGACCATCAAACTTTTTTTTATCGGGAAAAAACGATCGTGTGTACAGGGCATTAAGGTTTGACCTCATATTATATGGTTTCGGTAAATCTGAAGACAAAAATCTGCAGAAAATCTAATAGTGTGTGTATGGGGTCTTAGACTTTAGGGGGGCCGGATTGTGGCTATTGGGAGTAGAAAAGGTCCCAATGTCAGTGGGGAAAAAATTATTTGTTTCATTGGGAGGAATTGTGCCCCATTGTTATCAGTGGAACAAAGAGTGCCCAAAGGGATGGATAAAAGCAATTAAAAGTGAAATATTTTCAAAAACGTAACTATACACATGTAGCGGGTGGTTACATTTAGGGGAGGCATCTGAGTGATAAATGGCTCAGATGCAGCAATTGTTAGGGTTCATGGACCAATTTCTCAGCCCAGGGACGGAGCTGCGATTCCACCCCAGACACCTTAGGTCTGGTGTGAGGTACTCTCTGGAGGCCTGGGGCCCAGTACCTTCGACTGGGTCCCGCATGGGACGGAGGATTCCTAGGGTGTCCTCCGGTTTTGGACACCCGAATCTAGGGAGAGGGGGACCAGAGAAGTGACCTTCCCGGAGATCCAGCGCAGCATTGGCTGGTGATGGCGGAGGCCTCTGGTGACCGTCCAGATGGATGACTCCCCTGACAGGGGCCACATCTCAAGAAGGTAGTTCATGTTCTCATGTTCGGTGGCAGCAACCCAACTGAAACCCAGGTCGGTGGCAGAGGCCTAAATCCTATTTCACCCGGTCGGTGGCAGCAACCACCCTCACGGTCGGTGGCAGCGACCGTGCGCCAAGCCTGTTTACACATACTGAAACAGGAGAGTAATAAGTTTGTGCCTGGACCTTCCTCTTCACCTTACCTGTTCATTGTCTAACCAGTCTGCTCGCAAAGGACTATTTATTGCTCTACAAGAATAAATAAGTGTTGGACTTTCAATGGTGTGGAACTTGGCTTTCTGGGAGTCAAAGGATCATCCTCAAGGGGAGCTTTGGCTCTGGACAGGGGCACAGACCCGAAGGTAATTGGGTATAGCTCACACCTCTACACATTGGAGGGTACGAGCTGGTGGTGCATCACACTCTCCTCCCTGGTCCCCTAGACGAGAGCCATTGACAGAGAAGGAGGGAGTGAGAGGTGAGGTCGCTACACACATAAAACTGTAAATAGTGCTTGACGTAGGGCATGGGTGATTATTATATGATTTGTATTATCATCACTATTGGTAGCAGCCTTTGCCAGTGTTATAATCAGATGTAAGAATTTATTTATAATACCCCTGCATAAAAATAAAATACATTTTCTTGAAACAAACCTCAATTTATTTTTACATAAATTTAGAATTATGAATCACATCCAAAAGCTCTAATGATCAATTCACATAAATGACATGTACATAAAAGCAATACATACACTTTGAGAAATGTCTTTCAAGTGCCCTTAAGATGAGAAGTGTTAATAAGCTGTCTGCAAGTAACACACGGAGATGTAAGGTTATCCATGTACATCTACATAACATTGACTTGTCATTTAGCTTGTCACGTCACGACTAGTGATGAGCCGAACACCCCCGGGTTCGGTTCGCACCAGAACCGGCGAACGGACCGAAAGTTCGTACGAACATTAGAACCCTATTAAATACAATGGATGCGAACATTCGAATTCTAAAGTGCTAATTATAACGACTATTATGCATGTTATTGTCCTAAAAAGGGTTTGGGAACCCCGGTTCTGCACCAGGGGACATGTATCAATGCAAAAAGAAGTTTTAAAAACGGTCGTTTTTCGGGAGCAGTCATTTTAATGATGCATAAAGTGAAAAAAAAAAGTCAAATATTCCTTTAAATATCGTACCTGGGGGGTGTCTAAAGTATGCCTGTGAAGTGCCACGTGTTTCCCGTGTTTAGAACTGTCCCTGCACAAAATGACACTTCTAAAGGAAAAAAAAGCCATTTAAAACTGCTTGCGGCTTTAATGTAATGTCTGGTCCCGGTAATATGGATGAAAATCTTTAAGAAAAATGGCATAGCTACCCCATGACCCCCCCCCCCCTACCCCAGCCCCTTACCAGCCCCTTTGGGTCTTGTATGGATATTAAGGGGAACCCCGCACATAAAATAAAAAAGGCCCTATATACTCTGAACAGCCGTAAACAGGCGGTGCATACAAGACAGGGACTGTAGGTTTGTTCTTATGTAGAATCTGTTTGTAATTTTGAACAGGTACATTGTTTAAGTGTAGCTCCAGCCCAAAAATCTATTTTTAAACTTTTTGGAAAACATAGGTAAGGGTTATCACCCCTGTAACATTTGTTTTGCTGTCTGTGCCCCTGTTCAGAACATTTCACCTCACTTTCCGTCCCAATGACAACTGTTTTTGAAATGTGGTGTTTTTCTTGAAACAAGGATTGCTGATAAAGCATCAGTACAGAGGAGACACCTTTCTCCCATATTAATTCTTACAGGAGAGAATTTTCCTTCCAAGGGGTAGATTTCCTCTCACTTCCTGTTGTCTTCTTGCGTTTGCAAGTAGGAGTCGTTTGTAAGTTGGATGTTTGAAAGTAGGGACCTGCCGTATATACTCTGCAGAAATAGGCCCCTTAGTTGTTGGTGTTGGCACAACACTGTAAGCACTCACAGTTACTCTTGGTTGGTGCTGGAACGCCCTGCTGTCAACTATTATATCAGGAATTTTAATTACATATAATTGTTGAACAGTGGTAGTAAAAATTGGGCCTTTGATGGTGGTGCTGGTGCCACAACACTGTAAGCCCTGACAGTTACTCTTGGTGGGTGCAGCAATGGGCCCTGCTGTGAATTATTAGATCAAGAATTGTAATTGCATGCCCCTGTTGAACAGGGGCTGAAAAATTGGGCCTTTCGTGGTGGTGGTGGTGGTGGTGGTGTTGCCACAACACTGTAAGCCCTGACAGTTACTCTTGGTGGGTGCAGCAATGGGCCCTGCTGTGAATTATTAGATCAAGAATTGTAATTACATGCCCCTTTTGAACAGGGGCTGAAAAATTGGGCCTTTCGTGGTGGTGGTGGTGGTGGTGGTGGTGGTGGTGGCGTTGCCACAACACTGTAAGCCCTCAGAGTTACTCTTGGTGGGTGCAGCAATGGGCCCTGCTGTGAATTATTAGATCAAGAATTGTAATTGCATGCCCCTGTTGAACAGGGGCTGAAAAATTGGGCCTTAGGCACTGGTGGCACAACACTCCAACCCCTCACAGATACTGTACTTGGAGCATAGCAATGAGCCCTATGGCAAATTATTGCTAAAAAAATTGTAATTACACGCCCCTGTAAAACAGGGGCTGAAAAATTGGGCCTTAGCCACTGGTGGCGGCACCCATAAACAAAAATGATCTTCCAAGCTATCATCATCAATCGTATCATTGAGGACTCGGAGGAGGAGGATAGCCAGTCAACGTAACAGCACAGGCACTCAGCATCAGTCTTGAAGGGATGTGACATGTTAAAATCAATTAGTCTGTTATATCAGCATCAGGTGTGTGGTAGCTGGTGGTGATCCAAGACTGGTTCATCTTGATGAAAGTCAGTCGATCAACCGAGTCGGTGGACAGGCGCACCCTGTGATCCGTGACAAATCCTCCAGCAGCACTGAATGTGCGTTCCGAAAGAACGCTGGATGCAGGACAGGCCAGTAGCTCAATTGCATACTGTGCAAGCTCTGGCCAGTGATCCATCCTCAAGACCCAGTAAGCCAGAGGATTTTCGGTGGGGAAGGTGTCCAAGTCTGACCTTGCCCCTAGATATTCCTGCACCATGTTTATCAGATGCTGGCGATGGTTGCTGGAACCGATCATACTTTGGGGCTGCGGACTAAAGAATTGTCTGAACGCATCGGTCAGACGGCCACCTTCCCCACCGCTCCTTCTTTGACTGGCCGAAGCCTCAGCAACTCGTTGTCCAGGACCAGGAGTTTGTAACCTCCCAGTTTCTGGGAACGCGTTGCACAGACCTTTCTGCAAGGCCTCCCGGAGTTGTCTCATCCTCTGCTCCCTCTGCGACGGTAACATAAGGTCCGCAACCTTACCCTTGTACCGTGGATCAAGGAGAGTGGCCAGCCAGTAATGGTCCCTCTCCTTGATCCGAAGAATACGAGGATCCTTCCGCAGACTTTGCAGGATCAGGGAGGCCATGCAGCGTAGGTTTGCTGAGGCATTCGGTCCGGAGTCCTCTGGGTCACTAAGGACGACATGATCCGCAGCCACCTCCTCCCAGCCACGTACAAGTCCACTGGTTTCTTGGGACTGTAAATCATCCCTAAAAGACTGCTGCTGATGATGCTGAGTGCCAGCCTCCACCTCCATGCTGACACAATCCTCCTCCTCCTCCTCCTCCTCTTCCTGTGCGATGGGTGGGACAGAAGGAACACTGTCTGGGTAAAGGGGGCCTTGAGAGGCAAGGAAGTCCTCCTCTTCCTGCCTCTGTTCTGCCTCAAGTGCCCTGTCCATTATTCCACGCAGCGTGTGCTCCAACAGGTGGACAAGAGGTACAGTGTCACTGATGCATGCACTGTCACTGCTCACCATCCTCGTGGCCTCCTCAAATGGTGCCAGGACAGTGCATGCATCCCTGATCATGCCCCACTGGCGTGGAGAAAAAAAACCAAGCTCCCCTGACCCTGTCCTGGTGCCGTAGTCGCACAGGTACTCATTGATGGCCCTCTGCTGCGTGTGCAGCCGCTGCAGCATGGCCAACGTTGAGTTCCACCTGGTGGGCATGTCACATATAAGGCGGTTCTTGGGCAGGTTCAACTCCTTTTGCAGCTCAGCCAGGCGAGCACTGGCATTATAAGATCTGCGGAAATGCACACAGACTTTCCTGGCCTGCCTCAGGACATCCTGTAAGCCCGGGTACCTGCCCAAGAACCGCTGCACCACCAGGTTAAGGACGTGAGCCACACAGGGCACATGGGTCAGTTGTCCCTGTCGGAGGGCGGAGAGGAGGTTGGTGCCATTGTCGCAAACCACCATTCCTGGCTTAAGCTGGCGTGGCGTCAACCACCTCTCGGCCTGGCCCTGCAGAGCAGACAGGACCTCTGCCCCAGTGTGGCTTCTGTCCCCCAAACACACCAGCGCAAGCACGGCATGGCATCTTTTTGCCTGCGTATTTGCGTAGCCCCTTGAACGGCTACGGAGCACCGCTGGTTCATAGGACAAACCACAGGAAGAGGCCATGGAGGAAGAAGAAGAGGAGGGGGTGGAGGAGAGAGGTGTGTCACAACCAGTAGTAGCATTTTGGAGGCGTGGCGGTGGAACAACCTCCAACACTACTGCACCTTGTCCTGCATCCTTCCCAGCTGCCAAAAGAGTGACCCAATGGGCCGTGAAAGAAAGGTAACGTCCCTGTCCATGCCTGCTGGACCATGAGTCAGCGGTAATATGCACCTTACCGCTGACCGCCCTGTCCAGCGAGGCCAAGACATTGCCTTCCACATGCCGGTAGAGAGCCGGAATAGCCTTCCGTGAGAAAAAGTGGCGTTTGGGAACCTGCCACTGAGGAACCGCACATTGCACAAACTCACGGAAGGGGGCCGAGTCTACCAACTGAAAAGGCAGCAGTTGAAGCGCTAGCAATTTAGCCAAGCTAGCATTCAACCGCTGGGCATGTGGATGGCTGGGAGTGAACTTCTTTCGACGGTCCAGCAGCTGGGGCAGGGAAATTTGCCTGCTAGAATCGGACATCGGTGTACTGCTAGCAGAGTGGCCGCAACTACTTGGCTGTGACACACCTAATTCTACACCTTCATTCCTCTCAGTGCATGTTTCAGAGAGGACTGAAGTTATAGTGGGGTTGGAGATCCCAGCTGATGCGGTGCAAGGAGAGGTCCGCTTTGTTCTTTGGTGTGGGTCTTTTGAGGTAGGCTTGCCAACGAGCTGCATGGCAGGTCAACATATGTCTGGTCAGGCATGTGGTACCCAAGCGGCTGATGTTTTGGCCACGCGATATACGCTTGAGACATATGTTGCAAACAGCAGCTGTGCGATCTGATGCACTAGCCTCAAAAAAGGCCCACACCAAAGAACTTTTTGAATGACGGGCAGAGGCAGCGCCCTGCACAGGCGGAGCTCTGCGGTGTGATTCCGTCAGTGTACTGCCCTTACGCTGGCCACCAAAGGGCATCCTGCCTCGTTGGAGATGTGCCTCCTCCTCATCCTCCTCCTCCTCCTCTCTCCTATTAGGCACCCACGTGGAGTCAGTGACCTCATCATCCCCTCCCTCCTCATCACTGGAGCCAATCTGGCAGTATGCTGCAGCTGCTGGAACATGACTGCCAGATTGGTGTCCTTCTTGAGCATCCCCTCTGTCTGCTCTCACGCTACTGCCTTCCTGTAGCTGGGTTTCATCATCAGACCCTTCGAAACGCTGGGCATCCTCCTGGAGCATGTACCCAACACTGTGCTCAAACAGTTCGGGGGACTCCTCAGGAGGAGGACATGGTGGGTCTAGGGAAGGAGTGACTGATGATGAGTCTGACATTGATACCAGGGAAGAGGACGCTTTGGCAGCTGCTTTGCCAGTACCCTGAGCCTGGGTGAGAGAGGATGAGGAGGAGGAGGAGGAGGAGGGCTTGGTCATCCACTCTACCAAGTCTTCGGCATGATGTGGCTCAACATGTCCAGCTGCCGAAAAGAAGGACAAGCGTGTCCCATGGCCATGTGCTGATGACAATGCACCGCGTCCACGACCAGCACTGTTGCCCCCAGACACAGAGCCCGCTTGCCCTCTTTTATTGCCTCCTGACTGTCTGCCTCTCCTTGTTTGCCTTCCAGACATTCTAATAGATGGCCTGCAGGGAGATGGGGAAAAAAGCAATAAGGGCTACCTTCAGGTGTCCTTCTCTGTCCCTTTACTTAAGGATTTCTAAATAATGGCTGAGGATGATTGCTTTCGCACAGAATAGCACAACGACAATTTCCCTGACTGTCCAAAAAACAAGGATTTCAAAGATGGTTGATGAGGAATGCTTTAGCACACTATAGCACAAGGAGAATTTCCCTCACTGTCCTTCCCTGTCCCTAGAAACAAGGATTATCACAGTGAAACACACTGACACTCTTCCTACCTATAGTTTTCTGTCCCTAGAAAAAATGTTTTTTTAAAGACGGTTGATGATCAATGCTTTAGCACACTATAGCACAAGGAGAATTTCCCTCACTGTCCTTCCCTGTCCCTAGAAACAAGGATTATCACAGTGAAACACACTGACACTCTCCCTACCTATAGTTTTCTGTCCCTAGAAAAAATGTTTTTTTAAAGCACACTATAGCACAAGGAGAATTTCCCTCACTGTCCTTCCCTGTCCCTAGAAACAAGGATTCGCACAGTAAAACACACTGACACTCTCCCTACCTATCCTTCTCTTTCCCTAAACGAAAGGAATCCAGGTTAAGCAAGAAAAAATAAATGTCACTGTCCCTGCCTATGCTTCTCTTTCCCTGCTCCGGAACACACTACACTAGGCCGCCGTGCTGGCGGCCTTTTATAGTGTGGGGCGTGCACTAAACACCCTCAGCAATAATTGGCCACAGGCATCCTGCCTGTGGCCAATCATTGCTCTCCTCGCTGCCGGCGCTGTGATTGGCCAAGCATGCGGGGTCACAGTGCATGCTTGGCCAATCACAGCGCCTGGATGACACTGCGATGGCGTAGTGCATTGTGGGCCATTCGCGTCACTCAAATTAGGCGCGAACGGCCCAAATCGTTCGATCTTCGTCGAACGATCGAACAGCCGATGTTCGAGTCGAACGTATGTTCGACTCGAACACCGAGCTCATCCCTAGTCACGACACGTGTGCTATCGCCGTGATCGTTAGAAAAATTGGGCTAACTTTACTGTTGTCTTATTTTTTTAATTCAAAAAAGTATATTTGTTCCAAAAAAAGTGCGCTTGTAAGACCGATGCGCAAGTACTGTGTGACAAAAAGTATTGCGATGGCCGCCATTTTATTCTCTAGGGTGTTAGAAAATAATATGCTTAATGTTTGGGGGTTCTAAGTAATTTTCTAGCAAAAAAAAAAGTTTTTAACTTGTAAAAACACCACATCTAAAAAAAAAGGCTCGGTCCTTAAGTGATTAACTGGTTTAAAATGTAAGCTTCTTTGGGTTTTAATTGTGTATTTCAGATGTAAAAAAAAGGGCATTAAATAAAGAATGAAATACACATGTATATGTGTGAGTGGATCCAGTTTTCATCCTGGCATCCATCTTCTTCACTCAGATACTGTTGCCATTTTTAATCTATATACTTATAAACAGATAAAACCAAAAACTATAAGGTTCACACCAGGGCGGCGCGACGCGGCACGACTTGTGGGGGCAACCTCGGCGGTGCGATCTCAAGACGACAAGACGACTTGAGACGCCCGCCGAGGCGATTTGCATAAGACTTCTGTATAGAAGTCAATGCAGGTCGCCTTGGGTCTCCCCCAAAAGTAGCACAGGAACCTTTTATTAAGTCGGAGTGACCTGAGTCGCTCTTACTTAGAACGGTTCCATTGAAAAGCGTGGGACGCGACTTGTCAGGCGACTGAGTCGCCTGACGAGTCGCCCTGGTGTGAACCGGCTCTAACCATCTGTGCTCAAATGTGAAAGGATACAATCAATATTATACACAGTTCAATCTAAAATGTTTTCTCTCAAAGCAACTGAACATGAAACAAGATTCACAAGCTTGCAGATTGCTCAGGGCTGGGAAATCCTCTGTAAACACTGTGAAATGATCTTGGAGCTCCCGATGAACAGGGTGTGCCCTCCAAAGGCGTATGCCAGGATGCACTATTGGGGCAGTGCTATGTTGGCAGTGGAGCACTACTGTCAGACACATGTGTTTGTTGGTTGGAGATATTTTGGATTTTAAGGATGACCTGTGATATATGTAGACAAGGTCCTTTTATGGGTACAATACAATAATGGATTAAAGTTTTATTGAAGATCTTCCATTATGCTGGCATGCTCTCTTTTTATTTCACAGTTCTTATACACAGATGTTTGTACTAAGTGGTGCTGCAACAATTATATGATAAACCTAGTGTTATACTGTGATCTATGTTAGTATACAAATACTTTACCTGCTTATTGAAATTGAGTATTGAAAGTAATAAATATTCCCCTATACCACACTTGCACAGATGTTTTAACCCACTGTAGGGGTTTAATGCTCAATAAGTCTAGGGGGTAGAGAAATTAACATGTGACTGCCATCTTATTCTCTCAGGTGTACATTTATCAAACGGAGATAATTTATCTCATTTCAGTTCTTAGCAGTTCTCAGAGAAAAATCTTCTTCTCCTCTGGCTTCCTGTTTGAGCCCAGGTTCACACTGAGCTGCGGGAATCAAGCCGTGTGAGTTCTGCGCGATTTCACTCCCGCATGTCAGTCCCGACTTCGGCTGCGATTTCACAGACATCTGTGTGGGTTTCTGCACAGATGTCAATGAAAATAGCACCCCGAAATTGCAAAAAGTAGTACAGAAACGACTTCTTGAAATCAGTGCGGTGTCGCAAATGCAGCGTCACACCGATTAGGACAGTGCAATTGCCGCCGATTTGACATGTCAAAACGCACCAATCTGAACCAGGGCTGAAGCGGAGAACATTTGTTCTCAGAAGTAGAGAGAAGGGGTTGCCTGTGATCTCCTGAGATACATGTGTGATTACAGAGCAGCTGAGTTTTTTAAAAGTGAAGCCAAAGTTAAAAAGATCGTGCAATTACATGAAAATAATAAGCCGTGGCGCTTTTTTTAACTCAGTTTTTTTACACACATTTTGTCACATTCGTCAAATGTGTATTTTAGCCCTTTTTTTATTGCTCATTTTGGCATTATTTATGTGCATTTTGACGTTTAACATGCTGTTTTTTTTTTACGCATCTACCCGTGGTTTTTTTTTGGTGATTTTTTTAAACGCACATTTTGGCATAGGTTATTTTAACACGCATTTTGCTGTGGTTTGTAATGCACATTTTGTCGCTTCTTTTAGCATGTTGTTTGACACTTTTTTTACCGTGCATTTTGATTTGCTTTTTATGAATATATTGGCAATCGGCACATTTGCTAGCCACTTTAGGGGTGCCAATAACAGTTAATGGCACCGCAAGCATATCATGCATTTTTCATGCGTTTACGATATGCACACAAAAACACGGGTAAAAAATTTGCCAAAATACAAAAAAAGCACCAAAATGCACATAAAAATGTGTTAAATGTGTTTTAAAAAACAAGCCAAAATGAAAAAAGCAGCAAAAAGTGCATCAAAAACTGTACCAAAATGCGCACAAAAAAGGCCCAAAAAGCCAAATTTTTTGGGCATAGAGCATTGTGCATTTTTTCAATGCTCATTTTGACACGTGGTAGTGTATTTGTCAAATGACAAAATGTGTGGCAAAATGCATGTCTGATAACTGCATTAGGGTTGCCATTAACAGAGAATGGCACCCAAAACTGCATTGCGTAATTTTACACAATTTAACAGCAATTTGGAATTGTGGCAAGAATAAATATATATATATATATATATATATATATATATATACACATTATACCAATCTTTGAGCTTGCTGTTGCTGATATTAGGAAGAAAGAAGCCTCCTTCCTCACATCACAGCAGCGTCTCACCCTAATTGTCCACCTCTGAGCTGGAGAATCTGGGACGGAGATATTTTAGAGATGGCCAGTGAGATCTTCATAAACTGGCCATCTGTGTAAAAGTGAATGACAGAAGGGTGTGTCCTGTGATGAGAAGTGAAGAACGTGTTCTCCACTCCTCATCTCCGCTTCATAAACTGGCACACCTGAGAGATCAGCCGTGATCATCAGGATCTCAGCTCTTCTCTGTTTGATAAACGTACACCTCTGTCTGATTTAACCAATGAGACCACCAAGCAACTCATTCACTCCCTTGTTATCTCTTGCCTTAATTATTGCAAACTTCATACTCATAGGCCTACCTTTGCACAAGCTATCCCCCCTTTAGTCTATCATGAATGTTGCTGCCAGACTCATCCACCTTATCAGCCACTCAGTGTCCGCCACCCCTCTCTGCCAATTCCTTCATTGGCTTCCCATTGCTCAACAAATAAAATTGTAAATACTAACAACAACTTACATTTACAAGTCTGTCCCCAGCTATATAACCAATCTTGTCTCATTCCATCACCCAAACCATCCTGTCCACACTTCCCAAGGCCTCCTGATTTCTAGCTCACTTGTCTTCTCCTCTCACGCTTGTCCCTAGGACTTTTTCAGAGCCCCTCTCATCCTCTGGGACTCTCCACCCAAATCTGTCTGGCTATCTCCTACTCTGTCCACGTTTGTGGAAGTGTTTGTAAGGTGGTGAGATCCTTCTGTGTATGCTCTATCTCTGTTTGTAAAGCTTCCATTTCTTTTTTCCGGGATGATATGAGTATATTCATAAGCTTCAAGGAGCAGGAGCTAAGGGTATCTGTCCATTCCTTCTTAAAGTCCTCGTTAATCAACTCGGAGGTAGGAAACTTTTTTATCCGTAATCCTCGTGGTATACGTAACAAGGACACATACTCTGTCCGGAAATGGATCTCCCAGAAAGATCTGATCTCCTTGGCTAATAGTCCTTCCAATTTTTTAAACATACCAATCAATGATACCTCGTTATCGTCTGTAGATTGTAGAATGTGTGTTTGTGAACCCGATCTTAATGGGTTTTCTGATAGTGCTGCGAGGGTTCTGCTAAATCCTGGTTCAGCTGTGGATGTAGTGGCCGTGAAATTGTGTGAAACGCGTCAGCTGTCCTGAGTTTGCTGGTTTTTGTAATGCCTGTTTTGCCTAATAAACACACGTTGGATTGGAGTGCGGCTGTCCTCATCTAATTTTCCCCATTTGCTACGTGCATTGCCGGCACCCTTGGTCTCTGAGAGAAGCACTTTCCTCATCTAATCTACCTGGAGCGGCAATTTTTTTTTGTTTATCTGTCCACGTTTAGGTGATCCCTTTAAAACTCATCTTTTCAGGGAAGCCTATTCCACCTTCACCTTACTACTGAACTTTTAATTCTCCCATTTGTTAGCTTTTGTATCACTTGCCCCTCCCTATTAGATATTCATCTCTCAGGAGCAGGGCCCTCCTAACCCTCTTGTATTGAATTGTATTGTAACTGCACCCCCTTTATGATGTAAAGCGCTGTGCAGACTGTTGATGCTGTATTTACTAATTTTATATATATATATATATATATATATATATATATATGCACAGTGTATATAAATCCTGTATAATAAGAATGATAGTCAAGCTGATAAATTATTTTTTTTTTTTGTGATTAACCAACTAAAATTGTGGATGAGTCATTTAATACCCACAGAAAATAAGTGAAAACTCCTGAAGACTTATTTCAGGATCATACTATGAGATGTTATTTATTTGCCTTTTGTTCTAAAGTGAGCATTATTATAATAATCCAATAGATACAAATTCTAAATTCCATATTTTTATCATATACATAGTACCCCTATCCCTTAGGCTCAGAAGTGAGTCACTCATTACAGCAGCCTCAGCAAACTTCAAAGGCTTTCTCTATTTCATGTAGTTCATGTACAGTTCACTCTTCTCTCCTTGTAAATGTATAAATCTATATTCCTGTTCTCTCAAATGCAGGGACTGATTCCCTTAATGCTTGACTCCATAAAGTTAGAACTCCAAGGCAGAGCAGGCAATAATGATTTTTTTAATACTATTTCTTGCTTTACTTGCTGCTATACTTTGTTTAAAAGCTCTTAATGGATAGTTCTTCTTCTTTAAGTAGATACCACTTTACCCAAAATCCCCCTCAAGCGTTATACTTACCTGCCCCTGCTCCTCCAAGATCTCCACTATGTGGTCTTCTGGGAACTGCATGGCATCGGCTACAGAAGTCTCCCTGATATTCTAAGAATATCAATGTAAAAGAGACCATCAACACCTAGAGGTGAAGGGGGGTATTTAAAGGATAACTGTACTAGAGGTCAGTTTATCTTTTAAATGATCAACTATGCCAAATGGGAAATGTTTACTATTTCCTTTTAACATGGGAGAACTACAGACAATGTTTTTATGTTCTGAGTGTATAACGTAACCAGATGTCCACAGCTCTGCAATGCTATTGAGCAAAATTTGAGAATTTCTCATTGGACACAAAAGATGCTTCAGAAGCCAGACTTAAGTTTCGTACACGCTACGATTGTTGGCCAACCGAGCGTCAGATTTTTGTCCAAAGGTCGTTTGCCAGGATCTTGTCTTGCATACTAACGGTACACAATTGTCGTGCCACAAACACGAATGCAGTGACGTACTACGAGGAATTTCAGCTTTTGAGCGCAACCCTTTGGGCCCCTTCTGCTAATTTTGTGTTTGGTGAGCATTGATTTCGAGCATGCGTGTTTGTACATTCAACTTTTGTGTGACGGATTTGTGTACTGACCATACGAAAATTTGACGTCAAACCGCTGTCCGCCGAAAATTTACTAGCCTGTCATCCAACTTTTTGGCTGAAAGTTGGATAACAATTGTCCAAAAGGAGTGTACTAACGGTAAGATTTTAGGACAACAGTCTGTCAACCAGACAATCCCCTGCCAACAATCGTATCGTGTGTACGAGGCTTTAGAGTTTAAGTTCACCTTTAGTAACCTATTACAGAAATGCACCCATGCAATTCCCAATCCCCAAAATAGTGCATACCAGCAGCCCTCATTGTAAAACCTCTGGTATGTACCATTAAGGAGACAAAAGTAAAGTTACCCTTTTAAGTCTAGGGGTAGGGCAATAAGCTGTAATACTTACCGTATATACTCGAGTATAAGCCGAGTTTTTCAGCACATTTTTTTGTGCTGAAAATGCCCCCCTCGGCTTATACTCAAGTCTGTGTCCATCTTCACCTTTTATGCACCTGATCCCGGCCAGCCGTAGGTCCTCTGGACCCCCTTGGCACACACGTAGCCCCACTCTTCCTCTACATGTATGCAAAATTTGTTGTCCGGGGGACCTACGGCCGAGGAGCACCGATTTTTCAAAGCCGGGCTCCCCTTCCATAGACTCCTATGTTAAACGGTAATTTCTCTGGTGAATTTGGGGACCTGGTACCGGCCGGCCCTAGGTCCCGTGGACTCCAAACTTGGCACACATGTAACCCCACTCTTCTTCTACAAGTGTGCAAAGTTTTTTGTCCAGGGGACCTACGGCCGGGAAGCACGATTTTTCAAACCGGGCACCCCTTCCATAGACTCCCATGTTAAACGTCAGTCTAGTGACACAGCGCTGGAGATCAGGTAGGGAGATTGGGCACAGTGAGGCATGGGCACAGTGACAGTGAGGCATGGACACGGTGAGGCAAAGTGAGGCAGTGTGGGGCTTGCAGATGGACACCCTAGGCTTATACTCGAGTCAATAAGTTTTCCCAGTTTTTTTGTGGTAAAATTAGGTGCCTCGGCTTATATTCGGGTCAGCTTATACTCGAATATATACAGTACTTGATTCCTCACTACCGCAGGCTCCAGCACTTTTATCTTGCTTTTGGGCTTGCCCTTGTCGTCCTCATGTGCAATGCAGGACTGTTGATTCTGCATTTTTCTTCATGATGTTAGCGTCTGACTACCACCCAGAGCGCTTTAAAGAGGTCTTATGGGATTGGTTGCACAGCATTGAGGAAGCCCGCTAGTATGGTAAGCATTTCACCTTACTTTTCTACCCATAGACTGAAAGCAGTAGTAAACCACAGCAACAATACAAAAAAAATTGGGCCTCCTGCAGTTTAAGTCATAATGTGCTAGTATGCATTGCACACTAAAAACTAGCACATTATGAGAGATTTATTTATAAACAAAGCCCTCCAGTGGTGCGCTGTCACCGATGTAGGCACTTCCATCTTCACCCGATCTGCCTTCCAGGTTCATGGGCTTTGGCGGTATGAGTGGCCAAGCCGCGATGACATCACTCCCATGCACACTCACAGGAGTCTTTGTTTACTGTACAGGGGTCCGAAGGAACGGCACAGGTATGTGGTTTCTTCAGAGTGCATGTTCTGGTGATGTCACCAGCTGCTTCTAAAGTAAATATCTCCTAAATGGTGCATGTTTAGGAGATTTTTACTATACCTACAATTAAGCCTTATTATATGTTTACCTTTAAGGTAAAAATCAACCAAGGGAGTTTACTCTTACTTTAAAGAAGTTTACATTTACTTAAACAGTTACTTGTCATGAGCAATTTCATCTACAGAATGCCGCACCCACCCCTTGCATGCAATACAGAGAAGGAGGTGCTAGGTGCTGTAGCTCCAAGTGCCCCTATGGAATACATTAGTGCAAAGAAATTAATTTAAATTGTAAAGAACAATAATGAGACAAGCTGCGTTTAAAACATTACTTGTGCAATTTCCCTATTTAGATCCAAAGCCATAAACTTTTATTAGTTATCTCTCCTCTCCCCACCCCAATGCTTCCTCTATTCTCCCCTGGGATTTTTTATTAATATAATGAAGGCAACTGCACACAACTGAAGTAAGTAATTGATGGCTGCAGATTTTAATGGTGTCCAGTCTGTAGAATTTTAACACAGAGTCTTTTCTTGTCATCGTACACTCATGTGGAAAGTAATTAGTTACCGCTTTCTTAGTCTTCCTCTTTCATTTCATAATTTCCCTTTCTGTAGAAACGAAAACCATAGTTCCCCCTTTTATATATAACTACATGTTCTTTTTCTAACATGCTAAAAAGCCAGTTTTGTTAAAAACTGTGTTTCATTACCCCACAATTCCTCCAAAAATCCTAAAAGTGTTGATTATTTTGATAATTCTAGATTTTAAAGAATGCCTAAAATTGATCTATCAGTCCCTCCCCCTGACAAAGATTTCCGTTCAATGTTTCCACAACAGTCGGATACATGTTAGAGCCAGTTTGGGTTGATTAGCATGCTGTGATGGGTTAGGATTGTGAGAGGAAACTAGAGGAAATGGAAGAAACCCACATAGACTCTGGGAGAACATTAACATATTGTGTACAGATGTGGGTTGATTTACAAATAGACTGTGCACTTTGCAAGTGCTGTTGCTCCAGAGCTAATGAAGTAACGCTTCATTTTGCAAAAAGTACCCAATCACGTGCAAGAAAAATAAAATGAACCGCATTTTAGCTTGCACATGATTGGATGGAAGTCAGCAGGGCTTTTGCTTATTTACTAAGCTCTGGAGCAACTGCACTTTGCAAAGTTCACAGTGTACACTATATTACCAAAAGTATTGGGACGCCTGCCTTTACACCAGTGGTTCTCAACTCCTGTCCATAGGACCCACTAACAGGCCATATTTTAGGTATTACCTTGGGGAGATGCAGACTAGAATACTGCAATCACTGAGCAGCAAATGACATCACCTGTGATGTATTTCAATCATTCATCTTGCAAACCTGTCCTGTTAGTGGGTCCTGAGGACAGGAGTTGAGAACCACTGCTTTACACGCACATGAACTTTAATAGTATCCCAGTCTTAGTCTATAGGATTCAATATTGAGTTGGCTCACCCTTTGCAGTTATAACAGCTTCAACTCTTCTGGGAAGGCTGTCCACAAGGTTTAAGGCCTGGTTCACACTGGGGCGACAAACGCTCCGACATTGGGAGCTCATGTCGCATGACGTGTGAAAATCAATGTTTCCCTATGGGAGCCATCTTAACTGGTCCGACACATGTCGGTCCGACTTTGAAAATGCTCCCTGTACTACTTCTGTCCGACTTTGATCCGACTTCAGCCCATTGACTATCATTGAAGTCGGATCAAAGTCGTACGGCAGTCTTGCATGATCCGACTTTGGCATGCGACTTGTGCTGTGCTGCTCTTGAGGGGGAACTCCACGCCAAATTTTAAATTAAAAACCGGCATGGGTTCCCCCTCCAGGAGCATACCAGGCCCATGGGTCTGGTCTGGATTTGAAGGAGAACCCCCTACGCCGAAAAACCGGCGTGGGGGTCCCCCCACAATCCAAACCAGACCCTTATCCGAGCACACAACCTGGCAGGCCGCAGGGGAAAAGGGGGGGACGCGAGAGCGGCCCCCCCTCCCTCCTGTACCGTACCAGGCCGCATGCCCTCAACATGGGGGGTTTGGTGCTCTGGGGCAGGGGGGGCGACCTGCGGCCCCCCCATCCCAGAGCACCCTGCCCCCATGTTGATGAGGACAGGGCCTCTTCCCGACAACCCTGGCCGTTGGTTGTCGGGGTCTGCGGGTGGGGGGCTTATCGGAATCCGGGAGCCCCCTTTAATAAAGGGGCCCCTGGATCCCGGCCCCCCCACCCTATGTGAATGAGTATGGGGTACATCGTACCCCTACCCATTCACCTGGTGGAAAAAGAATGCAATAAAAAAACCACACAGCTTTTTAAAGAATTTTATTGCACAGCTCCGGGGGTCTTCTTCCGACTTCGGGTGTCTCCGGTTCTTCTCCCGCTCTCCGGTTCTTTCTTCCGCCGGGCCTCCGCTAACTTCTTTTTAGCTCTTTTGCTAACAGAAGCCCGGACTTCTCCGTCTTCTCGTCCGGCTCTCCGTTGTCCTTCTGCCGGCCCCTCCACTAACTTCTTGGTAGCTCTTTCGCTAGTGGAGGGGCCGGTCTTCCCGTCGGCGTCTTCTTCCC
Organism: Rana muscosa; assembly: GCA_029206835.1. Lineage (NCBI taxonomy): Eukaryota > Metazoa > Chordata > Amphibia > Anura > Ranidae > Rana > Rana muscosa. The sequence continues at coordinate 201,545,429 of CM055123.1, forward strand.
TCTTCTCCTTCTCGATGTTGACGCGTCGCTTCCTCCCGCTGTAATACTGGCTGTCCGCTCCGCTCCGCATTAATATAGGCTTCTTATGACGTCACAGTCACATGTTCCCATGACGTCACAGTCACATGCTCCGGGCCATGTGCCCCGGAACATGTGACTGTGACGTCATGAGAAGCCTATATTAATGCGGAGCGGAGCGGACAGCCAGTATTACAGCGAGATGAAGCGACGCGTCAACATCGAGGAGGAGAAGAGGGAAGAAGACGCCGACGGCGACGGGAAGACCGACCCCTCCACTAGCGAAAGGGCTACCAAGAAGTTAGTGGAGGGGCCGGCAGAAGGACAACGGAGAGCCGGACGAGAAGACGGAGAAGTCCGGGCCTCTGTTAGCAAAAGAGCTAAAAAGAAGTTAGCGGAGGCCCGGCGGAAGAAAGAACCGGAGAGCGCGGCGACGACACCGGAGACCCCCGAAGTCGGAAGAAGACCCCCGGAGCTGTGCAATAAAATTCTTTAAAAAGCTGTGTGGTTTTTTATTGCATTTTTTTTCCACCAGGTGAATGGGTAGGGGTACGATGTACCCCATACTCATTCACATAGGGTGGGGGCGCCGGATCCAGGGGCCCCTTTATTAAAGGGGGCTCCCGGATTCCGATAAGCCCCCTGCCCGCAGACCCCGACAACCAACGGCCAGGGTTGTCGGGAAGAGGCCCTGTCCTCATCAACATGGGGGCAGGGTGCTCTGGGGTGGGGGGGCCGCAGAGCACCAAACCCCCCCATGTTGAGGGCATGCAGCCTGGTACGGTTCAGGAGGGAGGGGGGGCCACTCTCTCGTCCCCCCCTCTTCCCCTGCGGCCTGCCAGGTTGCGTGCACGGATAAGGGTCTGGTTTGGATTGTGGGGGGACCCCCACGCCGTTTTTTCGGCATAGGGGCGCCCCTTCAAATCCAGACCAGACCCAAGGGCCTGGTATGCTCCTGGAGGGGGAACCCATGCCGGTTTTTTATTTAAAATTTGGCCTGGAGTTCCCCCTCAAGATTCATACCAAACACAGTGCCTGCTATTGGCGGGGATCCAAGTCGGATCCCCGTTCATTGAAAGTCGGACATATGTCGGCTTCATGTCGCAGGGCAAAGTCGGATCCAAAGTAGGACAGATGTCGTGTCGCACTAGTGTGAACCCAGCCTAAGAGTGTGTCTATGGGAATGTTTGACCATTCTTCCAGAAGCGCATTTGTGAGGTCAGGCACTGATGTTAGAGAGAAGGCCTGGCTTGCAGTCTTCGCTCTAATTCATCCCAAAGGTGTTCTATCGGGTTGAGGTCTGGACTCTGTGCAGGCCAGTCAAGTTCCTCCACCCCAAAGTCGCTCATGCATGTCTTTATGGACCTTGCTTTGAGCATTGGACCAAATCATTTGGTGGAGGGGGAATTATGGTGTGAGGTTGTTTTTCAGGGGTTGGTCTTGGCCCCTTAGATCCAGTGAAGGGAACTCTTAAGGCATCAACATAGCAAGACATTTTGGACAATTTCATGCTCCCAACTTTGTGGGAACAGTTTAGGGATGGCCCCTTCCTGTTCCAACATGACTGCACACCAGTATACAAAGCAAGGTCCATAAAGACATAGATGAGCACGTTTGGGGTGGAGGAACTTGACTGGTCTGCACAGAGTCCTAACTTCAACCCAATAGAACACCTTTGGGATGAATTAGAGCAGATACTACAAGCAGGACTTCTCATCCAACATCAGTGCCTGACCTCACAAATGCGCTACTGGAAGAATGGTCAAACATTCCCATAGAGACACACCTAAACCTTGTGGACAGCCTTCTCAGAAGAGTTGAAGCTGTTATAGATGCAAAGGGTGGGCCAACTTAATATTGAACACTACGAATGGGATGCCATTAAAGTTCATGTGCATGTAAAGGCAAGTGTTCCAATACTTTTGGTAATATAGTGTATTTGCCTTTAGTAAATCAACCCCATAGTGTCTCTGCAAGTAGGGCTGGTTCTCCACTTGTCAATGCAAAAGAACGAAGGTGCCGCATAGTCCATCAGCAGAGTACTATGGATGGCCAAATATTTCTCACCTACCATACTGAGTGGGGTTCATTAACTGCACAATGGATTTGGCAGACAGAAAAAAAGAGGCGCTGCAGGTAGGAAGCAAGGATTAGACCATTGTTAAAATATTTCTCTTTTTCATTATATGGACCCAACATAATCGGTAACTGTCCAGAGTCTCAAATAAGCTGTAAGTGGCATTGCCTTTTTCATTGGCTTCCATAATGATACAAGGTAAAAATGAAGGTTCATGTTATCTACCTCCACAGTAAATACTGTAACTGTATAACAACCTTGATCTAAGGCTCTCACTTTGTTTCCATTACAATAATCTGATGTTTATACTATTCTCTTTTTAGCTTTTCCCACTTCCCCCTCCCAATTTTATAAACTCAGTTTGATTACTAAACACCATCCTGCGTTCCTGTTTATTTTCACTCGTATCTCTACTGCAGTGAATGGGACCAGGCCAGCCTCTCCGTCACGTATTGTGTACGGCTTTCCTGGAGCTCTCCTCTCTCATGTTTTGTACACTTTCCAAGACTTTAGTATGTTTAGTAGATACATGATACATTTATGTGGTTTTCTTCCACACATATTAAACTAGACATCATTGTAAGTTCACTGCATAACCAGATGGAACTGCTTGCACCAATAAATTAAAACATCTGTTCTGTTGCATATATATATATTTTTATGCATTACCAAATGTGCTATGAACTGCCCTTTTTTTAGAATAGCTATACGGTAAGGGGCAGTTCACACCAGAATGCAGCGTGGAAACGGTGCACGGGGTTCGCACTGTGTTCAAAATGCACTGCCTTTGTGATCTGTTGCCAGTGCCAATACATCATAAACACAGTGCGTTTTCGGGCACCAGATCGCATGGCACCACAGAACCATGCATTTTTGGGCGGTGCGTTTTTTGCAAAGGTTGTGCATGCACTGCAGGAAAAAGCACAGGGTCGCGGAACATTTTTCTATGCGATTCTGGTGTGAACTGGCCCTGAAGGTTTTCTATTATACAAACACAGGGGTTGATTTACTAAGGGCAATTAGACTGTGCACTTTGCAATGTGCAGTTGCCCTAAACCTTAGTAAATGAGGTAAGGATTCACTTTGAAAAGAGTACCCAATCACGTGCAAGGAAAAAAAATGCATTTTTGCTTGCACATGATTGGATGATGGAAGTCAGCAGAGTTTCTGCTCATTTACTAAACTGACTCTGCAAAGTGCACAGTCTTTTTTTTCCTTTAGTAAATCAACCCCAAAGATGACTAATTTTTGGGCATTTATTCTGACCCATGTAGACTTCAACTGCAGACTAGATGGTAGACCATCATGGCTAGTATAATGCCTCTGTTATAGCCCATATGCACCCTATCACATAAATATCATATTTATTCTTACTCTATTCCCAGTAGAACACGACTATTATGTGATATTTTTCCTGAACTGATGATGTCAAACTTGACTGTGGTGTAAATTCTAACATAATGGGGCTCTTATAGTGCAATTCTCTCGTAGTTTAGTCGGCCGAGGCCATGTAAGCTGCAGCAGGTAAAGACTTCTAAATGGGAATACACGGGAATTAAAGTGGTAGTAAAAAACGCTTATTGATTTATACCTACAGGTAAGCCTATAATAAGGCTTACCTGTACTTACAGTAAATATCTTCTAAACTTGCACAGTTAAGGAGATATTTACCTTAGTAGCAGCCGGTGACGTCACTGTTTTTTTAACGGTTTACTACTGTACGACTTTATGTGAAATATACCTTCAAATATAAATAATAAATGAGTTAAGTGTACTATGACTGAGCTCAAATAACTTAGGTATTCTTCCATTCTAATTTGGAGATAGTGTACATTAGGGCTCCTTATGAAAATATAAGTGGAGTTGTTATCCAAAAAAATATGTTTGTTGAATTTTGTAACCTGCATTAGATCTCCTCTTTCCTTTCCTCTGGGTTTTATGTATTAGCCAAACAGATCTCTGTAAATAATGAATATTCATACGGCTATATTCACTAAGGGCCAGTTTACACCAAAACATGGTGCAGAAAAATCTAATTTTGTGCAGGTAAACGTGCTGCCTTTGCAGTCTGCATGATGGTGCCAATGTAATGTTAATGGCACCCCAAACATACATTTGTGGGTACCAAACTGCCATGCGGTTTGGTGCAGTGCGTTTTGAAAAATTTGTGCTTGCACTACTTTTTCCACAGTCCAGTGCTTTTGCAGCGTATTCAAACGTAATCGTACAGCATTAGCGCTTAATTAGTATTTTCTACTGAATAAGATTAGAAGAATCAATTTGCAAAGTTAAAACACCAGAATAAGAATCCTTATATTTTAAAAAATTACTTTCAATTGAGACCATTGCGATTTGACAATTATAGTCAAATGGTTGAAAATAAAGATGTTTATCTTTGTGTAAACCTTCGTGAATTGGGCCTGCATTATTATATGTATGTGTGTGTGTGTATGATGTTATTACAGAGCATCAGCAGTTATCTGAATCCTAGCCTTAAGCCAGGTACACACGGGTGGAATGTCGGGAGATAACAGCCGGTTCAAAAAAAGCTGGCCGACGTCTGCTGGTCCCACCAACATATACCTAGTTAGTCCGTTAGATAAGCGTCTCTGATTTGTGTCTGAAGAGTTGGCAGCCTAATAAAATGGTGGATTTATCAAAAACCAAAGGCATGACATGAAAAGGAACTATCACTACTTTCAAGGTTACATTTAATTTACATAAATTACACTGATTTTAATAGTGACTTACTCCCTAGAAAAAAAATGCTTTTAAATGAATGGTGGATGCCTTCACACCCATGCAGCCCAAACAATGCATGTCAAGGCATTATGCACAAGATGCAGGGAATATTTTTATTTTTTTTTTACTTTCCTTTATTTGTAAAATGACTAAATATGTAGAATATATTGTAGTAAAAAAAATCTTGTACCTGTTAAATCCTCAGTATGCATATATAGCTCACCCGACAACCATAATAGCTGGTTGTCAATTTACGTGTCATAGCTGCCATCTGGAAAGATATATGAAGGAAGTAGTAGACAATCTAGCAGTCCTAGAATGTTTTTTTTTTTTTTTTTTTTGTTTTGTTTTTGCTATAGATCATATGCTTGCTATTGTTCTGCCTATGGTTCTACATATCCTAGCAATGTGAAAGCAAACTTTGTCACCTGTGTGACAACCCCTTATTACCCAGCACGTTGCTATATTTGTATTGTGTTTTAATTATAGTAAAGCTTAAAGGGTACCCGTGGTGGATAATAAGGGGTTGACACACAGGTGAGAAAGTTTGCCTTCACATTCTTATGAGATATACAGTATCTCACAAAAGTGAGTACACCCCTCACATTTTTGTAAATATTTTATTATATATTTTCGTGTGACAACACTGAAGAAATTACACTTTGCTACAATGTAAAAAAGTGAGTTGTATAACAGTGTAAATTTGCTGTCCCCTCAAAATAGCTCAACACACATCCATTAATGTCTAAACCGCTGGCAACAAAAGCGTACACCCCTATGTAAAAATGTCCAAATTGGGCCCAATTAGCCATTTTCCCTCCCCGGTGTCATGTGTTACAGGGTCTCAGGTGTGAATGGGGAGCAGGTGTGTTAAATTTGGTGTTATCGCTTTCACTCTCTCATACTGGTCACTGGAAGTTCAACATAGCACCTCATGGCAAAAAACTCTCTGAGGATCTGATTTTTTTTTTTTTTTTAGCTCTACATAAAGCTGGCATAGGCTATAAGAAGATTGCCAAGACCCTGAAACTGAGCTGCAGAACGGTGGCTAAGACCATACAGCGGTTTAACAGAACAAGTTCAACTCAGAACAGGCCTCGCCATGGTCGACCAAAGAAGTTGAGTGCATGTGCTTGGCGTCATATCCAGAGGTTGTCTTTGGGAAATGGACGTATGAGTGCTGCCAGCATTGCTGCAGAAGTTGAAGGAGTGGGGGGGGGGGTCAACCTGTCAGTGCTCAGACCATACGCTGCACACTGCATCAAATTGGTCTGCATGGCTGTCGTCCCAGAAGGAAGCCTCTAGTAAAGATGATGTACAAAAAAGCCCACAAACAGTTTGCTGAGTACAAGCAGACTAAGGAAACGGATTACTGGAACCATGTCCCAACATAAACGTATTTTGGTTCAGATGGTGTCAAGCTTGTGTGGCGGCAACCAGGTTAGGAATACAAAGACAAGTGCGTCTTGCCTACAGTCAAGCATGGTGGTGGGAGTGGTGGTCTGGGGCTACATGAGTGCTGCCGTCACTGGGGAGCTACAGTTCATTGAGGGAATTATGAATGCTAACATGTACTGTGACATACTGAAGCAGAGCATGATCCCCTCCCTTTGGAGACTGGGCCGGAGGGCAGTATTCCAACATAATAAAGAAGCTGAGGGTAAAGGTGATAGACTGGCCAAGCATGTCTCCAGACCTAAACCCTATTGAGCATCTGTGGAGCATCCTCAAATGAAAGTTTGAGGAGCGCAAGGTCTCTAACATCCGTAATGTCGTCATGGAGGAGTGGAAGAGGACTCCAGTGGCAACCTGTGAAGCTCTGGTGAACTCCATGCCCAAGAGGGTTAAGGCAGTGCTGGAAAATAATGGTGGCCCCACAAAATATTGACACTTTGGGCTCAATTTGGACATTCTCACTTAGGGGTTTACTCAGTTTTGTTGCCAGCGGTTTAGACATTAATGGCTGTGTGTTGAGTTATTTTGAGGGGGCAGCAAATTTACACTGTTATACAAGCTGTACACTCACTACTTTACATTGTAGCGCAGTGTAATTTCTTCAGTGTTGTCACATGAAAAGATATAATACACACAAAAATGTGAGGGGTGCACTCAGTTTTGTGAGATACTGTATATTTTATTATCTACATATTCCTAACAAGCAGTAAGGCTGGGTTCACACTGATACTACACGACAGTCATAGGACTTTCATCCGCAACATCAGTATTAAATCGGTCCTACATCCATCCGACTTGAATGAACAGGATACTGCTTTGATACAACTTTGTGATAGTCTGACTTGTCCTTTGACCAATCAAAACAATGCCAGTGTGAGATAAATTCCTTTTTACTGCTGCTGTAATCACCATGTCGGATGTCAAAAGTCGGATGGTAAAGACAAAGATCCTACTTTGATCCGACTTCAATGATATTCAATGGGCTGAAGTAGGATCAAAGTCGGACCAAAGTAGTACATCGTTTTTTCCAAAGTCGGACCGACTTGTGTTGGACCAGTTAAGATGGCTCTCATAGGGAAACATTGATTTTCACATGTCATGCGACATAAGCTCCCAATGTCGGAGCGTTTGTCGTACCAGTGTGAACCCAGTCTTAAAGCTGTAAAACAAGCCATCACTGACCTCTGTAACTGCTTGTAACGTGAAGTAAATTATTCTCATAATTCACAACACAAAAAGATGAACACTCAGAATTGTGGTTCAGTCAGTTTCCAATAGCTGAGAATCGTCTACTGTTTGTTGACATTAGAGGTCTGACAGGATGGTAAGTTTATGAAGTTTATAATGCAATAGAAAATAATCGGAAAAAGAGATTTCTGTGCCTCTGTTGTGAAAATTAATGTTAAATATTTCTCCACAATGCCTATAGCTACAGAGGTGAATGAGAACTTGATGTTCAGATTATGTAAATGCCTCGGTGTTCACTTTAAAGTAAGCATGTGTGTATCCATTTAGGGCCTAACAATGGCTTGTAAAGCCAGATAACTGAGTAGCAAAAACTCACTCTTCCTTCGCAAAATACATAGGTGTGAACTGGGCCTTAAAATGTTAATAGCAATTATGCTTAGTGCCTCAACCTCAAAGACCCAGTGATAGTTGCATCCTCTGCTCACATTGTAGTTAATGAACAACTTAATTTTTAGTGAAGTTGTTCTTTAAAGCTGATCTCTTAGTGTGGGCTAGGTCCAATGAGGTGCATGCCATCTCATGGACTTATCTCTTCAATTAAAAATTTAAATTTTCACTGAGCACTGGGAGAACAACTATTGCTATACTTCCAGTGATCCGAAGCTGGACCTTCTGGTCTTAGCTCCTGCAGCTGCAAAGCCACCTGCAGCTGCTCTTTTCACCCCTCCGCCACACTTGCCCAGTCACTGAGCGCTGTTATGTGAACCCATTCACTAAATACACACCTTCTATGAATGGACAGCAGAGGGGAAGGGCAGCAAAGCAGCATAGATCCTGTCAGAGCACCAAGAGTGTCGTGATAGCTGTACTACCGACGCTTAGTAAAACTGTCTGTAGTAAATTAAAGAGATAAATCTATGAGATGGCATGTACTTCACTGGTCTTAACCTATAGTACACCAGCATATTTTAGAAAACTACTAAATTTCGAGAGTTTAGCATTCAAAGTTCAACCCAAATATACTTCACTGTGCAGCCCTACCCAACACCACACAGTCCTTGCTGCATCTAGCTTCTTCAGTGAAAGTGTGCAAACTCTTTTTTTTTTTATTCCTATGGCAGATCTATATTTGTGGTGGCCCCCAGCCATCCACAGGTGTACAGACCCATACATAGAAAGTAATGTTAATTAATAGGTGACTACCATTTACGGTGTAATATTTAAAAGAGAACTATTTAAAACTAATACTTTTTTGGCCATACTTCTTCTGGGTAACAGGAGTGCACTTTTGCTCTCCTGTAACCTAGAATCAGCTGACAGCGGGCTAAACCCGCAGTCAGCTGACATCACAGACCCGCTCCAGCCTCTGGAAAGATCCCGACCATATTGTCCTGATCGGCAGCTGATTCAGCTTCTCCACACACCACTGAAAGCCAGATCCAGTTGCTCCTGCCCCTTCCCCCTTCCCCTGCCTGGCCCTCTAGTGAGCATTGGAGGGGCAGAGCGAATAGAGAACTGAGGGATCAGCAGTCATGTGATCACTCAGTTCATGGTCGAAGAGCTGGTGGGAGGACAGCTGCAGCATCAGACTGTTACTGTAGCATGGAGATGAGTATGTACAGTGCCTTGCAAAAGTATTCACCCCCTTGGCTTTTTACCTATTTTGTTACATTACAGCCTTTAGTTCAATGTTTTTTTAATCTGAATTATATGTGATGGATCAGAACAGTCTAGGTTGGTGAAGTAAAATTAGAAAAATATATACATAAAACTATTTTTCAGAAATAAAAAAACTGACAATTGGCATGTGCGTATGTATTCACCCCCTTTGTTATGAAGCCCATAAAAAGCTCTGGTGCAACCAATTACCATCAGAAGTTACATAATTGGTGAAATGATGTCCACCTGTGTGCAATCTGAGTGTCACATGATCTGTCATAACATATACACACCTTTTTGAAAGGCCCCAGATGCTGCAACACAGCAAGAGGCACCACTAACCAAACACTGCCATGAAGACCAAGGAACTCTCCAAACAAGTAAGGGACAATGTTGTTGAGAAGTACTAGTCAGGGTTAGGTTATAAAAAAAATCCAAATCTTTGATGATCCCTAGGAGCACCATCAAATCTATCATAACCAAATGAAAAGAACATGGCACAACAGCAAACCTGCCAAGAAAGTGACCGGGCAAGGAGGGCATGAATCAGAGAGGCAGCACAGAGACCTAAGGTAACCCTGGATGAGCTGCAGAGTTCCACAGCAGAGACTGGAGTATCTTTACATAGGACGACAATAAGCCGTACGCTCCATAAAGTTGGGCTTTATGGAAGAGTGGCCAGAAGAAAGCCATTACTTTACTTTCAGCAAAAAACCAAATGGCACGTTTTGAGTTTGCGAAAAAAGGCATGTGGGAGACTCCCAAAATGTATGGCGGAAGGTGCTCTGGTCTGATGAGACTAAAATTTAACTTTTTGGCCATCAAAGAAAACTCTATGTCTGGCGCAAACCCAACACATCACATCACCCAAAGAACACCATCCCCTCAGTGAAACATGATGGTGGCAGCATCTTGCTGTGGGGATGTTTTTTCAGCAGTCGGGACTGGGAAACTGGTCAGAGTTGAGGGAAAGATGGATGGCGCTAAATACAGGGATATTCTTGAACAAAACCTGTACCAGTCTGTGTGTGATTTGAGGCTAGGATGGAGGCTCACCTTCCAGAAGGCCAATGACCCCGCACACACTGCTAAAGCAACACTTGAGTGGTTTAAGGGGAAACATGTAAATGTGTTGGAATGGCCTAGTCATAGCCCAGACCTCAATCCAATAGAAAATCTGTGGTCAGACCTAAAGATTGCTGTTCACAAGCGCAAACTATGCAACTTGAAGGAGTTGGAGCAGTTTTGCAAGGAGGAATGGGCAAAAATCCCAGTGGAAAGAAGTGGCAAGCTCATAGAGACTTATCCAAAGCAACTTGGAGCTGTGATAGACCCAAAAAGGTGGCTCTACAAAGTATTGGCTTTAGGGGGGTGAATAGTTATGCACATTGAATTTTTCTGTTATTTTGTCCTATTTGTTGTTTGCTTCACAATAAAAAAAAAAAACATCTTCAAAGTTGTGGACATGTTCTGTAAATTAAATGATGCAAATCTTCAAACAATCCATGTTAATTCCAGGTTGTGAGGCAACAAAAAATGCCAAGGGGGTGAATACTTTTGCAAGGCACTGTATAATTGTTTTCTTTTTAAAACCATGGACTACTTTAAGCAAAGGTGTCTCTTCAACGAAAAGTTTTCCTTTAAACTACTAGTTTCTGTTCATATAAGCTGTATACTTTTTAATTAACATACACTGATTAGTGGAGTACCTGTTGTCAAATACTTGTGATTTTCTTAAGCTGGAATAATAATTGTGGAGGGTATGGAAAAGTAATGTCTGCAACAAATAACCTCTGGGTATTACTATAAAACTAAAATTAATACATTTGATTCAAACTTCTGTGCCACCTTCAGTATGTTCTCCATTGTTTGTGCAGTGTCACTTTTTACATTTAATTTCTGGTAGTATATGGGTATGAGCACTAATCTGTGGGTAGGCTGGTTCTTCTCTGCAATTAAAAAAAAAAAATAGATTTGAGCAATTCTTTAGGGAATATTTATTTTCTATCAGTTTTGGGCAATGCATACTACTAACATTTAGGAATGATGGGACAAAAGCATAACAGCAAACAGATGTTAAATGTAAGTCTGCACTGTAGAGAGTAACTTTCTCGAGCAATGGTAATAATACAGGTCCTTCTCAAAAAATTAGCATATTGTGATAAAGTTCATTATTTTCTGTAATGTACTGATAAACATTAGACTTTCATATATTTTAGATTCATTACACACAACTGAAGTAGTTCAAGCCTTTTCTTGTTTTAATATTGATGATTTTGGCATACAGCTCATGAAAACCCAAAAATCCTATCTCAAAAAATTAGCATATTTCATCCGACCAATAAAAGAAAAGTGTTTTTAATACAAAAAAAGTCAACCTTCAAATAATTATGTTCAGTTATGCACTCAATACTTGGTCGGGAATCCTTTTGCAGAAATGACTGCTTCAATGCGGCGTGGCATGGAGGCAACCAGCCTGTGGCACTGCTGAGGTGTTATGGAGGCCCAGGATGCTTCGATAGCGGCCTTAAGCTCATCCAGAGTGTTGGGTCTTGCGTCTCTCAACTTTCTCTTCCCAATATCCCACAGATTCTCTATGGGGTTCAGGTCAGGAGAGTTGGCAGGCCAATTGAGCACAGTAATACCATGGTCAGTAAACCATTTACCAGTGGTTTTGGCACTGTGAGCAGGTGCCAGGTCGTGCTGAAAAATGAAATCTTCATCTCCATAAAGCTTTTCAGCAGATGGAAGCATGAAGTGCTCCAAAATCTCCTGATAGCTAGCTGCATTGACCCTGCCCTTGATAAAACACAGTGGACCAACACCAGCAGCTGACATGGCACCCCAGACCATCACTGACTGTGGGTACTTGACACTGGACTTCAGGCATTTTGGCATTTCCCTCTCCCCAGTCTTTCTCCAGACTCTGGCACCTTGATTTCCGAATGTACTTTGGACCACTGAGCAACAGTCCAGTGCTGCTTCTCTGTAGCCCAGGTCAGGCGCTTCTGCCGCTGTTTCTGGTTCAAAAGTGGCTTGACCTGGGGAATGCGGCACCTGTAGCCCATTTCCTGCACATGCCTGTTCACGGTGGCTCTGGATGTTTCTACTCCAGACTCAGTCCACTGCTTCCGCAGGTCCTCCAAGGTCTGGAATCGGTCCTTCTCCACAATCTTCTTCAGGGTCCGGTCACCTCTTCTCGTTGTGCAGCGTTTTCTGCCACACTTTTTCCTTCCCACAGACTTCCCACTGAGGTGCCTTGATACAGAACTCTGGGAACAGCCTATTCGTTCAGAAATTTCTTTCTGTGTCTTACCCTCTTGCTTGAGGGTGTCAATGATGGCCTTCTGGACAGCAGTCAGGTCGGCAGTCTTACCCATGATTGCGGTTTTGAGTAATGAACCAGGCTGGGAGTTTTTAAAAGCCTCAGGAATCTTTTGCAGGTGTTTAGAGTTAATTAGTTGATTCAGATGATTAGGTTAATAGCTTGTTTAGAGAACCTTTTCATGATATGCTAATTTTTTGAGATAGGATTTTTGGGTTTTCATGAGCTGTATGCCAAAATCATCAATATTAAAACAAGAAAAGGCTTGAACTACTTCAGTTGTGTGTAATGAATCTAAAATATATGAAAGTCTAATGTTTATCAGTACATTACAGAAAATAATGAACTTTATCACAATATGCTAATTTTTTGAGAAGGACCTGTATGTACGCATTCTGTTCATGCCATAATAAAACCTCCATTATCAATGTATTACGTGAAAGGTTAGGGCTGCTGTTTGGGAACATTGAACTTGTAACTAAGATACATCAGTTTATATAAGTAGTACATGAAGCATTGTCACTCCATGGGTTTACCATGCCATCCATTATAGAGCACACCGTCATTAGCGTTTTCTGATCATATGCACAGTGTTCTCTGCTGGTAAATAGGTTCCCCATGGCAGCTAAATTTTTATTAAATTTTTTGCATTTGTATATAGATATATCATTGCAAAGAGCAGGTAAGTATAACAAGTTTATTTGAATTAAAATAAAAAAGCTTTATAATCACCTTAACAAAAAATTGCTTATTCGCTTTAAAATATCAGATCCTGCCGTATTCCAGCTCCAGGTTGTGAGCTCTGAAGCTGTCATTTTAGGTCATGTGGCCTTCAACCCTAAATTGTGAGCATTGACCTCGGCAAAGTCTTCAAACATTTTTAAGAAACCCAAGTGTACTGCAGTTGCAGCTTTAGGTCAGGAGACTCTAAAGCCCTGTACACACGATTGGATTTCCTATGGATTTTAAACCGATGGATTTTTCCATCGGAAATCCGATGAAGCTGACTTCCATCAGTCTTGCCTACACACCATCAGTCAAAAATCCGACCGTCCCAAACGCCGTGACGTAAAACACTCAGACGAGCCAAGAAAAATGAAGTTCTATGCTTCTGAGCATGCGTTGACTTGATTCTTAGCATGCGTGGGTTTTTTATCCGATTGAGTTCCCCACAGACGATTAGTAATTTGCTATCGTTTTTTTTTCCATCGGATAAATTTAAAACATGTTCTATTTTTTTAACACCGATGGAAAAAAGACCAATGGGGCCCATACACGATCAGTTTGTCCGATGAAAAAAGTCCATCGGACTGTTCATCAGTAAAACCGATCGTGTGTACAGGGCTTAAAGGACCAATATGTATGTCTATACTCATTTTATTGTCATGCCATTGACATGCCTCTAGTGCATGGTGGAAACCTTGCTGCTCTTAAGTTTACTATGCAGCACCCACCCACTGCGGGCCTCTGAATTTTCATTGAAGCAGCAGTATGCACTCTTCTTGGCTGGTGATGTCCATGCCCCCATGAGATCCAATGAGAGTCATAGATCTGCCCCCTGGCTAGCAGAGGGTGTCGGTCACTGTTTCATTAGCGGCACTGTTTCATATTTGGCGCACACAACTTCCACAGAGCCAGTGCATCTGGATGATAAATAGCAAGGCCCACAATGTGCACGCTGAATCCTGAGCATTTGGTATGTTGCCCATGGTAGTGTCTGTGCAGTGCCATCTAGACTGCAAACACAGGGCATCTTGTGCATACAAATTAAACAGTTTTTTTTGCAGTGTGCCCCCCTCCTCCCAGTGCACACTGAAGGAACTACTCTACTGCTGCTGTTGTGTCACTAACCATGTTTGAAAGCAGTACTGACTTGTGTTCCTTATTGCATTAGGTTAGCATATGTGCCATATAAGCTACTTATTTAAAAGCAGTAAGGCTCATGGAAGGATGACTAGTGTCTTTTGCTGTGGAGTTTGATCTAGACTGCACACAAATGTAACATGCAGCACCTGGTTTACTGTCCTATACTGTTCACAATTAGGAATGTGTGTGTTGGATTAGATATGTATGATGTCTGCAAAATGTCTATCATTTATTTTGGTGAGATTTACTGCAGTGGTGTGCTGGTTTCACTTGACTTCTCCCATCAGCCAGTGCAAAGCAGGATGGAAAGTAAGCAAGGAGGTCATCTGTCCCCTTTTTTGTCCCTCTAAGTTTGAAACAAAAAAACTCAGAAATGTTAAGACCCAACTCTAGACCCAAAACCCACACTGAAAGGATTAAGTGCTCAATAAGTCCAGGGGTACATGAATAATTTGTAATACGTACCTCATACCTCTCTCCAGCAGGGGGTCCATCTAGCGGTCCTGTAATACTTCCTTTCTAAGGCACTTCCGGCCACAGTTGTACTCCTGCCTCCTTTATGTACAATGCAGGGTTAACAGCCCCACATTGTACGTGATCACAACAAGGGACCACCCACACACAGGGCCTTTAGGGAGAAGAGGAGAGCACCAGAGCCAGCTGGAGCAGGGAGTCAGGTTAAGTAAAACAGCCTGTTTTCTATACCCCCCCCCCCTAAACATAACAAGCATTTAACCCTTTCAGTGTGGTGGAAACCCACTTTTTGCAGTTTGGCTTTTAAAGATGAGAAAAACCTAAAATTCCTATTTTTTTTTTTTTTTCAGATCTTCTGCTGAATCTAGCCTAGAAAATCTCTACTTTACCTTATAATAATTTTTTTTCAAATAGTTATTACTGTTGTGCCAGGCATATTGCTCTGCATGCTGTATTTCTGCTTGAACACTAACTTGACCTATTGTTGAAATTATAATAAAAATACAGAATAAAAAAAGTGAAGAAAGCTGAACAGCAAGTATGTGAAAAGAATACAAATATCGAATGCTAAAGGATTTAGTAACAATCTGTAAAGGAGAGTGGACCAAAATCCCTCCTGAGATGTGTGCAAACCTGGTCACCAACCACAAGAAGCCTCTTACCTCTGTGCTTGGCAACAAGGGTTTCTCCACCAAGTACTAAGTCATGTTTTGCTTGGGGATCAAATACTTACTTTACTCACTGAACTGCAACTTCATTTATAGCATTTGTTTTATGTGGGTTTTTTTCTGGATTTTTGGTTGATATTCTGTCTCTATCGTTTAAAATACACATATGATAAAAATTATAGACCCTTCATTCATAAATTAGCAAACTTACAAAATCTGCAGGGGATCAAATAGTTATTTTCCCGACTATATCTATATATATATAGATATATATATTGTGACAGCAGGAAGGTAAAGTCACCTGGTTGCATCCAGGGGGGTAGATATATTTCGCCCAGATTCAGGCTTTACGCCGACTTATACAACTAGGTGGAGAGTTGTATAAGCCCAGCTAAGGCTAGTGGGCTCATGGATGACTCATACCTCTAGGGAGAGTGTGGGGCGTCGTGCAGACAGGGAGTTGATGAGACCAGCTGAAGCTTGTCAGCTCATTTAGGCCTCTATAAGAACTCCCAGCTTCATTAGATGTTAGCTCATGCCTGGACCCAGACCTGTGTGGACTGTCTAGGGAGAGTGAACCCCTGTGCGGTGAGACAAAGCCTGTGTGGCTATTTGCTTGGACATTTAAAACCAGGGACTTAGGGACTAGGACAGCACTAGGCTGATCCCAGTTGTTAGTTAGGAAACCTGTATGTTTAGTCAGAGGTCAAGTTGACCAGGATTTATTTTGTTTGTTTCTTTTGGCTTTGCTGTGTTTTGTCACTGTAAATAGAAAATAAACCGCACCTTTTTTTTGATTTTGAAAACCACAACCTCCGTTTGCTGGGCCTGTTTTTGTGTGGGGAGCCCATCCCGGGGGTCACACACACCCGCTGCCGAGCTAACCCCCTCACAGTTGGTGGAGAACCAGTGGCAGTTTTTTTTAAGCCAGCATGGAGGAGATACTGAAGCAGCTGGCTCTAGCAAATGCCAATCAACAGCAGACAAATGCAGGTTTGCAAAAGAGCCTTGCAGCTCATCAACAGAGCCTTGCAGCTCAACAACAGAACTTCGCAGCCCAGCAGCAAGCTCATCAACAGAGCCTTGCAGCCCAGCAGCAAGCTCACCAACAGAGTCTGGAAGCTCAGCAACAAGCCCAGCAGCAATCTGAGGCCCGCTTCATAGACCTGTTACAGAAGCAAGAGCAGAGACTACAACAAATGGAAGCAGTAATGCAGCAACGTCCGCAGACCAGTGAGGAAAGCCGCCCCACTAATACCGCGTCCTTTGGGGTGAGTCGTTTATTGACAAAAATGACTGGAGAGGATGATCCAGAGGTATTTTTGACCACATTTGAAAGGACTGCTGAAAAAGAAAAGTGGCCTGAGGAGCAGTGGGCTGGACTGGTGGCTCCTCTGTTAACTGGTGAATCGCAGAAGGCTTACTATGACCTAGAGCCTGACCAAGCAAAAGACTATGTGATGCTAAAAGCTGAAATATTGGCAAGGCTGGGTGTCACCCAGGCTGTCCGGGCTCAGCGTGTGCATAACTGGACTTTCCAGCTTGGAAAACCCCCCAGGTCTCAAATGTATGATCTCATTCACCTGAGCAGAAAGTGGCTACAGCCAGAGACTTTGTCCGCACCAAAGATTGTGGAACGTGTTGTAATGGATCGGTTTTTGAGAGCTCTTCCTACTGCCATCCAAAAGTGGGTAAGCCATGGAGACCCAGAGACGGCCGATGGTCTTGTGGATCGTGTGGAGAAATACTTGGCTACAGAGAACCTGACGGCCTCTTCCAGAGACACTCGGACTTTCCACCCTAAGACCAGACCATCCCCAGGGGCGGATAAGAGGATTCCAAGGGGTAAGGGTGGAGAGAGTGAGAGGGTGGGAGCTCTACCCCAAGTTTGGCGAGAACAGCCTGGGAAATCAGCGGCTCAAGAGGCGGCAAGAAGGATCGTTTGCTACCGCTGCCGGCAAGCGGGACATATTGCAGCCAATTGCCCGGTTGTGGAGGAACCCATGCAGTGTGACTTTCTGACGGGCAGACGTCAGTCGCTGTGTGCGACAGTCGCATGCACTGCCATTCGAGGAACTGAGAAACATTTATGCAAAATGTGTGTTAATGGTAGAAATGTTGTGGTATTGCTGGATTCAGGTAGCCTTGTGACCCTGATAAAGGCTGAGTTAGTTAAAACAGAGGTCTCTGGGAATAGCAAGGTAGCTGTTATTTGTGTGCATGGGGACACCCGAGAGTATCCAGTGACTACAGTGTGTTTCGAGACCCCCAAAGGTACCCTCTCTCATCCAGTGGGCTTAGTATCTCAGTTACCGTATGACGCCATTGTGGGAAGGGATTTTCCGAAGTTCTGGGAACTGTGGGATGATCCTGAGCCCCCCACTGGTGCCCCTATGTACCAGGAATGTGATAGCCAGAACTCCCCTGAGAGTGGTGAGGACTCTCCGGAATTTCCCTTATCAGTATTGGCAGGGGAGACTCAAGAAACTGGAGAGGAGCCCACCTCCTCAGACGAAAACCTACCGTCTGTGGAGTTTTCTGATCTTGAGGTTCACAGGGAAAACTTTGCCACAGAACAGTTGAAAGACCCCGCCCTAATAAAGGCACGGGAAAACGTAGTGAAAATAGATGGCGAGTTAGTGAACCCAGATAATACCTGCACTTACCCATACTTCAGCGTAGAGAAGGACCTACTGTATCGGGTGGCAAAAAGGGCAGAAGAAACCGTTGAGCAGCTTGTGGTGCCCAAACCTTACAGGAAGTTGGTGTTGGAGTTGGCCCATGGGCACATTCTTGGAGGTCATCTGGGGACAGAGAAAACCCGAGAGAGGGTATTACAGAGATTCTATTGGCCGGGGGTGATGAAGGACATAGAAAATTATTGTTCCTCCTGCCCTGTGTGTCAGAGGTCGG
This sequence comes from Rana muscosa, assembly GCA_029206835.1. Taxonomy (NCBI): domain Eukaryota; kingdom Metazoa; phylum Chordata; class Amphibia; order Anura; family Ranidae; genus Rana; species Rana muscosa. Next base: position 201,563,814 of record CM055123.1, read on the forward strand.
CCCCGATGCCACATTTCCATAGCCCGCTGGTCCCTCTACCCATCATTGAGGTCCCGTTTGAGAGGATCGCCATGGATTTGGTAGGTCCTATAATCAAGTCCGCTAGGGGGCACCAGTACATATTAGTTATAATGGACTATGCCACCCGTTATCCAGAAGCGATCCCTCTCCGAAATACCTCGGCCAAAACCATAGCCAAAGAGCTATCTCTTGTGTTTAGCCGGGTGGGTATTTGTAAAGAACTGCTTACGGACCAAGGTACACCCTTTATGTCCCGGGTTATGAAGGAGCTGTGTAAATTGTTCAAAGTGACGCAATTACGTACATCTGTGTATCACCCCCAAACCGATGGGCTGGTTGAAAGATTCAACAAAACCCTAAAACAAATGTTGAAGAAAGTAGTGGATAGAGATGGAAAGGATTGGGACTGTCTACTTCCTTATCTGATGTTTGCTATTAGGGAGGTGCCCCAATCCTCTACGGGATTCTCCCCCTTTGAGTTACTGTATGGGAGACACCCAAGAGGGCTGTTGGATATTGCCAAGGAAACTTGGGAAAGTGAGAGTTCTCCCCACAGGAGTGTGATTGAGCATGTCGCCCTGATGCAAGACCGAATTGCACAGGTAATGCCCATCGTGAAGGAACATTTGGCCCAAGCGCAGTTAGCACAGCAGAGAGTGTACAACCGTGGAGCCAAGACCCGTACCTTTTCCCCGGGGGATAGGATACTGGTACTTGTCCCTACGGTTGAAAGTAAATTCCTTGCCAAATGGCAAGGCCCCTACGAGATAATGGAAAAAGTGAGCGAAGTGAATTACAAGGTCAGACAACCAGGAAGGCGAAAGCCCGAACAGATCTATCACGTTAATCTGTTGAAAGCCTGGAGGGATAGAGAGTCCCTAGTCGCAGACACTTGGTCACCAGCTCAAACTGGTTGCGTGATTCCTGAGGTTGGAATAGCAGCCACCTTGTCACAACCCCAACAACAGGAGGTTAAGGAGTTTGTGCTTCGCAACAAGGAGGTATTCTCTGAGCTGCCGGGACAAACATTTGGGGTAGAGCATGACATCATTACCCCGCCCGGTGAAAGGGTGAAGTTAAAACCCTATCGGATCCCAGAGGCCCGACGGGAGGCAATACGGGAGGAAGTACAGAAAATGCTGAACTTAGGGGTGATAGAGGAGTCCCAAAGTGATTGGTCTAGTCCCATTGTGTTGGTGCCTAAACCGGATGGGAGCTGGCGATTTTGTAACGATTTTCGTCAGTTGAACAAAGTTACAAAATTTGACACCTACCCCATGCCACGTATAGATGAGTTGATCGACCGGCTGGGAACCGCCCGATACATGACGACTCTTGACCTCACAAAAGGGTATTGGCAAATCCCCCTGGCCAAATTGGCCAAAGAGAAAACCGCATTTGTAACCCCAGACGGGGCGTTCCAATATAAAAGAATGCCGTTCGGGTTACAGAATGCGCCGGCCACATTCCAGCGGAAAATGGACCAGATGCTGAGGCCCCATCGGAAGTATGCTGCGGCTTACCTGGATGACGTAATTGTCCATAGCACAGATTGGGCCTCACATCTGCCAAAAGTGCAAGCAGTCCTGGACTCTGTTCGGGAAGCGGGGTTTACGGCTAACCCCAAGAAGTGTACCATTGGGCAGGAGGAGGCCAAATATCTTGGGTACACCATTGGGAGGGGAGTAATAAAACCCCAACTCAACAAAGTCGAGGCCATCCAGAGTTGGCCACGTCCCAGCAAGAAGCAGGTACGAGCCTTTCTGGGAATCGCTGGGTATTATCGGCGATTCATTCCCCACTTTGCTTCTAAGGCTGTGCCCCTAACCAACCTAACGAAGGGGAAAGGGTCGGTCATGATTAAATGGACCCCCGAGGCTGAGGCAGCATTCCAATTCTTGAAACAAGCCTTATGTAGCCAGCCAGTGTTGTACTCACCCGACTTCTCTAAAGACTTTGTCGTACAAAGTGATGCGTCAGATGTGGGGTTAGGAGCAGTATTGTCCCAGGTCTGGAACGGGGAAGAGCACCCAGTCATTTACCTCAGCAGGAAGTTGAAGTCCCATGAGGTAAATTACGCCACCGTTGAAAAGGAGTGTTTAGCGGTGAAGTGGGCTCTAGATTCCCTTCGGTACTACCTGCTAGGTAGGCACTTTGACATGGTTACGGATCACGCTCCGTTAAAGTGGATGGCTCAAAACAAGGAAACAAATAGAAGAGTGAATAGGTGGTTCCTGGCCCTCCAGGAATTCAACTTCACAGTAAAGCATCGCCCTGGCGTTCAAATGGGGAATGTGGATGCTTTGTCTCGAGTACATGAATGCCTGATTGCTGGTGTTCCAACCCCGAGGTTAAAACAAGAGGGGGGGTATGTGACAGCAGGAAGGTAAAGTCACCTGGTTGCATCCAGGGGGGTAGATATATTTCGCCCAGATTCAGGCTTTACGCCGACTTATACAACTAGGTGGAGAGTTGTATAAGCCCAGCTAAGGCTAGTGGGCTCATGGATGACTCATACCTCTAGGGAGAGTGTGGGGCGTCGTGCAGACAGGGAGTTGATGAGACCAGCTGAAGCTTGTCAGCTCATTTAGGCCTCTATAAGAACTCCCAGCTTCATTAGATGTTAGCTCATGCCTGGACCCAGACCTGTGTGGACTGTCTAGGGAGAGTGAACCCCTGTGCGGTGAGACAAAGCCTGTGTGGCTATTTGCTTGGACATTTAAAACCAGGGACTTAGGGACTAGGACAGCACTAGGCTGATCCCAGTTGTTAGTTAGGAAACCTGTATGTTTAGTCAGAGGTCAAGTTGACCAGGATTTATTTTGTTTATGTTTCTTTTGGCTTTGCTGTGTTTTGTCACTGTAAATAGAAAATAAACCGCACCTTTTTTTTAATTTTGAAAACCACAACCTCCGTTTGCTGGGCCTGTTTTTGTGTGGGGAGCCCATCCCGGGGGTCACACACACCCGCTGCCGAGCTAACCCCCTCACAATATATATATATATATATATATATATATATATATACACACACACACACACACACACACACACACACACACACACACACACACACACACACACACACACACACAGAGAGAGAGAGTCAGGTCCATAAATATTGGGACATCGACACAATTTTAATATTTTTGGCTCTATACACCACCACAATGGATTTGAAATGAAACGAACAAGATGTGCTTTAACTGCAGACTTTCAGCTTTAATTTGAGGGTATTTCAGTGGCGGCTGGTGCTCAAAATTTTTTGGGGGGGCGCAAACAAACTGAAAAAAAAAATCAATTGCCGCCACTGTGCCCATTAAACGCAGCCACTGTGCCCAAACGCCACCAGTTTGCCCCCTCAAATACAGCCAGTTTGTTTCCATATACAGCCAGTGTGCCCCCATATATATACAGCCAGTGTGCCCCCATATATATACAGCCAGTGTGCCCCCATATACAGCCAGTGTGCCCCCATATACAGCCAGTGTGCCCCCATATATATATACAGCCAGTGTGCCCCCATATATATATACAGCCAGTGTGCCCCCATATACAGCCAGTGTGCCCCCATATACAGCCAGTGTGCCCCCATATACAGCCAGTGTGCCCCCATATACAGCCAGTGTGCCCCCATATACAGCCAGTGTGCCCCCATATACAGCCAGTGTGTCTCCATATATATAGCCAGTGTGCCCCCATATACAGCCAGTTTGTCCCCATATACAGCCAGTTCCCCCCCAAATGCAGCCAGTTTGTCCCCTATATACAGCCAGTTCCCCCCAAATGCAGCCAGCGTGTCCCCCATATACAGCCAGTTCCCCCCATATTCAGCCAGTTTGTCCCCCATATTCAGCCAGTTTGTCCCCCATATTCAGCCAGTTTGTCCCCCATATTCAGCCAGTTTGTCCCCCATATTCAGCCAGTTTGTCCCCCATATTCAGCCAGTTTGTGCCCCATATTCAGCCAGTTTGTGCCCCATATTCAGCCAGTTTGTCCCCCAAATGCAGCCTGCCCCCCCCCCCAGCCCTGCACTTACCTTCCTCGGTCCGCGCCGTCCTCGATGTGTTCTCCCGCCCTCGATGTCGCTTCAGCCAATCAGGTTACTGGTAACCAGATCCGGTGAACCTGATTGGCTGAAACCTCCACACAGTCTTCTTCCAGGAACGCACCCCCGTGCGTTCCTGGGAGGAGTTTTTGGAAGCCGAATACAGCGTGAGAGCTGTATTCGGAAAGCCTATCAGAGCCGTAGGCTCTGATAGGCACTTCCAAGTTACACCCACCGCCGGCCGCTGCTCTAATTCATATGGCCGGCGCTCACCAGGAGGCCGGCCATATGTATAGTGGGCAGCGCGGCAGCGGTGACAATACACAGATTCATGCAATGCATGAATCTGTGTATTGTCTTTCAGTGGCGGTGCGGGAGCGAGAGGGGGCGGCGCTCCGGAGCCCTCTATGGACGCACCGCCACTGGGATATTTACATCCAAATCAGGTGAACAGTGTAGGAATTACAACAGTTTGTATATGTGCCTCCCACTTTTTAAGGGATGCACCGGTGAGCTCAGCAACACCAAAAGACCCAGAAGACCACAGAAAACAACTGTGGTGGATGACCGAAGAATTCTTTCCCTGATGAAGAAAACACCCTTCACAACAGTTGGCCAGATCAAGAACACTCTCCAGGAGGTAGGTGTATGTGTGTCAAAGTCAACAATCAAGAGAAGACTTCACCAGAGTGAATACAGAGGGTTCACCACAAGATGTAAACCATTGGTGAGCCTCAAAAACAGGAAGGCCAGATTAAATTTTGTCCAAACAACATCTAAAAAGCCTTCACAGTTCTGGAACAACATCATATGGACAGATGAGACCAAGATCAACTTGCACCAGAGTGATGGGAAGAGAAGAGTATGGAGAAGGAAAGGAACTGCTCATGATCCAAAGCATACCACCTCATCAGTGAAGCATGGTGATGGACAATAACCCAAAGCATACTGCGACAGCAACCAAAGAGTTTTTGATTGTTAATCTGTCCCATTACTTTTGGTCCCTTAAAAATTGGGAGGCACATATACAAACTGTTGTAATTCCTACACCGTTCACCTGATTTGGATGTAAATACCCTCAAATTAAAGCTGAAAGTCTGCAGTTAAAGAACATCTTGTTTGTTTCATTTCAAATCCAAAGCATACCACCTAATCAGTGAAGCATAGTGGTGGTAGTGTCATGGCGTGGGAATGTATGGCTGCCAATGGAACTGGTTCTCTTGTATTTATTGATGATGTGTCTGCTGACAAAAGCAGCAGGATGAATTCTGAAGTGTTTCGGGCAATATTATCTGCTCATATTCAGCCAAATGCTTCAGAACTCATTGGACGGCGCTTCACAGTGCAGATGGACAATGACAATGAAGCATACTGCGAAAGCAACCAAAGAGTTTTTTAAGGGAAAGAAGTGGAATGTTATGCAATGGCCAAGTCAATCACCTGACCTGAATCTGATTGAGCATGTATTTCACTTGCTGAAGACAAAACTGAAGGGAAAATGCCCCAAGAACAAGCAAGAACTGAAGATAGTTGCAGTAGAGGCCTGGCAGAGCATCACCGGGGATGAAACTCAGCGTCTGGAGATGTCTATGCATTCCAGACTTCAGGCTGTAATTGACTGCAAAGGATTTGCAACCAAATATTAAAAAGTGAAAGTTTGATTTATGATTGTTAATCTGTCATATTACTTTTGGTCCCTTAAAAATTGGGAGGCACATATACAAACTGTTGTAATTCCTACACCGTTCACCTGATTTGGATGTAAATACCCTCAAATTAAAGCTGAAAGTCTGCAGTTAAAGAACATTTGGTTTGTTTCATTTCAAATCCATTGTGGTGGTGTATAGAGCCAAAAAGATTAGAATTGTGTCGATGTCCCAATATTTATGGACCTGACTGTGTATATGTGTGTGTGTGTGTGTGTGTGTGTGTGTGTGTATGTGTGTATATGTGTGTGTGTATATATATATATATATATATATATATATATATATATATATATATATATATACATGCACAATCAGGTCCATAAATATTGGGACATTGACACAATTCTAATATTTTTGGCTCTATACACCACCACGATGGATTTGAAATGAAATGAACAAGATTTGCTTTAACTGCAGACTTTCAGCTTTAATTTGAGGGTATGTACATCCAAATCAGGTTTACCATTTTTGATCTGCCAATTTTCAGTGTGGATTTGAAGCAGAATGGTTGCAACAAAGCCAGTAAATTAGGTTTGTGATGTGAGGGTCTTTGAAGGCCTGGAGTTGGGATAGGAATCTTTTCCCTGCCAGGCCCTGGGAAGTTTCCACCTTTTTAAGAGATTCTCCCTTCACCTGAAGCAGGAACTTTCCTGCACATATTCTGGAAAATAACAGATGTTTACAATCCAAGCAAGGCTGTTCACTCCAAGAATAAATTGCCATTTGAAAATAATAGTTCTGCCTGGATGCAGTGCAAGGTCTGCTGATGTGTTTTAAGTAATAGGCTTGTGCAATTCGTTTCGTAACGAATCGAAATTCGTCCGAATTTAGCAACTTTCGGACATTCGGAAGCATTCGAATTTCCGAACAAAGCAATTACGAATAAAACCGAATCCGAAATAAATTATACCGCAAAATAGCGAATGCCCGAAGGTCTTCGGCATAATTCGTTATGAAAAAAGTTACGAATGTACGAATCCATTCGAAGCACAATAACACTCACTCTGCTCTCTGCTTCTCCCACACCGTGCTGAACTCCCTCTCAAAATGGTGTACAGGGGCGGAGGCTATAGCCGCATGAAAAAACGAAAGTAAAATACGAGATTTCGAATCCATTCGAAGCACAATAACACTCACTCTGCTCTGCTCTCTGCTTCTCCCTCACCGTGCTGAACCCTCTCAAAATGGTGTACAGGGGCGGAGCCTATAGCCCCATGTAAAAAACGAAAGTAAAATACGAGATTTCGAATCGTTACAAATAACCGCTATGTATTTAGAAAAGTACAAATCCATTCGAAGCACATTAGGCATAATAGGCAGCGTCGTTGTGAGAGAGACACGGAAAATTACGAATCAACGAACCCAAAAAAAGTTACGAAAGTAGGAGTTGTGTCCAGAATCAACGAAAAACAACGTACCCTACCGAAAGTACGAATTATAAAGCAACAAAAAATTCAACGAAAAATGTCGCTTACAAAAATACGAATGAGTCCGAACACGAAAAATCCCGTCTAGCAAAATTACGAATGATTACGAATCAACAGGACCGGAAAGAAACGAACCGAAACGGAACAAATTTTTCCGTTGTGCACAAGCCTATTAAGTAATAAATAAACGTTGATGTATATTCACGGAGTACTGATTGGTATCTTAATATACAACAGTATAATGGTGGCTACTGACACTGGCGGTAATATATTATGAAATATTTGAAGTTGTCACCAGAAAAGGAATATAGTGGAACTCTTCCAATGGTGACACTTTTTCAATGTTGCAAGTGCCAGTTTCATGTCAGTAGCCACTACTACATAGTTACATAGTAGATGAGGTTGAAAAAAGACACCAGTCCATCAAGTCCCAACCTATGTGTGTGATTATATGTCAGTATTACCTTGTATGTTGTGGTCGTTCAGGTGCTTATCTAATAGTTTCTCAAAACTATTGATGCCCCCCCCCCCCCGCTGAGACCACCGCCTGTGGAAGGGAATTCCACATCCTTGCCGCTTTTACAGTAAAGAACCCTCTACGTAGTTTAAGGTTACACCTCTTTTCTTCTAATTTTAATGAGTGGCCATGTGTCTTGTTAAAAAGTTTTATCCCTATTGTGGGGTCACCAGTAGGGATGAGCCGAACAGCCCCCAGTTCGGTTAGCATCAGATCATGCGAAAAGGCAATAAATTTGTTTGAACATCCGAACACCATTAAAGTCTATGGTACTCGAACATGAAAAATCTAAAGTGCTAATTTTAAAGGCTTATATGCAAGTTATTGTCATATAAAGTATTTGGGGACCCGGGTCCTGCCCCAGGGGACATGTATCAATGCAAAACAAAGTTTTAAAGACTGCCGTTTTTTTGGGAGCAGTGATTTTAATAATGCTTAAAGTGAAACAATAAAAGTGAAAATATTTCTTTAAATTTCGTACCTAGGGGGTGTGTATAGTATGCCTGTAAAGCAGCGCTTGTTTCACGTTCTTAGAACTTTCCATGCACAAAGTGTCATTTCTGAAGGAAAAAAAGTCATTTAAAAGTACTCGCGGCTGTAATGAATTGTCGGCTCCCGGCAATACAGAGAAAAGTCATTGACAGTCATTGATAAAAATAAAATAAAAAAATGCGTGGGGGTCCCCCCAAATTCAATTAGCAGGCCCTTAAGGTCTGGTATGGATATTAAGAGGAACCCCGTGTCAAATAAAAAATGACGTGGGGTTTCCCCCAAATATCCATACCAGACCTTTAGGTCTCGAACTCGAAGCTCATCCCTAGTCTCCAGTATGGTATTTGTAAATTGAAATCGTATCCCCTCTCAAGCGTCTCTTCTCCAGAGAGAATAAGTTCAGTGCTTGCAACCTTTCCTCATAACTAATATCCTCCAGACCCTTTATTAGCTTTGTTGCCCTTCTTTGTACTCGCTCCATTTCCAGTACATTCTTCCTGAGGACTGGTGCCCAGAACTGGACAGCATACTCTAGGTGCGGCCGGACCAGAGTCTTGTAGAGCGGTAGAATTATTCTTTTATCTCTGGAGTTAATCCCCTTTTTAATGCATGTCAATATTATGTTTGCTTTGTTAGCAGCAGCTTGGCATTGCATGCCATTGCTGAGCCTATCATCTACTAGGACCCCCAGGTCCTTTTCTATCCTAGATTCCCCCAGAAAGATTAATATCAAAATTTTAAAATTTCCTGGTCATGCAATTAAACAATTGTGCTGAAAGACATACAAAGGTCCTGTAAATTTAAAGGAATTCCAGGGTGACGTGGTGTTTGTTTCCTATTACAACACTGGGAGCAAACATATGATTATAAAAGGCAGGTATTCCCACTCCACCCTTATTTCTAGAATGTGCACTGGCATAGCCTATCTCTATGTGTACAGAATATCAAGTACTAACATACATCTAGCATTATACCTAGAGGAGGGGGTTTTTACATTAAAATTCTCCCAGCTTCTTCCACTTCACTAAATATGTTTGAGAGATGCAGGGATAGTGTAGTCATTACAAAGCCATCCTTGGCTGCATTTCTCTATTGACATTTTTTTAGCTGATCCCAATAAAATAAATGACTTCCCTTGTTTGTTCATTGGAAGTGACGTTATCTTTAACTTCTGTTGTCCTGGACATTTGCTGTTTACATATTTCCTTCAATAAACAAATGAGAAAAGAATGTCAACAGGGCTGTTATTAATGAAGCAGAGAGAAGTAAGGGCTCATGCACACAGGACGTTTTTACAGCTGCTGTTAGGGGCTGTTGACGTATTTATTTATTTTTTAAACTGCCTCTAAAATCCCCTCCATGTTATCCTACGTGTCCATGCACACATAAACTGTCAGAAGCGTTTGGAGGCATAAGCGTATAGGGGCAGTAGAAAAATACGACAGCCTGTGCATCCGGGAGCAGTAAAAAACGAGCTGTAAGAATGAAAAAAAAACAGCTAAATGTGACATTTTAGATTATAGGGAGTGTTTTTAATGAAAATTGCCCAAAAATGCTAACGTGAAAGAATGATTTACCATCGAGAAAACACGCGATCGCTCACAGCCAATAAATCATTAAATATTTAACTACTTCAGGTGCGGAGTAGTCCTCCTTCCTGTACACATGCTAACAAGTTTCTGGCTCTTGTATGGCAGCCAGAGAATTGACATTTCGTAAGAGAAAAAAAAAAAAAGGAAGAAGACTGACCACCCCAAAAGACAGACACGTTTTCCTGATGTCCAGTGCCAATATTTAGTAATATTTTGGCAGCCATCTGTAAGCCTCGATTCACATATATGCAAATGCAGGAAGATGCGGGAAACGCGAAAAAACGCTATTTCCTGATGACGCAAACAGAACTGCGAAACGCGTAGAGGATGCTGGGAGATTTTCGGAATTTCCTGCAATACGAGAACGATGGGTGAGGTGCACGCCGACAGAGTACACACAGCGGCGAAGTAGCCGACATCACCCACCCTGCATACACGGCTGGATCAGCTTGGTGCTGGCATAATGGCACCATGAAATGTGAGTTTAAAATCTGTTTTTAAAGTGGTTTTAACCCAGAAAAACATAAAAAAGAAAAACAGCAAGACAAAGGCATAATGAGCTAGTATGACTAGCATACTAGCTCATTATGAATTACTTACCTTAGATCGAAGCCCCCAAAGCGACCCTCGTTCCTCTCCTCCACCGCCGCCATGATACCCAGAGTGACTTCCGGGTATCGCCGCTCCGGCGCTGTGACTGGCTATTCATTTTTTATGAGAAATATTAGAGCCAAACATTCTACCACACTGCTGGGACAGGCTGCTGGCGGATCTATTGCAACGGAGTGGTTATCCTGTAATGAATCAAAGGCGCACACTCATATCCATCTGGTGAGTGGCCATTTTTACTAGGTGGTGGTGGCAAGCACTTTAAGGGTGGAAGTAGAAACACTGGACCACGTAATAGGAACAGCATTGGAAGGAGTGATCACTCACTAAGGACATTCATTATAATTTGTCATTCCATACAAAAAATAACTTTTTTGCACATTGCACTTTATGGACTCATTGGAATAAGTTGGAAGATACCATATGCACTTATATTGTTTGTTTTATAACTTTTTGATCTGCACTTGTACTTTGCTGTTTTATTACTGGCAAAAGTTGATATCATTGCACAGGTTTTTGCATCTGCACTTTGTTGAGTTAATAATTGATAATTCAGTGGGAATATTGCACATTTGAACCAAAAAAGTTTTTGGGGATATAATATTTGTATTGATCTGTTTGGTATACCATATTGATTGAGAAGTGTAGGTACTGGGAGCACTATCCGTAAGGATCCTACCATGTTCTTGGCACGATAAGATATTATTTAAATTGGCATCAAAGTTGGCGCAATCCACAACTGGTCATAATACAAATATTCCATTCTAGGGTGGCATACATCTGATTGCAGCAAACTAAATCATTAGAGATATATTTGTTTTTTTGCACCGGTAGAATGTTCTTTTACATACTGTTAATAATGAAGCAGAAATAAGTAAGGGCTCATGCACACAGGATGTTTTTACAGCTGCTGTTAGGGGCTTTTGACGTTTTTTTTTTTTTAAGCAGCCTCTAAAATCCCCTCCATGTTATCCTACGTGTCCATGCACATAAACTGTCAGAAGCGTTTGGAGGCATAAGTGTATAGGGGCAGTAGAAAAAAAACGTCAGCCTGTGCATCCAGGAGCAGTAAAAAACGAACTGTTAAAACGAAAACCCCCCAAAAAACGCAGCTAAATGTGACATTTTAGATTATAGAGAGTGTTTTTAATGAAAATTGCCCAAAAATGCTAACGTGAAAAACGCAGGAAGATGCGCAAAAACGCAGGAAACGCAAAGTAATGCTAATGTAAAAATGCGGCTAATCGCTGAAAAAATTGGCGTTTTTAGTGCCGCTATAGCGCTGGCGTTTTTAAAACGTCCTGTGTGCATGAGGTCTAAGGTTTCATTTAGACGTGCAGTTGGGGGGGGGGGGGCTCAAAAATGCACAGTTGAGCTGCGTTTCTGCTGCCCTCCGACTAACACCCCCCCTCTTGAGCTGCAACGGGGGTGTCTACATGCTGTGGAAGCTAACCCAAACATTGTAAAGTATACTCAACGTAGGTCGCTATGATCGGCAGGCAGCAACCCCGCCAAGAGCTTACAAATCAAGTAAATGGGGAAGTGCAATGCACGTGTTTGCGGCTCATTTATCGGAAAAAATGGGGTTACAACAGGTGGTGAGGAGGCGTCGCATTGTTTCCTCACCGCCTGTCAGCCTCTGAAGGGCGATCCCTGATCATGGATCAGGCTTCAGAGGAAAGGGAGAGTTTCTCGGCAAAAACCAGCAAGAAACTTGCTGGCAGAGATTTTTTGCAGAGAAATTCATTTGTGTGTATGGTTTCTTGTCAAGAAAAGCGACAAGAATCTCGACGAGAAAATAGAGAACCTGCTCTCTATTTTCTCATCGAGATTCTCGTCAGCCTGTTTCTCGACGAGAAAATTGTGTGTGTGTACACTTACCTTTTCGCCGGGAAGCCTGCGCATGCTCGAAATGACTTCGACGCATGCGCGGTAGCTTCCTAGGCATAGGTAGCGTGAACCAAGATGGCGGCGACGGCATCGAATGTGACGAGCACATGCTCGTCGTATTCGATGACGTCACCGCGTTTGCTCCATTCAAAGAACCGCGGGTTCTTTGAATCGAGCGTGTGTACACTCGGCCGGGACAAGTTTCTTGTCCAAGAATCTCGTCGAAAAAAACGACATGTTTTTTTCGACGAGAATCTCGGCCGTGTGTACGAGGCTTAACTCTTTGGCCACAGGCAGAATACAAAAACTATATTTTTAGAAGTCTTTTTTGGTAATTTGCTCATTCCTATACATTTGCACTCACTGGTGTCTTTTCAGAATTACTTTTCTCACACTATTCATAATTTAAAACTAGTACTCTGTCAATGCCCTGCCATACTAATCTTTTCCTGAATCATTTTTCTTTATGGCTTCTCTCTTTAATGATGTGTGCAATACAGTAATTAGGAATGATTTTCAATATCCTCTCAATATGATCATTAAATCCTTGCTGCTTATAAGATCCTCTATCTTACCAACTCCCTCAGCCTCCCCACAGGGGTCTGTTGCCTCTACTCATACTGATGGTAAAAAATCCAATGTGATTTTCACTCACTTTCTCTCCATATTTAATGTTTACTATGTTCCGTTCCCACTTTCTGAGCATATTCTAACATTGTTTGCAAATCTTTGCACTTCAGCTGTTTAACTGCCCTCATCATAACTAGTCTAGGTTCACATCTATGCGGGTGTGGGGCTGCATGTAAATAAATTGCACGCATTCCTGCACCTGGAGCAAAAACATGCTGCTGTTTAACAGACATGTGGGGATACCGTTAAAAGGCACTCCCACACATTGTAAACCGCATCACATTTACCCGTGCATGGAAATGCATGGTGCCATGCAGTTTCTGTGCAGCTGCAGATTTAGAGAACCTTTTCCCTGTGGGTACAGAAGCCTATTCAAATGAATAGGCTGCTGTGCCCACGCAAATGCGGCCCACAGGGAAACAGCATAGAGATGTGAACCTAGCCATCCTACTACCTACATCACTTACTTGCAGGGGCGTACCTAGAGCATTTGGCACCCTGGGCGGATCCTATATCTGGCACCCCCCAAACTTTAAAAAGTAAAACACCCCACTGTGCCCCCTGCATACCTCTGCATCCCCCACTGCTTGCCTGATTTTGCTGCCTGGCTCTGAGGAGCTCTTCCTCCTCAAAGAGGCCTTCTACTGCCCATTTATAGTACATTTGAGGCTGGGTTCACATATGTGAGAATTGGATGTGTTTTTAACCGCATCCAATTCGCATAACATGTGAATGTGACTGGCTTTCAATAGAGCTGGTTCACACATGTGCAGTTTTGAAAAGGGTCTTGTGCGTTTTTGGGTCTGGTTCAAATTCAGTTAAAAATTTGTCCCTTACCCGGTGAACAGAAATGGACTTCGGACTGCAAACCGCAGCCGCATATGTGTGAACCCAGCGTCAAACTTCTAATTTTAACCTAAATGTTTCAGATCTTTCTTTAAACGCTTGCCGACTGGCTCACGCCGATATACGTCAGCAAAATAGCACAGCTGGGCGAAACCCCGTATGTGCACGTCTTCCCCTTTAAGAGCCGCCAGAGGGCGCTACATGGCGGGGGAACCGATGCGCGCGGTCTGGCGGGCACGAACGCCCCCCGGCCACGTGCAATTGCATGCACGAAAGCCAGCACAGGGATTTGTGTGTGTAAACACAAATCCCTGTTCTGTCAGGGGAGAGGAGACATTTTGTTTGTTCTTACTAAGTAGGAACAACGATATGATCCTTCCCCCGTCAGTACTATCCCCATACAGTTAGAACACATCTAGGGAACACACATTCAACCTCTTGATCGCCCCCTGGTGTTAACCCCTTCCCTACCAGTGACATTTACACAGTAATCCGTGCATTTTTATAGCACAGATCGCTGTAAAAATGTTTTCCAAAAATATGTAGATGAATTGGCCTAAACGGATGAAGAATTAAAAAAAAAAAAAAAAAACATTTTTGGGGATATTTATTATAGCAAAAAGTAAAAAAATGATTTTTTTCAAAATTGTCGCTCTTTTTTTGTTTATAGCGCAAAAAAAAAAAAGCGCAGAGGTGATCAAATACCACCTAAAGAAAGCTATATTTGTGGTAAAAAAAATGATAAATATTTAATTTGGGTACAGTGTTGTATGACCCCGCAATTCTCATTCAAAGTGAAAGCTGACAATTGGTCTGAGCAGGAGGGGGGTTTAAGTGCCCAGTAAGCAAGTGGTTAAGGACTGCCCCTATATGAGCCTACTGCAGATCATCTATGTATACAGAGAATGACAGCGAGGTTTTACAACAGAGAATTATAGGACAAATCTTGGAATCATTTAGATTAACTAAAACAATGAAATAGTACCTACCTTACTATCCAAACAATTCTGCATTCAATTCGAAAGACCATTTTACTACATAGTAGTTGATAGATTTTAACCACTTGGCGCCCGCGCTATAGACATCTACAGCGCGGCTCCTACCTGCCGGTAGTGATGAGCCGAACACCCCCGGGTTCGGTTCGCACCAGAACCCGCGAACGGACCGAAAGTTCGCGCGAACATTAGAACCCTATTAAATACAATGGATGCAAACGTTCGGATTCTAAAGTGCTAATTTATAACAACTATTATCCATGTTATTGTCCGAAACAGAGTTTGGGAACCCGGCTTCTGCACCAGGGGACATGTATCAATGCAAAAAGAAGTTTTAAGAACGGACGTTTTCTGGGATCAGTCATTTTAATGATGCATAAAGTGAAAAAAAAAAAGTCAAATATTCCTTTAAATATTGTACCTGGGGGGTGTCTAAAGTATGCCTGTGAAGTGCCACGTGTTTCCCGTGTTTAGAACTGTCCCTGCACAAAATAACATTTCTAAAGGGAAAAAAGCCATTTAAAACTGCTTGCGGCTTTAATGCAATGTCTGGTCCCGGTAATATGGATGAAAATCTTTAGGAAAAATGGCATAGCTACCCCATCAACCCCCCCCCCCCCCCTACCCCAGCCCATTACCAGCCCCTTTGGGTCTTGTATGGATATTAAGGGGAACCCCGCACACAAAATAAAAAAGGACCTATATACTCTGAACAGCCGTATACAGGCGGTGCATACAAGACAGGGACTGTAGGTTTGTTCTTATGTAGAATCTGTTTATAATTTTGAACAGCTGCATTGTTTAAGTGGAGCTCCATGGCAAATAACCTTTTTTTTAGTTTTTTGTAAAACATAGGGAACGGTTATCAGCCCTGTCACATTTTTTTTTGCTGTCTGTGCCCCTGTTCAGAACATTTCACCTCACTTTGCGTCCCAATGACAACTGTTTTTGAAATGTGGTGTTTTTATTGAAACAAGGATTGCTGATAAAGCATCAGTAGAGAGGAGACACCTTTCTCCCATATTAATTCTTACAGGAGAGAATTTTCCTTCCAAGGGGTAGATTTCCTCTCACTTCCTGTTGTCTTCTTCCGTTTGCAAGTAGTAGTAGTTTGTAAGTTGGATGTTTGAAAGTAGGGACCTTCCGTATATACTCTGCAGAAATTGGCCCCTTAGGTGTTGGTGTTGGCACAACACTGAAAGCACTCACAGTTATTCTTGGTGGGTGCTGGAACGCCCTTCTGTCAAGTATAATATCAGGAATTGTAATAACATATAATTGTTGATCAGTGGTAGTAAAAATTGGGCCTTTGATGGTGGTGCTGGTGCCCCAACACTGTAAGGCCTGACAGTTACTCTTGGTGGGTGCAGCAATGGTCCCTGCTGTGAATTATTAGATCAATAATTATAATTGCATGCCCCTGTTGAACAGGGGCTGAAAAATTGGGCCTTTGGTGGTGGTGGTGGTGGTGATGGTGGTGCTGGTGCCACAACACTGTAAGGCCTGACAGTTACTCTTGGTGGGAGCAGCAATGCTCCCTGCTGTGAATTATTAGATCAATAATTATAATTGCATGCCCCTGTTGAACAGGGGCTGAATAATTGGGCCTTTGGTGGTGGTGGTGGTGATGGTGGTGCTGGTGCCACAACACTGTAAGGCCTAACAGTTACTCTTGGTGGGCGCAGCAATGCTCCCTGCTGTGAATTATTAGATCAATAATTATAATTGCATGCCCCTGTTGAACAGGGGCTGAAAAATTGGGCCTTTGGTGGTGGTGGTGGTGGTGGTGGTGATGGTGGTGCTGGTGCCACAACACTGTAAGGCCTGACAGTTACTCTTGGTGGGCGCAGCAATGCTCCCTGCTGTGAATTATTAGATCAATAATTATAATTGCATGCCCCTGTTGAACAGGGGCTGAAAAATTGGGCCTTTGGCACTGGTGGCACAACACTGCAACCCCTCACAGATACTGTACTTGGAGCACAGCAATGAGGCCTGTTGCAAAGTATTGCATCAAAAATTTTAATTACACGCCCCTGTTAAACAGGGGCTGAAAAATTGGGCCTTAGCCACTGGTGGCGTCACCCATAAACCAAAATGATCTTCCAAGCTATCATCGTTAATCGTATCATTGAGGAGGAGGATAGCCAGTCAACATAACAGCACAGGCACTCAGCATCAGCATCAGTCTTGAAGGGATGTGACATTTTAAAATCAATTAGTCTGTTATATCAGCATCTGGTGTGTGGTAGCTGGTGGTGATCCAAGACTGGTTCATCTTGATGAAAGTTAGTCGATCAACCGAGTCGGTGGACAGGCGCACCCTGTGATCCGTGACAAATCCTCCAGCAGCACTGAATGTGCGTTCTGAAAGAACGCTGGATGCAGGACAGGCCAGTAGCTCAATTGCATACTGTGCAAGCTCTGGCCAGTGATCCATCCTCAAGACCCAGTAAGCCAGAGGATTTTCGGTGGGGAAGGTGTCCAAGTCTGACCTTGCCCCTAGGTATTCCTGCACCATGTATATCAGACGCTGGCGATGGTTGCTCGAACCGATCATACTTTGGGGCTGCGGACTAAAGAATTGTCTGATCGCATCGGTCAGACGGCCACCTTCCCCACCGCTCCTTCTTTGACTGCCCGAAGCCTCAGCAACTCGTTGTCCAGGACCAGGAGTTTGTAACCTCCCAGTCTCTGGGAACGCGTTGCACAGACCTTTCTGCAAGGCCTCCCGGAGTTGTCTCATCCTCTGCTCCCTCTGCGACGGTACGATAAGGTCCGCAACCTTACCCTTGTACCGTGGATCAAGGAGAGTGGCCAGCCAGTAATGGTCCCTCTCCTTGATCCGAAGAATACGAGGATCCTTCCGCAGACTTTGCAGGATCAGGGAGGCCATGCAGCGTAGGTTAGCTGAGGCATTCAGTCCGGAGTCCTCTGGGTCACTAAGGACGACATGATCCGCAGCCACCTCCTCCCAGCCACGTACAAGTCCACTGGTTTCTTGGGACTGTAAATCATCCCTAAAAGACTGCTGCTGATGATGCTGAGTGCCAGCCTCCACCTCCATGCTGACACAATCCTCCTCCTCCTCCTCCTCCTCCTCCTCTTCCTGTGCGATGGGTGGGACAGAAGGAACACTGTCTGGGTAAAGGGGGCCTTGAGAGGCAAGGAAGTCCTCCTCTTCCTGCCTCTGTTCTGCCTCAAGTGCCCTGTCCATTATTCCACGCAGCGTGTGCTCCAACAGGTGGACAAGAGGTACAGTGTCACTGATGCATGCACTGTCACTGCTCACCATCCTCGTGGCCTCCTCAAATGGTGCCAGGACAGTTCATGCATCCCTGATCATGCCCCACTGGCGTGGTGAAAAAAACCCGAGCTCCCCTGACCCTGTCCTGGTGCCGTAGTCGCACAGGTACTCATTGATGGCCCTCTGCTGCGTGTGCAGCCGCTGCAGCATGGCCAACGTTGAGTTCCACCTGGTGGGCATGTCACATATAAGGCGGTTCTTGGGCAGGTTCAACTCCTTTTGAAGCTCAGCCAGGCGAGCACTGGCATTATAAGATCTGCGGAAATGCACACAGACTTTCCTGGCCTGCCTCAGGACATCCTGTAAGCCCGGGTACCTGCCCAAGAACCGCTGCACCACCAGGTTAAGGACGTGAGCCATACAGGGCACATGGGTCAGTTGTCCCTGTCGGAGGGCGGAGAGGAGGTTGGTGCCATTGTCGCAAACCACCATTCCTGGCTTAAGCTGGTGTGGCGTCAACCACCTCTCGGCCTGCCCCTGCAGAGCAGACAGGACCTCTGCCCCAGTGTGGCTCCTGTCCCCCAAACACACCAGCGCAAGCACGGCATGGCATATTTTTGCCTGCGTACTTGCGTAGCCCCTTGAACGCCTACGGAGCACCGCTGGTTCCGAGGACAAACCACAGGAAGAGGCCATGGAGGAAGAAGAAGAGGAGGGGGTGGAGGAGAGAGGTGTGTCACAACCAGTAGTAGCATTTTGGAGGCGTGGCGGTGGAACAACCTCCAACACTACTGCACCTTGTCCTGCATCCTTCCCAGCTGCCAAAAGAGTGACCCAATGGGCTGTGAAAGAAAGGTAACGTCCCTGTCCATGCCTGCTGGACCATGAGTCAGCGGTAATATGCACCTTACCGCTGACCGCCCTGTCCAGCGAGGCCAAGACATTGCCTTCCACATGCCTGTAGAGAGCCGGAATAGCCTTCCGTGCGAAAAAGTGTCGTTTGGGAACCTGCCACTGAGGAACCGCACATTGCACAAACTCACGGAAGGGGGCCGAGTCTACCAACTGAAAAGGCAGCAGTTGAAGCGCTAGCAATTTAGCCAAGCTAGCATTCAACTGCTGGGCATGTGGATGGCTGGGAGTGAACTTCTTTCGACGGTCCAGCAGCTGGGGCAGGGAAATTTGCTGCTAGAATCGGACGTTGGTGTACTGCTAGCAGAGTGCCCGCAAGTACTTGCCTGTGAAACACCTAATTCTACACCTTCATTCCTCTCAGAGCAGGTTTCAGAGAGGAGTGAAGGTATAGTGGGGTTGGAGATCCCAGCTGATGCGGTGCAAGAAAAGGTCAGCTTTGTTCTTTGGTGTGGGTCTTTAAGGTAGGCTTGCCAACGAGCTGCATGGCAGGTCAACATATGTCTGATCAAGCATGTGGTGCCCAAGCGGCTGATGTTTTGGCCACGCGATATACGCTTCAGACATATGTTGCAAACAGCAGCTGTGCGATCTGATGCATTCGCCTGAAAAAAGGCCCACACCAAAGAACTTTTTGAATGACGGGCAGAGGCAGCGCCCTGCACAGGCGGAGCTCTGCGGTGTGATTCCGTCGGTGTGCTGCCCATACGCTGGCCACTCAAGGGCATCCTGCCTCGTTGGAGATGTGCCTCCTCCTCATCCTCCTCCTCCTCCTCTCTCCTATTAGGCACCCACGTGGAGTCAGTGACCTCATCATCCCCTCCCTCCTCATCACTGGAGCCAATCTGGCAGTATGCTGCAGCTGCTGGAACATGACTGCCAGATTGGTGTCCTTCTTGAGCATCCCCTCTCTCTGCTCTCACGCTGCTGGGTATCATCATCAGATCCTTCCAAACGCTGGGCATCCTCCTGGAGCATGTACCCAACACTGTGCTCAAACAGTTCTGGGGACTTCTCAGGAGGAGGGCATGGTGGGTCTAGGGAAGGATTGACTAATGAAGATAATGATACCAGAGAAGAGGACGCTTTGGCAGCTGCTTTGCCAGTACCCTGAGCCTGGGTGAGAGAGGATGAGGAGGATGAGGTGGGCTTGGTCATCCACTCTACCAAGTCTTCGGCATGATGTGGCTCAACATGTCCAGCTGCCGAAAACAAGGACAAGCGTGTCCCATGGCCATGTGCTGATGACAATGCACCGCGTACACGACCAGCACTGTTGCCCCCAGACACAGAGCCTGCTTGCCCTCTTTTTTTGCCTCCTGACTGTCTGCCTCTCCTTGGTTGCCTTCCAGACATTTTAATGGATGGCCTGCAGGGAGATGGGAAAAACAGCAATAAGGGCTACCTTCAGGTGTATATTGTGCAGGAGGCTTAGCAACAATGACACTGACACTGTCCCCTGCCTATCCTTCTCTGTCCCTAAACACAAGGATTGAAAATATGGTTCAGCAAAAAAGTTTTAGAACAGAATAGCACACTGACACTTTCCCTCACTGTCCTACTCTGTCCCTCCCTACAAACAAGATTTAGCACAGAATAGCACACTGATAATTTCTACGAGTGTCCTTCTCTGTCCCTCAACTCAAGGATTGAAAATATGGAACAGCAAAATTGGTTTAGAACAGAATAGCACACTGTCAGTTTCACTCACTGTACCTCTCTGTCCCTCAACTCAAGGATTGAAAATATGGAACAGCAAAATTGGTTTAGAACAGAATAGCACACTGTCAGTTCCCTCACTGTACCTCTCTGTCCCTCAACTCAAGGATTGAAAATATGGTTCAGCAAAATAGTTTTAGAACAGAATAGCACACTGTCAGTTTCCCTCACTGTACCTCTCTGTCCCTCAACTCAAGGATTGAAAATATGGAACAGCAAAATTGGTTTAGAACAGAATAGCACACTGACACTTTCCCTCACTGTACCTCTCTGTCCCTCAACTCAAGGATTGAAAATATGGTTCAGCAAAATAGTTTTAGAACAGAATAGCACACTGTCAGTTTCCCTCACTGTACCTCTCTGTCCCTCAACTCAAGGATTGAAAATATGGAACAGCAAAATTGGTTTAGAACAGAATAGCACACTGACACTTTCCCTCACTGTACCTCTCTGTCCCTACAAACAAGGATTAGCACAGAATAGCACACTGTCACTGACACTCTCCCTACCTATCCTTATTTGTCCCTAAACACAAGGAATCCAGGATTAGTAAAGGAAAAAAAATGACACTGTCCCTGCCTATGCTTCTCTTTCCCTGCTCCGGAACACACTACACAAGGCCGCCGCGCTGGCGGCCTTTTATAGTGTGGGGCGTGTACTAAACCCCATCAGCAATAATTGGCCACAGGCATCCTGCCTGTGGCCAATCATTGCTCTCCTCGCTGCCGGCGCTGTGATTGGCCAAGCATGCGGGGTCACAGTGCATGCTTGGCCAATCACAGCGCCTGGATGACACTGTGATGGCGTAGTGCATTGTGGGCCGTTCGCGTCACTCGAATTTGGCGCGAACGGCCCAAATCGTTCGATCTTCGTCGAACGATCGAACAGCCGATGTTCGAGTCGAACGTATGTTCGACTCGAACACGAAGCTCATCCCTACCTGCCGGGTGGACGTCCTCTGTTTACTTCCGCGATGCGCGCTGCGGCGGTGCGCATCGGGGAAAAGCTGTGCCCGCCGTGTCACGCGGGTGCTGATGCGCGATGTCCGCCGGGTACCCGCGATCGGCAGTCGCAGAGCCAGGGACGTGGATCTCTGTGTGTAAACACAGAGATCCACATCCTGTCAGGGAGAGGAGACCGATGGTGTGTCCCTTGTACATAGTAACAACCATCGGTCACCTCCCCCAGTCAGTCCCCTCCCCCCACAGTAAGAATCACTCCCAGGGAACACATTTAACCCCTTGATCGCCCCCTAGTGTTAACCCCTTCACTGCCAGTCACATTTATACAGTAATTAGTGCATATTTATAGCACTGTTCGCTGTATAAATGTGAATGGTCCCAAAATAGTGTCAAAAGTGTCCGATCTGTCCGCCGCAATATCGCAGTCCTGACAAAAATTGCAGATATCCGCCATTACTAGTGTAGCGCACCCACCTATCCCCCTCCTGCATTAAACTCGGCTCCTCGCAGGGGGGAGACAGGCACACCGCACCACAAGCCCATACCCTCCTGTGTTAAGAGGTTAGGCGGTGTTGTTTTTGGGCCTTGTCTGCAGCCAGAGTCCAAAGTCCTCCTGAGAATGATTCTCACCTCTACAGTGGGTAGATGCAAGTTCTTAACTTCGGAAATAAAAATAAATATTGCGCTAATGTGAAAAAAATAAAAAAATAAAAGAATCAAAAAGCTGCTACACAACAATGTAACAAAAATTGTAAACGAAATGGGTATAAAGAAAGTAGCGCTGAAAAGTGGGAGTAAAAACAAATCAATGTCTCTCTGAATAGGTGAAAACCTGAGTGAAAAAATGTAGATATGTATCTCAACAACTAATCATATTGTGCATACGTGGATAGAAAGTCCGTGATATCCAACATAAAAAATCATGGAAATAAATATAATGTGTCCATCCAAAACATATATAAAATTATGGTGAGGAAAAAGACATGTAGGCCATATGGGTCATCAGGGAAAAGACATCTTCCGACTCTATATAATAGATGGAATACTCTTACCAGAGCCGGTGGATCTGCCTGTCGATGACAACAGATCACGTGAGCGTAGAAAATCCAGCTCCAGGACCAATCGACTTGTCTGATGACTCGTATAGGGTTGGAATCTCAGTCTTAGCCGTTGCAACTCAGTAATCCTCGGCTCCAAATCTTGATAGAAAATCCAGAGTGTATGGGACCGAACTGGGTTCACCGGATATCAGCCATATTCCAATGGGTATGAAGGTGATTTAACCCAAAAAGAACCCCGGTTGGGGATAACTGAGAAATATAAAGTGGTTCCAGAGGAAGCTCTCTCCAACTGGTATTATCAAGCACGTATGTAAACTGTACAAGCGTTAATGGCGTGATTTTCTATCAAGATTTGGAGCCGAGGATTACCGAGTTGCAACGGCTAAGACTGAGATTCCAACCCTATACGAGTCATCAGACAAGTCGATTGGTCCTGGAGCTGGATTTTCTACGCTCACGTGATCTGCTGTCATCGACAGGCAGATCCACGGGCTTTGGTAAGAGTATTCCTTCTATTATATAGAGTCGGAAGATGTCTTTTCCCTGATGACCCATATGGCCTACATGTCTTTTTCCTCACCATAATTTTATATATGTTTTGGATGGACACATTATATTTATTTCCATGATTTTTTATGTTCGATATCACGGACTTTCTATCCACGTTTACACAGTATGATTAGTTGTTGAGATACATAGCAACATTTTTTCACTCAGGTTTTCACCTATTCAGAGAGACATTGATTGGTTTTTACTCCCACTTTTCAGCGCTACTTTCTTTATACCAAGTTCTTAACTTCCCCAGGAACGTAAATGTCCACACTAGCTGAAAGTCCAACTCAATATTTATTTTCACTTGCACAACACATAGTCTCTTGGATAGAAGATAGGTTGGAGCAAAGACACAGGACAGCTTAAGGTGTGGAGGAGGTCCAGGCACAAACGTAGCTCAAACTCTTCTGACTGTTTTAGGTTTCTCAAACTGTTTTTGGCGCACAATCTCTGCCACAGACCATGAGGTTGGTCCCTGCCACAGACCTGGTGGATAAGGTCACTGCCACTGACCTGGTGAACCTTGGTTTCTTCCTAGGACATAGCCCCTTTCAGGGAGAAGACGTACCCCCAGAGAGTCAACAGACCCCTTCCTTCACCGTGACCACAGCATCGGTCCCTCGGAACAGATCCTCCCTCCTCTTAGGGTGCGGGTCCCCTCGCAAGGTGGCACCCTGGACTCCTTGATCCCTAGTGGACCCCAGCCGAAGATTGCTGGGCCCCGGGCCGTTGCTGCAGCTCCTGGGCCTCCGTACCCATGTAGCCAGAAACGGGGAGGTAGTACCTCACCCCAGGCTAAAGGTGCCTGAGGTGGAACTGGAACAAGGCCTCCGGGCCTAGGGCACCCGGAGATGACACACACACACCCAGGCTGAAGGTGCCTGGGTGCGGATGACCCACACACACACACACACCCAGGCTGAAGGTGCCTGGGTGTGGACGACCCCTTTTTAGAAGATGTCTGCCCCTTTTATACCCTCTCCCAGCATGCACAGCAGGTTCCCCGCCCCACCGTACGGCTGCCGAGAGGGGACACAAAAGGCACAGCACTGAGCTTGCAGTTCAAACCTGGCCCAGAATGGCAGTGCCACCCACCGGCCACAGGGAACATATCACCAGCATTAACCCCTGAGAACAAAAATGGTCCATAACTCCTAACAATTCAAGGTGTCTGAGCCTGGTTACCACTCAGACACTTCCCCTAAATTGAACACCCCGCTACACTAGTAAAAAAAAAAAAAAAAAAAAAAAAAAAAAATCTATCCCCTATTTTGTAGACACTATAACTTTTGCGCAAACCAATCACTATAAGCTTATTGCAATTTTTTTTTTTTTACCAAAAATATGTAGAAAAATATGTATCGGCCTAAACTGAGAAAAAAAAAATATGGGATATTTATTATAGCAAAAAGTAAAAGATATTGTGTTTTTTTTCAAAATTGTCGCATTTTTTTGTTTATAGCGCAAAAAATAAAAACCGCAGAGATGATCAAATACCACCAAAAGAAAGCTCTATTTGTGGGAAAAAAAGGACGTCAATTTTGTTTGGGAGCCACGTCGCACGACCGCACAATTGTCATTCAAAACTTGACAGTGCTGAAAGCTGAAATTTCGCCTGGGCAGGAAGGGGGTATATGTGCCCAATAAGCAAGTGGTTAAAGGAGATCATACAATCAATATTAACCTGTGTGCTAAAAAAATGAATAAAAAAAAAAGAAAATGATATTTTTTTATATTTTGTTATAAAATTTTGCAAACAGGTAATTTTTCTCCTTCATTGATGAACGCTGATGGGCTGCACTGATGGGCACCGATAAGGTGGCACTGGTGGGCACTGATAGGCGGCACTGATAGGCGACACTGGTGGGCACTGAGAGGTGACACAGAGGTGGCATTGATAGGTGGCACTGGTGGGCACTGAGAAGTGGCACTAATAGGTGGCATTGATAGGTGGCACTGATGGGTGGCAGTGATGGGCACTGATGGGTGTCAGTGATGGGCACTGGGTGGCAATGATAGTCGGCACTGCTAGGTGGCACTGATTGGCACCACTGGTGGGCATTGATAGGTGGCACTTGTGGGCATTGATATGTGGCCCTTTTGTGGCCCTTGTGGGCATTGATAGGTGGCACTGGTGGGCACTGGAAGGTGGCACTAGCAGGGAGTATTGATTGTACAATTGAGGCAGATGTGCCTCCTTCCTCTTCGGGACCGATGTCCCTTCCACATAAGCCGGTGATCAGCTTTTTTTTCTCCTCACGCTATCAGCGTGAGGAGAAAAAGAAACGATTACCGAGCTTTTGTTTGAAACACGTAATCAGCTGTCATTGCAGGGAGCGGCCGTCTCAGCTGAGATGGCCATCAGTCGAGGCAGCTGGCGGATCCAGGCTTAGGGAGTTGGGATGACGTGGACCTCAGACCGCTCTCCACTGAAACCGGGTCACAGGAGTGCAAAACGAATTACACTCCTGTGACCCAGAGGAGAAGCCCAGCCAATCAAGCTCAGGCTGGACCTCTTTTTTTAAGCTTTGACAAAAAAATGGAAGCTGATTGGTTTCTATGCAGATCTGCGCCAGATTTTGGACTCTCCAGTTTAGTAAATCAACCCCCGTTGTCTTGCATGTTCACATGCTCAGGTTACAGAGTCATGAATAAGATATGTATAATGAGTATATGGAGTTTTCTAGCGAGGCCGACAGTCATATTTGAAAGTAAGAATTTGATTGGCTGTGTTCAACAATGGAATGAGTGTAATGTACATTTTAATACCTATATGTTTTAAAACATCTGTTGTAGGAGAAATTCTAAAGAGAGCATTACAAATTCATTACTTATTTCTTTAATCCAGTACTACTTCATGCAGACTGGCTATCTTTGTGACAGGGTTAATACAAGGTATTATGATATAGATTTTCTGGTGATTCATCCATGTCTTATCCATCTCTGCTTCTACCTAACCCAAGTGAATTGCTGTTTATTCTACCCTGCAATTTATAAAAGTGACGTAAATTGTTCTTTTGTGTTCAAGGTCAGTTCTTTCTGCTCTCTGCCACCTCAATGTTTTCTCAGTGCAAATAATTCATCATAATAATAACTTCATTCAAGTGCTTAAGTGCTGATAAGTTGGCTGTTAGTGTAACACAACAGTCACATTTCAGGGAACTTATAGGGGCAGATTTACTTAAAGAGTAGAGTGTGTTCACTTTGCAAAGTACATTTTTACTTTGCAATGGAATCGTCACTTAGCTTAGTGAAAATTTATTTTGCATATAAAAAACAAATTTTATGCAAAAAAAAAAAAAAAACGTATTTATGCTCGCAAATGGATAATGAACAGCTTCCCTCTTATTCACAAAGTGAAGTGAAAATGTATTTTGTAAAGTGAACATGCTGTACGCCTTACATAACCAAATTAATGGTGCGCTAATACAATAAGTGAAAAAGATTATATATAATGACCTGGTTCACTTAAAATAGTGAAAATACACAAAACAATAATAGGATTAATTACATTTTCACCAGAGTGTTAAATTACTAAAGATTATATATTGATGATATTAACACGTAACAAACATAAAAAACTGGATAATCTGAAAAAAAGTCCATATATGTCATCCCTACTGAAGCTTAGTAGTTCTTATTTCAGCAGTTGCTCTGCAAAATCTTAAATGACATGGCCTGATATAGAGAGACCACTAGCAGAATGATCTATTGCCCTATTGCCCTGTATATGATTGATTTATATAAATAAAATATAACAGCAATTGCTTCAAATCAAATCAAATTTATATTTATATATTAATTTCAAATCAATCAGTTGAAACAGTCTTATCAATGCGCTAATATTTGTTCCCTGCTTAGTATTGCTGCACAATGATTGTGCCTTGCTGAACCACTTGTTTCATTCCAAATGTATCAGACAGTGGTTGTCTGGTAGAAAACAATAGATTTTTTTTTTACGGTCTGTTATTATGTGAAACATGGACAATACTGATTGCCAGAGATCTGATCATTTACTAGGTAAGTTAGAGAAGTGATGGGTTGTTGTGTAATGGTGAGAAAAATGTACTTTATTATTTTGAGTAAAAAAAAAAAAATGTGATTTAGCTATGGCAACCTGTACCCTATTCATTGAAATAAACTGTAATTATCAGTGACAAGTTCACTCGGCAAGCAGGTGTACCTATGGTAATGCCTATGCACAGGATGCAGTTTAGCACATTCGTTTCTTGAGAAGGGCATCCAGAAATGAGAGCTGTTTCTCCATATGAAAAGGGCACATCACAATCTGCAAAGGTTAACCATAACAAAGTTTGGAAAGTTGGGCCTTATCACGTGGTCATTGTTCGTAATAAAGAAATATTTGGCTCTAGAAGGCAGGCAACAAGATGAAAAATGTGTATAGGAAATATTTACGTAGTGAGGAGCGTGCAGATGGGGGATCCTGGATTGATGTTATGTGGGAGGAAGACAAGACACCTTCCTGTCATTCTTCCAGAGCGTGCACCACTATTAAACAGGAGATTGATTTTCCATTTATTTCTACGCTCTGCAGGACATTGTATTTTTAACAAGCACATGGCTGGTCAATTAGAATGGTGTGGAATGTCATTTGAAAATATTCATACTGTCAGGAATTGTGGCGTTTCCCCGTCCTTCCACGTATAAAATGGAAAACAGGGAAGATCCAAGATTCCAAATGTGATATCTCTAATTCCAATTCTGGTGTTACTTTACTACTCGTCTTACTGTATACAAAGAGTATTCTTTATCT
Organism: Rana muscosa; assembly: GCA_029206835.1. Lineage (NCBI taxonomy): Eukaryota > Metazoa > Chordata > Amphibia > Anura > Ranidae > Rana > Rana muscosa. The sequence continues at coordinate 201,591,816 of CM055123.1, forward strand.
GCCATCTGACAGTTTGCATGATCCGCTTACCAGTTCAACACAGCGCAAGTGGAAAGCCTTCCCCCTATTCACAGCAATATGTCTAAGTGCCCCTAGGAACATTAGTAAAGACAATCTCATTTCCACATCATAATGTTATTAGACATTTGTTATGATTTTATCATTTTACATTAAAGCCATATTTTTTTTTTTACATTTCCATAAAAACTTTGTCTGAAATACTGTACCAAAGGTAGTAAGTAACCTGTGATGCTCATTGCTCAGTCCAAAGACTCCACATACCACCATTGTTCACTGGCCAGCAGATCTTGCTGGATGATACAAATGATGGACTTCATACTATCTGTGATTTTATCACTCGTTTTGTGAGTATGCATTTTTATCCTTTAAGGAACTTCAGTGTCGCAAAGGTAATGCGCAAGGCTGGTGCGCCCTCTGTTCCTTTTTCCTTTAAGACCCCTTTCACACTGAGGCAGTTTTCAGGCTCTTAGCGCTAAAAAAAGCACCTGTAAATTGCCTCTCAAGTCATGCCAGTGTGAAAGCCTGAGTGCTTTCACACTGGGGCGGTGCGCTTGCAGAACTGGAAAAGTCCTGCAAGCAGCATCTTTGGGGCAGTGTGGGAGCGGTGTATACAACCGCTCCCACACCGCCCCTGCCCATTGGAATGAATGGGCACTGCTTCCGAAGCGCTGCATCACAGGCCTTTTCAACCCCTTCCTGGGGGTTAAAGCCATGCTACCGCCTAAAAAGCATCCGCACTGCCCCAGTGTGAAAGTAGCCTTATGCTGCGTACACACGATCGGAATTTCTGACAACAAATGTTCGATGTGAGCTTTTGGTCGGATATTCCGACCGTGTGTAGGCTCCATCGGACATTTTCTGTCTGAATTTCCGACAGCTGGATCTCAATTTTTCCGACAACAAAAGTTCTTGTCGGAAATTCCGACCGTGTGTATTCATTTCCGACGCACAAAAATCCTACGCATGCTCTGAAGCATTGAACTTCATTTTTCTCAGCTTGTTGTAGTGTTGTACGTCACCGCGTTCTTCACGTTCGGAATTTCCGAGCAACATTTGTGTAACCGTGTGTATGCAAGACAAGTTTGAGTGAACATCTGTCGGATTTGTTGCTATAATAAATATCCCCCAAAAAATATATAAAAAAACTAATTTTTTCCTCAGTTTAGGCCGATACGTATTTTTCTACATCTTTTTGGTAAAAAGAAATCATCATAAATGTATATTGATTGGTTTGCGCAAAAGTTATAGTGTCTACAAAATAGGGGATAGAATTATGTCATTTTTTTTATTAATTCGATTTTTATTAGAAAAGGCGGCAATCTGCAATTTTTTATCGTGACTGCGAAATTATGGTGGACACATCGGACACTTTTGACGCTATTTTAAGACCATTGTCATTTTATACAGCGATCAGTGCTATAAAAATGCACTGATTACTGTGTAAATAACACTGGCAGGGAAGGGGTTAACCACTAGGGGGTGAGGAAGGGGTTAAGTGTGTCCTAGGGAGTGATTCTAACTGTGGGGGGGGTGGGCTTCCTGTGACACAACACTGATCACTGTTCCCGATGACAGGGAGCTGTAGATCAATGTCCTGTCACTAGGCAGAACAGGGAAATGTCTTGTTTACATAGGCATCTCCCTATTCTGCAGTTCTGTGACATGATCGCGGGACACTGGCGGACATAGAGTCCGCGGGCACGGTCACGGAGCTCGCAGCAGGGGCGCGCGCCGCTGGCGTGCGAAATTTAAAGCAACGTACAGGTACGTTGCTTAGCACAGCCGTGACATTCTGCCGATGTATAAGTACAGGAGGCGGTCGGCAAGCGGTTAAACTGAGTAAGGGTTCTTTACTGTTAGAGCAAGCAGCTGCAAAAATCTTTATGAAAGGGAAGAACTTTATATGTCCCTGCTACAGGGCATCATGGCAGGGGGCCTTAATAAACAGATTGCAGGTGAGAAGGGGTTGATTATGGAAAGACCTTTTTAATACCTCTTGGATCTTTCATCTGGGAGCTTTTGGTATTGGAGTCCCTGGCACTGCCAAGCTAGAATTGGAAAGTTTCTTTCTCTGCACTGACAAAGAAGTCTCACTCCCCCTCTTGCATCCTCTGGTCTGTAGTATAGATGAAAATGGTTGTAGCTGGCGAGCAGGCATTTGGCCTGAAGTGTAGAAATCTTACTGCTGGAGTCTCACCGTTTTTAAATAAATTTGATGGCTAATTCAGCCCGTCTGCCCCAAACTGAACTATAAATATTGGCTAGAATGCCAAAGCGGGCAAAAGCATTGGGGCCCGCTTTCTTGGGACTGGGGCCACCTGGCCCCTCGGTGGGGTAGTTAAGGGGTTAAGGAGTATTAGGTGAGGGGAGGGGCAGTACTGTCCCTTTAATGAACTTATGGGTCAGGTGTGGGCGGGCCAATAGCGGTCCGGAAGAAGGTTCTGGTTCCCCAGGTGGCTATTTAAGGGCCGCAGAGGGTCCAGGGCGTCCTCTGCAGCAACCCAGGAAGAAGAAAGAAGAGCTGCGCTTACCAGTATGGAGGACCTGATCCGAGGATTCGTTGAAAGAGCAGAGAGCCGGGGGGGGAGGCCTGGCTGCGGCGGTGCCTGGAGATGCCCCTGGAGGAAGACGCGCCAGCGATGGTGGAGGAGGTAGGACGGCAGCGTGGTGGCGGAGCAGCGGAACCCTCCCCTAGGCGGCTCACACGCCGAAGTGTAGCCCCGGAGCGGCAGACAAGGGAAGAGGAGTGCCGTGACCCCGCGGCAAGTGCAGGGGCGGTCGGCGAAGAGGCGGAGCCCAGGCGGCGGCCTGGGCAGAAGAAGAGACTTCATTCAAAGTCCCCTGCAAGGAGGCGGGGCAGGAGCTCCGGGCCTCAGGGGGGAAGAGCGAGAAGAATGGTGCCGCCTGCCTCGGGGCGCCGGACGTCAGGCGGCAGCTCCATCTCAGCTGCTGGCTCTGCAGGATGGCCTGGTCCCAGGCTCAGTGTTCAACGCAATACAGACAGGCCCGGCGGTGCATGCTGTAGCAACACCTATGTCAGCGCCTGTGCCAGCAGCCAAAATTCCAGTTACTGTATCTGCTACGGTGACAAGTGCAGTACCCGCCTCAGCAGCTCCGGTGCCAGCGCTAATATCGGGTCCAGTGCCAGGTCCAGCACCAGTCCCAGCTCCGGTGGCACAGGGTGAGTTAAGGCATAATGTGACTTCTGATGTAATGGTTTACCTGTCTGCTATCTCTGCTGCTCTTTCTTCTGCTGGTATTCCTATTCCTGCTCTCCCTGCTGCTATTGCACCTACTTTGGTTTCTTCTCCCTGTTCTTTCCATCCCCCTAATGATTCTACTCCAGTGTCTGACAGTGCGTCAGGTAGTTATGTGTACGGCCCAGACTTGCGCTTGCCTAGGGAGACGGCTAGAAGGTCAGTCCCGGAGGTGAGTATGAAAGAGGTATTGCCGTGTGAGATGTCCCCATTGGGGTATCACCTGCCGGGGTCAGTAAAGAATAACATTTGGGCTGGAGAATTTGTTGATATGTTATCCCTTCTCCCAGCAGCTAAGGATTTTATTTTTAAGACAGAAAAGAAGGGGGAGGACGGGCAGGAGGAGGATAGGCGCAGGCCGGTGGCTCGCTCTTTTAATAACTGGTTGCAGGCATTTTTTGTTTTTGCCAGTGTAATGGTCGAGAGACACCCAGAGCTGAGCGGGGGCCTTTTCCAACATATGGATCATGTGTTGGAAGCCTATAAAAGTTTTGGCGGTTTGGGTTGGTACTTCTACGACGAATCATTCCGCCAGAAACTGGCGGTGCATCCATCATCGAGATGGGGGATGAAGGACGTAGGCCTATGGCTTAACTTGATCGTTCCTCAGAGACCAACGGTGGGTAAGTTGAGCCAGGGTGCCGCTAGTACCTCTGGGTACCGCAGAGGGTGCTGCTTTGCTTTTAACGAAGGTTCTTGCCGCTTTAATGCGTCGTGCAAGTATAAGCACGAGTGCTCGGCCTGTGCGGGGCCCCACCCGATGGCTAAATGTTTCCAGGAGACTGCGCCGCAGTCGTCGCGGGATATTTTTCCAAAGAGCCTGCACGCCAGTGAGGCTGGAAAACATGCGCCCCTGGTTGGAGCTGTACCCAAACAGGGAGAAGGCACGTTTATTAATTGAAGGTTTTTCATTTGGTTTTCCCCTTCCGTTTTTTTCAGGCACGGGCTGTGCGGTGATTGAGAATTTAAAGTCAGTTCAGCGGTTTCCGGAGATAGTACGGGAGAAGGTTTTGAAGGAAGTTGCGGAGGGGCGGATGGCAGGGCCTTTTTCTGAGCCGCCCTTCCCTAACTTCAGGATCTCACCAATTGGGGTAGTGCCAAAAAAGGAGCCGAACGCCTTCCGTTTGATTCAGCACCTCTCTTTCCCAAAGGGGGGTTCGTTGAATGACGACATTGACGGTCACTCCTGTTCGGTGGTTTACGCAACATTTGAAGAAGCCATTGGCAAGGTTAAGGCACAAGGCCGTGGGGCGCTGGTAGCAAAAGCAGACATTAAGTCGGCTTTCCGGCTATTGCCCATTGCTCCGGCGGCTTTCTGTTCTTTGGGTTTTTGTTTTGAGGGTGCTTATTTTTTCGACAAGTGCCTCCCAATGGGGTGCTCTTTGACTTGTACATATTTTGAGTCATTTTCCACGTTCCTGCATTGGGTCATGAGTTTTGAGACAGGCCAGGACACGGTGGTGCATTATTTAGACGATTTTTTGTTTGTCGGCCCGGCAGAATCTCCGCTCTGCTCCCATTTGTTGAGTTTGTTTACAGTGATGGCAGGCCACTTTGGTGTTCCTCTGGCGAGCGAGAAGACTTGTCTGCCGACAACGCGGTTGGAATTCTTAGGAATCCACATGGACACTGAGGCTATGGAGTTTAGCCTGCCTATGGCGAAGGTGGTGAGGACGCGGAATCTTATCGCCTTTTTCTTGAGACGCCGGAAGGTGCTTTTGAAGGAAATGCAGTCGTTACTGGGCCTTCTGGCTTTCGCTTGCAAAATCATGCCGGTAGGGAGGATATTTTCGCGTCGTTTATATCTCGCCACTTCCGGGTTGAAATCCCCGTCCGCGCACATCCGGTTGACGGGAGCGCTTAAGGATGACTTGCTGGTATGGGCCGATTTCTTGGCAGAATTCAATGGTAGATCCTTTTTTCAGTCGGATTTTGTTTTTGCGCCAGATTTTCATTTATTTACCGACGCGGCGGGCTCCAAGGGTTTTGGGGCAATTTGGGGGTCTCATTGGAGTTGTGGTACCTGGCCGGAGGCTTGGGTCCGCAAGAGGGCTATGAAGAACATTGTGCTCCTCGAGCTATTTCCAATACTGGTGGCAGTCTCACTGTGGGGCCGTTTTTTTGCCAATAAGCGGATTTTGGTGGAGACCGACAATAAGGGGGTCCTTTTTGCGATCAACTGTCTTTCTTCAGGTTCTCTGTTGGTTGGTAAAATACTGCGCCATTTGGTCTTTTTATGCCTGAAATTTAATATATGGATTAAGGCACGGTATACGCCAGGAGTGCTGAATGTGGTTGCTGATTCTCTCTCCCGTTTACAGATGCAGCGTTTTCGACGGTTGCTTCCGGAAGTGGACGAGGAGGGCACGCCCTGCCCGGACTACCTATGGGAGTTGATCTGACTCCGGTGTTTGAGGTTATCAGACAATCAGTCGCCCCTCATACATGGGTGGAGTATTCTGCTGCATGGAGGAAATGGGTGGCTTTGCCTGGGATGCACCCTCTGAAGCGGCTATTTTGGCCTTTCTGGTTTCTTTGATGGAACGGCAGTTGTCTCACAGTTACATTGCAAAGACGCTGGCGGGGGTATCCTTTTTCTTGCGATTGCGGCAGCTCCCGCCTTGCTCTAGTTTTTTCTCAGTGAAGCAGGCATTGAAGGGTTACAAAAAACATCATTTCACCCCGGATGGGCGGAGGCCCATTGGTCGGTTGTTACTAGGACGGATCTGCGAGGTGACGTTGGTGGTGTGTTTTACAGAATATGAGGCGTTGCTGTTTCAAACTGCATTCGTGTTGGCTTATTTTGGAGCATTTCGGGTCTCAGAATTGGTTCCAGGTTCCAAGAGGTGTTCTCGGGGCATGTTAGCCGAGCATGTGCTGGTAGAAGATGGAAAGGTGTACCTTTTTCCTGCGGCAATCCAAAAGGGACCAACTGGGGCGGGGGGAATGGGTGACGTTATCAGCAGGCGAGGTTAGCTCGCTGTGCCCAGTAGCAGTGGTTAGCCGTTTTTTGTTAGTTCGTCCCCGGGGGGGTGGTCATTTGTTGATACATAGGGATCGATCCCCGGTTACTAAATATCAGTTTACATATGTACTGCAGCGCTGCCTGGCTCAGTTGGGTCTGGACAAATTGAAATTCTCCTCCCATTTATTTAGGATAGGGGCTGCGTCTGGCGCAGCTGATCAGGGTCTCCCGGCTTCGGCCATTATGGGTTTGGGTAGATGGTCGTCCGTCTGTTTTTAAGCGTTATGTCAGACCTAATCTTTTCTTTTAATTCATAGGTTTTCATCATTATGTTTGGATTCTGGGCCATTCCTATATCTTCTGGACACGAAAGCGTGCGGCTCAGCATAGGTATTCAACTAATTTGTCCCTACAGCCGGAATCCTACACTTTGTACTGGAAAGGTGTGCGTGGCATGAAGTGGCACCAACTGTATGGTCATTTATCACAATTATGTCAAGTCTGGCCCCTCCCCTCGATAATAATAGTCCATTTAGGGGGGGACGATTTAGGAAACACCCGAACGTTAGAGTTGTTAGCGGCGATTAAGAGGGATCTTTATCGTTTCCATTTAACTTCCCCAGGTACAACCATCATATTCTCGGAGATCGTGCCACGCATGTGTTGGCTATCTTCTCCGTTGAGTAGGGTGATGGAAAAATGAGGAAGAGGATTAACCGAGCAATGGCTAATTTTATACCATCATTAGGAGGTTTTTCGTATCGGTACGTGGATCTGGAAGGGGGGATCCCAGGCTTGTACCGACAGGACGGGGTCCATCTTTCAGATGTGGGTTCTGATATATTTAACCTCGGATTGCAATACAGTATTGAGAGGGCCGCGTATGTGGGGTAGGCCGGGCTTGTTGCTCAAGTCCGGCTGGTGGGGACATATTTGGTGATGTTACAGTGATGCTGCCCGAGTTCCAAAAACTGGGCAGAGTTTATGTGAATGGTTTATGGTTTATTATATATATGAGACAAGTTTCAATTATAATAGTTATGTTGAAAACTGTGGTAAACCAATAAAGTGTCGCGGCCTTTTTATGCCAAATAAACATGTTGTGGTGTTTGGTTTATGGGTTTGTGGTACCTGGGGTATAGGTGGGGGGCGGGTGTGGCCTACAGTCCCATGCCAAAGCGGGCAAAAGCATTGGGGCCCGCTTTCTTGGGACTGGGGCCACCTGGCCCCTCGGTGGGGTAGTTAAGGGGTTAAGGAGTATTAGGTGAGGGGAGGGGCGGTACTGTCCCTTTAATGAACTTATGGGTCAGGTGTGGGCGGGCCAATAGCGGTCCGGAAGAAGGTTCTGGTTCCCCAGGTGGCTATTTAAGGGCCGCAGAGGGTCCAGGGCGTCCTCTGCAGCAACCCAGGAAGAAGAAAGAAGAGCTCCCTCCCTCCCTTCCCTCGTCGCGACATTTTATGTGGTAGGGTCACCCCGGAAGCGGGGGGGACATATTTGGTGATGTTACAGTGATGCTGCCGAGTTCCAAAAACTGGGCAGAGTTTATGTGAATGGTTTATGGTTTATTATATATATGAGAAGTTTCAATCATAATGGTTATGTTGAAAACTGTGGTAAACCAATAGTGTTGCGGCCTTTTTATGCCAAATAAACATGTTGTGGTGTTGGTTTATGGGTTTGTGGTACCTGGGGTATAGGTGGGGGGCGGGTGTGGCCTACAGTCCCATAACTTATGGATACCATAAAAATATGAGATCCTATTTGTAACATTTATACCATTGCTTTAAGAATGACGTTATAGGCTGTTATAAATGTCTGCAGTTTCTCAACTCTAAGTTCAGTCCTTGAAAGAACGCTTACAGCAGTTTCATGTCTCTTTTAAATATAAATTCAGGGAAAGCCATTGTTGGCTCCTTTTGAAAATGCTACTTGCCTTGCTGTATCTGACTTAAATATATATTGAGTCACATGAAACAAACAATGAATGTCAGAAAAGTGACAGTATTTCTTCTCTATACTTTCTATATACCAGGTCAGTGACTTCGAAAGCATTGAGGCCAAAGCATCAGCATGACAGCCAACAAAGTAGCATTTTTAAATATAGAGATCAGCAATTGCAGTCTTGGTTGCTCTTTCATGACAAAATTCCTTTTAAGAAGTCCTCCCGCTATACTATGCAGGGTTACCTTGCTACACTGACAATGTACTGACTTACTGTGCGACCTAGAAAAAGTTGCGTTGTGTTGTCATGGACACACATGGCTCTCAGTTTGTCTCCAGCTGGAAGAAAAATGTGAACACATTATGTCGTCTGACAAGTTATTCCACTCACAGCGGGAGTGTGATTACTAGGTGCACTCTCAGTTTGGAGTGAAATAAAGTATTTGTTTCATGCCAAGACAACCTGTGGTAGAGCCAATTGTTCTCATGGCTCCCATTAAGTTGTATCGATGGGAAACAGAAATAATTTGGGATATAATAATAAAAAGATGTTATAATAGTGTTTTTTTTTGTTTGTTTTTTTTTTAAAGGTTTTTGGGCTAGTTCACACCAGAATGCAAAGTGTTTAAATGCATTGCCCTTGAAATCTGCATGTGGGTTCCAACAGCACCACAAATGCAGTGCATTTGCGGGCACCAAATCGAATGGCACCGGGGGCGTGTCCAGGATGGTGCTGGGAGCAGATGTGTTTATCTGAGCTCCCCAGGACCGGCGCTATACAAGTTCTTTTATAGGGTGCAGACCCTCCCAGATTCCTCCTCCTGTGTCCCCCTAGCTCTGGGACCCTGCCCTGGACAGCTCGGGGGTGAGATTGGCCAGCAGTGACCCCGGGAAAGGCCGCGGCCAGATGTCGCGGCCTAGGCCGAAGATGGGGACTCGCCTAGAATCCAGGCCCGAAGCTCCGCGGGGCCGGCGCGGTACAACGCCTGCGATCCTTCTCTCCTGCATCTCCCCAGCCTTGGGACCCTATCCGGACGCTGGTGAAGTGGGGATGGCCAGCTGTGACTCCAGGAAAGGTTGCAGATCGGGCGTTGTTGACTAGGCCGAAGCCGGGGACTCGCCTGGAGTTCCGGCCCGGACATCCGCAGGGCCGGCGCGGTAAGACCTCTTTTCTTTTTTTTTTGCTTTTGGGCATAAAACCCCTCCTGCCATGCCACGCTCCAAGAAGAAAGCCGCAAAGTTAGACGCTGCGGACAAGGCCGCAGCCGCGGCCTCACCAAAAGCCCATGCCCCGATGGAAAACCAGGCTGAAGACCCCGACCGGCTGCCTGCCACGGCGGCCGATTTTAAAGCGGTCCTGCATGCCATAACTACCCTGACTGGTAATGTGGACCATATACAGGCAAATGTGGAGTTTATTAGAAAAGACTTTGACGCTTTTCGTGGTAGAATGACTGAGGGTGGACCACAGGGTCTCCCAGACCGAGGACACGGTACGCGACCATGGGGCCGACATTCACTCACTCAAGGCCAGGGTCAAGGTGCTGGAGTCCCACGCAGAAGACGCAGAGAATCGCAACAGAAGAAATAATTTGCGTGTTCTGGGACTCCCTGAGGGGGCTGAGGGTGCTGACCCCACAGCCTTTGCTGAACGCTTATTACAACAAATACTCCCTTCAGCACGCTTCTCTCCGTTTTTTACTGTGGAGAGGGCTCATCGCATACCCGCCACCAGGGGGCCCCAGGGAGCACCTCCCCGCACTTTTATCCTTAAACTTCTCCACTTCCGGGACAGAGATACGGTGATGAAGGAGGCCAGGGCTCAAGGTGAATTACGCTTCGACAACGCCAAGGTTCTAATCTTTCCGGACTATTCGCTGGAAACCCAGAAACAGCGTAAATCCTTTGATGCTGTGAGAGCTCGGCTTCACTCCAAACACATCAAGTACAGTATGTTGTTCCCTGCCAGGCTGAGGGTGGAAGACGGCGAGTCTCTTCGGTTCTTCGTGTTCCCAGAGGAGGCCTCCATGTGGATCGACACACTCCCACGAGGATGAGTATTCCTGCTGATTGCCTACTGATGTGGGCTGTTTCAACTGATGTCTTTTCTCACGTGCCTTGTTATTTTCTATTTTTGTATCCCTTTATTTTTTCTACACACTGGCCTGGGTCTTCTTCCTGGGTCCTGACGGGCCATACGTGCTACTGTGTACTCCAATCCATGGCCCCCGGGGCCGGGAGGCTGTGACTTGAACTTTTCGCTGCGGCCTCACTGTTGGAGGATTGTCCGAGACTTGTCCTGTTTCTGCCCCTTCCTCCCCCCTTTCTCCACGTCCTGAGGCCCAGGCCCTCGAGTTTGTCAGCACGTACTCCGATTAGCGCTTAGGTTTGTACCCCCGGCATAGCCGGGAGACTGCACTCACATTTATTTTTTCTATTTGCTCCGGTCCCCGGCGGGGGACTACATGTGTGTCGTCTAACCGCTGGACTGTGGATGCCGTTCCGCACACGTTTCCCCATTGCAGGCGCGTTTGCCTTTGTTTCCAGTTGGGATCCTAAGCCTCCCCATAGTTGGGGTTGGGGGTGGCGGGGTGGGGGGTGGGGGGGATGGTTGGGACTGTTTGGTTATGTTTTTTGTTATTTTCTTATATTTTTACAAGCAATGTTTTACAGTGTGACTTAGGATGTGTGGGTCGGTATGTTTTGATTTATGTAATGGTCCGGGTCCGGTTCCAGGGTCCGGTAGTCTTGTTCCAGCTCTATCTAGTACCACAGGGAGAATATGGCTGAGTGCACCATAGTCTCGTGGAACACTAGGGGTCTCAACTCCTCTATAAAGAGGTCACTGGTGTTTTCAGTTCCTTAATGTTCACCGCCCCCAGATATGTATCCTTCAAGAGACGCATTTAACTGGCAGCAAACTTTTAAGCCTGAAGCGTTCCTGGGTGGGACGTCTCTACCACTCCACTCATACCAACTACTCCCGGGGAGTTAGCATTCTAGTTCACAAATCCCTGCCTTTTAGGTTGCTGACGCTGGAGCTGGACCCGGATGGGAGATATGTCATAATGCATGCTGTGATAGATAGGGTGGAGCTGGTGGTGGTGGGTCTTTACCTGCCCCCCCCCCCGGCCTCCATGAGAATACTCAACCAGCTAGTTTCTAAGATTGTTGTGTTTGGTACGGATAATGTGGTGATCATGGGCGATTTTAACCTGGTCCCGGACCCTGGGTTGGACAGACTTTCCGGTGTGGCGGGCCCAGTTTCGGACCTGTCCTCCTGGGCAGAGGCCTCCAATTTGACTGATGTGTGGCGGTGGCGCTACCATGATCAGCGGGCCTACACATGTCACTCGGCCTCACATAAAACATTCTCGCGCATAGATCTGGCCTATGTGGGGGGGTCTGTCCTCCCTAGGGTCAGGGGCATCTCCATCCTTCCTCGGGGTGTCTCGGATCATGCTCCTCTGCAGTTGAGGCTGGGTGTGTCTGCGGCTCCGGGGGAGGGATTGTGGAGATTGTCCAGATTTTGACTGTGCGACTCCAGGATCTCTGAACCATATCGTTCTGAGGTGATACAATACTGGCGAGACCTGGACCCTACTATGCCCCTGACCGTGTCTTGGGATGCATTCAAGGCCTTCTCTAGGGGCAGCCTGCAGACGCATATCCGGAGGACTCGCAGGGACATGAGGGAGGATATAAAGCGGGCTGAGGCAAGGGTGACTACACTTGAGACAGAATACACTGCTACCAGGGACTCCGGGGTATACTCTGACTTTCAGGCCGCACTGGGGGATGTGCTTCTGCTCCGCACATCCACTACCAAAACTAAATTTCTGCACCAATCCCAACGCATATTCGAACATGGGGAGAAAACGGGTAGCATGCTGGCGTGGCTGTCAAGGGAGAGCTCTTCGCCTGTGACCATATCGGCAATAGCTGACTCGGATGGGTCGCTGCTGACTGATCCCGCCACCATCAACGGCCGCTTTGCATCCTTCTACCAGGAGCTGTACAGCTCCCGGCTGACATGCACCGACGAGGAGCTCACGGCATATCTGGAGGAGACGGAGCTGCCCTGCTTGACGTCCGCCTACAGAGATGCATTAGACGCCCCTATCACGCTGGACGAGATTCGGCGGGCGGTGTCCTCCCTACAGGGAGGTAAGACGCCGGGCCCGGATGGCATCCCTGCCGAACTCTTTAAGACGTATGTGGAGGAGCTGCTTCCCGCATTTAAACTTATGCTACAAAAGGCTGCGGAGGGGGATTGTCTCCCCCAGACCATGGCCGAGGCAGTTATAGTAGTCATTCTCAAACCAGGCAAGGCCCCTGACCAGTGCTCCTCCTACTGGCCGATATCTCTCCTAAATGTCGATGCCAAGATATTGGCCAAGGTATTAGCCGGACGCCTGAATGTTGTGATCACTGCATTGGTGCACACTGATCAATCTGGGTTTATGGCGGGGCGGGGAACTGATATTAATATACGGCGGCTCCTCACACATCTTGCCAGGGCGGACGGGGGCGATCCGGGGGTAGTGGCCTCTCTAGATGCGGAGAAAGTGCTTGACTCGGTGGAGTGGCGCTACCTCTGGGCTGTCCTGCGTAAATTCGGGTTTGGCCCCCGATTTGTTAAATGGGTCCAACTGCTTTACCGCGACCCCATGGCTCGTATTCGCACGAACAACTCGCTGTCGTCTCCATTCCCCTTGTCCCGGGGCACTAGGCAGGGCTGCCCACTCTCCCCTGGCTTGTTTGCGTTGGCCATGGAACCCATGGCGGCACGTATTAGGACAACTCCCCTGGTTGAGGGCATCCCTGTGGGGGTGGTCACGGACAAAATATCCCTATATGCTGACAATACCCTCCTGTTCCTTAAGGACGTTTCTTCCCTCCCACCGGCTCTCCACATTGTGGATGTGTTTGGCTCGTTTTCTGGAATTAAGGTAAACTGGGGAAAGTCACTCCTTTTTTCACTCCATCTGTCGGGACCCCGCCCCCCCACGGGTACCCCCTTAAACTGGACGTTGGAATTCAAATATCTTGGGATACTGATTAGACAGCCCCTGTCCTCCTACATAGAATTGAATCTCATGCCACTGCTGAAGACCTTCTCGAGGAGATGCGCGGCCTGGAGATCCCTCCCTCTTTCACCGGTGGGTAGGGTCAATCTGGTGAAAATGGTCTACCTCCCTAAATTCCTATACTTTTTTCGTAATTCCCCATTGATCCCCCCGGCCTCATTTTCCGCCACATTGAATGGTATCATATCCTCCTTTGTGTGGAATGGCAGACCTCCACGGTTGGCCATCTCCACCTTACAGCTCCCCATTGCGTGAGGTGGCTTGTCCCTACCGGATTTCCAGGTGTATTTTTGGGCGGCGGTTTTGGTCACAGTCAGGTGGTGGTTCTCTCAGCCTAAAGACAACCCCGCGGTGACCCTAGAAGCGGCGATTATGGGTTCATACTCCTCCCTCAGCAACTTGGTGTTCAGGGGTCCGAAATCTCACCTCGGCCTTACGGAGCCTATGCGTACGACGATATCAGTGTGGCGCAGGGTTAGCGCACGTAATAGCTCCCCTGTTACATACTCCCCCCATCTCCCCCTATGGGGTAATCCCACCCTTCCACACTTGAACACGGCCCCGGACCCCCAGGTTTGGGCAAATAAAGGGATAGTGAACCTTAAACACATAGTTGCCGGCGGTAAATTGCGCTCGTTCCCTGACCTCAGAGATGCCTATCAGTTGCCGGGCTGGATGTTGTTTCGTTATTACCAACTACGCCATGCGTACAATAAGCAATTCCCACCTTCCATTGCCCTCGGATCGGACTCTGTGGAGAGACTTCTTACTGCCAGGGTCATAGATAAACCCCTATCCTCCCTGTACTTCTGTTTGTCCGTAAGCCCCAATGGAAAGCTTGAGAAAGCTATGATTAAATGAAGGGGGGACATCCCTGACCTGACGGAGGAGGAATGGGAGTCTACCCTATCCTCCTTTGTGACGAACATGATCTCGGCCAAAGACCGATTTTTGCAGGTTAAGTTCCTCCACAGGGCCTACTTCACTCCAAAACGACTGACCCTTATGAACCCGGAGACCCCTGTGAATTGTCCTCAGTGTGACCTGCAGGCTGCCTCCTTCCTACACATGATCTGGACCTGCCCACGTCTGGTGGATTACTGGACGGGGGTAGTGGACAGCCTCAATGGAATGGCGGCCCTGGACTTGAGGCCTGATTCTCGGGCATTGCTGCTTAACATCTTTGGGGCAACGGTCCGGGGCAAGTATACCAGGCTGTTTCTGGGCTATGCCACCTTTTATGCATGAAAGGTGATATTCCTCCACTGGAAAGACGCAGCGCCACCTAGAGTTTCTATGTGGCGTACGGTTGTAAACTCAGTGTTACCACTCTACAAACTTACCTACCTTAATCGGAACTGCCCCAACAAATTTGATAAAATATGGTCGGGATGGATAGATGCCTGGGGGGAGGGGCCCCTGGAGAACGCACGGGATGGGGTGGCTGGGGATGCACCACAGCCCTGAATCCATAGGTTGGTTCTCCTGTGAGTTGATGACCTGTTTTGTTATGTTGTTCATCCATTTACTTGAGGTTCCTTCTCTTCCCTCCCTCCCCCCCTCCCCCCCTTCCTTCCCTTAATCGGTTATCCTGGGATATTCTGCTGTAATGTATACCTCCTGATCTAACGTTGGAAGTTCCTGGGACCTTATTCTCACCCATCCTGTGGGTAATAGTGTTGTGGTTTTCTGAGTTACTGAGTATTGTCCATCATGTAAAGGATTGTGTGTTTGCATCACTTGTATTGTAAAGATCTAAATTAAAAAAATTCTTCTTGTTAAAAAAATATAAAAATCGAATGGCACCACAGTACCTTGCAGTTTGATGCAGCGTGTTTATAAAAGTAGTGTGTGCACTACTTTTTCCATGTTCCAGTGTTATTTGCAGTCCATGCAAATATTTGGGCTGCAAAATTGCACTGCATGGGAACACGGCATGCATTCCTGTGCGATCCCAATGAACCGGCCCTAAAAGACAGTAAATTTTTTTATTCATTTCAAGTGGTTCTAACGTTTTTTTACCCTAATGCATTCTATGTTTTTTACCTTTTTTATTCATTCAGTTTTTTACTTTCATGCATTCTTCATTCTATGCCTGAAGGGAAAAAACTGTCTGTGCAACAGCCTTCCCTAATACTTACCTGAGCCTCATCGCGATCCATCGATGTGCACAAGAGCCTTGGCTCTACAGGGACTCTCCCTCCTCATTGGCTCCTGCTTCTGTCAATCACAGCCAGTGAGCCAATGAGAAGAGAGAGGGGCAGGGCCGCGCTGTGGCCCTGTGTGTTAATGGACACACAGAGCAACAGCTCAGGAGCGAGCCTGCTTGGGTGTCCCCATAGCAAGCTGCTTCCTCTGGGGGCAGGAGGAAAGTGCCAGGGTTTGCTGATGGGGGACCTGAGAGGAGGAGGATCATGGCTGCTCTGTGCAAATCCACTGCATAGAGCAGGTAAATATAACATGTTTGTTATTTTAATGTAAAAAATCTGAAGCTTTATTATCGCTTTAATTTTTATTAGCAAAACATTTTGTTAAAAAAAAATTCAATCTGTTTCAGTCCACGTCCTAACAATATAATTTACCAGGAGAAGCAGACAGAGAACTAACTAAAACAACTAAAAGGGGAAATAAAAAGTGTTGACTACCCCGACCCCAGACATTGTTTATAATATAAATATTATCTCTTCAATGTATACATATACACTTTATTATAAGTATACAGTAAAATCAGACACCTAATCCAAGGTCATTAAAGAGGAGTACCGCCTGGGTAAAAAAAAAATTTAAAGTCTGTAGCTGCTGACTTTTAATATAAGGACTGTCCTTGCCTGTCCTTGGAGTCCGCGATGTCGGGACCCAAAGTTGACCCGTCCCTCGGCTCCAGGTGCAGGCGCCGGCATCATTACTAAGGGAAACAGGAAGTGAAGCCTACTGCACTTTCTGAATGGTCCCTGCTATCTTCTGGGACCTCTGTGGGAGGAGAAGGGGCCAAATATTACGTAGTTTACCGCACCATGTGCAGCAATCTTTCCCCCGGAAGTGGGAGCAGATACCTGGATTTTACAGGTATCTGCTCCACTCTGAAAGGTGCCAAATTTGGCACCGGAGGGGGGGAATCTGATCAGCGGAAGTTCCATTTATGGGTGGAACTCTGCTTTAATTAGATTTTTCATTCTGTGAGCTAGAAACCTGCACATATTCTTTAGAAGTTTTAAAAGTTCTCCAGGCACCCCATATACTGCAAATCGAAGTATGTTGGTTACACTGTTAATTCCTCCAGAAACATTATATGATCTATTTTATTAAACCAAGACATAATAGACAGTGCTAATGATGATTTCCAATTTTGAAGACACATTGTTCTTTGCTGGATTTAATAAATGTGGAATTAAACTATTATGATAGTCTTTATATGAAACATTAGCGTCATGAATAATCAGATCCAGGGGTCCAGGGGGATAGCGTCACCAGAGATAAATTTTACATTTGCTTTTTACATTTGCTACTTTAGGCCAATACATGCAGTGTGTCCTTCTGTCTCACATCCTCCAATACTCTGAAGAGTGTTATCTATGTTATCTATAGAGATAAAGGCCATACTTATACTTATATAATTCAGTTCCTCATATTTTTCGCTTATGGAGGAGGTCAACCAAAGGGGTATTTAATTTGGTCTTATGGAGGAGGTGTGACATAACTTTAGTATTTAAAAGTAGAGGAAGAAAGAGGGATTGTAGCGGTGCTGAGACAGTATAATTCAACAAAAACTAGTTATTATATAAAAAGTATAAATTTTTATTAAGATAACATCCACATATAAATTGTACAGAAAAGGGGTTCAATAAAACAAAATATTAAAGCAGACATTGGAGTTTATTGGTCGCTGGTGTTCCCAAATGTATATAAAGTAGTGGTCACAGAAGATTGTCCCATCCCTACATGTTTCGCCGGCAAGGCTTCATCAGGGGATTAAACTTAGACCACCGATCCACAAACCAGCTCTAACATAAAAAATATAAGGACAGAATATATGTACATTGAAAAGTACAAAAACATAGGGTTGTATTATCACATTGATGTGTGCTGTTCTACCACACCCCACACAAAAAAGACCAGTATTTAAACATTTTAATTAATAGTCAAGACAATGCCTACATCCTTTTTCCCATTTTCCCAAATAGCCAGGAAAAGTTGGCATCTCTAATTTGAGGATAGAATGATACGTACAGGAAAGAACATGATCAGGGCAGGCAGTCCCTGCTAGGAGAACCTCTATAGGGCTTATATCCGATATCTCCTTCATAGGTCAAAGAGCATTTATAAAATACTTGACCTAGCCTTACCTTGATAAATCGCCTAGGAAAGATCATGAACTTTCCTATAAATCTGCCAAAGAAAGTAGCGAATGACCCTTAAAAAAATGATGATGTCATAATATAGGATTCTTTGTCTATTAAAAAAAAAACTCCTATTCAAACTTGGAGGAAACATATTATGGCCAGTAATAGGTATTAATGGTGAGTTCTAGCTTAATTTGAGACACTTATATAATTGTCTCTCCATTTGAGATGCTTATAGAGAAGGCCCCACTGACATAGCCTCAACCTTGTAGGTGGAAAAGCTTAAGGAAAGAGGTAACCAGAAAAGTTCTAAAGGATCTATTACATGTAGGAATGTTTCCACAGCAACCCATTTTTTTTGTATTCTCATCTAATTTCCAGTAAGTCTTGCCAACAAAGTTGCAATATAGTATCTCCTAAAATCCAGCTAACTCAATGTTGCCTGTTGCTGCTGAAAAAAGACTTTGGAGAGGGGGAGACCAATATTCATTATTTTAGATGTTGATAAATTGAACATTTATAGAAAGAGGAAATGGGATAAGGAGAGCAGTGAGGGCAGAAACGTCCTGTGTTGCTCACCTCAAGGTGGAAAACATGATTGTCAATAGTGTCTTGTCTGATCAATGTTCCTCCAAGAGCAATTAACCAGCGGGTGTCTGCCTGCCCCTAAAGCGATAGAATAGTTGCCCGATTTAGGCAAAATAGGCAAAGTTCTAAAGAAAGACAAAATAATTTGTTGTCTATGCCCACTCTGCTTTGTGGTGTTTGGATGTTAGATAACCGTTATATATTGTAGGAAAATCAGTCTTTTAGTTACTGTATATATAGATTTTTTTTCTCATGCTGTTTTTTTTTTTTTAGACTCTATAGGTGGGACATTTCCAGCATCATCTCATCGATGTCATCACAAGCAAAAGCACTGCATGCCGATGCCACAATGTGGCAGACTAGTCATCAGCCCTCTCCTTTTCCACCCCCATGCAAAGGGGTCCCAGATTATGATGGACAACACACAGAAAGCAGTAAAGAGGCAGGCAAGCTTCTGCAACGCTATCACTTTCAGCAACAGGCCAGTGGTTATCCATGAACAAGTCCGCCTTAAAGTAAGTGTGTGTTTGGTTTCTCTAAGACTTCCTAATGAGTATCAAGGAAACTACATTTACACCCAGATCCTCACAAAACAGATGTGAAATCGCACAGCTGCATGTGTCAGTCATACACCAAGAAATATAGAAACGGGCAGTTTTTTTATACAATCGGTATCTTCTAACTCTGTCCATCACTGAAAAACTAGGGTACCTGCTCAAATGTTTGTCACATGCTGGAAAAAAATGCACAAGATATAACTTAAATACTTGGTAAGAACAACTTATCCTAGCTCTGAATGTCTTCCACATTTCAACCTCATCTAGCAATGTCATTGGGTCATGCCATTACTGAGCGTCCAAGTAAATTACATTTGCAGCAAAAATATTTTGACAGCATTCTCATGTCAGTCTGACTTGGATATTACATTTTTTGTCTAAATTGGCATGGGGAAAGAAAATACATCAAGCCTTTATTTTACTGCTCATAAAATCTGCAAGAGAGGGGAAAAATAGTGTACACAATTTATTTTTTGAGAAAACGCTGTGCTCTTCGACAGCTCAGTGTTCTGAAACTTCACGCCTGGCTTCCTTCATTTAAATGGAGGGAAAGGTTACGTATCGAACACGAATATCTGGACCCGCCAGAATGACTGCGGCTATAGTCTGTCAAGTCAAATTATATGCAAAATCTTTGTCTTGGCTTGCTTATCCTACAAAAATAAACTTAATTTCTAGAGGAGATGCTGTCACTACTTTGCTGTATATGATACAGCAGAACATTTGACATTTTAAATACACAATGGAAATATTTGCAGTGTTCTCTTTTGCCTTTACATTATAACTTTAACTTATAGAAACATTCTGTAATACTTTCTGGAAAAAAGTGAAACTATTTAAGCCTTAAAGTGGACCTATGAGGACAGACATATGAGAGATGCCATTGCTGGCTTATTTTTAAAATTGCTTGTTTTAGGGCTGTCATCCTAATCCTTATTTCACTACATAGTGAACTGATGCCTAGCAATTATACCGATGGTGAAATTTGAAGTCTGGCTATCTAAATGCTTGTTCTGTGTCGTGAAGCCAAGTTGGCAATGGGATCTCCCATATTATTGTTGCAATACAAAAGTTATTTAATAAGAATGTAAAAGGAGGGCACAACCTGGAACAGGCAGGGACCTGATAAAAGGGGACCAGAACAGGAAATGGTCCTCTTTGTACCTTCTATCAAGTAGCTTTCCCTCCCCCCACCCCGTCGCGCTAAATTTATGTGGTTTTTCCGCCACCCTGGATTCAGGGTGGGCATTTTTCTGGTAATAAATTGCTTCAGTTCCGAAAATTGGCCATAATTTGTGGTATTGGTAAATATTTCATTGTTTTTGATTGATGATAAAATTATTGACAATATTATGTTTATGGATTTTGGTAAACCAATAGAGCCGGGGCCATTTCATGCCATTTTCTGTATATTGGTCTTTTAATTAGGGTGTTGTGGGTTTTGGTGGTTGGGGGGGTTGTGGCCTGCAGTCCCATGGTCTCAGCATTTTCCCATGTTTTTGATTTAACATAATGTGGTGGGGTTTTTTGAAGGTACTGAGAGACTTTTTCGTAGTCAGTAAAGTTTTTATGCATTGCCACCTTTATCTGTCTGTCTTCAAATTAAGCTAAAACATGAGCACCTGCTACTAGCGCTTCTTCTGTCTCCAAACAAAATGAGCAACAAAAGGAATGCTTATTTCACTATTAACAACTGATCCAAGACTTAATCCTCGTACACACGGTCTGATTGTTGGACAACCGAGGGTCTGATTTTTGTCAAAAGGGCGTGTGCAGGATTTTGTCTAGCATACTAACTATCCGCAAATTGTCGTTTGACAAACACGAACGTAGTGACGTACTATGAGCGTATAAAGAGGAAGTTCATTTCTCAAGCACCACCCTTTGGGCCCCTTCTGCTAATTTTGTGTTAGTAGAAGTTTGGTGAGCGTTGATTCACGATTTTCAGATCGTACAAAACAAATGCCTTTTAAAATACGTTTGGCATAACTTCATGCAAAGCAGCTTCATTATTATCCCATTAAAGAAGATGAGAATTTTTACATTTCATCAATTGCCGCATCACAATGTTAATTCTAGTTTGCGAACAGTAGTTTACAAGACCAAACTCTTCCCAGTCATTCCTTGATTCCGAGCATGCGTGTTTGTACTTTCGACTTTTGTCTGATGAATATCTGTACTGACCATCCGAAAATCAGACGTTGTGTTCACATCAGACAAACATTTTATAGCCTGCACATCCAGCTTTTGTCTGATGTAAAAGTCCAATTGTCTGTCGAATGCACTGTACTAACGATCCGAAAATCTGCAGACACCTCGTCTTCAGACTTTCCCTTCTGATTTTTGTACCGTGTGTACGAGGCCTCAACCTCTTGACGACCGCGTCGGCAGAATGGCACGGCTGGGAAAAGTGATGTGTATATATACGTCACTTTAAATTCCCCGCCGTGCAGGCGCCCCTGCCGCGAGCTCCATGACCGATGTCCACCGGTGTCCCGCGATCGGGTCACAGAGCTGCGGAATGGGGAGAGGCCAGTGTAAACAAGCATCTCCCCGTTATGCCTAGTGACACTGACACTGATTGTCTGCTCCCTCTCATCTGGAGCAGCGATCAGTGATGTGTCAACGTAAGCCACGCCCCTAACAGTTAGAATCAGTCCCTAGGACACACTTAACCCCTTCCTAGCCCCCTAGTAGTTAACTCCTTCATTGCCAGTCACATTTATACAGTAATCAGCGCATTTGTATAGCACTGATCGCTGTATAAATGTGAATGGTCCCAAAATAGCGTCAAAAGTGTCCGATATGTCCACCATAATGTGGCAGTCACAATAAAAATTGCTGATCGCCACCATTACTAGTAAAAAATAAATATTAATAAAAATGCCATAAAACTATCCCCTATTTTGTAGACGCTATAACTTTGCGATTTTTTTTTTTTTTTTTTTTTTTTTAACAAAAAATATGTAGAAGAATACGTATTGGCCTAAACTGAGGAAATTTTTTTTTTATATATATATTATTGGGGATATTTATTATAGCAAAAAGTAAAAAAATATTGTTTTTTTTCACAATTGACGCTCTATTTTTGTTTATAGCACAAAAAATAAAAACCGCAGAGGTGATCAAATACCACCAAAAGAAAGCCCTATTTGTGGGGAAAAAATTGTCAGTTAAAGCGATGCAGTGCCGAATCGCAAAAAAAGCCTGGTCATTTGGCAGCCAAATGGTCCGGGGCTGAAGTGATTAAAGTGCATGCGCTTTAAAGAGTAATGATACTTCTAAGAAAATAACAATTCCCTCTTAGTAATCAATATACATTTCAGGAATTTAAACAAACTTTTTTTTTATTTTTTTAGCAAATTACTATCTTTTTGTTGCTCTGAAGAAACCACTGTTTGTTTCATTATGTCCTTTTTGGACTGAATATAAATGGGGAAGGTCTTGTTCATTATAATGAGCTGGTGCACTCTGTGTTCTAGTGAGAAAAGCTGCAGAGTCTGTATCCCTTTAAAAGCATTTAGGGAGCATCTCACCAAAACTGAAATTCCTATTGCAAGGGATGCTTAAATCTGACTTGTATCTTAAAGCAGATTTCTGGGGAAATTGGTGAACCAATCACACAAGCAAGATATACATATACAAACACTTTTCCCTTGGGTCTTTAAGGGTAATGCAGATAGAAATCATACACCATAATTACATCACAGATTGTACAATAAACCATCTGTGATGTAAGTATGGTATGCCTTTATAATAATCTACATAGTAATTGTTATGTTATACTTGAAACATTGTTGATTTATATTGTCGATATACAGTACCTTTCATTCCCCTTAAGAAGAAATATCCAAAATTCATCAGCCTGTCCAGATCTGGGGAAAGGGTGGATAAAACACCATGAAGAAATTAAAATCAGGGGTCAGGCTCGAAGACGAGTTGCTATAGCATTTGGTCGACTACCACCAACCAGCAGGATAGGTACACAGGCAGTCACCCTGGGGGATGATGTAGGCTGACCTGATTTGCAGAGTCTAAGTACTAACATGCAGGAGTTTGCTGCATGTTAGTACCAGGTCGTGGTCCTCAGGATTGCCCCATCAGAAAGTGAGCAAGTCGGGATACAGTAGCGGATAAGCAGGTTAGGATCAAACGGAAGTGTAGTCGGTAAACAAGCCAAAGGTCAGTAACAAGTTGTTGCAGGTTGGAATCAGACAGAAGCATAGTTGGAGAACAAGCCTAAGGGTCGATGACAAACCGTAGCAAAATATGGACAGCAGCAGGGAAGACTAGAGTGAGATACTGGCTGAAGAGAGCATAATAACCTTGCAAGCAGGAAGTGCAGAGACATGGCTTAACCTGTCTGGCGGTATGATTATTTCAGATTTTTGGCGCTGAAAGCGGGTACCATTATTTTGCATAGAAATTTGGCATTTTATATTGTAGGCCTGTAATTCTTAGGAATAACTCACTTAAATCTGTCCAAACAAGAGTCTAGTAGAAATCCCATGTATGATAAAGTTTGAAACTCAAAATCATAAATTATAATATAATAAATAACTATAAATAATTATAACAAATAATAATGTAATTTATAATAAAAATTATTCAATAATGTAAAGCGCTGCGCAAACTGTTGGCGCTATATAAATCCTGTATAATAATAATAATAATCAAATCAAAAACACAGAAATGTGCTCAGTTGCAGAATTGTTGCTGTCATTACTTTCAGTGTTTGATGACAAATTTTCCCACAAATCACTATCGCTTAATTCTGCAAGTGATTCTAATTTATTATCGCTGTTTTCTAGCTGGTCTAAAACCACTTTTGATGTAAACTGACACTTTTTGGTTGCTATGGACAATCTCCAGTTTCCAGGCAGAAAGAACAGTTTTTATAATATAAAATGCATGCAGGGCACTGTACAAACCACTAGGGACAAAGGGGATGAGTAATTATTTGATACAGTACTGTATCTATACTGTGTTTTTTACTTTTTGAATTTGGCGCCGAACTCCGTCCCCGCGCGTTGCAACAGCGGGGGGACATCGCAGGATCCAGGGACAAGGTAAGTAACTTTCCCAGTATTCTGCGATGCGATCCCAAGTGTGGCTCGGGTTTACTGCTTTTGGTATGAAAAATTCACCCCAAACCAGACTCTGGAATACCGCTAGGAAGGTTAAATCAGGAAGTTCATGGGAGAAGCAAAGAGTTCAAGGTTTAGCAGAAGTTAAGGCACAAGGCAGGGTTGGCCAATGGATCAGACAGGGTACTGTCGAGCATCTCGGGTAGCTCAGCAAAAATATTCATTGCCAGGCCCTGGCACATAGACTGTATGGTGCCATTCTGATTTGAAAATTGAAAGTGTATTTTACATTTCAGGAATAAAGTTGATGTACAATTTTTACTGTTTGGGTGTAGGATTTCTATATGTATTACCCTTAAAGTCTCAAGGGAATTTTTTTTCATATATGTAGATCTTGTAATCAAATAGGGATGTTGGCAATTTGATTTGAGCTACTATTTATTCATACTCACGCAAGCAGGAAACCAAATTTCTGGAGGCATTCTGCATACTAAGTGTACAGAACACCTCCAGGTTGCCATATTGTATTGAACTGTACAGAATTTACAGTGACTGAATAATAAAAAGAAAAGGTTGTTTTTAATAACAATAAATTACAACATGGCTTGTGTAGCAATTGTATATGCATTGGAGATTCCCTGTAAGTGTATATATAGTCAAAACATTTATTTGTTTTGAATTCAGTAGGTACGTTTTTAAGCCCTACTGGGCAATAATTTTTGCTATCTGTACCCAGCTGGAGAGATATCCCTTCATCTCTTGTCTTGGAGATGCAACTGGAAGTGAGTGGTAATCTGAGATGAGATTATGTGAGTAGAGCTTGTCTGTTACCAGTAGACTATAATGTAAGAACATGCACCAGCTGTCGATGAAACTGGAAGCACTAGGAAAGGTAATTGCATTATGTTAGCAGCTCAATCCTGCATGAATGCTTTCACACACTTGCTTTGCAGGAACGGTCTCTGCTTCTGTAGAACTAGTCTGTAAACCTTCACTATTCCCTTGGTATTAAAGAAACTGTAATTTGAACAGTCACTACCTTTTTTGCACTTTGTTGTGTTTGACAAATTCTGAAATCTTGAGTTTGTATACACAATTTTTTAAATTACTACTTCTTTTTCAGATAACCAAAAAACAATGCTGTTGGAGTGGTGCTCTCAGGCTTGGATTCACGTCCAAAGATCCATCACGGATTAATCCGGACACATTACCTAAGTATGCCTGTCCTGACCTTGTCTCTCAAAGTGGATTCTGGGCCAAGGCATTACCTGAAGAGTTTGCCAATGAAGGAAACATCATAGCCTTTTGGGTGGATAAAAAGGGTCGAGTGTTCTATCGGGTAAATGATTCTGGAGCCATGCTGTTCTTCAGTGGAGTTCGGACTACAGAACCCCTCTGGGCTTTAATTGATGTTTATGGGCTCACACGAGGTGTAGAGCTACTAGGTAAGCATATTTTACTTTGCTGTAAGGCACTTACAATGCTTATTTCTTTATTGTTCGTTAAAGGACACAGAAATCAGGTATTCACAGGCAAATTGATTATCCTGTTGCCTTTAGAAAGAATTGAATATTGGCAAACAAAAAGGGCATTGACCAGCCAGGCATGACTCCTCCCACTCCCGTCATGCATCCACTTTTTGCTATTGTCCCAAGAGTATGGACATCTTTTCTTAATTGAGAAAAGTTTTACTATATTTGCTAGTCATTTTCTCTTTTTGCTCTTCTTTTTTTTCATCTACATGCTGAGTTTAGCTCTTTATGTGGCTATCCATATTGGCATGTTCTCAGCAATAGTTTTGGAGACTTGTACCCAGACCCTGCTGGACCGAAGAATGTGGGGCCTTCCTTTAAAATGGAACTTTGATCAGAAAATAAAGTCCTGCTAATTCACTTCAGGCTGGCCCCTTTTTGCAGGTATAGCTATGTAAAACATAAAAAATATGTGCCTATACCATTTGAAATCCAGTAATACACTGTCTCACCCACTCTGCATATGCTCAGCTGCTCTCTATTTTTTTACACTGTGCTGAGGGAACATAGATTAGGGAGGGAGAAAAGATAAGCAAGAGAGATGACAAACTCTGCTGCCAGGGACACACAAATGAGCAAGGAAAGAGCCTTATCTTAACTCAATGATGTTCGCCCTTTTCTCTCTCAGCCTATGAAATTCAGAACTGTAACCCTTCTGTCAGCCTTCTTCTCTATCTGAGCCAAGACATGCAATCAAGGCTGGAAATGTACATATTTTAATTTCAGAAAGTGACGTATAGTTTTTGAGACTAATGCCCCATACACACGATCATTTTTCATGCCATTTTTTAAACCGACGTTTTTCTTGTCATTTTTTTTCATGTTTCCTCTCAAGCCTGTCTTGTGTACACACGATCATTAAAAAAAACGCTCGAGCAAAGCGCAGTGACGTACAGCACGTACGACGGCACTATAAAGGGGAAGTTCCGTTCGAATGGCGCGACCCTTCATGTTAGTAAAGTTTGTTGAGCAACGATTCGCGCTTTTCAGCCTCGTGCTTTTCAGTCCGTTACTGCGTGACGAATGTGCTATCTCCATTACGAACGCTAGTTTTACCAGAACGAGCGCTCCCGTCTCATACTTGATTCTGAGCATGCGCGTTTTTTTTCACGTCGTTAAAGCATACACACAATCGTTTTTCACGTCGTTAAAAAAAACGACATGAAAAACGACGTGAAAAAAGAGAGCATGTTCGAAATTTTTAATGGCCGTTTTTCACGTCGTTAAAAATTCTCTGGAGCATACACACGATCATTTTTAATGGCCATTTTTAAAAATGGCATTTTTATTGCCATGAAAAATGATCGTGTGTATGGGGCATATGGAGAGGGAGAACATTTCCATTATGGGAATGATTTCTCTCGGCTTCAACAAAATGGCAGCCTCCAGCAAAAAAGAACCGAAACAATGCTGGAGCCAATTTACAGCACCTAATTTTGGTAGCATAATTATTAATGTGGAATGAATGGTCCTACACTGGGCTTCCCAGGACATTCAGTCAACTACTTTTTCTTAGTATTCAATTATTCATTGTTTTAAGGTTTCAAAAAGCAATTTTGTACAATCAGCTCACTAGAGTAAAAGGTATGTATGACAGCCTAGAAACCTAAATATTATTTCTAGTTCCCTTTGTGGTGTCCCAACTCACAGGTTCACCATGCTGGATCCAGTGTTGCTCTATAATGTTATATTACTTTATTGTTTTAATGCGAGGGTAATCTGGTCTACATATCATCAGGAAAGGTTAGACGTCATCTATTCGAAAGTCACTTATATTGTATGGAGTGCAGACGAATCCACAGTTTGATAAATATCATGTGTATAGAATGGGTGGAGTATAAGATCCAGTCACATGGAGGCATCTGCCTGTTTATGCAGCTATCATATAACCGTTTCCGTATTAGACTGTATTTGTACTAAAACCAATGGTTCTAGATGTAAATTTGGCCACAGGGGCATAATCAAAAGATTTGCATAGTGATGTCCACTATCATAAAATGAGAAATAAAGCCTTTATTTTTTGGATCTGTGATGGAAGTGAAACAAGCAAATTTCCTATGGTTTAAGAAGTCTCTATGGTATTTCTTGTACCTGACATATGCCAGTAGTTGGGTTGAGAATCTGCAAAATCTTATTCAGATTTACTACCTTTTACTTGTCTAGATATCTGTGTTGCCATCATCTGCGCTCTGATAGCAAGGTCATGTTCACACCAGAAATGCACATTGACTTGTGTTGACATGAAAATTCATGACAATGTATATGGTATGAACAAGCCCTCACAATACAAGTGGGGAATCCCATTAATCCAATTTATAAGATCAGCTTTAAATTATATTTTGTTTTGTTTGTCATTCATGTTGAAAATGCAGGTATTGGACAATGGTATAGTGACTCTGTTAAAAAAGCAGACTTTTTATCAAAACATGAGATCTTTTTCCTTTCTACGTAATAGAAAGCTGAGACTGGAGCTTCTTTATGGACTCTCCTAACCAGGCTTTAGAGAGGCTGAACTTTGAATCCTCTCCTGCTGGGTGCAGGTCAAATATTCCATACCAATAGGAACACAGGAACATGGGGTTGTGAAAAATCTTTAGGGCTCTCAATACTTTATAGACTGACTGACATTTAAAAGAATTAGCAGCAAAAAAAAAAAAAAAAAAAGTGGTCTCTTTGAAAGGGACCCAATGTAATTTTAACAGTTTTAGTACATAATTGGAAGGGCAACATTGCACAACTGCATATTTATATATGGTGCAACATATGATTTCACAAGAAAGATATAACTGGAACATTACAAACGCTCGCCTAAAAACATATGTGGTAAACTTTATAGTTCTTTTATAGGCACAAGTGGAAATAAATTTGCTCTTCTGTACAATCTTGGAATTGTGTAGAAACATGAAAAATCAACCATAAAGTGATTATTTTTTTCTATATGTAGAAAACACCATATTTGCTTGTATCTATATGATAGTGCAGCACAAAATAATACAAGTCCTACGTGACAGGCATCAAAACAACTTCTCCAATATGGCATAAACCTCTTCTATAATATGCTTAGTAAAATAATGTTCACTAGCGAAAGCTTTGAATTTGGGATTTTCCTTAGTCCTAAGCAATTGTAAAAAAAAAAAACATTTGGGTCAGGTAAGCGGGCATAGATAATTCCCAATGTACAGTGGGGCAAAAAAGTATTTAGTCAGCCACCAATTGTGCAAGTTCTCCCACTTAAAAAGATGAGAGAGGCCTGTAATTGTCATCATAGGTATACCTCAACTTTGAGAGACAAAATGTGGAAACAAATCCAGACAATCACATTTTTTATTTTTTTTGCAAATTATGGTGGAAAATAAGTATTTGGTCAAAATCTAAAATTCATCTCAAAACTTTGTTATATATCCTTTGTTGGCAATGACGGAGGTCCAACGTTTTCTGTAAGTCTTCACAAGGTTGTCACACACTGTTGCTGGTATGTTGGCCCATTCCTCCATGCAGATCTCCTCTAGAGCAGTGATGTTTTGGGGCTGTCGCTGGGCAACACAGACTTTCAAATCCCTCCAAAGGTTTTCTATGGGGTTGAGATCTGGAGACTGGCTAGGCCACTCCAGGACCTTGAAATGCTTCTTACGAAGCTACTCCTTCGTTGCCCGGGCGGTGTGTTTGGGAACATTGTCATGCTGAAAGACCCAGCCACGTTTCATCTTCAATGCCCTTGCTGATGGGAGGAGGTTTGCACTCAAAATCTTGCGATACATGGCCCCATTCATTCTTTCATGTACACGGATCAGTCGTCCTGTTCCCTTTGCAGAGAAACAGCCCCAAAGCATGATGTTGCCACCCCCATGCTTCACAGTAGGTATGGTGTTCTTTCCTCCAAACATGATGAGTTGTGTTACTACCAAACAGTTCTACTTTGGTTTCATCTGACCATATGACATTCTCCCAATCCTCTTCTGGATCATCCGAATGCTCTCTAGCAAACCTCAGACGGGCCCGCACATGTACTGGCTTAAGCAGGGGGACATGTCTGGCACTGCAGGATCTGAGTCCCTGGCGGCGTAGTGTGTTACTGATGGTAGCCTTTGTTACGTTGGTCCCAGCTCTCTGCAGGTCATTCACTAGGTCCCCCCGTGTGGTTCTGGGATTTTTGCTCACCGTTCTTGTGATCATTTTGACCCCACGGGGTGAGATCTTGCGTGGAGCCCCAGATAGAGGGAGATTATCAATGATCTTGTATGCCTTTCATTTTCTAATTATTGCTCCCACAGTTGATTTCTTCACACCAAGCCGCTTGCCTATTGCAGATTCACTCTTCCCAGCCTGGTGCAGGTCTACAATTTTGTTTCTGGTGTCCTTCGACAGCTCTTTGGTCTTCACCATAGGGGAGTTTGGAGTGTGACTGTTTGAGGTTGTGGACAGGTGTCTTTTATACTGATAACAAGTTCAAACAGGTGCCATTAATACAGGTAATGAGTGGAGGACAGATGAGCCTCTTAAAGAAAAGGATACAGGTCTGTGAGAGCCAGAAATCTTGCTTGTTTGTAGGTGACCAAATACTTATTTTCCACCATAATTTGCAAAACTATTTTTTTCCAAATCAGACAATGTGATTGTCTGGATTTGTTTCCACATTTTGTCTCTCATAGTTGAGGTATACAGATGATGATGACAATTACAGGCTTCTCATCTTTTTAAGTGGGAGAACTTGCACAATTGGTGGCTGACTAAATACTTTTTTGCCCCACTGTACATATATTTAACCACTTAACGACCGCTCACTGTATATATACGTCGGCAGAATGGCACCGACAGGCACAATCACGTACAGTGTACGTGATCGCCTTTGTACAGTTGGGGGGTCCGATCGGACCCCCCTCCTATACAGTGAGCGGTCGTTTATCGTTAGGGAGCGATCAGAGATGAGGGGGTGATCATTCGATTTCGGCCACCCCCTCGTGATCGCTCCCGGCGAATGAAAATGCTTCCTCCGCCATGTGATGTAAACACAGGCAGGAGGAAGTGATGTCATCTCCCTCGCGGCGGTCTTTTCGATTCCGGCGCCGAGGAGAGAAGAAGCAGGTTAGTGCACCAACAGTCCACTGACACTTAGGTACACATAGGCACACATTTCACCCCCCAGTCACCCCCAGATCACCCCCCAGGTCACCCCCCAGCCCCCAATCCCAGTGTCACTGATTGCAGTGATCATTTATTTTACTGATCACTGCATTTAGTGTCATCTGTGATAGTAAAAAGTTGCAGGGCAGTTAGGTTTAGGCCCCTTTAGGTCCAGGGTAGCCCCCTAACCCCCCCTAATAAAGGTTTAACCCCTTGATCGCCCCCCAGGTAACCCTTTCACCCCCTAACGCCAGCGTCACTAAGCGATCGTATTTTCGATCGCTGTATTTAGTGCCGGTGGTGCCCTAGATAGCCAGTTATTTATTTTTAGTTTCGCCGCAGGTTTTTAGAGCGTCAGGTACCCCCATATATTATTTTAACCCCCTGATTGCCCCTAGAGTTAACCCTTTCACCAGTGATCACCGTATAAGCGTCACTGGTGACACTGGTTACCCAGTTAGTTATTTAGGTAACCCGTCAGGTTTTTATATAGCGTCGGGTACCCCCATATTTAACCTAATAAAGGTTTTAACCCCCTGATTGCCCCTAGTTAACCCTTTCACCAGTGATCACCATATAAAGGTTACGGGTGACGCTGGTTGGTTAGTTTGCTTTTTATAGCATCAGGGCACCCGCCGTATATAACCCAATAAAGGTTTAACCCCCTGATCGCCCGGCGGGTGAGATCAATTAGGTTTTAGCGCCAGAGAGGGTCTGCGTCGTCCCAGGCAGCGTTAGGTTAGTGCCAGTAACGCTAACACCCACGCGCAAAGCATACACCTCCCTTAGTGGTATAGTATCTGATCAGATCTATACTAGCCTCTCCAGCGGTTTAGGGTTCCCAAAAACGCAGTGTTAGCGGGATCAGCCCAGATACCTGCTAGCACCTGCGTTTAGCCCCTCCGCCCAGCCCAGCCCAGCCCACCCAAGTGCAGTATCGATCGATCACTGTCACTTACCAAACACAAAACACATAACTGCAGCGTTCGCAGAGACAGTCCTGATCCCTGCGACCGCTAACAGTTTTTTTTGTAGCGTTTGATACATTTGCTGACGACAGTCGGGTGCTTTTTTTCCTGTGAATCTTACTAGTGTACCCCTAAATTTAGAGCCCAAAATGGCAAGACGAAGGTACACTAGTAAAGAGGCCTACGAGATTCTGAGCATGACAGATAGTGAGGAGGTCACGTATCTGTCAGATTCAGGCTCAGAATATCTTCCCGTAGAAGACAGTGACGTCAGCGGCCCCACGTCAGATAGCTCTGACGACGAAGTTGAGGTCCCTGCTAAGGTCAGGCGTACCCGATCCCGATCTTCTGAGGTTGTTGAGGAGCAAGAACCGCAGGGCTCTCGTATCATGGAGCAGAGTAGTACTAGCACCGCTATTCCTTCTGGTGAATTGGCAAGCACCAGCGGCCTAGTACAGCCTGGGCGTACATCCAGCACTGCAGTATCACTTGGTGACGTGGCGAGTCCCATAAGTGCAGTTCAAGCTGGCGAGGTGGCAAGCACAAGTAGTGTCCCGCTGCCACCAATAAGAAGACAAAGGCAGGCCCGTCGTACCCATAGTGCTCTTCCTGCAGAATTCGCCTATCCTGATTGGGTCCCCACCACTTCTGCAGAACCCGTACTTCCCCCATTCACTGCCTAACCCGGTATTCAGGTGGAAACAGCTGATTTTATGCCAATTGATTATTATTCGCTGTTTTTCACGGAAGATCTCTATAGATCTATTGTGGACCAGAGTAATTTATATGCTGGTCAATTCATCGCCGCTAATCCCCAGTTGCCTTCCATTGCCAAAGATTGGAAACCAATTACGGTTTCCGAATTTAAGACCTTTCTGGGCCTTTCCCTCAACATGGGCACACATAAATTCCCGTCATTGCGTGCTTATTGGTCCACGCACCCAATTGACCACATGCCCGTGTTCTCTGCCTCCATGCCCAGGAAACGATACGAGCAGATTTTGCGGTTCATGCACTTCAACGACAATAAACTTTGTCGTCCACGTGGGGACCCTGAATACGACCGGCTCTATAAAATTCGGCCCCTCATAAACCACTTCAACGAACGTTTTGCAGCCTTGTTTATTCCCGATCAAGCTGTCTGCGTTGATGAGTCCCTGATTAAATTTTCTGGCCGCTTGGCTTTCAAGCAGTACCTTCCCAGCAAGCGTGCCAGATACGGGGTCAAGCTCTATAAGTGCTGTGACAGGGCAACAGGCTATGTATGGAGCTTTATGGTTTATGAGGGAAAAGATAGTCAGGTTGAGCCGGTCAACTGCCCGGATTACATAGGGAGCGCTGGCAAGATAGTGTGGAACTTGGTGTCACCCTTATTCGGAAAGGGGTACCACTTGTATGTGGACAATTATTACACGAGCGTGCCACTGTTTAGTCACTTGTTTGATCATCAGATTGGAGCATGTGGCACTGTGCGACCTAATCGCCGGGGCTTTCCCCAGCGGCTTGTAGATGCCCGTCTTAGGCTGGGGGAGAGAGCCTGCGTAAAGTGTAATAACTTGCTCGCTATGAAGTGGAGGGACAATAAGAATGTTTTCCTTCTTACCTCCCTTCATGCAGACACGACAGTCCAAATTCCTACGGCGACTGGTGTTGTGGAGAAACCCCTCTGTGTCCACGAATATAACAAAAATATGGGAGGGGTGGACCTCAACGACCAGTTGTTGGTGCCGTATCTAATTGACCGTAAGGCGAGACGCTGGTACAAAAAAGTGTCTCTATCCTTATTTCAATTGGCTTTGCTGAATGCTCATGTGTTATACAGAGCTTCAGGCGGGACGTTATCTCTTCTAAAATTCCAGAATGAGATTGTCACAGAACTCCTGTATCCAGGCGGTTCTGCACCTCACCATCCCCTACCAAATGCAGTAAGCCGGCTGCATGAGAGGCATTATACGCATGTCCTCCCGAGTACCCCTACCCAACGAGCCCCCCAAAAAAGATGTCGTGTCTGTAGCAAGCGCAGATTTAGGCGTGGCACCCATCATTATTGTCCACTCTGTCCTGACAAACCTGGTCTTTGCCTTGGTGAATGTTTTGAACGCTACCACTCAAAAGTGAAGTTTTAGCGTAGGGTACAGCATTTCACAGACTAGGACACACTTACACAGGGTCTCCCAAGATGCCATTACATTTTGAGAGACCCGAACCATTACAGTTGTTAAAGTTACAAAAAAAAAGTGTAAAAAAAAAAAAAAAAGTAAAAAACAAAAACACAAAAAAAATATAAAATAAAAAAACCAAAAATAGTTGTCGTTTTATTGTTCTCTCTCTCTCTCTATTTTCTCTCTATTGTTCTGCTCTTTTTTACTGTATTCCATTCTGCAATGTTTTATCATGCTTGCTTTTCAGGTATGTAATTTTTTGTTTTCAGGTGCGCCATTCAACTGCAGCGCGGAATTATTTATCTTGACAGCAACAGCGTTTGCTCCCACGATACATAAAGCCGTGACTCCAGTGCTGTAGGAGGTGATTTCACCACCACAGTTAAAAAAAAAGAGCATATATGCTGAAGCATGGGGGCAGCAGGGGCGGAGGAGCGATTTTGCTCCTAATGCCGCGTATATACGGTCGAAATTCCGACGGAGGCTTGCTCGTGGAAAAGTTTGACCGTGTGTACGCGGCATAACCTTTTATGCCGCGTACATACGGTCGAAATTTCGACAAAGGCTTGCCCGTGGAAAAGTCCGACCGTGTGTACGCGGCATAACTTTTTTGCGGGAGGATGCCCCCATGCTTCGGCATATATATATTTTAGGCACAGTTTGCGTTAAAAAATTTTTTTATTTTTTACTAGGTTTTGTTTTGGTATTTGCTTTGCAGGTATGGTAAGGTAAGGTCTTACTGTTGTACTGTAATGTTACTTTGTTTTAATGTTAACCATCATTTGCTTAGCAGGTACGCCATTCAGTTGCATCGCGGATTTATTTATCTTGACAGCAACAGCGTTTGCTCCCACGATACATAAAGCCGTGACTCCAACGCTGTAGGAGGTGATTTCACCACCACAGTTAAAAAAAGAGCATATATGCCGAAGCATGGGGGCAGCAGGGGCGGAGGAGCGATTTTGCTCCTAATGCCGCGTATATACAGTTGAAATTCCGACGGAGGCTTGCCCGTGGAAAAGTCAGACCGTGTGTACACGGCATAACTTTTTTGCGGGAGGATGCCCCCATGCTTCGGCATATATGCCCATCATTAGAAGTGGGTGGATGAAGGGAGGTATTCTAATGGTGGGCATACCCACCGATCCATCTCTTTTTTTCGTTCAGCCAACAGGCTGCATGAAAAAAAAGATTACAATACATGTCCCACAAGGACCAGCAACGTACTGGTATGTTGCTGGACTTTGAATGTTTATACCAGAATGATGCCTGCAGGTTTAGGTATCATCTTGGTATCATTCTTTTCAGCCAGTGGCCGGCTTTCATGTAAAAGCAATTCTAGCAGATAATTAGCCTCTAGACTGCTTTTACAAGCAGTGGGAGGGAATGCCCCCCCCCCCGGATATAAACAGCGCCATTGGGAAATTGGGAAAGCATTTTATCACACCGATCTTGAGGGCAGAGGAAAGATCTAGGGTCTAACCCCCCAATTTTTTTTAAAAAAAGAGTACCTGTCACTACTTATTGCTATCATAGGGGATATTTACATTCCCTGAGATAACAATAAAAATGATAAAAAAAAAAAAATATGGAAGGAACAGTTTAAAAAAATAAATAAAAAAGCAAAATAAATAAAAAAAAAAAAAAAAAAGCACCGCTGTCCCCCCCTGCTCTTGCGCAAAGGCGAACGCAAGCGTCAGTCTAGCGTCATATGTAAACAGCAATTGCATCATGCATGTGAGGTATCACCGCGAAGGTCAGATCGAGGGCAGTAATTTTAGCAGTAGACCTCCTCTGTAAATCTAACGTGGTAACCTGTAAAGGCTTTTAAAAATGAATGTAGTTTCTCACCGCTGCGCGATTGTGCGCAATTTTAAAGCATGTCGTGTTTGGTATCCATGTACTCGGCCTAAGATCATCTTTTTTATTTCATCAAACATTTGGGCAATATAGTGTTTTTTAGTGCATTAAAAATAAAAAAAGTGTCTTTTTCCCCCCAAAAATGCGTTTGAAAAATCGCTGCGCAAATACTGTGTGGAAAAAAAATGCAACACCCACTATTTTAATCTGTAGGGCCTTTGCTTTTAAAAAATATATAATGTTTGGGGGTTCAACATAATTTTCTTGCAAAAAAAAAAATGTTTTCATGTAAACAAAAAGTGTCAGAAAGGGCTTTGTCTTCAAGTGGTTAGAAGAGTGGATGATGTGTGACATAAGCTTCCTAATGATCTGCATAAAATGCCAGGACAGTTCAAACCCCCCCCAAATGACCCCATTTTGGAAAGTAGACACCTCAAGCTATTTGCTGAGAGGCATGTTGAGCCCATTGAATATTTTTTTTTTGTCCCAAGTGATTGAATAATGACAAAAAGAAAAAAAAAATGTACAAAAAGTTGTCACTAAATTATATATTGCTCAAACATGCCATGGTTATATGTGGAATTGCACCCCAAAATACATTCTGTTTCTTCTCCTGAGTACGGGGATACCACATGTGTGAGACATTTTGGGAGCCTAGCCGTGTACAGGACCCCGAAATCCAAGCACCGCCTTCAGGATTTCTATGGGTGTAAATTTTTGATTTCACTTCTCACTGCCTATCACAGTTTCGGAGGCCATGGAATGCCCAGATGGCACAAAACCCCCCCAAATGACCCCATTTTGGAAAGTAGACACCCCAAGCTATTTGCTGAGAGGTATGTTGAGTATTTTGCAGATCTCGCTTTTTGTCACAAAGTTTTAAAAATTGAAAAAAAAAATATATATATATATATATATGTCTTTCTTCATTTTCAAAAACAAATGAGAGCTGTAAAATACTCACCATGCCTCTCGGCAAATAGCTTGGGGTGTCTACTTTCCAAAATGGGGTCATTTGTGGGGGTTTTGGGCTATCTTGGCATTTTTATGGCCTTCAAAACTGTGATAGGTAGTGAGGAGTGAAATCAAATATTTGTGCCCTTAGAAATCCTGAAGGCGGTGCTTGGTTTTCGGGGGCCCGTACGCGGCTAGGCTCTCAAAAAGTCCCACACATGTGGTATCCCCGTACTCAGGAGAAGTAGCCAAATGTATTTTGGGGTGCAATTCTGCATATAACCATGGCATGTGTGAGCAATATATCATTTAGTGACAACTTTTTGTACATTTTTTTTTTCTTTTTGTCATTATTCAATCACTTGGGACAAAAAAAAATATTCAATGGGCTCAACATGCCTCTCAGCAATTTCCTTGGGGTGTCTACTTTCCAAAATGGGGTCATTTTGGGGGGTTTTGTGCTATCTTGCCATTTTATGGCCTTCGAAACTGTGATAGGTAGTGAGGAGTGAAATCAAAAATTTACGCCCTTAGAAATCCTGAAGGCGGTGCTTGGTTTTTGGGGCCCCGTACCCAGCTAGGCTCCCAAAAAGTCCCACACATGTGGTATCCCTGTACTCAGGAGAAGCAGCAGAATGTATTTTGGGGTGCAATTCCACATATAACCATGGCATGTGTGAGCAATATATCATTTAGTGACAACTTTTTGTACATTTTTTCTTTTTTTTTCTTTTTGTCATTATTCAATCATTTGGGACAAAAAAAATATTCAATGGGCTCAACATGCCTCTCAGCAAATAGCTTGGGGTGTCTACTTTCCAAAATGGGGTCATTTGGGGGGGTTTTGTGCCATCTTGGCATTTTATGGCCTTCAAAACTGTGATAGGTAGTGAGAAGTGAAATCAAAAATGTATGCCCTTAGAAACCTTGAAGGCGGTGCTTGGTTTTTGGGGTCCCGTACGCGACTAGGCTCCCAAAAAGTCCCACACATGTGGTATCCCCGTACTCAGGAGAAACAGCAGAATGTATTTTGGGGTGTAATTCCACATATGCCCATGGCATGTGTGAGCAATATATCATTTAGTGACAACTTTGTGCAAAAAAAACAAAGTTTGTCATATTCCCGCAACTTGTGGCAAAATATAAAATATTCCATGGACTAATCATGCCTCTCAGTAAATAGCTTGGGGTGTCTACTTTCCAAAATGGGGTCATTTGGGGGGGTTTTGTGCTATTTTGGCATTTTATGGCCTTCGAAACTGTGATAGGTAGTGAGGAGTGAAATCAAAAATTTGCGCCCTTAGAAATCCTGAAGGCGGTGCTTGGTTTCCGGGGTCCCGTACGTGGCTAGGCTCCTAAAAAGTCCCACACATGTGGTATCCCCGTACTCAGGAGAAGCAGCAGAATGTATTTTGGGGTGCAATTCCACATATAACCATGGCATGTGTGAGCAATATATCATTTAGTGACAACTATTTGTAATTTTTTTTTTTTTTTCATTATTCAATCACTTGGGACAAAAAAAAAATATTCAATGGGCTCAATATGCCTCTCAGCAATTTCCTTGGGGTGTCTACTTTCCAAAATGGGGTCATTTGGGGGGGTTTTGTACTGCCCTGCCATTTTAGCACCTCAAGAAATGAGATAGGCAGTCATAAATTAAAAGCTGTGTAAATTCCAGAAAATGTACCCTAGTTTGTAGACGCTATAACTTTTGCGCAAACCGATAAATATATGCTTATTGACATTTTTTTTACTAAAGACATGTGGCTGAATACATTTTGGCCTAAATGTATGACTACAATTGAGTTTATTCGATTTTTCTTATAACAAAAAGTAGAAAACATAATTTTTTTTCAAAATTTTCGGTCTTTTTCCGTTTATATCGCAAAAAATAAAAATCGCAGAGGCAATCAAATACCATTAAAAAAAAGCTCTATTTGTGGGAAGAAAAGGACGCAAATTTCGTTTGGGTACAACATTGCATGTCCGCACAATTTACAGTTAAAGCAGCGCAGTGCAAAATTCTGAAATCACCTTTGGTCCTTTAGCTACCAAATGGTCCGGGGCTTAAGTGGTTAACATGTTCCATATTGATTTGTTTCCCCATTGTAAGCCCTACTTAAGACTGCTCTTACTTATTAGATACAAGAATGCAAAATGTAATATGAAGGCATAGGTCACTTTAGGCCTGTTTTAATCATTGACAAAGAAGAGGGAGCTCCAACACATGTCTTACCAATGTTACTGTTACTATGTCAGGCCCCAGTGACCAAGGAAGACAAGCAACTCTTTTTATATCAAAAGCTGAGGGTATTTCTGCTCATAATTCCAAGAGGTAGGGGTAGTGTTTTAATATTTTAACTTAAAGTGTCCTAAAGGTTGAAGGTTTTTTACCCTATTGCATTCTATGCATTTAGGTAAAAAACCTGCACATGCAGCTCTCCCCTCCAATCTAGTATGACCAATCTATCCATTGGTCATAGAGGGGGTGGCTGGAGAGAGGGGGCGGCGCCCGTGTGCCCTTATGGACGCACCGCTATTTTAAGCACTGATCGCTGTATAAATGTCACTGGTCCCAAAAAAGT
Source organism: Rana muscosa (assembly GCA_029206835.1). Lineage (NCBI taxonomy): Eukaryota > Metazoa > Chordata > Amphibia > Anura > Ranidae > Rana > Rana muscosa. The sequence goes on from CM055123.1 coordinate 201,630,848, forward strand.
GTCAAAAGTGTCCGATCTGTTCACTGCAATGTCGCAGTCCTGCTAAAAATTGCTGATCACCGCCATTACTAGTAAAAAAAATAATAATAATAAAAATGCCATAAATATATCCCCTATTTTGTAGACACTATTACTTTTGCGCAAACCAAACAATATAGTCTTTTTGCATTTTTTTTTCCCAAAAATATGTAGAAGAATACATATTGGCCTAAACTGTGATGAAGGAATTTGTTTTAAAAAAATGTATATGGATATTTATCATAGCAAATGTTAAAAAATATTGTTTTTTTTCAAAATTTTCATAATTATTTTGTTTATAGCGCAAAAAAAAGCTACGAGTAAGCACTAGTTACAGTGCGAAACATGTCAGCTGTTACCCCGGTTATGCTGTGATTTTTTGGTGTATCTTATCCGATCCTTTACAATAAAGGCGACCGTCAAGGTTTTTTGGAGTGCGGCTGTCCATATCCTTATTTTCCTTTTCATATGCTACGTGCATTGCTGGCACCCACGGTGTTCCTGAGACCATAGATTGTTGAAGCATACTCACCTGGAGCGGTAAAAACTCCCTTTCGCAAAAAAATAAAAACCGCAGAGGTGATCAAAGCATGACCGGGCAATTGTCAGTTAAAGCTACGCAGTGCTGTATCCAAATAAATGGCCTGGTCATTAAGGGGGGTAAATCCTTCTGTGGCTGAAGTGGTAATGAAAACACTTTTTGGTTACACTGCCTGGTTGGCCTTACCCTCACAGTTCTATTACATGTATGCCATTGAGCATTAATTTACAACAATATTGGGTTATCTTGCACATCCCATTGTTAAATTATATCCTGGCAATGCTTCAGAATTTATCTTTCTCATCTTGCATTAATTGGATATTTTGTCTTTAGAATAGACAGACGGCTCATATTAATTGTGCTTATTGAAACAGCTATTCAGTGGCTGCACCTGCTTGGACGAACGAGCAGTCAAAGTGAGATATACAGGACAGAACCAATAGATATATCACAGTAGGAGTTTCGACTTTTCCTAGTCTCCTATCATTGTGGTGCGCTATGCTGCTGGTTTCTGGCCATGAACAATAGAGGTGTTACGGTGAATACAGATAGTGGCACTAGGAAAATGATGAATCGGCCTAGAAAACTGTCTGTGGACACTGTAACAGCTGAAATAGCAGGTCAATAACAAGCAGATTTCAGTATGGAAACATCTGCAGCCAGACATATCCAACATTATACTTTCCTGGTTATGATTTGCCTGCATTTTAATGTTCCAGTTGCACATAAACAACTCTGGAGATTTTATTGACTGGAATGTTAGCAGTAAAAATGTCAGACATATTGCACAAGAAAACTTGCATATTGTTACCAGGGGGAATCTAGAATTCCTATTTTGTGGTCAAATGGACCAACTTTGTCTCCTTCCACTGGCTCGCTGTAACAATTTAAAGGAGTATTTCAAGGTGAACTAAAATGTCACTCCTGGTAAAGACAGCTTTGTGTGGTTGTCTCTGCTAATGCACCCCTCTACTCCAAAATGCTAGAGACTAGATTTCATGCTTTGTTTTCAGCATATGTAATAAACCAAATGTGTTCATTATTAAAATCATATATTCATTCCACCTCGAAATTCAAATATTTCTAGCCAACTCCCAATAATCTGAAAGATGTGAAGTATCATGAAGTATCAAAGCATACAAAAGTATGCATACAAAAGTGTTTTTTTTTAAAGAATCACACATATACTTCTTTGAATTGAGTGACAAATCACTATGCCCTGTGAATGTACACTTGCTGTGTCACACATTTCACAGAGCCTGCCTCCTGAAGAACATAGGTGCTGAGAGGAGGAGTTTTAGGAGATGGAGTCAGTACAAGATTCACAGCTTGCTAGTAGCAAGAAACCATTGGATCTGTAGTCCTCAAAAACTGAAATTAAACTAAAGGAGCAAGCATAGGAGAAGCTGCAAAGCATGAAGGAGATGGTTAGCAGATAGGCAGAACTCACTCATTATAAAATTAAAGAGTATGCTGTGACTTAAGATCTCCCTTAAATCTTTTAAACAGCAAACTATAGAGTAGAAAAATGTATTAAGTAATTTTTAGTGTATGCAAACTCCAGGGACGTGCAGTCAGGGGAGGCAGAGACATGAACATGGAAAAAAAAAGAACGAGCTTCGAGGATCGTAGCTTGGCGACCTAATGAAGTAGGTAGCTTAAGTCCTACCCCACAACTTCTCAAAATGTGGGGCTCCTGGCACCTATGGTTCTGGAGATACCGAGCTTCTTGCACAGCTTGTCCGAAGCTACATACAGAGCGGCCAGCTTAAATACAAGCTGCACACGCTGTTTGCAGCAGACTGAGAGGATGAGCTCACAGTGCCTCTGACTTCTTGTCAGAGGCACTGAGCTCAATGGACAGCCTGGAGACTTGGACCAATGGCAAAACAATACAATACAAAATTTTATTTTTGTACCTATTGTAAAAAAGATATATATATATATTTAGTTCATTGTGGGGATTCAGAAAAAAGGAGGGTGCACTGACCTTGTGCATTACCAGTGGCAAAATATTTTATTACAAACATAAAAGCAATATATATATATATATACTCACAAACGAGCAAGAAACAAGGCTTGTCAATTGATCGGACTGCGTCCCGTGACACCTGCAGGCAGGACCTGATGTTGGGGGGATCAGATGGTACCCCAGACACAATTTTAATTATAATGTTTCCTACAGGAGGATCTGGACATTGGCATTAAAATAATAAAAACAATCCCAGCCTGCCTCAGTTTTGTAGAAAGGTAATACTATGCACAAGATCATAGACACAAAGGGGTTGGACCTGTCAATCCCTCAATGAACTCCAAAAAAAATTATTTTACAGCAAGTACAAAAATTGGATTTTCTTCTTTCTCATTCATTGAGGGAAATAGGATTCAGAGACTGTCCAAAAACAGTCCAACTTTGGGGTATGAAACGAAATACTAACAGACCCACATAACAACAACAGCACTTTGGGCTTACTGCAGCTCAAAGAGCCACCTGAAAGACCTTGTATCCAAAGCTGGTGTCAGATGAGGCTGCAGCATCCACTTGGTAAAACAGAGAATGTGTGAACAGAAGACCGGGTGGCAGCCATGCATGTCTAGGAAATAGACTGATGTTGACAAGCCCAAGAATAATTCACAGGCCTAGTACAGTGCGCTTTACCAGGAAAGGGTATAACTTTATTCTTAAAGAGGAACTGCAGTCTGCTCACATAATTTGTAATAAAAACATGTTTTCCATTCTGAAGCTTCCCTCCAACCACTTTGCATATTATTTTATATATACTGTGATTCTTTACCTGCCAAATATGCTGCAGAAATCTCCCTTCACTGAGTCTGGCTTCATCCGCTTTAACTGCGGGCAGCTGAAGCTGCTGCCTGTTCACTTCCTGGATTTCACAGACACACAGAGGCGAGAAGAGAGAGAGCTGTGCATGATGTCATAAGCCTAGGCTTTTTACCAGACAAACAGGAAGAGGGCTGTATAAGGTATTTACTGGCAGAAAAAAATGTTTTACTATCCAAAGTTAACCAATTCAGGCCTGAAAGATTTGGCTGCTCAATGAGCAGGCCATTTTTTGCGATACGGCACTGCGTCGCTTTAACTGACAATTGCGCGGTCGTGTGACACTGTACCCAAACAAAATAGACGTCTTTTATTTCCCACAAATAGAGCTTTCTTTTGGTGGTATTTGATCATCTCTGCGGTTTTTATTTTTTGCCTTATAAACCAAAAAAGAGCGACAATTTTGAAAAAAACACAATATTTTTTACTTTTTGCTATAATATCCCCACTTTTTTTTAAAAAGCTAATTTTTTCCTCAGTTTAGGCCGAAATGTATTCTTCGACATATTTTTGGTAAAAAAAAATTGCAATTAGCGTATATTGATTGGTTTGCGCAAAAGTTATAGCGTCTACAAAATAGGGGATAGATTTATGGCTTTTTTTTTTTCTTTTTTTTTTTTTACTAGTAATGGTGGCAATCTGCGATTTTTATCAGGATTGCGGCGGACACATCGGACACTTTTGACACATTTTTGGGACCACCTGTCAGGGTCACCTGTGGCCAGGTGACAGATGCACACCGTAGGGGGACAGGAGTGCACCGCGAGGTAGTGAACCCTATGGCTGGCTTCTGTGGATAGGAAACTGGGTGGTTGTGGAAAGCGGGACCAGAGGAGCACAACCGGGATCCCAACGGAAGCGAGAGCCAAGATTCCCCAGGGCGCGCAGTCTAAGACCCAGCTGGTCTTCTCCAGGGCCTCTAGTGGTGAGGATGTTACGCTGCAGGCTGGGACCAGGTCGCGGCCCCTGGAGTTTCCTAGCTCACGCCCCGTAGGATAAGGGGAAGCAGCAGCACACGATAGAGAGAACCGAATAACAAGCCGAAGGTCAGGGGCCACAAGCAGACAAGGATAACGAAGAACGAGCCGAAGGTCAAGGGTCACGAGCAGACAGGGATGGTCGGGGACAAGCCAATAACGTAACAGAGAGACAGACGTAGCACACGGCAGGCAGGAACCCAAACACACAATGCCTAACAAACACGTTGATCAGCAAAGCAGGCTTGCAGTGCACAGGTTAATATAGTGTTCAGTGATAGGGCCTGGGGTGGAGTCAGGCTGGGAGGAGATTATAAAGGAAGCCAGGTGAAGGAGGTCTGGTCTCTAGATGAACACATGAGGAGGAAGGTAAGATGGCAGACAGACATTAATGCATATCCATGACAGTACCCTCCCTCTTACGAGGCCTCCCCCTTCCCCGCCTGGGCCCAGGTTTAGAGGGAAACTTCAGATGAAACTCCTTTACCAGACGAGGTGCAAAGACCTCAGATGCAGTGATCCAAGACCTCTCCTCAGGACCAAACCCTTTCCAATGAACGAGGTACTGAAGAACGCCTTTACAGAGTCGGGAGTCCAGAATTTGACTGATCTCGTACTCCTGATTATCCTCCGAGACAGGCGCCACGGTAGGAAGAGGACGAGAGAATTTATTGAGGACTAAAGGCTTTAGAAGAGCAACATGAAAGGAGTTAGTGATTTTAAGGCTCTTAGGAATCTGGAGTTTGAAACAAACCGGATTCAGTTTAGCAGTTACCGTGTATGGACCGATGAATCGTGGAGCAAACTTCAGAGAAGGAACTCGGAGCTTGATGTTCCTGGTAGAGAGCCAGACTTTGTCCCCTGGCTGAAGAGAAGGCGGTTTACGCCTGCGGCGGTCGGCAAAGCCTTTGAATTTTTCAGCAGCTGCCCGGAGGGAATCATGAACGTGACCCCAAACGGAATTGAGAGACTCCTGAACCGAAGCCAAAGCTGGAATGTCTGGAGAACAGATCATAGGAAGAGGAAGTTGAGGGTGTTTTCCATAAACTGTGAAAAAGGGTGTCTTCTGCGAACTGGTATTCACATGATTGTTATGGGAGAATTCTGCCCACGGGAGTAGAGAGGACCAATCGTCATGGTGAGAAGACACAAAGGTGCGAAGAAAGACCTCTAACTCCTGATTAACCCTCTCAGTCTGTCCATTGGATTGGGGATGGTAAGAAGAAGAAAAATCCAAGACAATATTGAGGGATTTGCAAAAGGCTCTCCAAAAACGAGACGTGAATTGGACTCCCCTGTCGGAAACAATATGAGAAGGGACCCCATGTAGGCGGAGAATTTCTCGAATGAAAATGGGAACCAAGGCAGGGGCAGAAGGAAGACCAGGAAGAGGAACAAAATGAGCCATCTTGGAGAATCGATCGATTACCACCCAAATGACTGTATTATTCTCAGACAGTGGGAGATCGGTGATAAAATCCATGGCAATATGGGCCCAGGGTTCCTTAGGAATAGGCAAGGGCATGAGGAGACCAGCAGGAGCTTGTGTGGAGGATTTGGACTGAGCACAGACATGACAAGCTTTAACGTAGTCTTTGACGTCTGAGCGGAGATTAGGCCACCAGTAGTGACGACTGATGAGTAGGAAGGATCGGAGGAATCCAGAATGCCCTGCCACCTTGGAATCATGTCCCCAACGAAGGATCTTAGCTCTTAGCTCAGTGGGGACAAAGGTCTTACCAGGCGGAATTTTAGACTTCAGGGTGGTAGAGTGGGCAACAATGCATGAGGTGGGAATGATCGGCTCAGGTTCAGGGGCGGACTCCTCGTCCAAAGTGTCAAATGACCTAGAGAGCGCATCAGCCCGACCGTTGCAGGAACCAGGTTTGTAGGTAATCGTGAAATTAAAACGGGCAAAGAAGAGACTCCACCTGGCCTGTCTAGGATTCAGACGTTTAGCATTCTGTAGATACTGTAAATTCTTGTGATCGGTAAAGATCGTTATGGAGTGAGGGGAACCCTCCAAGAGATGACGCCACTCCTCTAACGCCAATTTAATTGCGAGAAGTTCCCGATCACCGATGGCATAATTCCTCTCTGCCTGAGAAAATTTTTTGGAGAAGAACGCACATGGTTGGCGTCTCTTCTCAAAGATTTGAAGAAGCACAGCTCCCACCCCCATTGAGGAAGCGTCCACTTCAATAAAAAATGCATTCCCAGGATTTGGTCTCCTCAAGAGGGGGCCAGAAACAAAGGCCTGTTTCAGGTTGTGAAATGCAGAGACAGCTTCGGGAGGCCAGTCTCTGGCATTCACACCCTTCTTGGTCAAAGCGATAATAGGCGCGGCAATGGAAGAGTAATTCCTTATGAACTGCCTATAATAATTAGTGAAGTCAAGAAAGCGCTGTGTGGCCTTGAGGCTAGCAGGAAGAGGCCAGTTGGTGATAGCCAAGACCTTCCCAGGGTCCATACGAAGCCCCGAACATGAGACAAAGCACCCCAAAAACAGGACCTCAGAACATTCAAAGGAACATTTCTCCAGCTTGGCATAGAGATTGTTCTCTCTAAGACGTTGAAGTACAGTGCGGACATGGTTTCTGTGGACGAGCAGATTTTCAGAAAAGATCAGAATGTCATCCAGATAGATGACAACAAACTGGTACAGCAGATCTCTGAAGATTTCATTGACAAAGTTTTGAAACACGGCTGGAGCATTACACAGACCAAAAGGCATCACCAGATATTCGTAATGCCCGTCTCTAGTGTTAAATGCAGTCTTCCATTCGTCACCCTCCCGTATTCGAATGAGATTGTACGCGCCTCTGAGATCCAACTTGGTGAAAATGGAGGCACCCTTCAACCTATCGAATAGCTCAGATATTAAGGGTAAGGGGTATCGATTTTTAATAGTAACCGCATTTAAACCCCGATAATCGATGCAGGGTCTTAAGGTACCATCCTTTTTGGCAACAAAAAAGAACCCTGCCCCTGCAGGCGATGAGGATTTCCGGATGAACCCTCTCTCCAGATTCTCTGCTACATACTCCGACATGGCCTGGGTCTCTGGGATGGACAGAGGGTAGGTACGACCCCTGGGTAGAGTTGCTCCGGGGACAAGATCAATAGCACAGTCAAAAGACCTGTGGGGAGGAAGCACCTCAGCTGATTTTTTACAGAACACATCCCGGTAATCGCTGTATGCGGCGGGAAGATCAGAAGAAACAGAAGTGGCAGCAACCGGAAGACTCTCCTTGGGGGTCACCTTGAGAAGACACGACGAGAAACATGAGGAACCCCAGGCCAGGATCTGCCCAGAGACCCAGTCCACATGTGGAGAGTGGAGCTGTAGCCAAGGGAGGCCCAATACAACTGGGGTAGAGGCCTTGGGTAGAATAAGAAAGGATATCCACTCCTGGTGGAGAATCCCTACCGACATCCTAATGGGTAGCGTCTGGAAGCGAATAGGGCCCCCTGGGAGAACAGTGCCATCAATTGCCGAGACTACCAATGGGGTAGTGAGAGGTGAAAGGGTAAGCTTCATAGAAGAAGCAGTTCTCCAATCCATGAAATTGCCGGCAGCCCCGGAATCCAGGTATGCAAGGGTTGACTGAGGAGAAGTGCCTACATGAAGGGACACCGGCAAGAGCAGGCGAGAAGGTGATGTTTCTGGGTCCAATACTCCACCTTCCAAATGTATTAGACCCGAGCGTTTCCCGGACGAAGCGAGCAGGAGTCACGAAAATGACCCTTGCCCCCACAATAGAGGCACAAGCCCAGAGTTCTGCGCCTAGCACGTTCTTCGGGGGTTAGTCTGGTCCGGCCCAGCTGCATAGGTTCTTCAGCAGGTAGAGGATGCTCCACGGAATGAAGGGAGGGGAGCTCAGACTGGCTAGGACCCAGAGAGTGCTGGCGTCTTTTTTCTAAGGACCTCTCTTGAAAACGAATGTCGATCTGGTTGCATAATGAAATTACATCGTCCAGACCGACGGGAATGGCTCTTCCCGCTAATTCGTCTTTCACTCGGTCAGAGAGGCCATGTAAAAAGGTAGCGACCAGGGCCTCATTATTCCAGCTCAATTCAGCTGTGTGGATACGGAACTGAAGAGCATATTGCCCCACTGAACTAGATTCTTGGCGAAGACGTAAGACAGCACTAGCCGCTGAAGAAGCCCGAGCCGGCTCTTCGAAGATATTACGAAAGAGCTTCAAGAATTCGGACAGACTGGAAACCACCGGATCGTTCCTCTCCCACAGGGGGGCAGCCCAGGCCAAAGCTTCACCGGAGAGGAGGGAAATGATATAGGCTACCTTAGCCCGGTCAGATAGGAAGCTTTGAGGCTGAAGCTCAAAATGAATAGTGCATTGGCTGAGAAACCCCCTGCAGGCCTTGGAGTCCCCAGAGAAACGGAACGGAGCTGGCAATCTTAGTGAGTGTGAGGCTGCGACTGGTGCGATAGGTACAGCCGCTGGTTGTACTTGGGGTTGCGGATTCGGGGTTCCCAAGGAGACCTGAAGCTGCTCGAATCGAGAAGCCAGATCCTGGAGGAATCGCATCACCTGGGTCTGATTTGATTCCTGGGTCTCAAGTCTGCGAACTATGCCCTGCAATGGATCATCCGCGGGAAGCGGGATGTCAGCCGGGTTCATGGCTGATCAAACTGTCAGGGTCACCTGTGGCCAGGTGACAGATGCACACCGTAGGGGGACAGGAGTGCACCGCGAGGTAGTGAACCCTATGGCTGGCTTCTGTGGATAGGAAACTGGGTGGTTGTGGAAAGCGGGACCAGAGGAGCACAACCGGGATCCCAACGGAAGCGAGAGCCAAGATTCCCCAGGGCGCGGAGTCTAAGACCCAGCTGGTCTTCTCCAGGGCCTCTAGTGGTGAGGATGTTACGCTGCAGGCTGGGACCAGGTCGCGGCCCCTGGAGTTTCCTAGCTCACGCCCCGTAGGATAAGGGGAAGCAGCAGCACACGATAGAGAGAACCGAATAACAAGCCGAAGGTCAGGGGCCACAAGCAGACAAGGATAACGAAGAACGAGCCGAAGGTCAAGGGTCACGAGCAGACAGGGATGGTCGGGGACAAGCCAATAACGTAACAGAGAGACAGACGTAGCACACGGCAGGCAGGAACCCAAACACACAATGCCTAACAAACACGTTGATCAGCAAAGCAGGCTTGCAGTGCACAGGTTAATATAGTGTTCAGTGATAGGGCCTGGGGTGGAGTCAGGCTGGGAGGAGATTATAAAGGAAGCCAGGTGAAGGAGGTCTGGTCTCTAGATGAACACATGAGGAGGAAGGTAAGATGGCAGACAGACATTAATGCATATCCATGACACCACCGACAGTTATACAGCGATTTAGTGCTAAAAAATGCACTGATTACTGTATAAATGTCACTGGCAGGGAAGGGGTTAACACTAGGGGTGATCAAGGGGTTAACTGTGTTCCCTCACTGTGTTCTAACTATAGTGGGGATGGGACTGACTAGGGGAAGAGAGAGATCTGTGTTCATACATTGTATGAAGACACAATCAGTCTCCTCTCCCTTGAAAGAACCGGGATCTGTGTGTTTACACACACAGATCCTGGTTCTCGCTCTCACGAGCGATCACGGGTGCCCGGCGGTCATCGCGCCCGCCGGGCACTCGCTCCGGCGGTGAGCTGCAAGTGCGCTTGCCTCAGGCGGCGCCCACCCCTAGTGGCCAAAAGGCGAAGCAACGTAAGGTAACGTTGCTTCGCTAGCCGTGCCATTCTGCCACAGTAAAACTGCGGCGGCTGGTCGGCAACCAGTTAAAACAAAAAGGGCAGAAGATTTAATAGATGGGAAGTTGAAAAAATTACTGAAGGTCTGCTTTAAGAACATAAGCTTTGATGATAATGATATGTGTCTGAAGCGAGAAGCTGGTTACCCTTTACAGGGACCATCAGGGATGACAAAGTGAGATTTGGAGACAGGATCCATGCTTATGGCCCTAGTTCAGTCTAAGGTTTGACAAACTAGCATCATGGCCTGAGTACTTTGTAACACTGGGCCAGCCAGGAAAAAAAAATGGTTTTGGAAAGACTCTCCAAGCGTTTGTCGAGGGGATCCTGTAAGGGATGCATTCTCTACAGTTATCAGCACTTTATTAAGCTGGGTTATTGCCAGATCCACAATGGGAATAACCCACTTCTTAATCAGACTACTCAAGCGGATATAATTGCATAAAATGTTTAGGAGGGGTAAACAGTTTATACCTTATCCCCTAGTCCCCATAAGTGTCTGGGATTAGGGGTGCATAGGAACGTTTTTGATGGTCTTGGGGCCACCAAAACTACCCCAGAGAGATTGCAAGACTGGTAGAGACCGAAAGCTGATCTTCCATTTTCAAAGTGCTGCTCACTGGGGTTGATTTACTAAAACTGTAAAGTCCAAAATCCGGTGCAGCTGTGCATGGTAGCCAATCAGCTTCTAAGTTCAGCATGTTCCACTAAGCTTTGACAAAAAAAACTGTGAGCTGATTGGTTTCTATGCAGAGCTGCACCAGATTTTGCACTCCAGTTTTAGTAAATCGCCCCACTGTGTCAATAAGTGCTGAAGTGTTGTCTCTAATCTTGGAAGTAATGACAGCTGCCTCTGTCTTTGCAAGGACATTATCATTTATTGAGAATTTATGAGACAGACAGAGCCCCTGTGGCAGAAGGCTTAGAGGCCACTAATGCCACAGGCACATCATAGACTTATTATGTAGAGAAAGGTGTTGAGGAACATATATGGCCTCTGTGGTCAGAGTCAGCAATCAAGGTTGGAATTGGGCCCAAAAATCCTGCATACCTGCAGTAAAATCCTCCCGTGATAGAGTCATGCCTGATAGAGCTATGGAAGACTCTGAGGACTCAAGCAGAGGAAAGCACAGCAGGCTGCTCCAGAGTCGTTAGCGGTCCATTAACTTGAATCCCCCATTAACACAAGACTGCTTTATGTGTCTGGGATATGACATTTTCCCCTACAAGGCACAAACCATGAAGATCAAGCTAAGTCTTGAATACTCACAAACCGGCTACAGTAACAGGAGAGGGTTTTTTTTTTTTTTACAAGTAACGTTCTTTATTTGAGAAGAGTGCACGTGTACAAGATAATGACAATTATATTGTAAATATTGTACAGTTGCAGAGGGAACTCACTAACTTGAGAGAAGGAGAACCTGCCAACCCTGCAATCTCCAAGTTTAAACAGGATTTTCTTCCAGCCCAGTGAATGTAGAGACCTTGTCTAACCATGCATCCCAAAATTTGCCGTACTTAGCTGGACACCCTCTATGAGCATTAGGCCCCTTTCACACTGGGGCAGGCAGGTGCGGTGGCGGTATAGCGGCGTGATTTTCAGCGCCGCTATACCGTCGTTATCACTGCGGTATGCGGCCACTAGCGGGGTGAATTTAACCCCCGCTAGCGGCCGAAAAAGGGTTAATACCGCGGTGTCCCATTGATTTCGATGGGCAGCCGCAGTAAAGGAGCGGTGAACACACCGCTCCTTCACCGCTGTAAAGATGCGGCTAGCAGGACTTTTGGAGCGGTCCTGCTAGCGCACCGCTTCAGTGTGAAAGCCTTCGGGCTTTCACATTGAAGAATACAGGGCACGATTTTTTCAGGCGGTATAACAGCGCTAATATTAGCGCTAAACCGCCTGAAAAACGTGCCAGTGTGAAAGGGGCCTAAAGCTCCTTCTTGTAAGGTAGCACATTCGTGACTGCAGCTACCCACTCGTGGACAGTAGGTGGTAGCGATTTGAGCCATTTTCGTGCGATAAGCAGTCTTGCCATGATTAGTGATTCCTGCAGGAAAGTGTAATGGAACGTATCAGAGTCTGGATCTGGGAACACTCCCAGTATACACTGTTTGGGGCAAAGTGTGAGGGGGGACCCCAGTTCGTCATGTATGAATTTTACTATTTGGGACCAGTAGGCCTGAATCATAGGGCAGGACCATATAATATGAAAAAAAGTGCCAGTTGAACCTCCACATCTGGGGCATAGCGGACTATAATTATCTCTATATTTGGCCATACACGGGGGGTCAAATAGGATTTGTGCAAAATGTACAGCTGGGTAAAACGGTCTGACAATTTAGGGGAAACCTTCTTGCATGCATCTAATACTTCCTCCCATTCGTCATCCTCCATCTCCCCCACGTCCCCAGTCCAACAATCTTTTAATTGGTAGGCTAGTGCCGTAGCCGATTGAAGCAGGAGATAGTTGTAGAATGTGGAAATACGTTTTTGAGACTCTGATCCAGATACTAGATTCAGGATATCTAATTGCTCTAGGTTTGGGGGGGTGTTTTGAAATTGGGTCTGGAGAGCATGGTGGAGCTGGAGGTAATGAAAGTGCATTGAGTTGGGGGACCAAAGTCGTTCTTGAGTTGCTGGAACGATTTCAGGATATTTCCACAGTAAACGTCTGATAAATATTCCACTTCCCTAGTAGTCCAGAGGCTGTGATCGGGTATCTGTAGTAGCTCGCTCAGACAGGGGTTGCCCCAAAGGGGTGTCTGTTTGTGCGTGGTGGGGTCTTGATTTTGCATCTCACCACCTCCCACACCTTACAATAGTGATACAGCAATCCCTTTCGACTTCCCAAAGTCCAGGGGTCACCAGGGTCTCTAAAAAGGAGTTAAAAAGGGTGTGTGTTGATTCGGCTAAAGGGGGGGGCATACCAGAGCCAGATAGCGATCTTTTGTCTCCATTGTCTAAGTAGAAAATTGGGATAATTGTGCTGCCAGGTAATACAGATTAAAGTCAGGCAGTGCTGTGCCCCCTAAGTCTGTGGGGTTCTTCAGAACTTGCCAGGATAATTTGTGACGGGTTTTTACCCATACAAAGGAATTTAGAATAACCTCCAGGGATTTAAAGATCCACAAAGGTATATACACTGGAGCATGCCATAGGACATACAGAAATTTGGGTAACAGAACCATTTTAATTAGGTTAATGCGGCCCATAATGCCCAAAGGGAGTCTGGCCCACGTCTGTGTTTTCGTTTTTAGGATTATGAATAAGGGTTCTAAATTTAGTTTTACATATTCTTCTGGGGAGTGAGTAATTGTAATGCCGAGATATTTCATAGAGCTGACTCGAACTAAGGGGGAGAAGGCTTGAGTCGGTGTTGGGGCCCCCATATCTAAGGGAAGGATCTGGGATTTGTCCCAACTGATCTTTAGGCCAGAGTATCGTCCAAAACTTTTTATTATATTCAAAGCTGTCATTAGAGAGGGGCCAGCATCTGCCAGGTATAGGAGCATGTCGTCCGCGTATAAACTGGCCGTTTCTACTAGTTGTCTGTAGTGCAGACCCCTAATCTCAGGATGCGCACGGAGCGACGTTGCCAGGGGTTTCACCGTGAGGGTATATAATGAAGGAGAAAGGGGACATCCCTGGCGTGTGCCCCTGGACAGAGGGAAATCATCTGAGATCCTACCATTGACCAAGATCCTGGCAACTGGAGCCTGATAGAGCAGCTGAATCCACTTAATAAAGTTGGGTCCAAAATCAAACCGGGCAAGGCATTCCCAGAGATGGTCTCATTCCACAGAATCGAATGCCTTTGTAGCGTCTAAGAACACTACAACTTTGGAGCCCATCTGGTCGTGTTCAGCCTGTAAATTCGTATAGAGTCTGCGTAGGTTAAATGTCGTATTTTTTGCGGGCATAAACCCAGTCTGGTCTGGATGGATAAGGTTCAGGATCAATTTGTTTAGCCTCAGTGCCAGGACCTTGGCCAATATATTAATGTCAAGCTGAAGGAGGGAAATTGGGCGATATGACTCCGGGAGTTCCGGATCCTTGCCTGGTTTGGGTATCAGTACAATTAGGGCTTTGGCCATTGATTTTGGTAGGGAGGTGGATTTAAAGATGTGTGTGAATAGCTCATGCATTTTGGGGACTAGGATCTCACTAAAATTTGGGGGGAGGCCGTCTGAGCCAGGGGCCTTGAAAGGGGTAAGGTGGGACATTGCTTCCGCGATGTCATCGGTGGAGCCTCCAACATCTCGCTCTGTGAGGAAGTTAGTGCCGGGAACTCAACAGTGGATAGAAACTCTGTTAGGTCATCTTTGGAGTTGTTAGTGGTAGATGAATATAGGGATGCAAAGAAGGAGCGGGACTCCCTGGCTAACAGCTCCGGGTCACATATGGCTTGACCGGTCGTATCTCGCAATGAGACCACAGTGGGTGGTTTGTGCTCCAAGTGTGCCAGATAGGCCAATAGTCTCCCTGCTCGTTCCCCATACTCGTACACCCTTTGCTTGTTGTAGAAAATTTTCCATTGTGCTCTTTCGAAGTGGAGACTATTCACTATACGGGCCTGTAGTTTAACCTTAATGGCCGTATCTGGCAAGGGGTTAGTTGTAAAGGATCGCTCCATTTCTGCCAGTCTTTTTTCTGCCTGTTTGACTACCTGCGTCAAGGATTTTCTGTATCTAGATATTTGTTGGGAGAGTAGCATCCAAGCATGGGATTTAAACGAGTCCTATTCAGTCTCTAATGGGGCTGAGTCACGATTGGTAACGGGAGAGGTTTAGACGGCTGGATGGGATGACACCACTGTAGACGGGCAGCAGAGACAACTGAGGAGGAATCCAATATGACCTGCGAAAGCAGTTTTGAGAAAGTGTTATTTCACACTGAATGGTGGGGAGTAGACCACTGAGTGTACACCTGCAACACTCTACCTAAGGGATTACATCAGCACGCAATCCCTCAACTCTAACAATTTCTATTGTAAAGCAATGGAAAAGGATAGGGGTAATAATGGCGCCCAATGAAATTATGCGGTAGTTTACGATGCTCAGCCTACTCTTGAAATTATTCTTAAGAGACTGGGTCACACCAGAGGCTGTGCCATGGTATTGGACCGAAAAGTATTCTGCGGCAGCTCAGGTCAGGCTAGCCTCACAATCATCCAGTCCAGCAAGGTCTCCAAAGCTAATGCTAAGGATATGCTGCTCCTGATAGCATGCTTGGCATGGGAGGGGTTATACCAGCTAGTTACTGCTTGTCTACCAGTGTCAAACTCCTTCTGTAGGTGGCAGTATAATTAATTTGTCTAGGAATTCTGTGTCTCTCAATAAAATAAAATAAATATTTTGTCGGAATGTATTGCAAGCAGGCAAACCACTGCTGCATTATTAGTGCAGCCAAGGGGGGGTTATGAGCCAAATAATAAAAAATTACTTTCATACAGGAAGACACAATGTAGTTCATTTGCTAACAAAGGATAACAGGGAGTTCCAGTGCCGTGTTGGCTTTTGTAAAGACAAATATAGCAGTTAATCAGGAGAGCCATATCGATCATAATTATATGGGAGTTTGTTTTGATTAGCAGACTTTTGCCTTTGCCAACTTCAGCTTTAGGGCCCAGTCACACTGATGCAGTCTGTTTCAATGGGGGTTATTTACTAAAGGCAAATCCACTTTGCACTACAAGTGCAAACTACAACTACAAGTGCAAAGTGCACTTGAAATTGCACTGAAAGTGCACTTGGAAGTGCAGTCGCTGTAGATCCGAGAGGGACATGCAAGGAAAATAAAAAACAGCATTTTAGCTTGCACTTGATTGGATGATAAAATCAGCAGAGCTTACCCTCAGATTTACAGCGACTGCACTTCCAAGTGCACTTTAAGTGCAATTTCAAGTGCACTTTGCACTACAAGTGCAAAGTGGATTTGCCTTTTGTAAATAACCCCCATTATATCTGTTGAGTGTATGTATATATTTACAGTGTGTGTGTGTGTGTGTGTGTGTGTGTGTGTGTGTATGTGTATGTATATATGTGTGTGTATGTATGTATGTATGTATGTATGTATGTATGTGTGTATATATATATATATATATATATATATATATATATATATATATACACACAAAATATATGCTCCCATTCAAATATCATCTTTTTCCTGGGAAGGCCTAGCATATTTCAGCATGGCAATACTAAACTGCATACTGCATCAAAAACAACATCATGGTTTTGTAGTAGAAGATTTGGGTGCCTAACGTGTCTGCCTGCAGTCAAGACCTTTTACCAATTGAAAACATTTGGGGCATCTTGAAACTAAAAATACAAGAAGGCCCATGACTAGAGTTGAGCGGACACCTGGATGTTCGGGTTCGACGGGTTCGGCCGAACTTCGGAAAAAAGTTCGTGTTCGGGACCGAACTTTACCCCGAACCCAAACCCGAACCCCATTGAAGTCAATGGGGACCAGAACTTCTGAGGACTATTAGCGCTGTTTCCTGTGCTTAGAACTGTCCCTGCACAAAGTGTCATTACTGAAGGAAAAAAAGTAATTTAAAATTCACTCGTGGCTATTAATGAATTGTCGGCTCCCGGCAATACATAGAAAAGTCATTGATTAAAAAAAAAGCGTGGGGGTCCCCCCAAATTCAATTACCAGGCCCTTCAGGTCTGGAATGGATATTAAGGGGAACTCTGCCGCAAATTTAAAAAAAAAATGCGTGCAGTTCCCCCAAATATCCATACCAGGCCCTTCAGATCTGGTATGGATTTTAAGGGGAACTCCACCCCAAATAAAAAAAAAATGGCATGGAGTACCCCCAAAAATCCAGACCAGACCCTTTATCCGAGCACGCAACCTGGCAGGCCGCAGGAAAAGAGGGGGGGACGAGAGAGCATCCCCCCCTCCTGAACCGTACCAGGGCACATGCCCTCAACATGGGGAGGATGTCCCCATGTTGATGGGGACAAGTGCCTCATCCCCACAACCCTTTCCGGTGGTTGTGGGGGTCTGCGGGCCGGGGGCTTATTGGAATCTGGAAGACCCCTTTAACAAAGGGGACCCCCAGATCCCGGCCCCCCCTATGTGAATTGGTAATGGGGTACATCGTACCCCTACCATTTCACGAAGAAAGTGTCAAAAAATTTAAAAATGACAATAGCCGGTTTTTGAAAATTCCTTTATTAATGTCTTCTCTTTTCTTCCATCTTCTTCCATCTTCTTCCATCTTCTTCTTTTCTCCATTCGGGTTTCTTCCTCTTCATCTTCCTTCGGTGTTCTCGTCCGCATCTTGCTCCGGCTTCTTGTTCCCCATCTTCTTTCTTCGGCCGCTCCATTTGAATTGGAGGTTCCCGCTGTGTGACGCTTCAGTTCTTCAGTTCTCCTCTTGGTCCGCTGCCACCTGGTGACCCCGCCCCCCTCTGCACATGGATTTCACAGGGACTTTCCCCATGGTGTCAGAGGGGGGCGGGGTCACCGGGTGGCAGCGGACCAATAGGTGAACTAAAGAACTGAAGCGTCACACAGCGGGAACCTCCAATTCAAAAGGAGCGGCCGAAGAAAGAAGAAGGGAAGAAGCCGGAGCAAGATGTGGACGAGAACACCGAAGGAAGAAGGAAGATGAAGATGAAGAGGAAGAAACCCAAATGGAGAAAAGAAGAAGATGGAAGAAGAAGATGGAAGAAGATGGAAGAAAAGACAAGACATTAATAAAGGAATTTTCAAAAACCGGCTATTGTCATTTTTAACATTTTTGACACTTTCTTCGTGAAATGGTAGGGGTACGATGTACCCCATTACCAATTCACATAGGGGGGGCGGGATCTGGGGGTCCCCTTTGTTAAAGGGGTCTTCTAGATTCCGATAAGCCCCCCGCCCACAGACCCCCACAACCACCGGCAAGGGTTGTGGGGATGAGGCCCTTGTCCCCATCAACATGTGGACATCCTCCCCATGTTGAGGGCATGTGGCCTGGTACGGTTCAGGAGGGGGGGGCGCTCTCTCGCCCCCCCTCTTTTCCTGCGGCCTGCCAGGTTACGTGCTCGGATAAAGGGCCTGGTCTGGATTTCTGGGGGTACTCCACGCTATTTTTTTTTAAAATTTGGGGTGGAGTTCCCCTTAAAATCCATACCAGATCTAAAGGGCCTGGTATGGATATTTGGGGGAACCGCACGCATTTTTTTTTATTTGCGGCAGGGTTCCCCTTAATATCCATTCCAGACCTGAAGGGCCTGGTAATTGAATTTGGGGGACCCCCACGCTTTTTTTTATCAATGACTTTTCTATGAGTGCTTAGAACTGTCCCTGCACAAAGTGTAATTTCTGAAGGAAAAAAAGTAATTTAAAATTCACTCGCGACTATAATGAATTGTCGGCTCCCAGCAATACATAGAAAAGTCATTGATAAAAAAAAAAAGCATGGGGGTCCCCCCAAATTCAATTACCAGGCCCTTCAGGTCTGGAATGGATATTAAGGGGAACCCTGCCGCAAATAAAAAAAAAATGCGTGCGGTTCCCCCAAATATCCATACCAGGCCCTTTAGATCTGGTATGGATTTTAAGGGGAACTCCACCCCAAATTTTAAAAAAAATGGCGTGGAGTACCCCCAAAAATCCAGACCAGACCCTTTATCCGAGCACGCAACCTGGCAGGCCACAGGGAAATAGGGGGGGACGAGAGAGCGCCCCCCCCTGAACCATACCAGGCCACATGCCCTCAACATGGGGAGGATGTCCCCATGTTGATGGGGACAAGGGCCTTATCCCCACAACCCTTGCCAGTGGTTGTGGGGGTCTGCGGGCGGGGGGCTTATCGGAATCTGGAAGACCCCTTTAAAAAAGGGGACCCCCAGATCCCGGCCCCCCCTATGTGAATTGGTAATGGGGTACAACGTACCCCTACCATTTCACAAAGAAAGTGTAACAAATGGTAAAAATGACAATAGCCGGTTTTTGAAAATTCCTTTATTAATGTCTTCTCCTTTCTTCCATCTTCTTTTTTAATCTTCTTCCATCTTCTTCTTTTCTCCATTCGGGTTTCTTCCTCCATCTTGTTCTTCATCTTCATCTTCCTTCGGTGTTCTCGTCCGCATCTTGCTCCGGCTTCTTGTTCCCTTCTTCTTTCTTCGGCCGTTTCGTTTGAATTGGAGGTTCCCGCTGTGTGCACGTCAGTTCTTCAGCTCTCCTCTGGGTCCGCTGGCACCCGGTGGCCCGCCCCCCTCTGACACCATGGGGAAAGTCCCCGTGAAATCCATGTGCGTCAGAGGGGGGCGGGGTCACCGGGTGGCAGCGGACCAAGAGGAGAACTGAAGAACCGAAGCGTCACACAGCGGGAACCTCCAATTCAAACGGAGCGGCCGAAGAAAGAAGAAGGGAAGAAGAAGCCGGAGCAACATGCAGACGAGAACACCAAAGGAAGATGAAGATGAAGAGGAAGAAACCCGAATGGAGAAAAGAAGAAGATGGAAGAAGATGGAAGAAAGGAGAAGACATTAATAAAGGAATTTTCAAAAACCGGCTATTGTCATTTTTGACACTTTCTTTGTGAAATGATAGGGGTACAATGTACCCCATTACCATTTCACATTGGGGGGGTGGGATCTGGGGGTCCCCTTTGTTAAAGGGGTCTTCCAGATTCCGATAAACCCCCCGCCCGCAGACCCCCACAACCACCGGGCAAGGGTTGTGGGGGTGAGGCCCTTGTCCAAATCAACATGGGGACATCCTCCCCATGTTGAGGGCATGTGGCCTGGTACGGTTCAGGAGGGAGGGGGGGCGCTCTCTCGTCCCCCCCTCTTTTCCTACGGCCTGCCAGGTTGCATGCTCGGATAAGGGTCTGGTATGGATTTTTGGGGGGACTCCACGCCATTTTTTTTTAAATTTGGGGTGGAGTTCCCCTTAAAATCCATACCAGATCTGAAGGGCCTGGTATGGATATTTGGGGGGAACCGCACGCATTTTTTTTTTAATTTGCGGCAGGGTTCCCCTTAATATCCATTCCAGACCCGAAGGGCCTGGTAACTGAATTTGGGGGAACTCCTACGCTTTTTTTTTATCAATAACTTTTCTATGTATTGCCGGGAGCCGACAATTCATTATAGCCGCGAGTGAATTTTAAATGACTTTTTTTCCTTCAGAAATTACACCTTGTGCAGGGACAGTTCTAAGCATGGGAAACAAGCGCGACTTTACATGCATATTGCTGAACACCGGACCTGAACCCGAACATACAGTGAATTGTTCGGGTACGGGACCCCAAAACCCAAAAGTTCGGTACGGACCCGAACTTTACATTTCGGGTCCCCTCAACCCTACCCATGACTATTGAGCAGTAAGAATCTTATATCAGGCAAGAATGGGACAACATTTCTCTCCCAAACTCCAGCAACTGGTCTCCTCAGTTCCTAGACATTTACAAATTGATGTTAACCCCTTCCCGACCAGCTGTCGCAGTTGTACTGCGGTAGGTTGGCTCCCCTGGGCGAAACTACGTTACCATACGTTGTTACGCCTTTTGACCACTAGGGAGCTCGCCGCAAATGCGAGTACCTGGCAGGCGCAATGACTGCCGGGCACCTGCGATCACTCGTGACAGAGCGAGAACCGGGATCTGTGTGTGTAAACACACAGATCCCGGTTCTCTCAGGGGAGAGGAGACAGATCGTGTGTTCATGCTAAGTATGAACAGCGATCTCACTCTCCTCCTAGTCAGTCCCATCCCCCCCACAGTTAGAACACACCTAGGGAACACAGTCAACCCCAGGACCTGCCAGTGACATTTATACAGTAATCAGTGCATTTTTATAGCTCTGATCGCTGTATAATTGTCACTGGTGGCAAAAATGTGTCAAAAGTGTCCGATGTATCCGCGACAATATCGCAGTCCCGACAAAAATTGCTGATCGCCGCCATTACTAGTAAAAAAATAATAATAATAATAAAAATGCCATAAATCTATCCCCTATTTTGTAGACGCTATAACTTTTGCGCAAACCAATCAATATACGCTTATTGCGATTTTTTTTTTATTTTTTTACCAAAAATATGTAGAATACATATGGGCCTAAACTGAGGAAAAAATTCATTAAAAAAAAAAATTGGGATATTTATTACAGCAAAAAGTAAAAGATATTGTGTTTTTTTCAAAATTGTCGCTCTTCTTTTGTTTATAGCACAAAAAAATAAAAACCGCAGAGGCCATCAAATACCACCAAAAGTAATATCTATTAGTGGGAAAAAAAGGACGTAAATTTTGTATGGGTACAGCATCGCACGACCGCGCAATTGTCAGTTAAAGCGTCGCAGTGCCGAATCGCACAAAATGGCCTGGTCATTGAGCAGCCAAATCTTCCGGGGCTGAAGTGGTTAAAAGAAGAGGGGGATGCTTACACCATGGTAAACATGGCTCTGTCACAACTTTTATGAAATTGAGGTTGTACTTTGCCAGCTTTTTGTTACCCTGTCCCAAGTTTTTTGAGACGTGTTGCTGCAATCGATTTCAAAATTAACTTATTTTTTTCTTAATATTTAGAGATTGACCACTTCTCCATGCAAAATTCCATCAGATTTTTTTCTTGTTATTGACTATAGGTATTTATGTAGTGCTGACAGCTTTACATAGCGTCCTATATACTGTACAATCACATCGGTCCCTGCCTTTAGAGTGTACCTTCAGTCCCTCTCTCTACCAGCTCTGCCCCCTCCCCCACCAAGCGCCACCATTATGGTGCATGCACAGATGAGCCACAGAGCTCTGTTCGACCCTTAGGTCCTGCACAGGTGACTTCCCATGCATGCACAATAACACCCCACGCATGGCACGATGGTTGGGGAAACCCACACGTGTGAAGGTGTACTGCAGAGCTCGCTTAACACCTGAAGCCCTTCAAAAGATGGTGGGGGGGGGGGGTAAATTGCAATTCTCGCCTAGGCAAGAAATTAGAAAGTGCTGCTTTGCAATGCAAATATATTTTACCAGTTGAAGAACAAAAACATGTATGTCTAATTGTAAGAGGGATGTGGGAGGGGGCAGAGCAACATGATATTCGAGTGAAGGTCCACTTTAAGGAACTTGCAATCTAAGGTCCCCTCATCACAAATGCATACATACTTGCACATCATGCTAGGGCTTATTTATCCATGAGCCAGGTATCCTACCTGCATGTCTTTGGAGTGTGGGAGGAAACTGGAATAGCCAAAATAAACTCACACAAGCACAGGAAAACATGAAAACTCCATACAGATGTATCCTGGCTGGGTTTCAAACCAAGGACCCCAGTGCCGCAAGGCAGAAGTGCTAAACCACTAATCAACACAGTTTTGGAATGTTTGTGGGTTGTCTTGCATTAACTGCCTGTTCCAAAATCCCATACAAAATTTTAATTTAAATCCACTCAGGACTTTGGCTAGGCAGTTTGTAGCCCTCTGTTTCTTCTTTTTAGACATTCCTTTGCTGGTGGATTCGCTAGTGTCTTTTTGGTTCATTATTGTGTTGAAAGACCCATTTCAGGTTAAATTTTGGCTGTTGGATAGATGGCATTACATTCTCATCAAGCACACTTTGTCAGGGCCTGTATCTGAACCTGGGACCTCTGTCTTGCTTCTTTTGAATCTTTTGCTCCTCCCATTAACTTCCTACTTAGAGGTGTTCTCCCCCCCCCCCCACACGAAAAATGAAATACTGTAGCTGCTGACTTCTAATATTAGCACACATCCCTGTCCAGGGTTCTCACGATGTTGGCACCCCAGCCGATTTTTTGGATCGGCTGTCGGGTGCTGCCACCACCATTCCTATTAAGGGAAACGGGCAGTGAAGCCATTCAGCTTCACAGCCGGTATCCTACTGCACATGCGCGCTGCGCTTTCTAATTGGCCCAGCGGCGGGGGAAGGAGGCCGAACTTCCCAGGGACGGCGCCGCGGCGCTGTCTACAAAAGTGGGGTAGGGAACCTGCCAAAAACGGGTAGCCCCTCCCCCCTGAAAAGTGCCAAATGTGGCACCGGAGGGGGGGAGGAGACAGATAAGCGGAAGTTCCACTTTTGAGTCATCCCTTTGCACTTCCTGTTTGACAGATTATTGTGCATTCTTCAGCCAGTATCTTGCTCTTGTCACTCCTGCTTCTGTCTGTATCTTTGCTACCACTCATTACCGACCTTTAACTTGTTCCTCGACTACGCTTCTGCTTGATCCCAACATGCAACCACTTGTTACCGAACTTTGTCTTATTTACTGACTATGCTTCTGCTTGATTTCTACCTGCTATTTCTGCTACTGGACCCCAGCTTGCTCACCACCTGATGAGGCGATCCTGAGGATCGTTACCTGGTATTAACATGCAGCAAAACCCATCTCTACCATCAGGGGCTCTGGTGAATAATGGTTAGTACTTAGACCTTGATTGTATACCTATCCTGCTGGTCAGTGGGAGTCTCTCTACTGCTATAGCTACTAATCTCTGAGCCTGACCGTGACACTTTGATATAATACAGAATCTATAGTTGATTCATTGACTGCATGATGCATTGACACTGAAGAAGCAAAGCAACCCCAAACCATGTCATTTACACCACCATGCTTCATAGTTTTTGTAATTTTGTTTTTCATAGTTCTTCCCCTGTAATATTGTTTTTGGTTTGCAGCTGACCTGTCCCTGTAACTGTTAATAAACAACTTGGTCTTCATGACTGATATTTCTTCAGTACAGTACAGTGTTCCAAAAGGCCTGGTCTTTCTTTTGCCTATTTGTGGAATGGCAAACTAAATTTATGCTTACGTTCTTTTAAGAAAGCAAAGGCTTTTTTGTAACAGACCTTTAATGCTGGATAAATTAGCAGTGGTAGATTATTTTCCTCACCACTTGTAGAATATTTTCCTTAGGGCCAGTTCACACCAGACGCAGTTCCGTACAGTTTTGTGCGCATTTTTCTGCACTAAAAATGCATGCATAGTGTTTTCCATGTATTCCAATGGCTCTTGTTGGCTCTAGTTCACACCATGCAGTCAGTTTGCAGTGCAGAAACTGACCGGAAACTGACTGCATGGTGTGACCTAGAGCCAACAAGAGCCATTGGAATACATGGAAAACACTGTGCATGCATTTTGTGCAGAAAAAAAGCACACGGAACTGCGTCTGGTGTGAACTGGCCCTTACAGTGTTGATTTCAAGTCATTTGACAATCTTTTTAAAATCCCTTGCCAGGCTTAAAGGCATTCACAACCTTCTTTTTGAGGGCCTTAGAGAGCTTTACTTCTGTTGTTAAAAGGGCAACATACATAAATAGCAAAGAAAACTCTAGATAAAATAAGATAACAGATTTTATTGTCATTGTATACATACAACAAAATTTATTAGGATGTGTAACCACACATACATACTGCTAGCACATGCCCACATACGAAGCAGATAGCCAGCAGGTCCTCTCGCTCATAGCAAACAGTCCTCCTCTCACACTGATGTATCGAGCACCCAGCTGCTGCATCTGCATGCGCCGCCATCTTGAATCCATGTTATGGGATGCCTAAGGTTCTATTTATTGGCACCTAATATGAAACACTGGATTCTTGTTTCATGTAATAGTTTTTAATGTAGGGGCATACTTCCATGACAAATCTGCAATTTCATTCACTTAGATCATGAAAATAAATACAACAAGGCCATTTTATATGTTATTTTTAAAGCCTAGACACCTTTATCTTTAGGCACTGTTTGAATCATGATCGGATGTTTGCCTGTACAAAAATGTTGAAAAAGTCAACCGTTTCCATAGGGTTTAGAGTGTGCTTCCGGGTTGCTACTCTAGGATCTGCAGCACTGCCAACAGCTGACAAATTAAGGGACAATGCAGGGAGATACTAAATCATAAGTGTAGCGCCTCTCCCCTCACTCTCCCTCTTGGTTTCTTCTCGTTTGAGCGGCTGGTGTCTAGGGGTACCTGGGAGACGAGAGTACAGGAACACTACGCCAAACTCTCCCCTCATATGTGTATGAGGGTTGAGCAAAGTTAGTTAAATTACCTCCGGGTCTGTTCACTGCGTACGAAGCCTCAGTTGTTCCATGGAGATGTGTCTGCCAATAATAGAGTCCCACACCAATCAAAAGTCCAACACTCCTTTATTTCTCTGCTTTCAGGTTGAACACAATCCGTTGAACTTTTAGTAGCAGACAAACAGGGGTGTGGGTACGAGTAGGCCCAGGCACAAATGAACTCTCCTATCCCTTTGCTAGCAAATAGGCCTGGCGCACGGTCCCTGCCACCGACCGTGAGTTTTGGTTGCTGCCACCGACCGGATGAACTGTTGAGGCCCCTGCCACAGGCCTAATAGCAGCTCTCTGCCACTGACCTGAGTTGAATAGTTGGACCGCTGCCACCGGCCATAGAACGTGAACTACCTTCCTCTCTGAACTTGGCCCCTGTTCGGGAAAGATATCCCTCCGGGCGGTCTCCAGAGGTTCACCCGGCATTGGCAATATGCTGCACCAGATCTTCGGATGAGTCCCTCCTCCGGTCCCTTACGCCTCTGGATTCGGGTGCCCCACTCCCAGGGCCCCCAGGACAATCCCTCCCTCGCGGGACCCAGCGGAAGGTACTGGGCCCCAGGCCTGCGGCTGAGCACCTCACCCCAGACTGAAGGTATCTGGGATGGAACACGAACTCCAAGTGTCCAAGCCTAGGCCGCCTGGACACCGACCGCGGACCGCAGCCCTCAGGCTGAAGGTGCCTGGGACTCGAACCTCTTGGCGAAGATGTCCGCCCCCTTTATACCCTCCCCCAGCAAGCACAGCGGGTTCCCCGCCCCACCGTACAACTGCTGCGAGAGGTCACAAAGGGTACGGCACTGCAGCGATGGTTCAACCCCGGCCCAAAGTGACAGCGCCACCTGCTGGGCTGCAGGGAACTATGCATCACTGGTGTCCTCACCAGATTTAAAAGTATATGCCCGCTACATAAGGCAAAATCATTGTCTGTAAAAAGGCCTTAGGGATGTCCAGAGTGCGTTATAACATATAAGCAGACAACTGAGGCACACATCGGACATATGCAAGTAACCAGACAATCGGAGTTGCTACCTGAAAAGAAAAAAAAACTGAATATGGAGAACATTATTTCAAAGTATAAGCAAGGACAAGTAGAAACATTTTGCCCTGGTCCAGTGCACTTAGCTCACTTTTAAATTCTCTAGCTGGCAGTTTGGAGTATGCCTGTGCTGCAATTCCTAATTTGAACCAGCAGCTGACATAAAAATGCACTTGGTGACAGAGGGTAGACACCCATATCTTCCTTCCCTAAAAAATCACTGTCTTCAAGGCGTGCTTACAAATGTTTTATTCATCCATTAACTTTTGCTGTCCTTTTAGGATACATAAATCATTAAAATGTTCGCATAAACCCCAGTGTGAAGCAGAATCTTTTTTCCCATTAGGCTTCATCCCTGGTATCAGTGTTTGACAATTCTTTCCCAATTCATGTTTACTGTAAACCAGCTCTATTTAACCTCTTACAGGAAGATGACGTCCAACCAGTACAAACTCAGTAGGTTTATGTGAGATAGGGATTTACAGTGGTCAGGATAATCAAAACATCTACTGTGTTGATACAATGACAAGCTGTGGTATTGTTTTTAACTAGTATGCACTAAAGTACCTGTTGCTAAAACAAGTTAGTTGTACAATATAGTATGCAATAAATTGCAGAGGAAATTTACAGCATATCTTAGTTCATACAGAAATCCTCCCTCCCTGTTTTATTTAATGATAATGTTCATATTGCTTGACTAATTTCAATGTATACCTATGTACCTTAGATGTGCTGGATTGTATTTGGAACCTGTATGCTCATTATTGGGGGTGATACCGCTGGGCTTTTGTTACCCAACTTTGCTTCTAAACTGGTGTTTTTTGGGCCCACCTATGCGTTCTGACATTTTGCTCCTCCTGCCACTTAATGGTAGGGATGACGGCACTGTTTGTATGTGTCAGTATTGCCATGGTTTATCTAAGTGTATGCCTATATTATGCCCCTTGCAGGAATATGCATTTATTCTGCGAGCGCATGTATCCAAGGACGCAATGAGCCAACTTTTTTTTACCTTACCTTCCTATAGAGCTGCATGATTCTAGAAAAAACAAGAACTACGATTTTTTTGCTTAGATTAAAGATCACGTTTCTTGGCGTAACCTCATCTTTAACATTTTACAAAAATTGGGCTAACTTTACCGTTTAGTTTTTTTAAAATTAATTGAAGTGTATTTTTTCCACAAAACTGCGCAAATACAGCGCGACATACAATATTGCAACGTCCGCCATTTTATTCTCCAGGGTCTTTGCTAAAAAAAATAATATACTGTTTAGGGGTTCTAAGTAATTTTCTATCAGAAAATAAAGATTTTAACTTGCAAGCAACAAATGTCATAAAAAGGCTTATGCCCCATACACACGATCGTTTTTCATGCCATTAAAAATGCCATTTTTAAAAATGGCCATTAAAACTGATCGTGTGTATGCTCCAGAGCATTTTTAACGACGTGAAAAACGGCCATTAAAAATTTCGAACATGCTCTCTTTTTTCACGTCGTTTTTCATGTCGTTTTTTTTAACGACGTGAAAAACGATAGTGTGTATGCTTTAACGCCGTGAAAAAAAACACGCATGCTCAGAATCAAGTATGAGACAGGAGCGCTCGTTCTGGTAAAACTAGCGTTCGTAATGGCGATAGCACATTTGTCACGCTGTAACGGACTGAAAAGCACGAGGCTGAAAAGCGCGAATCGTCGCTCAACAAACTTTACTAACATGAAGGGTGGCATCATTAGAATGGAACTTCCCCTTTATAATGCCGTCGTACGTGTTGTACGTCACTGCGCTTTGCTTGAACATTTTTTAAAATGATGGTGTGTACGCAAGACAGGCTTGAGAGGAAACAAGAAAAAAAATGACAAGAAAAACGTCAGTTTTAAAAATGGCATGAAAAACGATCGTGTGTATGGGGCATTAGTCTTTAAAGCGTAATTCCACTTTTGTAGAGAAAAAATATTTCCTTCTGCGTGATCTATGTACATTGCAAGGATTATAACAACCTTTGTTGCAGCTTCCCACCTTTTGTTGTTCTAAAGAAATCACTGTTTGTTCCTCTGTGCCTCTGTTCTGAGTGAGTCTATAGCCCCGTACACACGGTCGGACTTCCATCAGACTTTTCTGTGTTTTTTTGTCCGAACAGAGTTGGTCGGGAACACCCATAGCATACACACGCTCGGACTTTTCTGCAAACTTTCCCAAAACTTTATCCAACATCACGTGGTTTTTCTGCTCTTTTCTGCTCTTTACCGCCATCCTTTGGTCAACTTCTGCTATTGTTGGTTGATTGTAACATTATTTGTTTTGTCCATCGGACAAAAGTCCGATGGTTTTCTGTACACACGTCGGACTTTGCTCCATCGGACTTTTGTTGGGCAAAAGTTTGTCCGTTTGCAGACCCAATATTTGTCCGATGGAAAAAAAAAAAAAAAAAAAAAAGTTTGTCCGATGGAGCGTACACACGGTCTGATTGTTGGTCCAACTTGCTCAAAATGAATTTTAAACAGAAAAACAAACAAGGCGCCTCTAAGTGCAGAAGTATAAGACTTTTAATATCCCCTAAAAGGGTTAAAAACACTTACAAGATAGTGGATGAATGCTACCCTCTCCAACACAGACCTTATCTGTCAGGATTCAAATGCTTGGAGCACCCTGGATATACACATTTTTCAAAATGAAGTTTGTTGGCCAAAAGTCAGACCGTGTGTACGGGGCTTAATAGGGAGTGGTTTCATAATTATCCATCAGCTGTGCAGCTGCAGAGCTCTGAGGTGGGCTGCTGGGCCTGCATCCCTTTAGACATGTTCCTATTGGAAGTATCTCACCAAAAAAATAATTTATGTTGCAGGAGATGCCTGAAATCTGACTTGTATCTTAGGCAGACTTTTGGAAAAATTGGCGAGCCAATCACACAAGCAGGAAATTATGTTTCAGGGGGTTGTCAGTACACATTCTGTGTACAGAACAACTCCAGGTGGCCATATTCCATTCCATTTTAGAAAATTAGAGTGGCTGCAGATCGAAAAGGAAAGGTCATTTTTTATATCATTCAATTATAATATGACTTGTGTCGCAATTGTATATGCTATATTTTTTCTTTATTTGCTATTTTTTTCCCCCACATAAGTGGAGTTACCCTTTAAGTGGTTAAACTGACATCATTTACAGACCGAAGTTCATTCTTTTGATCTAAAATAACGAAATGTTACAATGTTACCTTTTATCTCCCAGCGCTGAGCAATGTTGATAAACATTTGAAGGGGTTTTTTTTTTTTACAGCTGGGAGTGAGCAGAGAATGGCTCTGCACTTGTTACATGAATGAATCGTGGAAATGCCGGATTAAGATCATGAGGGGGGTTGAATCCAGATTGCGATTTTTTTATATTTAATCGTGTAGCTCTACCTTCCTACCTCTTAACATATGATTCAATATTTCAAATAATTTCAAAGGTTTCACTTTGTCTTCGACCTTAATATGTTTTACAGATTTTGCTGTCCAAACTTGCCTGTTGCAAGCTCCTAGTGTTTCT
Organism: Rana muscosa; assembly: GCA_029206835.1. Lineage (NCBI taxonomy): Eukaryota > Metazoa > Chordata > Amphibia > Anura > Ranidae > Rana > Rana muscosa. The sequence goes on from CM055123.1 coordinate 201,660,604, forward strand.
CTGCAAATTGACATGAAATGTTGGGCCTTGTCAACAATCTATCTTATATTACTTCACAAAATATAGACTTTTACCTTTGAGTCCCTGACTCTATGGCAGGTGGAGCTGGACAGTGTAAACATTTCAGATATACTTTTTTTCAATGTTTTGTTCGTGTTTGATTGTATAATTGAAACATAGTCCTTTAGACCATCAATGTAGTTAAGCTGCATGGTCTATCCTCTTCTCCATTGTCTTAGAGTCCACTACATTATGTCACTAATATATTTAATTGCACCATGTGATGTGATATTTCCATTATATTCCTGGATATCATAGTTTCAGGCTCCAACATTTTGCGCTCAGTTTCTTGGGGAAGCCTGAAAATACATAATATTGGAGGTTTATCATTGTTTACCCCCCTGCCTCACCTTAATGATTAATGGTGGATGGCAGCTACTGCCAACTTATCTGTTACTTAACAGCTTATGCCTATAATGAGTGACCACACTCCTTGTTTTACACCATTGGAACAGTTTGTCTAGATTTATAATTGTTGTTTAATCTATTATTTATTCACACCCTATCTCTCCTCTATCCCCTAAACCTGACTCGTCCTAGGCTTCACCCTCACACTAGACCCACACATTAGCAAACCCTTTTAATTACCCCTGTGTCAATTAGTCTGAATGTCAAGGGACCTAGTTCACCCAATAGACGCACCAAAGCTTTAATTTATTTTCTCTCAAAATATCTGTCTCCAAGAAATGCACTTCACTGAGACCTCCTTAGGCTCTCTTCCTGCAAAATGTACTTGCTCAACAATCCTTGGTAGATAGCTGGAGGCAATTTTATTCCATAAGGCAAAATTACACACACTATTCTCGTTCACACAACACTTGGGCCCAGAATAGATTATACTGTATACTATGCTATGTTCTTCCCTAAGCCCATTCATGCAAGATTATCCCAATACCTTGGTCAGACAACAATGGAGTTGAGCTCATTCTCATCTCTATAAATAACAGACCCAAAAAGGCTGAAGATTGTCTCTTAATGACTCTTTTCTACGTGATCTATCTTTAGTGTTGAAAAATCAACAATCTACTATTTTACTTTTAATATTTTTGCCTGCCTGCCACTTATTATAAACTGTTTAGCACATCCTGATACTCCACCTCATAAGACTTCCAAACCAACTTCTATGTGATGACACCATGGGCAGCAACACACTAACATCTGGCATTTGTATGTTGCTAAACCCAAGTATGGACCATACATCCTGGGTTAACAGGCCCATCTCCCTACTAATAATGGCTGTTAAATTGCTTTGATATCCACAAATAGTGAAAGAACAATTAGGTTTATGCCACATTACCCAGCAGGGAACAACACTTGACTCTTTATACACCTTACCCATCATCTGGCTAAGTCTAGTTGGACATGTTGTCATTGCTGGATATCAGGAAACTTTTTGACACAATGTGTTGGCCATACTGTACCTCATGTGTCTTTTCTGAAATGGGAGTTGGCCCAATTATACAAATCCAAAAGCCTTTATTCAGTATGTGAGAATTTATTCCACTTTTCACCATTTCCAATAATACAAGGCACATAGCAGAGGTGTACCCCTTCTTCCTTGTTGTTTTCCCTGGCAACTGAGACCCTTGCACTTTCCATCAAGTTGAACATGAATATACAGGACCTTGTGGTGGCCAGCTTTTGGTTTTCTTTGGATTTCAGTTTGCTAACTCAGTTATCCTATTTCCTCTGAACCCTCTGATATAACTTCCTAACCTACCTAAAGCTGGCCATACATTGATCGAAATTTCGCTGGTTCAACAGGGACCAGAGGAATTTTGATCAGTGTGCGGCCATCTCTACTTGACAGAAGTCGATCCTTTGATCAACTTCTATCAAATGAAGAAGCTGGAAAACTTTTATCGATCAGGCACTGCAGCCACTGATCAGTGCAATCTGACAGCTGCAGGTGCCACGGTAGGGAGGATTCCTCCACCCACCTAGTTTCTGTGGATGGAGGAATCTGTCCTGTTTTTTTTTTTTCTGTCCGCCCGTTGAATGATAAAAACTAATAATGTATGACCAGCTTGAAACGTTTGTGACATATAAATTATTCTGTACTCCAGGTAAAGAGTGATAAATCAAAACCTTTAAATACATCCCTACCATCTCAGAGCTAATGGCAAACTACCCATATTGATGAGAACGTTTTCATTTACCCTATCTGGATATATTCCTCAGTGCCTCATGTGACACTCTTTATGCTTCAAACTTTCCAAACATATTATGATGCATGACTACAACCTTGGAGCTGTGGAAAAAGTACCAAATATTCAGCCATAAAATTACTCTCAGCCCAAATACTTTATGCTTTCAGGACACTTCCTGCATGTGTTAATGACATCCTGTCCTACACACTATAAAAAAAATTGGGTTAACGTCTTCGTCCATGGAACGATCGTAGGATTCTGGTAGTGTGCACACAACTTTTGACAGCCGATTCTGACCTTCTGAATGAAAATTTCTGAAGGGATAAACTCCAAAAACGTTCTGATACAGGAACAGAACAAACGATTTTCGTTTAATGTGTACCATTTTCGTACGATTTTCACATTAAAAAAAATCAGAAGCGAAAGACTGCATGATCAGAAACAATAAACAAAAAAGTCTTTGTCATATGAGAATTTTCGTACATTATTTCCTTACTCGGTTCCAACTTGCTTTGAAACAATGAGGAAAATCGGATGATCGGTCGCCTGATTTTCTTATAGTGTTTACCCCACTTAACATTGCTCCATTAAGCCTTGACTCCAGACCGAGGCTATCGAAAAATAAATAAATAATAATTCTGTTCCAATACAACAGCAGAGTGGGCATATCTGTCTCTAATATTATACATTACCACAGAGCAGCCCAACTAGCTCCCCTCACAGCATATCCTCACACAGCTTTTACTAAATTTAAGAATTTTTGTACATTGTACTCCATTGTTGCTTACCCCTTTCAAGAGTGTTTGCATTAATAATCTTTTAGCTAAGGGTAGTGTTTCCCTTATCTATGGCTCCCTCATCAGGTCGGAGTCCCACCATCCTCCCTCATATAACCTGTTAGGAAATGTATATAGGCTACCGACTTGAACAATCTCTATAGTCACAGATTGGGGACACATTGGCTGATGGCTTGATAAAAGCTTCAATTAAAGGGATTGTAACGGCAGAAGGTTTTTTTTTATATTAATGCATTCTGTGCATTAAGATATAAAACATTCTGTATGCAGCAGCCCCCCCAATACTTACCTGAGCCCCATATCGATCCAGTGATGCCGTCTGGGATTCTCTCTCCTGATTGGCTGAGACACAGCAGTGGCACCATTGGCTCCAGCTACTGTCAAAGTCAGTTGGCCAATGAGGAGAAAGAGGGAGCAGGGCCAAACCACAGCTCCGTGTCTGAATGGAAACACAGAGCTGTGGCTCGGGTGTCACCCATAGCAAGCTGCTTTCTGTGGGGGCACTGGAAAGGAGGGAGGGGCCAGGAGTGCGGCGGAGACCCGAGAAGAGGAGAATCTGGGCTGTTCTGTGCAAAACCACTACACAGAGCAGGTAAGTATAACATGTTAGTCTCCTTTTTTTTTCTTTAAAAATCACATTCTCTTATCGCCCATGGACTGACACAGCATTTCTTACACTTTACCCGTGGGTTTTGTCCCTGCTTGCAGGAGAAGACCTAGGCAGAATGTGAAATGTTATACATACATTCTAAAAAGCCAGAGCTGAACAGCCCCGCCCAGGGGGGGCGGTCCCTCCGGACATAACCCTCCCACTGCAGTCAGCAGACCTCAGTTTTTTTCTGCTTGGCTCCTGAGAGAGCCACGTCTTCTCCTTCTGCTAGTCTCCTGACCTATTTTTATTCCTTTTTTGGATTTTTTTTTTCTTATTTAATTTTTTGATACCTTCTATCAACTGTCGGCTGGGCAACAGGTTGGGTACAAGATATCCTCGTAGTCTTCCCTGTCCAACCATCGAGCGTGCTGATCCTCGCCTTCAAGACTCAGACTCAATTCATGACATGCCCCACGACTACAGGGGTGGCCGGTGGGCTTTCATGCTCCACGGTCCTCCCAAATATAACAGTCCTGCTGTATCTTTCTTGGTGGACCGGGCCGACAGCTACTCAGTACCGCACTGATAGTCCTGTCAGAAACACACCAGTGGGTCCCTCAGGGGACGGGTTAGTAGTCTCTCCTGCCTGCAGGTGAGTAAATGCTGTGTGTCTCTCTGTGTGGGGGATTTTCCCTGTCTCCCCCTGTTTTATTGTTACTCTCTGTCACTCTCTGTCACCATTGCTGGTGATTTGCTGTGTGGGGTGCCTGGGGGTCATACTGTCCTGGGGGGGGCTCATTGGGGGTCTCCATATCGCTGGGGCTGTTTTTTGAGTGTTTTGGGGGCCTGGGCGCCGTTCGGCACCATGTTTGTGTTGGTGCATTTACTTTGCATTGGCGGCCATCTTGCCGTGGATCGCCTGAGCACATTGCGGCGCCCATTTTCTTGAAGCCGCACGCTTTTTAAACACTTGTTTGGCCTCTATCGCTGCTGGGAACGGCGCGAATCTCCTCACACTCTCCTCTCAGCTCACTCACGCTGATACAGCGCGGCGCAGAGAGGGACAAGGCAGCGGAACCGAGCGGCCCTGGTCCAGGTTGGTGAGTCCCCTGGGCATTCCCCTACTCAGTCAGCACAGCCTGTGGGTGGACTTTTTTTCTGAGGAGTCTCAGAGAGGGACAATATGGAGTAAGTGTCACCAGCTTCCCCTTACATGTCAGAGGCAACAGGCAGTGCTCCAGCGCCTGCAGCCCTTATGGACCAGTTGTCGGCAGTCCTGGAATCATTTCTGTACAGGATGGAAGCGGTGTGAGCGCAAGGGAGCAAAAAAGCGCCCTCTCCTCACTTTATCTCCACAAGGGAAGTGCGCTGATTCAGATATGGGCCTAGCTGCTGCTCAGGACCCTAGCTCTGAATATTTTGATGGTTTTGAACAGGACATTCCTTGTGAGGAAGACTCCAGTTCTGAGTCAGTAAATGAGAGGGCGCTTGTTAGTGAACTCATTGATGCTGTGAGGGACACTCAAGCTGAATGCTGCGGCTGCGGAACCTCAGGCGGAGGCAGTCTCCTTTTTGGTTCCTTTAAGGCCAAGCCTTCTAAAAAGGTTTTTTCCATATGCACCTTTCTTTGACCAGTTCATTGACCAGGTTTGGGAAAAGTCGCAGAAGACTTTTTTGGTCCCGCGGCGTTTGTCTATCAGATACCCCTTTGAAGAAGCCCTACTTAAAAAGTGGCCTTCTCCCCCAGTGGTCGACCCTCCGGTCGCCCGTTTAAACAAGGCCATCACTCTCCCAATGGAGGGGACTCCTGCATTTAAGGACCCCACTGACAGGAGGTCAGAAGTGGTGAGTAGAGCCATGTTTGCCTTGTTGGTGTCCGCCTTATGGCCTGTGGTAGCGGCGACCCTTGTGTCTCAGACACTCACGGAATGGGCAAAAATTTTGCACCAGACTTGTGCAGGAGCATAATCTTCCTCCAGACACTATTACTCTGGCCCACCAGATGGTGCAGGGCCTGATATATGTGTGCGACACCACTTTGGACGCGGCCCCTTTTAATATCCAGGGCCTCTGTTTCTGCGGTGGTGTTGCGTCTTATCTGGTTGAAATGCTGGTCTGCTGACCTAGCCTCTAAGAAGCTCCTGACAGATCTACCCTTTAAAGGTGGTAGACCTTTCGGTGCTGCTCTGGATGACATCATCAAGGATGTCATGGGAGGTAAAAGCACTCTTCTTCCTCAGACTATCAAGGGTAAGGAGGCCCGTCATAAACCAGGTCCTTCCTTTCCAGCAAAAAAGTTTTTTTTTTCCGTCAGTCAGAGTCCACGGGTAAGCCCTCCCAGACTAACAGTGCGGCTGGTGGACACAAGCGCCCTTGGGTGCGTAAGCCAAAAAAATCGGCTCCCAAGCTCGCCTCTACGTGAAGTCTTGCCCCCGCCCGACTTTGGGGTGGGGGGACGACTTCGCAGGTTCACGGATCGGTGGACCTCCCGGATCTCCGGCCGCTGGGTGTGTGAGGTGGTCACCTCAGGATACAGGATAGAGTTCCGTTCCTGGCCCCCAGACAGATTCTTTCCCTCAAATCTCCCTCTCCTTCCTGCCCATTGGGCAGCCCTCTTAGGGGCTGTACAGGATTTGATCAGGTCCGGAGTGATTGTGCCGGTTCCGTCACAGGAGAGGTTTCAGGGGTTCTACTCGAATCTGTTTGTTGTCCCCAAAAAGGACAGGGTTCGGCCAATCCTGGACCTCAAGGCCCTGAATGCCTTTGTGAAGGTGCAAAAATTCCGCATGGAATCCATTCGCACGGTGATCGCTACACTCCATCAAGGGAATTTTCTGGCGTCCTTGGACATCAAGGACGCCTACTTGCATGTTCCGATCTGCGCAAGTCACCAGAAGTTTCTGCGCTTTGCGATCGGCGAAGTCCACTATCAATTTGTGTCTCTTCCCTTCAGCCTAGCCTCAGCACCAAGGGTGTTCACCAAGGTGCTTGCTCCGGTTCTAGCTTTGCTGAGACAGTGAGGCATCGCTGTCATGGGCTATCTGGACGATCTTCTTCTAAGAGCAGACAATGGCTCAGAATTAGAAGAAAGTGTGACTATCGTCAGTCAGACCCTCAGGGACTTCGGGTGGCTCCTGAACATTCAGAAGTCGGTCCTGGTCCCGACTCAGCGTTTGGAGTATCTAGGTCTGATCCTGGACTCCTTGGAGGCGAAGATATTCCTACCCCCGGAGAAGTTACTGACACTTCAGTCTGCAGTGCGGGTACTGACGTCCCGAAAATGGTCGTCAATCCATTTTTGCATGAGAGACGGATGCCAGCCTGATGGGCTGGAGTCTGGGGAGTCCTGTCAGCCCAAGGGCTTTGGACTCCGGACGAAGCCCATTTACCGATCAATGTTCTGGAAATACGGGCAATCAGACTGTGCCTCTCCTCGTGGTCACAGAGGTTACAGGGTTGCTCCCTCAGGATCCAGTCGGACAACGCCACGGCTTCCGAGGTCGCCCGCATCCTAAGGTGGGCCGAAAGAAGCGTGCCGGCTCTGTCGGCCATCTACATTCCGGGCGTAGAAAATTGGCAGGCGGACTATCTGAGTCGCCAGACGCTGGACCAGGGAGAGTGGTCCTTGCACCCGGAGGTCTTTCAACTTCTTTGCCGGCGGTGGGGCATGCCGGATGTGGACCTGATGGCCTCTTGACTCCAATCGCAAGGTGTCAAGGTTTGTGGCCAGGTCCAGGGATCCTTGGGCGGATGCCTCGGATGCATTGGTGGCCCCATGGGGTCATTATCACCTGATATATGTTTATCCTCTGCTGCAGCTGCTCCCTCGCCTGCTGCGCAGGGTGGCGAACGAGGGGATTCCGGTGATCCTCATTGCTCCGGATTGGCCTCGGCGTCATTAGTACGCCGATCTGGTACGTCTCGTCGCGGACGTTCCTTGGCGGTTGCCAATAAGGGAGGACCTTCTTTCTCAAGGTCCTATATTTCATCCTGCTTTACAGTCTCTGGCTTTAACGGCATGGCTATTGAAAGCCAGGTGCTGAGAGACCGAGGTCTCTCGGATTCGGTCATTTCGACCATGTTAAGGGCACGGAAGTCTTCCTCCAGAAAGATCCATCACTGTACATGGAAAGCTTACATCGCCATGTGCAAAGAGCTGGACTGGCGTCCACGGACATACTCCGTCCCCAGAATCCTGCAGTTCTTGCAGCATGGCGTGACCCAAAGGCTTGCTTTGAGTACTATTAAGGGTCAGATTTCGGCCTTGGCTGTCTTCTTTCAGTGACCGCTAGCAGGTCATTCCTTGGTTAGCACCTTTGTGCAGGGGGTTCGCCATGTGCTCCCTCCTGTCAAGCCTCCTCTCCCTCCTTGGGATCTGAATTTGGTGCTCTCGGTTCTCCAGGAACCTCCCTTTGAAAATATCAGAGATATTCCCCTTTTGACCTCTTCTCAGAAGGTAGCCTTCTTAGTGGCCATTACTTCTGTTAGACGGGTGTCTGAGTTGGCGGCCTTGTCTTGCAAGTCACCCAATTTGGTCATCCATAAGGATAAGGCAGTGTTGCGTCCGCGACCTTCATTTTTGCCAAAGGTGGTCTCGCCCTTTCACCTAATTGAGGACATGGTCCTCCTGTCCTCACCCATCGCATCCCAGAGAGTTTGCGCTTCACACATTGGATGTGGTACGAGCCTTGTGGGTGTACCTGTCTGCTACTGCTTCTATTCGGAAGTGTGACTCACTGTTTGTGTCTGTCTCTGGTCCAAAACAGGGCCAGGCGGTTTCGTCTGCCACCATTTCTAGGTGGATCAGACAGACCATCATTCAGGCCTATGCCCTCAAGGGGCGGCCGACTCCCTTTCCGGTTACGGCGCATTCCACCAGGGCAATTGGTGCTTCCTGGGCTTTCCGACATCAAGCGTCGGTTGCACATGTGTGCAAGGCGGCGACCTGGTCGTCCATTCATACCTTTTCTAAGTTCTATAAGGTTGATGTGGCTGCATCTTCGGATCACCGTAAAATCCGATTCTCTGACGTCCATGGACTGACACAGCACCCACCCTTGTTTTTAAGGTTTTGTACTGCTTTGTTACGAACGAGGTCTGACTGCAGTGGGAGGGTTATGTCCGGAAAAAAACAACCTAAAAATTAAAACAATCTACGCTCCTATATAAAAAGCCCAGCCCTGGAACCCCACACTCCATACTGACTAGGGGAATCAGGGCTGTGCAGAGAAGAGGGAAAGGGGTGCACAGGAGGAAAAGAAGAGGAAAAAAAAAAAGGGGGAAGTAAGAAGGGGAAGGAGAGGATACAGTCCCTCGTTTTCTCCCCTAAGTGTTTTAAGATTTATTATGTGTTAGAACTCTGTTAGTTCCCTTTTAAGTGAAAGTACCTAATGTGAGGTGACAAAAAGTGGTTCCAAAAACTTCTTCCAACAAACAAACAAACAAAAAAAAAAAAAAGGCCCCAAATATTAAAGTCCAAAAATGGGCTATATAAATGACTGAAGGATAAGTTTGCAAGTGGCTGTGTTGATGGAGTGACAAAACATGTATGTAGAGATAAAAGGTGACAGGGATAGGTGACCTCACCAATATGTGAGAATGGGGAAGAGAAGAAGAAAAAAAAAAGGGGGGGAGGTGAAAAATTGAGGGGAGGGGGGATAGGGGAATAAGATGCCCTTGTTCTCCCCCCAATATCTTATGTGATGAGACACTAATATTGATGCCCCTTAAAGTGAGGTGATTCCAAAAACTACTTCACACCAAAAACCTGGTGTTAGGGTCCATTTATGGACTATCTAAAAAACTAGGAAATAAATTTACAGTTGGCTATATTGATAAAGTGACCCAACTTATATGTGAAAAGGAGAGGAAAAAAAAAAACTTATACACAAAAAATTCACCCCCCCCCCTTCCCTATGTGCATTGATCATAAATGATTTATCACAACTTCATTAAATTCTCTCTCTAAGTATAAAAAGAAAAAAAAAGGGGGGGGAATTGGGAAGAGATAAAGGGAGGGGAAGGAAGAATAGGCCGGCATGCATGGTATCTAGTAGTATGTATGTCTCAGTACATTTTAGACTCCTAAGGAATAGGCCCGACAATAGCCCCGAATAATCAACCTTAAGATATTAATAGCTTATTCAGTAAATATAGATTGAGTCTCAGTGAGATTGTGCAAGTATCTCTCTATAGGTTGTGGTGTCCTTGAACTCCATCCACGGAGTCCAAGTTAGGGTATGTCGTTGGAAAGTGTCCTTATTACGATGAGTAATTTCCTCCATGAGATGAACCTCTGATATTTTTTGAAACCACTTTTTCACGGATGGAATCTCAGGCTGGCCCCAAAGGGTAGGTATAAGTGCTTTAGCCATGTTAAGCAGGTGTGGAACTAGAGAACATTTATATTTTCTGACAGACTCCTTAGTAGCATGGAAGAGGATGGTCTATGCATCAACAGGAAGATTAATACTGGATATTTGTTGGATGATACAAATGATGCTAGACCAATAGGGGCGGATAAGTGGGCACGACCACCATATATGAGCATGAGTTGCTCTGTTCCCGCAATTCCTCCAACACAGTGGGGAGTTGGCAGGGAACATCTGATGAAGCTTTGATGGGGTATAGTGCCATCTAGTTAACAATTTGTAATTGACCTCAGCCATCTTTGATGCTATTGAAGAGATATGAGTCAGCTGCAGGACTTTGTCCTTTTGGCTATCTGGGATACTGGATTCCAGGTCTGCCTCCCACTTAGCAAAGAAGGGAGGGTAAGTGTCTCCTTGGAGCTTGATAAGTGATTTGTAAAATACCGAGATACTATGTTCCGGTGACTCCGTTGAATTGAAGATTTCCTCAATACTATTTAAGTCCTGTATCCCTTTGAGCGGCTGAGGCAAGGTTCTAAGAAAGCCCTGCAACTGGTTATATCTCCATTTGTCCAGAAACGTAATCGGCTTGAGGCCGAGAATTTCCTCAAGAGGCTTAAGAGCATTTGCTCGCAGAACCTGATGTAATAAAAGAGGTCCTTCTGGCGACCACGTCCTATATCCCGGGTCTACTAGACCAGGTAAGAAATAATCGTGGTCCAAAAGTGGTAGCAAAGGAGAAGCATATGACCATGAAATCTTCCTATGTAAGGCATCCCATACATCAAGAGTGGAAGTGGTTAATATAGAGGTAGTTGGAGCAAGGTGTCTGTGTATACGTGGTAACCAGGGTATAGTTGCTAGGTCTGTGTTACTAAGAGCATATTCCAAGCTCACCCAGAGTTTGGAATTAGCGGCATATTTCCACTCGGCAATTCTAGATAGAATAACAGCATTATAATAAGTCTTAAAATTTGGAAGGGCCAGTCCCCCAGCATCCTTGGAGCGGAATAACACTTCCTTGGATACTCTGGGGTAGCTGTTCTTCCAGATGAAGCGGGAGACCATGGTCTGTAGTAGGGAAAAAAACCTATAGGTACACCCAATGGGATCATTTGAAAAAAAGAGGACTCTAGGCAGAATGTTCATTTTAACTATGCTTACTTTACCCAGCCATGAGTGTGTCAGCGTATTCCACTTTTGTAGATCCTTTCTAATATTATTCAATAATGGAATATAGTTATATTTAAAAAGAGACTGAGTGTGAGGCGTAAGATTCACTCCCAGATATTTCATATTACGTTGAACCCATCTAAAAGGGAAGAGGGGTTTTAAACTTTCCACCTCCCTTCCTGGTAGGTTAATATTTACAATTTCGGACTTGGAAAGGTTCATTTTAAAATTAGAAAGTGTCTGAAAAGTAGAAAAAGCTGTCATTAAATTAGGAAGCGAAATACGGGGCTGCTGAATAAAAAATAAAATATCATCTGCAAATGCCGCATATTTGTGAGTTTTATTACCTACTTGAATCCCATGTATATTTATATTATGTCTTATAGTTGCCAGAAAGGGTTCAAGGGTAAGGGCAAATAAGAGGGGAGAAAGGGGGCAGCCCTGTCTAGTCCCATTGAATAGTTGAAATGACTCACTCAAAGTGCCGTTTATGCGGATTTGTGCCATGGGATTAGAGTAAAGGGAGGTAATACGATAGAACATCTTGGGTCCCAACCCAAAATGTCGCAGGGTCATTTTTAAGTAATCCCAGTCCACCCTATCAAATGCTTTTTCTGCATCTGTGGATACAAATAGGGTGGACTGGGATGACCTTTGAGCGTGTTGTATAAGAGATATTGCCCGGAGAGAATTATCCTTGGCTTCTCTATGTGGGATAAAGCCCATCTGATCCGTAGAAATCCAACTGGGTATAAGGGGGAGTAGTCTGTTAGCCATTACTTTTGAATATAATTTGATATCAACATTCAATAGGGAAATTGGCCTGTAGCTACTGCATTGAGTAGAGTCCTTGTCTGCTTTAAGAATAACTGAAATATGAGCTGTAAGAGATTCCGGGCGTAGTCCCGAGATCTGTGAAATTGAGTTGGCATAGGCAGTAAGCTGGGGCAAGAGAATGTTGCTAAATGTTTTGTAGTATCGGATAGTGTAACCGTCCGGTCCCGGGGCTTTACCTATCGGTGAAGATTTCAGAGCTGCCTGAAATTCCTCCACCGAAAGTTCAGATTCAAGTTCTCTGAGGGATGAATTTGGAATTTTAGGCAAATTCGCTTCTTTTAAGTATGCTAACATGAGGCTACGTCTCTCCTTCACAGTCAGAGACGGGGAATCACACTGCACTTTATAAAGATCTGCATAATAATCCCTAAAAGCTTTAGCAATATGAGGAGTCGCGTGGACTAAGTTACCATTAGATAGTTTTATTTTAGGGATAAATGATCTAGTCTGTTTTTCTTCAAGGGATCTTGCTAGTTGTCTGCTAGGTTTATCCCCCCACTCATAGAGTTTTTGCGAATAACGTTGGAATTTCCGAGCTGTGTCTAGATTAAGCAGATTTTTTAGTTCTTCTCGTTTCAGCGTAAGTGCTTCTAAATGGGATATGTGTAAAGTGAGTTTGTGTTGTTTATCGAGTTCAGTTATTTGATGAAGGACCTGCTCAAGTTGTTGACCATGCTCTCTTTTCTTCCTTGCCCCAAGTTCTATGAATCGGCCTCTCATAGTTGCCTTGTGAGCTTCCCATATAATAGCAGGGGATGTCTCAGAAGGTTTGTTGTCTCTAAAATATTGCGATATATGAGAGGCAAACATTGAAACCTCTGTTACATTAGAGAGAAGAGAATCGTTGAGTTTCCAATTTTTGGAGCGCTGAGGTAAAGTGGGCATGGTCATTGTCATCGACACAGGTGCGTGATCTGATAGTGTCGCTGTGCCTATATCCGCAGATTTTAATAGTGGGAGGTGATAGTGATCTAAAAAAATATTATCTATTCGGGAATAAGACTGATGAGTCTTTGAAAAATGGGAGAAATCTTTTTCTTTTGGATGTAGGATACGCCACACGTCTATCAGTTGCCAGTCTATAAGTCTCTTTTTAACAAAAGACAGACGCTTAAAAGAGATTTTAGAACGACCATTTGATGTGTCCAAAACAGGATCTAGAGACATATTTATGTCCCCTGCCAGTACGATTAATCCCTCGGCAAAGAGTGATAAATAAGTAAGAGTTTGAGAAAAAAAAGTAGATTGATTTTTGTTCGGGCAATATATGTTTGCTAAGGTACATTGGGTGGTGCCCAAGAAACCCTTTAAAAAAAGAAAACGGCCATGGTCATCTGCTTGCATATCTGAAAAACGAAAGGGTACACTACCACTAAAACCAATGGCCACACCCTTCGCCTTATTTGTATCTGAAAGGCTATAGTACCACTGGGGAAAATATACCGAGTTCAATTTGACCTGCGTAGTATGGGTTAAATGTGTTTCCTGAAGATACACAATAGAAGAAGCCAATTTCCGTAATTCACTGGTGACCTGATGTCGTTTAGCCGCAACGTTTAAACCCCTTACATTATAGGAGGTGACTGAGTGTGGTCATTATCACAGTAGAGCGTAACCCTTAAGCCTACTTATCCATGCATGCCGGTCTGGGAGGGGGAAAAATAATTAAAAAAAAATGGGTATATGTTGAAAAGAAAAAGAAAAAAAAAGAAACAAATTTACATAAACAACAAAAATGTCCATACGGACACGTGTGGAAACCTTAATTTGTCACGCAGATATCTGCGGTGGTCCCTGTGGGGGAAGAGAGACCGGGCAGCCATCCAGAACTCCCTTAGGAGAACGGATAAAAAAACTTGAGGGCTACCCGCTCTCCCCAACCCCAAAAGGGAAGGGGAACGTGTTGTATAAACAACACATAGGAGCATTATGCTCCACCAGCATTCAGCGGTGTGTAAAATAGTGAGCAGAAAAATACCTTTTGCTCCAGTAATACACAACAGACCATGAGCATTAGATCTTTTTAGAACATTTAACTTTAACGGCTAAATCTCATTTCATTCGACATAATAGCTTACAGATATATTCAGTCAGAGAGAAAAATGCATATTGGCCTAATTACTCTTTACTCATCTATGTTGTTGTTCAGTGCTTGGCGCGGAAAAGCGCCCTTTTTTAGTAGGAGATTTTTGCCAATGAGAGTCTTGAATATGAGAGAACTTAGGGATCGGATCCTGCCAGTTCGGGAGATCTATTGATGGAAGATTAAGGACCTTTAGAAATTGTGGTAGTTCCTCTGGGAACCGGAGGTTATGAAAGCGACCATCTTTGTTAGCAATGAGGCACGCCGGAAAACCCCATCTATAAGTGATCCCATTAGAACGTAAATGTTCCAAGAGTGGTTTAAGAACTCTGCGGCGATCCAAGGTTTCTTTGGACAAGTCCGAGAAGATATTAAGAGTCGCTCCATCAAAGTCAATGTTGGGAATACCCCTCATCTTGGCCATTATGGCATTCTTATCTGTATAGTAATGTAGGCGGCATATTACATCTCTAGGTTGCTCAGTGACTATATTACGTGGCCTGAGAGCCCGATGAACTCGGTCAAAGCGTAGTGGATCGGTGGGTGCATTTCCCAACACTGAGTTAAATATACTGGTAATCGACGACTCCAGGTCCTTATCGCCAGTCGCTTCGGGCAGACCTCTGATTCGCAAGTTGTTTCTGCGATTTCTATTCTCGAGGTCCTCAAGCTTATATAGTGAGGCACGATGAGCACAGGCTATCTGTGTGACAGTCTTTTGTAGTTCTCTTATAGCGGTTTCATGAGTGTCTTGTCTCTGTTCTGTATCCTCTACCCTTTCGAGGATATGTGCCATATCTGTTCTCACCCCCGCTATTTCCTTTTTTATTGTTGTTTCAAGTCCATGAAACATCCCAGCTAATTCTTTTCTAATGCCGATCAGCAGAGACGACATGTCTGAACCCATGGGGGACTCAGGTTCTTCCATGAGATCTGAGCAGCAAGATGATGCAGGCGAGATTTTTCTTTCAACGATTGCTAATGAAGCGAGAGATGCGATGCATCTCGTGCATCTAGTTTGGCTGCTGCAAGCGTCAGGGCCGTTTCCACTGGTGACCAGGAAGCGCTGTATAGAGCTAGCAGCGACTTGATTACTATGTTTTTTAGAAGTAACAGAGCGATTTTTTTTTGGATATCTTTGTTGGCATAATTGGAGCTTTAAGGCTGCATGCTGAGTGGAGCACCCCTCAGTCTTATCTGCTTAGCAACATATGTACCACATAGTATGGAACATATAGTTATTCAGGTCCATATCAAACATGCAGTCTTACTGATCTTATTTCTGTTAAATATGCTTTTTCAATGATTTTATAAATGCTACCACTGGGTATTATATCATGGTTCAATAAAAGTGTTGTCCGACAATAACATACATCAGCAAAAGAGCCAAAACACAAATCCAGATATATATCTCCAGGGTATATTTCCTTGTTTTCTGTTGTTTGTCAATGTCTCATACTCGCATGAAAAAGTAAATAGTTATTGCTGACTGCCGGTATAACACAATTCAACTAAGGGGGCCGAGGGGAGACACATATACCGGGTCTTCCCCTAGAATTTATGGGGAGAGAGCTATGTGTCAGAGGAGGCTGAAATCAAGGGCTGGCTGGCTGGGAGTCTGGGTGTAGCAAGATGGCAGCCGACTTCCAGGAGTAGGCCGGAGCCGCTGTCTTTCCTAAAACAGTAACCGTCCAAGGAAGCACTGCTTCGTCTAGGGCAAAGCCTCTAGACCAGTCTCCAGCTAGCACCTATGCGGTCCGCTACTTTTAGGGGTACAAACACAGGGAAAGGAGTGTACCTGGGAGGCGATGATGATGGGGCCGTCCTCTCGGGTCGAATAGCGTCGGGTCTCAGGGTGTCATCGGGCCGTGGATGTATAATGCCGGCACACCCCCAAACTTCAGACGGCAAACCCGCTGTCCTCCCTGACCGGCGAAACCGCCAGAAGTTGTGTCCAGTCCCCCTCCTCCAGTGCAGCAAACGGATGGATGGATGGCTGCCGAGTAGTTACAGGTAAGGCAGACAAGACAGCGCGGCACAGCGGAGCTCCCAGTTCTCTCACGACCGTCCCTGCAGCAGCAGCCAGCTAGAGCGACAATTCGACGGTTCGATGATTCGACAGCTCAATGATTCAACGCTCTGCATCCTCCGTCCCAGCTCTGGCTTTTTAGAATGTATGTATAGCATTTCGCATTCAGCCTAGATCTTCTCCTGCAAGCAGGGACATAACCCACGGGTAAAGTGTAAGAGAGGCTGTGTCAAGCTCTGTACACACGTTCGGATTTCCTATGGTTTTTTAACCAATGGATTATTCCATCGGAAAACCGATGAAGCTGACTTTCATCAGTCTTGCCTACACACCATCAGTCAAAAAACCGACCGTTCCAAACGCGGTGACGTAAAACACTCCGATGAGCCGAGAAAAATGAAGTTCAATGCTTCTGAGCATGCTTCGACTTGATTCTGAGCATGCGTAGGTTTTTTTCCCTGATGGAGTTCCCCACAGACGATAGTAATTTGCTATCGGTTTTTTAACCATCGGATAAATTTAAAACATGTTCTATTTTTAAACACCAATGGAAAAAGGACCGATGGGGCCCATACACGATCGGTTTGTCCGATGAAAAAAGTCCATCGGACTGTTTTCATCGATAAAACCTATCGTGTGTACAGGGCTTCAGTCCATGGACGTCAGAGAAACTGATTTTACGGTGAGTACAAAAATCCCATTTTCCCTTTAATGAAGCCAAATGCAAAGTCTATGGTGCCTCGTAGACTTGTGAAATTTGCTCCCTGGGATGATGAGCATTAGCTTTCATGGCTGTGACGCTGAAGGTACACCTATGCACATACTGTATGGTGGGAATGCCCCAGGCCTAAGAGGTTTTGGATAGGTGTTTATCAACTCATCTACACAGTACTAAGGAAGAGCATATGCAAAAATAGCCTGAGCCGCTCCGGAGATGTGTGAACCGGCTCCATAAAGAGCCGGTCACAATCTCCTGACATGCAAATTGGATGCATCCAATTTGCAATAGTGTGAACCCAGCCTAATACTGTATATGCACTAATTAAACAGATTCTCAGTTGTAAGATGGAAAAAAGACGTGTAGACAGCTTTACTGTAAACCTTAAACAGAGTATACGGTAGTAAGGCTGCCAGCGTTCCACGCATTTGACTGAAATTACTTGGTAAAGATACATTGATCTTAACAAAGTGTTTCTCTGTCTATATGTTTGGAGAGTAGTCTTTGAATATTTAGTGTGTGTGCTTCATAGCAATGATACTTGGCACATAGTTCTATCTGGCATTTTTACTGTTGAGTATTCCTTGTTGATAGACAATATTAAATGGAAAGAGGAGAACCAAGATTGTGAAATGACTGATATCCGTTCCATCATGTTCTGAAAACATTTTTTGTTTTAGGTATTGCAATAACATGCATGGTATCAGATTAACAAAAGGCAACGGACAAGTCCGTACAAAGTGTTCAAAATAAATGTACCATAGCAGTAATTTATGTTTTTTTTTCCCATTTAATACCTAAACAATGATAAGTTAACAAATAAAGAACTAAATGAATGGCCCAATGCAATAAGGATCTCTGGTTTCTTAAAAAACTAAACAAAAACAAATGTCCTGCTTTAATTAGTGTATGTTTCCCCTTTTATGATATCCAGACATGATACAGCTTGTATACACGTTATATGATTTTTTAGGTGAAGAAGAAAAATGTCTATCAATATCCCACAGATCATTAAGAAGTCATTAACATGTGCATTTGACATGCAGTTGACCCCATTCCAACATGCATTTGACCTGCTTAAACTGTGTTTTGCATCCCCGTGGACTTGTATTGGAATACTAAACCAGCCTGAAGCAAACAAAATGATATCCAGTACATGCCCTTAGGGTAATGGAGAACAAAATTAGGGCCATTGTCCAAATATGACCAGTTTCAAGTCTCAAGGAACAAGATAAACCTTTCTTCCTAAACCCACATTGTGATCAGATACAAGATGTGGCTGTACAAGTGGCTTTTGAAGGGGCGACAGTGTAGTAGTGCTGTGTGTTTATTTTCCTTTTTATGCATCCCAAAATTTGATTTAGTTTACATCTGACACTTGACACTGAGCGATGCTGTATAGCTGCCTTTAAATGAATTAAATAAATTCTACATAATTTTGTTAGCATCGTCAAGAGTGACCAACTTACTTTCTATTCCATTCACTAGATGATTGATAAAAATAAATAAATAAAAAACCAAACCCAATAACAGTTTTGTTAGTGTTGAAAGTTTTTGCAAAATCCATATGTATTAGATCATCAGTATCTAGATTATTCTATTCAAAATATGTTTGTATGGGATATTATATAAATTTAATTTCTACACAAGGAGGATCCATATAATTCAATTTTTTTATTTGGCTAAATAGTAGTAGTTGTGAAACGTTTTCATTACCCTCAACCTGTAGAAATTTAGATTATTTCCTTTTATGCTGATCATAAACCTTTCCTATTGAGTCATAATCATTCTTTTTTTTTTTATGCGTTTCTGTTCCCATAGGAGATGTAGCTATTGCAGCATTTATGTGAAATAATTTCAGACAATATTTAGGCCCCTTTCACACTTGTGTGGCTTGTCCTGCGACTTTGGACATCCGAGTCGCATGACAAGTTGTACCCTATGATTCCCAAAGAATACCATTCATATATGTGTGACTTCAAGTCACACCAACTTCAAAGTAGTCCCTGTACTACTTTGGTCCGACTTTGATGTAAGTTGAGGTCCATAGACCTCAAGTTTACACAGGCCTTCCCTGAAATCGTGTCAAAATAACGGCCGCGGCAGTGTGAAAGGGGACTGTTGAAAAGACACTTTACAAATCTAGAAGAAGTACTTCTCTTGGTTGTTTAACCACTTGCCGACCGCCCCATAGCAGATTTACTGCTACAGGGCAGTCACGCTGTGCAGGATCACGTATATATATGTGATTCTGCACTTCTGGGTTTTGGGTGTTAGTGCGGGCTGCCGGTGGCTCCTTCCCGCTGTGATTTTACACAGCGGGAGCTGATCAGTGGGTTCCCCAGACCCGATCTCCGCCGGGATCCGTTGATCGTTCGGTACACTGACAAAATGCCAGTCTGCCTATGTAAACAAGGCAGGTTGTCATTCTGTCAGTACAGAAGACATGAATCCTGTGTTTCTGAAAAGCAGGAACACTGATCTGTCTTCCACTAGTAAAAGCACCCGTCCCTCCCCCCACAGTAGTAAAGCACTGGTCAGGTATGCAGTTAACCCTTTGATTGCCCCTGATGTCAACCCCTTCCCAGCCAGTGTCATTAGCACAGTGACAGTGCACATTTTTAGCACTGATCACTGTAATAATGTCACTGAATGATATAAGTCGCTGATCACTGCCATTATCATTGCCATTGCTCTGCATTGAAGGTAAGTATTGTGGCAAAAGCGGATTTTTATCCTTTAACGGGCTCTTCATTTGTTACTGGGGTTCTTGCTCTAATAACAAATAATTCCTTGGCATGTTATGTGTGCCCCAAACCTGCACCAATAGAGCCTCCACTTTTAACATCATTATTTATGAGAACAGGCTCTTATATTTGCAATTAACAAGTAAATATTTCTCCAAGATCTACTCCAAAAACCAACTGTCATCAACTTTAATCTCAAATATCTTAAGGTTTAACCACTAAGCCTGTCTGCCAAAACACTATCTGGTATTGTGGACTATAAATCGGTGTCTGTTAAAACCTGTTTTTAAAATAACCACATTCTCTTCTATGAAATAGCCAAAAGCATCTGACTAAGCTCTCTGATGGGCAATCATTTCCATCAGAGGCTCTCTCAAAATATAAGATTTTTATTTTCATGGTGGCTCCATGTGAGCTTGGCCAAGTCCCTTCCATTGCGTAATACTTGCGGATTATGGCTCACTTACCTACAAGAGTGCCCTCCTCCAGTTCTAACAATTCAAGGCTTGCAGTTGCCGTCTCGTATTCTGCCACAGCCATCTAACACACTTACCCATTCATATTATAATGCCTGCAAATCCACACAGGGGCTGGATCAACCCCAGGCTCCATTGTCAGCATTTTATTTCAGAAATGAGTCAGGATTGTATCATAATGTATGCAAATCACAACAATAGCCCTTGGAGATGTAATAAATCAATTTGTTTTTTGTCCTGGGTGAGTAATATACATAATAGGTCAAGGAACCTCTGAGCAACAGTGACCCCAGTATGGTAACACTTGAGTTGGCATTCAGTAAAATAAAGGGGGCCAAGACTATACATTTAAGAAAAGAACCTTTTAACCACTTGATCTCTGAAAGTTCTACCCCCCCCCCCCCCACCTGACAAGGCCATTTCTTGTGATACGACACTGCGTTACTTTAACTGACAAGTGCGTGGCCGTATGATGCTCTACCCATGTTTTCACCACAAATATGGCCTTCTTTTGGTGGTATTTGATCTGCTCTGGGTTTCTTATTTTTTGCTCTAGAAACAAAGAATGACCGACAATTTTGAAAAATATGTATATATATATATATATATATATATATATATATATATATATTTTCATTTCTGTTATTAAACATATCTAATTAAAAAAATCGAATTTCTTCATCAATTTAGGCCAATATGTATTCTGCTACATATTTTTGGTAAAACCAAATCACAAAAAGTGTATATTGATTGGTTTGCGGAAAAATTTTAGCGTCTACAAACTATGGGATATTTTTTATTTTTTACTATGGCAATGTCGGAATTTCCAACAACAAATGTTTGAGAGCTGGGTCTCAATTTTTCCGACGGCAAAAGTTCCTGTCGGAGATTCCGACGCACAAAAAAAACACGCATGCTCAGAATCAAGCAGAAGAGTCAAACTGCCTATTGAACTTCATTGATCTCGGCTCGTCGTACGTGTTGTACGTCGCCGCGTTCTTGACGTTCGGAATTTCCGACAACATTTGTGTGACCGTGTGTATGCAACACAAGTTTGAGCCAATATTCCGTCGGAAAAAAATCTACGGTTTTGTTGTCGGAATTTCTGATCGTGTGTACGCGGCATCAGTGTGCACAGAAGTAAGAATTAAGATATAACATTTCTGTATTTGCTTTTGGATGATTGACTAATATGTTATGTGGTTCAATTATAGGGTGAATTAGTTGCAATATTATTTGCATTTTTTTTTTTTTTTTTTATCATTTAGTGATACTTTAAAGTACTGTACACACTGCTAACTTTTTTGGTCCATACAATATTTATCATAAATCCATTAAAAAGGTTAATAAGTTACTACTGTGCAACCTTGGTTGGGAGGCAAAAAGTCTGCTACCGGAAGGCATTTAGCGGGTAAATCCAATGAACAGCTTTCCCACACAGATACATCGTGACATTTTCTCATTACTCATACTTCATTACTCGTGTATGTCAATGCACATCTGAGATAAGCTATCAAATTGTTGGTCACACTTTAGCTTGAATACAGTTTTATTCATATGATACAGGAGCTTGGTGTTCCATTTGTATGGCAGCCTCCGTCAATAAGTATTAACACCAACTCCATCCTTATTGTGTTAACAAGTTGGATATTTTGGAAACCTAGCTGTAGAAATAAAATCAGAATGGGATTGGTTGTTATTGTGCTTTGCACTTTTTATTGCAGGCGCTTTGATAAATGAGGCCAGTAGTCACTGCCAGTGAAATTAATTGGTAATCTTCACACGTCACAAGTGGGGAACCCCTGGTCGGCTACAGGGTGTAATTTTATTGATA
Source organism: Rana muscosa (assembly GCA_029206835.1). Classification (NCBI taxonomy): domain Eukaryota; kingdom Metazoa; phylum Chordata; class Amphibia; order Anura; family Ranidae; genus Rana; species Rana muscosa. Next base: position 201,682,471 of record CM055123.1, read on the forward strand.
CTTAAATTGCATTCCCTGAACAATACATTTTAATGTCATGTGGGATAGATTAAACAAATTATACTATTAGGCCTTATCCTTTGCAGAACTCTGTTCACACCTGTGTGAGGACAGCGAGAGGAGCAGATGCTGCAGGCCTGTCTATCCCTTTCACGCAGACTGAGCACAAGGCAGCTCTGCTGAATGGCAGTGGAAAATTTAGAGAGGTGGAAGGAAGGGATGGAAAGCTCAAGCTCATGATATATGTGTATAGCCATGGAAACGGCTGTCCAAGTATGTGTTTCATGGTGACAAAGGTGCAGGGAGCCTGTCTCTTAGAAACCACTCAAATGCCAACAAAAGGTGCATTTTTATCTTCATGGTCGGCAGCCTTGGTGCTTTTGTCTTCTTGTTTCAGAGACTGTGTGTGAGCAGAACAGATGGTTCCAGTGTACAGGGAGTAATTTCTGTTTCACTGACAATTCTTCATTAAAATTGTTTTAATGATACAGATATTCTTCACAGTACGAGATTATGCACAAGGTTGTAGAGGCCAGGAACTGCATCAGCTGAAGATTAAATGTATGTTGTGAATTGCTGCATGTGACATGTATCTACTCCTATATACATCAAATTTCATACACAGATTTACATCTGTCTATCCTATTATCCTATGATGCGCGTATGTTTTTTTTTAAATTATTATTTAGGTAGCTATGGAGGCATTTCAAGTCATTTACTAACATTTTACAGGAAAAGTGTTCACTCATATCTGTTAATAACATTAATTATCTTGTTACAATGGTACGTGAATAAGGGTGGGATATATTGAGCAGCAGGTGAACATGTCCCTTAAATGAATGTCTTGAAAGCAGAGAAAATGGGTAAGCATAAGGATTTGAGCGACGTTGTCAAGGGACAAATTGTAATGGGTAAAGGACTGAGTCATAGTAACTACAAAACTGGGATGTTACCGGTCTCCAGTAGTCAGGACTTACAAAAAGTGGTCCAAGGAAGAAAAAACAGCCTCTGACAAAGTCAACTTAAGCCAGATACACACTAAGGCTCCATGCACACTGGACGCTAAAATAATGTTATAAAAATGCCAGTAGCTTTGCAGGGAGTCTTTCAACGGTTTTTGCAATAGCGTTTTTTTAGCGTTTTTTTCCCCAATGGATAAAAAACACTGGCGAGCCACGTTTTTGAGCGTTTATTAGCGTTTTTCGGCTTCTAGCGTTTTTTGAGGCCAAAAAACTGCACTTTGAACGCAATGTATGTGCTTTTTTCTGAACGCCCGAAAACTCCACTGCTCATGAAAGCTGAAAAACGTCCATGTGTGCATGAACACATAGGCTAACATAGAGTGGAGTTTATGGGCGTTAAAAAAAAAAAACGCCCAAACTCCAATAAACTGCAGTTTATCAGCTCCAGTGTGCATGGAGCCTCAAGCCTCGTACACACGACGAGTTTCTCGTAAAAAAACAAGAAAACTGCAGAGAGCTTTCTTGCCGAGAAAACCGTTCGTGTGTCTGGTTTCTCGTCGAGAAAACTGCCTGGAATCTCAACGAGAAAAATAGAGAACCTGCTCTCTATTTTCTCGTCAGGATTCTCGTTTTTCTCGTTGGGATTCTCGTCGGCCTGTTTCCCGACGAGAAAACCGGTCGTGTGTATGCTTTTCCGAGTCTTAAAAAATCGCGCATGCTCAGAATCAAGTATGAGACGGGAGCGCTCCTTCTGGTAAAACTAGCGTTCGTAATGGAGATAGCATATTCGTCATGCTGTAAGGGACTGAAAAGCACGAAGACTGAAAAGCGCGAATTGTCTCTCCCCAAACTTTTACTTCATACGCGGTAACACGAGATCAGCAAAAGCAGCCCTTTATACTGCCGTCGTACGTGCTGGACGTGACCGCGCAGAACAACGACGAGATTTGGAACTGACAGTGTGTATGCAAGGAAAGCTTGACAAGAATCTCGTCGCGAAAATCTACAGGTTTTTTACGACGAGAAACTCGGTCGTGTGTACGAGGCTTCACAGTTGCACAAAAAAAAAAACTGACAGCTACGGTCGGAGACAGTGTACTAACTAAACATGCAAGGTTAGTGCAGCGATCTCCCCCTCCGATCAGCGCTCTCTGCCATTGGCTGACAGTGCTGATCGGGAGTCGGTCGACTGCTGGTTTTCCAGCATGCACTTCCGACAGAAGTCTGCCAAACTGCCGGCTTCTGTTGGACAGATCGACAAACACATGGGCAGAATGTCGGATGTTTTTTTGAATCGGCTAATATCTCCCGACATTCTGCTCGTTTGTACAGGGCTTCAGGCTGACCCGTCTAATCTGATCAAACAGAAGCACTACTGTACCTCAAATTGCTGAAAATGTTAATGCTGGTTCTGATAAAAAGGTGTCAGAACATACAGTGCATCGAAGTTTGTTGCATATGGGGCTGCATAACAGACTGGTCAGGGTGCCCATGCTGACCTGTGTCCACAGCCAAAAGCACCTACAATGGGCACATGAACATCAAAACTGGACCACAAACTAATGGAAGAAGGTGGTCTGGTCTGATGAATCCTGTTTTCTGCTACATCATGTGGATGGCCAGATGCGTGTGTGTCACTTACCTGGGGAAGAGATGGCACCAGGATGTATATGGGATAACGGCAAGCAGGCAGAGGCTTAAAGGATCTGCTCCTGACGACTTGGTGCCAGATACCACAGGATACCTTCAGAGGTCTAGTGAAGTCCATGCCTCTACTCGATATTGGGTGGGTGGTCATAAAGTTATGGTTGATCGGTACATATGGCATCACTGAATACCAATGGAGGCATTTTTTACCTGTTATATTTCTTCTGTTATGCATAATACCATGGGACATGGGAAAACATTCCCTTGCCCAAGCCATTAGTTCTGCACTGATTCTTAAAATTGTTTAGTTAGTGGATGTTTTTGGATGCTATTATTTAATGGTGTTGCAGACTGAACCTATACAGGTATTATGTCACATTGGAACAGCAAGTAATTGGGTAATTCCTATTTTTATTATCTTTTATACACAGCTGGGGAGGTTATTCCAATGTATTTTTGTAACCTCTAGATAAATATTTTTCTAAATATATTAATTGACCAATAAGTACAACCTGGGTAAATCTTGTTAAAGTCTATATTATATTTTAAATCTATGTAGCGGCCTCACCTCTCTCCCTTGCTTTATCGGTTATATGGCTGTTGTCTAGGGGTACCTGGGAGAGAGAGATGATACACAACACGTCCCGTGTCCTCCCGTAACTAGGAGGTGAAGGCCAGAGAATGGGCTTTTGTGTAGGTGTCCTAGAGCCAAGTCCAGTCCTTCGTCCCTGGCCCCTTTGCAAGTTCCACACAGTGAATAGGTACAACTCCGTTTTATTCTTCTTGCCAAGCAATAAAACAGTCTTTCTCCTTTTGAATAATGGGGGGGGACAGATCGAGGCACAATCCTTTCCCTTCTTGCTGCTGCCCACTGTGCTGTCACCAGTGGTGAATAGTCACTGCTACTGACTAGGTAATTTAGAACGTGAATTTACCTTCTCTCACTTTACCCCTGTCAGGGGAAGAAATCCGTCCAAGGGAGAAATGGAGGCCTCTCCGTCACCAGCGATGCTGCGCCGGACTCTCCGGAGAAGTTACTGCGCACCAATCCTCACGAACTCCGACACGGGCACCCAAGGCGTTAGGGCCCCCTCGGATTCCTCACCCTCGCGGAACTCAGTCGAAGGTACTGAGCCCCAGGCATCCGCCATAGTACCTCACCCCAGGCTAAAGGTGCCTGGGATGGACTCCATCTCTGCTCCAGCTAGGCCAAGGGCGCCTAGGCCTCGAACACCGGAACGACGGCACCCAAGCTGAAGGTGCCTGGGTCCGGCCACGTCCTCCTACTCTCTCCCCCAAATCAGGGCCTCCGCCCCTTTTATGACCTCTCCCTTTGCATCACAGCGTGCTCCCCGCCCCGCTGTACCAGCTCCAGGGGAGGACAAAAAGGCACGGTTCGCGGTGTATGTTCAGCTCGGGCCCAAGGCAACAGCGTCACCCAGGGACCCCAAGGAACTTCACCCCACCAGAGTCCTTACAAATTCAAATACCCGCTACATCTATTTTTAACAGATGGGATTGGAGTATCTCATGTCTGGACACTACTCTAAATGGCTGATTGTTTTTGACAGCCTCGCAGATTGAGACGGGCGGATTTCTTCATCTGTCAGGATTGTAGTTTTTCCAAGGCAGAAGTGGCACTGGTGTCTTCTCAGCTAAAGAAAGAAAGCTGATTTATTCTAAGCAGATGGCTGACCATGGCATGAACCTTATCTTCCAAAAAATAAATAAATATTTTTTTAAGAGTAAAACTATCCAAGCTTGGATAGTTGTGGCTGTTTCAGTAAGGGCAATGTGTATAATTTGAACATTCCCAATAGATACTTTAGGATCCTTGCACAAACCTAAGATATATAAACTATTTACACTTGGATGAGTTCACTTCTCACACTTCTCTAAGGAATAGTTAGCACAAAAAATATAGTGTGAAATAAAACTAAGACATCTAACTACTAGAAGCCAGTCTAAAGACTAGTTTTTCCTCACTGGTTTGAGTAAGCACTAAAACACAGTCTGCAGGAGCCCCAGGGGCTTCACAATAAAAGATGAAAGGGCAACAGGTTAGGCACCAGGGTATTAGAGAGCAATGTCAATCAAACTACAGTGGAACCTCGGTTTATGAGTAACGTGGTTAACGAGCATTTTAAAGGACGAGGAACTTTTTAAAAAAAATTCTGACTCGGTTTGTGAGTGTCTCGCAAAACGAGCAGAATTCAAGTTAATGGGGGTGCAGTACAGCATTTGGCCTGAGGTGCGGGGGTGCCTGAGCCGAGCCAAACTGAGCCGTTCGGAAATACTCCGTTCGGGTGTTAACAAGCCTTTCCGAGGTCAGCCGAGAGCTGTCCTCGGGCCTTTCCGAGTGTTTCTGAGGCTGTCTGGTGCCCCCCCACCTCTGGCCACATGCGGTATTGCATGCCATTGAAGTCAATGCGAAACAAATTATTTTCGTTTCCATTAACTTCTATGGGGAAACTCGCTTTGATATGCGAGTGCTTTGGATTACGAGAATTGTCCTAGATTGGATTATGCTCAGAATCCAGGTTCCATTGTACTAGAAAATTTACAGCACCAAGGTTAAATAATTAATTGTCTTGACTCATGGCGCTGCAACTTTTCTAGTATATTGTTGGAATTTACATATATCAGTTGCAAGCAGCCAAGCCACTTCATAATCATTACACAGACTGAGTGATTACCGTATATACTCGAGTATAAGCCGAGGTACCTAATAATATTACCCCAATAAACTGGGAAAACGTATTGACTCGAATATAAGCCTGGGGGGGGGGGAATGCAGCAGCTACTGTAAGCGGAAAAGAGGGTCAACAATGCCCATTTGCACACCTCACTGTGCCCATTGCCAGCTTACTGTGCCCATTGCCACCTCACTGTGCCCATTGCCACCTCACTGTGCCCATTGCAACCTCACTGTGCCCATTGCCACCTCACTGTGCCCAACCTCACTGTGCCCATTGCCACCTCACTGTGCCCAACCTTACTGTGCCCATTGCCACCTCACTGTGCCCAACCTTACTGTGCCCATTGCCACCTCACTGTGCCCAACCTTTCTGTGCCCATTGCCACCTCACTGTGTCCATTGCAGCCTCCCTGTGCCCGAGTCAGTGTACCTGAAATTCTTCTTAGACTGCGAGCGTCCATTGTTTAAATATCGCGGCTTCCTCCTCGTCCCGTGCTGGCGTTTTCAGCAAACACTGTGTTGAGTGTTCCGCCTATCACGGAGGTCCTCTCATTCTCAGACTCCGTTTCCCAGCAGGCACTGTGTTCAGAGTTCCACCAATCACGGACGTCTTTTCATCCTCGGACAAGAGAACGTCCGTGATAGGCGGAACACTGAACACAGTGTCTGCTGGAAAACGGAGTCTGAGAATGAGAGGACCTCCGTGACATGGCGGATGTCACAGATGCCTAACACGGCATCCAGCACAGGGTATGCAGATCAGTGGGCTGCACTAAAGGAATTAGGCACAAGGTAAGTAAATATACTTACAACAGGTCGGCTGGTGTGGAAACCGGCTGCAACAGGTCGGCTGGTGTGGAAACCGGCTGCAACAGGTCGGCTGGTGTGGAAACCGGCTGCAACAGGTCGGCTGGTGTGGAAACCGGCTGCAACAGGTCGGCTGGTGTGGAAACCGGCTGCAACAGGTCGGCTGGTGTGGAAACCGGCTGCAACAGGTCGGCTGGTGTGGAAACCGGCTGCAACAGGTCGGCTGGTGTGGAAACCGGCTGCAACAGGTCGGCTGGTGTGGAAACAGGCTGCAACAGGTCGGCTGGTGTGGAAACAGGCTGGGTTACTGGCAGGATCGTGTGAGTTGGAAAGAACTTCAGTTTTTTTTTTGGTTTAGCCACCAAAGATTTGTATATGGATACAGGGCTGTAGGTGATGGATGCAGCTGGTAGAGGCGAAGAGCGGAAGGATGGTGAAGCTAAGGGTGCAGATTTTGAAGGGGGTCTTAGGGGAACTGATGGAGGCAGCCGAGAAGAAGCAGGAGGGTTAAAGGCAGGGTAAGTGCAGCAGGGGGAAACAGGGTACTGGTACTTTATTGGTAGCAGGGTGTATTGGTTGGCCACTGTGGTAGTTCGGGGTAAAGGAGACGCAGACTTCTCAGCAGGCTGGTGTCTAGACACAGAAATGGGTGGCAGGGAGCTGACAGGGGCTGTGTACAATAAACTTGACCAGCCCTGTAGTAATGGTTGCACAAAGTCAGGTTTGCACGCTACTCGTCTGACCAGAGACTGCACTGACTTAATACATGCTGCAAGCACCTGTGTAGGACAAGTTGAGTACTGCTGAAGGAAAAATACTGAGTCATCTTCCAACAGCCACACCAAGGACTACCTGAGCTGCACTAAAAGGGGGTGTATCATCATCGTCTCCACTGGAGGCATCAGACAGGGCCAACTCTGTACAGATCCAAATCAATGGCCGCACGTCCTCAAACAGGAACCTGCCCTGATCCACAAAAACATGAGCTAGGCGGATGTATTCCAGCAACTGCTCTCTAGTGTGTTCACTTAATGTCTGAGAACAACATTCCTTGTCCTCTGTTGCCAGGAGCGACAAATACAGAATATCTTCAAGCTGCATCTCTTTAGCAATAGCAAGTGCCCAGACCCAATTCCCAAGTGCAGCCGATCTGCTTGTATGGCTCTGATATTCTGTCACGGATGCCTAGCACGGCATCCAGCACAGGGTACGCAGATCAGTGGGCTGCACTAAAGGAATTAGGCACAAGGTAAGTATATATATATATGGATTTATTGAAAGGATAATTCATAAACAATAAGGCAACCAGCAAACAACCATAGTGACACACAAAACCACCCCCTACACCAACGTGAATACAGGTTTGAGATTTAAGCATAAACGTAATCAGGCCAGGGTCATACACGAGAGATCATTCCGATTGAACAGGGAGCCGCAAGGGACAACAGGAGAAAGGGATGAGTCTGCAAGACAGGGGTCCAGGGATGGATGCAGGGTTCAGCAACACAGGACACAACGTACAGGATAATAAGTCACAAGGTACAGAGGCAGGGGTCCAGGGATGGATGCAGGGTTCAGGAACACAGGACACTAGGTACAGGATAACAGGTCACAAGGTTCAGGAATACAGGTCTGAGTTCCAAGACAATACCAGAGCAAATGCTTAAGTGTCTGCTGGGTATTTATACACACCTCCTGCAATCAGTCTCAGGTGACGCCTGATTGCAGGAGATGATGTTGGCTCCAGACTAATGGGAGACACCCGCTGGTGGCCACCAGAACTGCACCCTTTGGTGCTGAAAGCAATAGCACCACCAGCAGGTGACCCAGGCAATGACGCTAATCATGACAGCGGAACACTCAACACAGTGTTTGCTGGAAACGCAAGTCACGGAACGGGACCAGGAGGAAGCCGCGATATTTAAACAATGGACGCCGCCCGCAGTCTAAGAAGATTTTCAGGTACTGACTCGAGTATAATAAGAGGGGTGTATTTTCAGCCCTAAAAAAAGGGCTGAAAAACTCGGCTTATACTCGAGTATATACGGTAGCTTGAAGTGAACCAAACTGCTCTCAGGCACTTGCATCTGCTGCCAGGATACTAAATACAAACTGCCTAAGCCATACACATATGTTTAGCTTAGACAGAGAGGAGGCACAAACGGGTATCTCCTCACTACCTAACCAGGGCAGAAGCAACTAGGAAAAGTTTATTATCTAATCACTGACCCTCCTGCCAATTGTCTTCTCATATGTGTCTTTAGCCTTCTTTTTTTTTTTTTTTATCTAAACTTTATTTTATTTAGGAATATTTCCGCATACAATACAAAATACATATGCATTTTAAAATCTTACAAACATCCTATATTTATTTAATTAACCTTTCCCTCCCCCCTCCCCCCCAAGATCTGATATTTTTGCCATCTTAACTTATTTCGGGCCCATCTGTTTCTATCATAGCAGCTGCGTACTTCTCTGTGCGCTTAAACTCACACCATTTCTTCCAGATTCATCTATATCTTTCCTCCATACCCTGCTCCCTGCTGCAAAGGTACTCCATCTCACATACGTGTTCTACTCTCTGTATCCATTCTTTTATGAATGGCTTCTCTACGTGAAGTAATTTTTTTGGTATCAGGGCCTTTGCAGCATTGAGCAGGGAAGGGACCAAAGTTTCTTTTATATTGTTTTTTGGTTTTATTTGTCCCGTGGAACAACACATTCCAGGTGTTTTGAGGGATCCTTTCCCCAGTTATCTCCTCAATATGATCCAGGATACTATGCCAACACGCTTTTTTTATTTATTTTTGGGCACTCCCACCAAATGTGTATTGTTGTTCCCTTTTGTTTACACTCTCTCCAACACTGGGGGGACCTGCTTGGCTGAAATTTGTTAATTTTTTCCGGGGTCAGATGCCATCTTACCAAACACTTATTATTGGCTTCTATTGTATTGATATCTGTTGCGTAGTTATATAGTGCTTCTATCATTATTCTTTTGTCTAACTTTATCCCCATTTCCCTATATAGGGTAAAGCCCCCCCATCCTTCTAATTCTGTTAGTATATCATACATTTAGGAGATTCCATGTTTCGTAGGCGTTTTAATATTGCAAAGTTTTTCAATTGGGTTTAGTGTTTTCTCCTCTCTAACTGGTTGAGGGATTGTGTTTACTAAGTGCTTACCGGCGTATATACTCGAGTATAAGCCGAGTTCCTCAGCACATTTTTTTGTGCTGAAAATGCCCCCCACCGCTTATACTTGAGTCACCTTTTTGCGCCTGATCTCCTGGATTTTTGGGGACCCGGTACCGGCCGGCCGTAGGTTCCCTGGACACTAATCTTGGCACACATGTAGGCCCACTCTTCCTCTACAAGTGTGCAAAGTGTTTTGTCTGGGGGACCTACAGCCGGGGAGCACCGATTTTTCAAACCCGGGCACCCCTTCCATAGACTCCCATGTTAAACGGTCATTTCTCTGGTGACTTTGGGGACCCGGTTCTGGCCAGTAGTAGGTCCCCTGGACCTGGATCTTTGCACACATGTAGTCCCCATTTCTCCTCTACAAGCGTGCAAAGTTTGTTGTTTGGGGGACCTAGGACCGGGGAGAAACGATTTTTCAAACCCGGGCACCCCTTCCATAGACTCCCATGTTAAACGTCAGTCTAGGCATGGGCACAGTGAGGCATGGGCACAGTGAGGCATTGGCACAGTGAGGCATGCACATGGACACAGTGAGGCAAAGTGTGGCACAGTGAGGCTTGCAGGTGGACACCCTAGGCTTATACTCGAGTCAGTAAGTTTTCCCAGTTTTTTTGTGGTAAAATTAGGTGCCTCGGCTTATATTCGGGTCGGCTTATATACGGTAAGTTGCAAGTACTCCCACTCACCTGCTGCCACCCGTGCATTGTTATTAGATCTACTCTTGTCCTTATTTTTCCTTGTGTCACTATAGCTTTTAATTGTGCATTTCCCATGTATCTTACCATCCGTGTCCCATTCCCTGGGATAAAAAAACTTGTTCCCGTCAGCGGGATTAATGGGGAATTATATTCCCATTTTTCCCGTCGATATAGTTTATCCCATACTTTGAAAACAATTTTAGTTAACTCATGTGTGTCAAAACGAAGTGTTCTATTTTTCGGTGGTATCCAAATATTTTTCCCTAACTGTGTCATATGAAGTGTATTTTCCATTTTTACCCATCTCTTATTTGTGTTTGTGTTTGGCCATTCTAATAACCTTGCCATTATTACAGCCGTATAATATATTTTAATATCAGGGACCGCCAACCCCCCTTCCTTTTTTTTCCTGGATAGGAGCCCACTACTTGCGCTAGCTTTTTTATTCTGCCAAATATATTTCAAAATGATTGTCTTTATAATTTTAAAGAAACTTTGAGGTATCTCTATCGGGAGCATTTGAAATTTGTATAACATTTTTGGTAAAATCAAAATTTTTAACAGATTTATCCTTCCTATCCAAGAGATAGGTCTCCTCGATAGGTTTTTTATATCTGCTTTCACTTCGTTCAATAATGGAATATAATTGGCATGATATATTTTTTCTATAGTAGGGGTTAATTTAATTCCCAAGTATGTCAGTGCTTCTGGTTCCCAGGAATTCCTGTTGTAAAGCTATTACCTCTTTCTTCTCTATTCCGAGATTTGATATTATTGTTTTTATAGGATTTATCTTAAAGTTTGTGAGCTTACCATAGTTTTTCAATTCTTTTATTACGTTTGGTAATGATATCCTTGGCTTAGTTATGTATAGAAGTATGACGTCCGCGTAAGCAGCTACCTTGTGCTCTTCTTCTCCCACTCTAACCCCTCCTATAGCCACATTTTTCCTTTTTTTCCAACAATGGCTCCAGTGCGATTACGTACAGGAGTGGTGAGAGCGGGCAGCCTTGTCTTGTTCCATTGAACATCTCAAAGGCGGACGACATACTTCCATTCACCCTGACCCTTGCCTTGGGATGTTTTATATAAATTATCAATCCATCTCATGAATCTTGGACCCAGCCCTATACTTCGTAGTGTATCCATCATAAACCCCCAGTTTACCCTGTCAAATGCTTTCTCAGCATCAATTGACATGAGCAAGACTGGGGTTTTTTTCTTTTGACACCTACGCATTAGTAGCATTGTTATTGTGCTATTGTCCCTACCCTCCCTCCCTGGGACAAAGCCTACTTGATCTTATTCTGGCATCAAGTTTTTCAATCTTGCCGCCAATATTTTTGCGTATAGTTTTACGTCTGCGTTTAATAACACAATAGGGCGATAGCTAGAACAAATGGATTTATCTTTCCCTGGTTTGGGTATGATTGTAATACCAGCTAAGAGTGATTCTTTTCTAATTTCCTTGTTTTCTCCTATTTTATTAAAGTGCATAGTGCTGGTACTAATTGCTCCTGAAATCTTTTATAATATTTTATCGTGAAACCGTCCGGGCATGGACTTTTCCCCCCTGGTATATTTTTTAGGGCATTATTAATTTCTTCTTGTGGTATTGGCCTCTCAAGTAGCTCTATATTGTCTGTTATCTTTGGTAGGTTTACTTCTGCTAAATATTGTTGTATTTTAAGTTTCCTATTCTTCTCCTCATGCAGTGTTTCTTGGTTTCTAATTGCATATAATGCACTGTAATATTTTTAGAAAATCTTTGCAATATCATTTGTTTTATATTTCATTTCACCTTTTTCATTTTTTATCTTTTCTATGTAATTTAAGTTTTTTTTCCCCCTTGACATTTTTGCTAGATACTTTCCGGGCTTATTACCCCACCTGTATCTTTCTTTTGCCACATTATTAAATACTTTTCTAGTTTCTTCCACCATCAGTTCCCTTAGTTGATCTCTCTTTACCACCACCCTCTGATGTATTTCCCTATCTAGATGCGTTTTGTGTAGCTGTTCCAGATCCTGTAGTTCCCTTATTACCCGTTTCAGAGTTATTTCCCTTTCTTTCTTTTTTTTCCCGCTCCTATTGATATTTTCCTCTAATATACGCCTTATGGGCTTCCCAGATTTTTAGCCTTCTGAACTAAATACAATGTTTGTGAAAAATGGATGCATTACTAAATAAGATACATTGTTTTTCAGGCAGACAATCTATGTGATATAAGTAATTGTCTCAGATTTACTCTTAGTGAGAAACTGGTTTTGTAGCTTTAATTGAGCAATCCATTTGTGTTTGTGGAAGAATAAAAAATGGGCTGAAGTCCTTATACTGCTGTTGATTTTTCTGTAGCATGATCTTGATATTTCACAGACAAGAATAGATTTTATTGTACAGAATTTGGTTCAGTGGATCCAAGACAGAAAAATAGGCGCTTTATTAAGCACTGATATCATAGGATGAATAAATAGGTCTCCATCAAGAGCCATTTAATTCTATTTACAGTTCCTTTTTACTACCACTAACATTTATACTGGTTTTTACATAAATAACCATTTTCTAAAGGTTGCCTGTAGCTTTATATATATATATATATATATATAAAGAAAAGGGTTAATGGATATTGTTCTGTCTCGCAGTTGGTAAATAAGAATGCCCTACAGAACATACATCTACTGTATACTATATACTTTGGAGCTTGCATGCAATAACATTCCCTTAAACCACTGATGCTGCAAAAGAAGGTAATAATGCATTAGTTGTATGTGGAAAATCCGCGCTATCTCCCTAGGCGGTATCAATACCCAAGTCTTAACACACTACGCCCAAAAAATTATAATATAATTGTGCAATGAAGTAAAAAAGTGATGGTGCTGCAAATACAAAAAAAGCTGGAATATGCAGCTAGAAAAATGTGCAAAAATAAATAATAAATGCGCAACCGTATAAGTGGCGACCAACGTGCCAAAAAATGGTATATGTATGAACTAACACACAAAAAGATTTTATATATATAAAAATATTAAACAAAAAAATTAATTAAACAAAAAAATGTTCCCTACTGAGTGAGTATATAAACACACCAAGACGAGTGGAGTGAGGACACAGAGGACTGCATCGCTGACATCTTATTCGGTGTAGTTGCTGAGCCCTTTTGGTCCCTGTAATAGGGACCCACCTGGTCTGGTAAGCCTCCTGTCTATACATCTTGATTGAAGTATATTCCAACTTTGGAAGATCTGTCATCACTTTGATACATGCTGGCTGGCTCTGCATCATCTATGGACTTTTCCTTTGTTTGTTTGTTTATGGTTTTATTGCTTCTCCTACTGCCGTGAGAGTCAGGCAGTTGAAGCTTATGGACTTTCTTGGTGTGTTTATATACTCACTCAGTAGGGAACATTTTTTTGTTTAATTAATTTTTTTGTTTAATATTTTTATATATATAAAAAAAATTGTGTGTTAGTTCATACATATACCACTTTTTGGCACGTTGGTCGCCACTTATACAGTTGCGCATTTATTATTTATTTTTGCACAATAATGCATTAGTAGGTAAATTATTTCCTTTGTCTTCTCAGTATTTATGTATAGCATTGTGAGGTTCCTAGAGCCAACCCCTTCTTTTGCCTACCCTACTGTTTCCATAACCATCAACATAAACCCATTTTAGGTTCATCCTAGTCTGAGTTGTGTTGGATAAAAAAGGTTAGGAATCAAGAAATTTTGAACCCTACTAAAAATACATTTTGTCACACCACAGAAAAAATAAAATGCAAAAACCTAACTGATCACATTTTGAAAAAAAAAAATCACACACAGAATTAATTGATTACACCAAATGGACAACTGAATTACCCAAGGAACTAATCCTAACCTTGACATAACCCCCCCCCCCCCCACCCCCCACCCCCTATTCTGAACATCTGAGCACTAACCATTGCGCCATCACACTTTCACTGATGAAAACAACTTACCGTATATACACGAGTATAAGCCAACCTGAATATAAGCTGAGGCACCTAATTTTACCACAAAAAACTGGGAAAACTTATTAACTCAAGTATAAGCCTAGGGTAGGAAATGCAGCAGCTACTGTAATTGGAAAAGAGGGTCAACAATGCCCATTTGCAGCTTCACTGTGCCCATTTGCATGCCTCACTGTGCCCATTTGCATGCCTCACTGTGCCCATTTGCAGCCTCACTGTGCCCATTTGCAGCCTCACTGTGCCCATTTGCAGCCTCACTGTGCCCATTGCCAGCCTCACTGTGCCCATTGCCAGCCTCACTGTGTCGATCTGCATACCTGATCTCCGTGTCATGCAGTCAGTCGGCGGCCGTCCAGTGTAACAAATGCCCGCCTCCTCCTCGTCCGTGATAGATGGAACACTTAGTTTCCCAGCAGTGAATCAGTGTTCAGTGTTCCACCTATCACGGACGAGGCGGGGCTTTGTTACACGGGACGACCACCATCTGACTGCATGGCACAGGGGCTGATCAGGTATACAGATCGGAGAGACTCGCGTATAAGCGAGGGGGGATTTTTTCAGCATAAAAAATGTGCTGAAAAACTCGGCTTATACTCGAGTATATACAGTATTACAAATTGCCTGTAACAAACACAACATTCCAAAAAAACTGAGATGAATACAGGGGATCATTGGACAGCAAACCCTCAGAATGCAAGGGATCCCATTTGAGAGAAGAGAAGGTAGAAGACTGCAGATATGTCAGACTGCTTTGTAAATTTGTGCCATGGCCTATGCTGTCTTTAAAGCCTCGTACACACAATGAGAATATCTGAAAAATTATTGTCCCCCCCCCCCCCCTTTTTTTCTTTTTTTTTTGCATGCCAGGCTATATTGGAAATTAAGAGTTTACTAAAATTACCAAAATTCTCATATGACATAATACAACTTCGGATGTCATGTCATGTCTTGTTTCGTAATGTAGTCTTTCGTTTCCGAGCATGCGTAGTCTTGCTCTTCCGATTTTTTTTCTGGATGGAAACTGTACTGATTAAACTAAAATCGTACAATCTGGTATTGTATGAGAAAAATGTTAGTGTTTGCCCCTTTGGATAGATTCAGATGAATAGTCGTGATTGGCTCTCGAAAGCTGTGTACTAACACTCAGATTAACGTACGATTGCTTCACAAGTGGTATTTTTTATTTATTTTTTCTGACCATGTGTGCAAGGCTTAAAGTATAAATAAACCCTCACATATACCCAGATAATACATAGAGATGAAACAAATCTTCCTACAAAACTTTTTACTTGTATATCTGCTGTCTTTTCCTTTCTACACCCTTTTAAAAGTGCAGATTGTGTTTAAAGATTTTTTTTTTATCTGCCAGCAGCACATAGGGAAGGGTAGAGAGACTGCACTTACACTGTGTGAGAGCTGATTGGAGGAAATGGGTACCCCCTCCACATAGGCAGAGGAACAAAGGAACATGCAGAGAGCTGTATTGTAAATATAGACAAGCTTATTTCCCTCTAAGCACCCTCCCCAACACAATTTTTTTAGCTCATGTTATCTCATGTGTCAGAGAAGTTGTCAGAGGCGACTCATGCTGATAACAGAGGAATGGAGCACCAGAGAGAAAGGACAATTATAGCTTTGGATAGAGACAAGTAAACACTACAGATATATGTCCTTCGTTCAGATTTCATGAATGGGGTTTGCAACCACTTTAAGGTGCTGAATAATGAGTATTGTAGTTCACCATCTGTATAGTTTTTGGCTCAGATGGGTTAGTGTATATATTTATAGTAACTTTGCTGCTTAGTCATCAGTTAAAAGCAAAGGTCCTCAGCTTGAAAAGTTCACATGATCCTAGATTCAGGTTATGAATCCAGCCAAGCAGTAAAAAAAGAAAACATTGAAGATTTAAGATTATATTGTATTATTGTCTCCCTGCCAAAGGGTTCATGTTGAGTTCCACATTAGACAGAAAATATTTAATTGACCATGCACCATACCTGCTCCTTTTACTAGTTAATTTCTAGTACTAGAGGCCAGCATCTAGTTTCACATTTCAGTTGAAAGATAGCCCAGTTTCTCAAAAATCTATAACTCTAAATTGCATCTTTTTCTTTCAAAAAGTAATTTACAGACACACACTGCTGTGAAAGTTGACTGATTGTAACATTTAGGCCCGATTCACACTTGTGACTAGGGCAATTTGCAGTTAGTTGCGGGAGACCCCCGATGGGTCTCCCGCAACTAACTGCAAATTGCCCTAACAGTCATGCTGATAATAGAGGAAGTTTCCTGTGATTAGCTGTGGGTGGGTTATCCCCATGGAAATGAATATGAAGTTGGCAGCTCCTGAAGCTATTCAGTCAATTGCATGTATTTGCTAATGTAGAGATCCCCTGAGAATGATTGGCTCTGGATGCCAGACAGTCAAAAGTCAAAGGCTGATCATTTGCAGGTAATTGCTGCATGAGTGGTTATGTGAGACCAGCCACGAAGAGCTTCGGAAGCATTGCTTTCAGCGGGGCCTCAACTTCCCCGCTAATCATAGGGAACCCCCTCCCCCCCACAGGGGCCTCCACAGTTAATCACAAACGGCCCCATATGCAAGTGTGAATGAGGCATTAGGCTTCATGCGTCAGAATGTAGAAATATTAGTAGTTCAAGAATTCTGCTAATCAGGGATCTTTAGATATGGGCATATACAACATACAGGTGCCCAATAGCTTCAATTGCTGACCCATCTCACACAAAGATGAGCTTAATGTGCATCAATACCCCAGATTTTTTTTTAGCATTTGAACGAAATAAACGACAAAAAAATCTGTCAGAGGTTCTAGCATTTCCCTACTAAACATTAAAATCTTTTTACGTCTGTTGTGTATCATTTAGAGCAGAGGTAGGCAACCTCGGCCCTCCAGCTGTGGTGAAACTACAAATCTCATCATGCCTCTGCCTCTAGGAGTCATGCCGGTGATTGTCAGGGACTTGCAATGTCTCATGGGACTTGTAGTTTCAAAACAGCTGGAGGGCCAAGGTTGCCTACCCCTCTTTTAGAGAGATTTCCCCTCACTTCCTTTTTTGGGGGACAACCTTTATTTAACCACTTGACCACTGGGCACTTAAACCCCCTTCCTAACCAGACCAATTTTCAGCTTTCGGTGCTCTCACAATTCGAATGACAATTACTCAGTCATGCAACACTGTACCCATATGAAATTTTTGGCCTTTTTTTTTACACAAATAGAGCTTTCTTTTGGTGGTATTTAATCACTGCTGGGTTGTTGTTTTTTTTGCGCTATAAAAGAAAAAAGACTGAAAATTCCGTAAAAAAAATCGTTTTTCTTGGTTTCTGTTATAAAATTTTGCAAATTAGTCATTTATCTTCATAAATTTTGGCCAAAATTTATTTTGCTACATATCTTTGATAAAAATAACCCAAATTGGTGTATATTATTTGGTCTTTGTGAAAGTTATAGAGTCCACAAGCTATGGTGGCAATCTCTGAAAATTGATCACACCTGAAGTACTGATGCCAGGAAAGTACAAATACCCCCCAAATGACCCCTTTTTGGAAAGTAGACATTCCAAGGTATTTAGTAAGAGGCATTGTGAGTTTTTTTTTAAATTTTGCTAAATCAAGATTTTTTTTCTTTTTGATTTTTTTCACAAAATTGTCAAATTAGCAGGTTATTTCTCACACACAGCATATGCATACCACAAATTACACTCCAAAACACATTCTGCTATTACTCCTGAGTATGGCGATACCACCACATGTGTGAGACTTTTACACAGCGTGGCCACATACAGAGGCCCAACATGCAGGGAGCACCTTCAGGCGTTCTAGGAGCATAAATTACACATCTCATTTCCTGACTACCTCTTACACTTTTGAAGGCCCTGGAGCATGGAAACGCCCCAAAAATTACCCCATTTTGGAAATAAAATACCCCAACTTATAATCTGAGGCATAATGAGTCTTTTGAACATGTCATTTTTTTCAAAAATTTTGGGGAAAATGTGGAAAGAAAATAAAAACGCATTTTTTTTTTTACACAAAGTTGTCCATTTATAGAAAATTTCTAACACATAGCATGTACATACCAAAAATGACACCCAAAAATTGATTCTCCTACTCCTCCTGAGTAGGGCGATACCACATGTGGGAGACTTTTCCACAGCCTGGCCACATAGAGAGGCTGAGTACAGCTGGGTACTGCCGAGTACGGCTGGGTACTGCCGAGTATCACCGAGTATGGCTGGGAATTGCAGAGTATGGCTGAGTATCACCGAGCATGGCTGGGTATCACCGAGTATAGAAGAGTATGGCTGGGTATCACTGAGTATGGCTGAGCATGGAGGGATGGCTGAGCATGGAGGGATGGCTGAGTACAGGGTATGCAGGGATGGCTGAGTACAGGGTATGCAGGGATGGCTGAGTACAGGGTATGCAGGGATGGCTGAGTACTGGGTATGCAGGGATAGCTGTGCATGGATGGATGGATGGCTGGATGTGACTGCAATTGTCACAGAGCAGCGCTGTGGGCACTACAGATCCAGTCCACAGTGCTGCTGCCACCGATCTCTCCCCCTCTCCTCTCACACTGTACCAATCGGTACAGAGAGGGGAGAGAGGAACTGGCATCATGACATGATGCCGGTTTGTTTACAAGTGATCGCTCCGTCATTTGACGAAGCGATCACGTGGTAAACGGCCGCTGTCAGCGGGAGTGCGGTTCTGGGAGGACGTCAATGTACGCCCTCCCAGAGTTATCGGACCGCCCTGTAGCCGTCATTCGGCTATGGGCCGGTTGTAAAGTGGTTAAAAGACAAGAAGTGAAGAAATCTCTCCCAACGGCACTAAAACATGAAAGGCATTCTATTCCTTCCCCATGCTATTCTAAAATAAGCCAAAAATGTTGGTTATATATATAGACTTTGACACATTAAAATACATACCACAAAGCTGAGAGGTTTATACTGCTAGAAACAAGCAAGACAAATTCTGAGACATCTGGTCTAGCTGGATGTACTATTCTTTTGAAATAGTGATCATACCTAGGCCATTTTGTTTGCCCTGTAGAAGCCCTTGGGCATACTTGCCCCTCTTTCTGTGACATTGGAGAAAAACATAGTCCTTCTTAACCTCAAATAGCTTCCCATCACAAAGTACGAGAACAGAGCCCTCAAGCACCACTTCCTGCCGATGAGTGACACACTGTAATCTGGCACTCAGTGATACATACATTTTCATGTTATATACGGTTGACCCCTCACTTTACATGCAATGTCATTTGCAAAAGTGGGAAAAGTGATGGTGCAGCGCTAGTGATAATTTGAAATTTAGATGGGTGATCTAAAGTGCATAGATAACCTGATACACATGTAAATATATCAAACGAAGTTATCAAACTAACAATATACATCTGCAGTATTGAAATAATAACAGGTGATTAGACCAATGTATACCATACATATAAAATGCAATGATATTGGGTGATTAAACCAGTGCATGACATACATATACAATGCAGTGCATGCTTTTAACTGCGGCAGAACAGCCGCCCGTGTAAAAGGGGCCTTAAATGCCAGGACAGTACAAATATCCCCCAAATTACCCCTTTTTGGAAAGTAGACCGTCCAAGGTATTTAGTAAGAGGCGAGGTGAGTTTTTCCAAGTTGTACATACTGTCACCAGTGCAGTACAGCATTATCATATAACTGGTGTGGTGGTGATCAGGGACACTGACTTGGGATAGTATGTACAAAAATTAAATATAGTAAACCTTTTCCCAATTATATTTTTTCATGATTTTTTTCTAACGCATTGTGGCCAGAGAAATACAGTGTTACCACCTTTTTTACACATGATTGCTTATACCAGTGAATTACATTTGGTATAAGCAACTCTTTTTACCGAACTAAACTGGTTTTCAGTGTAATTATCTGTGATTGGCCAAAGCTAATCACATGGTACAGCAGATATGCTGGGATTGACCCTGTCTGTACCATGTGATCACTGTAACCAATCACAGCTAGCAACACAATTGTATACTGTCACAATGGTACTGATGTGAGCCCACAGGCGAGCAGGTTATACGGGATCCCCCAGGGCATGGAATCTAAGGGCCAGCTGGTATTCTGCCAGGGACCCCATCACAAGGGTTTGGGCTTAGCCACATGCTGACCCCAGGTCACGACCCCCAGGTTAACCCTGCTCACGAGGTGAGTACCAGAAGACACAGTCAGACACGGATGGATGAAGCAAAAGGAGAGCCGGATAGCGAGCCAAGATCGGGGCGGGCAGCAGACAACGTAATCAGGAGAACTAGCCGAGTCGGTACACAAAAGATCAGTTCACGAGAAGTCAGGTTAAACAGGTTACAGGAAGGGTGCTCCAAAACAAGTGTTGCTTAAGCAACCAGAAACTGGTCTGAGTGGAATTTTAATAGTGAGGCACATGGGGGGCTGGACAGGAAGTAGCAGGAAGGAAGGATATATTAAGCAACAGGTGAAGCCGACGACACCCATAGCTGCTGAGTGCAGCCAGAGCTGAACACAAGCTTGCGGAACAACAGGTGCCAGCCGACCTACAGCAGTAAAGGTAAGACACAGATCAGTTCTGCAGCTGATCTGTGACATATAGAATGGATGGAATGACAGGAAGCCATCCATTGTTTACATGTAGCCATGCCCCTGTAGGAGTTGCTAAATGTTGTGGTTCACCTGTCACCCTGCCGAGCCCGGCATCCATCTCTCAGACACTCCGAGACACAGACCAGTCCACAATTCTTGTTTTTTTGTATTTTATTGAGGGGATTGTACTTTGATGGGAATAGGGAATTATGGGATGCCCAGAATAATTCCGTGCAGCTTGCTTGGGACTACTATATACACTCCTGTATATACACTCCAGTCTTCTCTCCAGCACAACTCTTGCGTAAGGCCTCTTTCCCTTCACTCCTCCAGCACTTCACTTGCTGCAGATCGTTACTACTCCAGCACTTCACTTGCTGCAGACCGTTACTCCTCCAGACTAGCTAGCACCACATGGTTAGGCCTGACAATAACTCAGCCAGGCCTCTGTGAATTGCCTTTTGCAGTCAGGGACCGCAGCCCCTATAGTGTAACCAGTTAGAAAGTTCTTGGTGCTAACTGTCCTCCTCCAAGCTGCTGATCCCTGATAGCTTTCTTTAGGCCCTGAAAGCCAGCCTGGCTGCAATGAACTCTCTCCACTACCCTTCCCCCAGTCCACTCCTCTGGTTCTGTACACATTTCAATTGTCATGTGATCTGCTGTGATTGGTCACAGCAATCACATGGTACCGACAGCAGGCTGGTACAGTGATCCATCATCCACCGGTGGAGACAGCCATCATCCCCGTGACCGTGCAAGAGGTGCGTTTTGGGAGGACATCATATGACGTCCTCCCAGAACAACAGTGCTCCCGTCTGGCCGTCATTTTACTATAAGCGGTTACCTTTGGTAAAGTAAGTGGTAACAAAGATCCTGGTAACTATATGAATAGAGTAGTCATCTCGAGACCTGCCAGTTCGATCTTCTAAATTAATGACAACATGTTAGACAGAAGCGTTTGATACTATTCTTATAACATATCTAAAAATCCATATTAATTTTGCAAAAAAGCAATAGTAAAATAATGAATAATATATAAATGGATATTGGCGCCAATAGTGAAACAAAAAAAGAAAAGAAGGGTTGCTGCACCTGAAATTTGTGAAGCCTAATGAAGAATGAATGCTGTGATAAATTGCGCTCCCAATACAATCACTAAAAATTCAAAAAGTGATTTATACAAATATATATACGTTCGTAACCGGCTTCACTTTATACATGTGCACAAATATTTCAGAAAAAAATAATTAATATATTTATGATTGCTCAAACAAATGTATCATGAAAAGTTCAAAACAGCTCCAAAATTCTTTCTAGATGATTCCACTCCAACACCATGTGAGAAATAAAATCCGTGTTCCAGATAATATTCGTGACTACTCACCCAAAGTGACAACAAAATGCGCTCAGCAAGTGACCATAAGACATGAAGTAACTCCTCAAATCCTGGAAACCATTCAACAATCTTTTTCCAATCAATCGTTCACATGTGTGGTGAACTTGGTCGAATGGGCCGGGGAACAGCCAGATCAAATCTTTGTTATCTATCTTCCGCTTTTTGTGTGTTTTTATTTTTTGTGTGTTTTACAAATGTATACCCTACTGTAGCAATGAGTTTTTGATGGATCCTCGTTTGTACAGCTTTTATGTTCAGATTGTCCATAGAGGGTATTGGGAAATGACGTGTTCTATTTTCCATAAGAAAAGGCCTAGAAAATAAGCATTTTTTTGGGAAAAAGAGAATCTGAAAGAAAGAGTAAAGAAAGCAAGGCAAACATAAGTGAGCCCAGGTTCACACTGGGCTACGAGAGTGAAGTCGTGCAAGTTCAGCTGAACTCGCACGATTTCACTCCCGCTGGCAGTCCCAATTTTGGTCATGATTACAGAGACATCTGTGCAGGTCTCTGCACAGTTGTCAATGTAAATTGCTGGCCGAAATCGCAAATCGTAGTACAGAAACTACTTTTTAAAATTGGTGCAGCGCCGCAGATGCGGCGTCGCACCGTTTAGGACGGTGTCATTGACGGCAATTGCCGCCGATTTGACATGTCAAAACTCAGCAGTGTGAACCAGGGCTTAAGAAAAGAGGGAAAAGTAAGCAGAAAGCAGCAAGGAGAAATGGAGAGAGGAAGGACGATGACTGCAAGGTAACTTAAGTAGAGTCTTCAAAATGGATCCCAAACTTGATAATAACTAAAAAGAGTATTATTTAGTCAACCCGTAAAGCTTCCATAAGATTAATCTCTTGTATGGTGTGGAGTTTGTGTAGATGGTTCTTGCACCTGTCACCAATGAAAGGCTATCAAGCATATTATGGCTGTTAACATATGTGAGGCAAACATTTAGCATCCCTTGGCATATTAGATGGTAATAAAGTTCAATGGGGCTGATTCACCAAAATTGGAGAGTGCAAAATCTGGCGCAACCATGCACATAAACCAACCAGCCTCCATTTTTTTGTCAAAGCTTAATTGAACAAGCTGAAGTTAGAGGCTGATTGGCTACTATACACATTTGCACCAAATTGTGCACTCTCCAGCCTCAGTAAATCAACCCCAATGTGTAGGTGATTGTGAAAAAGGG
The DNA here is from genome assembly GCA_029206835.1 of Rana muscosa. NCBI lineage: Eukaryota > Metazoa > Chordata > Amphibia > Anura > Ranidae > Rana > Rana muscosa. Next base: position 201,705,694 of record CM055123.1, read on the forward strand.
ATTTTTATTTTCTAATCAAAAGGAGCATATCTTTGTGCATGACCAGTAGATAAGAAACAGCATTCCCGAATGTTGCTGACATCTCCAACAGTAGTCAGGGATATTGGGAATAAAGGAATATCAATGACAGTGACTCTTGCATTGATTCTCCTTTTAGGTCGTACAAATAGAAGATTTATGGGCATCGTCCAAAAGGTTGTCCCACTCTTCAGAAGTGAATTCCCTATTTAAAATATGTCTTCACATTATTCTATAACTATATCTAGTAAATGTGTCAGGACTAAGAGCCAATAAAATGCTGTATATATCAGAAGCTTGCTTATTTTGTTATAAAAGTTACCCAAAAGTGCAGACTTTGGTGTCTAAAACTAGGTAGGATTTGGTAATTTGAAGTGTAGCTTCAACAAGCATTTTTAAATTGGTTACACTGAAACCAATTAAAAGACTTTGCAGGTGAGCTTGAACAGTTTTATGATTATAATTGTGGTTTTATTTTATGTACAGATAGTGAGATCATCCCTCCAGATTGTGTACGGCCAAGATCATTTACTGCAATACCTCGACCATCTCTAAGAAGAGAAAATGAAGATACCCGCTTGTCTGTCAGCCTGTGCGACCTGAACCTGCAAGAAGAAAACTTTCAGTCGATGTCCACCATGTGTCCTATCCCACAAAACTCACTCAACTCTCAACATTCCCATCTGCTCCCATCACAGCTGGAGAGTGATCTACGATTCCATCAGCTTAGAGGGGCTCACATCAAAACATTAGATGATCAAACTGTGGCCAGGCTGGAGCATGCCCGAGAAGAACGAACTTTAGTGTTCACCAACAGACCACTTCGAATTAATGAAACCATATTCGTCAAGATAAACAAGTCCAACACTTCACGGTCTGGGACTCTGTCTTATGGTGTGACATCTTGTGATCCCAGCACTTTGAGACCAAGTGACCTTCCTTATAATCCAGAGTCTTTGGTTGACAGAAAGGAGTTCTGGGCTGTATGTAGGGTTCTGGTCCCTCTTCAGAGTGGGGACATCTTGGGATTTGTGATAAACACAGAAGGTGAACTACATTTAAGTCACAATGGCAGTAGCACTGGAATGCAAGTCTGCGTGGACTGTTCTCAACCATTGTGGATGTTTTTTGGTCTACATGGGGCCATTATGCAAATACGCATATTGGGTAAGGACTCCTATTTTGTATTTTTAAGTGTATATGTAGGGAACTATCCTAATTCTACCATAAGCAATGTGTTCATATTTGTTATTCATTTAGAAAGTGACTAGGGCTTAATTATGAAAAGTACATGGGGAAAAAAATACAGGAGGTTCTTGCACCCATCTAAAAATTCCAGCTGTAGATTTATAGGACAGATCGGAAAATAATATCCTATCTGCCCTTCTGCTAATCCACACATATTATGTGGGTGTGGCAAAGGCTATATGACAATTGTTTGAAATTTTTTTAATTCGCTTTGTTGGTGTGAAAATCATTTCAATTATCAATCTCTTTTTGCCCCATCTCCTAATTAGAAGAAAACATTGCTCATTGGAAAACATTTTTCAGTCCACTTTACTTTTTTAGCGTTTCTTTTCAGTAGATCTTGAGATTGTTTGCATGCAATACTCTGGAAGACAGTTGCGTTATTTTACTGTTTATCATGCAATGACTTCTGTGAGATTATGTACCTTAATGACCAAATTCTAGTTATAAATTACCAGTAGACTGAATCAAATAAACCCAGAGATTCCAAAAGTATGATTCTACAGTTCATAATGAACTAGTTTCCGTGAAAACAATTCCTTGATACCTTTCCATTAACAACAGCTTTCTGATACTGAGTTGTATGTGTGATCCTTGTAGCACTATGTTAATAATGCAGTTACCACCTCATATATTATTTATCACGTCTATCAGAGAAAGTAGTGAACATGAATAATCCACAAGGGCTGAAAACCTTACACTGGAAAAAGTGAAGAAAATGAAAGCTGGAAAGAGAAAGTGTTAGGTTGATTTAACGCTGTGGCTACATAATCTAATACATACACTGTGGAAATTGGTGGAGTGTAAAGAGTTTACAGCTAACATCTCTAGATTGTAACAAAGTATTATATTATCACTGGGCTTCCTCAATGTGTTTTACAAATGAACTGCTCATTCAAATGTACGTTTCTCTTATATGCTCTGGGTACAACAATAAGTAGTGGTTTTCTAGATATTATGGTCAGGACTAAAAGGGTAAAATGTTATCCACTTGTCTAGAGTGCTGTTTCAAGCGGTGCAGTGGTGTAGCAGCTTAGTCAGCATTAGTGCTAGAACCACCAATGTAGAATAATATTCATGACATTTGTGTCCGCTGCAAAAGCATCAAATGCATCAATAAAGCTGTTCTAAAGTAAAATGCATACAATCACTGTGCGCTTAAAGGGGTTGTAAAGGTTTGTTTTTTATTTTCTAAATAGGTTCCTTTAAGCTAGTGCATTGTTGGTTCACTTACCTTTTCCGTAGATTTACCTTCCAAATATTTTTTTACTTTGTTTTCTTTGTCTGAATTTCTCACTTCCTGTTCCTCCTCAGTAAGCTGTTCAGTAAGCTGTTCTGGATGACTCCACACCACTCGGATGATGGTGTGAAGTTTAGTGAGGAGAAACAGGAAGTGAGAAATTCAGACAAAGAAAACAAACATTTAGAAGGTAAATCAAAGGAAAAGGTAAGTGAAGCAACAATGCACTAGCTTAAAGGAACCTATTTAGAAAATAAAAAACAAACCTTTACAACCCCTTTAAGCGCACAGTGATTGTATGCATTTTACAAACCTTTACAACCTCTTTAACTATTCTACTTTATAAATACATGAAATTAGAAAAAATTGAAAAAAAAATGCATGTTCTTGTTTTTATTCCCAATACAAAAACAAGAAAATACAAATATATGTATACAAGTTTTCTGCCAAAATAAGCCTTTTCTGTCCTCAAAAAATGTGCATAATATGTTTAGATAGACTACAAACATTAAAATCTATATTATGTGGAACTGACATAAAAACACACACAAAAAAAAAAACACTCTGCAACTCAGGAGAGTTTAGGGAAAAAAAGGCCTCAGGACTAGGGTTGAGCGGACCCGAACTGTAAAGTTCGGGTCCGTACCGAACTTTTGGGTTTTTGGGTCCCAGACCCGAACCCGAACATTTGACTGTATGTTCGGGTCCGGTGTTCGGCAATATGCATGTAAGTTCATGCTTAGAACTGTCCCTGCACAAAGTGTAATTTCTGAAGGAAAAAAAGTCATTTAAAACTCACTCGCGGCTATAATGAATTGTCCGCTCCCGGCAATACATAGAAAAGTCATTGATAAAAAAAAAAAAGCGTGGGGGTTCCCCCAAATTCAATTACCAGGCCCTTCAGGTCTGGTATGGATATTAAGGGGAACCCTGCCGCAAATTAAAAAAAAATGCGTGTGGTTCCCCCTCCCAAATATCCATACCAGGCCCTTCAGGTCTGGTATGGATTTTAAGGGGAACTCCACCCCAATTTTTTTTTTAAAATGGCGTTGGGGTACCCCCAAAAATCCAGACCAGACCCTTTATCCGAGTACGCAACCTGGAAGGCCACAGGAAAAGAGGGGGGACGAGAGAGCGCCCCCCCTCCTGAACCGTACCAGGCCACATGCCTTCAACATGGGGAGGATGTCCCCATGTTGATGGGGACAAGGGCCTCATCCCCACAACCCTTGCCCGGTGGTTGTGGGGGTCTGCGGGCGGGGGGCTTATCGGAATCTGGAAGACCCCTTTAACAAAGGGGACCCCCAGATCCTGGCCCCCCTATGTGAATTGGTAATGGGGTACATTGTACCCCTACCATTTCACAAAGAAAGTGTAAAAAATTGTAAAAAAAACACTGACACCGTTGGGAAAGTCCTTTATTAAAAATAAAAAAAATAAATAAAAAAAAACATTCCAGCGATGAAATCCAGTGTCCCACAGCGATCCGATGTTCGGCGCTGTCCACACGAAATGTCATTGGCTGAGCCTGAGCAGACCTGATGGGGAACTTCCTCCGCAGTGTAATAAATGAATAGACCCGCCCCTTCTAAAGTTCCCCATCAGGTCCGCTCAGCCAATGACGTAGCTGTAAGGCTGAGGACCTGATGCGGAACGTGAGAAGGGGCGGGTCTATTCATTTATTATACTGCGGAGGAAGTTCCCCATCAGGTCCGCTCATCCAATGACGTAGGCGGGGTCTGACATACGAGGGGGCGGACCTGATGGGGAACTTCCTCCACAGTTTAATACATGAAAAATTATTCTGCTGATGTATGAATTTGTGTCTGTTCTGATTGGTGCTGTGTCAGTCACATGGAAAAGCTTTTAGAATAGAGAATTACAATAAATAATATAAAAAAAGTGTTTGAACTCATTAGTAAACCACATTGGAAAAAAACAAACTTGTCCCCCCCACAATAAATCTAATTCAAAAAACTAAAGTGCAAAATCAAAAAAATATATATATATATAAAAGACTGCAGCTTCTGCACAAAAGGTGCTGCAACCTTAAACGTGATCAAAAGTATGGAGCAGCGCTAGCAGTCTATATCAAACAGTATACATGGTGCTGAGTGCCCAAAATAACAATATGTTTGTGACATAAAATAGCAATATATTATACACAAAAATGTATAAGGTGCTTCATTGAACAGAGAAAATGTTCCGGTGCTTCTTCAAATGTAAGGCGACTCCCCCTTCGGTGACCCCACTCACCAGAAATAATGGATCCTCCGCTTCGCAGTCTGGGATCAAATAAAGCAGTGATCTAATGATCTGGAGATGTGTAGAAAGGTTCTTCATAAATTCTCTTTCCAAAAAAATACTTTACAGCAGAAAGGATATACCACACTCCATAGATGGAGAAACAGAGAGAAAACTCATAGTGAAATACCGCTAGACAAGAGTTATCACACGCATTATAAGTGCCACTTACAGGATATTTGGCAAAGACAGGCTTCAGTAAAAAAAACATCCGAGTTCGCCGCTGTATGGCATGCATTCCACGGAGTCGGAAATTGCGTCACTGGTTACCACGAACCAGAATTTTTCCCCACTTAGAGTCCGTAATAGGAGGGCAACCAAAAAAGTGGCCTCTACCTATCCCACTTCTGACACCACTGGGCTATAGGGGTTAAATTATACTATTGGTCTTCCTCTTAACTTTTAGCCATGACTACAGGGCCCTTGAAGTCCCGCCCAATTAGACACAGACACTGACTTAAGAGCAAAGACTTTTTTGGCTTGTGTTTCATCTTAAGTACACAGGATGAGATGGGTATTATCAATTATTTTCCACCAATAAGGGGTACATGTATGGATGACATATTTCCTTTATAATAAGGGGAAGATCCCATATTCATTATCCAATCATAAAATACATGTATTAGAATACATTGAATTATACATGAGATATAGCATGATTTGCACTAAACTTTTCCATCAGTTTCCTTTAGCTGTCTGGCTGCTATGCTATTCTTGAATTATAAATTCCTTTATTAAGTTTCATAATGACTTAAATAGCACTCTACAGCCTGAAATATTATTCATCCATTGTATTAAATAATTATTTAACCCTTCAACCGCGACGCAGCATTCTTAATGGACGGCATGTTGTCTATGGAGAACGCAGTGCACATGCAACAATGATATCATTGGCTGCACTTTTAGGATATTTTCACTGTACCTACAGGTATGCCTTATCTGTAGGTACAGGATAAAAAGCGGAGTTTACTACAGCTTTACCACAGATTACAAATCTTGATTTCAAAGCTAAGCACTTTGTTCACACTGTAAAGATATCTGGAGGAGGTTCTTCCAATCACAAATTGTGTCATGCCCCTTGGAATAACAGGGAGGTGAAGACTCCATCAATCACCATCTTGTATACCAGTGGTCATCAACCCTGTCCTCAGGGCCAACTAACAGGCCAGATTTTATGTATTACCTTGGGGAGATGCAGACTAGAATACTGCAATCACTGAGCAGAAAATTATATCACCTGTGATGTATTTCAGTTATCTTGCAAAGTGGGCCCTGAGGACAGGGTCGATGACCACTGTTATATACTACCCCCATATTGTTCAGCAATACAAGGACATGGAGAAGGAGGGCTGCACCAATAAGAAAAAGGGGGAGATCAACAGTTTAGACGAAAACTGAAGCATGCTCATTAGATGTCAACAGCTGGTCTACACAATCTCAGGCTGCAGTGGGGACACAGACAAGGAGGGAGGGACAGTAAGCAGCATTTTTTTTTTGCAGTCTACAGAAAACAAGGGCTCTAGTGCAGGGGTGTCAAACTCAATTTCATTGTGGACCGCATTAGCATTATGATTGCCCTCAAAAGGGTCAGTTGTATCTGTAAGATTAGATGTCCAGCGCATCCCTGGCCCTTACATTAGATGTCAAGAGCCACCCCACCATCAGAAGTTGAGTCCCCCACTCTCCCTTACATCACAGTGCACCACCTCTCCTTATGCTGCTGCTGGGAAGAAGCTGAATGCATTGCTTGAAAGCAGAAAGTAAGGGTCTGGAATAGGACCAGAGGAGGGCTGGAGCTCTCCTGCAGTTGCAGGAGAGGTGCGAGGGCCATATGAAATGGCCTGGAGGGCCGGATTCGGTCCGCTGGCCTTGTGTTTGACACCTGTGCTCTAGTGGATGAGTGAATATGAACACAATGTAATAAAGCATGTATTGGCCATTTTTGATGATTTGGGTTTAATGACACTTTAGTGGTTAAAAAACAAACAAAAATTAGCATCTGTATAGTATAAAGTTAGAGTTTTGTTTTTTCACTGGTTTTTGAAAAATGTGGATTAGCTGCAATTTGCCCACAGAGCAGCGGGACTGCACCAGGGCAGTGTGAAGCCACTCATAAGCTGGGTATACACATACAGTTTTGTCTGATTACAGGGCTTATAGGTATCTTATCCCTGCTCAACATTGCTGCCAGCTGGATGATTATTAGGAGTGCTCCCTCCCTGCACAGAATCCACCCAATTCCCTGCTCACAGTGCCAGTGATATTGCTCAAGGGGCTAAAGGGCCGTCTAGAAGCTTCTCTGCAGCTGCATCCGATTCCCACTCAGCCTGCTTACTATCTGAGCCCTGATAGATTACACAGTATAGCTAGGGCTCAAAAAAAAAAATCAGGCTGTGTAAGAGATGACTGCTACAGCAGAGAATCTCTTAGGCGGTCATCAACTCATCAAGGTTGGCTTGCAGAATAACTGTAGCTGCAGCTTGGTGCATCCCACCACCCTCCTACAAGGTCAACCAGCCCCCCTGCAGTATCACTCAGCTCCCCACACCTGCAATGTCAGCCAGCCTCCTCTGCTGTATCACTTACCCCTCCCCCTGTAATGTCAGCCAGCTCCAACCCCCCTTTCCCTTCCCGTGATGTCAGCGAGCCCACCCCCCACATTATCACCCAACACTGCATTGTCAGCCAACCCCCTCACGATCACCAAACCCCTCCCCACACACTCAGCCCCCTTTCTATCACTCATAGTGCCTAACCCCCCCCCCCCGCATTCCCCACCTGCAATCCCCCTTCTCTCAGCACCTGCTCCTCCCTTTTTCGAAGAACCCACCACACCTCTGCCCCTTCCCTTGACACCCATTGCCCCTGCAGTCCTTAGTCCTTCTTTCACCACCTACCATGCAACCCACCATGCTTGCATGTCCTCCTCTCAACAAAAAAAGGCGGTCTGAAACCACAGTGGGTGCTAACACCCACCAAACCAGAACACCTACTTCTCTTTGCACACTGTGATTCTGCAGCCCCCCACCATCCTGCATCTCTCACTACCCACTGCATTGCACCGCATCAGTCCCTCAGCATCCAGCGTGCCTTTACCCCTTCTCTTAGCATCCAACATGCCTGCACCCTCCCTTCTCTATGCACCGCGCTTTCTTAGTACCCATTGCACCTTCAGGCTCCCTTTTCCCAGCACCCACTGTGCCTGCAGCCCCCTTCTTTTACCATCCACTGTACCTACAGAACCTCCTCTCTTACCAACCACCACATTGCACCTGGCTTTTCTCACCACCTTCTGTGCATGTAGCCTCCCTTCTTTCAGCAATAAAAAAGAAAAAATGGCGCAAAATGAGTTTTAGGCAGAGTATATAATAATAAAAAGAGTCAATGAATATAAATGTTGTAAGCACCAGCGGCAGCTACCATGAGCAGAAGCAGGCTCTGTAAAATATGATGCAAAAGAGAAAGGTGCGCCAAACTAAGTGCAGTAAAACAGGCTTTAATGGCAAAATTATATAAAAACCAGCCAAATGGCTACTCACAGGATGCAGGACAAATTAAGGCATGTAAGCGGTTAATGGTGGTCCGGAGTCATCTAAGGCGGTCCTCAGGGGAGATGTAAGTTCCAGATGACAGAAGTTGCTAAAGATGGCTGAAGGCTGGAAGCAGGTTGCGGTGTCAGCAGGGGAAGTCAAGGCATCCGAGCTGCAGGTGATGTGAAAAGCCCTGTATTGCTGGGATAGACAGGAAACAACCAGGAAGCTGCAGTTCAGCGAGCGCTTCAGCGTGGAGCGCAGCGCGCCGTCGGACCGGAAGTGACGTGGGGATAGAACGGACCAGCACCCATTGTGCCTAGACCCACCATTCTCTCAGCACCTGTAGCGCCATCAGCCACCCTTTTCTCATAAGGATCGGTTGTACCTTTATCCCTTTTCTCTCAGCCCCCACACGTCTGCACTCCCCGTTCTCTTACCACCGTCCACATTCTGAAACCCTTACCACCCTCCATGCTTGTATCGCCCTTCTCTCACTACCCTTCATCCCTGCACCCCCCTTCTCTCACCATCCAATATGCCTAAACTCTGCCTCTGACTGCTGCACCCTTTTCTAGTTTCTACCAATGCATCTGTCACCCCCATCCCCCAACTCTTTGCCAATGCCTATATGCACACTCTGCTCTTACTATTGTACCTGCACACCCCTACCCCACTCCCAACACTATATAATCCACCCTCTCTTTGCTACATTCAACAACACACCCGAATGCCTCCCATTTAACCACCATGCCTGCAATAACCCCCTCCCCCCGGCTCTTAACATTCTGCCTTAACCTCTTTCTGAAAACTGGGTCTGTGCATGCTTCTTATTGCTCTCGCAAGCCTCCATCCACCTTCAAACTATACTGCATCTCTATGCTCGCACTTATTTCTGCTCTCACCGCCCCTTCTCTCCAATGCACCTTTACTCCTGCTCTCTGCAAAACTCATTCACTACCACCACCCCAGTTGCAGTTTCATTTCTCACCTCATAACTGCAGAAAGCTCCCCTGCATTAACACTACTCTTGCATGCCACCCCTCCTTCTTACTACTACAGTTCTGCACCCATCTTCACCTATAGCAATTGGAGAAATTCATTGTTGGGGTTTGCATACGCTTTGTTCCTCCAGTCTTTCCAGATATGTTTTACCTCTCAGACCATTCACTTACCAAATACTCTACCACTTGTAAGGTTGCTATCTCATGTAGAATAAAGGCCACCATCTGAAGTTTTTAAGGTTGTATGCCCTAGTATGATATTCTACTTACTGCCTCATCATCTGCCCCAACAGCAGATAACGTGCTTTGAGTACCCAGGAAAAAAAGAGCTATAGAAATATGATTTGGAAAATTGCACTGCATATTTTTCACTCACCTCTTCAAAGACAACATGTGATCAAAGCATGTCCTGGCAACAACTGGTCAGCATGTAGGTAGGACAGTTGGCTACACACAGTATATGTTCAAGTTCTAGGACTGAGGATCACTGCTTTTGGTGCAAGATCTCTCTGCGAACAGAAGCCATTACCTTATCTTGTCCTTATTTCTTGAAAATAATAGGAATATTTAATTAAGATAATTGCAAGCTAAATATAATGCAGAGAGCCAAGTAATACATCTAAAGTTATTAGGGTATGTTCATTGGCTACATAGTGTACAAAGTATTTTTCTGTCCTACTGTGTAAGTATATTGTCTAAAACTTTTTGTAAAACTAACCAAATGCCCCTAGTTCTTAAAGTGGCTGTAAAGGCTGAAGGATGTTTACCTTAATGCATTCTCTGCATTAGGGTAAAACACCTTTTATTGTTGGCCCCCCAAATACTTACCTGAGCCTGATCTTGACCCAGTGCTGTGCCCGAGAGCAGTGCCACTGCTCTCTCTCTCTCCCCCTCCTCACTGGACTTAGTGGGAGTCATTGGCTCCTGCCAATCAAATCCAGCGATGAGGAAGCAGGGGTTAGGCCGACTTTACAATCACTTTAATGAACTAAGCGATTAAATGGCGTTCCATCCAGCACAGCAAATGTCTTTATAGTGTGTAGTCTACAATTGCATTTGAAATGGGTGATTTGACACTGACAAAGCAGCAGGTTCTTGTATGTTTGTAGCTAGGGATGAGCCGAACACCCCCCGGTTCGGTTTGCACCAGAACCTGCGAACGGGGACCGAAAGTTTGCGCAAACTTTAGAACCCTATTAAATACAATGGACGCAAACGTTCAAAATCTAAAGTGCTAATTATATTGGCTAATATGCATGTTATTGTCCTTATATGGGTTTGGGGACCCGGGTTCTGCACCAGGGGACATGTATCAATGCAAAAAGAAGTTTTAAAAACTGCCGTTTTTTCGGGAGCAGTCATTTTAATGATGCATAAAGTGAAAAAAAAAAGTGAAATATTCCTTTAAATATCGTACCTGGGGGGTGTCTAAAGTAGGCCTGTGAAGTGGCATGTGTTTCCCGTGTTTAGAACTGTCCCTGCACAAAATGAAATTTCTAAAGGAAAAAAAGCCATGTAAAACTGCTTGCGACTTTAATGTCATGTCTTGTCCTGGCAATATGGATGAAAATCTTTGAGAACAATGGCATGGCTACCCCATCACCCCCCCCCTACCCCAGCCCATTACCAGCCCCTTTGGGTCTTGTATGGATATTAAGGTGAACCCTGCACCCAAAATAAAAAAAGGCCCTATATACTCTGAACAGCAGTATACAGGTGGTGCAAACAAGACAGGGACTGTAGGTTTGTTCTTAAGTAGAATCTGTTTGTAATTTTGAACAGGTACATTGTTTAAGTGTAGCACCAGCCAAAAAATATATTTCTAAGCTTTTTGGAAAACATAGGGAAGGGTTATCACCCCTGTAACATTTGTTTTGCTGTCTGTGCACCTGTTCAGAAGATTTCACCTCACTTTCCGTCCCAATGACAAATGTTTTTGGAAAAGTGGGGTTTTTATTGAAACAAGGATTAGTGATAAAGCATCAGTAGAGGAGACACCTTTTTCCCATATTAACTCTTACAGGAGAGAATTTCCCTTCCTAGGGGTAGTTTTCCTCTCACTTCCTTTTGTCTCCTTCCGTTTGCAAGTAGGAGTCGTTTGTAAGTTGGATGTTTGAAAGTAGGGGCCTGCCGTATATACTCTGCTGAAATTTGCCCCTTAGATGTTGGTGTTGCCACAACACTGTGAGCCCTCACAATTACTCTTGGTGGGCGCTGGAACGCCCTGCTGTGAACTATTATATCAGGAATTGTAATTACATGCCATTGTTGAACAGTGGTAGGAAAAATTGGGCCTTTGGTGGTGGTGCTGGTGCTACAACACTGTAAGCCCTCACAGTTACTCTTGGTGGGCGCATGAATGGGCCCTACTGTTAATTATTAGATCAAGAATTGTAATTACATGCCCCTGTTGAACAGGGGCAGAAAAATTGGGCCTTAGGCACTGGTGCCACAACACTGCAACCCCTCACAGATACTGTACTTGGAACACAGCAGTGAGCCCTGTTGAAAAGTATTGCATCAAAAATTGTAATTACACGCCCCTGTTAAACAGGGGCTGAAAAATGGGTGAGAGAGGATGAGGAGGGCTTGGTCATCCACTCTACCAAGTCTTCGGCATGATGCGGCTCAACACGTCCGGGTGCCGAAAATAAGGACAAGCGTGTCCCATGGCCACGTGCTGATGACGATGCACCGTGTCCACGACCAGCACTGTTGTTTCTAGACACAGAGCCTGCTTGCCCTCTTTTATTGGCTCCTGACTGTCTGCCTCTTCTTGTTGGCCTTCCAGACATAGTAATGGACTGCAGGGAGATGGGAAAACCAGAAATTGGAGTAGTGTATATTGTGCTGGAGGCACACAACACCCACTAACTCCTGCAGATGCCTTTATTAGAGAACACCAGCAATAAAGGGTAGATACAGATGTATACTGTGCTGTGCTGGAGGGACACAACACCCACTAATTCCTGCAGATGCCTTTATTAGAGAACACCAGCAATAAAGGGTAGATACAGGTGTATACTGTGCTGGGGCACACAACACCCACTAACTCCTGCAGATGCCTGTATTATAGAACAGCAAAAAAGTGTAGATACAGGTGTATACTGTGCTGGGGCACACAACACCCACTAACTCCTGTAGATGCCTGAGAAAAGAACACACTGTCCCTGCCTATCTAGCTTAGAGAACAGTAATAAAGTGTAGATACAGGTGTATACTGTGCTGGGGCACACAACACCCACTAACTCCTGCAGATGCCTGTATTATAGAACAGCAAAAAAGTGTAGATACAGGTGTATACTGCGCTGGAGGCACACAACACCCACTAACTCCTGCAGATGTCTGAGAAAACAACACACTGTCCCTGCCTGCCTATCTAGCTTAGAGAACAGCAATAAAGGGTAGATACAGGTGTATACTGCGTTGGAGGCACACAACACCCACTAACTCCTGCAGATGCCAGAGAAAAGAACACACTGTAGAACACACTTTCCCTGCCTATGTAGCTCTTTCCCTGCACGCCGGAACACACTACACAAGGCCGCCGCGCTGGTGGCCTTTTATAGTGTGGGGCGTGTACTAAACCCCCCTGAGCTATGATTGGCCACAGGCATCCTGCCTGTGGCCAATTATGGCTCTCCTTGCTGCTGGCGCTGTGATTGGCCAAGCATGCGGGGGTCACAGTGCATGCTTGGCCAATCACAGCGCCGGCAATGTAGTGCGATGGCGCAGTGCATTGTGGGCCATTTGCGTCACACGAATTTGGTGTGAACGCCCCACAAAGTTCTGGTTTCGCCGAACAGGCGATGTTCAACTCGAACACCGAGCTCATCCCTATTTGTAGCTAATTCTGTGAGACATATTTAACTTATTTTTCAGTTATATAAACTAGAAGCCCTCAAGCTGTGTTGGAATTGGTATTTGAAGCATCTGGCTTATATCATTATAGCATGTGCTTGATCAGTGAGCAGCAAGAGCACTTGCACCAACAATGACAAACAAGACCCTTAGTTATGCATAAGCCCAGCTCAGAACTTGTCATACCCCATTTATTGAGTATTGTCTGTTCATTTTTCGCCCTTTTCAGTAATTGATTTTGTGGATGATTAGGTTGAATCTGTCTGAGCAGTCAATTCTGCTGTAATTAATCAGGCCTGAATAGGACTTCCTTGTAGACCAGCAGCCTGCAGCCAGCTCTCACGCTGCTGCATTTGTGCATGCATTAGACAAATGTAGTGTTCCACAAGCTTCTGTTGTGTTGTAATATACATCATTTATGGACACGGTATCAATTTAATGAAGACAGAATCAGATAATACAGTATACAGTAGCTTGATCTGAACTGCAGTTCCCTGATCCTTCCATGTGCTGCAACTACTGTGAAGGGGGCCTTACACTCTGGATATTTTAATAATGTAGTAGGTCGGAGGGGTATAATGGCTTTGTAAGGTAATTCCAGTTGGATGATCTTACCACGACAATCCCTGCTAGAGTGTAAAATCTGTAAGGAAAAACGGCACCAAAACCTAAAGTAAACAATCTTATTTTCTAGGCTCTACAATATCATCTGACCAGCGAAACATATCAACGCCAAGTTCTCCAACATCTGTTCCAAACACCCCAACAGCCCTGTGCAGCGGCAGCTCTGACCCTGTGTTGAACACATGTGTGCCAGGGCCCCTTTGTAATTCCATAAGTGGTAAGTATTCAGTCTGTTGCTGTACACTGTGACAACAGAAAAGGAATATTTATATAAAGCTCACAAACTTATTGAGGTAAACTGTTTGATGCTTTAAAGGATAACTCCACAGAAAGCATTCTGTTTGAGCTGCTCATGAGCAGTGGATTACTCATTCATTCCTACATTCAACAGTCTTTAAATAGGAATGAATGGGTAACCTCATGAGCAGCCAAACCAGAATGCTTTCTGTGGAGAGGCAGTGCAGCTCGCAATGGGGGCATAGTGATCCTGGACACGTAAGTGGCAGAATTAGGGGGATTCAACATCATTCTAGAAAAAAAGTGCACTAAGGGCTTGTTCTGATATGCAGCAGCCTTTGCCACCCCTCTGATAGTTGATCCGCAGTGGATCTCTTTTGAGAGGGTGTTTGACCGGAGGTGAAGGCGGCGATATGTCTTCTCACCACCTGTTTTAAGCTTGAAAATGTCACACCACCACACCGCAAACATATGCATTCTGATCTATATGTGGAATCATGTTTAGGTTATTTACAGGGTCCAAGTGGTGGAACTAGTGGTCCATTTACCCAACCATAGGACTGGACAAATATTAATAATCTGGCAAACTGCTTTTTGGCCAAATGGATATATGAAAGTGGTCACTATACCCAGGCTGTCGAAAAACCTTTGTTGTAAGACTTGAAAAGATTGATTTATAAAGGAGAATAGCGCCATCCACTCTCTGGCAAGCACAACAGAATTTACTTCACATGTGCTCTTCATTTTACAACTGATTCATAAACTGCTCAAGTGAAGAACCTGAGGTTTCCTACAGAAGATTCTCTGTAAATGCTGCAGACCATGCATGAGGAGATGTCAGTCACAGATTTTTACAGGTTTTGTGACTACATGTAACTCCTCCTGGCTTTTTTGCCCTTCTATTAATTGGAACAGGACTTCTCTTACTTTGAAATTCCTGCTGCAAGTAAGGCCATACTGCTGTTTATAATTTGTCCCCTTAGTACAAAGGTGTCTTTAGGCTACAGGACCTTTTATAAAATCCACAGTTCATGCAGGTATGCTAGAATTCAGCTGTTAAACACTACAAAATACTGTACAATGTAAAATTAAAAGCGAATAACCAAACTACATCTCTATTTTCTCCAAGGTACAGCTCCAAACTCTCCAGTGAGCATGCCAGAATCACCCATTTCACCATCTGTCTCAGGAACCTGGAACGATGAGTGTACTATCTGCTATGAAAACATGGTGGACACAGTCATATACTCCTGTGGACACATGTGTCTGTGCTATACATGTGGCCTGAAACTCAAGAAAATGAACAATGCCTGCTGTCCCATCTGCAGACGTCTCATCAAGGACATTATAAAAACCTACCGCAGTAGTTAGTCACCATCTGGAAGAAGACACCTTTTCAGTTTACTTTTACTCCAGAGTTTAAATTTAAAAAAAAGTTCTTGAGTAAGTCCAAGGCACTTTACTACATTGTCCATGTGACTGTAAAAGTCTGTAACATTTCAACTCTGGAGCTCTGGATTTAAGAATTCTGAAAAACAAGATATCAGGGAAGTATAGTCTTCGAATCATCATTCTTTAGTAGAACACAGATATATCTCACAACTTTTATACTATTCTAAACTGAGATCTGGAAGTATCTCTGGAAGAAATAAGTTTCTGCTTTGCAGCAAAGAAAATCAAGATTTTTAAATATATCAAGCAATACTTGCTAGTTTTAGGAAGTCAACAGAATATGAAACACAGAAAATGTGGAAGTTTTGGTAGTTTGTCAAGAGACTTGATTGTACAATCATACCTTTGTACTGTAGTTACTGAAAATTATTTGTTTTGCAAACTGTCAGTTGAAAGATTTGAGCCATAGTGGTCTGCCAATGTTTCCAACTAAATTAGGATAAAAACATTTGTACGTTTTGGTTGTTTATATCATCTACTATTTTCCTCTTGAAAGCTGTAGTAGTAGAGTAGGCACCATATTGGGATAAACCTAAATCATTTTAATACAACCCCCACCCCCTTCCCCAAGCTCACCAGTTGATTCACCTTCCTCCTTTTCCTGAGTGGTAAGCTGAGATTCTTTATACAGGTCCAAACTTGGGAATGTGGTCAAATGAAAACAGGTGCTTTTGGGGAATACAACTCTTAAGTAATTGTTATTTATTCTGTATTTTTTATACATGAGGTATATTTTTTTTCACAGTTTACTTCCAATAATTTATAAATATAATTTGTAAACTTATGGCTAGGCATGAAGATAAAATGCTGCTCCAGAAATTACTGCTTCTGATCTTTAATGTCATGTGAAAAAAATATGCTCCAACATTTTTTAAAATGTATTGTTTTCAAATGTTTTTGGTAAGCAAAGCCTTCAGTCGGTTTTGCTGGGATAACCTAGTTGAGTATTTGAATGTCTGGAAAAAAATGCTTTTTGGCTGAGCCTACTATATATAATGGTAAGTTGGGGTTGACAATGTAAATCTTGCCATTGCTCTGATGCCGCTACAAACAAATATGAGTGCTTCTACAGGCAGTAACTCAGAATGTCCTCTTTTATACATGAAGCATATTGAGGCAGATCCTATTGCACTCTGTCAGAAAATGTGGTCTGATCAAGGCCAGAATATTAGAAAGGGGGAAAGGCAAATCCCTTTTCATTATAAATCGAATTTGTGCCTTCAAATAACAGACAAAATGCAGTTTCTATTTATTAACTGGTGACCATATACTGGGTCAGTTTTCAGAATGGCAGCCTCCACAGTGCACAAGTGGCTGGAGCACTATAAAGGCTACATGAAGGCACAGGCTTTAGCCAACATAATAAGGCAATGTGGATGATTTATTTTTTGAAAAAAAAAAAAAGGAACATTGATCGATTCTTAGGGACTAAGCAAAAGACCAATCACAATACACACATAAAAAAAAGTAAGGTTGTGTTGGAAAAGCATCCATTCAAATTACAGCTCTAATTTCCTAGTCTAAGAAAGAGGTGACAATCCCCCCCCCCTTCCTTTTTTTAGGTTAATGTTGACTATTGTGTCGTGCAACATGATGGGATTTTCACTTTTTGTTGTCTTGCTAACCCTACTGAATGGATACAACAACCCACATTGCCTTGTTTAAGATATAAGGTTGTTTAAGACAAAGGAGTGCATGTAAAGTAATATAAGGGCTCTTGGCATAATCCAACTAAAATAAAAAATGTCAGCAGTAACTACAGCCTGTCCAGATTTGAAGTTTGGAAGGAGTCTTTTCATAAAAGCATTTTTAGCTTTTCTGCTTTTTTTTTTGTCCTGGTCTAAATCATTATATAATTATTATATATTATATAATCATTATATAATTCGGTTCATCACACGCAAGTGTCTACCCAGTCCAAAATATTGCACTCTGTCCATAATATATCAGTCAATTAGGGTTACTCCCTGTAAACCCAAACCCATATGAATTACACAGGTTCTGAGGCTAATTTAATGCAGATAAGGCACCAAGTGAGTTTAATTATCACCTTATTCAGCCACAGAACCTGTGTAATTCATATGTGTTTGATTTTAAAGGGATGAGGTAGCAACCCTACAGTCAATGCATACTTTACCAGCAGATGTCAAATTGTGCTCCTTAGGCCTTAGTCATACTGCCATTGCTGTGTTAACACGCATTATGCTATGTGTTAATATGCATTGCATTAAGGCAGCCTATTCATTTGTAACACGCATCCATTAGCAATGTTTGTTGGGATGCCATTCAGAATGAAGGACACCACATAATGTGTATGTGTTACCACAGCGCTATGACATAAACAGGCCCTTATGCCCTGTACACACGATCGAATTTCCGATGGAATAAAATCCGATGGAATTTTCCGTCGGAAATCCGATGAAGCTGACTTCCATCAGTCTTGCATACACACCATTAGACAAAATTCAGACCGTCCAAAACGCAGTAACGTAAAACACTCAGACGAGCCGAGAAAAATTAAGTTCAATGCTTCTGAGCATGCGTCGACTTGATTCTGAGCATGCGTGGGTTTTTTCTCCGTTGGAGTTCCACACAGATGATCGGAATTTCCTATCACTAAATTTTAAAACATGTTCTATTTTTTTACACCGATGGAAAAAAGTCAGATGAGGCCCACACACGATCGGTTTTTCCGATGGAAAAAGTCCATCAGTCTTTTTTCATCTGAAAAACCGATCGTGTGTACAGGGCATTAGAGTTTTTCTGAGGCTAATAAATTGGCTGATCCCACGTATGATCTAATGCTTGAGCAAGAATCATTTATAGGAACACCTTGTTTGAGCATAAACCTAAAAAAGGAAACTTTATTGTCCATCAGATTCATCTTTTACATATATTTTTATTGTCCTTAAAACTACTGGTACAGGGCCAAAGATTTTTTTATATATTTATATTGACTATATAAAGTTGTATTGACTTTAACAGCCGTTCTACATATTTATGGGTGTGTATACTAAGGCCATAGTTACAGCCAGAACCTTACTCTCTTTGCCTTACTAAATTATGACTGGAGCTACACAGCCAGTTTTAAATTCTTGATACTAAGGACTTGTTCTCACAAGCAGCGGCCATTTTCCAACTCTATGAAAAGCAGTTGTTACAGGTGGTGAGGTGTTGATATGTTTCCTCCTCTCTGCCTATTATAACCCATTAAAAGCTGAACCACAGCAC
Source organism: Rana muscosa (assembly GCA_029206835.1). Taxonomy (NCBI): domain Eukaryota; kingdom Metazoa; phylum Chordata; class Amphibia; order Anura; family Ranidae; genus Rana; species Rana muscosa. The sequence continues at coordinate 201,724,443 of CM055123.1, forward strand.
CGCAAACCACGTGCATTATATGCGGGTTGCAGAGTGGCCCCATATACTTAAATAGGTTGCCACCCACCAAATGCAACATGCGGTTTCATTTCTGTTGTGGCATGTGTACAGCCCTGAGTGGCTGGATACCCTTTTTAAGGTTGGCAGTCAGAGGTTGGTAAAACCATGGCTCAAAAGCCTGCTTTTACTGCACTCTGGTTGTATGTGTGAATGAGCTCTAAGGCCTTGTTTACATAAGCCTCTGCTTTTATAGGAGCAGTGTGTACAGCAAACTTTTATAAAGCATTTGAAGAGCTTTCAGCAAACTTCCCTGGAGTCTTTAAGGTATTATTTACCTCCGGTTTGGGGACAAGCTGCTAGAAGACTCCATTAAACCTCAGCATTGTGAAGCCTGCTGGAAGCTTGTTAAACCTTGCTAGAAGGTTCTTAAAATTGACAATCGGTACTTTCAATAAGATCTGTATGTAAAGCAGAAGTCCAAGATAACAGCTTTTGGTCCTTACGATTATGTAACATGAATGTTTCCTCTAATGAAGTGTAGTCCACGGCTAGAATGGTTGCCCATTCATGTAAATTTGCACTTTCATTCAGCCAGATAGTGTATATACTGTATGCCATGTCTACAGCCCCCCACAGATGTAAGAGCTGCAGCTCTCAAACATTAAAGCCACAGTGTTGTTCATCTGCCCTTCCTCTCCCCTTGCCCATTCAGTGAACTCCTTGTACATATGTATTCTGTAAATAGTTCACCTAATTCCGAGGCTTTTTATTTTTTGTAAGGATCAAAAGCCGTTTGCCTGGACTTCTGCAATAACATTTCCAAACTGGAACCAAAGAGTTCTTTAAAGACCTCAAGAAAGATGCTTGAAGCTTGCCAAGCGCTTTTCAAAACCTGGCGTACACACTATTTCTATATAAGCTGAAGGCCATGTGAACAAGGCCTAAGAGGGTTTAATAATTGTTGACAATCATTCTATTTGCAGCATATTGATTTCAGTTTGCTTCAAATGAGGTGATGGTTTAAAGATGAGACTCTCCCGTGTAATTTTAACCTACCTTGTATGTGTTGTAGGTCTAAATTGACAAATAAAATACATCAAGGTTGTCCAGATGTGTATCTTTCTGAAGTAGGTCCTTGGTAGCCATACTACCTACTCATATACACTAGAGGCAAAAGTATTTTGGGGTGTACAGATAGGAATGAAAATACTGGTTATCACACTACGCTGATGACCGCAATGAGAAATGAGTGCCATGCACTAACAGGAATATTGGTCCAGTCATGTGCATGTGGTGGGTACACATGGCACGTGGAAGGATGTATTATTCAGTTCCTATGACCCTAAATAAACACTCTTGCCGACAAGTCTCTGTCACTGCACTTGCTCACATCTAAGTCTGGTATTTAGCCATGGTGCAAATCCTAGCCACGGGAATCTACTGATTCCTGCTGTTGGGTTTGTTAGCTTTGAGCGGATAGCAGCTTTGTGTGCATCCAGCCGCAATCACTGCAGATGATTACTGGCTTTGCAAGTAGTCACGAATAGTTGCTATCTGCTCACAGCTGTCTAAACCAGCAGCGGGAACCAGTAGATTTCTGGTGCTGGGATTTGCCAAATGCCTGTGTAAAGGTGGCCTTAATGTTCCCATTGTATCTGCCACGTGACATCTGCTTTCTACGGCACACAAAAATAGCAATATTAATTTACATGTGTGTAAGTATCAGTCAAATGTCAATAAATATCAGTACCCGTTGCCCAGCATAGAGGACAACTGTCTCAGAATTTTTAAAAGCAAGGGTGTTGGATGAGGGAGAGAACGGTGACAGAGGCTTTGGAGAATAAACCATTATAAGGATTGGTTTAAATGTGTCCTGTAAGAGGAAAAACAACAATCATGCAAATGGTGGTCCACAGCATCCAACAACTTGAATGCGTTTTAAAGAAAACCTGTCATTAGGGTAGTAAAGGGGGAGGGGGGTCGATACTGACCTGCTACATGCCTGGTTGTTTATGGCTTTGCTACTTTCTGAGTCACTAACCAAGGTCCAGCACACAGGTTAGAAAGTCAAAGTGACATCAGAACTACTGACCTGTATACCTCTTCAATGTCAGTGCCTTGGAAGCTATTGGACAGTATGGCATCCAGGCAATGAGCATTAACAGGGCAGCAGAGCAAAGGCAGCTTCCATATGCTCTCACTATAGGCTTGTTAGATGCTTCAGCCCACCAAATATGATCACAATTCACATATCCATTTTAGCAAATATTGCCGCTTATAATAGTATGGGACTGTCCAATTTAACCAGATAAAATGTGCAATCATCATACAAGTACTGGTCTGTCAGTATTTTCCTGGATATTGTACATGTAGCATATTCAGTGGTGGTTGTTGTGGAACTTTGCAGTGACTTATTGAACAATATAACTGAATAGCTGTGAGTGTTGTCTTAATACCCAGTTTTACACAGCAATGCCGTACATTATGACTATTGCAAAGTGAGAGAAAAAGCTCTGTGAATGAGAATGTGACATTTTGTTTGTTGTAGAAGTAGGAATTTCTTAGGTAATTCATTCTGCAGTAACCCCGTCCCGCTCTATATTTACCTGTTAAATCTGTGAATAACACACTGCCTGTTCCTGGTTGGTTACATTTACTCATCCACTGTATCTTTGGAGGGAGCCATGGTTGCCACCCAGACTGGACTAAAAACGTCTATACACAATACATGTGCAGTGATGAGATTAGTAGTTTTCACAAATAGGCTGAACATGTTTTATGCTACCAGGTCAGCTTACAGGTGACAAGGACACTGATTTCTTTCAGGATCATTATGTATTTTCTGTACTTGGATAAAATGTTCCTAATGTGAAAAAATACAATTTACCAAGCTACCACACCTAAGGACTAGTAAGGTGCAATATATTACTTGTTTGGCCTTGGGTTTAATTATCCTCTATACCAAGAAAAAGCATGTGGGGACCACCCAATACTCTGTTTAGGCAGTAGTAGAACCCCCATAGTCTGAGGGCTTCAGGTGCATTTGTCCTTGGCAAGCTGGATGGGTCCCAAGCTGCATCTCCCTATTGTATTATTATTTGCTATATCTGTTCTTCGAGGACCCAACAACCAAAAAATCATTTAGACACCCTCACGATATTTTGACATTGTACAGTATAATATTAAAATGTTTTAGCAGCCATTGGATAGAAAATCTGTGCAAGGAAACAAAGTGCTGTTTGGTGGTAGGTGTTTGATTCTAGTGGTATAATAGAATGATATAGAAACAAAAGCAATGTGAAAAGAAGTGTTTTTGTATAGTCTGTGACTTGTCAGTACTTAAATGATGATCTTTTTGTTAAATTTAATATTTTCATATTTTAAATAAAATATATCTAATTTAAGGGAAACTGAAACTGATGGAACATGCCATTGCAGACCTCTCCTCCTAAAATGCTAGTTGTTTGACTTCCATGTTGAACCAGTACCTTCAATACTTTGGGGAACTCACCCACAACACAGATTAGGAGCTCTGCCTTCACTGGGGTGCATGCTTGTTCAAGGGCAGTAAATCAGAAAATGCTAAATTCAGATCCAACCTAGCAACTGGCATTTTTAAAAAGTTGACGGCAGTGGCACCTGCATCTGTCCTTGTTTTCCTTTAAACACCATAGGTGACCGTTCTGTGGCCTGATCTCACATTCATGAAACTGCAAGTCGGTTCACTAGTAGCTTATGCACCATGCGGCTCATACCTCTTCTTCACACATCAGAATTACTCTGATTCAACAACAGGGCACTTTTAGTATGTTGGCAACAAGCATACAAATACCGGACTATACTTTGTACTTCATTTGGGGTTTACCCTTGATTCACCCTTGAAAAGATGGGCAAGATTGTTCTCCGTGAAGAGCTCTCCTCACTGGAGTTTCTGGAATTTACATGACTCTGCCATGATATCTAAAGACTCCTTCAACATTCTCAACAGAATACAACAGGCAGAACACCACCACCTGAAATGCAAGGGCAGAAATCTCATTACTAGAGTCCACAGCCAGTGGGCGTTGCAATCTTCCAGCATCTCCCCTACACTTAAATATCACTGTTGGGTAGATACATATAGATAGAAAATCTGCCATTAAATCACCAGCACAACTGAGGGTGTTGTGCAACTATGCTGACCTATATTCAGGTACAGTTTTTTATTTTACAAAACCAACAGTTTGCTCCAATGTTATGTAAAAAAAAGCAACCAATCTTGGACACAAATCATTATTACTATTGATTGGGCAGTGTGGATTTTCACCACTTGTACATACGCAATACTGTGTGGAGAAATGTTTTCAACATTGCTGTCCACATCAATATCATAGAGTCAATGAAGACTTTTAATTTTGAGCATGGAAAATATTCAGAAAAAAAAGTCTTGATGCTTAAACCCTTTTTTGTCGCTGCCTCCTAGCTTTTTAAGAGCTTCTTAATGCCGGGAGTTGAAGGCAGGCATTCGGGTCATGTGACCGCTGTGATTGGCGGTCACAGTGGTCATATGATCGTAAAGCTCCGGATCGCAAGTATGCATCAGAAGCTTTCCGGTGCCCCCCGGTAACTGTGCTGGGATTGCACAGGGTGTTCGATCTCAGCACTGAATGTTTACATTTGGGACACATATATGTGGCCTCTCTGCATTAAAGCCCACCCACCAAGAGGTCACATATATGCGTACGGTCAGCGGGAATGGGGTATACAATCATAGTCCTGCAATACTACTGCTTGCTATGTCATCTAGAACATTTCATCTTTAGATACAAGTCTTAGTGGCCCATAAACTATATAATGGAAAATAGATATAACTCTTTGCAGGATACCACAGTGTCCACACTGCATCTGCATTTCAAACTTCGTTCATAAAATGTGGGCTGCATTGTGGCACCTGTGTTGTCCTCTTCCACAAAGCTACACATAAAGTTCTGAGAGGGGGAGAGAGGCTGTTTATATGACTGGCAGGTCACGTGACTGGCTTCCCCAACTCCTGTTGTACATCCCCACTCCACCATTCATTGCATCCATTGTCATTAATCGTGCTTGCTTTGGAGTGCCAAAGTAAGCAAAGTGCCCAGCTCATTTGTGAAGCATACCACTGTGCTTTATAAATGTGCCTTTTTAAAGCTGTGCTTGAGAAATACGGCTTGTTTTATGAACATGCCCCTTAGTGATATCAGTTTGTGCATGAAAACTCTTTCAGATGCTCTGCTCTGTAGATGAAGCGCCAGTTAGGCTCCAGTTGGCAACAGAAGAAATCACAGTGAGAAAATTAGAAGAGAGAGAGAACAGTTCCATAAGGAGTCCAATAATGAACTTTCTACAGCGATATGGAAAATTGTTTACAAAGGTTGTAGCAAAGAAAAATGTTTTGCATACGTTTAGAAATGTACAGATACCAATCATGGATGGAATTAGTTGTTGAGGTTCACCAATTTCCTTTGCTCCAGTTATTATAAGTCAGTCTACATTGTGGCCAAGGTTCTACCTGAAATGGGTCTTTGTGTAGCAGGAGTGATCCCCCATATGCCATAGCCCACTAGTATACAGTGGGACCATCACCTTGCTCATCATGTGGCCTTTCTATTCTGTGGTTTTGAATATGCTGCATTTTTATACCCAGCATTGGCAATGCTTTTGTTCCCTTGAAGACCAGCCAGTGATTGACATTCATGTGTTTTTTTTTTTCAGTGATTGTGGGCAATTGCACAGGAAAATTTTATTACAATCACCACAGTGCAGACATTTAAATTTTCTAGCTGCATCTTGTATAGGACATGTTTGCCTAATCAGTTTACGGAGCCTTGTTTAATTATTAGTCTTGCTGCATTCTTACATCTGGATCTACTTGCATTCCAGAATTTTATTAATATGGAGCTGAGGAAGCAATTATATATAGAAAGAAACATTTAAATAAAAAATATTATACTGCACAAAACTGGCTTGCACATCGTTTGCCAACTGTAGATTTATTTTTACAGGGTGATGTATAGAAGTAAACATTAAACTAACATCTGACTATTTCATGGAAGCGTGCTCTGTAGAGGCTGACAGAAAAGGGTTCGATTTTAGTTCTGCATTTTGTAAATCTCCAATGGATTTTATCCAGTGACCTGTCTATACCGTAGTTCTTGCTTTATCATCAGGAATAGCCTATCATTACGTTATAATACCAAATGTTCATTAATTTAATAATTATACATTTGATCTTTTGATCAGAATGGCAATGGGTTCCTAAGGAATACAAGCAAATGCTCCAAAATACTTTCTTCAATTTAACATAATTTTTCAGTCTTTTAGGCATCATGTACACAGGCATTTTGGCCCCTACAGCATAAAAAAATTGTGTTTATGGTAACACAGGAGGCACAGGTGCAGTGTACAGTATGTTGCCAGCAGTCTGTCAGAATCAATGACAGTCTGAAATATGTGACAGCTGTACCAGCCCGGACGCTGTTCTCAGCCAATCAATCCAAGGCTTCACTGTGTTTTGACAAATTTCACCCCATTCTGCCAAGCCCATTTCTGTTCTGTTCTGTTGTATGACAGAGACTGTCTCACTTAGGCCCCTTTCACACTTATACGACTTGTCCCACGATTTGTGATGGCAAAGTTGCATAACAAGTCGTTTCCCATGATTTCCAATGACAACCATTCATATTGGTACGACTTCAAAGTAGTCCCTGCACTACTTTGGTCCGATTTTGATGCCACTTACACAGGCATTCCCTGAAATCGCGGCAAAATCGCATCTGCGAAATCGCGGTAAAATCACGTCTGCGAAATTGCGGTAAAATCGCACGACTTTGAAGTCGCAGTAGTGTGAAAGGGGCCTGAGGCCCGGTTCACACTTGTGCGATGCGAGAACCCTGCGAATCCACTGCAGGCTCCCGCATCGCACCGACTCGCACTGCCGTTCACACTGCCATATGCGAACTGCTGGGGAGTGTCATTATATATTAACGACATGCCCATTTCAGCTCGCGTATCGCACTGTGACTGACAGTTCGGACATGAATCGGATCGTATATGTGTGAACACACATGCAATCCGATTCTGGTCCGAACAGAAAAAAGGGTCCTGTGCGTGTTTGGACCGAATGCAGTGAGATATCAACCATACTATGTGTATGGCTGAAATCGCACCACAAAGACATCGCATGTAATGTGAACAGCAGTGCGCAGCGAATTACATGCAATGCCTGGCATCGCACAAGTGTGAACTGGCCCTAAGACCCCTTTCACACTTGTGCGACTTCAAAGTCGCACGATTTTACTGCGATTTTGCCACGATTTCAAGGAATGCCTGTGTAAGTGGCATCAAACTTGGACCAAAGTAGTGCAGGGACTACTTTGAAGCCGGAACGACTTGAAGTCGTACTAGTATGAATTGTTGTCATTGGAAATCATGGCAAACAACTTGTCATGCTACTTTGCCATCACAAATCCTGGGACAAGTCGTATAAGTGTGAAAGGGGCCTAAGGCCCCTTTCACACTTGTACGACTTGTCCCACGATTTGAGACTGCAAAGTAGCATGACTTCAAGTCGTGCCGACTTCAAAGTAGTCCCTGAACTACTTTGGTCCGACTTTGAAGCGAGTTCAGGTTCATAGACCTCAAGTCTCCCTTAAATCGCGGCCGCAAAATCGCGCAACTTTGAAGTCGTGGTAGTGTGAAAGGGGCCTAAAACCGCGATATTTAACATTTATGTTTAACTTGAAATACCTCCAGAGCACTGCATTTGTAGACATAGGCACTTATAATTTACAGTGTAAGGTCTAAAAACATGTGAATCCAGCTGACAGGTTGGAGAATAGTCATATATGGTCAACAAAGCCTAGCATTCTATGTGTCTCTGCTCGGATCATTTCATGTACATAGGCTGCAGTCTGGTTTCTAGCCGTGGACCAATCTTTAGTGGCCATCTATTATTCAGACCTATGAATCTGTGTGGACTGAACATTCTCTTTTTTTCTGTGATGTAATTAACAAGTGCAGAATATAGCCATATACCCAAATGCTCCCCAATACCCTGATTTGTTACTTTTGGATAAATGTATATGAATGTTTTTCATTTTTGTTCAATCTATTTATTATTTTGTGGTTTAGTTTTAAATTGATTATTCATTGTAAGATTTTAGATGAAAATGTGATTGTGAATAAATATGATTTAATCAAGCATTTTGATTGAAGATTGCACTTAGTTATTTATTGAAGATGTACAGTAGTTTTTGTCTCTTTTAACCTGGTACTTTAGCTCTCACTGCAAAAAAAAAGGCATGTTTATGCAAAGGTGTTGCTATAAATTGCAGCAGTCCATAAGGTGCTATAATTGGGCTCAGAGCCATCTTAATAGCATCATGGGCAAAGTAATGCACTGGGGCCGCTAAAAGCCTTCCCCAATTTACGCACCTACTCTCAAGAATGAAAGTATGAATAGTTGATAAATTTTAACTAACAGTATAAAAAGTTTTATATTATATTAAGTATTATATTTGATCACTGTATTTGTGTCACTAGTGATGTCAATGTCAGTTCTGTTTGTGCCAGATTGCCTGCTACCCTATCACAGTCCCACTAAAATTCATACAGTACTATACACTGACACTGTACTAATGACACTGGCTGGGAAGGGGTTAACATATAGGGGTTAATTGTGTGCCTAGCAAGTTTAATATGTGTAATATGTGCTGCTTTTAGTTACAGAACTGGCTGTTTTTTCTCCCTGCTTTCCAGGGAGAGGAAACAAAAAAAAAACACACGTAACTCTGTACACAAAACAGCGATTTGGCTAACACAGAACTCTGTGCTGTGATTGGACACAGCTGATCAGCAGGATTCCTTCAAAAACATTGGGTGAAACCTGTTGATTAACTGGTGCTATTCCAATCACAGCATGGGTTGGCAGTGGGCATGCATGCATGCCCCAAAAACCAGGAAGACAGGTGGCGATGTACAAGTATGTTGTCTGTCCTGCCTGGGCTGCTTACCCTCGATAAAACTATGGAGCATACAAACGGTCGGATTATCCGACAACATCCTGCCATCACCCAATTCCCGTCGGAAAATCCAATCGTGTGTACGGGGCTTTAGAGACTAAGTGCCGGTTCACACTTTTGTGCTGTGAATTTGCAACAAATTTTGTGCAGATTCAGCACCACATCCAAATCACACCCCATTCATACGAACCGCTGCAGGTGTGTATGTTAAGGTAACGTCACCATGAAATTGGTTCGCAAAATGCAGTGTGATTTGCAATCTGATTCTGGGTTGGCCAAAAAAAATAAGGGTCCTGCACCACTTTGGTGCGATTTAAGCCATACAGAATGAATGGCTCAATTCGCACTGCTAAAGAATTGCATGTGATTTGAATATGAATACAGTGCGATTCCTGTTCAAACTTGCATGCAGTTACCGCACCACATAGTGTGAACCGACTCAGAGCAGCAGAGAAGGACTATTTTTATGTTGAAGGGGGTGTCTGCACAGTGGACTTACCAATTTTACAGCCTTTTGTCTCCTCAAATTGCAGTTTTCATGCTGCAGCTGCACACACACATTTATCTAGCACCATGCTGTGTATGTGCACATCAGGGGGTGGGGTTGCTAGCCCGGGCACAGCAGGGAATCAGAGATTGGTCAGTTTACCGGGGTCTTCAGGGGTCTTTGAGGTCCTGTGCTGTTCACTCTGAATCCTTCTGTGAGAATATGAGTGACACTGCAGGATCGGCACAGGCAGCTATAAAGGCAGCATAGTTCACTGTGCAGCCAACTTGCTGCCGTGGAGGCGGAGCTGCCGACATTCAGATCTCTCAGAGAAGAGTGAAGGAGAGAGAAGCAACAACCAGCCCTGCAGGCAGAATAAAAGCGGCCGCCCGACCGACTCCCGAATCAGGCAGCCCCAGCGCTCCGCTGATAGTTGTCACTTGTCCATGCTGCATAGACCACACACTGCAGTCCTTCCAGCTCACCTCACACCGCATCCTGCAAGGTTGTGACAGAACCGGCCCTGATGGGGCCCAAGCACCTTGAACCTCCAAGATCTAAGGCTAAGACAAGAAGGGCAAGAGCTGGGTTAGCAAAAGATTCTGCTACTTTGCCCTGAACGAGTAAGGTGACAGAATGTCCTTAACCTCTTGCCGACCGTGCTATAGCCGAATGACAGCTACAGCGCGGCCTGCCAGTTCTGGGTGGCTGTCATATGATGTCCACGCCCAATGCGGCACGATCTAGCTTTTTACCACGACCTGTGGTCAGCTGTGTCCCATTCAGCGGCCCTTTACCATGTGATTAGCTGTGTACAATCACAGCTGATCACAATGTAAACATAAGTTGACAGCAGGAGGAGATGCGATAATCGGCTTGTGTGAAAGTGTCTTGATTATCAGTGCAGTCCAAACAGTGGAGGGTGTATAATAATAAGGGGGCGCTAGTGATAAATATGTGTACCAATAAAGTGCTAGTGCTCAATATTACATAATCATACATAAGCAGTGTGAACAATTAATTAGAAATGCATAATTTCATAATCATAAATAAACAATGAAAACAAAAAACAACAAAGTGCAATGTGCATCAATAAACAGCCAGCAGATATATAAAAAGAACGTCCATGAAATGTGTAAAGTTTTCTGATCTGTTACACCATCAACACTGCCAAAAGCGATTTTGAATACAGTGACACCCAGTGAATGAAGGTAGGTATCCTACTTACCAGACCACCATGACCTCTTTAATTAAAAGATAGGTCAGGTGGGGCTTTGTATGATAATGATCCGTGATCTGTACTGGTACCAAATGGATAAGCCAGGAGAAGCTCCGCCACAATGATGTTCAGAGGGAAATGGAAAAAGGCAATACCATAGCGTAATTCCGTTTATTTAAGAGGAAAAATGTAAAAACAACAGGCCAAATGGCTGCTTACTTTAAAAGTGCCTTTTCTCGGCACTGAAGGTACAAGCTCAGCACTACCAGGTGAGTTGTGAAGCAGCTGCCTCGCTTGCTCGCGCTGTTGTGGATCGGCGTTCCTCCACCTGGAAAGCTAAACCCGGACGTGGCCAGAAAAGATAGTGTGACCGGGATTGTGCCTCGATGTACGTTTTGTCGTGATGACGTCGTCAGGAAGCATCCTGATCAACCCATTCAGTGACTGGGACGCTTCCTGGCAACGTCATCGCGACGGCAGTGATCTGCGATTTTTAGCAGTATTGCGGCCGACAGATAGGACACTTTTGACACCTTTTTGGGACCACTGACATATGTGTGATCAGTGCTATAAAAATGCATGCTGTAAATAGGATTACTGTATAAATGTCACTGGCAGGGCAGGGGATAACACTAAGGGGCGATCAAGGGGTTAAATGTGTTTCCTCGTGAGTGTTTCTTACTGTGCTGGGATGGGACTGAGTGGGGGAGGAGATATATCGCTGTTTGTAATTACTACAAACAGCAGATCTGTCTCTTCTCTTCTGTCAGAACGAGGATTTGTGTGTTTACCCACACAAATCCCTGTTCTGCCTCTCATGACCACGATCACGGGTGGCCGGATCATGCCCGCCGGCCACACACATCAGGTCCCCCACCATGCAGCTGTTGCTCTTAAAGGAGCCGAAGTACCCATACGGCGATTCGCGGGAACGTGACACTTTGCCGACGTGTATATTGGCGTGAGCCGGTCGACAAGTGGTTAAAGTACTCGCTGATAAGAATTACTGATACCTACAGCCTAGGCAGAATAGGTGGAGGGGTGGTTTGGTAGGTGGGAAGGGGGGTTGTTAGGGGGTTGGGTGAGGCTGGGGTGAGGGCAGGGTGGGGGGGAGTAGAGGGCAGGGTAGTTGAGGGTGGGGTGGAATAGGGATTGTTGGGTGGGAGAGTTGGGATGGAAAAGGCTGTGATCACTGGGGGGGGGGGATGGGGATGGGAGGGTCATTGGGAGACATGGGGGCAGAGGTGACAGCTGGTAGAGAGAAGTAGGAGGCAACAGACAGAAGTGACAGTTGGCCTGGAGGGGAGGAGGAGGCGGGGATGGCACCCGCCAGTGAAGACAGCCTGCTGGAGGAGAGACTTCCCCTCTGCAAGGCATGGAAGATCCCATGTCCCCTCTGCAAGGCATGGAAGATCCCATGTCCCCTCTGCAAGGCAATGAAGATTCCATGTCCCCTCTGTGTACGAGGAGTCCTGCTCTCTCCCTCCAGCATCCAGGGCCCGGCTCCGCTCTGCACTCTTACAACGGCATACAGTGCATCCGGAAAGTATTCACAGCACTTCACTTTTTGTTACAGCCTTATTCCAAAATTAAATTATTTTCCTAAAAATTCTACAAACAACACCCCATAATAACAACGTGAAAGAAGTTGGTTTTAAATCTTTGCAAATTTATAAAAAAAAAATGAGGAAAAAATCACACGTATATAAGTATTCACAGCCTTTGCCATGACACTTAAAAATTGAGCTCTGGTGCATCCTGTTGTTTCCACTGATGTTCCTTGAGATGTTTCTACAACTTGACTGGAGGCCACGTGGTAAATTCAGTTGATTGGACATGATTTGGAAAAGCACACACCTGTCTATATAAGGTCCCACACTTAACAGTGCATGTCAGAGCACAAACCAAGCCATGAAGTCCAAGGAATTGTCTGTAGACCTCCCAGACAGGATTGTATCGAGGTACAGAAAAATTTCTGCAGCATTGAAGGTCCCAATGAGCACAGTGGTCTCCATCATCCGTAATTGGAAGAAGTTTGGAACCACCAGGACTCTTCCTAGAGCAGCTTGCCTGGCCAAACTGAGCAATCGGCGGAGAAGGGCCTTAGTCAGGGGGGTGACCAAGAATCTGATGGTCACTCTGACAGAGCGCCAGCGTTTCTCTTCCAGAAGAGCAACCATCTCTGCAGCACTCCACCAATCAGGCCTGCATGGTAGAGTTACAAAAAAGGTGACCACTGCCCCCACCTATAGCTGGCCATTGCAGTAAGCAGCATTGGAGGGCACATAAGATATAAACAGGGCCAAGGATAAATCCAAGGAAAAAACCAAGCTTACTTACCGACCAGCCCACAGACAACTGAATCAACCTGTCTAACAGTATGCGCTAAAAACAGGGGTTTAGTCTGCATGCATTTGAAAATGCATGCGTAAGCTACAAAGCCTCGCCAAGGCACCCTGGTATCTGTAGTACCTATCACTAACTAATGAGTGACCCCACTAACTAATGAGGCACATGCATTCTGATGGTCAGGCAAAGCACCGAAACCTTTGCAGCCATTGAGCTACATGCTGAGTGGGTGCTCAGTGTGCTCCTGTACCTTTAAGAAGGAGTGGGGCTCCCCTTCAGACCATCTGCCCTCCACCTATCCAGTGGCTACGGGACAACTCTGTGAATGTCCTTGAGTGGCCCAACCAGAGCCCAGACTTGAACCCAATTTAACATCTCTGGGGAGATCTGAAAATGGCTGTGCACCGATGCTTCCCATTCAACCTGATGGAGCTTGAGAGGTCCTACAAAGAAGGATGGGAGAAACTGCCCAAAAATAGGTGTGCTAAGCTTGTAGCATCATACTCAAAAAGTCTTGAGGCTGTAATTGGTGCCAAAGATGCTTCAACAAAGTATTGAGCAAAGTCTGTGAATACTTATGTACATGTGATTTGGAATAAGGATGCAACATAACAAAATGTGGAAAAAGTGAAGCGCTGTGAATACTTTCCGGATGCACTGTACCTTACTGACACTGACTCCACCCCCTCCCTCCACACACATCGATCATTGACTCCTCCACCCCTTCCTCACAACGGCCCAGTGGAATCTCCTTAATCCCCACACAGGCCCTCCTCCATCTATAACACACACTAGAGGGGAGGAGGAGCCAGGGATGGCAGCCGCCAGAAAAGACAGCGGGCCGGAGGGGAGAAGGAGACGTCACTTCCGGTATCGGTTTCGGGTATTGGAGCATTTGCGGGAGTACCGATACTCGTTCAAATGCTTAGTATCGGCTCTGATACTGGTATCGGTACAACCCTAGTTAAAGTAGAACCATAGGCAAAACTTTATTTATTTTTTCATTTTGGAAAGAGTAGGGGAAGGGTATAACCCAGGGTTGCCCAACCAGTGGCCTGGGGGCCACATGTGGCCCGCGGAGCCCTCTGATGTGGCCCGCGACCTCCTGCTCTGGGATGGAATAGAATAGAATACTGTTATTAAAGGTAAGTTCTATAGAGTAGAGTGGGCTGCCATCCACCTGCTCTGCTCATTGTGGCCCGCGACCGGTTACCAAGTCGCGTAAGTGGCCCTCACTCTTCAAAAGGTTGGGCACCCCTGGTAACCCCAGTCATATTTTTTTTGCCATTGGTGTTCCATTTCTGAGATTTCCCTTTATTCCTGTCCCATAGCCAAAGAGGAAGTGCGAGGAAATCCCTGAAAATTAGGGGAATCCCGTCGGGCCCCCAGGTCATCAGAACTAGTGGCCCCTTTGGAAGATTTCCCCCCTATTAATTTTCTTGGGACAAGCCAAAATTTGGGATCTTGTTTACCTTCACTTTCAATGATAATGGTAAACAGGACAAATAGAGAGGGAGACTCTCCTTAATGGGGGCTCAGACAGCAATAAAGGCTGACAGATGTTCTAATCCCTCTCCACTCCATCCAAAACTAACAGTTACAGTTTAAAGCTGACACATTTTTATTCCGGAAAGGGGCTTTATAGAAGAACTGAACTCTGGAAGCTGTGCCCAAAAGAGGCAGGAAGAGGGCAAATGATTTGTCTCCAGTATTGCCTGTGGTGTCTTTGCAGCTGCACTTTCCCCAATATGTTAGTTCCCCAATACTAATGTATTAGGGTTGATTTACTGAAACTGAAGAGTGCAAAATCAGGCATCAGCGAATGGTAACCAATCGGCTGCTAACTTCAGCTTGTCCAAATAAGCTTTGACAAAAAAATCTTGAAGTTGATTGGTTTCTATGCAGACCTGCACTAGATTTTGCAGTCTCTGTGTGATGGTGGCCATCTTGGTAGAGGCAGGGCTTTGCTTTCTCTTGTTAGGACAATGAGCAGGAGTAGTGATATCACCAAATCTCCCTCAAAATCTCCTGAGACTAGCAGTCAGAGGCAACAGTACCTTAGATCTCATACTCCAGATATACAGCTGTAGGCATATTCACATACCAGGTGCATTGCATTGTGCATTCCAAGACAAAAATAGGATTTTTTTGTACTCACCGTAAAATCCTTTTCTCTGACGTCCATGGACTGACACAGCATCTTCATCTTGACAAAGTGGGTTATGTTCCTGTTCATAGGAGAATGTTAGATATTTTAACATACATTCCCTTACCAGAGCTGAACAGCCCCGCACAGGGGGCGGTCCCTCAGAACATAACCCTCCTACCTGCAGCCAGCAGCCTCAGTTCGTATTAAAGCAGTACAAACTCAAAAAAGGAGGGGTGGGTGCTGTGTCAGTCCATGGACGTCAGAGAAAAGGATTTTATGGTGAGTACAAAAAAATCCTATTTTCTCTTACCATCCATGGACTGACACAGCATCTTCATCTTGACGAAGTGGGACGCCCCAAAGCAGTGTCAAATAACGAGGGGTGGGAACAGTATCAAGGAAAAAACCAAACTTCACCCCAAACAAGCAGAGCTCCTCAACGGAGGAATTGCAACATTAAACAGCCACCTGCAAAACCTTGCGGCCGAAGGAAGCACATCAAGCTTATAGAACTTTGAAAAGGTATGTGCGGATGACCAGGTCGCTGCCTTGCACACTTGTGCGACAGACGCTTGATGTCGGAAAGCCCAGGAAGCACCAATCACCCTGGTAGAATGCACCGTAACCAGAGAGGGAGGCGCCCGCCCCTTAAGGCCATAGGCTTGTATGACGGTCTGCCTGATCCACCAAGAAATGGTGGCAAACGAAACTGCTTGGCCCTGTTTTGGACCAGACACAGACACAAACACAAACAGCGAGTCAGACTTACGAATCAAAGCCGTAGCAGACAGGTACACCCGCAGGGCACATACCACGTCTAACGTGTGGAGCGCAAACTCTCTGGGATGCGACGAACGAGGACATAAGGATGGAAGCACAAAGTCCTCATTAAGATGGAAGGCCGAGACCACCTTCGAGAGAAAAGAAGGCTGCGGGCGTAGCACCGCCTTATCCTTATGGAGAACCAAGTATGGCGGTTTGCAAGACAAGGCCGCCAATTCTGAAACCCTTCTGACAGAAGTAATGGCTACCAGAAAAGCCACCTTCTGAGATTAGGATAAGAGAGGAATCTCCCTGATGTTTTCAAAAGGAGGTTCCTGAAGAACCAAGAGCACCAAATTCAAATCCCAAGGAGGAAGAGGTGGCTTAATAGGGGGGAGCACATGTTGGACCCCCTGTATGAAGGTACTAATCAAAGAATGGCCTGCTAGCGGCCTCTGAAAGAAAATAGCCAAAGCTGAAATCTGACCCTTAATGGTGCTTGATGCCGCGTACACACGATCGTGATTCACGGCGGTGAAAACACCGCCGTGAATCACGGCATGAAAAAAAATGAAAAACGAGGGAACGGCATGTTCCCCCACACACGACCGTTTTTCCCGTCATTTTTTTCTTTGACGAGAAAAACGACCGTCTGTGGGCTCCGCGGCAGTGTCTCCCTATGGGAAAACTGCCGCGGAAAAAAAATATGGAAAAAACGATGAGAAAATTTAGAGCATGTTCTAATTTTTCTCGTCGTTTTTCCTGCCGTTTTTCTCAACGAGAAAAACGGCATAAAGCCCACAGACGATCGTTTTTCTCGGCGAAAAAAAAAATTTCATTTTTCCCGACGGGAAAAATGATCGTGTGTACGCGGCATAAGGCAAGCTTTTGGGTCACAGCATGCTGTAAGAACAGCAAAATTCTGGGAACGGAATACGTCCGTGGACGCCAATCCAGCTCCTCGCACATAGCGATGTAGGCCCTCCAGGTACGGTGGTATATCTTCCTGGAAGAAGATTTCTGTGCTTTCAGCATGGTCGAAATGACCGAATCCAAGAGACCCCGGTCTCTCAGCACCTGGCTTTCAATAGCCATGCCGTTAAAGCCAGCAAAGGGTAAAGCAGGATGAAGTATGGGACTTTGAGACAGAAGGTCCTCCCGCATCGGCAGTCGCCATGGAACGTCCGCCACTAGGCGCACAAGACCGGCGTACCAAGGACGCCAAGGCCAATCTGGCATGATGAGGATCACCGGAATCCCTTCGGCCTCCACCCTGCGAAGAAGGCGAGGAAGCAACTTCAGTGGAGGATAGGCATAAATCAGCCGATACCGACCCCACGGGCCACCAACGCATCTGACGCGTCTGCCCAGGGATCCCTGGACCTGGCCACGAATCTCGAAACTTTTTGATTGAGTCGAGAGGCCAATAGGTCCACATCCGGCGTGCCCCACCTCCGGCAAAGGAGGTGAAACACCACCAGATGCAAGGACCATTCCCCCTGGTCCAACATCTGGCGGCTCAGATAGTCCGCCCGCCAGTTGTCCACTCCTGAAATGTAAATGGCCGTCAGAGCCGACACACTTCTTTCCACCCACCTTAGGATGTGAGCGACCTCGGACGCCGCAGCTGAGCTCCGAGTTCCCCCCTGATGGTTGACATAAGCCACTGCCGTGGTGTTGTCCGATTGGATCCTGACCGAGCATCCCTGCAGTCTCCTCGACAATGAGGAGAGGCACAGTCTGATTGCCTGGAGTTCCAGAACATTGATCGGCAGACGGGACTCGTCCGGGGTCCAGAGCCCTTGGGCTGACAGAACTCTCCAGACTCCACCCCAGCCCGAAAGACTGGCATCCATTGTGATCACAGTCCACTGGACAGGAAGGAACGACTTCCCCGACCGAAGGGCCGGGGATTTCAGCCACCACTGCAGGGATGCCCTGACCAGATGACTCACCTGGATCTGACGATCCAGTGATAATGGAGACTTGTTCCAGCAAGAAAGGATCTCCTTCTGTAGAACTCGAGTGTGGAATTGGGTGTACGAACACAAACTGATAGTGGTCTTCGCCTATCACGAAGCGCAGAAACTTCTGGTGATCCACGCAGATTGGGACATGCAAGTAGGCGTCCTTGATGTCCAAGGATGCCAGAAAATCCCCCGGGTGGAGCGCAGCAATCACAGAGTAAATGGATTCCATACGGAATTTCCGAACCTTCACGAAGGCATTT
The DNA here is from genome assembly GCA_029206835.1 of Rana muscosa. Classification (NCBI taxonomy): domain Eukaryota; kingdom Metazoa; phylum Chordata; class Amphibia; order Anura; family Ranidae; genus Rana; species Rana muscosa. The sequence goes on from CM055123.1 coordinate 201,742,677, forward strand.
AGGGCCTTGAGATCCAGAATTGGACGGACTCCGTCCTTCTTTGGGACCACAAACAGATTCAAATAAAATCCCTGAAACCTCTCATTTGACGGTACCGGCACAATTATTCCGCACCTCAGCAAGTCCTGCACTGCACTGCCTCAGCCGCAGCATCCAGCTTGAGAGCGTCCCTCACAGCATCAATGAGTTCACTAACAAGTGTCCTGTCATGTACTGACCCAGATAAGGAGTCTTCCTCACAAGCAATGTCCTGGTCAAAAATATCCAAAAATTCAGAGCTAGGGTCCTGTGCCGCAGCAATGCCCATATCTGAATCAGAGCACTCCCTTGGAAATGGTGTGGGGGGAGGGCGCTTAATAGCCTCCTTGCGCTCGCACGCCGCTTCCATCCTGGCAACAACTGATTCCAGGACTGCCGACAACTGTTCCATAGGGACCGCAGGTGCAGCAGCACTGCCAGTTGCTTCTGACATGAAAGGAGAAGCAGGTGACACTGACTCCATACCACCACCCTCTGAGACTTTGTCTATATGAGAGATAAAGTCCACGCTCCGGCTGCACTGACTGTGGGGGGGTTACCCAGGGGACTTACCAACCCGGCTAGGACCGCTCAGTTCCGCAGCCTGTGTCCGTCCTCTACAGCGTGGCTCCCGTGAGTGAACAGTGAGGAGATTGTAAGGAGAATTGCGCCGTCAAATCAGCGATAGAGGCCAAACTAGCACAAAAGAGCGTGCGGCTACAAGAAAATGGGCGCTGCAATAACAAGTGCGCCACAGGCGGCCACGGCAAGATGGCCGCCAATGCGGTTTTCAATAGTAAAATTAAACACAGTGAAAACATGGCGCCGAACGGCGCGCAAGGCACCCGCTGACACAGCTAATCCCCCACACCTCATGCAGATCCCTGTGGACACCAGGACAGAGAGACCCCCAGGCACCCCCAGTCAGCACACCATAGTGTAGGTGACAGAGAGTAGTAAAAACACAAGGGGGAGACAGGCAAAACCCCCCTACCATAGGAACACACAGTATGTACTCACCTGCTGAGGCAGGGGAACAGTACTTACCCGTCCAGCTAGGACCCACTGGTGTGTTCCTGACAAGCATATCACAGTGTAGTACTAAATAGCTGTCGGCCAGTCCACCGCAAAAGATACAGCAAAACTGTTCAATCTTCTGTGGACCCTGGAGCAAAAAGCTCACCGACCACCCCTGGAGCCATGGGGTATGTCGTGAACTCATCTCACGCAGAGTGAGGATCAGCACGCTCGATGGTCGGACTGGGAAGACTACAAGGATAGCGAACTACCCAACCTGTTGCTCAGCCGACAGTTGATAGAAGAATCTCAAAAATAAAATAAAAAAGTTCAAAAAAGAACAAAACATTTCTTCAAGAGACTGGCTCTGAAGAGAGCCAGAAAAAACTAGGCAGGCAGAAAAAACTGAGGCTGCTGGCTGCAGGTAGGAGGGTTATGTCCAGAGGGACTGCCCCCTGGGTGGGGCTGTTCAGCTCTGGTAAGGGAATGTATGTTAAAACATCTAACATTCTGCCTAGTCTTCTCCTATGAGCAGGAACATAACCCACTTTGTCAAGATGAAGATGCTGTGTCAGTCCATGGACGGTAAGAGAAAGGTATATTTTCGAATTGCTTAAAGGGTTTTTGTTCACCTTTTCAGAGAAATGAAAAAGTTGAACTCCTTACACCCCCCCCCCCCCCACCCCTCTGCACTTACCTCCGTCGATGATACGGTTTTGCTGTCTGCACAGCCCAGTGCAGTGGTCCCGGGGCCTGGAACCTGCTCTGCTTGTTCTCTTCTTTTCCTAGGGATGCTGAGATGGATCTGAGCAGTTCTGATTGGTCAGCACATTCTAGGGATTTAGTTTACCCTTTAATTTTTTCTGAAAAGGTGAACTTACACTTTAAGCACAATTAGAGCTTGTCATACACTAGTAGAATTTTGTTTGAATATTTTAGTTTAAGAATATACGTTCAATTTTCTAAATCAACGTTGATTGACCATAGTTCACTATCCACTCACTGTTATACTCTGCAGGTTTACTCCAAATCATAGCCTACATTTTGCAACCCATTCATAAAATACAGACCACCGTATGTAGTGTGCAGTGTCCTACAAAGTTCTATCTGCTTACAGAGTGGAGAGAACACCATGAATCCTAACAAAACTTTTTACTTCAGTGTAAATATTCTTTCACATTGATCATTGGCGTACAATCCCCCATTACTTTGGTGTCCATGAGTGTATATGCCCCGTTAGTGGTCAGTGTATTAGCCACTCATTAAGATTTATTGTGACAGTGGAGGGCAGACATACCAAAGAGTTCCGTGCCAGATCACTTTGGGCCCCTTCATCCAACTACTGGAAAAGTACACTTATTCACTCTGTATAGCGAGAAAGACTTAGATTTAGATTTGCACATCCCCAACACTTTTCAGTTACAGTCCAAATGATGTCAAGAGATAATGGAAGACCCAATTTGAATGTCTCAACGCCAATCACCTTTGGTTGTTACAAACCAGGAGCACAGTTTAAGCATTGTTTATTGTCTCCTCTTCCCACCTTTCCTAGAAGTAAATAGGATCTAGGAGTTTGAGACAATAAGTGGGGTCCCTGCACTTAAAAATAAAATGGCCTCTAAGCCCCAGAGGACCCTTGGGGCAGCTGCAAAAAAGATAGGTCACCCCTGTATTGTGACTGGAATTAACTAGAGAGTTATTTACTGTACTTAATTTACATATTTGCTGGGATGCTTTCCTTTTCCCATTATTCCATGTTACAGCATAAGGTAGTTTCATAGCATGGGACTGTGTTTTGTTTTTATCCCAGATATCAGAAAGCAAAGTTTGTGCCTATAAAAAACATGCTGCCATTAGAAACATGAAGACAGACAAATGTAATATTTCTAGCATTTGTTGCAAAATCATCAATGTCGTACAACATAATGGTGGTAAGTGTAATTACACCCATTACATGAGGGGTTAGGGGTGAAAAGACTCCTACCATTTGTGGTCACTGGGAGAAAGTCTTCTTATCATTGGTGTCAGAGGGTTAGGGCTTGCTTTGGCTGTTCAGTTGTTATCTACCTACAGTTTTGCTAGGCAAGAGACCCTGCCTGCACCACCTACTCTTCTTAATTACAGCACCACTGGAACCATATGGTTACCATAAGAGATCCATCTGCTCACTGAGTAAGTCCCAGAGCTACCTGTGACACATTCACTGAACATGCCCAGCCTTAAAGCCCAAATTACAGACTGGGGTGGCCATGGTACATGGTGAGGAACTTGTGCCGTATATATTTGATAAAAAGCAGTATAAAAATAATGGTCTCTTGATGGGGGGGGGGGATTGGAGGGCAGTCAGGCGTTTAAAAAAGCCACTGACCACCAATGATTGGGGGTAGCAAGGAATTTTATTGCTACTATTTGGCTTTAGCGGGTAACTTTAAAAAACTAAGCATGCCCTAACCACCTCAATGCCAGTATGTTTTTTCATTTACGCAAAAAAGTGGCAAAAATATCACCTTGCTCTGTCTATATTCTATTTTGGGGGTGTTTGTACTTTTATATATTAAAAAAAGCATGGGAATATGTTTTCAACACCCAATAAGTTAAAAAAAAAACAAAAAAAAAAACAGGTAGTTTACCAAATACTGCCAAATGTAAGCTATATCTGTCTCAATATACAATTTATTTGGGAACGCTATTGCATGACTGAAAAATTGTCAGTTGAACTATCACAGAACTTAAAACTGAAAAATTGCCTGGTGATGAAGGGGGATATACACCAATCAGCAATAACTTTATGACCAGCCACCTAATATAGAGCACCAAACCATCAGTAGCAGATACCTGTAAGTTGTGAGGTGTGAAAAATAAAAAAGGAATACTGCGCTGTGTCCAGAAGTGAATGCAAAAATTAGCTGCTAACACAGCTGTAGACAAAAAGCAAAATTGTGAATTTGGAAAAAGTGTAGCGCTTATTAATGTATATAGATAAAATTATTATTAAACCACATGATTAAATGTAGCAAAGCCAATATGTAAATATAAAACTCATCAATAATCTCAAATAACACCAGGTGACAAGTCAAGTGCAACACACTGAATGATTATAAGTTCCACCTGTCATTGAAAAAATATATATATATAAAAAACGGAAATTGAGTCCATTCAGTATTTTAGGCCTCATACCCACGAACGTTTTAAAAAATGGGCTGTAAAGCTAGTACAGACGCCAGGAAAAAAGCGGCGTTTTTAATGCAATTTTTACAGCATTTTGCATTGAATTCAATGCACGTTTCCACGCGCTAGCTTTCAGCCGCATTTTTCTTTCTCTATTCCAAATCAATGGTTCCCTATGGGAGCCCATTGATTTGAATAGAGGTCGCACCAGAAGTCGGATCAAGATGATCCGACTTGCGGGGCGACTCGTGTGCGGAGAACCTTAACCACTTCAATACCATGCACTTATACAGCTTCCTGCCCAAGCCAATTTTGAGCTTTCAGCGCTGTCGCAATTTGAATGACAATTGCGCGGTCATGCTACACTGTACCCAAACAAATTTTTTATCATTTTGTTCCCACAAATAGAGCTCTCTTTCGGTGGTATTTGATCGCCTCTGCGATTTTTATTTTTTGCGCAACAAATAAAAAAATAGCGAAAATTTAAAAACAAACTATGTTTTTCTTTGTTTCTGTTAATTTTTTTGTAAATAAGTACCTTTTCTACTTCAATGACGGGCACTGATAAGGCGGCACTGAAGGGCACTGATAAGGCGACACTGATGGGCACCGATGAGGTGGCACCAATGAGGTGGCACTGATGGGCACTGATATGTGGCACTGGTATGCGGCACTGATGGGCACTCATAGGTGGCACTGATTGGCACTCATAGGCGGCACTGATTGGCACTCATAGGCGGCACTGATGGGCACTCATAGGCGGCACTAATGGGCACTTTTAGGCGGCACTGATGGGCACTTATGGGTGGCACTGATAGGTGGCACGGACGGGCACTGATAGGTGGGCACTTATGGGCACAGATGGACACTGATAGGTGGCACTGATGGACACTAGTAGGTGGCACTGGTGACACTGCTGCCTAGCAATGCCAGCCATCACATTATTTTCTTGGCATGATAGTGCCAGTCAGTGCCCATTTGTGGGCACTGATTGGCATATTTTTTTATGTTTTTTTTTTATATATATATTTTTTTTTACTACATGTGGATGGCCATGGGGGCCATCCACATGCTTAGGGCTTCCCTGGTGGTCCTTGGGGGCTTCCCTGGTGGTACAGTGTGGGTATCCGAGGGGGGGCTGCGCTGATAAACAATCAGCGTGAACCCCCCCTGTCAGGAGAGCCGCCAATCGTCTCTCCTCTACTCGCGTCTGTCAGACGCGAGTGAGGAAGAGCCGATCAACGGCTCTTCCTGTTTACTTCCTGATCAGCCGTGATTCGACACGGCTGATCACATGGTAAAAAGCCTCCGACGGAGGCTTTTTACCGAGATCAGTGTAGCGGTGGGTCAGACTGACCCACCGCTCCACCGATCGCTGCGATGCGCGCCCCCCGGGCGCACGGCGGCTGTTATCCCGCAGGACGTCATATGACGTCCAGTGTGGATAACAGAACCACTTCCCGGACGTCAATTTGCTATTGACTGGGCGGGAAGTGGTTAAAGGGGAACCCCGCAAAAGTAAAAAAAAAGATTTGCGTGAGGTTCCCCATCAGGACGATACCAGACCCTTCGGTCTGGTATGGATCTTGAGGGGAACCCCCACACAAAAAAAAATGGTGTGGGGGTTCCCCCCAGGATCCATACCAGACCCTTATCTGAGCACGCAGCCCGGCCGGTCAGGAAGGGGGGCAAGCGAGCGCCCCCCTCCTGAACCGTACCAGGCCACATGCCCTCAACATGGGGGGTGGGTGCTTTGGGGCATGGGGGCGCCCTGCGGCCCCCCACCCCAAAGCACCTTGTCCCCATGTTGATGGGGACAAGGGCCTCTTCCCGACAACCCTGGCCGTTGGTTGTTGGGGTCTGCAGGCGGGGTGCTTAACGGAATCTGGGAGCCCTTTTAATAAGGGGGCCCCCATATCCCGCCCCCTCACCCTATGTGAATGAGTATAGGGTACATCGTACCTCTACCCATTCACCTGGGGAAAAAGTGTCAATAAAAAAAAACACACTAGACAGCTTTTAAAAGTAATTTATTAGGCAGCTCCGGGGGTCTTCTGGGGTCTTCTACCGATTTCGGGGGTCTTCTACCGACTTCTCCGCTCTCTCCGGTTCTTCTCCTGCTCTCCAGTGCTTTCTGCCTTCTGCCGGGCACCTCCGCTACCTTCTGCCAGCTCTTTTGCTAGCGGGGGCCCGGTCTTCATCGTCGTGTTCTTCCCTCTTCTCTTCTTGAGATGTTGACACGACGAGGTCTGCCGCTGTAATGCCGTGTACCCGGCGCACAACCACTTATATAGGCATGGGGCGTGGTTACCGGGTGACGTCACCCGGTGACCCCGCCCCCTTATGACGTCGGAGTCCCATCATGCCCCAGGACTGCAACGTCATAAGGGGGCGGGTCACATCACCACGCCCCATGCCTATATAAGTGGTGGCGCGCTAGGCACACGGCATTACAGTGGCAGACCTCGTTGTGTCAACATCTTTGCGCATGCGCCGTAGGGAACCAGGCAGTGAAGCCGCAAGACTTCACTGCCTGGTTCCCTCACCGAGGATGGCGGTGGGGGCAGCAGAGTGACGAGCAATCGCTCTTCTTCTGCTGCCGACGTCGCTGGACTCCAGGAAAGGTAAGTGTCCTAATATTAAAAGTCAGCAGCTGCAGTTTTTGTAGCTGCTGGCTTTTAATATTTTTTTTTTCAGGGGAAACTCTGCTTTAAATGATTTTAGCAAATGGCTGCAATATAACAAAGACTGAAAAATTTAAGGGGGTCTGAATACTTTCCGTAGCCACTGTATATCCCAACAATTTTTAGATGCCATTGTAACAAAATAATCAATGTCATTCACTTCACCTGTCAGTGGTCATAAAGTTACGGCTAATCGGTGTACACAGGCTAGAACTCAAGCCATTAAATTTGAAAGAGACTGTTTACAAACTAATGGAAATGTAAATATGTACACACATTTGTGTTAATGAGCTTTTGATAGTGATGTTCAAACTGTTTTAAGAAAAAGTGTGACCTCTGCTGGAAGCTTGGTGCAAATGACTATTGGAGCAAAGAAAACGAATGGCTTCAAACATGCTTGGGACAAACATACAGTGCCTTGAAAAAGTATTCATACCCCTTGACATTTTCCACATTGTCATTTTACTGTACAACCAAAAACGTAAATGTATTTTATTGGGATTTTATATGATAGACCTACACATAATTGGAAAGTGGAAGGAACATGATAAATGGTTTTCAGATTTTTTATTACAAATAATTATCTGAAAAGTGTGGCGTGCATTTGTATTCAGCCCCCTTTACTCTGATACCCCTAACTAAAATCTAGTGGAATCAATTGCTTTCAGAAGTCACTTAATTAGTAAATAGAGTCCACTTGTGTGTATTTTAATCTCAGTATAAATACAGCTGTTCTGTGAAGCCCTCAGAGGTTTATTATAGAATCTTAGTGAACAAACAGCATCATGAAGGCCAAGGAACACACCAGACAGGTCAGGGATAAAGTTGTGGAGAAGTTTAAAGCAGGGTTAGGTTATAAAAAATACTCCAAGTTTTGAACATGTCATGGAGCACTGTTAAAACCATCATCTGAAAATGGAAAGAGTATGGCACAACTGCAAACCTACCAAGACATGGCTGCCCACCTAAACTGACAGGCCGGGCAAGGAGCGCGTTAATCAGAGAAGCAGTGGAGAGGCCCATGGTAACGCTGGAAGAGCTGCAGAGATCCACAACTCAGGTGGGAGAATCTGTCCACAGGACAACTAATAGTTGTGCACTCTACAAATCTGGCCATTATGAAAGAGTGGCAAGAAGAAAGCCATTGTTGAAAGAAAGCCATAAGAAGTCCTGTTTGCAGTTTGCGAGAAGCCAAGTGGTGGGCACAGCAAACATGTGGAAGAAGGTGCTCTGGTCAGATGAGGCCAAAATTGAACTTTTTGGCCTAAAAGCAAAACGCTATGTGTGGCGGAGAACTAACACTGCACATCACCCTGAACACACCATCCCTTCCGTGAAACATGGTGGTGGCAGCATCATGTTGTGGAGATGCTTTTCTTCAGCAGGGTCAGGGAAGCTGGACAAAGTTGATGAGAAGATGGATGGAGTCAAATACAGGGCAATCTTAGAAGAAAACCTGTTAAAGTCAAAGCATATTCATGTGTTAGAATGGCCCAGTCAAAGTCCAGACCTAACTCCAATTGTGAATCTGTGGCAAGACTTGAAAAATGGCTGTTCACAGATGCCCTCTGTCCAATCTGACAGAGCTTGAGCTATTCTGCAAAGAAGAATGGGTAAACATGTCACTCTCTAGCTCTCTAGATGTACAAAGCTGGTAGAGACATCCCCAAAAAGACTTGCAGCTGTAATTGCAGCGAAAGGTGGTTTTACTGAATGCACGACACACTTTTTACATATTTATTTGTAAAACATTTTGACAACCATTTATCATTTTTCTTCCACTTCGTGTTGGTCTATTAATAAAATCCCAATAAAAGATTTTCTTTATTGGTTGTGACATGACAAAATTTGGAAAATTATAAGGGGTATGAATACTTTATCAAGGCATTGTAGATCTATACTTAAACAAAAAAGTTAAATAAAAAATACTTCACATGTACATAAAAAAAAAAAGGGCAGACTCAATGGACTATTCAGTCTTTTTTCTGCCGTCAATTTTATATGTTTCTAAACATGCTCTGTTTAATAAAAATCCACTGAAATCAGTTAGGATCCCTGCAATCAACCTTCTGGTACTTTTTCACATGTGCAATCACAGAAAGTCTGCAGGCCACTCCAGTCAAGCTTGTGATAATGTTGTTCAAAATGTTTCTAGTCTCCAGGCCTAACGAACCCTGATGAACGCCCGACTTACGAACCCCTCCTAATTACAAACCGGGCGCTGCAGGGACCCTCTGCCGTTCTGCGCGGTCCATCTGCTGTTCTGCGCATGCGCGGCCAGACGGAGCCTCGAAAAATGACGTAAATGTCCGTAATTGGCCGCGCATGCGCAGAACGCCATTCGATGGAACATCGGAAAACATCAGAAATGTCCGTAATTGTCGTTATGCGCATGCGCGGCCCACTTACGAACATTTCTGAATTACACACAGGAGGAAAGTCCCTAACGGGTTCATAACCCGGGGACCCCCTGTACTATGCAAAGTTGTGCCAACAGTTTTTCCAAGTATTGTATTGGTTCTGCTGGGAACAAGCATAGATAGAACAAATCTTAGAAGCCCTTTCTAAGCAATTTTTTTGTGTGTAAATCCCTTTTGACAGACTCAGGTTGAATCCTTGCTCTCGCCGCCTTGTGGTCTCAAAGCATTCTCTCTGCTTCCGACCCTCCTTTTCTATGATCTAAACTGATTACTTTCACTTTTTTCTTTCTCCCTCTTACTTTGCTCCCTATTGCACCCTTGTGTTACGTTTTTTAAATCCCCATATATTTTAATATACTAGATTCATTATTCTGATTTGCTTTTGTTGGCATTCCTTATTGTCCAACTATATACAATTTTGCTGATATGGAAATGCTGACATTTATATATGTAGCAGGGAATTTTTGTAATGCAATTTCTCCTTTTGGTCACAAGATGGAGACAGAGAGATACTTGTTCTCCCAGAAAACTCAAAAGAAAAGCTCACTGAGGTAAAAGGGGAGTGTCAGGAAGTGCTGAACAGTGAGGAGAAGGCTGACAGGACACTGAGGAGAGGAGATTGCTTAAAAGAGAGGGAGATACCAATGCTCAAAAAGTCCTTTGCTGGGACACAGTGACATTTAACAGTACGGAGAGCGGTCTGAGGAGAGCAAGTGAGAGAGTGTAGTAAGGAGACTGAAGAGAGAGAGAGAGAGAGAGAGAGAGACTCTGGCAGCATTAGAGGGGGAGAAAGCCAAGCTTTTCCAGAGACTGCCTGGAGACGGAGGAGTGAGGACCCCTGAGGGGAGCCAGGAGCAGAGACACCCACGTGGTCCACTACTATTTAGTCCAGGGACCCTACTCAGCAGACCAGCACCACTCAGCTCAGCATAGTCGACCCACACCTTTCAGGGATCGAGATACCCATCTCGGTATCGGGTCAGCCGCTGCCTGTTCATCTTGCGAGTTTCGCTATCAGTCATATCGATCGGCCATCAGCAAGAGATCCAGTGCTTTACAACATCGCTAAGAGCATCAGGAACCTGAACAAGCACCTGGGATTATCGTTGTGTCATTGCACCGAGGATTAGTAAGAGGGTACAAACCCAAATCATTCTTGACACCATACTGACACTGCATGCAGACATCAATTTCCCTTTTAAGTGTCACGGGATGCTTGTTTGGAAACTACCATCTCTAGTAGTTTGCCCCTTTTTAATCTCTACCTAACGGAACATTCTAGGGGATTACTGCTCCATGCAAGCTTGTTTAAATCTACAAGGGCCCCACCATTTGCTTGCCGAAGACACTAGTATTCTTCACTTCAGGAGCTGCAACATTACAGAACTGTGTTTACTGTACTTGTGTAACCCATTCTTTTCTTTGCATGTTTGCTTCTCAAGGGTGTTTGCGGCCCAGAAGGAGCTGAGAAGTTGACAAGTCTTCTCTCCTCCCTCTCAGCGCCTGTGTCAAGGGTATATAGATTACTGCCCTTCTTTACCTGCAGTTGCTAAATATTGAAGGTTGTCTTTTCTAATGTATTAGTTATTTGTAGCAAGGTTTAACAGTGTTGTAAGTTTCCATATGCTTTAAACTGGCTAATATATTCAACTTATTTATCACAGCCAGGTGTGTGTCTATTCTTTTTGGTGATAATTCACAGCCAGGATAACAGTATTTACTGTATGTATCCTTCAATGTGTTTGCAGCAATTTTATTTAACCAGGTGTGTCAGAGGGGCTGAGGTTATTCTTGGAGTTGAGCCGGAGATCAGAGAATCCAAATTCACCAAGCGGCTCCTTCGGGGGTGGCGCTACACATTGGGAAAATCGTCCGGGATCCTCTTTTCTACTAGAAAATCTCCAAGAATACACCCGAGAGAGTGTCAATATGGATCCTGTCGATGTGAGCCCAGAAAGTTCAGGCCAAGTAGCCGTCTTGGAAGAGTTTGTGGCAAAGTGTCAGAAGAGTAGTCCTATATACACTAGGTCCGAATACCAAAAGCTGGGAACCTTTTCTGGAAAACAACCAGTTCCTGGCAGTAAAGAGAGTGTCAAGGAATGGCTGCAGCCAGCCATGCAAGCCTTAGATGAGTGGGACATCCCTGAGGCCCAGAAAAAGCAGAGAATAACAGAGAGTTTGAGGGGGCCAGCCTCAGAAGCTATTCGCAACCTGAAACTTAGCAAACAGGACTGTACTGCTCACGACTACTTAGATATCTTGCAAGATGTGTTTAGGAGAACAGAAAAGGCCTCCGACCTCGTGTACCAGTTTGAGTATACCTACCAAGATGAGGGGGAGAAACTGTCTGAATACATGAGGCGTCTTGACAAGATAATGCACCAGATACTGCTAACAAGTTTTAAGGGGGGTTCAGCCCTTAGATCCTATTATGATCCAGTTGAAAACTCAAAGAGATAATGGAATTTTGAAGTACCCTGAATTAATTCGGACGGTGCGAGAAGAATCACTGTTAGAGAGTAAAAAGAGAAACCTGAAACCAGAACCTGTCGCGGAGGTCAGAGTAATTAGTGCAAAAAAAAATGACCCAGAGATAGAGCTCCTGAAAACCCAGGTGTCGCAAATGATGGAGATGATGATGCTGCTAGCAGCCAGGATTACCCCTCCAGCTAACGAGAATGTCTCAGAGCCCAAGCAGACTCCAAGCTCTACAGTTGTTTCTGCAGAGAAGCCTATGAGTCAAACATTCTGCTTTAACTGTGGAGGAGTGGGTCATTACCGACACAACTGCACAAGTCCGCTAAAACATGTCAGCTGGTTCCGAGAAGCCGAAAGGAAACCTCAGAGGGCCCTGGTAAAGAAGCCAACCAGGTGCCCACCTACAGCAGTTAGCTCAAAAAGCAAAGACCCAAGAAAACCACAGTGGAATCCTAAATTGTCGTAGAGAGCTCTCACTGCTGTTTCTGAACAACCAGACAATCTGCCCCTATCAACCTCAAGTGCCCGGTCGCGGAGAGTCGATGCATACCAGCCCTCTGGGGCTCAACGAAGATGTAAACAAAATAAAAAGCCCATTAAGAAGGGGGCACAAATACAAATGACAGGACAAGCCAATTACCCTACTACTGATAGATTTTCTGACAAATTTGTGGGACCTTCTCCCATCCTGTCAATTCAGAAGGCATCTATACAAAAGCCCTTCTGGACACATTGGCGCAAGTTACCCTGCTATATAAAGACTTTTACATCCAGCACCTCAAACACTTACCCCTGCAGAAATTGGAGGAACTGGAGATATGGGGTATTGGAACCCAAAATCTCCCATATGATGGATACTTACCAGTCAAGTTGATTTTTGACCCCTCTGTGACCGAACAAACAGAAATGTTTGACACCTTAGCTGTTGTATGCTTTTGCCCATCAGGAGCCAACAAAAGTTTTCTGATAATAGGAACGAACACTGACCTTGTCAGAAGGCTGCTCACTCCCCTTGTATTGAAGTCTGACACCCCAACCGAAGGCATACACCCTATGCTGAGACAAGTGTATCAGCACCTAGTAGAGGAACAGAGAGCCCCAGTTGAAGGAGTGGGGAAAATTTTGCGATTGGACAGAAGTGAGAAGATACTACAACCTGGAGAAGTGGTGTGTCTACAAGCTTCAGTCAAGCTCAATTGGGAACAACCGGGCCCCTTTGTTGTCCTTGAAGCTGACCGCCAGGGAGAGGACACGGGAGTGGAGGTAATCCCAGAAGTCATATCAATTAGGGCTTTGCAATGGAGTCGTGGGAAGGTCCCTGTCAGCATCCGAAATCTTACGGCCTCACAATTGAAACTGCAAGCCCGAATACTGTTAGGACAAGTAAATCCAGCCACCCCAGTCTCACCATCTGATGTGGAGAAGGGAGAGAAGAACAGAATCTCCATAGAACAGTTTTACCCACAAAACACCCCACTATCACCTGAGTGGAAAGAAAAGGTCAAAGCCCAGCTCCTGAGATGGCAGGATATGTTTTCAAACCATGAGTTCGATGTGGGGTGTGCAAAAAGTGCCCAGCACTGGATTCGCCTTCAGAAAGACAAGCCATTCAGGGAAAGAGTCAGACGGATCCCACTGGGTGATCTGGAAGATCTCCGTGAACAACTAGCAGAATTAAAGAGATCAGGCATCATCAGGGAATCTAGGAGCCCTTACTCCTCCCCCATAGTGGTGGTGCGGAAGAAAAATGGGTCCCTGAGGCTGCGCATTGATTATCGGATGCTCAATAGGAGGACCATCCCTGATCAGTACACCACTCCAAGGATAGAAGATGCCCTGCAGAGCCTATCGGGGGCGAAGTGGTTCAGCGCGCTGGACCTGAAGAGTGGGTACTATCAAATCCCCATGCACCCTGAGGACAGGGAAAAGACAGCTTTTATCCCCCCAGTAGGGTTCTTCGAGTTTGATAGGATGCCTCAAGGTCTGTCCGGTGCCACAGCAACGTTCCAGAGACTGATGGAGAAGACAGTAGGGGACATGAACCTAATCGAAGTGTTGGTGTATCTTGACGATATCATCGTCTTCGGCAAAACTCTCAAAGAACATGAAGAGCGTCTGGAGAAAGTCCTGAAGAGACTCCATGATGAGGGATTGAAGCTATCCCTGGAAAAATTTCAGTTTTACCAGTCTTCAGTTAATTACCTCGGCCATGTTGTCTCCGCTAAAGGAATAGCTACTGACCCCCAGAAGCTGGAAGCTGTCACCTCTTGGCCAACACCTACCAATGTAACTGAGCTTAGGTCGTTCCTGGGATTTTGCTCATATTATAGAAGGTTCATCAAAGGATTTGCTAAAATACAGTCAGGTCCATAAATATTGGGACATCGGCACAATTCTGATATTTTTGGCTCTATACACCACCACAATGGATTTGAAATGAAACAAACAAGATGTGCTTTAACTGCAGACTTTCAGCTTTAGCTTGAGGGTAGCGTGTGAGTGTGAATCCGCGCAATGGACCTAATATGCCAGTAGGAACACACACCAGGGGTGTATAAATACATCCTGTGATGAATAAGTAAGGAGCTGCCTCTACATAAATAATCCACCTGGGTGGAGTAAATGAGTAGACTGAAGGGAGGTGTAGAATTGGCGCTAATTACAATTCATGGACTTCCTTGCTCTAGAGTGCAAGTGACTATTTTATATATAAATAGATACATAAATACCCCTATATTATACTAGTGTCATTGGTGCCATAGTGTAACTCCTAAATGCTTCACTAATGTATATGAATACGTGATAAATATAGATTGATGCGGATATAAATAATGATGAGCATAAAATAATATATATAAAAAATAAAATAATGAAATGAATAAAATATTGTGAACAATTAAAGGTGATAACAGTGAAAAAATTAAACCAATGTATAAAACCGTGATAGTAATAAATTAATGATGCATGCAAAAATGTCCTGCGACTAGCGATAAAGTGCAAAAAAAATGCAAAAAAATGCAGAATTGTGCAAATTGATGTGATTGTCCAATGATTTGATGCTAGATGCCCAGCAACTTTGCTAGGCAAAAAGTCTTGTGACTATGCAGAAAAGTGCAAATGCAACCTCATGCGATTTGGTTGAGCGACTATGCAATAAGGTGCAAATGCAACCTCATGCGATTCGATTGAGCAATATGAATGCAACCTCATGCGATTTGGTTGAGCGACTATGCAATAAGGTGCAAATGCAACCTCATGCGATTCGATTGAGCAATATGATTGTCCAATGATTTTGTAGTTTTTTCAGATGCTAGGTGCCCAGTGCCCGGTGATGTGACCTTTTTTAATCTTCAAGACTGGTGCCCACAGCAGAACGTGCTCCAGTAAAGACCGCACTCACCAGATGTTCACCCCCTCTTGGGGTGAAAAACGTTCACAGTATATGCCACTGTGCAGCACTCTGGCGGTGTCTCGTCTCCCTGGTCCTTTTGTGGTAATCCCAGTATTATCTCAGAGTAAGAGGGAAAGGAAGGAATCCCAAATAGTGTAATTCCATAATAAAAAACACTTTTATTGAACTTATAGCAATATTACTCACATTTAAGCTGTATCAAACAGGCATGCAAGAGACAAATGCTGAAAGATCCTGGAAGTGTTTGTGACATTCAGCTTTAATTTGAGGGTATTTACATCCAAATCAGGTGAACGGTGTAGGAATTACAACTGTTTGTATATGTGCCTCCCACTTTTTAAGGGACCAAAAGTAATGGGACAAATGGCTGCTCAGCTGTTCCATGGCCAGGTGTGTGTTATTCCCTCATTATCCAATTTACATGGAGCAGATAAAAGGTCCAGAGTTCATTTCAAGTGTGCTATTTGCATTTGGAATCTGTTGCTGTCAACTCTCAATATGAGATCCAAAGAGCTGTCACTATCAGTGAAGCAAGCCATCATTAGGCTGAAAAAACAAAAAAAACATCAGAGATAGCAAAAACATTAGGTGTGGCCAAATCAACTGTTTGGAACATCCTTAAAAAGAAAGAACGCATCGGTGAGCTCAGCAACACCAAAAGACCCGGAATACCACCGAAAACAACTGTGGTGGATAACCGAAGAATTCTTTCCCTGGTGAAGAAAACACCCTTCACAACAGTTGGCCAGATCAAGAACACTCTCCAGGAGGTAGGTGTATGTGTGTCAAAGTCAACAATCAAGAGAAGACTTCACCAGAGTGAATACAGAGGGTTCACCACAAGATGTAAACCATTGGTGAGCCTCAAAAACAGGAAGGCCAGATTAGAGTTTGCCAAACAACATCTAAAAAAGCCTTCACAGTTCTGGAACAACATCCTATGGACAGATGAGACCAAGATCAACTTGTACCAGAGTGATGGAAAGAGAAGAGTATGGAGAAGGAAAGGAACTGCTCCTGATCCAAAGCATACCACCTCATCAGTGAAGCATGGCGGTGGTAGTGTCATGGCGTGGGCATGTATGGCTGCCAATGGAACTGGTTATCTTGTATTTATTGATAATGTGACTGCTGACAAAAGCAGCAGGATGAATTCTGAAGTGTTTCGGGCAATATTATCTGCTCATATTCAGCCAAATGCTTCAGAACTCACTGGACGGCGCTTCACAGTGCAGATGGACAATGACCCGAAGCATACTGCGAAAGCAACCAAAAAGTTTTTTAAGGGAAAGAAGTGGAATTCTATGCAATGGCGAAGTCAATCACCTGACCTGAATCCGATTGAGCATGCATTTCACTTGCTGAAGACAAAACTGAAGGGAAAATGCCCCAAGAACATGTAGGAACTAAAGACAGTTGCAGTAGAGGCCTGGCAGAGCATCACCAGGGATGAAACCCAGCGTCTGTTGATGTCTATGTGTTCCAGACTTCAGGCTGTAATTGACTGCAAAGGATTTGCAACCAAGTATTAAAATGTGAAAGTTTGATATATGATTGTTAATCTGTCCCATTACTTTTGGTCCCTTAAATATTGGGAGGCACATATACAAACTGTTGTAATTCCTACACTGTTCACCTGATTTGGATGTAAATACCCTAAAATTAAAGCGGAAAGTCTGCAGTTAAAGGACATCTTGTTAGTTTCATTTCAAATCCATTGTGGTGGTGTATAGAGCCAAAAAGATTAGAATTGTGTCGATGTCCCAATATTTATGGACCTGACTGTAGCTCGGCCCCTTAATGAGTTGTTGAAGAATGAGGATGATGATGACCTTGATTCAACAAAACCCATTGAGCAAATCAGAGGACCCAGGAAGCCTCGAGAGTTGATCAAAGACCAGTGGACTGACCAGTGTGAGCAAGCCTTTCGGCAGCTGAAGTGGAGTCTGACAACTGCTCCTGTTCTGGCCTATGCCAATCCAGCCAAGCTGTATGAGCTGTATGTTGATGCCAGTAGAGATGAGCTAGGCGGGATGCTGTATCAGGAGCACAATGGACACCTACGCCCCGTTGCTTATGTGAGCCAAAGTCTTGCACCTGCTGAAAAATACTACCCTACTCACAAGTTGGAATTCTTGGCTCTGAAGTGGGCAGTGGTGGAGAAGTTGAAAGACTACTTGTATGGTGCAGACTTCGTGGTCAAAACTGACAATAAAAAAACTGACAATATATACTCACCACAGCAAAACTGGATGCCACCGGACACAGGTGGTTGGCCGCTCTATCAGGGTTCCGCTTCAGCTTAAAATACCGCCCAGGAATTGGGAACAGAGATGCCGATGCCCTTTCGAGAAGACCCTATGTCTTGGGGGTTTCCTCTAAAGAGTGGACTCAACTGACTCTAGAAGGGATACAAGCCTTGTGTCAGGGAGTGGAACATCAGGCCAGAGGAACAACTGGGGCAGAAGCCTTTGGAGTCTCAGTGGCAGGTATCCCCAAATACTATTGTGATTTGTCCCAGGTCAGGGATAACGGCCTACCTAAGCTTTCAGGTAAGGACTTAAGATGGTTGTAAACCCACTATTTTTTTTCCCCCAACCACCTGTAAGAGAAAGGCATAATGAGCTAATATGACTAGCATAATAGCTCATTATGCATCACTTACCTTAGATCGGGGCCCCCAAAGCCGTCCTCGTCTCCCTCTTCAGCCGCATCCATCACTGCGGGGATAGCCGGAAGGTTACTTCTGGGTATCGCCGCTCCAGCCAATCACAGCACCGCATGCGCGCATGAGCCGTCGAATTCGGCTACGTCGTTGAATGCTGCGACCTGGCCGAATTTGTGAATGGGGTTAACCCCATGCGCATGCGCGTGACGTCAGCGTCGCCGCTTTTAAATGCAAATATCTCCTTTACTGTGTAGGTTAAGGAGATATTTCATGCACCTACAGGTAAGCCTTAATCTAGGCTTACCTGTAGGTGTTTGTTTACAAAGTGGGTTTACAACCACTTTAACCACTTGAGATCCGCGCTATAGCCGAAAGACGGCTGCAGCGCGGCTCTCAAGTGCCGAGTGGACGTCCCCAGGACGTCCTTCTCTGTGTACATCCCACCGCGCGCCCTCGGCGGCGCGTGGCGGGAACAGCTGTGCGCTCCGCATCACGTGATGCCGATGCGCGTGCCTAGCGGCCGCGATGTCCCCCAGGTACATGCGATCGGCTGTGACAGAGGCAGGACGTGGATCTCTGTGTTACACACAGAGATCCACGTCCTGTCAGGGAGAGAGGAGACCAATGCTGTGTCCCTTGTACATAGGGACACAGATCGGTCTCCTCCCCCAGTCAGTACCCCCCCCCACAGTAAGAAACACTAATAGGGAACATATTTAACCCTTTGATCGCCCCCTAGTGTTATCCCCTTCCCTGCCAGTCACATTTATACAGTAATCAATGCATTTTTATAGCACTGTTCGCTGTATAAATGTGAATGGTCCCAAAATAGTGTCAAAAGTGTCCGATATGTCCGCCGCAATATCGCAGGCCTGACAAAAATCGCAGATCGCCGCCATTACTAGTAAAAAAATAAAAATAATAAAAATGTCATAATTCTATCCCCTATTTTGTAGGCGCTATAACTTTTGCGCAAACCAATCACTATACGCTTATTGCAAATTTTTTTACCAAAAATAAATAGAAGAATACGTATCGGCCTAAACTGAGAAAAAAAAAAAAATTAAAAAAAAATTGGGATATTATTATAACAAAAAGTAAAAAAATATTTTTTTTTTCAAAATTTTCTGTCTTTTTTTGTTTATAGCGCAAAAAATAAAAACCGCAGAGGTGATCAAATACCACCAAAAGAAAGCTCTATTTGTGGAAAAAAAGTGATAAAAATATAATTTGGGTACAGCATTGTATGACCGCGCAATTGTCATTCAAAGTGCGTCAGCGCTGAAAGCTGAAAATTGGTCCGGGTACGAAGGGGGTTTAAGTGCCCAGTAAGGAAGTGGTTAAGAAAGGACCAGATGGAAGATTCCCTCTGTAGTTTAACACTGAAAGCTCTGGAGGGCCAATGCCCAGATCTACTGCTAACAGACTCTCCAACAGAAGCACGACTAGTGCACAAGGAATGGGATCGACTGCAGTTACGCAATGGGGTGGTCTACCGAAGGGGCCCCTCAGAGGATCCCGAAGATAAGTGTCAGCTATTCTTTTTGAGAAAGCATAGGGAAACACTGCTGACTGCCGTACATGACAATCATGGCCACTTAGGGTCTGAGAGGACATTCAAACTGGTGCGAGACCAGTTCTATTGGCCCTGTATGCGGGCTGAAGTTGAGGGATACTGTCACTCCTGCATATGGTGTATACAGGGGAAGACTTTGCCCCACAGAGCTGCCCCAATGGGTCATCTTCAAAGTCAAGGACCACTGGAATTAGTATGTATTGACTTTCTGAGTCTGGAGCCTGACTCAAGTGGGCAGGGAAATGTTCTGGTGATGACCGACCACTTCACCCGGTATGCCCAGTCATTCCCAACTAAAGACCAACAAGCACCTACGGTGGCCAAAATTCTGGTACAGAATTTGTTCGTCCACTACGGCCTACCTCAGCGTATTCACTCTGACCAGGGGAGAGACTTTGAGAGTAGACTCATTAAAAGACTGTTAGACCTGTTGGGTGTTCAGAAGTCAAGAACCACCCCCTACCACCCTCAAGGAGATCCCCAGCCAGAACGCTTACCCTTCTGGATATGCTTGGGACTCTTACGGCTGAAAAGAAACTGCATTGGAGCAGGCACATTGCAGCTATTGTACATGCTGTGAGGGGGTTAACTCAGCAGCGGGTGTATGTGACCCCCTGGATGGGTTGACCACACAACAATTAGGCACAGCAGACAATGATAGGAGGAAAAAACAAAAGGGTGCGGTTTTATTTGAACTATATACAAAAAATATAACAGAAAACAAAAGAAACACAAAAAGAAAAACTGGTCAACTTGACCGCTCACAATACATGTTGGTGTCCCTAACTAACTACTGGGTACGGCCTTGTGCTGCCCCAGTCCCTAACTCCCTGTTTTTTAGTTCTAATGCCCCATACACACGATCGTTTTTCTTGCCATTTTTTTTCTTGCCGTTTTTCACGTCGTTTTTTTTCATGTTTCCTCTCAAGCCTGTCTTGCGTACACACGATCATTTAAAAAAACGATCAAGCAAAGCGCAGTGACGTACAACACGTACGACGGCACTATAAAGGGGAAGTTCCGTTCGAATGGCGCCACCCTTCATGTTAGTAAAGTTTGTTGAGCGACGATTCGCTCTTTTCAGTCTCGTGCTTTTCAGTCCGTGACTGCGTGACGAATGTGCTATCTCCATTACGAACGCTAGTTTTACCAGAACGAGCGCTCCTGTCTCATACTTGATTCTGAGCATGCGCGTTTTTTTTCACGTCATTAAAGCATACACACTATCGTTTTTCACGTCGTTAAAAAAAACGACATGAAAAACGACGTGAAAAAAGAGAGCATGTTCGAAATTTTTAATGGCCGTTTTTCACGTCGTTAAAAATGCTCTGGAGCCTACACACGATCATTTTTAATGGCCATTTTTTTTAATGGCATTTTTAACGGCATGAAAAACGATCGTGTGTATGGGGCATTAGTAATAGCCACACAGGCTTTGTCTCACTGCACAGAGATCACACTCCCCAGACTATCCACACAGATCTGGTTCCAGGTTGGAGCAACTCCCTTAGCCTGCTGGGAGTTTTTGTAGAGGACCTAATGAGCCCACCTAATTCAGCTGGGCCCATCAAGTCCTCCCAGCAGGACTCCCAGCACTCTCCCTAGAGGTACAAACTGGCATAAAGCCTAAACCTAGGACATATATATACTGCGTCCTGGATGCAACCAGGGAATTTAACCTGCCTGCTGTCACATACCCCCCCCCCCCTCTTGTTTCAACCTTGGGATTGGAACACCAGCATTTAGGCACCTATTCTCCCCCTCGACAATGCATCTACATTCCCCATTTGGATGCCAGGGTGATGTTTCACAGTAAAGGTAAATTCCTGTAGGGCCAGATACCATCTGTTTACCCTTCTGTTTGTCTCCTTGTTCTGGGCTATCCACTTTAAGGGCACGTGATCCGTCACTAGGTCAAAGTGCCGACCTAGCAGGTAGTATCTAAGGGAGTCTAGAGCCCATTTCACCGCTAAACACTCCTTCTCAATGGTGGCATAATTTACCTCATGGGCCTTTAACTTTCTACTGAGATAAATGACTGGGGTGTTCTTCCCCGTCCCAGACCTGGGACAATACTGCTCCTAACCCCACGTCCGACGCATCCGTTTGTACCACAAAGTCCCTGGAGAAGTCCGGGAGTACAAGACCGGCTGGCTACATAAGGCTTTTTTTAAGGCCTGGAAGGCTGCTTCAGCCTCTGGGGTCCACTTAACCATGACGAGTCTTTCCCTTTGGTCATGTTGGTTAAGGGCACAGCCTGAGAAGCAAAGTGGGGGATAAATCGCCGATAATAACCAGCGATTCCCAGAAAGGCTTGTACCTGCTTCTTGCTGTTAGGACGTGGCCAATTCTGTATGGGCTAGACTTTATGGACTTGGGGTTTTATCACTCCCCTCCCAATGGTGTACCCAAGATATTTGGCCTTTTCCTGTCCAATGGTACACTTCTTTGGGTTGGCCATAAACCCAGCTTCCCGGATAGAGTCTAGGACTGCTTGTACTTTTGGCAAATGTGAGGCCCAATCTGTGCTATGCATAACTACATCATCCAGGTAAGCTGCAGCATACTTCTGATGGGGCCTCAGAATCTGGTCCATTTTACGCTGGAAGGTTGCCGGTGCATTCTGTAACCCAAACGGCATTCTTTTATACTGGAACACCCCGTGTGGGTTAACAAACGCGGATTTCTCCTTGGCCGACTTAGCCAGGGGAATTTGCCATTACCCTTTTGTGAGATCGAGAGTTGTCATGTACTGGGCTGTTCCCAGCCGGTTGATTAACTCAAGTATACGTGGCATAGGGTAGGTGTCAAATTTTGTTACTTTGTTCAGTTGTCGGAAATCGTTACAAAAACGCCAGCTCCCATCCGGTTTAGGTACTAACACTATGGGACTGGACCAGTCACTTTGGGATTCCTCTATCACCCCCAACTTAAGCATTTTCTGTACTTCTTCACGTATTGCCTCCTGTCTTGCCTCTGGGATACAATAGGGTTTTAGCTTCACCCTTTCACCGGGCGGGGTAATAATATCATGCTCTACCCCAGACGTTCGTCCCGGCAGCTCAGAGAAAACCTCTTTGTTGTGAAGCACAAACTCCTTAACCTCCTGTTGTTGGGGTTTTGACAAGGTGACTGCTATTCCAACCTCAGGAATCACGCAATCAGACTGAGCTGGTGACAACGTTTCTGCGACTAGGGATTCCCGATCCCTCCAGGCTTTCAACAGATTGATGTGATAGATCTGTTCGGGCTTTCGCCTTCCTGGTTGTCTGACCTTGTAATTCACTTTGCTCACTTTCTCCATTATCTCGTAGGGGCCTTGCCATTTGGCGAGGAATTTGCTTTCAACTGTAGGGATAAGTACCAATACCAAATCCCCCGGGGAGAAGGTACGGGTCTTGGCCCCACGGTTATACACTCTCTGTTGTGCTAACTGTGCTTGGGCCATATGTTCCCTTACAATTGGCATTACCTGTGCAATTCTATCTTGCATCAGGGCGACATGCTCAATCACACTCTTGTGGGGAGAACTCTCACTTTCCCAAGTTTCCCTGGCGATATCCAACAACCCTCTTGGGTGTCTCCCATAGAGCAACTCGAAGGGTGAGAAACTCGTGAGGATTGGGGTACCTCCCTAATGGCAAACATTAAATAGGGAATAAGACAGTCCCAATCCTTTCCATCTCTATCCACCACCTTCTTTAACATTTGTTTAAGAATTTAGTTGAATCTCTCAACCAACCCATCTGTTTGGGGGTGATACACAGATGTACGCATTTGTGTCACTTTGAATAATTTGCACAGCTCTTTCATAATCCGGGACATAAAGGGTGTACCTTGGTCCGTAAGCAGTTCCTTACAAATACCCACGAGGCTAAAAACAAGAGATAGCTCTTTGGCTATGGTTTTGGCCGAGGTATTTTGGAGAGGAATCGCCTCCGGATAACGGGTGGCATAGTCCAATATAACCAAAATGTACTGATGCTCCCTAGCGGACTTCACTATCGGACCTACCAAATCCATTGCGATACGCTCAAAGGGAACCTCAATGATGGTAAGGGGTACCAGCGGGTTACGGAAATGTGGCATAGGTGCTGACTTCTGACACACAGGACAGGAGGAACAATAATTTTCTGTTTCCTTCATGCCCCCAGGCCAATAGAATCTCTGCAATACTCTCTCTCTGGTTTTCTCTGTCCCCAGATGACCTCCAAGTATGTGCCCATGGGCGAACTCTAATACCAACTTCCTGTAAGGTTTGGGCACAACAAGTTGCTCAACGGTTTCTTCTGCCCTTTGAGCCACACAAT
The DNA here is from genome assembly GCA_029206835.1 of Rana muscosa. Lineage (NCBI taxonomy): Eukaryota > Metazoa > Chordata > Amphibia > Anura > Ranidae > Rana > Rana muscosa. Next base: position 201,766,428 of record CM055123.1, read on the forward strand.
ACAGTAGGTGACTTTCCATGATGAAGTACGGGTAAGTGCAGGTCTTATCTGAGTTCACTAACTCGCCATCTATTTTCACTACGTTTTCCCGTGCCTTTATCAGGGTGGGTCGTAACTGTTCTGTGGCAAAATTTTCCTTTTGGACCTCGAGATCAGAAAACTCTACAGACGGCATGTTTTCGTCTGAGGATGTGGGCTCCTCCCCAGTTTCTCGAGTCTCCGCTGCCAATACCGACAAGGGGAATTCTGGAGAGTCCTCACCACTCTCAGAGGAATTCTGGTTATCACCTTCCTGGTATATAGGGGCACCAGTGGGGGGGCTCAGGATAATCCCATAGTTCCCAGAACTTTGGAAAATCCCTTCCCACAATGGCATCATGTGGTAAGTGAGACACTAACCCCACCTGATGAGAGAGGGTACCTTTGGAGGTCTCAAAATATACTGTAGTCACAGGATACTCTTGGGTGTCCCCATGCACACAAATAACAGCTACCTTGTTATTCCCAGAGACCTATGTAGTAACTAATTCAGCCTTTATCAGTGTCACCAGGCTACCTGAATCCAACAACACAACAACATTTCTACCATTAATACACATTTTGCATAAATGTTTCTCAGTTCCCCGAATGGCAGTGCATGCGACTGTCGCAAACAGCGACTGACGTCTGTCCCTTAGAAAGTCATATTGCATGGGTTCGTCCACAACCGGGCAATTTGCCGCAATATGTCCCTCCTGCCGGCAGCGGTAGCAAACAATCCTTTTTGCTGCCTCTTGAGCCCTTGACTTCCCGGGCTGTTCTCGCCAGACATTAGGTAGAACTCCCACCCTCTCACTCTCTCCACCCTCACCCCTTGGAACGATCTTACCCGCCACTGGGGATGGTCTGGTCTTGGGGTGGAAAGTCCGTGAGTCTCTGGAAGAGGCAGTCAGGTTCTCTGTAGCCAAGTACTTCTCCACAATATCCACAAGCTTATCTGCCGTTTCTGGGTCTCCATGGCTTACCCACTTTTGGATGGCAGTAGGAAGAGCTCTCAGGAAGCGATCCATCACAACACGTTCCACAATCTTTGGTGCGGACAAAGTCTCTGGCTGTAGCCACTTCCTGCTCAGGTAAATGAGATCATACATTTGAGATCTGGGGGGTTTACCAAGCCGGAAAGTCCAGTTATGCACATGCTGAGCCCGGACAGCCAGGGTGACACCCAGCCGTGCCAATATTTCAGTTTTTAGCATCACAAAGCCTTTTGCTTGGTCAGGCTCTAGGTCATAATAAGCTTTCTGCGATTCCCCAGTTAACAGAGGGGCCACCAGTCCAGCCCACTGCTCCTTGGGCCACTTTTCCCTTTCAGCAGTCCTTTCAAATGTGGTCAAATACACCTCTGGATCATCCTCTCCAGTCATTTTTGTCAGTAAACGGCTCACCTCAAAGGATGCGGTATTAGAGGAACCACTTGCCTCACTGGTCTGCGGACGTTGCTGCATTAATGTCTCCATTTGTTGTTGTAGTCTCTGCTCTTGCTTCTGCAACAGGTCTATGAAGCGGGCCTCAGATTGCTGCTGGGCTTGTTGCTGAGCTTCCAGACTCTGTTGATGAGCTTGATGATGGGCTGCGAGACTCTGTTGATGGCTTGCTGCGAGGCTGCGAGGCTCTGTTGTTGAGCTGCTGATTGGTATTTGCTAGAGCCAGCTGTTTCAGTATCTCCTCCATGCTGGCCTTTAAAAAAAACTGCCACTGGTTCTCCAACTGTGAGGGGGTTAACTCGGCAGCGGGTGTGTGTGACCCCCTGAATGGGTTGACCACAAAAATTAGGCACAGCAGACAATGATAGGAGGAAAAAACAAAAGGGTGCGGTTTTATTTGAACTATATACAAAAAATATAACAGAAAACAAGAAACACAAAAAGAAAACCTGGTCAACTTGACCGCTCACTATACATCTTGGTGTCCCTAACTAACAACTGGGTACAGCCTTGTGCTGCCCTAGTCCCTAACTCTGTTTTTTTTAAAGTTCTTAGTAATAGCCATACAAGCTTTGTCTCACCGCTCAGTGATCACACTCCCCAGACTATCCACACAGATCTGGTTCCATGTTGGAGCAACTCCCTTAGCCTGCTGGGTGTTTTTGTAGATGACCTAATGAGCCCACCTAATTCAGCTGGGCCCATCAAATCCTCCCAGCAGGACTCCCAGCACTCCCCCTAGAGGTACAAACTGGCATAAAGCCTGAACCTAGGACATATATATACTGTGTCCTGGATGCAACCAGGGAATTTAACCTGCCTGCTGTCACAATGCCTTTAATAGCACTTAAAAGTATGCCACGGCTATTCACCATATAGGCTGATGTTCGGAAGGGAAGCTCGACTGCCAGTGGACTTAGCATTTGGCACCTCTTTAGATTATACCTTGATAGTGTCACACAGAGGATATGTGGACCGCCTGAGGAAGAGTCTGAAGACAGCATATGAGAAAGCCCAGGCTGCCTCAGACACCCGAAACCAGCAAAACAAGCAAAACTTTGATCTACAGGTGAGAGTACATGATTTGCAGCCTGGTGACAGAGTGTTGCTGAGGAACTTGGGCATCCCTGGTAAACGCAAACTGGCTGATCGGTGGAAGTCGCAGCCCTACATCATCTGTAAGCAGTTGCCAGGACTGCCAGTATACCAGATTTGCCCAGAGGGAAGCACAGGCCCACTAAAGACCTGGCACCGGAATCATCTGCTATCTTTATCAGAAGCAGTCCGTATACCCCAACAACCAAATCAACAGCCTACTCAAACCATCTCTCAGCAATTACCTCCAGTAACGAGGTAATCCAGTAATCCTTGCAACCAAACATGGATGCAGAAGACAGTGGGGATGAAGAAATGGGCATGGATTGGCTTTGGCAGTCTACGCTGGCAGAGACTGGCACTCCCCGTTCTCCCAGAGAAGCAGATGCTGGAACCCTCAGACCTGAGGCTCCGGAGTTCATCCCACAGAGTCAACCCTTGGCAAGCCAAGGAGACTTTCCGAGTTCCCCAACTGTAGAGGACATAGAAGCTCCTCAACCTTCTGCAGCATCAGAGGAAGGGGCTACTATACCTGAAACGCCTGAGCCCAAAGAGCACAGAAGAAAGCGAACAATTCGCCCACCAATACGGCTAACATGCGATACTTTAGGCGAAAGTTCTGAAGAAGCGATCCTCACATCTCAGAGAATGCACAGCCTGCCAATCCTTCCCACTACAGGTTTAGTGGAGGGCAACTCCAACTCACCCTCTGACACATCTAGGTGGGCCATCCCAATATCGGTGGCTTGTGGGCAAGACAACCTCACCTCTTATGATAAATGGTAGGAGGTTCCCTTGCCAGGTTCATACGTGCATGCAAATTGCTTGTTTTCTTACATGTACTAACCTGTTTTTGCCTCCCGTTGTATTTTTGAAAGCATGTAACAGGTTGTGGACATTATATGTTGATAGTCTCTGTCCTTCCTTTGGGGAAAGGTTCTTTGGTGGGGGGAGTATGTAGCAGGGAATTTTTGTAATGCAATTTCTCCTTTTGGCCACAAGATGGAGACAGAGAGATGCTGACTTGTTCTTCCAGAAAACTCAAAAGAAAAGCTCACTGAGGTAAAAGGGGAGTGTCAGGAAGTGCTGAACAGTGAGGAGAAGGCTGACAGGACACTGAGGAGAGGAGATTGCTTAAAGGAGAGGGAGATACCAATGCTCAAAAAGTCCAGAGACAGCCACGTGGTTCACTACTATTTAGTCCAGGGACCCTACTCAGTACACCAGCACCACTCAGCTCAGCATAGACGACCCACAACTTTCAGGGATCGGGATACCCATCTCGGTATCAGGTCAGCTGCTGCCTGTTCATCTTGCGAGTTTCCCTATCAGTCATATCGATCAGCCATCAGCAAGAGATCCAGTGCTTTACAACATCGCTAAGAGCATCAGGAACCTGAACAAGCACCTGGGATTATCGTTTTGTCATCGCACCGAGGATTGGTGAGAGGGTACAAACCCAAATTCTTCTTGACACCATACTGACACTGTAAGGAGACATCAATTTCCCTTTTAAGTGTCACGGGATGCTTGTTTGGAAACTACCATCTCTAGTAGTTTGCCCCTTTTTAATCTCTACCTAACGGAACATTCTAGGGGATTACTGCTCCACGCAAGCTTGTTTAAATCTACAAGGGCCCCACCATTTGCTAGCCGAAGACACTAGTATTCTTCACCTCGGGACTTGCAACATTACAGAACTGTGTTTACTGTACTTGTGTAACCCATTCTTTTCTTTGCATGTTTGCTTCTCAAGGGTGTTTGCGGCCCAGAAGGAGCTGAGAAGTTGACAAGTCTTCTCTCCTCCCTCTCAGCGCCTGTGTCAAGGGTATTGTGAGGGGGTTAGCTCGGTAGCGGGTGTGTGTGACCCCCTGGATGGGCTCCCCACACAAAAACAGGCCCAGCAGACGGAGGTTGTGGTTTTCAAGATCAAAAGGTGCGGTTTATTTCTCTATTTACAGTGACAAAAAACACAGCAAAGCAAAAAGAAACATAAACAAAATAAATCCTGGTCAGCTTGACCTCTGACTAAACATGCAGGTTTCCCTAACAACTGGGATCAGCCTGGTGCTGTCCTAGTCCCTAAGTCCCTGGTTTAGTAAATGTCCAAACAAATAGCCACACAGGCTTTGTCTCACCGCACAGGGGTTCACTCTCCCTAGACAGTCCACACAGGTCTGGTTCCAGGCATGAGCAAACACCTAATGAAGCTGGGAGTTTTTATAGAGGCCTTAAACGAGCTGACAAGCTTCAGCTGGTCTCATCAACTCCCTGCCTGCACGACGCCCAGCACTCTCCCTAGAGGTATGAATCATCCATGAGCCCACTAGCCTCAGCTGGGCTTCATCAACTCTCTCCCTAGTTGTATAAGTCGGCATAAAGCCTGAATCTGGGAGAAATATACCTACCCCCCTGGATGCAACCAGGTGACTTTACCTTCCTGCTGTCACATACCCCCCCTCTTGTTTTAACCTTGGGGTTGGAACACCAGCAATCAGGCATTCATGTACTCGAGACAAAGCATCCACATTCCCCATTTGAACGCCAGGGCGATGCTTTACTGTGAAGTTGAATTCCTGTAGGGCCAGGAACCACCTATTTACTCTTCTATTTGTCTCCTTGTTTTGAGCCATCCACTTTAACGGAGCGTGATCCGTAACCATGTCAAAGTGCCTACCTAGCAGATAGTACCGAAGGGAATCTAGAGCCCACTTCACCGCTAAACACTCCTTTTCAACCGTGGCGTAATTTACCTCATGGGACTTCAACTTCCTGCTGAGGTAAATGACTGGGTGCTCTTCCCCGTTCCAGACCTGGGACAATACTGCTCCTAACCCCACATCTGACGCATCACTTTGTACGACAAAGTCTTTAGAGAAGTCGGGTGAGTACAACACTGGCTGGCTACATAAGGCTTGTTTCAAGAATTGGAATGCTGCCTCAGCCTCGGGGGTCCATTTAATCATGACCGACCCTTTCCCTTTCGTCAGGTTGGTTAGGGGCACAGCCTTAGAAGCAAAGTGGGGAATGAAGCGCCGATAATAACCCGCGATTCCCAGAAAGGCTCGTACCTGCTTCTTGCTGTTGGGACGTGGCCAACTCTGGATGGCCTCGACTTTGTTGAGTTGGGGTTTTATTACTCCCCTGCCAATGGTGTACCCAAGATATTTGGCCTCCTCCTGCCCAATGGTACACTTCTTGGGGTTAGCCGTAAACCCTGCTTCCCGGATAGAGTCTAGGACTGCTTGCACTTTTGGCAGATGTGAGGCCCAATCTGTGCTATGGACAATTACGTCATCCAGGTAAGCCGCAGCATACTTCCGATGGGGCCTCAGTATCTGGTCCATTTTCCGCTGGAATGTGGCCGGCGCATTCTGTAACCCGAACGGCATTCTCTTATATTGGAACGCCCCGTCTGGGGTTACAAATGCGGTTTTCTCTTTGGCCGACTTGACCAGGGGAATTTGCCAATACCCTTTTGTGAGGTCAAGAATCGTCATGTATCGAGCTGTTCCCAGCCGGTCGATCAACTCATCTATACGTGGCATGGGGTAGGTGTCAAATTTTGTAACTTTGTTCAACTGACGAAAATCGTTACAAAATCGCCAGCTCCCATCCGGTTTAGGCACCAACACAATGGGACTAGACCAATCACTTTGGGACTCCTCTATCACCCCTAAGTTCAGCATTTTCTGTACTTCCTCCCGTATTGCCTCCCGTCGGGCCTCTGGGATTCGATAGGGTTTTAACTTCACCCTTTCACCGGGCGGGGTAATAATATCATGCTCTACCCCAGATGTTTGTCCCGGCAGCTCAGAGAACACCTCCTTGTTGCGAAGCACAAACTCCTTAACCTCCTGTTGTTGGGGTTGTGACAAGGTGGCTGCTATTCCAACCTCCGGAATCACGCAACCAGTTTGAGCTGGTGACCAAGTTTCTGCGACTAGGGACTCTCTATCCCTCCAGGCTTTCAACAGATTAACGTGATAGATCTGTTCGGGCTTTCGCCTTCCTGGTTGTCTGACCTTGTAATTCACTTCGCTCACTTTTTCCATTATCTCGTAGGGGCCTTGCCATTTGGCAAGGAATTTACTTTCAACCGTAGGGACAAGTACCAATATCCTATCCCCCGGGGAAAAGGTACGGGTCTTGGCTCCACGGTTGTACACTCTCTGCTGTGCCAACTGCGCTTGGGCCAAATGTTCCTTCACGATGGGCATTACCTGTGCAATTCGATCTTGCATCAGGGCGACATGCTCAATCACACTCCTGTGGGGAGAACTCTCACTTTCCCAAGTTTCCTTGGCAATATCCAACAGCCCACTTGGGTGTCTCCCATACAGTAACTCAAAGGGGGAGAATCCCGTAGAGGATTGGGGCACCTCCCTAATAGCAAACATCAAATAAGGAAGTAGACAGTCCCAATCCTTTCCATCTCTATCCACCACTTTCTTCAACATTTGTTTTAGGGTTTTGTTGAATCTTTCAACCAGCCCATCGGTTTGGGGGTGATACACAGACGTACGCAATTGCGTCACTTTGAACAATTTACACAGCTCTTTCATAACCCGGGACATAAAGGGTGTACCTTGGTCCGTAAGCAGTTCTTTACAAATACCCACCCGGCTAAAAACAAGAGATAGCTCTTTGGCTATGGTTTTGGCCGAGGTATTTCGGAGAGGGATCGCTTCTGGATAACGGGTGGCATAGTCCATTATAACTAATATGTACTGGTGCCCCCTAGCGGACTTGATTATAGGACCTACCAAATCCATTGCGATCCTCTCAAACGGGACCTCAATGATGGGTAGAGGGACCAGCGGGCTACGGAAATGTGGCATCGGGGCCGACCTCTGACACACAGGGCAGGAGGAACAATAATTTTCTATGTCCTTCATCACCCCAGGCCAATAGAATCTCTGTAATACCCTCTCTCGGGTTTTCTCTGTCCCCAGATGACCTCCAAGAATGTGCCCATGGGCCAACTCCAACACCAACTTCCTGTAAGGTTTGGGCACCACAAGCTGCTCAACGGTTTCTTCTGCCCTTTTTGCCACCCGATACAGTAGGTCCTTCTCTACGCTGAAGTATGGGTAAGTGCAGGTATTATCTGGGTTCACTAACTCGCCATCTATTTCCACTACGTTTTCCCGTGCCTTTATTAGGGCGGGGTCTTTTAACTGTTCTGTGGCAAAATCTTCCCTGTGAACCTCAAGATCAGAAAACTCCACAGACGGTAGGTTTTCGTCTGAGGAGGTGGGCTCCTCTCCAGTTTCTTGAGTCTCGCCTGCCAATACTGACAAGGGAAATTCTGGAGAGTCCTCACCACTCTCAGAGGAGTTCTGGCTATCACCTTCCTGGTACATAGGGGCACCAGTGGGGGGCTCAGGATCATCCCACAGTTCCCAGAACTTCGGAAAATCCCTTCCCACAATGGCATCATGCGGTAATTGAGATACTAACCCCACTGGATGAGAGAGGGTACCTTTGGGGGTCTTGAAACACACTGTAGTCACTGGATACTCTCGGGTGTCCCCATGCACACAAATAACAGCTACCTTGCTATTCCCAGAGACCTCTGTTTTAACTAATTCAGCAGTGCATGCGACTGTCGCACACAGCGACTGACGTCTGTCCGTCAGAAAGTCACATTGCATGGGTTCCTCCACAACCGGGCAATTTGCTGCAATATGTCCCGTTTGCCGGCAGCGGTAGCAAACAATCCTTTTGGCTGCCTCTTGAGCCCCCGACTTCCCAGGCTGTTCTCGCCAAACCCTGGGCAGAGCTCCCACCCTCTCACTCTCTCCACCCTCACCCCTTGGAATCATCTTATCCGCCCCTGGGGATGGTCTGGTCTTAGGGTGGAAAGTCCGAGAGTCTCTGGAAGAGGCCGTCAGGTTCTCTGCAGCCAAGTATCTCTCTACACGATCCACAAGTTTACCGGCCGTTTCTGGGTCTCCATGGCTTACCCACTTTTGAATGGCGGTAGGAAGAGCTCTCAAGAAACGATCCATCACAACACGTTCCACAATCTCCGGTGCGGACAAAGTCTCTGGCTGTAGCCACTTCCTGCTCAGGTGAATGAGATCATACATTTGAGACCTGGGGGGTTTTCCAAGCTGGAAAGTCCAGTTATGCACACGCTGAGCCCGGACAGCCAGGGTGACACCCAGCCTTGCCAATATTTCAGCTTTTAGCATCACATAGTCTTTTGCTTGGTCAGGCTCTAGGTCATAGTAAGCTTTCTGCGATTCACCAGTTAACAGAGGAGCCACCAGTCCAGCCCACTGCTCCTCAGGCCACTTTTCTCTTTCAGCAGTCCTTTCAAATGTGGTCAAAAATACCTCTGGATCATCCTCTCCAGTCATTTTTGTCAATAAACGACTCACCCCAAAGGACGCGGTATTAGTGGGACGGCTTTCCTCACTGGTCTGCGGACGTTGCTGCATTACTGCTTCCATCTGTTGTTGTAGTCTCTGCTCTTGCTTCTGCAACAGGTCTATGAAGCGGGCCTCAGATTGCTGCTGGGCTTGTTGCTGGGCTGCGAAGCTCTTTTGCAAACCTGCATTTGTCTGCTGTTGATTGGCATTTGCTAGAGCCAGCTGTTTCAGTATCTCCTCCATGCTGGCTTAAAAAAAACTGCCACTGGTTCTCCACCAACTGTGAGGGGGTTAGCTCGGTAGCGGGTGTGTGTGACCCCCTGGATGGGCTCCCCACACAAAAACAGGCCCAGCAGACGGAGGTTGTGGTTTTCAAGATCAAAAGGTGCGGTTTATTTCTCTATTTACAGTGACAAAAAACACAGCAAAGCAAAAAGAAACATAAACAAAATAAATCCTGGTCAGCTTGACCTCTGACTAAACATGCAGGTTTCCCTAACTAACAACTGGGATCAGCCTGGTGCTGTCCTAGTCCCTAAGTCCCTGGTTTAGTAAATGTCCAAACAAATAGCCACACAGGCTTTGTCTCACCGCACAGGGGTTCACTCTCCCTAGACAGTCCACACAGGTCTGGTTCCAGGCATGAGCAAACACCTAATGAAGCTGGGAGTTTTTATAGAGGCCTTAAACGAGCTGACAAGCTTCAGCTGGTCTCATCAACTCCCTGCCTGCACGACGCCCAGCACTCTCCCTAGAGGTATGAATCATCCATGAGCCCACTAGCCTCAGCTGGGCTTCATCAACTCTCTCCCTAGTTGTATAAGTCGGCATAAAGCCTGAATCTGGGAGAAATATACCTACCCCCCTGGATGCAACCAGGTGACTTTACCTTCCTGCTGTCACAGTATATAGATTACTGCCCTTCCATACCTGCAGTTGATAACTATTGAAGGTTGTCTTTCCTAATGTGTTGTAAGTTTCCATATGCTTTAAACCGTGCTAATATATTCAACTTATTTATCACTGCCAGGTGTGTGTCTATTCTTTTTGGTGATAATCCACAGCCAGGATAACAGTATTTACCGTATGTGTCCTTCAATGTGTTTGCAGTAATTTTATTTAACCAGGTGTGTCAGAGGGGCTGAGGTTATTCTTGGAGTTGAGGCGGAGATCAGAGAATCCAAATTCACCAAGCGGCTCCTTCGGGGGTGGCGCTACATATGCTTCTGCTGATTTTCTAAGCATGCATCTATTCTTATTGTCTCAACCTGTATTCTGTATACATTGTGACTTGTTTGCTGTATATGGGATTCTGCATATTTGAAATAAATAAGTAAAAAAATGGTGACTAAAAGATGTATTCTTTAGTAAAATAAGAACTCCATGATAAGCAAGACGCACAGTAATAAATATGTAAGATAAAGACTATTTACCTGTATCTGCTTTTTATTTTCAGATGTACCTTTTGGAAGAATAAAAGTGTTGTGTAAACATTTTAGGCAGTGCAGGAAATGAAGCCTCTCACAATTCCGCTTCTATGGGTTCCAGACAACCTAGGTGCCAGAAGTCACAATGCATGTTGATTTAACACTAAATCCTCCCCAACCACATCCTCTGACCAAACCAAGTAGAAGCAGGCCAGACAAACTCATTTAGACTGTTCAGACCTCTACCACAAACAAGCACACATTCCCGTGAACCTCAGAATGTACTAGCTACTTTTAAACTGGTAACATATAACCCTTAATATTGTCTCAGTAAAACAACCATGCCTGTGAATTATATTCCTGTTTATGGGGCGGGTGGATCTAAGTAGTTGCATATGGCCATTTTATTTAATCATCAATGGTTGTAATGATAATTGTGGTGGAGGAAAGGTTGACATAGACAAAGCATGACACCCAATGATGTTAACAGAAATACTGTACATACTGAAATAAACATGCAAGCAGCCACTACTGGTCTTTCTGAAAATGCTCTCTGCCTGATAATCTCCGGATACAATATCTCTTGAGTTACTGACCTGGATCAAGAACACATATGGAATCTTAGGGTAAAGTCAAAATGTATCATCTGCAAACTAGCTCCTGGTCAGTGACTTGAAAAGTAGGGATGAGCTTCGTGTTCGAGTCAAACCCATGTTCGACTCGAACATCGTCTGTTCGCCGAATTAAAAACATTATGGGCCGTTCGCGCCAAATTTGAGTGGCGCGTCACGACCCATAATTCACTGCGGCATCGCAGTGCATTGCTGGCTGATGATTGGCCAAGCATGCACTATGACCCGCATGCTTTGGCCAATCACAGCGCGGTAAGAACGGAGAGCCATAATTGGCCAAAGCCAGGGTGGCTTTGGACAATCATGGCTCAGAGGAGTAGGTACATGCCCCATACTAGATAAGGCCACCACCTTGGCGGCCTTGTGTAGTGTGTTGGCGTTGGTTAAAAAGAGAGCTTACAGAGAGAGAGAGACAGTGTCATTTATATTGAGTTAGATAGAGCAGGCAGGCGAGTCAGTTAGCTGCAGTTACAGTGTGTAGAGGATATATATGCATCCTAGGTGTTGTATATATATTTATACACTGTATTCAGTTTAGCTAGATCCGTACCTGTTATTCTCTATACTGTGACAGGCAGGCAGGTGATTGTGCTAGCTGCAGTCAGTGTTTCACACAGGGGTTGATTTACTCAAACTGGAAAGTACAAAATATGGTGCAGCTGTGCATTGAAGCCAATCAGCTTCCAGGTTTTATTGCCAAAGCTTAATTGAACAAGCTGAAGTTAGAAGCTAATGGTTACCATGTACAGCTGCACCAGATTTTGCACTCTTCAGTTTTAGTAAATCAACCCCTTAGTGTACTGTGTGCTTTGCATAGCGTTCACCTAAAGCTTACCGGAATACAGTTAGTGGTATTCTCATAATAAAACCACAGGCAGGGAGCTGCATTAATTTCATGTAGTGTACTTATGTCCTTTGCACAGCGTTCACTTAAAGGAACCTGAATACAATTGGTGGTGTTCTCATAATAAAACCACAGGCAGAGAGCTGCAAGTATTTTCAGTTAGTGTACTGTGTCCTCTGCACAGTGTTCACCTAAAACTAACTGAAGACAATTGCTGCTTTTCTCATACTAATACCACAGCAGGCAGTTGATTCTGATAGCTGCATTATCAGTACAGATATATATATATATATATATATATACACACATCCCACCTTTGTGCAGCTACATCTCACTGCAGGCCATTAGTATGTCTGGAAGGCAAACAAGGAAAGGCAGACAGTCACGAGGCAATAAAAGAGGGCAAGCAGGCTCTGTTTCTAGAGGCAACAGTGCTGGTCGTGGACACGGTGCATCCTCATCAGCACATGGTCGTGGGACACGCTTGTCCTTCTTTACGGCAGCTGGCCATGTTGAGCCGCAACATGCCGAAGACTTGGTAGAATGGATGACCAAGCCGTCCTCATCCTCCTCATCCTCTCTCACCCAGGCTCAGGGTACTTTGTCTGGCAAAGCAACTGCCAAAGCGGCCTCTTCCCTCGGCTCAATGGCATCAGTCACTCCTTCCCTAGCCCCACCATGTCCTCCTGAGGAGTCCCCCGAACGGTTTGATCACAGTGTTGGGTACATGCTCCAGGAGGATGCCCAGCGTTTTGAAGGCTCCGATGATGGAACCCAGCTAGAGGAAGGCAGTAACATGGGCCCAGAGAGAGGGGGTAGTAACGTGAGCCCAGAGAGAGGGGGTGCCCAACAAGGACAGCTATCTGTCAGTCATGTTCCCCCAGCTGCACCATACTGCCATACTTGCTCCAGTGATGAGGAGGGAGGGGATGATGAGGTCACTGACTCCACGTGGGTGCCTGATAGGAGAGAGGAGGAGGAGGTGGAGGCACATCTCCAACGAGGCAGGATGCCCTCCAGGGGCCAGCTTAAGGGCATCACACCGCAGAGCTCCGCATGTGCAGGGCGCTGCTGTCTCTGTGCGTTATTCCATAAGTTCTTTGGCGTGGGCCTTTTTTTTAGACGTGTGCAGCAGATTGCACCATTGCTATTTGCAACATATGTCTAAAACGTATCTCGCGTGGCCAAAACATCAGCCGCTTCGGCACCACGTGCTTGACCAGACATATGTCGACCTGCCATGCAGTTCGTTGGCAAGCCTACCTAAAAGACCCACACCAAAGAACAAAGTGGACCTCTCCTTGCTCCTCATCAGCTGGGATCTTCAACCCCACTATACCTTTAGTCCTCTCTGAAACCTGCACTGAGAGGAATGAAGGTGTAGAATTAGGTTTGTCACAGCCAAGTACTTGCGGACAATCTGCTATCGGTAAACCGACGTCCGATTGTACCAAGCAAATTTCCCTGCCCCAGCTGCTGCACCACCGAAAGAAGTTCACTCCCAGCCATCCACATGCCCAGCGGTTGAATGCTAGCTTGCCTAAATTTCTAGCACTTCAACTGCTGCCTTTTCAGTTGGTAGACTCTGCCCCCTTCCTTGAGTTTGTGGAATGTGCGGTTCCTCAGTGGCAGGTTCCCAAATGCCACTTTTTCTCACGGAAGGCGATTCTGGCTCTCTACCAGCATGTGGAAGGCAATGTCTTGGCCTCGCTGGACAGGGCGGTCAGCGGTAAGGTGCATATTACCGCTGACTCATGGTCCAGCAGGCATGGACAGGGACGTTACCTATCTTTCACGGCGCATTGGGTGACTCTGCTGGCAGCTGGGAAGGATGCAGGACAAGGTGCAGTAGTGTGAAAATTGGAAAAAAAATATAAAAGAAACTGCGCTTAAAGTGTACGAATCAAGCTAATGAATTGCCTGAAAAAAGAAAATATTTTAGGAGAAGCAGCAACTAGTCTGAAAACAATCATCAGTGGGTACAAATAAGAAAAAAATATATAGTCGCGCTAACTTATGAAATTGAACAAAAGCCCATCACTGGGTAACTGAAAAAATCCAAATATCAACAGTGATAACATATAAAAAGCTAAATAAAAAGCAATGTATAATCTATGTGAACAGATAATAAACAGAAAATTAACTGTGAATAAAAAATTGGTTATTGTCCAAAAATACTGTAGAGCGGAAGAACCCCTCAAAGTTCGTATTCAAAAATCCATAATGAAAAAAACACCCGTGAGGCGATATCCAAAATTAATAAAGAAATGAAGAAGGAAAGGATTCAGATCTTCTTAGACTTAAATTCGTGACTTTTACCACCACCAGTAGAAGTTACTGCTTACCGAACAGCGATGGTCCCCTATGACGGAGGACCTCAAACAGCCTTAAGTAGTACTCAGTTAAGCCTCCAGAGTGTAGCCAGTGGTAAACCTCAGTTGTTTTAATAGCCCGACAGCTCATAAAACATCATACAGGTATTCAACGTGGACCATGAAAAAAAAGGGGGGGGACCCCCTTTGGGCAGGATACGAGCTTTGTGCTGACGTCACCCTCCATTGCTCGACTTCCACGGACGTGTGTGTGCCAGCGCCAATTGACCGGTCGGCGCTGCGATACTTTTAAGCTGTCTTTTTAACTGCTCTTGTGAGTATGTTTTCATTATTTTAATAAATGTTCACCAAGGATTTTACACTATCTAGTGTCCCCCCCCTTTTTTTTCATGGTCCACGTTGAATACCTGTATGATGTTTTATGAGCTGTCGGGCTATTAAAACAACTGAGGTTTACCACTGGCTACACTCTGGAGGCTTAACTGAGTACTACTTAAGGCTGTTTAAGGTCCTCCGTCATAGGGGACCATCGCTGTTCGGTAAGCAGTAACTTCTACTGGTGGTGGTGAAAGTCACGAATTTAAGTCTAAGAAGATCTGAATCCTTTCCTTCTTCATTTCTTTATTAATTTTGGATATCGCCTCACGGGTGTTTTTTTCATTATGGATTTTTGAATACGAACTTTGAGGGGTTCTTCCGCTCTACAGTATTTTTGGACAATAACCAATTTTTTATTCACAGTTAATTTTCTGTTTATTATCTGTTCACATAGATTATACATTGCTTTTTATTTAGCTTTTTATATGTTATCACTGTTGATATTTGGATTTCTTTCTCGTACATCACGGGACACAGAGCGACATAGTCATTACTAATGGGTTATATAGATACCGTCAGGTGCTGGCACTGGCAACTTCCAAAACCGGAAGTACCCTCCCCTATATAAGCCCCTCCCATCCGGGAGCACCTCAGTTTTTTGCCAGTGTCTAAGGTGTTGGCCAAGAAGAAACATGTGTTTTTCACTGAGCTTGCGTACAGGTTCTTTTGGGCCTCAGTAAGCTATTCCGGATCCGACCAAAAAAGCTTCATAGCTAAACGGTCGGTACCCGGGCCTTGCAGAGAAGAGCAAGGTTTTGCCTGTAATGCTTCTCTTAGGAGAGCTGGACCCTGGGATCCAGAGCTCTGGTCATACCCACGACCAAGATGTTTTCTGTGCAGGGTGCTATACAGGTCCAGGGGAGTGGAATCCTTGGGAACCCGGTCCCTGAAGGTTTGATTACAATGCCTGCCGTGATAGGTGAAGTTTGGGCTTTTGTGGACCAAACAAAGTCCTGCGGCGGGGAACAGGTAAGTGGGGGCCCCCAGGAACTTGGTTCTATTGGGGGACCCCCAAGCCTAATTTGTCTTTCTGTCTGTTACCTAATGGTATTCCCGCAAAATTCTGTGCATGCCTGTAACTACTAAAAAAAAATGTAATAATTTTTAATGGTGGTCAAGAAAAAAAAAAAATTTATATATATATTTAATATATTAGACTGCGGTACCTGTGTTTGTCCACTAGAGGCCGCTGTGGAATGTTTTCTTGTCATGTGGACTAGCTTCTTCTCAGTAGAGCAAAGTCCAGGCAGATGGTGAGTTCTCTTATAGGAAACTGCTTCCTCTGCCATGTTGCAGTGCTTGTCCATCCCCCGGCCTGCGGCAAAGAGGGGCCCTGGCTCCTGTCCCTTGTTACCATATTTGAAATTAGCGCCGAAGGCGCACGTGCCCGCGCGCGTGCGCGTGCACGCGCCTCTATATATAGAGGTGAGCCGGGAAAGGGGGCGGAGCCTGGGGGATGACGCTCTGTGCGCGCCGCAGCGCTTCTGCGCATGTGCGGGCGTCCCAGCAGTTTTAAAAAAACCACAATATTGTAGTGAGCTGGCTATGAAGTACAGAGACAGAGCTGGCAACATTTAAAGGCATACAGCAAGCGGTTGATACAGGCATCCCCTAGAAAGGCACATTAGTAGACACCAACTGTGATATAGCAGCAATTGTGCTAGACTATTCTCAGTAAAAGTGGTGTATTACGGCTGGAATACCTCAGCTTTAGGCTTAGGAATATGCCGTCCAGAAGCTCCGGAACTGAATCTTCCAGGAAGCGAAGGGGGTCTCATCGGGCTCGGAGGATCTTGGGCATACTCCTGCTGCACCAGTCTCCCCTGAAGTTCAGAGGTAAGTGACCGTAGAGACCCCGCAGGGGTACTTGGTACTGTGGCTGTCCTCAGTCACCTGCTCCTGTGTATGTAACAGAGGAGGTTTTTTCCTCAGCTCTGGGAGGATTAGAGAGAGATTGTCAACATTTATCGCTGCCTCCCTGTCAGGGAAAGCACGCCCGATCTCCGTCTCCTCCTTCAGAGTGCCTGTTAACAGAGCAACAGTCCCATACAGGGATCGACCTGCCTGAAGGGGATCAGGATGAGGTTGATTCTGTTATAGAGGAATCAACAGTGGGGGAACCTTTTCTCAGCATCTCAAGCTGAAAGATTATGGGTTCAGTCTCTGACTAACATGGTCCGATCAGCATTTAAAAATGCACCTTGCGGAACCATCAACCACTACTGTATCCTCGTTGGGGTCGCTAGAAGCCCCCAGACTGTTTGTTCTTTTCCACTTCACCATTTACTGAAAGGGCTCATTTACCAGGATTGGGAACGTCCTGAGAAAATATTTATTCCCCCAAGAGATTTCCTGTGGTCTATCCCATGGAGGATAAGTTCATAAAAAAAAAAAAAAAATGGAAGGTCCCTACAGTGGACGCAGCCATCTCTTGTATGTATAAATCACTGACATGTCCAGTGGATAATGTCCAAATGTTCAAGAACCCAATAAATAAAAGATTGGAGTCCGTATGAAAATCTGCTTGGTGATACAACCAGCAGTAGCAGCTATTGGGGTCTGCTAAGCAGTGAAGGATCAGTTGAAACAGGTCTTGAGGGACTTGACAGATCAGCAGGCTTTGCCCTAGCTGATCTACCTAGAGCCTTAGGCTTTGCGGTTGACGCCATAGAGGATTCAGTCCATCAGGCCTCCCGCCTTACGCTGTCTATAGTACATATGCGTAGGCTCCTATGGCTCAAAAACTGGTCTGCTGAAGCTCCCTGTAAAGAATGGCTGGTTAGCGTCCCATTTCATGGTGAACGCTTATTCAGGGAAAACCTGGACAAATATATCCAGAAAATTTCCAGCGGTAAAAATACGCTCTTGCCGGTTAAAAGCAGAGTTAGAGGTCCCTCTTTAAGAGGCCTGCTTCTCCAGTCCCTGGGGCATCGGCTGTGTAACAGTTCCGATGGCCTCCTCGGTCAAATCCCGGGGGTAAAAAACAGGGACAGTAGCAGGGTAATGAGAAACCCTGGGTCAGGGGAGGTACAAAACCTCCCCCAAAGTTAAATTCATTGAAGCCCCCACTCAGTCGGGTGGGGGGAGGACTCCAGTTGTTCGCAAGAGACCTGGCGGGACACGATCAAGACAGATAGGTGCTCTCCGCAGTAGGTTTGGGATACAGTTTGGAGTTAAAAGACTCTCCTCCTTCCCATTTTTGAGGTCAAACGTGCCAAGGGATCCCCGGAAGAGAGAGTCCCTCCTGTTGGCACTAGAACAACTATTGCTCCAAGGAGTAATTATGGAGGTTCCCCTGGAAGAATGAGGGTTCGGGTTTTACTCAAACCTCTTTACAGTCCCGAAGCAAACGCGGACGGGAGGCCCATATTAATTCTAAAAGGGCTATACAAATTCCTGTATATCAGGTCTTTCCGATGGAGTCGATCCGATCGGTGGCCACTGCCCTACAAGGGGAGGATTGGTTAGCCACGATCGACATCAAAGATGCTTATTTGCACATTCCCATCTTTCCAGTCCACCAAAAATTTCTACGCTTTGCAGTAGAAGGGCGCCATTTTCAGTTCAGAGCCTTACCCTTTCGGTTTGGCCACAGCACCACAAGTGTTTACAAAAATTCTGGCCCTTTATTGGCCAATCTAAGAACACAAGGTGTAATGATAATGGCATATCTGGATGACTTGTTGCTGATAGACCACTCAGTGAAAAAACTAGACGTGGTCGTTCACAAGACGATCAAGTATCTGGAATCTCACGGTTGGATTATCAACCGAGACAAGTCAGCCCTAAAAACCAGTCAAAAGTCTGGAATACTTGGGGCTAAGGTTGGATTCAGGCCAGAGAAAAATATTCTTGCCTCGAGGAATGGTGTTGTCTTTGAAAGATTTGATCCACTTAGTGGGTACAAAAAAGACAGCCGTCCATACGCCTGTATATGAGGCTGCTGGGAAAAATGGTGGCATCATTCGAAGCAGTACCCTACGGTCAATTCCATTCAAGGAATTTGCAAGGGGCCATACTGTCAGCCTGGAACAAAAAAATTCAGGCCCTAGACTTACAATGTCCTTGTCCCCTTCCGTTCGCAAGAGCCTCCGTTGGTGGTTGGTTCCCCAGAATCTGGAAAAAAGGAAATCCTTCAGTCCGATTTCTTGGAAGGTGGTCACTACAGATGCCAGCCTTATAGGCTGGGGAGCAGTACTGGAGCAATAGTCTCTCCAGGGCAGATGGTCGGATGCAGAAAAGGCCCTGCCCATCAATCTCTTAGAGATACGAGCAGCCCGGTATGCCCTAGTAGCATGGACATCCAAACTCCAAGGGTCCCCTGTCAGAATTCAATCAGACAATGCCACAGCAGTGGCATATATCAATCATCAGGGGGGCACCAGGAGTCGTGCAGCCCAGAGGGAAGTAAATTACATCCTGAAATGGGCAGAAAAAATATGTCCCAGCCATATCTGCGGTATTCATTCCAGGAGTGGAGAATTGGAAGGCGGACTTTCTAAGTCGCCAGCAATTAGGCCCAGAGGAAGGGTCCCTTCACCCCGAGGTTTTCTGGACAATATGTCAGCGGTGGGGAACATCGGATGTAGATCTTCTAGCATCCAGATTCAACGCAAAGGGGGACAGGTTTGTCTCTCGGACAAGGGATCCCCTAGCTTGCGGCTCGGATGCCCTAGTGTTCCCTTGGGATCAGTTCAAGCTGATATATGCATTCACACCGCCACAATGGTTACCTCGATTACTCCGCAGAATCAGGGTAGAAAAGAAACCAGTGATTCTGGTGGCTCCAGCGTGGCCCCGAAGAGCGTGGTACGTGGAGATTGTAAAATGTCAGTGGGGAGTCCTTGGACTCTCCCACATCGTCCGGACCTGCTTTCGCAAGGACCGATATACCACCCTTCCTTACCAGCCCTAGGTTTGACGGCCTGGCTATTGAAGCCCACATTCTAAAAAAGAGAGGGCTCTCTAATTCTGTGGTATCTGCCATGATCAATGCCAGGAAGCCGGTATCCAGGCAGATCTACTATAGAATCTGGAAGGCGTACATCGCCTGGTGTGAAGCCAAGAAATGGCATCCACGTAAGTACGTAATAGGTAGGAGTCTGGACTCCCTACAATGGGCTGTAGATAGGAAGCTTGCCTTGAGTACTATCAAGGGTCAGATTTCGGCCTTGTCAATATTTTTTCAAAGGCCCTTGGCTTCGCATTCACTAGTCAAAGCCTTTATACAAGGAGTGATGCGTATTAGTCCTCCGGTTAATATTCCCATATGTCCATGGGATCTAAACTTGGTTCTGTCGGTTCTACAGAAACAACCATTTGAACCATTACAGCATATTTCTTTGGTTCTTCTCACCAGGAAATTGATTTTTCTAGTAGCCATTTGTTCGGCTAAAAGAGTGTCGGAATTAGCAGCTATGTCCTGTAGGGAGCCATATCTGGTTATCCATAAGGACAGGAGTAGTGTTACGTCCTCATCCAGCCTTTTTTCCTAAGGTGGTATCGAGGTTTCATTTGAACCAAGATGTGGTTCTTCCTTCTTTTTTCCCCAAACCTACTTCGGTAGAGGAAAAGTTATTGCATTCTTTGGATGTAGTAAGAGCAGTTAAAGCTTATCTAAAAGCCACTGCTCAGATTCGCAGAACGGATACTTTGTTTATTCTGCCGGAAGGCCCCAGAAAGGGTCAGGCAGCGTCAAAATCTACTTTAGCCAAGTGGATTCGACAGGTCATTATGCAAGCTTATGGCTTGAGAAGGAGACCGCCTCCGTTCAAAGTTAGAGCGCACTCCACGAGAGCAGTTGGAACTTCATGGGCAGTGCATCACCAGGCCTCCCTGGCTCAAATCTGTAAGGCCGCAACATGGTCTTCGGTCCACACGTTTACTAGGTCCTACCAGGTGGACGTTAGAAGTCAGGAGGATGTCGCCTTTGGGCGCAGTGTGTTGCAGGCCGCAAAAGATCCTCATGTCTGATAGCGCTCAGCTTATATATGGTGTATCCCCTCCCTCATTTGGCATTGCTTTAGGACATCCCATTAGTAATGACTATGTCGCTCTGTGTCCCGTGATGTACGAGAAAGAAAATAGGATTTTTATAACAGCTTACCTGTAAAATCCTTTTCTTGGAGTACATCACGGGACACAGAGCTCCCGCCCCTCTTTAGGGACACTTATTGCTTTGCTACAAAACTGAGGTGCTCCCGGATGGGAGGGGCTTATATAGGGGAGGGTACTTCCGGTTTTGGAAGTTGCCAGTGCCAGCACCTGACGGTATCTATATAACCCATTAGTAATGACTATGTCGCTCTGTGTCCCGTGATGTACTCCAAGAAAAGGATTTTACAGGTAAGCTGTTATAAAAATCCTATTTTTTTCAGTTACCCAGTGATGGGCTTATGTTCAATTTCATAAGTTAGCGCGACTATATATTTTTTTCTTTAAGGTGCAGTAGTGTTGGAGGTTGTTCTGCCACCACGCCTCCAAAATGTTACTACTGGTGATTCTGACACACCTCTCTCCTCCACCCCCTCCTCTTTTTCTTCCTCCATGGCCTCTACCTGTGCTTTGTCCTTGGAACCAGCGGTGCCCCGTAGGCGGTCAAGGGGCTACGCAAGTACGCAGGCAAAAATATGCCACGTGGTGCTTGAGCTGGTGTGCTTGGGGGACAGGAGCCACACTGGGGCAGAGATTCTGTTAGCTCCGCAGGGGCAGGCTCAGAGGTGGTTGATGCCACGCCAGCTTAAGCCAGGAAAGGTGGTTTGCGACAATGGCACCAACCTCCTCTCCGCCCTCGGACAGGGACAACTGACCCATGTGCCCTGTTTGGCTCACATCCTTAACTTGGTGGTGCAGCGGTTCTTGGGCAGGTACCAGGGCTTACAGGAGGTCCTGAAACAGGCCAGTAAACTCTGTGGGAATTTCAGCCGGTCATATAATACCAGTGCTCGGCTGGCTGACCTGCAAAAGGATTACAACCTGCCTAAGAACTGCCTAATCTGTGACATGCCCACCAGGTGGAACTCGACGTTGGCCATGCTGCAGTGGCTGCACACGCAGCAGAGGGCCATCAATGAGTATCTGTTGCAATATGGCATCATGACAGGGTCAGGGGAGCTTGGATTTTTTCCCCACGCCAGTGGGCCATGATCAGGGATGCATGCACTGTCCTGGCACCATTAGAGGAGGCCACGAGGATGGTGAGCAGTGACAGTGCATGCATCAGTGACACTGTCCCTCTTGTCCACCTGTTGGAGCACATGCTGCATGGAATAATGGACAGGGCACTTGAGGCAGAACAGAGGCAGGAAGAGAAGGACTTCCTTACCTCCCAAGGCCCCCTTTATCCAGACAGTGTTCCTGCTGGCCCGGCTATCACACAGGAAGAGGAGGAGGAGGATTGTGTCAGCATGGAGGTGGAGACTAGCACTCAGCATCAGCAGCAGTCTTCAAGGGATTAATTACAGTCCCAAGACACCCGTGGACTTGTACGTGGCTGGGAGGAGGTGGCTGCGGATCATGCCGTCCTCAGTGACCCAGAGGACTCTGCACCGAATGCCTCAGCAAACCTACGCTGCATGGCCTCCCTGATCGTGCAAAGCCTGCGGAAGGATCCTTGTATTTGTGTGATCAAGGAGAGGGATCATTACTGGCTAGCAACCCTCCTTGATCCACATTACAAGGTTAAGGTTGCAGACCTTATCTTGCCATCGCAGAGGGAACAGAGGATGAAGCATTTTCGGGAGGCCTTGCAGAAAGGTCTGTGCAACGCGTTCCCAGAGACTGGGAGGTTACAAATTACTGGTCCTGGACAACGTGTTGCTGAGGCTTTGGTCAGTCAAAGAAGGAGCGGTGGAGAAGGTGGCCGTCTGACCGAGGCGTTCAGACAATTTTTTAGAACGCAACCCCAAGGTATGATCGGTTCCAGCAACCATCACTAGCGTCTGGTTTACATGGTGCAGGAATACCTAGGGGCAAGATCAGACTTGGACACCTTTCCCACCGAAAATCCTCTGGGTTACTGGGTCTTGAGGATGGATAACTGGCCAGAGCTTGCACAGTATGAAATTGAGCTACTGGCCTGTCCTGCATCCAGCGTTCTTTCGGAACACACATTCAGTGCTGCTGGAGGCGTTGTAACCGATCACAGGGTGCGCCTGTCCACCGACTCGATCGATCGACTGACCTTCATAAAAATGAATCAGTCTTGGATCACCACCAGCTCACCACAAGCACCTGATGCTGATGTAGCCAAATATTGTTTTGGAAATGTCAGATCCCTTCAAGACTGCCTATGCTGATGCTGAGTGACTATCCTGTTATGCTGAGTGACTATCCTCTTCCTCCTCAATGATCATGCTGATAGCTTGTAAGAACATTTTTGGTTCTGGGCACCGCCACCAGTGGCTAAGGCCCAATTTTTCAGCCCCTGTTTAACAGGGGCATGTATTTACAATTTTTGATGCAATGCTTTACAGCAGAGCTCATTGCTGCGCTCCAAGTACAGTATCTGTGAGGGGTTGCAGTGTTGTGGCACCAGTGCCTAATGTTGTGGAATTCCTAGGCTGTTTGCAGAGCACACAGCCTATATTTCCTGTGCTCTATAAGCACACACTTTAGATTCATCTTTTTGCAATAATGCTATCTTTAGCCTAAGTTTGCTAAAGATCCACTCACCGTTCATTCCATCATTCAATCAAGGAAACCACCAACACAGGTCTTATGGTCAAGTCATCTCAGAGCAGAGCGTCCCTGGGATAGCCAGCTCTCTTTATTTATAGTAAACATGAGTAACAAAAGAAGGTGTGGCTTCACAGAACAGCCATTCAGACATTTTGTATATTTTCAAAAGAACCAATCACAGACATGTTTAAATTCAAATATAATCCCAGCAGTGACGTGTGCAAACGGATGTGTACAGGGGTCATGCTTTCTGTGAGACAAAGGAACAGTAGAAAGCATGGCTTTGTACAAAGCCGTGTGCAAATCAACTCACTGCTACCAATGACGGAAACTACATGACAATTATGCCTCAATGGACCACAATTATTTTATAGTTATGCTACCGTTCCTGTGGACACAGATATGTGCGCTCAGAGTCATTTAACGCCCCCCACCAGGGGCTGGCCAGTTCCCCCAACGGGGCGCAAAACAACATCTCTAAATGCAGCAAACATCGCTGTTTCCACAGGAAGATTTTCCCGCCACCGATCTTCCACCAACGTCTGTATGTGCAAATACGCTCAGATGAGCGCATTACAGCAAAACTAACACTGGGGGGACATCTGACAACATACATTAATACATTTCCATAAAAATCTCCACAACAGTCCTCCCTTTTTTGTCATATGCACCCCATGTGTCCATCGATGAGAGTTGATCTGCTTCTTACACCTGGAAATGAATCAGTCCTTAGTCCATAAAAAGGAAAACACGGCTTGACATGTAGACTCTACTCTTCAGGGGAATGACTTATAAAGGAGGACACGACATGGTGAGCTGTAGTAATCGCTGATCCGTCTGTGATCCTCTGTGTCTTGTATGTGGGTCCGGTTTCGGGGCGTCTCATCAAGGAAACTCTGGTCACGCGTCAAATCAGGCAACAGGAGCACCTCGTCACGACATAGAAAGAATAGAAATAAAACGACATGAGTATATATATTCCCACTTCCTTTAACCACGATCCGCTGTAAAATAAAAATTTGATCCCCAAAGATTCCCAGACCTTTAAAATAGACTCCCAACCTTCACTTAGCTACAGCTCTGGCTTCAACAATTACATGAAGAACCCTATCCTTAACGGATGAGAATTGTTCAATCGTATCCCAAGCCTGAGCCCCCCCCCACCTTGTACATGCAGGACCCCATGCCCAGACCTGGTCGGGATTGGTGAACAAATCCCTTCTAGCTGTCCCTGCCATTCTTAATTTCCTGCGCCATCAGATCCTCGCGATCGGCCGCGACCTAAAATGTTGGGACAGCTTCACCATCACGCATGAACCTCTTGCTTTGGGGGAATTACCTTTATAAGCTGCAGATCCGCATAAACACCAAACTAAAGTTCAAACACACTTGTGGGCTGCCTAGATACCCAAACTGACAAGAGGCAGAGCCATTAAAACTAAAACCAATTTTACCCTCTAAAAATGCATCGTTAGATTCTATTGACAAGTGTCTGTCTGGGGTCTTCACTAGTTTGTCAAAACTCCTCATACCCAAAATAACATCATAAATAGCATGTACCGCTGTCATCGCTGGGGACTAAAACTCCTCATACCCATAATAACATCATAAATGGCATGTACCGCTGTCATCGCTGGGGACTAAAACTCGGTGAAGACTCAGAACAGACCATCGGTCCTGTTCGCTTTCTGAGCTAGTCAGGACATACACTTTAAATAATAACTTGGGATGCTTTTCACCGTTACCCTCGCTAAAATTTACTAAACAACAAAAATATAAATAAACAAAGATACTCCTCATTCTTTGGTGTGGTTGAGCCGCTTCTTGCAGTGGTTGGCGTGGTCTCATCCCTCAAGCTTCTTTACAACGACCCAGTCACCTGGTTGGAAAGAATGTAAACTGATTATTAAGTCAGGGTCCGGGAGGGACTCGTGAAAACCTTTTGGTGGACATTTTGAAGTTCATGTCACAACGATCGCACCCACCCCATCAGCCTAGAATATAAGTGACAGCTAATGAGGAGAGTACGACCCTGATTTTGATTGACCTCCAAACAACCCTCATATGACAATAACCCAGACATCGGGACTGTGGTCACTGCATAACCTGTGCGTGGCTTACAATACCTGGAACCACTGACAAAAGGTTCTTAGCCTCTGGGATGGGAACCTACTTCACCAGACTGCTGCTTGCCGATTCAAATTCTATCAAAGAAAGACAGTCTTGGCACAAACTTGGTTAGAATTACAGAGGTTATTATTAGTTTGAAAAAAAAACTGTCACTCTTACATTTATCACTTCTCCCCCCTTTTCTTCCTCATTACAGACTGAAGGAAGAAATGCGTGGTGCAGGAAAAAAGAAACAATGAAATAGCCTATGATACTTTTACCGCCTTAGACTCATATTTATCCATATGTACAGCTGTCTACATACACCTGTTCTCTGTGTACAAACTCCTTGGACCTGAAAAATACTTATAAGCAAAATCATTACTCTATCCTTCATATTTAACCTGCAAAGAATGGAAAATAATAATGACATTCCTGTACATTGGTAAATTGTCAATGACATTCTTTCAAAACTGATTCAAACAAAACCCTCTGTAACCCTTACTTTTCCCGTTCCTACAAAAATACAACAGCCGCGACGCATCGAAGGATCGCCGCGGTAAGTTCGAACATATTCACGTTACTACATATAAACACTCAGATACAAACGTGGGGGAGATACTTCATAGTTTCCAAAACCAAAAATTAAAAAAAACAAACAGCCAGAATTCTCCCTTCACTCTTTCAGCAATAGAAAAAAATACAATGGGAATATGAGAGCAACTCGAGAAGCTTGCATGGACCAGCCATACAAAGTTCAAACAAACGGGCATGAGACTACACCTCCATCAACACTCATCATTACCGATTTCTGAAGCCGCAGCTTAACTACATCCATTCCAGAGGGATACCCAAAATAGTATCCTTGGACCACCTATGTTAATCTTTTTGGGGTTCAAAGGCCTTTGCCCCAAAACTAGGCTTCGTGCACTGTGTGACCGTCTGACTATGGGAAGCCTCCATTCCTTCCCTTTTCACAGACCTCCTTGTGTCCATGGCGATTCGAATCGGCTTTTCATCTAAAACCTGCGTCCAGGTTAAACCGTTGCACCCATTTTCGGAGATCACCACCCGGTGTCTTCTTATACGGTGAATTGCAGAACTACAACCACTATATGGTCAAGTCCTCCAACTAGAAACCCTAACCGAGGCGTCAACTCTATGGCTTGTTGTCCCAACACTTTTGGAACTACAGCAACAACCACAGATCAACCCCCGAATTAGGCCTCTACCCCTCACAGTGCATGCATACACAAGCATTTTCCGCTATACACCCATACACTGCGTTGTCAGACTAAACCACACAGAACACTTACACCAGTTTACCACCTGCAGAACAATGTGGCTTCTCTCTGTATCTAGATGATAAAATAATGGTGATGCCGACTGTTTGCTCTCTACTCAAAACTGTATTTCAGTATAAAACTTTACAAAACTGGAACAAAATATAAAAAAACACTTAAATGCCAAAATGCTTTCCATTTTCCTTCCAAGCACAAATCTCATTCAGACAACCCCAAGCTCCTCCCACCAACTTTCTGCTGATATATAAATGCTGAAAAGAAACTTCCGGTTATGCTCAGCTACTTAAAAAAACCAAACTGGTTTATTTACATATCAATTGTTCAGGAAGAGGGAGGGGGAGGGGAGGCCTTAGCCTTGTCTATCAAGACTCCAAAAAAATCCATGGCTACACATTATATATTTCAACCATTTAAAACCTTGTCAAGGAAATGATGGAGTAAAACCCCCCTTTGCAAATGGGAGGGAATCCCCCCTGACCCACATTCCCTGGAAGTCAGACCATAAGTTGGGACTCAAAATACAAACTCCTGCCAAAAGATGGCTATACAGTACAAGTTCCAAAAAATAAATTGCTCTCTGGGAAACTCCCAAATATTTAAACATAAAAACACATCATTGTACAAAAACTCTGTTAGTCTTACAATCTATCAAAATTCAGTGTAAAGTGAAGTTTTTCTTAAAACCAAAATCCAATGCAAAAAAAACCGCCGCGCATATACTGCAAAGTCAGCTGACCCTGCAATAGCTTACATTCACTTAAATGAAAACAGAGAAACCTTTCTCCTAACACCATCTGCATGGAGTTTGCATGTTGTCCCTGTCTCTGCGTTGGCCTCCTCCCACACTCCAACTGCTGGTAGGTCAGCCAGATCCCATCCATAAATAGGCCCCAGCATGTGCGTGTGTCCGCAAGCACGTTGTGGCCCCTCGGGGTAAAACCGCGCTATTTTAAGATACCTCTCAACTCACCTCAAAAGGTGATGCTTAGAAAAGCAATTTAAACCAGCGAATTCATTAAACAAAAAACAGTCTCTCAATATGTCCCCCTGGTGTCTCACTACTCTTCCCAGCAGTGCACAGGTCAAACTGTAAACGCATAAAACATAAGAAAACTGCGCCGATCAACAAATGCCAATACAGCATATTCAGGAGCCGTGTTTGCTAAACTGGAACTTCCTATCTCAAACTGTAAACGTCTCTCAAAATGGCCGACAAGCCAGGACTACAAAATGGTGGATGACCCACCACAGCACCTCATGGACAACAAAAATTGCGCCATTGACGCATGCAATTTTTCACGCCAAAACCAGCATGGGACGTCACAATGAACACCACATTGGTTCCCCTACACAAAGAAAAACACAAATTGCCTCCACCAGGTTCCACGCAGAAAAGATCGCACTATATTCGCACCAAACATCAAAATCTGCCCCAAAGGCTGAGAAATTCCACCAGCGAAATAGCAGACGAATGCCACATGGTATAGTGCCCAAAAGAAAGGTGGCTGCACCTTCCCTTATAGGATACCCACAGGCTAAGGAAAAACTGTGCCTCAAAATGGCAGACAAACCTGCAAGGCTAACAAAAGCCAAGAATGGCGCCATTACTTTTTCCCGCCAAAACCAGCATCTCTTTAAAAGAAAATCAAAAATGTTTTTCTCCACAAAGACTGACTACACCATTGAAACTTTTCTAAATTATCATCAAAATCCACTGAAAAAGGTGTCAGCTACACTCTACAAGGACCACATGTACACTTACACACTTAGCCTCCCTTTTGCCAACTAAACAGCACATTCAATAAATGTGAGTTACATGACAATATTAAAAACATATTCATTTCTCTAAGTTCATATACTCTGAGATATTCACCACTTTTCTCTACCTAAAGTTCACACACACAGTGGCCTCAGCTTCCATAACAAAGCCATTGCAGAGACATACCTCCTCAATGCTAGCATCCAAAACAACCTGCAACCATTCAAAGGGCGTATTCCTTTCAACAAACAGCTACTATTGTCTGGCTTCCAACAATGCTTGGCCACTTGAATATGCGGCAGGAATTTTCAACTTTAAAACCAAACACTTTTGTTAAAATATTTTTACACTTATGGGGACATGTGTCTTTGTCCCCTACAAAAATCACAATCTAACCATTTCTATTTTTCATAGAAATCACAAACACCACACACATACAGTATATTGTTGCTTGTAACATCAGATCATCTCTCAGGGCGTTTCCACTACAAAACTCCTGCATGCTATTTACAGAAAGTCACTAAACCTCATGGCTTATGGCTCAATGCAGTGGCCATCTTTAACAAGGCCGCCAATCTCAGTGTAGGCTGCATGAAATACCACAGCTATACCTTCATTTCATACACAATATACAGTCTCCATCAGATCATCTCTTACACAACTTCAGTCACACTTATGGGGACACATGTCCTGCATCACACAAACAATCTAATCACACACAGGCATACACAAACAAATTCACAGGCCTACGATCCATAACAAAATCACACACACACATACGATTCGCAGACATACATACGCACACATACACACGCTGCAAACTTAAAGCATTATTTCAAAAAGACAAAAAAAATGTTCTTTTAAAGAGTAGAGCCCCCCACATCGGAACGTAGATCCACTCTTCCCCCCATCTCGATCCGATGTCCAAAGGGACTCCATCTATTCCCAAAAATCCTGGCCCGCCATTCTGTTGTGGAATTCCTAGGCTGTTTGCAGAGCACACAGCCTATATTTCCTGTGCTCTATAAGCACACACTTTAGATTCATCTTTTTGCAATAATGCTATCTTTAGCCTAAGTTTGCTAAAGATCCACTCACCGTTCATTCCATCATTCAATCAAGGAAACCACCAACACAGGTCTTATGGTCAAGTCATCTCAGAGCAGAGCGTCCCTGGGATAGCCAGCTCTCTTTATTTATAGTAAACATGAGTAACAAAAGAAGGTGTGGCTTCACAGAACAGCCATTCAGACATTTTGTATATTTTCAAAAGAACCAATCACAGACATGTTTAAATTCAAATATAATCCCAGCAGTGACGTGTGCAAACGGCTGTGTACAGGGGTCATGCTTTCTGTGAGACAAAGGAACAGTAGAAAGCATGGCTTTGTACAGAGCCGTGTGCAAACCAACTCACTGCTACCAATGACGGAAACTACATGACAATTATGCCTCAATGGACCACAATTATTTTATAGTTATGCTACCGTTCCTGTGGACACAGATATGTGCGCTCAGAGTCATTTAACGCCCCCCGCCAGGGGCTGGCCAGTTCCCCCAACGGGGCGCAAAACAACATCTCTAAATGCAGCAAACATCGCTGTTTCCACAGGAAGATTTTCCCGCCACCGATCTTCCACCAACGTCTGTATGTGCAAATACGCTCAGATGAGCGCATTACAGCAAAACTGACACTGGGGGGACATCTGACAACATACATTAATACATTTTCATTAAAAATCTCCACAACACTAAGGCCCAATTTTTCAGTCCCTGTTTAACAGGGGCGTGTAATTACAATTTTTGATGCAATACTTTACAGCAGGGCTCATTGCTGCGCTCCAAGTACAGTATCTGTGAGGGGTTGCAGTGTTGTGGCACCAGTGCCTAAGGCCCAATTTTTATGCCCCTGTTCAACAGGGACATGTAATTACAATTCTTGATCTAATAATTCACAGCAGGGCCCATTCCTGCACCCACCAAGAGTAACTGTGAGGGCTTACAGTGTTGTGGCAACACCACCACCACCAAAGGCCCAATTTTTCCTACCACTGTTCAACAATGGCATGTAATTACAATTCTTGATATAATAGTTCACAGCAGGGCATTCCAGCACCCACCAAGAGTAACTGTGAGGGCTTACAGTGTTGTGGCAACACCAACACCTAAAGGGCCAAATTTCTGCAGAGTATATACGGCAGGCCCCTACTTTCAAACATCCAACTTACAAACGACTCCTACTTGCAAACGGAAGGAGACAACAGGAAGTGAGAGGAAATCTACCCCTAGGAAGGGAAATTCTCTCCTGTAAGAGTTAATATGGAAAAAGGTGTCTCCTCTCCACTGATGCTTTATCACCAAGCCTTGTTTCAATAAAAAAACCAAATTTTCAAAAAGCATTTGTCATTGGGATGCAAAGTGAGGTGAAATGTTCTGAACAGGTTCACAGGCAGCAAAACAAATGTTACAGGGGTGATAACCATTCCCTATGTTTTCCAAAAAGATTAAAAATAGATTTTTTAGCTGGAGCTACACTTAAAATATGTACCTGTTCCAAATTACAAACAGATTCTACTTAAGAACAAACCTACAGTCCCTGTCTTTTTTGCACCGCCTGTATACTGCTGTTCAGAGTATATAGGGCCTTTTTTTAATTTGGGTGCGGGGTTCCCCTTAATGTCCATACAAGACCCAAAGGGGCTGGTAGTGGGCTGGGGGGGGGGGGGGTGTTGGGGTACCCATGCCATTTTTCTCAATAATTTTCATTCATATTGCCGGGACCAGACATTACATTAAAGCCGCAAGCAGTTTTAAATTCCTTTTTTTCCTTTAGAAATTTAATTTTGCGCAGGGACAGTTCTAAACACGGGAAACACGTGCCACTTCACAGGCATACTTTAGACACCCCCCAGGTACGATATTTAAAGGAATATTTCACTTTTTTTCTTTCACTTTAAGCATCATTAAAATCACTGCTCCCGAAAAAACAATAGTTTTTAAAACTTTTTTTTTGCATTGATACATGTCCCCTGGGTCAGGACCCGGGTCCCCAAACCCTTTTTAGGACAATAACTTGCATATTAGCCTTTATAATTAGCACTTTTGATTTCGAACGTTCGAGTCCATTGTATTTAATAGGATTCTAAAGTTTGCGCAAACTTTCGGTCCGTTCGCAGGTTCTGGTGCGAACCGAACCAGGGGGTGTTCGGCTCATCCCTATTGAAAAGTAATGAGGTCACTGGATCATCAGGACAGCCAAGGGAACTAGCAACTACAGAAGGAGAGGAAAGCAGTGGCAGTCTCCATATTTTCCAAATGGATGTGTTCTTTAGTACATGTTCTGTCTCAACTACAAAGCAATAAAGTTAATCTCCAGGTTGATGTAGGCCTTACACAAGCTGGTTTGATATTCATCCCTTGCATCGATACAGGCAGCTTAACTCAATGAATAAACTCACAGTTAGGACGACAGACGATGAATCCTTTCGAATGTTCCGTTTAATGATGGATATTCATAGGTAGAAAAACGTTGCAGTTGTAAGCCACATGTAAGATGTTAGCATGGAAGAAATACAGGAGTAATGACCGAGAGTCAGGAAGTGGAGCAGAAATATAAAGAACTACGGTGATAGAGAGAGTTCAGCTAGAAAGAAGGGGACAGATCTTAAAGACACAGAGCAAGAATAATCACATAGTGTAACACAACACTCCCCGTCTGAAATCTTTAGATTTCATAACCTTAAACTAATATATATATTTTCAATAAGTCCAATACTGATAAATGTCCTGGAACCTGTAATGAAAAACATGCAACAAGCAAATAACAAACGTAAGTTCAACAGGATGAAGAACATAAAGTCACAGTATGATGTCTTCAAAGAATTCCAAAGTTCTGAGTAGAACCTGTAGATGGCAGCAATGTACTCCCCGCCGTGCCAACAGCATGGCTAGTCCTTGCACAAGTCACTCACCTGGCAAAAGGAGTACTAACTCTGTAATTGGTCGACTAAAGGTTTGTGTCGATCCTCCCTTGGTTACCTTGACTTCTACCTTCCGGACTTTGTTATAGTCACTGGGCATAACTTTAGTAATAAGACCCATAGGCCACTCATTCCGACAAACTTCCTTGTCTTTTAGAAGGATGAGGTCTCCAACCTTAAGATTCGGTTTAGATGCTTGCCATTCGTTGCGACCTTGAAGGTGGTGAAGATACTTTTTCTTCCAGCGATGCCAGAACACATTGGCTAGATGCTGCACCTGCTTCCATTGATGCTCGTAACGGTGTGACCGCAGATTCTGTTTTGTACTTACAGAAGTGTGTAGTGAGATGTTCACAGTTATTATTTCCTTATCTTTAGGGCTTACTAGTCCATAGTTGGTGTCAATAGTGGGTGAGTAGGAGTCCTCACACAGAAACCTTGGAGGTGACAGCCATAAGCTGTCCTGAAGAGTGGCAGGTGACACGGCTCTGGTCCCACAGTCAGCTGGGTTGAGTTCAGTGGGAACGTGATGCCATTGACTTGGTAGAGAGAATATCTTGATACGTTCAACCCTGTTGCTGACGTACACATAAAATTGTTTTGTTTGGTTGTTTATGTAACCAAGTACTACCTTTCTGTCTGTATAGAAGGTGAAAGAATCAATTCTAGTGTCCATTTCACTTCGTATGATATCGGCAATTCTACTGCTAGCACGGCTGCACAAAGTTCAAGTCTTGGTATGGTATGTACAGGCTTGGGAGTGAGTTTTGCCTTGCCTAGAACAAAACTACAGTGTGATTCTCCATTCAGTTCAGAGGTCTTCAAATAGGCTACTGCAGCAATAGCTTCAACTGATGCATCAGAGAAAATATGAATCTCTCTCCGGTTAGCAGTTGAAGTGGAACCTGGAACATAGCAACCGGGAATCTGAAGTTTTTCTAGTGACTTCAAAGAATATCTCCACCTTTCCCACTTATGTTGATTCTCACTAGGCAAGGGAGTATCCCAGTCTATGTTCTCAGTAGACAACTGTCTTAGTAAAATCTTACCTTGAATGGTAACTGGAGCAAGGAAACCCAGTAGGTCATAGATGCTATGCTATTCACCACGGACAGGACTCCTCTCTTAGTGAAGGGTTTGTCACAAGTTGACACTTGGAAGGTGAATTTGGCTTGTTTGATGTTCCATAACAAACCCAGACTTTGCTGTACAGGAGGCACATCTGTACCTAAGTCAAGTTTTTTTAGACTAGTGGCATTGTCCTCAGAGTGAAAGGCATTCATAAGTTCCTGGCTGTTGGATATAATCTTGTGCAGTCTAAGGTTTGCTACAGACAGCATCTCCTTTGTTCTGGTGAGAAGATCAATTGCTTCTTTAGCAGTTGGAAAGGACTTAAGTACGTCGTCAACGTAGAAGTTTCTTTCAACAAATTGACGGGCATCAGATCCATATTCAACTTCTCCAGTCTGCGCTGTTCTCCTTAGCCCATAAGTTGCCACTGCTGGGGAAGTACTGTTACCAAAGACATGTACCTTCATGCGATAATCTATAACTTCCTTGTTGAGGTCATTGTCCTTGTGCCATAGAAACCTGAGGTAGTTTGTTGTCTTCTCTGACGATGAAGCAGTGAAACATCTGTTGAATGTCGGCCATTACTGCTACAGGCTCTTGTCTGAAACGAATCAAGACTCCTATTAGACCGTTGTTCAAGTTGGGTCCAGTAAGGAGCATGTTGTTAAGAGAAACACCTTCGTGCTGAGCACTGGAATCAAAGACAACTCTGATTTGGTCTGGTTTGCGTGGGTGATACACGCCAAAGGATAGAAGGTACCAGCATTCTTCTCCCTCCTTTAGTGGGGGAGCGGGCTCTGCATGATCTCTGTCAAATACAATTTGCATAAAGTCCACAAAGTGCCTTTGCATCTCTGGTTTCCTGCTTAAGTTTCGTTTTAAGGAGGAGAATCTACTGATAGCCTGCTGTAAGTTGTTGGGCAATCTCTCTCTTGGGAGACGAAAGGGTAGGGGTGCTACCCAGTTATTGGAGTCATCTTGAAAGAACTCATTGTCCATAACCTTGATGAATTCTTTGTCTTCCATTGAAGGAGCCAGTATGTCATCTTCACTGGTTGCATTAAACACTGTAGAGCCGAAGTCGCCATCATGGCAGGAGAAAGGGCTTGTGTCACCTGAGATACCATGTTGCCATTCGTGGCTGGCTATCTTCTCTTTCACCCAGTAGTGATGTGGGCATGGCTCAAAGTAAGTGTTTTGGCCATTTGGCAGAACATTTGTCTTGAATGACGAAATGCTGGTAGGTCTTTTCATTTTGCCTATACAGACATTGCCTATAATGACCCACCCTAGATCCGTGCGCTGGGCAAATTGGGTATCTGGGGGTCCACTGACTTGTCTGTGTACCTTGTGAACTCTTAGAATGTCTCTTCCTAACAGAAGAAGGATCTAAACATCTTTGTCAAGCGGCGGTATCTCATTTGCTATTACCTCGAGGTGAGGGTGATGGAAAGCAGCAGCTGGAGTAGAGATTTCTTCCCTGTTAGCAGGTATCTGATTGCACTCAACAAGTGTAGGTAAGGGTAATTGCAAGTTACCTTTGAGAGAAGATACCATGAGTCCATGAGCCCTTCTTCCAGAAACCTCTATAGTTCCACTACAGGTACCCAAGGTGTAAGGATGAGCTTTTATTTCAAATAGACTTAACAATTCTGATTTTGCAAGTGATCAATTGCTCTGATCGTCTAAGATAGCGTATGCCTTTAGAGACTTTTCTGGTTGATCCTTGTGGTATATGTTCACCAAGCATATCTTAGCACAGGACTTACCACAGCGGTCTTCACAAACTTCAGTGCAGGATGAAGAAATGATGGTAGAATTAGGCACTTGGTCTGTATTCTCCCCGCCATGCGTTAACCTGGGAGGAGCGTTGGCAGGTTGTGCAGAGCTGGGCTCAAGAGGATGGAGGGCTTGCACATGTTCTTCAGAGCCACACTCTATGCACTTGATGGACACATTACAGTCCCTTGCAAAATGTTCTGTAGAAGCACAGCACCTGAAACATACCCTAAATGTCTTTAAAAGCTCCTTGCGCTCTTCCATAGGCTTTTTCCTAAAGCCAATACATTTATTGAGGGGGTGTGGCTTCTTGTGTATGGGACACTCTCTGTTAGGGTTTTCAATCTTCCTACTCTGTTTGTTCGTGGCCAGAACTGTGGTAGGAGTGGGAAGGATGTCAGTCTTTTTCACGGACACTGGGCCTCTATGGTTTCTATAGTTGCCCTGAAGACTGGTACTCTTAGGAAAGGGTGAGAAGAGGCTGTACTCACCGTAGGAAAAACTTGGATCGTTCTTGGTCTCTGCAATTTTCCTGATGAATTCACAGAAGAAAGAGAATGGAGGGAAGGAAACCTTGTTCTCTCTTTTGTATGATGACCCTAGTGCAGTCCATTTCTCTTGCAAACCATACGGGAGCTTGGAGACAATTGGGTTTACCCCGCTTGGAGTGTCAAGGTAACTGAGTCCAGGTAGTTTTGGGTCTGTCTTGACTAGCTGAAGCTCAAGGAGAAGGTCACTCAGTCTCTGGAACTCCTTGTTGTCCTTACCGGATATCTTTGGGAAAGTTTCCAGACCTATGAACAAAGCATTTTCTATAGCTTCTGGACTGCCATAACTTTTCTCTAGTCACTCCCATGCAGCTGTGAGGCCTGCAGTAGGATTGTCCATGAAAATCGATCTTAATGGCTTAACACGTGCAGCAGATAGAGGACCAAGCCATTTGATCAGCAGATTCAATTCTTGATCAGCTGTAATGCCAAGATTGCTGATTGTAGTTCTGAAGGCACATTTCCAACTTCTGTAGTTCGCAGGTTGGTCATCAAAACTTGTAAGACCAGTCTTTGTGAGCTCTCTGCGAAGCATGTACCTCACAAACTCTTCTGTCTCAGTTGTCTCCGCCTTTATGTGAGATGCTGTTGGCTGAATTGTGCTGATTGCGTTATCTTTGACATTGTTGTTAAAGGACACAGGGAAATATGGTGCAGCAGATGCATCCAGATGAGTTGCTTGCTTGAAGTCAGTTGTTCCAATGGTACGTTGATTCAAGGCTGTACCGATGACTGGAGATTGATGACTTGCTTGAAGCTTGCGCTGATGCTCTGTGACGTATGAAGGCAGGCAAGGTAGGCAGGTAGGAAATGCAGTGGAGTGATTTTGTGTGCAGGAAGTTGCTGGAACCTCTTTAACTTGAAGCTGTGAAGGGGTCTCTATGTAGTCGGGAGCATTGAAGACGATGGAGTGTGCACTGCAGTGGCTTAGGACATAGCCTTTAGTGCATTTGAGGGGGTCTTCCATATCTGCTATGTTTAGGTTAATGCTGTCTTTCTCACTTGCACCTTCGTCTGGACTGATAGCTTGCTGTAGGACCCTTAGCTTTGCCATAGCTGCGTCATGTTTACACTGTTTATTTAAGGTTTCCATTGTTGCTCTTTAACGTGCTGACTGAGCTTCCGACTCTGCTCTCTGAGCTTCCAACTCTGCTGTTTGACGTGCTGACTGCGCTTCCAACTCTGCTGTTTGACGTGCTGACTGCGCTTCCAACTCTGCTGTTTGACGTGCTGACTGCGCTTCCAACTCTGCTCTTTTTTCTGCATATGCCACCTGCACTTTGCTGGCTTCCACTTCAGCGCAGGCATTAATAAGTCGCTCACTGAGTGTTGAGTATCTTGAACTATGGGATCTTGACGAGTTTTTAGAACGTCTGGTGGAAACAGATCTGTGAGATGCAGTGTCCTGTAACAGCTTTATTTTTGCTTCTGCCTTTAATCTGGTTTGCTGGATAAAACTGTCTCTTTCAATGTTGAGAGCATTGACGCGCTTTAATTGCGTCATCGCATTTTCTGAATTCATGTTTTGTAAGACATTAGTGAATTTGCTGCTGGTAAGCTGATAAAGCTCACATGAGGCAGAAAGTTGTTTAATGGCACCCTCTAGTGTCAGTAGTTCAAGTTCAACAGACACTGTATTAGCTTCAGTAAGGATTTTCTCCCAGACTAATTCCAAGCTATTTGACAATTCAGTCCTTGAAGCTTCATAATTCTCCATTACTTTCCAAGTGGGTTTAACTGAGCGTTTGGGTAACTCAGTTTCTTCAGGAACTTGTGGGGAGGTAGATGTGAGTTCACATATAGAAGCTTGGTCACTCATGATAGCAGACTGACTGTGAAAGCAGGCAGGATCTGTGTGCTGAAATATGACACCATGCAGACAAACTCAAGCTATAAGGCTGCCATGTGCTGCTCCCTTCTTCTTTCTTGCTATGAGGGAAGTAAATCTTGTCTGTATCAGTACTGACATGCAGAAATCTTGTAATTAGGCTGTGAAACTCAGTTTTTCTATTGTTCTGTCTCAACTACAAAGTGATAAAGTTCATCTCCAGGTTGATGTAGGCCTTACACAAGCTGGTTTGATATTCATCCCTTGCATCGATACAGGCAGCTTAACTCAATGAATAAACTCACAGTTAGGACGACAGACGATGAATCCTTTCGAATGTTCCGTTTAATGATGGATATTCATAGGTAGAAAAACGTTGCAGTTGTAAGCCACATGTAAGATGTTAGCATGGAAGAAATACAGGAGTAATGACCGAGAGTCAGGAAGTGGAGCAGAAATATAAAGAACTACGGTGAGAGAGAGAGTTCAGCTAGAAAGAAGGGGACAGATCTTAAAGACACAGAGCAAGAATAATCACATAGTGTAACACAACAGTACAGGACAGGCACAGACTGAATCATTCTGGTAATATGGTGAAGGACACTGCCCTTCAAGCAATGGTACAAGCACTACAAGGGGTATTTGTATGGGTTTAGGAGAAACCCTAGCTCCTTTTAGGAAGTTAAACTGAACAGAGAGTGTTTTGGTAACTAATAAATTATTCATTAAATAAATATTAGTGTTTTAGCAGTAAAAAAAAAAATTGTTTGGAACACACTGACAAAAAAATGATGGTGTGCAGAAAACAAAAATGCCAACATCAAGGTAGATAAGATAACACACCTTATTCACTGGAGTTTTGAAACACATCAAAACATTTGTTTGACGTCAGTGTTCTCCCCATACAGTCAAAATAAACTAATAAAACTTTAATAATTAACTAGTAAACCTATTCAATTATTCTTACATTAAAAATACCACTTAAAAATCACTTTGCATTGGTAGGTCGTCCACAGCTCTAAGGGAAAAGCTATTCCATAACCTATATAATAGTATATGAAATTAGATGTACTTGCTGAACATTGGCTCCTATAAAGGGATACATTTTTATTCAAGTTGAGACATTTTTTATTTAAAAAGGGAGGACATTTTAAGCTGTTGCCCTTAGTGATCAGAGTCTTTGTTATGCTTTCTTACAGAACAAGGCATGGATGTACTGTACTTAAGCAAACAGCCATGCAAAGGGCTGTCTGCATTTGGTGACATGCATCTGCACGCACCTGCATAGATGTCAAAATGGGAGTCTTTGCAGCCGCCGAACACCTGTGTATCCCATGCAGGCAAAAACAGCCCTTTGCAGGGATGTATGCTTTGGTACGCCCCTGTGAACGAGGGCTTAAAGGTGAAACTATGGGCAACAGCTCTACTTTTGTTTCTGTTTTATTTTTTCTGTTTTTCCTTCTTTATAGTCTTATAAAAGAAAAATAATAACCAAACCAAACGTTTTTTAAATGCAATAATCACTCTGCATATACTCCACAAGAGGGCATATCGTTCCCACTAAAAGAACTCCTGCAGTGCAACAGAAAGAATTCAGGACTTTGGAAATAATTTCAACATTCAACACCTCACAGCTAATTTGACTCTTATGTGACAGTACTTCTATCATAACAGATCTCACTCCTCTCAAGTCGAATAAAACAACACAAAACAAAAACAGTCATGAGTCATAATTACCTGTATTTGGACCTGCAGGAATCAGAGACTGGACTACAGACTTTTGTGAAACACTGTCAGAATTTTTATTTCATTTGCTTTTTCTTTCAGGATAACAATGGCAACAAACTGCTCAGGATGGAGAAAAGCAAGATTAAACAATAATAGCAATTTATTAAGCAGCAGCATTCAGGACATGAAAGTCAGGTGATACATACAGTATGTCAGATGCATACAGATTTTATATACTTTTATGTAATCAGCAAGCATGTGCATTAACCACTTGACAACTGGGCACATAACCCCCTTCCTGCCCAGGCGAAATTTCAGGTTTCAGCACTGTCACGCTTTGAATGACAATTGCGCGGTCGTGCAACGTGGCTCCCAAACAAAATTGACGTCCTTTTTTCCCACAAATAGAGCTTTCTTTTGGTGGTATTTGATCATTTCTGCGGTTTTTATTTTTTGCGCTATAAACAAAAATAGAGCGTCAATTTTGAAAAAAACACAATATTTTTTAATTTTTGCTATAATTAATATCCCAATTTTTTTAAAAAAAAACAATTTTTTTCCTCAGTTTAGGCCGATACGTATTCTACATATTTTAGGTAAAAAAAAAAATCGCAATAAGCGTATAGTGATTGGTTTGTGCAAAAGTTATAGCGTCTACAAAATAGGGAATAGAATTATGATTTTTTTTTTTAATTATTTTTTTATTTATTTTTTTACTAGTAATGGCGTTTATCTGCGAATTTTTTTTTGTGACTGTGACATTATGGAGGACACATCGGATACTTTTGACACATTTTTGGGACCATTCACATTTATACAGCGAACAGTGCTATAAATATGCTCTGATTACTGTATAAATGTGACTGGCAGGGAAGGGGTTAACCACTAGGGGGCGGGAAGGGGTTAATATGTTCCCTGCTAGATGTTCTTACTGTGGGGGGAGGGGACTGACTGGGGGAGGTGACTGATGGTTGTCCCTATGTACAAGGGACACACCATCCGTCTCCTCTCCCTCACAGGACGTGGATCTCTGTGTTTACACACAGAGATCCACGTCCCTGGCTCTGTGACAGCCGATCGCTCGCGCCTGGCGGACATCGCGGCCGCCAGGCATGCGCATCGGCACCCGCCTGATACGGCGGGCACAGCTTTTCCCCGATGCGCGCCCGCGGTGGCGTGCATCGCGGAAGTAAATGGGAGGATGTCCATAGACGTCCTATCAGCAATTGACGACCGCTTTGCGGACGTCTTTTTCATATGGCCCGGGCGCGAAGTGGTTAAAGGTCCACGACAACAAAAGCCCTGATGCATTTCGATCTAATAACATTGTTTTTCCCCTTGTTTCCCTATTCACATCCAGGAGGCTTATTAACCCTTTCCATACAGGGCTTTTTTATACCACTTCCATACCAGGCCTATTCTGGCACTTCTCTCCTACATGTACAAATCATCATTCTTTTGCTAGAAAATTACTCAGAACCCCCAAACATTATATATGTTTTTTTTAGCAGACACCCTAGGGAATAAAATGACAGTCGTTGCAACTTTTTATCTTGCATGGTATTTGCGCAATAATTTTTCAAACGCCTTTTTTGGGAAAAAAAATGGTTTCATGAATTAAAAAATAACAAAACAGTAACGTTAGCCCAATTTTTTGTAAAATATGAAAGATTATGTTACGCCGAGTAAATAGATACCTAACATGTCACGCTTTAAAATTGCGCACACTCATGGAATGGTGCCAAACTTCGGTACTTAAAAATCTCCATAGGCGACGCTTTGAAATTTTTTGCAGGTTACCAGGTTAGAGTTACAGAGGAGGTCTAGTGCTAGAATTGTTGCACGCGCTCTAATGCATGCGGCGATACCTCACATATGTGGTTTGAACGGCGTTTACATATGTGGACGGGACTTACGTGTGTGTTCGCTTCTGAGCGCGAGCTATTGGGGACAGGGGCGTTTTAATTTTTTTTTTACTTATTTTTTTTATTTTTACACTTTTTTTTACACTTCTTTTTGATCACTTTTATTCCTATTACAAGGAATGTAAACATCCCTTGTAATAGGAATGTGTGTGACAGGTCCTCTTTATGGAGAGATGCGGGGTCAATAAGACCCCATAGAGATGACTGGTGACCATCTGGTCAACAGTCATCTCTATTCTCCTCGTCATGTGACCACCGGCGCCAGACAATTCTTTCTCCGGGCCCCCGATGGCACGGGAGAGCCCGGAGAAGCACCGTATGGTGGTGGGAGGGGGGATGTCCCCTCCCGCCGCCTATAAGAATGATCAAGCGGTGGAACCGCCGCTATGATCATTCTCATGGTGCACAGAATCTCTGGCTGAAGGCAAGGATATTTGAATGATGCCTCTAGCTGCAGGCATCCTTCAGATATCCCCCTCAAACCCGGGACGTCATATGACGTCCACCCGGAGGGAGAGAGGGTTTCTGCCGGCGTCATTTTACAATGACCCGGTATGGAAGTGGTTAATTAATAGTGCTTACAGGGCTCATTAATGGATGCAGAGATTCGGATGTAATTTCCTCTATGCGTAATGTGGGCAACTTGCACTGCCCCAAACTCTTTTGATACTGGCAAGACATTACAGATTTAGTTAACAAAGTATATGATATACACATTTACAATACCCCCATAGCCTGTGTTCTGGGATAAATACACCAGAGGATAATAAACAAATACTATTAGCGATTAGACAAATTCAGTTCCTAGTTAGGAAACTTCTGGGTAAAGTTCCGCTTTATTAGGAAATAATTCAAATTCAACATGGAAATGAACATAATGATTTTACATTTTGACCACAGATACACTTCAGAACACCTATGAATTGGGATGAACAGGGGTTCAGACCAAACCCAAAAAGAAGCCGTCACTCCCACCCACTCCTGCCCAATCAGTTGTGGCCAGGAAGTCCTTGCCCCAAAGCTATATTTACACAAAGGGGAGGATGTTCAAAGCTACAGTATGAGGTCAGTGATGTCACGAGTATCCCTGCTCCTTTGTGCTTGTGCATCTGCAGACAGGGAATGCCCAAGTTTGGACCAAACCCATGCTCATCCCTACCTATGAATACATTGAATTTGGTCGAATCAATAACCACTCCATGTTAAAAATAAATAAATAAGTAAATACAAAAGTGCAATTTTCACAAAGACAGAATTACGGTTTATCTTATACATATACAATTTGACAGACAATTAAATTTTTACTCACCTATCTAAGAATCTGTATATGCACACCTATCATGAAGTTCAAGAAAAAAAATGCAATTATGTATATTTAAAATAAGACCATTATTAAAGCAATATATGGGCTGCCATTACTTACCTTTTTTTGAAAATGCTAGTTGCCTGGGCGTTATGCTAATGCTTTGGCCTCAACACCTCCGAACAACTGCAGAGGTAAGAAATTCTGAAACCTGTTTGCTTTATGCTTGTCCCAGGTTTGAAAATAGTCAGGCAACCAACATCGGCAGTCTATATTTCTACCTCGACAATTTCAGTATAAGCCTAATGCTTAGTTGCTAAACTACAACTTACATGTGTGTTCCTTGCAATAACAACATAAATCAGCATTATTACCGTTAGCTCTTTTTAAAAATCTTTTGACCAGATGCACAACTTCAAAACTGTGCAAATGGAAGGCACATAAAACATATTATGCAGACCTGAGAAAATTGCAGTCCATTGCCACATTCAGACCTTTGGCTGCCCCTTTCCGAACCTCGATGCCTCCACTATCAGCATGCCTCTCTGTGCCAGTCAGCTTCCTGAGCTGACCGGCTCAGAGAGGCATACTAACAGGTGTCCATGTGAAGACTTGCAAGAACTAAAAGGAGGGAGCCTGAGAAGCGTATCGTACAGTAGGGAGCCTTCTTTTGGAGGCGGGCCATGGCAGGCAGGTTTATGGCCATTGGTGTTTGCAGTATCAATGTATACTACTGTAAACTGTTTTAGGCTCGATTCACATCTATGGATGTTTCTTTTGAGCGTTTTTTTGCAGTACTTTTTGCGGCGCTTGCCTTGTTTTTGGACACACGTTTTTACTGCGATTTTCGTTTTGCTTTTTTTTTTTTACACTGCTTATAGCTGGTTGCTAAAGAGGGGGCCGAGAAGCCAGCCGCCACATCCTTAACAACCGATGAGTCATCAAAAAAATTGCCGGCTAAAATAAATCGTGAAAAAAAGCAACGTGGGCCCCCCCAGGTTCATTCCAGGCCCTTGGGTCTAGTATGGATTCAAACGGGGACCCCCCATGCCAAAATTGAAAAAAAAATAGCATAAGGGTCCCCTCAAAATCCATACCAGACTTTTATCCGAGCATGCAGCCCG
Source organism: Rana muscosa (assembly GCA_029206835.1). Taxonomy (NCBI): domain Eukaryota; kingdom Metazoa; phylum Chordata; class Amphibia; order Anura; family Ranidae; genus Rana; species Rana muscosa. Next base: position 201,810,117 of record CM055123.1, read on the forward strand.
GCAGGTCAGGAAAGGGAGGGGACGAGTGCCCCCCCCTCCTGAACCATACCAGACCGCATGCCCTCAACATGCCTAGATCCCGGCCTTCCCCCTATGTGAATGGGTATCGGGTACATTGTACCCCTACCCATTCACCATAAAAAAGTAGTGTAGTGTGACAAAAGACAATAGACAGTTTTTGACAAGTCCTTTATTAAAAATGTCATCTTCTTCTCTGCTTCTTCCTCCTCCGGGCTTCTCCCGCTTCTTCCTCCGGTCTTCTCCTTTCCTGGTTTTCTCCTTCTCCCGCTTCTTCTTCCAGTCTTCTTCTTTCTCCTGTCTTCTTTGTCCGGTCTTCTTCCTTCGCTGCCGACAACCCTCCTCCGATGCTGTGTCTCGCTGATCTGTCCGTGCAAATGTCAAGCAGTTGTTAGATAACTGTGGGGTGTGGCCATCGGATGAAGTCATCCGAAGGCCCTGCCCCCTTGGGACTTCACCTCCCAGGGCATTATGGGTCCGTGATGTCATGAGGGGGCAGGGCCTCTGTGGAACGTCATCTGCCCACAGACCAAGCAAGAAACCAAGCATAGAGATACCATTCAGTTGGAGATATACACAGGATATCTCCAAAGCGAGTAAGGCTCGATTTACACTAATGCATGTGAATAAGTGAACCTGTCAGCCATTTTTAACTTTGTTGAAAGTCCCTATCACCAGCTTAAAAAAGGTAAAAAACAGGGCTTTTGGATGTCTACACAAGGCCCAAAATGCCCATAATACTTTAACCTCTTGTCCACCGCCCACTGTCAAATGACGGCGGGCGGAAGACTCTCTCGTTCTGACAGGACGTGCCTTTAAAAGGAGCTAGGGGGCGCGCGCGCGCTGCCGGCGGGGTGTGCGCACCCGCCGCGTTGCTGGGGACCCGATGCGCGTGCCCGCGGCCGCAATGGCCACCGGGCACCCGCGATTGCCCAGTAACCGAGCAGGAAAGTGGATCTGTGTGTGTAAACACACAGATCCATGTCCTGTCAGGGAGAGGGGACCGATGGTGTGTCCCTTGTACATAGGGACAACCATCGGTCACCTCCCCCAGTCAGTCCCCCCCCCACAGTTAGAACACATCTAGGAAACTCATTTAACCCCTTCCTTGCCCCCTAGTGTTAACCCCTTCCCTGCCAGTCACATTTATACAGTAATCAATGCATTTTTATAGCAGGGATCGCTGTATAAATGTGAATGGTCCCAAAAATGTGTCAAAAGTGTCTGATCTGTCCGCCGCAATATCGCAGTCACAATAAAAATCGCAGATCGCCGCCATTACTAGTAAAAAAAAAAAAAAATGCTATAAATCTATCCCCTATTTTGTAGACACTATAACTTTTGCGCAAACCAATCAATAAACGGTTATTGCAATTTTTTTTTACCAAAAATATGTAGAAGAATACGTATCGGCCTAAACTGAGGAAAATTTTAATAAAAAAAATAAATGGATATTTATTATAGCAAAAAGTAAAAAAATATTGTTTTTTTTTTCAAACTGGACGCTCTTCTTTTGTTTATAGCGCAAAAAATAAAAACCGCAGAGGTGATCAAATACCACCAAAAGAAAGCTCTATTTGTGGGAAAAAAAGGACGCAAATTTCGTTTGGGAGCCAAGTCGCATGACCGCGCAATTGTCATTCAAAATGTGACAGCGCTGAAAGCTGAAAAATGCCTTGGGCAGGAAGGGGGTTTTCGTGCCCGGTAGGGAGGTGGTTAAATGTAGAAACAAAAAAAGCATGGCGCTAATCTGAATATATAAACAAATAAATAAATATGTAAAAACTTGAATAAATAAATACGTAAAAACTTGATAAATAAAAGTGCTCAAATGATAATAGTGAACAGTGTGAATAAGAATGTCCTCATAAGCACACAATGAATGTCTATATGCAGGAAAATCAAAACAGGTGCAAAAATGCAAAGACTATCTGTCCTTAAGGCCCCTTTCACACTGAGGCGTTGCGATTTTACCGCGTTTTTACACCGTGGTAAACGCGCGGCAAAAACGCATAGGCGTGCCCTATGCGAATAACATGCCCCCCCAATACCAAGTACCCCCAAGAACAAACAACACAAAAAAATGTGAAAAAAACAGTGAAAAGCAAGGGCAAAATTCAAAGAAGGGAAAAATACACACACACCACCCCCTCACTGACTACCCTGCAACAACCTATAACAAAGGCGGGCGGACATATGACCTGAAACTAGCCGATTCCCAACGCCCAATGTGCTGCACCACCGTATCCACCAGCCCCCAACGGACCGTTTCAGTAGCCGCCCCAATGCGTAAAGAATGGGACGAATAATTGTCCGCCCCCAACCCCGCTGCAATCAGACACTTTTTAAACACCGCCTGAAACTGGAAGCGGGAAAGGGCCGTCCCATCCTCATGAATGAAGAACACCTCAGGGCCCTCAGGCCTGATCCTGGAAAACTCCCCAACAGCCGCAACCGGACACACCGGGGAGAAAGGAACTGCCCTCAATTCCACCCGAGTCCCCTTACCCAACCGGTCCGCCTTGGACCGCCTAAGAAACACCCCCAGGGAATCACCCCGTACCCAAACATCCTGAACCCCCAGGCCTCCAACCCCGCGCTTATTAGCGCTAACCAGTTCGCCAACCCGGAAAGCCCCAAAAAAGGCCAACACAAAAACGTCCCGAAACAAAACCCCCTCATACCTGGACACGCAAACCCCACCCAACTGGTCCACCACAGAGCCAAGAACAGAGAAAGAAACCGGGCGACGCCTGTCAGCAGCAGACCGACTAGCCCTGTAACCCTGCATGGCCCGCCTCACCACGAAAGCCTTCGTTGTATCCCGCAGCCCAGCTAGCTGAAACATAAATGCCAAACCAGCCAGCTTACGTGCCATATAGGAGGCCGAAACCCCCGCTGCAAAATTCCTACCAATAAAGTAAAGCAACAACTGAACCCGGTCCCCCTCGTGGGAGCCCCCCCCCAAGCTCACTCACCAGGTCCGACCATTCCGACCAAACCTTGCAGTACGCCGACCAAGTAGCAGCAGAGATCGACTCACGAATCAGGAACTGGGAAGTGGCAATGCAATGCTCCACAGCCGCTCGGGGCAGGGTATCCCGTGTAGCTCCGCATCCGGTGCCAATTGACGGAATCTGTCCCACTGGAAACGAGATAACGCATCAGCCACTGAATTATCAACCCCAGGAACATGTAGTGCAGACACAAAACAATTAAGCCGCAAACAGGCAAGCACTAGATGCCGCAGCAATCGAACAACAGGAGGAGAAGAAGCAGTGTTATTATTGATAGCCTGCACTACCCCCAGGTTGTCGCAATTAAAACTAACACGACGATTGCGAAATTCCGCACCCCACAATTCCACAGCCAACACAATGGGGAACAACTCCAAAACCGCCAGATTGCACACCAAACCAACCTCCTGCGACTCAGCCGGCCACTCGCCAGCGCTCCAACGCCCCTGGCAAAAAGCCCCAAAACCAGCCGATCCCGCCGCATCCGTAAAAAGTTCCATGTCAAAATTAGAAACCACCTGATCCAACCAAAGGGAGCGGCCATTGTAGTAGGCCAAAAAGGAATCCCACACCTTCAAGTCCTCCCGGTGATCCTGCACCAATCTGACAAAATGATGTGGGGCCCTGACGCCGGCCGTGGCCGCCGCCAGGCGCCTACAGAAAACCCGCCCCATGGGCATGATGCGGCAAGCGAAATTCAGCTTGCCTAACAAGGATTGCAAGGCCCGCAGCTGCAATTTTTTGCTCTTCAACGCCAAAGACACCTCAAGCCTGAGGTCCTCCAGTTTGTCCAAAGGCAAACGGCACTCCATAGCCAAGGTATCTATGACAATACCCAAAAAACGCAATTCCGTGGCCGGGCCCTCGGTCTTGTCCGCAGCCAAGGGGACCCCAAAAGAATCGAAAACCTGTTGAACCGTAGTCAGCAGGGAGGCACAAATCGAACTCCCAGCCGGACCTATACACAGGAAGTCATCCAAATAGTGAATGACCGAGGGCAGGCGGGAAACATCCCGAACCACCACGCCTCCAAGGGCAACAAAGAAAAAATTTCCACGTATTCTCCCTGTATCAGGTCCTCAATCCAGCCGGGACCCCTGGCCACTGCCTCAGCACGGAGCTGGGACAACAGGAACTCCATATCCCCCATAGCAGGTAAGTCCCGGACCACAGAAAGTTCAAATGAATGTCCAATGAAGGTCTCGTGGAGAAGGAAATTTCTGCTTCTCCTCTGTGGCCAAAACAGCTCCAACTGAAACTGCTGCTGACCACCTCCCCCCCTATCCTCCTGGCCACCGCCTCCCCCCATAAGAAATTACCAAATCATAATGAGTGCCCCAGTAGCTCCCCCTACTCATAACCTTCCTGCGCCTCACTGCCCACCCCAGTCATGCTGGCCCTCCTCCTAGCTGTGCTTCTGATCCGGGCCATTACTTTTTACCTAATGATGCTTCTTAGAACACATTTCCTGTCCTGTACAACTGTACTCTGTATTTAGGAGGAGCAGGTGGCGATAGAACTACATAATACCTCCCCTTACCATAACGTAGGGGGAGGTGTTTTGTAGTCAACATAGTTCACAAGATTTCTAGGTGGATGAACAACTATATTTTCCACTTGTCAAGCACATATAATATAAAGCATTCAGTGGTATACTTAAAGTGGTTGTGAACCCACTTTTACAACTTGCACCTACAGGTAAGCCTAGAATAAGGCTTACCTGTAGGTGCAAGAAATATCTCCTAAACCTACATGGTTTAGGAGATATTTAGTAAAATGACAGGCGCCGCTGTCTACGGCGCATGCGCGCCGTAGACAACAGCGCATTCATGGGGTTAATCCCATTCACAAATTCGGCTAGTTCCCAGCAATCGCTGGGCCTAGCCGAATTTGACGGCTCCCGCGCGCATGCGCAGAGTGACGTCTCCGCCGCTCCAGCCAATCACACCGCCGCAGCGATGGCTGCGGCTGAAGAGGGAGACGAGGACGGCTTCGGGGGCCCCGATCTAAGGTAAGTGATGCATAATGAGCTATTATGCTAGTCATATTAGCTCATTATGCCTTTGTCTTACAGGTTGATAGAAAAAAATATTTTTTGGGGGGTTTACAACCACTTTAACAGATAAGAGAGCAAAAAAGAGAAATTAATTTGTCAGTACTTGTTAAGGTAGGCACCCACCTAAAGGAGAACACTCGGCTACTGAGGGCTGTACACATGACACAACAAAAATTATACACCCTGTTGCATTTGGTAGGCAGTGAAGTGAATGGGTGTACGTCATGAGCTTTTCAGGGACCCATCTGGCGGTGAGGAGGCAATAGATTGGGGGCATGAGCTGCCGCAAGTGTGAAAGAGCTCTTAAAGTTTACAAACATTTTAACTGTAAATCACAGGGCCCCATAACAAAATTTGTAATGGGCTCCCCCAACAGCATGTGTTCATGGTGCAGAACCCAGCAGTCAAAATTCATATTCTTAACTCAGGAGGTAAAGTAAAACCACAATAGTTAAATAGGTGGAAAAATGTGTTCCAGTGTCAGTGGTCAGTAATAGGAACAAATGCCATGCATCTGTGGTCAGTAGAAAAGAAAAAAGCCTGTCAGAGGGAGTAAAGAAAAACAAATCAATAAGACATGTGAGAAGGAGCTCTGGAAGGGGTAGAAAGCACAGTGGAGGGCTGGGGCACAGTACTGTAGGAGGCACTAGACGGCTGTTTAAAAAAAAAAACGGCATTTCCCCGCTGACAAATGAACTTAACACGTATGGGGAAGGAGCTTCACGCTGACGTCACCAGCTGCCGACCTGCATCTTAAACACCACTCAGCCACCTGTGATGGAAATGCCGTTTTTTAACCACTTCCATACAGGGCTTTTTATACCACTTCAATACCGGGCCTATTCTGGCACTTCTCTCCTACATGTACAAATCATCATTCTTTTGCTAGAAAATTATTCAGAACCCCGAAACATTATGTATGTTTTTTTAGCAGACACCCTAGGGAATAAAATGACGGTTGTTGCAATTTTTTATCTTGCACGGTATTTGCGCAATCATTTTTCAAACGCCTTTTTTTGGGGGAAAAAAATGGTTTCATGAATTAAAAAATAACAAAACAGTAAAGTTAGCCCAATTTTTTTGTAAAATATGAAAGCTTATGTTACGCAGAGTACAAAGATGCCTAACATGTCACGCTTTAAAATTGCGCACACTCATGGAATGGCGCCAAACTTCGGTACTTAAAAATCTCCATAGGCGACGCTTTAATTTTTTTTACAGGTTACCAGGTTAGAGTTACAGAGAAGGTCTAGTGCTAGAATTTTTGCACGTGCTCTAACGCACGCGGCGATACCTCACATGTGTGGTTTGAACAGTGTTTACACATGCGGGCGGGACTTACGTGTGTGTTCGCTTCTAAGCGCGAGCTATTGGGGACTGGCGTTAAAAAAAAAATAGGATTTTTTACTCACCGTAAAATCCTTTTCTCTGAGTCCATGGACCGACACAGCTTCTCTATTGACAAAGTGGGTATTATCCGTTAATTAGGAGTGACTAGGCAGAAAAACTTGTAAAAAGTGTTGCATCACACCTTCTACAGTACCGCCCAGGGGGCGGACCCTCTGGGTATACCCTCTCAGTCTGCATCTTCGCAGATCAGTTCGTCAAAAAGCAGTACAAACTTAAAAGGAGGGGTGGGTGCTGTGTCGGTCCATGGACTCAGAGAAAAGGATTTTACGGTGAGTAAAAAATCCTATTTACTCTTTCGTCCATGGACCGACACAGCTTCTCTATTGACAAAGTGGGACGTCCCAAAGCAGTGTCAGAGAAAAAAACGAGGGGTGGTAACAGCATAAAAACAAACTTCACCCCAAAACACAAAAACAGCACTCCAACGGAGGAGTTGCAACTCTAAACAGTCGCTTTGAAAACCTTGCGGCCGAAAGAGGCATCCGAAGATGCACCTACATCAACCTTGTAGAATTTTGTGAAAGTGTGAGCGGACGACCAAGTCGCCGCTTTACATAGTTGGGAAACAGACGCTTGATGTCGGAAAGCCCAAGAGGCACCTATTGCCCTGGTCGAATGCGCCGTGACAGGAAAGGGGGGCGCCTGACACTTTAAGGCGTAAGCCTGGATTACTATCTGTCGGATCCACCTAGAGATGGTGGCCGATGAGACTGCTTGGCCCTTCTTGGGACCAGCCACCGAAACAAACAGTGAGTCTGACTTCCGGAACAGGGAAGTAGCAGATAGGTATACTCTCAAAGCTCGGACAACGTCCAAGGAATGCAACGCCGACTCCTTAGGATTCGACGGCTGAGGACACAAGGATGGAAGTACAATGTCTTCGTTGAGATGAAAAGCTGAAACGACTTTCGGAAGAAAGGAAGGCTGCGGCCGCAGCACCACCTTATCCTTGTGGAAAATCAAATAGGGAGCCTTGCAGGACAAGGCTGCCAGCTCAGAGACTCGTCTAACTGACGTAACAGCCACCAAAAAAAAAACACTTTCTGAGAAAGTGTCAACAGGGGAATATCTCTAATATTCTCAAACGGTGCCTTCTGAAGCACCGAGAGGACCAGGTTCAAGTCCCACGGAGGTAACGGGGGACGGACCGGAGGGGCCACATGTCGGACCCCCTGCACAAATGTACTCACGAGAGAGTGAGTCGCCAGGGGTCGCTGAAAAAAGACAGCCAGGGCAGATATCTGTCCCTTAAACGTACTTAGGGCAAGCCTTTGGTCCACCCCATGCTGTAAAAACAGCAGGATTCTGGAAACCAAATAGGTACGCGGATGCCATTTCATTTCCTCACACATGGAGATGTAGGCCCTCCAAGTGCGGTGATAGACCTTCCTAGAGGACGGTTTTCGAGCACTTCTCATAGTAGAGATTACTGAGTCTGACAGGCCCCGGTCTCTCAGTACCTGGTTCTCAACAGCCATGCCGTTAAAGCCAATGACTGTAAAGCAGGATGGAATATGGGACCTTGCGATAGCAGGTCCTTCCGTAGTGGTAGGCGCCAGGGGACGTCTGCTACCAGACGTACTAGATCGGCGTACCAAGGACGCTGAGGCCAATCTGGAGCCATTAGGATCATTGGAATTCCCTCTGCCTCCACTCTGCGGAGCAGGAGAGGAAGAAGCCTTAAGGGAGGGAAGGCATAGATTAGCCGATACTGACCCCACGATGCTACCAACGCGTCCGTTGCGTCTGCCCATGGGTCTCTTGACCGGGCCACAAATCTCAATACCTTCCGATTGAGTCGGGAAGCCAGAAGATCTACGTCTGGCGTGCCCCATCTTTGGCAGAGGAGTTGGAACACCTCCGGGTGTAAGGACCATTCTCCCTGGTCCAGCATCTGGCGGCTCAGGTAGTCCGCCTGCCAGTTTTCCACACCCGGAATGTACACGGCTGACAGTGCCGGTACGCTCCTCTCTGCCCACTTCAGGATGCGAGCAATCTCCGATGCTGCAGCTGAGCTTCTTGTTCCTCCCTGATGATTGACATACGCCACTGCTGTGGCGTTGTCTGACTGGATCCTGACTGGACGCCCTTGCAGCCTCTGAGACCATTTGAAGAGGCACAGCTTGATCGCCCGGATCTCCAGGACATTGATTGGCAGGAGGGGTTCCTCTGGGGTCCAGCGACCTTGCGCCGACTGGACACCCCAGACTCCCCCCCAACCTGTAAGGCTGGCGTCCGTAGTGATCACTATCCAGTAAACCGGAAGAAATGACTTCCCGGCCATTAGAGCCGGTGCTGTCAGCCACCATACCAGGGATCTCCTGACTAGGTGGCTCACTCGGATTTGATAATCCAGAGATGAAGGGCATCTGTTCCATCTGGACAGAACTTGCTTCTGTAACACTCGAGTGTGGTATTGAGCATATGGGACCGCCTCGAAGGAGGCTACCATGAGGCCCAACACTCGCATGCAAAAACGGAGTGACGACCAATTCCTGGAAGGGTCTGCAACTTCTCCACAGGGAGGAATACCTTTGCCTCTGAGGAATCCAGAATCAACCCCAGGTACACTAGGCGTTGAGTCGGCACCAATACTGACTTTTGCGTGTTTAGTATCCAACCACAGTCTCGAAGAGTCTGACAGGTAATGGACATGCTTACCTCTAATTCTGAGCTTGAAGGGGCCTTCAGCAGAAGGTCGTCCAAGTAACCTGTGATAGCGATACCCCGCTGTCTTAGAAGTGCCAGAATCGGAGCGAGCACCTTGGTGAACGTCCTGGGTGCTGAGGCAAGGCCAAACGGGAGGGCCACAAACTGGTAGTGGTTCTTCCCGATAGCAAATCGCAGAAACCTCTGGTGTCTGGAGTATATGGGGACATGCAGGTATGCGTCCTTGATGTCCAAGGAGGCCAGAAAGTCCCCCGGATGGAGAGCCGTGACTACAGATCGAACCGACTCCATCCGAAATCTTTGCACCTTCACAAAGCAATTGAGGGCTCTGAGATCCAAGATTGGACGAACCCCCTCCTTCTTCGGCACAATGAACAGATTTGAGTAAAAACCCTGACCCCGTTCCTGTTCTGTAACTGGAATAACTACCCCGCGTTCCAGTAGACCCTGGACCGCCCCATACAGGGCCTCCCGACGGGTCGGTAGTAGCTGGAGATTGGAGGTGATGAATCTGTCTGGTGGACAAGAGAGAAATTCTATCTTGTAGCCTGAGGAGATTACTTCGCAAACCCACCTGTCGGAGACTAGAGCAGTCCACTGAGTCGCGAATTTGCGAAGACGTCCCCCCACCCGAGAGCTGGGTGGGGGCGGACCTTCATGTGGACGCAGATTTGTCCGCAGGCTTGTTGGGTCTGCGGGACCAAGGACGCTTCTGTCCTTGGGCAGGCGCTTTATCGGCCTGGGGTCTTTTCCCTGTCGCCTTAAGGGGGTGAAAAAACCGCTTACGTGCAGTAAAGGAGGGCCCTTGCCCTTGGCGTGGTCCCTTACCCTTGCTAGTTTGGGGAAGCAAAGTGCTTTTACCTCCTGTGGCATCCTTGATGATGTCATCCAGAGAAGCCCCAAAAAGTCTGTCGCCCTTAAAAGGCAGATCCAACATGGCTTTCTTGGAAGTCTGGTCCGCAGACCAGCCCTTTAGCCAGATCAGGCGGCGTATTGCTACTGCATAAACCAAAGCTCTTGACAGCAGGGGAATAGTATCCATGTCTGACTCGCAGACAAACTTAAGGCCCTGGACCAACTGGTCGGCCAAAGTTATCTCATTAGGAGGAGCATCTCGCTCCTTTAACCCCTGGAGTAGCAATTTTGCCCATTCAGTAAGTGTCTGAGACACTAGGGCCCCCGCCAATGCCGGGCGTACTGCCGAGCCTACCACTGAATATAGGTAGCGAGCGAGCGCTTCAGCCTTCTTATCCACAGGGTCCTTGAAAACAGGAGCCCCTTCTACTGGAATAGTGGTGGCTCTATTAAGTCTGGACACCGAAGGGTCCACTATAGGGGGAGAGGTCCATATCTTCAGAAAACTCTCCTCAAAGGGGTACCGTACTGCAAACCTCTTTGGGGCTGTAAAGACCCTCAGTGGGTTCTCCCATTTCTTGTATAATAGTTTGTCAAAATAAGACACACAAGGGAACACCTTAGCAGTGCGGGCAGGTTTACGAAACCCAAAGGGGACTGGAGTATCTGCTACTTCTGCAGTCTTTTCCAACTTTAGCGTATCCCGCACTGCAGTAATAAGGTCAGATACCAAAGCCGTCTTGCGTACTGACCTGGACTTGGAGTCCTCCTCACTGTCCGATCGGTCACGGTCTGCAGTCTCTGATGCATCAGAATCTGGGCCATGAGCCGTAGCTGGACCTGGTTCTGCATCAGAAATATCCCCAGAAGATTGCAGGGGACGGGGGCGTTTATTACCCCCTGTATTCCCATGTGCTGCTTCCACCCTGGCAGCAAACGCCTCTAGGATTGCCGACATAGCGTCCATAGACACCTCAGGGATACCAGCTGCTAAATCTGGTGTTTCAGGGGAGAAGACATCTGGCTCAGATGCCATGCTGACCACACGCTGACACCCACAGGGCTCCAGGCAAGATATCAATAGGCCACCCTCCTGTGCTGCAGAGAGGCTGGGTCACCCAGAGGACTCACCACCCTGGATAGGTACTGCTATGCTGTGCCTGTGAGGCTGTCCCCCTGCTGCTGTGTCAGTCTGCTTCTTTTATCAGCACTTCCTGTGTGAATTTTCGCGCCAGTGTAATGCACCCTAGAGGCCGGAGGCTCTCGCAAAATGGTTGCCAAAAACGTCTGTATGGAAGATAATGTGGGCTCTAAGAAAATGGCCGCCGACAGAAGATAGAGGTCAAGCAGCCATAGCCCACAAAAAGATGGCCGCCGAATGGCAATATCTGCATACAGGGTGGACAAACATGGCCGCCGATCAGCTGATAGGGGCCAGTGGGTGTGGCCGAACCACAGGAAGATGGCCGCCGGGCAGTCACAAGAGGCCAAACTTGGCATGGACCACCTCAAAATGGCCGCCGACAGCATGGAGGAGGAAGGACACAAACACAGGTAAGAAAAAATGACATTTCTTTTAAATGTTAGTTACAGCCAGCCCCGCTCCAGTGGGACCCCCTAGGTGACCCCCAGCACCCAGCAACCTTTAGCTAGAAGCCCAGGGAGGAGGGAAAGGCAGGGAGAGAGGGAAGAAAGGGGCCACAACCACTTACTTGATCTCTCCAGGAATGTCCAGCTAAATCACCCAGCCGAGGCAGGGGAGTTTTACTTACCTATCCTGCATGTATTCTGCTGGAAGACATTCCAAACAGATCATCGTCCGTGCACGGAAGGTGACTGTTGGCCAGGCATGCTGTGATTGGACCCAGAAGGGACGATCATATGTATGCCCTGGAGCATGACGCTCACCGGACAGGCTGCTGCGACTCGGCCGTAAGGTCAGCCGAAGCTGAGCGGTCCGATGCAAGCCTTGGAGCATAAGCTCACCGGCCAGGCTGCTGCGACTCGGCCGTAAGGTCAGCCGAAGCTGAGCGGTCCGATGCAGGCCCTGGAGCGTAAGCTCACCGGCCACCCGTGGAGCGACGGGCATGTCGTGGAAAACCCAGCGCGTAGCTAGGGTCGGCACACGCTCGATGGCCGAAACTGGGGAGACTACAAGGATCGAGGATCCAGCCTGTCACCCAGTCGGCAGTTGATCGAAGATCGCAGGAAACAACAAATGTAGCAAAAAAAAAAAAATATATATATATATATATATATTTTTTCTCCGGACCAATGGGCCCGAAGGGAGCCATGTCCTACTCCTTGCTAGACAGAAAAAAACTGATCTGCGAAGATGCAGACTGAGAGGGTATACCCAGAGGGTCCGCCCCCTGGGCGGTACTGTAGGTGTGATGCAACACTTTTTACAAGTTTTTCTGCCTAGTCACTCCTAATTAACGGATAATACCCACTTTGTCAATAGAGAAGCTGTGTCGGTCCATGGACGAAAGAGTAAAAAAGTTTTTTTTTTTTTACTTATTTTTTTTTATTTTTACTTTTTTTATTTTTATCACTTTTATTCCTATTACAAGGAATGTAAACATCCCTTGTAATAGGAATGTGTGTGACAGGTCCTCTTTATGGAGAGATGCGGGGTCAATAAGAGCCCACATCTCTCCTCCAGGCTGGAAAGCATGAGATCAGTGAATTTTTTTTCACAATCTCATACTTACAGCCGTAATGGCGGCTTTGTTTACATTTGAGGACCCGGGTGTGACGTCATCACATCACGCCCGGGCCTCCGACGATCATAGAGATGACTGGTGACCATCTGGTCACCAGTTATCTCTATGCTCATCACGTGACCCACCACCGGCGCCGACGCTTCTCTCCGGGTCCCCGATCGCACGAGAGAGCCCGGAGAAGCACCGGATGGTGGCGGGAGGGGACATCCCCTCCCGCCGCCTATTAGAACTATCAAGCTGCGTGTCATGGATATGCATTAATGTCTGTCTGCCATCTTACCTTCCTCCTCATGTGTTCATCTAGAGACCAGACCTCCTTCACCTGGCTTCCTTTATAATCTCCTCCCAGCCTGACTCCACCCCAGGCCCTATCACTGAACACTATATTAACCTGTGCACTGCAAGCCTGCTTTGCTGATCAACGTGTTTGTTAGGCATTGTGTGTTTGGGTTCCTGCCTGCCGTGTGCTACGTCTGTCTCTCTGTTACGTTATTGGCTTGTCCCCGACCATCCCTGTCTGCTCGTGACCCTTGACCTTCGGCTCGTTCTTCGTTATCCTTGTCTGCTTGTGGCCCCTGACCTTCGGCTTGTTATTCGGTTCTCTCTATCGTGTGCCGCTGCTTCCCCTTATCCTACGGGGCGTGAGCTAGGAAACTCCAGGGGCCGCGACCTGATCCCAGCCTGCAGCGTAACATCCTCACCACTAGAGGCCCTGGAGAAGACCAGCTGGGTCTTAGACTCCGCGCCCTGGGGAATCTTGGCTCTCGCTTCCGTTGGGATCCCGGTTGTGCTCCTCTGGTCCCGCTTTCCACAACCACCCAGTTTCCTACCCACAGAAGCCAGCCATAGGGTTCACTACCTCGCGGTGCACTCCTGTCCCCCTACGGTGTGCATCTGTCACCTGGCCACAGGTGACCCTGACAGTTTGATCAGCCATGAACCCGGCTGACATCCCGCTTCCCGCGGATGATCCATTGCAGGGCATAGTTCGCAGACTTGAGACCCAGGAATCAAATCAGACCCAGGTGATGCGATTCCTCCAGGATCTGGCTTCTCGATTCGAGCAGCTTCAGGTCTCCTTGGGAACCCCGAATCCGCAACCCCAAGTACAACCAGCGGCTGTACCTATCGCACCAGTCGCAGCCTCACACTCACTAAGATTGCCAGCTCCGTTCCGTTTCTCTGGGGACTCCAAGGCCTGCAGGGGGTTTCTCAGCCAATGCACTATTCATTTTGAGCTTCAGCCTCAAAGCTTCCTATCTGACCGGGCTAAGGTAGCCTATATCATTTCCCTCCTCTCCGGTGAAGCTTTGGCCTGGGCTGCCCCCCTGTGGGAGAGGAACGATCCGGTGGTTTCCAGTCTGTCCGAATTCTTGAAGCTCTTTCGTAATATCTTCGAAGAGCCGGCTCGGGCTTCTTCAGCGGCTAGTGCTGTCTTACGTCTTCGCCAAGAATCTAGTTCAGTGGGGCAATATGCTCTTCAGTTCCGTATCCACACAGCTGAATTGAGCTGGAATAATGAGGCCCTGGTCGCTACCTTTTTACATGGCCTCTCTGACCGAGTGAAAGACGAATTAGCGGGAAGAGCCATTCCCGTCGGTCTGGACGATGTAATTTCATTATGCAACCAGATCGACATTCGTTTTCAAGAGAGGTCCTTAGAAAAAAGACGCCAGCACTCTCTGGGTCCTAGCCAGTCTGAGCTCCCCTCCTTTCATTCCGTGGAGCATCCTCTACCTGCTGAAGAACCTATGCAGCTGGGCCGGACCAGACTAACCCCCGAAGAACGTGCTAGGTGCAGAACTCTGGGCTTGTGCCTCTATTGTGGGGGCAAGGGTCATTTTCGTGACTCCTGCTCGCTTCGTCCGGGAAACGCTCGGGTCTAATACATTTGGAAGGTGGAGTATTGGACCCAGAAACATCACCTTCTCGCCTGCTCTTGCCGGTGTCCCTTCATGTAGGCACTTCTCCTCAGTCAACCCTTGCATACCTGGATTCCGGGGCTGCCGGCAATTTCATGGATTGGAGAACTGCTTCTTCTATGAAGCTTACCCTTTCACCTCTCACTACCCCATTGGTAGTCTCGGCAATTGATGGCACTGTTCTCCCAGGGGGCCCTATTCGCTTCCAGACGCTACCCATTAGGATGTCGGTAGGGATTCTCCACCAGGAGTGGATATCCTTTCTTATTCTACCCAAGGCCTCTACCCCAGTTGTATTGGGCCTCCCTTGGCTACAGCTCCACTCTCCACATGTGGACTGGGTCTCTGGGCAGATCCTGGCCTGGGGTTCCTCATGTTTCTCGTCGTGTCTTCTCAAGGTGACCCCCAAGGAGAGTCTTCCGGTTGCTGCCACTTCTGTTTCTTCTGATCTTCCCGCCGCATACAGCGATTACCGGGATGTGTTCTGTAAAAAATCAGCTGAGGTGCTTCCTCCCCACAGGTCTTTTGACTGTGCTATTGATCTTGTCCCCGGAGCAACTCTACCCAGGGGTCGTACCTACCCTCTGTCCATCCCAGAGACCCAGGCCATGTCGGAGTATGTAGCAGAGAATCTGGAGAGAGGGTTCATCCGGAAATCCTCATCGCCTGCAGGGGCAGGGTTCTTTTTTGTTGCCAAAAAGGATGGTACCTTAAGACCCTGCATCGATTATCGGGGTTTAAATGCGGTTACTATTAAAAATCGATACCCCTTACCCTTAATATCTGAGCTATTCGATAGGTTGAAGGGTGCCTCCATTTTCACCAAGTTGGATCTCAGAGGCGCGTACAATCTCATTCGAATACGGGAGGGTGACGAATGGAAGACTGCATTTAACACTAGAGACGGGCATTACGAATATCTGGTGATGCCTTTTGGTCTGTGTAATGCTCCAGCCGTGTTTCAAAACTTTGTCAATGAAATCTTCAGAGATCTGCTGTACCAGTTTGTTGTCATCTATCTGGATGACATTCTGATCTTTTCTGAAAATCTGCTCGTCCACAGAAACCATGTCCGCACTGTACTTCAACGTCTTAGAGAGAACAATCTCTATGCCAAGCTGGAGAAATGTTCCTTTGAATGTTCTGAGGTCCTGTTTTTGGGGTGCTTTGTCTCATGTTCGGGGCTTCGTATGGACCCTGGGAAGGTCTTGGCTATCACCAACTGGCCTCTTCCTGCTAGCCTCAAGGCCACACAGCGCTTTCTTGGCTTCACTAATTATTATAGGCAGTTCATAAGGAATTACTCTTCCATTGCCGCGCCTATTATCGCTTTGACCAAGAAGGGTGTGAATGCCAGAGACTGGCCTCCCGAAGCTGTCTCTGCATTTCACAACCTGAAACAGGCCTTTGTTTCTGGCCCCCTCTTGAGGAGACCAAATCCTGGGAATGCATTTTTTATTGAAGTGGACGCTTCCTCAATGGGGGTGGGAGCTGTGCTTCTTCAAATCTTTGAGAAGAGACGCCAACCATGTGCGTTCTTCTCCAAAAAAATTTCTCAGGCAGAGAGGAATTATGCCATCGGTGATCGGGAACTTCTCGCTATTAAATTGGCGTTAGAGGAGTGGCGTCATCTCTTGGAGGGTTCCCCTCACTCCATAACGATCTTTACCGATCACAAGAATTTACAGTATCTACAGAATGCTAAACGTCTGAATCCTAGACAGGCCAGGTGGAGTCTCTTCTTTGCCCGTTTTAATTTCACGATTACCTACAAACCTGGTTCCTGCAACGGTCGGGCTGATGCGCTCTCTAGGTCATTTGACACTTTGGACGAGGAGTCCGCCCCTGAACCTGAGCCGATCATTCCCACCTCATGCATTGTTGCCCACTCTACCACCCTGAAGTCTAAAATTCCGCCTGGTAAGACCTTTGTCCCCACTGAGCTAAGAGCTAAGATCCTTCGTTGGGGACATGATTCCAAGGTGGCAGGGCATTCTGGATTCCTCCGATCCTTCCTACTCATCAGTCGTCACTACTGGTGGCCTAATCTCCGCTCAGACGTCAAAGACTACGTTAAAGCTTGTCATGTCTGTGCTCAGTCCAAATCCTCCACACAAGCTCCTGCTGGTCTCCTCATGCCCTTGCCTATTCCTAAGGAACCCTGGGCCCATATTGCCATGGATTTTATCACCGATCTCCCACTGTCTGAGAATAATACAGTCATTTGGGTGGTAATCGATCGATTCTCCAAGATGGCTCATTTTGTTCCTCTTCCTGGTCTTCCTTCTGCCCCTGCCTTGGTTCCCATTTTCATTCGAGAAATTCTCCGCCTACATGGGGTCCCTTCTCATATTGTTTCCGACAGGGGAGTCCAATTCACGTCTCGTTTTTGGAGAGCCTTTTGCAAATCCCTCAATATTGTCTTGGATTTTTCTTCTTCTTACCATCCCCAATCCAATGGACAGACTGAGAGGGTTAATCAGGAGTTAGAGGTCTTTCTTCGCACCTTTGTGTCTTCTCACCATGACGATTGGTCCTCTCTACTCCCGTGGGCAGAATTCTCCCATAACAATCATGTGAATACCAGTTCGCAGAAGACACCCTTTTTCACAGTTTATGGAAAACACCCTCAACTTCCTCTTCCTATGATCTGTTCTCCAGACATTCCAGCTTTGGCTTCGGTTCAGGAGTCTCTCAATTCCGTTTGGGGTCACGTTCATGATTCCCTCCGGGCAGCTGCTGAAAAATTCAAAGGCTTTGCAGACCGCCGCAGGCGTAAACCGCCTTCTCTTCAGCCAGGGGACAAAGTCTGGCTCTCTACCAGGAACATCAAGCTCCGAGTTCCTTCTCTGAAGTTTGCTCCACGATTCATCGGTCCATACACGGTAACTGCTAAACTGAATCCGGTTTGTTTCAAACTCCAGATTCCTAAGAGCCTTAAAATCACTAACTCCTTTCATGTTGCTCTTCTAAAGCCTTTAGTCCTCAATAAATTCTCTCGTCCTCTTCCTACCGTGGCGCCTGTCTCGGAGGATAATCAGGAGTACGAGATCAGTCAAATTCTGGACTCCCGACTCTGTAAAGGCGTTCTTCAGTACCTCGTTCATTGGAAAGGGTTTGGTCCTGAGGAGAGGTCTTGGATCACTGCATCTGAGGTCTTTGCACCTCGTCTGGTAAAGGAGTTTCATCTGAAGTTTCCCTCTAAACCTGGGCCCAGGCGGGGAAGGGGGAGGCCTCGTAAGAGGGAGGGTACTGTCATGGATATGCATTAATGTCTGTCTGCCATCTTACCTTCCTCCTCATGTGTTCATCTAGAGACCAGACCTCCTTCACCTGGCTTCCTTTATAATCTCCTCCCAGCCTGACTCCACCCCAGGCCCTATCACTGAACACTATATTAACCTGTGCACTGCAAGCCTGCTTTGCTGATCAACGTGTTTGTTAGGCATTGTGTGTTTGGGTTCCTGCCTGCCGTGTGCTACGTCTGTCTCTCTGTTACGTTATTGGCTTGTCCCCGACCATCCCTGTCTGCTCGTGACCCTTGACCTTCGGCTCGTTCTTCGTTATCCTTGTCTGCTTGTGGCCCCTGACCTTCGGCTTGTTATTCGGTTCTCTCTATCGTGTGCCGCTGCTTCCCCTTATCCTACGGGGCGTGAGCTAGGAAACTCCAGGGGCCGCGACCTGGTCCCAGCCTGCAGCGTAACATCCTCACCACTAGAGGCCCTGGAGAAGACCAGCTGGGTCTTAGACTCCGCGCCCTGGGGAATCTTGGCTCTCGCTTCCGTTGGGATCCCGGTTGTGCTCCTCTGGTCCCGCTTTCCACAACCACCCAGTTTCCTACCCACAGAAGCCAGCCATAGGGTTCACTACCTCGCGGTGCACTCCTGTCCCCCTACGGTGTGCATCTGTCACCTGGCCACAGGTGACCCTGACACTGCGGAACCGCCGCTATGATTGTTCTTATTGTGCGCAGGATCGCCGGCTGAAAAAAAGGATATCTGAATGATGCCTCTAGCTGCAGGCTTCATTCAGATATCCCCCCTCAAACCCAGGACGTCATATGACGTCCACCCGGAGGGAGAGAGGGTTCCTGCCGGCGTCATTTTGCTATGGCCCGGTATGGAAGGGGTTAAAAAGCCATCTGTGAGTGACCATTTTTAAAAAAAAAATCTGCTTTGTAACGGATCCACAGTGAGCAGAGTTGTTTTTGCTTGACCTTTTTTATATTCTGGGGAATCTACTGGAGTTCCCATGTTTTCTTGGATCATTTACCCTATAAAGGAACCTGCCTATTTGATCATCTGTTAATTCAGTGGTCCAGTCCTTAAGGTAATCAAAGTGATTGCTCTGAAGGTGGAGGGTCTGTCACCAATATCTTCCTTGAATTGTGAGATTGTCACATGGAATCCTCTTGGTGCTTGCTGGGACTTTTAGTCCTCTTCCCCTCTCTTGTTGGACTTTTTTGTGATTGCTTTTTTAACACTGCATTTATCATTGCATTTTATTTTACATGTTCTTGCACTGCACCTTACCTTATGCATTTTACTTTGATTATGTGATGATCTTTTTGTGCTATCTGCATTTGTTTTTAGGTCATTAGGAATATTTTTTTGCGCTGATTGCTTTGTTTGTATTTACTTTTATATATATTGTAAGATTGCAGGGCTATGCTGAGATAGCTCCTTATTAAACTCCCACACTCCTCCCTGCAGCCAATGTTCTTTTAGGCTGGATTCACACCTATGCATTTTTAGTGCTTTTTGCATTTTGCAGATTTGCTCTACAGAGCGTGTTACATAAGAATCCATGTTAAATGGACTGTAGTGCAAATCTGCAAAATGCAAAAAGCACTAAAAATGCATAGGTGTGAATCCACCCATATAGAGCTAAAACAGGTTTAGACTATGTCCAGTCCCCAACATCAGCTTTTGACAAAAGCCAAAAAATTGACATTTGTAATTTTGATCAATATAGTGCTTTTATTCTTCCTGGTTCTGTCAGGCTGACAGTTACACCACTTCCAAATCAAAGCTGAATATTTCTAACAATAGGGACGGGCAGACCTAAACCATGAGGTTCTCAAAAAGCCAGTGCCTACCATTCTGTTATCTAAAACTCACATATTTACCTAATTAGGACTGTGGTAAAATCAGATTTTCAGACTACACATTCAGAAATTTCTGTGAAAACATGAGGTAGGTCTATATGCTTTGGGTCTTTTCCTAGTCATTATATTATCATGGAGATAAACCACAATGAAGATATCCATTATTTTGGTGATAAAATGGCATATAGAAAGGTAAATGATTCTAAACTATATGGCCTTAGATTTATCTTCCTAAAAATGTATATATTCTTAATTCAAAAACTTCAATTCGTTTATGTTCAGAATTTATATGGACTCTTATATGGACATTTATATGATTAACCGTTATTCCTTTGGGGTCAAACTCTATTAATGTGTCGGTTTATCATATCATACCATACATTATATAAAAAAAATTTTTTGCCACTATGTATGTTTTTTTGTCACTAGAGTGTATAGTACACAGGAATGGTTGTTGTTAAGGAAAAAGTAGGGGGCCTAGATGGAAATCCCCCAGGTGGAGGATGAGCATGACAAGCAGAAGGAAGATGAAGAAAGGTGTATCCCTGGATGTACCCCATTATCCATCAGTATAGTAGTATGGTAGTATCTGTAACACAATTGTATGTACATCTAAATCCTCCAGTATTTGCTAGAATGAGTCTGAGTATAGATATAAAGAGTGACCTCCATGATATATGGTCAAAGCCATAGAAATGTAGGCAGGGATGCACAACAAGGAAAAGAAAATTAGAAATTGCAGTCAGTGTGTGCAAAGGTGAACGAGTGAAGAGGCTGAAAGAAATGGTGTGTATGTGAGATGAGGGCAATAAAGATGAAGGAACAGCTAAGAATTTGTATTCTAATGTGTGGGTAGGGGACTAACCATCAGTGCTCGGTAATAGAGGTATCATGATACTGACCAGTATTGTATGTCCTCAGCTTGTGGGATAAAAAACAAATGATGAAGAAAACTCGTCACGCCAGCCCTCCAACCTAAATCTCCAAGCGGATGCAGCAAGCTCCACCCCCAATGCCATATGTCAGGTGGCTAAGTGTACAAGCACGTACGCGCTCGTCGCCTGTAAGAAGTACGCATAGGGCAGACTCCTCCAGCCACCTGAATACTACACCCAAACATGGAGACGCCGCCAATCCAAAATATATTTTATACAGCTGTTTGCTTGGACATGTGTATCACCATTTGACCCTGGTTGGCCTTTGGGCTGGCTCCATTGTTCTTGTCTCCACTGGTGGTTGTGGCCATGTTTCTTTCCCAGAAGCTGCGATGTACACAGGGGAGTTCTCTCCTTCGCTGTCCCTCCTCTCTGTTTCCCAGATGTGCGGGCCACCAGTACAAATGTATTATCCCCAGGATGTATACTGCCGACAGGGTCAGAACATGATTCTCTGCCCAGTCCAGAATATGATCCACTTCCATGTGGGCAGCCCAGCACCTCATGCCACCCTGATATATGCCACTATCGTGGCATTGTCTGACTGGAAGCCCCTGCAGCTGGATTAGTGCAAGATGAACTGCTTAAAGCTCCAGCACGTTGATGGTTAAAACCCTTTCTTGAAAAGACCACATCCCCTGCAATGAAGAGAACAGCTGCCCCGCCTATCAGACTGGCATCAGTGGTCACCACCTTCCAGACCACTAGGGGAAACAACTTCCCTGCCTCCAACTTTCAAGGGTCCATCCCCCAGTTTAACGCCCGAAGCATCCTGGGACCTAGTGACAATCGGCAAAACAATGACTGAACCCCTTTTTTATTCCATCAGGATATTCCTCTGCAATGGCCTGCATATGGAACTGCCTTGAGAGTGGCAACCATCTTCCCCAGCAGGGGTATACAAAGACGGATGGAAAGAGATCTGACTGCAACACTGACAGTTGATTTCTCAGTAAAAGGATCTTTCTTGGAGGCATAAACGCCTTTGTCCAGACAGCTATTACGATTAGGCCTAGATACTCCAGGATCTGCGCTCCTTCCAATGCTGATTTCTCCATATTGAGAACCTAGTCCAAACCTTCCAGTGTATGAATCGTGAGAGAAACATTTTGCCTTATCTGATATGCTGATCGTTCTCTGAGCAACAGGTTGTCTAGATACTTCAAGATGCAGACTTCCTGTACCCTTAACAAACCCAGCACTGGGGCTAACACTTTTGTAAATACCTGGAGAAGCAGTGGCCAGAAACGGAAAGTGCTGATCCTGTATCGAAAATTGCCGGAACTTATGATGTGCAAGAAACATCAGCACTTGGATATATACATCCCTTATATCTACTGACACTAGAAAGTCTACATGCTGAAGTGGTGCCACTACTAACCGAATCAACCATATGAAATAAACTTTGAGAAACTTGCTTAGATCCTTGAGGTCCAAAATCAGACGTACATCCCTGTTTGGCTTTGGGGCTATGAAGAGATTGGAACATTTAGGCCACAGGAACTGAGTTGTTCATCCCTTGTGCCAGCAGACAATCGAGTGCCCTGAAACAAAGAAGCCCTCTTCTGCCGTTCTCCATAGTACATTTAATCTCATGAACTGTGTAGGAAGAAAGGTCTGAAACTCCAACCTGTATTGATGAGAGATTGTATAAAGGACCCAAAAGAAAGGACACCTGACCTTCAGGGACTAAATCCTTCTTTCCTTTGGGGTCCCCTGCCCTGGACACCACCCCACCAGAAACTCCTTTGTCAGTAAACAACTGTTCAGGGTTCTGTATATGCAGGGTCCAGTGCTGAATGGTCACATTACAAGTAATTTCTGCAGAAACATCCATATCCATTGTTGCAGGGCCCGGGTATTATCCATAATAGCACCCCAATTGTAGGAACGGATCCGGACAACCAATCTCTTGATCTCTGCTGGAATCATTTTAGAATCTGGTAAGCTCATACAGAGAGCTGAACTTCAGTGACCATCACCTTAAAGACACTGGTGAAAAAAACTGAGGAGTTGTTGGAGTAGGTGGGGTTATATAGGTGGACTTCCTTACTGATGTAATATTGGTGAGGGGATACACTGGACACCTTTCCTGTGCTATGTGCTGAGTGTCCAGTGTGCCCCTGTGCCTTAAAGGAGGGGTGGGCTACTGCCAGGCTCACCTGCCCTCTATTTATCCAGTAGAATTCATGTGCTTCTATTATGCCCCTGTTGATGACTTTTCAGTCGAAGCGCGTCAGCCTTGCATCACTGCACCCCACATTGCTTTTAGACTTGTGATCACTTTTATATTTTTGTCTGCCATCTGTATGACATTTTTATTCAATAAACCTTGAAGGTTTTTTGACCTGCACCATTGGGAGCATTCCCTTTTTGTCTCCATTCTTGTTCCCATGTTTTTGTCTTTTGGAGCCTGCATGCTGGAGGAGTGTTGCATTTGCATCCCAATCCATTGGATCATCCCCTCCAGGACTACTTGAGACGTTTACGGCATCCACAGAGATCCTGTTCCATGGATTCCGGTTGAGAAGTTTGTGGTATCCACACAGATCCTGTTCCTAAAATTCTGGTCGCTGAGACCTGCAGCCTATCTGACTCACTGTCATATGACTGATGAGTCCACCAGTTGCGGTAAGAGTACCTCACCTATCCATTATTTCAAACATTTGATTTCAACAGTCAACTTGTTGTTCTTGTTACCCTGGTCATCTTGTGGGAAGAATATCACTGAGTGTGTTTATGGTTTATGGACCCTTCTCAATTCACAGAAGTCACCCACATTATTGCTGTGTACATTTTGGACTTATTGAATTCTCATTAAGTTAATTAACCTTCATTGGTACTTAGTGTGTGGACTTCCTAAGTTACAGGAGATTTTAATCACTGTTGCACACATGCTTTTGCAAATTTTATTGAATTATTTTTGATTCTAGGTTCACAGGTAACCATTTAGATCTTTGGTTATCATCTTATCATATAGCGGTATTCCACACCACTATTTATGTTATAGCGCTGCACTGTTTATCCCTAGTTCCGTTTCACTTTGTTTGTTTGAGTGCTGGCAGCTTGTATTTTCCTGGGTTCTAGCGCAGTTTTTTCCTTATTTCACCTTCTATTATGGAGGCTCTCATAAATGTACAAGAGTTAGGACTGCAGAAAATACTGGGGTGCCTTGGTGAGGCTCTGCAGCTTACACATGTATTTGCAAATGTGTGCTAACTAAACCCCTGTTTTTAACACAGACTGTTAGATAGGATAATTTGGTTGGTTGCAGACTGGCTGGCGAATTGAGCTGGGAATTTTCTTTGGTTTTGTTTTGCATGTGTTGTCCTTTCATGTGCTGTGAAGGCCAGTTATAAGTGGGGGCAGTGGCCAGCTGTTTGATACAGGTGGACCTTTTTCCATGATTAAACCCAACAACATTACATTTTTAGTATCAAAATTCATAGTAAAATGCTAATTTTCACAATTGGCATTTAAGATTAGTTTAGCAGAGATGAAGAGCCTTTCCACAAAAAAAAGTTGTCTGTGTACCTGTGTCATGTAAGAATGGACCAAGGAGGTCCCTTCCCACTTCCCCAAATGCGGGTTTATAAACAAGGGTACACAGACTGTGCCCAGTTTTTCCTCTGTACCTGAAAGTTGTGGAAGCTGTTGAAAAATATATATATATTTTTTGGTCAGTAGAAACTCAAGCAATTTTAATAGCAATGTATAGTGATCATGTTGTAAAACATCATATTTGTTCAAAAATGCTGAATTCCCTGCTCATGCTGGATACACATTGTGAGGGGGTTAGCTCGGCAGCGGGTGTGTGTGACCCCCGGGATGGGCTCCCCACACAAAAACAGGCCCAGCAGACGGAGGTTGTGGTTTTCAAAATCAAAAAGGTGCCGTTTATTTTCTATTTACAGTGACAAAAACACAGCAAAGCAAAAAAAACAAACAAAATAAATCCTGGTCAACTTGACCTCTGACTAAACATACAGGTTTCCTAACTAACAACTGGGATCAGCCTAGTGCTGTCCTAGTCCCTGGTTTTAAATGTCCAAGCAAAATATAGCCACACAGGCTTTCTCTCACCGCACAGGGGTTCACTCTCCCTAGACAGTCCACACAGGTCTGCTTCCAGGCATGAGCTAACATCTAATGAATCTGGGAGTTTCTTATAGAGGCCTAAATGAGCTGACAAGCTTCAGCTGGCCTCATCAACTCCCTGTCTGCACGACGCCCAGCCCTCTCCCTAGAGGTATGAGTCATCAATGAGCCCACTAGTCTCAGCTGGGCTTATACAACTCTCCACCTAGCTGTATAAATCGGCGTAAAGCCTGAATCTGGGCGAAATATATCTACCCCCCTGGATGCAACCAGGTGACTTTACCTTCCTGCTGTCACATACCCCCCCCTCTTGTTTTAACCTCGGGGTTGGAACACCAGCAATCAGGCATTCATGTACTCGAGACAAAGCATCCACATTCCCCATTTGAACGCCAGGGCGATGCTTTACTGTGAAGTTGAATTCCTGGAGGGCCAGGAACCACCTATTCACTCTTCTATTTGTTTCCTTGTTTTGAGCCATCCACTTTAACGGAGCGTGATCCGTAACCATGTCAAAGTGCCTACCTAGCAGGTAGTACCGAAGGGAATCTAGAGCCCACTTCACCGCTAAACACTCCTTTTCAACGGTGGCGTAATTTACCTCATGGGACTTCAACTTCCTGCTGAGGTAAATGACTGGGTGCTCTTCCCCGTTCCAGACCTGGGACAATACTGCTCCTAACCCCACATCTGACGCATCACTTTGTACGACAAAGTCTCTAGAGAAGTCGGGTGAGTACAACACTGGCTGGCTACATAAGGCTTGTTTCAAGAATTGGAATGCTGCCTCAGCCTCGGGGGTCCATTTAATCATGACCGACCCTTTCCCCTTCGTCAGGTTGGTTAGGGGCACAGCCTTAGAAGCAAAGTGGGGAATGAATCGCCGATAATACCCAGCGATTCCCAGAAAGGCTCGTACCTGCTTCTTGCTGTTGGGACGTGGCCAACTCTGGATGGCCTCGACTTTGTTGAGTTGGGGTTTTATTACTCCCCTCCCAATGGTGTACCCAAGATATTTGGCCTCCTCCTGCCCAATGGTACACTTCTTGGGGTTAGCCGTAAACCCTGCTTCCCGAACAGAGTCCAGGACTGCTTGCACTTTTGGCAGATGTGAGGCCCAATCTGTGCTATGGACAATTACGTCATCCAGGTAAGCCGCAGCATACTTCCGATGGGGCCTCAGCATCTGGTCCATTTTCCGCTGGAATGTGGCCGGCGCATTCTGTAACCCGAACGGCATTCTTTTATATTGGAACGCCCCGTCTGGGGTTACAAATGCGGTTTTCTCTTTGGCTGACTTGGCCAGGGGGATTTGCCAATACCCTTTTGTGAGGTCAAGAGTCGTCATGTATCGGGCTGTTCCCAGCCGGTCGATCAACTCATCTATACGTGGCATGGGGTAGGTGTCAAATTTTGTAACTTTGTTCAACTGACGAAAATCGTTACAAAATCGCCAGCTCCCATCCGGTTTAGGCACCAACACAATGGGACTAGACCAATCACTTTGGGACTCCTCTATCACCCCTAAGTTCAGCATTTTCTGTACTTCCTCCCGTATTGCCTCCCGTCGGGCCTCTGGGATCCGATAGGGTTTTAACTTCACCCTTTCACCGGGCGGGGTAATAATGTCATGCTCTACCCCAGATGTTTGTCCCGGCAGCTCAGAGAATACCTCCTTGTTGCGAAGCACAAACTCCTTAACCTCCTGTTGTTGGGGTTGTGACAAGGTGGCTGCGATTCCAACCTCAGGAATCACGCAACCAGTTTGAGCTGGTGACCAAGTGTCTGCGACTAGGGACTCTCTATCCCTCCAGGCTTTCAACAGATTAACGTGATAGATCTGTTCGGGCTTTCGCCTTCCTGGTTGTCTGACCTTGTAATTCACTTCGCTCACTTTTTCCATTATCTCGTAGGGGCCTTGCCATTTGGCAAGGAATTTACTTTCAACCGTAGGGACAAGTACCAATATCCTATCCCCCGGGGAAAAGGTACGGGTCTTGGCTCCACGGTTGTACACTCTCTGCTGTGCCAACTGCGCTTGGGCCAAATGTTCCTTCACGATGGGCATTACCTGTGCAATTCGATCTTGCATCAGGGCGACATGCTCAATCACACTCCTGTGGGGAGAACTCTCACTTTCCCAAGTTTCCTTGGCAATATCCAACAGCCCTCTTGGGTGTCTCCCATACAGTAACTCAAAGGGGGAGAATCCCGTAGAGGATTGGGGCACCTCCCTAATAGCAAACATCAAATAAGGAAGTAGACAGTCCCAATCCTTTCCATCCCTATCCACCACTTTCTTCAACATTTGTTTTAGGGTTTTGTTGAATCTTTCAACCAGCCCATCGGTTTGGGGGTGATACACAGATGTACGTAATTGCGTCACTTTGAACAATTTACACAGCTCCTTCATAACCCGGGACATAAAGGGTGTACCTTGGTCCGTAAGCAGTTCTTTACAAATACCCACCCGGCTAAAAACAAGAGATAGCTCTTTGGCTATGGTTTTGGCCGAGGTATTTCTGAGAGGGATCGCTTCTGGATAACGGGTGGCATAGTCCATTATAACCAATATGTACTGGTGCCCCCTAGCGGACTTGATTATAGGACCTACCAAATCCATTGCGATTCTCTCAAACGGGACCTCAATGATGGGTAGAGGGACCAGCGGGCTACGGAAGTGTGGCATCGGGGCCGACCTCTGACACACAGGGCAGGAGGAACAATAATTTTCTATGTCCTTCATCACCCCAGGCCAATAGAATCTCTGTAATACCCTCTCTCGGGTTTTCTCTGTCCCCAGATGACCTCCAAGAATGTGCCCATGGGCCAACTCCAACACCAACTTCCTGTAAGGTTTGGGCACCACAAGCTGCTCAACGGTTTCTTCTGCCCTTTTTGCCACCCGATACAGTAGGTCCTTCTCTACGCTGAAGTATGGGTAAGTGCAGGTATTATCTGGGTTCACTAACTCGCCATCTATTTTCACTACGTTTTCCCGTGCCTTTATTAGGGCGGGGTCTTTCAACTGTTCTGTGGCAAAGTTTTCCCTGTGAACCTCAAGATCAGAAAACTCCACAGACGGTAGGTTTTCGTCTGAGGAGGTGGGCTCCTCTCCAGTTTCTTGAGTCTCCCCTGCCAATACTGACAAGGGAAATTCGGGAGAGTCCTCACCACTCTCAGAGGAGTTCTGGCTATCATATTCCTGGTACATAGGGGCACCAGTGGGGGGCTCAGGATCATCCCACAGTTCCCAGAACTTCGGAAAATCCCTTCCCACAATGGCGTCATGCGGTAACTGAGACACTAAGCCCACTGGATGAGAAAGGGTACCTTTGGGGGTCTCGAAACACACTGTAGTCACTGGATACTCTCGGGTGTCCCCATGCACACAAATAACAGCTACCTTGCTATTCCCAGAGACCTCTGTTTTAACTAATTCAGCCTTTATCAGGGTCACAAGGCTACCTGAATCCAGCAATACCACAACATTTCTACCATTAATACACATTTTGCATAAATGTTTCTCAGTTCCCCGAATGGCAGTGCATGCGACTGTCGCACACAGCGACTGACGTCTGCCCGTCAGAAAGTCACACTGCATGGGTTCCTCCAAAACCGGGCAATTTGCTGCAATATGTCCCGCTTGCCGGCAGCGGTAGCAAATGATCCTTCTTGCCGCCTCTTGAGCCGCTGATTTCCCAGGCTGTTCTCGCCAAACTTGGGGTAGAGCTCCCACCCTCTCACTCTCTCCACCCTTACCCCTTGGAATCATCTTATCCGCCCCTGGGGATGGTCTGGTCTTAGGGTGGAAAGTCCGAGTGTCTCTGGAAGAGGCCGTCAGGTTCTCTGTAGCCAAGTATTTCTCCACACGATCCACAAGACCATCGGCCGTCTCTGGGTCTCCATGGCTTACCCACTTTTGGATGGCAGTAGGAAGAGCTCTCAAAAACCGATCCATTACAACACGTTCCACAATCTTTGGTGCGGACAAAGTCTCTGGCTGTAGCCACTTTCTGCTCAGGTGAATGAGATCATACATTTGAGACCTGGGGGGTTTTCCAAGCTGGAAAGTCCAGTTATGCACACGCTGAGCCCGGACAGCCAGGGTGACACCCAGCCTTGCCAATATTTCAGCTTTTAGCATCACATAGTCTTTTGCTTGGTCAGGCTCTAGGTCATAGTAAGCTTTCTGCGATTCACCCGTTAACAGAGGAGCCACCAGTCCAGCCCACTGCTCCTCAGGCCACTTTTCTCTTTCAGCAGTCCTTTCAAACGTGGTCAAAAATACCTCTGGATCATCCTCTCCAGTCATTTTTGTCAATAAACGACTCACCCCAAAGGACGCGGTATTAGTGGGACGGCTTTCCTCACTGGTCTGCGGACGTTGCTGCATTACTGCTTCCATTTGTTGTAGTCTCTGCTCTTGCTTCTGTAACAGGTCTATGAAGCGGGCCTCAGATTGCTGCTGGGCTTGTTGCTGAGCTTCCAGACTCTGTTGGTGAGCTTGCTGCTGGGCTGCAAGGCTCTGTTGATGAGCTTGCTGCTGGGCTGCGAAGTTCTGTTGTTGAGCTGCAAGGCTCTGTTGATGAGCTGCAAGGCTCTTTTGCAAACCTGCATTTGTCTGCTGTTGATTGGCATTTGCTAGAGCCAGCTGCTTCAGTATCTCCTCCATGCTGGCTTAAAAAAAAACTGCCACTGGTTCTCCACCAACTGTGAGGGGGTTAGCTCGGCAGCGGGTGTGTGTGACCCCCGGGATGGGCTCCCCACACAAAAACAGGCCCAGCAGACGGAGGTTGTGGTTTTCAAAATCAAAAAGGTGCCGTTTATTTTCTATTTACAGTGACAAAAACACAGCAAAGCAAAAAAAACAAACAAAATAAATCCTGGTCAACTTGACCTCTGACTAAACATACAGGTTTCCTAACTAACAACTGGGATCAGCCTAGTGCTGTCCTAGTCCCTGGTTTTAAATGTCCAAGCAAAATATAGCCACACAGGCTTTCTCTCACCGCACAGGGGTTCACTCTCCCTAGACAGTCCACACAGGTCTGCTTCCAGGCATGAGCTAACATCTAATGAATCTGGGAGTTTCTTATAGAGGCCTAAATGAGCTGACAAGCTTCAGCTGGCCTCATCAACTCCCTGTCTGCACGACGCCCAGCCCTCTCCCTAGAGGTATGAGTCATCAATGAGCCCACTAGTCTCAGCTGGGCTTATACAACTCTCCACCTAGCTGTATAAATCGGCGTAAAGCCTGAATCTGGGCGAAATATATCTACCCCCCTGGATGCAACCAGGTGACTTTACCTTCCTGCTGTCACAACATGTACAATGACTCAACAAAGTATCCCGGGAGGTACATATGCTGTAGATCCTTTAATATTTGAAGTAAATGTAAACATAGGAAGGTTATGTTATACACATTTGAGAAAAAAATCAACATACTGACTAATGGATCCTTTAGGTGATCTATAGTCTGAAATGATAGTTCTTTCAGGTGGATTAAAAAGGGTTGTGTACTTGCTGGACTTGCCTATACCTCCAGCTATCACCTATCTTGAGTCCATGTTTCTCTCGTAATTCCATGATAGAACACATAGTATTTCCATTCAATACATCTTTCAGTTTTAATGCGTCCAGAGCTGCCCATCCGAGGCACGCACCCCCCCCTTTCCCGGCGGGAAGTAGTCTGTCCCCGTGAGGGGCAGCAGTGGGCTATTATATTCCCATTTCTTTATTTTACACACTCTGTCCCATATCCTAAAAGTTTATTTTGTAATTGAAGGTGTCTCTTGGGTGAGGCCTCTGTATTTCTTTGGTATCCATATTAGCTTTCCCAGTTATTTTTTACCCAGGCTCTCTTCTACACTCACCCATTTTTTCCCATTTTGTCTGTCCTCCTGTAGCTATTCTAAAACCCTCTTTAATACAGCTGCATTACAGTACCTTTTAAAATCTGGTAGGTTTACACCTCCTTCCTGTCTAGATCTAGACAGGATCTTAGCTGATATGCAAGGCTTCTTTTCTTTCCAGATAAATCTCCTTATTATCCTCCCCAATATTATAAAATATGAATCTGGGATTTTTAAATATACAAAGCTTTGGGAAGTATCATCATCTTAACTGTATTCATTCTACCCCACCAAGAAAGTTTTTCTTTCGGATATCCCTTCAGTTCTAATTTTGTTTTATTTAATAAGGGGATATAATTATCCTCATATAGGTGGTCTATTTCCATGTTAGACAGAGATATAGCTAGGTATTTCATCCCCCTCTGTTTCCAGGTAAATGGATACATGTCCCTAAGGTCTCCCCGTTCCTTCGGACTCAATGTTATATTCAATATCTCAGTTTTCTTTTTGTTAATTTTCAAATTTGAAATCTCTCCATATTTTTCATATTCTTCTAGGATCTTTAATAATGTCTGCCTTGGATTAGTCACATACAACATCATGTCGTCCGCAAACGCAGAGACCTTATGTTTCCTCCCATTCACTTCCACCCCCTCTATCTCCTGATTATTTCATAAAGTTGTTAATAATGGTTCTAATGAGAGGACAAAGAGAAGGGGTGATAGTGGGCAGCCCTGGCGGGTCCCGTTAAAAAGTGGGAATCTCTCCGACAGGGTTCCATGAACTCATACCTGTGCAAAGGGTTTAGAATACAGTGCCTCTATCCATCTTAAAATGTTAGGTCCTAGTCCTATATCTCTCAGGGTTGCTATCATGAACTCCCAGTTAAGTCTGTCAAAAGCCTTTTCGGCGTCTAATGACAGAAATATTGCTGGTATCTTGTTTTTTTTGGCTTTTTTTATCAGGAATAATGTTCTTAGGACACTGTCCCTTGTTTCTCTGCCAGGTACAAACCCTGCCTGATCATTGTCTATCAGCCCTGCCATGAGAGGCTTTAATCTTTCGGCCAGTATCTTCGCATAAATTTTTATGTCAACATTAATCAAGGAAATGGGCCTGTAACTGGAACAAAGTGATGGATCTTTTTCTTCCTTCCCTATAAGAGTTATGTTGGCTCCTAGAGCTTCTTCCCGCATTGTCATTCCTCCACCTATGGAGTTCATGTATTCCTTAAAGTACGATAGCAGGGTTTCCACGTACCTCTTATAGTAAAGCGAAGTATATCCATCTGGGCCTGGACTCTTTCCCATTTTAATATATTTGATTGTTTGAGTAATTTCCTCCTTTGATATTTCCTTATCTAGTTTGTTCATTTCTTCTTCTACTATTTCCGAGAACTTAACCTTTTCTAAATATTGTTTAATTTTCCTACTTCTACTCTGTGATATTAGTGGGCCTTGATCTTTGTTTACATTATATAGATTTTGATAGTATTCTTGGAAAATATTTATTATCTCCTTCGTCAAGTGTCTCATCTCGCCCTTCTTGTCTTTAATTTTTGATATAAAGTTCTGGGTATTTCTAGGTTTACTTATCCTTGCTAATAGTTTACTCGATTTATTCCCCATCGCATAGAATTTCTTACTTGTATTGTTGAAAACCCATATTGTTTACCAAAACCCCTGCGAGCTATGAGTGAACTTAACGCATGAGAAAAACTTGTAGAATGTGGACGAATTGGAAGACAGGGAATATCAAATATATATAAGGTATTGAGTCCAATAAGGGGACACGAGGCATTGAAAATATTGGAAAGTTGGGAAAAATAACTAAATCAAACTAACTGTAGAAAAGAAGAGACAAGTCCTAGAATATGTCCACTCTACATCAGTAGAAGCAAAAATAAAAGAGATGAACTATAAACTCTTGACCAAATGGTACTTTGTTCCTCTGAAATTGCATAGAATAAATAAGGAGATGTCACCTTTATGTTGGAGAGAGTGTGGGATGGAGGGAACACACGCCCACATATGGTGGTATTGTCCCTTGATACAGAATTACTGGAGGGAGATACTAAATATGATAAAAAGGATTAGAGGTCTAGAGGTGAAACATGATCCTTGGTATTGCCTGTTTCACAATACGGGGCTGACAAGGAAAAAGTACAGAATGACCATGGTCCCACACCTCTTAAATGGGGCTAAAGCGTTAATCCCATGGAAATGGAGGGAAAAAGAAGTTCCTTCAACGGGAGAATGGATTAAAGAAATAGAGAGAATCAGATTGATGGAGGAGCTGATGTCAAACCATAATGAGTCAAGGGAAAAATTCAATAGGATTTGGAGGGGATGGGGTGAGTTTATGGGGATGGAGGTGTGTGATGGGGGGGGGTGGGGGATCGGATAAGGGGGGAGAGGTGATAGTGGTTTCTTTCGCCTTTCTGTTCCCCCTTTTTTTTCTTTTTAGAATCTATATGTTTTTTTATATGGTCTTTACCCCGCCATTCACTATTAGGCTGGGAATTATCAGCCTTCTTGATTTTTATACACATATTATTTTAGCCCTATCTAGCTTCTGTGGCTAACAAGACCTAAGGGGTCTTCCCCCCCTTTTTTTTTTCTTTGATTGGGTTTTCATTGTTTTTTAGGCACTTAATATTAGGCAGGAATACCTGACCTCTAGGCTTTTTTCAACATAAAATAGGTTAATTTTAAATTTTCCCACTTTTAGGGTAGCATAAGCACAATTATTTGGGGACTCCATACTTTTTTTTCTCTCTTTTTCTCTTCTTTTGAGTGGGTCCTTATTATTTCACTTAATATTAGGCAGGAAATACCTGCCTTCCTGATTTTTCCAACATAAAATAGGTTAATCTTAAATTCCTTCACTTTTAGGGCAGCACAAGCTCAATTAATTGGGGACCCCATTAGGGGGTGTCTAGATGGATTTTTTTTTTTGAGTGGGTCCTTATTATTCCACTTAATATTATGCAGGAATACCTGCCTTCATGATTTTTCCAACACAAAATATGTTAATTTTAAATTCCTCCACCTTTAGGGTAGCACAAGCTCAATTTCTTGAGGACCCCTTAAGGGTGTGTCTAGATGGATTTTTTTATTTATTTTTTCTCTTCCCCCTCTCTCATCTCTCTTCCCTGTGTGGGTCTCTCCTCCCCTCTCCCCCCATCTTCCTCCTCCCTTTTCGACTCCTACCTCCTCTCCCTTTCTTTTTCTGATCTACGGAATCAAGGGCCATAAGTGGAGCAGAGTGTGGAGAGTATTTACTAATAATGTTATGAATAGGTTTATAGGTAGGGGCTAAGCTGAGACCTTAACAGTGTTGTATGTTGTTGTATGTAGTGTTATTATATCTGTATTGAAATGTAAGTAATTTGTTGTCGAAAAAGAACAATAAAGAAATAAAATAATAAAAAAAAAGGGTTGTGTACGTCAGTTAAAGCGTAAAAGGTAGGCAGTGTTAGGGTCTATGCTTTCAAAAAGAATGCAATGTTTTAAGAAATATTTTGTTTTTTCACTCCCAAGTTGATTAGATCTAATAGTTATTTTTGAAACTTCAGTGTAGATTGTAGGGGGATTTTGATGTATTCATATTTTCACACAGACTCATTCTTAGATTTTTCCATGATGAAAATGTAGCTCTCCTCGTCAGCTGGCTTTGATTCAATAGAATTGCATCTAGAAAGAGACCTAAGGGTTTTCAGGTCCACATTGCTGAGATTAACTCTACTATGTTTATCCACAAACTTTCAGTTGGGATTATAGACAAACTAAGGCAGCAATGTTGGCATTCAAAGTGAACAGTGGGAAGATGAATTAGGGAAATTTGAACAAATTATTTGGTATATTGGATCTTTATTGTTGTTTTTCCTCATCTACATCATCAGGCTGGCTCTGCTCTCATAATTCCATAAGTGTTTTAAAGAACGTGGGATAGATTTCTCCTCAAGAGATGGGTTTTCAGGGCTTGCCTAAAGCTTGATAGAAAGAAGACACATTGGGGTAAGGAGATCCAGAAGATGGGAGAGGTAAATTGGTGACTGTAAAGCACTGTGTAAAACAGAAATTATTCACAGCGCTTCACTTTTTCCACATTTTGTTATGTTACAATCTTATTCTAAAATTAATTAGTTTGTTTCCTCAAAATTCTACAAAATTCTACCTCATAATGACAATGTGAAAGAAGTTTGTTTGAAATCTTTGTAAATTTATTAAAAATAAAAACTGCCTTTGCTCAATACTTCAATCGGGTTCAAGTCTGGGCTCTGGCTGGGCCACTCAAGGACATTCAAAGAGTTGTCCCGTAGCCACTCCTTAGTTATCTTGGCTGTGTGCTTAGGGTTGTTGTCCTGTTTGAAGATGAACATTTGCCCCAGTCTGAGGTCCAGAGCAGATTGTCATCAAGGATATCTCTGTACATTGCGGCATTCATTTTTCCCTCGATCCCGACTAGTCTCCCAGTTCCTGCCGCTGAAATACATCCTCACAGCATGATGCTGCCTCCACCATGCTTCACTATAGGGATGGTATTGGCCAGGTAATGAGCAGTGCTTAGTTTCCTCCAAACATGACGCTTGCTATTCAGGTCAAAGAGTTCAATCTTTGTTTCATCAAACCAGAGAATTTTGTTTCTCATGGTCTGAAAGTCCTTCAGGTGTCTTTTGGCAAACTCCAGGCGGGCTTTCATGTGCATTTTACTGAGGAGTGGCTTCCGTCTGGCCACTCTACCATACAGGCCTGATTGGTGAAGTATTGATTGCAGAGATGGTTGTTCTTCTGGAAGGTTCTCTCCAGAGAAACGCTGGAGCTCTATCAGAGTGACCATCAGGTTTTTGATTACCTCTCTGACTAAGGCCCTTCTCCCCGATCGCTCAGTTTGTCCAGGAAGCCTGCTCTAGGAGGAGTCCTGCTGGTTCCAAACCGCTTCCATTTACGGATGATAAAGGCCACTGTACTTATTGGGACCTTCAATGCTGCAGACATTTTTCTGTACCCTTCCCCAGATCTGTGCCTCAATACAATCCTGTCTCAGAGGTCCACAGACGATTCTTTGGATTTCATGGCTTGGTTTGTGCTCTGACATTCACTGTTAACTGTGGGACCTTATACAGACAGGTGTGCGCCATTCCAAATCATAACAATAATGGCGGTCTCTGCAGCGGATTCGCAGCGAGATCACCGTTATCAGCGGCGGGAGAGGCCATCGGTAGCGGCGGAGGCGATCGGGTCCTATCCATGGCTGGGTATGGATATGAATGAGGGCAAGATGGCCCCCACCCGTCTCCATACCATAGCAGGGCAGAAGCGACGTCAAAACATCACTTCTGTCCATAGCTCTTAAAGGGCCATTGTAGTCTAAATATGAGATCTGAGGTCTTTTTGACCCCAGATCTCATATTTAAGAGGACCTGTCAGGCTTTTTTCTATTACAAGGGATGTTTACATTCCTTGTAATAGGAATAAAAGTGACCCAATTTTTTTTTTCTTAAACAGTGTAAAAATAAATAAAATCAAGTAAAATAAATAATATATATACATATATATATATTTTTAAAGCACCCCGTCCCGATGAGGTCGCGTGCAGAAGCGAATGCATACGTGAGCAGCGCCCGCATATGAAAACGGTGTTTAAACCCCACGTGAGGTATTGCCGCAATCGTTAGAGTGAGAGCAATAATTCTAGCCCTAGACCTCCTCTGTAACTCAAAACATGCAACCTGTAGAATTTTTTAAACGTCGGCTATGGAGATTTTTAAGGGTAAAAGTTTGACGCCATTCCATGAGCGGGTGCAATTTTGAAGCATGACATGTTGAGTATCAATTTACTCGGCGTAACATTATCTTTTACAATATACAAAAAAAATTGGGCTAACTTTACTGTTGTCTTATTTCTTAATTCAAAAAAGTGAATTGTTTCCAAAAAAGTGCGCTTGTAAGACCGCTGCGCTAATACTGTGTGAGAAAAAGTATTGCAATGACCGCCATTTTATTCTCTAGGGTGTTAGAAAAAAATATATAAAAAATATATATAATGTTTGGGGGTTCTACATAATTTTCTAGCAAAAAAACTTGTTTTTAACTTGTAAACACAGAGTCTGAAAAACAGGCTCGGGCTGAAGTGGTTAATAAACTTGCAAAGGTTTTCAAACGAAATTCTTTCAAATTGTCAATACAGGGTATTGTTTGTAGAATTTTGAGGAAAATAATGAATTGAATCCAGTTTGGATTAAAGGCTGTAACATAACAAAATGTGGAAGCGCTGTGAATACTTTCCAGATGCATTGTAAATTGTCTATATAAATGCCGTTAATAAATAAATACAGACGCTGCATATGAGGAGACTGTTTACTAACAAGAACGTGTTCAGACTATTTGCCATTAGATTAGGCATGTAGGTTACAACGTTTTACTCTTTTGCTAGATTACAAACTTTCTTTGATATAACTTGATATTTAGCAACAATCCATTGGCACATTTTTTGAGGTGTAGAATTACACATTTGAAGCCTCGTACACACGAACGAGTTTCTCCGGAAAAAACCAGCAAGAAACTTGCTGGCAGAGATTTTTTGCCGAGAAATTTGTTCGTGTGTATGGTTTCTCGTCAAGAAAAGCGACAAGAATCTCGACGAGAAAATAGAGATCCAGCCTGAGATATATTCAGAGGCTACAACTGATCTTGTTACAAATCTCCTTAATGCTGGACATAAGGTGAATTATGAAAATAATTTCATCAGGTGGAAGGGGGGTTTCTAAGTGCGGAAGATTATTTTGGATTGCTTTTTAAAGGTTTTTTTGCACTGTACAAATTACTTTCTTTTAATATAACATTAAATATTTTGTTTATTATGTATATTTTCCTTTATTTTTTTTTGGCAATTTATTGTGTGAGATGCCCAACGCCTTGTGTATTGTTTCCCAGACACATTCAAAATGATATCAGTTCCTACTGTCGTTTATCAAAATTAGCTGGCCCCTACAATATGACCCTCTTCATAGAGCCACCTATATGCTTGATTAACAGAACTGGAGAAGTGAGAAATATACTGCCATTAGTTTAATTACAACCAGAAAACTAAATGGTATCTTTGTGTGATGTCACACATCTGTTATTAATAGCTTTTAATTAAAAAGAATGTGCCTTAATTGCTTTTGTTTGTTTAGAAGATGCCGAATGAGGCAGAAGAAATGTACACACAACATAATCAAGGTAAACATCATCTCAAAAACAAATTCAATACATTTATTTTTTATGAGAAATATAAGATGCAATGTAAACATAAACAACACATACAAATGACAAATCCTATCTTACAGTTTCCAAGCTTTTAATTTCAATTGAGTTCCAAACTCTATGAACAAGACATTGCCACCACCATTTGATAATCCCATACATCCCTGTTTAGAGAGTTTGGAATTTTTTGTTCAATTAAATATTTTTTTCCAATTCAAACATAATTCAAACTATAAGATCATAAGCACCCTTTGGTCCAAGAAACCATCAAACTGGGAAATGAGCAATAAAAGTGACTGGGAAAAAGAAAGGGCAAAATATGTCAAAACAATTCACCTCTGATCACATTTGTAATTGTGACAAGCCAACAGTTACCTGTTCACGTGAATGCACTGTTATCCATTATAAGCACACGAAAACCTAACATGTGGGAAAGGTATCCAATTAAAATTTGTTTACATACATGTGTAAAGGTGAAGACTTCAGAAATGCACTAGTATGAACAAAGACACATAGCATGGGAGAATTAAATGGGTTTAATTAAGATGAAAAAAAAGACCCACACTTCAGCCCCTTCTGTTTAGTAATAAAGCAGTCCCCTATCCTCACACTGCTCTTTATAAGCAGCAATTTCAGGCCATGGTTTTTGTTACTTTACCAGATTAATGAAATGAGTCAATAGAATTCAATTAATGTGGTCGACATTTCAATGACACTGCAAAAGCCTGTAACTCAAAAATTTTCCACAAATGCCACAGAAATAAATGATTATTCATCCCAGAAAAAAAAAAGGATCTCAGTGTGTGTGAGGGCCCAGGGGTTGAGTTCACAGAGGAAACCTTTATCCATGCTTCTTTTTGTACAAAAAGAAAACCCCCTAAGCCCCCGTTCACATCGGCGCGATCCCAGCCTTTGCGGCGCCACACTGATTTCCAAAAGTCATTCCTGCACTACTTTTGGCGACTTCGGGGGCGATTTTAATAGACATCTGTGCATGAACCCGCACAGATGTCTCCCAAAATGCTTTGAACTTGCACCGAAATGCAGGTTTGAAATTGTGCAAGTTCAGCTGAACTCGTAGAATTTCAAACCCGCGTTCAGTGTAAACGAGGGCTTAGGGTTTGATTTACTAAAACTGAAGAGTGCAAAATCTGGAGCAGCTCTACATAGAAACAAATCAGCTTCCAGGTTTTTTTTTTTGTCAAAAATGTATTGAACAAACTCAAGTTAGAAGTTAATTGGCTATTTGCAATGGACCCGTTAATCCTGCAGGGTGCATTGCCATTGCACATAACACCACAAATGTGCAATAACCCATGGCAACTAATTTTAAGTAAATTATTGCACCCAGCTTATAAAAAAATACTTCTGGTTGTATAATATAGGTTATTGTATGTTGCATGCACATATATTTGCCTGAAGGCCTAAATCCTTTAGCCATTTTTGCAGTTTGCAGAAGCTCCAATCCTCACTAAGCATTAAAGGCTTCAGGCACTGGTCATACTTTCTCTGTTTATAAGGATTTATGCTAAATGACAGAATGTGTGGGAGCAGTTGTATTTCAATGACAAATTCCATCTAGAAAGAGTACAGACTTTTAAATCTTGCACTCTGACAATTCTTCCCCCTCCTGAACTTCACTCAAACAACATATCCCTTCCCTTTACTCAAACAAATCTCAAAATCAAACTTCACATACCAGCCCAATGACACCAAACACCCACTTAATACACTTACAAAACATTTGCTGACCACCTGTGCAACTTTCTTCATCTTTCATGAACACTCAAAACATTTTCTGTCTAACTGCTCATTTTACCACTAAAAAGAAAAACACCTGGGTTAGTAAATTCATTATAAAATCGTCTCTGGGAGCTATTAAACATTACTTTAATTATAATTTCTTGTCATAGGCAAATGTAGAACTTATTACAGTGAATAAAGATGCTTGTATTAAACTTCTACTTCAATCTTCAAGATCTCAACCTATGTGCTGCTAAAGATGGCCACACAAGATTACTTTTACTTGAATACAGCAAGTGGCCAAAGTGTGAGTTGGCTATATACGTTTAGATAAACCTTGTGATGTTGGGAGATGATTATTCAATAATGATTGATAAATTTACATTGCAGGATTTTCTTCTACCTACTTTTGGCACATGTTATATAGAATGACAGATAACAATTATCCTAAAGGGCAAGAGCAGATGGGCTAATTTTAGTAACTCAATAGTGTTAGTGGTTAATCAGTTCAATGCTCCAAATGTGTGATTAATCTCTACTACATGCTACTTGTATAGCTTACAACATAATCAGCCATTTGTTCCATTACATAGCGCTCAGTCACATGCAATTTTAGTAGCATGGTTGAGCTATTAAATATTGTACTATTGCCCATAGAGCTATTTGATCTTACTATGCACATTTAATGTAGGCATATGTCCTATTAATCATGTGATTTTTTTCCCTTGTAATGAAAAACATTACTAGCATATAGTAGAAAACATCTGGATCATCGAAGTATCAGTAAGCCAGAACTTACACTAAAGCAAAATATGTTTATCTCACTAGCTGGTAATAACTTCTCAGTAATAAATCATAACAGATACCTTTAAAAGCTGGTAAGAGATTCTGATTTAATAAGAGCAAATATGCTGTTCACTTTGCACGTGAACTGTCTATTTGCCTTTAGTAAATCAATTCCTCTGAGTGAACATTGGAAGTATTACAGTAGTGAATCCTAGCCTAACACTCTTGGCAGCACAGAAATTACTGCCAAAGTGACTTCTACATACTATATCATACCACATGAATGATTTAATTTTCTATACACAATTAGTAAATACATGGTTGACAATAAAAACAAAACAGTAAGTTACTTTAAAACGTGATGCAATTAAAAAATTTTGGTGTATGCTTTATCAATGTTTCATAACAGAATTTGCTTTCTCAGTAAAACGCTTCCTGTTTAGGTCAGAAAGTTGAAATTGTATGCAGAAACCCAGGGCAAGCAAAATATACTCTGTTTTCAGTGGCTTAGAGTGGGTGAATGGCAAATAATTTCCTGGTTGCTTTGGGTAAATGCACATCAATGCACGGTTTTTAAAATATTTCTTTATTTTCCTGACACCTTGTCAGCTTCTGACCTTATATACATTCATTATCTGCTATATCTTTTACGTAGTTTTAAAGATAAATTTCAGCACCCCCGAAAAAAAAGTTATTTTCCTGGTTAATGCTTTTAACTTAATTTTAACCTTTAACCGATGCCCGTAGACAATGAACACAGCCATTCTATGCCCAAGGATACATTCAACCTAACAATTTGCTAGGATATTCTCTTGTCAATGTATTCTCCCTGTTGCATTCTCTAAGACAAATGTCCTCTTCACAAAATGGCTGCCCCAATTTTATGTGGGCAACAGTAATAATTTAACCCCTTCAATACAGGCCTACAAATACGACTAAAAAGGCCTAAATGGTTATCACTGCTGTTTGGATCCCACAGGAAGCTCAACTCAGGACAGTGGTGGCTGGAGTTGTTCAAGATAGATTTGTTAATGCCAGTGTGAAGCTAATAATACAAATTAATATCAATTGCACTCTTAAATTAAAACCTGCTAAAAGTGAATTTGAACATATGATATTAAAATAGATTATAACTTGGGACCAGCCCAGTGCTAGAAGGTCTTAAAACACAGAACATGTTAGTAGATTGGGAATTCCATGTTTTTCTCTGGGCATGAAAAAAAAACCCAGGGTGGAGATGCATCAACTTAAAATACCTTTCTAAGAAAGGAAATGTGGTTATTTGTTTTAAAAAAAATTAAATGCTGCAAATAGGGGCTGCTGAAAAACCTGTTGCAGAAAAAAGTTACTTTACAAAAATATTGGCTATTAATATAACAGCCGTAATAACAAAGAAAAAAAAAGTCCAAGGGGATTTAAAGTGTTGATTTGATAAGCAAATACACAAAAAATCTTCTAACCAATATACATAAAGAGATAACAGCTGCCTGCTATTTTTTCACTGTGACAAAACCCTGTGGTACTCAATATATAATTGCCAGCTAATTAAAACTCTTTCCAGGGACAGATTCTGCTGGTTTCTATACTCATCAAGGGTTTTATCCTCCCAATAAGGTGTTTAGACAAATTAGAAAGACTTGCAAATATCCTAACAAATTTTACCCATACCACTAAATCACCTAGCAGGCCATGGTTCATTTTTTTCCATGTCTGTTCTGAGTGACAGCGCTTATACATTTAAATCTGCCAAAACACTCCCTCTTGCCTGTTACTTAATTTTGTATGCAATTAAGAGAACAATACAGTATATGAGGGAGGTCAACAATTACAATCAGGCTTCATTATTACCACTTTAGAGAGATATAGCTATTAAATGGAGAGCAATGCTTAGCTATTTAAAAGCATGGCACACAGTAAATATTTCCTTTTCACTGAATGATCAATGACTGTCAGACATCTCTATACTGTGTTTTAGTGTGCTGACACATTTTTACTCCAAGCAGTCCAATCTATTTAATGTCCTCAGACATCCTATGTATGCACTTGGATATAGAATTTTGACTAAAATAGTCACGTTCATACATATTCAAGTTTGTGGCTGTATTTGTAGCCAATATGTATCCCCCATATATAACCATATCCTCCTTCCCTATTGTTACCGGTTTTACTGCTGGAATAGAAAATACTTTTTTCTGCATTCTAAGCCCTGATTTTCTATAAATAGTAACTTAGAAACAAAGAAGCGAAACATTTAAAGGATAAGTTAATCCATAGTAACATGTTACACCCGTGTTCAGCTAATGCTGCTAATACAGCAGCCCCATACCGATTTCCCACTGTGACAGCGGGCGGGGGATTCTCTCCCGCCCAAACAGCTATGTTATTCATCCACAGAATTCTGTGAATGAATGAACTACAACTACAATGAACTACAAGTCCTGTCTGCACTGCAGCAGGCGGCTCATAGTTCTCAATAAACTGCAATAGGGCTGGTGAGTGCCCTTGTAGTTCATCGATTCTTCCTGCTCTTCAGTAACTGTCTGCCTGTATTGGCTGTACTAAGTGTCTGCAGAAAACTTCTCCTTTAAATTGAGTATTCAGCTGACATTTTAAAACTATTTCTAAACATATATTTAGTGTGAAATCTTAAAAATATGAGCATGTCCCTGGAAACTAAAGAACGCTGGCAACTATACTTGGTAAAAAAAAAAAAAAAAAATAGTTGTCACTGCACTTTTAAAGAGCACTGAAAAAAAAAACACCCACTAACATGCAAGTGCTAGCAGCAATACTCCAGTTGATCAAAAGAAAGTTATCATTTCTTTTCTTGAGATTTAGCCAAAAAGTTAACTTTTTTTATTCTCATAAAAAGTGATTTCCCTGAACTGAGGTGACAACTGAAACTGCATAGTTTCCAGTGTCCGTCACTTCATGTAGTTTCACAAGCTGCTTCTGTTCGGTGAGGTTTGTAGTGCAGCTTATAATCAGTTATCAGACAATACAGTACCTACTGTGCAGGGAGATTGCTGTGGGTTGCGAACTCCTTAAAATGTGAGGAGGTAAATACAGCACAGTCTCTCCATGACTTTCAGCACCTGAACCTACCTTGTTAAACACACTGGTCTGGCTCATAGTTACCTGAGTGCATGGTTTCAATGTTACTATCACACTGTGCACACCACTCAAAGAGGTTAGTAAATTAGTCAGTGATGGTGCTTACTTCTGCAAGCTTTCTATGCAAAGTAACAAATTAGGCACGCTCACTGCCTAATTAATAACCTCTTAAACAAACAACGTCCTGGATGAGAAGCCTGTTCTCCTATTTTAAATACCTAAATATTGCACTTATCCTTATGGATTTTCTTATTTTCAAGGAGAATATAAATTCATAACAAGGATTACAAAACAATAGTAAATATATATATATATATATATATATATATATATATATATGTATATAACAGGACATACAGTGTTATTATAGGCTATCCAAGACTCAAATTGGGGTTATAACTATGCTCATTCTGATACATACACGGCTACTGTATGCCCTGTAAAATCCCTTGTATTTCATAGTTAAAGCCATAACCTAGTTTATTTATTTTAATAAAGCATCAGATATATAAACTTATACTTTACTAGAAAAAAATAATATGCAGCTCTAAAATAAAAATTATTTAATATGTTATAAATGCCATCGTCATTCTAAGGCTACAAGCTGTATTAATAATTAAAGCGGAAACAAGAGAGGTTACTATTCAGTCAGTGGTCTCCTTTAAATTGGAATTAATT
The DNA here is from genome assembly GCA_029206835.1 of Rana muscosa. NCBI lineage: Eukaryota > Metazoa > Chordata > Amphibia > Anura > Ranidae > Rana > Rana muscosa. Next base: position 201,854,357 of record CM055123.1, read on the forward strand.
TAATAAAGGCCAAAAATTGCAGAGAAAGGAAAAAATGTGAGTTATAAGCAAGTCATGGCTGATCTCTGGACTGCTTGTTGTTACGACCTTGTAAAATGCGCTAGGTAAAAATTTTGAAGTTAAAATGTTGTCTATAAATCTCTGGATAATGGCTAAATGGTTAATTTCAACACAGGACTGGGTATTTGGTCCAGCAGTCACATAAAATATTTGGCCACCTGCAAAAACTGCAGAAATTTCAAGGCTACAAAAATACTGTGTAATTGCTGATATGAATACATCATGTGTGCAGACTGGGCAACTGCACAAGGGCCATTTGCCACTTCTCTTATTTTAAACTATAACTAGTGATATGATTTTAAATAAAAACCTGCCTTGAAAGTAATTTTGAGAATGCCAATGCTGACCTCCAATTGTGAAATGCCAGTTGCTTGTTCATCCTCTGGTTTCAATCATTTTTAAATCCACAGTCCCACACCCTTTCCCAGTTTCTACAATAATGTCCTGGAAAAAGGATACAGATCTAGAGTTCAGAGTTCAGCTTAATCTCAATTGCTGCATGATTGTTCCAGGCCAGTGATTTAAATATATTTAAGAGCCCACTCATAAACATTGTCTGCAATATGCATTTTTGTGTGTTTAGGTGAGTTTCCTGTGTTTAGACTATGCACAATAAACAAGCCCTCTCTCAACTCTCTAGCTTATTTTAGATACCGCTGCTGTGTATGTACATTAGAGGGATGGCTGGCTACAAAGATACAAAAAGTTGTGATTTCTGTGCCTCTGTAGTGACCTCTGAAAAGGAATTTCTCCACAATGCCTACAGTTACAGGGGTGCATGAAGACTTTTTAAAGCTGCTTTACTGATTGTTAACAATCTGTAAATAATTTAATGAGCATAGTATAGTCACAGGTTCACTTTAGGGTTGTGCATTTATTTTTGAATAGGCTTTTAAACGCACCTCAACACATTAAAAGGATATGCACTATTTGTGACAACAAAGTGCACCTCAATGCACAGGGTATTCATATCTATGTGTTTTAGTAAGTAAAAGTGCAAGTGTGTTGTTTGACTGCATGTGTGTGTGTTGGACGTGCCATTTAAAATAAAATGCAACATTAACTTAGCGCAAAAGTGTGAATTGTTCTCAAGGCTTCCAACAACTAGTAACCAACATCTTCTGTAGAAGGCCACCAATGGTAGCCACATGTATTTCTCTGTGACCAATGTTCTTTAACGACTCTGTATTACTTTAATTTATGTGAATATTTTTATTCTTGGATAAACCAAAAGATGATACCCTTGATGTAACACCTGTATCTGGATACAGGTGTTACATCAGGAGTATCATCTTTTGTTTGGGAGGGTTTACAGTTCTCTGGTTCCAGCTCGGAAGGGGAGGTATTTAGTGGTCCCATGTAGTGCAGGGGGAGGAGAGGGTTGGGTTTGTTGCCGTGGGTCTCTGCAAAGGCAGGAGGGAGGGGTGTTTCATAACATATGGGGGGTGGGGGTGGTGGAAGCAAGTGGGGGAAGTTAAACACATGTCTAAGAGTCATTTTTTGTGTTGCTGTTTCACTATTTTTATAATAAACTGGAATGAGGAGATAACCCTTGGGTGTGCACATCTTTATTTTTATTAAAAAGTAACCTCTCTACACCAGAAAAATTAAGTTTAAGTAAATGTAAAAGATATAGTATTAACATTACAAAAAACGATGAAACTTAAGACCTCGTTCACACGGAGTGTGTGACAGCCGTGTTTAGCTGCATGGGGATGCATAGGTGTTCTGTGCATCCCTGTGCAGGCTATCCCATTGCTGTTAATTGGGACATGGCTGCTGCTCCCAATATGACATCTGTGCGTGTGCACAGCCCCGAACGCACCCAGCGTGCATTCAGGACTGTGGAACTGCACCAATGACACACTAGGAGCTGCGGCTGTGTCTGTGCAGCCGTTGCATCCCAACTGATAGCAAAGGGACAACCTATACAGGGATGCATGGAGCACTTGTGCATCTCCATGAAGGTAAACACATCTGTCACACATGGCATAGTGTTCATATGCCCTGTGTCAACTAGGCTTTAAAGTGTAAATTCACCTTTGAATCTGTGATCTGCACTGGACTGCTTTATTCCTGACCAACAGTTACAATACGGTTTGGGTAACTGCTGCAGCCATTTCAACTTTACACACAAGGGCAAGAAAACCATAGTAAAGGATCTTAAAAAAATCAAGAAAATACAGAACACGCATCAAACACAGAAAGTGATATAAAGGTGAATTTACCTATTAAGTCACTAAAGTCGGCTTTATCAGGCATTTTATAACACTCAATAACAATTCAGAAGTGCTCATTATGAAGTCGCAGTATACAGCAAAAGCAGAAATCTCCCATTTTTCCTTTTTTTTTCTCTTGGTTTAGACACTGAATGCAATTGTAGTCATCTTAGTTGTTATCTCGTTATAAACACATCACAAAGTAAACATTTACATGATGATGTACAGAAGTTTGTTTTTTACATGTTCTTCAATAAAATAAATCAAATTCTCAAAGGCTACTCTTTACGGTTTGTGGTCTGATTCAGATATGATCAGCCCATGATGAAAACATGACCTATGAAGCTTTTCTCAAGCAAGTAATGGTGTTCCAATGAGGTACATCTACAGATGATGCCCCCCCCCCCCCGATGCCAATCCCATAAACCAGTCAGATGCAACATTTTAGTTAAGTGAGAATTTCATTCAGGACAAAAAAATCACTATTAAATGTAACAAATTAACCAAGGTTACATGCACCTTTTTGGTTCTTAATCTATGAAATTCATAATAGCCTATAGCTATTGGCTTGAAGTTTGGGGGTGTTTGAAGTCATATTTTAGTGTGGCTATGCTTTAGGCTAAACTTTGATATTTACATGCAGACATGCGCTATAGCACACCCTATTAAGCAGCTGTAGCTAGTCAATAAATGACCCACTAATATTAGTTGGTACAAATAGAACGTATGTGAGCATATATATACCTTTTCTGTAAAAATAAAGTGCAGTGTGCTTTAAATAATACAATCAACAAAATAACAAATCAACAACATGTGCAATATACCAGACTGTTTAACGTCCTTACACAGTATGTCACAACATCTATCACATTTTTCTGAATATTTTATTATATCTTTTCACGTGACAACACTGAAGAAATTACACTTTGCTACAATGTAAAGTAGTGAGTGTACAGCTTGTATAACAGTGTAAATTTGCTGTCCCCTCAAAATGACTCAACACACAGCCATTAATGTCTAAACGGCTGGTAACAAAAGTTACTCCTAAGTGAAAATTTCCAATATGGCCCAAAGTGTCAATATTTTGTGTGGCCACCATTATTTTCCAGCACTGCCTTAACCCTTTTGGGCATTGAGTTTACCAGAGCTTCACAGGTCTTCACTGGAGTCCTCTTCCACTCATAACGACATCACGGAGCTGGTGGATGTTAGAGACCTTGCGCTCCTCCACCTTCCATTTGAGGATGCCCCACAGATGCTTAATAGGGTTAAGGTCTGCAAAAATGCTTGGCCAGTCCATCGCCTTTGCCCTCAGCTTCTTTAGCAAGGCAGTGGTCGTCTTGGAGGTGTGTTTGGGGTTGTTATGTTGGAATACTGCCCTGCAGCCCAGTCACTGAAGGGAGGGGATCATGCTTCTCTTCAGTATGTCACAGTACATGTTGGCATTCATGGTTCCCTCAATGAACTGTAGCTCCCCAGTGTCGGCAGCCCCAAACCATGACACTCCCAACACCATGCTTGACTGTAGGCAAGACACACTTCTCTATGTACTCCTCACCTGGTTGCCGCCACACATGCTTGACACCATCTAAACCAAATAAGTTTATCTTGGTCTCATCAGACCACAGGACATGGTTTCAGTAATCCATGTCCTTAGTCTGCTTGTCTTCAACAAACTGTTTTCAGGCTTTCTTCTGCATCATCTTTAAAAGAGGCTTCCTTCTGGGATGACAGCCATGCAAACCAATTTGATGCAGTGTATGGTCTGAGCACTGACAGACTGACCCCCCACCCCTTCAACCTCGCAGCAATGCTGGCAGCACTCATACGTCTATTTCCCAAAGGCAACCTCTGGATATGATGCTGAGCACGTGCACTCAACTTCTTTGGTCGACCATGGCGAGGTCTGTTCTGAGTGGAACCTGTCCTGTTAAACAGCTGTATGGCCTCTGCCACGAGCTGCAGCTCAGTTTCAGTGTCTTGTCTTGGCAATCTTCTTATCGTCTATCTATCACTAGTGGGTCTAGACATCTGGTGAGCACATTGGGTGGGTGGTGACATCACATGGTATACAAGAAGGTCACTTACAAGAGGAAAATTCACTAGTGGGTGTTGATTGACCAGTTGTTTTCCACATTTTAACAACTGCACAAATAAGGACACAGCACTTTTCAGCACTAGACACTTTATTGATCCTTCTATGTGGATGAGGTAGATTTAACCAATTGTGAGATTGATGAGGAGGGATGGTAAAAACCTCTATATATGAACAGTTGCATATATAAACACGTTGAACACATGTTGTTTATTGTTATTTTGTTTATTGTATCGTTTAAAACACACTGCACTTTATTTTTTACAAAAAGGGTATATAAGTGATCGTAGCGCCGTATTTGTACTAATTTAAACTTTGATATATGTTGCTGACCCCAAAGGAACTTTGCATGGTATTAAAAACTTTGCCAGAACATCCAACTGGCACTCACTAATAGTTTATTTGTGGACACACACTGGTGCTCTACCTTATTTATTCACTTATATTTTTGGAAAGCACTAGTAATGAAATCTCCAAGCTTAGCTCCAGGTCTGCCTTACTCAGTTGGGGGTATACGTTTTTCTGCTGAAGCTGCGAGAGTCTTAAATTTTATGCTGAACTCTTTATGATGCAAAAAAAAATACAAACTGTAATTTTGCTTTTCTAATGCCAGCAGCAGGTTGGTGAAACTGAAGACTCATAGGAACAGCTTTTGCTATGTCTGTGCCAAACAGAAGCCAGTAGATGATTTAACCACATATTTTTACCCATAATGAAATGTCAGTTTTGGGGGGTACTGGTTCTGTGGTTTAAGACTATACATCGGATTGATTTTCTTTTAAAGTACCAGAAAGCATTGATTATCTTACTAAGATACATTCAAATGTAACACCTATCCAAATGTTTAAATCATTTTGCATAAATATAAGTCTTAACACAGATGGAAACCATTAATCAAATTAAGGTAATAATGCATTTGTTTTCCAGTTATATAAAAAGTACTGCTAGTATCTAATCTTTAATATATAATGTAAAATATTTCCCTGTATCGCACTTCAGAGGAGAAAGGTGGTAGGAGTGTATTGTAAATTCTTGTGCCCCAGATCTGCTAGTGTACATTACTGTGGCCTTTAATCTTGCATCTCTCTCTCTTCTTCTGTGCAATATCTACTTTCTTACATTTATAAGAGTTTATTAATGTGCAGATGGCACTTGTCTATAGACATAAATAGGGGCACAGAGGTGTTTAGAGAAATTAAATTAAAGATCTGAACAAAAAATGGCATCTTTGTTTCATAACATTTCCAAAAGCCACTTCAATAGTTAGACACATTACTAACATGTTGCACGAGGCAAAGAATAATACAGCATTTCAGAACAAAATCAGTGATTTAAAATGTTCAGCCCAAAGCAACAATATGAAGTTTATAATCTAAAAGGTTAACAAATGGCTTACTGCGCTGTATTTAAAATACAAGCACACTTTACATCTCTAATGGTAGTAAAGGCAAGAACTACACTTATTTCTAGACTTCTAAGCTACAGATTTCTCCTGAGTTCACTGGAAATGTATGGGATATTTGCCAGATCTTATAGCTTTTTTTTATTTTTATTTTTTAATATTGGCCAAAAAGTCATCACAATCTTTAAATAACTATAAATAACCTTCCCGTAAAATATGAAACTTGTTAACTCGTAAACTGTATAGACTGCGCTTTTTTTAATGCACTTTGTTTTAAACTGCTTTAAAGTGCATCAATTTCAAATAATGAACCACTTCCTTATCATTATTGATAAAACATAATCATAGTTATAATATTAACAACTAAAATGACTATAATTAGTACTGCATTCAAGCAGATAATCTATGTATTGATCTATATAATACTGTCCAGCAGAACTAAAGTAATTTCTAAAAAAAAAAAAAAAAGTTTTAATTCTTAACAAAAGACTAGATAAGCTTCACTTCTCCTTGAACTAGGCAGTTTTCTTTGAAAAGAAAGTAACCTAAATCCCCTCAAATCCATCTGTAAAATTCATCACAGGCTTACATAATTTCTACAGCACTGAAACCATACATGAAAATGTTTTTGGGTTTAGTGGAAGCGCACACTTTTTTAAACAAATGAAGACCTAACTAGTGAAAATCAGGCACTAACAAATGACATGTACCGTCTTTATTCTCCTTGGGCACTGCCTAGCAATAACTTCAGCATTCTGCTCCATGCCATCCTGCTACAACCATCACACACTGCAACCCTCAATGCAATGCTCTGAGACCCTGTAACCAACAGTGAGGTTGACATTGCAGTAGAGGTTACATGAAGGTGTGCAAGAGAGCAGAAGGATTTATATAATCAGTGTTCTGGATTCAAGTGCACCTTGGGCACACATGAAAATAAAACAAAGTACTGGTATGTACAGGCACCTAGGCTCTATGTGCCTACTTTAGGCTGGTTAACTTTTATAGATTACCAAGTAGCAAGTCCATAAACTTACCTCATGTGTTCTAGGAAATCCTGGTTGAACTTGTAATCTTATAATTTGTCAATAATGTTTTATGCATAGCTAAAATCAATTTTTCTCAAACAGATAGTGTTTTAAAAAATATATACATTGTTTGGCAGTACTATAGGACTAACTGTTTAATCTTTCACAGACTCAAGTTGCTTATCTACTTTTGCTTTTAGTTGCTAAAAATAACAAAAAATAAGCTGAAAGTTGTTAACCAACCCAATGAGGCCAATGTACACATACATATGATAACGTACTATATTGAACAAGTACTATTTATGATGTTGAATTATTAATCTTTTTCAAGTGCACACTTTAAATAGACACAATAGAAAGCCTAGCTGTCTACATCAACTGTATATAGTGTTAGAGATGTATAATACATAGTCTATCTGGCTGTAAAAAACAAACTGTTTCTCCTTCCCCACCATTTGCAATAAACAATCCAAATACCAAACATAATTTGTTTACTAGGAGTGTCCTATTGCTGTGCAATGGCTTACATAGTAAAAGGGTACACTCTTATATTATAAAAGGTATCCCACATCTCTGACTCACAAACCCTCCACACATCTCCCAACAATATTTTTTGCATTATTCAATTTTTTACCATATTTTCATGTGTTCCTGATTATCAAAAGTACTTAAAAATAACTAAGAAATCGGTATATACAAATTACAATGTCTGCAGATCTTGAATTAATGCCAAGCATGAGGATACTTGGGTTCTTTCAATACAAATATTTTATCGTTGTGTTGTAGTGCATACTGTATTAACATGGTACAAACAGATTTAAGGGACCACTAAACCTATAACAAAATTGTATTCTATGTAAAAGAACTACTAACAACATTTATGAACATGTATGTAAAAGTAACAACAACCTGAACAGAGATAGGATTATGTGACAGTGTCGCCTACTGCTCTGTATGAGCAGCAGTTGGAAGTTGTATTCTACTGAGGTAAACGTCAGGTAACCAAATGAGTTTGAAATAATTGTTGCCCATTATTTCAACCTAATGTTAAACTTAATCTTCTTTAAAGTTTCTTAAACTTTTATGCATTCCCTTTTGGCAAGGGGCAGCTACAAGAGGCTGCTTGTCATTTGATTCAAAAGAGTCAATTAATTACACAAAGGTTGTTGTGTTTTTTATGTAGTTTTTTCAGATTTCATAATTTTTGTAAATATATACAAAGATTTTCTTATTACATATGTGACTCTTTAGATTTAGTGGTCCTTTAAATTGTACCTGTCACCAATGCAGGAAGGCATTTTGAAAGCTGAAAACATTCAGCCAATCAGTTCACCCTGAACTAGTAACATCACCATGGTGTGGGATATGTCACTGTAGTAATAAAATGTTAACCTATAAATGTATTTATCTCAAAATATTGGTCCAGCCTACAAAATGACTGCCTCTGTAATGTATAGACAACAGGTACAATATTATACTCATGTTGAAAAGGGCAGGTGCCTTGTTTCACATTTAACAGTGGGAGAAACAAATAAAATAAAAAAGGAAAGCTAAGAACCTAAACACGGGTCAACTGTATTTCAAGTGAGCTTACACTTTAGGGCACTCAGAAAAATATATACTTATCAAATAATAAAAAAAATGAAACAAAAAAAAAAAAAAAATGTTGCATATGCAGTCAAGACAAAATACAAACATTTCATTTTTATATCTTGCAATCATTGTTTAAGTTAAAAAAAATATTTTCAGACACTACCTAGTGTCATTATGTTCTTGCTTGGCAGAGAGCACTTTATCCAAAGGACTTGCAAACAAGGTATTCTGCAGACTGGGCCTGTAGAGGGAATTAACCACAAATCTTGGATAGTTCTGTGGCATTTTTTAAAGGTTCCAAATAACATTGGGAAGGCACACAAACAGGCATTCTATTTCAAATGCTTCGAAATCAGATGTAATACCCTGTGTTTTTTTTTAACAAGGAATGCCCCTAAAGACTCGTTTCTGCATGTTTCATATAAAAATATGGTTTCTTCTTAATTACCAATACAGAGACCATATAGCTGGATTTCCACATATACAAATTCTCAGTCTCATTTTTAAATTATGAAAATATTCCAAGAAAGTCTTTAGTGTTAAATAAAATTTTCCATACAAAGGATCATCAGTTCTTTTTCTCTAAATAGTTTGAAGGCACCCATCCTTTAAATGGTTTTACACTGTCAAGGATATGGCAGTACCACCAGCCATTTGGGTTCTTCTCCAAAACTTCCATAGAAATGCCTTCTTGAAACCCAACTGTTTCATCGTCTCCTTCATAATCAGCAATGGAGATATACATATCTTTAAGGTTATTGTGGATAAACTGAGATTTCTCAATAGGCTTTGGTCGGACTGCTGACACTGGGATTCCATTTCTTTGTGGAGATCTGACTGATTGCTCTGGCTGTGATGTATCAGCTTCAGATTTATCAGCCTGCTTTAATTTAGACTCATTGGCTTGGCTACGAACAATGTTAAAAGAGGAGTTTCTCCGAACAGACCTCAAATGATCAGTAGCTGAAAGTGATTCATTCCTACGCAAATGGCAAGATATATTGTTTTCCTTAGGGGGTGGGGAAACAAACACTGACTGAGGTCTTACAGCAACTTGTTTTACTCCATTTCTTAACTTTACAACATTGCTTACTGGCACTGTAGTTTTAGAAAATCCACCTGGTGGTCTGGAAGGAACTGGAGGTGTTGCTGTCTTGGTCTGGTTAATAGTATTTAGTGCTTGAACTCGTTTTTCTATCTTTTCCAGACTGTTGGATTTATTTTCATTCTTTCTACCATTTGTAGATTCAGGCTCAGACGCAGAGCTGTCATGTTGTTCTAGGAAATGAGATGGTGCCCATCCTTCTGAATCTTTGAATCTTACATACCACCACCCACTATCTTGTTTCTCCAGGACTTCCAATTTGGCCCCCACAGGAAAGCTAATTTCAGAGTCCATGACTTTCTTATAGGTGCTTGTCGCTGTAAAGAATTGTTTGTCAATGTTTTCTTCAGGTTTGTCTTTGTTATCTGGGCATATGAAAGAGGTGGTGGACGAAGGAGTAATGTCCACGGAACTTCTCCTTGGTGGGCTTTCAATAGTGTCAAATACACTTTTTGGTGGATTTTCAGATTCTTCACTTTTTGAACCTTTAAGCCCACTTTTCAGTTGTCCTGTTGGTCTCAGTTGCCTTCGCAATGTGCTAATGTCCATCTTTTCCTGGCTTTGGGAATCAGTCTTATTTAAGAAGGGTTTTGGTCTAACAGATGGTTTGGCTTTGGTTGATGGTAAAATTGCAGGTTTTTGCTCAGCTTCTTTTTTGATTGCAACCTTTGGCACCGAACGTATACTAGCATCTGAAACAGACCTGGGTTTTTTCTCTTCATTTGTGGAGAAGGTTACATTTTTTCCAATTTCTTGTTGGGAATTTCTTTCTGTTTTATATTTTAGAAGTGGTGGTTTTGAAGTTGTTGCAGTAGGCAAACTTTTGTGAATCAACATGGAGCTTCTCTGTGAATCAGAATCTCCACTTGATTCCTTATTCAATGCAGAGTCATCCACATAAGGGCGGAATCCATCATTTTCATAAATTGTTTCTTCCTCAGTCACATCTTCACTGGATTCCCCAACTTTAAACTTTGGTCTCTGAAGTGAAGAAACAGGAGAAAGCTTTGAAGGTTGAAACATACTTTCAACAATTTCATCCTCTAAATGTTTTTGAGAAATTGAATCATTTCCATCAGACTCTATGTCAAAATTAATAGCTGGAACATCATATTCTGGTTCCTCATATATTTGTTTTGAAGGAGAGTCCTTAGACTCAATGGTGCAGCCAATACTAGTGGCAGAAGCTTCATCTGGATTTTTTGGTTTTGTAGGAGGAGCAGGTGGTGGAACTTTTGGTCTTGTCAAAGTGCTAGTCCTTCGGTTTAGATTTGGTTTCTTTCTTTTGTCGATATAGGAGGAGGGTGCCCATCCTTCTTTTTCACCAATCTGGACATACCACCATCCACCAGAATTCTTATCAATGACCTAAAAAAGCAAGAAAATATCAGTCACTTACATTATTTGATGATAGTTTCCCAAATTATGTCTTCTGACCATATCATTGAAAGGCAAGCTTAAATTGCAATAGATGGCTTAAGTCTTTTAAATGGGTCCTCCATGAAAAAACAATTAAAGAATGTTATTCCAACATGTCATATTCCTGATATGTGTCTGTTGTGTACCATGTACTTATGTTAAAATATCTTATTCTTTTTGTATTGCTTCCTTTTTGTGAAATACTTGGTGTTCCTGACAGTCCCCCTGCTCTCCTATTCCAAACTGACTAGGCTAAGCATGAGAGCACTTCCATCTCAGGGTGGTCAGTCTACTTTCTGTGTGAAAGAACAGCCTGCCAGTCCTCCAATGGCCAAGACTTGTGCTGATATACTTCCCTCCGCAGCCATTCACTAGTAAGATCACTGTATTACTGTTTCTCTATCCCCACCTCTCCAAGCCCCTTTGCAGCTGAGAACAGAGACTACGCGATCACTTAAAGAAAAAAAAAATGGTATGTTTTTTTATATATCAAAACAAATGGTTTGCCTTTCATTTCTATTTTAAAATGAATGGTTTGTTTTACAAGGTAAGGGTTCACATACACTTTAACATGCACCAATACTTTATCTCTTGAAAGCCATATCATTATGGCAGCATGAAAGGAACTTCAAACAAACTTAATATTTTTTTCCCTTTTATTGGTTGAAATAGATGGACTTGTGTATTTTTGTATTATGTAACTATGTAATATTAACCACTTCAATACCGGGCCTATTCTAGCACTTCTCTCCTACATGTACAAATCATCATTCTTTTGCTAGAAAATTACTCAGAACCCCCAAACATTATATATGTTTTTTTAGCAGACACCCTAGGGAATAAAATGACGGTCATTGCAACTTTTTTTCTTGCACGATATTTGCGCAATAATTTTTCAAACGCCTTTTTTAAAAAATAAAAAAAATGGTTTCATGAATTAAAAAATAACAAAACAGTAAAGTTAGCCCAATTTTTTGGGGAAATATGAAAGATGATGTTACGCCAAGTAAATATGCAATGTGATATTGATGCGCTGTAAATCAACCCTAAGTGAACCAATCATACCATATACATTAAATTAATAATGTGACCAAGATACAAAATACACAAATAACCAAATGTGCAAACAGTGCTAAAATAAATATGCACTCAGTGCTAAATAAGTTTGCTGAATAAGTATTATGCAGAGACCCTAATGAGGATCACTCATAACAATGAGCAGACAAACAAATACACTTAAAAAAACCTGCTGCTGGCAGGCTACTGCACGCCAAACACTCAGAGTAATTACAACGGAGAAAATCACAGTCCTTTAAGTGTTGGCCAAACAGAGCACTCCTTCACTTAATCCCACTCCTCCACTCAATCACAAATCAGCGCAGCTGTCAGTATGAGGATCTTGAGAAGTCTTGAATGTACCTCATAAACATGGACCATGGAAGACAAAAGGAAAAAACAAACCTCATTGCGCAGTGCTCACATACAAGGATGTAATGTTAAGCACACATCGCTATCACTCACGTGACCAAAAAGGGTTGTATCGCATAAACAGCCACCGTTCAGCTCAGTATAGGCTTCTCCTTCACAGCTCCAGCTGGGAACACATCCGAGTGCCGCTGGCAGCGTGATTAGGCTCCACCCCCTATGCGTTGCGTCACACGTCACGTGACTTAGTCATGGGTATGCCATGTGACAGGAAAAGCTGTGTATTTATACACAGTGGCGTACTGGTTGCCATGACGGCAAAAGGGATCATTAGAACATCGTTGCTGGTAGGCCTGTGCTGATTAAACTTAAAATCATTTATTTTAAACAACTTAAAACATCTCAAACAACTGAGACTGAAAGAGATTCACTAAATAACAATATTATATACCTATTAAAAACCTATTTTACAATCATTACAAAGACCGGATATTAAAGAATACCCCCTCAAGTGGTGTAAAACGACATAACACCATCATGTCGGGACAATGATAAAGTACTCTGGTGTAATAAATGTTGAACAGGTAAACATATAAATATACACTCACAATCATTTTAATACAACAATAAAAATATAAAAAAATTTAAAAAAATGGGAAGAGATGCTGAAATAAAATATGGACATTATATAAAAAATTATATAAAGAAATATATAATTATATATAAAAAACCCAAATGATGGGATCTATAAAATAAATAAAAAGCAGAATTAGTAATTGGATATGAAGCAATTTAAATCAAACTCGATGTTTAGGCCGTTAGGCGCAAGGGTACGCATTTCATGTATCCATCTGGACTCGCTTTTGCTGAGCTCCCTTACTTTATGACTACTCCTCCAATGGGGTGTATATTTTTCTATTGCCCAGAATTTTAATTCTGTGGGATTATTTTGGTGACAACGTGAAAAATGGCGAGAAACACTATGCTTCGGGAATCCATTCTCAATATTTTCTCAAGTGGAGAATAATCTAGGGGAGGACCTTACTGGAGAGGACCGAGCTGATGGCTGATATCTCAGGAAGGGCCTAGTGACTCGTTCGGAGGATGCACCCAAGTTAACCTACCTCACAGTACTGCCGGATGGCTTAAAGGTTCAGGTACTGTGCAGCTGACCTAACAGACTACTGGCTAAACAATCCTGTGGCAGGGGATTACCTAGAAGTTTCCCTTTTTTACTCAAGTCTGTGGCAGAGACTTTGTCCATGCTTCATACCGGCTGCTAGGTCTGTGTGAGAGGCCTATCCGGTTGTCGCAAGAACCAGAGACAGAAAGCTGTTGTCATCTGGTTTCAAGAATCATATTAGTGATCTGCAAAACCAAGGTATCTGAACTTCCCCTAACCCTATATCCTTCTACCTGAACTTGTTTAATAAAGCAATTGAGAAAAAGACTGACGTGACTGGCAATCACCTCTATTCTAATTATCACATAGACTCTTAAGTTCTGGGATGGTGAAATGTGGGGTAACGGCAGGACACAAAATTAATCCAGCAGCCCCTTCAGGGGTATCGCTACATTAGCAATAGCCTAAAGAAATTAACAAGCACCTTAAATTCTTAAAGTGGTTGTAGGTGCTGGAAATATCTCCTAAACCTCCAGGGTTTAGAAGATATTTACAATAGAGACATGCGCCGATGTCTACGGTGCATGCGCCGTAAATAACGGCGCATGCGCACTTTAGAAACGGCGATCGTGCCGTTTCTAAAGGAGGGCATGCCGTGACTGGCATCTCCTGCGTGCATGCGTGGGAGTGACGTCACGCGACTCTGGCCAGTCATAGAGCCAGAGTTCGCAGCCCCCGGAAAGAAGAATGGTGAAGATGGACGCTCGCTGCTAGTGGGGACAGCGGTGACATTGCAGGCTTTGGTTTCAGGTAAGTGACACATAATGGACTACTATGCAAAGCATAGTAGCCCATTATGCTTTACCTTTGCAGGGAAATAAAGAGGAAGTAAACCCCATCAGGATTTTTACTTCCTCTTTAACCTGTACTAGAAAAGTGGATGTGATCTGAGAAAATGCATGAAATAGTGACAGATTACATACAGTGGATATAAAAAGTCTACACACCCCTGTTAAAATGTCAGCTTTCTGTGATGCAGAAAAATGAGACAAAGATGAATAATTTCATATCTTTTTCCACCTTTAATGTGACTTATAAACTGTACAACTTGATTGAAAAAAAAAATGAAATCTTTTAGAGGGGTAAAATGTTTTTTTTAAATAATGTGGTTGCATAAGTGTGCACACCATCTTATAAATGGGGATGTATCTGGGTTCAGAATAAGGTAATCATATTCAAACTAATGTTAAATAGGAGTCAGTACACACCTGCCATCATTTAAAGTGCCTCTGATTAACCCCAAATAAAGTTCAGCTGTTCTAGTAGGTCTTTCCTGACATTTCCTAATGACCCGTATACACGATCCGAATATCGGACGAAAACGATCGTCCGAGGAAGAATCGTACGATTTTCGGATCGTGTGTACTCTACTTTTGAGAGCTGATCACGAATGTTCATCTGATATTATTCGATTGGACAAGCACGAACATTTTCCTCGTACGATACTAGATCGTACGATTTTAATTTTGTCAGTATAGTTGTCGTTGGAAAATACAATACAAATACATTACAGCCCATGACATCACTTCCCATTTTTTTTCTGTCGTACGAGAATTTTTGTGAATTTAGCAACCTATTCAATTTCTAATTCAGACTATTAAGCGAAAAAAGCCGTACGATCTGTCGTACGATATTCGGATTGTGAGTACGGGCCATTAGTCACATCCTACAGCAAGAGCCATGGTCCACAGTAAAAGGTATCAGTCAGGAGAAGGGTACAAAAGAATTTCCAAGGCATTATATATACCATGCATCACAGTGAAGACAGCCATCATCAAGTAGAGAAAATATGGCACAACAGTGACATTACCAAAAAACTGGAAGTCCCCCCAAAACTGATGAAAAGACGAGGAGAAAACTGGACAGGGAGGCTGCCAAAAGGCCTACAGCAACATTAAAGTGGAGTTCCACCCACTTTAAGTCCTCGGCATCCCAAGCTGCTCTGGGGGCTTAAAACAAATCGGCATATTTTTATTTTTTTAAACTCAGTTTTATTTGAGATACAGATATCCATATCCTCCTTTCAGCCGCGGCCGAGCACCTTATTTCCTGTCTGCAATGCCTCCTGGGAGATGTTTGTCATCAATCCCAGGCATCACTGGGCCGTAGCATCGCGTTATTTCAAGACCGGAAATTATGCGATGCAAGGTGGCGGCTGGCACCATTTTAAATAAGTACAACCAGGCGTGTGTTGCCATTGTTACCTTAGTATCCTAAGCAACAAGATCGGCGGCGGTGGAGGATAAGAAGTGCAGCATCGTATATTTTAGACAAGAGAAGTGTGATGTGGGCAATGTTAGAACAGTGGCAGCGTGATCTGATGGGGGCAAATTGATGTGATGGGGGCACTGTGATGTGATGGGAGCAATGTGATCTGATGGGGGCAATTTAATGTGATGGGGTACTGTGATCTGATGGGGGCAATTTAATGTAATGGGGGTACTGTGATGTGATGGGCAGAGGCGTACTAAGTGGGGGGCGGGCCGCCCCGGGTGCCACACACTGGGGGGTGTCAGGCCGGCACCCCCCTCTGCGATTGAAATGGTCGCAGCGGCGCGCTGCGGGTTTAGGCAGCGCTGGAGCCGCGGCACAGTGACAGGCACAGGCAGGGGAGAGGCGAGCGGCAAATCGGCGAGGGGGTGCAGGGGGACACCGCTGCACCTACCATCCCCTCCTCTCCCCGGCCACGGGCTGTCTGCCTGTGTGATCCCGAATGTCACACAGGCACAGCCGAGCAGTGGTGAAGCCGCCTTCCCCTCCTCTCTGTTTATGTGTAAACAGAGGGAGGGGACCTGCTGTGTATGTGACAGGCACTATTCGACGGGGGACCCATATTGACAGGCCACCCGCCACGCTGATCAGAGGTACTGAATGGGGGGGTCTGCACTGAAGGGGGGTGCACTGAACGGGGCTACACTGAAGGGGGGTGCACTGAATGGGGGCTACACTGAATGGGGATCTGCACTGAAGGGGGGCTGCACTAAATGGGTGCTACACTGAAGGGGGGCTGCACTGAAGGGGGGGCTGCACTGAATGGGGGCTACACTGAAGGGGGGCTGCACTGAACGGGGGCGTGCACTGAACGGGGGCTACACTGAAGGGGGGGCTGCACTGAATGGGGGCTACACTGAACGGAGCTACACTGAAGGCGGGGCTGCACTGAACGGGGGCTACACTGAAGGGGGGCTGCACTGAAGGGGGGCTACACTGAAGGGGGGCTACACTGAAGGGCGTCTGTGTAACATGCAGGGGGTCCAGAGCTGCAGGGTGCTGTGTAATGTAAAGGGACCCAGAGGTGCAGGGGGCTGTGTAATGTAAAGGGACCCAGAGGTGCAGGATGCTGTGTAATGTAAAGGGGCCCAGAGGTGCAGGGGGCTGTGTAATGTAAAGGGACTCAGAGGTGCAGGGGTCCAGAAGGGCAGGGTGCTGTGTAATGTAAAGGGGCCCAAAGGTGCAGGGGGCTGTGTAATGTAAAGGGACCCAGAGGTGCAGGGTGCTGTGTAATGTCAAGGGGTCCACAAGGGCAGGGTGCTGTGTAATGTACAGGGTTGCAGGGGGCTGTGTAATGTAGAGGGGTCCAGAGCTGCAGGGTGCTGTGTAATGCAAAGGGGTCCAGAGATGCAGGGTGCTGTGTAATGTAAAGGGGTCCAGAGATGAAGGGTGCTGTGTAATGTAAAGGGGCCCAGAGGTGCAGGGAACTGTGTAATGTAAAGGGACCCAGAGGTGCAGGGTGCTGTGTAATGTAAAGGGGTCCAGAAGGGCAGGGTGCTCTGTAATGTAAAGGGGCCCAAAGGTGCAGGGGGCTGTGTAATGTAAAGGGACCCAGAGGTACAGGGTGCTGTGTAATGTCAAGGGGTCCACAAGGGCAGGGTGCTGTGTAATGTAAAGGGGCCCAAAGGTGCAGGGGGCTGTGTAATGTAAAGGGACCCAGAGGTGCAGGGTGCTGTGTAATGTCAAGGGGTCCACAAGGGCAGGGTGCTGTGTAATGTAAAGGGTGCAGGGGGCTGTGTAATGTAAAGGGGCCCAGAGGTGCAGGGAACTGTGTAATGTAAAGGGGTCCAGAGATGCAGGGTGCTGTGTAATGTAAAGGGGTCCAGTGATGCAGGGTGCTATGTAATGTAAAGGGGTCCAGAGATGCAGAGTGCTGTGTAATGTAAAGGGGTACAGAGATGCAGAGTGCTGTGTAATGTAAAGGAGTCCAGTGATGCAGGGTGCTGTGTAATGTAAAGGGGTCCAGTGATGCAGGGTGCTGTGTAATGTACTGTAAAGGGGTCCAGAGGTGCAGGGTGCTGTGTAATGTAAAGGGGTCCAGAGATGCAGGGTGCTGTGTAATGTAAAGGGGTCCAGAGATGCAGGGTGCTGTGTAATATAAAGGGGCCCAGAGATGCAGGGTGCTGTGTAATGTAAAGGGGTCCAGTGGTGCAGTTGTGGAGAGAAGGTACACAGTAGTGACAAAAAGATATTGAAGGATGCAGAGGTATGCAGGGGGGACAGTGGGGTGTTTTTACATTTTAATGTGGGGGGGTGCCAGATATAGGATCCGCCCCGGGTGCCAAATGCTCTAGGTATGCCCCTGGTGATGGGGGCAATTTGATGTGATGGGGAGATGAGATGGTGGCAATGTGCTGTGCTGGGGGAGATGGGTTGTGCTGGAGGCGATGCGATGTGCTGGGGCGATGCGATGTGCTGGGGGCGCTGGGGGCGATGCGATGCAATGTGCTGTGGCCAATGCAATGTGCTGGGGGCGATTCGATGCAATGTGCTGGGGCGATGCAATGCAATGTGCTGATGCGATGTGCTGTAGGCGATGCGATGAGCTTGGGGCGATTCAATGCGATGTGCTGGGGCGATGCGATGCAATGTGCTGGGGGCGATGCAATGTGCTGGGGGCGATTCGATGCAATGTGCTGGGGGCAATGCGATTTGATGCAATGTGCTGGGGGCGATGCGATGTGCTAATAATATTCCTGGTTGTACATGCAGTATATTTACTGGTTCCTGGAGGGAGGAGGGGGGGAGAGGTTTGCATAGCTAAGGGGCGGCAACTTCCTCTGACACTGCCGTTGTTATGGAAACCTGACCTGAAACCTATGACCCTGCTTGTGCTGCATTGAGCATGTGCGACATCTGCAAGGATGAGATCCAGGAAGAAATACAGTCTGGCTTCAGATGCCCACACTTAAGATGGCCACGGCATGCTGGAAGTTTATCAAGTAACAAACTGCTGTAATAACCTAACAAAACGGACCTTAGTTTACAGACCAACTTTACTAGAATACATTAAGCTTGTGTATTATAGGGGTATTTTTATTTAAAAAGTATAATTTCGGCCGGAACACCGCTTTAAAAGAGCTGTATGAATATCTGGCAAGTACTGGCTGTGTGGCACATGTGACAACAATCTCCCATATGAATGATTTTTTCAAAGGCTGAACATTCATTGTTTCACTTTATATGAACTACCTCACTCCAAGTCCACTACATGTGTTTGGACTGTTTATGCTTCCCTTCAATTCATTAGTATAGTGTACAGATCTCTTTTCTGATCACTGTATTAGTGTCACAGGTGACATCAGTTAGTTGTTAGTGTCAGTGTCAATCCAGGACAGCGTCAGATTTAAGCCCTTTGATTGCCAGTAGCACTAACACACGCATATGCACACACCATACACCTCCATTACTAGTATAGTGTCTGAGCGGATCAATATCTTTGATCTGATCATAACTAACATCCCCAGTAGTATAGTGTTCCCAAAAATGCTGCATTAGCAGGATCACCCCCGACACCTGCCAGCACCTGCATTTAGCTCTCCGCCCAGCCCACCCAAAGTGCAGGATCAATAGATCACTGTCACTTTACAAAACACAGCACACAAAACTGCAGCGTTGGCAGAGTCACGCCTGATCCCTGCTAGCACTAACAGTTAATTTTTTTTGGTAGCGATTTAAGCAGTCTATGACAACCAGGTGCTTTATTTTACCTGTGAGTCACACTAGCTGTACCTGTAAATTTAGTGGCCAAAATGTCCAACGAAAGGTACTCTAGTGAAGAGGCCTACAGGATACTGAGCATGACAGATGAGAGCGCAGGGGAAGCCTGTCAGAATCACACAGGCTAACTATACAAACCTGTAGAGAGCAGCGGCACCCTGACAGAGAGCTCTGGTGAGGGAGTAGAGGTCCCTGCTAAGGTCAGGCAAACCCGACCCCGTTCTTCTGTTGCTGAGGTGCAACAACCGCATGGTTCTCGTATTCAGCAGAGAGACAGAACTAGTGTCGCTCAACCTTCTGGTGAACTGGCAAGCACCAGCGGCCTAGTACATCCTGGTCGTAGACAAACCAGCACTGCAGTAACACTTGGCGATGTGGTGAGTCCCATAAGTGCAGTTCAAGAATTCAAACACAGGTCTGTAGAGCCCATAGTGCCCTTCCTGATGCGCTTGCAAATTTTAATTGGCAGCCCACCACTTCTGCAGCGCCTGTACTTCCCCCAATCACTGGCCAATCTGGAATTCAGGTGGAAACATTGGATTTCACGCCCCCTGACCTTTATGCACTGTTTTCCACGGAAGATCTGTACAGATCTATTGTGGACCAAAGCAATTTATACGCTGGTCAATTTATCGCCGCAAATCTAAATTTGACCCTTGCTAGAAAATTTGGCTGGAAACTTATAACGGTTCCCGAATTTAAGATCTTTATGGGCCTATCCCTTCTCATGGGCATTACTAAAAGGAGTAAGTTGCGGTCATATTGGTCCACTGACCCAATTCACCATATGCCCTTGTTCTCTGCTGCCATGGCCAATACTCGGTACGATCAAATCTTGTGGTTCATGCATTTCAATGAAAATTAACTCTGTTGTCCTCGGGGGGGATCCTGAATATGATCGGCTCCAAAAAATTCAGCCCCTCGTAAACCACTTCAACCAACAATTTACAGACTTGTTTACTCCCAATCAAGATGTCTGCGTTGACGAGTCCCTGATAACATTTTCTGGCTGTCTTGTGTTCAAACTGTTTCTCCCCAGCAAGTGTGCTCGATATGAGGTCAAGATGTATAAGCTCTGTCACAGGGCAACAGGCTATACATATAGTTTCCTAGTTTACGAGGGAAAAGAGAGGAGCATGGAGCCCCCCCCCCAACTACCCATACTACATAGGGAGCAGCGGCAAGATTGTTTGGTACTTGGTGTCACCCTTGTTTGGAAAGGGGTACCATTTAAACGTGGACAATTTTTATACAAGCGTGACACTTTTTAGACACCTCTTTCAATTACAAATTTGCGCATGTGGCACCATGCGATCTAATAGCTGTTGCTTCCCCAAACGGCTTGTAGATAACCGACTTAGACGGGGAGAGAGAGCCTGCTTGAGGTCCAATGAATTGCTTGCCGTGAGATAGAAAGGCAAATGGAAAGTTTTTGTTCTGTCTTCCATACACGCAGACACGGCAGTACAAATTACTATGGCCACTGGAGTTATTTGGAAGCCCCTTCATGTCCACAAACACGACCTTAAAAGGGGAGGGGTGGACTTCAACGACCAGATGATGGCGCTGTACTTTATTGCCCGCAAGGCCAGACACCTGTATAAAAAAGTGTCTGTCAAACGAAAAAGCTACGTAAATTCAAGAAAATGTACCATAGTTTGTAAACGCTATAACTTTTGCACAAACCAATAAATATATGCTTGTTGATTTTTTTTTTTACCCGAGACATGTGGCTGAATGTTTTTTGGCCTAAATGCATGACTAAAATTGAGTTTATTTTGTACTCACCGTAAAATCCTTTTCTCTGTCGTTCATGGACGGACACAGCTCCATAAATCTTGACATGTGGGTTATGTTCCTGTTCATAGGAAAGGACTAGGCAGAACGTGTTAGTTATCTTAAAACATGTAACTTTAACAGCGTTGAACAGCCCCGCCCAGGGGGCGGTCCCTCTGGACATAACCCTCCACTCTGCAGTCAGCAGCCTCAGTTCGTAGAAAAGCAGTACAAACTAAAAAAGGAGGGGTGGGTGCTGTGTCCGTCCATTGACGACAGAGAAAAGGATTTTATGGGGAGTACAAAAAAATCCTATTTTCTCTTTTCATCCATGGACGGACACAGCTCCATAAATCTTGAGATGTGGGACGTCCCCAAGCAGTGTCAGAAAAAACAAGGGGTGGGAACAGCAATCAAAAGAAGACTTAACTTCACCCCAAAGCAACAGAGCTCCTCAACGGAGGAGTTGCAACCTCAAACAGCCACCTGCAAAACCTTGCGGCCAAAGGAAGCATCCGAAGATGCACTCACATCAACCTTGTAACACTTTGAGAAAGTGTGAACAGACGAAAGTTCGCCGTCTTACACACCTGTGAGACAGATGCTAGATGTCGGGAAGCCCCGGAGGCACCAATTGCCCTGGTTGAATACGCCGTGACAGGAAAGGGAGGCGCCCGCCCCTTAAGGGCATAGGCCTGGAAGACGGTCTGCCTGACCCACCTAGAAAATGGAGGCTGACGAGACCGCCAGGCCCTTCTGTGGACCAGACACAGACAAGAACAGTGAGTCAGAACTCCGGAACGGAGCAGTAGTAGACCCCCGTAGGGCACGTATCACATCCAAGGTATGTAGCGCAGCCTCCTTGGGATGCGACGGCCGAAGACACAAGGATGGAAGGACAAAGTCCTCGTGTAGGTGAAAAGCCGAAACTACCTTAGGAAGGAATGAAGGCTGCGAGCGTAGTATCGCTTTATCCTTATGGAGGACCAAGTAAGGTGACTTGCAAGACGAGGCCGCCAATTCAGAAACCCTCCTGACAGATGTAATGGCAACTAGAAAGGCATCTTTCTGAGAAAGTGTTGAGAGGAATCTCCCTGATGCTCTCAAAGGGAGGCTCCTGGAGTACCTAGAGCGCCAGATTCAAGTCCCACGGAGGAAGCAATGGTCCAATCGGGGGAACCACGTGCCGGACCCCCTGTACAAACGTACTTACCAGTTTGTGAGCCGCCAGGGATCGTTGGAAGAAGACAGCCAAGGCTGAAATCTGTCCCCCAATAGTGCTTAAGGCAAGTTTCAGATCCACTCCGCGCTGTAAGAACAGCAGGATCCGAGAAACCGAATATGCCCGTGGGCGCCAAGCCATCTCTACACACATAGAGATGTAAGCCTTACAAGTGCAATGGTAGATCGTCCGGGAAGAAGATTTCTGGGCCGTCAACATGGTGGAGATTACCGAATGTGACAGATCACGGTCCCTTAGTACCTGCCTTTCAATAGCCATGCCGGTAAAGCCAGCGACTGTAAAGCAGGATGAAGTATGGGACCTTGAGACAGAAGGTCCTCCCGCATTGGCAGCCGCCAGGGAGCATCTGCTACCAGTCTCACGATGTCAGCGTACCGTACCAGGGACACCGGGGCCAGGCTGGGCGATTAGAATCACCAGAATCCCCTCTGCCTCCATTCTGTGGAGCAGACGAGGAAGCAATTTCATTGGGAGAAAGGCATAAATTTACCTGATACTGACCCCGTGGAGCCACCAACGCATCTAAAGCGTCTGCCCAGGGATCCCTGGATCTGGCCACAAACCTCGACACCTTGCGATTGAGTTGAGAGACCAGGAGATCCACATCTGGTGTGCCCCATTTATGACAAAAGAGTTGAAACACCTCCGGGTGTAACGACCATTCCCCTTGGTCCAGCATCTGGCGACTCAGATAGTCCGCCTGCCAGTTTCTACGCCCAGAATGTAAACAGCCGATAGAGCTGGTACTCTCCTTTCGGCCCATCTTAAGATGTGAGCGACTTCCGACGCTGCGGCCAAGCTCCTTGTTCCTCCCTGATGGTTGACAGAAGCTACCACCGTGGTGTTGTCCGACTGAATTCTGACCAGATGCCCTTGAAGTATCTGTGACCACTTGGAGAGGCACAGTCTGATCGCTCGAAGCTCGAGGATATCAGCAGGAAAAATTCATCCAGAGTCCAGCAACCCTGGGCCAACTGGACCCCCCAGACTCCCCCCCAACCTGTGAGGCTGGCGTCCGTCGTGAGCACAGTTCAATGGAAAGGAAGGAACGACCTCCCGGACTGAAGAGCCGGGGATCTCAGCCACCCTCTCAGGGAAGCCTTGACCAGGTGACTTACCTGAATCCAGAGACAGTGGAGATCTGTTCCATTTGGACAGGATCTCCTTCTGCAATACTTGAGTGTGGAATTGGGCATACGGTACTGCCTCAAAGGAGGCCACCATGAGGCCCAGAACTCGCATGCAAAAACGGAGAGACGACCATTTGCGGGATGCTAACAATTTCACCGCCGACCGGAGCGTCTGCAACTGCTCCAAAGGAAGGAAGATCTTCGCCTCCAAGGAGTCCAGGATCAAACCTAGGTACTCCAGATGCTGAGTCGGTACCAACACCTACTTCTGTATGTTCAGTACCCAACCAATTTCCCGGAGGGTCTGACTGGCTATAGACATGTCCTCCTCTAATTCTGAGCCAGAAGCAGCTCCCAGAAGAAGATCGTCCAAGTAGCCCACGATAGCAATGCCTCGCTGTCTCAGCAAAGCCAGATCGGGGCGAGCACCTTGGTAAAAACTTTTGGTGCTGACGCTATGCCAAACCGCAAAGCGCAGAAACCTCTGATGGCTGTTGCAGATGGGGACATGCAAGTTTGTGTCCTTGAGGTCCAGGGGCGCCAGAAAATCCCCCGGATGGAGCGCAGCAACCTCCGAACAAATGGATTCCATCCTGAAACTTCGCACCCTCACAAAGGTATTGAGGGTCCTGAGGTCCCAGATTGGACGGACACCGTCCTTCTGTGGGACTACCAACAGATTCGAATAGAATCCCTGAAACCTTTCCTCCAAGGGCACAGGTAAAATTACCTGAGCAAGCCTCGTACTGCTCCCATCAAAGCAGACCGACGAGCCGGAAGGAGAGGAAGATTTGAGGGAAAGATCTGTTTGGTGGACAAGAAACAAACTATCTTGTACCCCGAAGTGACCACCTAGCAGACCCACTGGTCAGAGAATAGGGAGGTCCACCGAGCTGTAAACTCGCTAAGCCGTCCCCACACCCTTGAGAAGGGCGGGGGCAAAATTTCATGCGGTAGCAGGTTTGTTAGCCGGCTTGTTCGGTTTTCGCACCCAGGGACGCTTCTGTCCCCCAGCTGGAGCCTTGTCAGTCTGGGAGGATCTCTGACTGACGAAAAAAACAATGGCGCGGCTCCTTCCCCTTAGAGGACTGCGGGAGAAGTGTGCTCTTACCTCCAGTGACATCCTTAATAATGTCGTCCAGCGAGGTACCAAAAAGCCTCTAAAAGACAATCTGCCAGAGCTCTCTTGGATGCTTGGCCAGTGGACCAGCATTCCGGCCAAATCAGGCGGTGCACAACCACCGCAGATACAGAGGCTCTGGAAACCATTTTACATACACACACAGAGTATGTATTAGTGTATATGTTCTTACTGTGGCGCCAAAGGCGCGCATGTCTTTGGAGTGTGGGAGGAAACCGGAGTACCCTGAGGAAACCCACGCAGACACAGGCAGAACATGCAAACTCCAGGCGGATGGTGATGGGGTCCGGGTGCGAACCAGTGACCCCCTTGCTGCCAGGTGAGGGAAATAACCACTACACGGGAACAGAAAGTGTAGCGCTAATCAAAATAAATGAATACCAGAAACCATAAATTAATATAGTGCTCAAATCTCAAATGTGACAAAGGAAAAATGATGAATGTATGAATGTCCACATAAATGCAAATTAAATGTCCATATGTAGAAGATTCAAAAAGTGCAAAAATTACACAAATATCTATCCTTAGCGTGATCAAACTTGAGTATTGACACAATCCAAAACTTAATCATAAATTCAAGATTGAAGTGCTGAAAGTGAACAATTATTGAAGTGCTGAAAGTGAACAATTATTGAAGTGACTTGAAGTGAAAAAAACCACCACCGATAGGTAAGGGGCTTACCAGAATGTTTGAACCCAGGAAAGCATACTCTCAAATGGGTCAAACAGGCTTTATGTGGTGGAACCACGATGGAACAAGGACAATCCTGTGTGTTTCTCCAATTGCTGTATCGAGAGTGACCAAACGCCAGCAGGATGGAATATGCCACAGAAGAAGATAGCCAATTAACAGGTGATCTCGCAGAACATGATGGTCCAGGAAATCCCAGGTCAGTATGGAAGGGTATATATCATGGATAGGAAGAAAAAAGTGGCCACATAGCGTAACTCTGTATTAAGTATCAATATTTTAATGTAGCAAGAACACTTACATTTAAGTTGATAAACAAGCGCTTTGAGCAAAAGATGTGGCAACAATAGAGTCCTCCACCACTACACCACTGTGCTGCCATCCATTCAGTGAATGTCTGAGCCACCAAAGTCACAGCCAATATAGGTTGCAATGCTGACCCCAGCATGGTGAACCTGGAGCGGGTCACCGCTTCGGACCTCCTATCAGTAGGGTCCTTAAGAATAACGGACCGCCATGCACTGGGGGACCACAAAGGACCTCTGCAGCCGTTCCCATTCCTTATCTATGAACTTATCAAAGAAAGTAACATAAGGAAAAACTGTCACAAAGCGGTCAGATTTGTTTGACCCAAAGGAGACAGACTCCTCTGCGGAAGTCCCAGCTGCATATACCAGCTGGAGAGTGTCCCGGACAGCATCAGAAGTGCACTTATAAGTGCCCTGTCTAGCATTCCCCAGAAGACAGGACACTTAAGGGGGAGGGGGCGCTTTTTTACCCCCCTTACGCCCGCACGCCGTTTCTACCCTGGCAATAAATGATTCCAGGACTGTCTACAGCGTATTCCATGGAAACCGCAGGTGCAGGGGCACCATTAGCTGCCTCTAGCAATTCACTGGAAGAAAGGTCACATACTGACTCCATGAACACCCACTGACAGCCCCAGGGACCAAGTGAAAAACACTTAAGAGTACACCCTTCTTGCTGCACTGCCTGGGGGGTGGGTAACCCAGGGGACTCACCACCCAGAGGGAGACCGCTCAGCACCGCTGCCCGCCTTGTATACACAGCGTGTGTGTGATGAAAAAACTGTGAGGAGAATGAGCCGTGCGCCATTCAGAAAGCCAGTGCTAGAGGCCAAAACCCACTCCAAAAATGGCCGCCAGATGCCTCAGATAAAAAGGGCGTGGACCACAAGAAAATGGCCGCTCGCAATACCGACCTGCGCCACAGCGCGTCCACGACAAAATGGCCGCCAATGGGAATTTTAATAAAGAAAAAAGCACACTAAAAATGGCGTCGGCACAGCAAAAAATGGCACACGAGCCCCGGGATGTGGATAAGAAGGCCATGCAGAGACTTCCCAGGAGACAGACCCCCCTCACAGAAGCGGACCCCAGCGCCCCACAGGGACCCGGAGCCCCCCCACAGGTACACCCTAGTCGCAGCGGGCCCTAGGGCAGGAGGGTAAAGGGCGACAGAGAGCAGGGAAAGGGAGGACAGGAGAACCCTTTAATCCCGGGAATGCCCAGCTGTTCCATCCTGCCGAGACAGGAGGAACCGCACTTACCCGTCCTTGCGAGGACATGCTGGCACGTCCCTGACAGACCCACAACCGATGGTACGGAGTAGCTGTCGGCCCGGTCCACTGTGAGTAAGACAGCAAGCAGTCCAGTCATATGTGGACTCCGGAGCATGTGCTCACCGGCCACCCCTGGAGCGAAGCTAAGGACTGGCACGCTCGATGGCCGGAACTGGGAAGACTACAAGGATCTATAATATCCAGCCTTTTCACCTACACGAGGACTTTGTCCTTCCATCCTTGTGTCCTCGGCCGTCGCATCCCAAGGAGGCTGCCCTACATTCCTTGGACGTGGTACGTGCCCTACGGGGCTCTACTACTGCTCCGTTCCGGAGTTCTGACTCACAGTTCGTGTCGGTGTCTGGTCCACAGAAGGGCCTGGTGGTCTCGTCAGCCACCATTTTCTAGGTGGGTCAGGCAGACCGTCTTCCAGGCCTATGCCCTTAAGGGGCGGGCGCCTCCCTTTCCTGTCACGGCGTATTCAACCAGGGCAATTGGTGCCTCCGGGGCTTTCCGACATCTAGCATCTGTCTCACAGGTGTGTAAGACAGCGAACTTGTCGTCTGTTCACACTTTCTCAAAGTGTTACAAGGTTGATGTGAGTGCATCTTCGGATGCTTCCTTTGGCCGCAAGGTTTTGCAGGCGGCTATTTGAGGTTGCAACTCCTCCGTTGAGGAGCTTCTGTTTCTTTGGGGTGAAGTTAAGTCTTCTTTTGATTGCTGTTCCCACCCCTCGTTTTTTCTGACACTGCTTGGGGACGTCCCACATCTCAAGATTTATGGAGCTGTGTCTGTCCATGGATAAAAAGAGAAAATAGGATTTTTTGTACTCACCGTAAAATCCTTTTCTCTGTCGTCCATGGATGGACACAGCACCCATCCCTCCTTTTTTAGTTTGTACTGCTTTTTTATGAACTGAGGCTGCTGACTGCAGGGTGGAGGGTTATGTACAGAGGGACCGCCCCCTGGGCGGGGCTGTTCAACTCTGTTAAAGTTACATGTTTTAAGAAAACTAACATGTTCTGCCTAGTCCTCTCCTATGAACAGGAACATAACCCACATGTCAAGATTTATGGAGCTGTGTCAGTCCATGGACGAAAAGAGAAATATAATTTGTTTCGTTTTTCACTGTCTTTTTTCGATTATATCACAAAAATGTTAAATCCCAGAGGTGATCAAATACTACCAAAAGAAAGCTCTATTTGTGGTATAAAATACACAAATTTTGTTTGTGCACAGTATTGCATGACCGCACAATTACTAATTAAAGCAGCGCAATGCAAAATTGAAAAAAGTGCTCTGGTCATGAAGGGGGTAAAACCTCCTGGGGCTGAAGTGGTTAAAGAAATCCTGACCAAATCAGTCATCCCTGGGTAAGGACTTGAAGGTCACATGCCTGTTTGATGCTTGTGTGGTACTAGCTAACATTATTTGCAAAGAATAGAGCACTATGCTTACATCTGCCTTTTGACCTCCATGGAAACTTATCCCATCAGATATACAAGACTGGAACTCTGCAATGGTGTAATATTCCACTTCAACTGACGGTGGTTCAGGTGGTTTTGGCAACTGGAATCCCTGTTGAACACAGATTACCAAGAATTACCCTTCAAGAACATTGCCAGGTCAGGTCATCAACAGGCCCAGGCATGCACAAAATTAAATTGTTAGTGTGCAGATATTGGAGAATCTGTTTCTTGCATCTAAAGCACATTTATACCCAAGAACAAAAATGTAATATATTACAATCCTTAGATGTGGCAGATATTGTTTTTCTTTTTGCAGACTTTACCCCTATATTTTCACAAGGTGATCCTGCCAGCAACACTTTTTCTGTCTTGTGACAATGCTCACTCACTGTACTATATCAATGGACAAGCAGCATTGTCCTAAGTGAAAATGTTGGGACTTACAAAAACACTTCCTCCTCTCCATAACATGAAGGGAGGGTATTTAATTATTGTTTCCACTAAAGTTTTTAGGACTAATATTAATAATAAACTTCTGCTCCAATAAGTTAAAGGCTCCTGTTTCAGCTATTGATTTACCCCACATGCAACTATTCTGGCTCATTTCACACTTGTGCGACTTGAAAGTCGCATGATTTTGATGTGACTTGAAAAAATGCCTGTGTAATCTTGAGGTCTATGGACCTCAAGTCCCATCAAAGTCAAGCCAAAGTAGTGCAGGGACTACTTTGAAGTCACTGCGACTTGAAGACGCACAGATATGAATAGTACTCATTGGAAATCATGGGGTATGACTTGTCATGCGACTTTGCAGTCCCAAGTTGCAGGACAAGTCACACGAGTGTGAAAAGGGGCCTTAAGGTTATTTAAAGCGGGTGTTCACCCAAAAGTGAACCTCCGCTTTTTGGAACCCTCCCCCCCTCCTGTGTCACATTTAACCTTTCAGGGGGGAGGGGGTGCAGATACCTGTATAAAACAGGTATTTGCACCACTTCCAGGTGCAGACTCCCGCCCCTTCGGCTCCCAGAACACAACGGGGAACAGTGAGGACAGCACAGCGTGACTCGCGCGTGCGCCGTAGGGAACCGGGCAGTGAAGCCGCAGCGCTTCACTTCCCAATTCCCTCAACGAGGATAGCGGCGAGGGAAGCCAAAAGCCGAGCGGCAGCTCGGCTTCGGCTGCCGACGTCGCGGGCGACCTGGACAGGTAAGTGTCCTTTTTTTTAAAGTCAGCAGCTGCAGTATTTGTAGCTGCTGGCTTTTAAAAAAAAAAATTCCAGTGAACCTCCGCTTTAAGATTTGTGTGAAAGTAAACAAAATTCCATACATTTCCCCATAACACTAGGTGACATATTGCACTGGAAAGCATGGATACATTAGGAGCCCAATCACTTTAAAGTGTTTGTTAACCCCCCAAAAAATATACAGATCCTTGGCCCTTAAAGCAGATTACACAGCACAGTGCTTGTGCTGTGTAATCTGCCTCCCTCTAAACTGTAAAAAAAACTCCCTGAACCTGGCACTTCCTGTATCCACTCTCTATACTGACCACGAAAATCATGGCTGCTCAGCCCTGACCACCATGGTCAGAGTACGTCACTGCATCATACACAGCTGTCCCCTCTGCTCTCTTCTCTCTCCCCCCTCACCCCCTCCTTCTTGCCTGTCATCTCCCTTTCTGTGTCTGTCTCCGCCCCCAGCCGCTATCCTTGAAAAAAAATTGTACAATTGTCACTGCCAGCCCCTCTATTAGAGGCCGGCATAGCACATTATGTAGTAGTTTTCAAAAACGAGCATTCTAAATACCGAATTTGAGCTGTCTTCACTGTCTTGACTCACGGCCGCTTTACAGCTACGAGACCGAGCTTCTGTGGAGGAGACGAGCGGCCACGTAGTCTCCCCGCCTCACGTCAGAGGGAGATCACAGCTCCTCCCGCAGAAGACATCCATCGGAGCTGTAAAGCGGCCGCAAGTCATGTGACCGGCCTGAAGACAGCTCAAATTCAGTATTTAGAACGCTTGTTTTTTAAAACGACTTACATAGTGTGTTATGCCAGCCTCTAATAGAGGGGCTGGCATAGACTTATATAAATGGGTTAACAAACCCTTTAATCCAATGTCTGGCAGATATCTTATTAGCAAAATAGGGTAACTGAATATTATACTGTTCAGATTCTACCTCATGTTAGTCATGTAAACTTGACCCATCAAATGTAACAATATAATAAAGCACAAAAAAATCTAGAAATTAGAAGTAATTTTATTGCTATAATGGACAAAACTATGGGGGTTTATTTACTAAAACTGGAAAGTGCAAAATCTGGTGCAACTCTGCATAGAAACCAATCAGCTTCCAGGGTTTATTGCCAAAGCTTAATCGAAAAAGCTGAAGTTAGAAGCTGATTGGCTACCATGCACAGCTGCATTAGATTCTGTGTGCACCAGTTTTAGTAAATCTCCCGCAATGTGTTTTTTACTGAAATACCATCTGAAGTTCACCAAATTGTTTCCAGACTTACTAAGCAACGAACAACTTTTTGTGTTTTCATAAGCTTACAGCTTATTACAGCTAACAGTCCATTTCAGCCATATCACTTACTTTAAGCACTGTAATGAGCCTTTGGATTATTTAAATGACACATTCAAATGTCAATCCCATTTAACATGTTACAGAGGAAAATTATCTTAATCTGGACTACCGGTAAACAAAAAGAAGGATAACCAACCAAGCTGGATTCTCTCCGAGGTGGTGGCTTCATTCTCAGGTTTGGAGAACCTGTAAAAGACAAACACAATTAAATGCATTTTAATCATTTAGTGTTGAAATAATGTGCAATATTAGACTAACAAAATTCATGCAGAGAAGTCATCAGATCGATCAAGCATAGCCACATGATGAGGTTGAATTACTAAAATGGGAGAGTGCAAAATCTGGTGCAGCTCTGCATAGAAACCAATCAGCTTCCAGGTTTTTTTTGTCAACGCTTAGTTGAACAAGCTGCAGTTAGAAGCCAGATTTTGCACTCTCCAGTCTTTGTAAATCAACCCTGATGTGTATAGCGCACAGTTAACTTCTCATGCCAGCATAAATATGCATGGATACTGATCCAACAGGGCACTAGAAATGATTCTATGATAACAGCCTCGGACAGCACATGCAGTCACTCTATGCCCAGTTGTATTGTACTTTTGGCTATCTGGAACAATTAAATCACATGCACAGCTACGTCTGTAAAAGATTTGATGGTTATTTGAACACCGTTGCTGTAAATAAATACTAATTGCACCTAAAGTGTATTTCCACCTTTGCAGCCAAATTGGGATAACACCTATATGTTATGTGTTCCCAGTCACACTGCATAACTTAAAAAAAATCTGCACTGTATATCAATACAGTTTTAGGCTGGGTTCACACTAGTGCGACACGACACTTGTCTTACTTTGGATCCGACTTTGCCCTGCGACTTGAAGCCGACATATGTCCGACTTTCAATGAACGGGGATCCGACTTGGATCCCCGCCAATTCCACACACTGTGTTTGGTATGAATCTTGAGGGAGAACTCCACGCCAAATTTTAAATACAAAAACGGCATGGGTTCCCCCTCCAGGAGCATACCAGGCCCTTCGGTCTGGTATGGATTTGAAAGGGAACCCCCTACACAGAAAAAACGGCGTGGGGGCCCCCCAAAATCCATACCAGACCCTTATCCGAGCACGCAGCCCGGCAGGTCAGGAAAGGGGGCGGAGACGAGCAAGCCGCCCCCCTCCCTCCTGAACCGTACCAGGCCGCATGCCCTCAACATGGGGGGGTGGGTGCTTTGGGGCAGGGGGGCGCCCTGCGGCCCCCACACCCCAAAGCACCCTGTCCCCATGTTGATGAGGACAAGGGCCTCTTCCCGACAACCCTGGCCCTTGGTTGTTGGGGTCTGCAGGCGAGGGGCTTATCGGAATCCGGGGGCCCCCTTTAATAAGGGGGCCCCCAGATCCCGGCCCCCCACCCTATGTCAATAAGTATGGGGTACATCGTACTCCTACCCATTCACCTGGAGGAAAAGTGTCAATAAAAAAAACACACTAGACAGGTTTTTAAAGTAATTTATTAGGCAGCTCCGAGGGTCTTCTTCCGACTTCGGGGGTCTTCTTCTGACTTCTCTGCTCTCTTCCCCTGCTCTCCGGTACCTTCTGCCGGGCTCCTCCGCTATCTTCTTCCAGCTCTTTTACTAGCGTTGGCCCGGTCTTCTGCATTGTCTTCTTCCCTCGACTCCTGTTCCGATGTTGACAACGCTCTCTTCCGCTGTAATGCCATGTGCACGGTGCGCAACGACTTATATAGGCATGGGGCGTGGTCATCAGGTGATGTTACCCGGTGACCCCGCCCCTTTATAACGTCACAGTCCCGGGGCATGATGGGAATGTGACGTCATAAGGGGGTGGGGTCCCCGGGTGATAAATATGCACTGATTACTGTGTAAATGTCACTGGTAGAGAAGGGGTTAACACTAGGGGGCAATCAAAGGGTTAAATGTGTGTTCCCTAGATGTCTTCTAACTGTAAGGGGATAGGACTAATTGGGGGAGGAGACATATACTTAGTAGGAACAAACTATATGTCTCCTCTCCCCTGACAGAACAGGGATTTGTGGCTTTTGTGCACACGATCGCGCCCACCATCCATGCGCATCGCATCCCCCACCATGCAGCAGGCGCACCTCCGGCGGCTCTTAAAGGGGACCCCGTACCCATACAGGGTTTTGCGCAGCGGTGCCATAGTAAAGGTACGTGAGTCAGTCGGAAACTGGTTAAAGATTCAAGCATTCAAAATACATGCGGTTTCTTTGTAAGCATATACCTATTTTTTTGGCTTACTTATTTCAGATCGCTGGGGAGCAATTCTTGCCACAGCTGGAGAACCCGGAGTAGTCTTGATGCTGACTTTCTCAGATGTCATCATAGAGTTTCCATTGGAGTCATTGCAGAGGATTGGCAGACTGATCTCTTTCTTGTTAATGTGATGCTCTTCTGCCTCATTGCCCCCCTGGCCATCCTTTTCATTGGGTTTCTTGTTAAGAAGGTTGCTGATTTCCATTATGTTTCCAATAATCTCCACAGGACCTGCCAGGTTTTTCTTTCGGCACTGAAAGTCATCTTTAGCCTTTCTCAGATAGGATGCAGGAGCCCATCCTTCTTTACCCTGGTACCTGGAGTACAGAAAATACAGTTTAATCTATCAAGAGAATAATTCACGACCATATTTGAACACTGTTTTAAACATCTGGGACTCTCCTAGTATGCATTTCTCTTTTTAAAGGAGACAAAACCACAAAATATATTGAGCATGAAGTGAAAAGTTACACTTTTGCATACTAATGCCGCGTACACACGATCGTGATTCACGGCGGTGAAAACACCGCTGTGAATCACGACATGAAAAAACGAGGGAATGGCTTGTTCCCCCACACACGGCCGTTTTTCCCGTCATTTTTTCTCTTGGCGAGAAAAACTACCGTGTGTAGGCTCCGCGGCAGTGTTTCCCTATGGGAAAACTGCTGCGGAAAAAAATGACAGGAATCACGACGAGAAAAATTAGAGCATGTTCTAATTTTTCTCGTCGGGATTAATGCCGTTTTTCCCGTCGGGAAAAATGACAAAAAGCCCACAGACGATCGTTTTTCTCGTCCAAAGGAAAAAATTTCATTTTTCCAGACGGGAAAAATGATCGTGTGTACGCGGCATTAGCCATGTTCCTTTGAAAGGCTGGAACACTTCTGGGATCAACAATCTTCACCTCCAAACTCAATAAATAATGTAGGAAATATCCCTATGTGACCAAAACCCTTGTGGAGCTACAGTCTGATATTTCAGATTTCTAAGCTGCAGCTTGGAACAAATGGAACGTAAAATAACTGCACATTTACTAAATACATTGGTCCCAATTAGGGATGAGCTTCATGTTCGAGTCGAATGCATGTTCGACTCGAACATAGCCTGTTCGGCCGTTCGCCGAATTACAAACATTATGGGCCGTTCGCGCCAAATTCAAGTTGCGCGTCACGGCCCATAATGCACTGCGTCATCGCAGTGCATTGCTAGCTGATGATTGGCCAAGCATGCACTATGACCCACATGCTTTGGCCAATCACAGCGCCGTCAGCACAGAGAGCAATAATTGGCCAAAGCCAGGGTGCATTTGGCCAATCATGGCTCAGGGGGACTTAGTACATGCCCCACACTATATAAGGCCGCCTGTGTGTCGGCCTTGTGTAGTGTGTTCCGGCGGCGTTTAGAGACAGACCGAGAGAGAGAGAGAGAGAGATTTTTGTTCTATTTCAGTTAGCAATAGCTAGATTGAGCAGGCAGTTGATTGAGCTAGTTAGATCCAGTATATTTAGTATATATATGCACTGCACGCTTTGTATGTATATATATATATATATATATATATATATATATACACTGTATACAGTTTAGCTAGATCTCATTGAAGAGCGTTCCTGTTATTCTATTCCTACTAATAATACAGGCAGGCAGTTGATTGAGCTAGTTAGATCCAGTATATTTAGTATATATATGCACTGCACGCTTTGTATGTATATATATGTATATATATATATATATATATATACACTGTATACAGTTTAGCTAGATCTCATTGAAGAGCGTTCCTGTTATTCTATTCCTACTAATAATACAGGCAGGCAGTTGATTGAGCTAGTTAGATCCAGTATATTTAGTATATATATATATGCACAGCACGCTTTGTATATATACAGTGACTGCAGACCATTCCTGTTCTATTCATAATAATACAGGCAGGCAGTTGACCTAAGCTGCAGTATATTAAGTCAGTGTATTGTATACTGGGCACAGGGTGCAGCTAAATCTGACTGCAGACCATTCCTGTTCTCTTTCAAATAATACAGGCAGGCAGTTGAGCTAAGCTGCAGTATATTAAGTCAGTGTACTGTATACTGGGCACAGTGTTCAGCTAAAGCTGACTGCAGACCATTCCTGTTCTCTTTCAAATAATAAAGGCAGGCAGTTGAGCAAAGCTGCAATATATTAAGTCAGTGTACTGTATACTGGGCACAGTGTGCAGCTAAAGCTGACTGCAGACCATTCCTGTTCTCTTTCAAATAATACAGGCAGGCAGTTGAGCTAAGCTGCAGTATATTAAGTCAGTGTACTGTATACTGGGCACAGTGTTCAGCTAAAGCTGACTGCAGACCATTCCTGTTCTATTCATAATAATACAGGCAGGCAGTTGAGCTAAGCTGCAGTATATTAAGTCAGTGTACTGTATACTGGGCACAGTGTTCAGCAAAAGCTGACTGCAGACCATTCCTGTTCTCTTTCAAATAATACAGGCAGGCAGTTGAGCCAAGCTAAAGTATATTAAGTCAGTGTACTGTATACTGGGCACAGTGTGCAGCTAAAGCTGACTGCAGACCATTCCTGTTCTCTTTCAAATAATATAGGCAGGCAGTTGAGCTAAGCTGCAGTATATTAAGTCAGTGTACTGTATACTGGGCACAGTGTTCAGCTAAAGCTGACTGCAGACCATTCCTGTTCTATTCATAATAATACAGGCAGGCAGTTGAGCTAAGCTGCAGTATATTAAGTCAGTGTACTGTATACTGGGCACAGTGTTAAGCTAAAGCTGACTGCAGACCATTCCTGTTCTCTTTCAAATAATACAGGCAGGCAATTGAGCTAAGCTGCAGTATATTAAGTCAGTGTACTGTAGACTGGGCACAGTGTTAAGCTAAAGCTGACTGCAGACCATTCCTGTTCTATTCATAATAATACAGGCAGGCAGTTGACCTAAGCTGCAGTTTATTAAGTCAGTGTATTGTATACTGGGCACAGTGTGCAGCTAAAGCTGACTGCAGACCATTCCTGTTCTCTTTCAAATAATATAGGCAGGCAGTTGAGCTAAGCTGCAGTATATTAAGTCAGTGTACTGTATACTGGGCACAGTGTGCAGCTAAAGCTGACTGTAGACCAGTCCTGTTCTCTTTCAAATAATACAGGCAGGCAGTTGAGCTAAGCGGCAGTATATTAAGTCAGTGTACTTTATACTGGGCACAGTGTGCAGCTAAAGCTGACTGCAGACAATTCCTTGTGTACCTATTCCAATACATCAAATACAGTATGTCTGGAAGGCCAACAAGGAGAGACAGACACTCACAGGCCAATAAAAGAGGGCAAGCAGGCTCTGGGGCTGATTTACGAACCGTTTGCGCCTTGAGTATCGGCGCATCGGCGTGCGCAGCTGCAGTTTTGGTGTTTACGAAACTTTTGCGCCGGTAACGCAGCGTTATTCCCCATTTACTAAAGTGTTCTCAGCGCACAGGAGGAGACGCTCAGTGCGCCACTATGGACCTGCCGCACGGCATCTTCAAATCAAAATTAAAAGAAGCTGGAAGTGCCAATATTATGGGGTGATGTGGGATGATGTGAGGAAGTATAGTGACAACTGCCCAAGTAACAAATATGGCCAAAATAGAATGAGAAAGTAACTTTTTCTGAACCAGCCTGCTGCGCCTGCAAGTACATTTAGAACTGCGAGAGGTCTATCTGTGCACTGCGCAGGCGCACTCGGCATTTGCGCTCGTTCAAATGCGTTGGTTCACTGCGCCGGCAAAATCTTAGTAAATGTCAAGTCACGTACGGTAAATGCATTTGCATAAGTTGAACAGGCGTTGCCATTTTATAACAGTCTCTGCACAAAATGACATTTCTAAAGGAAAAAAAAAGTCATTTAAAACTACTCGCGGCTTTAACGAATTGCCGGTTCCCGTCAATACAGATAAAAGTCATTGGACTTCACGGGGACTTCCCTATGGCTTTCCCTGTGGTGTCAGAGGGGGCGGGGTCACCGGGTGGCCCTGCCCTCAGTTGGAGAAGAACTGTCAGAAGAACAGAAGCGTCACACAGCGGGAACCTCCCATGGAAGCGGATCGTCTGGAGAACAAAGCGTGGAAGAAGAAGCCGGAGCAAGATGTGGATGAGAACACCGAAGGAAGAAGCAGAGGAAGAACAAGATGGAGGAAGAAACCCGAATGGAGAAAAAAAAGAAGATGGAAGAAGAAGCGGGGAAAGGAGAAGACATTAATAAAGGAATTGTCAAAAACCGGCTTTTGTCTTTTTTAACATTTTTTACACTTTTTTTGTGAAATGATAGGGGTATATTTGTACCCCATTACCATTTCACATGGGGGGGGCCGGGATCTGGGGGTCCCCTTTGTTAAAGGGGGCTTCCAGATTCCAATAAGCCCCCCACCCGCAGACCCCCACAACCACCAGGCAAGGGTTGTGGGGATGAGGCCGTATATTTGTACCCCCAGACCCCAAAGCATCCTCCCCATCCTCCCCATATTGAGGGCATGTGGTGTGGTACGGTTCAGGAGGGGGGCGCTCTCTTGTCCCCCCCCTCCTTTCCTGCGGCCTGCCAGGTTGCGTGCTCGGATAAGGGCCTGGAGTGGATTTTTGGGGGACCCCCACGCCATTTTTGTTTAAGTTTGGCGCGGGGTTCCCCTTAAAATCCATACCAGACCTGAAGGGCCTTGGTACGGCTTTTGATGGGGACCCCCACGCCATTTTATTTTTTAAATTTGGCGCAGAGTTTCCCTAAAGCGGAGCTCCACCCGCAATTTTTTTTTTTTAAAGTCAGCAGCTACTAACACTGTAGCTGCTGACTTTTAATAAGGACACTTACCTGTCCTAGGCGCCCGCGATATCGGGCCCCCCGACAGCGATCGCTCGGTCCTGGCAGGTCCCGGCGCCTCCATCCTGACTAAGGGAAACAGGTAGTGAAGCCTTACGGCTTCACTGCCCATTTCCTACTGCGCATGCGCGACTTTGTGAGTGGGCGGCTGCCTCCTGGGATACACACAGTTCCCAGAAGGCAGCGCGCCCCATTCACCAGAAGACACCGCGGCAGAGGACGAGGAAGAAGACCACCGCGGTGCAGGAAGAGGCAGAAGAGCTAGTTCCGCATAGCAATCGCCCTTTCTGGTAAGTATAAAAAAAAAAAAAAAACATTTTTTTTTAGATTTTTGGGAAAAAAAAAAATCAGGGTGGAACTCCACTTTAATATCCATACCAGACCTGAAGGGCCTGGTAATAGAATTTTGGGGGGCCCCCACGCATTTTTTTTTTCAAAGACTTTCAATTACTTTTATCTGTATTGACGGGAACCGGCAATTCATTACAGCCGCGAGTAGTTTTAAATGCCTTTTTTTTCCTTTAGAAATGTTGTTTTGCTCTCGGACTGTTATAAGGGCCAGTTCACACCACA
This sequence comes from Rana muscosa, assembly GCA_029206835.1. Classification (NCBI taxonomy): domain Eukaryota; kingdom Metazoa; phylum Chordata; class Amphibia; order Anura; family Ranidae; genus Rana; species Rana muscosa. The sequence continues at coordinate 201,893,209 of CM055123.1, forward strand.
TGCAGTCCAGTGCGTTTTTTTCTGCATCAAAAACGCATGGAAAGTTGGTTATATGGTTTTCAATGGCATAGTTCACACCAGTGCTTGCAGTTCCAGTGCGTTCCAGTTCCAGAAAAAAAAGTAGAACATGCTGCATTTTATCTGCACTGGACTGGAACGCTGTAAAACGCATCAAAACGCACCGGAACACACCTAAATGCACCAAAAAAAGCACTGGAATACACTTGTCCTTATCTAAGGTCAATAAAAAAGAGGGGTGAAAAAAAGCACTGGACTGCAATAAAACGTACCAAAAACGCACTGGAAAGCATCAAAAAAGCATCAAAAACGCGCATGCAAAAAAGCACCTGGAACGCATCCGGATTGCATTTCTATGGTGTGAACTGGCCCTAAACATGAAAAACATGCGCTACTTTAAAATCGCACTATAGTCACCCCCCAGGTACGATATTTAGGGCCAGTTCACACCACATGCAGTGCGGTTTTTTTATGCACACCACTGCAGTACGTTCCAGTGTGTTTCAGAAAGAAAAAAAATGGTCATGCTGCATTTTTTATGTACAGAACTGTACTGGGCCGCAGTAAAATGCATCAAAAACGCACTGGAACGCACCTAAATGCACCAAAAACGCACTGCAACACTCTTAAGTAAAAAGAGGAGGAAAAAAGCACTGGACTGCATTAAAACGCATCAAAAACGCACTGAAACGCATCAAAAACGCGCATGCAGAAAATCACCTGGAACATATCCAGACTGCGTTTCTATGGAGTGAACTGGCCCTTAGGGCCAGTTCACACCAAAGAAACGCAATCCGGATGCATTCCAGGTGCTTTTTTGCATGTGTGTTTTTGATGCGTTCCTGTACATTTTTGGTATGTTTTTGATGCAGTCCAGTACTTTTTTTCACCCCTCTTTTTTATTAACCATAGATAAGGACAAGTGTGTTCCAGTGCGTTTTTGGTGCATTTAGGTGCGTTTTTGATGCGTTTTGCAGCGTTCCAGTACAGTCCAGTGCAGGTAAAATGCAGCATGTTCTACTTTTTTTTCTGGAACTGGAACGCACTGGAACAAACACTGCCATTTAGAACCATATAACCAACTTTCCATGCATTTTTGATGCATAAAAGACACAATGGACTGCATGTGGTGTGAAATGGCCCTTAAGCAATTTGGCATATTTAAAGGCACTTCTCCTTGTTTCATTTTTGGTGTTGTCCAAATTAGTGACATTGATATATGTCCCTTAGGGTGGGACCTGGGCCCCCATACCCATTTTAAGGCCAATAACTAGAAGATAAGCCAGCCAAGTGGGGACTAGCAAAATTAACAAGTCAGTTCCCATAGACTGCAATGGTATTTGTTGTATAACTTTTGCCCATGTTAGGCTCTTTGTTTGGGGGGTGTTTGTCCCATCTCTAATTTAGTAGCATGCTGGGTGATGTGCTTAATTTTGGACAGGGGTGTGGCTTATTTTCTGCTAGCTGCATTTCTGTTGGTCTGAGCATGCTCAGGGACTTCGTTTTTTGCCTCATTAGCACACAAACCTAGGTTATATAAAGCTTGCAGATAGCATTCTCTACCTTTCCCTGAAAAGAGGCAAGATTGTGTGTGTGTGTGGCCGGCATAAGAGTACATTTGGGTGTCCTTATCGAGTTTGTAACATGTATTTTCGATTTGTATTTTATTTGTTATGTATTTGCAAAACAGATGTGTTTTCCAGCAAGTTTTATTTAACTTTGTTTTTTTTATTTTTTGGTGGGGGATATTTTCACATGAAATGTTATTGATGTTGGGGATGTTTGTCTTTTTTAGGTTGTTCACTTTGATATAATTGTTTGTGCTGCATTATTTTGCTAATTTTTTCTCAAGATGTTGTGACTAATGTTATAATCTATAATAGATGTCCTTTTATCTCCTGTTACTTTCCAATGGAAAATCGTCAAACCTCAAAAACCAGATTCTGTTAGTGTCTCAAATTAACATACATGTTTTGCTTTCCTTGCTTTTTTCAAAGTCCAATTAAATTGTTTCACATTTTTTTTTTATGTGTGTTCTTTTCATGCAATGAATTTCCCAGCTGCATCTTAACTAGGCTGATTGGCATGTCTTCGACAAATTAGTTTTTATTGTTTTTGTATATTTGTAAGGCTGGGTTCACACTGATACGACACGACATTCATCCGACTTTCATCCTACTTTGCTCTGCGACATCAGTCCTACATTGATCCTACATTGGTCCGACATCCATCCGACATTCATGAACAGGATACTACTTTGATCTGACATTGTGCTAGTCTGACTTGTCCTTTGACCAATCAAAACAATCCCAGGGTGAGATAAATTCCTTTTACTGCTGCTGTAATCACCATGTCGGATGTCAAATGTCGGATGGTTAGGACAAGGATCCTACTTTGATCCGACTTCAATGATATTCAATGGGCTGAAGTAGGATCAAAGTCGGACAAAAGTAGTACAGGGAGCATTTTTAATGTCGGACCGACTTGTGTCGGACCAGTTAAGACGGCTCTCATAGGGATTCATTGATTTTCACACGTCATGCGACATGAGCTCCTAATGTCGGAGCGTTTGTCGGACAAGTGTGAACCAGGCCTCAGTTACGTTCCTGGTGCCTTCATGGTAACATATGCATGGATTGTATGTATGCTGCCATGGAGAGTCACCATGAAAGTAAAATTTCAGAGCGGTAAGTATTACATTTTATTTTTTATTTTCAGCCTCAGACCTCAAGCACCCCCGACAGGGCATGTTTTGTGAATTTATCTGATCCAAAATTGGTGTCCACAATACCAAGCCATTGACTGTGATTTAAAGCACCTGTGCAAGATGAAGGTAAACCTGCAAACATGGCCTGTTGGGGGTACTAGAGGAAAGGCTTGAGAAGGGCTGAACTAAAATCAAGCTCAAGACAATCCTATACTAATTGTGGGCATTTGAGGGAAATCAAGTGTGTTTTTTTTTTGTATTATTATTTTAGGTCGGCCTTTGTGTCCCTGTTCTTAAAATTGGCTTTGCTTCCTGTCACATAGCCAAACAGGAAGTGAGAGTAAAACCCTACCAATCTATCCTTTGGGACACACCGGTCAATCTAACTAGTGTACCCATTCAGAAAATTGCACTGTAGCACTTTGTTGTTTTCACCCCAAATTATTAGGTAATGTTAAAGGCAAATCCTTTCAAATAAAGGAAACAAAGTCCAAGATAACTAATAATTTGGGGTGTACACAGCAAAATGCTGGAGTTCAATTTACCGGATGGGGAAACTGTTTAGATTGACCTGTGTTTCCCCAAGGAAGGACATTGGTAGGGATTTACCCTCACTTCCTGTGTGGCTATGTGACAAAATTTGGGAGTTGCCTTCACCCTATCAGGGGTGCAGACATCCCCAAAAACTGAGCAGACTTCTAATCCCTCTGCACTCTATGCCCAAGCAAAAATAAGAAAGGATTTCATTTAATTTAACTTTGCAAAGACACATTCCTAAGTACAACTGTGATGCATGTCAATGGCCCATTTAGACCATTTAACCACTTGAGATCAGCGGTATAGCGGATCGACGGCCACAGCACGGTCCTCAATTGCCGGGAGTCCGTCAATAGACGTCCTCCCCTTCGCGCGTGCGCGCTGTGGTCACTGAGACTCGGGTGGTCACAGATCTGAGTAAGGGGCCGTTTCCTGCCCCTTACCACTTGATCAGCTGTCAGCCAATGACAGCTGATCACGTGATGTAAACAAAAGCTCGGTAATCGTTTTTGTTTTCTCCTTGCGCTGACAGCGTGAGCAGAAAAAAAAGGCAATCACCGGCTTATGTGCAAGGGACATCGTGCCCAAAGAGGAAGAGGCAATTCTGCGTCATCTGTGACAATCAATAGCCCCTGCCAGTGCCACCTATCAATGCCCACCACTGGTGCCAATCAGTGCCACCTAGCAGTGCTGCCTATCAGTGCACATCATTGCCACCTAGCAGTGCTACTTCTGAGTGCCAACTAGCAATGCCACCTCTCAGTGCCCACCCCTGCCGCCCTATCGGTGCCCATCAGTGGAGTCTCATCGGTGAACATCAATGAAGAAGAAAAATAATTTTTTTTAGAAATTTTCGAACAAAATATTAAAATATCCTAATTTTTTATTTTTTATTTGGTCTTTTGTATTTATAGAAAAAAACAAACGCAGAGGTGATCAAATACCACCAAAAAAAAGCTCTATTTGTGTGGAAAAAATGATTAAAATGTAATTTTGGTTACAGTGTTGTATGACTGCGCAATTGTCATTCAAAGTGCACCAGCGCTGAAAGTTGAAAATTGGTCAGGGCAGGAAGGGGGTTTAAGTGCCCAGCAAGCAATTGGTTAATATAAGGCTGCATGCACACGGACGTTTTTACAGCCGCTTGTTTGAGTGTTTTTTTGCAGCTTAAAAACGCCTCTCCATGTTAGCCTATGGCCTAATGCCCACCATGGCGTTTTTGAGCTGTAAATGGTATAGCCGTTTTAAGGCCCCATGTACACGGGACGCTGGTGCAAAGTCTTCTGAACTAAGGTTGAAACCGGCGTTTATAAACGCGTGTTTTGCCGCGTTCGCGTCTATAAGCGTTTAGTTAGGAAACATCATAAGGACCCTCCCTAAGCTCAAAAAACAGTATTATTAACCATTTCAGCCATTTTGTGAGACCAGAGTGAGTAGCAGCAGCTGAGAGAGCAGCAGTGTACTTGTATTTAGCGTGTTAGTTGCCACGTCACCTGCCACAAGTTGTGGATTGTCCACTTGCCATGTCACCTGCCACAAGTTGTGGATTGTCCACTTGCCACGTCACCTGCCACAAGTTGTGGATTGTCCACTTGCCATGTCACCTGGCCACGTCACCTGGCCACGTCACCTGGTCACATCACCTGGCCACATCACCTGCCACAAGTTGTGGATTGTTCACTTGCCATGTCACCTGCCACGTCACCTGCCACAAGTTGTGGATTATCCACAATGCAATGCAAGCAATTAATTTTTTTTTTTTATATTTTGAATGGTTTTTCATCATTTGCCATCATTTTTTAGTTTTTCAATGTAAAAAAATAGGTCACCTTTAAGAACGCTTATAAACGAAAACGCGGGTACCGCGTTTAGCCGCGTTTGGCGTCTGAAATGTGGAAATCTTTGGCGTCTGAACGCATTTTTTTGCTCTCTGAAAAACGAGGTTAAACGCAGCTGCCTAAGGGCCAGTTCACACCTTGGAAACGCAGTCCAGATGTGTTCCAGGTGCTTTTCTGCATGCGCGTTTTTGATGCAGTCCAGTGCTTCCCCCCCCCCCTCTTTTTTCTTAGGCCTCATGCCTACGGACATTTTAAAAAATGGGCTGCAAAGCTAGTACAGACACCAGGAAAAAAGCAGCGTTTTTAACGCGTTTTGCATTGAATTCAATGCACGTTTCCCCGCGCTAGCTTTCAGGCGCGTTTTTTTTCTCTAATCAAAATCAATGGTTCCCTATGGGAGCCCATTGATTTGAATAGAGGTCGCACCAGAAGTCGGATCAAGATGATCCGACTTGCGGGGCGACACGTGTGCGGAGAATCTTGAAGGGGAACCCCACGAAAATGTAAAAATGTATTTGCGTGAGGTTCCCCCCAGGACGATACCAGTGCCTTCAGTCTGGTATGGACCTTGAGGGGAAGCCCCCACACCAAAAAATAAATGGCGTGGGGGTTCCCCCAGGATCCATACCAGACCCTTATCTGAGCACACAGCCCGGCAGGTCAGGAAAGGGGGGCGAGCGAGTGCCCCCCCCTCATAGACCATACCAAGCCACATGCCCTGAACATGGGGGGGTTGGTGCTTTGGGGCAGGGGGGGCACTGCGCCCCCCACCCCAAAGCACCCTGTCCCCATGTTGATGAGGACAAGGGCCCTTCCCGACAACCCTGGCCGTTGGTTGTCGGGGTCTGCGGGCGGGGGGGCTTATCAGGATCTGGGAGCCCCCTTTAATAAAGGGGGCCCCCAGATCCCGGCCCCCCACCCTACGTGAATGAGTATGGGGTACTACACAGGTTTTAAAAGTAATTTATTAGGCAGCTCCAGGGGTCTCTTCCTTCCGACTTTGGGGGTCTCTTCCGACTTCAAGGGTCTCTTCCGACTTCTCCGCTCTTTTCTCCCGGTCTCTGGTTCTTCTGCCGGGCTCCTCCGTTATCTTCTGCCGCTCTTTTGCTAGAATTGGCCCGGTCTTATCCTTCCCTCTTCTCCCGATGTTGACTCGACGGTCTCTTCCGCTGTAATGCCGTGTGCGAGGTGCTCAACGACTTTTATAGGCACCGGGTGACCGCGCCCCTTATGACATCACAGTCCCATCATGCTCCAGGTGGTGACGACATAAGGGGCGGGGTCACATGGTGACATCACCCGGTGACCACGCCCCATGCCTATATAAGTCGTTGCGCTCCGCGCACGCGGCATTATAGCGATAGAGAGAGTTGAGTCAACATCGGGAGGAGAGAAGAGGGAAGAAGATGACAACGATGAAGACTGTGCCCACCGCTAGCAGAAAAGCAGGCAGAAGATAGCGGAGGAGACAGGCAGAAGGCAGAAAGAACCGGAGAAGAGGCCGGAGAGAGCGGAGAAGTCGGAAGAAGACCCCCAAAGTCGGAAGAAGACCCCCGAAGTCGGAAGAAGACCCCCGAAGTCGGAAGAAAACCCCCGGAGCTGCCTTTAAAAAGCTGTCTAGTGTGTTTTTTTATTGACACTTTTCCCCCAGGTGAATGGGTAGGGGTACCCCCTACTCATTCACATAGGGTGGGGGGCCGGGATCTGGAGGCCCCCTTAATAAAAGGGGCTCGCAGATTCCGATAAGCCCCCTGCCCGCAGACCCCGACAACCAACGTTCAGGGTTGTCGGGAATAGGCCCTTGTTCCCATCCCACAAGGTGCTTTGGGGTGGAGGGGCTGCAGCCTGGTACGGTTCAGGAGGGGGGGCGCTCGCTCGTCCCCACCCCACTTCCTGACCGGCCGGGCTGCGTGCTCGGATAAAGGTCTGGTATATATTTTGGGGGGACCCCACGCCGTTTTTTCGGCGTAGGGGTTCCCCTTGAAATCCATACCAGACCTAAGGGCCTGGTATGCTCTTGGAGGGGAACCCATGCCAGTTTTTTATTTAGAATTTAGCGTGGAGTTCCCCCTCATGTTTCATACCAAACACAGGGGACAGCGAGCGCGAGGTACCCTGTCGCCAAGAACCAGCGCGATGGGATCGCGCTGGAAACATTTTTGCGGGCAGGTACTGGCAAAGAAACCTGTCCTGGAGGCGACTTCAAGTCGCTCCAAGTCGCGCTGTGGTTAACGCTCAAGTCGTGTCCAAATTGCCTCACAAAGTCGCGCTCAGAGTCGTGTTCTCCTGTGTGAACCGGCTCTCAAGGTTCTCTGCACACGAGTCGCCCCGCAAGTTGGATCATCTTGATCCGACTTCTGGTGCGACCTCTATTCAAATCAATAGGCTCCCATAGGGAACCATTGATTTTGAATAGAGACAGAGAAACGCCGTTGATATTAATGAGAAAATACCTTACGCCGGTAGGGTTTGTCTATTTACTATCACATTGTGCGTTGGCCTGCGCCGGTTCACACGCCCAATCAATGATTTATCCGGTGCACCAATTAAGGTATGAACCGGCGCATCGTTCTTAGTAAATCACCCCCTCTGTGTCTAGAGGCAACAGTGCTGGTCGTGGACATGGTGCATCCTCATCAGCGCGTGGCCGTGGGGCACACTTTTCCTTTTTTTCGGCAGCTGGCCGTGTTGATCCGCAACATGCTGAAGAGTTGGTAGAGTGGATGACCAAGCCGTCCTCATCCTCCTCATCCTCTCTCACCCATCCTCAGGGTACTTTGTCTGCCAAAGCAGCTGCCAAAGTGGCCTCTTCCCTCGGCTCAATGGCATCAGTGACTCATTCCCTAGCCCTACCATGTCCTGAGGAGTCCCCCGAACAGTTTGACCACAGTGTTGGGTACATGCTGCAGGAGGTTGCACAGCGTTTTGAAGGCTCCGATGATGGTACCCAGCTTGAGGAAGGCAGTAACGTGAGTCCAGAGAGAGGGGGTGCCCAAGAAGGACAGCAAAATGGCAGTCATGTTCCCCCAGCTGCAGCATACTGCCAGGATTGCTCCAGTGACAAGGAGGGAGGGGATGATGAGGTCACTGACTCTACATGGGTGCCTGATAGGAGAGAGGAGGAGGAGGAGGCACATCTCCAACGAGGCAGGATGCCCTCCAGAGGCCAGCTTAAGGGCAGCACACCAACTGCATCACACCGCAGAGCTCCGTATGTGCAGGGCGCTGCTGTCTCTGCGAGTTATTCCAAAAGTTCTTTGGTGTTGCCCTTTTTTCAGACGTGTGCAGCATATCGCACCATTGCTATTTGCAACATATGTCTGAAGCGTATCTCGCGTGGCCAAAACATCAGCCGCTTGGGCACCACATCCTTGACCAGACATATGTTGACCTGGCATGCAGTCCGTTGGCAAGCATACATAAAAGACCCACACCAAAGAACAAAGCAGACCTCTCCTTGCTCCTCATCAGCTGGGATCTCCAACCCAACTATACCTTCAGTCCTCTCAGAAACCTGCACTGTCATTGTCATTGGGACAGAAAGTGAGGTGAAATCTTCTAAACAGGTGCAAAGACAGCAAACCAAATGTTACAGGGGTGATAACCCTTCCCTATGTTTTCCCAAAAACTTAAAAATAGATTTTTTGGCTGGAACTACACTTTAAAAATGTACCAGTTCAAAATTACAAAAAGATTCTACTTAAGAATAAACCTACAGTCCCTGTCTTGTTTGCAACGCCTGTATACTGCTGTTCAGAGTATATAGGGCCTAAGGGCCCCACGCCTTTCTTTTTTTTTTATTCTGGTGCGGGGTTCCCCTTAATATCCATACAAGACCCAAAGGAGCTGGTAATGGGCTGGGGGGGGGGGGGGGGGGGGAGTACCCATGCCGTTTTTCTCCATGATTTTCATCCATATTGCTGGGACCAGACATTACATTAAATCCGCAAGCAGTTTTAAATGACCTTTATTCCTTTAGAAATGTCATTTTGTGCAGGGACAGTTACAAACGCGGGAAACATGCGCCACTTTACAGGCATACTATAGACACCCCGCAGCAGCGGCGCTTTGCAGGTGGTCTTAACCCTTTTTCGCCCGCTAGCGGGGGTTAAAAGCGCCCCGCTAGCCGCCAAATACCTCCGCAAAAATGACGGTAAAGTCCTGCTAAAAATAGCGGCGCCTTACCGCCGCCGTCACCTGTGCCCCAGTGTGAAAGGGGCCTAAGAGGTTATCAACATGCACTATAGCATATTTGCTGAAATTGTCTAAAGTCAGAAGTGTTGCTATTAGTAAATGCTTTGTTTCAGTAACGATCTGGTGCTATTCAGGTCTTTGTATTAGGGATCTATGTTTTTTTTATGAATCGAAGGAATAGATAGAAATTAAAAGAGCCTGCACAGTAGTTCTGTCAGCCCAGCTCTAAACATCTGCTCTCTTGCTTGGGAATTAGTCCAGAGGAATGCAGTGAGAAAGAACAGGAATTTAGGATCAACACATGTGAAGAACTGTCAGCATGGTAAATGTATAAGGTGGAAATTGTTAAACATTTAAGATAGATAACTACATTATAATAAAATTAGGTTGCTATAATAATAATAATAAATATAGTTTCAGATTATGCATTTTTTAACTGCTTGTTGAGGTGGAGCAGTTGTCCACTGAAAATTTACTAGCCTGCCATCCAACATTTGTTGGCTGAAAATTGGACAACAATTGTCAAAAGGAGCGTACTAACGGTAAGAATTTAGGACAACAGTCTGTCAACAGACAATCCCCTTCCAACAATCGTACCGTGTGTACAAGGCTTTACCGTTAGTATGCTGCTTTTGACAATTGTTGTCCAATTTTCGGCCAACAAATATTGGATGACAGGCTAGTAAATTTTTGGCGGACAGCGGCTCCGTGTCTGATTTTCGTATAGTCAGTACACAAATCCGTCACACAAAAGTCGAAAGTACAAACACGCATGCTCGGAATCAATGCTCTCCAAACACAAATTAGCAGAAGGGGCCCAAAGGGTGGTGCTCAAGAGCTGAAATTCCTCGTAGTACGTCACTACATTCATGTTTGTGGCATGACAAATGTGTAACATTAGTATGCAAGACAAGATCTTGGCACACGCCCTTTTGACAAAAATCAGACGCTCGGTTGGCCAACAATCGTACCATGTGTACGAGGCTTCAGCTTCCAGTTTTTTTTGTCAAAGCTTAATTGAACAAGCTAAAGTTAAAAGCTGATTGGCTTTCATGCACAGCTGCACCTAATTTTGCACTCTTCAGCTTTAGTAAGGCCGGTTTCACACTGGGGCGGTGGGGGCGGTGGCGGTATAGCGCCGCTATTTTTAGCAGCGCTATACCGTTGGGATTGCAGAGGTATTCGGCCGCTAGCGGTGAGGTTTTAACCCCTGCTAGCGGCCGAAAAAGGGTTAATAACACCCGCAAACCGCGGCTACAGCCGCGGTTTGCGGGCGGTATTACCGCGGTATCCCATTAACTTCAATAGGAAGGAGCGGTGTAGGAGCGGTAAACACACCGCTCCTCTCACCGCTCCAAAGATGCGGCTAGCAGGACTTTTTTTTAAGTCCTGTTAGCGCACCGCTCCAGTGTGAAAGCCCTCGGGGCTTTCACATTGGAAACACAGGAGCCGCTGTTTAGGCTCGGTTTGCAGGCGCTATTTTTAGCAAAATAGCGCCTGCAAACCGCCCCAGTGTGAAAGGGGCCTAAGTCAACCCGAACGTCTTTATTCCTTCATGGCATGTACATTTAAAAATATTAACAGTGATTAGATAGACTCAAACACATTATTAAAGTGGAAAAGAACTTGGTATGTGATGGAGTACATAAAATTAATAACTTATGCTATGTGCCTAAATTTTAAAAGTAAACACTAAGGCCTCTTTCACACTGAGGCACTTGAAAAACTGCCAGTAAAACACTGAGCGCTTTTGAAGCGCTTTTCAGGCGCTTTCAATTCATTTCAATGGAGAGGGGCGTTTTTTCAGCGCACTGCCCCAGTGTGAAAGCATTCATTGATTTTAATGGAAATACGTTTTCGGAAGCCTTTCAGTCGCTTTTTTTAGCGTGAAAGTGGTCTAAATGTTTCCAAATGTTTCCAAAGACCTTTGTTGTGGCACATGCCTGGATTTATGTACAGAGCAATATTTAAATACAGTCATGGACGAAATTGTTGGCACCCCAGACATTTTTCCAGAAAATCAAGTAGTTCTCACAGAAAAGTATTGCAGTAACACATGTTTTGCTATACACATGTTTATTCCCTTTGTGTGTATTGGAACAAAACCAAAAAAGGGAGGAAAAAAAGCAAATTAGACATAATGTCACACAAAACTCCAAAAATGGGCTAGTCAAAATTCTTGGCACCCTTAACTTAATATTTGGTTGCACACCCTTTGGAAAAAATAACTGAAATCAGTCACTTCCTATAACCATCAATAAGCTTCCTACACCTCTCACCCGGAATTTTGTACCACTCTTCCTTTGCAAACTGCTCCAGGTCTCTCTTACTGGAAGGGCGCCTTTTCCCAACAGCAATTTTAAGATCTCTCCACAGGTGTTCAGTGGGATTTAGATCTGGACTCATTTCTGGCCACTTTAGAACTCTCCAGCGCTTTGTTACCATCCATTTCTGGGTGCTTTTTGACGCATGTTTGGGGTCATTGTCCTGCTGGAAGACCCAAGATCTCGGACGCAAACCCAGCTTTCTGACACTGGGCTCTACAGTGCGACCCAAAATCCTTTGGTAATCCCCAGATTTCATGATGCCTTGCACACATTCAAGGCACCCAGTGCCAGAGGCAGCAAAACAACCCCAAAACATCATTGAACCTCCACCATATTTCACTGTAGGTCTCATTCCGTTTTCGTTAACCTCCCTAGCGGTAATCCCGAGCGTGACTCGGGGTTGTTTTTTTATGCTAGGATCGGTAACCCCGAGTCACGCTCGGGGTAGACATTGCAGAGCTCGCAGCGGAGTTTCCCTACCTTCTCCTGGCGATCCAGCGATGATGTCCTCTGCTGTGATCGCCAGCGAGATCTCCGGCGAGTGTCGGCACTTTCGTCCCCATCTGACTTCCTAGTTCCGTTCCCTGCGAGCCGCAGCGTCGCAAGGGAGCGGAACTGGGCGCCAAATTCAAAAAGTGAAACACATAGTATACATACAGTATACTGTAATCTTACAGATTACAGTACTGTATGTAATAATTACACACCCCCTTGGTCCCTAGTGGTCTGCCCAGTGTCCTGCATGCACTTTTATATAATAAAAATCGTTCTTTCTGCCTGGAAAATGGAGATTGTCCATAGCAACCAAAAAGTGTCCCTTTATGTCAAAAGTGGTTTTAGACCAACTAGAAAGCAGCGATAATAAATTAGAATCACTCGCAGAATTGAGCGATAGCGATTTGTGGGGAAATTCGTCATCAAACACTAAATCTAATGACAGCGACAATTCTGCAACTGAGCAAATTTCAGTGTTTTTGATTTGATTACATTATTGAATAATTTTTATTATAATTAGATTACTATTTTTTATAATTATTTATAGTTATTTATTATATTATAATTTATAATTTTGTGTTTCATATTTATCATACCCGGGATGTCTACTTGACTCTGGTTTGCTTAGGTTTAAGTAAGTAATTACTAAGAATCGCAGGCCTATAATACATAACACCAAATTTTCATGCAAAATAATTGTACCGCTTTTGGTACATAATTCCAGAAAGAATCATACCGCCAGGGAGGTTAAACAGTAGAATGTGCTTTACCAAAAAGCTTTATCTTGGTCTCATCTGTCCACAAGACGTTTTCCCAGAAGGATTTTGGCTTACTCAAGTACATTTTGGCAAACTGTAGTCTTGCTTTTTTATCTCTGTGTCAGCAGTGGGGTCCTCCTGGGTCTCCTGCCATAGCCTTTCATTTCATTTAAATGTCGACGGATAGTTCGCGCTGACACTGATGCTCCCTGAGCCTGCAGGACAGCTTGAATTTCTTTGGAACTTGTTTGGGGCTGCTTATCCATCATCTGGACTATCCTGTGTTGCAACCTTTCATCAATTTTTCTCTTCCGTCCACGCCCAGAGAGATTGGCTACAGTGTCATGGGTTGCAAACTTCTTGATAATGTTGCGCACTGTGGACAAAGGCAAATCTAGATCTCTGGAGATAGACTTGTAACCTTGAGATTGTTGATATTTTTCCACAATTTGGGTTCTCAAGTCCTCAGACAGTTCTCTTCTCCTCTTTCTGTTGTCCATGCTTAGTGTGGCACACACAGACACACAATGCAAAGACTAAGTGAACTTCTTTCTTTTTTATCTGCTTTCAGGTGTGATTATATTGCCCACACCTGTTACCTGCCCCAGGTGAGTTTAAAAGAGCATCACATGCTTGAAACAATCTTATTTATCCACAATTTTGAAAGGGTGCCAAGAATTTTGACCAGCCCATTTTTGGAGTTTTGTGTGACATTATGTCCAATTTGCTTTTTTTCCTCCCTTTTTTTGTTTTGTTCCAATACACACAAAGGGAATAAACATGTGTATAGCAAAACATGTGTTACTGCAATACTTTTCTGTGAGAAAAACTTGATTTTCTGGAAAAGTTTCTGGGGTGCCAACAATTTCAGCTATGACTGTATACAAACCAGGGTAGGGGAGTTACAAGCCTGATCAACATCTTCTTTGGTTTGCCAAGTACATCTCTGAACACCCTAAGACTTCTATAAACATATGTATTTTGCTTGACAAACCTTTCAGATTTCAGGTTTGTTAACCTCCCTGGCGGTATGATTATGTCAGATTTTTGGTGCTGAAAACGGTACCATTATTTTGCTTGGAAATTTGGCTATTTATATTGTAGGCCTGCAATTCTTAGGAATAACTCACTTAAATCTGTCCAAACAAAAGTCTAGTAGACATCCCGGGTATGAAAAAGTTTGGAAACACAAAATCATAAGTTATAATATAATAAATAACTATAAATAATTATAACAAATAATAATATAATAATAATAACAATTATTCAACAATGTAATAAAATCAAAAACACAGAAATTTGCTCAGTTGCAGAATTGTAGCTGTCATTACTTTCAGTGTTTGATGACGAATTTCCCCACAAATCGATATTGCTCAATTCTGCAAGTGATTCTAATTTATTATCGCTGTTTTCTAGCTGGTCTAAAACCATTTTTGATGTAAAGGGACACTTTTTGGTTGCTATGGACAATCTCAAGTTTCCAGGCAGAAAAAAATTATAATATAAAAGTGCATGCAGGGCACTGGACAAACCACTAGGGACAAAGGGGATGCGTAATTATTTTATACAGTACTGTAATCTGTAAGATTACAGTGTACTGTATGTATACTGTGTTTTACTTTTTGAATTTGGCACCGTGCTCCGTCCCCGTGTGTCGCAACGTCGCAGGGAATGGAGCTCGGCACTTGGCACTGTGAATCGAGCGAGATGACAGTTCGCAGACACAGCGGGAAGACATCGCAGGATCCAGGGACAAGGTAAGTTACTTTGCCTGGATACCTGGATACCACCGGAGCCGCGATACCTGGAAGTCACTCCGGGAGAGATGGCGGCGACGGAGGAGAGGAACAGGGACCGCTGCGGGGGCTTCGATCTCACGTAAGTCATTCATAATGAGCTAGTATGCTATGCATACTACAGTAGCTCATTATGCCTTTGTCTTGCAGGGTGTTTTTTTTTTTTCAAGAGGGTTTACTTCCTCTTTAACCACTTAAGCCCCAGACCAATGCGCAGCATAAAGACCAGAGGTGATTTTACAATTTGGCACTGCGCTGCTTTAACTGAAAATTGTGCGGACATGCAATGTTGTACCCAAACAAATTTTGCGTTCTTTTCTTCCCACAAATAGAGCTTCCTTTTCATGGTATTTGATTGCCTCTGCAATTTTTTTTTTTTGCGATATAAACGGAAAAAGACCGAAAATTTTGAAAGAAAATGATATTTTCTACTTTTTGTTATAAGAAAAATCGAATAAACTCAATTTTAGTCATACATTTAAGCCAAAATGTATTCAGCCACATGTCTTTAGTAAAAAAAATGTCAATAAGCGTATATTTATTGGTTTGCGCAAAAGTTATAGCGTCTACAAACTAGGGTACATTTTCTGGAATTTACACAGCTTTTAATTTATGACTGCCCAAATTCTTGAGGTGCTAAAATGGCAGGGAAGTACAAACCTCCCCCAAATGACCCCATTTTGGAAAGTAGACACCTCAAGGAAATTGCTGAGATGCATGTTGAGCCCATTGAATATTTTTTTTTTTCGTCCCAAGTGATTGAATAATGACAAAAAATATATAAAAAATTACAAAAAGTTGTCACTAAATGATATATTGCTCACACATGCCATGGTTATATGTGTAATTGCACCCCAAAATACATTTTGCTGCTTCTCCTGAGTACGGGGATACCACATGTGTGGGACTTTTTAGGAGCCTAGACGCGTACGGGACCCCGAAAACCCAAGCACCGCCTTTAGGATTTCTAAGGGAGCAAATTTTTGATTTCACTCCTCACTACCTATCACAGTTTCGAAGGCCATGAAATGCCAAAATAGCACAAACCCCCCCCCCCCAAATGACCCCATTTTGGAAAGTAGACACCCCAAGCTATTTGAAAATTAAGAAAGAAAATATATATTTTTTTTCTTTTTTAAATTTTCAAAACTTTGTGACAAAAAGCAAGATCTGCAAAATACTCACCATACATCTCAGCAAATAGCTTGGGGTGTCTACTTTCCAAAATGGGGTCATTTGGGGGAGGGTTTGTGCCATCTGGGCATTCCATGGCCTCCGAAACTGTGATAGGCAGTGAGGAGTGAAATCAAAAATGTACACCCTTAGAAAGCCTGAAGGCTTGGGTATGGGGTCTTGTACGCGGCTAGGCTCCCAAAAAGTCTCACACATGTGGCATCTCCATACTCAGGAGAAGCAACAGAATGTATTTTGGGGTGTAATTCTACCTATGCCCATGGCATGTTTGAGTAATATATCATTTAGTGACAACTTTGTGCAAAAAAAAAAAATTTTTTTTTAAAAATTGTCTTTTTTCCCGCAACTTGTGTGAACATATAAAATATTCCATGGACTCGACATGCCTCTCAGCAAATAGCTTGGGGTGTCTACTTTCCAAATGGGGTCATTTGGGGGGGGGTTTGAACTGTCCTGGCATTTTATGCACAACATTAGGAAGCTTATGTCACACATCATCCACTCTTCTAACCACTTGAAGACAAAGCCCTTTCTGACACTTTTTGTTTTAATGAAAAAAAAAAAATTTGCAAGAAAATTACGTTGAACCCCCAAACATTATATATATTTTTAAAGCAAAGGCCCTACAGATTAAAATGGTGGGTGTTGAATTTTTTTTTTCCACACAGTATTAGCGCAGCGATTTTTCAAACACATTTTTTGGGGAAAAAATACACTTTTTTTTTATTTTAATGCACTAAAACACACTATATTGCCCAAATGTTTGATGAAATAAAAAAGATGAGGCCGAGTACATGGATACCAAACACGATATGCTTTACAATTTCGCACAAACGCGCAGTGGCAACAAGCTACATACATTTTTAAATGCCTTTACAGGTTACCACATTAGATTTACAGAGGAGGTCTACTGCTAAAATTACTGCCCTCGATCTGACCTTTGCGGTGATACCTCACATGCATGATGCAATTGCTGTTTACATATGACGCCAGACCGACGCTTGCGTTCGCCTTTGCGCAAGAGCAGGGCGGGACAGGGGTGCTTTTTTTTTATTTTTTTATTATTAATTTTGCTTTTTTATTTTATTTTTAAACTGTTCCTTCCATATTTATTTATTTTTAGCATTTTTATTGTTATCTCAGGGAATGTAAATATCCCCTATGATAGCAATAGTTAGTGACAGGTACTCTTTTTTTGAAAAAACTGGGGTCTATTAGACCCTAGATCTTTCCTCTGCCCTCAAAGCATCTGACCACACCAAGATCGGTGTGATAAAATGCTTTTCCAATTTCCCAATGGCGCTTTTTATATCCGGGGGGGGGGGCATTGCAGTCCAGAGGCTAATTAGCCACTAGGATTGCTTTTACATGAAAGCTGGCCGCTGGCTGAAAAGAATGATACCAAGATGATGCCTAAACCCACAGGCATCATTCTGGTATAACCATTCAAAGTCCAGCAACATACCAGTACGTTGCTGGTCCTTGTTGGACATGTATTGTAATCTTTTTTTTCATGCAGCCTGTTGGCTGAACGAAAAAAAAGAGATTGATCGGTGGGTATGCCCACCATTAGAATACCTCCCTTCATTCACCCACTTCTAATGGTGGGCATACATGCACCATTTATATATGCCGAAGCATGGGGGCATCCTCCGGCAAAAGTTATGCCGCGTACACGCGGTCTGACTTTTCCATGGGCAAGCCTCCGTCGGAATTTCGACCATATGTACGCGGCATTAGGAGCAAAATCGCTCCTCCACCCCTGCTGCCCCCATGCTTCGGCATATATGCTCTTTTTTTTTTACTGTGGTGGTGAAATCACCTCCTACAGCACTGGAGTCGCAGGGATCAGGCCTGTCTCTGCGAACGCTGCAGTTATGTGTGTTGTGTTTTGTAAGTGATAGTGATCGATCGATACTGCACTAGGGTGGGCTGGGCTGGACGGAGGGGCTAAACGCAGGCGCTAGCAGGTATCTGGGCTGATCCCGCTAACACTGCATTTTTGGGAACCCTAAACTGCTGGGGACACTAGTATAGATCTGATCAGATCAGATATTGATCTGTTCAGATACTATACCACTAAGGGAGGTGTATGCTTCACACGTGGGTATTAGCGCTACTGGCACTAACCTGACGCGACGCAGACCCTCTCTGATGCTAAAACCTAATTGATATCACCCGCCGGGCGATCAGGGGGTTAAACCTTTATTGGGTTATACACGGCGGGTGCCCTGACACTATAAAAAGCAAACTAACTAACCAGAGTCACCCGTAACACTTATACGGTGATTACTGGTGAAAGGATTAACTAGGGGCAATCAGGGGGTTAAAACCTTTATTAGGTAATATATGGGGGTACCTGACGCTATATAAAAACCTGACGGGGAACCTAAATAACGGGCTAACCAGTGTCACCAGTGACACTTATACGGTGATCACTGGTGAAAGGGTTAACTCTAGGGGCAATCAGGGGGTTAAAACCTTTATTAGATAATATATGGGGGTACCTGACGCTATAAAAACCTGGCGGCGAACCTAAAAAAATAACTGACAACCTAGCAACACCAGCATAACTAATACAGCGATCAGAAAAACGATCGCTTAGTGACACTGGCAAAAGGGGGTGAAAGGGTTACCTGGGGGGCGATCAAGGGGTTAAACCTTTATTAGGTAATATATGGGGGTACCTGGCGCTATATAAACCTGGCGGCGAACCTAAAAAAATAACTGACTACCTAGCGGCACCACTGACACTAATATAGCGATCAGAAAAACAATTGCTTAGTGACAGTGGTGATAAGGGGTGAAAGGGTTACTTGGGGGGCGATCAAGGGGTTAAACCTTTATTAAGGGGGGTTGGGGGGCTACCCTGGACCTAACACTAACTGCCCTGACACTTTTACAGTCACAAATGTCACGGTTTGCAGTGATCAGTAAATAAATGATCACTGCAATCAGTGACACTGTGGCTGGGGGGTGGTCTGGGGGTGACTGGGGGGGCGATCGTGTGCCTATGTGTCCTGGTGTCAGTGTACTGTTTGTGCACTAACCTGATGTCTTCTCTCCACGGCGCTCCGGACTATGTGAGCGCCGCATGGAGAGATGACATCACTTCCTCCTGCCTGTGTATACATTACACGGGCAGGGGAAGCATTTCATTCGCCGGGAGCGATCGTGAGGGGGTGGCCAGAAACCAATGGTGGCCCCCTCATCGCGGATCGCTCCCGAACCAAAAACGACCGCCTCATGTACCGGAGGGAGGTCCGATTGGACCCCCCAACCATACGAAGACAGTCACGTACAGGTACGTGATTGTGCCTGTCCGTGCCATTTTGTAGACGTATATGTACATGGGGCAGTCGTTAAGGGGTTAAGGTTCCATACTCAAATATTGGGATTGCTTAAGATATGCTTAACCACTTGCTGACCAGTTTTACTGTGGCAGGTTGGCTCAGGTGGGAAAATCAATGTTACCTTACGTCGCTTCCCATTGTGGCCACACAGATCCCGATTCTTTCAGAGGAGAAGAGACTGATCGTGTTTCATACAAAGTATGAACAGCGATCTGTCATCTCCCCATGTAAGTCCCATCAGTTAGAACACAGTGAGGGAACCCTTGATCGCCATTTAACCCCTTGATCGCCCCCTAGTTTTAACCCTTTCTCTGCCAGTGAAATTTTTACAGTAATCAGTGCATATTTGCTGTATGAATGCCAATGGTCCCAAAAATGTGTCAAAAGTGTCCAATTTGTTTGCCGCAATATCGCAATCCCGATAAAAATCGCAGATCGCCGCCATTACTAGTAAAAAAATAAATAATAAAAATGCCATAAATCTATCCCCTATTTTGTAGATGCTATAACTTTTGCGCAAACCAAACAATGTACGCTTATTGCGATTTTTTTTTTACCAAACATATGTAGAAAAATACATATCGGCCTAAACTGAGGGAAAAAAAATTGGGGGAAAAACAATGTGGGATATTTATTATAGCAAAAAGTTAAAGATGTTGAGGGTTATTTACTAAAGGCAAATCCACTTTGCACTACAAGTGTAAACTACAAATGCAAAGTGCACTTGAAATTGCACTGAAAGTGCACTTGGAAGTGCAGTCGCTGTAGATCCGAGGGGGACATGCAAGGAAAATAAAAAACAGCATTTAGCTTGCACATGAGTGGATAATAAAATCAGCAGAGCTTCCCCTCATTTCAGACCTACCCCTCAGATTTATAGCGACTGCACTTTGCACTTGTAGTTTGCACTTCTGGTGCAAAGTGGATTTGCCTTTCGTAAATAACCCCCATTTTTTTTTCAAAATCATCGCTCTTCTTTTGTTTATAGTGCAAAAAATAAAAACTGCAGAGGTGATCAAATACCACCAAAAGAAAGCTCTAATTGTGGGGAAATAAGGATGTCAATTTTGTTTGGGTACGACTGCGCAATTGTCAGTTAAAACGACGCAGTGCCGTATCGCAAAAAATGGTCTGGTCATTAAGGGGGCAAATTCTTCCGGGGCTGAAGTGGTTAAACTAACCTGACGCATTAGGAACTGAAACTGAAAGTCTCCCTCTAAAAAAAAAATACCATTGAGGGAAAGGAAATTGAGGAGCAAATGATAATAACACTAATCTATTTACTATGCATGAGTTTTCACAAATGGTCCATTTTTGATGCCAAAAATATTGGTCCTTGAAAGAGAAGTATGAGAATCTGTTTTTTCCCATAATCATACTTACCTAGGTGGATGCAGCATCGGTCTAATGCCGCCTCTGCGCTGAGAACCGAGCCATCAAACACCACCGCTTGGTTCACTCAGCTCCCCGAGCAGAGAGCTGCTGCCTGTCAATCAGCAGCTCTCCTGCTCTGCTCCTACACACTCACTGGAGTGCTGAGCTGTGGAGGGGTGGGGAGCGGCCATCTCAGCGGCTGGCTGAGAGGCTAAGATGGCTATCAGTCCAGGCACCTGGTGAATTCAGACTCCCTAAGTCAGAGTGATGTGGTGCCTGGACTGATCTGTGTGACGTCAGTAGAGAGCGGACTTCAGAAGTTTAAAATTGGGTCATAGAATTTTTTTTTTTTACTTCCCTGAATCTGTTGTCACCTGACTAACTATATACAGTGCTTTTTCTGGTAGTGAAAGGTGATTATTGGGAGAAAGCTGGGCCAACTAGTCCTGATATCTCCCATTCAGTCAGAATGCTGTGAGGACCCCTGTGATAAACTCTTCCGAGCCAATGGGAAGTGTACTCACCAATAGGGAGTAATGTGGACAATTAAAAAAACACCCTCCCACTGGAGAAAGAAGACTCACAACTTGGCCACTGGAATTTTAGGTAGGAAACATGCATTTTTTGCTTTTTTCCAAGAAAATCTAATGATTATCTAAAAGGGGTGAGGGTGGATAATACCCCTTTCCCGGAAGATCAGCTGTATTTTATGTTTTAACAGTCAAACCCTAAACCCCACCCCCAACCTGAACCCTTAAAGCTGAATTCCAGGTATGGTTATTTTGCATAGTTGCTTTGATCTATCTTGGGCCAATATAAGTATACATGTGTTATACCCAGCTGGTCCCCATGAAAGCTGGAGATCACTGTCGTAGAAACAGCTATTACATTGATTGACACCGGTCCCACACCCAATGCCTACCCTGCTGCTTAGTAAGCATAAAAGATAACTTGCTCAGCACAGGCGCCATTCAGAGAACACTCTGTATTTTTGTGTTCTCTGAATGCCGCCCCTGCCAAGCAAGTGACCCCCTGTGTTCACTAAGCAGCAGGGCGGCCACTCAGCATGGGACCCAGAAGCCAGAGGCAGTCACCAGGCCAGGTATAGCGCATGCATCCTTACATTGGTCCAAGCTGCTCAAAGCAAAAATAGTCAAACATTTTTATCAATGAGGCAGGGGAACATAGAGTACAGTTTCTCATGAAACTTGCTTAGCTGGCAAGCTAGCTATCTCTATTGTGTCAGGACAAGTACTTATTTGTACACAATAAAGAAAACCATTTGGCAAGAAAACAAAAACATTTACAAAGATGCAGGTTATACAGTGGCACCACAGACAGAAGTTATCAGAAAAATCTGATTTCTTTTTATGAGGAGGTAAGTAAGCCTTGGACAAAGGAGTGGCTGTGGGCGTAGTATACTTGGATTTTGCAAAAGTGCTTGACACAGTTCCCACAAACAGCTAATGTGTAAGGTTAAGTCTACAGACTTGGAAAAATCAGGTTTGTAAATGTTAGTGGTGTACCCCAAGGTTCAGTGTTGGGACCCTTACTTTTTAATATATTTATAAATGATATTGGGTCTGGGATCAAAAGTACAATTTCGGTCTTTGCAGATAACACCAAGCTATGCAGTGGAATAACGTCCTTACAGGATGTCTACAACTTACAAGCCAGCCTCAAGGCATTGTTTAATTTGGCAACTATGTGGCAAATGAGGTTTAATGTTGATAAATGTAAAGTTATACACTTGGGGGCTAAGAATATGCATGCATCATACATACTAGAGGGATTACAACTGGGGGAATCAATGGTGGAGAAGGGTCTGGGTGTTTTGGTAGATCATAAGCTTATTATTGGCACGCAATGCCAAGCTGCAGTTTCCAAAACAAGCAAAATCCTTTCTTATATTAAGATCGATATAGACTCCAGAGAGAGAGATATCATTCTGTACAAATCATTAGTAAGACCTCATCTGGAATATGCAGTTTTGGGCACCAGTTCACAAAAAGGATATCAGGGAACTGGAAAAAGTGCAGAGAAGAGCAACCAAACTGAGGCATGGTGGAGCTCAGCTATGAGGAAAGATTCGAGAAACTGAATTTATTCTCTTTTGAGAAGAGGAGATTAAGGGGGGAAATGATCAACATGTATAAATACATAAGGGGTCCATATAGTGAACTTGGTGTTGAGTTATTCACTTTAAGTTCATCACAGAGGACAAGGGGGCAATCTTTACGTCTGGAGGAAAAGAGATTTAAAGTCCACCCTAACACAAAAATTTCTACATCTACAGACACCCACGATCTAACACTAACCTATCTAACCCAGTAAAGAAGAAATCAGTATACATAACTTTTTTGAAGCCGATCTGCTCGGGTCTCCAGCTGCGGAAGCTCTGCAGAGGACACAGCCGACAATGGCTGTGAAATGAATGGAAAGTGACATCACCCATAGACTTACTATGGGGCTTCCGTTGTCAGCTGTGTCCTCTGTACCCACCTCCACAGCGAAGCCGCAGCTGACAACTCAGCGTGGGATCCGGTCGGATAGGCTTCAAAAAAGGTATGTATATGGATTTCTTCTTTAAAGGGTTAGATAGGTTAGTGTTAGAGCGTTGATGTCTGTAGATGTAGAGATTTTAGTGTTAAAGGTGGACTTATCCTTTATTCTCTAAATACAGAGGGCTTCTTCACAGTATGAGCTGTGAAAATGTAGAATAGACTCCCTCAAGAGCTGGTTCTGTCTGGCCCAGTAGATTGCTTTAAAAAAGGCCTGGATTATTTCCTAAATGTACATAATATAACTGGATACAATATTTATAGGTAAAGTTAATCCAATGAATATCTGATTGAATCTTGGGGGATCAGGAAGGAATTTTTTTCCCCTGCTGGAGAAAATTGGATCATGCTTTGCTGGGGTTTTTTTTTGCCTTCCTCTGGATCAACTATGGGAATAGGATTGTGTATATAGGATTGTAATTTTATTTTTTTCTTCTCTTGTTTTCCCTTGTATTGGTTGAACTAGATGGACTTGTACCTTTTTTTCAAACAGACTAACTATGTAACCACAGAGGCTTATGGATGTAGTGCCTTAGATCTCTTCAAACAATATAACACATCTAATGTCTTACCTTATGTACCACCACCCCTCCAGATTCTTCTGCATAACCTCCACTGTGGCTCCTTTTTCAAAGCCAATCTCATCTTTCCCTTGGCTGGCATAAGGCTGTATAGTAACATAGTTTTCTTCTAAAAGCAACAGAAAATCTGTATTAATTGCAGTTATGACATATTGGAGAACAGTCCCATAACTGTTATGTGACATGGACATAATCAAGTATTCTACAGTAAACATAGACCATCAAATGTAACACTGAAATACTCTCACAAACACACTCAAACTAAGCATGGAAACGAAATTATTCTGGTAAAATATCACATCTTAAACCAAGCAAGTAAGTCACGTATAGCCATCATTACTTCATCTGATACTGCACGTGTCCTTCCAATTTGATGACGGATGTATTAACTCTTTTTTTTGTTTTTTGCTGTTTATATAGATTTGTTTTCCAAATAAACATGTAATAATTGATAAACCAAAACAATAGATTCACAAATGTAAGTGTGAAATATTAATATGCAATATATTAATGTTTACCTAAATCTTTTCTTTTTTTTGCCTTAAAAAGAAGCAATATGTAAATAAAATATATTCAAAAACATGTAACCTTCCCTTTAACCTTTAATACTCTCTATATTATCAGGGGCTTTTATATCAGATGAAGATGACAGTTATATATAAAGACAATGATAATGCTGTACTACAGCACAGCTACAGGAGATTACTTATTAAAATTGTATGACGTAGCTATTAAAATGTAATTACAATGTACATAGCAGAAGCCATAAGTCCTCTTGACATTACTGTACATGCTGTGCTTCCTACTCAGTTAGTGCAGCACAGTGATTGTACTTCACTGGTCCTGGATCTTTGGCTCAATAGTCACTTCTATATATATGCAAACCAAGATCCTATTACACAACAGATTTAAAAAATGTTTACAAAGCACAAATGTAAGCAGCTGGTATTTATTCAACATTAAAGCGGAGTTCCACCCAAAATAACATCCATATATGACCACACTCCTTACACTACAAACATGTACAGTAGCCACTTATTTTTTTTTTTTTTCTGTACATACCGTAATATTGTCATCTAAATTCCGGCTTCCGGGTACTCACTCCCGCGGGAGTAGGCGTTTCTGTTCTCCCGCAATGTAATCTGGGAGTTCGCCCAGATGTGACATGTCCTGCAGAAAAAGTTCCCCGGCGGATAAGGTCCCCCCCCCCCCTGTACTGCGCATGCGCGGCACGAACCTCAGCGGAGTTTCCGAAAGTAGCCGAACATGTAGAGCTGCGAGTCGGCTCTACACGGCGCCTGCGCAGTCAGCTCTACATGGCTCCTAGTCATTGCGCAGGCGCCGTGTAGAGCTAACATGTTCGGCTACTTTCGGAAACTCCGTTGAGGTTCGTGCCGCGCATGCGCAGTACAGGGGGGGAACCTTATCCGCCGGGGAACTTTTTCTGCAGAACACCGTCCACCGCTACCAGGAAGTCAGTGCTTGTTGGCTTCACAATGCCCACAAGCAAAATGGAAAATTCTGACGGCTGATTTTAAAAGTGCATTTTTTGCCAGAAAAAAGACAGGGGAGGTTAAAAATCACCAAACACGTGAGTACTAATTGGTGATCTACAAATACTTTGCATGCAAACTAAAAAAAAAAAAAAGATTTGCCGCGGAACCTCCGCTTTAAGTCATGGAAAGGCAAAAAGGCAAGAGTGCAGTTCGTGATTTGTTAAGAATACAGACTGTTAGTGACAACCATGCACTGGGAGGCATCCAGCAAGAAATCACTGCTACAGACATTGCAGCAAGGAATTCACCCTTTGGTGGGTAGAAAAGGAGATGTGTGCAGAGCTTACATGTTAAGCAAATCATTTACAAGATATTCTGGTGGCAGCCAATCTATGGAAAATCATAGAAGATTTGGTATGGTCATTACTAATATATTTGTATGCATTGCATGGTGTAATCAGCATTTTGTCCATAAGAGAAAAAGGTGCAGATAATGGTGGTGAAACCGCATGCGAATTTGCGGCTATTTTACTGCGATTTTGCTGCAATTTTACTGTGCTCATAGTTTGTTTTTCATAGGTCATGCGATTAAAAAAAACGCATTAAAAAAACGTAACACGGGTGCATTATTGATGCGTTCTTGATGCATTTTCAATGAATTTCAACGGGGAGGTGCGTTTTTGGTGTTTTTTATTTTTAACTGACCAAAAATGCAGCAAGCAGGATTTTTAACACCACAATGGAAGCACAATGGACCAGTGTGAAGACATACATAGAAATTACATTTAAAATTAGAATAGTAGTTGATGGTTGCCAACATCCATTAACTACTGTATATATGAATAGAAAAAACCCTCATGTTGGGACTTTGAATGACAACAGTTAAACTTGCACAATGGATTGTGACTTAGAGTAAATAAAAAATATTAGGAAGTCTTTATTGTTATTACAAGATATAAAAATTACAGTACATGTTAAAAATGGTTATTGTAGAATTTCTTGAAACAGTATACTCAGATTTCCATTTGAAATCACCAAACAAGAAATTCAGATGATGAACACCAACGCGTTTCAAAATTACTTTTTTTTATCTTCTTCAGGGGTACATAAACATTAGTAAAAGGAGTTAAGTTAAATACGCCTTAAATGAATAACCAGAGTTGAAAGTAAAGAACATTACTGCATATTGTCCTCCAAGCATCATCAAGGGGCAGCGGAGCCAGTGCCCGGCCAGTAAATCACTGGGTTTAAGAAGATCACAGCAAAAGAGTCGTGTATGTGGCAATTTAGAGTGCCCATGCATTGCCAACAAATTTTAAGCTTCTTCCGTTGCACAGTCACCAACGGTTAGGGAGTATCACTTTAAATGGCGTAAAGGTTACACCGTCTGTTAGTTTAGATCATGTATTTGAATGAAGCAGGTTTAGCTTAAAATTTAGGTTGTCCACAATGGTCAGAGTGGATAGATGGAAGGGTCAAATGGAAGAGGATCTTCTCAAGAACCAAGCTTCCAGTATCTAATGCCGCGTACACACGATCGTGATTCACGGCGGTGAAAACACCGCCGTGAATCACGACATGAAAAAAAATGAAAAACGAGGGAACGGCATTTTCCCCCACACACGACCGTTTTTCCCGTCATTTTTTTCTTTGTCGAGAAAAACGACCGTCTGTGGGCTATGGGAAAACTGCCGCGGAAAAAAATGATGGAAAAAACAATGAGAAAATTTAGAACATGTTCAAATTTTTCTCGTCGTTTTTCCTGCCGTTTTTCTCAACGAGAAAAACGGCATAAAGCCCACAGACGATCGTTTTTCTCGGCGAAAAAAAAAAATGTCATTTTTCCCGACGGGAAAAATTATCGTGTGTACGCGGCATGAGATCTGAAAATTAATGCATAGAGGTAGCTGCATGGTCAGACTACAAGTGGGAAATAGAATTTAAAGGGATACATTTTTCTTTATCTTTTCTTGCGCTAAAGGTGCTAATAATGGCCAACAATCAATTCATATTCATTTAAATTCATGATATTAATTAAAAAGTTGATTACAATTATATATAAAAAAAATACAGTATATTTTTTTTAAAACTGTCATTTTCAGTTTAGGTTCCAGTTTTTGGCCATCATGCATTTTCGGTTTCGGCACCAAAAGTTGCTTTCGGTGCACCTAGAATGCATTTCCCTTCCTCACTTCATGTCAGGTTGGGAGTAACAAAAAGAAAAGGTGCTTAGGGCCCAGAGGCCACATGCAGTTCTTTTGCAGATGTTTTTCTGTGTTTTCCTATTGCCCTGTTAGAGCAATGATTTCTAGCAGTCTCTTGTAATATGTCTCCCAGTTAATGACTTTCTCCTGAAACATCTCCCCAGTCTCCAACAACTCTTATAGCATGTTCTTACTCTCTGACGGTCCTCTGGAGCAAGAACACAGTCTCTGACTGTCTTTTGTATCATGTCTGCAGTCACTGACCATCTCATGTATCATTCTCAAAGTCTTTGACTATATCCTGTTGTGTGTCCGCTGTCTTAGACACTGAATATTTATTTTATGTTATATGCAGCCCTTTGGTGATGTCAAGGGCTGCTCTTGAGGCCCCCTATATCAAGAAATTTGATCACCACTGGCTTAGGGTCTGTATGAGTTGGGGGCAGGGCTTTGAGGTATAAAAGGTCTTATATAAGCAATTTATGGCAGCTAAATATGACTTGGCAGATCCCATTCTCTCTTTTGCCATTTCATAGAACAAAACCTTTACTTGAATGTGTCTAAGCTCTGAGGATCACACTGGCAATTATCTATTAACCTGTCATTGACTGGGGCTTGTTTAGGCCCTGCGTAGTAAAATATTTGCAGATCAGCAACGAAAAGCTATTAGATTTAGATGTTGCTGTGGTTTGCAGAGTTCCAGACCCCTGCCCTATAACTAACTGTATCCTGACTATGGGGGATACCAGGGACTGGACTTAGAGAATGCAGCACCCTCCTCTGAACAGTTGCCTTGCCCTGGGTGCTAGCAATCCACGCTATACTGCTGCTTGTACCAAAACGGAAAAGGGCTGGTTATTGGACTACCTTTGTCACCTGCTTTAAGCATATGTTTGTAGAATAATAACCCTCGGGGACACACTTGCCCATTTTGATGCAGCAATACTCTTGCATTTTGCTGCATGAAAAAGCATGTCAAATAAAAATCCCACTCTTTCCTAAGTGGCAGGTATGCTTCCACATACTGCAGTTTAGTGTGAAAGAAAAAGGAAAACTCTGTGAGCCTATTCACCCCTACATTTGTTCACTAATTGCAATGCATGTACACATAATAGGGTAAATCCAGACTCAATGGGGTTGATTTACTAAAATTGGAGCACACGGAATCTGGTGCAGCTCTGCATAGAAACCAATCAGCTTCCAGGATTTATTGGCAAAGCTTAATTGAACAAGCTGAAGTTAGAAGCTGTATGGCTCCCATGCACAGCTGCACCAGATTCTGAGTGCATCAGTTTAGTAAATCCCCCCAATGTATTTCAAATTGTTTTATAACTTTGGAAAAGTAATGTATTCCATTCTTTTCTCCCTAGGAGAATAATGTTTAATCAAGACTGTGACTGGATACAAATAAGGAAGGTGGCTCACTGGTAAGGTTATCTTGGTGCTCTCCTTCCTCCAATCAGAATGATGCCTTGTTAGATTCATAGTAAACTGCAATGAAAAAAACCTAAATGACCTGAATGTTGCCCCGCCCACCCTCCAAATCTGAATGTAGACATACAGGGGATTACAGGGGACTGGCGCACAGACAAATTGAGGTACTATGCACTACTATTCTGCATTATTCTAAACGCATCTTTACATTTTGGAGCATTTTTTACCCTGATGACTTTTCCTTTAAAATCAATGGAAAAACATTGATTCATCAATTTTGGGGGGACGTTCAGTTCTTCATTATGTCACTGTTGTGCCATATTTTCTCCACTTGATGATGACTTCACTGTGTTCCATGGTATATCTGATGCCTTGGAATTTTTTTGTACCCTTCTCCTGACTGATACCTTTTAACAATGAGATCCCTCTGGTGCTTTGGAAGCTCTCTGAGAACCATGGCTTTTGCTGTAGGACGCGACTAAAGCCCCTTTCACACTGGGGCGGTGGGGGCGTTGGCGTTAAAGCGCCGCTATTTTAGCGGTGCTTTGCCGTCGTTTTCGCGGCGCTATTCGGCCGCTAGCGGGGCGCTTTTAACCTCCAATAGCTGCAGCGGCGCTTTGCCGGTGGTTCGGCAGCGCTGCCCATTGATTTCAATAGGCAGGGGCGCTTTAGGAGCGGTGTATTCACTGCTCCTACAGTGCCTCAAAGATGCTGCTAGCACGATAAAAAAAATGGCACTTACATTTAACCACTTAACGACCGCCCACTGTAAATATACGTCAGCAGAATGGCACCGACAGGCAGAATCACGTATATGTACGTGATTGCCTTTGTATAGTTGGGGGGTCCGATCGGACCCCCCTTCTTTACAGTGAGCGGTCGTTTTACCTTCGGGAGCGATCCGGCATGAGGGGACGGCCGTTCGATTCCGGCCACCCCCACTCGATCGCTCCCGGCGAATGAGAGAGCTTCCCCTGCCTGCCAGGAAGGAGGAAGTGATGTCATCTCTCCTGGGGCGCTCACATATACCGAGCGCCGTACAGGAGAAGATGCCAGGTTAGTACACAAAACAGCACACTGACACCAGGACACATAAATCGCCCCCCCAGGCCCCCCCAGATCAGCCCCCCCCAGCCCCCAGTCACAGTGTCACTGATTGCAGTGACCATTTATTTAGTGATCACTGCAATCAGTGACATTTGTGACTGTAAAAGTGTCAGTACATTTAGTTTTAGGTCCAGTGTAGCCCCCTAACCCCCCCCCCCCTAATAAAGGTTTAACCCCCTGATCACCCCCCCAGATAACCCTTTCACCCCCTATCACCACTGTCACTAAGCAATCATTTTTCTGATCGATGTCTTAGCGTCGGTGATGCTGATCGGTAGCCAGTAATTTTTTTTAGGTTCGCCGCAGGTTTTTATAGCGTCGGGTACCCCCATATATTACCTAATGAAGGTTTAACCCCCTTGATCGCCCCCCAGGTAACCCTTTCACCCCCTATCACCACTGTCACTAAGTTATAATTTTTCTGATCGATGTCTTAGCGTCGGCGATGCTGATCGGTAGCCAGTAATTTTTTTTAGGTTCGCCGCAGGTTTATATAGCGTCAGGTACCCCCATATATTACCTAATAAAGGTTTAACCCCCTTGATCACCCCCCAGGTAACCCTTTCACCCCCTAGCACCGCCGTGGCTATGCGATCATTTTTCTGATCGATGTCTTAGCGTCGGTGATGCTGATCGGTAGCCAGTAATTTTTTTTAGGTTCGCCGCAGGTTTTTATAGCGTCGGGTACCCCCATATATTACCTAATAAAGGTTTAACCCCCTTGATCGCCCCCCCAGGTAACCCTTTCACCCCCTATCACCACTGTCACTAAGCGATAATTTTTCTGATCGATGTCTTAGCGTCGACGATGCTGAACGGTAGCCAGTAATTTTTTTTAGGTTCGCCGCAGGTTTTTATAGCGTCAGGTACCCCCATATATTACCTAATAAAGGTGTAACCCCCTTGATCACCCCCCAGGTAACCCTTTCACCCCCTAGCACCGCCGTCACTATGCGATCATTTTTCTGATCGATGTCTTAGCGTCGGTGATGCTGATCGGTAGCCAGTAATTTTTTTTAGGTTCGCCGCAGGTTTTTATAGCGTCAGGTACCCCCATATATTATCTAATAAAGGTTTAACCCCCTGATCGCCCCCCAGGTAACCCTTTCACCCCCTATCACCACTGTCGCTAAGCAATCGTTTTTATGATCGTTGTCTTAGTGTCGGTGATGCCGAAAGGTAGCCAGTATTTTTTTTTTAGGTTCGCCGTCAGGTTTTTATATAGCGTCAGGTACCCCCATATATTACCTAATAAAGGTTTTAACCCCCTAATTGCCCCTAGTTAACCCTTTCACCAGTGATCATCATATAAGTGTTACGGGTGACGCTGGTTAGTTAGTTTGCTTTTTATAGTGTCATGGCACCCGCCGTATATATAACCCAATAAAGGTTTAACCCCCTGATCGCCCGGCGGGTGATATCAATTAGGTTTTAGCGTCAGAGAGGGTCTGCGTCACACCCCAGGCAGCATCAGGTTAGTGCCAGTAACGCTAACACCCACGCGTGAAGCATACACCTCCCTTAGTGGTATAGTATCTGAACAGATCCATATCTGATCTGATCAGATCTATACTAGCGTCCCCAGCAGTTTAGGGTTCCCAAAAACGCAGTGTTAGCAGGATCAGCCCAGATACCTGCTAGCACCTGCGTTTTGCCCCTATGTCCAGCCCAGGCCACCGAAGTGCAGTATCGATCGATCACTGTCACTTGCAAAACACAACACACATAACTGCAGCGTTCGCAGAGACAGACCTGATCCCTGCGACTCCAGTGCTGTAGGAGGTAATTTCACCACCACAGTTAAAAAAAAAAAGCATATATGCCGAAGCATTGGGGCAGCAGGAGCGGAGGAGCGATTTTGCTCCTAATGCCGCGTATATACGGTCGAAATTCCGACGGAGGCTTGCCCGTGGAAAAGTCTGACCATGTGTACGCGGCATAACTTTTGCGAGAAGATGCCCCCATGCTTCGGCATATATAAATGGTGCATGTATGCCCATCATTAGAAGTGGGTGGATGAAGGGCGGTATTCTAATGGTGGGCATACCCACCGATCAATCTTTTTTTTTCGTTCAGCCAACAGGCTGCATGAAAAAAAAGATTACAATACATGTCCAACAAGGACCAGCAACGTACTGGTATGTTGCTGGACTTTGAATGTTTATACCAGAATGATGCCTGTGGGTTTAGGTATCATCTTGGTATCATTCTTTTCAGCCAGCGGCCGGCTTTCATGTAAAAGCAATCCTAGTGGCTAATTAGCCTCTGGACTGCTTTTACAAGCAGTGGGAGGGAATGTCCCCCCCCGGATATAAAAAGCGCCATTGGGAAATTGGGAAAGCATTTTATCACACCGATCTTGGTGTGGTCAGATGCTTTGAGGGCAGAGGAAAGATCTAGGGTCCAATAGACCCCAGTTTTTTCAAAAAAGAGTACCTGTCATTACCTATTGCTATCATAGGGGATATTTACATTCCCTGAGATAACAATAAAAGTGATAAAAATAAATAAATATGGAAGCAACAGTTTAAAAATAAAATAAAAAAGCAAAATTAATAATAAAAAAAAAAAAAAAAAAAAAGCACCCCTGTCCTGCCCTGCTCTTGCCCAATGGCGAACGCAAGCGTCGGTCTGGCGTCATATGTAAACAGCAATTGCACCATGCATGTGAGGTATCACCGCAAAGGTCAGATCGAGGGCAGTAATTTTAGCAGTAGACCTCCTCTGTAAATCTAACGGGGTAACCTGTAAATGCTTTTAAAGGCTTTTAAAAATGTATGTAGTTTGTCGCCAATGCGCGTTTGTGCGAAATTTTAAAGCATGTCGTGTTTGGTATCTATGTACTCGGCCTAAGATCATCTTTTTTATTTCATCAAACATTTGGGTAATATAGTGTGTTTTAGTGCATTAAAATTAAAAAAAGTGTATTTTTTCCCAAAAAAATGCGTTTGAAAAATCGCTGCGCAAATACTGTGTAGAAAAAAAAATGCAACACCCACCATTTTATTCTGTAGGGCCTTTGCTTTAAAAATATATATAATGTTTGGGGGTTCAACATAATTTTCTTGCAAAAAAAAATATGTTTTCATGTAAACAAAAAGTGTCAAAAAGGGCTTTGTCTTCAAGTGGTTAGAAGAGTGGATGTAAGCTTCCTAATGTTGTGTATAAAATGCCAGAACAGTTCAAAACCCCCCCAAATGACCCCATTTTGGAAAGTAGACACCCCAAGCTATATACTGAGAGGCATGTCGAGTCCATGGAATATTTTATATGTTGACACAAGTTGCGGAAAAAATAAAAAAAAATTATTTATTTATTTTTTTTGCACAAAGTTGTCACTAAATGATATATTGCTCAAACATGCCATGGGCATATGTGGAATTACACCCCAAAATACATTCTGTTGCTTCTCCTGAGTACGGGGATACCACATGTGTGAGACTTTTTGGGAGCCTAGCCGCGTACGGGACCCCAAAAACCAAGCACCGCCTTCAGGCTTTCTAAGGGTGTCAATTTTTGATTTCACTTCTCACTGCCTATCACAGTTTCGGAGGCCATGGAATGCCCAGATGGCACAAAACCCCCCCAAATGACCCCATTTTGGAAAGTAGACACCCCAAGCTATTTGCTGAGAGGTATTGTGAGTATTTTGCAGATCTCGCTTTTTGTCACAAAGTTTTGAAAATTGAAAAAAAAAAGAAAAAAAAAAAAAAAATGTTCTTTCTTCATTTTCAAAAACAAATGAGAGCTGTAAAATACTCACCATGCCTCTCAGCAAACAGCTTGGGGTGTCTACTTTCCAAAATGGGGTCATTTGGGGGGGTTTTGTGCTATTTTGGCATTTTATGGCCTTCAAAACTGTGATAGGTAGTGAGGAGTGAAATCAAAAATTTGCGCCCTTAGAAATCCTGGAGGCGGTGCTTGGATTCCGGGGTCCCGTACGCGGCTAGGCTCCTAAAAAGTCCCACACATGTGGTATCCCCGTACTCAGGAGAAGCAGCAGAATGTATTTTGGGGTGCAATTCCACATATAACCATGGCATGTGTGAGCAATATATCATTTAGTGACAACTTTTTGTAATTTTTTTTTTTTTGTCATTATTCAATCACTTGGGACAAAAAAAAAATATTCAATGGGCTCAACAGGCCTCTCAGCAATTTCCTTGGGGTGTCTACTTTCTAAAATGGGGTCATTTGGGGGGGTTTTGTGCTATTTTGGCATTTTATGGCCTTCAAAACTGTGATAGGTAGTGAGGAGTGAAATCAAAAATTTGCGCCCTTAGAAATCCTGGAGGCGGTGCTTGGTTTCCGGGGTCCCGTACGCGGCTAGGCTCCTAAAAAGTCCCACACATGTGGTATCCCCGTACTCAGGAGAAGCAGCAGAATGTATTTTGGGGTGCAATTCCACATATAACCATGGCATGTGTGAGCAATATATCATTTAGTGACAACTTTTTGTAATTTTTTTTTTTTTTTTGTCATTATTCAATCACTTGGGACAAAAAAAAAATATTCAATGGGCTCAACATGCCTCTCAGCAATTTCCTTGGGGTGTCTACTTTCTAAAATGGGGTCATTTGGGGGGGGTTTTGTACTGCCCTGTCATTTTAGCACCTCAAGAAATGAGATAGGCAGTCATAAATTAAAAGCTGTGTAAATTCCAGAAAATGTACCCTAGTTTGTAAACGCTAAAACTTTTGCGCAAACCGATAAATATACGCTTATTGACATTTTTTTTACTAAAGACATGTGGCTGAATACATTTTGGCCTAAATGTATGACTAAAATTGAGTTTATTAGATTTTTCTTATAACAAAAAGTAGAAAATATCATTTTTTTTCAAAATTTTCGGTCTTTTTCCGTTTATATCGCAAAAAATAAAAATCGCAGAGGCAATCAAATACCATTAAAAGAAAGCTCTATTTGTGGGAAGAAAAGGACGCAAATTTTGTTTGGGTACAACATTGCATGTCCGCACAATTTACAGTTAAAGCAGCGCAGTGCAAAATTCTGAATTCACCTCTGGTCCTTTAGCTACCAAATGGTCCGGGGCTTAAGTGGTTAAAAGCCCAAAATGACAGTTAGCGCCAGCAAGTCAGGGAGCTGTACACAGACTGCCCCCTCACTGTACTTACTGCTCTCCTGCCTTTCTCTTTCCTCCACCCACAGTGACTGGTTGCCCCTAACAACCAATGCAAAAATGGATGAAATACTGCCCGTTTGTCAGTTTACTTCAGTTTTTCGCCCGATCCGTTTTTTTGATGGATGGAAAATAGGGCTTTCATCTAGGGATGCACTGAATGGGTTTTTTTGGTGCCGAAACCGATACCGAAAATAAAAATTTTAGGATCCCGAAAACCAAAACCGAAACAGCACCGAAACCGAAATAAGTTTTTTTATATATTAAACCAAAAAATTATTTGATATACAAAATTGTGTTACATTCGTATTCGTTATATTATTTATATTCAACTTAATCATTCAGTTTATGAAGAATGTTATGAAGAAAAGAATACTACAATCCAGTAATGTAAATAAGTACTTTAATAAAAAGTAAGTAACCCACATAAATTGGACAGTGGACACAGTAGATAAAAATCAAATAAAATACAAAATTATAATAAAAAAAATATTAAAGTAAGACTGCAGTCAGTGCACATTGCACCATACCAAATAAAACAGTCATAAAAACAGTCATAAAAATAAAATAAATAATAATATAAAATTAACAATAATAATATACAAAATGCCAAAGACTGACTTTTTTTATTTTATTAATTTCCAACTTACATCAGAACTAGTAATTCAATTCTCTCTCCCTAAGGTGTCAGCGGCTGCATGTGCGATAAGTGTATGTATGTAGCTGCGGGTTAGATACATAGTCATACAGTAGACCGCACTGTGTTCCGGCCCCCGGGTATGGGCAGAGACTTCCCGGACTAGTCTACAGCAGCAGTGCTCAGCCAATCACAGCAAGTAATGTAGACTAGTTTGTGTTTCTGGAAGTCTCCGTCCATACCCGGAACAAAGTGCGGTATAGTGTATAGTACTGTAGTATGTAGACAGGCACAGATACAGAACATACAGCGGGCTGATAGCTTAGGGAGAGACAATGACATAGTTTGGCCCAACAACAACAAACTATGTATAAAGAACAACTCTCTCAACTAACCATAACAGAAATATGGCAGAAGGCCGTTATTCTGTTTCACAGTTTCTGTAAATATAACATAGTATGCTATGCTATAATAAAAAAAAAATGTTTTTATTATTTTCAAGTTACTAGTAGTTTTTCCCCAAGTTCTCTCCATAAAGTGTATGTATGTAGCTGCGGGTTAGATACATAGTCATACAGTAGACCGCACTGTGTTCTGGCCCCCGGGTATGGGCGGAGACATCCCGGAACACAGACTAGTCTACAGCAGCGGTGCTCAACCAATCACAGCAAGCAATGTAGACGAGTCTGTGAGATAGTAGAGTGTATAGTCTCTCACTCTCTGTACTGGTGCTTGGGGCAGATAAATATCTGCGTGCAATCTGTGCAAGCAAGGGAAAACATTCTTTGTTGATGCACCAGTACTTAAGGGGATTGTCGCTTCTGGCGATAGCCTACGGAATCCAATGTCCTCCACAACAGAGAATGGCTGGTCATCTAATGCAATAAATTCCATAATTTTATCTGTAATGGCACAAGCTTTGGGACTGTCACTTGCATATTTTTTTAACCTTTTCAAAGACTGTGGCCACAGATGGTGTTAAGCCTGAGAGTGAGGCACTTCTTGGAAGTGGCGCTGTTTTCTTGTAATCTGAATGCTGAACTGGATGACGTGTTTTCAGGTGGTGTATCAAACCTGTTGTTGAAAAATGCCTTGGCACTGTACCCCCTCTTGAAATTTCTGCTGAGCAAAGACTACAGATTGCAAATTTGGGGTCTTTATCAGAAACTTTAAAATATTTCCACACTGCAGACATGGTCCACCTTTTCTGGTAACGTAGAATAATAGCATAGAATGATTTATAATGGGAGTGAAATCTGAGGGGGGGGGGGGGGGGAGGACGAAATTAATTTAAAAGCTAAACCCCAGGAGGCCGCTTTAATAAAAAAAAACAAAAAAAACGAACTAATCTTTTTTTTTTTTTACGGTGCTGCTCTTGCCATGCAAGGTAGTTATGTCTGCACTGCAGTACATCTGACTTGTACCAAAAAAATATTAATTATTGAACTGAATAAATTGCTATTTCATTTTTTTGAGATATTCTGTAGTATACTTCATGTGCCTTGTTGTCATTGAATTTGTCACTTTGTCTCAGCGTAGTATATAAGTTATACAGTTATACGACACTGACATGACAGCAAGCGCATGAATTTTTTAAACATGACAGTACGCAATAAATATAATTATTAATATATTATATATGAAATATATATATATTTATTATTTATTGCAACCAACATGTCATGTTTAAAAAATTAATGCGCTTGCTGTCATGTCAGTACTGTATAACGTATACTACGCTGTCAAAGTGACACATTCAATAACAGCAAGTGCATTGAATTTTATATATACTGTATACTACAGAACAGAATAGCTCAAAAAATAAATAGCTTGCAATTGCAATCCATTCCATTTCAAATCATATTTAATCACTCAGTTCAATTATATATATTTTTTTGCTACAAGTCAGATGGATGTACTGCAGTATAGACTAGGGGTGCAACGGATCAAAAAACTCACGGATCGGATCGATCCTCGTGTCAGAGCCACGGATCGGATCATTTTCGGATCAGCAAAAAAATAAATAAATAATAATGTTACACCCACCGGAATATTCGATTTCACAGTTATTTTCAACACAAAACGGAGCTTATAAGCTTAAATACAGTATTTGTAAATCTAACGGACTCTTTACATGTTACATTTTAAAAGCAGCAGCAAACCTGCTGACCTTACATGGTTGCTAATGTGACAGAACATCTCTGATTTTCACATTTAACTAAATGTTAAATGTGAAAACCAGAGGTGTTCCGTCACATTAGCAATAATGTAAGGTTTCCTGCTGCTTTTAAAATTTAAAAAGTAAACAGTCCGATGGATTTCCAAATAATGTATTAAAGCTGATAAGCTCCGTTTTGTGTTGAAATCAAAAAACTCAGTTGGGTGTAACAAGATGTCCGCTTGGCCCCTTCTCTATCATTACTGTGCAGGAGTGTGGGGTGGAGCAAGATGGCGGCGAAACGTCATTACAGCGGGTGCCGCCGGGTGTACCAAGATGGCCGCCGCTCCGGAGCTAGGCCGAAGCCGCGGCCTTTCCTATGGCCGAGGCTCCGGAGCGCTCCGCGGATCGCGTGGTGATCTGATCCGAACAGGGTGACCCGTTCGGATCACGGATCACCACCGATCCGTTGCACCCCTAGTACAGACACACAGTCATTTTAAATAGTCAGTACTAGTATAATAAAATAATCAATAAATAAATTACTAGTTTGTTGTTTCTGTCAGTTTAAGAAAGGCAAAAGCAGCAATGCTCATCGGCGAATAGTAATGGTAGCCATCCAGGAGTGACAGTGCCCACTCTTGTACTTGAGTATGCTATGTGCAGCCCTCTATGAAGCCATCTCTCGTGTCCCAGTACCGTCTCTCGGGGTCCCAGTACCGTCTCTTGGGGTCCCAGTACTGTCCCTCAGTTCCCAGCAGTGTCTCTCAGGTTCAGGCAGCGTCTCACAAGCACGAGAAGCGTCCGCGGGGGAAGGTGCCAGCTTCTCAGCAGGGAACGTGCTTACGAGTGCGGTGTTGCGGCGCCTTAACCGCGAGGAACATGCACGCTGCCCACACAACGAGTGACGTCACCCACTGGTTCTGCTGCCTCTACTGTGCATGCGCGATTTTCGGCGCCAGTATCGGCAAGAATTCTCTTTCGGCATTTTGCCGAAAAGGCCATTTTCGGCAGATATGTTTCATGGGACGAAATTTCGGTGCATCCCTACTTTCATCCGTTAAAAAAAACAGATGTTGACAGAAGTGGATGAAAATAGATGATCATCCGTTGTGGTCCGTTTTTCCATTGGAATGCATTGATGTCCATTTTTCATCCCTCAATTGATGGATGAAAAATGGACAAATGGTCCGTATGTGTGAAAGGGGCTTTAAGGAAAAAAAGTAGTGCTGTTACTGATTAAAATTTTCGTGTTCGATTAATCGTTTTTTTTTTATCGATTAATCAACTAATTTTGATTAATTATAACGCACATACAGATCAACTACTTTTTTCTCTTTCCCTTCCTCGCTGCTCTGTTTCTATTTCTGATTACTCCTTGCCCTCTCTCCCACCCAGCCTTGATTCCCCTAGGCGTTGGGAGATTTCATGGCTGGGCCTTTTATATATAGGAGTGTAGAGTATTGTCGTCTTTTTTTTTTTTGTTGCTGTTGCTGTCTGGAAATATTGAGAGTGTGTATGTGTCCTATGTACTGTATTGTAAAATATGTGATGTGTTGTTAAAAAAAAAAACAATAAAAAGATATGAAATAAAAAAAAAAAATCAACTACTTTTAGCTGATCTCCTTGCAGGCTGATTCCCAGTGCAGCTACCAACCACTGGAAAAATGGATAGCAGGATACAAAAAACACACAAAGGCAGCGCTCGATGGGAATAGCATTAAACCTTTTATAGTCTTCAAGTAGGTAACAAAATAAATATTGCACTGAGGTTAAAATCGTTGTAGCTACATAAACTGTAAAAATGGTGCGAGTAACACCAAACGGTAGCAAAAGCAGTCATAAAAACATGTAGCTAAGTATGATACTGGTATAAAAATGTGTACAATGATACCACTGCTGACTCCAGATGAGGAGGGGTTAACATCAGTCCGTCGGCATGCAGATGTCCCGTGAAGGGAACTATCACAACTCCCAGTGGATGGCTGTAGAATCCCAGGTTGATAGAGGGAAGTGATAGAGGGAAGTCTAACAGCCCTTGCGTGTGGCAAGCCCTGCCGTGAGATGTAAGGAAATCCGCTGGGACAACCAAGCCGTGCGGGAGCAAGTGCACGTCACCGCGATGTACAGAGGGCTCCGTGAGGGGATGAAGCAGAGAACCGGATCACCCGACTGGGAGCCGGGCACGCTGGATGATGTCAGCGTTGCCTTGGAGATGAAGGGGAACAGGAAAAAACAGGACTCGTCTGCAGTGCACTTGGGGAAGGGGGGAGGAGTCCGGTGACATCGATGTCCGTGACGTCACCGGATCTCCGACGGAACTCCCTGAAGACCCAGAAGCTGGCGGAGAGGTGAGTACCGATCAAAAGAATTTTGATCGATCAAAAAAATTAACGATTAATCAAGGAATTAATCGTTAATTTCCAAAGCCCTAAAAAAAAAGAAAGCATTGCTCCTTATTATCAAAACCAAAAAAACGTAACGAAACATTATTGCTGCAGACCAGCTTTTTTGGGCCATAGCAGACTGTATATTTTACATGAACCCATTTAAAAAAAACCTTTCATGTAGCATTCTGAATTATTATACATGCTACAGTTAACGAACTTTACATACTACAAAATATACACAAATCTGTGTGCATTTGCACAAAACAGTCTGGTCAGGGTCTCTGGCCTGCATGTATACTTTTCTTCAACAGTAAGATGCTGAATACTATGAAAGATGAATACAGATCTCATAAATGTATTAACTTTAACAAAAGACTGTAGTTTTTCTAGACCAGAGCAAGATTTTCTACTCAAATTGTTTCTATCAGTCAGCAATCTCCCCTGGTGTCTTTAAATCTCCCTACCCTGATGTTTTATGTTGGGAAAAAACGTTTTCTGCTCCAGCGGGATCTGGGTTTTTATGTAGCTCCTAGAAGCTGTGGTTTCAAGAACGTTTTTACTCCTCTGCTAGGCAAAACAAAGCAGAGCAAGGAATTGTTAATCAGGAAACTGTATGTTTGCTATGACTGGGGATGTGGGTGCAAGAGAGAATCTCTGCACTGTTAACCAAAGCCAGTATTTAATATCCGAGTACCCGAGGCTTTACAGTAAGCATGAATTAATATAATGCACTACTAAGCAGAAAAAAAGAGGTCTGATTTCTAATGTAATGTTGCAAGGGGGCTCATCTTTGTGAAAAAAAAAGATAAATGCACATATTTTTTTCAGGAAAAAGGTGTTAATAAATTTTTTTTCCACAGGAGCCTGCAGAGCATTTCAGTGGATTGCAGGTGTATTGTCAGGCTCTTGCACACAAGTCCTGCAGTTTTTGCCCATATCTCCGTGTGGCCGGTCAGTTTGAAAGTTGTGAATGAACTAAGAGAATGCTCATCAGTGCTCTTGCAGTTCATTGAGAACAACAATGCCATGGATCCTGTGAATGAATGATGCAGCTGTGCTGGGGGGGGGAACCCCCTTCCCCTCCACAAGTCACGGGTCACTGCATCATCAAACTTAGTTCATTCACTAAGCACCACCTACTGAAGCACTGTCAATTCAGCAGTTTAGGTAACCCATTGTTCACTCACTTTCCCTTACTTTATTCACCACTGGCACTTATTCACTATAATTTGGTATGCACACCCGCCTTTCTCTTTCTTTCCTCATCACACTCTCACTTGTATCCAGGGTCTCTCCTACCTTTTACTTCAATTGGTTTACATACCATGTTAATACATACTATTACTCATTTGTAGATTGAAGCCCCTGGCGCATTCCAGGTTGGACACACATTGTCCTTGAGGAATCACTTTCACTTTCCTTGCTGTGCCACAAGTCTCCACCTCAGCTCCCGGTACGGACTAATATGCTGGCCCTTCTTGTTCCGGTATAGATATTCTTACAAACGGCCAATATGTAAGTAGCATAGGAGACCAATACCTTCTTTACTTTTTCTATTCTATGTCTCTGCTTCCCCTTAATGGGTCGCAGGATTATAAATTGTATGTGACATCCATATCTTCCCACAGATTTTACATTATTACGCATTCGCACCTGAAGAGTGGCCTTAGTGCCATGAAATGAGTCGGGCTTACAACGATGCATATGTTTTATACTGACAGGCCTACACCTGGTATTTTTAAGATTTCTGTATGGAGGACCAATTTAAAAAAAAACTTTGTGTACTATATGACAATTATATGCTGATGGTTTGTAATATGCTGTTCATGTGTT
This sequence comes from Rana muscosa, assembly GCA_029206835.1. Classification (NCBI taxonomy): domain Eukaryota; kingdom Metazoa; phylum Chordata; class Amphibia; order Anura; family Ranidae; genus Rana; species Rana muscosa. The sequence goes on from CM055123.1 coordinate 201,935,341, forward strand.
TACTGTACTCTATGTATCCACTGCTGCATGTCATTGTTGTGTGTTTTAGACAATAAACACATTACTCTACTACCTTGTTTTACTTGTCTACTCCCATCATAATAATCGCAGATCGCTGCCATTACCATTAAAAACAATGAAATTAATTAAAAGTCCCTAAATCTATCCCCTATTTTGTAGACGCTCTAACTTTTGCGCAAACCAATCAATATGCGCTTATTTCATTTTTCTTTTCTTTAACCGCCTCAATACCGCACGCTGTCATATGACATCCTGGTATTTAGGGGGGATATCTGAATGATGCCTGCAGCTACAGGCACCATTCAGATATCCTTCTTTTCAGTCGGCGATTTTGCACACCATAAGAATAATTATAGCGGCAGTTCCACTGCTTGATCATTCTTATAGGCGACGGGAGGGGACAACCCCCCCTCCCGCCACCATCCGGTGCTTCTCCGGGCTCTCCCGTGCTATCGGGGGCCCGGAGAACTAATCGTCCGGCGCCGGATGACAAAGATAGAGATGACCGGTGAATATTCACCGGTCATCTCTATGACCATCAAAGGCCCGCATGCGCCGTTATGACGTCACGCCCGGGTACCCGGAAGTAAACAAAGCCGCAATCGCGGCTGTCGGCATGAGATCGGTGAATTTTTTTTCATGCTTTCAAGCCTGGAGGAGAGATGTGGGGTCTTATTGACCCCGCATCTCTCCATAGAGAGGACCTGTCACAATGATTCCTATTACAAGGGATGTTTACATTCCTTGTAATAGGAATAAAAGTGATCGAATTTTTTTTTTTTTTTTTTAAAAGGTGTAAAAATAAAAAAAATTAAGTAAAATAAAATAAAAAAAATTAAAAACGCCCCTGTCCCCGGTAGCTCGCGCTCAGAAGCGAACACACATGTAAGTCCCGCCCACATATATAAACAAAGTTCAAACAACACATGTGAGGTATCGCCGCGTGCGTTAGAGCACGTGCAACAATTCTAGCACTAGACCTTCTCTGTAACTCTAAATTGGTAACCTGTAAAAAAAATTAAAGCGTCGCCTATGGAGATTTTTAAGTACCGAAGTTTGGCGCCATTCCACGAGTGTGCGCAATTTTAAAGCGTGACAAGTTAGGTATCTATTTACTCGGCATAACATCATCTTTCACATTATACAAAAAAATTGGGCTAACTTTACTGTTTTGTTATTTTTTAATTATTGAAACCGTTTTTTTGCCCAAAAAAAAAAAGGCGTTTGAAAAATTATTGCGCAAATACTGTGCGAGATAAAAAGTTGCAATGACCGTCACTTTATTCCCTAGGGTGTCTGCTAAAATATTATATATATATATATATATATATATTATACATGATTGATGCACTTTTTTTTGAGAACCATAGGCAATACCCCTCTCATCCTGTAAGCCCTATTATATATGTGCCCTAGCATCATAGGATGCTATATGTAAAAAAAAATTTTTCAGTGGTTCATCTGTGAGGAGGTACCTATAAAAATCATTTTATATCCTCCCTGCACATAGTTTGGTCTATGCACATTATGACCCAATATATACACTAGGATTAATCAATGGGTTTTTTTTTGTCATATTTTGCACCCACTGACATCCGCGCACACAATGTTCTAGTTCACCAGCCTTTGATTCCTCCAGAGATCCTCTACGGGTGCTAGGGGGCAACCATCAGCAAGCATCACCGCTGCTGAACCCGGGCGGAGGCACGGGTGTTATGTTTGTCCGCATTGTGACCTATACCAGCTGGAGGTGATCATGTGCCCCAGGCCAACATCGGCGGCGTTCACGCTGCCCCTCTCGGCGGCGCCACCGCACCTACTTATTGACATCTGCCGGCCCCCACTGCGCATGTTTTCTCTCCTCCATAGCAGGTATTCAATCCACACTTATGTCACCACCCAGCGCCCGTAATACGCCGCTGACGCCATATGCGGCGGCGCCATTCCACCGCACATGGGGATATAAATAGGACCCACGCTGGTATTGATACCGTCATGGGACCTTTTCTGGGAGCCACGCTACTCACACACAGCAAGAAGGTACGTGTCTTCATTTACAGCATTATGCCCTAGATACTGGGCTGTTCTTTGTTCATATGATTAATTTGCCTCTGTTCACACAGATTATACCAGGTCGACGGCTTGTTTCAAGCCTTCCTGGCGTACCTCTGCAATGAACAACTAGAGGCCTTTTCAATTAGTATTAAGGTAAATGGCCTGTTTGAATGGGCTGCAGGGCCCTCTATGTTATTGTTGGACCTTGCAGTATTTCCGTTCTTAACCATGGCTGACCTTTCTCCTTCTATGTCATTGATAGATATAGAGTATATCCAATGCTGGTTTTTTTTCATGTACCCGTTGATTGCTGTGCTGTGATCTCCAGGCTCCCAGACCACGCACCTATTATCTTACCAACATGTAAGCCAACAAAATAATTTTCCTTGGTTATACCATACTTAATTACTGAAAGCAGGTCTGTTCTCAGACACTTCTCTCTATAAAGATCTTTAACGACTTTTTTCTTTATATATATTTTTTTAAGGCTGGATTAGCATATACAACGTATGCTGTACTTTATCGACACTATAACTATTTTTGAAATGTATTTGTTAAATATATACTCATGAATTGTTTACATTATTTCTTAGATTAAAATAAAAATCTCCCCACGTCCCTGAAGAAGCCTAGGTCAGGCGAAACATGTAGGACTGCTATGTTGGTGACTTATAAGGACAGAGTGCACTGCGCTGTACTCCCCCTTATTTTTATAAGTGCTATGTAATTTATGAATACATTTGATATACTTTTTACAATTTTCTTTTTCTCTTTTCTTCTACTAATTTGTATAATCTGTACAAGCACCGCTATAGTCCCACGCACCCCCCCCCCCATATATGGGGTTTTCACAAAAATATATATATAATGTTTGGGGGTTCTGAGTAATTTTCTAGCAAAAAAAATATGATTTTTACAAGAAGAAGAGAAGTGCCAGAATAGGCCCGGTATTGAGGTGGCTAATATGTAGCAGAATACAAATTTGGTCTAAATTGGTCTAAATTGATGAAGAATTTTTTTTTATTTTTTTGGGATAACAGAAAGTAATTAAGTTATTTTGTTTATAGCGCAAAAAAAATGCAGAGGTGATCAAATAGCACCAATAGAAAAAAAAAAACTGTGAGAAAAAAATGACAAATTTTATTTGGGTACAGCGTCGCACGACCGCACAATTGTCAGTTAAAGGAACGCAGTGCCGTATCGCAAAAAATGGCCTGGTCAGGAAGGGGGTAAAACCTTCCAAGGCTGAAGTGGTTAAGTAATAAAGTAAAACCTATATCTGAAGGTAAAAACATCTGTAAGGCTCCATGTACACAGAAGCTCAAAAACGGTCGTTTTTAAAGCAGCAGAAAAAGCTAGCTTTTATCAGCGTTTTTTTACTAGCGTTTATTAGCGTTTTTCAGTGTAGCGTTTTTTAGCTTTTTTTTTTTTCCAATGGATCAAAAAACGCTAAAAAACGCTCGCGGCCAGCGTTTTTGAGCATTTATGAGCGTTTTGCGTTTTTTTTCTGCCAAAAAACGTCACTTTGAACGCGAATTTCTTGTGTTCAGAAAAAAGCCCATTAACTCCACTGTTTATTAAAGCTAAAAAACTTTATGTGTACATGAACACATGAACAGGCTAACATAGAGTGCAGTTAATGGGCTTTTTAAAAAAACGTCAAAACGCCAATAAACTGCAGTTTATCAGCTTCTGTGTATATGGAGCCTAAGGGGTTTTGTTGCCCCTAACTTAACTCGCTGTACCCAGGAAATGTCATCAACAAAGATCTGGCATTTTCTAACCATACCAACTTTTAACTTCAAGTCAACAAAAAAGTTTGGAGCGTAACAAGGCAGATATAAAATGAGTTTGTATTATATGTATTATGTGACCCAGCTTTACTTATGAAGACAGTGTTGATTTGGACCTTTGTGTACCAGAATAACACATTTTCTACCCCCATATTATACATTTTGTTTAATAAAAACAAACATGCCATGTATATATATATATATATATATATATATATATTTATTATTTTTTTTCCTACACAGCCTCTGTAATCTAATCAGATACCTTATCCAACATCAAACCACACATTTGCCATGACCTGCCACCATTGGTTGTCTGAAGCAGAATTTGACAGCCTATGAACCACTAGACTCACAGGAGTCAACTGACAGGAATGATGACCAACAATGTGAAGAATACAATGACAATAGATGTCTGCAATTGTTCCTGCCACCTTAGCAGAAACCAGTGGACATATAGTAACTCTATAGCAAGTTTACAATTTTGGCCATATTTGGTAAAAACAGAAAGGCTGCAAGTGCAACTTGGCTGTCTGCATCAATGCTGCAGATCACAGTATATCATAGATGATCAATGGCAGTTTAAAAAGCTTTCCAGCAGAGGTGAAAGCTGGAGCTCAGAGGCATGCTGAGACCATCACTGCAGAAGAGAAAATTAACCATTAATTTTGAATCATCTGTAAAATTTAAGTGATCAATCTGATAATCATAACAAAGTACTTAAGCAGGCATGCATCACAAAGAGGCAGAAACAGAAAAATGCATTGGAATTGTATGTGCAAACTAGAAAAGAATAAAAGAGCAGCTAGATATTTTAAAACACCCAAACCGTAAAACTTTAGACTCGTTATATCGATCAAGCAACACTCATAATATTCTTAGTGATAAGTATGGATGATGCAGTTATTCACCTCGGCTCTGTTGTCTGTTGACTATGCCTCCCAGTGTCCAACGCCGGTCCAATCGCCGTAGATGAGCCTTGCGTCTCTTAGTTACTAACAGAGGAGATGAATGGAAACATGAGGTGACAAACAAAGGAAAAACATGATAGAAGTATGCAAATAATAAACAAAAGAACAAATTACATGAAAAATGGTAAATATGGCAATATTAGTGACAGGTTAAAATATGGAAGTTGTATTTTCACACGGGTATAGGGTGATGAACAGATGGTTTAAGAGGGACAAAGATCCTGGCTACAGGGAAAGAACATTACAAACATTATTTGACAACAGCACATACATGGCTTGAGATGGTGTAAGAATGATATTACATGTATGCCCATCCTTGGTTTAGAGATAAAACACATCATGCATGATATAAAGAAATACAATTAGGTTGATAATGTAGTGAATGAAATTTGGGAGGACTAATCCAACAAAAGGCAACTATTGCCCAAACCTCTCCTACAAAGTGTGGTCAGTGACCAAAGGGAAATTGTTATATTTTTGCTGCACCACAAAATAGTTAGATAAAGGAATCTCAAGAAAGAAAATACCCATCTCACCTGTCTCCAATGAGAGTTGCTATTAGCTAGGGTTGCACTGATACCGATACTGGTATCAGTGTGGATACTAAGCATTTGCACGAGTATCGGTACTCGTGCAAATGCGCCGATACCTAAAACCGATACCTTCAGGTTCGGCTCTTTCATCTGACAGACAGGCAGTCATTAGTTGTTAAGGAGCAGCGATGTGTTTTTCCTCCTCAGCGGGCGGCTGTGGGGTGACAGATCTGCCTGCCTGGTGAGTAATGTGTCCTGCACTGAGCCAGGCTTTGCTGCTGCAGAACTTCTTGGAGGGGGAAGGCAGGTCTGCTGGGTGCAGTGATTGGCAGTGTGGGTTCTCAAATATCCCCCTTCCCCTCCCCCTCTCTGCCCAAAACAATAACCCCCAGCCCTTCCCCTCCACCCTAAACAATAACCCCCTCTTCGCCCAAAACAATAACACTCCTCCCCATCCTAAACAATAACCCCCTCTCCACCCTAAACAATAACCCACCTCTACACCCTAAACAATAACCCACCTCTACAACCTAAACAATAACCCACCTACCACCTCTCTGCTCAAAACAATAACCCCCCTCCCCACCCTAAACAATAACCTCCTCTTCACCCTAAACAATAACCCCCCTCCCCACCTCTCCACCCTAAACAATAACCCCCCTCCCCACCCTAAGCAATAACCTCCTCTCCACCCTAAATAACCCCCTCCCCGCCTCTCCACCCTAAACAATAACACCCCTTCCCGCCTCTCCACCCTAAACAATAACCCCCCTCCCCACCTCTCCACCCTAAACAATAACCCCCCTCCCCACCCTAAGCAATAACCTCCTCTCCACCCTAAATAACCCCCTCCCCGCCTCTCCACCCTAAACAATAACACCCCTTCCCGCCTCTCCACCCTAAACAATAACACCCCTCCCCGCCTCTCCACCCTAAACAATAACACCCCTCCGGACCTCTCCAAAAAAAAGTTCAAGTTATAAAAATTTAAATAAATGAAATAATGTAAAAATAGGTATCGTAATCGGTATCGGAAAAGTATTGAGGAAAAGTATTGTTACTTGTACTCGGTTTTAAAAAACTGGTATCGGTGCAACCCTACTATTAGCCAACTCATGGGTTTCATACAGGACAATAAAGTGAATGTCATCTTGTGCATATGGGTATCTTTACATCAAGTGAAACTGAAAAGTTGCATTGAGACAGAGGCAGTTCTGTTAATCTAGAAAGTAGTGGGTAGGACTAGGTGTCCCCAGCTGCTGACTTATGAGCTACAGGCTTGTAAAATAGCAGTGACAATGCTGATAGCCATGTCCCCCATGTCCCCCTTCATATCCTACTGTGGTGAAGGTAGGTACAACCTTTATTAGTGTGACAATGCTACCCTGAATTCAGCAGCAGTGCAGCAGCACTGTCGCCACATCACAGGAAGCTGCAAGAGGTGGACACTGATGCAAAAATAGGATTTTTTTGTACTCACCGTAAAATCCTTTTCTCTGTCATCCATGGACGGACACAGCTCCTTAAATCTTGACATGTGGGTTATGTTCCTGTTCATAGTAGAGGACTAGGCAGAACATGTTAGTTATCTTAAAACATGTAACTTTAACAGAGTTGAACAGCTCCGCCCAGGGGGCGGTCCCTCCGTACATAACCCTCCACCCTGCAATCAGCAGCCTCAGTTCGTAGAAAAGCAGTACAAACTAAACAAGGAGGGGTGGGTGCTGTGTCCGTCCATGAACGATAGAGAAAACGATTTTACAGTGAGTACAAAAAAATCCTATTTTCTCTTTTCGTCCATGGACGGACACAGCTCCTTAAATCTTGACATGTGGGATGTCCCCAAGTAGTGTCAGAAAAAACGAGGGGTGGGAACAGCAATCAAAAGAAGACTTAACTTCACCCCAAACAAACAGAGCTCCTCAACGGAGGAATTGCAACCTCAAACAGCCGCCTGCAAAACCTTGCGGCCAAAGGAAGCATCCGAAGATGCACTCACATCAACCTTGTAAAACTTTGAGAAAGTGTGAACAGACGACCAGTTCGCCCCTAATAGTGCTTAAGGCAAGTTTCAGCTCCACTCCGCGCTGTAAAAACAGCAAGATCCGAGAAAACTGAACATACCCGTGGGCGCCAGGCCATCTCTTCACACATAGAGATGTAGGCCTTCCAAGTGCAATGGTAGGACGTCCGGGAAGAAGATTTCCGGGCCCTCAACATGGAGGAGATTACCGAATCTGACAGACCACGGTCCCTTAGTACCAGGCTTTCAATAGCCATGCCGTTAAAGCCAGCGACTGTAAAACAGGATGAAGCACGGGACCTTGAGACAGAAGGTTCCCCCGCATTGGCAGCCGCTAGGGAGCGTCAGCTACCAGTCTCACGAGGTCGGCGTACCAGGGACGCCGGGACCAGTCTGGGGCGATTAGAAGCACCAGAATCCCCTCGGCCTCCACTCTGCGGAGCAGACGAGGAAGCAATTTTTATTGGGGGAAAGGCATAAATCAGCCGATATTGACCCCATGGAGTCACCAACACATCCGACGCGTCTGCCCAAGGATCCCAGGACTTGGCCACAAACCTCGACACCTTGCGATTGAGTCGAGAGGCCAGGAGATCCACAACTGGTGTGCCCCATTTCTGACAAAGTAATGGAAACACCTCCGGGTGTAACGACCATTCCCCTTGGTCCAGCATCTTGCGATTTAGATAGTCCGCCTGCCAGTTTTCTACACCCGGATGTAAACCAATAGAGCCGGCACGCTCCTTTCGGCCCAACTTAGGATGTGAGCAACTTCCGACGCTCCGACCGAGCTCAATGTTCCTCCCTGATGGTTGACATAAGCCACCGCCGTGGCGTTGTCCGACTAGATCTTGACCAGACACCCTTGAAGACTCTGCGACCACTTGGAGAGGCACAGTCTGATCGCTCAAAGTTCGCCAAACTGGGAGGCTGGCGTCTGTTGTGATCACAGTCCCATGGAAAGAAAGGAACGACCTCCCGGACTGAAGAGCCAGGGATATCTGCCACCCTCTCAGAGAAGCCTTGACCAGGTGACTTACCTGAATCCAGAGACCATGGAGATCTGTTCCATTTGGACAGGATCTCCTCCTGCAATACTCGAGTGTGGAATTGGACATACGGTACTGCCTCGAAGGAGGCCACCATGAGGCCCAGAACTCGCATGCAAAAATGGAGAGACGACCATTTGCGGGATGCTAACAATTTCACCATTGACTGGAGCGTCTGCAACTGCTCCAAAGGAAGGAAGACCTTCGCCTACGAGGAGTCCAGGATCAAGCCTAGGTACTCCAGATGCTGAGTCGGTACCAACACCGACTTCTGTATGTTCAGTACCCAACCAATTTCCCGGAGGGTCTGACTGGCTATAAACATGTCCTCCTCTAATTCTGAGCCAGAAGCAGCTCTCAGAAGAAGATCGTCCAAGTAGGCCATGATAGCAATGCCTCGCTGTCTCAGCAAAGCCAGATCGGGGGGAGGACTTGGTTAAAAACTCTTGGTGCAGATGCTATTGCAGACATGCAAGTATGCGTCCTTGATGTCCAGGGACGCCAGAAATTCCCCCGGACAAATGGATTCCATCCTGAACATTCGCACCCTCACAAAGGTATTGAGGGCCCAAGGTTCAAGATTGGACATACACCGTCCTTCCTTGGGACTACCAACAGATTCGAATAGAATCCCTGAAACCTTTCCAACAGGGGCACAGGTAAAATTACTCCGCACCTGAGCAAGTCTTGTACTGCTCCCATCAAAGCAGACCGACGAGCCGGAAGGAGAGGAAGATTTCAGGGAAAGATCCGTTTGGTGGACAAGAAGAAACTCTATCTTGTACCCCGAAGTGACCACCTCGCAGACCCACTGGTCAGAGAGCAGGGAGGTCCACCGAGCTGCAAACTCGCTAAGCCGTCCCCCCACCCCTGAGTCGGGCGGGGGAAAATTTTCATGCGGTAGCAGGCTTGTTAGGCTTACTCTCCCAGGGACGCTTCTGTCCCAAAAGCTGGAGCCTTGTCAGTCTGGGAGGATCTGCCGGCTGACCCAGAATGACGAAAATACCGCTTCTGCGCAAAAAAGGAGGGCCCCAGCCAATGGCGCAGCTCCTTCCCCTTAGAGGACTGCGGGAGAAGTGTGCTCTTACCTCCAGTGACATCCTTAATAATGTCGTCCAGCTAGGTACCAAAGCCCTGTACCATTTGGTCTTTTTACATACACACACTGTGTCTGTTTTTACTGTGGCGCCGAAGGCACACATGTCTTTGGAGTGTGGGAGGAAACCGGAGTACTCCAGGCAGACGGTGTCAGGGTCTGAGTTCGACCGGTGACTCTCTTGCTGCCAGGTGAGGGAGTTAACCACTACACCACTGTGCCGCCCCCCATTCAGTGAGACACCAAAGCCGCAGCCAATATAGGTAGCCAATATAGGTCGCAACGCTGACCCCAGCATGGTGAACCTGGAGCGGTTCACTGGTTCGGACCTCCTATCAGTAGGGTCCTTAAAGGCAGGGGTTCCCTCTACCGGGAGAGTGGTTACTTTATGTAGCCGAGAGACCGAGGTGTCCACGATCGGAGGAGAGGCCCATATTTTTTTTTTTAAAAGACACTCCCCAAAAGGATAACAGACCGCCATATGCTGAGGGACCACAAAGGACCTCTGCGGCCGTTCCCATTCCTTATCTATGAACTAGAAGAAAGTGACATAAGGAAAAAAAACTTTCACAAAGCAGTCAGATTTGTGTGACCCAAAGGAGACAGACTCCTCTGCGGAAGTCCCAGCTGCATCTACCAGCTTGGGAGTGTCCCTCACAGCATGAAGAAGTGCACTCGCAAGTGCCCTGTCTTGCACTCCCCAGAATATGGCAGGGGGAGGGGCGCTTTTTTACCCCCCTTACATCCTTACGCCGTTTCTACCCTGGCAACAAATGATTCCAGGACTGTCGACAGCGTATCCATGGAAACCGCAGGAGCAGGGGCACCGTTAGCTGTCTCCGGCAATTTAGGGGAAGAAAGGTCACATACTGACCCCATTAACACCCACTGACAGCACTCAGGGACCAAGTGAAAAACGCTTAAGAAGTCCGCCCTCCTTGCTGCACTGACCGGGGGGGGGTAACCCAGGGGGACTCACCACCCAGAGGGAGACCGCTTAGCACCGCTGCACGCCCTCCTTGTACACACAACGTGTGTGCGAGGAAGAAAACTGTGAGGAAGAAAACTGAGGAGAATGAGCTGTGCACCGTCCAGAAAGCCAGTGCTAGAGGCTAAAGACCACTCCAAAATGGCCGCCAGACACCTCAGATAAAAAGGGCGCGGACCACAGGAAAATGGCCACCCGTAATACCGACCTGCGCCAAAGCACGGCCACGACAAAATGGCCGCCAATGGAAATTCTAATAGAGAAAGCAGGCACACTAAATATGGTGTCGGCGCCGCAAAGAATGGCGCTCGACCCCACGGAATGTGGACGAGAAGGCCGTGCAGAGACTTCCCAGGAGACAGACCCCCCTCACAGAAAGCAGACCCGGCGCCCCACGGTCCCCCACAGGGACTCGGAGCCTCCCCACAGGTACACCCCGGTCGCAGCGGGCCCTAGGGCAGGAGGGGAAAGGGCGACAGAGAGCAGGGAAAGGGAGGACAGGAGAACCCCTTAATCCCGGGAATGCCCAGCTGTTCCATCCTGCCGAGAAAGGAGGAACCGTACTTACCCGTCCTTGCGAGGACATGCTGGTGCGTCCCTGACAGACCCACAACCGATACAGAGTAGCTGTCGGCCCGGTCCACTGTGAGTGAGACAGCAATCAGCCCAGTCATATGTGGACCCCGGACCATGTGCTCACCGGCCACCCCTGGAGCCATGGGGTACGTCGTGGCAGAACCAGCGCGAAGCTAAGGACTGGCACGCTCGATGGCCGGAACTGGGAAGACTACAAGGATCTATAATATCCAGCCTGTCGCCCAGCCGGCAGTTGATAGAAGATATCACAAAAAAATAAAAATAAAATAAAAAATTCTTCAGGACTCTGGGCCCAAAGGGAGCCACGTCCTTCTCCTCTGCTAGGCAGAAAAAAACTGAGGCTGCTGACTGCAGGGTGGAGGGTTATGTACAGAGGGACCGCCCCCCTGGGCGGGGCTGTTCAACTCTGTTAAAGTTACATGTTTTAAGATAACTAACATGTTCTGCCTAGTCCTCTCCTATGAACAGGAACATAATCCACATGTCAAGATTTAAGGAGCTGTGTCCGTCCATGGACGAAAAGAGAAATAATATTCTACCTAGTCATAGTGAGCTATGATTAAGCGCTAAGCAAGCGTGAAACGCATTAGCTCGTGATGCTGTTCGCCCACATTTGTATCTTGGAGTTTCTTTTATGAGAAAGCTACAATAAAGGTGATTTAAAACTCGATGTGTGTCCAACTTGGATTTTCTTTGCAACTTGAAACCTGTGATGGACAGGGCCAGCACCTGGCGGTGTGTCAGTGGAGGCGGAATCAAGGGACCGACCTTGAGAGGTGTTTGCTTCTATTAAGATACTTCCTTTAAAAAAGGCCAGCAGGAATAGGTATCACTAACATGTTTTGTGCTGGGCACATCACTTTCTCAAACTGCAGTGCAGTGCTTAGTGTGAGATGTATCAGAAGAATACCTGTTCTTACTGGCTATTATAAGAAAATCATATTATTTGGCATTTCTGTGTGTAATGGTATCACTGTACCAAAATCCCATTAGTGGTACCACTGATTGCTTGCCAGCACCTGAGATGTAGCTATGGAATATTGAACCTGATCTCACCTAAAACGTAAAATTTTGGCATTTGAGAGCATTTGCATGGGGTTGAAGGGAAAGCTTACACGTGCTGCAGCACATATTGTCTTTCTGATTGGAGTCTTTACTTCCACCAAAAATGAACTGGTACAAAAAATACCAGCTATAGATAAAACTATGTTAAAAATTCAGACAGCTAATCAAACCTTTAAATAGCCTACAAGACACCCAGCTAAATGCATTATAATCCCTTTCTTAATGTATTTACAAACTTTTCAGTCTAGGAAACCTATCTTCATAAACTAAAAAAAAAAAATATTGAGAAAGAAAGCCAACTGTATAGTCAATGACTGGAACCTATAGCCACATCCCTAAATAGAGAAAGAAAAACAAAGGAGATGCCCCCTGGGACTTTAGAGGCATAGGTTGGAAACCAGAAAGATGCTTAAAGAAGTATAATAAAAAGTACAAATTTTTATTGATAAAAACCATCTAACAATAGAAGAGAAGATCAAATTTACTATACATGAATGGTAATCATATATGGATAATATACAGCTGAATTCTATGACACACGGTTAATCTCACAGTAAGAGGTCCTAACCGCAAAGGAAAATCCCAACATGTTTCGGAATATACATTTAATTCCTTCTTCAGGGGACGGTCAGAAAAAGTTGTGCCATTGACAGATTTAAAAACACAACGTGGAGCATGAGGTTAGAGCTCTCCAAATTGTCCCATTGCATCTGAGCTCTGCGAACAAAAGGGGGGAATACCCCTAAAGGCAGAGTGGCAGAGTTTAAGTCCAAAAAATAAACTCCACAATAATTGAAGACAGACAAGATGAAAAGGATATAGAAGATATGAATAATACTGCTCAAGCTGTGCAGGCGCTCACAAGGATCATTTGTCTGAAGATGGCCTTGCAGCACAGCATTAAGATGTATGTCCGGTCATCAAGGGAGACACTCACAAGTTCAGTAAGAAGGAACTAAATGTATATTTCGAAACATGTACTGTGAGATTAACCGTGTGTCATAGAATTCAGCTGTATATTATCCATATATGATTACCATTCATGTATAGTTTGTACTTTTTATTTTACTTCTTATTTTTATTTTTTTTAAAGTCTTTTTTTCGTTTATATAACGAAAAAATAAAAAACCCCAATGGTGACCAAATACCACCAAAAGCAAGCTCTAAAATAAGTATTTCACAAAACAAATATGTAGGCCAGCTTTACTGACCTCCTTTTTAAAATTGCAAGATTATACACTCTTTCGTCAACACTTTTGAGTCTTTGGTCTGAAGCAAGTATACAGCAAGTGAAGTCTCAACTGATAAGTGACTAAATTATTTTACTTCTTTACGCATCTTTCTGGTTTCCAACCTATGCCTATAAAGTCCCAGGGGGCATCTCCTTTGTTTTTCTATCTTCATAAACTAAGCCTTTGGCCAAAGCAACATTTCTGACTTCTTTTCCTCCCAATGCTTTAAGTAAACTAATGATACGTTTGTTTTCTGATTCAAAATAGTTGTCATACACTACCATGAGCAGAATTTTCTCCTACTGATTTTTTTCCCTTCACATCTGTAATATCAACAAATACTGAGTGCACATATGTGGGGTGGGGTTGGTGGAACTCAAATGAATTACTGGACTCCACCATCTACTGTAGTTACAGCTGGCTCCTAACCTCTTCCTTGCACTACAGAAATATAAAAGAGCAGTCCACTTAAAACTATTATTATTTCAGATACTGGACAAAAAGAAAATACAAGTCTGTTTTGTCAGGCTTTGGGCTTTTATCAATAACATTGGCTTGAGAAGCTTCTGAGATCATTCACAATTAACTGACAGGTGAATCTAACCTGCAGCTGACCTCCTTCAGACATGTATTTCCCCTTTTCAAGGGGGTTTTGAATTTCCATTGACCTGTATGGGAATGCAAAACCTGCTTGATGTGAACAAAAGCACATATCCACTGACCCTAAATACATTTTTGGTCCTTTTTTTGTGAGACCTCTCTAATTGAGGTTTGCAAATCTGCATACCCCTCTGCAGGCAAGGGGGGTTTGCCTTTGCTGTTGCATTTGAATTTATTTTTTATAATGGAGAGTGAAACAGTTGGAGAACAGAAGGAATAAAACTTCAAGGTGTACAGAAAGAAAAGGGGAAAATATGGTGGGGATATTTTACTGCTGGAGTCTCCATGACATCATAATAGCCGATATGGTGATTAAGACCAGCAGACCCCATCAATATTCAATATTTATTTTTATTTTGGGCAGAGTTTAAGATAGATGGGTCAATCTTACATAATACTGGTCTACTATAGAGCTTTTGGCGTAAACACAAAAACTATTTGAAAATATTTTTGAAAAATTAACTCTTTAACATTTACATTTTTGTACTAGATTACTCTAACTTTTTAAACTCTTAACCTACAAAGAGTTCACAAAACATTTCTGAAGTACTGAGGGGCAAAGAAGCAAAATTACCTAAAGTGGATCTAGACGGTGGGGGTCAGGGGTCTCTCACAGGCATGTGATTGTTATTAAATCCAGCCAAAACTTTGAGTTGCTGTTATCCAATGCCTATGTGTACAGTAGGTGCCGCCGATATTGACATCCTATGAGCTCCGTCGCGAGAGCCAGCGCCGAGCTGTCTCGTCATCGGGAAAGGAAAAAATGTTCCTTTCACGATGAGCGACACGCATTGCCGATAGGCGGGGATCCGACGCGGATTCCCGCCAATACCGGGAACTGCGTTTGGTATGAATCCTGAGCGGGAACTCCACGCCAATTTTTAAAGAAGAAACCGGCGTGGGTTCCACCTCCAGGGGCATACCAGGCCCTTGGGTCTGGTCTGGATTTGAAGGGGAACCCTACGCCGAAAAAACGGCGTGGGGGTCCCCCTCAAGGTCCAAACCAGACCCTTATCCGAGCACGCAACCTGGCAGGCCGCAGGGGAAGAGGGGGGGACGATAGCGCCCCCCCTCCCTCCTGAACCGTACCAGGCCACATGCCCTCAACATGGGGGGTTTGGTGCTCTGGGGCGACCTGCGGCCCCCCCACCCCAGAGCACCCTGCCCCCATGTTGATGAGGACAGGGCCTCTTCCCGACAATCCTGGCCGTTTGTTGTCGGGGTCTGCGGGCGGGGGGCTTATCGGAATCCGGGAGCACCCTTTAATAAGGGAGCCCCCAGATACCGGCCCCCCCACCCTATGTGAATGAGTATGGGGTACATCGTACCCCTACCCATTCACCTGGTGGAAAATAAATGGAAATGAAAACACAACACAGTTTTTAAAAGTATTTTATTGCACCGCTCCGGAGGTCTTCTTCCGACTTCAGGGGTCTCCGGTGTCGTCGCCGCGTTCTCCGGTTCTTTCTTCTGCCGGGCCTCCGCTAACTTCTTTTTAGCTCTTTTGCTAACGGAGGCCGGTCTTCTCCGTCATCTTCTTCTTCTCCCGCTCTCCGGTTCTTCTCCCGCTCTCTGGTGTCGTCGCCGCGTTCTCCGGTTCTTTCTTCCGCCGGGCCTCCGCTAACTTCTTTTTAGCTCTTTTGCTAGCAGAGGCCCGGTCTTCTCCGTCGAGGCCTTCTTCCCTCTTCTCCTCCTCGATGTTGACTCGTCGCTTCCTCTCGCAGTAATGGTAAATCTTCGGTCCGCAGAGATTAATCTATTCTTCACATGACGTCACAGTCACATGCTCCGGGGCACATGTGCCCTGGAGCATGTGACTGTGACGTCATGTGCACATGTGCCCTGGAGCATGTGACTGTGACGTCATGTGCACATGTGCCCCGGAGCATGTGACTGTGATGTCATGTGAAGAATAGATTAATCTCTGCGGACCGAAGATTTACCATTACTGCGAGAGGAAGCGACGAGTCAACATCGAGAAGGAGAAGAGGGAAGAAGACGCCGATGGCGACGACGGAGAAGACCGGGCCTCTGCTAGCAAAAGAGCTAAAAAGAAGTTAGCGGAGGCCCGGCGGAAGAAAGAACCGGAGAACGCGGCGACGACACCGGAGAGCGGGAGAAGAACCGGAGAGCAGGAGAAGAAGAAGAAGACGACGGAGAAGACCGGGCCTCCATTAGCAAAAGAGCTAAAAAGAAGTTAGCGGAGGCCCGGCAGAAGAAAGAACCGGAGAACGCGGCGACGACACCGGAGACCCCCGAAGTCGGAAGAAGACCTCCGGAGCGGTGCAATAAAATACTTTTAAAAACTGTGTTGTGTTTTTATTCCCATTTATTTTCCACCAGGTGAATGGGTAGGGGTACGATGTACCCCATACTCATTCACATAGGGTGGGGGGGCCGGTATCTGGGGGCCCCCTTATTAAAGGGGGCTCCCTGATTCCGATAAGCCCCCCGCCCGCAGACCCCGACAACCAACGGCCAGGGTTGTCGGGAAGAGGCCCTGTCCTCATCAACATGGGGGCAGGGTGCTCTGGGGTGGGGGGGCCGCAGGTCGCCCCCCTGCCCCAGAGCACCAAACCCCCCATGTTGAGGGCATGTGGCCTGTTACGGTTCAGGAGGGAGGGGGGCCGCTATCGTCCCCCCCTCTTCCCCTGCGGCCTGCCAGGTTGCGTGCTCGGATAAGGGTCTGGTTTGGATCTTGAGGGGGACCCCCACGCCGTTTTTTCGGCGTAGGGTTCCCCTTCAAATCCAGACCAGACCCAAGGGCCTGGTATGCCCCTGGAGGGGAACCCACGCCGCTTTTTTCTTTAAAAATTGGCGTGGAGTTCCCGCTCAGGATTCATACCAAACGCAGTGCCTGGTATTGGCGGGAATCCGCGTCGGATCCCCGCTCAATACAGTGTCGCGTCTCCTCGCCATTGCAGCGAGCGCGACACGTGTCGCCACCCTGCTGCCGACATCTCGGCACTCCTGTCGCCGAGAATCTCGGCGATGGGAGCGCGATAGAAAACACAATATCGGCGGCACCTACTGTAGCTTTACTATCTTTAACATTATCAAGTAAAAAGTTTGGGGTTAGTAAAAAAACAGTCACCTCCATGCTGCAGCATCCATGTGACACTGCAGCTGTCTCACGCCGGCTCTAAGACTAAAGCCTCGTACACAGGATCGGATATCCTATGGATTCTAATCCGATGGTTTTTTCCATCGGAAATCCGATGAAGCTGACTTCCATCAGTCTTGCCTACACACCATCAGTCAAAAAACCGACCGTTCCAAACGCGGTGACGTAAAACACTCCGATGAGCCGACAAAAATTAAGTTTAATGCTTCTGAGCATGCGTCGACTTGATTCTGAGCATGCGTGGGTTTTTTATCCGATGGATTTGCCCATAGACGATCGGAATTTGCTATCGGTTTTTGATCCATCAGAAAAATTTAAAACATGTTCTATTTTTTAAAACCAATGGAAAAAAGACTGATGGGTCCCATACACGATCGGTTTGTCCGATGAAAAAAGTCCATCGGACTGTTTTCATTGGTAAAACTGATCGTGTGTACAGGGCTTAAGAGTTGAATTATCTGCTGACCACTTACCAGTTAGCCCTCAGAGTGCTCGCAGTGGACACCAGCGACTGCCACTTACTGAACTCCGCTTTACTCCTCCAGTCCTCACTGAAGTTCTGAAAGGTGGAGCCAGCTGTCAATCAGTCATCAGGAACGATCCAGACAATATTGTCGGGATCCTTTTCAAGCTTGGTGTGGCTTTGCTCTGTTGGCTTATAGTGGGCGCTTGCTATCAGCTGACGCTGGGTCACAGGAGAACATTAGTAATTTTATTCTTGTGACCAAAAAGAAAAGCACAGCCAAAAAAATGTTTGGTTATACTTCTCTTTTAACAAAGAGGCAATTTGAAATTTCATTTTGTTCATATTCATACAAATCCCAGTTAAATTATTATAATGGCATGAATGTTTGGCCTTTTAGAAATAATACTAAAGAGATGAGAAAAACTGACATTGTCCAGGCAATATCTCAGTGTTCTGCTGAGTCACTGAAACAAGACCTACAGTAGTCTGCCAAGTAAGAATACAAATGAAGACAGGCTGCAATTTTTCTTTAAACTAATGCTGTAAATATGAAAATACAATGTAAATCGTATTGTTCTAAGCACTGTTATACCATGAAAATAATATATTGATTTAAGATGTTCTACAAATGATGCACACCACATTTTCTTAAAAACATCAATATGAAAAAAGTTAAAAAATAAAATAAAATAAAGAAAGGAAGAAAGAAAGGCTCAGAATATTTGAGACATTCAGTAACACAGTAGTGGTGTGTATTGTGATGTTCAGCTGTAAACTGTTTAGTACTGCTTATGTTAAATTACTTCAAAAGAAAATGTAACTCTCATATATTAAAGCTTGGAGGGGCAGAGATTAAACACATTTTAACCTGGCACGATGTTAAAGAGCATTACCTTGGTTCATAGCAGGTTTGTAGCTATACGTAAACACCATGTAGTGTTTATCTATTGGTGAATGACTATAACGCTCAAGTCTACTCTGCTGGAAATTCACTACAAGGAATAAAGATTGACTTGAACATGGGAAAGGCAACCACAATCAAATGCTAAATGATACTGAACAGAATACACTTACCATCACCAGATTTAGATGTGTGGATTTCAGAATCGTCTTTAGACCCACTCTGGCAGTCTAAATAGGTAGCAGGGACCCAGCCTTGTTCTTCTGCTGTGCTAACAAACCACCAGCCTGAAGACAGAAAAGTAGAGGCAGTGAAAACTATTATTTTTGGCAGTATTTAATCACCACAGTTTTTTTTTTTTTTTTTGATAAATAAATGAAAAAAGGCCAAAAATTTGGACAACAAAAACATTTTTTTTCCTAATTTCTGTTAGAAAATTTTGCAAATAAAATAATCATTCTTCATAACTTTAGCCCAAATGTATTATGGTACGTTTCTTTGGTAAAAATAACCCAAATTAATGTATAGTATTTAGTCTGTAGGAAAGTTATAGAGTCTACAAACCACGGTATATATATATATTTGAAAATTGATCAGTCCTGATGTACTGACGGCCTATCTGATTTCTTGAGGCCCTAAAATGTCAGGACAGTACAAATATCCCCCAAATGACCCTTTTTTGGAAAAAAGACAGTCCAAGGTATTTAATAAGAGGCATGGTGAGTTTTTTGAAGTTGTAATTTCTTTGTCGCTATTTTTTTAAATGAAGACATTAAATACAATTTGGTTTTTTAAATTTATTTTTTTGACTTTTTTTTACCAGAGCAGTACAGTGTCATTATATGACCGGGGTGGCAGTGATAAGGGATACTGACTTAACATTTTTTTCTTTTTTTGCAATTTTTTTCTTTTTTTACATACTGTGACCAGGCAATGCAATGTTACCATAGTGAAAATAGTGGCACTGTACTACTCTGCGAAAGGTATCAGGATTTTTTTTCACACTATGATTGCTTGCAACAGTGATGATCACTGTTATATGCAATCTTTTTTATGAATGGCATTAATTTATTCATAGTGATTGATTGGCCACAGCTATAACAAGGTACAGATGCACTGTGCTTGGCCCTGTCTGTACCACGTCAGCAATGTGACCAATCACAGAGATCATCACAATAGTACACAATAAATGGCTATGAATGAAAGCCATTCATTGTGTACAACTATTATGTGATTGGTCACAGCGATCACATGGTACCAAGGCCGGCCCAGTACAGCGATTGGTCGGTAACACATGATGTGAGACTGGGAGAATGTCATATGACGTCCAGCCGGAACAGCAGTGCTTCTGCCCGCCCATGATCAATGCTTATAAGTGCTACTAAAACGCTCCTAATAGTTTTTTTCAAGCATTTTTTTCTTCATGTTTTGTAAAAATGTAAATAAAACACTAACACTTCTAAAAGCTACAAAAATGCTATTACAACTGGCACAAAAATGCTATTATCAGCTTTTTTCATCAGGCGTTTTTTTCTAGTATTTTTTTGAGCTTATAAAAAACGCTAGTGTGCATGGAGCCTAATGCCGCGTACACACGACCGTTTTTCCTGTCATGCAAAAAAACAAAGTTTTTCTCTGCGTGATTCATCGTGATTCCTCTCAAGCCTGCCTTGCATACACACGTTCAGGAAAAAAAAAACGCTCGAGCAAAGCGCGGTGACGTACAACACGTACAACGGCACTATAAAGGGGAAGTTCCATTCGAATGGCGCCACCCTTTGGGCTGCTTTTGCTGATCTCGTGTTAGTAAAGTTTGGTGAGAGACGATTTGCGCTTTTCAGCCTTGTGCTTTTTGGTCCGTTACAGCGTGACGAATGTGCTATCTCCATTACAAACGCTAGTTTTACAAGAACAAGTGCTCCCGTCTCATACTTGATTCTGAGCGTGCACGTTTTCTTCCCCTCGGAAAAGCATACACACGAGCGGTTTTCGCAACGAGAAAAAGAACGACAGGAAAAACGAGAAAAAATAGAGCAGGTTCTATTTTTTTTGCGGGCAGTTTTCTCGTTGAGAAAACTGCTTTGGAGCATACACACGACAAATCAAAAAAATTGCAGTTTTCTCATCATTAAAAACGGTCGTGTGTACGCGGCATAAGACTTGTGCGGACACCCTCCCCCACCTACACAGTCCTTCACTGGAAAGATCAGTGTGCTGCTGTTTCTCCTCTCCTAGCTCTGAGCTCTTTATGCAGCAGAGACTTATAAAAAAGGGGAAAATGGGATTTTTTAGTACTCACCGTAAAATCCTTTTCTCTGACGTCCATGGACTGACACAGCATCTTCAATCTTGACAAAGTGGGACGTCCCAAAGCAGTGTCAAAGAACGAGGGGTGGGAACAGTATCAAGGAAAAAACCAAACTTCACCCCAAACAAGCAGAGCTCCTCAACGGAGGAGTTGCAACATTAAACAGCCGCCTGCAAAACCTTGCGGCCGAAGGAAGCATCAGAAGATGCAGCCACATCAACCTTATAGAACTTTGAAAAGGTATGTGCGGACGACCAGGTCGCCTCCTTGCACACTTGTGCACACTTGTCGGAAAGCCCAGGAAGCACCAATTGCCCTGGTAGAATGCGCCGTAACTGGAAAGGGAGGCGCCCGCCCCTTAAGGGCATAGGCCTGTATGATGGTCTGCCTGATCCACCGAGAAATGGTGGCAGGCGAAACCGCTTGGCCCTGTTTCGGACCAGACACAGACACAAACAGCGAGACAGACTTGCGAATCGAAGCCATAGCAGACAGGTACACCCGCAGGGCACGTACCACGTCTAACGTGTGGAGTGTAAACTCTCTGGGACGCGACGGACGAGGACATAAGGATGGAAGCACAATGTCCTCATTAAGATGGAAGGCCGAGACCACCTTCGGGAGAAAAGAAGGCTACGGGCGTAGCAGTGCCTTATCCTTATGGAGAACCAAGTATGGCGGTTTGTAAGACAAGGCCGCCAATTCGGAAACCCTTCTGACAGAAGTAATGGCTACCAGAAAAGCCACCTTCTGAGATAAGGTTAAGAGAGGAATCTCTCTGATGTTTTCAAAAGGAGGTGCCTTAAGAACTGAGAGCACCAAATTCAAATCCCAAGGAGGTGGCTTAACAGGGGGGAGCACATGTCAGACCCCCTGTATGAAGGTACTAATCAAAGAATGGCCCGCTAGCGGCCTCTGAAAGAAAATAGCCAAAGCTGAAATCTGACCCGTAATGGTGCTTAAGGCAAGCTTTTGGGTCACAGCACGCTGTAGGAACAGCAAGATTCTGGGAACGGAATACTTTCAATAGCCATGCCGTTAAAGCCAGCGACTGTAAAGCAGGAGGAATATGGGACCTTGAGACAGAAGGTCCTCCCGCATCGGCAGTCACCACAGAACGTCCGCCACTAGGAGCACAAGATCGGCGTACCAAGGACGCCGAGGCCAATCTGGAGCGATGAGGATCACCGGAATCCCCTCGGCCTCCACCCTGCGAAGCAATCGAGGAAGCAGCTTCAATGGAGGATAGGCATAAATCAGCCGATACCGACCCCACGGGGCCACCAACACGTCTGACGCGTCTGCCCAGGGATCCCTGGACCTGGCCACGAATCTCGACACTTTCCGATTGAGTCGAGAGGCCAATAGGTCCACATCCGGCGTGCCCCACCTCCTGCAAAGGAAGTGAAACACCTCCGGATGCAAGGACCATTCCCCCTGGTCCAACATTTGGCGGCTCAGATAGTCCGCCCGCCAGTTGTCCACTCCTGGAATGTAAATGGCCAACAGAGCCAGCACGCTTCTTTTCGCCCACCTTAGAATGTGAGCGACCTCGGACGCCGCAGCTGAGCTCTGAGTTCCCCCCTGATGGTTGACATAAGCCACCGCCATGGCGTTGTCTGATTGGATCCTGACCGAGCGTCCCTGCAGTCTCCTCGACCATGAGGAAAGGCACAGTCTGATTGCCCGGAGTTCCAGGACATTGATTGACAGATGGGACTCGTCCGGGGTCCAGAGTCCTTGGGCTGACAGAACTCCCCAGACTCCGCCCCAGCCCAAAAGACTGGCGTCCGTCGTGATCACAGTCCTCTGGACAGGAAGGAATGACTTCCCCAACCGAAGGGCCGGGGATCTCAGCCACCACTTCAGGGATGCCCTGACCAGGTGACTCACCTGGATCTAACGATCCAGTGATAATGGAGACTTGTTCCAGCAAGATAGGATCTCCTTTTGTAAGACTCAAGTGTGGAATTGGGTGTACGGCACTGCCTCAAAGGAAGCCACCATGAGTCGCAGGACCCTCATGCAAAAACTGAATGACGACCATTTTGCGGGACGTCAGCACCCGTACCGCAGATTGAAGAGTCTGTAATTTTTCTAAGGGTAGAAAAACCCTCGCCTCCGAGGAGTCCAGGATCAATCCTAGGTACTCCAGACGCTGAGTCGGAACCAGGACCGACTTCTGAATGTTCAGCAGCCAGCCGAATTCTCGGAGGGCCTGACTGGTTATCACCACATTTTCCTCTAATTCTGAGCCAGTCTGCTCTTAGAAGGAGATCGTCTAGATAGCCCACGATAGCAATGCCTCGCTGTCTCAACAAAGCTAGAATCGGGGCAAGCACCTTGGCGAAAACTCACGGTGCTGATGCCAACCTGAACGGAAGAGCCACAAACCGATAGTGATCTTCCCCTATCACGAAGCGCAGAAACTTCTGGTGACCCGCGCAGATTGGGACACGCAAGTAGGCGTCCTTGATGTCCAAGGATGCCAGAAAATCCCCCGGGTTGAGCGCAGCAATCACTGAGCGAATGGATTCCATGCGGAATTTCCGAACCTTCACAAAGGCATTTAGGGCCTTGAGATCCAGGATTGGACGGACTCCGTCCTTCTTTGGGACCACAAACAGATTTGAATAAAATCCCTGAAACCTCTTTTTTGACGGTACCGGCACAATTACTCCGCACCTCAGCAAGCCCTGCACTGCCCCTAATAGTGCAGCCCGACGCGTTGGAAGGAGAGAGAGATTTGAGGGAAAAAAATCTGTCTGGTGGCCAGGAAAGGAACTCTATCCTGTACCATGAGGAAACCACCTTGCATACCGGGAGGTCCACCGATCCGCGAACCTGCAAAGTCGTCCCCCCACCCCAGAGTCGGGCGGGGGCAAGACTTCATGCGGTGGCGGGCTTGGTAGCTGACTTGGTTGGCTTACGCACCCAGGGACGTTTCTGTCCCCCAGCAGCACCCTTGTCAGTCCGGGAGAATTTTTCCACGGGATTTGACTGACGAAAAAACATCTTCTGAGTGGGAAAGGAAGGACCCTGCTTACGGTGCGGCTCCTTCGCCTTAGGAGGCTGAGGAAGAAGGGTGCTCTTACCCCCGTGACATTTTTAATAATGTCATCCAGGGAAGTACAAAATAGCCTACCGCCCTTGAAAGGCAAATCCATCAGTAGCTTCTTAGAGACCAGGTCAGCAGACCAGCATTTTACCCAGATTAGGTGACGCAAAATCACTGCAGACACTGAGGCCCTAGAAATTAGGGGAGCAACGTCCACAGTGGCATCGCACACATACACCAGGCCCTGTACCATGTGGTCTGCCAATGTAATGCATTCGGGAGGAAGATTATGCTCCTGCACATACTGTTGCATAATCTTTGCCCATTCCATGAGCGTCTGAGTCACCAGGGTCGCCGCTACAAGAGGCCCATTTTTTAATCAGGCTCTCCTCAAAGGGGTACCTAACCGCCAGACGCTGCGAGACCGCAGAGGTCTTCTGTGGTTTGTCCCAAACCTGGTCTATGAACCTATAAAAAAAAGTGTATAGGGAAAAACCTTTTTAAAAGGCTTTGCTTGAAAAGAACCAAAGGAGACTGACTCCACCACAGTTTCCTCAGCCGCAGCATCAAACTTGAGAGTGTCTTTCACAGCGTCAATGAGTTCACTAACAAGTGTCCTGTCATGTACTGACCCAGAAAAGGAATCTTCCTCACAAGGAATGTCCTGGTCAAAAATATCCAAAACCTGTGCCGCAGCAATGCCCATAT
This sequence comes from Rana muscosa, assembly GCA_029206835.1. Taxonomy (NCBI): domain Eukaryota; kingdom Metazoa; phylum Chordata; class Amphibia; order Anura; family Ranidae; genus Rana; species Rana muscosa. The sequence goes on from CM055123.1 coordinate 201,959,989, forward strand.
CTGAAGATGGTGGGGGGAGAGAGCGCTTAATAGCCCCCTTGCGCTCGCACGCCGCTTCCATCCTGGCAACAAATGATTCCTGGACTGCCGACAACTGTTCCATAGGGACCGCAGGTGCAGCAGCACCGCCAGTTGCTTCTAAAATGAAAGGGGAAGCAGGTGACACTGACTCCATGATACCACCACCCTCTGAGACTTTGTCCATATCAAAGAAAAAGTCCACCCTCCGGCTGCATTGACTGTGGGGGGTTATCCAGGGAACTCACCAACCTTGCTAGGACCGCTCAGTTCCGCTGTCTGTGTTTGTCCTCTACAGCGCGGCTCCCGCGAGTGAACAGTGAGGAGACTGTGAGGAGAATTGCGCCATCCAATCAGCGATAGAGGCCAAACCAGCACAAAAGAGCGTGCGGCTACAAGAAAATGGCAGCCGCAATTACAAATGCGCCACAGGCGGCTACAGCAAGATGGCCGCCAATGCGGTTTTCAATTGTAAGGAAACACACAGTAAAAACATGGCACCGAACGGCGCGCAAGGCCCACGCCGACACAGCTAAAACCCCCACACCTCATGCAGACCCCTGAGGACCCCCACCAGGACAGAGAGACCCCCAGGCACCCCCAGTCAGCGCACCATAGTGTAGGTTACAGAGTAGTAAAAACACAAGGGGGAGACAGGGAAAACCCCCCTACCATAGGAACACACAGTATGTACTCACCTGCTGAGGCAGGGGAACAGTACTTACCCGTCCAGCTAGGACCCACTGGTGTGTTCCTGACAAGCATATCACAGTGCAGTACTGAGTAGCTGTCGGCCAGTCCACCGCGAAAGATACAGCAAAACTGTTCAATCTTCTGTGGACCATGGAGCAAAAAGCTCACCGGCCACCCCTGGAGCCATGGGGTATGTCGTGAACTGATCTCACGCAGAGCGAGGATCAGCACGCTCGATGGTCAGACAGGGAAGACTACGAGGATAGCGAACTACCCAACCTGTTGCCCAGCCAACAGTTGATTGAAGAATCTCAAAAATAAAATAATAAAAGTTCAAAAAAGAACAAAACATTTCTTCAAGAGACTGGCTTCGAAGAGAGCCACGTCCTCTCCTCTGCTAGGCAGAAAAAACTGAGGCTGCTCCGGAGGGACCGCCCCCTGGGCGGGGCTGTTCAGCTCTGGTAAGGGAATGTATGTTAAAACATCTAACATTCTGCCTAGTCTTCTCCTATGAGCAGGAACATAACCCACTTTGTTAAGATTGAAGATGCTGTTCCAGTCCATGGACGGTAAGAGAAAAGGGAATTTACATTGTTTTTATATATGTATATATACACAAATGTTTTGCCTTGCATTTCCATTTTAAACTCAATGGGTTGTTTTTCAAGGTGAGGGTTTACATATACCTTAACTATGGTAGCTCTTACACTCAACCAAAACAGACCTGTGGAAGCTTAGTGCAGCATCAGAATTTGCTGTTTCAAGTTTATCCCTGTATATATAAAGTATTTGCTTCAATCATCCAGAATCGCTTTGGAAAAAGCTAGCATAGCAAGAAAGCCAGACTCAAGTTATTGAAAACAGATCTGCATTGCTGGTTCCTAAGAATAAAACTATTAACATACTGCTCAACATTCATATATAATTAGGAATTGGAAAAATGGCAGAGGATAACATTCAGCTGACACTATTAACAGGGTCTTTATACTTCCGGATACATGAACACACGCAACAAAGAATGTTAAGTATTATTTTGATCAAAATCAATCATTCAGGGTTTGCATCGAAACTCCACTCAATGATAATTGCTCTGTTTCATACTGATATAGTAAACAACTATAGGAGCCACTAAGCATAAAGTGTAAAACATTTCATATTCCTGACATGTAAGTCAAAAAGGTATCCTGTTCTCTTTTCTTTGCTTCCCTTGTGTGAAATACCTGGTGATCCTACCCATCCCCCTTCTTTCCTATTTCAAACTGACCACGCCAGTTTTCCACTTGAGCACAGCCTGCCTGTACTCCAGTGGTCAGACCTGTGCTGACACACACCCCTCCTGCATAGCTTGTATCGCATAGTATCAGCATACCATTTTTTATATGCCTCCTGCTGACACGCCCCCTGCAGCCTCCACCCCTAGTTCTCTAAGCCCATTATGCAACTGAGAAAATGTCATGTAATCACTTATAAAAAAAAGGTATTTATAATAAATAAGTAAATAAATACATTAGATATATATATATATATATATATATATATATTTATCTACACACAGGGCTTTTGTTTCCGAGAATAGGTGCGTGAACTCAAACGACGCCCCCCACTTCACCCTGAGAAGGGGATGGGACAGGGTAGTATGCTGCAGAAAATGGTGGGTGTGGCTAAATTGCACCAAGAGTGGGAGGGTCTTAAAGGGGTATTAAGTACCAGAAGTTTGCTTCATGCAGAATGAAGGCTTAGGAGTGAGCGGTGTACAGAGTGCAGGGTTTAGGAATGTGTGGCATAGAGTGTAGGGTTTAGGAGTGCATGGTGTACAGAGACCAAGAATGTACTACATATAGAGTGCAGTTTAGGAGTGTGCAGTAGACAGAGTGCAGAGATCAGGAGTGTGCAGTGTACATAATGCAGAACTTAAGAGTGCATGGAATACAGAGTGCAGTATTTAGGAGTGTGCAATGTACAGAGTGCATTGTTCAGGAGTGTGTGGTGTACAGAGTGCAGGGTTTAGGAGTGTGCGGTGTAGACTGCAAGGTTTAGGAGTGTGCCGAGTGCAGGGTTTAGGAGTACACGGTGTACAGAGTGCAATGTTTAGGAGTGCGCCGTGTACAGAGTGCAGGGTTTAGGAGTACACGGTGTACAGAGTGCAGGGTTTAGGAGTGCGCAGTGTGCAGAGTGTAGAGCTCAGGAGTGCGCTATGATCAGAGTGCGGAGAACAGAAGTGTGTGGTGTAAAGAGTGCAGGGTCCAGGAGTGTACTACCTACAGAGTGCAGAGTTTAGGAGTGCGTAGTGTACAGAGTGAAGGATTTAGAATTGCGCAGTGTACATACTGAAGGATTTAGAAGTGCGCGGTCTACAGAGTGAAGGATTTAGGAGTGTACGGTATACATTATGCAGAGTTTAGGTGTGCGCGGTGTACAAAGTGAAGGGTTTAGGAGTGTGCGGTGTACAAAGTGAAGGGTTTATGAGTGCGCGGTTTACTGAGTGCAGGATTTAAGAGTGTGTGTTGTGTAGAGTGCGGAGATCAGAAGTGCGCAGTGTAAAGGGTGCAGGGTTCAGGAATGTGCTACATACAGAGTGCAAAGTTAAGTTAAGTCGCATTCTATGTACAGAACTTTGCAGTCAGTCAAGGTTTCCTTACTTACCACTTTAAAACAAAAATGACTCCCCTGCCCCCAAAAATCGTCTGCCACTCCCAAATCCTCATTCTAGACAGGACTGACATTCCTTCTTCTAGCACAAGCCCTTCCCCACATCAATATAAACCCCCACCCTAAATCTTTTTATTTCTCCTCCCCCAAATCTCCCAACACTGACCTCATATACAGCGCAGGCTCAGCTCCATGCGGGTAGGAGATGTTCTTTCTCCTAGGCTCCTCCTCATGTAGTCTGTCATAGGACATGTCAGTCAGAGCCGAGGAGGAGCCTAGGGAAAGCTTCCTTGGATAATCAGATATTGGGTGACAAGCGGCAGCTGGCGGGGGAGAGGATATGGCTGCAGGGAAGGCAACACATGAATGAATGTCACTGGAGCCCCTCCTGCACATTACACCAGATGCACCCAGGTGGGAAGGGTTCACTGCAGCCACCTTGAGAGTTGTGCTGTCACTTCTAAATGCGGGCTTCTGTATTTAGAAGTGACAGCAGTGAGCGGAAAGCACTGGGCTAGTGCCATAGGTGGCGGAAGAGCATTTTGCCACATTCTGGCTGAAAAAAAGCCCTGTATGTATATATATATATATATATATATATATATATATATATATATATATATATATATATATATATATATTCACACATACACACACACACACACAAGTTTTGACTTTCATTTCTGTTTTCAACTCTATGGACTGTTTTACAAGGTAAGGGTTCACATATACTTTAAAGTGGTTGTAAACCCACTTTTTCAACTTGCACCTACAGGTAAGCCTAGATTAAGGCTTACCTGTAGGTGCAAGAAATATCTCCTAAACCTACACGGTTTAGGAGATATTTACTAAAAATGACAGGCGCTGCTGTCTACGGCGCATGCGCGCCGTAGACAACGGCGCATTCATGGGGTTAATCCAATTCACAAAATCGGCTACTTCCCAGCAATAGCTGGGCGTAGCCGATTGTGACGGCTCTCGCGCGCATGCGCAGAGTGACGTCTCCACCGCTCCGGCCAATCACAGCGCCGGAGCGGCGCTGTGATTGGCTGGTGCGGCGATACCCAGAAGTAACCTTCTGGCTATCGCCGCAGCGAAGGATGCGGCTGAAGAGGGAGACGAGGACGGCTTCGGGGGCCCCGATCTAAGGTAAGTGATGCATAATGAGCTATTATGCTAGTCATAATAGCTCATTATGCCTTTCTCTTACAGGTGGTTATGGGGAAAAATAAATAAATATAGGGTTTACAACCACTTTAATGTGTAAAAGCTGGTTTCCTCTACTATAGCTCTAGACTGAACAATCACTTTAAAGTGACTGATGCTATTATTCTCAACATCTCATCTTAGGCTGGGTTCTCACCTCTGACGGATGCGGCTCGAAGCAGAGGTCTGGTGCGTCCCTGTTTCAGGGACGAATCAGGGACAAATATTTGCCTGAATTTGGCCCTGAAACAGAGCCAAAGACGCACAGGACTCCTGTGCAAGCTGCTCTGCAGCCAAAATGGAGATATGTGAACCGGCTCCATAGAGAGTGACAATCTCCTGTCATGCGAATTGGATGCGGAGAAACACGCATCCAATTTGCATAGGTGTGAATCCAGCCTAACGGTACTTGCATGTAGAAAATGTTCTAAGCTCTTTATTGATTCATTTCTCATATCACAGCTCTCTAGCAATCCCTGGATAATCACTGTAATAATTCTTCAGAACCTGGATCCAAAATATCTTAGTACAGAAATTCTGCATGGATACAATGCCATCATCCATCCTTTTCCAATTGTCTAGAATTATGTTTTTTTTTCTACTGAATGACTTCAGGGAAAGCAGAAATGATATCAAAGTATCAGAGCAGACTTTGTGGAAACAAACATTGTAGCAAAGGTAATATGTGCACAGTTTTTACAGCTGCTACCTAGGGACTGCTAGAGAGCTGTGAAATAAAAGAAGGGGCACAAAGAAGCTTACACAAGTCTCTATGAACATGTACTGTTAGATGTGATAAAAAGAATGGCATTGGTAATTTTAAGACAGATTTTCTCTGTGGTATTTGGCTTTATTAATGTACCAGTACCTATACAGGTATACAATACTGAAATATAGTTGTGATCCTCTAACTACTCTCATTATTTGCAGTGTGCATCAGAGAATTGTATGCCAAGTTATATTTATGCCTTAAACAAGGCAACTTGTATGCTTACTTTCATTGTCAGCTGAGGTCTCAGCGCATTCCAGTGACCTAAGGCGTTTACAATTCAATATGCTGTTCTAAGAGTTGAGCTAAGTGTGCCAAATGATGAAATCATATGAATTATGCTCTAGTATGGACGCAAAGTACAGTACAGGGCTAGCATATTGAGAGCATTTTTAATGAGACACATGGGATCATGTAATGAGGGTTTCTAGTATGACGTAAATGTTTAGTCCCCAGCCCTCTGCTTCTCTCCAATACTGGCAAAAAATGTATAAGAAAAAAATTACTGAGTAACCTCACCTTTTCTACACTTTTCAAGCACATTTGATATTATTTATCTACCTTATTCCTATGCAGGATTTTTAAATATCAAATATTCTTAGGGTGCCTTTAGGCATTATAGCACAGACTCCAGATCCAGTCATAACAGGCAACCATATATTCTTAGTTTATATTACCTGCAGACAAGGCCTGGACAATCCCTATAGTTTTCTGCATGATGGGAAGGCACCAACAATGCATCTCCCATGTCTTTCCACGGGTCCAAATACAAACAGTAATCCAATGCAATCATGTTTATGGAAGTGCTGCTTGGCACCAATGCCTGCCATTTAGTCTATCTAGAGCTAGATTTTTTTAAATATTCAAATTTTGCACACAGTTACATGGGAAACCAAGACACTCCTGGGCAACTTTCTGGGCATATATTCCACCACCATCTCACTCTACATGAGATTTGTAGGGGGTTGAAACTTCTAGCATGGTTTAAATATAAATGTAACCCTCAGATTATACTTTCAGATGTAGGGAAAATGGTTGTGGGAGGTTTATAGAACCAAACATATAAGAAAGTTGATAAACTATATGGTTACTGGCTTAAACGCACTGCTAGCCAGACAGGGCTCTAATTTTAGCCGATTTCTGTTGCATCGGTCACAATTTGATACATGGGTGGTCCTGCTGGCATCACCTACTGAACAGTGGCTGCATCCAATAAGAGGCATTCACTATTCTGGTCTTCTGGTTGCTGGCGGAAGAGATTCCACCATCCATACTGTTTATTGTGGATGAGGGAATCAAATCTTGTTCAGCCCAAGGAAAATCTAAACATGCTTTAATTGAAAGGTGCAAGAATACTGAATACTGTCTTTCTACTTTTCCTCTTTATATAAAACTAGGCTGGACAACATAATTTCTACAGTTTTTATTGACAGAGCTGTTTAGAACTCACACCAAATGTGGTGGGACTGTGTTGGGTGACTATTCCAGCACAGTCCCACCACATGGACAAGACAAAATGCAAATGCCTTGTGTCCTATGTGCCCTGTTCAGCAAGTTGCACTGAAAAAAGTACTCCAAACAGTCCACTGCCTTGCACTGTGAAGACAGCAATATAACTTTTTGAGATATCCGTGTGACATCTCAATAAAGTTTGTTTAAACAAAAAAAAGGGTGATCTGATGAGCTCAGTGCATCATCACTGTGCTGATTTCAGCTGGATTGAACCGCATACCAGCAGCTGCGCTGCAGCACAGTGGCTGGTGTGAACCAGATCTAAATGTCTGATGCTGTAAGGGCTACTAATATAAAAATTTACTAATCTGAGCCAGATTAAAACAAAATAATATTTCTATGCTCCCCTTACTTCAAGATTACTTGGATTTAGTCATTGAGTCATGCAGTGTCTGTGCCTAACCCACTATTGTCAGCTAATGGATGCTGAGGTGAATGAGTGGTCACAGAGTTAGTGCAACAGGTTATACAATTTAGAATGGTTTTTGGATAAACATTTCTAACTTTGCCTGATGATTCTCTTTTTGTGTACAAATGACCATAAAAAGATAACAGACAAGTATCAAGAACAGAAAATTCATTTTTACTAGATACACTAATAAAAGCAAAGAACTAAGCTAAGAACTATGACTAAGCACTAAGCATTAGTGCGAAACGCGTCGGTTGTGTGTCCTATTCTTGCTGTGGCTTGTAGTGCTTTTATCCTATTTTTTATCAATAAAGGCAACCAAAAGGTTTTTTGGAGTGCGGCTGTCCAAACACTTCCTTCCATTTTTTATTTTTTTCTCACCTGCTTAAAACGTTTGAACAGTACTGCATGTAAGTTGTCATTGCTAATATTTTGAAATAAAGCTTTGGGACTGTCATTCTCATCCTTGCTAAACTACCTAGTGAGACACAGATCTGAAATAAGCATGCAGCTCACTAAGTTGGACCTCACAACTTGTATACAGGCTACTGATGCATTAAATAGGGAAAGCGTTGATGATAATAAAAGCCTCTGAGTTTGCACGTTCAAAATCAAAGCATTGATAGCTTCCTTTATTTCTAGTCCTACAGGTTTCCTTTGATGCACACCTGTGAAGAGAAAGGTGTGGCCTGCTATTCTTGCCTAATTCTGCAAATACTAGTTGCCTAACAAGCATCCAAACTTCGAGTGACACTAAACTCTGGTTTAACCACTTAACGACCGCTCACTGTATATATACGTCGGCAGAATGGCACCGAAAGGCACAATCACGTAGAGTGTACGTGATCGCCTTTGTACAGTTGGGGGGTCCGATCGGACCCCCCTTCTATACAGTGAGTGGCCGTTTATCGTTGGGGAGCGTTCAGAGATGAGGGGGTGACCATTCGATTTCGGCCACCCCCTCGCGATCGCTCCCGGCCAATGAAAATGCTTCCTCTGCCATGTGATGTAAACACAGGCAGGAGGAAGTGATGTCATCTCCCTCGTGGCGGTCTTTTCGATTCCGGCGCCGAGGAGAGAGGAAGCAGGTTAGTACACTAACATTCCACTGACACGTAGGTACACATAGGCACACATTTCACCCCCCAGTCACCCCCTGATCACCCCCCAGGTCACCCCCCAGCCCCCAATCACAGTGTCACTGATTGCAGTGATCATTTATTTTACTGATCACTGCTTTTAGTGTCATCTGTGATAGTAAAAAGTTGCAGGGCAGTTAGGATTAGGCCCCTTTAGGTCCAGGGTAGCCCCCTAACCCCCCCTAATAAAGGTTTAACCCCTTGATCGCCCCCCAGGTAACCCTTTCACCCCCTAACGCCAGCGTCACTAAGCGATCGTATTTTCGATCGCTGTATTTAGTGCCGGTGGTGCCCTAGATAGCCAGTTATTTATTTTTAGTTTAACCCCCTGATTGCCCCTAGAGTTAACCCTTTCACCAGTGATCACCGTATAAGCGTCACTGGTGACACTGGTTACCCAGTTAATTATTTAGTTATTTAGGTAACCCGTCAGGTTTTTATATAGCGTCGGGTACCCCCATATTTAACCTAATAAAGGTTTTAACCCCCTGATTGCCCCTAGTTAACCCTTTCACCAGTGATCACCATATAAAGGTTACGGGTGACGCTGGTTGGTTAGTTTGCTTTTTATAGCATCAGGGCACCCGCCGTATATAACCCAATAAAGGTTTAACCCCCTGATCGCCCGGCGGGTGAGATCAATTAGGTTTTAGTGCCAGAGAGGGTCTGCGTCGCCCCAGGCAGCGTTAGGTTAGTGCCAGTAACGCTAACACCCACGCGCAAAGCATACACCTCCCTTAGTGGTATAGTATCTGATCAGATCTATACTAGCGTCCCCAGCGGTTTAGGGTTCCCAAAAACGCAGTGTTAGCGGGATCAGCCCAGATACCTGCTAGCACCTGCGTTTAGCCCCTCCGCCCAGCCCAGCCCAGCCCACCCAAGTGCAGTATCGATCGATCACTGTCACTTACCAAACACAACACACATAACTGCAGCGTTCGCAGAGACAGTCCTGATCCCTGCGACCGCTAACAGTTTTTTTTGTAGCGTTTGATATATTTGCTGACGACAGTCGGGTGCTTTTTTTCCTGTGAATCTTACTAGTGTACCCCTAAATTTAGAGCCCAAAATGGCAAGACGAAGGTACACTAGTAAAGAGGCCTACGAGATTCTGAGCATGACAGATAGTGAAGAGGAGGTCACGTATCTGTCAGATTCAGGCTCAGAATATCTTCCCGTAGAAGACAGTGACGTCAGCGGCCCCTCGTCAGATAGCTCCGACGACGAAGTTGAGGTCCCTGCTAAGGTCAGGCGTACCCGATCCCGATCTTCTGAGGTTGTTGAGGAGCAAGAACCGCAGGGCTCTCGTATCATGGAGCAGAGGAGTACTAGCGCCGCTATTCCTTCTGGTGAATTGGCAAGCACCAGCGGCCTAGTACAGCCTGGGCGTACATCCAGCACTGCAGTATCACGTGGTGACGTGGCGAGTCCCATAAGTGCAGTTCAAGCAGGCGAGGTGGCAAGCACAAGTAGTGTCCCGCTGCCACCAAGAAGACAAAGGCAGGCCCGTCGTACCCATAGTGCTCTTCCTGCAGAATTCGCCTATCCTGATTGGGTCCCCGCCACTTCTGCAGAACCTGTACTTCCCCCATTCACTGCCCAACCCGGTATTCAGGTGGAAACAGCTGATTTTATGCCAATCGATTATTATTCGCTGTTTTTCACGGAAGATCTCTATAGATCTATTGTGGACCAGAGTAATTTATATGCTGGTCAATTCATCGCCGCTAATCCCCAGTTGCCTTCCATTGCCAAAGATTGGAAACCAATTACGGTTTCCGAATTTAAGACCTTTCTGGGCCTTTCCCTCAACATGGGCACACATAAATTCCCGTCATTGCGTGCTTATTGGTCCACGCACCCAATTGACCACATGCCCGTGTTCTCTGCCTCCATGCCCAGGAAACGATACGAGCAGATTTTGCGGTTCATGCACTTCAACGACAATGAACTTTGTCGTCCACGTGGGGACCCTGAATACGACCGGCTCTATAAAATTCGGCCCCTCATAAACCACTTCAACGAACGTTTTGAAGCCTTGTTTATTCCCGATCAAGCTGTCTGCGTTGATGAGTCCCTGATTAAATTTTCTGGCCGCTTGGCTTTCAAGCAGTACCTTCCCAGCAAGCGTGCCAGATACGGGGTCAAGCTCTATAAGTGCTGTGACAGGGCAACAGGCTATGTATGGAGCTTTATGGTTTATGAGGGAAAAGATAGTCAGGTTGAGCCGGTCAACTGCCCGGATTACATAGGGAGCGCTGGCAAGATAGTGTGGAACTTGGTGTCACCCTTATTCGGAAAGGGGTACCACTTGTATGTGGACAATTATTACACGAGCGTGCCACTGTTTAGTCACTTGTTTGATCATCAGATTGGAGCATGTGGCACCGTGCGACCTAATCGCCGGGGCTTTCCCCAGCGGCTTGTAGATGCCCGTCTTAGGCTGGGGGAGAGAGCCTGCGTAAAGTGTAATAACTTGCTCGCTATGAAGTGGAGGGACAATAAGAATGTTTTCCTTCTTACCTCCCTTCATGCAGACACGACAGTCCAAATTCCTACGGCGACTGGTGTTGTGGAGAAACCCCTCTGTGTCCACGAATATAACAAAAATATGGGAGGGGTGGACCTCAACGACGAGTTGATGGCGCCGTATCTAATTGACCGTAAGGCGAGACGCTGGTACAAAAAAGTGTCTCTATCCTTATTCCAATTGGCTTTGCTGAACGCTCATGTGCTATACAGAGCTTCAGGCGGGACGTTATCTCTTCTAAAATTCCAGAATGAGATTGTCACAGAACTCCTGTATCCAGGCGGTTCTGCACCTCACCATCCCCTACCAAATGCAGTAAGCCGGCTGCATGAGAGGCATTATACGCATCTCCTCCCGAGTACCCCTACCCAACGAGCCCCCCAAAAAAGATGTCGTGTCTGTAGCAAGCGCGGATTTAGGCGTGACACCCGTTATTATTGTCCACTCTGTCCTGACAAACCTGGTCTTTGCCTTGGTGAATGTTTTGAACGCTACCACTCAAAAGTGAAGTTTTAGCGTAGGGTACAGCATTTCACAGACTAGGACACACTTACACAGGGTCTCCCAAGATGCCATTACATTTTGAGAGACCCGAACCATTACAGTTGTTAAAGTTTAAAAAAAAAGTGTAAAAAAGAAAAAAAAAAAATGTAAAAAACAAAACACAAAAAAAATATAAAAGAAAAAAAACAAAAATAGTTGTCGTTTTATTGTTCTCTCTCTCTCTCTATTTTCTCTCTATTGTTATGCTCTTTTTTACTGTATTTCATTCTGCAATGTTTTATCATGCTTGCTTTTCAGGTATGTAATTTTTTGTTTTCAGGTGCGCCATTCAACTGCAGCGCGGAATTATTTATCTTGACAGCAACAGCGTTTGCTCCCACGATACATAAAGCCGTGACTCCAGTGCTGTAGGAGGTGATTTCACCACCACAGTTAAAAAAAAAGAGCATATATGCCGAAGCATGGGGGCAGCAGGGGCGGAGGAGCGATTTTGCTCCTAATGCCGCGTATATACGGTCGAAATTCCGACGGAGGCTTGCCCGTGGAAAAGTCCGACCGTGTGTACGCGGCATAACTTTTTTGCGGGAGGATGCCCCCGTGCTTCGGCATATATATATTTTAGGCACAGGTTGCGTTAAAAAAATGTTTTATTTTTTACTAGGTTTTGTTTTGGTATTTGCTTTGCAGGTATGGTATGGTAAGGTCTTACTGTTGTACTGTAATGTTACTTTGTTTTAATGTTAACCATCATTTGCTTAGCAGGTACGCCATTCAGTTGCATCGCGGATTTATTTATCTTGACAGCAACAGCGTTTGCTCCCACGATACATAAAGCCGTGACTCCAACGCTGTAGGAGGTGATTTCACCACCACAGTTAAAAAAAGAGCATATATGCCGAAGCATGGGGGCAGCAGGGGCGGAGGAGCGATTTTGCTCCTAATGCCGCGTATATACGGTCGAAATTCCGACGGAGGCTTGCCCGTGGAAAAGTTTGACCGTGTGTACGCGGCATAACCTTTTATGCCGCGTACATACGGTCGAAATTCCGACGAAGGCTTGCCCGTGGAAAAGTCCGACCGTGTGTATGCGGCATAACTTTTTTGCGGGAGGATGCCCCCATGCTTCGGCATATATATATTTTAGCCACAGGTTGCGTTAAAAAAATGTTCTATTTTTTACTAGGTTTTGTTTTGGTATTTGCTTTGCAGGTATGGTATGGTAAGGTCTTACTGTTGTACTGTAATGTTACTTTGTTTTAATGTTAACCATCATTTGCTTAGCAGGTACGCCATTCAGTTGCATCGCGGATTTATTTATCTTGACAGCAACAGCGTTTGCTCCCACGATACATAAAGCCGTGACTCCAACGCTGTAGGAGGTGATTTCACCACCACAGTTAAAAAAAGAGCATATATGCCGAAGCATGGGGGCAGCAGGGGCGGAGGAGCGATTTTGCTCCTAATGCCGCGTATATACGGTCGAAATTCCGACGGAGGCTTGCCCGTGGAAAAGTTCGACCGTGTGTACGCGGCATAACCTTTTATGCCGCGTACATACGGTCGAAATTCCGACGAAGGCTTGCCCGTGGAAAAGTCCGACCGTGTGTACGCGGCATAACTTTTTTGCGGGAGGATGCCCCCATGCTTCGGCATATATGCCCATCATTAGAAGTGGGTGGATGAAGGGAGGTATTCTAATGGTGGGCATACCCACCGATCAATCTCTTTTTTTCGTTCAGCCAACAGGCTGCATGAAAAAAAAGATTACAATACAATACATGTCCAACAAGGACCAGCAACGTACTGGTATGTTGCTGGACTTTGAATGTTTATACCAGAATGATGCCTCCAGGTTTAGGTATCATCTTGGTATCATTCTTTTCAGCCAGTGGCCGGCTTTCATGTAAAAGCAATTCTAGCAGATAATTAGCCTCTAGACTGCTTTTACAAGCAGTGGGAGGGAATCCCCCCCCCCCGGATATAAACAGCGCCATTGGGAAATTGGGAAAGCATTTTATCACACCGATCTTGGTGTGGTCAGATGCTTTGAGGGCAGAGGAAAGATCTAGGGTCTAACCCCCATTTTTTTTTCAAAAAAAGAGTACCTGTCACTACTTATTGCTATCATAGGGGATATTTACATTCCCTGAGATAACAATAAAAATGATAAAAAAAAAAAATATGGAAGGAACAGTTTAAAAATACAATAAAAAAGCAAAATAAATAATAAAAAAAAAAAAAAGCACCGCTGTCCCCCCTGCTCTTGCGCAAAGGCGAACGCAAGCGTCGGTCTAGCGTCTTATGTAAACAGCAATTGCATCATGCATGTGAGGTATCACCGCGAAGGTCAGATCGAGGGCAGTAATTTTAGCAGTAGACCTCCTCTGTAAATCTAACATGGTAACCTGTAAAGGCTTTTAAATGCTTTTAAAAATGAATGTAGTTTCTCGCCGCTGCGCGTTTGTGCGCAATTTTAAAGCATGTCGTGTTTGGTATCCATGTACTCGGCCTAAGATCATCTTTTTTATTTCATCAAACATTTGGGCAATATAGTGTTTTTTAGTGCATTAAAAATAAAAAAAGTGTGTTTTTCCCCCAAAAAATGCGTTTGAAAAATCGCTGCGCAAATACTGTGTGGAAAAAAAAAATGCAACACCCACTATTTTAATCTGTAGGGCCTTTGCTTTAAAAAAATATATAATGTTTGGGGGTTCAACATAATTTTCTTGCAAAAAAAAAAATGTTTTCATGTAAACAAAAAGTGTCAGAAAGGGCTTTGTCTTCAAGTGGTTAGAAGAGTGGATGATGTGTGACATAAGCTTCCTAATGTTGTGCATAAAATGCCAGGACAGTTCAAACCCCCCCCCAAATGACCCCATTTTGGAAAGTAGACACCTCAAGCTATTTGCTGAGAGGCATGTTGAGCCCATTGAATATTTTTTTTTTGTCCCAAGTGATTGAATAATGACAAAAAGAAAAAAAAAAAAAAATGTACAAAAAGTTGTCACTAAATTATATATTGCTCAAACATGCCATGGTTATATGTGGAATTGCACCCCAAAATACATTCTGTTGCTTCTCCTGAGTACGGGGATACCACATGTGTGAGACATTTTGGGAGCCTAGCCGCGTACAGGACCCCGAAAACCAAGCACCGCCTTCAGGATTTCTATGGGTGTAAATTTTTGATTTCACTCCTCACTGCCTATCACAGTTTCGGAGGCCATGGAATGCCCAGATGGCACAAAAACCCCCACATGACCCCATTTTGGAAAGTAGACACCCCAAGCTATTTGCTGAGAGGTATGTTGAGTATTTTGCAGATCTCGCTTTTTGTCACAATGTTTTAAAAATTGAAAAAAGAAAAAAAAAAAATATATATGTCTTTCTTCATTTTCAAAAACAAATGATAGCTGTAAAATACTCACCATGCCTCTCGGCAAATAGCTTGGGGTGTCTACTTTCCAAAATGGGGTCATTTGTGGGGGTTTTGGGCTATCTTGGCATTTTATGGCCTTCAAAACTGTGATAGGTAGTGAGGAGTGAAATCAAAAATTTGCGCCCTTAGAAATCCTGAAGGCAGTGCTTGGTTTTCGGGGGCCCGTACGCGGCTAGGCTCTCAAAAAGTCCCACACATGTGGTATCCCCGTACTCAGGAGAAGCAGCCAAATGTATTTTGGGGTGCAACTCCGCATATAACCATGGCATGTTTGAGCAGTATATCATTTAGTGACAACTTTTTGTACATTTTTTTTTTTTCTTGTCATTATTCAATCACTTGGGACAAAAAAAAAAAATATTCAATGGGCTCAACATGCCTCTCAGCAATTTCCTTGGGGTGTCTACTTTCCAAAATGGGGTCATTTTGGGGGGTTTTGTGCTATCTTGGCATTTTATGGCCTTCAAAACTGTGATAGGTAGTGAGGAGTGAAATCAAAAATTTATGCCCTTAGAAACCTAGAAGGCGGTGCTTGAGTTTTGGGGTCCCGTACGCGGCTAGGCTCCCAAAAAGTCCCACACATGTGGTATCCCCGTACTCAGGAGAAGCAGCAGAATGTATTTTGGGGTGTAATTTCACATATGCCCATGGCATGTGTGAGCAATATATCATTTAGTGACATCTTTGTGCAAAAAAAAAAAAGTTTGTCATATTCCCGCAACTTGTGGCAAAATATAAAATATTCCATGGACTGAACATGCCTCTCAGTAAATAGCTTGGGGTGTCTACTTTCCAAAATGGGGTAATTTGGGGGGGTTTTGTGCTATTTTGGCATTTTATGGCCTTCGAAACTGTGATAGGTAGTGAGGAGTGAAATCAAAAATTTACGCCCTTAGAAATCCTGAAGGCGGTGATTGGTTTTTGGGGCCCCGTACCCGGCTAGGCTCCCAAAAATTCCCACACATGTGGTATCCCTGTACTCAGGAGAAGCAGCAGAATGTATTTTGGGGTGCAATTCCACATATAACCATGGCATGTGTGAGCAATATATCATTTAGTGACAATTTTTTGTACATTTTTTCTTTTTTTTTTCTTTTTATCATTATTCAATCATTTGGGACAAAAAAAAAAAAATTCAATGGGCTCAACATGCCTCTCAGCAAATAGCTTGGGGTGTCTACTTTCCAAAATGGGGTCATTTGGGGGGGTTTTGTGCCATCTTGGCATTTTATGGCCTTCAAAACTGTGATAGGTAGTGATAGGTAGTGAGGAGTGAAATCAAAAATTTATGCCCTTAGAAACCTTGAAGGCGGTGCTTGGTTTTTGGGGTCCTGTATGCGACTAGGCTCCCAAAAAGTCCCACACATGTGGTATCCCCGTACTCAGGAGAAGCAGCAGAATGTATTTTGGGGTGTAATTTCACATATGCCCATGGCATGTGTGAGCAATATATCATTTAGTGACAACTTTGTGCAAAAAAAACAAAGTTTGTCATATTCCCGCAACTTGTGGCAAAATATAAAATATTCCATGGACTAATAATGCCTCTCAGTAAATAGCTTGGGGTGTCTACTTTCCAAAATGGGGTCATTTGGGGGGGTTTTGTGCTATTTTGGCATTTTATGGCCTTCGAAACTGTGATAGGTAGTGAGGAGTGAAATCAAAAATTTGCGCCCTTAGAAATCCTGAAGGCGGTGCTTGGTTTCCGGGGTCCCGTGCGTGGCTAGGCTCCTAAAAAGTCCCACACATGTGGTATCCCCGTACTCAGGAGAAGCAGCAGAATGTATTTTGGGGTGCAATTCCACATATAACCATGGCATGTGTGAGCAATATATCATTTAGTGACAACTTTTTGTAATTTATTTATTTATTTATTTTTTTGTCATTATTCAATCACTTGGGACAAAAAATAAAAATATTCAATGGGCTCAACATGCCTCTCAGCAATTTCCTTGGGGTGTCTACTTTCCAAAATGGGGTCATTTTGGGGGGTTTTGTACTGCCCTGCCATTTTAGCACCTCAAGAAATGAGATAGGCAGTCATAAATTAAAAGCTGTGTAAATTCCAGAAAATGTACCCTAGTTTGTAGACGCTATAACTTTTGCGCAAACCAATAAATATACGCTTATTGTCATTTTTTTTACTAAAGACATGTGGCTGAATACATTTTGGCCTAAATGTATGACTACAATTGAGTTTATTCGATTTTTCTTATAACAAAAAGTAGAAAATATCATTTTTTTTCAAAATTTTCGGTCTTTTTCCGTTTATATCGCAAAAAATAAAAATCGCAGAGGCAATCAAATACCATTAAAAGAAAGCTCTATTTGTGGGAAGAAAAGGACGCAAATTTCGTTTGGGTACAACATTGCATGTCCGCACAATTTACAGTTAAAGCAGCGCAGTGCAAAATTCTGAATTCACCTCTGGTCCTCTAGCTACCAAATGGTCCGGGGCTTAAGTGGTTAAATGGAATAATTCTATTCAAGTATGTATTCTTAACTCCAAAAAGTACATTCTATTGCTCTTACTCTTCTCCGAATTCCTTTTTTTACTGCTTTGATCTAAGTTCCTGTTATGGGACTAGTAGTGCGCACTGCTCATTCCAAAGGAAGTGAAGGTGAAAAGAAACGTTTTGGGACCTTACAGAGGGCATTAAAAGAAGGCAGAAAAACACAAATAATTTTATGAAAAAAGATTACTGGGTCATTAAGTAGTGGATGTGTATGCATTATTTTTGGAGAATAAGCACATCATTTAGTGTCACTTTCAGTAAGCAGCAGTACTATGTTGACATTGTAAAGATCTACTACTTTTTTACTGTTGTATATGTGCGGCGGCAGAGCGGCTTCCCTGTGCCGGACCACGTACTGGGTAGGGGGCGAGCGTACGTTCCATCAGCGTGGCAGCTGTGCTGTGAGTAGACACAGCACAAGCCAATCAGTGGGTGCCAGCCAATAGATGTCTGCTGGCACCCGCTGATTGGCGAGGAGACACACAGAACAGAGCTCTGCCTATGTAAACAAGGCAGAGCTCCGTTCTGTCAGCAGGGGTGTGGTGGACTTTGTTTCCCTGCAAATGGAATAAAATCCAGCACATCTCTTAGCAAAAACAGCACATAGTAAACACAAAAACACAGTTTAGGCGCACGTTTATCCCTTTGATCGCCCTGGATGTTTAACCCTTCTCAGCTAGTGTCAATAGTACAGTGATGGTGAATATTTTTAGCACTGATCACTGTATTAGTGTCACTGGTTTCCACAAAGTGTCAAAAGTGTCAGATTGTCTGCCGCAATATTGCAGTCCAGTTCTAAGTTTTTCTTTTAACAAAAATATGTAGCAGAAAACATACCTAAATTGACATTTGATTTTTACATTTTTTATTGGATATGTTTTATAGCAGAAACTTAAAAAATGTTTTTTTTTTTTTTTGTTTATAACGTTAAAAAAAAACAGTGGTGATCAAATACCACCAAAAGAAAGCTCTACTTGCTGCAAAAAAAATACATAAATTTAGTTTATGTACAGCAAAGTAACGCAGTGCCCAAAAGCCAAAAATGGCCTGGTCATTAACCACTTGGCGCCCAGAGGCCATTATATGACGTCCTGGGCTTTGTGGTGGTATATCTGAATGATGCCTGCAGCTACAGGCATCATTCAGATAATCTGCATTTTCAGCCGGCGATTCCCTACACCATAAGAATGATCATAGCGGCTGTTCCGCCGCTTGATCGTTCTTACGGGCGGCGAAAGGAGACGTCCCCCCCTCCTGCCGCCCTACGGTGCTTCTATCGACTCACCTGTGCGATCGGTGAGTCGGAGAACGGATCCGCCAGCCCTGGATGCTGATCATAGAGATTTCCGGTGGACCAGATGGTCGCCGGAGTCTCTATGATCGTCGGAGGCCGGGCGCGATGTTATGACGTCACGCCCAGCCTCTGCATTCAAAAAAACGTCGCCGCCTCGGCTGGGAAGCGGTGATCATTTTTTTTTCATTTTTTTTTTTCATTTTAGGCTTTCCAGCCTAGTGGTGAGATGTGGGGTCTTATTGACCCCCATATCTTAATGTAAAGAGGTCCTGTCATGTCATATTACTATTACAAGGGATGTTTACATTCCTTGTAATAGGAATAAAACTGATCAAATTTTTTTATTTTTTTTTAAAGTGTCAAAACTAAAAAAAAATAAGTAAAATTAACAATAAAAACATTTTTTTTTTAAAGTGCCCCTGTCCCCGTGTGCGAATGCATACGTAAGTCCCGCCCACATATGAAAACGGTGTTCAAACCACACATGTGAGGTATCGCCACGAACGTTAGAGTGAGAGCAATAATTCTAGCCCTAGACCTCCTCTGTAACTCAAAACATGTAACCAGTAAAAAAAATTAAATCTTCACTAAAGGAGGATTTTTAACCACTTGATGCCCCCAGGCAGTCATATGACTTCCTTGACTTTGTGGGGGTATATCTGAATGATACCTGCAACTAAAGGCATCATTCAGATATCAGCATTTTCAGCCAGCAATTCCCTACACAATAAGAATGGTCATAGTGGCTCTTCCGCCGCTTGAGCGTTCTTACGGGTAGTGAAAGCGGACTCCCCCCCCCCTTCCACAGGCCTCCGATGCTTCAACCAACTCACCTGAGCGATCGGTGAGAACGGATCCGCCGGCCCCGGATGCTGATCATAGAGATTTCCGACGGACCAGATGGTCGCCGGAGTCTCTATGATGGTCGGAGGCCGGGCGTGATGTTATGACTTCATGCCCGGCCTCTGCATTCCAAAAACCGGCACCGCCTCGGCTGGGAATCGGTGATCGTTTTTTTTTTTTTTGGGCTTCCCAGCCTAGTGGTGAGATGTGGGGTCTTATTGACCCCATATCTCACTGTGAAGAGGTCCTGTCATGTCATATTCCTATTACAAGGGATGTTTACATTCCCTGTAATAGGAATAAAAGTGATCAAATTTTTATTTTATTTTTTTAAAGTGTCAAAAAAAAAATGTAAGTAAAATTAACAATAAAAAAATAAAAATAATTTAAAGTGCCACTGTCCCCGTGTGCTCGCACGCAGAAGCGAACGCATACGTAAGTCCCGCCTACATATGAAAACAGTGTTCAAACCAGACATGTGAGGTGTCGCCGTGAACGTTAGAGCGAGAGCAATAATTCTAGCCCTAGACCTCCTCTGTAACTCAAAACATGTAACCAGTAAGAAAATTTAAAGCCTATGGGGATTTTTAAGTACCGAAGTTTGGCGCCATTCCACGAGCGTGTGCAATTTTGAAACATGACATGTTGGGTATCTATTTACTAATAGTAACTTCATCTTTCACAATATGTAAAAAAAATGGGGCTAACTTTACTGTTTTTTTTTTTTTAAAGCATGAAACTTTTTTTTCCCCAAAAAAAACGCAATTGAAAAATTGCTGTGCCAATACCATGCCAGATAAAAAGTTGCAATGACCGCCATTGTATTTTCTAGGGTCTCTGCTAAAAAAACATATATAGTGTTTGGGTAGAGTTGCCACCTCATCCCTTTAAACCCGAACTCATATGAATTACACAGGTTCTGAGGCTAATTAAAGGCAGATAAGGCACCCAGTGAGTTTAATTACCACCTTAATCAGCCACAGAACCTGTGTAATTCATATGTGTTCGGGTTTAAAGGGATGAGGTGGCAACCCTATGTTTGGGGGTTCTATGTAATTTTCTAGCAAAAAAATTATGATTTTTACATGTAGGAACGAAATGTCAGAATTGGCCTGGGCGCCAAGTGGTTAAGGGTTGTAGATCTTCCAGAGAGCATGTGGTTAACAGAGCTGAAGCAAGGTGAAAATCCTTTGCATTCCAATTAGTATTACAGCTATTCACTAAAGTCTTAGCTTGTTGAAATCTTATTCAAAACTCCAGGTCAGTATTAAAAAAAGGCAACAGATGCATGCTCTAAGAAGTTGGCCATATTACCACAATTAATTATTATAAAAATAATGCACTATACACATAAATAAACAATAGCAGCCAGCACTACAATCTTAAAAAAAATTGTGTGAATGAATAAAGTGAATACAGTTCAGCGCTAAGAATCAAATGTTGAGTATTGACATATCAACATACTGTGATATACAAAATTAATTGTGATTAGCATATACAAAAACTCTAAGGGCCTTTCACACGGACGTGTCCATGTATGGGCTCCGCTTTGCTCAGCTCCGTTGATCCCCGCTGAGCAGGCAGATGACAGATCTGTCTCTGCACACTGCGCCGCTCTCCTCTATGGGGAATCGGATGAAGACCGACTGTAAAGTCCGTTTTCATCCGATCTGCCAGACGGATGGAAAATAGGGTTTCCATCCGTCAGACTTTAGCGGATCGGAGCGGGTCGGATGTCAGCGGACATGTCACCGCTGACATCCGACGCTCAATAGACCTGTATGGAGCGACCGTTCAGGTCTGCCTAAAAAACTGACAGGCAGACCTGAACGGTCCGCCCGTGTGAAAGGGGCCTTATACCCTCATCTGATTGATAGTGTGTCTAAATAAAGTGCACTGTGCAAATTTTAAATTAACATTGGTAGCATAGTCCCATTTGGTGATTAAAACATTAATCCATTAGTATATATTGATGGGAAGGAATCCAGGAGTGTAGGACTAAAGGAGTCACAGCCGGGTGTGCATCCGCCACCAAGGGGAAAAGATTAAATATGCTTACCAGAAGGTAGCATCAATCAGGCATGTGATATCAAAGCTCTGGATAGCGAGTGGTGCAATTCCTCCTCCGCAGCTGAGCCACCTCAGGCAACCTCGACCCAGCATGTGAGAATATGGATCAGGATGGAAATGTCCCAGATGATAAAAAACCTCCATCCACCACAGAACCGTTTGGTAGGTTCATGGTTAACAGCATCCATAAAAAACAACAGGTTTTTTATGGATGCTGTTAACCATAAATCTACCAAACGGTTCTGTGGTGGAAGGAGGTTTTTTACCATTACCATCCTGATCCATATTCTCACATGCCGTGTCGAGGTTGCCTGAGGTGGCTCAGCTGCGGAGGAGGAATTGCACCACTCGCTATCCAGAGCTTTGATATCACATGCCTGATTGATGCTACCTTCTGGTAAGCGTATTTAATCATCTCCCCTGGGTGGTGGATGCACACCCGGCGGTGACTCCTTTAGGCCCACACTCCTGGATTACTTCCGATTAATATGTACTAATGGATTAATGTTTTAATTACCAATGAGACTATACTACTAATCAGATGATGGTGTTAGAGTTTTTTGTATATGCTAATCACAATTTATTTTATATATCACAGTACTGTACAGTAAAACCTTGGATTGCGAGCATAATTCATTCCAGAAACATGCTTGTAATCCAAAGTACTTGTATATCAAAGCAAATTTCCCCATAAGAAATAATGGAAACTCAAATGATTAGTTCCACAACCATTTATTCATAGGTCCTTCAGTTTATAGTCCATATAAAAAGATCATAGCAATGTGACCAGGTTGTGCAACCATAAAATGTCCATCCACAAATGGAAGCCTCCACAAGGGGATTAGAAGAAAAATCCATTAGGAGCTACAGAGTATAAAAGAGAAGAGAGGCGCTTCTAAGTGTAGCAATATGGTTACATTTAATGGAGGTACAACATTTAGCAACTCACAGGATTGATGATTAAAAGAGGCACATCTACGTATTCAGGCATCCGGGGTAAATCCACATAGACCATCCTCTGCACCGCCGGCTTTCACCGCTGTCAGTCTGCAATCATGACCGAAAAGACTACCCTGCAGTAGAGCGATCTGAAAGCGTGGCTTGAACCGCTCGTGGAGCACAGCGTGGAAGGGATGACGTCTATGGCGGTGAGGAGGATGGTCTATGTGGACAGCTTTACCCCAGATGCCTGCATACTTAGATGTGCCTCTTTTAATCATCTACCATGTGAGTTGCTAAATGTTGTACCTTCATTAAATGTAACCATATTGCTAAACTTAGAGGCGCCTCTCTTCTCTATTATACTCAGTTGTGACATGACGTTACTTGTACATCAAGACATCGCTTGCATATCAAGTATATCAAAATTTATAAAAAAATTAGCTTGCCTTGCAAAACGCTCTCAAACCAAGTTACTCTCAAACCAAAGTTTTACTGTATGTTGATATGTCAATGCTCAACATTTGATTCTTAGCGCTGCACTATTTTCACTTTATTCATATTACCACAGTGGTCCATGCAATGACTATGCTGGTCCTCACCCAGCAACAAGGGACATGCTTTAATCAGTATTACTTGTGCTCTAAGCTTAAAAAAATAAAAAAAATAAAAAAATTGACAGCCAGCTGAGTGTAATTATTTTTCCAGATGGATGAGAAAATACCACTATAGGCTTTATAATAAATAGAAAGGAATGGATTGCATGCTACACCTATTCCCCCATTATCTGTTGATGTCATTCTCCTGCTAGCGAGGGTTGAAAAGGTGACAGGCCAAAACCCACCCCAGCAAGGCATTCAGAAATGTATAGTTGCCAATTTTTTTTTGTAATTTTGTAATAACAGGGCTTCAAGATTTCACAAATACAGTATATAGTACAACACTAATTCCAAAAAAGTTAAGACACTCTGTACAATTTACATAAAAATTGAATGCAATGATTTGCAAATCTCATCAACCCATATTTTATTCACAATAGAAGATAGAAAACATATCAAATGTTTAAACTGAGAAAATGTGCCATAAAAAAAAAGTTTTTTTGAAAAAATGGTAGCAGCAACAAGTCTCCAAAAATTTGCGACAGAGCAACTGGCACAATGGTACAAACAAGAATTAGGGTAATTGGCAAGAGGTCAGTAACATGATTGGGTAAAAAGAGCATTTTAGGGAGTTAGGCTCCATGCACACAGAAGCTCAAAAGTGGTCGTTATCAGCGTTTTTTACTAGCGTTTATTAGCGTTTTTCAGTGTAGCGTTTTTTTTCTTTTTTTCTTTTTTCAATGGATCAAAAAACGCCAAAAAAACGCTGGCGACTAGCGTTTTTCAGCGTTTCACATTTTTTCCCGCCGAAAAACGACACCTTGAACGCAAATTTCTTGCGTTCAGAAAAAAGCCCATTAACTCCACTGCTCATTAACGCTAAAAAACGCTATATGTACATGAACACATAGGCTAACATAGAGTGCAGTTAATGGGCTTTTTAAAAAAATGCCAAAATGCCAATAAACTGCATTTTATCAGCTTCAGTGTACATGGAGCCTAAAGCACACGGTTGGACTTTTGGCCAACAAACTTCATTTTGAGCAAGTTGGACCAACAATCCGACCGTGTGTACGCTCCATCGGACAAACTTTTTTTGCTTTTTTCTTGTTTTCATCGGACAAAAGTTGGGTCTGCAAACGGACAAACTTTTGCCCAACAAAAGTCCGATGGAGCAAAGTCCGACCGTGTGTACAGAAAACCATCGGACTTTTGTCCGATGGACAAAACAACTAATGTTAAAATCAACCAACAATAGCAGAAGTTGACCAAAGGGTGGCGGTAAAGAGCAGAAAAGAGCAGAAAAACCACGTGATGTTGCAAAAAGTTTTGGGAACGTTTGCAGAAAAGTCCAAGCATGTGTATGCTATGGGTGTCCCCGACCAACTCCGTTCGGACAAAAAAACACGGAAAAGTCTGATGGAAGTCCGACTGTGTGTATGGGGCTTTAGAGTGTCTCAGAAGTAAAGATAACAAAGGTTCACCAATCTGTGAAAAGCTGCGTCTAAAAATTGTCAAACAATTTCAGAATAATGCTCCTCAATGTAAAATTGCAAAGACTTTATATATCATTATCTACAGTACATAATATCATCAAAAGATTCAGAGAATCTAGAGAAATCTCTGTGCGCAAGAGAGAATGCCAAAATGCAATACTGGATGCCCGTGACCTATGGGCCCTCAGATGGCATTGCATTAAAAACAGGCATGATATCTTTGATAGACATCACTGCATAAGCTCAAGAATACTTTCAAAAATCACTGTCTGTAAACAGTTCATTGTGCCATCCAAAAATGCAAGTTAAAGCTCTATCATGCAAAGAAGAAGCCAAATCTGAATATGATCCAGAAACATTGCTATCTTCTCTGCACCAAAGCTCATTTAAAATGGTCTGTTGTAAAGCGCAAAACTGTTCTGTGGTCAGACTAATCAAATTTTGACATGCTTTATGGCAACCATGGGAGCAGCGTCCTCCAGACTAAAAAGGAGAGGAGCCTTGTTATCATCCTCAGTTCAAAAGCCTACATCTGTGATGGTATAGGGGTGCATTAGTGCATATGGGCAGCTTGCACATCTGGAAAGGCATCATCGATGCTGAAACCTCTATCCAGGTTTTAGAGCAGTTTATGCTCCCACCCAGACAACATGTTTTTCAGGGAAGGCCTTGCATATTTCAGCAGGACAATACTAAGCCGCATACTGCATCTATCACAACAGCATGGCTTCATTGTAGAAGAGCTCGGGTGCTTAAAGTGGAGCTCCACCCTAAATAGCAACTTTTGCTATTTGGAACCCTCCCCCCCTCCGGTGTCACAATTGACACCTTTCAGGGGGGAGGGGGGTGAAGATACCTGTCTAAGACAGGTATTTTCACCCACATCCGGGAGTCCTGTCTCCGGGAATCTGCGGGAGTTACGTCACTTCCCGCAGACTTCCCTTGGTGTTCTGGGAGACACTCGGCTCCCAGAACACAGGAGCACCAATCAGAACGGCGCAGCGCGACTCGCGCATGCGCCGTAGGGAACCGGGCATGAAGCCGCAGGGCTTCACTTCCTGGTTCCCTCAGCGAGGATGGCGGAGGGAGCAGCAGAGCGACGAGCGGTCGCTCATCCTCTGCTGCGGACGTCGCTGGACTCCAGGACAGGTAAGTGTCCAAATATTAAAAGCCAGCAGCTGCTGTAGCTGTAGCTGCTGGCTTTAAATTTTTTTTTTCCGGTGGAGCAACCCCTTTAACTGGCCTGCCGACCTTTTTGCAAATTGAAAATATTTGGCACATCTTGAAACAAAAAAATATGACAAAGAAGACCCTGTTGAGCAGTTAGGCTGCATTTACACTTCAGCGCTGCAATCGCGGCAACCTGCATAACAGGAAGCATGTCGCTCAAAAAAAGTTTAGGAGCTACTTTTGGGCGACAATCTGCCCGCGATTCAAAACGCTGAAGTGTGAATGCAGCCTTAGAATCCTATATTAGGCAAGAATGGGACAACATTCCTCTCCCAAAAACTCCAGCAACTGGTCTCTTAATTTCCAGATTGTTGTTAAAAGAAGAGGGGCTGCTACACCGTGGAAAACAAGGCCCTATCCCAACTTTTTTGAGACATGTTGCTGCCATCAATTATAAAATTACCTTCTTTTTTCCTAAAAAGCTAAATTTTTTCAGTGTTAACATTTTACATGTTTTCTATTTTCTCTTGTGAATAAAATATAGGTTTATAAGATTTGAAAATCATTGCATTTTGTTTTTATGTAGATTATACACAGCGTCCCAACTTTTTTGGAATTGGGGTCGTATTTGAGTAATTTTTTTCTTTTAAAGATCTGCACAGAATTAATTTAACTACAACAAATTATATCCTGTAGCAACAAAAAGTTCTTATTTGCAATCCAGATTGCATAAACATATGTAGGATGCTAGTAAGAAAAAAGGGATTTTTTATAACAGCTTACCTGTAAAATCCTTTTCTTGGAGTACATCACGGGACACAGAGCGACTTAGTCATTACTAATGGGTTATATAGATTACCTTCAGGTGTTGGCACTGGCCAATTCCAAACCGGAAGTACCCTCCCCTATATAAGCCCCTCCCATCCGGGAGCACCTCAGTTTTGTAGCCAAGCAATAAGTGTCCCAAAAAGAGGGGTGGGAGCTCTGTGTCCCGTGATGTACTCCAAGAAAAGGATTTTACAGGTAAGCTGTTATAAAAATCCCTTTTTCTTTTTCGTACATCACGGGACACAGAGCGACTTAGTCATTACTAATGGGACGTCCCAAAGCAATGCCAAATGAGGGGAGGGATACATAAGCTGGGCGCCATCAGGCATGAGGCTCTTTTGCGGCCTGCAACACACTGCGCCCAAAGGCGACATCCTCCTGACTTCTGACGTCTACCTGGTAGAATCTAGTAAACGTGTGTACTAAGGACCATGTTGTGGCCTTACAGACTTGAGCCAGGGAGGCTTGGTGATGCACTGCCCATGAAGTTCCAACTGCTCTTGTGGAGTGCGCCCTAACTTTGAACGGAGGCGGTCTCCTTTTCAAGCCATAGGCTTGTATTATGACCTGTCGAATCCACTTGGCTAAAGTAGATTTTTGATGCTGCCTGACCCTTTTTAGGGCCTTCCGGCAGAACAAACAAAGTATCTGTTCTACGAATCTGAGCAGTGGCTTTTAGATAAGCTTTAACTGCTCTTACTACATCCAAAGAATGCAATAACTTTTCCTCTACCGAACTAGGTTTGGGGAAAAAGGAAGGAAGAACCACATCTTGGTTCAAATGGAACCTCGATACCACCTTAGGAAGAAGGCTGGATGAGGACGTAACACTACTCTGTCCTTATGGATAACCAGATATGGCTCCTTACAGGACAAGGCGGCTAATTCCGATACTCTTTTAGCCGAACAAATGGCTACTAAGAAAATCAATTTCCTGGTGAAAAGAACCAAGAAAATGTGCCGCAATGGTTCAAATGGTTGTTTCTGTAGAACCGACAGAACCAGGTTTAAGTCCCATGGACATATGGGAATACTAACCGGAGGGCTAATACGCATCACTCCTTGTATGAAAGCTTTGACTAATGAATGCAAAGCCAAGGGCCTTTGAAAAAAATATTGACAAGGCCGTCTGACCCTTGATAGTACTCAAGGCAAGCTTCCTATGTACAGCCCACTGTAGGAAGTCCAGAATCCTACCTATTACGTACTTACGTGGATGCCATTTCCTGGCCTCACCCCACGTGATGTACGCCTTCTAGATCCTATAATAGATCTGCCTGGATACCGGCTTCCTGGCATTGATCATGGTAGATACCACAGGATTAGAGAGCCCTCTCTTTTTTAGAATGTGGGCTTCTATAGCCAGGCCGTCAAACCTAGGGCTGGTAAGGAAGGGTAGTATATCGGTCCTTGCGAAAGCAGGTCCGGACGATGTGGGAGGGTCCAAGGACTTCCCACTGACATTTTTACAATCTCCGCGTACCATGCCCTTCGGGGCCACGCTGGAGCCACCAGAATCACTGGTTTCTTTTCTACCCTGATTCTGCGGATTAATCGCGGTGGGAATGCATATATCAGCTTGAACTGATCCCAAGGGAACACTAGGGCATCTGAACCGCAAGCTAGGGGATCCTTTGTGCGAGACACAAATCTGTCCACCTTTGCGTTGAATCTGGATGCTAGCAGATCTACATCCGGTGTTCCCCACCGCTGGCATATTGCCTGGAAAACCTCGGGGTGAAGAGACCATTCCCCCGGGCATAATTGCTGGCGACTTAAAAAGTCCGCTCTCCAATTTTCCACTCCTGGGATGAAAACCGCGGATATGGCTGTGACATACCTTTCTTCCCCTTTCAGGATGCAATTCGCTTCCCTCTGGGCTGCACGACTCCTGGTGCCACCCTGGAGATTGATATATGCCACTGCTGTGGCATTGTCTGATTGAATTCTGACAGGTGACCCTTGGAGTTTGGATGTCCATGCTACTAGGGCATACCGGGCTGCTCGTATCTCTAAAAGATTGGTGGGCAGGGCCTTCTCTGCTTCTGACCACTTGCCCTGGAGAGACCATTGCTCCAGTACTGCCCCCCAGCCTATGAGGCTGGCAACTGTAGTGACCACCTTCCAAGAAACCGGACTGAAGGGTTTCCCTTCCCAGATTCTGGGGCACCAACCACCAATGGAGGCTCTTGCGAACGGAAGGGGACAGGGACATTGGTAAGTCTAAAGCCTGAACTTCTTTGTTCCAGGCTGACAGTATGGCCCTCTGCAAGTTCCTTGAATGGAATTGACCGTAGGGTACCGCTTCGAATGAAGCCACCATTTTTCCCAGCAGCCTTATACACAGGCGTATGGATGGTTTTTCTTTTTTGTACCCACTAAGTGGGTCAAATCTTTCAAAGACGACACCTTCTCTGGAGGTAAGAAAATCTTTCTCTGATTTGAATCCAGTCTTAGCCCCCAAGTATTCCAGGCTTTTGACTGGTTTTAGGGCTGACTTGTCTCGGTTGATAATGCAACCGTGAGATTCCAGATACTTGATTATCTTGTGAACGACCACTTCTAGTTTTTTTCACTGAGTGGTCTATCAGCAACAAGTCGTCTAGATATGCCATTATCGTTACACCTTGTGTTCCTAGTTTGGCCAATCGTAGGGCCAGAATTTTTGTGAACACTCGTGGTGCCGTGGCCAGACCGAAAAGGTAAGGCTCTGAACTGAAAATGGCGCCCTTCTACTGCAAGGCGTAGAAATTTCTGGTGGGCCGGACAGATGGGCATATGCAAATAAGCATCCCTTAAGTCGATCGAGGCTAACCATTCCTGCCCTTGTAGGGCGGTGGCCACCGATCGGATCGACTCCATCCGAAAAAGTCCTGATATGTAGGAACTTGTTTAGCCCTTTTATATTTAATATGGGCCTCATGTCCCCATTTGGTTTGGGGACTGTGACAAGGTTCGAGTAAAACCCGAACCCGTTTTCTTTCAAGGGAACCTTCATGATTACCCTTGGGGCAATAGTTGCTCTAGTGCCAGAAAGAGGGATCCACTCTTCTGGGGATCGCTTGGCACGCTTGACCTTATAAAATGGGCAGGAGGAATGTCTTTTAACTCCAGCCTGTATCCCAGACTTACTGCGGAGATCACCCATCTCTGATGGTGTCCCGCCAGGTCTCTGTGAACAACTGAAGTCTTCCCCTCACCCGACTGAGTGGGGGCAACCCTTCATGACTTAGGGGGAGGTTTTGTACCTCTCTTGACCCAGGGTTTCTTGTTACCCTGTGATTGTCCCTGATTTCTGCCCCCTGGATTTGACCGCGGAGGCCGTCGGAACTGTTTCACAGCCGATGTGCCAGGGACTGGAGAAGTAGGCCTCTTAAAAGAAGGACTTCTACCCTTGTTCTTAACCGGTAAGAGTGAACTTTTACCGGCAGAAATTTTCTGGATATATTTGTCCAGATCTTCTCCAAATAAGCGTTCTCCATGAAATGGGAAGCTAACCAGCAGTTTTTTACAGGGAGCTTCAGCAGACCAGTTTTTGAGCCACAGAAGCCTACGCATATGTACTATAGACAGCGTAAAGCGGGAGGCCTGTTGGATTGTATCCTTTATGGCGTCCACCGCAAAACACAAGGCTCTAGGCAGGTCAGCTAGGGCAAGAGCCTGCTGATCTGGTAAGTCCCTTAAGACTTGTTTCAACTGATCTTTCACTGCTTGGCAGACTCCAATCGCTGCTACCGCAGGTTGTGTCACCATGCTTGCTGTAGAGAAAGCAGATTTTAGTAAAGACTCCAATTTTTTATCTATTGGGTCTTTGAACATTGGAACATTATCTACTGGACATGTCAGTGATTTGTTAACAGAAGAGATGGCTGCGTCCACTGTAGGGACCCTCCATTTTTTTATGAACTTATCCTCCATGGGATAGATCACCGGAAATCTCTTGGGGGGAGCAAATATTTTATCAGGATGCTCCCAATCCTGGTAAATAAGCCCTTCTAATAAAGGGTGGATTGGGAAGGAACAGACAGCCTGGGGAGCTTTTAGCGACCCCAGCGAGGAAACCGTAGTGGATGGTGGTTCCGCCAGAGGCATTTTAAATGCTGATCGGACCATATTAGTCAGAGACTGAACCCATAATCTTTCAGCCTGAGATGCTGAGAAAGGTTCTTCCACTGTTGATTCCTCCATAACTGAATCAACCTCATCCTGATCCCCTTCAGGTAGGTCGATCTCTGTGTGGGGCTGTTCCTCCACTAACAGGCACTCTGAAGGAGGAGACGGAGATCGGACGCGCTTTTCCTGTGACAGGGAAGCAGCGATCAATGCTGTTAATCTCTCTTCCAATCCTCCCAGAGTTGAGGATAAAACCTCCTCTGTTATATATACAGGAGCAGGTGGACTGGGGACAGCCGCAGCACCAGGCATTCCTGCGGGGTTTCTACGGCTACTGACCTCTGAATTCTCAGGGGAGATTGGTGCAGTACAAGCATGCCCAATATCCTCAGAGCCCGATGGAGACCCCTTTGGCTTCCTGGAAGACCTATTTCCGGAGCGTCTGGACGACATATCCTTTAAGCACAAAGCTGAGGTATTCCCGTCGTCATACACCAATTTTTGCTGGTAATAGTCTAACACAGTTGCTGCTATATACCAGCTGGTGTCCACTAAAGTGCCTTTCTATGGGGATGCCTGCATCAACCGCCTCTGTGTGCCACTGTTTGTTGCTAGCTCTGTTTGCATCCAGCTGACACTTGTACTGTGTCTTTTAACCATGCTGGGACGCCTGCACATGCGCAGAAGCGCCGCGGCGCGCATCGAGCGTCATCCACCCGCCCCCCCCCTTTTTTTTTCATAGGAGGCGCGTGCACGTGCGCCATTGGCGCCCTTTTCGAAATCAAACAGGGACTAGGAGCCAGGGCCCTTTTTGCCGGAGGGCCTGTGCGGTGGATGAGCGCAGCAACAGGGCAGAGGAAGTGGATTCCCACAGAGAAACTTACCAACTGCCTGGATCTTTTGACTTGAGAAAACCAAAGATCCACATGACAAGAAAAATGGACTACAGCGGCCTCTAGTGGTTTAACACAGGTACCGCGGTCCCTTTTTTTTTTTTTTCTTGACTACTATTAAAATTTTACATTTTCAGTAGTTACAGGCATACACAGATATTAGCGGGAATACCGTTAGGTAACAGACAGAAAGACAAATTAGGCTTGGGGGTCCCCCAATAGAACCAAGTTCCTGGGGGCCCCCACTTACCTGATCCCCGCCGCAGGACTTTGTTTGGTCCACAGAAGTCCAAACTTCACCTATCACGGCAGGCATTGTAATTAAACCTTCAGGGACCGGGTTCCCAAGGATTCCACTCCCCTGGACCTGTATAGCACCCTGCACAGACAACATCTTGGTCGTGGGTATGACCAGAGCTCTGGATCCCAGGGTCCAGCCCTCCTAAGAGAGGCATTACAGGCAAAACCTTGCTCTTCTGCTGCAAGGCCCGGGTACCGACCGTTTAGCTATGAAGCTTTTTTGGTGGGATCCGGAACAGCTTACTAAGGCCCAAAAGAACCTGTACGCAAGCCCAGTGAAAACACATGTTACTCTTTGGCCAACACCTTAGACACTGGCAAAAAACTGAGGTGCTCCCGGATGGGAGGGGCTTATATAGGGGAGGGTACTTCCGGTTTGGAATTGGCCAGTGCCAACACCTGAAGGTAATCTATATAACCCATTAGTAATGACTAAGTCGCTCTGTGTCCCGTGATGTACGAAAAAGAAATGCTAGTTTCCTGACATTTAAGCTGACCTAATGACCCAGAAGAAAACATGCATTAAGAAAAGTGATATCCAGCTGTCTGTGAAAGTATAAACATCATTGCATTAGCATGACAGCCAATTAAATATTCACACTAAATTGCAAGTGTTCCCACAACTGCAGCCAAAACATGCTGCTGTTTAACAGTTACACAGGGATGCCTTTAATTCTTACTGCTACCCCCACCTATTAGAAAACGTGGTGCATTTTCCCATGCATGGAAATGCGCAGCTGCAGTTTCAGAAATGGGTTAGGAACCTTTTCCCTGCGTTTCCCACAGCTACAGCAGCCCATTCAAATGAATGTACTGCTGTGCCACATAAATGCGCCTCGCAACAAATACACATGTAGCGGGGTGCTATATTTAAGGGAAGTATCTGTGTGGTAATAAGGCTCAGATACACAAATTGTTAGGGTTCATGGGCCATTTCTGTCCCTTGGAGATAGTACTGATGTGCAGTTCCCTGGGGCCTATACGTGGCGTTGTTGCCATAGGCCCGGGTTGAACCACAGTACAGGGTTGTGCCTTTTCTTGTCCCCTCTTGACAGCAGTGCGGCGAGGAACCTGCTGTGCCTGTCGGGAGAGGGTATAAAATGGGGCGGCCATCTTCTAGAGGGGTCGTCGTCGTTCCGCACCCAGGCACCTAAGGCCTGGGTGTGTGTGTCGCCTCCGGGTGCCCTAGGCCCGGAGGCCTGGGTGTGTGTGTTGCCTCCGGGTGCCCTAGGCCCGGAGGCGGAGTTGCTGTTCCATCCCAGACACCTTCAGTCTGGGGTGAAGTACTAAATAGGAGGCCCGGGGCCCAGCAAACTTCGGCTGGGGTCCACTAAGGATCGAGAGCTTCCAGGGTACCGCCTTGCGAGGGGACCCGTATCTTGGATCAAGGAGGCCAGGGAGGTGACCCTTTCTGAAGACCCAGCGCAGAGTCGTGGTGACAGTGAGGGCCTCTGGTAACTCTCTGGAGGGATGTTATTCTCTTTGACATGGACCAAGTTCTCCAAGAAGGCAGTGCATGTTCTGTAGGTCATAGTGGCAGTGACTCTACGCACACCAGGTCAGTGGCAGTGACCAAATAGGGCAAGGCCCTATTCACCCGGTCAGTGGCAGTGACCATCTTCAACAAGTCAGTGGCAGTGACTTTCATATTCATTAGGTCTGTGATAAAGATTGCACGCCAAACCTGTTCGTGCATATCAGAACAGTAAGAGAACCAAGATTTGATTTTGTGCCTGGACCTCTCTCCCACCTTATCTGACCTGTGTCTCGTCTCAACCTGTCTGCTCTTAAAGGGACTATTTATTATCCATGTGAAATAAATACAGAAGTTGGACTTTCAGTTGGTGTGGACAGTGGCTTTACTGGGGAGAATTAGGGACTTGTTTCTGGTCAAGCCAGAAGTGAGATCAGCTCGGGAGGATTCAAACACCAGCCGCAGGCAGGCCCGAGAAAACTAACACCGCTCAACCTCCCCATCCAGGAGGGTACGGGCTTGTAGTGCGGTGTGCCTCAGTCTTTCCTGCGGAGGAGCCAAGTTAAGAAAAGCAGGTAAAGTCTGGGGTGGGTGCGCTATACACATGAGAATCTAGACTAAAATACAATGGTCAGAGACCCAATATCCACATATAGCAATTTGGATTCAAACTGGACAGCCCCACTTGACTATACGGCCTGATCCTTGATGTTTTTTGTTACCTGTTCAGCCTGTTCTAGACATTTTCCACAGAAATTAAAAGCAGAGCATTCTAAGACCTTGGTGCTAAATATAAAAATTGTATAAAGCACTTTTTCTGCATGCATAGATGGAAAATATATAAACCATCTGCACAGAGGGTAATCTAATCTTTTAGAGATTGTCTCATTTCATGTATTTAGTTTGGACACATCTCTGCAAGCTGGAAAGTCTCCTGGCAGCAGCAAATTATTGTGACACACAAGTCAAATCAGTTCACTGCATATATTTATTTCTTGAATATTTGTATTGTCCTACAAGGGGGATAGTTCAGATGTACCATGTCATACAACACACTAGTATAGCTGTCTGTGTCATTAGCATGGTTTAATTTGTGACTGTGTAAGCTTGGATATCCTGGCTAATGACACTAGTGTCCTTGACCCTATTGCATGCATTTTATCTTCTACTCATGTCTTGTCAGATCCAGTATGGCTATCTAGCAGGTGTGGTATTTGCCAGAAGAGCTGTTGTGAACTCCTATATTCTTGCGCTTGGACCTCCAAAGAGCACTGAGACAGCAGTACTGCCAATACATAAATACTCCACAAAGCAAAGCTCATAAATAGCTGTTATGCACTAATAAACTGCATAATCCAGAGCCTTTTTAATATGCATTACAGGATTTAAAATTTACAGCATGCAGCGTCTTAAAGTTTCCAGGCTGTCAGCGGGTAAACTAGTTAGTGTTCTTGCTTTACAGCGCTATAGTCCTGGGCTTCATTCAGCCAGGACACTATAAGTTTGAATAATTTCACGATCATTTGAGTTTCCATGTACAGCCCTCATGCTCTAGGAATCAGGGGTTTCAAACTTAATTTCATCACAGGCCGCACCGGCAGTATGGTTGCCCTCAAAGATCTGGTTGTGTTTGTAAGACTATGTATCTACTCCTTTATTATTCAGGAGTGTGTTATGTACAGAATGTAGAGCTCAGGTGTATGCTACGTACAGGGTACAGAGTTCAGGGGTGTACTGTGTACAGAACGCAGAGTGTAGGGGTGTGCTGTGCATAAAGTGCAGAGTTCAAAAGTGTGTTACTTTGAAAGTACAGGGATTAGGGGTTGGCTATGAACAAAGTGCAGAGTTCAGGAGTATGCTATGTACAGGGTGCAGAGTTCAGGGGCGTATTGTGTACAGAATGCAGAGTGTAGGGGTGCGCTGTACATAGAGTGCAGAGTTCAAAAGTGTGTTACTTTGAAAGTACAGGGTTTAGGGGTTGGCTATGTACAGAGTGCAGAGTTCAGGAGTACGCTATGTACAGGGGGCAGAGTTCAGGGGTGCACTGTGTATAGAATGCAGAGTGTAGGGGTGCGCTACGTACAGAGTTCTGAGTTTGACATATGGAGCGTCTAAAAGTTATCTTGCTAACCTGGGCCATTACAGCTTAGTGGAGAGCTCAGGAATTCCACAAGTCCAAGAATTCTTTCCTGGAAAACTGAGGAGTGAAAGCCAAATAGAAAGCACTGCTTCAAAAAAATAATGACATAATTAATGACTTAACTTGGCCCCAAATGGGAGAAGTTGCCAAATTGATAGATCACACCCTTTATACAATTATCTAGAGAGTGAGGAACTGAAACATACAATCAGCTAATAGAAAGGGAGGATTTGAATCAATCTGCTTTTACTAGCATATTAGAAGAGTTTCAATGTATACGGAATATTCACATATTCAGTTAAAAAATCCAAATGTGCTAATTAATCCAAACATGTATTAAAGTTCATCAGACGTAAAGTGTAAGTGCCACCATCCAGCTGATCTCCACCATCCAGTGTGGGTAACAATGTTTTCCCCAGCCTCTCACCTCATGTATCAGATAAATGAGCCTCGCCGATAAATCCACACTGGCCGATCGGTCTCTGGCAGATCGATTCCCCCGTCGTTCAGGTAAAATCAAGCTCTCAAGATAATAACGCTCAGTAGCATGAAAAGGAAGAAAGGAAGAGGCGGGCTCCATGGTGCAGTATTTTGATAAAAGGATTTAATAAAAATAAATAGTAACTTACAGTTGATGTAAAAACAAACAGCATGTATCACATGGGAGACTTCCGATCTCGGCCGCGACCGGAAGTGACGTCATCTGGCTCTTTCCATGTGAGTTTTTCAAAGGGTATGTCCACGTGACTTTTTCAAAGGATATACCTTTAAAAAAGTCACGTGGGCAGTGACGTAACGTGCAAAATACTGCACCATGGAGCCCTCCTCTTTCTTTTCATATTACTGAGCGTTATTATCTTGAGAGCTTGAAAACTTTGTTACCCACACTGGATGGTGGAGATCAGCTGGATGATGGCACTTGCACTTTACATCTGATGAACTTTAATACATGTTTGGATTCATTATCACATTTGGATTTTTGCACTGTATATGTGAATATTCCGTATACATTGAACTTTTCTTTTTGCACATAGAACTTTGCACATTTCCCTTGTTGGAAGTCTTTGATTGCCATTTTCACATTGTTTGCCATTGTTGCACAATTTTTGCTATCCTTTGCACAATTGTTTTTTTTTTTTTTTTTGCACTTTATACTGTCAAAAGTTGCTATTGTTGCACACAATTATCATTATTTGCACAGGCATAATTTATATTTATTGGATATTTTGTACTGTGATTGTTTACTTTTTTCGCAACATTTCACACTTGGATTCATATTATGAATTTTATTTAGGCTAGTTTCATCATATATGAGGTTTAGTAAGTGCCACGTTCCCTTTATCTATCATTTATTTTTAGTGTGAGAACCCTTTTATGTTGGCAGCTACTTAGTTATAAATATTCTTTCACCCTTCTGGTTTGCTCATTAGTATTCCCTATACACATATGTTATTCACTTGTTGTTTTTAGTTGCAGATTGCAGAAGTTTTCCATGAAATTTCAAATGATTCAGTGTTCCAGCACAGTGAAATTAAACAGTTGCAAATTGAACAAACTCAAAATACCATAAAAATTTAGCCATTCTCTGTTTCAATATATGACATCAGATGTACACAACACGGGGGTCAGAAAAACAATCAGTACTTGTTTATAGGCTTTTCCAAGAATACAAGTAGCTTAGGGTCATTAGCGGAGGACCACTAATCTATAGGCTACTTAAAAATTACCCGTCACACCAAGGGCAGCTCTGACGAAAGGAAAGGTGGTAATGCCTGGTATGCTGTTCCAGCATCAGAAGTCAGCATAGCATCACTCTGCCTGTAGTCATTATTAAGATAACATTTACCACATACAGTATCTCACAAAAGTGAGTACACCCCTCACATTTGGGTAAATATTTTATTATATCTTTTCATGTGACAACACTGAAAAAATTACACTTTGCTACAATATAAAGTAGTGAGTGTATAGCTTGTATAACAGTGTACATTTGCTGTCCCCTCAAAATAACTCAACACGCCATTAATGTCTAAACCGCTGACAACAAAAGTGAGTACACCCCTAAGTGAAAATGTACAAATTGGGCCCAATCAGACATTTTCCCTCCCCGATGTCCTGCGACTCGTTAGTGTTACAAAGTCTCAGGTGTGAATGGGGAGCAGATGTGTTAAATTTGGTGTTATCGCTCTCACTCTCTCATACTGGTCACTGGAAGTTCAACATGGCACCTCATGGCAAAGAAATCTTTGAGGATCTGAAAAAAGAATTGTTGCTCTACATAAAGATGGCCTAGGCTATAAGAAGATTGCCAAGGCCCTGAAACTGAGCTGCAGCACGGTGGTCAAGACCATACAGCGGTTTAATAGGACAGGTTCCACTCAGAACAGGCCTTGCCAGAGTCGACCAATGAAGTTGAGTGCATGTGCTCAGCGTCATATCCAGAGGTTGTCTTTGGGAAATAGACGTATGAGTGCTCCCAGCAATGCTGCAGAGGTTGAAGGGGTGGGGGGTCAGCCTGTCAGTACTCAGACCATATGCAGCAAACTGCATCAAATTTATCTGCATGGCTGTTTTCCAGAAGGAAGAATCTACTAAAGATGATGCACAAGAAAGCCACAAACAGTTTGCTGAAGACAAGCAGACTAAGAACACGGATTACTGGAACCATGTCCTGTGGTCTGATGAGACCAAGATAAACTTATTTGGTTCAAATGGTGTCAAGCGTGTGTGGTGGCAACCAGGTGAGAAGTACAAAGGCAAGTGTGTCTTGCCTACAGTCAAGCATGGTGGTGGGAGTGTCATGGTCTGGGGCTGCATGAGTGCTGCTGGCACTAGGCAGCTACAGTTCATTGAGGGAACAATGAATGCCAACATGTACTGTGACATACTGAAGCAGAGGATGATCCCCTCCCTTCGGAGACTGGGCCGCAGGGCAGTATTCCAACATGATAACTAGGGCCGAAACAACTAATCGATTAATCGACAACTAATCGATTATGAAAATAGTTGACAACTATTTTCATAATAAATTAATCAGCCAGCCAATTAGTTGGCCTGCATACAGAATGCATTATTTGTTTACATATCAGGAAGTACAGTGCAGCACACATATAGCTCAGTACACCATCCATACATGTCAGAAGACACAGTACAGCACACATACAGCTCAGTACACCGTCCGCACATTTCATTAAGTGCCTGAGAACTTGCGAATGTGAATGTGCGAGGAGCAATGCCTCATGGAACACATAGTCCTGGGCAAGAAGATAGTGGTTCTAAAGGCAGAAGATTTTTTACCTTGACCTTATAGTTTCACTCTATAATACACTTTGCAGCTTGTTGTTGGGGCACTCTGAAGGCAGGAGGAGCCAGAAGCATCGGTGGGGGACCCCAGAATAGGAGAATCAGGGCTGCTCTGTGCAAAACTATTACACAGAGCAGGTAAGTATGTTTGTTGTTTAGGGAAGATTAGAATCTGAACCCAAGGAAGGTGGAGGCTGATAGACTGGAGGTAATAGAAGGCATTAAAATTACATTTAAAGTAAACTTTTACCAGTATTGTGCATTATATTTAAAACAATCATATCCATGAAAAAAAAAAAGTCTTGGCTTTTAGTACTTTAATATAAAAGATTTATATCTCCCTTCCACCCTTCATATATCTTCATGTGTGACTCCTAGTTATAATGCCCTTATATCCTACTTCTGGGTATATTTATTAACCACTTAAAGCCCGGCCAACGCCGTTTGACGGCGGCATAATGGCTCTCCTGCGTGAATCGCTGTAGGTGTTCGACGGATCGCGCAGGCTCAGTTGCGGGCAGGCCCGCCGCCAGCGCAGGCTCACTCCCGCTGCACGAGCGTGCCCGTGGGTCAGGAGGACTCAATGTCGTCTGGCGGCCTGCGATTGCCTTGTAAACAGGCAGAACGGGGAAATGTCTGACAGGAGACATGACAGGGGTTAAGGGGGTAAAACCTTCAAGGGCTGAATTCATTAATATATCTATGATATAAGTAATATATATATTTGTTTCACAGTATAAATGAACCCC
Source organism: Rana muscosa (assembly GCA_029206835.1). Lineage (NCBI taxonomy): Eukaryota > Metazoa > Chordata > Amphibia > Anura > Ranidae > Rana > Rana muscosa. The sequence goes on from CM055123.1 coordinate 201,999,584, forward strand.
TTATAGTAGCGATTATCTGCTCTTTTTGTACTATAAAGGTCTAGTTTTAGTTTTTTAACCCCATAATGACAGGTGATACAAATAAAAGCATGCTGCAGCTACTACTCGTCCTAGGCCTGGTTCACACCTATGCGTTTTTTGGTGCTTTTTGCAGACACTCCCTACAGTTCATTTTTTTTTTTTTTTTTTATATAATCTTTATTTTTGACACATGGAATACAACATAGCCAACAGTGCCTCATTAATGAGGGTTTGCAGATTAGCAGAAATAATAGGATTTTTATAACAGCTTACCTGTAAAATCCTTTTCTTGGAGTACATCACGGGACACAGAGCGACATAGTCATTACTAATGGGTTATATAGTTACCGTCAGGTGCTGGCACTGGCAACTTCCAAAACCGGAAGTACCCTCCCCTATATAAGCCCCTCCCATCCGGGAGCACCTCAGTTTTGTAGCAAAGCAATAAGTGTCCCCAAAGAGGGGCGGGAGCTCTGTGTCCCGTGATGTACTCCAAGAAAAGGATTTTACAGGTAAGCTGTTATAAAAATCCTATTTTCTTTTTCGTACATCACGGGACACAGAGCGACATAGTCATTACTAATGGGATGTCCTAAAGCAATGCCAAATGAGGGGGGGGATACACCATATATAAGCTGAGCGCTATCAGACATGAGGATCTTTTGCGGCCTGCAACACACTGCGCCCAAAGGCGACATCCTCCTGACTTCTAACGTCCACCTGGTAGAACCTAGTAAACGTGTGTACTGAAGACCATGTTGCGGCCTTACAGATTTGAGCCAGGGAGGCCTGGTGATGCACTGCCCATGAAGTTCCAACTGCTCTCGTGGAGTGCGCTCTAACTTCGAACGGAGGCGGTCTCCTTCTCAAGCCATAAGCTTGCATAATGACCTGTCGAATCCACTTGGCTAAAGTAGATTTTGACGCTGCCTGACCCTTTCTGGGGCCTTCCGGCAGTATAAACAAAGTATCCGTTCTGCGAATCTGAGCAGTGGCTTTTAGATAAGCTTTAACTGCTCTTACTACATCCAAAGAATGCAATAACTTTTCCTCTACCGAAGTAGGTTTGGGGAAAAAAGAAGGAAGAACCACATCTTGGTTCAAATGAAACCTCGATACCACCTTAGGAAGAAAGGCTGGATGAGGACGTAACACTACTCTGTCCTTATGGATAACCAGATATGGCTCCTTACAGGACATAGCTGCTAATTCCGATACTCTTTTAGCCGAACAAATGGCTACTAGAAAAATCAATTTCCTGGTGAGAAGCACCAAGGAAATATGCTGTAATGGTTCAAATGGTTGTTTCTGTAGAACCGACAGAACCAAGTTTAGATCCCATGGACATATGGGAATACTAACCGGAGGACTAATACGCATCACTCCTTGTATAAAGGCTTTGACTAGTGAATGCGAAGCCAAGGGCCTTTGAAAAAATATTGACAAGGCCGAAATCTGACCTTTGATAGTACTCAAGGCAAGCTTCCTATCTACAGCCCATTGTAGGAAGTCCAGAATTCTACCTATTACGTATTTACGTGGATGCCATTTCTTGGCTTCACACCAGGCGATGTACGCCTTCCAGATTCTATAGTAGATCTGCCTGGATACCGGTTTCCTGGCATTGATCATGGTAGACACCACAGCATTAGAGAGCCCTCTCTTTTTTAGAATGTGGGCTTCAATAGCCAGGCCGTCAAACCTAGGGCTGGTAAGGAAGGGTGGTATATCGGTCCCTGCGAAAGCAGGTCCGGACGATGTGGGAGGGTCCAAGGACTCCCCACAGACATTTTTACGATCTCCGCGTACCATGCTCTTCGGGGCCACGCTGGAGCCACCAGAATCACTGGTTTCTTTTCTACCCTGATTCTGCGGAGTAATCGAGGTAACAATTGTGGCGGTGGGAATGCATATATCAGCTTGAACTGATCCCAAGGGAACACTAGGGCATCCGAGCCGCACGCTAGGGGATCCCTTGTCCAAGAGACAAACCTGTCCACTTTCGTGTTGAACCTGGATGCTAGCAGATCTACATCCGGTGTTCCCCACCGCTGACATATTGTCCGGAAAACCTCGGGATGAAGGGACCATTCCCCTGGGCATAATTGTTGGCGACTTAGAAAGTCCGCCTTCCAATTCTCCACCCCTGGAATGAATACCGCAGATATGGCTGGGACATATCTTTCTGCCCATCTCAGGATGTAATTTACTTCCCTTTGGGCTGCACGACTCCTGGTGCCCCCCTGACGATTGATATATGCCACTGCTGTGGCATTGTCTGACTGAACTCTGACAGGGGACCCTTGGAGTTTGGATGTCCATGCTACTAGGGCATACCGGGCTGCTCGTATCTCTAAGAGATTGATGGGCAGGGCCTTTTCCGCATCCGACCATCTGCCCTGGAGAGACCATTGCTCCAGTACTGCTCCCCAGCCTAAAAGGCTGGCATCTGTAGTGACCACCTTCCAGGAAATCGGACTGAAGGATTTCCCTCTTTCCAGATTCCGGGGAACCAACCACCAACGGAGGCTTCTGCGAACGGAAGGGGACAAGGACATTGGTACGTCCAGAGCCTGAACTTTTTTGTTCCAGGCTGACAGTATGGCCCTTTGCAACTTCCTTGAATGGAATTGACCGTAGGGTACTGCTTCGAATGATGCCACCATTTTTCCCAGCAGCCTCATGCACAGGCGTATGGATGGCTGTCTTTTTGAACCCACTAAGTGGATCAAATCTCTCAAAGACGACCCCTTTTCTTGAGGCAAGAAAATTTTTCTCTGGTCTGAATCCAGCCTTAGCCCCAAGTATTCCAGACTTTTGACTGGTTCTAGGGCTGACTTGTCTCGGTTGATAATCCAACCGTGATATTCCAGATACTTGATTGTCTCGTGAACAACCACTTCTAGTTTTTCCACTGAGTGGTCTATCAGCAACAAGTCGTCTAGATATGCCATTATCGTTACACCTCGTGTTCTTAGATTGGCCAATAATGGGGCCAGAATTTTTGTGAACACTCTTGGTGCTGTGGCCAGACCGAAGGGTAAGGCTCTGAACTGAAAATGGCGCCCTTCTATCGCAAAGCGTAGAAATTTTTGGTGGGCTGGAAAGATGGGGATGTGCAAATACGCATCTTTGATGTCGATCGAGGCTAACCATTCCTCCCCTTGTAGGGCAGTGGCTACCGATCGGATCGACTCCATCCGGAAAGTCCTGATATGCAGGAATTTGTTTAGCCCTTTTAGATTTAATATGGGCCTCACGTCCCCGTTTGGCTTCGGAACTGTAAAGAGGTTTGAGTAAAACCCGAACCCCCATTCTTCCAGGGGGACCTCTATAATTACTGCTTGAAGCAATAATTGTTCCAGTGCCAACAGGAGGGATCCTCTCTTCTGGGGATCCCTTGGCACGTTCGACCTTATAAAGCGGGAAGGAGGGGAGTTTTTTAACTCCAATTTGTATCCCAGATTTACTGCGGAGAGCACCCATCTGTCTCGGATCGTGTCCCGCCAGGTTTCTGTGAACAACTGAAGTCTTCCCCCCACCCGATTGGGTGGGGGCAACCCTTCATGCATTTGACTTTGGGGGAGGTTTTGTACCTCTCCTGCTCCAGGGCTTCTTGTTACCCTGCAACTGTCCCTGATTTTTACCTCCGGGATTTGACCGGGGAGGCCGTCGGAACTGTTTCACAGCCGATGTCCTAGGGACTGGAGAAGCCGGCCTCTTAAAAGAGGGACCTCTAACTCTATTTTTGACCGGCAAGAGTGTACTTTTACCGCTGGAAATTCTCTGGATATACTTGTCCAGGTCTTCCCCGAATAAACGCTCCCCATGAAATGGGAAGCTGACCAGCAATTTTTTACAGGGAGCTTCAGCAGACCAGTTTTTGAGCCATAGAAGCCTGCGCATATGTACTACAGACAGCGTAAGGCGGGAGGCCTGATGGATTGAATCCTTTATAGCGTCCACCGCAAAGCATAAGGCTCTAGGTAGATCAGCTAGAGCAAGCGCCTGCTGATCTGGCACGTCCCTTAAGACCTGTTTCAACTGATCCTTCACTGCTTGGCAGACCCCTATAGCTGCCACTGCTGGTTGTGTCACCAATCCTGCTGTAGAAAAAGCAGATTTCAATAAGGACTCCAATTTTTTATCTATTGGGTCCTTGAACATTTGGACATTTTCCACCGGACATGTCAGTGATTTATTCACACAAGAGATGGCTGCGTCCACTGTAGGGACCTTCCATTTTCTGACGAACTTATCCTCCATAGGATAGACCACCGGAAATCTCTTGGGGGGAGTAAATATTTTGTCAGGATGCTCCCAATCCTGGTAAATGAGCCCCTCCAATAAAGGATGGATCGGGAAAGAACAAACAGTCTGGGGTGCTTTTAGCGACCCCAACGAGGAGACAGAAGAGGAGGATGGCTCCGCAAGTGGCATTTTAAATGCTAATCGGACCATATTAGTCAGGGACTGAACCCATAACCTCTCAGCATGTGATGCTGAGAACGGCTCCTCCACTGTTGATTCCTCTACAACTGAATCAACCTCATCCTGATCCCCCTCAGGTAGGTCGACCTCTGTATGGGACTGTTGCTCTGTTAACAGGCACTCTGAGGGAGGAGACGGAGATCGAGCACTTTTCTCCTGTGACAGGGAAGCAGCAATTAGTGCTGACAATCTCTCTTCCAGCCCTCCCAGAGCTGAGGAAAAAACCTCCTCTGTTACATACACAGGAGCAGGTGAACTGGGGACAGCCACAGTACCAGGTACTCCTGGGGGTGCCCTACGGTCACTAACCTCTGATTCTTCAGGGGAGACTGGTGCAGCCAAAGCATGCCCAAGATCCTCAGAGCCCGATGGAGACCCCCTATTCCTCCTGGAATTTCTAGTCCCGGAGTTTTTAGACGGCATATTCCTAAGCCACAAAGCTGAGGTATTCCAGCCGAAAATACACCAGTTACTGATAATAGTCTAGCATAAATGCTGCTATAATAAACAGTTGGTGTCTACTAATGTGCCTTTCTAGGGGATGCCTGTATCAACCGCTTGCTGTATGCCTTTAAATGTTGTCAGCTCTGTCTCTGTACTTCATAGCCAGCTTACTGCAATAATGTGGCTTTTTAAAACCTGCTGGGACGCCCGCACATGCGCAGAAGCGCTGCGGCGCGCACAGAGCGTCATCCCCCAGGCCCCGCCCCTTTTTCCGGCCACCTCTATATATAGAGGCGCGTGCACGCGCACGCGCGCGGCCACGTGCGCCTCGGCGCTAATTTTCAAACATGGAAACCAGGGACAGGAGCCAGGGCCCCTTTTGCCGCAGGCCGGGGGATAGACGAACACTGCAACATGGCAGAGGAAACAGTTTCCTGTAGGAGAACTCACCAGCTGCCTGGACTTTGCTCTCTGAGAAGAAACTAGTCCATATGACAAGAAAAACATTCCACAGCGGCCTCTAGTGGACAAACACAGGTACCGCAGTTTAATATACTAAACATATATAAAAAAACATTCTTTTTTTTTTTTTTTTCTTGACCACTATTAAAAATTATTACATTTTTTTAGTAGTTACAGGCATGCACAGATATTAGCGGGAATACCATTAGGTAACAGACAGAAAGACAAATTAGGCTTGGGGGTCCCCCAATAGAACCAAGTTCCTGGGGGCCCCCACTTACCTGTTCCCCGCCGCAGGACTTTGTTTGGTCCACAAAAGCCCAAACTTCACCTATCACGGCAGGCATTGTAATCAAACCTTCAGGGACCGGGTTCCCAAGGATTCCACTCCCCTGGACCTGTATAGCACCCTGCACAGAAAACATCTTGGTCGTGGGTATGACCAGAGCTCTGGATCCCAGGGTCCAGCTCTCCTAAGAGAAGCATTACAGGCAGAACCTTGCTCTTCTCTGCAAGGCCCGGGTACCGACCGTTTAGCTATGAAGCTTTTTTGGTCGGATCCGGAATAGCTTACTGAGGCCCAAAAGAACCTGTACGCAAGCTCAGTGAAAAACACATGTTTCTTCTTGGCCAACACCTTAGACACTGGCAAAAAACTGAGGTGCTCCCGGATGGGAGGGGCTTATATAGGGGAGGGTACTTCCGGTTTTGGAAGTTGCCAGTGCCAGCACCTGACGGTAACTATATAACCCATTAGTAATGACTATGTCGCTCTGTGTCCCGTGATGTACGAAAAAGAAAAATGCATTAACATGTCAGATTACAAAAACAGGGAAAACAAAGGGCAATGGGTAGAGGGATTAGGGAAGAGTGGAAGCATACAAAGCCCCATTTCCAAGGGGGGGGTATCCCCTAAGTGATCCTGAGTAGGAACACGACCCATGCTATAGGTCCACATCATATACTCCAGGGTGCCCCCCTAAGAGGCGGCCACGAGAACCCGACCAGCTCAACCCCCAGAGGGAGGGGGCAACAAGGCCTTTATCAAACCTCCGTCCAGGGGTACAGCCGCCCAGGCCCGTTCCATGACCACCCAGGGCGAGGGGGCCACTAAGGCACTAAGGTTATAGGTCAAGTTCCTCGACTAGTGCAACCAACAGTATGTTACAAGAACAGTAACTGAACAAAATATATATACAGCTAACAGTATAAAAGAGAGAAAAATTGAAAAAATAAAAAATAAAAAATTAGTATGATTTAGTCAGGTCTATCCGCCCTACGAACCGGAAAGTGGTAGAAAAAACGCCAATAGCGGAAAAGACCGTAAAAATCGGATTCAGGTATGCGCATCAGGCTTAGTAGGTACTTTCAGCGAGGGTTCTGCCAGCTCCAACAATGCAACCTCCAGGCTAGATGGCACTGGGTCAGGAGTGTACTTCTGCCAGGGTACTGGTAAACTGTTCGCTTCTATCTTTGCACCTCGCCACTCACTCCTCCACCTCCTTAATCTGATCCACCTTCTTGAGCCACTTTGCTATAGTGGGCACCTGTGCGAGTTTCCAATGGAGAGGTAGAAGTTTTTTGGCTGCATTCAGTGGATGCGGTAGCGTACTTTTCTTGTAGTGGCTCAGAGGTAGGGCAGGGACGTGCAAGTGGAAGCAAACTGGATAAAGCGGGATATCAACCCCGAGAGCCTCTTTTATATGGGTGCGAACGTCTAACCAGAATGGACGAATCGCAGGGCATTCCCACCAAATGTGGAGGAGTGTGTCTCTCTGGCCGCAGCTGTGCCAGCAACGGTCAATGACCGAGGGGTAGATACGTGATGGGGCTGCAGGTACCCAGTACCAGCGCGTCAATAGTTTATAGTTAGTCTCCTGTGTCTTGGAGTTCATAGAGCTAGTGAGTGAGTCTTAGCATGTGTGCCATTTGATCAGCTGAAAAATGCAGCTCCAAGTCACGCTCCCATTCCCGGATAAAAGCCGGTTTAGGGACGGTGGAGGCTGAGCCCAGAAGCTGGTAGAGTTCAGAGATCATATGAGGGTTAGGCTCTTCCTCAATGAACAGCCGTTCATATGGAGTAAGAGTGTTGAGCTCCCTAATAGAACTACCATGGGTCACAATAAAATGGTGTAACTGTTTATATCACCACCAATCCATTGGGAAGCGTCCAAATCTATCCCTAAGGGTCTCCAGGGGGAGCAGCTTGCCCTGTTCCAAGAACTTGCCACAACTGGGGTTACTGTCAGTGACCCAGGACCCAAAAAAGAAGCCTCCCAGTGGTGTCAGCAGGGAGCCAGAGGGTGCTAGGGAATACAAGGCATTAGTGCGGTCCCAGAATCGTAGGACATGGGTAGTCTGTGGGGAGACCGACACTGAGAACCCTCTGTGTTCCCGGGACAGCCAGGGGGCATACGATAAGTTACGGCCCGCCGGGCTCTTCTCCAGAGAAACCCACATTTTGGAATGGGTATGAAAGCACCATTTAGGATACGTTGGAGTGCTATAGCCCTGTAGTAGCGGCGTATGTCAGGGAGGCCTAGACCCCCATCCCTTTAGATTTCTGAAGTAGGGACACAGATAACCTAGGTTTTTTATTGTGCCATATAAACCCGACCATTAAACTCTGAAGTTGGGCAAATAAGCTTTTGGGAAGAGGGATAGGTAACATCTGCATCAGGAAAAGTACCCTAGGGAGGACATTCAATTTAAGTATATTAACCCGACCTAGCCATGTGAAGGTGGTCCTAGTCAAGCTTTGCAAGTCTCTACGCACCGTACCCAAAAGTGTAGGAAAGTTTGCAGAGTATAACGTTTCAAAACGGTCAGTGAGTTGGACTCCGAGATATTTGATGGAGGATTTAGCCCTAGTAAACGGGAAAGCTTTCTGCAGATTAGTAGCTAGCGTTTCAGGTAAAGTAATAGGAAAGACCTCAGATTTAGTGTAATTGATTTTGAAGTTTAATATTTGCCCAAAAAGTTGAAGTTCCTGCATAAGGTTTGGCAGCGAGACAAGAGGATTTGTAAGGTGGAAGAGAACATCATCAGCATATTCTGAGAGTTTGTGTTCAGCAGAGGGCTGGAGAGGCGGGGCGGTATTAGGAGCATTTGCATTAGTGAGGAACAGTAGGAGGGAGCGGCAATGTACAGGGCTGAGGGGGTGGAGTTCCGATAGAAGCTGAGAGCCAGGGGGAACAGAATCCGGCAGGGGGAACAGAATCCGGCAGGGGGAACCATTCTCGGCACAACAGGTATGTTTTTGCTTTAAAGTAAAACAGATATTATACTTACCTGCTGATCTCCTGTAGCATGTCCGCAGTCTCTCTGACCATCTCCTGTAGCATGTCCGCAGTCTCTCTGACCATCTCCTGTAGCATGTCCGCAGTCTCTCTGACCATCTCCTGTAGCATGTCCGCAGTCTCTCTGACCATCTCCTGTAGCATGTCCGCAGTCTCTCTGACCATCTCCTGTAGCATGTCCGCAGTCTCTCTGACCATCTCCTGTAGCATGTCCGCAGTCTCTCTGACCATCTCCTGTAGCATGTCCGCAGTCTCTCTGACCATCTCCTGTAGCATGTCCGCAGTCTCTCTGACCGTCTCCTGTAGCATGTCCGCAGTCTCTCTGACCATCTCCTGTAGCATGTCCGCAGTCTCTCTGACCATCTCCTGTAGCATGTCCGCAGTCTCTCTGGCCATCTCCTGTAGCATGTCCACAGTCTCTCTGACCATCTCCTGTAGCATGTCCGCAGTCTCTCTGGCCATCTCCTGTAGCATGTCCGCAGTCACTGGCCATCTCCTGTAGCATGTCCGCAGTCACTGGCCATCTCCTGTAGCATGTCCGCAGTCACTGGCCATCTCCTGTAGCATTTCCGCAGTCTCTGATCATCTCCTGTACTAGGTCTGCACTCTCTGACCATCTCCTGTACTATGTACAAGTTGTTGTCTGCTTTGTTTAGACTTTGCTACATGCAGGGAGTGTTCTCTTTTTTTTAAAAGAACAGATATAATAAAAAAATGGAGTTCTTCTGACTGCTTGAATTTTTTTGATGAAAACCATGCGCACTTGCGCTGTAATCGTGATGCATCGTGATGCATCGCAGAATCGAATCATTGACCTGATAATCGTAATCGAATCGTGAGGCCAGTGAAGATGCGCACCTCTAGTGAATAATAAATGGTAAAAGGTGTTTTAAGCGGTTCGCCAAAATTTTTGCAAAGATTTTGATATCAACATTAAGCAGCGATATTGGACAGTAGCTTTGGGGGAGGGCAGGATCCTTACCCTCCTTTGGAAGCACCGTGATGTGAGCCAACAAAGCTTTGAGTGGGATCGGGCAACCATTAGCGAACAAGTTAAAGTACCTACACATATGATTTTGCAGTAGGGGGAGAAACTTGCCGTAGTATGCTTAGGTATATCAATCCGGGCCAGGGCTTTTCCCCGTTGGGCAAAGATTTCACAGTCTCAGCAACCTTTTGAAGGGAAATGTGCTACAGTTCATTTAACATAGTTTACTATGGGAAACGTTCACATCTATGCTTTTTTCAGCCGTTGCCTGATTGAAAAGGGTCAAGAGCTTTTTTCAATGCAAAACTGTGCTTTTTTTGGTTCAATAGACTTCAATGGAGAAGCTGCAGAAAAGCATGTAGTGCGCTTTTGCAGCAATTAGTGCTTTTTAATCTGCCCAACAACAAAATGGCCACAAAAAGCATAACAAATGCAAAATGCAAATCCCAGCAAAATCGTGTGTGCAAAAAACGGAAAATTGAATTCAAATACTTACCGTAATTTTCCTTTCCTGACGAGCTCCATGTCAGCACAGCTGGGTGAGGCTCCGCCCACCCCTACGTGATCAGGACTTAACTATAAAATTTTCACTCACCTCAACCTCAGCGTTTCGTAACTATTACTACTTAACTGGGCGGGTTCTGTGCTGACATGGAGCTCGTCAGGAAAGGAAAATTACGGTAAGTATTTGAATTCAATTTTCCGTTTTCCTGATGGCTCCATGTCAGCACAGCTGGGAATTAATTAGACAAAACAGGGGAGGGATAATGTTACACACTCCAATTCTGACTAAAACGGTAACAGAAAACATAATGCCTCTGACAAACCCAACTGTCATGAATATGAACATTTTGTATTGCGGATAGTTTGAGACACCTGGCCTGCTGTCACCCTTAAGGTCTGGACCCTTCTAGTGAGAATGCCGTGACTCTCCTGGCACAGCCAGCCTTACAACTTGCAGGCCAAGGAGATGAGGTTATCAACTAAGAGATAATGATTTTACGGCTCCCAGCAAGATTATTATGTGTTCCACCTGAAAAGGACAAACAGATGTACAGAGCTCCTGATGGCAGGAGTCGCCTTGATTAAATATTTTAGCGCTTCGCCCACATCCGATGGGCTAACTTTGAGTACTCCCCAAAGGGAACGTAGGAGGGAAACCTCTTGTGTGATATGAACTCTAAAAGGTCAGTTAAGGTACATATTAGAGCATTGGCATGAGCACCATTCTGTCTGGGAAGTACGCGAGTATGGGTTCTTTAAACCCAAGGACACCAATGCTGATTTAATTGCCACCAGTAAATCAGTTTCAGCGAGAAAGTACCACAGGGTGATTGAAGGCATTCGATGAAATAACATCCATCAGCATCGGTATATCTAATTCCGGAAACAAGTTTGAGGTTTAAATCAAATTAAATCTTGAAAAACTGTATAATTAAGCTTTGGAAACTTGCTGAATGCCGGTGAAGACAGCGATAGCCAAAAATGCATTTCTATAGCATGCTTGCATATAGAATTAAGTCAAGCCATGCCTGTAGACATTCGACGCAGGCTTCTGTAGAGTCCAGCGTAAAATCTTGATCAGCGAATATACTGGGCATACATGCCCTGTTCTACTATAGGCATGCTTAGCGCTGACCTTTCTCATTTCGTTGAACTGTTCAAATCTTCACAGAGCATTCGACATCCATTAGGCTCTGCCTCTCTCGACCCAGGCCATCAGCCTGAGTCTGTCGGATGCTGGATGAATGGGACTGGAGAAGATTTGATCTACCAGGCAGAGGGCATCACTCCTTGACACGCCTCAGGATGAGTAGCGGGTATCAAAACTGTCACCTTCCCTCGCCCCAGCCTTAGCTGGAAGCTGAGAATCAGAGGGAGCAGCTGAAAAAGGCATCAGCAGTCTTGGCGATCCATTCTGCGGTCAGCATCTCTACTCTGAGCGCTTGCGGCTCCTGGGCCCTGGAATGGAACTTCAGCAACTCAGTGCCGACTGGGAATGTAAGCGGTCTACCTCTGGCAGACAAAACACCAAGCTCTGTTAGTTCCCGAAAGACTCGCAGTAGTCTGGAGCATCCATTGTCGTCAGACTTGACCTGGACAAATAGATTGTCTGAAGATTCTTCAGACCAGGCACATAGGTCGCAAATCGTTGGGAGGATTGACTTGGGTGAATTCTAGAATTAGAGAAAACTTCAGAAGTGAGAGACTGAGCCTTGTTTCCAGATGTAGGCCACAGTCATTGTGCTTTCCAACTTTCCCAGGACAGGCTTACTCTGGATGAGATGACTGAAGGCTAAGAGCCTGAAAAGGTTGCCTTCAACTTCAAGATGGAGTCTTGGATCCTTGACAAAAGACCATTGGTCCTGAGCTCATTGTTCCTGAATTAGGGCTCCCCTAAACTGGCTGGTATCTACCTGTACCACCAGATCGTCTGAGCTGTTGGGGCGAGGCGCTTTCTATGGCTCAATCTGAGACGTGAAGGATGAAAGATCTCCAAATATGACCCAAAATGCTTTCCTTAGGGGATCACGTGTCCATCCACAAGCCGTCCCTATGTTCACAGAGGAACCACATAGTGCCCCTAGGGCATGTATGGGTGGCACAATCCCAAAATAACAGAGAGCATCCTGACATGGAAGTTCTTATTGACTTCTTGGACTAAGTATTTGCTTCCTTGTCTCTGGCGTGAGCGTGAGCGTGGACAATAACTCTTCAGTTTTTTTTTCTTCGTTTTTTTTTTTTTTTAAGGAAGACCAAGATCACATAGAAAAATACAAGGATATCCCATGTCTCCAAAGGCCATGGCTGGATTCAGTAGACATTTTTCAGGTGTGCTCCACATACCTTCTTTACAAAATGCTGGTCTTTGGAGGGGTTTGGCATAGTGGCATGACAGTAAGAAAAACATGAGCAGCCTCCAACAGATTATATCCATGTGTGAACAGACAAAGTGTTACTTTGTGTATCTGTTATGCAGAGTACTCCCTGTCCAGTAATGCAGCATACATTGGATACAAAGCATTTAGCTCACCCAACCTCCGTCATCCGACTGTCAGCGTTGGCACAGCGCGGGTGCGCGTGCATAGGGGAGTACTCTGCCACAACCGCTGTCCATCTTGTTTGGACCAAGCGGACCCCAGACACGGCTGTTAGCCATGATAAAGCCTCCCCGAGGACCAGCAGCAGGGCTCCCTGGATTATGGTCATTTAGACTAGACACCAGGGACTTCGTCCAGCTTCATCCACATGTATGGACGGTCTGCCAGCCATTTAGACCGGCTAGGTAGAGGAGCACACCTCCGTCCTGCACGTAGGAGGAAAAGAGAAGAACGCTGAGGTTGAGGTGAGTGAAAAATTTATAGTTAAGTCCTGATCACGTAGGGGTGGGTGGAGCCTCACCCAGCTGTGCTGACATGGAGCCGTCAGGAAATGCAAAACGCACAGCAAAAAGGACTGCAGAAACGGATCAAAAGAAAACTGCATAGGTATGAACCGAGCCTTATGATGGCTATACATGTATCGATTTTCGGACAAGAATATTCATACGAAAAATCTTTGTACATTCGCTGAATGAAAGAATGTCGTTTGAAAATTTCTCTTGACACAAAGACAGAGACAACCTATTTTATCCCCTTCCTTATCTCAATCATTTGCCCTTTGGGACAGACTCCATCCTCTTCCCACTCTAGTGTCTGTAACACAACCACTAGCACACATTTTTAATAATCCAAAATTCTTTCCTGGTATGGATGCAGAGGCCTTCAGTTGGTGGACAAACAAAGGTCTATATAGGATAGGACAATACTTTACAAATCGGGGTCCTATTACCATGCCCCATTGTCTAAATAAATTTGACCTCCCTGACTCTGAAAAATTTAGATTTGAACAGATTTCACAATTCTTGAATGATATTTGGATGGAGAAACCTCTTCCTCCCAAATTTACGGACTATGAGATCTGGTGCGGATCGGCCGTGGGACAAAGGGGGGGGGCATTTCTGTCATCTACTCTTCACTTACTTGTACAGCTACTAAAACCTCATACATGAAAGCATGGGAAGATGACCTCCAGCTAAATTGGGATCTAGGATCCTGGCAAAAGGCCAACTTTCGCTCATTCCAAACTATTTTGTACACCTCCCTCATGGAAGCTAACTTAAAAGTTGTCATGAGATGGTATATGACTCCCATCAGGCTTGCATCCATCTACCCAGAATCGGATCCCAACTGCTTTAGAGGCTGCCATTTATTGGGCTCGATGGTGCATATCTGGTGGGAATGTCCTAGGATCAGGCCGATCTGGAAGAAAATTTTTAATCTCATATTTAAGGTCACTTCGTGTTCAATACCTAGGTCAGCTTCTGTTGCTCTTCTCAATGACAATATTCCCAACGTTTCTAAACCAACTAGAAAACTGATTCACTTTATACTTCTGGGGACTAAAATTATTATTGCTAGATCTTGGAGGAAGCCCAGGGTATCCATTAAGGCTATACACAATAAGATCTCTTGGATTATGGCTCAAGAGAAGATGGTTAGCATATCAACTAATTTAATCCCTAAATTTGAGGCAATATGGGAACCTTGGGCAGTTTTCTGTGGCGTTTCTTTGAAGGTCAGGCATGACCCTGACCGCTCTAATTCCTAAAGGGCCTCATGTTCGGCATGTGATTTCTTCTTATTTCTTTCTTCTTCTATTCTATCTTTTCTTGGTTCTTTTATCTTTTGTTTTATTTATTTTTCTTTTATTTTTGTTTCGATGCTTAAACATGATTCAAAGATTTGATATCATTATTTACTGTGTTCTTATTGCGGTATTTCCGAGTCTTAAATTTGATGGGCGTTATTGTATATGAGTGTAGTACTGTTCTTCATTAAGATTCCGAGTTCCTTTTTATTGGTTTCATATGAGGATGGCGGGCTGGGGGGGGGGCCTGACCTGGGCGCAGGATGATTCCGTTAGGGGCGTCCAGGTGGGGTGTGACTTCCCTGAATGCCTATTTTTCATTTTTTTTTTTTTTTTTTTTAATCTCTTGATGAGAACATTGTGACATAAACAATTGGAAATAACCCTTTGTCATGTTTAAACAACATTTTTTTAAGATTTTCTGTACATGTCTTGAATTGAAAAATAAAAATTTATTGAAAAGAAAATTTCTCTTGCTTTTATCATTCAGTTTTAAAATGAATTTAATTTCTGAATGAAAACTACATACACTGTCTGAAAATTTCTTTTGACCAAGAAGTTTTCTATTCTGCTCCTTCAAATTTTCCCATCACTGTGGTCGAAAAGAACGTCAATTTGACCCCACTATTAGAAAATCGAGCGAACATTCTTTTTTTTTGAAGGAAGACATTGTTCTTGTATGGCCAGCATATAATATATTACAGTTCTGTTTGAAAATCAGCAAAATCTTTAATACATTTTTTCTTTAACCACTAGCCGACCGCCCGCCGTCGTTACACGTCGGCTGTTTGAAGAGGAATATCATTGTTATGACAGCAGCTAGCTTTCAGATAAAAGTGGTCTCTGCGGCGGATTAGCAGCGAGATAACTTTTTTCGGTGGCGGAAGAGGGCCCCCCTCCCGCTGCTTACAGGAGCCCTCCACCGCGGCGTAGGGGGATCACATCCTTCTCAGTCTGTGGTATGGAGCTGACTGAGGGGAAGATTTCAAACAACATTTTTTTTTTTATTACTGCATTTTTGTGTAAATATGAGATCTGAGACCCCAGATCTAATGTTTAAGAGGTCCTGTCATGCTTTTTTTTTCTATTACAAGGGATGTTTACATTCCTTGTAATAGGAATAAAAGTGACACTATTTTTTTTTTTTTTAAAAAGAACAGTGTAAAATTTTTAAATAAAAAGTAAAATAAATAAATAGTTTCAAGAAACTATTAGATAACCACCTGAATGACCACAACATACAGGGATATACAAGGTAACACTGACATATAATCACACACATAGGTTGGACTTGATGGACTGGTGTCTTTTTTCAACCTCACCTACTATGTAACTAAGAAAAAACTAAAAAATAATTAACGCGCCCCGTCCCGCCGAGCTTGCGTGCAGAATCAAACGCATACGTGAGCAGCACCCGCATATGAAAACAGTGTTCAAACTACACATGTGAGGTATCACCACGATAATTAGAGCGAGAGCAACAATTGTAGCCCTAGAACTCCCCTGTAACTCAAAACATGCAAGCTATAGAATTTTGTAAACATCGCCTATGGAGATTTTTAAGGGTAAAAGTTTGTCGCCATTCCACGAGCGGGCACAATTTTGAAGCCTGACATGTAGGGTATCAATTTACTCAGCGTAACATTATCTTTCACAAAATAAAAAAAAATGGGCTAACTTTACTGTTGTCTTATTTATTTAAATCAAAAAAGTAAATTTTTTCCCCAAAAAGTGCGCTTGTAAGACCGCTGCGCAAATACGGTGTGACAGAAAGTATTGCAACGACCGCCATTTTATTCTATAGGGTGTTAGGAAAAAAATATATATATATATATATATATATATATATATATATGTAGCAGGGTGCTATATTTAAAGTGGTTGTAAACCCCTGAATTTTTTTTTTTTTTTAAACTACCTGTAAGAGAAAGCCATAATGAGCTAATATGACTAGCATAATAGCTCATTATGCATCACTTACCTTAGATCGGGGCCCCCAAAGCCATCCTCGTCTCCCTCTCCAGCCGCAGCCATCGCTGCGGCGATAGCCGGAAGGTTACTTCCGGGTATCGCCACTCCAGCCAATCACAGCGCCGCTCCGGAGCTGTGATTGGCCGGAGCAGCGAAGACGTGACTCCGCGCATGCGCGCTGGAGCTGTCGAATCCGGCTAAGTCGGAGAATGCTGGAACTTAGCCGGATTTGTGAATGGGATTAACCCCATGAATGCGCCGTTGTCTACGGCGCGCATGCGCCGTAGACACAGAGCAATGTCATTTTTAGCAAATATCTCTTAAACCGTGTAGGTTTAGGAGATATTTCTTGCACCTACAGGTAAGCCTTAATCTAGGCTTACCTGTAGGTGCAAGTTGCAAAAGGGGGTTTACAACCACTTTAAGGGGAGTATCTGAGTGGTAGTTAGGCTCAGATACACTAGTTGTTAGGTTTCTTGGACCAGTTCTGTCCCTGGGAGATAGTATTGGTGTGCTGTTCCCTGTGGCCTACAGGTGGCGCTGTTGCCATGGCCCGGGGTTGAACCACTGATACAAGGTTGTGCCTTCTCTTGTCCCCTTTTGGCAGCAGTACGGCGGGGCGAGGAACCTGCTGTGCCTGTCGGGAGAGGGTATAAAAAGGGGCGGCCATCTTCCAGTGGGGGTCGCGCACAGGCACCTTCAGCCTGGGTGGTGCGTGTGTCGTCTCTGGGTGCCCTAGGCCCAGAGGCCGAGTTCCTGTTCCATCCCAGACACCTTTGGTCTGGGTTGAGGTACTATTTTGGAGGCCCGGAGCTCAGTACCTTTGGCTGGGTTCCGCCGGGGATTGAGGGCTCCCAGGGTGCCGCCTTGCGCCCCCCCCTCCTGAACCGTACCAGGCCACATGCCCTCAACATGGGGGGTTGCGGCCCCCCCACCCCAGAGCACCCTGCCCCCATGTTGATGAGGACAGGGCCTCTTCCCGACAACCCTGGCCGTTGGTTGTCGGGGTCTGCGGGCGGGGGGCTTATCGGAATCCGGGAGCCCCCTTTAATAAGGGGGCCCCCAGATACCGGCCCCCCCACCCTATGTGAATGAGTATGGGGTACATCGTACCCCTACCCATTTCACCTGGTGGAAAAAAAATGGTAATAAAAACACAACACAGTTTTTAAAAGTATTTTATTGCACCGCTCCGGAGGTCTTCTTCCGACTTCGGGGGTCTCCGGTGTCGTCGCCGCACTCTCCGGTTCTTTCTTCTGCCGGGCCTCCGCTAACTTCTTTTTAGCTCTTTTGCTAGCGGAGGCCCGGTCTTCTCTGTCGCCTTCTTCTTCTCCCGCTCTCCGGTGTCGTCGTCGCGCTCTCCGGTTCTTTCTTCAACCGGGCCTCCGCTAACTTCTTTTTAGCTCTTTTGCTAGCGGAGGCCCGGTCTTCTCCGTCGTCTCGTCCGGCTCTCCGTTGTCCTTCTGCCGGACCCTCCACTAACTTCTTGGTAGCTCTTTTGCTAGTGGAGGAGCCGGTCTTCCCGTCGTCGCCGTCTGCGTCTTCTTCCCTCTTCTCCTCCTCGATGTTGACTCGTCGCTTCCTCTCGCAGTAATGATAAATCTTCGGTCCGCAGAGATTAATATAGGCTTCTCATGACGTCACAGTCACATGGTGCCATGACGTCACAGTCACATGCTCCGGGTTAGCGGAGGCCCCGGCGGAAGAAAGAACCGGAGAGCGCGGTGACGACACCGGAGAGCGGGAGAAGAAGAAGGCGACGGAGAAGACCGGGCCTCCGCTAGCAAAAGAGCTAAAAAGAAGTTAGCAGACACCCGGCAGAAGAAAGAACCGGAGAGCGCGGCGACGACACCGGAGACCCCCGAAGTCGGAAGAAGACCTCCGGAGCGGTGCAATAAAATACTTTTAAAAACTGTGTTGTGTTTTTATTACCATTTTTTTTCCACCAGGTGAATGGGTAGGGGTACGATGTACCCCATACTCATTCACATAGGGTGGGGGGGCCGGTATCTGGGGGCCCCCTTATTAAAGGGGGCTCCCAGATTCCGATAAGCCCCCCGCCTGCAGACCCCGACAACCAACGGCCAGGGTTGTCGGGAAGAGGCCCTGCCCTCATCAACATGGGGGCAGGGTGCTCTGGGGTGGGGGGGCCACAGGTCGCCCCCCTGCCCCAGAGCACCAAACCCCCCATGTTGAGGGCATGTGGCCTGGTACGGTTCAGGAGGGAGGGGGGCCGCTCTCGTCCCCCCCTCTTCCCCTGCGGCCTGCCAGGTTGCGTGCTCGGATAAGGGTCTGGTTTGGATCTTGAGGGGGACCCCCACGCCGTTTTTTCGGCGTAGGGTTCCCCTTCAAATCCAGACCAGACCCAAGGGCCTGGTATGCTCCTGGAGGGGGAACCCACGCCGTTTTTTTCTTTAAAAATTGGCGTGGAGTTCCCGCTCAGGATTCATACCAAACGCAGTGCCTGGTATTGGCGGGAATCCGCGTCGGATCCCCGCCTATCGGCAATGCGTGTCGCTCATCGTGAAAGGAACATTTTTTCCTTTCCCGATGATGAGACAGCTCGGCGCTGGCTCTCGCGACGGAGCTCATAGGGTGTCAATATCGCCGCTAGAAGCGGCGAGATTGACACAATATCGGCGGCACCTACTGTATATAATGTTTGGGGGTTCTAGGTAATTTTCTAGCAAAAAAAAATTATTTTAACGAGGCTCTGTCCTTAAGTGGTAAATCTTTTTTTTTTTTGTCTCTGAGTCTGATGATATTTACCCGATTCAACCTCTAATAGTATATACAGTATATCTCTTCTGTCTATTATTCTCAGAGTGGGTTAAAGATTTTGCTCCCTAACCATATAGTTAGTTATTAAAACTTACCACTGCAGATATTTATTTATAAATTGCCTTCTTTAAACTTTACATATTAACTAAATTATACACCACACTTTTTTTAAGGTTATTATCTGATTAATCGATTCATCGAAACAATAATTGGCCAACTAATTGATTATGAAAAAAATCGTTAGTTGTAGCCCTAATGACGACGACCCCAAACACACCTCCAAGATGACCACTGCCTTGCTAAAGAAGCTGAGGTTTAAGGTGATGGACTGGCCAAGCATGTCTCCAGACCTAAACCCTATTGAGCATCTGTGGGGCATCCTTAAACAGGAGGTGGAGGAACACAAGGTCTCTAACATCCACCAGCTCCGTGATGTCGTAATGGAGGAGTGGAAGAGGACTCCAGTTGTAACCTGTGAAGCTGTGGTGAACTCCATGCCCAAGAGGGTTAAGGCAGTGCTGCAAAATGGTGACCACACAAAATATTGACACTTTGGGCCCAACTTGGACATTTTCACTTAGGGGTGTACTCGCTTTTGTTGCCAGCGGTTTAGACATTAATGGCTGTGTGTCGAGTTATTTTGAGGGGACAGCAAATTTACACTGTTATACAAGCTGTACACTCACTACTTTACATTGTATTGAAGTTTAATTTCTTCAGTGTTGTCACATGAAAATATATAATAAAATATTTTCAAAAATGTGAGGGGTGTACTCAATTTTGTGAGATACTGTATGCAAACCAATTGGAAAACAAACAGCAGTAGGTGGTTAAGTGAAGCCGCCTGCTACAGAGATTTGTCACATTGATCCAAGTCCTAATCCTATCTATCAATATGTATTTCTCTAGCACAAACCAGGATCCCAGTTCCAAAAAGTGGAAAACTCATAACTCTCACACCTTGGGGTACATGGTAATAATAGTCTATGTTTGGGCAACATTACAAAAAATAATAAAAAGTAATTACATCTGTGCAATAAATGCACATTTTCCTCTTTGACTCTTTAAAAATTCTGAAAGTACAGAAAAATATCTGTTGGCCTGCCAGAAATCCAGTGAGCTCCTAATGTCCTGTTTAAGATGACAACAGGGTGCTTTTGTTGCTCTGAAATTCCAGCCTGCGTTGTCAGCCATAGAACCAACTATTTCTCCAGCGCTCAAAAGGACCGTTGACCTTGTCTGATGCCGTAACACCCCGCCCTATCGGGGGGGGGGGGGGTGGAGTAATAGGGTGACTAGTATACTTATTCAGAAGGCAAACATTTGTTGGCTTGAGCTCTGGGGAAGAGGATGCAAAAGTCAGTAAAACGCTGTAAAAACACTGTTTCTTGCTGCTACAGGAACAAGGTAAGGAAAAAGTTCATGCTGAGACATGCTGTAGAAGGGGAAAGGGAGGTTTTTGGTTACATTTGGGTAATACCTGAATATACACATTAAAGCAAATGGTTGGTTGCTGGGAATGATTTAAAAAGAGTGTAACAATGCCTTGAAATTTTTGGAATAAAGGATAATTTGGGTCCTATGTCCATGTTTGATCTGTAAATGTCGATATAGGAGTGCCGCAGTTGCTAATCAGAGTTATATGTTTGATATCACTGCATATGCCAAGTCTAAACATACCTATGGAAAATAACTTTCTGTGCAGCTGTCATTCCCTCACATCTGTCTGGATAGAAGATTTACTTTGGTTTTAGTAAATAGCCAGATGACTAAAACATAAGAATTGTCCATATTTGTGGGGTCCAGTTTCTGGCTGGAGGTGTTTTTTTTATATTTCAAATAAATAGGCTTAAAGAGGTGAGATATACAGGAAGCGAGGAGATGTTTGTTTGCACTTGCTATCTGGCAACAAAGCCAGAACCTTTCAAGGTTCCTTCAAGCTAGGTTTGTAAGAAAAAAAACAAAAGAGGGCCTTACAAGCACTTTATGCATGGATGAGAGATTTAGAATACATTTGATAAAATAAAAAAGTTCAAGAAAAGAAAAGAAAACAAACCGATGCTACAGCTGTTCCCTTCCCCCGTTTCACCGAGAACTGAGCGATCAAAGATTGCTGATCACTACGTTTTCAGTCTTCAGTGAGCAGAGAGCCAGTCACTGTCAGTCCCCGGATGTCTGCTCTGCCCCTCCAGCGCTCACTGAAGTGCCAGGCTGTGAAGGGGGGAGAAGTGGCCAGCTCAGGCTCTCAGCAGTGAGCTGAGAGGCTGATCTAGCTGCCAGTCTAGGCATCTGGGTGGATCTCGACAATATTGTCAGCCGACAGTGCACTTTACTCCTGGGTCACAGGAGTGCAGAACTAAGTGTACTCCAGTGACCTACAGAAGAAGTAGGGCCAAAAGAGCATTAACAGTAGTAGTTTCACACACCTTCTAGTAGCCACATGGACTTCTTGATATGTCAGTATAAAAATAATATTTTCCTGAATAAGCCCCACATTCCATTATCTTTAGAATTCTTTTCACCAATTATCTCACTACACAATCATCATTTACCAGTCCAGCTAAAGTCTGAATACCCTGCTCTCCAGTCTGCCGAGAACCTTAAATGTATTCCTCTTCAATAGTTGGAATAGGATTTACGATTTCATAACATATGACTTCAGTTAATATGAAACTCTTAGTTGAAACTTGGACAGAAAAGTTTTATACTTGCCAGTGTCTAGTAACAGTGCTTTAGATGCCAAGGGTTTACAATTTTCCAATCCATGGAGATTACTATAAGCAGAGACCATTAGATTGCCAGTGACCACTTGTGTGTCAGTTTTTAACACCGAGGGCCACTCATTCAATGTGAACTACCTTGAGTGTTAATTAAAAACGTGTGTTCTCTCCTAAAGTGGTAGTAAACCCAAGCATAAAAAAAATCAGTTGACAGGCAGGGTCTTTAAAACAGAAGAGACCCTATAGCTCTCCCCACCCCCCTAGGTCAATTCAGCAGGATTACGATATGAGCCATGCATGCAAAGAACAGACTGCAAGCTCTGTGCCATGGCAAAGTGACTCCCGTGCGCATACAGCCGAAGATTCGGAACCCAGAAGAAAGACCAGATTAACATGGAAGCATCGGGAACCAGGGAGACCTGTGACAGGCCAGCGCTGGAGAGCTCTGTTGGTAGGTGCAGAAAAAAATACCAGAACCTCTGGCAGAAAAAGTGGCAGAAAAAATGCTCATAG
This sequence comes from Rana muscosa, assembly GCA_029206835.1. Lineage (NCBI taxonomy): Eukaryota > Metazoa > Chordata > Amphibia > Anura > Ranidae > Rana > Rana muscosa. The sequence goes on from CM055123.1 coordinate 202,021,963, forward strand.
CGCCTTGTATCGCACAACAGTTTAGGAGAATTTATGGGCATTTGCTTTTATAAGCAGCTTTTTTTTTTTTTTTTTTACCAAAACATTCCTCTCTGATCATTTTAGCATTTTTAGCATTTTTTCTGCCTAAAAAAAAACGGCTCTTAAAAATGCACTTGTGATGTGTTTTTTTTTGGCCTCTGAACATCCTAATGTGCATGGACACACAGGATAAATTTGGGCTGCTTCTACAGGCAGGAGAAAAAAATCAAAATGTCTCAAGAAACAACGTAGTAGGCAAAGTGTCTCGGAGGCCGCACATCAAAACAGACCTGATTTAGTGTTGTGGATGGCAGTCTCAGTCTGGACCCCCACCAGGCCACGCCCCCTCCCCTGACCCCTAGGGGCATCGCCTGGCAGGGGTTCAGGCTGAGAATGGCATCCACAGCAATATAGCGGGTCTGTTTTGATCCGTGGCCTCCGGGACACTTTGGTTGCCTACTACCTTGTTTGAAGCATAGACAAAAGCTCCTTCCCCAACTGGCACTCACAGCGGTGGGCACGTTGTCAGCGTTCCTTCACAGCCTGAGTGTCACACCCACATTCTTTGGGTCTCACGAAGTAGCATTTTGTTTAGCCCGTGTGCAAGGAAACCCTAGAGTTAACAACAATAATATACTGTAGTGTGAAGGCCTGTCTGATTGGATACAAACTGAATGGACTGTTTCTCAAGGCCCTCATATTATGTAGTTGTAGTAGCTGTTGTAAATTTAGATCGTAACATGTATGGGCATCTTAACGCTAGTTTCTAATCTTACTCAAAAATCAGCATGCAACCATCATTCATGAAAGTTATGCATTTTTTACCTCAAAGAAAATTTGAAATGCTAGCCTTCCTTAGAAGTTTTGTAAATATTAAAGAATACCTGTAATGACAGAAATGTGTAGACTAATTTCCAGTTTAAATTAGAATATGGTTAGATAAGGAAGTATTTTATTTTTTAGGTAGTTCAGAGGTGAACTCTCCCTTTCCTAGAATTCTTGGATCTGTTCCAACGTCTTGGAGATAGAGATATTTCCATTTTTCCTACCGCTTTACAACATAAAATGAATGAAATATCCAGTGGAGAGAGTCAGGGCCCTTTTGTAATAGGCACAACAGATGAGGAGGCCAGAAAACAGGGTTCGTACTTCTCACCAGCAGTCCCTAAGAGACATTACAAGCTTTTGCCATTCTGAAGTGGTAGTTTTAAGTGTACACATGCAAAAAAAAAAAAAAGCTTATTTTGTACAGCATAACCAATAATGTATTGAAGTGAACTCCGGCAGAAAAATTTACTTTCCATAAATGTTGAAACATATTCTCCAATAATGGACTACAAAATGTCTACATAATTGGAAACAAATCCTAAATGAAAATACGCCATTTTTTTAAGACAGAAATATTACAAGGCACAGATTTTGTTACACAAATGAATTCCCTATAGATGGAGTTTAGCGAGCGGAACTGATTGAGCTTTGTATGAGGTAATTCCAGTAAATGGGTAGGAAAATAGCTGTCATCTGTAAGGGTGTTAAAGTTCACATTAAGTGAAATTTCACAGGCTTAAACCATCCATCCTGAATACATAATGCTAACCAAGATGCTTCCAAATCAAGGCATTTTTGTAGTATTTACACATTTCCATTAGGTTTGTTTAAAACACTTGAATGACAAATGATTATGCAAGATCTGTTGTACAGTCTGTGGCTGCCCTCCAATACAAACTGAAAACTCAGGTATCTGAAGACAGGTATTGTGAGAGTGTTAAAGCGGTTGTATAGTCTTTTTTTTTTACTTTTACCTACAGGTAAGCCTATACTAAGGCTTACCTGTAGGTAAAAGAAATATCTCCTAAACCTACACGGTTTAGGAGATATTTGCAAAAAAAGACATGCACCGATGTCTACGGCGCATGCGCGTCGTAGACAACGGTGCATTCACAGTGTTAATCCCATTCAGAATTCCGGCGCTGCCGGAATCCAAAGCTCCAGCGTGCATGCGCGGAGTGACGTCTTCGCTGCTCCGGCCAATCACAGCGCCAGAGCGGCGCTGTGATTGGCTGGAGCGGCGATACCCGGAAGTAACGTTCCGGGTATCTGAGGAGCGATGGCTGCGGTCGGAGTGGGGGACGAGGATGGCTTCGGGGGTCCCGATCTAAGGTAAGTGATTCATAATGAGTCATACTAGCTCATTATGGCTTTTTCTTGCAGGTGATTTGAAAAAAAAAATTTCGTCTGGGTTTACAACCGCTTTAAATAGCTTCAGACTGCTGATTATCATTATTTTGCTCTCTTTGTATTGTTTCCTTTGTGTGAAATACCTGGTGTTCCTGCCAGTCTCTTTGCTTTCCCATTAAAAGCTGATCACCGAACTGACAAACATGCACATCATAAGAAGTTCACCAAAGTATGACAACCATGGCTAGATGTTTCAAAGAACTTCTGGGGGGAGGTCCTCTCCTCACAGCTCTCAGTGATTTTTGGGGTGCTGTGATTCGGTGCTTCCTACTTGGTTACTGTTGCTCTATCTGGGCAGAAATTGCTTTATATGAAACAAACCTTTTATTGCCTGCGGGCCTCTAGAGTTATACTGATGATGTGGGGTCGTCTGTGCTGTGAATTTGAATGTGCGTGTGTGTATGTGAATGTTGATGATGCTTGCTTTTGGGGTACTTATGTTATGTACAGTCTGCCTATGTGTTCATTTATACACTGTCTGATTGTTGCTGCTGATTGCACTTGCATGTTGTAATGGGAGTCTGTACTGTTTTGTTTTTCTTTTGTTTTAAAAAAAAAAAAAAATGAAAATAAACACCTTAAAAAAAAAAAATATGCACATCATACCTGAACAATCACTTGAGAAGCTGCAGATCAGTGCAGTAGTTGGTGCTCCTACAGTGATAGCAGGGATCATCTAAGTTCTGACGTCCTGATCTCCACCTCTTTCAATGAGAGAACACCTTGTATTTATTGAAATAAAAATATGAGGCAATCTGCGATTAGTTGTAATACTAAAAGAGTAATACCCTCTGGTTAATATGTGCAGTGAGGGAAAAAATTATTTGATCCCCTGCTAATTTTGTAGGTTTGCCCACTGACAAAAAATTGATCAGTCTATAATTTTAATGGTAGGTTTATTTTAACAGTGAGAGACAGAATAACAATAAAAAAATGCATTTAAAAAAATGTATACATTGGTTTGCATTTTAATGAGTTAACCACTTCAGTCCTGGACCATTTGGCTGCCAAATGACCGGGCCACTTTTGTGATTCGGCACTGCGTCGCTTTAACTGACAATTGGGCGGTCGTGCGACGTGGCTTCCAAACAAGATTGATGTATTTTTTTCCCCACAAATAGAGCTTTCTTTTGGTGGTATTTGATCACCTCTACGGTTTTAGTTTTTGCGCTATAAACAAAAATAGAGTGCCAATTTTGAAAAAAATTCAATATTTTTTTCTTTTTGCTATAATAAATATCCCCAAAAAATATATAAAAACAATTTTTTTTCCCTCATGCCGCGTACACACGATCCGTGATTCACGGCGGTGAAAACACTGCCGTGAATCACGACAGGAAAAACGAGGGATCGGCTTGTTCCCCCACACACGGCCGTTTTTCCTGTCATTTTTTCTCTTGGCGAGAAAAACGACCATATGTAGGCTCCGCGGCAGTGTTTCCCTATGGGAAAACTGCCAAGGAAAAAAATGACAGGAATCACGACGAGAAAAATTAGAGCATGTTCTAATTTTTCTCGTCGTGATTAATGCTGTTTTTCCCGACGGAAAAATTGGCAAAAAGCCCACAGACGATCGTTTTTCTCGTCCAAAGGAAAAAATTAAATTTTTCCCTGACGGGAAAAATGATCGTGTGTACGCGGCAATAGTTTAGGCCGATACGTATTCTTCTACATATTTTTGGTAAAAAAAAAATAAAAAATCGCAATAAGCGTTTGATTGGTTTGCGCAAAAGTTATAGCATCTACAAAATAGGGGATAGATTTATGGCATTTTTATTTATATATATTTTTTTACTAGTAATGGTGGTGATCAGCGATTTTTATTGTGACTGCGACATTATGGCAGACATATCGGACACTTTTGAAGCTATTTTGGGACCATTCACATTTATACAGCAATCAGTGCTATAAAAATGCACTGATTACTGTATAAATGTGACTGGCAGTGAAGGGATTACCCACTAGGGAGCTAAGAAGGGGTTAAGTGCGTCCTAGGGAGTGATTCTTACTGTTAGGGGGCGTGGCTATGGAGTGACACATCACTGATCGCTGCTCCCAAAGGGGGAGGAGCATACGATCAGTTTCAGCTGTGACTCGATCGCGGGACACCGGCGGACATCTAATCCGCGGGTCCCCCCGGCACGGTCACGGAGCTCGGGGCAGGGGCGGCGGTAATTTTAAAGTGACGTTAATATACATCACTTTGCCCAGCCGTGCCATTCTGCCGATGTATATGTACAGGAGTCGGTCGTTAACCGGTTAAATACGGTAAGTATTTGACCCCTTTGCAAAACATGATTTAGTATTTGGTGGTAAAACTTTTGTTGGCATTCACAGAGGTCAGACGTTTCTTGTAGGCCCTGTAGGCCCACCAGGTTTGCACACATCTCGGGAGGGATTTTGTCCCACTCCTCTTTGCAGATCCTCTCCAAGTCATTAGGGTTTTGAGGCTGATGTTTGGTAACTTGAACCTTCACCCCCCTCCACATATTTTCTATGAGATTAAGGTCTGGGGACTGGCTAGGCCACTCCAGGACCTTATGTGCTTCTTCCTAAGCCGCCACTTTGTTGCCTTGGCTGTGTGTTTTGTGTCATTGACATGCCAGAATATCGATCCAGGACCCATTTTCAATGCCCTGGCTGAGAAAAGAAGGTTCTCACCCAAGATTTGACGGTACATGGCCCCCTCCAACAACCCTTTAATACAGTGAAGTTGTCCTGTCCCCTTAGCAGAAAAACGCCCTCAAAGCAAAATGTTTCCACCTCCATGTTTGATGGTATGGATGGTGTTCTTGGGGTCATAGGCAGCTCCTCCTCCTCCAAACACAGCGAGTTGAGTTGATGCCAAAGAGCTTGATTTTGGTCTCATCTGACAACAACACTTTCACCCAGTTCTCCTCTGAATCATTCAGATGTTAATTAGCAAACTTCAGACTGGCCTGTACATGTGCTTTCTTGAGCAGGGGGACTTTGTGGGCGCTGCAGGATCATTGAAACTCCACGAGGTAAGATCTTGCATGGAGCCCCAGACCGAGGGATATTCACAGTTTATTTGTGTTTCTTCCATTTACTAATAATTGCACCAACTGTTGTCACCCTCTCGCCAAGCTGCGTGGCGATGCTCTTGTAGCCCATTCCAGCCTTGTGTAGGTCTACAATCTTGTCCCTGACATCCTTGGACAGCTCTTTGGTTTTGGTCATGGTGGAGAGATTGGAATCTAATTTAATGATAACTTCTGTCTTTTATACAGGTAGCAAGCTGAGATTAGGAGCACTCCCTTTAAGAGAGTGATTCTAATCTCAGCTTGTTATCTGTGTAGAAGCTGGGAGCCAAAAATCTTGCTGATTGATAAAGGATCAAATATTTATTTCACTCATTAAAATGCAAATCAATGTATAACTTTATTGAAATGCGTTTTCTGGATATTTTTGTTATTCTGTCTCTCATTTGTCAGTGGGCAAACGTCCAAAATCAGCAGGGGATCAAATACTTTTGTTCCCTCACTGTAGAAAAAAGGCCACTTAGATCACTGCTATCACTGTAGCAGTGCAGACTACTGCACTCCAAGCTGGAATAATGTAACTGCAAGAAAAAAATCATACCTTGAGCTCAGCTTTAACCCTGGTTCACATTGCAGTGATTTGGCATGCGATTTGACATGTCAAATCGCATGGTAAATCAGCGGCTATTGCCAGCAATGGCACCGTCCGAATCTGTGTGGCGCTGCACCGATTCCCAAAAGTAGTTTTTGTACTACTTTTGGCGACTTTGGGGTGCGATTCCAATAGACATCTGTGCAGAAACCCACACAGATGTCTCTGAAATCGCCCCGAAGTCGGGACTCTCATGCAGGAATGAAATTGCGCAAGTTAAGCTGAATTTCATTCCCGCTGTCAGTGAGAACCTAGGCTGAAGGATGTAAAAAAACTAGCATGTTAAGTGAAGGGTATTTTTTTTTTAACTGAATGAGCAAACACACCAGAATCTGGATGAGGTTCATGGGTCTTGTTGTACACTAACAAAGTTTGCCTAACCCAGATTTAAATTACCCACTACAGCTGAAAAACAGCTGTGCTCAAGCCTCCTAAAAGCAAAGAATCCAGCCCCAAGACTTGGAACAAACACTCAAAACCAGACTGTGCCCAGCCCTGCAACCAACCTCAGACTGGTACTTAACATTTTTTCTATATACTGAATACATACAAGAAATTTCAGTGTTAAAGGATTTCCTAGAATTCTGATACAAAATGTAAGCTACAGTATTGCAATCCAGTCCAAAGTCCAGCCATGGCATCTCTCAGCATTTTCCTGGAGATGAGTTGGCAAGTTAGTGACCATTTGAAACTTCTCTTAACTTCACGCGATTATTTTATGGAATGAAGAATTAATACTCCTGGCTTGGGCCGGGGGAAAACTCAGCACTATGCAGAAGATTTGCAATAAGAGGCCAGCCTTAAAAACATTCCCAAAACTCTCAAGTATCACTGTTTTATTTGTAGTACCTTGTCTGATAGTGATTATGGCCGCTAACTGGCTGCCAAAAATGACTGGAACCGCTTATTTTCTGTATGGCGAAGGGAAAACTCCTGCCTCAGCATGCTAATAATACTGTCCTCATTTGACACAACACGCGCTATATATTATTATTCCCCCTTGCTGTTTTTTTCTAAAATTCTTCTTTTTTCCACAGCCCAAAAATTATTAAATGCAGGCAGCAGATTTAGATTACAAAATAACAAGCAACCCCCTCTTTGCAGAAAGGTAGTCAACTACCTGGAGAGAAACACAGTGCCTATCAGACAGTTTCAATGCCAACAATGTGATGAACCTTGAAATTTTTAAATGCTTTTATTTCACTATAACTCTTTACAGCAATTTGCAGCTATGGCTGTACCCACTCTTGAATGAATAAGGTATATCTTGTAGCTTATAAAAGCCAAAGCTGTCAACCACAACCCTGAATATGGTTTAACGGTAGCCCATAATTTGTCTCCGGTCTGCCATACAACATAACCAATTAACAAATTGGCTAAATTATCATTTGAAATATCTAATGCTGCTTGAATGTTTTTACAGAAGTTGGAATGTGGGTTATGTTATAGGAGGTGTATGTTATAGAGGAGGGGAAACTGGCACTGTACTATACTTTATAAAGGGGAAGACCTGTCTACAAGCAGCTTTACATTTTATGTGCCATAATAAAGTTACAGGAAAAAGTAATAGAAGCTACAGTGCCTTGAAAAAGTATTCATACCCCTTGAAATTTTCCACATGTTACAACCAAAAACGTAAATGGGATTTTATGTGATAGACCAACACAAAGTGGCACATAATTGTGCAGTGGAAGGAAAATGATAAATGCTTTTCAATTTTTTTTTACAAATAAATATCTGAAAAATGTGGCGTGCATTTGTATTCATCCCCTTTACTCTTATAACCCCTTTACTAAAATCTAGTTTAACCAATTGCCTTCAGAAGTCAACAAATTAGTAAATAGAGTCCACCTGTGTGTAATTTATTCTCATAATAAATAAATCTGTTCTGTGAAGCCCTCAGAGGTTCTGTGAAGCCCTCATGGAGCACTGTTCAGTCTATCATCCGAAAATGGAAACAGCATGGCACAACTGCAAACCTACCAAGACATGGCCGTCCACCTAAACTGACAGGCTGGGCAAGGAGAGCATTCATTAGAAAAGCAGCCAAGTGGTAACTCTGGAGGAGCTGCAGAGATCCACAGCTCAGATGGGAGAATCTGTCAACAGGGTAACTATTAGTCGTGCACTTCACAAATCTGGCCTTTATGGGAGAGTGGCAAGAAGAAAGCCATAAGAAGTCCCGTTTGCAGTTTGCGAAAATCCATGTGTGGGACACAGCAAACATGTGGAAGAAGGTGCTCAGGTCAGATGAGACCAAAATTGAACACTATGTATGGCAGAAAACTAACACTGCACATCACTCTGAACACACCATCCCCACGTAAAACAAAATGGTGGTAGCATCATGTTGTAGGGATGCTTTTCTTCAGCAGGGACAGGGAAACTGGTCAAAGTTGATGGGAAGATAGATGGAGCCAAATACAGGGCAATCTTAGAATAAAACCTGTTAGAGTCTGCAAAAGACTTGAGACTGGAGGGGTGGTTCACGTTCCAGCAGGACAAGGACCATAAACATACATTGGAAATGGAAAAAACTGTGCTTACTGTATAAGTTATATAAAAAATGAATAAGTAAACCCTTTTAAGCAGCAATAATAGTGGGATAAACACAAAAAAAAAAAAAAAATGCACTATGGGTTCAAAGTAATATAGTCCAATAAGAGTCCAATTAAGAAAATATTGAAACCGACACAAATGTCAAAGGACACAATACTTGTCCTGGATTTCTAGGCAAACTTGTCAGGATATGTGCTTGATAAGCCAAAACGGACAGATGGTTATAACCCAGCCCAGGCCTTTATTTGGCACACGAGTACCAACTCCTCCAATTTAGATGGATTGCAGCAATGGGAAGATGGCTCCACAGTATGTATAGATGCGTGTGTCCAAAGAAACGTATTTAAATGAAGAAAACAGAGAAAAAAACATAGCGTGATCCTGCCACATAAGATGTCTCTATATGGGATCAAACTATGGGGTATGGGAGACAGAACGACACCCAGTGTGTGACTGCTATTTGTAGTGAACCATCACCGCACATAAAGTCTCCTTACCAGATAACAACATAAAAACAGGCCTTAACAGTGATAGGAAGTCACAAGAACAAATCCACCAATGTGTAAACCGCCACCTTTCATAGAGTCTGCTTACCAGATAACATAAGTTGTATGCAATGAAATTCAACCGCAGGCTAGTGGATGGCTGGATGGATGTAAGCGTCTCTCTTATGGATATGGCTGCTATAGTGGATAGATGTATGTTCCTCACTGTTGAAGATGTAACTTCGTAGGGCCCGTACAGAAGTTGTGTACCAAAAAAGCAAATGGGGACTGGATAGTGTGATATCGCCACAATATTTATTATAAAAAAGTAAAAAATACACTTACTGAATAAGCGATAAACAGGACATATAAAAAGCCGGCCGGCTAGAAAGCAAACTCCCGTCCTACGAGCGTGGTGACGTCAGCACGTACCCCCTTAGACGTGCTTCGTCATCACAGACATTGTCAATAAGGGACGGGTAGCGAGCTGAATCACCACGTTATATAATACCCTACCTCATTATGAGATCCGGACATGAGTTTGCGGCCGCCATCTTGGATGATGGAAAGCCGCCTCTATGTCAATAGACTTATTGTGGCATTGCCCTTAGTTCAAGAACTAAACAGGAAAAGACAGAAACCCGGGAAACATTTCCATTTAGCCTCGATCTGGATCCTGGACGTGAGTCAATAACCACCATTTGAACTATTGGCAAAACCATATCCGCACCTTAGACTAGCCCATAGAATAGAAATTAATCCGTACAAATGGGTAAAAATTTATTTTGAAAGAGGACAAAAAGAAACACTAATCTGCCATAAGGGCCAAGTGATATGAACCTATCATAGGTCTATTGTATGTGTCATGGTGCATAATAAAGTGAATGTATTATGTAATAAAATATGTATAATTAATTATTAATCGGGAACAACCCGATATAAACAATTTTACAATATGGGGAAAAAGTGAAAACCTTATTCTCAGTGCAATTGAAGTGCATTGATACTTACTATAAACATACAGCCAGAGCTACAATGGAATAGTTTAGATCAAAGCATATTCATGTGTTAGAATGGCCCAGTCAAAGTCCACAGCTAAATCCAATTGAGAATCTGTGGCAAATTGCTGTTCACAGACGCCCTCTATCCAATCTGACAGAGCTTAAGCTATTTTGCAAAGAAGAATGAGCAAATATTTCACTCTCCAGATATGCAAAGCTGGTAGAAACATACCAAAAAAGACTTGCAGCTGTAATTGCAGTGAAAGGTGGTTCTACAAAGTGTTGACTCAGGGGGGCTGAATACAAATGCACACTTTTCACATATTTGTAAAAAAAAATTGTAAAACCATTTATCTTTTCCCTTCCACTTCACAATTATGTGTCACTTTGTGTTGGTCTATCCCATAAAATCCATTTATGTTTTTGGTTATAACATGACAAAATGTGGAGAATTTTAAGGGGTATGAATACTTTTTCAAGGCAATGTAGATTATAGAGACAAAAAAATTTAAGCATTCTTATTTGGCACTTAAAAGGGACAGGAATGTTGATGAAGGCTTATCTAAAGTTGAACTTCAGGTAAACAGGTAAATAAAAGGATGAAATACATTTAAAGGGAGTCCTGAGATTTACACACTTCTACCCCACAGCCCAGCCCTGTCTAGCAAGGGAGGGGGACCTGATTTTTTTCTGCTGTAGCTTCACTCTAAAGCCCCGTACACACGGTCGGACTTTTGGCCAACAAACTTCATTTTGAGCAAGTTGGACCAACAATCCGACCGTGTGTACGCTCCATCGGACAAACTTTTTTTGCTTTTTTCTTGTTTTAATCGGACAAAAGTTGGGTCTGCAAACAGACAAACTTTTGCCCAACAAAAGTCCGATGGAGCAAAGTCCGACCGTGTGTACAGAAAACCATCGGACTTTTGTCCGATGGACAAAACAACTAATGTTAAAATCAACCAACAATAGTAGAAGTTGACCAAAGGGTGGCGGTAAAGAGCAGAAAAGAGCAGAAAAACCACGTGATGTTGCAAAAAGTTTTGGGAAAGTTTGCAGAAAAGTCCAAGCGTGTGTATGCTATGGGTGTTCCCGACCAACTCCGTTCGAAAAAAAAAACACGGAAAAGTCAGATGGAAGTCCGACCGTGTGTATGGGGCTTTACTTACAAGTCTCCGCCCCACCCCACCACACACTGTGACTGGACAGTGAAAGGAGAAGCAGCATACTGATGAGCTCATATGTCACTCTGCACTCTCTTCATACCAGCATGATTGTTCATCTAAAACACACTAAACTGGATCCTTGTGCTCTCCACTTTTGAGCTTTCCTGCACAAGGACTGCAAGAGGACGATATCAAGTCAATATCAGGTACTTAGACCACCTGCATTTAATAAAGTATATTTAACATTGTATTAATTATTACAGAGCTGCATTATTTTGGTATCTATATCTGCCTGGAATTCTCACAAGCACTATGTGCAAAATACCATAAACAACAAAAACCAATCAGAATATAAGTATACTATAGTAGTATCAGTTTCAGCAGTATGAGCAGTTGAACTACAATATAACTCTTCATTATTCCAGCTGGATAACAAAAATGGCAATCAATGCTACTGCTGGCAGAGCCCTAACAGGTGGGTTTGCAAAGTTTTCAGTTAACAATACACTCATGACCAGTTACATCCCAAACATACACTGGACCATGTGTAGAGGATAAATGGAAGCACGGTAACTGTCTGTGTTGTTTAGATCAACCAGTCTAATTATTATTTTAAAATAATATAACGTAAGCCAAAACCTGCCATGAGGAAAACGTACACTTTCTTTTCTTCCCACTCTAATGTACACATTCTCCATTATATGGTCTTGCATCTGTTTAAGTGTATTCATTGATTTTTATTTACATTGCATTGCTTACGCAGACTCCAGTGCTTGTCTGTTCTGCCATACCAACCCAAGTGACTAGTCTGTTTAATTAGATGCGAGTGGAACCCCTGTAATGCATTAGGATGGGTAGAATCTCCAGGTTTTTCCTAAAGCAAGTTACCGTATATACTCGAGTATAAGCCGAGTTTTTCAGCACATTTTTTTGTGCTGAAAATGCCCCCCTCGGCTTATACTCGGGTCTGTGTCTATCTTCAAATTTGTGCGCCTGATCCTGGCCAGCCGTAGGTCCCCTGCACCCCACTCTTCCTTTACAAGTGTGCAAAGTTTTTTGTCCGGGGCACCTACGACCGGGGAGCACCGATTTTTCAAAGCCGGGCACCCCTTCCATAGACTCCCATGTTAAAAGTCAGTCTAGTCACACAGCGCTGGAGATCAGGTAGGGAGATAGGGCACAGTGAGGCGTGGACACAGTGAGGCATGGGCACAGTGACAGTGAGGCATGGGCACAGTGAGGCATGGGCACAGTGAGGCATGGGCACAGTGAGGCATGGACACAGTGAGGCATGGACACAGCGAGGCATGGACACAGCGAGGCAAGGCCACAGCGAGGCATGGCCACAGCGAGGCATGGCCACAGCGAGGCATGGCCACAGCAAGGCAAAGTGAGGCATGGACACAGTGAGGCATGCACATGGACAAAGTGAGGCAAAGTGAAGCACAGTGAGGCATGCAGATGGACACCCTAGGCTTATACGAGTCAATACGCTTTCCCATTTTTTTGTGGTAAAATTAGGTGCCTCGGCTTATATTCGGGTCGGCTTATACTCGAGTATATACGGTAATATAATTTAGTTGGCAGATGGACAGTTAAGCCTAAGTTTGACTTCAGCTGTCCTCCTAAGCTTATGTTCCAGACAAGGTACATAGCTTGAGATATGTAATAAAAAGCAAACTAAATATGTATTATCAATCATATATGTATTATCATATATCATATATATGCAACACTTTGATTGCCATTAATTACCTGAGGATTTACAGGTTATATTCTGACTTTATTAATATTCAGATTACTCAAATAACTGGACTTTATCCAGAGTTCACTGGGGGACACACAAGTTAGAGAAAACTGTCATAATACCGTCTACATGATGATTTGGGCAGTGGCATACAAAAAGAGAAAAAAATTAATACTAGGATTAACATCATAGAGAGAGAGGTATGTCTCTCAATGAACCCCAAGAAATCAATCAAAAGTATAAAAATCCAATTTTCTTTCATGTTCAGTGAGGGAGAAAGGATTCAGAGACTCTGGACTTCCAAAAGCAGACCCACTGAGTTGTGGACAACAACAGAACGCTAATAGATCCACACAGCAACAACAATAGAACACTAATGCCGCGTACACACGATCGGTTTTTCTGATTAAAAAAGACAGATAGACTTTTTTCATCGGACAAACCGATCGTGTGGGGGCCCCATTTGTCTTTTTTCCATCGGTCTCAAAAAATAGAACCTGTTTTATATTTTACCGATGGAAAAAAACTGATAGCAAATTCTGATCGTCCGTGGGGAACTCCATTGGAGAAAAAACCCACGCACGCTCAGAATCAAGTCGACGCATTCTCAGAATCAAGTCCACACATACTCAGAAGCATTGAATTTCATTTTTCTCGGCTCGTCTGAGTGTTTTACGTCACAGCGTTTGGGACGGTCGGAATTTTGACTGATGGTGTGTAGGCAAGACTGATTGAAGTCAGCTTCCATCGGATTTTATTCCATCGGAAATCCAACCGTGTGTACAGGGCATCACAGGTCCACGCAACAACAACAGACACTAATAGGTCCACACAGCAGCATCAACAGAACTTTCAGGTTGTCTGAATTTATGCCCAAAACTGGCATCAGCTAAAGCCTGAACATCCACTTATTAAAGCGTATAGAACATAAGAACAGAAAAACAAGTGGCACCCTCGGAAATATGGGAAATTGTAGCCTCATGGGGATCTCCTTCTAATTCAATGGAATGACAGAATAATATCCTGGTTGAAGTGAAAAGCTAAAAAGCCTCTTAGGAAGGAAGGAGGCTCTAGGGCTTAACACCACCTTATCTTTATGTAAAACCAAATATTGTTGTTTGGAGGACAAATTCAAACAGGTCTCACAACAGAGGTAATAAAGACAAGGAAAGAAACTTTGTCTGCAAGGCTGGAAAGGGAAAATTGCTTTTAAGTTCAGATCCAACAGAGTAACGGGGGGAATAACGAGGTCTGGGAGGAGAGAGTTTAATATTTCTCTTGGTGAAGAAAATACTTGCTAGAGCTGTGTTTAGGATAAGACCCCAAAGAACAACAATTTCACCAGCACTAAAATTGGCTGATGTGTGTGGGAGTGTCATGAAACATCGTGGAGTGGGAGTAAAAGTCAAATAAGAAGGATGTAGTCCCAGAGCTGCTGGAAAAAGATCGTACCCGGAAGCAATGAATATATACACAAACATAAATACATTATAATCCGGCGCACATGGGGAACATATAGCAGACTGTCTCTTGGCGGTTTGAAAAGAAATCAATCATTTATTCAACTATAATATGAGTAAAAATCCAATCCTGAATGGACTCCAATGCAAGGATGGATCACGGTGGGAGGTCAAGTGTGTGTTAGAGGGTTGCTTGGCTTGGTTGTACATTGCTAGCTTGAGCTAGGGATTCTGTAAACCAAAGCCATTTTTAAGTTGAGCCATACAAACCTTCTGATATGATCTTTAAATAGATCATATATAAATTAGAATAAATTGAGATACTTAATTGTGATCAGCATATAATTAGACCAAATTCTAATTCTGCCTCAGCTCATCAAAATCATAAAAAACTGTTTTGAGTAGAACTGTTTTTATTTTACAATGAATTTCATTCTACATAGAGGGGCCAATGACCTCCAATACTACTGAGGATTTAGGTCTCAAGCACGGCTTCCCCTGCATATCACTGATGGTGAAAATGGGGTAGTGGTTCTTATCTTTAGGGGTCCTTGGTCAATAAATTCTGTCTGAAGACAGAATGTTTTTCCTCCTAACAACTGCTACACAACGAATCCCATCATACCAAACAACTATTCCAAGCATGTTTTGATAACCATTATAGAACTAAATTTATTTTTATTTCTCTTTTGTATCCTGAAAAGGCCTGTTAAACAGATGTGAGCCCATATTTCCTTAGTAAGCGCAGTTTAGAAAATATCTTACAGCCATCGGTGCTTCCAGATGAGCTAGTCACGTGAAGAATGAGGTCTGTGTTGCAATAATTTACCCTCTAAAATGACTTGCTTCTTCCTTGTACCAGTGGGAAACAAACCGGCTGCAGCATTATTAGCGGTAGACTTAATGCATCCAGCAGTCAGCGGGGGACATCTGTTTTTAGGATTAGTCAAACTTTATTGACATCAGTAAAAGACAACTAAATAAAAAAAAGGCTGCCTATAGAATGGCCTTTCAGATTACTGTACAACTATGGAAGTAAAAGCAGCAAGTATTACCATTTAAATTATATTCACGCTGCCAGTTAAAATATTTCATGAAGTCTCTAAGTTGGTTTTACAACATCTGCATATTCTCCTTCTCTGACCTTTTTGTTATTTTTAGTTGCTAACCCTCACAGTTTGTCCTCTCCACATAAAATTGCATTTCTTAATCAGAACATCTAGCCTTTTTTACCTCAAGGACTATGGTGGGTTAACTTTCTGAAAGATCTAAAACGTGTAAAGTAGGGAATACCAATAACTTTGTAAATGAGATGTATTTTCTTGTGACTCAAAACTGTATTTCCAGCCTATTGTTTGTTTTGGATGGAGTGGAAAAGGATTAGAATCTCTGTTTGGTTTTTACTGCTATCTGCGGCTCTATGGCAGAGATTCCCCCTAAAAACAGACAGAACTAGAAATCATAATCAGTTTTTTGTTGCTGTTGCCGTGTCCTTGCTGCAGACTTTCCCTCACTTTCTGTCTGGGGAAATGGTTTCTACCAGGACAGAAACTGGAAATCCTGCCTCAGATAGTGGTAAAAAAATAACAAAAACGTATCTTTCCATGCACTAACGAAAGATAAAAAAATAAAGTTCTGGATGGACCTACACTTTAAGCCTATGATTATCCTTTGAAGAAATGATCATAGCTAGTACAAACAATGTAGACACTTCACTATTACTGGAGAACTGTAAATATCAATGTGATCATGTATAGGTTTTTCAAAAACTCTTATGCCCTGTACACACGATCGGTTTTACAGATGAAAACAGTCCGATGGACTTTTTTCATTGGACAAACTGATTGTGTATGGGCCCCATCGGTCTTTTTTCCATTGGTGAGAAAAAATAGAACATGTTTTAAATTTATCCGATGGAAAAAAAAACGATAGCAAATTCCGATCGTCTGTGTGGAACTCCATCAAAGAAAAAACCCACGCATGCTCAGAATCAAGTCGACGCATGCTCAGAAGCATTGAACTTAATTTTTCTCGGCTCGTCTGAGTGTTTTACGTCACAGCGTTTGGGACGGTCGGATTTTTTACTGATTGTGTGTAGGCAAGACTGATGGAAGCCAGCTTCATCGGAATTCCGATGGAAAAATCCATCGGATATGAATCCATAGGAAATCCAATCGTGTGTACAGGGTACATAGGTGAAAGACAAGGTGGGTCAAAAACAAATTTTAACACTTAAAAAAAGTTTCGCAAGGAAGTAAAATATCCATATTTACTGTATGCTTCATGCACAAGCTCAATTTGGAATGTACAATGTAAAAACCTTGTACAGCTGCTGCATATTTTAGTCTGTCTTTGATTTCCACAGGCTGCTGCTAGTGGGCTGTACGCTGCTCCTGTGCCACCTGGGCGCCCTAAATACCTAGTTTTCAAGCAGTATGAGCCACACAGCCCATGTGCATGAGGCCTTAAAGTGAACCTGTGTGGACAGGCAATGGATTCACTACTAAATTTACAAAGCTAGTGAAATCAGAAAAGTGAGCACTACTAGTTTTACGTTCAGTAACTTACTAAGGAGGCAAATCAGGATCAGAATGAAAACACTGGAGAGGACTGTAGTGGCAACCTGTGAAGTTATAGTGAACTTCATGCCCATGAGGGTTAATCAAGGCAGTGCTGGAAAATAATGGTGGCCACACAAAATATTGACACTTTGGGCCCAATTTGGACATTTTCACCTAGGGGTGCACTCACTTTTGTTGCCAGCGGTTTAGACATTAATGGCTGTGTGGGAAAGAGAATTGCGCTTATTTTAGAGTCCAAAAATAGGTATTATCCACAATCCAACAGAAATCATACACTTGTTGTTGAAACACCCAGGGAATGGATCTTTAAACAGGTGCACCACTATCAGATGAATAAAATGCTTACCAGATAGTAAACCCAGCCAGGGCCTTTATCCCAATAGATATTCACGGAAATCCTATGCAATATGATGTTGGCTTCCTACGTCACGGTATATATGGGACTCCTGGGTCCCACAGGCTCCGTGTATATATATGGCAAGATTTTTCAAAAACAAAACAGAGGAAGAACATAGCGTGACACCGTTTTAGACAAATGCACAATAGGTGTATATGCCTTTAATCACTTAAGCATCGGACTAATACGCAGCATAAAGACCAGGACCCTTTTTGCGATTCGGCACTGCGTCGCTTTAACTGACAATTGCGCGATCGTGCAACGTGGCTCCAAAAGAAAATTGAAGTCCTTTTTTCCCCACAAATAGAGCTTTCTTTTGGTGGTATTTGATCACCTCTGCGGTTTTTATTTTTGCGCTATAAACAAAAATAGAGCGACAATTTTGAAAAAAATGCAATACTTTTTGCTATAATAAATATCCCCAAACAATATATATAAAAACATTTTTTTTTCCTCAGTTTAGGCCGATTCGTATTCTTCTACATATTTTTAGTTAAAAAAAAAAAAACGCAATCGGTGTTTATTGATTGGTTTGCGCAAAAGTTATAGCGTTTACAAAATAGGGGGAAGTTTTATGGCATTTTTATAAAAAAATGTTTTTTTTTACTAGTAATGGCGGCGATCAGCGATTTTTTTCGTGACTGCGACATTATGGCGGACACATCGGACACTTTTGACACATTTTTGGGACTATTGCCATTTTTTCAGCGATCAGTGCAATAAAAATGCACTGGTTACTGTAAAAATGACACTGGCAGTGAAGGGGTTAACCGCTAGGCGCGATGAAGGGGTTAGGTGTGCCTAAGGGAGTGATTACTACTGTGTGGGGGAGTGGCTACGAGTGACAAGTCACCGATCTTTGCTCTGATTACACAGAGCGGAGATCGGTGACAGTGTCAGTAGGCGAGCAGGGAGATGTTGTGTTTACACTAACATCTCCCCGCTCCATCCCTCCGTGAGACGATCGCGGGGATACCCACGGCGATCGAATCCGCGGGACCCACGGTCCAACTCACAGGGATGACTGCAAGGTTGCGAGCGCGCCGCCGGTGGCGTGCACGCGACAGGCAAAAGGGCCACGTACAGGTACGTGATTGTGCCTGTACAAGCCATTCTGCCGACGTATATATGCCTTGAGCGGTCGTTAAGGGGTTAAGACACAAGTTACACCAATGTGTGCACAAACCACCCAGTGAATGATTATTAGAGCAAGTGCACCACCACCACATGGATATCTTGCTTACCAGATGTCACTCGAAAATGTGCAGATGGCTAAACCCAGCCAGGGCTTTTGACTGAGTGTCAGCTGGTAATGATATACTGATACGGTTCTGTTGAAAACAAAGCTTCAGCTGAAACTGGTGAGAGCAATAGTCAGCTTCTGGGGGAAGAGTCTGCAGAGAGGTCCATGCCACAACTCTCCACTACTGCACCCAGCATCTCCTCCGCCATTCACAGAAACATCCGCTGTGCCTGGTCCAGGAAAAGTCTCTGTATTGTCCATGGACCTCTCTGCAGACTCTTCCCCCAGAAGCTGACTATTGCCCTCACCATTTTCAGCTGAAACTTTGTTTTCAACAGAATCGTATCAGTATATCGTTACCAGCTGACACTCCTGCCAAGTCAAAGGCCCTGGCTGGGTTTAGCCATCTGCACATTTACGAGTGACATCTTGTAAGCAAGATATCCATGTGGTGGTGGTGCACTTGCTCTAATAATCATTCACTGGGTGGTTTGTGCACACATTGGTGTAACTTGTGTCTTAAAGGCATATACACCTATTGTGCATTTGTCTAAAATGGTGTCACGCTATGTTCTTCCTCTGTTTGGTTTTTGAATAATCGTGCCATATATATATATATATATATATATATATATATATATATATATATATATATATACACACACACACGGAGCCTGTGGGACCCAGGAGTCCATATATATCGTGACGTGGGAACCAACATCATATTACATAGGATTTACGTGAATATCTATTGGGATAAAGGCCCTGGCTGGGTTTAAGCCATCTGCTTACCTAGCTTACTATCTGGTAAGCATTTTATTCATCTGATACTGGTGCACCTGTTTAACCACTTCCATACCGGGTCATTGTAAAATGACGCCAGCAGGAACCCTCTCTCCCTCTGGGTGGACGTCATATGACGTCATGGGTTTGTGGTGGGATATCTGAATGATGCCTGCTGCTAGAGGCATCATTCAGATATCCTTCTCTTCTGCCGGCGATTCTGCGCACCATAAAAATGATCATAGCGGCAGTTCCGCCGCTTGATCGTTCTTATACGCGGCGGGAGGGGACATCCCCCCCTCCCGCCGCCATCCGGTGCTTCTCCGGGCTCTCCCGTGCCATCGGGGGCCCGGAGAAAGAATCGCCCGGCGCCGGTGGTCACATGACGAGCATAGAGATGACTGGTGACCATATGGTCACCAGTCATCTCTATGACCGTCGGAGGCACGGGCGTGATGTGATGATGTCACGCCCAAAGGTAAACAAAGCCACGATTGCCGCTGAAAGCATGAGATCTGTGATTTATTTTTCCCGATCTCATGCTTTCCAGCCTGGGTGAGAGATGTGGGGTCTTATTGACCCTGCATCTCTCCATAAAGAGGACCTGTCACACACCATTCCTATTACAAGGGATGTTTACACTCCTTGTAATAGGAATAAAAGTGATCAAAAAGAAAGAAAATAAAAATAAAAAAAAGTGTAAAAATAAAAAAATTAAGTAAAATAAAAAAAGAAAAAAACATTTTTTTTTTAAACGCCCCTGTTCCCAATAGCTCGCGCACAGAAGCGAACGCACACGTAAGTCCCGTCCACATATGTAAACGCTGTTCAAACCACATATGTAAGGTATCGCCGCGTGCGTTAGAGCGCGTGCAACAATTCTAGCACTAGACCTCCTCTGTAACTCTAACCTGGTAACCTGTAAAAAATTTCAAAGCGTCGCCTATGGAGATTTTTAAGTACCAAAGTTTGGCACTATTCCATGAGTGTGCGCAATTTTAAAGCGTGACATGTTAGGTATCTATTTACTCGGCGTAACATAATCTTTCATATTTTACAAAAAAATTGGGCTAACTTTACTGTTTTGTTATTTTTTAATTCATGAAACCTTTTTTTTTCCCCGAAAAAAAGGCGTTTGAAAAATTATTGCGCAACGACCTCATTTTATTCCCTAGGGTGTCTGCTAAAAAAAATATATAATATTTGGGGGTTCTAAATACTATATTTATTGGCGTATAACACTCACTTTTACCCCGAAAAAAAGAGGGTAAACTGTGCCTGCGTGTTATACGCAGGGGGCTGTGGAAAGTTTTTTTCCTGAAACTTCCCTCTTAAAGTAAGGGTGCGTGTTATACGCCTGTGCGTGTTATACGCCTATAAATACGGTAATTTTCTAGCAAAAGAATGATGATTTGTACATGTAGGAGAGAAGTGCCAGAATAGTTCCGGTATGGAAGTGGTATAAAAAGCCCTGTATGGAAGTGGTCACTGGGTGTTTCAACAAGAAGTGTATGATTTCTGTTGGATTGTGGATAATACAGATTTTTGGACTCTAAAATAAGCACAATTCTCTTTCCCATTTGTTACTGTGTTTATGCCATTTATTATTGCTGCTGACGGACTGGTCCATCCCTTTACATTTGCCTTTAAGTGCAGTTTTTTCCCTTTTATTAATGGCTGTGTGTTGAGTTATTTTGAGGGGACAGAAAATTTACACTGTTATACAAGTTGTACTCTCACTACTTTACATTGTAGCAAAGTGTAATTTCTTCAGTGTTGTCACATGAAAAGATATAATAAAATATTTACAAAAATGTGAGGGGTTTCCTCACACTTTTCTGAGATACTGTATATTCCAAATTAATAAATATGCTACCAAAATGTGTTTGTGCTGAAAATTGTCTACAGCATTGCTCCTGTGTCTTTTTGCTGGAGGCCACCATTTTGTTAAAAACCCAGAGCAGTCACTTCCTTATTGGAAACTTTCCCCATCTCTTTGGTCTCAAAAACGATATGTCACTTTCTGAAATTAAAACTATGTACATTTCCAGACTTGATCATATGTCATAGTTCGACTAGGGAAGAAGACTGACAGAAGGTTTAGGCTCCATACACACAAGCATTTTTTTTAAGCTCCTAGAAGCTATTATGAGCTTTTTTTTCTGCTCCTAGAAGCCAAAAGTGTTATCCTATATGTCCATGCACACTATTTTATGCTAGAAGTATTTTTGAGCTTAAGAGCCTAGGAGCAAAAGCTACTAAAACACTACTACAAACCGGCACAAAAAATTATATTATCAGCGTTTTTTTTCTAGTGTTTATTGAGCTTATAAGGAATGCTAGTGTACATGGAGCCTAAGGCCTCATATACACTGCTGCTGCTAAACGGACGTTTAGGAGCAGTTGGGCATTTTTTTCAACTGCTCCTGAACTCTCCTCTATGTTATCTTATCAGTACATGTACACAGGGAGGGTTGTTTACAGTCATTTCTAGGCAGTTGAGATTAGAAGCTTTTTTTGAAACGCAAAAAAAAAAGGGTTCAGAAACGGAGTATAGAGGCATTTCAAGCGCCAAACGCTTCTAAACGCGGCAAAACGCAGCTAAACGTGGCATGTAAGCGCGGCAAAACTGACGTTTTAAACGCTGGTTACCATCTGTCAAGTTAAATCGTTCAGGAGAGGTTGTAAAAATGTCCCATGTACATGAAGCCTTAAAGTGTTGAATTTCACAGGCTGCTGGTGAGGGAGAAAAGAGAGAATATCAGGAACATAAGATAAGACACTATTCTTGTAAGTTTAGCTCTTTTGTGTCTCCCTGGCAGCAGAGTTTGTCCTGTTACCTCTCCTGCTTTTCTTTTCTCCCTTCTTAATCTGTGTTCCCTCAGCACTGTCTTTGTCATTCCTGTTTTTTTCTTCCCCCATCAGCAACAGTATATCTTTAGGCTGTCAGCTGAGTGGCCTCTAGTGGCTCCGATTTTAGGCACGGTGCCGATAATACAGAAGAACTGAGCATGTGCAGAGGAAGGTGAGACCTGCTAAAGGGGAGAGCCTGAAATGATCTATCAGGACTTAATTTTCTGACTAAAGTTCCACTTTAAGGCTAAGCTAAACATGAATTTAATTATACACAGGAAAATGCCACTTACAGAACTGTATATCTTTCTTATTTGTAGCCCAATGGCAGCTGTTATCAACTGCTCTTTTATAGAAGTATCAGTTGTAATTAAAAAAAAATTCTCTTTAGAGTGATGTTAAAAGACACTGTAGAAGTCATCTTTAGGTGGCCAACTGACATTTTTGTTGCATAAGATCTAATGTGTAAAGGACAATCAAAAGCGTAGATCTCCTAAGAGGAAGAAATGATACAGGTGAACGTGAAAATAAAATGGAGGACATAATAAGGCTTTACAGTGGAAAACTGTCAGTTACTCCTACATATGATTTCATCTCCAATGAGTGTTAAGGACTTGCAAAATGTTACTTAGAAGTTGTCAAAATAAAAAAGGACACAGAGCAGAATGTTCCAGGGTAAACACTATGGAGAAGCTTTTTTTCATAGCAAACAGAGCCAGCATCTTATGAAAGCGGGATTGTTTTCTTCTGTTTCTTATTCTGCAATATTTCCATTTAAACAATATGTTTTACAACATCAACCAACAGAAAAATTGGTAAATGACCAAGAATAATGGGGTTTTCTCCAGCCCAATTTACTGGCTGACTGCGGGCAAAAGCCTGACCTGTTTTGTGTCCATTGCCAGCTTGCCGTTATAGCTGGGCTTTCTAAATTTGTTTAGTGATGCCATAAGAGGGAGCATGCTGTACACCCCTCTAAAGTGTGGCCAGCCTGGGCCAACTTTCCAGTGTGAAGAAAATAAAGGAGTGGGTGTTAGGAGAAAACTGGTGATAGCAAAATACAAGCAGATGAAGATGACACTGGTTTGCTGAGACTGACTGCTGCCACTCGATTATCAAAGCTGCAAACTATTTTAAAAGTGAAAGATTTCACAGCCTGTTTGAAAACTAGTGTACACCTATTCAAAGCTATAAACAGAATCGTTAGGCAGAAGCGTGGTCGAACAACAAGCCAGGGTCAGTTACAGAGAAAGCAGGCATAAGGGGTGTGAAGATACAGTAAATGTCAGGAAGTGAACTAATAATTTATTTTGGTATGGTAACGGCGGAAGCAGTTGCCTATGCAGAAGCCTGGTTCTGAAGGACATTGGGCACAATAATAAATGGTGTCTCTTCTCTTTCCTCTCTTGGTGCACACCCGGCATTTTTTCTGGCGTATTTGGCCTGTTGGTCTGGGAGGGATTTTATCTGGGAAGTGGCGCTCGGAGAGTCGGCTAATTACATTGGATCTAATGTTTACCGGTGGGCTGTTCGGGTATAAAAGGGCAGTGGTGATTTCTTTCTGGAAGAAAAGGAAGGATTTGGGTCTTATAGTGGATTTCCGATAGATTACATAGGAGTTGTACATGGCCAAATTAAACAAATAAATGGAAACTTTTTTATACCACTGGTATGTTCTTCTTGTGGAAAGGTAGGGTTTGAGCATCTGGTCGTTGAAGTCGACACCCCCCATGTACTTTTCTTTTTCGTACATCACGGGACACAGAGCGACTTAGTCATTACTAATGGGTTATATAGATTACCTTCAGGTGTTGGCACTGGCCAATTCCAAACCGGAAGTACCCTCCCCTATATAAGCCCCTCCCACCCGGGAGCACCTCAGTTTTTTGCCAGTGTCTAAGGTGTTGGCCAAAGAGTAACATGTGTTTTCACTGGGCTTGCGTACAGGTTCTTTTGGGCCTTAGTAAGCTGTTCCGGATCCCACCAAAAAAGCTTCATAGCTAAACGGTCGGTACCCGGGCCTTGCAGCAGAAGAGCAAGGTTTTGCCTGTAATGCTTCTCTTAGGAGGGCTGGACCCTGGGATCCAGAGCTCTGGTCATACCCACGACCAAGATGTTGTCTGTGCAGGGTGCTATACAGGTCCAGGGGAGTGGAATCCTTGGGAACCCGGTCCCTGAAGGTTTAATTACAATGCCTGCCGTGATAGGTGAAGTTTGGACTTCTGTGGACCAAACAAAGTCCTGCGGCGGGGATCAGGTAAGTGGGGGCCCCCAGGAACTTGGTTCTATTGGGGGACCCCCAAGCCTAATTTGTCTTTCTGTCTGTTACCTAACGGTATTCCCGCTAAATATCTGTGTTTGCCTGTAACTACTGAAAATGTAAAATTTTAATAGTAGTCAAGAAAAAAAAAAAAAAAAAAGGGACCGCGGTACCTGTGTTAAACCACTAGAGGCCGCTGTAGTCCATTTTTCTTGTCATGTGGATCTTTGGTTTTCTCAAGTCAAAAGATCCAGGCAGCTGGTAAGTTTCTCTGTGGGAATCCACTTCCTCTGCCCTGTTGCTGCGCTCATCCACCGCACAGGCCCTCCGGCAAAAAGGGCCCTGGCTCCTAGTCCCCTGTTTGATTTCGAAAAGGGCGCCAATGGCGCACGGGCGCGCGCGCGGGCGAGTGCACGCGCCTCCTATGAAAAAAAGGGGCGGGGCGGGTGGATGACGCTCGATGCGCGCCGCGGCGCTTCTGCGCATGTGTGGGCGTCCCAGCATAGTTAAAAGACACAGTACAAGTGTCAGCTGGATGCAAACAGAGCTAGCAACAAACAGTGGCACACAGAGGCGGTTGATGCAGGCATCCCCATAGAAAGGCACTTTAGTGGACACCAGCTGGTATATAGCAGCACCTGTGTTAGATTATTACCAGCAAAATTGGTGTATGACGACGGGAATACCTCAGCTTTGTGCTTAAAGGATATGTCGTCCAGACGCTCCGGAAATAGATCTTCCAGGAAGCCAAAGGGGTCTCCATCGGGCTCTGAGGATATTGGGCATGCTTGTACTGCACCAATCTCCCCTGAGAATTCAGAGGTCAGTAGCCGTAGAAACCCCGCAGGAATGCCTGGTGCTGCGGCTGTCCCCAGTCCACCTGCTCCTGTATATATAACAGAGGAGGTTTTATCCTCAACTCTGGGAGGATTGGAAGAGAGATTAACAGCATTGATCGCTGCTTCCCTGTCTCAGGAAAAGCGCGTCCGATCTCCGTCTCCTCCTTCAGAGTGCCTGTTAGTGGAGGAACAGTCCCAGAGATCGACCTACCTGAAGGGGATCAGGATGAGGTTGATTCAGTTATGGAGGAATCAACAGTGGAAGAACCTTTCTCAGCATCTCAGGCTGAAAGATTATGGGTTCAGTCTCTGACTAATATGGTCCGATCAGCATTTAAAATGCCTCTGGCGGAACCACCATCCACTACGGTTTCCTCGCTGGGGTCGCTAAAAGCTCCCCAGGCTGTCTGTTCCTTCCCAATCCACCCTTTATTAGAAGGGTTTATTTACCAGGATTGGGAGCATCCTGATAAAATATTTGCTCCCCCCAAGAGATTTCCGGTGATCTATCCCATGGAGGATAAGTTCATAAAAAAATGGAGGGTCCCTACAGTGGACGCAGCCATCTCTTCTGTTAACAAATCACTGACATGTCCAGTAGATAATGTTCCAATGTCAAAGACCCAATAGATAAAAAATTGGAGTCTTTACTAAAATCTGCTTTCTCTACAGCAAGCATGGTGACACAACCTGCGGTAGCAGCGATTGGAGTCTGCCAAGCAGTGAAAGATCAGTTGAAACAAGTCTTAAGGGACTTACCAGATCAGCAGGCTCTTGCCCTAGCTGACCTGCCTAGAGCCTTGTGTTTTGCGGTGGACGCCATAAAGGATACAATCCAACAGGCCTCCCGCTTTACGCTGTCTATAGTACAGGCTTCTGTGGCTCAAAAACTGGTCTGCTGAAGCTCCCTGTAAAAAACTGCTGGTTAGCTTCCCATTTCATGGAGAACGCTTATTTGGAGAAGATCTGGACAAATATATCCAGAAAATTTCTGCCGGTAAAAGTTCACTCTTACCGGTTAAGAACAAGGGTAGAAGTCCTTCTTTTAAGAGGCCTACTTCTCCAGTCCCTGGCACATCGGCTGTGAAACAGTTCCGACGGCCTCCGCGGTCAAATCCAGGGGGCAGAAATCAGGGACAATCACAGGGTATCAAGAAACCCTGGGTCAAGAGAGGTACAAAACCTCCCCCTAAGTCATGAAGGGTTGCCCCCACTCAGTCGGGTGAGGGGAAGACTTCAGTTGTTCACAGAGACCTGGCGGGACACCATCAGAGATGGGTGATCCCCGCAGTAAGTCTGGGATACAGGCTGGAGTTAAAAGACATTCCTCCTGCCCATTTTATAAGGTCAAACGTGCCAAGCGATCCCCAGAAGAGTGGATCCCTCCTTCTGGCACTAGAGCAACTATTGCCCCAAGGGTAATCATGAAGGTTCCCTTGAAAGAAAACGGGTTCGGGTTTTACTCGAACCTTGTCACAGTCCCCAAACCAAATGGGGACATGAGGCCCATATTGAATATAAAAGGGCTAAACAAGTTCCTACATATCAGGACTTTTTTCGGATGGAGTCGATCCGATCGGTGGCCACCGCCCTACAAGGGCAGGAATGGTTAGCCTCGATCGACATAAGGGATGCTTATTTGCATATTCCCATCTGTCCGGCCCACCAGAAATTTCTACGCCTTGCAGTAGAAGGGCGACATTTTCAGTTCAGAGCCTTACCTTTCGGTCTGGCCACGGCACCACGAGTGTTCACAAAAATTCTGGCCCTACGATTGGCCAAACTAGGAACACAAGGTGTAACGATAATGGCATATCTAGACGACTTGTTGCTGATAGACCACTCAGTGAAAAAAACTAGAAGTGGTCGTTCACAAGATAATCAAGTATCTGGAATCTCACGGTTGCATTATCAACCGAGACAAGTCAGCCCTAAAACCAGTCAAAAGCCTGGAATACTTGGGGGCTAAGACTGGATTCAAATCAGAGAAAGATTTTCTTACCTCCAGAGAAGGTGTCGTCTTTGAAAGATTTGACCCACTTAGTGGGTACAAAAAAGAAAAACCATCCATACGCCTGTGTATAAGGCTGCTGGGAAAAATGGTGGCTTAATTCGAAGCGGTACCCTACGGTCAATTCCATTCAAGGAACTTGCAGAGGGCCATACTGTCAGCCTGGAACAAAAAAGTTCAGGCTTTAGACTTACCAATGTCCCTGTCCCCTTCCGTTCGCAAGAGCCTCCATTGGTGGTTGGTGCCCCAGAATCTGGGAAGGGAAACCCTTCAGTCCGGTTTCTTGGAAGGTGGTCACTACAGTTGCCAGCCTCATAGGCTGGGGGGCAGTACTGGAGCAATGGTCTCTCCAGGGCAAGTGGTCAGAAGCAGAGAAGGCCCTGCCCACCAATCTCTTAGAGATACGAGCAGCCCGGTATGCCCTAGTAGCATGGACATCCAAACTCCAAGGGTCACCTGTCAGAATTCAATCAGACAATGCCACAGCAGTGGCATATATCAATCTCCAGGGTGGCACCAGGAGTCGTGCAGCCCAGAGGGAAGTGAAATGCATCCTGGAATGGGCAGAAAGGTATGTCACAGCCATATCCGCGGTTTTCATCCCAGGAGTGGAAAATTGGAGAGCGGACTTTTTTAAGTCGCCAGCAATTATGCCCGGGGGAATGGTCTCTTCACCCCGAGGTTTTCCAGGCAATATGCCAGCGGTGGGGAACACCGGATGTAGATCTGCTAGCATCCAGATTCAACGCAAAGGTGGACAGATTTGTGTCTCGCACAAAGGATCCCCTAGCTTGCGGTTCGGATGCCCTAGTGTTCCCTTGGGATCAGTTCAAGCTGATATATGCATTCCCACCGCGATTAATCCGCAGAATCAGGGTAGAAAAGAAACCAGTGATTCTGGTGGCTCCAGCGTGGCCCCGAAGGGCATGGTACGCGGAGATTGTAAAAATGTCAGTGGGAAGTCCTTGGACCCTCCCACATCGTCCGGACCTGCTTTCGCAAGGACCGATATACTACCCTTCCTTACCAGCCCTAGGTTGACGGCCTGGCTATAGAAGCCCACATTCTAAAAAAGAGAGGGCTCTCTAATCCTGTGGTATCTACCATGATCAATGCCAGGAAGCCGGTATCCAGGCAGATCTATTATAGGATCTAGAAGGCGTACATCACGTGGGGTGAGGCCAGGCAATGGCATCCACGTAAGTACGTAATAGGTAGGATTCTGGACTTCCTACAGTGGGCTGTACATAGGAAGCTTGCCTTGAGTACTATCAAGGGTCAGACGGCCTTGTCAATATTTTTTTTTCAAAGGCCCTTGGCTTTGCATTCATTAATCAAAGCTTTCATACAAGGAGTGATGCGTATTAGCCCTCCGGTTAGTATTCCCATATGTCCATGGGACTTAAACCTGGTTCTGTCGGTTCTACAGAAACAACCATTTGAACCATTGCGGCACATTTTCTTGGTTCTTTTCACCAGGAAATTGATTTTCTTAGTAGCCATTTGTTCGGCTAAAAGAGTATCGGAATTATCCCTTCTGTCCCTCCATCTGATTTTTTCCGTTTAGTCCCATTCAGAATGTGAGGCCCAAAAAAATTCTAAACTCCTCCACTGTAAGGGCTCTCCACACATAGGGACGGGCATAATAGGACGTTGGGTTGCTTGTTATGAACTGTTGGGCATATAGGTTGCACCGGGCTACAATTGATGCCAGCTTGTCCTCAGTAAAAATTAAATTAAAAAAATCAATCGGGGAAAAGATTTCTGTATCCACCTGGACTCCTGGCTGGGCAGTGAAAGGGGAATGTTGGCTTCTCCTGAATTAGGAGGAAGCCACAAGGGGTACTGAAGGTGACACCCCACTGGTACGCGGCCTTGTTTCCCGAGGTACTGGTGGATGGCACTGCAGTGGTGGTGGATGGCACTGCGGTGCTGGTGGATGGCACTGCCTCCTCATCAGAATGCCTTTGTCTGGTGGGCGGGCCCTCCTCCTCTTCCTCCTCCGTAATTGATCCACTGTTCAGGACAGGCTCGTAGTCCACGTCAGACTCATAGTCTGAATTTGCGGAGGAATCCGAATCGGAGAGCTCCCCGTTGCTCGGCTGCAAGAATTTTGTATGCCTCCTCGGCTGAAAATACTCTTTTAGCCATTGTTGGCGATGACAGAAGGAACTGATGACACGCGACACTGACAGATGGCACTAATACGTGACACTGATACGTGGCACTAGAGACGCTAATAAAAGATGGCACGTGGCACTAATGAGATGACACTGACAGATTGCACTGATGGCAGATTGCACTGACAGGTGGCACTGATGGCAGATGGCACTGGCAGATGGGACTGGCAGGTGGCACTGGCAGATGGCACTGGCAGGTGGCACTGGCGGCAGATGGCACTGGAAGATGGCACTGGCAGGTGGCACTGGTGGCAGAGACTGTGGGCACTGTTTTTTTACTGTGTAATGTGTTTTTTCCAACTCACTTTTACAAAGAGCAAAGCACAGATCTCTCTCCCTCCTCACACGCGGTCTCTGTGTGAGGAGAGAAAGCCGGCAATGAGAGATGATCTCATATGTTTACATTTGAGATCATCTCTCATTGGACAGTGAGATCGAGTGCTGAATGGCCTCTGTGATTGGCTGTGTCCAAGGGACACGGCCAACACAGATTTCCCCGGGGGCACGCCGGGGGGGGGGGGGGAGACAGGAGAACGTCCATGGACGTCCTGTCGGCAATTCAGCTCCGCAATGCAGACGTCTTTTTAGCATTGGGCGCGAAGTGGTTAAAGCTAAATTTTCTACAACTACCGTAATTACTGAGCCCAAAAACATAGGATTTTTGTACTCACCGTAAAATCCGTTTCTCTGACGTCCATGGACTGACACAGCCTCTTAATATTTGACAAGTGGGTATATGTCCCTGCTCGCAGGAGAGAACTAGGCAGAATGTTAGATGTTACAACATACATTCTAAAAACCAGAGCTGAACAGCCTCGCCCAGGGGGTGGTCCCTCCGGACATAACCCACCCACCTGCAGCCAGCAGCCCTCAGTTCGTAACAAAGCAGTACAAACCTTAAAGGAAGGGTGGGTGCTGTGTCAGTCCATGGACGTCAGAGAAACGGATTTTACGGTGAGTACAAAAATCCTATTTTCTCTTACCGTCCATGGACTGACACAGCCTCTTAATATTTGACAAGTGGGATGTCCCAAAGCAGTGTCAAAAAAGAGGGGTGGGAGCAGAATGAAAGGAAAAACCAAACTTCACTCCAAAGAAGCAGAGCTCCTCAACGGAGGAGTTGGAACTTTAAACAGCGCCTGCAAAACCTTGCGGCCGAAGGAAGCATCAGAAGATGCAGCCACATCAACCTTGTAAAACTTAGAAAAGGTCTGTGCGGACGACCAGGTCGCCGCCTTGCACACTTGTGCAACTGATGCTTGATGTCGGAAAGCCCAGGAAGCACCAATTGCCCTGGAGGAATGCGCCGTAACCAGAAAGGGAGGCGCCCGCCCCGTGAGGACATAGGCCTGTATGACGGTCTGCCTGATCCATCTAGAAATGGTGGCAGGCGACACCGCTTGGCCCTGTTGTGGACCAGACACAGCCACAAACAGCGAGTCAGACTTCCGAATGGGAGCAGTAACAGACAGGTACACCCGTAAGACACGTACCACGTCTAGCGTGTGAATCGCAAACTCTCTGGGATGCGATGGATGAGGACACAAGGACGGAAGAGCAACGTCCTCATTAAGGTGAAAGGCCGAGACCACCTTCGGGAGAAAAGAAGGTCGCGGACGCAATACAGCCTTATCCTTATGGATGACCAAGTAAGGCGGCTTGCAAGACAATGCCGCCAACTCAGACTCCCGTCTGACAGAAGTAATGGCTACCAGGAAAGCTACCTTCTGAGACAAGGTTAAGAGAGGGATATCTCTGATGTTTTCAAAGGGAGGTTCTTGAAGAAACGAGAGCACCAAATTCAGATCCCAAGGAGGGAGAGGAGGTTTGACATGGCGAACCCCCTACACAAAGGTGCTAATCAAGGAATGGCCCACTAGCGGTCCTTGAAAGAAGACAGCCAAGGCCGAAATCTGACCCTTAATGGTACTGAAAACCAGCATTTGGGTCACACCACGCTGTAAGAACAGCAGGATCCTGGGAACGGAGTACGTCCGTGGACGCCAATCCAGCTCCTCGCACAGAGCGTTGTAAGCCGTCCAGGTACGGTGATAGATCTGTCTGGAGGAAGATTTCCATGCCCTCAGCATGATCGAGATGACCGAGTCTGAGAGACCTTGGTCCCTCAGCGCCTGGCTTTAAATAGCCATGCCGTTAAAGCCAGCGACTGTAAAGCAGGTTGAAGTATGGGACCTTGAGACAGAAGGTCCTCCCGCATCGGAAGTCGCCATGGAACGTCCGCCACAAGGCGCACAAGATCGGCGTACCAAGGGCGCTGAGGCCAACCTGGAGCGATGAGGATCACCGGAATCCCCACGGCCTCCACCCTGCGAAGTAGTCGAGGAAACAACTTCAGTGGAGGATAGGCATAAATCAGCTGATACCGACCTCACAGGGCCACTAACGCACCTGACGTGTCTGCCCAGGGATCCCTGGACCTGGCCACGAATCTCGACACCTTGCGAGTGAGTTGAGATGCCAGAAGGTCCACATCCGGTGTGCCCCACCTCAGGCAAAGGAGATGAAACACCTCCGGATGTAAGGACCATTCCCCTGGAATGTAAACGGCCGACAGAGCCGTCCTGCAGCGGTATGGGTATGACAACCCCAACGAAACACCCCAATATATTGGAGAAGGAAGGTCCCAGCTTACGGGGCGCCTCTACTGTTAGCCAAAGAAAGGCAAATCTGTCAGAGCTTCCGTAGAAACTCGGTCAGTGGACCAGTATATCAGCCTTTTCAGGTGGCGCAAAACCACCCCGGACACAGAGACCCTAAAGGCTAAAGCAGTTGCAGTGCACCTGCTGATCGACTGATAGAGGAAGCATCTCCACTGCCTGGTACAAAAGCTGTGCCCAGTCATTGAGCGTCAGAGACGCAGCCACTAACGGGCGCAACGCTGACCTCAGCATGGTGAACACAGTCCAAGCCATCGCTTCTGGAAAGTGGTACCCCTGATACCAGGGATTCAACTTCATAGGGAAAAACACATATCCTTATGACAATGCTCTACAATGAATAACGTGCGTTGAGGGACCAAAAGGACCTCTGCGACAAACCCAGTCCCCATCCATAAAGAGTCGGCACGCCTCTTCAATATAGAGTGGGTCGAGTGTGACCCAAAAAAGGAACTGACACCTTCCAGCAGCTACTTCATTGATAAGTACTGATTGTACAAACACATAGTTTATACAGTGTATTGCGTCAAATGTGCAATTGGAGCGTGGGAGAAACCCCCCTCCACAGAGAGCATAGTACAACTACATACGGTGTATGTAGTTTAGTATGTGTGAATAAACATATTGAACACGTTTATACTGTGCAAAGCGACGAAGACGCGCACCTCATTTGGGTGTGGGAGAAAACCGGAGAACCCGAAGGAATCCCACGCAGACTGCATACACAAACCATGAAGGTATGTTAGTAGGTGAATAAACAAATTGCACATGTTTATGCTGTGCATAGCGCTGAAAGCGCGCACACCATTGAAGTGTGGGAGGAAACCGGAGTACCCGGAGGAAACCCACGCAGACTGCATACACATACCGTGTAGGAATTACAGTATGTGTGATAAACATTTTGAACATGTTTATGTTGTGTATAACGCCAAAGGCGCGTATATACCGTTGGAGCGTGGAACGAAACCGGAAAAACCCGGAGGAAACCCACGCAGACCCAGAGAGTATAATACATACATATACTGTGAATGTATTTAGTGTTGTGTATAAGCATATTGTGTATGTTTATACTGTGTATGGCACCGAAGGCGCGCACGTCATTGGAGTGCGGGAGGAAACCCACGCAGACTGCATATACACACCGTGTAGGTATGTTAGTATGTGAATAAACATATTGCACATGTTTATGCTGTGCATAGCGCCGAAAGCGCGCATACTATTGGAGCGTGGGTGGAAACCGGAGTACCTGGAGGAAACCCACGCAAACTGCATACACATACCGTGTAGGTATTATAGTATGTGTGATAAACATATTGAACATGTTTATGCTATGCATATCCCGAAGGCGCACATACCGTTGGGGCGTGGGAGGAAACCGGAGTACCCGGAGGAAACCCACGCAGACCCAGAGAGTATAATACATACATATACTGTGAATGTATTCAGTGTCGTGTATAAACATATTGTGTATGTTTATACTGTGTATGGCACCATTGGAACGTGGGAGAAAACCCACGCAGGCACAGAGAGAAATAATACATACATACACTGTGAATGTATCTAGTGTTGAGTATAAACATATTGAGTAAGTTGAAACTATGGCGCAGAGGGCGCTTAATCTTCTCTGTATCATTCCAACCTGCGTATATGTGCTGCCCAAGCCAGCACCAACCTGCAGCTACAAAACTACCTCTGACACCTCAGACCGTGGTCCTGTCAAAGTCAGAGCGTTCCCCAGGAAATGACGGGAAACCACAGGTGCAGAGACTCTATTGTTGCCTCACAGATATTACACAGAAAGCTCACAGGGACTAGACAAATAAATGAATAAAGTCCCCCCACCATGTTGCCACGACCGAGGGGGAGGCACTATGTATCACTGTATTATCCATGCTGCTCTAGAAGCAATATGTGAGGAAACAGTGAAGAAGCTGTGAGGAGAATCATGCTGTGCCCTCCAGGAGCCAGCACTAAGCCAATGGTGTAAAATAAAAGCTTTAAATGAACCAAGGGAGACTGCCTCCAGCTGCAGCCTTCCAGCTTGAGTCTCCCTCACCATCAATGAGTTCACTACCAAGCGTCCCGTCATTTACTGACACAGGAGTCTTCCTCAGAAGGAATGTCCTGGTCAAAAAATATACAAATATTCAGAGCTAGGGTCCTGAGCTGTAGCTAGGCCCATATCTGAAACAGAGCACTCCCCTACTAAAGATTGTGAGGGCGCTTTAAAGCTCCCGTGCGCTCGCACACCGCTTCCATCCTGACAAGAAATGATTCCAGGACTGCCGACAATTGGCCCATGGGGACTGCAGGTGCAGAAGCACTGCCTGTTGCCTCTGACATGAATGGGGAAGCAGGTGAACCAGACTCCATAATTCGCCACTCTCTGAGACTTTTGCACAAAAAGAGTCCACCCTCTGGCTGTGCTGGCTGTGGGGGGTTACCCAGGGGACTCTCCGACCCAGTGGGGACCGCTCGGTTCCGCTGCGCTGTATAGCGCGAATGAGCAGAGAGGAGAATGTGAGGAGAACCGTGGCGTTCCAGCAGCGATAGAGGCCAAACAGTAGAAAAAGCACGCGCGGCTCCAAGAAAATGGCCGCAGCAATTGTAACTGCGCCATAGCGAACCACGGCAAGATGGCCACCATGCGCGCCAGTGTAAAACACAGAGTGACACAGAAAAACATGGCGCCGGATGGCGCACAGGCCCAAAAAAAAAAACACATTCCCAAGTGCAGATACCCATGAGCCTCCCCCCCTGGGACAGCGACCCCCCAGGCACCACAAGACCGCACAGCGCCAGCAAGGTGACAGAGAGTAACAAACAACAAGGGGGAGACAGGGAAAATCCCCCACGCAGAGGAACACACAGCATGTACTCACCTGCTGAGGCTACTTACCCGGCCCGGAAGGACCTACTGGTGTGTTCCTGACAGACCTATCACAGTTCGGTACTGAGTAGCTGTCGGCCTGGTCCACCGCGAAAGATACAGCAGGACTGTTCAATCTTATGCGGACCACAGAGCATAAAAGCCCACCGGACACCCCTCGAGTCATGGGGCATGTCGTGAACTGAGTTGCACGCCGGAGCGAGGATTCAGCACGCTCAATGGTCGGACAGGGAAGACTACGAGGATATCCAATGTACCCAACGTGTTGCCCAGCCGACAGTTGATAGAATATCTCAAAAATAAAATAATAAAATTCCAAAAGGAATAAAAAAAATCTTCAGGAGACTCGTCCTCTCCTTCTGCTAGGCAGAAAAAAACTGAGGGCTGCTGGCTGCAGGTGGGTGGGTTATGTCCGGAGGGACTGCCCCCTGGGCGGGGCTGTTCAGCTCTGGTTTTTAGAATGTATGTTGTAACATCTCACATTCTGCCTAGTTCTCTCCTGCGAGCAGGGACATAAACCCACTTGTCAAATATTAAGAGGCTGTGTCAGTCCATGGACGGTAAGAGAAAAAACATTTACTTGCCTACATTGGTGGTCACATGAAGCATCAGGTCATGAGCCTACTATCTTCCTTTCTGCAGTGGAGGAGGCTCCTTCTTTAGTTGTCTACATCATGGCCTACATACTATTAAGACACACAATGCTTAATGGACTTCTCCCTTAAAAGACTTCCTTTACATTGCAATCAAATCTAGCAAAAATATACCAGTGCAGCAACTGAAAGTAATTTGTATTTGGTAATGCTATTATGTGTCTTGCTTGTTTAATAAGTGGAGTTTAAATCTTAAGAACAGGTCCACTTTAATGTAATAAAATGTAATGTAACATTTTGCCTTCTACATTTTGCCACACAATATACACAGGGTCAGTTTAGCCATTGAACCTATTCATGACATAAGTGCAATACATGGCAAACGGTTATGTGAGTCTTTCTGAAACTGTCGGGACAATTCAAGCTCCCCAAAGCCAGGCTGACAGAGAACCTGCTAATGAGCTGAACAGCGGCTGTGGTTTATGATAAATCTTCAAAAGACATGGACGAGGCTCAATGTCTACAATTATAAACATTCAAGGTAATCCAACATGTTCTCTACCAAGAAACACACACATTTTTTTTTTTTACTAATTTATACCTTATGCCCTCCTGTTTGTGTTAAGCAGAAAATATGCAATAGAGCACATGATTATTCCAAAATGCTGGCATGCAGACATTTTTGACTAAGACAACAAACTTTTTTTTTTTTTTGGAGTCTGAGAGAAAACAAAAAATTACCTGCTCAAACAAATGAAAAGTGTTACTTGTATACTAGACCAGACAAAACAATATAAAGTTTACACCACAAAGGAAGACATCATTATGATTCAAGCAGAAAGTTCTATGTGTCTGTTAAAGTAGTAAATAAACCATTTTTAACATAACACTGAGCACAATCAAATAAAAATTCTCCAGTAAACTATTTGTTAACATTCTTACCCCAGCACTTGCAGTTTACAGCTTGATGGGTCACACTCTCTCAGTGCAGCTTTCCTAAATTTACAGTCTTCACAGGGAAGAGTTAACAGTGGACAGTGCAGTCTAAAGTCAGTCTGTTAGCTTTAAAAAGTGAGGGGGAGGAGAAGAAGGGGCGAAGAGCAAAGGAGTATCTTGCCATTCCAGGCTATAGGGCTGTGTGCTTCTACTACTGCACACAGTATGCACACAGTATGGAAAGACATTACTCTAGTTCCTACATTCCTACATGCAAGGGTGGCTCCATAGAACTCTGAAAGAGAAAGGGGCCACCCTGAAACAGGAAAATTTGGGTAGCAGTCATGGCACCAGCATAAACTGGAACATAGGCAAGGATAAAAAGATAAAGTTGCATACTCAGTAATAAGGCTGCACGCTGGGCTTAAAAAAAGTCTGTTCTCTGGGGAGTAAAAAGCGCTCATATAGAGCATTTTTTGTACAAAGTTTAGACGAGTTTAGGAGAGTTTTAGTTTTTTTTCTGCCTCCAAGCTCCAATCAGAAACGCAAACCAGGGGTTTTTTTTCTGTCTCTAATGTTGAACTCAAAATATGCCTCTTAACATCCTAATGTGCATGGACACATAGCATAATATTGAGTTGCTTCTACAGGCAGAACACAAAACTCCTGTAGAAGCAACATTTTTTTAAGCCAGTGTGCATGGAGAATAATGATTAACTCAGCTAAAAGTGCCTATAACTAAGGGTTTAACCACTTCCATACCGCCTATTCCTCTCCTACATGTAAAACCATAATTTTTTTGATAGAAAATTACTCAGAACCCCCAAACATTATAGATGGGTTTTTTTTAGCGAACCTAGGAAATCAAATGGCGGTTGTTGGTTGTTGCAACTTTTTGGCTGGGTTCACACTGATACGACACGACATTCATCCGACTTTCATCCTACTTTGCTCTGCGACATCAGTCCTACATTGATCCTACATTGGTCCGACATCCATCCGACATTCATGAACAGGATACTACTTTGATCCGACATTGTGATAGTCTGACTTGTCCTTTGACCAATCAAAACAATCCCAGGGTGAGATAAATTCCTTTTACTGCTGCTGTAATCACATGTCGGATGTCAAATGTCAGATGGTAAGGACAAGGATCCTACTTTGATCCGACTTCAATGATATTCAATGGGCTGAAGTAGGATCAAAGTCGGACAGAAGTAGTACAGGGAGCATTTTTAATGTCGGACCGACTTGTGTCGGACCAGTTAAGACGGCTCTCATAGGGATTCATTGATTTTCACACGTCATGCGACATGAGCTCCTAATGTCGGAGCGTTTGTCGGACAAGTGTGAACCAGGCCTCAATGTCACGCGGTATTTGAGCAGCAATTTTTTAATTATGCACACTCGTGGAATGGCGCCAAACTTCGGTATATTAAAAATCTCCATAGACGACCCTTTAAAAATGTTTACAGGTTACATGATTAGAGGTACAGAGGAGGTCTTGGGCTAGAATTGTTTCTCTCACTCTAGCGTTCGTAGCAATACCTCACATGTGTGGTTTGAACACCATTTACATATGTGGGCGCGACGTACGTATGCGTTTGCTTCTGAATGTGAGCATGTGAGATGGGGGGAATTAAAAAAAAAAAAATATTGTTTATTTTATTTACACTCTCCCTATAATTGTATTTATTTTTTTATCACTTTTATTCCTATTACAAGGAATGTAAACATCCCTTGTAATAGCAATAGGGCATGACAGGTCCTCTTTATGGAGAGAGTCCCCAAATCTCTCCTATAGGCAGGAAAGGCTGAGATAAAAATAAAGCGATCTCGACCTTTCCAGCCTGGTATACAGCAGTATTTACAACTGTCCCCTCCCGCAGCCTGTAAGGACAATCAAGCGGCTGAACTGCTGCTATGATTGTTCTTATGGTGCAGGGAATCGCCGGCTGAAAAAGATGATATCCGAATGATGCATGCAGCTGCAGGTATCATTCAGATATCCCCACTCAAAACTCCAGAACATCCAATGATGGCCATGGGTGTGAAGTGGTTAATATCACTGAGTAAAATCAGTCTGTATATGCAGTAAAGCATGCCTGTTATACTCACTGTGGAACCTAAGGGGTTAATCCTGCACATTGTATAAAACGGCTGTTGGATCCTGTCTTCTCTGATCCTCCTCTTCTTCCACTGTTCCCAATCCATCTCCTGACAATACAAAGCCTTGGGGGCACTCTGCACGTGCTCAGTAGATGTGTATTGCTAGAGAGTTTTTTTGGGGGGGAGAGTGCATGTGATTAGCACAGTGCCAATCAGCACTGTTCAGACAAAGGGTCAGGAGTCATTTAGCCTCATAGGGCAGTCAGAGGAGAATGAAATATTAATAAATAATAATAATATAAATAATAAAATAATTGCATTTCCATGTTCTGTGTACTGTGGGAGACCAGATATAATACAGGGCCCTGGTTTAGTAGTTATAAGTAATGTCTGTGTTTTTAGTTTGGTTGAAGAGCAAGGGATTGTAGTACAGTGCAATGAACTATTTTTAGCAAGGGAACGCAAATCAATCAACCATGTCAGTTTCGTTTTCATATTATACATCCTTTGTGAGAAACTAAAAGAATTTTAGGAAAAATATGTTTAGTTCTTTACGCCACTTCACTTTATTTCTCAATGTATACAAACACAATACTGTATACACGAATGTAGCTATGATCATTTTAGTGTTTTGGCATCTTGAAAATCAGAGGGTTTACCTGTCTAGGACTAGGGGGAATAATGTTACCAGGGTCAGATCTTTATAGCTCATCTCTTTTTAAAAATCAACAAACTTTTCTGTACTATTTCCACATTCACAAAGGCAGTGAATTGTCAGTAACTGTTATTGTGTCAGTCAAGCTTTGTGAAGTTCCTAAGACAATCTCCTTCCCTCCATCGATTTCAAAACTTGAGACAGGAGGAGCATGTGCACTGGTTCAACTGCTATATTTTACACTGATGCTGTAGAGGTAAGTGAAGTTTTACCCAAAGGCTAAAGTTATTAACAATCTACAAATAAGGGCAGTTTGCCATCTGGAAATTTCAACGTCGCAGTCTTTATAAACTGGCAACTGCTGCAGAGTCAATAACCCTGTGACTAGATCTACGGCATAAACAGAAGACTGAGACCTCTCAACAAAGAAATCGCACACTATAAATCTGGAAAATCTTCACAGCATGAAAAAAAAAGACACAAAATTAGGCCGTTTCTGGATTTACTAGTCAAGGAATATAGCAGCGAAAATTTTTGTTGGCTACTCTTGTTTAGACTAACCAATTGTATAGTTTTACTAACATACCATGTATAGAATTAATTGCCTTGTTGGTTTACTTTTAAGGCTCTAGCTTATAGCACGATTACCTACAATGAAATTTTTACTGCAGAGGGCCTGATAAACCATAGTACAACTAATCGTTGCATTTATACTAGGGCTGTTACTGATTAAAATTTTCGTGTTCGATTAATCGATTTTTTTAAATCGATTAATCGACAAATTTCGATTAATTATAACACACATAGATATCCAACTACTTTTAGCTGATCTCCTTGTAGGCTGACTCCCAGTGCAGCTACCAACCACTGGAAAAATCGATAGCAGGATACAAAAAACGCACAAAGGCAGCGCTCGATGGAAATAGCATTAAAACTTTTATAGTCTTCAAGTAGGTAACAAAATAAATATTGCACTGGAGATAAAATCGATGTAGCTACATAAACTGTAAAAATGGTGCGAGTAATACCAAACGGTAGCAAAAGCAGTCATAAAAACATGTAGCTAAGTATGATACTGGTATAAAAATGTGTACAACGATACCACTGCTGAATCCAGATGAGGAGGGGTTAACATCAGTCTGTCGGCATGTAGATGTCCCGTGAAGGGAACTATCACAACTCCCAGTGGATGGCTGTAGAATCCCAGGTTGATAGAGGGAAGTGTAACAGCCCTTGCGTGTGGCAGATAGTAAGGTCCCGCCGGCATGCAGATATGAAGGCACAGCAAAGGAGCCCTTCAGATGGACACGGCAAGCCCAAAGAATTTTGATCGATCAAAAGAATTTTAATTGATCAAAGCCATTAATCGATTAATCGAGGAATTAATAGTTAATTTCCACAGCCCTAATTTATACTCAAGCTTATGATTGGCATTTATGCAGCCATCTTCACCTGCACAACTTAGACAAATCCATGAACCTGTATGGCATGCTTGTATTTGCTATTAAAAGTATGATCAAAGCTGGGAACGATTCTAAAGACGCACATTGGGCAGAGTTGAGGTCTGTTCTGTCTGTGTTGGAGTTTTTCCTACTACAAAAACAATAATAATTAAGTGCACAATCTAGATTAAATAGCTTTATAAATTGTGCAGCTTATTGGTATCTAACTGGGTTTTAAATAGTAGGGATGAAAAATACAATGGCTGTATCTAAAACATTTCATAATCATCATATTACCATTTCTATTCTTTGTGCCACTGAGAAGTTCCACTTGGTTGATTTGGATAATGGTTAAGACCACTGGTTTGGTTCCGTCTGTGTAATATCAGGGAAAATTCCCTTTACTTTCTGTCACCGAGATACATCAGAAAGTAAGAAAAGATTTCTCCAAAGCAAGGTGACCATAATAGGTTTCCCCATTGGAAAATGTCCCTTCGCCTTTTGTTCTGTGGCAACTCATAAATGTAGATTTCATATAACTCTATATACAAAGAGACAATGGTAACCAGGACAGTTAGAGATGGGTTTTGGTCCCCAGTGGTGTCAAGGACAACAGTAAAAAACAGACAGGGGACCTAGGCCTTTCTTAGTCTACCTAAAACAAAAAAAGTTTTGGTCCTACATTTACTTTGAATACTAGAACTAAATTACAATAACATACCCCAGTAGACTTTGCTTTTACAAAGAGCTCAGAAAACCTATAAAAAAGAACCTATGAGCACATACAAACTGGTAAAAAGATTAAAAAATGATGCTTACTTTTATTACAGTGACAGAAAGATCCCTTTTTCTTTTTCAAAAGAAAAAACCTTCTACTCACCTAGGTGGATGAAGCATTGATCCGATGCTGCATCTGTCCCCCGCCGCCTCTGCACTGAGCAATCAAACACTGCTGATCCCTCAGTTCTCCCATACACTCCAAGCAGAAAGCTTTCAGTTAATGGTTCTCCACTCTGCCCCTCCAGTGCTCACTGGAGCACTGGGCTGGGGAGGGAGCTGAGAGGCTGAGCCAGCTGCTGGTCAAGGCATCTGGGTGGATCCAGACTGTAAAGTTGGGATCATTCCCCAGCCTGGAGTGACAGAGTGACAAAACAGGTCACAGGAGTGCAGAACGAACTGCACTCCTCTGATCCATAGGAGAATTATAGCCAAAAAAGCTTTGGCCATACTTCTCCTCTAAAGTCCAAAAACTATAGGTTTGTTTACATCCAAATCTTTTTCATTGGTTTTCTTTCATGTAGGCATTTCTAAACTCTAACAATGAATTTCTCTTATTTGCTACCTTTTGGTTTGTTAAATATAACATTGAACACATTTTGTTATATCTGTTCGTTAGGTGCAAAAAATGCATTTACCCTGTAAAAAATTGTGTTTTCTGCCTGAGCTGCAGTCTTTATTAGTAAGCACTGTTCCCAGCTCTCCCTGTGAAATACTGAACACCTACCGCCTATGCTATGGAGAGGAGGAGAAAGAAAAGGTTCTGTAGCCCTAACACACTTCCTGTCCTATGGTAACTATGTTGCTCCTACATAGATCCAGTACAGTGAGTGAGCGTTGTCACCCTATGACAGGAAGTGTGTTACAAGCAGGATCAGAAGATAAAAATAAAGCTGAATAAAAGCCTGAAAATGGAAACTTATACAGCCACCATATCTATGGACTGGTAAGCTCTAATATATTTCAATTTTGTTCTTCGGTTTAGATATACTTTAAATATGGCACTTATTGAGGCTTGTCTACAGTAATTCTGCCCAAAGTCCACTTCACACAATACCTTGATCAAGTTGTGACATAAATTTCTTTATGCATATTTTGTCTCACTGAAGAGCTGGCCATGGCAAGCCTGTTGTTCACCCAAAACACTTAAAAATACAATATCTAACTAAACAGTACACAAATTCCAAAAAAACCTTTCATGCAGTTGAATACAATACATTTCAGTATCCATATTGCACAATAAATTATATACAGTGCATAAAAATGGCAAAGGCAACAATCTAATCATCTTTTAAACTGTGGTAAAATAAAAACCAAACAAATGGATTGGCTGCAATAGCTAGCAATACTTATTTCTTAAAAATCAGTATACAAGACCCAAGACATAAGCTATGCATGACTGTGTCATCAGACATGAACTATGCAAGTTGGGTCATAAGACTGGGATGTAGTCTACCGAGTGTACTGCTTATATAATAAAATATTTAAGTCACTTTTACAATCCAATACAAGAAAAACTTTATTTGCACAAAAACTGTTTGTATACAAGACAGCAAGAAACAAACTGAAATCCATAATGGCAATAGCATTTCAGTTAATACTGGCTTTTGGCGTACAGAACAATTTGCCAAATCTTTCCTCCAACGTTTTTTTCCTCTAAAACAGCTAGCTAAGACGTTTGCTGACACTCTGAATTCAGCTCTCCACCCACTGCTTCCATCCTAACCACAGGAAAGAAAAACTGAACACTGAAACAATCTCCCAGACAGACTGCCACATTTGCAGGAGCTTTGGATGAATGCCTGCAGCATGCACAGTGATACAAAGCAGCATGTCCTAACAAAGCA
Organism: Rana muscosa; assembly: GCA_029206835.1. Lineage (NCBI taxonomy): Eukaryota > Metazoa > Chordata > Amphibia > Anura > Ranidae > Rana > Rana muscosa. Next base: position 202,065,369 of record CM055123.1, read on the forward strand.
GCCTGCAAAATGTACAGTGCATGGTACAGTACACATGCTAGACTACAAAAGACAAACAATCTCAATGTAAACATACATACTATTAACTAAAGACGCTGTCGGAACTGCTGCTGTGTTTGCTTATGTAACTATGGTTGGACATACACAATAACAGCCAATCAGACAGACTGTTACTTATATCGCTTACCCCCAGACAATCGGTAATGGAAAAATAACATACATCACTTTTGCTTTGTGCTGACTAAATTAGTTTAGCAGGCCTGTGAGTAGGAAATGCAGCTGCTACGTGTATCACAAATATCAGTTATCCCTTCTGGCTTCATGAAAATCACGTCCAATACCCAAAAAATGACAGGTCTTGCAATGTGAGCTTGCACTGCAAGGTGAAACAGTGAGGAAAAGTTATATAGTCTACAACACATAACTTTTCCTATTGCTGGTTACAAAATAGGAACAACAAATTTGATTACTGTGAGTCATCCTTTGCTCCAGTAACCAGCAATCAGTCCCAAAAGCTTGAGAAACCTGCAGGCCTTGAGCTTATGAACTACAAGGTGCTCTGCCAACAAACAGATTAGGGTTACCTGCTGTTGTCCTGTTGTGGATAAGTATACTGTATGTGTGAGTAGGGACTGGCACAGGTGAACCTGCAATTCTTCAACAACCCGCGTGCTGTAGCTCTTTTTAACCCTGCAGCAGGAAAAAGCTTTGTCCTGGCAGCTAGTACTCATGTGGACATCCTAATGTTGCCCCATTTGTGACAAAGGTCATGCAACTTCATTTATACATAAATAAGCTATAGGAGACATTCTTACAGGGCAAGGCAATATTTTTGGCTCACAGCCCAAGTTAACTGGGAAACATTTTAACTTCTGAGCCAAGTTCAGTACCAGATGCAGCTAATGTACATCTTTGTGGATGGGAGAGGGCAAGTATTAAGAGATGTTTTAAGGGAATAAATAAATCAAAGAAATCTTACCACTTTCATTTTTCTCTATCACGTCCACCAACTCTCCGGCCTTCAGACTTATTTCAGAAATTTCTTGCTTCTCATAGTTGGACACAACTACGTATTGTTCCAAAATCATGGGTTCTGAATTTCCGTCAGCACCTGGGGAAGGTAAAAAGCAAGCCGTGAGCCAACTTCCAGCCATCGCTCCGCGAGAACGACCTACGTCCATACGATTCATGATAGGCCAAATTGTCTGCAGATCTTAGCCAATCAGAATGCAATCTTGGCTCGAAGCACAGGTCCAAAGGGCTTGCCATATAGAGGTATCCCCTTCTGGCCCTCGGAAAACCAGCAATGAGGAACATTTGCCGAAAGAAGTAGCAGGAAACAAGAAAATAGAAGAAAGCCGGGTGTGGATTAGTCATACGGCCGCATGTTGGAGCTGGTTCTGTTACAGCCTTCAAATCTTTATGACAGGCAAGGATTTAGGATGAAAAAGAACTGCAGAAAGATTAAAATAGCGACTACAACCCCATGTAAACTAATAAAGAAAGTAAACAGCTCTACAGAGCGAGGAAAAAAGCTCTCTCCTATGACTCCAGCTGGAAGTCAAGAGGGGACTGTAGACGCCAATCATATTCATTTGCACTGGAGTTCTTAAACAGAAACACATGAGTAAAGTTGAGTAAGGAGGGAGGGAAGGAGGGAACAGGCAGGAGGAGGGGGAAGAATAGAGAAAAAGGAGGAGGAGGAGAAGGGCTGCATACTGTTTACTTCAACCAGCAGACGTAAGTCACAGCGCCAGATTCTTTCTAAGAGGATTTTCCATATATATAGATATATTGCAGAAGTCCTTCACATTTCAGTCACATTAACCCCTTTAGTTAGAAAATAAGACTTTGGTCTGTATTACACAGCAGACAAATGCTTTTGTTCTTAGTTGGAGAAATAAAAATACAAAAATGGGTGTCATATAGAAAACACAAATTATAAAGTATAATTTAAATAAAATATAAACCAGCTCTCAGGTCTCAGGCTTAGTATGTAATGAGTCCAATAAAAGGTTATTGAATCTTGCGGTTTTCTTATTTTTAATAGGTACATATTTAAATGTAACACATCCATCACATGCTTCTGCTTTTATTCTTTTTTTTGTGGCAAGCAAAATACTTCAATGCAAAGCTGAACTCTTGGCAGATATTGAAAAACACCAATTATTGCAATTTTAAAATTCTTTACAAAATCTTTGTAGCTGACCTTCAGGCAGATATGAAAAAGAGCAATTAATGTTTTTTTTAATCATTTTTGAATCCAACTAGTGCAAGTACCTGAATATATCTATATTTAAAGTGATATTAAAACCTGATTTATTTTTCTTTTAAAACAACAAACACGTTATACTTGCATACTTTGTGCAGCCCCAATCCTTCTCTTCTCGGGTTCCCTACGGCGCTCCTGGTCCCGCCCTCTTGGCGAGTGCCCCCATAGAAAACAGCTTACTATGGGGGCACCCAAGCAGGCTCGCTCCCGAGCTGCTGCCCTGTCTGTCCATTCAGACCGCTCTCTCCTCATTGGTTCACTGGCTGTGACTGACAGTAGCAGGAGCCAATAGCAGGCGCTGCTGTTTCAGCCAATAAGGAGGGAGCTGCTCTTGTGCACATAGCTGGATCGAGATGGGGCTCAAGTAAGTATTGGGGGGGGGCTGCTGCACACAAGAACGTTTTTAACCTTCAGGCATAGAATACATCAAGGTAAAAAAAAAACAACTTGAGCCTTTACAACCACTTTAAAACCAAAAGCAAACCTTTATTATGTTGTAGCTTATTAGTTCTAAGATGTGATGGTTGCATTAGTTTTATTTTTTTTTATTTTCACCTAGTAATCTGGCCAGTAAATCTGTTGTTTTTCAACAGAGCAAGCTGTCCTGCAGGGGTAGCAGTTATAGGGTAGAGTCAAACCATTTACCACTGACAGGGTTGCTTACAATGATCAGCTTATATTTATGTATTTAGGCCCGTTTCATACGGGTGATCCAATTAGGTCCTCCTGTCAGTTTTTCAGGTGGACCAGATTGGATGGTCAATGTATTCCTATAGACTGGCGGGTGTAAATGAACTTGTGTTCGGAGGGGAGCCTTTCCCCTCCGTCTACGCAGATGGGATTGGAGGGCTGTTTACACCTGATCGCCCATAGAGCCTGAGCGAACATATCCCCTGCTGAACAAAGCGGATTCCGCCCCAAGTGAAAGGGGCCTGAGTAATTTATAACCTTTATTCCGAAAGGAACAAAACTGTTTGCTGTAACTGCTTATAAAGTGCTAGCTTGAGTTTGGCTTTAATATGTGTATCTAAATCTGCTAGTGCATCTAACACTCCACTCCATCCAGACTCACAATGCTGCTTTTCAAATGTGCCCCGTGCTCCTTCATCCAGAGTGGAGGTACTCTAATCCAGGAAGCATATTACTGGCAAGATCACCAGGTGAAAACAGAGAGAGAAAAAAACCTATAAAAGAAAACTAATAACGCCATCACATCTAATGATTAAAAAATAATAAATATAGGAATAAACACCTAGTTCCTATATTAACAAGCGCTCATGGATAAGGTGAAAAAACACACAAAGAAATTCTCTAGCCAATTAAGGCAAACAGCTGCTACCTTATAGCCTACCAAGGCTCAATCAGATAGTAAAACAAATATAATGATTGATAAGCTGAAATGTATTACATTTTTTCTGGTTTAATACCATTTTAAAATAACCCTTCTATAATACTCTACACAGCGACACTTTTTTTTTTTTAATTTTTTATTTATCATAAGGAGCAGATCCCGCAAGGACCAACAGGTTACAGGGTAATATGTACTATATACCATACAGTATAAAACAGTAATCAATCAACATGAAACATGCATGTACAGCAGGTTGGTCCCCTTAAACATTTCCTGTGGGTTTAAGTAACATGTGTCATACCAGGGTATAGTGCATTGCCTGCTGCTGTGTGTTGATAGAGTGTGGTGTGCTTGGGGTTCTGTGTGAACTTACGTCTCTATGTGTGTCCCGCACTGAGGTTTCCCCTGCATGCAGCTTAAGTTGTCTGGCTCTGTAGGGAATTTGTATGAGTGTTTGCAGTCCCGCGGAGTCCGCCCTCCGTTTTTATTGTATTTATTTTGTACAAAAAATTCCCCCCCCTCTCCCCAAACCCCCCGGCCGCGGCCCCCTATCTCAGGGGGAGCTACCGCAGCACGGGGGAATCAAGGCAGGGGCGGGAAATAGAATAAAGAAACTAGTGGTGTAGGGGGAAAAGTGGGTGGGATTAGGGAAAGAAGACAGAGGGAGTAAAGGGGAAAGGGGGAAGACCGTCCCATCCGCGGCCATGGAGTCTCTATCATCCATATGCCCTCTTCCATTTACTGGCTGGTCTGTCTTCCCGTACAGTTTTTGGTTTTTCCTACTACTGCGTTGTATTGTGATTAGGTTATTATGTCGGTTCCTCTCAAGGTCTGGCCCTCCTCAGAGTATATGAACGTATGCCATGTTTGCCAGGTTTTAGTGAATATCTCTTGTCTCTTTTGCCCTGAAAGGGTAAGATCCTCCATTTGCCTTATTTCTTCTACCTTTCGGAGCCACAGATCGATGGACGGCGGAAGGGCAGACCTCCAACAAAGCGGAATGCATGCCTTAGCCGCATCAAGCAGGTGGCGTATCACTGATTTTTTATATTTCCTGATGGGGATGTCATTCCCATGCAGGAGAAAAAATGCTGGATCGGCCGGGATGGGCCGCTCCGTGAGTTTTTGTATTGTCTCATGAATGACCTTCCAGAAATGTAGCTTAGGGCAGGACCAAAAGATATGTAGTAAGGTCCCTTTTTCAGTTTGACATCGCCAGCACCTATCCGATGTCGTCGGAAATATTTTTTGTAGTAGGACTGGGGTTTTGTACCAGCGTGATACAATTTTATAATTAGTTTCCTGTATCTTGGTGCAGATTGAGGTTTTGTGTGTGTGTTGGAGTATGTGCTGTCTTCTGGTGGAGCTAAACTGTGTCTCTAGCTCCTCTTCCCATTTAAGTAAACCAGGGGGAACAAAGTTTTCTGGGGGGTTGTTCAGGAGGGTGTAGGTCAAGGAAAGGGTATGGGACAGGACTCCCGTGTCCCCGCAAAGGTCTTCTAACGTCGTACGCGGTTGGTCAGCGTCTGAGGGTGGTGGGATAGTGCTGAGGAAGTGGCGTATCTGTAGAGCTCTCAAAAAATCTAGGTGGAATGGACCCGTGGGGTCCGATAGTTCCTCAATCGATTTCCATTCCCCTCCAGAGCTAAAGTGAGATGCCTGATATATCCCTGACTCTGCCAGGGTACGGAAAGGTCCGTCCCCCAGACCTGGTTTGAAAAAGGGGTTGCCTAGTATCGGATATAGAGGGGAGTTTGGGGGGAAAAGGGTCAGTTTGGACATGAGGCTTGCGCATACCTTCGATGTGTTCCCTATTAGCGGGTGTCGCTTGACTTCTGGTGGTAAACCCATATAGCACCATGGTGTACTCTGAAGAGGGATCGTGTGTTGAGCCTGCTCCACCTGAGTCCACAATTTGGTCTCTTTATGGCGGTACCAGTCCAACAGTCTTCCCAAGTGAACCGCCTGGTAGTAGGCGCGTAAGTTCGGTAGTGCTAGGCCCCCGTGTTGCTTGGGGAGGACGAGAATTGTGTTGGCTATTCTAGGTCTCTTCTTGGCCCACGCGAACTCCGTGAACAGGGATTGTACTTGCTTAAAGTATGTGGTTGGTAGATGTATGGGCAGTGCCTGCATTAAATATAGGAATTTCGGGAGTATAGACATCTTCAAGATGTTGCAGCGTCCCAGCCATGAATGAAGACCCGTTTGCCATTGCTGTAGCAATGTCCTGATCTTTTTTAAAAGGGGTGGGAAGTTCAGATCGTATACTTTCGAGATTTTTTGAGGGAGGTATGTGCCTAGATACTTCAGGGCCGTTGTTGTCCATTTCAATTTAAAGTTGGATTGGAGGTGCGTGAGTTGGGACGGTGTTACATTTACCCCCATCGCTTCTGATTTGGCAAAGTTAATCTTTAAGTTGGAAAGTGTGCCGTATGTTGTGAATTCCTGTAGCAGGTTCGGGAGAGAGATCACTGGATTCGAGAGCGTGAACATCAAGTCGTCGGCGTAGGCCGACACTTTGTATTGGGCTAGCTTAACCCATATCCCTGTTATGTCCGGGTTCTGCCGTATGTGGGCTAAGAATGGTTCAAGGGATAGTGCAAACAGGATGGGTGAAAGAGGGCATCCCTGACGTGTCCCATTGGTGATCAGGAATGGGTCTGACATGACTCCATTGACTCTGACCCTTGCCGCTGGCCGTGTGTATACTGCTGCAATCCAGTTCAGCATGTTACCCCCCAGACCCATATGTTTCAGCGTGTTGAACATGAAGTCCCAGCCCACCCTATCGAAGGCTTTCTCAGCGTCTGTGCTGAGAAATACACTTGGCGTTCTGGTAAGAGTTGCCTGGTACAGCAGGCTCAGCACTTTGGTGGTATTGTCCCTCGCTTCCCTGGAGGGAACAAATCCCACCTGGTCCAGGTGGATAATTCGGGGTATGTATGACTGAAGTCTCATGGCTAGTATCTTCGTGAACAGTTTCAACACAGCGACACTTTGACTGAGAGAAGGACTAGGAGTCAAAAATACTCTATTGCAATGCACATGTGCATGTATAGCATACTAATGGATTGGAGAGAGCATGGCTCTTCAGATTGTTGATACACCTTAACCACTTGCCTACCAGGCCAATTCTGACAATTCTCTCCTATATGTAAAAATCATACTTTTTTTGCTAGAAATTACAAAGAACTCCCAATCATTATTTTTTTTTAGCAGAGTCCCTAGAGAAGAAAATGGTGGTTGTTGCAACTTTTTATTTTGCAGGTTATTTGCGCAGCAATTTTTCAAATGCGTTTTCTTGGGGGCAAAAAACAGTTTCATTTTGGAAAGATGATATTACACAGAGTAAATAGATACCCAACATGTCACGCTTCAAAATAGCACAAGCTCGTGGAGTGGCGCCAAACTTCGGTACTTAAAAATCCCCATAGGCGATGATTAAATTTTTTTTTACAAGTTACATGTTTTGAGTTACAGAGGAGGTCTTGGGCTAGAATTATTGCTCTCGCTCTAAAGTTCGCTGCGATACCTCACATGTCTGGTTTGAAAGTCGTTTACATATGTGGGCGCGACTTAGGTATGCGCTCGCTTCTGCTTCCCTTGAGCGAGCACGCGGGACAGGTGTGCTTTAAAAAAAAAATCTATAGTTAATTTTACTTTTATTTTTCTAGTTTGATGCTTTCTTTTTAAAAAAATAGGATTTTTGTACTCACCGTAAAATCCTTTTCTCTGTAGTTCACTGACTGATACAGCTCCTTTACTTTAGACCGGGTCGTTACGCCACCTTCAGGAGAGAACTAGGCAGAACATGTTAACATGTACAAAATAACAGAACTTTCTAGTTCCGCCCAAGGGGCGGTCCCTTCAGTAACAACCCCCCAGCCTGCACCTTGCAGCCTCAGTATGTCAACAAGCAGTATAACGTAAAAAATAGGAGGGGTGGGTGCTGTGTCAGTCAGTGAACAACAGAGAAAAGGATTTTACGGTGAGTACAAAAATCCTATTTTCTCCTACGTTCACTGACTGACACAGCTCCTTTACTTTAGACAATCGGGACATCCCCAAGCAGTGTCAAACGAGGGGTGGGAAAAAGCATAAAAACTTCACCCACAAAAACAGAAGTGCTCCCTAACAGGGAAGACACCACCTTATCTAACCGCCTCAGAACTTGCGGTAACAATGCAACAGTGCATTGACTGAAAAGTAACTGTGGTTCTTGCCAAAAATCAAGTGCGATTGAAAAATAACACGGCCGCCTGCAAAACTTTGCAGCCAAAACAGGCATCAGCCGATGCACTGACATCTACTTTGTAGAATTTAGTAAAAGTATGAACAGACGACCAAGTCGCCACTTTACACACTTGAGCGACAGACGCTTGATGTCGGAAAGCCCAAGAGGTTCCAATTTCCCTGGTGGAATGGGCCGTGACCGGAAAGGGGGGCACCTGCCCCTTCAAGGCGTAGGCCTGAACCACAATCTGTCTGATCCACCTGGAAATGGTGGCCGACGAGACCGCCATGCCTTTTTTCGGACCAGCTACCGAAACAAACAGAGAGTCCGACTTCCGAAAGGGAGCCGTGGCAGACAAATATACCCTTAAAGCTCGGACCACGTCCAGGGAATGGAGGGCTACCTCCTTGGGATGTGTCGGTCTAGGGCACAGAGACAGTAATACAATGTCTTCATTGATGTGGAACGCCGAAACCACCTTCGGCAGAAAAGAAGGTTGCGGGCGCAACACCACCTTATCCTTATGGATAACCAGATAAGGCGACTTGCAAGACAAAGCCGCCAGTTCCGACACCCACCTGGCCGATGTAATGGCCACAAGAAAGACAACTTTCTGGGAAAGAGTCAACAAGGGAATCTCTCTGATATTCTCAAACGGCGGCTTCTGAAGTGCCGACAACACCAGGTTCAGATCCCACGGGGGTAACGGTGGACGCACCGGAGGAACTACATGACGAACCCCCTGAACAAAGGTGCTCACCAGAGAGTGAGATGCCAGGGGTCGCTGAAAAAAGACAGCCAAGGCCGATATTTGTCCTTTAATGGTGCTTAAAGCCAATTTCTGGTCAACTCCTCGCTGCAGAAACAGCAAGACCCTAGATACGGAATAGGAGCGCAGACGCCAGCCTTTCTCTTCACACATAGCGATGTAGGCCTTCCAGGTACGATGATATATCTTCCGAGACGAAGATTTCTGAGCTCTCAACATAGTTGAAATCACCGAGTCCGATAGGCCCCAGTTCCTAAGCACCTGGCTCTCAACAGCCATGCCGTTAAACCCAGCGATGGTAAAGCAGGATGGAGAATCAGACCTTGAGATAAAAGGTCCTCTCGTAACGGCAGACACCAGGGGGCGTCCGCCACCAGGCGGACTAGGTCTGCGTACCAGGGACGCTGTGGCCAATCTGGAGCAATCAGAATGACTGGAATCCCCTCGGCCTCCACTCTGCGGAGCAGACGTGGTAGTAGCTTGAGCGGAGGAAAAGCATAGATCAGTTGGTACTGACCCCACGGAGCCACCAGCGCGTCTGACGCGTCTGCCCAAGGATCTCTTGTCCTGGACACGAACCTCGGCACCTTCCGATTGAGACCGGAAGCCAGGAGATCCACGTCTGGTGTGCCCCACCGCAGGCACAGTAGCCTGAAAACATCCGGCTGCAGCGCCCATTCTCCTGGGTCCAGCATCTGGTGACTTAAGTAGTCCGCCTGCCAGTTCTCCACTCCCGGGATGTAAATGGCCGTCAGGGCCGGTACATGTCGCTCTGCCCACTGAAGGATGTGAGCGACCTCCCGTGCGGCGGCCGAGCTTCTCGTTCCTCCTTGATGATTGACATATGCCACTGCCGTGGCGATGTCGGACTGGATCCTGATCAGACGTCCTCGAAGTCTCATTGACCACGTGGAGAGGCATAGCCTGATCACACGTAGCTCGAGCACATTGATCGTTAACTTGGATTCCTCCTCCGACCAGAGGCCCTGGGACGACTGTACTCCCAGTACTCCACCCCAGCCGGACAGGCTGGCGTCCGTCGTGATCACTGTCCAATGTAGAGGTAGGAACGACTTTCCGGACCGAAGTGTCGGGGATCTCAGCCACCAAAGCAGGGAGTCCTTGACCGACCGGCTCACCTGAATCCGCCGATCCAGGCATAACGGAGATTTGTCCCATTTTGTCAAGATCTCCTTCTGCAAGACTCTGGTGTGAAACTGAGCACACACTACTGCCTCGAAGGAGGCCACCATAAGCCCCAGGACTCGCATGCAGAAGCGTAGGGACGACCACCTGCGGTGCACAAACAGGTTTACCGCGGCTCTGAGAGTCTGCAGCTTGTCCGGAGGGAGAAACACTCTCGCTTCCACGGAGTCCAGCAGTAAGCCCAGGTACTCCAAACACTGAGTCGGTAAGAGTACCGACTTTTTTAGGTTCAACAGCCACCCAAAATCCTGCAGGGTCTGCATGGTGATCGCCACATCCTCCTTTAATTCTGAGGCGGAAGATGCTCTCAGGAGGAGATCGTCTAGGTAGCCTACGATCGCGATCCCACGTTGTTGCAACAACGCCAGAACTGGAGCCAATACCTTGGTAAAGACTCGGGGGGCTGATGCCAAGCCAATAGGGAGAGCCACGAACTGGTAGTGGGCATCCCCAACTGCAAATCGCAGAAACTTCTGATGCCGAGGGCATATGGGTATGTGCAGGTACGCATCCTGGATGTCCAAGGACGCCAGAAAGTCCCCTTGATGGAGTGCAGCGACTACAGAGCGAACTGATTCCATTCTGAACCTCTGTACTTTCACGAAGCAATTGAGGGCTTTTAGGTCCAAGATTGGCCGCACCCCTTCCTTTTTGGGAACTACAAACAGATTGGAGTAGATTGGAACCCTTGGAATTTTTCCGGCTCCGGAACAGGTACTATCACCCCGTGACTCAGCAAGTCCCTTACCGCCCCCATGAGGGCCTCCCGGCGTGCCTGGAGCACGGGTATGCTGGAGGGGAAGAATCTGTTTGGTGGCCAAGAGAGGAACTCTATCTTGTAGCCAGAGGAAATCAGTTCGCAGACCCATCGGTCAGACAGCTGAGAGGCCCACCGGGCTGCAAACTCCTGAAGGCGACCCCTCACCCGTGTGACGGGCGGGGGCAAACCTTCATGCGGTAGCGCTTTTGCTCGCAGGCTTGTTAGGCTTGCGGTTTCAGGGACGCTTTTGTCCCTGAGAGGTCGTCCTGTCGGGCTGGGGCCATTTAGCCGAAGCCCCGGAGGGACGAAAAAGTCGTTTGTGAGCAGAAAAAGAGGGCCCTTGCCTACGGCGTGGCTCCTTAGCCTTCCTGGTCTGCGGGAGTAAGGTACTCTTCCCACCGGTGGCATCCTTAATGATGTCATCCAACGAGGCTCCAAAGAGCCGTTCGCCAAGGAAGGGTAGATCCATCAATGCTTTTTTAGATGCCTGGTCCACAGACCAGCATTTTAGCCAAATCAGGCACCTCAGCACCACTGCTCACACCGAAGCCCTGGATAACAGAGGGAGGGTATTCAGGGCCGTGTCACAAACATACTTAAGGCCTTGTACTAACTGGTCTGCTAGTTCCACGCATACAGGAGAAGCCTTTTGTTCCCCCAATTCGCAGTGCAAAAGTTTTGCCCACTCAGTCAGTGTCTGTGACACAAGCGCGGAGGCCAGTACTGGTCACATCGCTGACCCCACAACCGTAAATAAGGAAGGGCCACTGCCTCAGCCTTCCTGTCCGTGGGGTCCTTAAAAGGCAGGAGTCCCCTCTACCGGGATCGTGGTTACCTTATTTAACCTGGATACAGGGGGGTCCACGACCGGAGGAGCCGACCATTTCTTAAGAAGGCTCTCCTCAAAGGGGTAACGCACCGCCATATATTTTGGGACCGAAAAGGTCCTTGTATATGAAATTATCGAAATAAGTCAGATACGGAAACACCTTAGGTGTACGGGCTGGCTTACGGGACCCAAAAGGGACCACTATTTCAGCAGAGGAATCTGCCGTATCCTGAATCTTCAGGGTATCACGCACAGCTGTGATAAGTGCTCCAACTAGCGCTTTGTCGCGCGCGGACCCGGACGGGGACTCATCCTCATTGTCCTGGTCAGCGTCATCTGAAACAACAGAGCAGGGGTCACCAGCCTCAGCGGGGCCCGAGTCTGCATCAGAGCTCTCTCCCGTCCTCCGGAGGCCACTTTTTACCACCTTTGCGCCCACGCACCGCCTCCATCTTGGCAACGAACGAGTTAAGGACCGCCGACAAAGCGTCCAGAGGCACTGCACTGACTGCAGGCGAACCGGTTGCAATTGCCTGGATTTTGGGGGAGGAAACACTAGGTTCTGAAGCCATGCTGACCCACCCTGTCTGCCGCCTGTTGGGGACTTAGGACAGTGAATGGTCCCACCCTCCTAACTGCTGCAGGCTGAGGGGCCCCCACCGCAGGACTCACCACCCTGACCGAGTTCTGCGCCATCCAGCTAGGTGTGCCTGTGTCCTGTGTCAGCTCCCAGGTGTCTGTGAGAGGAAACCGTGCCGTTCTGAGCCCCCTGGATCAGCGCTGAGCATAAAAAAACGTGCCAGGCTACAACAAAATGGCCGCCGGGCGTCCAGTATAAAGGACATAATCACAGGGAAAATGGCCGCTGAACTACAAAAAAATGGTTCCTGACCATGCTTCTCCCTGGGTACACCAAAGATGGCCGACAAACAACTGTATGCAGGGAAAGACACAGTGAAAAACAGGCAGAGATCAGCATAGATGCCCTCCAGACACCCAGGGGAGAGACAACAGAGACCCAGGTCACAGCCACCCAGCGCAGCCCCCCACCCAAGGTGAGAGCCCCCCCGGGGGACCCCTGTCCATGTGGCACACACACCGAGTAGCAGCCCATGCAGCATCCCCCACAGGGGGGAGGGAAGATAGGGACAGGGAGAGAAGAGAGGGAGGAGAGGGACCCCCGAATCGACCTCCCAGGGCATTCCCTGGGAGGTCGGAATGCCCAGCTGCTCAGCCCCACCGGGACAGGGAGAGCTGTACTTACCATTCCGGACGAGCTGGGGACATTCCATCACAGACCCACTCTCCGATCAGTACGGGGTGGCTGCTGGCCCGGCACACTGTGACGCAGACATCAGTAGCCCGGTCATATGTGTGCCCCGGAGCATTACGCTCACCGGCCGCCCCTGGAGCCTGAGGGGCATGTCGTGGCCGACCCAGCGCGGAGCTTTGGTCTGCACATGCTCGCTGGCCAGGCTGGGGAGACTACAAGGATAAGGTTATCCAGCCTGTCACCCAGCCGGCTGTTGATAGCAGATCACAGGATCCTAATCTTGCGCAAAAGGCAAACTTCTGCAGAAAAAAAAAAAAAAAAACAACACAGACCGATGGGCCCGCAGGGTTCCTAGGTCCTTCTCCTTCACTAGGCAGAAAAAAACTGAGGCTGCAAGGTGCAGGCTGGGGGGTTGTTACTGAAGGGACCGCCCCTTGGGCGGAACTAGAAAGTTCTGTTTTTTTGTACATGTTAACATGTTCTGCCTAGTCCTCTCCTGAAGGTGGTGTAACAACCCGATGGGCTAAAGTAAAGGAGCTGTGTCAGTCAGTGAACGTAGGAGAAAAAATGTTTTAGCACTTTTATTCCTATTACAAGGAATGTAAACATCCCTTGTAATAGGAATAGTGCTTGACAAGTCCTCTTTACAGTGAGATATGGGATCAATAAGTCCCCAGATCTCTCCTCTAGGCTGGGAAGCCTAAAATCCCCCCAAAAAAATGATTTAGCATTCCAGCCGAGGCGGCGGCATTTTTTCAAATGCAGAGGCCAGGCGTGACGTCATAACATTGCACCCGGCCTCAGATCGATCATAGAGACTTTGGGGACCATCTGGCCTGCCGGAAATCTCTATGGTCAGCATTCGGCGACGGTCGGTTCCTTCTCCGGTTCACCAACGGCAGAGGCGAGCTGAGAGAAGCACCAGAGGGCCGCCTGTAGGAACGATCAATCGTCTGAATAGCTATGATCGTTCTTATGGTGAAGGGAATCGCCGGCTAAAAAGAAGATATCTGAATGATGCCTGTAACTGCAGGCATCATTCAGATATCACCGTTCAAACTCGACGATGTCATATGACATTAGGCGGGTGGGAAGTGATTAAAAAGTCTCTTAAAGAAAACAAACTACTGATGACCAGTAGGGATGGGTGAATAGTTCGGCCCGAGCATGAGTTCAGGCCGAACATTTGCCTGTTTGGCCGTTCATCGAACACCAGAATTTGCAGGGACAAACACTCTGCAATGTACTGAGCGCTGCACAGTACATTCTGTGCCCTGATTAGGCAAAGCTTTGGATGCAATGTAAGCTGGTTGTTAAAGCGGAGGTCTGCCTAAAAAAAAATTATTAAAAGTCAGCAGCTACAAATACTGCAGCTGCTGACTTTTAAGAAATGGACACTTACCTGTCCAGGGTGCCCGCAATATCGGCAGCTGAAGCCGATCAATTGATCGGCTCTCAGCTGCCTCCGCCGCCATCCTCGGTGAGGGAATCAGGAAGTGAAGCGTTGCGGCACGTCCTCACTGGTTACTTCTGGGACCTGTGTGTTTCCCAGAAGACAGCGGGGGGGGGGGGGGGCGTAGCTCACGCGGGAGTCTATGCCCGGAAGTGGGTGCAAATACTTGTGTGGACCTCCGCTTTAAGGAGCAGGCTGGGCAGCTGGCTGTGGCGTCCTTTACAACTGATGAGTCATCAGTGGTCAATCGGTTTCCCCGCTGAGAGCTGAATAAAAAAACAAAACAAAAGGTGGTCTGTCAATTTCTCCAACCCATCAGAAACTCCAACCACGTCACTTCCATTTTATTTAAACCCTTATGCCGCGTACACACGATCATTTTTCACGACCGTGTGTTGTCTTTTTGTCATATTGCACGACGTGGAAAACGGCATTAAAAACGACGAGAAAAATTAGAACATGTTCTAATTTTTCTCGTCGTTTTTCCTGACATTTCTTCCGCGGCAGTGTTTCCCATAGCGAAACACTGCCGCGGAGCCCATAGACGATCGTTTTTCTCGTCATTTTAAAAAATGACGAGAAAAATGACCGTGTGTGGGGAACAAGCTGTTCCCTCGTTTAAAATGTCATTATTCACGGCGTTTTTTTAACCGCCGTGAATAATGATTGTGTGTACGCGGCATTAGTAATTGGAGATTTTGATGCCCATTTTGTTGGCTAGTATCTGAGTGGAGTAAGAATCTCATCAGCTCATAATATCCTGCACTGGACTCTATTTAGTTGCCGGTGTTGTGTCCAACCACCAATTCGTCAAAAACTCCAATTACTGCTGGTTTAACCATTTCCATACCGCACAAATTCTGACACTTCTCTCCTACATGTAAAAATCATCACTTTTTTGCTTGGAAATTACTCAGAGCCCCTAAACATCATATATATATATATATATATATATATATATATATATATATATATATATATACCCGATACCCATTCAGATAAGTGGGGGGGGGATCTGGGGGCTCCCTTGTTAAAGGGGGCTTCCAGATTCCTTTAAGCCCTTCACCCGCAGACCCCGACAACAACAGCCCAGGATTGTGGGGAAGAGGCCCTTGTCCCTATCAAGGTGCTTTGGGGTGGGGGGCAGAGCCTGGTATGGTTCAGATGGGGGGGCACTCACTCGTCCCTTTCCTGACCTGCCGGGCTGCATGCTCGGATAAGGGTCTGGTATGGATTTTTGGGGAGGACTCAATGCCGTATTTTTTAAAAATGTTGGTGTATTTTTTCAATAGACGGGTGGCGGCAATTGTAACCGCGAGTCATTTTAAATGGAATTTGACACGTTTTTCTTTAGAAATGTCACTTTTTCTGTACCATGTTTTATTCATGCTACAGATGCGCCACTTCACAGGCACAATAAGGGGACCCCCCCAGGCACTACATTTAAAAGATTTTTTCATTTTTACTGTTGTACTTTAAGCATAATTAAAATCACTGCTCCTAAAAAAACGATTGCTTAAAAAAAATTTGGATTTTTTACTCACCGTAAAATCCTTTTCTCTGAGTCCATGGACCGACACAGCCTCTCTATTGACAAAGTGGGTATTATCCGTTAATTAGGAGTGACTAGGCAGAAAACTTGTAAAAAGTGTTGCATCACACCTTCCACAGTACCGCCCAGGGGGCGGACCCTCTGTGTATATCCCCTCAGTCTGCATCTCGCAGATCAGTTTGTCAAAAAGCAGTACAAACTTAAAAGGAGGGGTGGGTGCTGTGTCGGTCCATGGACTCAGAGAAAGGATTTTACGGTGAGTAAAAAATCCTATTTACTCTTTCGTCCATGGACCGACACAGCCTCTCTATTGACAAAGTGGGACGTCCCAAAGCAGTGTCAGAGAAAAAACGAGGGGTGGTAACAGCATAAAAATAAACTTCACCCCAAACACAAAACATCACTCCTCCAACGGAGGAGTTGCAACTCTAAACAGCCGCCTGCAAAACTTTGCGGCCGAAAGAGGCATCCGAAGATGCACCTACATCAACTTTGTAGAATTTGGTGAAAGTGTGAGCGGACGACCAAGTCGCCGCTTTACATAATTGGGAAACAGACGCTTGATGTCGGAAAGCCCAAGAGGCACCTATTGCCCTGGTCGAATGCGCCATGACCGGAAAGGGGGGCGCTTGACCCCTTAAGGCGTAAGCCTGGATTACTATCTGTCGGATCCACCTAGAGATGGTGGCCGACAAGACTGCTTGGACCTTCTTGGGACCAGCCACCGAAACAAACAGTGGGTCTGACTTCCGGAACAGGGAAGTAGCAGATAGGTATACTCTCAAAGCTCGGACAACGTCCAAGGAATGCAACGCCGACTCCTTAGGATTCGATGGATGAGGACACAAGGATGGAAGTACAATGTCTTTGTTGAGATGAAAAGCCGAAACGACCTTCGGAAGAAAGGAAGGCTGCGGCCGCAGCACCACCTTATCCTTGTGGAAAATCAAATAGGAAGCCTTGCAGGACAAGGCTACCAGCTCAGAGACTCGTCTAACTGATGTAACAGCCACCAAAAAGACCACTTTCTGAGAAGTGTCAACAGGGGAATATCTCTAATATTATCAAACGGTGCCTTCTGAAGCACCGAGAGGACCAGGTTCAAGTCCCACGGAGGTAGTGGGGGACGGACCGGAGGGGCCACATGTCGAACCCCCTGCACAAATGTGCTCACGAGAGAGTGAGCCGCCAGGTGTCACTGAAAAAAGACAGCCAGGGCAGATATCTGTCCCGTAATCGTACTTAGGGCAAGCCTTTGGTCCACCCCACGCTGTAAAAACAGCAGGATTCTGGAAACCAAATAAGTACGCGCATGCCATTTCATTTCCTCACACATGGAGATGTAGGCCTTTCAAGTGCAGTGATAAACCTTCCTAGAGGACGGTTTCCGAGCACTTCTCATAGTAGAGATTACTGAATCTGACAGGCCCCGGTCTCTCAGTACCTGGTTCTCAACAGCCATGCCGTTAAAGCCAGTGACCGTAAAGCAGGATGAAGTATGGGACCTTGCGATAGCAGGTATTTCCGTAGTGGTAGGCGCCAGGGGACGTCTGCTACCAGACGTACTAGATCGACGTACCAAGGACGCTGAGGCCAAACTGGAGCGATTAGGATCATTGGAATTCCCTCTGCCTCCACTCTGCGGAGCAGAAGAGGAAGAAGCCTTAAGGGAGGGAAGGCATAGATTAGCCGATACTGACCCCACGATGCCACCAACGCGTCAGTTGCGTCTGCCCATGGGTCTCTTGACCGGGCCACAAACCTCAATACCTTCC
The DNA here is from genome assembly GCA_029206835.1 of Rana muscosa. Classification (NCBI taxonomy): domain Eukaryota; kingdom Metazoa; phylum Chordata; class Amphibia; order Anura; family Ranidae; genus Rana; species Rana muscosa. Next base: position 202,082,843 of record CM055123.1, read on the forward strand.
GATTGAGTCGGGAAGCCAGAAGATCTACATCTGGTGTGCCCCATCTTTGGCAGAGGAGTTGGAACACCTCCGGGTGTAAGGACCATTCTCCCTGGTCCAGCATCTGGCGGCTCAGGTAGTCCGCCTGCCAGTTTTCCACAATCGGAATGTACATGGCCGTCAGTGTCGGTACGCTCCTCTCTGCCCACTTCAGGATGCGAGCGACCTCCGATGCTGCAGCTGAGCTTCTTGTTCCTCCTTGATGATTGACATATGCCATTGCTGTGGCGTTGTCTGACTGGATCCTGACTGGACGCCCTTGCAGCCTCTGAGACCATTTGAAGAGGCACAGCCTGATCGCCCGGATTTCCAGGACATTGATCGACAGGAGGGCTTCCTCTGGGGTCCAGCGACCTTGCGCCGACTTAACACCCCAGACTCCCCCCCAACCTGTAAGGCTGGCGTCCGTCGTGATCACTATCCAGTAAACCGGAAGAAATTACTTCCCGGCCATTAGAGCCGGTGCTGTCAGCCACCATACCAGGGATCTCCTGACTAGGTGGCTCACTCGGATCTGATAATCCAGAGATGATGGGCATCTGTTCCATCTGGACAGAACTTCCTTCTGTAACACTCGAGTGTGGTATTGAGCATATGGGACCACCTTGAAGGAGGCTACCATGAGGCCCAACACTCACATGCAAAAACGGAGTGACGACCAATTCCTGGAAGTCAGCTGCCGTACTGCAGCCCGGAGGGTCTGCAACCTCTCCACAGGGAGGAATACTTTTGCCTCTGAGGAATCCAGAATCAACCCCAGGTACACTAGGCGTTGAGTGGGCACCAATACTGACCTTTACGTGTTTAGTATCCAACCACAGTTTTGAAGAGTCTGACAGGTAATAGACACGCTTACCTCTATTTCTGAGCTTGAAGGGGCCTTCAGTAGAAGGTCGTCCAAGTAGCCCATGATAGCGATACCCCGCTGTCTTAGAAGTGCCAGAATCGGAGCGAGCACCTTGGTGAACGTCCTGGGTGCTGAGGCAAGGCCAAACGGGAGGGCCACAAACTGGTAGTGGTTCTTCCCGATAGCAAATCGCAGAAACCTCTGGTGTCTGGAGTATATGGGGACATGCAGGTATGCGTCCTTGATGTCCAAGGAGGCCAGAAAGTCCCCCGGATGGAGAGCCGTGACTACAGATCGAACCGACTCCATCCGAAATCTTTGTACCTTCACAAAGCAATTGAGGGCTCTGAGATCCAAGATTGGACGAACCCCCTCCTTCTTCGGCACAATGAACAGATTTGAGTAAAAACCCTGACCCCGTTCCTGTTCTGGAATTGGAATAACTACCCCGCGTTCCAGTAGACCCTGGACCGCCCCATACAGGGCCTCCCGACGGGTCGGTAGTAGCTGGAGATTGGAGGTGACGAATCTGTCCGGTGGACAAGATAGAAATTCTATCTTGTAGCCCGAGGAGATTACTTTGCAAACCCACCTGTCGGAGACTAGAGCTGTCCACTGAGTCGCAAATTTGCGAAGACGTCCCCCCACCCGAGAGCTGGGTGGGGGCGGATCTTCATGCGGACGCAGATTTGTCCGCAGGCTTGTTGGGTCTGCGGGACCAAGGACGCTTTTGTCTTTGGGCAGGCGCGTTGTCGGCCTGGGGTCTTTTCCCTGTCGCCCTAAGGGGATGAAAAAAACGCTTGCGTGCAGTAAAGGAGGGCCCTTGCCCTTGGCGTGGCCCCTTACCCTTGCTAGTTTGGGAAAGCAAAGTGCTTTTACCTCCTGTGGCATCCTTGATGATGTCATCCAGAGAAGCCCCAAAAAGTCTGTCGCCCTTAAAAGGCAGATCCAACAGGGCTTTCTTGGAAGTCTGGTCTGCAGACCAGCCCTTTAGCCAGATCAGGCGGCGTATTGCTACTGCATAAACCGAAGCTTTTGACAGCAGGGGAATAGTATCCATGTCTGACTCGCAGACAAACTTAAGGCCCTGGACCAACTGGTCGGCCAAACTTATCTCATTAGGAGGAGCATCTCGCTCCTTTAACCCGAGTAGCAATTTTGCCCATTCAGTAAGTGTCTGAGACACTAGGGCCCCCGCCAATGCCGGGCGTACTGCCGAGCCTAACACTGAGTATAGGTAGCGAGCGAGTGCTTCAGCCTTCTTATCCACAGGGTCCTTGAAAACAGGAGCCCCTTCTACTGGAATTGTGGTGGCTCTATTAAGTCTGGACACCGGAGGGTCAACTATAGGGGGAGAGGTTCATCTCTTCAGAAAACTCTCCTCAAAGGGGTACCGTACCGCAAACCTCTTTGGGGCTGTAAAGACCCTCAGTGGGTTCTCCCATTCCTTGTATAAGAGTTTATCAAAATAAGACACACAAGGGAACACCTTAGCAGTGCGGGCAGGTTTACGAAACCCAAAGGGGACCGAAGTCTCTGCTGCTTCTGCAGTATTTTCCAACTTTAGCGTATCCCGCACTGCAGTAATAAGGTCAGATACCAAAGCCGTCTCGCGTACTGACCTGGACTTGGAGTCATCCTCACTGTCCGATCGGTCACGGTCTGCAGTCTCTGATGCATCAGAATCTGGGCCATGAGCCGTAGCTGGACCTGGTTCTGTCTCAGAAATATCCCCAGAAGATTGCAGGGGACGGGGGCGTTTACTACCCCCTGTATTCCCATGTGCTTCTTCCACCCTGGCAGCAAACGCCTCTAGGATTGCCGACATAGCGTCCATAGACACCTCAGGGGCACCAGCTGCTAAATCTGGTGTTTCAGGGGAGAAGACATCTGGCTCAGATGCCATGCTGACCACACGCTGACACCCACAGGGCTCCAGGCAAGATATCAATAGGCCACCCTCCTGTGCTGCAGAGATGCTGGGTCACCCAGAGGACTCACCACGATTGGATCGGTACCGCTATGCTGCCGTGTGCTGCGCCTGTGATGCTGTCCCACTGCTGCTGTGTCAGTCTGCTTCTTTTATCAGCGCTTCCTGTGTGAATTTTTCGCGCCATTGTAATGCACCCTAGAGGCTGGAGACTCTCGCAAAATGGCCGCCAAAACGTCTGTATGGGAGATAATGTGGGCTCTAAGAAAATGGCCGCCGAGCCGACGATAGAGGCCAAAGCAGTCGTAGACCACAAAAAGATGGCCGCCGAACGGCAATATATACATACAGCGTGGATCATAACAACCATGGCCACCGATCAGTCGATAGAGGCCAGTGGGTGTGGAACTACAAAAAATGGTGTCGAAACCACAGGAAGATGGCCGCCGGGCAGTCACTAGAGGCCAAACCCGGCATGGACCACCGCAAAATGGCCGCCGACAGCATGGAGGAGAAAGCACACAGGTAAGCAGAAATGACATTTCTTTTAAATGTTAGTTACAGCCAGCCCCGCTCCAGTGGAACCCCTTAGGTGACCCCCAGCACCCATCAACCTTTAGCTAGAAGCCCAGGGAGGAGGGAAAGGCAGGGAGAGAGGGAAGAAAGGGGCCGCAACCACTTACTTGATCTCTCCAGGAATGTCCAGCCAAATCACCCAGCCGAGGCAGGGGAGTTTACTTACCTATCCTGCATGTATCATGCTGGAAGACATTCCAAACAGATCATCGTCCGCGCACGGAAGGTGACTGTTGGCCAGGCATGCTGTGATTGGACCCAAGGGGACGATCATATGTATGCCCTGAAGCGCGACGCTCACCGGACAGGCTGCTGCGACTCGGCCGTAAGGTCAGCCGAAGCTGAGCGGTCCGATGCAAGCCTTGGAGCGTAAGCTCACCGGCCAGGCTTCTGCGTCTTGGCCGTAAGGTCAGCCGAAGCTGAGCGGTCCGATGCAGGCCCTAGAGCGTAGGCTCACCAGCCACCCGTGGAGCGACGGGCATGTCGTGGAAAACCCAGCGCGTAGCTAGGGTCAGCACACGCTTGATGGCCGAAACTGGTGAGACTACAAGGATCGAGGATCCAGCCTGTCACCCAGTCGGCAGTTGATCGAAGATTGCAGGAAACAAAAAAATGTAGCAAAAAAAATATCTTTTTCCCCTGGACCAATGGGCCCGAAGGGAGCCATGTCCTACTCCTTGCTAGACAGAAAAAAAACTGATCTGCCAGATGCAGACTGAGGGGATATACTCAGAGGGTCCGCCCCCTGGGCGGTACTGTGGAAGGTGTGATGCAACACTTTTTACAAGTTTTCTGCCTAGTCACTCGTAATTAACGGATAATACCTACTTTGTCAATAGAGAGGCTGTGTCGGTCCATGGACGAAAGAGTAAAATACATTTATTGATTCATGTCCCCCAGGACAATACCTACACCCCTATATCCCTTTTATGACCAATTACTTGGATATAAACCTTCAAAATGGGAACTTTTTCATTGGGGTTCGCCATTCAGGTTAGAACATTTCCCCTGTTCGGGAGTTCTGCTGCAAACCGAACAGGGGGGTGTTCAGCCCATCCCTAATGACCAGTATAAAGCACAGACATCCAGGTGCCTGCTGTAGATTTCAGTACCTTTTGCTTCACCAAATGCCAGACCCTTCTGACAGCTGAAACTTGCCTGCCCCTTGTTCCTGCTTGAATATTGTTACTGGTGAGTGAGGCAGCACATCATAGTGACAGGTCAATAAGAATAGCAGGAGGCAGGAAAGCTCTGACACTACACAAGAGTACCAGAACTTTAACTTTTGAAAAGAGATTGCATTTGGGCAAAGCAGAGAGTGATGAAAACTGCTGCAGTTATACTCAGCTTAGTTCTCTTGAAGTGACAGAGTCTCTTTAAAGCAGATTTAACATCAAATATAGACATTAAAAAGTATGCTGGTCTTTCTGCCAGATGCCTGTACATTTTTTTATTTTTTTTTAAAGGTCCTCGGCTTCCTCTTCCACTCCCCTGCAAATACTAACCTGTGTCCAGTGGTAGGGTCCATCGGATTCCCAGTGTCTCTTTCTTCATAAGCTGTGGTAAATGATTGGATGTGTGTGAGACAGAGGCTCTGGTTGGCCTCCTCTAACTAAACAGCGTATGAAATACTCCACTTCACATAGATCTGATACTTTGCCATGGATGGAAAAAAGAAAACAAGTGAAGCAGTGGCTACTGTAATTCTAAAGAACCCTACTCCAGGACATAGGAAAGTAACTGGATAAATGGGGGACCATTTCTTTAACAACGGTCTCAAAGAGGACCAGCAAACCTACATTCTATTTCTGCTTTAATCACCTGTTCAGCCCACTGGGGCTGTGCTGCTGCTGCTCGGTTTCAAGCTGGGTTTACACCATAACACTCAGCGGCTCACAGCAGGAGTCTGGCGCGTCTCCATTCACCGTTTCAGGTCCGATTTCAGCCTGAATTTTGGGTTGAATTCGGACCTGAAAGGGAACAAAAGACGCACAGGGATCCTGTACAATTCGCACTGGAGCCGCTGCAGAGATGTGTGAACTGGCTCCATAGAGAGTCGGTCACAATCTCCTGCTATGCGAATTGGATGAAGGGAAAACCGCATTCCAATTCGCATAGGTGTGAACCCAGCCTTAACCTTTATAGAACGTATATGCATGGCCAAACAGATGGATCACTCTGTGCACATCTCAAGCATCCCACTCAGCTTTACATAATTCAGAAGAGAAAACATGGAATATGTAATAAATACTTTCACTTATTAGAATACGTGCTCTTCTAAAATCAATTCACATGATCATAAGTGATAAAAAGTTACAGCCAGTTGCAGCAATAATTTAGGCATAATCCTCTCTAACTAGCTCCTGATTGCTTAACAAAACTTTACATGTGATGTTGACAGTGGGTCCTGGCAGGGGCACACATGAAACGATGAAAATTTCCAACCGGGCAGCACAATGGCTTAGTGGGTAACACTTCTGCTTTGCAACACAGGGGCCCCGGGTCCGAGTCCCCACCAGAACACCATCTGCATGGAGTTTACATTTAGTCCCTGTACTTTTGTGGGTTTACCTACGGGTTTTTGTGTTTCCTTCCACACTCCAAAGGCATGTTGGTAGACTAATTGACTTCATGTGCATGTAAGATAGGAACCCTAGATTGTAAGCTTCTTCAGGGCAGGGCCTACTGTGACTGTATAGTGCTGTGTAAATTGTCAGTGCTATAATAAATAAATGAACTCATATTTGCAGAAAAAACTGCCCTCCCCTCCAAAAAATTACCAAAACTTCCAGGAAGGGGCAAATTTTCTCAACCAAACTAACACGCAAACAATTCAATACAGTGGAACCTCGGATTACGAGCATAATCCGTTCCAGGAGAATGCTCGTAATCCAAAGTACTCGCATATCAAAGCGAGTTTCCCCATTGAAGTCAATGGAAACGAAAATAATTTGTTTCGCATTGACTTCAATAGCATGCAATACCGCATGCGGCCAGAGGTGGGGGGCGCCGGAGAGCCTCGGAAACGGCCGGGAAGGCCCGAGGACAGCTGGCCTGACCTCGGTAAACCTCGGTAAGGCTCGGGAACTGAGTATTTCCATGTCTTTCCGAACTTTGCCGAACGGCTCCGCTCGGCTCCGGCACCCCCCACCTCAGGCCAAGCGCGGTACTGCACACCGCTTTGGCCTGAATCCTGCTCGTTTTGCGAGACAACACGCACAAACCGAGTTAGGATTTTTTCAAATACAGTGCTCGTATTGCGAAACGCTCGTTAACCGCGTTACTCGCAATCCGAGGTTCCACTGTATATGGTAACTGAGCCACCTATCACTGGGCACAAGCATTTCTGCCCAGGAGACATTTAGATTTAGAAGTTGAAGGAGCTACTAGTATGGCAAATCAAGAAAGGTTCTCTAAAACCGCATGCTTGGTTTGGTATGTTAAAGTGATTGTAAAGTCTTGTTTTTCTATAAAAATAACAAACATGTCATACTTACCTGCTCTGTGCAGTGGATTTGCACAGGGCAGCCTGGATCCCCCTCTTCTTGGGTCCCTCTTCTACGTTCCTGGCCCATTCCTCTTGTCGAGTGCCCCCACAGCAAGCAGCTTGCTATGGGGGCACCCAATCCAAAAACATAGCTCAGTGTGTGCATTTAGATACTGAGCCATGGTCCGGCCCTGCCTCCGCTCACTCCTGATTGGCTCAGGTAAGTATTAGGGGGGGCTGCTGCACACAGAAGGCTTTTTATCTTAATGCATAGAATGCATTAAAGGGGTTGTAGACCCTCGTGTTTTTTCACCTTAATGTATCCTATGCATTAAGGTAAAAAAACTTCTCTCACTGACCGCCCCCCCCAGCCCCCTGTTTTACTTACCTGGCACGTTTGTTCCTTCGGCAGAGATGCGCTCTACCTCTCTGCCAGTTGCCTCGGCTCTTGATTGGATAGATTGATAGCAGCGCAGCCATTGGCTTCCGCTGCTGTAAATAAAATCCAATGACCCAGGGGTGCCGGCGGGGGGCGGGGCCAAGTCCTGCATTCTGTGTGAATGTACACAGAAGCAGAACTTAGGAGAGCCTTCTCCAACATGGACACTCGATGCAGGGAGGAGCCACCAGCGCCGCTGGGGGGACCCCAGAAATCAAGGATCGGGGCCACTTTGTGCAAAACGAACTGCACAGTGGAGGTAAGTATGACATGTTATTTATTTTAATTTTTTTAAGTGAGGGTTTACAACCCCTTTAAGATAAAAAAAACCTTTTGACTTTACAACCCCTTTGAAGTATAACTAAAGGCAAACCTTTTAATAAAGTTGAGAGGGATCAGAACACGTGTTCATTTTTATTGCTGTCTCTGCCCCCGTTAGGGAGATGCACCCTCTCTATTTGTTATGTTTACCATTATAACCAAAAGGGAAAGTGATAGAAAAACCCCAAATTTGGGTTGTAACTAGAAAAGTAATAGAGGGCAAGTCGTCCAATGGGGACACTAGTTCTAGTAACCCTGGTGACTACAAAACATTTCCTCATTTAGGAGGGATCTTCTCTCACTCTGTGTTTTGGCTATGGGAAAAAAATAGTAAAGGGAAGTTCAAAGGAAAAAAATTGTAAGTTACTAATTCAGTGATACTAATGTAAAGAGAACAAGGATCCCAAAGACGTATTTTGTACTGTGCAAGAATTTGTCAGCAGAATAGCTGAAGCATCAGCTAAATAATGAGACTTATTTTTTTCTGGTTCAGAACTGCTCAACTGTAACACATTGAGAACTGGCCACGCAGAGCAACTAAAATTCCTTGCAAGTGTAAATGGCAAATAAAATGTAAAAATTCACACAAGTGGTTGTGACTTTTCTTTAATTTAAGGGAGTGGTTTACATTTAGATTACCGTAAATAGAGGTTTTTTCAATTTGTCTAAACAATTTAATTTAGTTCACAGTTTATGTGTGTTCTGCCTCTATGGAAACAACTTTATAACCATATAGCAAATACTTTGATATAGAATGAATACCCAGTGGTCACAAGATCATAACAGCCACAGCCCTGTGATTTTTATTGCACGCTAGCACTGATCACCAATTAGAAAGCCTTCAAAATGAATTACATACAAAAAGAACAAAATGCACCTCTCACATTTTCATTCTATGGAAACATTTTGTTTTCTTTGTTTTTATTAAATTCAATTTTTTCCTTAAACTATAGTTAAAGTTTTGGTTTTGTAAGACATAATGGCATCTGGGTATAAAGAATGAGCTTTCTCACGATGGACATCTGCAGTAATTTAAACAATTCCAAAATGTATTTGGAACAAGATGCTTTCCTGTGTGTCAAGTATGATTATTTGTACACCACCATTACTCCAAGCCCCTGTTGGTGTCTATCCCATAATAAAGACATGTTTTTATTTTTGTTTTGTACATTCTACTTTCAAATATATAAATTTTACCATAACATATTCTATCACTACCTCCCTTATCTTTATAAAGTTACTAAACCCTGGACCCTGCATTCACTATATATGGTCTCCCACAGTACACAGAAAATGAAAATGCAATAATTTTAGTAAATGTGAACTGCTAAATATCTTTTCTCATCAGTATATTGCAGTCTTGTGACTTCTATCAGTGACTGTCCTATGAGGCTGCAAAGCCCCTGACTCTTTGTCTGGACAGTGCTGATTGTGCAATACACACCAAACTGAGCATGTGCAGAGTGACTCCAAAGGCTGTTTTATCAGGAGATAGATTGGGAACAGTGTAAGAATGGGAAGGAGGCCCGGTCTTCCTCGTCGTCTCGTCCGGCTCTCCGTTGTCCTTCTGCCGGCCCCTCCACTATCTTCTTCCAGCTCTTTTGCTAGTGGAGGGGCCGGTCTTCCCATCGTCGCCGTCTTCTTCTCTCTTCTTCTCCTCGATGTTGACTCGTCGCTTTCTCTCGCAGTAATGCTAAATCTTCGGTCCGCAGCGATTTATATAGGCTTCTCATGACGTCACAGTCACATGCTCTGGGTGGCCCCGGAGCATGTGACTGTGACGTCATGGGAGCATGTGACTGTGACATCATGAGAAGCCTATATAAATCGCTGCGGACCGAAGATTTAGCATTACTGCGAGAGGAAGCCACGAGTCAACATCGAGGAGGAAGAGAGAAGAAGACGGTGACGACGGGAAGACCGGCCCCTCCACTAGCAAAAGAGCTGGAAGAAGATAGTGGAGGGGCCGGCAGAAGGACAACAGAGAGCCGGACGAGACGACGGGGAAGACCGGGACTCCGCTAGCAAAAGAGCTGGAAGAAGGAAGAAAGAACCGGAGAGGAGAAGAGGGAAGAAGGCAACGGAGAAGACCGGGCCCCGCTAGCAAAAGAGCTGGAAGAAGATAGCGGAGGCCCGGCAGAAGGAAGAAACTACCGGAGAGCGCGGCGACGACACCGGAAACCCCCAAAGTCGGAAGAAGACCCCCGGAGCTGTGCAATAAATTACTTTAAAAAGCTGTGTGTGTTTTTTTTATTGCCATTTTTTTCCACCAGGTGAATGGGTAGGGGTACAATGTACCCCATACTCATTCACATAGGGTGGTGGGCCGGGATCTGGGGGCCCCTTATTAAAGAAATAAATTATAATCTTTTGCACTAAAAATGAGTAATAAAATGTAAAAAAATGCTAATGTGCAAAAGCTGCAGTAACTAAACGTGTTCACCTTACACGATGTGTATACAAATAAAAATAATGTTTCCGCGCTACTTGCTAACACACCAAAATAGTGAAAAACAAAATACACATGAAGGTGATCATATAATAACACTGATATTAAAAAAGTGCTTATAAATCTATAAAAGATGTGGTGGATCCTATAATTAAAGTGCCTGTGCAATATATAAAAAACACATGGAAAAAAACGTGAATATCAATGAATCAATAAATGAATCAATCAGTTGATTCATGAAAATATATGTATAGTCCAGTGAATTATATATAAAAAATATATAATATATTTGTGGGTGAATAAATAAATAAATGGTGAATAAGTAATCTTATTAGGTGAAAATAAAGTCTCTCAATCTGATATCAAAAGCTGGAATGTTATAAATGGATGTAAAATGTCCTATTATATAGCGAAGGATTCCATGTCTCCAAGCTGAAGTCTCACAGGACTCTCACCTTCAGATGTGCAAATATGGGCAAAATCTGTATGGTCTCTCTCCTTTGTATCGATCCCTCCAGCGTTTCTGTGTCCTCCTATCTCCTTCTCACCTCCACCGATACTGTCCCTATGGCAATCCTAAAGGGGAGGGGGGAAGTGGGGGATCGGTTCCAATAAAATATTGGCTCCGAATTAGGGACAGAGAGAGAGTCTCCAATAGTGTCATACTGTTGTAAATAGGGGAATTTATTAAAATAAGTAATGCTCGTACATAAAAAAGACAATAGCCAGCATAAATCGCTAAGCGGCGCAATCGCCGTCTTACTATTAGTCCGGGTACTTCCGGTTTGCGGTACCTCTCAATTTCCCTACGGCGTTACGTCACGTACCTCGTGACTTCTTCTAAAGGGGGCTCCCGGATTCCGATCAGCCCCCGCCCGCAGACCCCGACAACCAACGGCCAGGGTTGTCGGGAAGAGGCCCTGTCCTCATCAACATGGGGACAGGGTGCTCTGGGGTGGGGGGGGGACTTAAGGGAGTCCCCTTCAAATCCATACCAGACTTAAGGGAGTCCCCTTCAAATCCATACCAGACCCAAGGGCCTGGTATGCTCCTAGAGGGGGAACCCATGCCGTTTTTTTCTTTAAAAATTGGCGTGGAGTTCCCGCTCAGGGTTTATACCAAACACAGTGCCTGGTATTGGCGGGAATCCATGTCGGACCCCATTCAATACAGTGGCGCGTCTCTTCGCTATTGCAGCGAGCGCGAGATGTGTCGCCACCCTGTCGCCGAGATGTCGGCACCCCTGTCGCCGAGAATCTCCGTGATAGGATCGTGATGAATATACAATGTCGGCGGCACCTACTGTAGGTTCCACAGTGAGTATAACAAGTATGCTTTACTGCATATACAGACTGATTTTACTGTTGTGGGTTTAGGAACACTTTAACCGCTTGAGGACCACCGCACGCCAATGTACGTCGGCAGAATGGCACGGCTGGGCACATGGGCGTACAGGTACGTTCCCTTTAAGTTTTGAAGAAGTTGCTTAACGTGCATCCTCACAGGGTGACACTGTGGATGCACAAGTATAAATGTGCCAACGTTCCCTTTAAGAGCTTAGCCGTGGGTCGCGAGTGCGCCACCGTGCTCGCGACCCGGTCCTCTTCTCCGTGTCCGTGACCGTCCCCGCGGGAACAGCGGATCCGATCGCCGCCGGTGTCCCGCGATCGGGTCACAGAGAGGAAGAATGGGGAGAGGTAAGTGTAAACAAACCTCTCCCCGTGCTTCCTAGTGAGCCTGTCACTGATCGTAATAGGGAACGACGATCAGTGATGTCACATGCTAAGCCACGCCCCCCCACAGTAAGAAACACAAATCAGGGCACACTTAACCCCTACAGCGCCCCCTTCTGGTTAACCCCTTCACTGCCAGTGTAATTTTTTACAGTAACCAGTGCATTTTTATAACACTGGTCACTGTAAAAATGACAATGGTCCCAAAATAGTGTCAAAAGTATCCGATGTGTCCGCCATAATGTCGCAGTCACAAAAAAAATCACGGATCGTCCGCCATTACTAGTAGAAAAAAAAAATGAATAAAAATGGCATAAAACTACCCCCTATTTTGTAAACGCTATAACTTTTGCGCAAACCAATCAATAAACGCTGATTGCAATTTTTTTTACCAAAAATATGTAGAAGAATACGTATCGGCCTAAACTGAGGGAAAAAAAGGTTTTTTATATATTTTTTGGGGATATTAATTATAGCAAAAAGTAAAAAATATTGCTTTTTCAAAATTGTCGCTCTATTTTTGTTTATAGCGCAAAAAATAAAAACCGCAGAGGTGATCAAATACCACCAAAAGAAAGCTCTATTTGTGGGAAAAAAAGGACGCCAATATTGTTTGGGAGCCACGTTGCACGATCGCGCAATTGTCAGTTAAAGTGGTTGTAAACCCACTTTTTCAACTTGCACCCACAGGTAAGCCTAGATTAAGGCTTACCTGTAGGTGCAAGAAATATCTCCTAAACCTACACGGTTTAGGAGATATTTACTAAAATGACAAGCGCCGCTGTCTACGGCGCATGCGCGCCGTAGACAACGGCGCATTCATGGGGTTAATCCCATTCACAAACTCGGCTACTTCCCAGCAATCGCTGGGCGTAGCCGAGTGGGACGCCTCCCGCGCGCATGCGCAGAGTGACGTCTCCGCGGCTCCAGCCAATCACAGCGCCGGAGCGGCGCTGTGATTAGCTGGTGCGGCGATACCCGGAAGTAACATTCCGGCTATCGCCGCAGAGATGTCTGCGGCTGAACAGAGGGACGAGGACGGCTTCGGGGGCCCCGATCTAAGGAAAGTGGAACATAATCAGCTATTATGCTAGTCATTATGCCTTTCTTTTACAGGTTGTAAAAAAAAAAAAAGTGGGTTTACAACCACTTTAAAGCGACGCAGTGCCGAATCGCAAAAAGGGGCCTGGTCCTTATGCTGCATATTGGACCGGATCTTAAGTGGTTAAATCAGTAAGCAAAAGCAAGGGGATCTATTGCCAATTTCCTGCACTTTAAGATACACATCATCTCTGGCAGCACTGGCAATTTTTTTCAGGCATAAATATTTCTTACATATACATTGATGTGGCTGCGATAGCTTAAAGGAGAAGTCCAGCCAAAGCTTGTTTGGCTGGGCTTTTCCTATGGGTCACAGGAGTGCAATTCGTTTTGCACTCCTGTGACCCATTTTCAGCAGAGAGCGGTCTGAAGTCTGCTCTCTGCTGACGTCACACATGTCAGTCCAGGCACCGTGTCATCCCGACTCTGGGAGTCTGGATCTGCCAGGTGCCTGGACTGATGGCCGTCTCAGCCTCTCAGTAAGCCGCTAAGAGGCTGAGACAGCCGCTCCCCACCCCTCCACAACTCAGCGCTCCGGTGAGGGTGGAGGAGCAGAGAAGGAGAGCTGCTAATTGACAGGCAGCAGCTCTCTGCTCAGGGTGCTGAGAGAACCAAGCCATCAGTGGCGTTTGATGGCTCGGTTCTCAGTGCAGGGGTGTCAGGGGACAGATGCAGCATTGGACCGATGCTGCATCGACCTAGGTAAGTATGATTATGGGGGGAAAAAATTCCCATGCTTCTCTTTATACACACTACCACTGGTGTGCACTGAAAGATAGCAAAGCGCTGCAAACAGCACATCTGCCCGTTTCTTTTTTTATCGTAACATTATTGAAATGTCACAAACTGACACTTCGTTAACTTTTACTTGATTCAGAGCTGTGCGATGCAGTATATATTGTATTGCACCACGCTGTGCTGTAAAAACATCTTGCATGGGGAACACTGTCACAGCAAACTCCAAAAATGAATAACCATAAATTAACCACACTGCAAAAAAACATGCTCTAATTCCATGTTAAGGCCTTATGCACACTGGGCGTTTTAAATGCCACTTTTAGAGGCGTCCTACAGGGGGGGGGGTTCTTTCTCTAATTGCCCCATAATCAGTGACGGCTGGTGCTCAAAATTTTTGGGGGGGCGCAAACAAACTGAAAAATTCTGGGGAAAAAAACATCAATTGCAGCCACTGTGCCCATCAAACGCAGCCACTGTGCCCATCAAACGCAGCCACTGTGCCCAACAAACGCAGCCACATTGCCCATCAAACGCAGCCACTGTGCAAGCAGGGACATAACCCATGGGTAAAGTGTAAGAGAGGCTGTGTCAGTCCATGGACGATAAGAGAAAAAAACACTTCCAGTGTGTTCAGGAGCAGCAGCATTTTGTCAGAAAAAACTCCTGACTTGCCTGAAATCTTGCTGGGTATTCATTTATTTCAATGGCCAGAATAAATTTATATTTTGGCTAATGAACGAATAAATAACCAAACTCCTGACACGCCTAAAGACGTTTGCAAAAATGCAGCATTAAGTGCCTTTTTGACGTTGCTTTTCTCCTGCCATCTTCCCCAACCCCAATGTCTTCTCCCGCCCGCTTCTCCTCTTGTCCTGTGCAGCGCCTGTCGCTTCAGCCAATCAGGTGACAGGTAACACAGACCTGGTGCACCTAAATGGCTGAGAGGCGGTTCAATGTTAGGAAAGCGAATTCCTTCGCTTTCCCAACATACAGCTGAGTGAGAAGCGAACGCAGTGTTGCGCCCGCTTCTCACATTTTTGGGCGCCTATTAGAGCTTATGGCTGCTCTAATCAGGTGCATCCAAAAAAACACCCCCACCGCTGTAATTCAAATGCCCGGTAAGGGACCGGACACCTAAATAGGGGGTGTCAGCGGCGACCATAGATAGATTCATGTGTTGCATGAATCTATCTATCTATGGTAGTTAGAGAGTGACAGGAGAGGGGGGGGCAGCACTCCTGCACCCTTTATGGATGCACCACTGCTGCCCTCAATGTTAGCCTATGTGCCTGTGCAAAATTGTGTGCAGCTCTGCATGGTAGCAAGCTTCTAACTTCAGCTTGTTCAATTAAAGGGGTTGTAAAGTCCAGAAGGTTTTCTATCCTAATGCATTCTATGCATTAACATAAAAAGCCTTCTGTGTGCAGTAGCCCCCCTAATACTTACTTGAGCCCCATCTCTGTCCAGCAATGTCCACAAGTGTCTCAGCCGTTCGTGACCTTCCCTCCCGATTGGCTAAGACACAGCAGCGGCGCCATTGGCTCCCTCTGCTGTCAAAGTCGGCTAGCCAATCAGGAGAGAGAGGGGGTGGGGCTGGGTCGCGGCCCCGTGCCTGAATGGACACAGGGAGCTGTGACTCGGCTTTGGTGCCCCCATAGCAAGCTGCTTGCTGTGGGGGCACTCAACAGGAGGGAGGGGCTATGCGCACAGAAGAGGCACCCGAGAAGAGGAGGATCCAGGCTGCTCTGTGCAAATCCACTGCACAGTGGAGGCAAGTATAACAGAAAAAAAAATGAGACATTACAATCACTTAAAGCTTTGACAAGAAAACCTGGAAGCTGATTGGCTACCACGCATAGCTGTATCAGATTTTGCACTCTCCAGTTTTAGTAAATTAGCTCCATAGTGTTTACAGGCATTTAGAGGCAGGGGTGTTTACAGGCAGAGAAAAATAGGATTTTTGTACTCACCGTAAAATCCGTTTCTCTGACGTCCATGGACTGACACAGCCTCTCTTACACTTTACCCGTGGGTTATGTCCCTGCTTGCAGGAGAAGACCTAGGCAGAATGTGAAATGTTATACATACATTCTAAAAAGCCAGAGCTGAACAGCCCCGCCCAGGGGGGCGGTCCCTCCGGACATAACCCTCCCACTGTAGTCAGACCTCAGTTCGTAACAAACCAGTACAAACCTTAAAAAGAAGGGTGGGTGCTGTGTCAGTCCATGGACGTCAGAGAAACGGATTTTACGGTGAGTACAAAAATCCTATTTTCTCTTATCGTCCATGGACTGACACAGCCTCTCTTACACTTTACCCGTGGTATGACCCAAAGCAGTGTCAAGAGGGTGGGAGCAGTATAAATGGAAAACCAAAAACTTCACTCCAAACAAGGCAGAGCTCCTCAACTGAGGAGTTGCAACATCAAACAGCGGCCTGCAACACCTTGCCGAAGGAAGCATCCGAAGATGCAGCCACATCAACCTTATAGAACTTAGAAAAGGTATGAACGGACGACCAGGTCGCCGCCTTGCACACTTGGGCAACCGACGCTTGATGTCGGAAAGCCCAGGAAGCACCAATTGCCCTGGTGGTATGCGCCGTAACCGGAAAGGGAGGCGCCCGCCCCTTGAGGGCATAGGCCTGAATGACGGTCTGTCTGATCCACCTAGAAATGGTGGCAGACGAAACCGCCTGGCCCTGTTTTGGACCAGAGACAGACACAAACAGTGAGTCAGACTTCCGAATAGAAGCAGTAGCAGACAGGAACACCCACAAGGTTTGTACCACATCCAATGTGTGAAGCGCAAACTCTCTGGGATGCGATGGGTGAGGACACAAGGACGGGAGGACAATGTCCTCATTTAGGTGAAAGGCCGAGACCACCTTTGGCAAAAATGAAGGTCGCGGACGCAACACTGCCTTATCCTCATGGATGATCAAATAGGGCGACTTGCAGGACAAGGCCGCCAACTCAGACACCCGTCTAACAGAAGTAATGGCCACTAAGAAGGCTACCTTCTGAGACAAGGTCAAAAGGGGAATATCTCTGATATTTTCAAAGGGAGGTTCCTGGAGAACCGAGAGCACCAAATTCAGATCCCAAGGAGGGAGAGGAGGCTTGACAGGAGGGAGCACATGGCGAACCCCCTGCACAAAGGTGCTAACCAAGGAATGACCCGCTAGCGGTCGCTGAAAGAAGATGGCCAAGGCTGAAATCTGACCCTTAATGGTACTCAAAGCAAGCTTTTGGGTCACGCTATGCTGCAAGAACCGCAGGATTCTGGGGACGGAGTACGTCCGTGGACGCCAATCCAGCTCTTCGCACATGGCGATGTAAGCTTTCCAGGTACGGTGATGGATCTTTCTGGAGGAAGACTTCCGTGCCCTTAACATGGTCGAAATGACCGAATCCGAGAGACCTCGGTCTCTCAGCACCTGGCTTTCATTACCATGCCGTTATAAAGCCAGAGACTGTAAAGCAGGATGAAATATAGGACCTTGAGACAGAAGGTCCTCCCTTATTGGCAACCGCCAAGGAACGTCCGCGATGAGACGTACCAGATCGACGTACCAATGTTAATCCGGAGCAATGAGGACCACCGGAATCCCCTCGGTCGCCACCCTGCGCAGCAGGCGAGGGAGCAGCTGCAGCGGAGGATAAACATATATCAGGTGATAATGACCCCATGAGGCCACCAACGCATCAGAGGCATCCGCCCAAGGATCCCTGGACCTGGCCACAAACCTCGACACCTTGCGACTGAGTCGAGAGGCCATCAGGTCCACATCCGGCGTGCCCCACCGCCGGCAAAGAAGTTGAAAGACCTCCGGGTGCAAGGACCACTCTCCCTGGTCTAGCATCTGGCGACTCAGATAGTCCGCCTGCCAATTGTCTACGCCCGGGATGTAGACGGCCAACAGAGCCGGCACGCTTCTTTCGGCCCACCTTAGGATGCGGGCGACCTTGGAAGCTGCAGCTGAGCTCAGAGTCCCCCCTTGATGGTTGACATACGCCACAGCCGTGGCGTTGTCCGACTGGATCCTGAGGGAGCGACCCTGTAACCTCTCCGACCACGAGGAGAGTCTGATTGCCCGTATTTCCAGAACATTGATCGGTAAACGGGCTTCGTCCGGGGTCCAAAGCCCTTGGGCTGACAGGACTCCCCAGACTCCACCCCAGCCCATCAGGCTGGCGTCCGTTGTGATCACCGTCCATTGGATGGGGAGGAACGACTTCCCGGACCGAAGAGCCGGGGACCTCAACCACCACGCCAGGGAGGCCCTGACTGGGTGACTCACCTGGATCTGAAGATCCAAGGACAACGGGGATTTGTCCCAAGTGGACAGGATCTCTTTCTGTAATGCCCGTGTATGTGCTTGGGCATACGGAACGGCCTCGAACGAGGCCACCAAGAGTCCCAGGACTCTCATGCAAAAACAGATTGACGACCATTTTCGGGACGTCAGTACCCGCACTGCAGACTGAAGTGTCAGTAACTTCTCCGGGGGTAGGAATACCTTCGCCTCTAAGGAGTCCAGGATCAGACGTAGATACTCCAAACGCTGAGTCGGGACCAGGACCGACTTCTGAATGTTCAGGAGCCACCCAAAGTCTCTGAGGATCTGACTGACGATAGTCACACTTTCTTCTAATTCTGAGCCATTGTCTGGTCTTAGAACAAGATCATCCAGATAGCCCACGATAGCAATGCCTCGCTGTCTCAGTAAAGCTAGAAACGGAGCAAGCACCTCGGTGAACACCCTTGGTGCCGAGGCTAGGCTGAAGGGAAGAGCCACAAATTGATAGTGGACGTCGCCGATCGCAAAAGCGCAGAAACTTCTGGTGACTTGCGCAGATCAGAACATGCAAGTAGGCGTCCTTTAAGTCCAAGGACACCAGAAAATCCCCTTGATGGAGTGTAGCGATCACCATGCAAATGGATTCCATGCGGAAATTTTTGCACCTTCACAAAGGCATTCAGGGCCTTGAGGCCCAGGATTGGCCAAACCCCGTCCTTTTTGGGGACAACAAACAGATTTGAGTAGAACCCCTGAAACCTCTCCTGTGACGGAACCGGCACAATCACTCCGGACCTGATCAAATCCTGTACAGCCCCTAAGAGGGCTGCCCGACGGGCAGGAAGGAGAGGGAGATTTGAGGGAAAGAATCTATCTGGGGGCCAGGAACGGAACTCTATCCTGTATCCTGAGGTGACCACCTCGCACACCCACCAGTCGGAGATCCGGGAGGTCCACCGATCCGTGAACCTGTGAAGTCGTCCCCCCACCCCAAAGCGGGGGCAAGACTTCACGCGGAGGCGGTCTTGGGAGCCGCTTTGTTTGGTTTACGCACCCAAGGGCACTTGTGTCCACCAGCTGCACTGTTGTCAGTCTGGGAGGGCTTACACGTGGGCGGGGCGGGGCTGTCCAGCTCTGGCTTTTTAGAATGTATGTATAACATTTCACATTCTGCCTAGGTCTTCTCCTGCAAGCAGGGACATAACCCACGGGTAAAGTGTAAGAGAGGCTGTGTCAGTCCATGGACGATAAGAGAAAAAAACACTTCCAGTGTGTTCAGGAGCAGCAGCATTTTGTCAGAAAAAACTCCTGACGTGCCTGAAATCTTGCTGGGTATTCATTTATTTCAATGGCCAGAATAAATTAATATTTTGGCTAATGAACTAATAAATAACCAAACTCCTGACACGCCTAAAGACGTTTGCAAAAATGCAGCATTAATTGCCTTTTTGACATTGCTTTTCTCCTGCCAGGGGAAAGACACTTAAAAGTGCTAACGCCTATTGAGGCCTAAACCACTTGTGCATTTGACCATGCAAAGACCAACAGATACATTTCTAAAATCATATTGTTAACAGTCAGATTAGTAATAGTTAAAGATACACCCCAAATAAATATGAAAAGTTGAAAAAACACATGGGAGCATAGTTTATTAGCTAAGTGGCTATTATTTGCTTGGCATGCAGCTGAGCAGCTGGATTCTCTTTAACTAAAAAAACACTGGCCACTATCATTACTTTTTACATATTTTTTTTATTTTAAGTTGCTAAATGCCTATTAAAGCCTGCTAAATGCTTCATGCACTACCTAAGCCTACAGTGAGAAGAGGCTTGCATGATAATGTACTCACCAAGAAGAGCCATCATGCTTGGCTGCCTTCCTGATATTAAAATGGAAATATTTGAAAACACAAAACACAGTATGGCAATCAAGCTTTTCAAAACAAACTAGGAAATCGGGGGAATCACTACACACAGAATTGTACCTTTGGGTTCAGCCTTTGGAATCTCACACAAGCTGGACATCCAGACTTCAGTGTTTCCAAAAGAGCAGCATTAAAAAGATTGTGAAAGAAGAATAATGGTTACATAGAAGATAACACAAAATTTATTATATGCAAGATCAGCTTGAACAATTGTCAAAATTCATTAATACATTTCAGATATTTATTTGAGGGCTCATTTACATCTATGTGGTGCAATACCACAACACACGTTACATGCACTGAGATTTATTTTCAATGCACCCCAATGCACTCTGGCAACATGTGCTGTGTTAATTTTGGGACTATGTTTGATTTTTGGGACTTTTGGTGCATTGGCAAAACATTGATTTCAATGGTCTACCTTAAATTTTTATCTAATGGCCTACCTTAGATAAAAATATCAAATTGATTCAGTGTGCGCAATTGTCAAAGTGTGACAGCGCCAATAAAACTTAACCCACTGTATTCTGATCAACAGTGAATACTACCATCTGAACACTTCTGGTGGTAGTATACTACATACCCACTTCCAAACCTCACTTCTGTCACCATAAATAGGCTAAAAACAATGGCTTGGAGACTGATAGCAGCCAATTTGATTCAGACATTTAGATGACAACAGTCATTTTACAGTGTTGAGTAAAATGTGATTAATTGTGGTTATACACCAAATACAGTGCTTAACTAAAGGATACATGAAACTGCAGGTGATTCAACCCACTGATGACCATCAGAAATTAAATAATAGTTTTGGTTGGCTTTGAAAAAACAGCTAGTTATGTTACACTATGTGTATACATTTCTCACAGCAATGGTGCAAGCAAAGTCTGTAAAGGCATAATTCATTAAGGGACATCCTTTAGAATTTCTTTGGGCTACTGCACCAAAATTGTCAATGCTTGTGCCGGATTCATGTACCTGTCAAAACTGGCACTGAGGTCAGATTGTCCATACTGGACACTTCTTCCTCAGTGTGCTCCCTCCCCAGCCACTGTGCCGTTACTCCACACTGAGAGTTTTGTAGTGTGGTGGGCAAAGCCTGATGGAGAACTGAGAACACTAGTACTGCCTTGCTGTTGACTGAACAAGGCACAGCAGTGGGTGGACCCACAGCTATTTAGTCCAACAGTCTATTTTGCATGCATCCACTGCCATCAGCTGTCAGCCAAAAGTATGAGGGACCTGACAGGAAACTAGTCTCTCAGTTCCCCTCCTGGCTCCACCCACCTAGTCACTCAGTTATTTCCCAAATATGAGTATTGCCATATTTGGGCCATGTAATCACCAGTATTCGTGGCCCCTTTTAACATTTAGATTTCAACCGCAGAATCTCCAAGCTAATAGCTGAATTGGGCTAAGGGATAGAGGCCTTTGTGGGAAGCTTTCACATCCATAACAACTTTCCAGCATAAAGATGCCCCACTCTGAGCTGGCGTACAGAGGTACACCAGTGCTTAGAGCTGGTCTTAACTACCACCAGTTTCCCAATTGGTGAATGAGCGGTAATTCTTTTACAATCTGTTGTTGCCATAGCGACTGGTGCATAAAGTGGCGATAGCTAGATTTAGGGGCAGGTAGTTCTGGACTAAGATGGAATCTGATTGGATACTGCTGTTGTTCGACAGACAATTTTCCACTCGCCTCCTTGAATTTTCAGATCAAATGATGACAGGTGGGAGCATGCCAATAGGGCCACCCACAGCTGGAATTTCGTCCCATTCAGTTTGTGTATGTCAAACGTTACACCTGCTTTTTTAGTCTTATATAGAGTGGAGAGGAGTAAAAATTTTAGTCCTGTTATCTTTGTCTGTGACCCAATCAGGAAAGTTTTTCTTTACTTCTTGTCCCTGTGACACCTTTACAAGAAATGGGGAGAGCAGTTGTCAGGAAAGAAAGGCACAGACAGAAATAAAAACACTGTCAGATTTTAAACCCTTTCTCACACTACTAAAAACATGCTTTTGTTTTTGATGTGTTCCTGCTGGAGAGATTATCGGGTACTTCCTGTTCTGACAGTAAATAAAGCTGGCCATACACTTTACGAATTTCTGTGGATGGACCTGTGGGCCAACAAGCGCCTCGATTGAAAAATCCAAGGAGCTGGGCAAAAAACTGGTGGCCAAAAAGATGCTGTATTCAATCAGATGCAACAGGTATTTTGAAAGCTGTTGCAGCTGTCAAAATACAATAGGCACAGTGGGAGATCTGTCTAACTGCACTATATAGCGATATACAGAGGCTATAACCTTCCCTGCTTTATGCAATGTATAGGTTTCGGTTAAAAGAATATCCTGTTAATTTTGTTTTATTTTTTAAAATTTTGAATAGAGTAGAGGAGGATTTTTGTTACACATAGCCATAGGTTTTTATTTTGTAGCATTAGAACCTAAGGAAGTGTGCAGGCCAGCTGCCAGCAACCTAACAATTGATGACATCATAGGTTGATAAGGATGAAGTTGGGTGCCTGAGAACAGCCTTGTTTTCCCTTCTCCCTGTCCCTCTCTGTCAGGACTTGGGTCACATTAGCCGAGTGAGGGAGAGGAATACTGGAATATTAGTCAGTACCAGTGTGCGAAGGTATTTATGCTTTGTAAGAATAAATCACCTCTGATGTTGGGTGTCCTACATTTGTAGATGCCGCTGCATTATGTAAAACTATTAGTTGAATTTTTACATTTTAGAATGGGGTGCCTCAAGATTGCGCAGAATTTTAAAGTGTGCCCTGACTAAAAAACAGGTTAAGAAACATCCCTTTTGGAAGATTTCCTGTTCTGGTGGCAGCTCAAAATGTTGGATTTACCGTTACTTTTCTGGGACATATGGTTCCCACGTAGATGTTGACACACACACGCTGTCTAACTCTGTTCTACAGCTTAGCTTTCAGAAAGTAAGATCTGTCAATTTTATATACGGTTATGTACCCAAGCTTCATGCCGCTTGTATAAAAACATTAAGATGCTGAACTGAAAGCTGAAATATAGCAGAAATTTGTAATCGATCACCAGCAAATGTCTTTGGTGGGCCCAAACCAAGGTGAAAGGCAAGAATAAGGAAACAAACAAGTCAGCAAGTGTTCTTTCAGCTCTACCACATCTGTTTTGCATTTGAATTTCCTTTTAAAAACTTAGACATAAATTGTTTCCAGTGTTAAGAGGAGGGGAAAAAAATTATCATTGACACATGTGACGTATAGACTTCAGAGAAGCACGCATGCCCCTTTGTAAGCAAAAGGGGAAAAAAAGCAAAACAAGAGTCATATGAGTTTTATGCTATGGATTTTCAGCTGGCCAGAGCCTGGGCTGGGGGAGGGTGTGAAACCCCAGGCTTCTCTTGCTGGAATCTCAGAGCTATCCAAGTACAGTACATTTCAAATTAAGGATGGTAAATGGATAGACTCTTACTTCCTGTTTTCCTTATTATTCTGCAGTTATTTCCAACTATTTAATAAAAAGAGTTTTGAGAAACAAATGTTCAGTGTGGTTCAATAACTTATATTGTGCAACCTTACTAACACATCAACCTCAAAGTACCTGAAAACATCAGCTAATCATTGTCCAATTCAGTTTGCTTTTGATCATTTCAGTAGTGCTTTTCACTGTGCGTTTTTGCACACGTGATTTTACCGCAATTTGCGTTTTGCATATTTTATGCTTTTTTGTCAATTTATTGTTGGGCAGATAAAAAACAAAAAACGGCAAAAGCAAATTGCACCCTTTTTTTAAATAAAGGACTTGTCAAAAAATGCCTACTGTCATTTGTTAGATTCCGATAAGCCCCCGCCCCGCAGACCCCTACAACCACCAGCCATCAATATGGGAACAAGGTGCTTTGGAGGGAGGGGGGCAGACCCCACACCAATCCTTTTTCATTGCCAGCATTCTTTTTTTTTTACATTCAGCTGGGGAAACCAGCTGACAGCTGATGAGTCATCGGTTAACCACTTCAGCCCCCGGAAGAATTATCTGCTCAATGACCGGGCCATTTTTTTGCAATTTGGCACTGTGTTGCTTTAACTATTGCGCGGTCGTGTGACGCTGTACCCAAACAAAATTGACGTCCTTTTTTTCCCACAAATAGAGGTTTCTTTTGGTGGTATTTGATCATCTCTTCGATTTTTTTTTTTTTGCGCTATAAACAAATAAAGAGCGACAATTTAGAAAAAAACACAATATTTTGTACTTTTTGCTATAATAAATACCCTAATTTTTTTTTAAAAGACCTAATTTTTTCTCAGTTTCGGCCGATATGTATTCTTCTACATATTTTTGGTAATAAAAAATCGCAAAAAGCGTTTATTAATTGGTTTGCGCAAAAGTTATAGTGTCTACAAAACAGGGGATAGATTTATAGCATTTTTATTATTATTATTTTTTTACTAGTAATGGCTGCAATTTGCGATTTTTATCAGAACTGTGACATTATGGCGGACACACCGGACACGTTTGACACATTTTTGGGACCATTGGCATATATACAGTGTGATGGTGAGACCCTGTACGTCCTAAAGAGTGTTGGTTTACGCCAGATTTGGTAAAGAAAGACATGCTGATTGAACAGCTGTGTCTTGGGCTATTTAGTTCTGACATGACTATGGATCAGGGCTCCACCCAACAGACAGGAAGTCTGTGTATGGGAGTCAGGTGGACTCCTATCCCTTGGAGAGGAGTCAGGCGCTGCATGGGTGCAGCCAGAGTATGCATGTCTGCAGGAGGCAGATGTCATTGGTGAAGTAAGCAACCAGGTGCTGACCGGGAGTAAGCGAGAAGTGAGCTTATCTCTTGGAAACTGTTTGTTCTGAGGAGCAAGAGGGGAAGCCAGGAGGTAAACTGTTGAGTATGCAAGACACAGTAATGGTGGAACCCCCCTGCGAGGGCAACTGATGTATTTGTGACCTTTTTGTGCTTTTAAATAAAAGTGGGCTACCATGCCCTTAAATAGAGTTCCTGGCTGGCTTGAATCACTGGAAAAAACGCATCTACTACGAGAGCTGATAACCCCTAATCTTACATATAGTGGAGGTATTGTTGGGCAGTTTTGGAAGAGTTCCAGATCCGCGCTTACCAAAAACCGTGAGTAGAAAGAAACCGTGTGTTTTGCAGCAATACTGTGATGAACAGCCAATCTGAATGAAACGTCAACGTTTTCTGCGGTGAACTGCTGTTAGCTGTGTGGGACAGCCAGGCGAACTGCATTGCACAGGAGTTCAATTAATGGACTGTGTTGTATACAGGTGATGTGCCTGTGGAAGTGAGCTCAAGTAGAGAGTGAAGTCTGCATGTGAAAGTGTGCTGTTTGCAAGTCTTGGAGACAGTACTTCAAAATTTTCCTGTGTTAAAAGGAACTGTGTTAAAAAAAACGTTGTTGGGGGCGTGGTCTGCCAGCGCTGGTGATGGCTGCTTAGACTCAGTGCTCGTCAGCTAAGGGAGAGACAAGAAGCGATTAAGGCCCAATCTCACAGACAATCCACGGCCATCCTGCCTCCTGACACATCGGAGATTATAGCCAGCCATGTCTAGGAAGAGGATGACTGAACATCAGCCGAAAAAACTGACAGCCTTCTTCTCCAAATACTCCAGCAAGGTTAGTCAGCCCCAAAATGGCGCCGGCGCGGCCGCGATACCGGAGGCATACACGGATCTACCCGACGATATTCCGGGAGATCAAGACTTACCTCGCCCTCCCCTGTCCCCTACCCTCAGAGCAGGAGACAACCCTGTCACAGGCAGCCCAGCAAAAACGCGGTTGCGGTTGGAGTCACCGCCGCTGCCGCGGACATCTCAAATTGAGGCCCCGGCTTTCAACCACTTCCAGGCCAACCAGGCCCTACAATCATCCATGGCCTCATTCCCCACAACGGGCCAACCAGTGATGGATACTACATTAAAGGACATGCTACTTTCTCTCCAGTCCTCGCTGATGACTGACCTTTCATCACTGTTCACTAAAATATCTACAGATATGCATCTTATGGATAACAGAGTGACGCACTTAGAAAGCAGCATGGAGGAATGCACTGAAACGGTGAACGACCTTGTCGACTCATATGCCGACATTAGAGAAGAACAATCCTGGGTGAAGGCAAAGCTGGCAGATCTAGAGGACAGGTCCAGAAGAAATAATGTAAAAATCAGAGGAGTCCCTGAAACCATCCTACCTCTGGACCTCCCTAAGTATGCCAAGGAGCTTGTGCACTTAATCCTGCCCGACGCTTCACCCAGAGACTTGATTGTGGATCGAATCCACAGAATTGCAAAACCCTCTCACCTAGCTGCATCAGTCCCTAGAGATGTCCTAATGAGGGTACATTTTTTCCCTGTAAAGGAGCAGCTGCTCATGACATTGAGAAATAACCCTTCATTGCCTGAACCATACGCAGGGGTGCAACTATTTCCTGACCTCTCAAAATACACCCTGCAAATGAGGAGACAGCTTAACCCGATCACCAAAAGCCTCCACAACCACAAGATCCAATTTAAATGGAGATACCCTGCAACCTTGATCATCACAAGGAATGACGATTCGCATGTGATCCACACCCTCCAAAAGGGAATGCATCTACTCCATTCCTGGGGTATCATTCCAGACGCACTGCAGGATTCAACCCCTCCGAAGGAGCAACGCAACAACCGCACGACACGCCGCTCCTCACAGGGTCGCGGCACTTGAACAAATCAGCTTATCTTTTCTTTTCCTTCAACCAGCATTTGGGCCTGAATACATCTACAAGTATGATGCTCTCCCTGGCTTCCAGCCTTTCGATTTGTTAGTAAGTTGAACAGTGACAGTTGTTACCCCCCCTTAGTGGTTTAGCTGAATGCGTACATTCTCTACTCCACCTAACGTTCTATCCGGTGGACACCCCATCGAAAAAGAATACTCTTCAAGTTCCAGTTTTTATCTGGTTTAGTTCTATAGTTAACCTTTATTGTTTTACAGCAGCATCGCCGCAAGTTTGGCAAATACACCACCCCTAGAGGGTCTATCAGAACGTATACCTATAGACAGATCTGGCCTCTGAACCCAGGGAACCAACAAATCCTCGAGTGCCGTAAGTGCTTAAGCCATATCTGTTTTTCTGTGCCTACACACAACACCTGCAATGCCGACTACAGTACTATCCATAAATGCGAATGGACTCAACCACCCAGCAAAGAGGCATTCGCTATGGAAAACGGCTGTGGACCTAAAATGCGACGTCCTGTGTGTCCAGGAGACGCATTTTCTTTCCACAGCTGCACCTAAATGCACGAACAGACATTTTTCCCAGATTTTTTCCGCCCCCTTCACCTCTAAAAAAAGAGGGGTGATGATAGCAATACGTAACTCGGTATCATTCCAACTGCACAATGTTACCCTAGACCCAGAAGGTCGTTACATCATTCTTGTATGTACCATAAACAACAATAAGTATACTTTGGTGAATATTTACGCTCCTAATGTCAAACAAGCTCGCTTTCTTCGCAAAATTATGCGTATTATACAACCTCTGAGACATGGCAACTTAATCTTGTGCGGTGATTTCAACCTAGTACCTGAAATCCACATGGATTCTACATCCGCTTTAAAACGCAGGGAATCTCCCTTGAAAAAATTCATTGTTGAACATGACTTGTTTGACGTCTGGAGATGTTTGAATGGAGAGGAGAGAGATTATACATATTTCTCTCCTTTACATAAAACGTACTCCCGTATTGATAATTTTCTCACTGACAAATGGCTCCTCCAGAACATTAGCGCAGCTGTAATCCACACCACATCCTGGTCGGATCATGCCCCAATTACCATTACTGTGTCTGATTCATTGCAACAAAACAACACATTCATATGGAGGACGAACAACTATATCTTGCAGCATCCAAATTACTCTCCAGAAATAACAGCCCAACTAAACGAATATTTCGAAATAAATTCAGGCTCTGTATCCGACCAGAGTGTGTTGTGGAACGCGCACAAAGCGTTTATCAGAGGTATGTTAATCAAACTTAGCTCCCGCCACAAAAAGAATAGAACAATGCAGATAGACTCCCTTCTGACCCAAATTGAAAAATTAGAACAACAAAATAAATCCAAACCCAATCCAACATACTCAGCACAAATCCTAACATTTAGACGAGAACTACGTATCCTCCTCCTCCAATCGTACGAACGAATCCAGAGAAAACTAAAAGCCACCTCGTACTCCACATCCAACAAAGCAGGTAAAACCCTTGCACAACGTATAAAGGGCAGGCGTATAAAAAACAAAATAGACCACATATTCCATCCCCACACAAAGGAAAATCTCAGAAACCCACAAGAGATAGCGGATGCTTTCAGCACGTACTACAGCGATCTATATAATCTACAGCGAGACCCCGACACGCACCAACCCACCCTAGACAAAATCACAGACTTTCTCTCACATATCAGTCTTCCGTTGTTAACGTTAGAGCAACTCTCCCGCCTCAATGGCCCTTTCACAGTACAAGAAATAGTAGAGACTATCAACACTCTCCCCTTAGGGAAATCACCAGGTCCCGACGGGCTAACGGGAGAATACTATAAACAATTTGCGCATCACCTAGCTCCGCACCTTGTGAACATGTACAATGACGCGGCCTCCTCTGCTACATTTCCTCGGGAATCCTTACAAGCATTAATTATCACCCTCCCCAAGCCAGGGAAAGACCCAGTAACACCTCAGAACTTCCGTCCAATATCTCTATTAAACCTAGAAATTTATGCCAAATTGATCGCCACACGACTGAATCGAATCATATCATGCCCAACCTGATCCACAAGGATCAATCGGGCTTCACAGCGGGAAGACAAGCGTCAGATGCTACAAGGAGACTAATCAATATCATACATTATGCCGAGACTAGTGGAACGCCTTCCCTGCTCCTTTCTTTAGACGCGGAGAAGGCGTTCGACAGGATCAACTGGAAGTACTTACATCAAGTTCTCCAGAAGTTTGGTTTCACAGGTCAAATACTTAACGCTATCCTAGCACTATACACCTCCCCTTCGGCCCGGGTATTTTCTGCAGAAATGATCTCCCAACCATTTAACATTACCAATGGCACTAGACAAGGCTGCCCATTGTCGCCACTGATCTTCAACCTACTAATGGAACCCCTGGCAGAACACATTAGACAGAACCCAAACATCTCTGGCCTCAAGATAGGACACCAAACACACAAGGTTAGTCTGTTCGCAGACGATGTCATTCTCATGACTACAAACCCGACATCATCCCTACCAGAAATACAAAATACCCTTCAGTGGTTCAGTAAAATTTCCTACTATAAGGTTAACGCTTCCAAGTCATACATATTAGACCTAGGAATAGATGCAACTTCCAGGAACCTACTCCAAACACAATTTCCCTTCACATGGGCGGAACACGACATAACATACCTGGGGATCCAACTGCCAAGATCGACAAAAAATCTCTTTAAGTGCAACTTTATCCCGTTTCTTACCAAACTTCAAACTGAGGCCCATAAATTGGCCAAACAGGAATTATCATGGTCGGGTAGACTCGCCGCATTCAAAATGTTACTTTTACTACATCTGATATACTTATACAGGACCATCCCCATCCCTATCCCGTCGTCATACTTTAAATCTCTCCAAACAACTCTGAACAAATTTCTATGGAAAGGCAAACCACCTAGATGCGCAAAACATACACTTATAAAACATAAACTAGCAGGAGGAGCAGGTTTGATTGACTTTGAAGATTACTATTGGGCATCCCTACTGACACAAATACAGGAATGGTTTCACAACCCTCCTAGCAAACTCTGGAGCATTACCGAAACGGCAATGATTAAACATCATACATTGCAAAACTGGTTGCTGAGTACCCCCCTTGGAGCCCCCATCTCCAATGCCCTTCCTCCTACGATAAGAGCCTCTGCACAAGCTTGGAAAAAACTAATAAACCTAACTCCAACAATGGCAAACTCATTCTCTCCTCCGCTACCGTTAGAAATACTCTATCATTTCACTACAGATCTATATCTAGCACACTGGACACATAAGGGTATTAACCACATACAAGATTTACTCCAAGGGAACACAATAATGTCGTTCCAAACACTTCAACAGAAATTCGCCCTTCCCAATTCGGATCTATTTACATATCTACGAATCAAACATTGCCTATCTCACCTAGCTCAGCCATTCTACACACTCCCACCTAGAGCGTGGACATACTTGACTAATCCCTCGAAGATAAAAGGAATTTCCCTTTTCTATAATATTCTACATCAGAAAATGGAAATTACTAAAACTAAACCACACATGCACTGGGACACAGACCTTGGAAAAACCTTTACTGAATCTCAATGGCAAACAGCACTAGGCTCCATATACAAGGCAACCCTAAATTCAACATTCTGGGAAATAACTCAAAAAATTTCTCTGCGGTGGTATCTTACACCAACTAAATTAGCATCTTTTAACAACACCACCTCAGACGTATGTTGGAGATGCAACTCAGAGAGAGGTGACCTGTTTCACATCCTCTGGGCGTGCCCTTCAATACAAACATATTGGATAAACATCTTTCTCATCCTGTCGGATATCGCACAGGATTGTTCCTGTGCGAAGATGCCACCTTCTCCGGCATTGGCATTGCTCAATTTGACAATTGAGTCAGTGCCAGGCCCATTGAGATTGGTTTTAACCAACGTCCTTCTTGCTGCTCGGCTGAGTTTGACCAAGTTATGGAAAAACACCCAACCTCCTACGACTAAAAATACCATTGATCTTGTTAACCTACACTTCACATATGAGATTACACTGGCCTCTAGTAGAGGACAACTTAACAAAACAAAAAATGCATGGCTCCCCTGGACCAGGTGGACCAGAGCAGAACGGTTCATACAACCCAAAGAATCTGATAGTACCCCCGGATCGCGATAACTGAGTCATCTGTCTGGATATGATAGCTATGATAATGTCACGTTAATATGTTTTGAAGATACACTTTAGTGACGTATGTTTTTGATTGCACTGTAAAGAACTATATGATATCTCCTGAAACAAAAATTTGGAACGCAAATTGCTTGCACTTTTATGTAACACACTTGAAAAATGTAATAAAAAAACTATTGAGAAAAAAAAAAAAACGTTGTTAGCCTGATTGCAGAGATGGGGCGGTCAAAGCGCAAAAAGGAAGCAATGTTTGCTGAGATGAGAGACAGAACTTTGTGGCTGGAGGGGTTGTTACCGACAGAACAAGCCCCAGACTGGTGCAAGATGCACTTGGCCGCACTGAACCAAGTTAAATGGGAAGTGCATGCTGTTGCCCCTAGCAACGCTGATGCAAGCTGGCCAGCTAATAATGTGCAAAGGGTTAAGAACCAAGTGTGCTGTTTGCGGTGCATGAGTGGGGGCATAAAGTTTCTAAATGCCCTTTTTCCCAGGCTTCACCAAAGCAAAGGTATGAGAAGTCTGCTCTGAGTGTAAAGAGTGAGCAGATGGGTGCGGTTGCCCGTGGCAACAAAGCAGAAATCCGTACAGCTGGCTTCGTACGGCCTATGTTACCTTCGGAAAGTGTTGAAGATTTTTTGGATGACTTTGCATTGATTGCTTCCTACAGAGGATGGCCCAGAAATCGCTGGGTTGAGTTGGTGCAACCTTTTCTGATGGAGGTGTACCGTGGGATGTATAGTAACCGAGATGACTACGACAATTTCCTAGGAGCAATCCAATCTAGAGAGCGCTGGAAAAGATCAGCGGGGAGAATGTGGTCTCCCATAGCAACCGGAGAAAGTATGTTTTCAGAAAGGAGGAGCTACAGAGAGGAGGTAGACCACCATCCTCACAGAGATACCAGTAAAAGTCTGCATGTTGGGAGAGTGCCGTCTCCCTTAGCAACAGGAGAAAGTCGCCAAGTGCCATGCCTGGAATGTGGCCAGCTGGGCCATGGGATCTTTTCTTGTCCAAGCTTGTGGAATACAGCTGCTGATCGTGTTGTTGGGCTTAATGCTTTGCCTGCAGGCGATGTTGGAAAATCCAAGAGGGATGTAATGTTACCCTGTGTCCAGGAGGGGGCGTCATCTTGTGAGAGCACGGCAAAGAAGGGACAACACCCTCAATTGAAGCCTGCTAAAGAGAATGGTAAGACTGTTCCTGTTAAAATCATGGGAAAGACTGACTGTGTGGTTGCTCACAATGAAGTGGAAGTAATCCCAGAACGGAGATCCACTGAAGGTGTAAAAATGAACTTGCTGCAGTGTGCTACCCAGATCAGTGGGGAGACACAGGTTAAAACCCTGCTTGCAGCGAGGTCAAAAATTGAAAAGGACATATGGACTCTGGGTACACCTAAGGTAATCCAGCAGAGTGCTGGGAGAGATGTGCTAGGGGTGACCAAAGCAGTTGGTATGCCATGTTCCCTAGTGACAGTGACAGGTGCTGCGCAGTTGCCAAGGGAAACCACCAAGGAGCCTGCAGTGGTGAGGCAAGTGGTTTCCCAGGACAACTGTGAAGACGCCCTAGTGGGCAAAATAATTTCTTTGGAGAGAAAGGGTGGTGTGCTGAGTGGCACGCGGGGTGCCATGCTTTTTGACAAAGGACAATTTGATAGAGTTTATAAAACTGCTATGTTTATGAATGCTGATGATACATGTGCTTATGGTAATGTGATGCTTAATGAGGTAGGGGTGATCGCTAAGCAGGATATGCGATTCCCCTTGGCAACAGTATCTAAGGCTGCAGAGGTGTCCTTGGAAACCTCCAGGGAGCTCTGTGTGTTGGAGCCAGAGGTTGCCTGGGACAACTGTGGTGCCGCTCTGATAGATAAGAGGGTACTTGACCTTGGTGATGAGAAAAATGGTAAAACTCAAATGTTTGAAATTGCTTGTAGTGATAATGAGTTGCTACGGTCTGTCACTGCTGACAGTCCTCATGGGTTTAGTGAAGCGCCACCCGAGCAAAGTGGTGAAGTTATGTTATTGCAGCCTGTTGTGTTTAAAAATGTTTTGCCACAAGGGCATTTAAACAAGGAAGTCTCAGTGGGTAACAGTGGAGTGGACACAATTTCTGCTATGCTAAACGGAGAGGCTGCAGGGCCGGTAGACACGGGTGCATTGGCTTTTGCAGAAATTAACCCTCTCCAGCTGGAAGGATCTGAAAAGGGCGCATACATGGCAGAGGTTTTGTCCATAGTAAAAGAGATGAGTAATGTTGAACGTCAGGTTGATAAGGTAATGGATAGCGATTTGGAAGGGCTCAGTGTTGCTGAAAGTGAGAGGAGAGGATGAGTGTGACACATGCGATTGGCAGTGCTCAGCGGGAGCCGCAAATTCTTAGTTGCCTCTGAGGTAGAGGTCTCTTTAACCTCCCTGGCGGTATTCCCGAGTGTGGCTCGGGGTGAGATTTCTGTACCTAAAGCGGTAACCCCGAGCCACACTCGGGGTTGCCTCGCTGGATCCTGGAAGAGGTGACTTACCTTGTCTCTGGGATCCCGCGATGTATTCCCGCAGTGTACAGCGGCCGGATCTTCCGCCCGATACACTGTGTTCCCCTGATTCCCTTCCCTGCGAGCGTTGCGACGCAGGGGGGCGGAACCGGCGGCAAATTCAAATGTAAAAGCACAAACACACTGATACAATGTAATCCTATTGGATTACAATAAAAAATAAAATAAATTGACCTTTGATTGCCCCCCAGTGCTTTCTCCAGTGCCCTTGCCTGCAGTTTTACTGTACTTAGTATCTGGAAACTGCACAGCGACCATGGCATCCAAAAAACGCGCCTCCACCTCAAAGTCGCTATATGACATGCTGGAAGTCAGCGACAGCGACTCAGAATGGGTTGCAGAGGAGTTGAGCGACAGCTATTCGTGGGGAAGCTCTTCATCGGACGCAGAAAGTGATTTTAGCGATGATCCTGCGACTGTGCCCAGCGACGTGCGGACCTGGTGCTCAATTGACTGCGGTACGGAGCACGCAGCGCCCCCAAGATTTCCATTTACAGGAGCACCTGGGATTAAAGTGGAAGTTGAGGACAATAACCCCTTGGCATACCTCAAGCTCTTTCTGACGGATGAAGTTATTTCCAAAATTGTTTTGAAAACGAATTGCTATCAGGAGCAACAAGCTGCTACCCATCATCGCTTTTCAAGGACCAGAAAATGGGAACCAGTAACCAGAGATGACATCTGGAACTTTTTGGGCCTCATAATTCTACAGGGAGTGGTAGGGAAACCCCTGCAGAAGTGGTATTGGACCACCAACAAATTGCTGGCCACGCCTTTTTTTGGCACAGTTATGTCCGAATATAAATTTTCTCTTATGAAGTATTTGCATTTTGCAAATAATGATGACTTTGATGAGAGTTCTCATCCAGCTCCTAAGCTGAAAAAAATTTGGGAAATTTACTAACTTATTCTCACGAATTTCCAGCAGGCCTATGTACCGGAGAGAGATATAAGTATCGACGAAAGTCTGATGGCGTACAAAGGTAGACTTAGCTGGATACAGTTCATCGCATCAAAGCGAGCTCATTTTGGCATGAAGTCATTCATGCTGTGTGAATCCAGCTCTGGCTACATCTGGAATTCGGTCCTGTACACCGGGAAAGGGACCAAATTCAGCGATCGATTCAGATTTTTTGGAATGGCAACCGCTTCGGTTCTCTCCTTGATTGAGCCATTGCTGAATCAGGGCTACTGTGTCACCACAGACAATTTTTACACGTCCCCAGAACTCTTTGAGTTCCTTCTCTTGAACAAAACGGACGCCTATGGGACCGTTAGGCCTAACCGGCGTGACATGCCGCCAACCTTTGCCCAAAAAAAGCTTGGGGCAGGAGAAATAGTTGCCTGGCAGAAAGGCAAAATGATGGCACTGAAATGGCAGGACAAAAAAAACGTGTGCCTTCTGAGTACCATCCACAACACTTCTACTGCAATGGTACATACCAAAGGTGGAAAAGAGGTCATGAAGCCACAGGTCGTGTTGGATTACAACAACACCATGGGAGGTGTGGACAGGGCTGACCAGGCCATGACCTTTTATCCTGCGATGAGAAAGCAACAGAAGAAATATTATAAAAAAATATTCAGGCATCTTCTGGAACAGTGCCTGTGGAATGCTTTCATTCTTCTGAAAAAAAATAGTGACAGGCCTATGATCCATGCGGACTTTGTGTGGAAGGTTGCCGAACTAATTTTTCTAAAGCACCAGACGCCAACAACTGTAAGCAGATCTGGACGTCGGGCTGCTGGCGTTGTGAACCCGGAACGCCTGACTGGTCGTCACTTTATGGACCACATTCCACCTACTGAAAGGAAGTCAGCACCCACAAGGATGTGTGTGGTTTGCTGCTCCAAGCGTGACGACACCGGAAGGAAAATCCGTAAAGAAACGCGGTTCTATTGACCCGATTGCGATGTAGGACTTTGTGCTGTACCTTGTTTTAAAAATTTTCATACCAGAGACGTATACTGAATCAATATGACTTCTAATATTGCACCCTTGTTTGAGCCCAAAAAAAATCTGTGTTTTTGATTATATTATTTACTAAAATTTATTGAATAAAAAGTATTATTATTATTTGCTATTATTTATTATATTATAATTTATGATTTTGTGTTTCAAATTTTATCATACCCGAGATGTCTACTAGACTCTGGTTTGGACAGATTTAGGTGAGTTATTACTAAGAATTACAGGCCTACAATGTAAAACGCCAAATTTCCATGCAAAATAATGGTACCGCTTTCAGCACCTAAAATCTTCCAGAATCATACCGCCAGAGAGGTTAAGTGTCTCGGCCTCTCACGCCTTAGCAAATGAGCCCCCTCCACATCGTTGGTAAAGGAAAAGTTCCTACAGTTCTGTGTTTAGATGCGGCATGTCTAGAAATAACTGAGATATTGTGGGAATTGGTGAAAATCTTTCTAATGTACACCTGCATGTATCCACAGCAGAAGGGCGACATGGTACTGCGTAGTACCAATCAGTGGACGCAGGTGATACATGCGTTGTTAAGCAATGTTGATGAAAATTGGTTGCTACACTGTTGGTTGCTTTTGTGGAAAGTTGTCCCGCAGTTCTCTTCGAGAGTGCTTCCAGCGGCGGTTATGTGCGGAAGGCGCTCAGGGGAATTGTTGGAGAAATTAGAGATAATAGACATAGGGGAAGTCTCTCCGTATGCTGGTGTGATGGGGTGCATTCCTGCTGGTGTGGTCCGAGGTGCGGCTGAGCAGTGGTTGGTACGTGGCACGCGTACTGTCTCACCCGCTACACCTCATGTAAAGGAAGGGCCCGGAACGGACATGGCAGTAGTGGGAATTCAGTCTATCACTCGCAGAGAGGTGCAGTTTGAGGTACCCGGAGACACTTTGACAAGAAATAACAGTGATGGTATCCGTAATGGAAAAGTGTATGAGAAGCACTGTAGAGCACTGTCAGACAACTCTGAGCTATTGGTTGAGGTAGCAATCGACACAGAAATGGTTAAAGATGGAAAAATGTGGTGGAAAATGTGCGTTGGTAGGACAATTGCTATTGGAGTGTTGGACAACAGGGGGCGATGTGAAACTGCGGGACTGTCCCATAGGGAGTAACTGCTTGCCTGTAGGTGGTCCCTCCATAGACACTGTCCTAGAAAACAAGGGGACAAGAGGTCCCCATGATAATATTGAGGTTAAACAGAAGGTTATGGTGTTGATCCTAGATGGTTTGGTTGCCAAGAGTAACCACACATGGGTTAGTGAACCTGAGAAACAAATGTTGATTAATGTTGCGTCAGGTAGTGAGAGTGGCCAGTCCCTGACAGAGTTTATGAAAGGGGGTCCCCAGCAGTCCCGGGAGAGTAGGTCTGTGGGAGAAAAAAGAAGGATTCTGAGGCCAGAAGGTAGACGGGAAAGAGAGATTAGTGGGAGCCCACGGTTCAGGAAGAAGTGCTGGTGGAAGCACACCCGGAAGAAGATGTGGGTGGAGTGCCCCTTTAGAGAAAATGTTGGGCAGATTAGGACTCCTGCTACTGATAGGTGGTACAGAGGCGTCAAAGTAAAGTGCTGGTGGACACCTACCCGGAAAAAGAAATGGGCCTACGCAGCCAATGGCTGGCACAGAAGTGTCCCATTTATGGTGACGGGTTTGTGTATTTCTCCCTCCGGTTCGAAACGGGGGGGAGGATATGTGATGGTGAGACCCTGTAAGTCCTTAAAGAGTGTTGGTTTACGCCAGATTTGGTAAAGAAAGACATGCTGATTGAACAGCTGTGTCTTGGGCTATTTAGTTCTGACATGACTATGGATCAGGGCTCCACCCAACAGACAGGAAGTCTGTGTATGGGAGTCAGGTGGACTCCCATCCCTTGGAGAGGAGTCAGGCGCTGCATGGGTGCAGCCAGAGTATGCATGTCTGCAGGGGGCAGATGTCATTGGTGAAGTAAGCAACCAGGTGCTGACCGGGAGTAAGCGAGGAGTGAGCTTATCTCTTGGAAACTGTTTGTTCTGAGGACCAGACCTAAGGCCTAGGCTAAAGGCCTGAACAGCCAGATCGCAAGAGGGGAAGCCAGGAGGTAAACTGTTGAGTATGCAAGACACAGTAATGGTGGAACCCCCCTGCGAGGGCAACTGATGTATTTGTGA
This sequence comes from Rana muscosa, assembly GCA_029206835.1. Taxonomy (NCBI): domain Eukaryota; kingdom Metazoa; phylum Chordata; class Amphibia; order Anura; family Ranidae; genus Rana; species Rana muscosa. The sequence goes on from CM055123.1 coordinate 202,120,391, forward strand.
CCTTTTTGTGCTTTTAAATAAAAGTGGGCTAACATGCCCTTAAATAGAGTTCCTGACAGGCTTGAATCACTGGAAAAAACGCATCTACTACGAGAGATGATAACCCCTAATCTTACAACAGCAATTAGTGCTAAAAAAATGCACTGATTACTGTAAAAATGTCACTGGCAGGGAAGGGGTTAACACTAGGGGGCGATCAGGGGGTTTATTGTGTTTGTTCCCTAGTATGTTTCTAACTGTAGGGGGGTGGGTTCCTAGCTATTAGGAACTCACGATCGCAGCCGGCAGTCATCGTGACCGCTGGTCACGAGCATTGGCACCCCGCGATGCAGCGGGCGCATGCCTGCTATCCCGCTTAAAGGGACCGACGTACATCTACGACGGTTCACGGGATCGTGCCGACCTGCCACCGTATAACGACGACGGCTGGTCTGCAAATGGTTAAGGACGCAGCAGCCAGCTTCCTGGCCCGCTCCTTAAAAACCAGCTATTCTTCAAACAGAATTCAAATCGGTCGATCAATTTTCAATGAAAATCATAATTGTTCTGAAAATTTGGAAATCGCTAGAAAATAAAGAGACCAAAGGAAACTTCAGTCTCACTCATCCAAAGTCGCATCAAAGTCACAGGATAAAGTCGCAATGGAAATCACACAATTTTTAAGTCGCACAAGTGTGAATGGAGCCTTACTGTGCTTCGAAATAAGTGTTCCCGGCATGCTTACATCAGCCTGATCACAGTGATCCCTGCTTCTGTGCTCAGCGATCTATGGAGAGTTCCGTGCTCAGGCATGGTTTGTACTCACACTGAACCAAACTGTTCCAGACCTCGAGTGAACCGTGCCCGATATCACCTCTTCCAAGTGGTCCCAGGCAAGGTACGCTGAACTGTTCTGCGTGGTTCGGAGCACTCATAGTACACGCAAAATAGGCATGCTTGAGCTAAGTGCAGATGGATTCTAGGGAGTAATTGCTACATGAATCATTTGCCCTTACTCAAGATAGCCACGGCCAGAAATTCAAGGGGGGTATTTTTCAAAGTGATTTATCAACAAAATAAAGCATGGAGACATAGATGGATAGAAGAGTTTGCTTTGAATAAAAAAAAATTAATTAAATAGTGTTTTTGCTTTGTGGTGGTCAGATGCAGTGAAGATTCACTTTAATGTGAGTACTGACTGCACAGTAGACACCACACAAGCTTTTGCAGCTCAGTCACTTTTCTGTGTTTATAAAGCTTCAGTACTTGTTTTTAAACTAATACTGCTAAATGAAATTGTATGTAATATCCAAGAATGAATGTCTATTTGCTCATCTTTGGTCTGTTAAGTCTGTAAAGCGGAACTCCAAGAAACTCAAAAATTTTCCCTTGCAGCGGGACAGTGCCTACAATGCAAGATTTAACTGCTCGTTTACGTCTAAGGCAGTGATGACGAACCCTGGCACCCCCAGATGTTTTTGAACTAAATTTCCCATGATGCTCATGCACTCTGTAGTGTAGTTTAGCATAGGGTGACCAGACGTCCCCGTTTTCCGGGGACAATCCCCGTTTTCCGACTACAGTCCCCGGATCCCGTTTGTCCCCGCTTTTGTCCCTGGTTTTCCGGTCGGTAGCCAGGCTGCGGCAGTTTCCCGATGGACGGGGGCATTTCCCGGTGGCTGGGGGCGTTCCCCGAGACATAGCACATGCAGAGCTGTTTAGACGTGTAGGAGGAGCTGGAGCGGCTCCAGCCTGCCTATGCTATGCTAGTGTAGTTAGTAGTGCCATAGCTGCCACTCCTCCTCAGCTGAAAATCCATCAAATTACGACTCTTCCAGAATCCCGCCCCTCTCCTCCTACCTCTGCTCCCTCCTCCAATCGCGCTCCTGGCAGCATAGGGAGAGGACAGAGTACAGCGTTCCTCCCCTTCCCTCCGGTCCTGCAAGGCACTATGGGAATTGTAGTCAACAAGTAGTACAGAGGGAATGTCCACAAGCAGGTGAGTTTTTATGCTAGCTAGCTAGCAGCTAACATAATAAAATGTTTCTCCTTCACTGGTGGGCACTGACAGGCAGCACTCATGGGCACTCATGTGGCACTATGTATATATGCAATTGATTATATATAACAAAAAAAATCTAATATATGTGATAGTCAATTGTGCAAAAAAACACAGCTATGTATATCAAAACTGTCCAAAAAAACTGTGTTTGTGAATCCAATGAAACATACAGGAGTTCTGTCCACAAATGACATCTGCTGTAAGGCTGCTTTCACACTGGGGCAGCGTCGGCGGTAAAGCGCCGCTATTTTTAGCTGCGCTTTACCGTCGTTTTTGCGGAGGTATTCAGCTGCTAGCGGGCACTTTTAACCCCCGCTAGCGGCCGGAAAAGGGTTAAAAACCACCCTCAAAACGCTGCTGCAGTGGCGCTTTGCCGGCGGTTCAGCCACGCTGCCCATTAATTTCAAAGGGCAGGAGCGTTGGAGGAGCAGTGTACATACCTCCTTTACTGCTCCAAAGTTGCTGCTTGCAGGAGTTTTTTTAACATCCTGCCAGCGCATCGCCTCAGTGTGAAAGTACTCAGGCTTTCACACTGAGCCTGCAGGGGAGCTGTTTTTCCAGCGCTTTACAGGCGCTATTTGTAGCCCAAAAGCGCCTGAAAAAACGCCCCAGTGTCTTACTGAACAATGTGTCAAAAGGAAATCCTTAACATATTGGGGGTTATTTACGAAAGGCAAAACCACTTTGCACTACAAGTGCAAACTATAAGTGCAAAGTGCACTTGAAATTGCACTGAAAGCGCACTTGGAAGTGCAGTCGCTGTAAATCTGAGGGGAAGCTCTGAAATGAGGGGAAGCTCTGCTGATTTTATTATCCAATCATGTGCAAGCTAAAATGCTGTTTTTTATTTTCCTTGCATGTCCCCCTCGGATCTACTGCGACTGCACTTCCAAGTGCACTTTCAGTGCAATTTTAAGTGCACTTGTAGTTTGCACTTGTAAAGTGCATTTGCTTTTAGTAAATAACCCCCATTGTGTCAGTGAACTGGAACCGCCACCTATACGTGAAATAGCCGGAGCCTGTGATGTCATTTCTGGTGACTCCGATGTACAGAAGTGCGGTGAGGAGGTGATCTTAACCCTGAATTTTTTTAAATGCGGTTTACTGATTTTATTGTGAGCAGATATTTTGCTATCTTTAATAAAATTGTTTTTCATTGGCAATATTGCGCTATAAATATCTGTTTTATTCTGAGTGGCTTATGAATCAAGAGGTGAGGATTCAGAGAGTCAAAGACCCCCAGAGAGCGATGACCCTTGTGATGAAAGGGATTAGGACCTAAAGATCTCTGCTATAAAAAGCGTAATTTAACCGATCGTCATTCCTTGAGGTGAGCGGCTATTTCACCTATAGGGGGCGGTTCCAGTTAACTGACACAATGGGGGTTATTTACGAAGGGCAAATCCACTTTGCACTACAAGTGCACTTGCAGTGCACTTGGAAGTGCAGTCACTGTTGATCTGAGGGGGACATGCAAGGAAAATAAAAAACAGCATTTTTGCTTGCACATGATTGGATGATAAAATCAGCAGAGCTTCCCCTCATTTCAGAGCTTCCCCTCAGATCTACAGCGATCTACAGCGACTGCTTTAACAAGTGCACTTTCAAGTGCACTTGCAGTGCACTTGTAGTGCAGAGTGGATTTCCCTTTAGTAAATCAACCCCAATATGTTAAAGGAGTTGTAAAGGTAAAAGTTTTTTCACCTTAACCTTCCTAGCGGTATTCCCGAGTCTGGCTCGGGGTTAAATTTCAGCACCAAAAGCGGTAACCCCGAGCCAGACTCGGGCTGCGTCGCAGTGATCCAGGCAGGAGTTACTTACCTTGTCCCCTGGATCCTGCGATGCCTCTCCGCTGTGTGATCGAGCCGTCATCTCGCTCGATTCACACACTTCCGAGTGCCGCCGAGCTCCGTTCCATGCGACGTTACGACGCACGGGGACGGAGATCGGCGCCAAATTCAAAAAAGTTAAAACACAGTACACACACAGTACATTGTAATCTTACAGATTACAGTACTGTATGTAATAATTACACACCCCCATTGTCCCTAGTGGTCTGTCCAGTGTCCTGCATGCACTTTTATATAATAAAAACTTTTTTTTTCTGCCTGGAAACTGGAGATTGTCCATAGCAACCAAAAAGTGTCCCTTTATGTCAAAAGTGGTTTTAGACCAGCTAAGAAACAGCGATAATAAATTAGAATCACTTGCAGAACTAAGCGATAGTGATTTGTGGGGAAATTCGTCATCAAACACTGAAAAACACTTTTATTATTATTATATTATTATTTGTTATAATTATTTTATAGTTATTTATTTTATTATAATGTATAATTTTGTTTTTTGAACTTTATCATACCCGGGATGTCTACTAGACTCTGGTTTGGACAGATTTAAGTGAGTTATTCCTAAGAATTACAGGCCTGCAATATAAAACGCCAAATTTCCATGCAGAATAATGGTACCGCTTTCAGCACCTAAAATCTGACAGAATCATACCGCCAGGGAGGTTAATGCATTCTATGCATTAAGGTGAAAATACATCTGCGGATTAGCGCCCCCCCCCCCCCAGCCCCAGTTTAATTACCTGACCCCTCGAAAGTCCCGCCGTGAACGAGCAGGCTTCTCGGCTCATTCATTGGTTGATTGAAAGCAGCGCAGCCATTGGCTTGCGCTGCTGTCAATCACATCCAATGACGGGGGGCAGGGCCGAGTGATACAGTGATCGACTATAGCCGCCGGCTGTATCACAGGAGCGCCCCCGCAATAACTCACCACCATGCTCGCTCGCATATAGGTGATGAGTTATTGCGGGGAGGAGCCAAGACAGCCACAGAGGGACCCCAGAAGACGTGGATCGGGGCCACTCTGTGCAAAACGAGCTGCACAGTGGAGGTAAGTATAACATGTTTGTTATTTTTAAAAAAATAAAAAATTATGTTTACAACCCTTTTAAGGATTTCTCTTTGACACATTTCTCAGCAACAGCAGATGTCACTCTATGGACTGAGCTCCTTGTATGTTTCATTGGATTCACTAACACAGGTTTTTTGGACTGTTTTGATATACATAGCTCTAATTGAACAATAATTGTATGTTTTTTGCACAATTGACTATCACTGATGGGTACTGAGATGAGGTGGCACTGATGAGGCGGCACTGATGAGGCTGCACTGATAAGGCTGCACTGATAGGCACTGATGGACACTGATGAGGTGGCACTGATGGACACTGATGAGGTGGCACTGATGGACACTGATAGGCTGCAATGATAGGCAGCAATGATGGACACTGATAGGTGGCACAAATGGGCAATGATAGGCAACACTGATGGGCAGCCCTGGTAGGTGGCACTGATAAATGGACCTTATGAGAAGGCATTGATGAGCAGCTCTGATGGGCTGCACTAATGGGCACTGATAGGTGGCACTCATGGGCAGCACTTATGAGAAGGCATTGATGGGCAGCACTGATTGACACTGATAGGCTACACTAATGGGCACTGATAGGTGGCATTGATGGGCCTGTATTGATCACAGGCTGTGACAGAATGTGAGCAAAGTACTGCTGATAACCAGCAAGTCTGTTTACATTTGATCAGCTGTGATTGGACACAGCTAATCACATGGTAAAGGGCCACTGTGATTGGCCCTTGACCCCGATCTGTGGGCACAGCGGTCACTCAGCACACCAGATGTACACCCCAGCAGGTGCTCGGGGGCGTGGTTCCAGGAGGATGTCCATGGATGCCCTCCTGGAACAAAAGATCAGAGCTGTTGTCATCTTTCGGCTATAGCGCTGTTATAAAGTGGTTAAAGGAGCAGTTTCTCACGCGATCCTGTCAAGCCACAATCATGTGTGTGTGTGTGTGTGTGTGTGTGTTTCAGCTTTGGGGTGCACACCCTAATGCAATGGGCTGCGCACACCTATGGATAGCAATGTAAAGTAATGAGGAGAAGGAGAGACGTGTTAGAACAGAGTAGGAAAGAAGAATCATGAGGATGAAGATGACCGTAAGGAGGATAATGGAGATGATGGACAGTGATGGGGATAATAATGGATGGTGAAGACAGAGATGACAGGGATCTTGTACAGTAATGGGGGAAGTGAGAAAAGTGATGTTGAGAATGATGAAGACAGTAAAGAAGACGATATAGACCCATAATAACAAATGCAGTTCTAGACAAACATTCACACGACACAGTCACAAACATATACATGCAGACATACTGAAATACACAGTCACATACTGACACAAACAACAAAACAGTAGTGTGACTTTTGGATACTGGACTTTTTTTCCCTTTTACAGTATAGTTGTTAGCAAGTAAACATGTTTTTGATGAAATCCCTATGTATGTATTATATGTTCCTTGGTGCTGGCTGAAATGCTGAGTGGAGTGTACTTCTGGGAGGGGGATTTGGTTGACTGATTCCATTATAATGTTATAACCTGCTTAGGGCTTTTATGGAGCTTAATTTTCTTGATTAGGGGGGGTGGGGGGTTTTGGGAATTGCAATAAATGTATGAGTTCATATGGTTGAAGGAGGCGTTATGAAAAGTAACTTCAAATTGTCCTGTTTAGAATTTGTGGAGAAAATCTCCAAAAACAAAAATATTCTCAGGCAGATTCATTCCTCTGAGAAATATGCAAGTTAAAGGGTTACTCCGCAAAATGTTGTAAAACTCCTCCAGTATTCTATGTTGCTTTTGTTCCTTTAACATTTGTAGTCTTATAACAGTTAGCTATTAATATTTGATTATTTATGTTTAAAGGTATCCTACGTGTTGTTACAATGCAATCTTTTACTGTTCTGAATTGTTAATTTATTGTTCATTGTTATTATTGAACCAAAATTCTTTGGTAAGAATAAAATACAAAATATGCATTGAAAAGTTTTTTACCTCCATCTTATCTTCTTAACATTTGGTAGTCGTATCCCCAAAAATTCTAAGAATTATCTTTTTTTCATCTCTTGGACGAAATGTGAGAAATAACGTATATATCATATAATCCTTCTGTAACGGGAAGGCCCGGGGAACTCAGAATCGCTTAGAAAGTATGAGATACCCTTGCTTCAGCTTCCCCAATGCCTCTTATGTGTGAACCACCCTGTGTCCCTATTGGGGGCACAGGGTGAATAAAAAAAAACCACTATGACCTATGATAGCCACATTCAATGCTGTATATACATTGTATATAGATTGGATGTACACTGTGGTTGGGGGTTGTGTAATCATTGCTGTGATGAGGTGGGGGGGGGGGTGATTTACATTCTATTGTCCATTGTGGCTTGGGGGAATTAAGCCTATAATTATAGGTTGTGGAACTAGCAGCCAGACAGGTTAATTGAAGAGATGCTGATGAGTCACCTGCCTGCTTGTGTTGTAAATGAATCTAGAAGGGCTTCTGAAGACCCTTTTAGTGTGAATAGGGATAATTAACTCTATGCTTGTGTGTATTGTACTCGGCATTCAGACAGGCTACAAATCCTTTCATTGTGAGATGTGTATTGAAGGTCGTTATGTTTCTATTGTGTAAAGTCTTTTGATTGGGAGACAAAAGCTAGCCTAACAGACGTCAAAATAATGTGTATTGGGTCTTGTTATGTTGTGGGTGGAGCTGGACCATTGTTCATTTTAACTTAATGCAGTATTGGATGTGTATAAAAGTTACAATGTTTTTTTCAATAAAGAGAGTCTATCCTGGAAAGATACAGAGTGCGTCTCGTTCTTTTGGAAGGATTAGATCCTATGGGAAGTGACTCTGGGGTGTCGGTAGCTGATGTGAGTTCAGAGTGGGAATATCCTAAACAGCGTTAACCCCCTTTCATATTTGGGGTGTCGTTACACCTTCCATAAACATTTACCACATACACTGCATATATAATTTGAGGAATATGTGCTTATAAAATCGTTTACCATTTACCAAAAAAAAATGTCCCCTGATTTCATTTTGAAAATCTGGTCACCTTAGTTTAGCATCATGGGAAATGTACTTCTAAACCATCTGGGGAGCCAAGATTCACCATCACTGGTCTAGGGGATGGGAAAGTAGATTTACTTACCTGATTCACTGCTCCTGAGGTTTCTCTGGGCTGCTAGACCAGTCCCTGAACCCTCTTCTCCTCCAAGCTGCAGCGGTCTAAGGTCCTGATGTCATCAAGACTAATTCAGGGATGTGGAATATGCCTAGTGACAGTCCACCATAGAAGCATGGGGGAGTGCCACCTACCTACCTAATTTCAGGTTTCCCAGAGTCTGGCTTTTAATATACCATTGCAAACAATTTGTTATATAGGTTTAAAAAGAAAATTATTGATCTTATCAGAAACTCAGAGTTGTCCACTGTCCTCTGCATAACTATGGAGCTATTTCAAAGGGTCTATTTGCTCCTCCTAGTTTTTATATTGGACTACAAAAGAATAATCCTATATGTTGTAGAGATCCAAGATGGGACTGATTGAGCAGTTTAGCAAAAGACACCAGGAGTGGCTGACACCAGGCAATCCACATTAATGTTGTGTGTTGTCAGCCCTAGAGTTGAGTGCATTTCTGGAAGATCAACAGGTATTGTTTTGTACTTGGAGTCTTTAAATGAATAAAACACAGGCAAATGTACATGCAATGCAGAGACATGCTGCATATGATGCCTTTAAGTAAAATGGTAATAGTTCACTTTTATAATTATGTTTAGGTAACTGCTAAATGCATCCCTCCTGTAGTCCAAGCATTCTTCCAGCAAGAAACAACACAAATCAATAATCTGGCCAGAGTGTTGAACTCAACATTCATATGAGTGTAGCGGGTATGTACTTTCCCGGGTGTAATTTAAACCTGGCAGAGACACCAGTGATGTGTAATTCCCTGTGGCCCAGCAGGTGGCGCTGTCGCCCTGGGCTGGGGTTGAATCACCTCTGTGTGCCGGGTCTCCTTTTTGTCCATCCTCGGCAGCGGTATGGTGGGACGGGGAACCCGCCGTGCTTGCTGGGAGAGGGTATAAAGGGGCCGGCCATCTTTGTCACAGGGTCGAGTCCCAGGCACCTTCAGCCTGAGGGCGGTGGTTCGTGTCGGTCCTCTAGGCGGCCTAGGCCTAAAGGATGTTCGGAGGTCGTGTTCCATCCCAGGCACCTTTAGCCTGGGGTGAGGTACTCGAATGGAGGTTGGGAGCTCAGTGCCCAACACTGAGTTCCGCGAGGGACGGAGATCCTAGGGAACCCAGGGATTGGGTACCCGAATCCGAAAGGCGTAATGGACCGGGGGGAGCTCCTCACTTGAAGACCGGGTGCAGCAGATTGCCAGTGACAGGTGAGCCTCCCATCGGAGACCGCCTGGGAGGAAATTCCCCCCTCGCTAGGAGACCGCAGCCCACTTTCAGGAAGGAAAGTGGAGAGTTCATTGTGTCTGGGCCTACTCGCATCCACACCTCCTTGTCTGTTCTGTTCTCTAATGGAGTCTAACTGATTGTGCTGTTCACTTGAGAAGAATAAAGGAGTGTTGGACTTTAATGGTGTGGGGCTCATTTTCTGGTGGACATTGTTCAAGGTAACTCCAGGTGCACAACACTGACCCGAAGGTAGAGAAAGAACTTTGCTTACACCGCACGGACACCTGTGGTGAAGGCTTGGCGTGGTGACCCCGCTCTCTCCCCTCTAAGGTACCCCTAGACAAGAGAAAGACGAGCTGATGCAAAGGGGGGAGTGAGGAGGCCACTACATGAGTATACTAGAAAGTTCAGTCTAAAACGCTGAGCTGTATCCTGAGCCATTTGGCTCAACACACTTGTAGACGTGGTATGTGGAGGCACTCTACAGGAGCTAGGAATGTTAACCAAGCAACCTCCTATAAACAATAATCTGAACAAGGCTTAAAGTCCACCTCCATCACGCTACCTCCCCCACTATCTGGACCCCAACCCCCTGTAACCTTTTGCTTAAAAATCTTTATACATACTGTAGCGCCCTGCTCATATTGGGTAGGCGCTAGTGGTAAATTTAGTTGTCTGAGCATCTAGCTCAGAATAAGTGTACCAAATTATTGGTCTCTGTTCCAGTTCAGCTGGGTTGCACATTTTCCACCTTCCGCTGGGTGTCTCTGTCACCACAGGTCAAGGTCGGAAATGCAGCAGGCTGGATGTATTGGGTACCTCTTGCCCAGAAGCAGCTCAGTGGGATTGGACACCCCGCTGTGCATTCTGGGAGAGGGTACTTAAGGGACAGACACCGTTTTACGGGGTCTTCCAATCCTGACCTGACGGCCCTCCTGGCCATAGGGATGCGTTGGCAGTTTTTTTTTGCCTCGGGGCCTGCAAACCCGAGGCTCGGTTACTGGAAGTAGGCCCATGAGTTTCTGGGGCCTACTGATCAGGGGTGGTCCTTGCTGTCCTGCCTGCGGGAAGAAGCCGAGCAATTGAAGAAACCAGGGGAGGACATTTCCCAGGAGAGGACCGAGCACAAAGGCTGGTGCCTTGGGGAGAGCCTGGAGACTCAATTGGAGGATGCATCCCTACATATCTACCTCACAGTATCGCCAGATCGGATGAAAGAAACTGGTACTGTGTGACTCTACTTAGACTATGTGTGTTCTTCAAGTCTGTGGCAGAGACTGTTCATGTTCTTCAAGTCTGTGGTAGAGACTTTTTGGCCGAGCACCGCACCGGCTACTAGGTCAGTAAGAGAGGCCTATCCGGTGGTTGCTAGATCCAGCGTGGAAGCTGTTTGTCCTCTGGATTAAAGAAAGTACCTGTGATCCGCAAAAGTAAGGTACCTGAATCTCCCCCAACTCTCCATCCCTCTGTCTGGAGTTCTTTAATAAAACCCTTGAGAAAAAGAGACTAAGTGTTTGGTGCAGACATTTGTGAACAACTCTTCAAGGAAGACCCCTAAGACGGACATGGTGAACAGTAAAATAACGGCAGGCCCAAAATCTTAAAACCAGCAGCCCCTTCGGGGGGTATTGCTACAATACCTTCTTTCCAGGTGTCTTTCCTCCCGTCGCAAGCTGTCACATGTCCTATTCTTCCTCCACTGTTGGGTGGTTCTGAATGCTGTATTACACAGAGCCACTCTCTACAGCATGGGTCTCCAAACTTTCTAAACAAATTGCTGGTTTACTGTCCATAAGATTTAAGGGGGGGGCCTGACTGTGGCCACTGAGCGTAGAAAACATCCCAACGTTAGTGGAAAAAAACAATGCCCCATGGTTGGTGTCAGTGAGAGGAATAGCACCCCATCATTAGTATTAGTGGGAGGAATTGTGCCAATCATTGGTGTCAGTGGGAGGAATTGTACACCATTATTGGTGTCAGTGGGAGGAATTGTACGCCATCATTGTTGTCATTGGGAGGAATTGTACCCCATCATTGGTGTCATTGGGAGGAAATCAGCCCCATCTTTGGTGCCAGTAGGAGGAATTCTGCCCCACCTTTGGTGTCACTGGGAGGAATAGTGCCCTATCATTGGTGTCTTAGGGAGGTATTCTGCCCCTTCACTGGTGTCAGTGGTGAAAACATGCCCCTTTGTTGGTATAAAAGCAAGCAACGGGCCGCAACTGGCCCCCGGGCCACAGTTTGGCAACCACTGCTCTACAGCATTATTCTGAAAGTGGGTTAAGGGACACTGAGCATCATTCAACCTGGTGGAGGAGACCTGTAGCTGTTGCGAGGACTTTCCACAGGGAAAGTATGGCAGACAGAGCTGCATTTTTTGATTTGTTTTTTACTTTGAGCACTGAACTTATATGTTTCATCAAACTGGACTACAGAACAGTTAAATGTCCAGCAACAATGAATGTGAAACAGCTGAAAAACAGCAAGATGGGACTTACACTTTAAATAGTAACAATCTCACAGTTTACTCTGTAGAATTTATAACAGGTGCTACTGAGGCTGCTTAGAAAATGTACATGAACCAACAAGAGATTGATTGTCGTGGCAGCTGCTATTGAAAGTTCGCTGCCACTGTACGCAGCTGTGTGCAACACTTATGGCTACTATATTGTGCAGTGCTCCAACAGTGTCGGAAACAGAAAAAATGCTGTAGGTTTCTGCATCAAAGCTCAATGTTCATTTATTTTTGTCACTCTCTGTTTTTGAAGTTTGCAGTTTACTGAACATGTAAATGAGAGCCATTTGGAGTGTAAATGCACAACTGACAGAGAACATGTGCTAGAGAGAGAATGTGTAAAAGTGGGCAAGGAGAGAGAATGGGGTTGATTTACTAAAGGCAAAAAGACTGTGCACTTTGCAAGTGCAGTTGCTCCAGAGCTTAGTAAATGAGGTAAAGCTTCATTTTGCAGTACCCAATCACATGCAAGGGAAAAAAATGCATTTTGCTTGCACATGATTGGATTATGGAAGTCAGCAGAACTTTTGCTCACTCACTAAACTCTGTGGCAACTGCTCTTGCAGAGTGCAAATGCAAAGTGCACAATGTATGTGCCTTTAGTAAATCAACCACAAGGTGTGATAATTTAATTCCCTGATAGCCCGTGGTGTAGCACTAGAGTGGTGAATCACACAGCCATGCGCACTGGAGCGTGTTCTGACGTTATCTAACTTACACTCGCCTGGGTCACAGACCAGTTGACTCAGCCTTTAAGAGTAGTAGAAGAAATAACACACATGTGCATTGCGCTGTTGGCGGAAAATGACTGACAGGAATCTGGAGCAGTGGATTAACATCACATTTTGCGTGAAAATTGGAAAAGTGTGCGTGAAACTTTAGCTCTATTACAACAGGCTTATGGTGAACATTGCATAAAGAAATCAAGTGTTTTTGAACACCATAGGTGGTTTAACCACCTCAATACAGGGCACTTTCACCCCCTTCCTTCCCAAGCCATTTTTCAGCGCTGTCACACTTTGAATGACAATTGCGTGGTCATGCAACCCTGTACCCAAATTTAATTTTTATAATTTTTTCCTCCACAAATAGAGCTTTCTTTTGGTGGTATTTGATCACCTCTGCGTTTTTTATTTCTTGCGCTTTAAACAAAAGAAGAGTGACAAGTTTGAAAAAAAACACAATATTTTTCACTTTTTGCTATAATAAATATCCAATTTTTTTTTAAAAAACAAATTTTTTCCTCAGTTTAGACCGATATGTATTTTTCTACATATTTTTGGTAAAAAAAAATGCAATAAGTGTATATTGATTGGTTTGCGCAAAAGTTATAGCGTCTACAAAAAAGGGGATAGATTTATAGCATTTTTATTATTATTATTGTTTTACTAGTAATGGCGGCGTTCTGCGATATTTTTATCATGACTGCGATATTGCGGCAGACATATCGGACACTTTTGACACATTTTTGGGACCATTCACATTTATACAGCGATCCGTGCTATAAAAATGCATTGATTACTGTATACATGTGACTGTCAGGGAAGGGGTTAACACTAGGGGGAGATCAAGGGGTTAAATGTGTTACTTAGGGAGTGATTCTAACTGTGGGGGGAGGGGACTCGCAAGGGGAGGAGACCGATCGGTGTTCCTCTGTACAAGGAACACACCATCGGTCTCCTCTCACCTGACATGACGTGGATTTGTGTGTTTACACACACAGATCCACGGTCCTGCTCCGTTACTGGGCAATCGCGGGTACCCAGCGGACATCGTGGCTGCCGGGCACGCGCATCGGGTCCCCAGTGACGTGGCATCCCCTTGTGGCCCGGGAAGGCGAGGACGTCATATGACGCCCGCCCGGAACAAGAGCGGTTAAGGAGGGATGGGAAGATATCCACTATGACACAAGACGTGGGAAGCCAAAAACACAGAGGATGGATGCAAATGTACACAGCATGCAAACCCTTGTATGCTTATGCTGGTGTGTTTTAATCACAAATGGATAGTTTACTACTACTGTCAACCAACATTGTTACTTGGAAATTCTGAGGTTATGGGAATCAGTCCGGAGGAAAAAACTGTAACTCTGGTCTGACGAGTGGATTCTCCACCATGACAATGCTCCTGCAGAAACCTTTTTTTTACAGTCCAGAATTAAATAGCATCTCCTAAGTGGTATGTATAATAAAGAATAAGACTAGGATATTTTGTGGGCACAAGAGTAATTTGTCATGAACTATAAAGATGAATAAAGATAATCTGACATGTACAGAAGAGTGGATGTCTGATGGTCTTAAATTTAGATGTCTGATCATTTATTTCCAAACATTTAGATCCCTAACTGTATGAATTTAGAAACAAATATGGGTAGATGCGTGTGTGTTTCTCATTGTGAGATTGTGAAGTATCGAAAGCAAATTAGTGTGAGAATTCAGTGTTAAGCCCCATATACACTATTAGATTTTCTGCAGATTTTTGTCTTCAAATTTACCAAAACCATATAATATGAGGTCAAACCTTAAGGCTCCATGTACACAGAAGCTCAAAAACGGTTGTTTTGAACGCCAGATTTCTGGCAGAAAAAGCTGCTTTAAAATATAGCTTTTATCAGCGTTTTTTACCAGCGTTTATTAGCGTTTTTCAGTGTAGCGTTTTTTTAGCTTTTTTTTTTTTTTTTTCAATGGATCAAAAAACGCTAAAAAACGCTAGCGACCAGCGTCTTTGCGCGTTTTTGACCGTTTATTAGCGTTTTTCAGCATTTTGCGTTTTTTTTGCTTTTTTTCGCGCCGAAAAACGGCACTTTGAACGCAAATTTCTTGTGTTCAGAAAAAAGCCCATTAACTCCACTGCTCATTAACGCTAAAAAACGCTATGTGTACATGAACACATAGGCTAACATAGAGTGCAGTTAATGGGCTTTTTGAAAAAACACCAAAACGCCAATAAACTGCAGTTTATCAGCTTCAGTGTACATGGAGCCTAACAGTTTCAATTTGTATGCAATCAGGCAGACCCTTGTGCTACATGGTTTTGGTAAATCTGAAGACAAAAATCTGCAGAATAATCTAATAGTGTGTATGGGGCTTTAGTGATGGCAATTGTTTGTATCTGCACTGAAAAAAAAAACTGAATGACTTTATTCCTTGCTCAAAATTATCTAAAGAGAGTTGTCGTGAGTCAAACATTAGATGCATTCATGTCGCTCTTCTGCCCTTACATGGATTATTGCTTACTTTAAGAACTAAACTTTTCGGCTCAGGGCCCATTGACTTTTTATACAGATGAGCGGGAAATGTGTCCAAAGCTGGAAATCAGAATGGAGCGTTGCGGTCATAAAATGAGTCTGCAATTGGCACAGTGGTGGAAAGGAGGGAGACTTCACAAAGTGAGTCAGGAGCTGCTGATGCCAGCTCAAGAAGCCTTTATATAAACAAAACTAGAACCGCATTATATAATACATCAATCAGTCAGCTGAAATAGAAGGAAAAAGAGTGGACCCAACACAAACACTTAAAGGGAAAGTACAGTGTAATTTCAGGGAACACATATTAAGGTATTATTGCAGGGTTTCTCTTTAAAAGACAACTTCACCATTACTGCGCATGCAGGGTAGCCAACTCGAAGTGCCTGGTAGTACAGCCTACTCATAGGAATAAGGAGGCTGCATAATTTTTTTATCCCAATGATTTAATAAAGGAGAAATTCAGGATGTGACGGGTAACTCTACCCACACCTGGACACATGAGTTTTGTGATGTGTGCTGAAGTCTGATTAGTCCTTGTATATAATACTTTAATTCCATCAGGGATTCAAGTTCAACTAAAAAGATACTAATGTATGTAGTAAGATGGGAAATGGGAAACTAACTGCTCAAATGAAAAAAATTCAGAGGTGGTCATAGGTGTGCGCAGGGGGTGTGCTGGGTGTGCCTTGGCACACCCTAATCACCCCATGTGGTTCAGATTCCCCCTGCTAATAATTCACCAAAGCCCCCCAGTGGGGATCCTACATTTTTTTAAAAATAAAATGAAAAAAATAAATGTAAAAAACTACTGACACCAGCCTTTGCCCTACTAACACTGTCCATGTTTTTTACATTTATTTATAAGAATATGTGTGTGTATATTACATACACATGCATACACGCGCACACACAGATACACACATGCGTGTTTGAGCTTTGGGGTGCACACCCTAATACAAAAGGCTATGCACACCTATGGAGGTGGTTGTAATCCCTCACATATACCCAGTGAAGTGAATAGCCTCAGATGATACACAGAGATGAAACAAATCCTCCTACATAAGTTTTACTTGTATATCTACTGTCTTCCCCTTTCTCCACCCTTTCAAAAGTGTAGATCGTATTAAAAATATTTCTTAATCTTTAAGCAGTACATAGGGAAGAAGGGTGGAGAGACTGCACTTACACTATGTGAGAGCAGATTGGAGGAAAGGAACACACACCCCCTCCACATAGGCAGATGAATGAAGGAACATGCAGAGCTGTATTCTGAATAGGCATGCTCAGTGCTTATCTCTCTCTAAGCACCCTCCCCAACAGAAATTTTTAGCTCATATTATCTTATGTGCTCGGAGACCTTCTCAGAAGTGACTCATGTTGATAACAGAGAAATGAAGCACCAGAGAGAAACAACACTTTGGGGAGAGACAAGTAAACACTACAGATACAGTGTCTTGAAAAAGTATTCATATCCCTTGAAATTTTCCACATTTTCTTATGTTACAATCAAAAGCGTAAATGTATTTTACTGGGATGTGATAGGCCAACACCAAGTGGCACATAATTGTAAAGTGGAAGGAAAATTATAAATGTTTTTCATTTTTTTTTTCAAATAAATATCTGAAGCGTGTGGGTGTGCATTTGTATTTAGCCCCCTTTACTCTGATACCCCTAACTAAAATCTAGTGGAACCAATTGCCTTCAGAGGTCACCTAATTAGTAAATAGAGTCCACTTGTGTGTAATTTAATCTCAGTATAAATACAGCTGTTCAATGTAGCCCTCAGAGGTTTGTTAGAGAACCTTAGTGAACAAACATCATCATGAAGAGCAAGGAACACACCAGACAGGTCAGGGATAATGTTGTGGAGAAGTTTAAAGCAGGGTTAAGTTATAAAAAAATATCTAAAGCTTTGAACGTCTCACGGAGCACTGTTCAATTCATCATCTGAAAATAGAAAGAGTATGGCACAACTGCAAACCTACTAAGACATGGCCATCCACCTAAACTGACAGGCTGAGCAAGGAGAGGATTAATCAGAGAAGCAGCCAAGAGGCCCATGGTAACCCTGGAGGCGTTGCAGAGATCCATAGCTCAGGTGGGAGAATCTGTCCATAGGGCAACTATTAGTCGTGCACTCCACAAATCTGGCCTTTATGGAAGAGTGTCAAGAAGAAAGCCATTGTTGAAAGGAAACCGTAAGAAGTCCCATTTGCAGTTTGCGAGAAGCCATGTGGGGGACACAACAAACATGTGGAAGAAGGTGCTCTGGTCGGATGAGATCAAAATTGACCTTTTTGGCCTAAAAACAAAACGCTATGTGTGGCGGAAAACTAACACTGCACATCACCATGAACACACTATATCCACCGTGAAACATGGTGGTGGCAGCATCATGTTGTAGGAATGCGTTTCTTCAGCAGGGACAGGGAAGCTGGTCAGAGCTGATGGGAGGATGGATGGAGCAAAATTCTTAGAAGAAAACCTGCTAGAGTCTGCCAAAGACTTGGGACAGGGGAGGAGGTTCACCTTCCAGCAGGACAACGACCCTAAACATACAGCCAGAGCTACAATGGAATGATTTTGATCAAAGCATATTCATGTGTTAGAATGGCCAAGTCAAAGTCCAAACCTAAATCTAATCCAATTGAGAATCTGTGGCAAGACTTCAAAATTGCTGTTTACAAATGCTCTCCATCCAATCTGACAGAACTTGAGCTATTTTGCAAAGAAGAATGGGCAAAAGTTTTACTCTCTAGAAAGCTGGTAGAGACATCTCCAAAAAGACTTGCAGCTGTAATTGCAGCAAAATGTGGTTCTGCAAAGTATTGACTGATGGGGGCTGAATACAAATGCACGTCACACTTTTCACATATTTGTAAAAAAAATTGAAAACCATTTATCATTTTCCTTCCACTTCACAATTATGTGTCACTTTGTGTTGGACTATCACATAAAGTCCCAAAAAAAAACATTTACGTTTTTGGTTGTACCATGACAAAATGTGAAAAATTTCAAGGGGTAGGAATACTTTTTAAAGGCACTATATATATGCTTAGTTCAAATTTCATGAATGGGGTTTACAACAACTTTAAGCAACAAAAACAAAAATAAATAGAGGAAGAGAGATTATTACATGTCTAACACATGCCAGCCTGGGTACAAAAGAAAAATCACAATAAAACATCAAGACCCTATTTATAACCCACTGGGGCATGAAGAATCTGTAGCCTTCAACATGGAGATAGCCATTTTATATTTTCTACAGCGATATTACCTACAAATGTGCTGCACATCTGGATGTCCTCAGCAGAGAAAATACAAAAAAGGATGTTGGAATAAAATCTAAAGGCCTAAAAAAAATCTCTGAAACACAAAACATTGTGGTAACACAAAACAGATCAATGATTAAAATTGTATGAAACAGTTCACGGAAATTTAAATTTACCACAATGTTAAATAAGTCCATCTTTAAAAACTGCATGTCATACTACTGCTGCTTGGAGACAAAAGGAATTCCTGTGTTTTATGTGATGTGTGCCTGCCCTACAACTGAAGGCATTTTTCACTTAAAGGAGAGTTCCAGCCTTTTAATGTTTATTAAAGGTCAGCAGCTACAAAAAGTGTAGCTGCTGACTTTTAATAAACAGACACTTACCTGTTCCACGGGCCAGCGATGCGGCCGCCCGGAGCGTCGCTCCTCTCCCTGCTCCTGTCCTCGGTGCCTCCATTGCCACTCTGGGCACCCAGCCATGACAGCTTTCGGCTTCACGGCCGGGCACGCACTGTGCATGCGTGAGTCGCACTGCGCTCCCGGAGTGGACAGGCGATCTCCTGAGACCTGTCACGTGTCCCAGGAGATCGCCTAGAGGGAGGGGCCGCCTAGGGGCATAGGAGGAGTCGCCTAGGCAGCCTGTAGGTGGAAGTAGGAAGTGGGACATGAAGTCCCACTCTTAATGAAGCTCCCACTCCCCCCCCAAAAAAATTACATGCCAAATGTGGCATGTAAGGGGGTGAGGAGTGCTTAAAGCGGAAGTTCCACTTTTGGGTGGAACTCCGCATTTAAAGAGAGACATGCTTCTGACAAAAATCAGTCACAGCTAGCTAATCACAAATCTATCAAGCAGTAGGGTGTGGACATTGGTCCTCCTTTTCTGGGGTGCCCTGGCGGCGCTCCTGGCTCCTCCTCTTCATCTGGTGCCCCCATGGAGAGATGCTTTCTATGGGGGCACCTGTGGGGGGATGATTCCCACTGCTGCGTCCATTGACACAGACAGCAGGACTTAGCCCCGCCCCTGTGTCACTGAATTTGATTGACAGCAGCGGTAGCCAGTGGCTCCTGCTGCTATCAATCTATCCAATGCAGACCAGAGACAGCGTCTGGAGCCACTGGGCTCATCGCTGAAATGACTAGGTTCAGGTAAAAAAAAAAAGGGGGGGTCTGAGGGGCAGGTGAAGCACAGAAGGTTTTTCACCTTAATGCATAGAATGCATTAAGGTTAAAAACCATGAGACTTTACACCCCCTTTAAGATTCTGATAAGCTCCCTGCCCATAGACTCCCACAACCAAGCCAGAGTTGTGGGGAAGAGGCTCTTGTCCTTATCCCTGATAGCAAGCAATTGAGCTGCAAATTTGAAAATGACTCACTAAGCTTTTGCTAGATTTGTCAGGCTTCACAAGTTTGTTGCACAATTGTAGAAAGTCTGCATTGTATGACTCCAGATCAACTTACTTTGCAAACATTCTGCAAGTCTGCTGCAAGTTCTGGTTCAGTTATGTTGTTTAATAGTCATCCCACCACAAGGTTCATTGTGCCTTGCAGAGCTTTTGCTGTAGACTCACCACTGCAAATTTGCTCTTGCTAGAGACTCACTACAGAAATTTGCTACAAATTGGAAAAGTGTCAACTAGAACTTGTGCTTCAAGTGCTCTGCAAATGTACAACTTGCCAGTGAAAATGTGCTGCAAGTTAACAAGACTTACAATTCAACACTACCACAAATTTTTGACAAGTTACCATTGTTTTCCGGGTATCAACATGGAGATAAGGTGCTTTGTTGTTTCCCCCAGGAAAGGTACACCATCCCCTGTTAAAGGTATGTGGTATGGTTCAGGAGGGAAAGATTACATGCTTTTTTTTGGCATTGGTTCCCTCTTAAAATTCATACCAGACCTAGTAACCAGGGAGACTGGAAAAGATTGTGGAGGAATACACACACTTTTTTTTTTTAAACACTGTCCCTGCCCCATTTTTTCTACATTTACCCTTCAGCCAAGAATCCGGCTGACAGCTGAATGTGCAAACAGGGATAAGTCACTGGTTGTTAGGTTGTCAGTGGGTGCCGGCTCCCTGAAAACCAGCAACTCTAAACTGGAGCAGTCACATTTAGTAGTGATTGTAAATTTGCCATGCCCTACATGTTTCATCATCCGACATCCTCCAGGGGTGGAAATAAAGCCTCTGGAGGACATCGGATGACGAAACGCATAGGGTGGGTATTAAACGTAACATCACACACAAACCAAGATGGGTCTTGCGTTCTATACTTGCAGCCGGAGACGGCTTAGAGATATAATATAATGCGTTTACATTAGTGTCGGTGGCAACACTACTTATTGTAAGTATTTTTAATCTGGTTTTAAAAGGCTTATTACGGTTTTACACTTTGCAAACTTTTTTCTTCTACTTTCAAATGGGTGGATGTGAGCGGAGGATGGATAGCAAGCGATGAAGAAAATTATTGAAGATAATTGTTTGTGTTGGGCACTAGACACTTTTAATTAATTTTTGCACTTTATTTACAGTTTAAGATGTCACTGTACATATATGTGTAGCACACGGACCCTTTTTCCCACCTTTGGCTCACTTGCAGGAAAAGGGCACACCGTACAATATGCCCGTACCCTCCTGATTGAGGAGGTTGAGCGGTGTCATGTATTTGGGTCCCACAGCTAGGTTCTCCATCAGTTGGTTCTGATCTCCTAGGATATAGGGACAAGTCTCTGTTTTCCCCCAAGTAATTCCAATGTCCACACCACTCTAAACTCCAACGTTGAGTTTATTTTTTCTCAATGTTCAGCAGATAGGAAAGGGTGGATAAGAGACAGGACAGCAAGGTTTTGGGAGGTAGGTCCAGGCACAAGTAAATACTACAATCCCCACTCTATCCCAGAGTGGGTTCAGCTCACCCGGATAGTCTCCTGTAAAAGTGGATCCCAGCAGCCAAAGTGATGCTCGGATGCTTAATTAGGTTCTTTTCCTAGATACGATCGGGAGACTCTCTGCCACAGAATCTATCATGTCCCGAACTTCTCAGCTTTTGCAATACAAGGGCTGGTGCCAGCAACAGCACATTACTAGGCCCTTGGTGGATAGATGAATCCCTCCAGAAAGTTACCGGGCCCCTTCCTTCACCGTGAACTCTCACTGCTCCTTCAGAAAGGTCCTCCCCCGGCCTCCTCTTCTTAGAAGCGGGCTCCCTCGCAAGGGACACCCTGGGATTCCTCTTCCCAGAATTAGGCTCCAGTTAAAGGTGCTGGGCCCAGTGCTGAAGTTGCAGCCCCAGGGCTAAAGGTGCCTGGGACTGATGCGCACGCGGCCCCATGGCCTGGAGGGCCAGGCTGCACGCACCTGGACTCTGACTCCTCTCACGAACTCCAGAGAGTGACCCCTCCCAAGTGGCGTCTGCCCCATATGTATCCTCTCCCAGCATGCACAGCAGGCCAACCACGCCCACTGTACCGCTGCCGAGAGAGAACACCCTAAGGCACAGCACTATTACTGATGGTTCAACCCTGACCTGTCATGGCAGTGCCACCTACAGGCCACAGGGAACTGCAAACCAGTATACCACCTGGAGAAATAAAGTAGCACAACCTATCAATGAGAACGGTCTGAGCCTAACTACTAACTCAGACCAGCCCCCTAAATTTGGGTATATAGCACCCCTAAAAGGGATGGGCGCTACATATGTATTCTAATTTTGTATTTATTGCACTGGACTTCTTGTAGTCATTTTGCGGAAAAATGTTGCACTTTATTTTATATTGGTTCACATATTAGGCTGATTTGTGCTAGCGCTGGCAGAAAGGTTTTTTTAATTGTTTGGTCATTGGATCGATTAGGACAGCAGCTACAGTGTGTAGTTAAAATTAATAATTTGGTAATTGTTTTGTGGCGCAGTTCTACTTTAGTAAATATAGTGATGCAGGTATGGCTAATGCTGGTATAGACTGACCGGAAGGACAAAATGCACATAAGCAAGTGGAATTCATCATCTTAGCCTTCTTCCAGAAAATATATATACAGTGCCTTGAAAAAGTATTCATACCCCTTCATACCCCTTTCCAAATTTTGTCATGTTACAACCAAAAATGTAAATGTATTTTATTGGGATTTTATGTGATAGGCCAACACAAAGTGCCACATAATTGAGAAGTGGAAGGAAAATGATAAATGCTTTTCAACATTTTTTTACAAATAAATATGTGTAAAGTGTGACGTGCATTTGTGTTCAGCCCCCTTTACTCTGATACCCCTAACTAAAATCCAGTGGAACCAAGTCACCTTTGTGTAATTTAAGCCCAGTCTAAATACAGCTGTTCTGTGAAGCCACAGTGAACAAACAGCATAATGAAGGCCAAGGAAAACACCAGACAAGTCAGGGATACAGTTGTGGAGAAGTTTAAAGCAGGGTTGAACTGTATGTATACCTGTATGTGAATAGGCAGACACATGGTGCTCACACTTGTACTCTGGACCCAGGCTGCATTATGACAAGTCAATACAGCTTGGAATCACAGAAAAAGAGTGGAACAATGGCAGTTGTCATTCAAGCTAAAAAGGAGTAAAGCTGGGGCAGCTCTAAAGTGAAGTTGAATATTTCAGCAAAAGCATATTTTTATTTCATATCTTTTAATGAACTATTGTTTTTTTGGGGGGGCTTGAGTTCTCCTTTAAGGAAAGAAAAAAACACCCCTTTGTGAGCATGTTACACATACCCCCGGTATTTTTGTCTTTTAGGTTTTAAATTAAGTCACAGAAAGTTAGTTATTAAATCAAATCTTTCCTAAATCAAGTTTAAAAGCAAAGTTAGAATTTCCCCTTTACTGACACGCCATGTGATTATTGCTGTTGAAATATGATAATAAATGATAAAGGTAAATATTAAAGTTACATATTTGATCTCTCTTAATTACATATGAAGCCAGGATAACTCTTCCCTGGAGGCAGTGCCAGTCTGGCAGGGCACTCAGTAGACTGGATGACAACTAACCCATTCATCTCTACAGCTGTTTGTAGAGTTTACGGCATCATGCAAATTTCAGAAACCCAGTCTGTCCAAATACGAAGTGAAGACATCTCCAACAGCCCTGGCATCCTGATCTCTAATTTGTTTTTAGCAGTGCTGGACTCCCATGTGACATGGGGATACAGAAAACACAACTCTTCACTGGATAACATCTCCATTCAAGCCACAGATTTAAAAACATGCCCAGTCAATGAGTCCTTTTGTATTACATATTACTCTGCACACTCTTGCACTACAATGGTAAATGGACAATATGTCGTTTGTGCATAAATGTCAGAATATGGAGATGGTTCTCTTAAACACATGAATAATTGAAGGGCAAAAAAACTCTTTAGCACTCAAGCTTGTTAGCGAGCCATCACTAATTTCTGGAATTTGAATGGTTAAAGGGGTTGAAAAGGTTCCTTTTTTTTAAATAACAAACATATCATACTTACCTCCACTGTGCAGCTCGTTTTTCACAGAGTGGCCCCGATCCTCATCTTCTGGGGTCCCTCGGCGGCTGTCTCGGCTCCTCCCCGCATCAGCTAACCCCCTTCTGGTAAGCGCTCTCTCAAGGGGGTTAGCTTGCAGGCGCGCTCCTGTGATACAGTCGGCAGCTATAGCCGCCAACTGTATCACTCGGCCCTGCCCCCCCTGGAGCGCCGTGTCATTGATTTGATTGACAGCAGGGGGAACCAATGGCTGCGTTGCTATCAATCATCCAAAGAATGAGCCGAGAAGAGCGGAGAAGCCGGGTCGAGAAGCCAGCGCGTTCACAACGCGGGACTTTCGAGGGCTCAGGTAAGTAAACGGGGGGCTGGGGGGCCCCTAATCGTCGGATGTTTTTTCACCTTAATGCATAGAATGCATTAAATTGAAAAAACGTGTACCTTTACAACCCCTTTAAAGTCTAATTTATACACACTTATACAGTAATAGACATATGCCAAACCATCCATCTTAAAGTGGTTGTAAACCCACTTATGCAACTTGCACCTACAGGTAAGCCTAGATTAAGGCTTACCTGTAGGTGCAAGAAATATCTCCTAAACCTACACGGTTTAGGAGATATTTGCAAAAAATGACATGCATCGGTGTCTATGGCGCATGCGCACCATAGACAACGGCGCATTCTCAGGGTTAATCCCATTCACAAATCCGGCTTAGCCGGATTTGACGGCTCCCGCGCGCATGCGTGGAGTGACGTCTTCGCCGCTCGGGCCAATCACAGCGCCGGAGCGGCGCTGTAATTGGCTGGAGTGGCGAAAGCCGGAAGTAACCTTCCGGCTATCGCCGCAGCGACGGCTGGAGAGGGAGACGAGGACGGCTTCGGGGGCCCCGATCTAAGGTAAGTGATGCATAATCATAGGCGTGCGCAGGGGGGGTGCCGGGTGTGCCTGGGCACACCCTAATCCCCTGACATACTTGTCTACACCTGGATGAGAGGGGCAGCGGGCGGCATATAGAACAACCCGATGCTCTGTATTTTCCACCCTACAGCCGTTAAAAATGCCTTCGGGAGGAAGAGGAGGATAAGCGAGCATTCAGGGGCTGCATGGAGGAAAATGCAGACCATCGGTTGTACTATATGCCGCCGCCCCTCTCATCCAGCCTGGTGTACTAGAACTGCTGGCTCCGCCTACCATCTCCCCCTGACTCCTTCGTTCTAAGTACAGTAACTGCTGCACGACCGCCCACCCAGCTTCTCCGCGGCTCCGTCCATTGAATTTAGAGCAGCAGGCAGATGGGGGCATGACGTCCGGGGGACTGGAAGAGCCAGCTGATCCAGTAGGAAGAGCGGAGGAGGTCTCCACCGTGTGAGGAGACACGTGAAGCCTGGAGGGAGCCGGAGACACAGCAAGCATGGAGCCCACACTGAGAGCAAGTGAGTGCCACCAATCCCATCCTTCCCCCCCACCCAGCACTGCCACTCATCCTATCTCCCCCCCCCACCCAGCACTGCCACTTATCCTATCTCCCCCCCCCACCCAGCACTGCCACTCATTCTATCTCCCCCCCCACCCAGCACTGCCACTCATTCTATCTCCCCCCACCCAGCACTGCCACTCATCCTATCTCCCCCCCCCCACCCAGCACTGCCACTAATCCCATCCCCCACCACTGCTGCCACTGATCACATGCCCCCCAGCACTGCCACTCATCCTATCTCCCCCCCACCACCCAGCACTGCCACTCATCCTATCTCCCCCCCCACCCAGCACTGCCACTAATCCCATCCCCCACCCCTGCTGCCACTGATCACATGCCCCCCAGCACTGCCACTCATCCCATCTCCCCCCACCCACCCAGCACTGCCACTCATCCTATCTCCCCCCCCCCCACCCAGCACTGCCACTAACCCCATCCCCCACCACTGCTGCCACTGATCACATGCCCCCCAGCACTGCCACTTATCCTATCTCCCTCCACCCAGCACTGCCACTCATCCTATCTCTCCACACCCAGCACTGCCACTAATCTCATCCCCCACCACTGCTGCCACTGATCCCAGCCCCCCCAGCATTGCCACTGATCCCATGCCCCCAACAAGCACTGTCACTGATCCCATCCCTCTACCACTGCTGCCACTGATTTAATGCCCCTCAACACTGCCACTCATCCTATCTCCCCCCCCAGCATTGCTACTGTTCCCCCCTCCACTGCCATGAATCCCCCACCACCACTGATCCCATCAACCCCCAGCACTGCCAATGATCCCCCCCAACCTTGCCACTCATCCCATTCCCCCCAGTACTGCCACTGATCCCATTACCACCCCCCCACCACAACCACCATCAACACCACAGATCCCATCAACTTTCCAACACTGCCACTGATCCCATCCCCCCCAGCACTGCCACTGATCCTATCCCCCCCAGCACTGCCACTGATCCCATCAATCCCCTAGCACTACCACTGATCCCCCCCCCCACCACTGCCACTCATCCTACCCCAGTACTGCCACTGATCCCATTACCCCCCACCACAACTGCCACTGATCCCATTACCCCCACCACAACTGCCACTGATCCCATTACCCCCACCACAACTGCCACTGATCCCATCAACCCCCTAGCACTGATCACCCTCCCCCTCTCCAGCACTGCCACTGATCACCCCCCCAGCACTGCCACTCAATCCATCCCCCCAGCACTGCCATTGATCCCATTCCCCCCCCCCCACCACCACTGCCAACTGATTCCATCTCCCCCTCTCTCACCCCCACTTTCTCCCTCTGACCAGCTCAGCCATAAGATGTAAAATGTATTAGAATATTAAAAATTGTTTTAACACATTTCAAAATGTTGGTTTACATTTATTTAAAAGAGTGTGTGTCGGTGTGTGTGTATGTATGTATGTATATATATATATATATATATATATATATATTGTGTGTGTGTGTGTTTGTGTATATATATATATATATATATATATACACATATATATATATATATATATATATATATATATATATATATATATATATATATATATATATATACCCACACACGTGTGTGTTTGAGTTTTGGGGTGCACACCCTAATCCAATAGGCTGCGCACGCCTATGTGCATAATGAGCTAGTATGCTAGCTCATTATGGCTTTGTCTTGCAGGTTGGATTTAAAAAAAAAAGTTTGCAGGGTTTACAACCACTTTAAGAAAACTAATATACTAGTCCTCCAAAGCCACTCTTCAGGATGGCCATTAATAAGAGGTCATCACGTGCATTTCAGGACCAGCCCTGAAGTAACATGGTGAGGCAGACAACAACATAAACCTGTCTGTGTAAGCTCCGAGACAAAGCTTACACAGTGTTAGGCCTGAGGTGCAATAGAAAAGTAAGGTAGCACAGGAAGCAAGAGTATAAGTGGGTTGAGGCGGGGGGTGGGCTCTAAAAAGAAACTGTCATTTTGCCCTAATTAGGCAAAGTGACAATCTGTTTAACCTCCCTGGCGGTATGATTATGTCAGATTTTTGATGCTCAAAGCGGTATAATGTTTCACATGGAAATTAGGCGTATTATATTGTAGGCCTGTAATTCTTTGGAATAACACACTTAAATCTGTCCAAACAAGAGTCTAGTAGACATCCCAGGTATGATAAAGTGTGAAACACAAAATCATAAATTATAATATGATAAATAACTATAAATACATATAACTAATAATAATATAATAATAATAAAATGTATTCAATAATGTAATCTAGGGCAACTAATTATGAAATTAATCGATTACTATTTTCATAATCGATTTATCGGCCAGTACTATAATGGGGTTAAAAAAAATAATATCCCTTTATAGTACAAAAAGAGCAAATCGCTACTGTAAATATTAATTTCACTGTCCCACAGTAAAAAATGAACCCCTTACAGTACAGATTATTTGCTCTTTTTGTACTAATTTTAGTTTTTTTAACCCCATTATGTTAATAAACATCTCAGGCCCGAGTCACGCCTCTGTTTTTGATGCTTTTTGCAGAAACACACTACAGTTCATTTACATGGTTTTCTGTGGGACACGTTCACATCTATGCTTTTTTCAGCTGCTGCGTATTTTGAATTTACTATCGCTGTTTTCTAGCTGGTCTAAAACCGCTTTTGACGTAAAGGGACACTTTTTGGTTGCTATGGACAATCTCAAGTTTCCAGGCAGAAAGAACAATGTATATAATATAAAACTACACGCAGGGCACTGTACAAGGCACTAGGGGCAAAAGGGATGTGAAATGATTTCATACAGTAATGTAATCTGTAAGATTACAGTGTACTGTATGTATTGTGTGTTTTTATTTTTAGAATATGGCACCGGGCTCCGTCCCCGTGCATTGCGACGCTCGCAAGGAACGGAGACTGGCACAATGATACATTGAGCATGGTACACAGCCCGCGGACATCGCAGGATCCTGGGAACAAGGTAAGTAACTTTGCCTGGATCCTGTGATGCAATCCCGTGGCTTGGGGTTACCGCTTTTGGTAATGAAAATTCATCCTGAGCCAGACTCGGGAATACCACCAGGGAGGTTAAAATAGGTATAAACTTCAGACATAAAATATGAACAAAGCATATCCCTCTATAGTGTGTACTTGTCTCAATTAAGAGAACTAAGTGTCATTTCTGTCTGCTGCTCCATTCCTCTGCTATCAGCATGAATCACTGGGGAGGAATCTCCAGTGAACAGCTTGTGATAGACAGCCTCAGCTCTGTTCCTGGGTGAAGGGGGTGTGTCCCTACCCTCCAATCAATTTCAGAGCTCTCCTCACTGAGCTCTGCAGTATGTAACTTTAGCTCTCTGCCTCTGTTTTCTAAAAGCTCAGACAAGCTTTATAAATTCTGGATGTAGAGAAGACTGCAGATAAACAGGCACAATTTACTGTATATAGGAGGATTTGCTTCATCTTTGTGTATCACCTGCGGCCAGTCCCTTCATTGGATACATGTAAGGGCTTACAACCACTTTAACCACTTCCCTAATATAGCCGGAAAGTGGTTGTATTATCCTGACTGGGTGTCATATGACGTCCAGTAGGATAAGCCGCTAGTGCGTCCCTGTTGGATTATTTGGGTAGTGTTGCATGACCGTGCAATTGTCATTCAAAATGCGGTACAGTGCTGAAACCTGAAGATTGGCCAGGGCAGAAAGGGGGTAAAAGTGCCCTGTATTAAAGTGGTTAAAAAAAACGAAAGCACCCTTTTAAAAAAATGCAAAATTAACAATTAAGGCTTCATGCCCACAGACGTTTTTACAGCTGTGTTTTTTACAGCTTAAAAACGCCTGTCCATGTTATTGTAAATTTTTTTTTACAAAAAAAAAAAAAAAAAATGTCGGAGCTAAAAAACGCGATTGCGGCGTTTTCGCGCGTTTTTTGACGCTTCGCGGTTTTTTATGCCTAACGCCGACGCTGAGGAACGCACTGGTCCTGTTTTTTTTTTACAGCTTAAAAACGTCTATGCTATTTGCAGCTCAAAAACGTCTAGGTGGGCATGAAGCTATAGACTAACATGGACAGGCGTTTTTAAGCTGTAAAAAACGCTCAAAAACGCGGCTGTAAAAACGTCCGTGGGCATGAGGCCTAATAGTCTGAAATAAGTCAGCTCAGCACCCATGTACCACAAATGACATGTATAAGTTTATAAGGCAAATGTAATGTTCCCTGTAATCAGCTAAGGATGTACACATGTAGAGAATGTGAAATATATACATATGTGAATGTTGGCAAGATTTCTTATCTATAATATAAGTTGAAGTGTAAATTTTCTGGTAACAGTTTGTAACATTTGTAATATAAAGTGAAAAGTCCATCATGCTGGACAGACACACTGCAGAATGCTGGGCCTTGTAGTTTTGTCAACGGAGTATGCTGGAATTTTTAATTATACCAATCAGCCATAACATTATGACCACTGACAGGTTAGGTAAATAACATTGATTATATTGTTACAATGGCATCTGAAAGTGAGTGGGATATATTAGGCAGCAAGTAAACATGTTGTCCATGAAATTGATATGTTGGAATCAGAAAAAATGGTCAGTTTGTTGTGTATGGCGCTGCATAGTCTTTGACCGGTGTCCCGTGTCCACAACGAAAAGTGCCTAAATTGTGCAGTAAGTTTATCAGAACTGGACCACAGAGCAATGGAAGAAGGTGGCCGGTCTGATGAATCACATTTTCTTCCACATCATGTGGATGGCCAGGTGCGTGTGTGTCGCTTACCTGGGGAAGAGAAGACACCAGGGTGCAGTATGGGAAGAAAGCAAGCTGACGGAGGAAGTGTGATGGTTTGGGCAATGTTCTGCTGGGAAACCTTGGTCCAGCCTTTTATGTGGATGATAATGTGACACACATACCACTGTGGGATGTGCTGGAAAAACAAGTCCAATCGCACCTTGCAACTTACAGGACTTAAAGTGGTTGTTAAGCCACTATGTTTATACCATCCCCTCTGTTAGATAACAACTTGTGTCCTAGTGTCTGTGCTGTATAAAATATATACTCAGTTCTACCTGATTTTACAGCGCCTCCCAGCGCTCACGTGACTCTTCTGCTCTCTCCTCTCCCTGTCTGACAGCTCCAGCGGGCGAGGCCGAGCACTCCTGCTGATGTCAGCCGGGGAGGAGGGGAAGAGAGGAGAAAAGAGCTGAGTAGTCATGTGAGCGCTCTGAAATCAGTTCGAAATCTGATTTTTTTTTTAAAAAAGCACAGACACTAGGATACATGTTGCTATCCAAGAGAGGGGATGGTATAAACATAACACCATTTTATAGCAGCGGGGAGGGGAGCAAAATGGCGCTGGTATGAGCTTTATAGGCAGGAAGGGGAGGAAGGGGAGGAAGGAGGGGAGGGGGGAGATTAGCACAAAGGAGGACAGAGGAGAGCTTCTAATGACAGAGGCACATAAACTGACCATGGTGTCAGGGGTATCATACACATCGCTTCAATGTCCGCAATATTGTACAGCACGAACCGCCCATGCGTCTCACGCAGCAGCAGGCGGGAACTCCCCCCCTTGTTCTTTTCAGTCACGCAGCTCCCGGACTTTCTTAACTCCGCCCGTAGCCTACGCACTTAGAAAGTGATCCACACTTAACCCCTTATCGTCCCATAACAAATAACCCAGTCCAGGGCCCTCTTTAACGTAGACTCTGTGAATGTCTTTACTTGAGTTGCGGAAAATTCCGGATTACGAGCCCCCACATGTAGCACTACCCCCCCGTAGGAGCTGCTGGTTATTTTTGGTCCTGACGAAACCCCACAGTTCAACTTATCAAAACTTGCTTGGCTCTAAATTGGGCAATGTGCCCACAGATGCATGCACCAGTCACTTAGTCCTTTTTCAATGCTTTTTATTTAACACAACTTGCAGCAGTAGAGGGGTGGAGGGTTAAGGGAATTCAGATACCTTGTGTAGATCGCTGAGGAACTTGAGATCCTGGAGACAAGTACACTTTCTGTCACTGGATCTTGCTCACCCAGATAGGCCTCTCTCACCAGCCTAGCAGCCAGAATGATGCACGGACAAAAGTCTTTGCCACAGACTTGATGATAGTACTAACTGTTGAACAATCCTCTGCCACAGGATTTGGAAATCAGTAATTGCTTGAGCGAACACAACTACACAGTACCAAAGTCCTTACTGTGAGGTAGATTGGTTAGGATGCATCCTCCACTTGAGTCACCAGGCTCTTTTCGAGATACCAGCCTTATGCTTGGTCCTCTCCAAGAAGAGTCCTCCCCTGGATCCTCCAATCGCTCGGCTTCTTCCCGCAGGCAAGACAGGACAGGACCATCCCCGAACCAGAAGGCCCCAGACAGACTTCTGGACCTACTTAAAGTAACGTAGCCTCGGGATAACAGGGCCCCGAGGCAGAAGAAGAGTTGTCACATACCTTAGGCCAGGCGGGCCATGAGGTCAGAGAGCGAGAAAAATGGCGTCTGCAACTTAAGTATCCTCTCCCAGGATGCACAGCGGTAGACCCCTCCCACTGGGCTGTTTCTGGGGAAAGGACACCTAATACACTCCAGCCTGTTGTATTTCCAACACTGGCCGGTGGTGACAATGACACCTACCGGCGACAGTGGGAAATGCTCTCAACACAGCCAAAGTTGGAACAGAGGCTAATTTAGCCATAAACATTGTATTCTGAACTATGTACAATTCAGATGACCCACTAAATTTACACAATAGCGCCTGGTCAACAGGAGCAGGGCGTTACACTAAAACTCTAGTAAGACATAATACAACTTCCCATGATGATGTTGTGTAATGTACTGTGTTGTATTCTTTCGTTTCTGAGCATGCACAGTTTTGTTCACTCAAATTTTTCACAGACGATTACTGTACTGATTAAAAGGAAATCATTCATTCTGTTACCGTACGAGATTTTTTTTTTGTGTTTGTCCCTTGAGATAATTTTGCATGAACTGTCATGATCAGCTCTTGAAAGCTGTGTATGAACGATCAGATTATTGCACGATCGCTCTGAAATCTGTATTATTCGTCCGATTAGTGTGTACTAGGCATTAATTACATTAGTTACATGAGGATAATATATATATAATTAGGTATTAAATACTTCCCCAGTCAACAAACTCTGGTGAAAATGAACACTCTGCATTACAGAGCAGCTGGAGCCCAAGAGACTAGACCCATATAGTCGTAATGTTATTATCTGGTATGCTGCTACCTTCTCAGTTTGTAATAGTCATTTACTAGTCTGTTTTTATGAGAGTAGATCAGTAAAACCAATTCTATTTAAAAAAAAGAAAAAGAAAATAATTTAATGCATTTGGGGGTTGTTCACACAAGTGGGGACACCTGAAGAGCGATCTGCAGTGGACTGCTTTTCAGACGGCATTTGAAAGGTAGTGAGGAGGTGATATGTTACCTCCTAATCGCCTGATTTCAACCTATAAATGCCGTACTACTATGTCATAGTCACGTGCATTGCACACCATTGTGGGCAGTTATGGTGTGGTGTCACAGACCTGCATCCGTCGCAACACCCACCGATAACTACAAGCTGTTTAATTTTTTCCGCATCATGTGTACAGCTATGAGAAGCTGTGGGTTAGTGTTCAAACAGGCCATGGGGGGGGGGGGCAGCAAAACCACCTGGTTTGATTGCCCTGGCCTAAGGCTACATGTGTAAACAAAGCCTTATGGTGATGTCAGGGGGCTACAGAGAATCACTGATCCTATATCCCACCTGGCCACCATTACCTAGTCAGTTAGGACCTTTACTATTTTATAAAGCTTTGGGTTGTGAAGGGATACAAAGACTTTAACAGCAGTGGAAGGATCTTTCTATTGGAATCCAGATGAGTTAGTGTTGAAAGTGAGTAAAAAGCCAACATTTGTCACTGCAATGTTTACACTTGTTGCACTGACAACTGCCTAAGAGAAATTTCTTTTCTGTAGTATTTTATGAAACAGGAAGTGAAGGGATATCGCCTCACAGGTGGGGGGGTTGGGGGGGAATCTGCCCAATCTATTCAAAACTAAAAAACAAACTATATGATATTAGATTAAAATGAAAATCCCTATCTGAATGTTTATCCTTCCTTTTGTATAAAGCATGAGAAAAATGTGCCTATTAATCATACAAAAATGGACATATATTACCTTTCAAACATAAGCGTGAAAGGGCTTTAAAGTACCACTATAAATAAAATCTCTGATCTGAAATTCCAGGCGCTGTGGGTAGGGTTCATGTAATACTTCTCAGCAGAGCAGTGCAAGTCTGTAACATCTTTAAGATTATGAGTCACACAAATGAATCTTATGCAGTATATGGAAATAGCACAACAGGTATGTCCCTAAACTAGTGAACCCTGTTTACACAAGTGAGATAGAGATTAGACAGTGGAGCAAGAAATGCCTACTACATTGTGCTGTACACATAAGTGTTAACATTGCTCTTCTTTGTCTGTTAACCACTTCCCTTCCCGCCGCTGCCTTTACCAGGTTCTCCCGCCTGATTGGGGAGCCTGGTAAGGATGTGACTGGCCGCATCTGGTTCCTGGGACACAGGGAGAGGAGGGTAACCCCTGGAAGTCGCACATCTATGATGTCCTACTATGGTGAATGGAGTGGCAACCTCAGCCTGGACTCTGACCAGGCCACGTACCCAACGCGTTTTACTCCACCACCTAGAGATTAGTCATGGGGATCCCCATGACTAATTACTGGGGGCGGAGTGACATTTGTTGGGGGCGTGTCCTGGTCAGAGTCCAGGCTTAGGTTACCACTCCATTCATCGTAGTAGGACACCATAGATGTGCGACTTCCACTGTTCTTTCCTTGAACTCTTGCAGGAGCCAGCATGGGCTCCATCCCCTGTCAGCACTCTACCAGCAGCTGCGGACGCACTGTCTACATACCTAATCCCTATCAAGCCTGAGCAGCACACACACTTTTCCCAGGACACAGTGAGAGGAACTGATGTTGTTCCTCCCACTGTTTGACGTCTGAAAACGGGAACCGGTTTGGTCTCATGTAAACAAACCAATTCTGGTTTGATCAGATGCTTTGGAGGCCAGCGGAGAGATCTAGGGTCTCATAGAGAGGGCCTGTCAGGGCCCATGCTATCACAAGGGATGTTGTTCATCCCTTGTGATAGCAATAAAGTTGATTTAAAAAAAAAAAATCTGTGTTGTTTTTTTTTAAATAAAATAATACATTTTTATTTATTTTTTAAAGTGCTTCGTTCCCCCTTGTGCTCACGCGCAAAGGTGAACGCATGCTCCAGTGCCGCATGCTCAGGTAAACGCTGATCGCACCACACATGCGAGGTATCGCCATGCACGTCAAAGAGAGAGCAAAAATTCTAGTGCCAGACCACCTGTGTAACTCTAAAATGGTAACCTGTAAGGCCTGGTTCACACATATGCAAATTGGATGCGAGTTTCCCCACATTCAATTAACATGACATGACTCAATTGAGCCGGTTCACACAGCTCTGGGGCGGCCGCAGTCCGCACTTAAAAAGGGTCCTGTGTGTCTTTGGTTCCAGTTCAGGTGTGAATTTAGGCAAAACTTCAGACCTGATTCGCACCTGAATCGATGAACAGCCATGCCCCGGACCCCATGCTGTGAGCCGTGGCCGCAGCATTTGTGAACAGAGCCTAAAGGCTTTTAAAACTTAAAATGTCGCCTATGGAGATATTTAGGTAGCGTATGTTGGCGCTGTTCCACAGGTGTACAGTTTTAAAGTGTGACACGTTTGGTATCAATTTACTTAGCATAACATCATCACAAAACAATTGGGTAATACATTGTGTTTTTGCACATTAAAATTCAATAAAGTGTACCGGTATTTGAAAAACTGCTTCACAAATATCATGTGACATAAAATATGACATAAAAATATGTAACACCCAACATTTTATTCTCTAAGGCCTCTGCTTAAAAAATATATAAAATGTTTGGGGGTTCTAAGTCGTTTTCTAGCAAAAACAAATGCAGATTTTTACATGTAGGAGAGGAATATCAGAATTGGACTGGAAGTGGTTAAGGCTGGCTTGGACAATTGTAAAGTTTAGCATTCTGGCATATCCATGTAATCAAAAGTTGAACAATTGGTGTCACCTTTCTGATAAAACTAAAACGAATGGAGGGTAGAAAACTAACACAAACTTTGTGATCCTTTTATTTTGAGCATACACATCCACTATGCTCACCCATGCAAATCACCATCACTGTGAGATCTGTCACTGCCTACAAAATGTTCACATTGACACAAGATTCTAAAGTTCACTTGTGACAACAAGTAAAACAGTTTGCATTAGGTGTATATCCTGCAAGGATATACATGAATACTGCATAAGCCCGTACAAGCATACAGCAACATGTACAACTGTTTTCTTAAATTTTCATCTTTGAATACCTCCATATACAATTATGTCCATTAGTCAGCAGAAATGATGAACAGGATGTAGCATACACCTTACCCCACCCCTCCAAGAAACCCCTAAAGACTCAATATACTAACTAGATAAGCGATCAATATCCATCTTGCAAATGAGAAAAATGCTGTAAATCTCCTGGACTCTCGGGAAAGCAATATTACTTATTGTACTCTTGTTGCATCTCAGAAATTCCCAGAGTTCAAGTAAAGCTGTACATACAGTAGCAGTTACACTCTATTACATTGTTTTTGAATGGCTATTAATTTGTTAAGACTTCTTTAGACGAGTTTGAAATAAATATAAATAATGATGATAAAAAAAAATTAAAGCCAAGCATTACAGATACTAAGACGTCACTATATCGCCTTCAAAATCAGGCAGCGCTGTAAAAACCAGCTGGATTCTGTAAACATGAGTTTATCAATAATGAATATAGGTTTTGGCAACATAGAAAAGAGCAGTAAATAAAAAGGATGAGACGGTTGAAAATATAAGCATTAAGCATGCATGCGAAAGCTACACCGCCATATACTACCGTATGTTTGACTGTTTTGTTTTGCAGCAATAGGTTTAATGTAACAGGAATATAAGGAGAATTTTTTTTTTGCTTACCTGATTTACGCTTTGACGAGCCATAGTCTCTGAAAAAGAAACAGCAGCAGATAGACATAATTAGTGAGGCAGTATTGGGGGGCTGAAAAACAGATGTGCCCCACCCATGCAGTGAAAAACTCCTTATGTTCTCCTATCTTAAGCTTCACTGAAGGCTCAGGCAGTGACAGAGGATGGACTGACAGGACCAGAGCAGCATCTCAGTACTACAAACAGCTGCTGCTGCTGCTGCAACCAACACTGGCAGGCAGAGGACCATGTGATAGGATGACGAAGCAACCATCCTTAATTATACAGGGGGAGCTTTCCCTGCTTTTACAAGAGGCTTCAAAGGAAGAACCTGTTCAGCATCTGTCAGTATGGATTCCCTATCTGGGAGGCACCGGTATAGCTAGTAGAGGATTTTTGCAATGCAGCCTAGTACTTAACATTGTTCCATAAGATTTTAGGATGTAAAAGCTCTTGGATTTAATATAAAGGTTCAGAAAGGATGCACTATGACTGTTCTGCTCCATAACAAAGAACAATGGGATGGAAAACTTAGTCTTTTTTGAGGGTCTTTAATTGCAAAACAGATACTGGCACTCCAGCTATTAAGGATTTTAACCCTGGAAGCATAAAAGAACTGCTGGGAACAATAGTTCATCTGTATTTGGAGAACATAGAAAAGCATCCAAATAGCACTGAAACATATGCACAACATATGGACAATATTATTACGTTGTTTTAAAATGGATAGGGTATAGTTTTGTAGTAGATGCCACTTCAAATACCCACTGTCTTCCTGTATTTATTGAGGACGTCCATGGCATGATTTCTTGTTTTTGATTTGCCACATCAATTACAGAGTTATATATTTTTTTTGTTCTTTATTTCATATTAGTAAGAACATAGTGGACTAAAATGTATACTTACACTAGGTACAGTTACCTTGTACCATGCCTGAGTACAATTGTCCCAGTTCCCCTACTGGTCTGTGCTTACATTGTATTGGGCCCAAGCACACTTAGGTCATCAACTGTCAGCCAGCAAACAGCGATCCTTGCTTATGTGCTTCATCAGTGCCAAGCGCTTTACAAGAGATCTGTGCTCGGGTGTGATTAGTGATCACACCTAGGCATACCGTGCCGAGTCCAGTCGTGCCCAGAAAAACTCATACAATCGGTCCCGGGTACAGTAAGCTGAACTCTGCCAAGAACGATATGGAGCGATCACTGCACAGAAGAACCAAACTTTGGGGAGTAAACCTAGAGTAAGTACACACTTTGGGTACATGCACACTGGGGCTCTTGTAAAAACATGTTTCTCCTGACAGGGGATAAGCAGCTAAGCCGTGTTTTTGCAAGCGCGTTTAGGCATATCAAATGCTTGGATGTTTATTCATTCGACTGGCCAAAATATTAATGTATTCTGGCCATTGAAATTGAAAAAAAAAAAAAAAAACGCTCATAGGTGTGTTTATACACACTCCTCTCTTGAACTCACATGGGGTTTTTGTTTTTTGTCTCTAAATTCCCCTTGCCTCTAAACGCCTATGTGTGCGTGGACACATAGGCTAGTGTGGAGTGGGGTTAAGAAGCAAAAAAAAAAAGTAAATCGTCTGTAAAAAACAGGCATTTTTGTGCTGCAGTGTGCATGAAACCTAATGCCCTGTACACACGACCGCTTTTCCCTTTGGAACAAACTCGGATGTTTTTTCTGACGGAATTCCGCTCAAGCTGTCTTGCATACACACGGTCACACCAAATTCTGACCGTCAAGAATGCGGTGACGTTCAACACTACGACAAGCCGAGAAAAATTAAGTTCAATGCTTCCAAACATGCGCCGACTTGATTCTGAGCATGCGTGGTTTTTAGTACATCGGAATTGCATACAGACGAACGGAATTTCCGATATAGAATTTTTTTATGTCGGAAAAAAAGAGTTCTCTATCTAATTTCCGATAGAAAAAGTCAGATGGGGCATACACACGGTCGGAATATCCGATGAAAAACTCCCATCGGACTTTTTCCATCGGAAATTGCGAATGTGTGTACGCTGCATAAGATTCCCTCTTCTGCGGTACTAAAATCGTGATATTTCTTGGGGTTAGGAAATAGTTCAGAGAGCTTGTACCATTAAGTCTCATACAATTAAGAAGGAAGGATGTGATTACACCCAAAGGACCCAAAACTGAAACCCTGGTTTTGGATAGACTTACCTTTTACATGGGAAAGGCATAATAAATGCAGGAACAAGTATGCTTCAAAACATAATGCTAAGCTTATAAATGTCTCTGGAATTTGCATTTACATATTGTCAAAAGGTATCAGAAGTACTACATGGCACTCATTAACTCTCTGCTGTATTAGCAAATTTCGGACAAGGCAAATTTTCTTAACCCTTTAAAATGCCTGTAGTAGCTCCCCGATGTCCCCCGCACTCAAGGTAGACCAGAGTTATGGCAAAATTGCCTATTTTACATGATAATGTGCAAGGCCAGCCTTATGGTTTTTTGCGACCAGACATTTTTGGCTTGAGTGTGAGTTTTCACCAGTGTCCTTGCAGAGGATGGCTATTCTTCTTTTGTGTATGGAAGGCATTATCACAACTGGGTCACATACAGTGGGTACGGAAAGTATTCAGACCCCCTTACATTTTTCACTCTTTGTTATATTGCAGCCATTTGCTAAAATCATTTAAGTTCATTTTTTTTCCTCACAGCACCCCATATTGACAGAAAAACACAGTTTTTCTTTTTTAATAAATCTGCAAAAATTTCAACAATTCTGTGTTTTTATGTCAATATGGGGTGCTGTGTGTACATTAGGAAAAAATTTTACTTAAATGATTACCGGTACTTAAATGATTTTAGCAAGTGGCTGCAATATAACAAAGTGAAACATTTAAGGGGGTCTGAATACTTTCCATATATCTTATTTCATTAAACTCTTGGAATTTTTATTTTATTTTAGGAAAATTAGAAAACATTCTCTTTAGGAACACTGACCAATAAAGTACAAACCATATGACTTTCACAAGTCCACCTGAATACCTCTCTGCAGGATCCCCAAATTTCCACTAAAATCCTTAACACCACAAAGATGAACTTTTATAATACCATGATACTTTCCACAACCTCAAGGAATGATATCCTCACCCAGCCACTCCAAGTAGGAAAATATTATCTAAAAAAACATCACTTATATCAAACTCACCTAAATTTGCTAATCTATTCTTAGAATCTGCTAAACATACAAAACAAACCATCATATGGGATCTTAGTGCCAGCTTTGTTCACCTTTTAGATCATTGAAATATAAAACAGACCTCTGGGAGTTTCAGCAACATGACAGAGGAGTCTTCTATCTCTCCTGACTGAGAAGGAATGTTTTTATATACCAAGAAAGAGCAAGAGGCCAAGAAACACTCAGCTAGTTATAGGGCGAGTTAAAAAATTTAATGTACAGTATGTGATGCGGAATGTTGCAAAACTTTTTTTTTCTTCACTGCACTAACAAAAGAAACTTTAGACTACAGATGTGTTATAACCAGTGTGTTCACAGCAGGTCTCTGTGTCTCACACAGACATTATATTGAACTCAAAGCAGCCAGAAGCTTAGAACCTCAGAATTATATTAAAACTGATGCTGAGCTTGCAATTCCCCCTCCACCCTGGTCACTGTGCAACATACAAATCTTCAGTCCCTTCATTCCTGGAAAGACACTGAATAAACTCACCCATCAAGATTCACATCTGTTTTAACTTTTGTTGTGTTTACAGTGTTGGACTCTATGGACAATCTGCTGTCATTAGAGGAAAGCACATATATTACAAAACACTACTTGTTATCCATGTTGCAATAAGAAAAAAAAAACTGTATTCATGGAAAATGTTCTGTCATCGTCTTTTATTTACCGAAACAATACCATTTCTTCTGCTTTTACAGTCCTAACAAACTGTTGTTCCATATTTGGAGTTGTTTGGTTACTGTCATTTAATCTTGAAGGTAATTTACTTAAAGCATGGATCCTAAAGATCTCACAAAGAAGAGAGATTCGCTAATGTGGCAAAAACTGGCATACAGTAAGGTGTGAATTCAAGCACTCAATAAAGCGGAACTGAACTGTATCATAGCACTACAAACTCAAAATGCCATTGAATTCATTTTCACTATTCAAAGCAATCCCATTCATCCATCTAAGGGCCCTTTCACACGGGCTGTCCGTGTGCGGGCTCCGCTTTAGCTCAGCGGGGATCGCTCCGTTGATCCCCGCTGAGCAGGCAGATGACAGGTCTGTCTCCGCACACTGTGCAGGGACCGACCTGTCAGAGCGCCGCTCTCCCTATGGGGGATCGGATGACGATGGACATTAGAGTCCGTTGTCATCCCATCCGCCAGACGGATGGAAAATAGTGTTTTCCTCTGTCACACTTTGGCGGATCGGAGCGGGTCGGATGTCAGCGGACATGTCACCGCTGACATCCGTGGCTCCATAGAGGAGCATGGAGCACCCGTTCAGGTCCGCCTACAAAACTGACAGGCGGACCTGAACGGTCAGCCCGTGTAAAAGAGGCCTGTGTCTCTATGCTTCATTTTGTTGAGAAATTACTTTGAAAAATACTTCCCTAGCATTGCTATCTGTGGCCATTTTGAGTAAGGGCAGATGATTGATGTAGGATTTACTTCCTGGAATCCATCTGCCCTTAGTTTAGGCATGCACATACAAGAGGGTATGCTTAGCTGAGAAAACCCCTCCTCCACATGAAAAAGGAAAAAAATGCCCCTGAAGACTCCTGGGATGTATGATATCATTTTGGCCTATGCCAGAAATCAGGAAGCAACTAAGGAAATGTAAAAAAATAGTTTAAAAATACAATATACCTTCCTATCTATTTACCAATGCTAGCAGCATATGGATTACAAATAGTTAAAGTGATTGTAAAGCCGCCACAAACCTCCTCTTTTTGGTTCCCCCGCAAGCGCTCCTGCCCCCTCCCCTCTGTCCAGTGCCCCCATGGGAAGCCACTTTCCATAGGGGCACTCGTGCATGCTCGCACCCAAAGCCAGCGAGACCCGGGAAGTGAGGGGAGAGAAGAGCTGCAGTCGTGTACTCTGCTGGATTGAATGAGGGCCCCGGTGGGTAAAAAGGGGGGGGGGGGGTGAGGGGGGATGCTGACAACTAAACATTTTTTTACCTTAATGCAAGAATGCATTAAGGTAAAAAATGTTTAGGCTTTACAACCACTTTAATGTTAATTGAGAGAGTTTAGTTATGCTTTATGGAAAAAAAAATTGGATCTTAACTGTAAAAGAGTGGTTAGTTCGCTACTATAGTCTGACATATCTCTCAATGCATGAAAGCTATGGGGGAGGCAGCGGTAAAATGGACTGATTCATGCTTTTCTCAACACACAGTACAGTAAAATATCTACTCTCCGCCAACATCGGCATTCCCTCTAACTATTTCTAAAGAACTGCTAAAATGTATATCTAAACACATGTAACAGGTACTCACAGGACTTTCAGATAAGCAACAGGCGGTAAAACATACAGTAGATAACCAGGCAAAAACAAAAAAGGAAAGCAATGGTGGAAAATTGTAAAATAAAATGTAAAATAGTCCACTGGTGTCATTAAACAGTTGGAAAGCTCAATACAATGATATCTGGTTTATTGGAATACATACACTTTTGTTGTAAACTTTGGCAATTAATTTGCAATGTTAGGACTCCACTATTGACTTGTAAGCATTGGGAATCTTGCAAGCTGCTTTGGCTTTCAGCAGGTGCCCTTTATGAACACCTTTTTGCGATTCGGCACTGCGTCGCTTTAACTGACAATTGCGCGGTCGTGCGACGTGGCTCCCAAACAAAATTGACGGCTTTTTTCCCCCACAAATAGAGTTTTTTTTGGTGGTATTTGATCATCTCTGCGGTTTTTACTTTTTGCGCTATAAAAACAAATAGAGTGACAATTTTGAAAAAAAATTCAATATTTTTTACTTTTTGCTATAATAAATACCCCCAAAAAATATAAAAAAAAAAAACATTTTTTTCCTCAGTTTAGGTCGATACATATTTTTGGTAAAAAAAAAATCGCAAAAAGCGTTTATTGATTGGTTTGCGCAAAAGTTATAGCGTCTACAAAATAGGGGGCAGTTTTATGGCATTTTTATTAATATTTTTTTTTTACTAGTAATAGCGGCGATCAGCGATTTTTACCGTGACTGCAACATTATGGCGGACACATCGGACACTTTTAACACCATTTTGGGACCATTGTCATTTTTACAGCGCACAGTGCTATAAAAATGCACTGATTACTGTAAAAATGACACTGGCAGTGAAGGGGTTAACCTGTAGGGGCGCTGAAGGGGTTAAGTGTGACCTAGAGAGTGCTTCTAACTGTTAGGGGGCGTGGCTTGCCATGACACGTCACTGATCGCTGTTCCCGATGAAACACGGGGAGATGTTGTGTTTACACTAACATCTCCCCGTTCTTCAGCTCTGTGACCCGATCGCGGGACACCGGCGGACATCGAGTCCACGGGTCCTGCAGCTCGCAACAGGGTCGTGAGCGCGCCGACGGCAGCGCGCACGCGACCACACTACTCGCAAATGAAAAAGGACGTATTTATACGCCCATTTGCGCAGCCGTGCCATTCTGTCTACGTATATCCTTGTTCGGCGGTAGGGAAGCGGTTAAAGGGGAAGTCCAGCCTAAGCTCGTTTGGCTGGACTTCTCCTCTGGGTCACAGGAGTGCAATTAGTTTTGCACTTGTTTTGTATTCGTTTTGACGTCACTAGAATCAGTCCAGGCACCACGTCATCATGACAATAGAATCTGGATCTGCAATGGTGCTGATGCTGGTCTCAGCCTATCAGCAAGCCGCTGAGAGACTAAGACGGCCACTCCCCGCCCCTCCACAGCTCAGCACTCCAGTTAGCGTGGAAGAGCAAAGAGGAGAGCTGCTGATTCACAGTCAGCATCTCTCATCACGGGGAGCTGTGAGAACCAAGCCATCAGCGATGTTTGATTGCTCCGTTCTCAGTGAAGAGGCGGCGTGGGACAGATGCAGCATCAGACCAATGCTGCATCCACCTAGGTAAGTATAATGGGGGGGGGGGGGGGGGAATGAAGCGAAAGACAATCCAAAATATTCCCCAAACTATCATGCACAATTTATGGTTTTCACCATGTTCCTTTTAGACCTTTGCTGTTGCCACTGGAGTAAACCTATTCTCACACAATAACAATGGCCATTCACTAGTGAAGGTGAGCTGAAATTCAACATAGGCACATGCTTGAAGGGCTGTAGCACATGAAAGTTGTAAAAATGGTTAAAACTGAAGTTTATTTAGCTAATTTGTCTTCCCTGGTTCTCCCACCCCCACTCCCATCAATATGCAAATTCAATTTTTTAATAAAACCTTTCTATTATCATTACTTTGTTTTACATCCAATGACATCATCATCACTGGGTTCATGTGCTTCTCTATGCAAAGTAGGCAGATCATGGTTGGCAGGAAGGCCCAGATGTGTATAGCTTTCTGAAAACATTACAGCTCCCTGACTCAGTACTTCTCTCTCAAGAGCCCTCAGCCCTGATGCAAGCAGTGGGTTGGCTCTTTAGAGGTGTCATATAAATGTCAAAACCACTTAATGTGTGAATGTCAGTGGGAATTCCTATGGAGACTGCATTTGCAAGCAGACAGTCATAGATAAAGCTCACATGTAATGCTGAGCCTCCATGATTAATATAACTGAAATACAAATGACTGAAATTGGAGGACCATGGACTGTAATGCCGCGTACGCACGGTCTGACTTTTGACCGGGCAAAACTCAGTCGGAATTTCCGACGGGAAAAATAGAGAACCTGCTCTCTATCTAAGTCCGTCGAAAATTCCAACGAGAAAAGTCCGATGGGGCATACACAGGGTCGGAAAATCCGATGAAAAGCTCCCATCTGACTTTTTCCATCGGAAATTCCGACCGTGTGTACAAGGCATAAGGCTGAGGAGAAAAGGGCAAGATGATGCATGATGCTGGACATCCTCCAGCCAGGAAATGAGGTGTGCTCTGACTTGTTACTGCTTCTATCGCACACTGTTAGAAGCTCACCATGTGTAG
The DNA here is from genome assembly GCA_029206835.1 of Rana muscosa. Lineage (NCBI taxonomy): Eukaryota > Metazoa > Chordata > Amphibia > Anura > Ranidae > Rana > Rana muscosa. Next base: position 202,164,957 of record CM055123.1, read on the forward strand.
TGATATCAGAGTAAACAATTTCAGTATAAGAGGGGAGCTTGTACAACTGTGAAAGACTGAAGGTAGGGCTGTAATTCATCTTTTAAAGTGTATCTACAGGCTGAAGGTTGCATCCCATGCATTATTTGCTGGGATAATGAAGCAACTACAGGGTCTAGTTGTTGAAACTGAAGTGCATATGCAGTGCCTTGAAAAAGTATTCACACCCCTTGAAATTTCAACATTTTATCATGTTAGAACCAAGAACATAAATGGATTTTATGTGTTAGACCAACACAAAGTGGCACATAATTGTGAAGTGGAAGGAAAATGATAAATGGTTTCCCCAAATTTTTATAAATAAATATCTAAAAAGTGTGGCATGTATTTGTATTCAGTACCCTTTACTCTGATACCCCTAACTAAAATTTAGTGGAACCAATTGCCTTCAGGAGTCACCTAATTAGTAAATAGAGTCCACCTGTGCGTAATTTATTCTCAGTATAAATACAGCTGTTCTGTGAAGCCCTCAGAGGTTTGTTAGAGAACCTTAGTGAACAAACAGCATTATGAAGGCCAAGGAACACACCAGACAGGTCAGAGATAAAGCTGTGGAGAACTTTAGAAGGTTAAGTTATAAAAAAAAATATCCCAAGCTTTGAATATCTCAAGAAACACTGTTCAATCCATCATTTGAAAATGGAGAGTATGGCACAACAGCAAAACTACCAAGACATGGCCATCCACCTAAACTAAGAGGCCGGGCAAGGAGAGCATTCATCAGAGAAGCAGTCAAGAGGCCCATGGTAACTCTGGAGGAGCTGCAGAGATCCGCAGCTCAGGTGGGAGAATCTGTCCACGGGACAACTATTAGTCATGCACTCCACAAATCTGGCCTTTATGTTAGAGTGGTAAGAAGAAAGCCACTGCTGAAAGAAAGTCATAAGAAGTCCCTTTTGCAGTTTGCAAGAAGCCATGTGGGGGATACAGAAAACATGCTCTGGACAGATGGGACCAAAATTGAACTTTCTGGCCTAAAAGCAAAACACTATGTATGGCGGAAAACTAACACTGTACACCATCCCCACCGTGAAACATGGTGGTGGCAGCATCATGTTGTGGGGATGCTTTTCTTCAGCAGGGACAGGGAAGCTGGTCAGAGTTGATGTGAAGATTGATGGAGCCAAATACATGGCAATTTTAGAAGAAAACCCGTTAGAGTCTGCAAAACTTATTATCCCACATTTTCTGAGATAGACAGGAAGGAATTAGATAAGCCTATTACATTGGAAGAAATCCAACTGATAGTAAAAGGGATGGCGGGACAAAAATCCCCGGGGCCAGACGGCCTTCCGGCTGAGACTTACCGATACTTTGGTAAGGAGCTGCTTCCAGAACTTATGAGAGTTCTAAACTGGTCCACGATGAAGGGAGAACTTCCCCCATCTATGATAGAATCGACTATAATAGTAATTCACAAAGAGGGAAAAGATCCACTTTGTGAATTACTCATCTAGCCCCATATCCTTATTAAATTCGGATATAAAAATATTGTCGAAAGTCCTGGCAGCTAGATTAAACAAAGTAATAGAGAAACTTGTCCATCCAGACCCATAAGACGAGTATATCTTAATCTCCAGATTCCAACAGACGAAGAAGGAAGGAGGGCAATTGTGTCATTAGATGCCGCTAAAGCTTTTGACACCCTTGAATGGCAATATCTACGGAGAGTCCTAGAAAAATTTCAAATTGGCCCGATATTTACGAACTGAGTAAAGTTGCTATATAAAACACCAGTAGCGAAAGTAAAAGTAAACAACGCTCAATCTGATCGGTTTCGATTTCAAAGGGGAATGAGACAGGGGTGCCCGTTGTCCCCCCTTCTCTTTGCCCTCACAATCGAACCTTTAGCAATAGCTCTTAGAACGGATCCTGAGATAAGAGGGTTCAAAAGGGGTGAGATAAAAGAGAAAGTGGTACTGTACGCGGATGACTTTCTCCTGCTTCTAGGAGATACGCAGAACTCTCTCAGGGAAGCTATGGAAGAAATTAAAGTCATTGGTCAAATTGTGGGGATGCCGCAGCTCCTTTATGTCTTACAAAATTCCCCAGTATGGATATATAAAAAGTGGTTCAAAAAGATAGATACCACCTTCAGGGAACTAATTTGGAAAAAAGGGGTGGCAAGAATTTGATTAAATACTCTTCAAGGAGGTGTGGCATTACCACACCCGTTCAGTTATTTCCTTGAAGCACAGCTCCAATATATGAAGGGATGCAACACGGAAGGGGGGAAAATAAGTAGGAGGTTACTCCTACATAATACCATAACACAGTTCCCTAGTAGAAACTATGGAGGCAGGATCCTTCCCTCGGGAACTACCTACTTTAGCCCTTATGATGAGAGTATGGAAGGCAGCAAGGGCAGCACTGGGAAATAATTGGCTAACAGAGTATACAACCCTGTGGGAAAATAATAATATTGGGGACAGTCAGGGAATGGGAGAGTCAAGGTATAAAGAACTTCATCCAGTTGTATCAAGATGGTATATTAAAAACCTTTCAGGCACTAAGAGAACAATATGCTTTACCAAATACATAATTTTATAGATACCTGCAGATCAGGCATGCTCTTGCAGACCAGTACAAAGGAACGGTAATAGAATGGAGTAAGATCCCACTGCTCCAGGAAATTATCAATACAAGAACATCAAAGGGGCTAATATCAAAAGTTTACCCTAGGATATACAAGGGGAGCCTGAGAGGAATACAAGGCCCGATACACAAGAAGAAGTGAGAAAGAGATGTTGGTAACATAACTGAGAAACAGTGGGAAAGAATCCTGGAATTTGCCCCATCGGTCTCATTATCCCCCTCCCAGAGGATGTCTCATCTGTTTTTATTAAATAGAGCCTACTATACCCCGAACAAGCTTTTCCGGTTTGGTTGTAGATCAGATGCCAGCTGCCCTAGATGTGGAAGAAACGAAGGGGATATGATCAACATGTTTTGGAGATGACCGAAACTATTTCGGTATTTCAAGGGAGGTAGTGGGAATTATTGAGCAGATTTTTTAAGTTAATTTAGAACTGGAACCAATACAATGTGTACTGCGCTGGGCAGAGGGAGAAGGTAAAATCGGTAACAACCAGCTCGCAATTTTGAGATGCCTATTTCAGGCAAGGAGGCTGATCGCACAGAGATGGCAAACAGCTCTCCCACCATCCAGTAAAGAATGGGAACAAAGCATGAATACAATAATACTGAAGGAAAGCGTTACATATATCAGACAGGGTGCTCTTAAAAGATTTGACAAAATCTGGAGACAGTGGTGGGAGAAAAGTAATATCCAAATCTAATGAATAGTTAGGGAAGAAGGGAAGAGATGATTCAAAGAAATGGAGGTTAAGCGGGAATGATAGAGGAATGGAAGTAGATTGATGTGAGAGTAGGATAAATGTGTTTGACAGGGGGGGGGGGGCATAGTTGGAGGGAAGACAAGGAAACGATTGCCGCAAGGAATAGTCTAATTATAAGAAATGGGAACTACTTATGGTTTTTAAGATATATTATGACTATTGTATTTGTATGCTCCAGGGGAGGGAGGGAAGGGTAATGTGAATGTGCAGATGTATAATGGAAAATGGAATTATAAAGATATGAAGTTAAAAAAAAAAGAGTCTGCAAAAGACTTGAGACTGGGGCGGAGGTTCCAGCAGGACCACGGGCCTAAACATACAGCCAGAGCTATAATGGAATGGTTTAGATCAAAGCATATTCATGTGTTAGAATGGCCCAGTCAAAGTCCAGACCTAAATCCAATTGAGATTCTGTGGCAAGATTTCAAAATTGCTGTTCACAGACACTCTCCATCCAATCTGACAGAGCTTGAGCTTTTTTGCAAAGAAGAACGGGCAAAAATCTCACTCTCTAGATGTGCAAATCTGGTAGAGACATACCCAAAAAGACTTGCAGCTGTCATTGCAGCGAAAGGTGGTTCTACAAAGTATTGACTCAGGGGGGCTGAATACAAATGCACGTCACACTTTTCACTAGGGGTGCAACGGATCAAAAAACTCATGGATCGGATCGATCCTCGGATCAGGGGTCACGGATCGGATCATTTTCGGATCTGCAAAAAAAAAAAAAAAAAAACACAAATCTTGTTACCCCCACCGGAGTTTTCGATTTCAGTTATTTTCAACACAAAAACTGAGCTTATATGCTTAAATGCAGTATTTGGAAATCCAACAGACTGTTTACATGTTACATTTTAAAAGCAGCAGCAAACCTGCTGACGTTACATGGTTGTTAATGTGACAGAACACCTTTGATTTTCACATTTAACATTTAGTTAAATGTGAAAATCAGGTGTTCTGTCACATTAGCAAGCATGTAAGGTCAGCAGGTTTGCTGCTGCTTTTAAAATTTAACATGTAAACAGTCTGTTGGATTTCCAAATAATGTATTTAAGCATATAAACTCCATTTTGTGTTGAAAATAACTGTGAAATTTAAAACTCTGTTGGGTGTAACAAGATGTCCGCTTGGCCCCTTCTTACTATCATTACTGTGCAGGAGTGTGAGTGGAGCAAGATGGCGGCGACGAAACGTCATTACAACGGCCCCTGCCGGGTGTACCAAGATGGCCGCAGCTCCGGAGCTAGGCTGAAGCCGCGGCCTTTCCTATGGCCGAGGCTCCGGAGCGATCCGCGGATCGTGTGGTGATCCGATCCGAACAGGGTGACCCAATCGGATCAAGGATCACCACCGATCCAATGCACCACTACTTTTCACATATTTATTTGTAAAAAAATTGGAAAACCATTTATCATTTTCCTTCCACTTTACAATTATGTGCCACTTTGTGTTGGTCTATCACATAAAATCCCAATATACAGATGAAACTCGAAAAATTTGAATATCGTGCAAAAGTTCATTTATTTCACAAATGCAACTTAAAAGGTGAAACTAATATATGAGATAGTTCAAGCCGTGATTTTGTCATAATTGTGATGAATATGGCTTACAGTTAATGAAAACTCCAAATCCACAATCTCAGAAAATTTGAATATTGTGAAAAGGTGCAATATTCTAGGCTCAAAGTGTTCCACTCTAATCAGATAATTAAGCCATAAACACCTGCAAAGGGTTTCTGAGCCTTTAAATGGTCTCTTAGTCTGGTTCAGAAGGAATCACAATCATGGGAAAGACTGCTGACCTGACAGTTGTGCAGAAAACCATCATTGACACCCTCCATAAGGAGGGAAAGCCTCAAAAGGTAATTGCAAAAGAAGTTGGATGTTCCCAAAGTGCTGTATCAAAGCACAAGTTATTTGGAAGGGAAAAGTGTGGATAAAAAGGTGCACAAGCAGCAGGGATGACCACAGCCTGGAGAGGATTGTCAGGAAAAGGCCATTCAAAAGTGTTGGGGACTTTCACAAGGAGTGGACTGAGGCTGGAGTCAGTGCATCAAGAGCCACCACACACAGACGGATCATGGACATGGGCTTCAAATGTTGTATTCCTCTTGTCAAGCCACTCCTGAACAACAAACAATGTCAGAAGCGCCTTACCTGGGCTAAAGAAAAACAGACCTGGTCTGTTGCTCAGTGGTCCAAAGTCCTCTTTTCTGATGAAAGCATTTCATTTGGGAACCAAGGACCCAGAGTATGCAGAGGCAAACACTGCAAGATGCTTGAAGTCCAGTGTGAAGTTTCCAGTCTGTGATGATTTGGGGAGCCATGTCATCTGCTGGTGTTGGTCCGCTGTGCTTCATTAAGTCCAGGGTCAACGCAGCCGTCTATCAGGAGATTTTGGAGCACTTCATGCTTTCTTCAGCAGACAAGCTCTATGGGGATGCTGACTTCATTTTCCAGCAGGAATTGGCACCTGCCCACACTGCCAAAAGAACCAAAATCTGGTTCAATGACCGTGGGATTACTGTGCTTGATTGGCCAGCAAACTCATCTGACCTGGACCCCATAGAGAATCTATGGGGCATTGCCAAGAGAAAGATGAGAGACATGAAACCGAACAATGCAGAAGAGCTGAAGGCCGCTATTGAAGCATACTGGTCTTCCATAACACCTCAGCAGTGCCACAGGCTGATAGCTTCCATGCCCCGCCGCATTGAGGCAGTAATTGCTGCAAAAGGGGCCCAAACCAAGTACTGAGTACATATGCATGCTTATACTTTTCAGAGGTCCCATATTGTTCTATGTACAATCCTTGTTTTATTGATTGCATGTAATATTCTAATTTCTTTGAGATTGTGGATTTGGGGTTTTCATGAGCTGTAAGCCATAATTATCACAATTATGACAAATCATGGCTTGAACTATCTTGCTTTGCATGTAATGAGTCTATCTCATATATATTGGTTTCACCTTTTAAGTTGCATTAGTAAAAAAATAAATGAACTTTTCCACGAAATTCGAATTTTTCAGTTTTTCCTGTAATACATTTATGTTTTTGGTATTAACATGACATAATGTGGAAATTTCAAGGCACTGTATCTTGCCCACTGGAGATGAAAGGTCACTCAGGCAGGCATACTTCACTCAAATGACAAAGTATTGATATGCTTAATCCCATAGCATTTATTTATGATATAAGTCTAATGTAATCTCCACAACAGCACTTGGTCTAGAAAACTGGATGGAGACATGGAGATAACCTGGCTGTAATGGTTAACTGCAGTAGAGAAAAGACAGGCTTCAAGGCATGCTTTTCTGTCTGCTAGAGTTTTAAAAATCTCAAAACTGGATGGACAGAAATACAAATCCTTAGACCCCTTCCCCACTAGTGCAACTTCAAAGTCGCGCGATTTTGCCGCGATTCGCGGCCGCAATTTCAGGGAATGCCTGTGTAAGTGGCATCAAAATCGGACAAAAGTAGTGCAGGGACTACTTTGAAGTCGGAATGACTTGAAGTCGTACTAATATGAATGGTTGTCATTGAAAATCATGGGAAACGACTTGTCATGCTACTCTGCCATCACAAATCGTGGGACAAGTCGTACAAGTGTGAAAGGGGCCTTAGGCAGATAAAAAAGCATCCATATATGTTTCACCTGTGAACATGGCTGTTTGTCTAAAACTCAGCTGTAAAGCAAAGGTACTTCCAAGTCCAAACTGCTAGCGATTCTTCATATCCAGTAATAGGGATATCCATACTTACAGTGCATAGCTAATGTACAGGGAAAATTGATGGAGATTCTGAGATTATTTCCAATTGTTCAGATCTTTCTGTGCATAACATTGTTCATAAGTAGGTGAAAGAGATACACACAATAGGCCGTGACCAATAGCAATATATCTGGAAGATGAAATGTGATTGGTTCCCAAGGATTTGTATCCCCCTGTGCACAGTAGCCATTATAAGGAGACATAAAGCCACACATCCGTTTTTCATTATCTATAGATGCCTGTTAAAAGAGCTTTGGATAGGAAAAGAAATGCATGGCAATGTATTAAGTAAATCAAGTGCACCTCTAAAATATGCTTCAGCCCAAGCCCAGACGTGTCAGTTCAGCCTGATACTGAAAATTTAAATGTGAATGATTTCAAAGGCCATTGAGCTTTACAATCATTGGCTTGCTGCAAATGGTTTACAGTAAGAAATACATAGAGAATAGATGAGCTTTGCACCTGGAGATAAATACGAAGACTCAGAGGAACTCAGTTTTCAACTAAGGGAGATAACCCCCTGATGAGATGAAGAAGCACATGCCATTACCACGAGCTCTGCGAGGGATGGGAATGTTTACTATAGATATGTTTGTGTTTTCCTGATAGACTGTGTTTTGGGATATCCCTCTGTGCTACTTTTGCTTGCAAAAAGGAAATCTGAATAGCAAACCAACTACATGTATAACCCGTAACAGTTCTGAAGAGATGCCACTCATTTTTTTTTTTAAATTGGAATAATAGCAGCGCACTATGTTGCTGTACCTGAGTGATATAACATTAAAAAATTAACAATGGGTTGCACACATTTTGGCGTGCGAGCATCTTTTCTCTAATTAAAAAACACACACACATATGAAACAGTTCTAAGCAGTGGCCGTTTCTAGTTGCTACATTTGTGAATCTAAATGTTCCACTGCCTAGGAGTTCACTGTACACAGAAGAAATACTGCGTTTCAAGCTATCTTTTGTTTCTTTTAAAGGCCCAAAATGTTTTAGAGCACAACAATCCTTCTAAGCATAGCATTCAAAAATGAAAAACAGAAAATAGTCAATGACTATTTAAAGTGCAGACAGCCTGCAGTTCACTTTAAGATCTTGCATATTTCTCAACTGCAGCCCTGAGCCGCACACTCGAGGTCGCCAATTCCTTTACTTTTTTGCTTTTTCCTGTGCCAGGTGGTGTGCTTGTTTTCCAGGAGGACCAGTAATGTCTGGGTCATTAAAGTGAATCTGTGGCAAGACTATGCACACCAAAGTATTTACATATTTTGAACAAGCAGTGAAAACACTTCAATGCAAGCTTTCAATTACCTTTGTGTCTATAGGCATTGTGGGAAATTAATTTTCAAAGTTCATAATAGAATGACTGACATTTCAGAATTTTGGTAGAGTAGAGTAGATCTTGGTAGACTCCCAGTCCTTTATGTAATATTATGTATGCAGGGGTCCTTTCTTACAGGTGGTTCAATCAGATCCACCTGTCAGTTTTTCAGCTGGATCGGACTAAAAGATCAACGTCAGTTTATAAGCAGGGGATGTAAAGGGGAGTGTGTTTACATGCAAGCGACTTGCTGTCTGTATAGTGAACACAGGGGACCGCCTGAATAGTACCTGCACTATTCAGATAATGTCTTGTGTTTTTCCAACAAATAAAAATATGTTCTCTGATTAGATGAGCAGGAGGCAGATGGCATCAAGGTCTCCACCTCATCCAATCAAGAAAAGCCTTGTATAATTTTAAAAAATACAAGACATTCTCTGACTGGTAAGGTGCTGATTGTGCAACCCCCTGTGTTCAGACAGTAAGTCGCTCGGGCTGCACCAGGAAGAGACCAGTGCTGACTGTATGTAGCACCAGCTACTATTATGAGTTTCTGTATTCCCACGAACCTTCCAGATGTTAGATATGAACAATTAGATGTAACCAAGCTTTAAAAGCACAGGTCAATTATTGGGTAACATTCAAAAAAGAGAAGTGGAAAACATACACTTCAAAAGAACTGAAGTGTAGGTTAACGTATCCCATATTAACCAATTTCAGGGATATACATAGCTTGTTTTGTATTTCAGTTGCATCACTCAGCCCTGTTTGATTTCTGGCTCCAGACTTTGAACTTGAACCTTGTCTACCTAGCTTGGACTTAAGTTTGAGGCTTGGTTCACACCTATGCGAATTGAATGCGCGTTTTCCCCGCATCCAGTTCTCATAGCAGGAGAGTGTGACTGGCTGTCCATGGAGCCGGTTCACATATCTCTGCAACGGGTCCGATGCGGTGTGCCGGAAAAACGTGTGCCTTTTTTGGTGTGTTTCAGGTTCGATTTCAGCCCAAGATTCGGGCTGAAATCAGACCTGAAACGGAGAACCAGCACGCACCGGACCCCTGCTGTGCGACAGATGCGGCGACGGTGTGAGCCGAGCCTTAATCTACTCTACCCCGGAGGACAGAGATTTTTGTGCTGTGTTTGATTATATTCTGGATTTAAACTGTCAGTGGGTTCTCTAATGTTGCTTTGAACTTTACTTTAGATACAGTTTGGTAATGGATGGGTATCTTGCTTTATTTGGCTTGTGCAGTGTTATGAATATTTTGTCTTTTATTTTAATAACTGAGGTTCCTGTCAGACAGGAAGCCATGGTCCACTGGACAGCATCCCAGTGGTTGGAAGCCACTGTCTTATAGAGCTCAGAGGGGAGGGGGCAGTCAAGCTACGCAAGGCCACATGTACAAATACTGTGCAAATTTTTTTAGGCAGGTGTGAAAAAATTTAAAATGTAAATTGAGAATGCGTTCAGAAATAGAAGTGTTAATAATTTGTTTTTATCAATTAACAAAATGGAAAGTAAATTAACAGAAGAGGCGGGGCGTGGCCAAGATGGCGGACTGACCGGACGTGTTTCCTGAGCTCTCCTGGAGTGTGATCCGTCTAACTCCCTGTATCAGCTAGCTGAGCTTGTTTGCGGAGGTCTGAATGCCTTCTAAGGGCTCAGGGAGTCAGAAGAAGGGGAAAAGGATAAAGTTCCCGCTGTGTCCGCCGGAGGAGGTCTCCCCGCGGCCCTGCTCCCTACCTTCTCCTGCGCGCCCGTGCAATATGGCGTCGCAGACGGACCACGAGGCGGACCCTGCTCCGGCTCCCCCTGGCATTCCGGAGGTGATGGCCGCAATCAATATATGCCAAACGGCTCTTACCGCCAGCATCGAGAGGGTGCAGATGGATGTGGGCCTCATCCGACAAGACTTTGATAAAATCCGGACCCGAGTGTCGGAGACCGAGCGCCGGGTGGGGGAGGTGGAGGACGCGGTTGCGGGACACGATGCTTCGATCCGGGCCCTGCAATCCAAGGTTAGGGCCCTCGAATACCGCGCAGAGGACGATGAGAACCGGAGCCGTAGGAATAACCTCCGGATCGTTGGCCTCCCGGAGGGGGTGGAGGGCCGCGCTCCTGCACGCTTCACTGAAGACCTTCTCCGCTCCCTGCTGCCGGCGGCCCAGCTTTCCCCATACTTTGCGGTTGAGAGGGCACATCACATCCCTCCTAGACCTGGACCTGAAGGGGCCCCCCCTCGCACCTTTATCCTGAAGTTGCTGAACTTCCGTGATCGGGATGAGCTGCTCCGGGCCTCCCGAGCGGCTGGGGACCTGGCCTACAGAAACGTGAAGCTCCTGATGTTTCCTGACTACACCGTGGAGACCCAGCGACAACGCCGTTCTTTTGATGTGGTTAAGGCGGCCCTGAGACGCAAGGGTATTAAATATAGTATCCTTTTCCCGGCCAAGCTCCGCGTGGTAGACGGCGAGACGATCCGATTTTTTACGACACCTAAAGATGCCTCGGCCTGGGTGGAGGGCCTTCCTCCATAGGTGGATTTCCGTGCTGCTGGCTCCCAGGAGGATGGGAGACCTAAACGAATTCTGCGGACCGGGTAAGGAGTGAGTGTTTGATCCTGGTCCCCTGCGGCTGCTATCCCGCTACTACAGCCCTCTGAAAGCCTTATGCGGAGCTGCGGGATACACATTGACTGCCTATACGGTACCCTTGCTCACTTCTGGCCCGGGTTTAAATGTTGCCTTAGGGCCCCTGTTTGATTCCATTTTTTACTAACTGAAACTACGAGCCTCCTGTTTGCTGCTGATGATTAAAGATACCAGACTTTTGCAACGGACTCTTAAGAATGTGCCCCTGCCTGGTCAGGAGAATGTTAATGATTCCATCCGTTACTGCATCCCTCCAGAGACGCTGGGAAAAGACTTGTGCTGCCTGCTCTCCCTGATCTCACGATCACTGGAGAGGCTGTACGGTTCCGTACTGGCTACAGGACCCCAACTTTAAGTATTAGTTCTTAACCTATGGGTTTTTTGGGATACAAATGCTCCTCATTGTTCAGGGGTGCATGGGGTGGGGGGAGGGGGGGTGGCGGCTGCCGCTGGGGTTTGGCTGGGTTTGTTTTTTATTACTCATACAGTTAGGGTTGGTCTTTTGTCTAAAAAGCTCACTAGTTTGTGGTTACTTCTTTGGTATGACACTGTGCTACGATTGCTGCACTCTCCGGACCTGATGGACCCGGGATTGGATAATTCCCTCCCCGGGTGCAGCGTCTCCGACAGAGTCCTTGATACTACTGAGTTTACTGTCATTCCTCGTGCCCCTCATGGCTAAGTGCATGGTGGTATCGTGGAATGTGAGGGGACTTAATTCTGCGGTCAAGCGCTCTTTGGTACTTAACTATCTGAAGAAATTGCATCCCCAGGTGTGTATACTCCAGGAGACACACCTGATAGGATCTAGAGTCCTGAGTTTGAAGCGGGCATGGGTCGGCGCACACTATCATGCACCCTACTCTAACTACGCCAGAGGCGTTAGTATCCTGGTGCACAGATCCCTGCCCTTTCGGCTCTTGGATGTGAAATTGGATTGGGGGGGCAGATACGTGATTCTGCACGCTCTGATCTCGGACATTCCCTTTGTGTTGGTGGGGGTGTATTTGCCCCCCCCCCGGCCGACCTTGATGTTTTACATACACTTATGCAACTGATTACGTCATATAATGTTGACAATGTACTAATCATTGGTGACTTTAATCTGGTCCCGTTTAGAGATCTGGACAGACTTCACGCCTCTGGTCCCCAGCAACACGGCCTTGCTAATTGGGCGTCCACCTTTCATATGACGGATGTGTGGAGGCATTTACATCCCTCTACTAGAGAATACACCTGTCTCTCTAGCACCTATCGGACCATGTCCCGCATTGACCTGGCATTTGCCTCCTCCGCTCTTCTGCGGAGGGTGGTCAGTGCTGAGATCCTCTCGAGGGGTATCTCAGATCATGCTCCGCTGGCTGTCACTATCCGACTCTCTCAGGTGGAGGGCGTGAGGTTGTGGAGGCTGTCCAGGTACTGGATTATGGACCCTGAGATACAGGAGGAGATGCCGGAGGCACTTTGTACATTCTGGATGAATAATGCTGGCACAGTTAACCCCCCTGTAGAATGGGATGCTTTTAAAACCTGGCTCAGGGGAGACTATATGGCTCGGATTGTGGTGCGTAAGCGGGAGTCTATGCAGTCTCTGAGAGATCTCGAGGACCAGGCTAGGTTGCGTGAGGCGGCCTATGCTCGTTCACCTGACTCGGCGCACTATGTGCCCTGGCAAGATAGCCTGAGGAACTTGTCCCTACTTAGAATAGACCTCACCAAAAAGTCCATGCTTGAGAGTTCCCAGAGAGTCTTTGAATATGGGGATAAGAATGGTCGGTTGCTGGCTTGGCTCGCCAGGGGGCAGCAGGCTGTGACCCATGTGGGTAGTTTGAGAGCGCAGGACGGTGGCTTGTTGACATCTCCTGCGGACATTGGTGCCAGATTCCTTGAATATTACCGGGCCTTGTATTCCTCTAGAGTCAGTTATGACTACTCTGAGCTTCTCCGCTACCTGGATCGCGTATCGCTCCCCTCTTTAGATGAAGAGAAGGCTGCGCAGCTGGACGCGGATATTTCCCTGGAGGAGGTGCAGGCGGCCCTGCATTCCATGCAGTCCGGGAAGACTCCCGGGCCGGATGGGATTCCAATCGAGTTCTATGCAACGTACGAGGAGCTTTTGGCTCCCAGATTTACTTCGATGCTGCAGCAATTCTATACCCTTGGTTCCCTCCCGGATTCTATGTCTGACGCTATGGTGGTGTTGGTGCCCAAGCCTGGTAAGGACCCAGAAGAGTGTTCCTCCTATAGGCCTATCTCCTTAATAAATGCTGACGCCAAACTCCTCGCAAAAATTTTGGCCATTAGACTTGGCAAGGTGATCGAGGACCTCATACACATTGATCAGACTGGGTTTATGCCGGGTAAGGGCACCGACATCAATATCCGTCGACTGTTCTTGAACCTGGCCACGTCCCATGACAACGGGGGTACTAGAGTCATAGCCTCCCTAGATGCCGAAAAGGCTTTTGATTCCGTCGAGTGGGAATACCTCTGGGTGGTGCTGAGGCGGTTCGGTATCGGGCCTAGATTTCTACAGTGGTTAGGTATGCTTTACAATTCCCCAAGAGCTAGGATCAGGGTGAATGATTTCCTGTCGGATTACTTTCTCCTCCAGAGGGGGACTCGGCAGGGTTGTCCCCTGTCTCCCAGTCTATTTGCTCTGGCTCTGGAACCCTTAGCAGTCCTGGTCAGGGACTCGGATCGGATAATTGGACTTAGGGTCGGCCCTCTGGAGGAGAAAATATCGCTCTATGCGGATGACACCCTTCTATATCTACAGGATGCTGACTCCTCGCTAGCTGCGGCCCTTGAGACCTTAGATGAATTTGGTAAGTATTCAGGGATACGTATTAATTGGACTAAATCTGTCCTGTTCCCCCTAGATGTTGCGGCGGGTGGCACGGCTCCACAGACCGCACTACAGTGGGTTGAGGTTTTCACTTATTTGGGCATTAAGGTCTCTAGGGACCTCAACTCCTTCATCCGCCTCAATCTGCTACCAGTGGTTACCCGCCTCAAAGACCACTGTTCCCGCTGGGCCAATCTACCACTCAACCTCTTGGGACGTATTAATGTTCTGAAGATGATGTACTTACCTAGGTTTAATTATATCTTTCGGAACTGTCCGGTGTGGATCTCCCCTTCCCTTTTTAAGGAACATGACGGTTGCATTGGTTCTTTTCTGTGGCAAGGCTCCTCTCCCCGCATGGCTAGAGCGACCCTTCAGCTGCCCGTCAGCTGTGGGGGTTTGGCCCTTCCAAATCTGAGGGTGTACTACTGGGCGGCTGTATTGGTCACCGTGCGATGGTGGTTCGAGCAGTCCAGGACCAATGCGGCTGTCTGTTTGGAGGCAGCGATAGCGGGTTCTCTTACGGAACTTAGTAACCTGGTCTACAGGGGTGCCTCGGCGTACCCCTCCTTACCTGCTCCGTCTAGGACTACGTTGCGTGTGTGGGGGGTGGCTAGGCGTCGTTTCTTATCCCCCAACCAATGGTCCCCCTTCACCCCGTTGTGGGGGAATCCTTGCCTGGCACATTTCCGGTCCATTCCGGATCCGCAGTTGTGGGCCCGGTGTGGTATTAAGTTGATAGGGGATATTGTCTCCAATGGGTCCCTGCTCCCCTTCAGGGTTCTGTCTGACCGGTTTGACTTGCCGCCCTGGATGCTGTTTCGCTACTATCAATTGCGGCATGCATTTCAGGCTCAGTTTCCGACGCCTCCTAGCCTTAGGGCGGATGCAGTGGAGGATTTGCTGGCCCAGGGCTCCCTTGCTAAGCCCCTCTCTGAGCTGTATCTCACGATTATCCGAAAGGTCTCTCCGGCGATGGACTCACTGTGGGGGAAGTGGGTGGGAGATATACCGTCCCTGGACAGGGAATCATGGGAGGAATGTTTTGAGAATAGCTACAAGCTGGTGATATCCTCTAGGGACAAGTTAATACAGACCAAGTTTCTACATAGAGTGCATTTTACTCCTCGGAGGCTGCATAGTATCTTTCCGCAACGCTCTCCGTATTGCCCGAGATGCCGTTCGGCTTCTGGTACATTTATTCATATGTTCTGGTCCTGTCCCAGACTTGCGGAATATTGGTCCGCCGTTTTTGAGTTCATTAATATACGTCTTCACTTGGATCTTCCAGTGTCTGTAGAGTTAGCTCTACTGGGGATACAGGATGATGAACAGAGACCTCGCTGCACTAAACTCCTGCTTTCAATGTTGCTCTTCTATGCCAAAAAATTTATTTTGCTTAAATGGACCTCCAGGGCGCCTCCTACAGTGGGAGCATGGATGGACCTGGTTGATACTGTGTTGCCTTTATACAAACTTACATATATCAATAGAGGGTGTCCTATGAAGTATGATCGTGTGTGGGGCCCGTGGACCAACCCAGTTTAACATTTATCTCCCTGGTATGCACCCTGCTTGGGTCGGTGCGCTCCCCTCCCCCCCTTCTTTCCCCCCCCCTCTCTGTCCCCCTCCTCCCTTCCCTGCCCTCTCTTTTCCTCTTCCCCCTCCCTCCCCTGTCTCCCTGCCCCCCCCCTCCGACCCCCCCCCCCTTCTTTCCCACTCTCCTCCTCCCTACATCCTCTCAACCTCTCAAATTGGATATTGGTAATTCCTCTTCAGTATGATTCCTTTTTTTTTTTTTTTTTTTTTTTTACACACAGCTGTATTATTTGATTTAGTGTACCTTTAGCCTGTCTCAGATGTTTGGGTACGGTATTTTATACTCCTTGTTTATTCAGATGTTCTCCTCTTTTCCCCCTTTTTTTTTTTTTTTTTTGAATAACTGTACCTTGTCATGTACCATTGATTCATCAATAAAGACCAACCTTGTTGTTAAAAAAATTAACAGAAGAGAAATCCAAATCAAATCAATATTTGGTGTGACCACCCTTTACTTTCAAACCAGCATCTAATCTTTTAGATGCACTTGCACACAGTTTTGAATTAACTCAGCAGGTAGGTTGTTCCAAACATCTCGGGAGATCTAACCACAGATCATCTTGTCGATGTAGACTGCCTCAAATCCTTCTGTTTCTTTATGTAATCCAAGACAGACGCAATGATGTTGAGATCAGGGCTCTGTTGGGGCCAAACCATCACTTCCAAGACTCCTTGTTCTTCTTTACACTGAAGTTATTTCCTAATGACATTGGCTGTATGTTTGGGGTTGTTGTCCTGCTGCAGAATATATTTGGGGCCAATCACACACCTCTCTGAATGTATTACATGGATAAATATCTGCCTATATTTCTCAGCATTGAGGACATCACTAATTCTGACCAAATCTCCAAATACATTTTCAGAAATGCAGCCCCAAACTTGCAAGGAACCTCCACCATGCTTCACTGTTGCCAGCAGACACTCATTATTGTACCTCTCTCCAGCCCTTCGGCAAAATATTGTTAATTTTCATTCATCAGCCCAGAGCACCTGTTGCCATTTTTCTGCACCCAGATGCTATGTTTTCATGCACAGTTGAGTTGCTTAGTCTTTCCACATCAGAGCTATGGCTTTTTGGCTGCAATTCTTCCATGAAGACCATTTCTGGTCAAACTTCTCCAGACAGTAGATGGGTGTAGTTCTATGCATTAAGATAAAAGCCTTCTGTGTGCAGCTGCCCCCCTCAGCCCCCCTAATACTTACCTGAGCCCCATCTCTATTCAGTGATGTTGCAGGAGTGTTCAGTTGCTCAGGACTCCCCTCCTCATTGGCTGAGACAGCAGCGTGGTGCCATTGGCTCTTGCTGCTGTCAAAGTCAGTCAGCCAATGAGGAAAGAAAGGGGGCAGGGCCGAGCCACGGCTTCATGTCTGAATGGACACAGGGAGCAGTGGCTCGGCTCGGGTGTCCCCATAGCAAGCTGCTTGCTGTGGGGGCACTCAACAGGAGGGAGGGGCCTGGAACACCGAAGATAGACCAATTGGGAGAAGGATCTGGGCTGCTCTGTGCAAAACCACTATACAGAGCAGGTAAGGACCGTATATACTCGAGTATAAGCTGACCAGAGTATAAGCCGAGGCCCTAATTTTACCACAAAAAACTGGGAAAACCTATTGACTCGAGTATAAGCCTAGGGTAAAAATTCAGCAGCTACTGTAAGCGGAAAAGAGGGTCAACAATGCCCATTTGCAGCTTCACTGTGCCCATTCTCACTGTGCCCAACACCTCACTGTGCCCATTACCTCACTGTGCCCATCTCCACACTGTGCCCATCTCCACACTGTGCCCATCTCCACACTGTGCCCATCTCCACACTGTGCCCATCTCCTCACTGTGCCCATCACCTCACTGTGCCCATTACCTCACTGTGCCCATTACCTCACTGTGCCCATTACCTCACTGTGCCCATTACCATGGAGATAAACAGCACATTATTACCCTCCACACTCACCTTCAGGCTTCTAAGGAAAGATCACCTCCCATGTCCATCGCGCTGCAGGCATCCATTTTTTAAAATTCGCGGCTTCCTCCTGGTCCCGGGCGGTTCCGTGATAGGCGATTGACACTGTGTTCAGTGTTCCGCCTATCACGGCCATCTTCTCATCCTCGGACTTTCCCAGCAGACACTGTGTTTAGTGATCCACCAATCACGGACGTTCTTTCATCCTCGAACAAGAGGAGAAGGTCCGTGATTGGTGGATCACTAAACGCATTGTCAATCGCATATCACGGAACCGCACGGGACCAGGAGGGAGCAAGAATTTAAAAAAATGGATGCCCAAGGTACACTGACTCGAGTATAAGCCGAGGGGGGGACTTTCAGCCCAAAAAAAAGGGCTGAAAATCTCGGCTTATACTCGAGTATATATGGTATATAAGTAGGTCTGATTTTTAAAGAAAAAAAAAAAGACTTTACAATCACTTTAAGTTTCCTTGGCCGACTACTGTGTCTGCGGTACTCAACGTTGCCCGATCAATGTAAAATACCGTAAATTAAGCCATGACTATCATTGCCAACTCATAGACGCATAGCATGGGAATAACTAGAACCTAACTAGACCCAGCCCGCTTACAATGTTTACAAGTGTCACTGTGCATCAATAGCTATGTGAGTGAGCAACTCTGCATTGCTATTTTTTGCATGTCATTTTTTTCTGTTGCATCAAGTTGTCTGTAAGTCCTCAACAATTGATTCATTAATGCCTGTTAAGTTCACTTTAACACAACCAGACAATTTTAGATAACTTTTCTATCGGCAAAAAAAGTGCTGTTGTCCATAAAATTTTAACTAGGTTTTTATTTTATGTACAAGAAAACACAAATCACACTTACTGTTACAGGTGAGTAGTCAAACAGTAAAGGCCAACAGAAATATGTTTAACCACTTCCCGCCCGCCCTATAGCAAAATGATGTGCGCAAAGTGGTTAAGTTATCCTGACTGGACGTCATATGACATCCAGCAGGATAAGCCACTAGCGCGTGCCCGCGGGGGCACACAGCATGGCGATCAGTGTTGTGGTGTGTCAGTCTGACACATCGCATCTCCAATCCCGGTAAAGAGCCTCTGACGTAGGTTCTTTACCATGTGATCAGCTGTTTCCAATCACAGTGTAAACAGCAAGAGCCGTATATCGGCTTTTTTCCACTCGCACTGACAAGCGTGAGTAGAGGAGAGCCAATCGGCTGCTCTCATGACGGGGGGGGGGGGGGGTCTGTGCTGACAATCAGCGCATTGATTATCAGTGGAGACCTATTCAGGATGCCCACTTCAGACCACCAGGGATGCCCACTTTAGACCATCGGTGCCATCTATGTCACTCTGTGCCAATTAGTGATGCCTGTTAGTGCCTCCTGATCAGTGCTGCCTATCAGTGCCATCTATCAGTGACCATCAGTGCTACCCATCAGTGCCGCCTATAAGTGACCACCAGTGCCATCTATGAGTGCCCATCAGTGCCACCTATGAGTGCCCATGAGTGCCACCTATGAGTGCCCACCAGTGCCACCTATGAGTGCCCACCAGTGCCACCTATCAGTGCCCATCAGTGCCGCCTCTCAGTACCCATCAGTGCTGCATATAAGTGCCTCATCATCGGTGCCCATCAGTGCAGCTTCATCAGTGCTCATCAGTGCTCATCAGTGAAGGAGAACAATAAAATTTTATAACAGCATTTTTTATAACACTTTTTTTATTTGAAGCGCATTTCAAAACATTACTGCAGTTAATGTTTGGCATAATGAATGAATGTTTTAAATAAACTCAAATTTTCCAAGTCTAAGAGCCGGAGCCGGTTCACACAGGGGCAACACGACTCTTTGGAGGCGACCTGGAAGCGACCTGAGCCTGCACCACAGCGCGACATGGGGCGACTTACAAGTCGCCTCCAGGACAGGAGGCATTCCAGTGGCCAATCAACCTTGAATCAGCTCTGTGTGAGGGAGGGGGGAGGGAGGGGTTTGCCCTAAAAACTAACTATTTTCACTTCCTGAAAAGTCGATGCAGTAAAGACAGTGACCCGACTTCTGAGGCAACTTCCATTGAAATCAATGGGTACAAGTCGCCTAGAAGTCGGATTAAAGTCGTACAGGAACCTTTTTTGAAGTCGTAGCGACTGCAGTCGTGTACATTAAGACGGCTCTATTCACTTCCATTAGTTTAAAAACTTGGGGCGTCTTGAAGTCGGATCCCGAGTCGCCCCTGTGTGAACCGGCTCTAATACCCCACCAAATCTAACAATATTTTTTGTAAAACTGGTTGTTACAATGAAATAAGATTCTTTAGGCTGAGAAACTGGTAATTTTAATGAAATGAGATTCTTCAGACTGAGATTACATCAAGAGGATATAATTCAAGGCCAAATAATTTTTCCATGCTGTTTACCAAATTGATAACAAGATTTATTATTTTTCTAGAGGCAGTCGAACACATAAATACTTTGCCAGAACTGTCATTAGAAATGAAACCAAATACTTGGCTAGAGAAAGAGCGCAACACCAAGAGTTATCCATGGATTTGCCAAGTAGTATTAAGTAATGAATTCTAAATATAGTAAAATACAAGGAAACACCATTTCTAGCAACAAGTCTAACTTTTTCCCCATATTAGAAACAATACTATTTTATTTGCTTTAAAATTTCTATCTCCACAGCCAAATGAAGTGCTGCAGATTATAGTAAAACTAGAAGGATAATAGTATAAATTAAAATTAAATCTGTGTTGTAACACTGACCTACCTACCCCCAACAATAAAATGTCAAAAGGAGCTGAACACATACAGTATAGTAATTGAAGCAACATTTAGTTGCTTTTCCCATTAAGTTCTGACTCTAAGTTCTTGCTCCCTAAATGCCCACAGTGCAAAATTCCTCCTTATTTAAAAAAATAGTAAACAGTTAAAGTGCACTGTTTGTGCAGTGACACAGAGAGCAATTCCACCTCTATTTCTTTCTCTGTACGATAAATACTAGCAGTTAAAGTCACCTGCTAGCGGCAATAGTAGATGTAGTGGGTATGTACTTTCCCGGGTGTAATTTGAACTTGACAGAGACATCAGTGATGTGTAATTCCCTGCAGCCCAGCAGGTGGCGCTGTCGCCCTGGGCTGGGGTTGAATCATTGCTGTGTGCCGTGCCTCCTTTTTGTCCTTCCTAAGGAGCGGTATGGTGGGGCGGGGGACCCGCCGTGCTTGCTGGGAGAGGGTATAAAGGGGCCGGCCATCTTTGTTACGGGGTCGAGTCCCAGGCACCTTCAGCCTGCGGTGGTTCGTGTCGGTCCTCTAGGCGGCCTAGGCCTAGAGGACAGCCGGAGGTCGTGTTCCATCACAGGCACTTTTAGCCTGGGGTAAGGTACCCAACACTGAGTTCCGCGAGGGAAGGAGATCCTAGGGTACCCAGGGATTGGGTACCCGAATCCGGAAGGCGTAATGGACCGGGGGGAGCTCCTCACTCGAAGACCTGGTGCAGCATATTGCCAGTGATGGGTGAGCCTCTCATCGGAGACGGCCTGGAAGGAAATCCCCCCCCCCCCCCCCCGCTCGGAGACCGCAACTCACTTTCAGGGAGGAAAGTGGAGAACACATTGTGTCTGGGCCTACTTGCATTCACACCTCCTTTTCTGTTCTGTTTCTACCAAGGGAGTTCAACTGAGTGTGTTCATTCGAGAAGAATAAAGGAGTGTTGGACTTTAATGGTGTGGGGCTTATTTCCTGACAAACATTGTTCAAGGTAACTCTCGGTGGAGGCTCCAGGTGCACAGCACTGACCCGAAGGTAAAAGAACTTTGCTTATACCACACTGACACCTGTGGTGAAGGCCAGGCGTGGTGTCCCCGCTCCCTTCCCCTCTAAGGTACCCCTAGACAAGAGAAAGACGAGCTGAAGGAAAAAGAGGGGAGTGAGGAGGGCGCTACACAGATTTGGTGAAATGTACTTAGCCCTGATTCATACGGAATGCGGCTTTGAAATTGTGCAACTTTACTTAAAAGCGCACGATTTCAAAGCCGCATGTCAGTGCGACTTCAGGTGCAACTTGGCTGACATCTGCTAGACTTCATGCACAGATATCTTTGCAAGTCGCACCTGAAATTGCTAAAAATAGTGCAAGAACTACCTTTTTTAAATCTGTGCTGCCCCGCAAACTCGGCGTCGCACAGATTTGAATGGTTCCACTGCCGACAATACGGTGCGACTTTGGACCTGTCAAATCGCATGATAAGTCGCACCGCTGTGAACAGGGGCTAAGAGCCATTTTGAAGTCACTAGTGAAAGTATGGGAAATGCTAGTATAACAAGGTTCAGTATGATGCAAATACATGGCCTGTTCATATGATTAATACACATGAAGAATATGTCTTCTGTAAATTGATGGCTACTTCCAGAAAAAAGTTGAATGTAGAATATATTATAGAGCTAAAACTCACAATGTAACAATGGCTGAGTTTTCCAGTAACAGGTACACATTATCATTTCTGATCATCACACCACTATTGTTACATGAAGTATGAAGAGTGGGCGAGATCACAAATATTCTCCCTGATCAATACCACTTTGTAATAAAAGGATAGGATTACACATATTATCTAGTACACATCTTAACAAATCCAAAGACCAGGGCTCATGCTGTTAGGTCCTCTGAGGTGTAATTATAGTCTTTCCTTGGAATTTTTTGTAGTATACTACGGTTTTGTTGCAGAACAATCTAACCAGAGCATTTCAGAACAATCTATGTTTAAACTTACATTTTCCTTACTTCTGTACCTTACTACAACAAGTAGAAGATGAAGAGGATGCATAAGCCAAGTCTAACCTCACAGATCTTGTCAAATTCATGGCTAATACTGCTAAACGTTTAGAAGCACATGCCCAAGTTTACTGTGGGTACTTTCAAAATCATCTTGTTTTTTTCATTAGCAATATATTTTGAATGATGAATGACAGCACTAGTCATTTTTCTTATATGTTGTCGATATTTTTCAGGTACAGTCCAAGACTGGAAGTGCAAATTATAGCAATCGTAATTTTCCTTTCATACTATGGATATTTTTCAGGTTCAGTTAAAGTTATGTAATGGTGCCACAATGAGGATAGAAAATAGAAAGAAGATCAAATGGTATTCAAAAACGTCCTCTTCTTTGAAGCCTACATTAGTTATTTGGTTCATGCACAGATTAAAAGACAACAGGGCCTTTGACTCATTACATCATAATGGAAATAAGCCATCACTGACCATTAAACAGTTCCCGTTGTTAATATCTCTGCTCATGAGACGATGAATATACCAATTGTAAGGCATCCAAGGACTTTCTACAATATGTTGATGTGAATGCTTTGACCGGATGCCACACAGAGTGCTGCTGAGGACGGCACATGCCCCTGGGTCATATACATTAAAAGATAATAAAAATTAAGAAGGAAGAGGGCCCACATACTAAACAGCAGGGGCTGAATGAAAGTTATAAAAAGTGCAGGCTTAGAACATCTAAGCTTTAGCACAGTTGTACATCTGGAAACAAGTAAAACATGCACACTTAACACCTTTATAGAGCAATAATAGGAGTCGTCCAACTAATTCTCAGACCTTCATTCTTCAGTCTACAGTCTGTGACTATTGCCAATCCATTCAAGGGGTGCAACAACCATCAATCAATTTAAGCATCTTACCCCAAGGGGCACTGTAGGAGGGAATAAACTGCCATGTCTTAAGTTGTGGCCCCCTATTCATATCAATTGTGGACCTGATTACAGGCCGATCTCCAATGTTTTCAGAAATAATTGTCTAAATGGTAATTATTTTTCCTTTTTTTCTTGTTCAATTATTAGTTGTTCATCTGTTCGGGTATCTGAGACATACTTCCCTGACAAAGTCCCGAAGGGCGAAACATGTTGGTACTGTGTATGATTCTCTCAGTTAAACATCACTACAACCACCATTTCTTTGAATTTACCCTACTGTGAATTATGTGATATTACTTATATTTTTACAAATTTTGTACGAATTGTTAAAAAAAGGTATATACTTTTTACCATTTGGTAATCGAGTCTTCCACTGTGTTCAGCGCTACGTTAATAGCACCGTTATAGTCCCGTCCACTTTTCCTCTCATGTTTTCCCCTATTCTTGGTGTTTCCAAAGAATGTCTGATAAATAGTACACAAACCAAAAGCAAGGTAAAAGCCTCCAGAATGTAAAGTTTTAAAGGGCTCATGGATATAAAGGGGAGGGTAGAGATAATAGGAGAGAAAATTAAACAAAAAAGAATCACGTGTATCTCACACCCTTAAACATTTACCAGCACACTGGAAGCCAAACAACCCTGCACCCCCCATCCAGACACAGGAAAGAAAAGGACGCCAAACACACACAAGCTATCACCGCTCACAAGTTACAGTATTGAGAGACACCCACACTCCTGATGCTTTCAGTATGTATACTGTGCTCTCTAGCAGACTAGTACCCAGGCTTTCACAGACCGCACACTGATTTATCTAGCAGTTAAAAGGTTAACTAAAGCAGACACTTACAAAGTTTCCAACCACCATCTAAAGTCTTGAGGTAATCCCACAGCTACCCGTAAACATTGTCTGTAAAATGTTGCTTTCTCAAAATCAGCCTCTGCTGCTCTTGCTGTGTTGTTTTTAAAATTGCATGTTCCAGACCTTTCTGTTCATGCTAACTTGACTAACTAGTCAGTCACAGATCTGAATCAGGATGACAGCCCTAGAGCCTTGACATTTAAATTTGAAGTCCAAGTCCAGGCATGATGATTTTACCATTTTACAGTTGATAAACATTCTTTTGCCTTAGCAGCAACCTCCATCATGCAGGCTTTCTTCCGTGGCTTAACAATCAGTTTGTTGAAAAAGACAGTCCAA
This sequence comes from Rana muscosa, assembly GCA_029206835.1. Lineage (NCBI taxonomy): Eukaryota > Metazoa > Chordata > Amphibia > Anura > Ranidae > Rana > Rana muscosa. The sequence continues at coordinate 202,189,417 of CM055123.1, forward strand.
AAAACCAAAGGGAGGCTCTTCTAAATCTAAAACCTGAATCTTACACAAAACAAACCAATTTCTGACCTGGTGGCCAAACAGATTCTCGTTAAAGGCTGGTGGTCATCGACCCCAACAATCGGCAAAGTGAAACAAAAAATAAACTGGTTTCTTCTCAATGAGAAAATGACATGGATCCTTAAGACTCATCCATGCGTCTGGCCCCTAATCTACATGCAGGGAGCCAGACGCATGGATTTCAATGTTTTTTTTTTTTTAAGCATATGATTAGAGCCTGAGGCTCTAATTGGCTTTAAAAAAGGGTGGGCTTGGGGTGGCACTGCACCCTGAGCCCGCCCAGTTGTGCGACAATAGCAAATTAATATTCAGTAATGTCTTTCTGATTCTCCTGAAGCGTATTGGCCACCGAGGGAAGGAAGAGGAAAGCTGCAGAGGAGGAAGCCATTGTGAAGACAGAGACGCAGGGTGAAGCCACCGAGGAGGAAGCCGCCTCCATGGGGAAGGAGACGCAGGAAGGAGCCAAAGCTGCTAGATGGGGTTGTTGGGGGGACAGACGAGCGAGCCACAGAGGGGGTTGATTTTGACTGAGCGCCCGACGGACTGACGCCCCCCCCCCCAAATATACAGCACCAGCCACCATTGCTTCCCACCTGACTTCTCACATGCTGTTGGATCCTTTGACAAAGTAGTCATTAACCTCAATGATATGGCATCAGGAACCTAACCCCCCAATCCCCTCTCCAAAACTCTTTTCTAGACCCTCTTCCTTTCTCTACTCTTCTACTGTGGTTCCATACTTTCAGTTTTGGACAACTTTATACCAGGGGAGGTAAATATCAAGATATATAGACAAGTGGTGGCGCACAATATCCACAGAAACATGTATTACCCAAAGTAATCAATATGAAGCAAGAAAAAATAATAAAAAATAATGAATGAATAAATAATTAAATAAAAAATAAAAAATAAATAAATAAAAAATAAAATAAAAAAATATATAAAATATAAAGATAAGATGAAAAAATACCATACAACATATGTATATATATAGACAGTCTTAAAGGAAGTCCTTAGGAGTCTGTTTACACACTGCGGTGTATATGGGTGGAGCAGGGATAAATGGGATCCACTGTGCACAGGGCGGCCATCATAGATGAACAGAAACCATGTTCAGGGATAACTGGAAGACAAGGAGAGAGGCGCCTCTAAGTGCAATAGTGTAACAAGTTTTTAATAGTAGATACAAATACACTCACATTTAGGTGAATTAACATAGGCGTTTAAAATGTCAGGATGACGATCATCAGCAGCAGGTCACAGGGGGTTCTCAGCTCTGCGTAGAATGACAGGAGTGTCTCTGAAGATGGAGCGGCCGGCTTCCGGGGACAACGATCCTGTAGTGTGTTAAGAGCGAGGCTAGGAGCGCACATGTGGTTAAGCTGCAGAGGGTGACGTCATCAAAAATGGACGCGTTTCGTGAGCGTGCGGACTTGCGGTGTCCTGGCAAGTCGCGCTCCTTTATCAACATGACATAAGGGCAGAAGTGGATAGACGCCTTATATAGGGACAAGGATGAGGAAGTGAGCTGGATGGGGTGGGGCTGGGAGAAGGTGGTGTCCAATGACAGGAGGAATGGAGAGGTCATGTGATCGGGATGGCCTGGATCACATGACCTGATCACATGACCAAAAAAAAAAAAAAAAAAAAAAAAAAAAAAAAAAAAAAAAAAAAAAACCTGACCTGATCACATGATCACATGACCGAAAAAAAAAAAAAAAAAAAAAAAAAAAAAAAAAAAAAAAAAAAAAAAAAAAAAAAAAAAAAAAAAAAAACAACACAATTAGCAAATGGGGATAGATCAAGGATAATGGATGGACCGGAAAATAGATATAAATAATAATAATAAATAATAAATGGCATTAATAGTGACGGTGTTGGATGGGTATAAGTATGAATGGGCCCGATCGCGAAAAATATATATATATATATAATAATAGATGTGAATGTTAAGGGTCACGAAAAAAACATATACATATATATACATATACACACATATACATATATATACATACATACATATATATATACACATACTAATAATAAAATAGCATTAATATAGGCAGTACTGCGGGAATAAACGGGGTATAAAGAAGAATAACGGGTCATAAAATATAATAAATATGAATAGAAAGGGTCACGGAAAATATATATTAATGATAAGTGCCATTAATGCAGGCAATGCTGCAGGAATAGGCGGGTAGACAAATGGCAAAGTATGTCTCCTTATAAATAATATGATATATGGAACATGTTACATGTATATAGAAAATTTCCGAAAGGTGATGATGATGGCAACTGTATATATCCAATTGATAATATTAGTATGATAGTTTGATAAGTAATATGAGATTAATACAAAAAAGGGAAAAAAGGGGAAGGGGAGGGCATAATGTTATTATGGGGGGGGGGGGGGGAAGATGAGGGGCAAATGAAAATTTCATTTGCCCCTCATCTTCCCCCCCCCCCCCCCATAATAACATTATGCCCTCCCCTTCCCCTTTTTTCCCTTTTTTGTATTAATCTCATATTACTTATCAAACTATCATACTAATATTATCAATTGGATATATACAGTTGCCATCATCATCACCTTTCGGAAATTTTCTATATACATGTAACATGTTCCATATATCATATTATTTATAAGGAGACATACTTTGCCATTTGTCTACCCGCCTATTCCTGCAGCATTGCCTGCATTAATGGCACTTATCATTAATATATATTTTCCGTGACCCTTTCTATTCATATTTATTATATTTTATGACCCGTTATTCTTCTTTATACCCCGTTTATTCCCGCAGTACTGCCTATATTAATGCTATTTTATTATTAGTATGTGTATATATATATGTATGTATGTATATATATGTATATGTGTGTATATGTATATATATGTATATGTTTTTTTCGTGACCCTTAACATTCACATCTATTATTATATATATATATATATTTTTCGCGATCGGGCCCATTCATACTTATACCCATCCAACACCGTCACTATTAATGCCATTTATTATTTATTATTATTATTTATATCTATTTTCCGGTCCATCCATTATCCTTGATCTATCCCCATTTGCTAATTGTGTTGTTTTTTTTTTTTTTTTTTTTTTTTTTTTTTTTTTTTTTTTTTTTTTTTTTTTTTTTCGGTCATGTGATCATGTGATCAGGTCAGGTTTTTTTTTTTTTTTTTTTTTTTTTTTTTTTTTTTTTTTTTTTTTTTGGTCATGTGATCAGGTCATGTGATCCAGGCCATCCCGATCACATGACCTCTCCATTCCTCCTGTCATTGGACACCACCTTCTCCCAGCCCCACCCCATCCAGCTCACTTCCTCATCCTTGTCCCTATATAAGGCGTCTATCCACTTCTGCCCTTATGTCATGTTGATAAAGGAGCGCGACTTGCCAGGACACCGCAAGTCCGCACGCTCACGAAACGCGTCCATTTTTGATGACGTCACCCTCTGCAGCTTAACCACATGTGCGCTCCTAGCCTCGCTCTTAACACACTACAGGATCGTTGTCCCCGGAAGCCGGCCGCTCCATCTTCAGAGACACTCCTGTCATTCTACGCAGAGCTGAGAACCCCCTGTGACCTGCTGCTGATGATCGTCATCCTGACATTTTAAACGCCTATGTTAATTCACCTAAATGTGAGTGTATTTGTATCTACTATTAAAAACTTGTTACACTATTGCACTTAGAGGCGCCTCTCTCCTTGTCTTCGAGGTAAATATCAAGGCATACTTTTCCTCCCTCCCTTTCTTGGTTCCCTTGGGGACCATCAACATTTAATTAACTGATAATCAAAGTCTTGAACTTTGTATCATTGTTCTGTAGCGCTCTGCCACAAAGTATGTTTAAAACCTTCAATAAAAATGTATTGAAACATAAATCGTTTTTTTTAGATGTCAAAAATAGTACAGCTCCTGCTGTACTTCTGACCGCACCAGATGTAGCCCTGCAGGTCTCAGGACACATAACATTAGTTCTGTAAATGGCCAGGAAGAGAAGGGGGTGGGGAAACAACACCAGTGCTGGGGTCTCTGAGACCTAATGCACCTACAACTGGAGTGATCAGGAGTATAGCGGGAGCTGTACTAATTTCGGTATCTAGACAAACTGATTTTCAAGACTGTGAAGAAAGCCTGCATGACAGAAAATTGCTGCTGAGGCAAAGGAATAGTTACATAGTTAGTCAGGTTGAAAAAAGACAAGTCCATCCAGTTCAACCATAAAAAAAATAATAATAATAATAATAATAATATACAATCCCATATACGGAAGGAAGGCGAAAAAACCCCAGCAGAGCACGATCCAAATTCCTTCCTGATCCCCCCCGAGAAGCAATCGGATATTCCCCAGTACAACTTTACCTATAAATGTTAGTACCCAGTTATATTATGTACATTTAGGAAAGAATCCAGGCCTTTCTTAAAGAAATCTACTGAGCTGGCCAGAACCACCTCTGCAGGAAGTCTATTCCACATTTTCACAGATCTTACTGTGAAGAAACCTTTCCGTATTTGGAGGTGAAATCTCTTTTCCTCCAGACGTAAAGAGTGCCCCCTTGTCCTTTGTGTTGACCGTTAAGTGAATAACTCAACACCAAGTTCACTATATGGACCCCTTATATATTTGTACATGTTGATCATATTCCCCCTTAACCACTTAAGCCCCGGACCATTTCGGGCCATTAGGACCAAGCCAGTTTTTGGGATTCGGCACTGCGCTGCTTTAACTGTAAATTGTGCGGACATGCAATGTTGTACCCAAATGAAATTTGCGTCCTTTTCTTCCCACAAATAGAGCTTTCTTTTAATGGTATTTGATTGCCTCTGCGATTTTTATTTTTTGCGATATAAATGGAAAAAGAACGAAAATTTTGAAAAAAAAAGATATTTTCTACTTTTTGTTATAAGAAAAATCGAATAAACTCAATTTTAGTCATACATTTAGGCCAAAATGTATTCAGCCACATGTCTTTAGTAAAAAAAATGTCAATAAGCGTATATTTATTGGTTTGCGCAAAAGTTATAGCGTTTACAAACTAAGGTACATTTTCTGAAATTTACACAGCTTTAAATTTATGACTGCCTATCTCATTTCTTGAGGTGCTAAAATGGCAGGGCAGTACAAAACCCCCCCAAATGACCCCATTTTTGAAAGTAGACACCCCAAGGAAATTGCTGAGAGGCATGTTGAGCCCATTGAATATTTTTTTTTTTTGTCCCAAGTGATTGAATAATGACAAAAAAAATAAAAAATTACAAAAAGTTGTCACTAAATGATATATTGCTCACACATGCCATGGTTATATGTGGAATTGCACCCCAAAATACATTCTGCTGCTTCTCCTGAGTACGGGGATACCACATGTGTGGGACTTTTTAGGAGCCTAGCCACGTACGGGACCCCGGAAACCAAGCACCGCCTTCAGGATTTCTAAGGGCGCAAATTTTTGATTTCACTCCTCACTACCTATCACAGTTTCGAAGGCCATAAAATGCCAAAATAGCACAAAACCCCCCCAAATGACCCCATTTTGGAAAGTAGACACCCCAAGCTATTTACTGAGAGGCATGTTCAGTCCATGGAATATTTTATATTTTGCCACAAGTTGCGGGAATATGACAAACTTTTTTTTTTTTGCACAAAGTTGTCACTAAATGATATATTGCTCACACATGCCATGGGCATATGTGAAATTACACCCCAAAATACATTCTGCTGCTTCTCCTGAGTACGGGGATACCACATGTGTGGGACTTTTTGGGAGCCTAGCTGCGTACGGGACCCCAAAAACCAAGCACCGCCTTCAAGGTTTCTAAGGGCATACATTTTTGATTTCACTCCTCACTACCTATCACAGTTTTGAAGGCCATAAAATGCCAAGATGGCACAAAACCCCCCCAAATGACCCCATTTTGGAAAGTAGACACCCCAAGCTATTTGCTGAGAGGCATGTTGACCCCATTGAATATTTTTTTTTTTTGTCCCAAATGATTGAATAATGACAAAAAGAAAAAAAAAATGTACAAAAAGTTGTCACTAAATGATATATTGCTCACACATGCCATGGTTATATGTGGAATTGCACCCCAAAATACATTCTGCTGCTTTTCCTGAGTACGGGGATACCACATGTGTGGGACTTTTTGGGAGCCTAGCCGCGTACAGGGCCCCAAAAACCAAGCACTGCGAACGCTGCAGTTATGTGTGTTGTGTTTGGTAAGTGACAGTGATCGATCGATACTGCACTTGGGTGGGCTGGGCTGGGCGGAGGGGCTAAACGCAGGCGCTAGCAGGTATCTGGGCTGATCCCGCTAACACTGCGTTTTTGGGAACCCTAAACCGCTGGGGATGCTAGTATAGATCTGATCAGATACTATACCACTAAGGGGGGTGTATGCTTTGCGCGTGGGTGTTAGCGTTACTGTCACTAACCTAACACTGCCTGGGGCGACGCAGACCCTCTCTGGCGCTAAAACCTAATTGATCTCACCCGCCGGGCGATCAGGGGGGTTAAACCTTTATTGGGTTATATCCGGCGGGTGCCCTGATGCTATAAAAAGCAAACTAATCAACCAGCGTCACCCGTAACCTTTATATGGTGATCACTGGTGAAAGGGTTAACTAGGGGCAATCAGGGGGTTAAAACCTTTATTAGGTTAAATATGGGGGTACCTGACACTATATAAAAACCTGACGGGTAACCTAAATAACTAAATAACTTACTGGCTAACCAGTGACACCAGTGACGCTTATACGGCAATCACTGGTGAAAGGGTTAACTCTAGGGGCAATCAGGGGGTTAAAATAATATATGGGGGTACCTGACACTAATAAAAACCTGCGGCGAACCTAAAAAAAAATAACTGCCTATCTAAAACACCAGCGACACGAATACAGCGATCGGAAAAACAATCGCTTAGTGACGCTGAAGTTAGGGGGTGAAAGGGTTACCTGGGGGGTGATCAAGGGGTTAAACCTTTATTAGGGGGGGTTAGGGGGCTACCCTGGACCTAAAGGGGCCTAATCCTAACTGCCCTGCAACTTTTTACAATCACAGATGACACTAAATGCAGTGATCAGTAAAATAAATGATCACTGCAATCAGTGACACTGTGATTGGGGGCTTTGGGGTGACCTGGGGGGTGATCTGGAGGTGACTGGGGGGTGATTTGTGTGCCTATGTGTACCTACGTGTCAGTGGACTGTTGGTGCACTAACCTGCTTCTTCTCTGCTCAGCGCCGGGAACGGAAAGACCGCGGCGAGGGAGATGACATCACTTCCTCCAGCCTTGTTTACATCACATGGCGGAGGAAGCATTTTCATTGGCCGGGAGCGATCGCGAGGGGGGGCGGAATCGAGCGCCCCCCCCTCATGCCTGATCGCTCCCGAACACTTAACGGCCGCTCACTGCAGTGAAGGGGGGTCCGGATGGACCCCCCAACTGCACAAAGGCGATCACGTAGATCTACGTGATTCTGCCTGTCCGTGCCATTCTGCCGACGTAAATCGGCGGTGGGCGGTCGTTAAGTGGTTAATCTCCTCTTCTCAAGATTGAATAAATTCAGTTCCTCTAATCTTTCCTCATAGCTGAGCTCTTCCATGCTTCTTATCAGTTTGGTTGCCCTTCTGTGCATTTTCTCCAGTTCCCCAATATCCTTTTTGAGAACTCGGGCCCAAAATTGAACTGCATATTCCAGATGAGGTCTTACTAATGATTTGTACAGGGGCAAAATTATATCTCTCTCTCTGGAGTCCATACCTCTCTTAATACAAGAAAGGACTTTGCTCGCTTTGGAGCTTTGCAGCTTGGCATTGCATTGCATGCCATTATTGAGCTTATGATCTACCAAAACCCCCAGGTCCTTCTCCACTACGGATCCCCCCAGTTGTACTCACCCTAGTATGTATGATGCATTCATATTCTTAGCCCCCAAGTGCATAATTTTACATTAATCAACATTAAACCTCATCTGCCACATAGTCGCCCAATTAGACAGAGCATTGAGGTCGGCTTGTAAATTGAAGACATCCTGTAAGGACGTTATTCCACTGCATAGCTTGGTGTCATCTGCAAAGACAGAAATTTTACTTTTGATCCCAGACCCAATATCATTTATAAAGATATTAAAAAGTAAGGGTCCCAACACTGAACCTTGGGGTACACCACTGATAACCTTAGACCATTCAGAGTAAGAATCTTTAACCACTACTCTCTGAATTCTGTCTTTTAGCCAGTTTTCTATCCATTTACATTAGCCGTGTGTGGTGAACTGTATCGAACACTTTTGCAAAATCCAAGTATACCACGTCCACCGCCACCCCTCTGTCCAAGTTTTTACTTACCTCTTCATGAAATGAAATCAGGTTTGTTTGACAACTTCTGTCTTTCATGAATCAATGCTGTCTGTTGCTTAAAATATTTTTTTACGGCAAGAACTCATCTATGTGGTCTTTTATTAATCTCTCCAGTATCTTCCCAACTATGGTCTATAGTTACTTGGTAAAGACTTTGTTACCTTTTTAAATATAGGCACCACATTGGCCCTTGGAATGTTTTGTAAGTGTACAATGGCAGCTCCAACATTTTTATGCTCACATGTTCACTTTAGGGTTTTTATGAAGGTGAATGTTCTCCTGCGATTCCATTTTATTTGTCATGTTGGTTGCAATTCTGTGGCTGGCTGGCCCAGATTAAACAGCAAACCACAAAATAGTAAAGTATAGAATTCTGTCAACTGCAGCACTGAAAAAGCTGTCAAGTTACTTTTCTCTCTATCAAAAGCCAAAAGAAGCAAGCGAGAGCAGCAGTTGGATAGCAAAAAAACAATTCTGTACTTGTTAGTGGAAAAAACTGATCCACAGATTGATATAAGATGGAAAAACAACCGTAATGCTCTTTATGAATAGTGAGTGTTCAGTCCCCATTGGTTAAAGTGTATTTCCACTTTTACAGGCAAATTTGAGAAAATCCCACTATATGTTTGGTATGTGTTCCCATTTACACAGCAAGTCTAAAAAAAATTAAACCATACCTTACCTTTTAGATGTCTCTCAGGAGGAAGTGTCATGGCTAACTGTAAAGCCTAGTACACACGACCGATAATATCGTCGTAAAAAAAAACATTGTTTTTCTCGACGAGATTCTTGTCAAGCTTTCCTTGCATACACACTGTCAATTCCAAATCTCGTCGTTGTACAACACGTACAACGGCAGTATAAAGGGTAAGTTCGATTCCAATGGAGCCACCCCTTGGGCTGCTTTTGCTAATCTCGTGTTACCGCGTGTTAGTAAAAGCTTTGGGGAGAGACGATTCGCGCTTTTCAGTCTTCGTGCTTTCAGTTCGTTACAGAGTGACGAATGTGCTATCTCCATTACGAACTCTAGTTTTACCAGAAGGAGCGCTCCCATCTTATACTTGATTCTGAGCATGCGCGATTTTTTAAGACTCGGAAAAGCATACACATGACCGGTTTTCTCGTCGGGAAACAGCCCGACGAAAATCTCAACAAGAAAAACGTGAATCCTGACGAGAAAATAGAGAGCAGGTTTTCTATTTTTCTCGTCGAGATTCCCGGCAGTTTTCTCGATGAAAAACCATACACACGAACGTTTTTCTCAGCAAGAAAGCTCTCCCAGCAGTTTTCTTGTCGTTTGTTGACGAGAAAACCGGTCGTGTGTACGAGGCCTAACAATGAGTCTGCCCCAAGTCTGTCGTTATTAACACACAATGCAAGATCAGCCTGCATAGTACAGACAGGGTTAATTATGGCAAACACAGCTGCCCAGCCCCAACAAAAACAAAGAGAACTGCCTAGGATTGTTTTTCTTGCTGGAGGTTCCAGAACAGAGCATCTAAAAAAGGTAAGCTGCAAATTTTACATATTTTTCATGCTATGTGAATGGGAACATGAAGCAAATACAACGTTGGTGTTATCCAGATTTGGCTACAAATGTGGAAATACACTTTAAATGTTTGTTTTTTTATGAAACACAATACAAAACTATTGCTAACGCAGATAAAAAAAAATTGTTAACAGGGAATGTCAAAATATATTCCTAACATGGTTAACACTGCTGAGACCTATAAACACAGAAATGAAATCAAAGCTAGAATATTGGATTTCCTGAGGCACAGATTGTGTGATTTTTTTTCATTTTTAGAATGAAAAAAGCAAAGGATTTGACAAAAAACTGCTTTATGTGGCTCAGATTACAAATAACTCTCCTGTGTATTCCACCTATGAAAAGTCTCTGGTCAGGTTAACGCAGATCTTCCCCTCAATTAGGTAAAAGCTTTCTCAGTCCTTAAATTACCATTTTTAATAGAAGCAGGAGGTTGGAACTATGACAGTAGGCACATTATGTTGAAGAATGGTTTTGGGAAAAAAATTACTCACCCACGCTCTTGGTTCAAACTTGTCATGCGGTTTTCTTTTAATAAACCTTAAAAGCACTAATAAAAAGGTCTCTGCCTTCATCTGATACCACTAGGCATCTTCCTATATATGAACTTCAAGCAAACCACTAAATATATTGATAAAATAAAGATACGAGCAGTTTCACCTGCCAAAAGGATTAGTATTTCTGTCCATCAAGCCGTGAAATTTGCACAGCTCTGCCACACAGCTCAGTCCTGTCTGACAAGGGAAGAGGACCTGATCCTTCTTTGCTGCAGATTCACTTTCAGTTAAAGGTCTACTCTTCACCTTCTGACTGGACAGTGAAAGCCCCCTTGTTAAAGGGGGCTTCCAGATAACGATAAGCCCCCGCCCGCAGACCCCAACAACCACTGGTCAGGGTTGTTGGGAAGAGGCCCTTGTCCTCATCAACATGGGGACAAGGACAAGCACCCACCCCCCCATGTTGAGGGCATGTGGCCTGGTATGGTTCAGGAGGGGCTCGATCACCCCCCCCCCTTTTCCTGACCTGCCAAGCTGCATGCTTGGATAAGGATCTGGTATTGATTTTGGGGGGGCCCCTGCGCCATTTTTTTTTGGGCATGGGGATTCCCCTTAAAATCCATACCAGACCAAAGGGTCTGGTAGCGTCATGGGGGGGGGAACCCCACTCATTTTTTTTTCATTTTGGCGGGGGTTCCCCTTCAAGATCCTCAGCACACAAGTCGCACTGCAAGTTGGATCATCGTGATCAAATCGTATTCAAATCAATGGGCTTCCATAGGGAACCATTGATTTTGAATAGAGGCAGAGAAACACGGCTAAAAGCTAGCGCAGCTAAACGCGCATTGACGCCAAAGCAAAACTCTGATAAAATCATGTTTTTAGCGCCACTTTTTCCCTGGCGTCGGTACTAGCGTTACAGCTTGTTTTTTATAATGCACGTGGGCATGAGGCCTAAGTGTGACATGGCTGTTATTTTTAACCGCTTCCCGACCGCCTCACCCCCATGTATGTCGGCAGAATGGCCTACGGGTGTGCAAAAGGGCGTACCCGTACGTCCCTTCATAATCCCGGGCTAGCGGGCGCTACCCCGCCGGCGTGCTCGCGCGGACTCAATGTCCACCGGTGGCCCGCGACCGCAACGAGAAAAAGCAGAACAGGCATTTCCCTGTTTTGCCTAGTGACATGACATGGATCTTCTGTTCCCTGTCATTGGGAGCAGTGATCTCTGTCATGTCCTAGCCCTAGGTAGTCCACCCCCCCTACAGTTAGAACATGCTAAGGGAACACCGTTAACCCCTTGATCGCCTCTTAGTGTTTAACCCCTTCCCTGCCAATGACATTTACACAGTAATCAGTGGCTATTTTTAGCTCTAATCGCTGTATAAATGTCAATGATCCCGAAATAGTGTCAAAAGTGTCCGATCTGATCCTGATAAAAATCGCAGATTACCGCCATTACTAATTAAAAAATATTAATAATAAAAATGCCATAAATCTATCCCCTATTTTGTAGACACTATAACTTTTGCGCAAACCAATCAATATACACTTATTGCGATTTTTTTTTTACCAAAAATATGTAGAAGAATACATATCAGCCTAAACTGAGAAATAAATGTGTTTTTTTTAATATTTATTATATGGGGATATTTATTGTAGCCAAAAGTACAAAATATTGCTTTTTTTTTTCAGAATTGTCGCTATTTTTTTGTTTATAAATAGATAGATAGATTTATGGATAGACGCTGTGGGGCCGTCAAAGACTTCTGCGGCTTATCCCAGACTTGGTCAATGAATTTATCAAAAAAAGGCACATATGGAAAGACCTTTTTTGAAGAAACGGCTTTAAAGGAACCAAAGGAGACAGCCTCCACCTGAGGTTCCTCAGCCGCACCATTCAGCTTGAGAGTGTCCCTCACATCATCAATGAGTTCACTTACAAGCGCCCTGTCAGTTACTGGTTCAGAACTGGGGTCTTCCTCACAGGGAATGTCCTGTTCAAAAACATTAGAATCATCAGAGTTAGGGTCCTGAGCAGCAGCAGCTAGGCCCATATCCGAGTCAGAGCACTCCCCTACTGGAGAATGTGTGGGGAGAGGGCGCTTTATAGCTCCCTTACGCTCGCACACCGCTTCCATCCTGACAAGGAATGATTCCAAGACTGCCGACAACTGGTCCATAGGGACCGCAGGTGCAGGAGCACTGCCAGTTGCCTCTGACAAGCGTGGGGAAGCAGGTGAACCAGACTCCATACACGCCACCCTCTGAGACCTTATACACAATAAAGTGAATAATACAGTCCACCCACTGGCTGCGCTGAGGCTGAGGAGGGGATACCCAGAGGACTCACCAACCCTTTTAAGGACCGCTCAGCTCTGCTGTATGTCACTGCACTGCCAGCGCGAGTGAAGCCTTAGGGGAGTGTGAGGAGATTCACGATGCAGCAGCGGCGATAGAGGCCAAAACCGAAACTGAAAGCGCCGCGGCTTCAAGAAAATGGCCGCCGGCCGCATGTAAGCTGCGCCAGTGATCCACGGCAAGATGGCCGCCGAGTGCAGTTTAAACACAGCAATAGTGTCAACAAATGGCGTCTCCAAACACCCACACCTCACAGTCCCAGCACACAGACATGAGCGCCCCCCACCAGGCCAGAGTGACCCCCAAGTACCCCCACACAGCACAGCGCCAGAACAGGGTGCAGAGAGCAGCATAACAGGGGGGAGACAGGGAGAAACCCCCAAACAGAGAAACACAGCCAGCATGTACTCACCTGGAGCAGGAGAGACTACTTACCCGTCCCAGAGGGACCCACTGGCTTGTTTCAGACAGACCTATCACAGAGTAGTACTGCGTAGCTGTCGGCCAGGTCCACCGCGAAAGATACAGCAGGCACTGTTCAATCTTGTGAGGACCGCGGGAGCATAAAAGCCACCCGGCCACCCCTGGAGTCGTGGGGCATGTAGTGAACTGAGTCTCACACACACAAGGAGAGGATCAGCACACTCGATGGTCAGACAGGGAAGACTACGAGGATACCAGTGTACCCAACCTGTTGCCCAGCCGACAGTTGATTGAAGGTTTCAAAAATAAAATAATAAAATTCCCAAAGGAATAAAAAATAAAATCTTCCAGGAGACTGGCTCCTGAAAGAGCCACGTCTTCTCCTTCTGCTAGGCAGAAAAAAACTGAGGCTGCTGGCTGCAGGTAGGAGGGTTATGTCCGGAGGGACCTCCCCCCTGGGCGGGGCTGTTCAGCTCTGGATTGTTCTAGAATGTATGTTTCTAACATCTAACATTCTGCCTAGATATTCTCCTGCGAGCAGGGACATATACCCACGTGTTTCAGTATTAGAGCTGTGTCAGACCATGGACGATAAGAGAAAATCAGTACTGGATTTGTTTGGAAGCAATGTAGGGAGACATTAGGGGTTTAACTGATATCTTCATAAGGAGGTCATGCCACACTGAATGTACTATTACACAGGGGCTTTTCATGCCCCTTTGTGAAAGTAATAAAATTATGTGGGAACATTTTTTTTTTCTAAATATTAAAAACTGGTCAAACAAATAAAAAACACTGACAAATAACTAAAGGACCCCTACAAGCAGCTGGGTGACACATATTAGCACATGTTGGAGTAAGGGGCATTCATTATTCTAGGGCAGGGGTCTCCATTACAAGGGCCACATCATACATTTTACACATACTCGCAGGCCGGAAAAAAAAAATCATTTGTAAATAAATCTGCAGCAGCGAAATAGAATAAATTTGCCAGGCTGCTGGAAGCGGGGCAGGATGATGCACCTGTATCCTACTCCTGCAGCCTAATGCAGTAACTTCATGCAGCGGGTTAAACTTCCAATGTGCATTAGGGCCTTTCATCTGTGTCCCCATCAGAATCTCCCTGCACAATTGTGTCCCCATCACTCATCAGTGTTTCCCTTCAAATTGATGAATTTAGCCCCCCCACACATTTCCATCAGATGATCCCTGCAAACCCGTGTGTCCATCAGAGCCCTTACACACATTTGTGTGCCCATCGGAGACGCTCCGCACATTTGTGTGCCCATCAGAGCCGATCCACACCTTTGTGTGCCCATCACCCATCAGAGGATCCCTGCAAACTCGTGTGTCCATCAGAGCCCTTCCACACATTTGTGCGGCCATCGGAACCCCCCACCTCCCGCCACCTCACACACATTTGCGTGCCCATCAGCATGTCCCTGTACATTTGTTTCACCCTCAGAGCCATCACATCCCCCCTCACAACTGTGTCCCCATCACAGCCATCAGACTCCCCCACAATTGTGTCCCCTTCAGTGACATATCCCCCCCACAACTGAACCCCCCCATAACTGTGTCCCCTTCAGTGACATAAGCCCAACACAACTGTGTCCCCTTCAGAGCAATAAACTCAAGACACCCCCCAACAACCATTGTACAGTGTGTCTAATGTGCAGACCTTCTGCCGCCCCCTATGTCGGCTCCTGCCCCATTGTTACACAGGCATGCTGTATGTAAAATTTCAGCTCTAAAGTACATTGATGTAAACAGCGGGGCGGGAGCCGGGAGGTGCAGTGGGTCTGCACTGAAATACCTCATTGGCTGAGGCCAGGCACCAGGAGTGGTTGCCGGACTGGTGCTGTATACTGCCGGGGGTGAGTATACATCACAGGTTTCGCAACCCGACAAAGCTTTGGCAGCAAGAACGCCCCTGCAGCAAGTCTGATGACTCTAGCTGTGGGGCAGTAAAAACGTCCTAACGGGCCGGATGTGGCTCGTGGGCCGAACTTTGGAGACCCCTGCTCTAGGGCAATAATTTACAATTAACTTTAAACTGATAAGCTGTAAAGGTTTTAAAGCATAACCTCTTCTTATTTTATTTTATTTTTTAACTATGGTAATAATATAAGGCTGAAAAACAGTTGTGCAAATATTGTTGCAACATAAAAATGTAAAGGCAGATAGGCACCATATTTGTTTCTGCACAGCTTTCCTTAAACTAAAATTCCAATTCAAAAGACTTCTTTGCTACTATTCCCTAAAATGCCCATAGACATCAAATAAGAGACCATGAAGCCAAACTGAAACTAAAAAAATAATGTTTGTGGATTAGTCCGTGAAAGTTCTGAATGTGTATACCGTATATCCGATGGTGAAGCATTCTTCGCAAGATCTCTTTTTCACCATTTGGAATTTACATTATCTGGACTCTTCCTATTATGAACTTTCTTTTTAACTTTAGGATAACTTTCTAGCGTTTTATAAAAATGTATAACTACAAGTTTTATATTCTATAGGTTATTTTTCTTCAGAAAATATGTTTGGTTGTGTTAAGTGATCTTCAACATGCTTTTTTTTCTTGGAAGGATATCTAACGCTAAAGAGGTTAAAGTGGAACGTCACTCTCTCAATCAACATTGACTATTTTTAATCCTTATGCTGCTAACATTTGTAAATAGATAGGAAAATACAGTAAAACCTTGGATTGCGAGTAAATTGGTCTGAGAGTGTATTGCAAGACAAGTAAAATTTCTTTATAAATTTTGACTTGATAAACGAGCTATGTCTTGATATACGAGTAGTGTCACGTCACAACTGAGTATAAAAGAGAAGAGAGGCGCCTCTAAGTGTAGCAATATGGTTACATTTTAATAAAGGTTCAACATTTAGCAACTCACATGGTTGATGGATGATTAAAACAGGCACATCTAAGTATGCAGGCATCCAGGGTAAAGCTGTCCACATCCCTTCCACGCTGCGCTCTACAAGTGGTTCAAGCCTCGGTTTCAAATAACTCTACTGCAGGGTAGTCTTCCCTGTCACGATTGCAGACTGACAGTGGTGAGAGATGGAAGTGAGGAGGATGGTCTCTGTGGGCAGCTTTACCCCGGATGCCTGCATATTTAGATGTGCCTCTTTTAATCATCAACCATGCGAGTTGCTAAATGTTGTACCTTCAGTAAATGTAACCATATCGCTACACTTAGAGACGCCTCTCTTCTCTTTTATACTCAGTTGTGACATGACGCTACTCGTACATCAAGACATCGCTTGTTTATCAAGTCAAAATTTTAACTCTCTCTGACCAAGTTATTCGCAATCCAAGGTTTTACTGTACTTTCCTATCTAAGTATTTACTAATGCTAGCCGCATAAGGATTAAAAATAGTCAGTGTTGATTGAGTTGCTAAATGTTGTACCTTTGTTAAATGTAACCATATTGCTATACTCAGAGGAGCCTCTCATTTCTTTTATACCCTGTAGCTCCTGCTGGATTTTTATTCTAATTCCCTATATGGAGGCTGCCATTTGTGGATGGACATTTTATGGTTACACAACCTATCACATGGCTATAATCTTTTTATATGGACTATAGTCTGAATGACTTGTGAATAAATGGTTGTGGAACAAATCATCAAAATTTCCATTATTTCTTATGGGGAAATTCGCTTTAAAATATGAGTGATTTGGATTACAAGCATGTTTCTGGAACAAATTATGCTCGCAATCCAAGGTTTTACTGTATATCATATTTTCTTGTTGTAGCACACAGGCCCTTCCGCTCCATCCATTTTTTTGCAATAAGGCACACCTGCTACTTGCTCGTTGTCCAACTCCAGATATGGAGAGGCGAGTGGTGTTAGATTTTTGGGCTTTGCGGCGAGTTACCTCTCCAGAGTGGATCCCTGGTCTCCGTTGTCTAGGCAAAAGTCCCTTTTGGTAATAAAGGCAATGTCCACACAGGTGTAAAACCTAAGCAGCAAGGTTTTATTCTTTTCTTGAGGTAAAACTTGGAAGAGAGAGAGAGAGTAGAAATGACAAGTAGGGGAAGATTCAGGCACGCAACGCTTAGAGAACACTTTCATCGCCACTCAAGCCTGAGTGGGTATTGCTCACCCAGATAGTCCCTATGAGAGCGGTCCTAGCAGCCGGAATGGAGCACGGATGTCAGAGATGATAGATCCCCCTTTAGGTAGGCCTCCAGGCCTCTCCCTGAGATAGCAGTACCGTCGCTATCTCCGCCGGGACTGATCTTCCCCTGGAATTCCTTCCCTAAAGATGGGCCCCCTTCAACAGGGCAGTCTGGGATCCGTCTCCGAAGCGTAGGCCCTCGATAGGAGAGCTGGGCCTACTATACAGCAGTAGAGCCTCGAGCTAAAGGTGCCCGAGACCAATCACACGCGTCCTGTGCCAAGAAGGCCACGAGACACACTCACTGGACCAGAGGTCCCCCCAAACTCCTTGGGGTCCCCCTGGAATCGCCTCACGCCTAATGGTGTCTGCCCCTTTTGTACCCTCTCCCAGCATGCACAGCGGGTAGACTACGCCCACTGCACGGCTGCCGAGAGAGGACACCCAATGGCGCTGCGATACCCCCTGCGGTTCAACCTGAGCCGAAGACAGCGCCATCTCCAGGAAACAGGGAACTATACTGCCAGGCAGCACCGCACCCAGAGCAGTAGCAATTTAATATATAAACAGGTCTGAGCTGAACTATTAGCTCAGACCACCCCTAAATTGCACATATAGCGTCCCATAAATTGGGATGGGCGCTACATTGTTTTAAATGTTTTTTTACACTTCTTCATATACTTCCAGGTTCCCAGGCCTAAGCAAATGATGTCATACAACCCGGGAGCCTTCAGGAGGGAAGGAGAGTTTTTTCCAGCTAAGCATGCCTGAGCTAAGGGCAGATGGGTTCCAGGAAGTAAATGCTACATAAATCATCTGCCCATACTCAAGATGACCATAGCCAGAAATGCTAAGGGGTGTTTTCAAAGTGATTTGTGTTTTCTTTGAATATTAAAAATAATTAGCGTTTTGGGTTTGTGGTGCTCAGATACAATGTAGTTCTGCTTTAAATTTAGCTACAGGAGTTCACAGGCAGGCCAACTGAAGTCTAGACCATTAACAGAGAACTAAAGGCAGATATTTTATCCTATCCAACATACAGTGCTTAATGAAAACGGTCAGTAAGCAATTAAAATAGAAAACACCCTGTTTTTTTATTTGGGCTTGGCTGCTTCCTCCAGTTCCATTCAGACACGTGAATAGGTTACTAAAGCTAGGTGGCATATGAGGTTACCTAAGCTGCATACCAAGATCATGCGATAATAGAAGGCATTGCATACAAGGTATATCATTACAATATAAAAAAGTCCAGCCTACACTTTTGAGAATGAGTTTGAAAAGGTTAAAGCCTCTATCAGGTGATTTTGCATAGAGAGGGGAACTGTTAAAATGTTACATTCATCACTGAAACAGAAGTAGAGAAAATTTTCCCATGGGGACACTTGTATTGGTGAGAACTTTAAAGCTCCCATGCACTGTATGTTGAGCTTGCATTACCTAGTTGTTGGCAGACCTAAAGGAGATTGCACTGTCATATTGTAACTTGCCTAGTGAGGTTAAGGACGCCAGTGGATCTGCCTGCTCCACGGTGGATCTCGCCACTGAGCAAGTGGATGACAGGTCCCCTTATGCAGAGCAGACATGGACACAGCCCGCTCTCCTCTATGGGTAGTCTGATGTAAACAGGCCGCCTGCCTGTTTACATCCAACTGTCATCCGATCCGCCAGATGGATGGGGAATGGATTCCCCATCCATCCGTTTTTAGCAGCAGGATCGGATGTAAGCGAGTGTAAACGGACACACGTCCGTTTACATTCGCTGCTTCATACAGGGCAATAGATGGTCTGATCGGGTACGCCCTAAAAACTGACAGGCGGACCAGATTGGTCCGTCAATGTGAAAGGGTCCTTAACGTCTGGATCTCCAATCATTTTTGGGAGTTTCTCACTTACTTGATTTTGTGTATCCAGGACTAGAAGTGTGACAAAATCTCCCAAACAAAAACACAGTAAAAGTTAATATCTGAAAGGGGTTCCAACCCTTCCCTTCCCCAGTCTGCTCAAAACTAGGAATGAACGATGTGACTGAAGTTCCACTTTACTCCATAGTACCTGTGGACCTCACAACTGCCAAAGAAAGACAAGTCCCAGAAGCCATGTCAGACATGTGGTACACTCTACTCACCCTAAATATTTAACAATGCAGAGACTTTGGTTATCAATTAGGTACATCGGTACAACTCTTAATTTTTCTTTAGGATTCATGTGTAGACAAATGTTACAGCTCAGGAATCACACAGATAAATCAACCTGCACAATGAGGACCTATTTTTATTTATTCTTAATATACACATAAAAAATTCTGCTAGTTGTAAATAAGCCCATCCTTATCAAAAAGTGTTTCTCAGGGCAAAACAACAAAAAACATGTGCAATACATCTCAGTACATGCACATTTCCCCATGATTATTGTCTTTGGGAGGGGTCTTATATTCTGAAGTCACGTCACCGCATCCATGCTGTGGATCGGCGGCCATTGCTGTAAGTCCGGCCATGTTTTCATCTTGATGTACATCACGTGGAAAGCTTTTTATTTGTCACTGAAAACTCTTTCACTTTATGAACTTTTATTATGGACACTATTTAATTATGTTCAAGATGTCCTTTCATGGATTGTGGTTTATATTTTATAGGTTTTTTTATTCACTTATTTTATGACTATTATATGATTATCACTTACTATTTAAGTGTTGCACTTTTTTGAATTTTATAAATACACAGTGATGAATGGAGATGTTGACGCATTTCACACCTCAGGTGCTTAATCATAGAGAGCATCAAATATATGGAGATCATCCGATTTTCTTGTATATTGGTTGCCAGAAAATGAGCTAGACTGGCAGACCTGGCTATAAGCGGGCAAGTATGGGCTGACCTGGAGCGACACACTGCTATCTTTACAGCCAGTGGGCTAGAATGGAAAAAAAAGAACCGATTCCCCCATCCACACATTGGAGGTGGATAGGGGAATAATCCCCGCTGTGCTAATGTATTCAAATAGTCCTCTTTTTAGCTCTTCAATATGGGAGGACTTCACAGACTTCCCATACCTGGAAACACCAGGTATTTTCCACTGATTGAGCTGCAACTGAGGATGGAGTGGTAGGGGAGAGAAGTGTTACTGCATTGTAACTACAGGTAGCAAGTTTAGAAAATCCGATCACATTTGCTGTCCAGGTTAGTTTTCATGCCACAATGTACAGTAAAACAGTGTTGCAGCAGTGGGATGACACGTCAATGTATTCTGAAATTCTCATGTCACTAAGGCCCCTTTCACACTGGGGCATTTTTCATGCGGTTTAGCGCTAATATTAGCGCTATTATACCGCATGAAAAATTTGTGCCTGTAGCCTTCAATGTGAAAGCCCGAAGGCTTTCACACTGAAGCGGTGCGCTAGCAGGACCGCTCCAAAAGTCCTGCTAGCCGCTTCTTTACAGCGGTGAAGGAGCGGTGTGTTCACCGCTCCTTTACCGCGGCTGCCTATTGAAATCAATGGGACACCGCGGTATTAACCCTTTTTCGGCCGCTAGCGGGGGTTAAATTCACCCCCCTAGCGGCCGCATACCGCTGTAATAACGACGGTATAGCAGCGCTGAAAATCGTGCTGCTATACCGCCACCGCACCTGCCCGCCCCAGTGTGAAAGGGGCCTTATAGTACAGTCCTGTGACCAAACACAGGTCTTCAGCAGTTTTCACCCTAAGGCACCTGTGTATGTGCTTGCATCTTCTCAATAGTTGATACATCAAATGTAGATGGCTGAACAAATAACACAAAAAATTACTATGTTCAAATAAAATGTGTTAACAAGGAAGAAATCACATGTCTGAAAGAGATATTGCATCAGGACAAAATTATCCACTGTTTACCCAAACTGGTCTTGTGACAGCTACTGGCATTCTTTCAGGATTTCCACTAATTACTAGGCTGTCTGCACTGCCAGCATGTGATCATAACACAAAAGAGACAAATATTACATCTTCGAATCAAATGATTGGAAGAACAAACAAACATTCCAAGAATTAACTTATAAATGTTGTGTAAACATTAGTGCTATGAAAGCTACAACCAGTAGATGGCAGCATAAGACAGCCAATGAACACTATTCTAAAATAGATGAATACATCAGCATGTGTAACAACATAAAGTGTATTTCCACCTTTGAAGTTGAATTTGAGGAACCCATACTATCTGTGTTTTATGTGCTCACATTTATTTACACAGCAAACCTAAAATGAATTGTAAAAAAACTTTAATGCCATGACCACCAATTGGGGGGGGGGATATCTTTTTGCTGCCACAGACCATCATTGCAGGGTGATTAAGGTTGCATTTCACTGCCACCGACCACCAATGCAGGGGAGGGATGGGGGTTAATTTTCACTGCCACAGACCAACAAAGTGTTTTAATAGTAAATTACGTCAATGTTGAGGGTTATTTTTTCCAGCCACTGACACTACTGAGGGTATTGTAATCCAGCTTCTTTGTTGTGCATAGCAATATGCTGTAAGAAATACAGCAGGACCAACATTTTTGGACACTGAGGTGTGAAAATACTCTGTGCGGCCCTCTGGAGGTGTTGGGGGCCACACTTGAAGCCCTCTATAATTTTCCAGTTGACCACCACTGCTCTAACTGCTACAATTGCAGGACAGCTTGTTCTGTTGAAAAATATTACACTAAGGCCTCGTACACATGACTGGTTTTCTCGTCAAGAAATGACAAGAAAACTGCTGGGAGAGCTTTCTTGCTGAGAAAATCGTTTGTGTGTCTGGTTTTTCGTCGAGAAAACTGCCGGGAATCTCAACGAGAAAAATAGAGAACCTGCTCTCTATTTTCTCGTCAGGATTCTCATTTTTCTCGTCGAGATTCTCGTCGGCCTGTTTCCCGACGAGAAAACCGGTCGTGTGTATGCTTTTCCGAGTTTTAAAAAATCACGCATGCTCAGATTAAAGTATAAGACGGGAGCACTCCTTCTGGTAAAACTAGCGTTCGTAATGGAGATAGCACATTTGTCACGCTGTAACTAACTGAAAGTACGAAGACTGAAAAGCGCGAATCGTCTCTCCCCAAACTTTTACTAACACGCGGTAACACGAGATCAGCAAAAGCAGCCCAAGGGGTGGCGCCATTGGAATCCAACTTACCATTTATACTGCCGTCGTACGTGTTGTACGTCACCGTGCTTTACAATGACGAGATTTGGAATTGACAGTGTGTATGCAAGGAAAGCTTGACAAGAATCTCGTGGAGAAAAACTAAGTTTTTTTTTACGACGAGATTCTCGCTTCAGACCCCTTTCACACTGGGTTTTTTCAGGCGCTTTAGCGTTAAAAAAAACGCCTGAAAGAAGCTGCATCTGCAATCCCAATGTGAAAGCCTGAGTGCTTTCACACTAAAGCGCCTGAAAAACGCCCCAGTGTGAAAAGGGTCTTAGCGTTAAAAAAAGCCTGAGTGCTTTCACACTGAGGCGCTGTACTGGCAGGGCGTCAAAAAAAGTCCTGCAAGCAGCTTCTTTGCAGCGCTTTAAGAGCATTGAATACACCGCTCCTAAAGCGCCCCTTTCCACTGAGGCACTTTTTTTAACACCAAAGCGCCTGAAAAACGCCCCAGTGTGAAAGGGGTCTTAGCGGAGCTTTACCAGCGTTTTTCGGGCAGTGTGAAAGGGCTCTGAAAGCACTCAGGCTTTCACATTGGGATTGCAGATGAGGCTTCTTTCAGGCGCTTTACAGGCACTTTTTTTAACGCCAAAGCGTCTGAAAAATGCCCCAGTGTGAAAAGGGGTCTTACTGGCCAGATCACAAGGTGAAAAAAAAAAAAAGAAATCCTAAAAAAGAAAACTAATGTAGCCACCACATCCAATGTATTGCAATATAATAAATGTCTGCTTTTGGGTTTCATACCTCTTTAACCCTTTATTAGGACAGACAGTGCACACCTCTAGTTTACAACTGATAAGGAAATCTGCCAGCACTGTACAAACAGGGTTATTTATAATGACTATAACTCCCGAGCCCCCTCTTTAACATTAGGTAGAAACAAGATGTAAGCAGCAAAAAATTTTCAACCCCCTAATGGCTGAAGCTGCAGATCTATTCATTTCACTGACTGGATTCATTTTTTTAAACCCTTTGCCTACTGCACCATTACCAAAAGATCTATATTTGAACCCTTAAGGCTACATTCACAGCGGCGATTAAGGCCGGTGCAGATTGTAGCGGAAGTTTATGATGTGGCTCTCTGATTCCTGCCGCTACTTTTTGCACTAGCCTTAATCGCTGGTGTGAATGTAGCCTAAAGACCAGCATGTGTTGCCATTTACATAATATTTCCCAAAAAAGGCGGCAAAAAAAAAATTTGTTCCCCTTGTCTACTTTCCAAAAAGGGTTAATTTTTATTTTAACAGAAAGCAAGGAAAATGTGTTTTATTGTAATTTTCTTGGTCTTTTTTCCTTTTTCCTTTTTAAAAAAAAACAAAAACAACCCAGCAGTTTAAATTAATACCATCCAAAGAATCTTATATTTGTCTCCAAGAAATATTACATTAAGAGTGCTTTCATACTCACAGTGCCCGGGCGTCAGCGGTAAAACGCAGCTATTTTTAGCGGCGCTTTACCGTCGTTTTTGCGTCGCTTTTCGGGCACTATCGCTTTTAACCCCCGCTAGCGGCTGAAAAAGGGTTAAAAGCGGTTCAGCGTATTCCCCGCTCCTAATGCGCTGCAAAGAAGCTGCTGGCAGGACTTTTTCTGACGCCCTGCCAGCGCACCGCTCCAGTGTGAAAGCACTCTTTCAGGGCGCTTTGCGGGCGCTATTTTTAGTGCTATATCGCCAGCAAAGCACCTCAGTGTGAAAGGGGTCTTATTGGGTACAGTTTTGCATGACTGAGTAATTATCATGTCAGTAAAAGTATCACAGCACTGACAAATGGGATAAAACATGGAGAAATGTGTATGTATTGTAGAGATGTACTGGATACATACCCCTGGGTTCCTTTCAGAGGCTGCTAGGGGTTCCTTGAGCAGGGGCTTTCTGAATTCCAAATGACCTTTACACGGTTCCACAGCCAAACAGCCTGACAGCAGAGACATTTTTTAGCTGTCTGTAGAGGTAACAATTGGATGACCACTGTAAAGGGGGCATAGTTCCAACTGACCACAAATCAAAATGGTTTTAGCAGCGGTTCACTGAGAACTGGAAATTTTTATCAAGGGTTCCTTGGAGGTAAAAAGGTTGATCAAGGCTGCTTTAAACTGTTCGGTGGTAGATTCTTGTTGTTGGTTCTTGCATCTTTTCTTTGCAATGCTTTAATAAAATGTACGTGTGGCCAGAATAAAAGAAAAAAAATAACATGCAATAAATCTCTGTAGTACATGCACATTTTCCATGTTTTATTCCTTTAAAAAACACTGCATTACACTTCCCCCCTATATTATGGAGAAGAGGAGAGGGGAACGTATTTAGTAGTTCAGCAGTGTAGAGCTGGCAGCACTGCTTAGGATTTCAGTGTTACAAAGGCAGCATTTGTAGTTCACTAAATGAAGTTATGAGCTCACTGCATTTCTGCCAGGATCCACAGTTGTTTTTCAGTACTTGCAGCATTTGCAGAAAAAGGGGTGGATTTACTTAAAGTGTTATTTAACCCAGCACCCTGCATTCACTATATGTGGTCTCCCACAGTACACAGAATACGGGGAAATTTTTCCCCACCGATAAACTATGAAAGGGGCACACTTCTCACTGACCACCAATCAGTGTTGCCAACCGTCCGTATTTTTACGGACAGTCCGTAAAAACAGGCACCCCCCCCTTTGTACGTAAATGTCCGTAGTTGCGGGAATGTGCCAGTAAAAATAGCCAAGTTCAGAGCTTGTCGAGCCGAGCATATGCTGTATTCAGCCGGCGGATTTCACAGAGGCTGTGCCGCGTGGCGCCGGCGAGTGATGTATTAGGACATCCCGCCAGGCGTGCGCGCACCAGAATTTTAAATCTGTAACTAACCAGGAGGACGGAGGAGCACAGCACTGGAGCAAGAGTCAGGACTCGGAGGCTGAGCAGCACGCAGCGGCGGCGGAATAGAGGAGCCTGCTGCATCCAGGCAATACAAAGTTCACAGGGGAGGCGGGGACGGACAAAGTGACAGACAGCCCAGCTGACAGTGACATCAGGTTATGGTGGCAGAGGGGGATCCGATGGAGGCAGGGGGTGATGGTGGCACCACAGAGGGGGACGATGGAGGCAGGGGGTGATGGTGGCACCACAGAGGGGGACGATGGAGGCAGGGGGTTAAATGGAGGCAGGGGGAGATTGGAGGCAGGGGGTGATGGTGGCACTGCAGAGGGGGATGGAGGCAGGGGGCAATAGAGGCAGGGGGAGATTGGAGGCAGGGGGAGATTGGAGGCACCACAGAGGGGGATGGTGGCACCGCAGAGGGTGGGGGATGGAGACAGGGGTTGTTGGTGGCACCACAGAGGGGGATGGAGGCAGGGGGCCTGGGGGATATTGGAGGCAGGGGGAGATTTGAGGCAGGGGGTGATTGTGGCACCGCAGAGGGAAGTGAAGGCAGGGGGTGTTGGTGGCAGAGGGGGATGGAGGCAGGGAGGTGATGTGACTAAATAATTTGCCCTTATTATATCGAAAATAACAAAAATATGTTTTTTTTACCTTAATATCTACCTTAAATCACATTGCTATTTGCCTAGCGTACTTGTTTGTAGCCTAAATACTGAAATTTGCACCTAAACATGTAATTTAGTAACTTTTGTCAAACGGCAGTAAAAACGTGGCTGTGCCAGTAAATTTCGGGTGTAGTGCCAGTAAATTTCAATCCGGTAGGTTGGCAACACTGCCACCAATGTAAGGGGCATTCTTCACATTGACCACCAACTTAAAGTCTTACTAAACCCATGACCCTGCATTCACTATATCTGGTCTCCCACAGTACACAGAACTTGGACAGGCAATCATTTTAGTAAATATAAGCTGCTAAATACCTTCTCTCATCAGTAGTATATAGCAGTCTTGTGACTTCTATCAGTGTCTGGTTAAAGCTTGTAGGAGGAGTTTTCATTCTCCTTTGACTGTTCTATGGGGCTGCATGACTCTCTGTCCCTCTGTCTGGACAGTGCCAATTGGTCCTGTGCTGATAACACATAAGTGCCGAGCACTCCCGCTGACGTCACCGGGGGAGAGAGAGGGAGCCGAGGAGTCATGTGATCGCAGGAAGCCACTATTTTATCGGTACAGCTAAGCATATTTATTATATAACACAGACACAGGGGAACTTCTTGTTACAATACAGAGGGGATGGGAGCATTATATATTTAATATGAGAGCATTAGGAGCCAGGGGGGGCGCAGGCCGCTGACACAAACAGACAGGAGACAGAGAGCAGGGCTGCGGATGACAGAGGCACGTAAACTGACCACGGTGTCAGGGGTCTGCAATCATGATACACTGTGGTCAGTTTACAGAGGCGAGGGTATAGCCAGGCAGGATCAGCCAGGGTTTTTTTTTTATGTTACAGGGGGCCAAATTACACATCACAAGCACTGTGCCGTATGGGTTAACAAACGCTTTAGGGCAAATAGACTGTGCACTCTGCAAGTGCAGTTGCTGTGAAGTAGCATTTATTACAGAAGGTTTGCATTGTACAAGGCTTTTTTCACTTAGTAAATGAGGGGAAGCCCTGCTGACTTCCATCATGCAGTCATGTGCAAGCAAAAATGCTGTTTTTTTTTTTTTTGGTTGTTTTTCCTTTCATGTGATTGGGTATTCTTTGCATTTATTAAGCTCTGTAGCAACTGCACTTTATCCACCCCAAAGCATGGGGAAATATGTATGCACTGAGGTGTACTAAAGATGTTTTAAGAACATTTTCCTTGACATATTCCCTAAATAATCATAAAAAGGGCCACTGCAATGTTGCAAAGCTCAGAAGATGCTAAGGAAAAAGTCACCTTCTCACATCTAAAAATCAGAGTGTAGAAACAAAATTTTCATCCAAAACTAAAATATCCATTTCAAGTGATAGTCCCATGACAATATGGAAACATGTCTACCTGTAGTAATAACTAAACAGCCAACAAACAGCTGCTCTTATTTACCTCCTACAGATTATATGAACATATGTTTTTGCACAAAGTTTGTATTTTACACCTAGACAGGCAATCAATGGCACAGCTTTAATATTAGGCATGAGTCACTCACTTTCCTTACGATTCTCCTAAAAAAGCAGCAGGGCCAAAAAAGACCTCATTTATAAATCTTCAGAAGATAAGAGAAGTGCTACAGAGGAGGAAATGACATAAGAGAAGCTAATTTCCTCCAGCGCAATTCAAATAAATAGATTTTTTTTTCTCTTTAATAAACATAAGTCCAGGTAAACCTCATGATGGCTAAACCATTCTTTGATCTGCTCTTAGAAAGAGGTGGCCAGTGGTGTTAGCAGGCAGCCATCACGTCAGTGAAAAGGCTGGGGGGGTCAGATATCGAAGTTTACATTTACATACAGTGTAACAGAGTTTAAGCATTCTCAAGATGAAATTTATTTTGCATTTGTTGCAGTTAGGCTTTAATACCTTGCTGGCAGATAACTTAAGCTGGCTATAGATGGGCAGAATTTCGAACAAAAATGCTTAGGAAAAGAAAGCTTTTAGTTAGTTTGTTCAATACCAATAATCAAATACTATAAAGTACAATGCAGTTCAATACAGCAAAGTAGTATAAACAAAGCAGATATGAGACATGTAAACATTCTACTACTTTAAAAAGACACCATTGTTTCAAACCACAATATAAAATACATCAAATTAGTGCCACTAAATCTGCCAATTTTCAATACCTGGCAGAACTCAAAAATGTATACTTTAGACCAGGGTCTCCAAACATTCTAAACAAAGGGCCAGTTTATTGTCCTTCAGACTTTAGAGGGGCCGGACTGTGGCCAGTGTGAGTGGAAATTTTCCTGGCATCAGTGGGAGTAAACATCGCTACATTTGGTATTAGGGGGAGGAATACTGTCTCACTGTTGGCATTATAGGGGGGAATAGTGCCCCATTGTTGGATTCAGATGGCAGAATAGTGTTCCCTATCATTGGGAAGAATAGTGCCCCAAGGGCTGGATAAAGGCAAGCATAGGGCCCCTGGAGTTTGGAGACCACTGCAGGAGAAGAGCTGAGGGTTAATTTGGATATCATTTGTTGTTTAAACTCACACCAGATGCTCGCTTTCTGAGCTGCCGATTACCTTGAAATTGGGCATTAGACTTACAGCAGTAATTCGTTTGGTGTTGATTTCAAATATGATTTCTAATCCTTTTAAACATTTTAAAACACTGAGGCCAAAAAAGGTTAAATGCACGTACATGCATGAGACGTAATGTCTATGGGGAATTCTGTTAAAATGATGGAAGCCAACAGTGACCCATTTTACACCATTTACATAAAAGCATACATTTTTAAGCCAAGACAAAGTCAAAGTGTCAACGTGTAATTCACTTGTATGCATTTAAAATGACAGTTGCCATTACAGGTCATGCTGAAAAAGAAGATACCTTCTGTATCATAATTTCGATATTCAATTCATACCACAACAGACTAGAAAGCATAGGTGGACCATGCAAAAACAGACAATTCTGCATCTCAAACGTGAACCATTCACAATTTACACGTTTTTAATCAACCTTTCCTTTCCACCTCTTGAAAAGCATCTGCAGGAAACACATTCTGGAATTTTATGTACAGTACAAGAGCAGTGTGCCATTCTCAGTGGAGTATAAGAAAAAAGGGTGGGCCACATAGCAAACAATTACAATCCAACTGGCATTCTTCTACAGCAGAATAACTAACTGTGTAACTGAGGTTTTAGGCAAAACCTACACCACATGTGTCAAACACAAGTCTTCTGTGTTTACAAAAACAGCTTTCCTCTCAGAGGCTCTTACTGATCCCCGCCTGCCCTGCACTCATGGCAGGGACAAGTGAGATGCAGATGTAGGTGCAGTGTGGTCATGGGATGGGGTATCGCAAGGGGATTTCCATCTGTGCCCGATGCAGAGATGTCGACCAATGATCTTGCTGCAAGTGAGAGAGGCGGAGCCACCTACACACTACAGGGAGGTGCTAGAGCCAGTCTGGGTACTTTTTTAAATGGTGAGATGCGAGGAAGCTTCAGAGGGAGGTGTGTGCATAGGTGGGGGATGGTGGAGAGTGGTGTAGAGATCAGAGCTGAGAAGGGGTAAAAGTGAGATGTGGAGAGCTCTATGCAGCGAACCCCTGAACTCTGCACAAATGTGCATAGGGCACCCCTGAAACCACATTCTATATAGCGCATCCATGAATCACACACATAACGTACTCCTAGTATTTATTACCCCTTTAAGTTTCCCCCTACTGTTCAAAGTGCAATTTGGTCACACCCACTATTCAATTAGGTAGGGGTGGGTCATGGTTGAGCTCCTGCGCCTATTCTCTGAGAAAAAAAGCCCTGGACATATTTATATAGTCTTACAGATACAACTGGCCCTTTGAGGGAAAACAAAATGCTCATGTGGCCCGCAAAGAAATTGAGTTTGACACCCCTGACCTACACATTTTAGTATACTTGCCTACAACACACATGTACTTATGCTTTGGTATGCATGATGCTTGAGATGCTCTTAGGGTGTCCATGCAGCTGACAGACCAACCTTAGGCAGGGGCCAGGACGGTACGACAGGCAGTCTGTCTGCCTAGGAGGAAGCATACACCATTCCAAAACCAGCCACTGTAATATTTCATGCCATACACAGAGTGGTGCACTGACGCACCTGGTACATATGAGTACCCCATTGGGGGGGTTGTTCTTATTTGTTTAATAAAACGTTTAAAGCGATATTACACTATCGAGGCTTTTTATTCCCCATTATTCCCGAGATACTGCGTGGGAAGCCCAGGATCCCGTTACCATTATAGAACCCAGGGGTGGTTCACAAGCGTGTATGGACTGAGTGTAATTGCTAAGTCACATGCTCCAAGGTGAGGACCACCAGAAGGACCATGAACCAATGGCGTCTGCCCCTTATGTACCCCTCCCCAGCATGCACAGCGGGCCAACCACGCCCACCGCACGGCTGCCAAGAAAGGACACCCAATACTGCTGTGATATCCCTGTATTCCAACATGGGCCAGAGGTGGCAGTGCCACCTACAGGCAAACAGGGAATATAACTGACAGGCAGTATCACAACCAGAGCAGAAGCAGAATAGAAATCCGTAAGTCTGAGCCCAACTATTAGCTCAGAACACCCCCTAAATTTAACATAGCGTGGACCAATTTGGGACCGGCGCTGCACACACCCCCCTGTAGAAAAGACACTGTCCCCAGTGGCTGAGGTAACAAAATCCTTCAATCCTGAAGGTTTTGACCAAAAAATAAAAAATCTGCTGTGTACCTGAACCAAAATTTGGGAAGGGAGAAAGAAGAGGAAGAAAAACACACAGGTTAACATTATAACAAATGACATAGCTCTCCAGATATGACATTTCAACTTTACATAGGCAAATATACACCACCACCCATCACTGACTATCTACCCCACCCCATTCTCCAGGAGGTCTTGATAGTAGCTCTGGTACCTGCAAGAAAACACAGACAACATGCATGGAAAATGCAAACATCCTAACCACTAATCACATTCTATGTACAGAGAAGCGAACTGTTTCCCCGAAAGGAAGCAGTTCCCTTCTTTTAAGTTTTAAATGCTAAGCCTAGCATAAAAATTGTTCCTAATCCTAAATGTTGTAGTGGCAATAAAGTCTCTCTATTTCTGCAGACCACTGCCACCTAGTGTCAGCAGAGTCACAACGTCCTTTTACTGGTTCCGCAGGGGTTGCAACACAAATACAAAGAAACATCCCATTGTTGACCACAGCGTTCTCTTACCACTTTATCCTAACAAATAAGGACAAAAATTACTTATTCCAGGGTGCTCCTCTCTGTGAAGGGACAGGAAAGCAAACGGCAAAGTCAAGTTCCTATCTCAGAGTGTCACAGATAAAAACTTGGATCCGGAAGGGTTACTGATTTCCACTGCTTGTCTAGGGTAGTGATAAAATATGTCACATCGTCTCTTTCTGGGCAGCAAAGTACAACTCAGTCAGCGTGGATGTGTCGGGCGTAACCCCAGTACAGGCGGCAACCCCAGAATCGATCAGTCATGGCAGCTGAGTGATCAAAGTTCCTGTACGGCTTGGGTACCTTAGGATAGTCCCAGATGGCATCCCCGTACCACTGCTCGCGGCAAGACTCAATCTCGAACATCAGCTCCCTGGGTACATAGGGGAACTCCAAGCCGTACTCGGTAGCCACCCTTTTTATCAGGATCCGCGGCAAGCGTGCAAGCTTAGGCAGAGACGCAGGGGTTCCCGTACCAGGCATCACGTACGAATCCGGGGACCTCCAGACCAAAGCCGTAGTAGGCTCCAGCAAAAGTCTTTCACTCAGTACAGGTACAACCTTCTCTGTTAAAGCAGGGACTTTCACCCGGGGTGTGGTGTCCCCAGAGCTCATGGGTGATCCCTCTCGAAGGCTGCGGGTCGGAATAACACATCTCCTACTGTCCCAACCCTTTCTCAGGAAAATATCATCAATTTCCCCATCATCCCCAACATCGGATGAAGAGTCAATGTCTGAAGAATCCAACTCCTCGGCAGGCAGGTACACACGGGTAGAATCAGACGTATTACCCCCAGCCTCCTTACCAGCCCCTGACGTGGACTTCTCAGGCATCTTTCCGCTTTTGAGGCACGGTTCCAGCAGGCGCTGTGGCAGGCTCCGACCGCAGCCGCGGGAGGCCTTGACATAGCCCACCTTCCATTTCGCTGGCGGAATGGAGACTTCAGTGGTGGCGTTGGCAGCGTCCGCCGCGGTGTCTGCCGATGGCTCTGCAGCGGCAGAGACATCTTTTCCGGATGCATCCGTAGCAGCAGATGCGATGCGCGTGGGCTTGACTGTAGGGGTATAGGCAACTTCCTCCAAAGTGACGGCGCCTGTAACCCAGATGACCCGATAAGCTTGGGGCGATTCGGTGGGCTGGTTCACTTCAAAAAGGAACTCCCCGCAGGACAAACATCGTCCAAACAGGTGCAGCTGCACAGCCAGTCCATCGCATCTAGGACAGAGCATGCCCAGGGCCTCCGCATTTCGACACGTGTACAACGCGAATCGGCCCCGGGGGTTGAGCCGGATCCCCGTATCAGTAAGCGGGGCTGCAAGCTGAGCAATGTCCATGGTAGCATGCACGGGGAACACCCAGGCTCCCGACAGGGCTGAGGTCCATGGAAGTGAAGACATATTGCTCCTCTTGCTCTATCCAAATTCTCTCTGTTCCCTGTCGCCAAATGCACCCACGTGTAGCACGCAGGTGGCAGGGCTCCTCCCCTTTTTCTCTTCCTGCGCGTAGCTCACGGGTTTTTCTTCCTTAGGATATGCCCACGAACTACGCAGTTAGAAAAAGAACAACTCTGTGCCCCTTAACCCCTTCTCTCGTTCAAAGAACAGTAACACAGTCCAACTTCCTCGATGGCCAACTTTTCCAAGACATAGAAAGTAATCCAATTGCGGGAGGTAGCTGCAAATCCCGGACTCAAGCCCAAACGTGTAGCACTTACCCCCGAAGGAGCGGCTGGTTTTGATTTGGGTCATGCAAACTACCTCCAAGGCTTCCGTTGTCAGGGTAGAGAGTCTTTAGAAAAGCCAATGTCCACACAGATGTAAAACCTAAACAGTAAGGCCTTATTTTCTTTGCTGTATGAACTTGAGGAGAAAGTAGGAAACGAGAGAAGTATAGGGGAAGGTTCAGGCACACGGCACCGAAAGGCACAAAGAATTTGTAAACGTCGCCACTCAAGCCTGAGTGGGTATTGCTCACCCGGATAGTTCCGTTTCTTTCGGTCCTAGCACCCGGGATGACGCACGTATCAGTTTTATATGAAACTTAGGAATGCGTCCAGGATTATTAAAGTCCCGAACCACCTAGCCAAGCAATAAGGAGAACTTTATGCCAGATTGGCGTATTGCAGGGCCTGTAAAGTAATGGATCCATCCTTAGGTAGGTTGCCAAGCTTCCTCCCGAGACAGCAGTACCGTTGCCAATCTCCTCTGGGGCAGATCCTCCCCTGGCCTCCTTCCTTAGGAATGGGCTTCCCGCAGGTGGGCAGCCTGGGATCCTTTTCCAAGGCTTAGGCCCCAGCCAGCAAGACTGGGCCTACCAGGTAGCGATGTAGCCTTGGGCTGAAGGTGCCCGAGGCCAGGACACACACACGCACCCCATGCCATGAGGACCACGAGGCGCACCAGAAGGACCACAAAACCAATGGCGTCTGCCCCTTATGTACCCCTCCCCAGCATGCATAGCGGGTCAACCACGCCCACCACACGGCTGCCGAGAAGGACACCCAGTACTGGGCCAGCGGTGGCAGTGCCACCTACAGGCAAACAGGGAATATAACTGCCAGGCAGTATCACAACAAAAGCAGAATAGAAATCAGTAAGTCTGAGCCCAACTATTAGCTCAGAACACCCCCTAAATTTAACATAGCGTAAACCAATTTGGGACCGGCGCTACACCTATATACCACCGGACACTTATATCTGTGTTACAAAGCACTTGGACGCATATGAGAACTTTATTATTAATGTTTTAATTGACATATTTATTGTTTTTATTTTGGTCATATCACATATGTCACTTACGTCACATTAACACTACATGTGTTTGTTTTAATCTTCAGCAAGCATTTATTGTGTAATATTTCAAAGCGCAGCGTAAAATGTACTATTTTTGTCCATGTGCACGAGCTTATGAGACGTGTGTAAAGCTTGCAGCTGGTTAGTGATATCTATTAGGCTTTGGGTTGATTGAGGCTCGCAGGAATTCTATTACTTTCAGGGCCATAGGCATGAAAAGATCTTTTAAAGAGCTACCTGTGTCTGAAAGATCCTAATCTACTCCTAGGCCTTGTATGAACACTTATAAACTAGACAAATATGCCAACGTTCTTATGTAGAACATCTTGATGCTCATCTGGATGAAATGATCTCCTTGATGAGCACTTGTAGCTCTCTATGCTCTCAGATGCACTACGGCATAACATCAGGAGCAGCCAGGATGTTAAGACTTTAACCAGATGAAATCTGAAAGTGCAAAATGAACATTTGGTATTGTGAAGTGTCAGAGATTTATTGCACTTGATCAGTGGCCAGGGTGACCCACCAGGATAAGATTTTTTGCTTGTTTGATGTGTAAAGCTGGAGTGGAAAGCAGTGATCCACCATCTACTTTGATTTCCCTACATGCTATTTGTTTCCACACACATTGCAGCTCTTGGCAAGTGAGGCCTGACTTAGCACCCAGGAATGGAGATCGTGTCCCAGAACACACTGCAAGGAGATTATAGCCATAGTTACCAACTCACAACAAAGCATAAAACTGCTCAGACCAGCTGTGTGGAAAGTGGGAGTATAAGCAAGAAATTAAAAACCTGGCATGGATGTTGAATGGACACCAAATACATTGTCTATACATATAAATCAAACACTGCATAAACACAGTTCTTAATGAATATGAACACTCTGGACACATCTGGGACTTGTTGTTCCAAAATACTTTTTTTGTCCTAAAGGTGGTCAAATATTGTGATGATGGCCATTTTCCATACCCTTTAGGGAATAAATATGATACCTCTAGCTCAGTGGTCATCAACCCTGTCCTCAGGGCAAACTAACAGGCCAGGTTTTATGCATTTCCTTGGGGAGATGCAGACTAGAATACTGCAATCACTGAGCAGCAAAATATATCACCTCTGATGTATTTCAGTTATCTTGTGAACCTGGCCTGTTAGTGGCCCCTTAGGACAGGGTTGATGAACACTGCTCTAGCTAACACAAGTGCTCTATATTGCATACAACCTGCCCAACAATGCCCATTCTGGGGTGGAGGTGGGCCTACTCGCCACTCTTGATGGGTACCTGTCACAGGTCCAGTGCTGGTATTGATCCCTGCATTACCTGCAAATTATAGTTGCGTGGTATGTGAGGGGGTGAGTGAAAGACGTCTGATTTTCACTGGCACCAGCAAAAGGGACACTTAAATGTAAATGTTGGTAACATCTGTAGCGGCCTCACCCCATCTCCTTTTTCCAGGGGTATGTCACGTGACAGGGTGAGATGCGCTACGGCCCATGTCCTCCCCGTAGCTGTGGGTGAGGTGAAGGCCAGTATCAGTACATTCCTCGGGCCAATGTGTGTTAGTTATGAAGCTCGGTCCTGCTATGCTGAAACCTCCCTTGCTCCCATTAACCAGAGTCCACACACCGATGCAGGGTCCAACACTTGTTTATTATACTTCCACAACAAACAGTTCCTTCACAGCCGACTGGTTGCGACCCATAACATAACGCAAACGGTGGGATGAGCAGGCCGAGGCACTATCCTGATTTCAATCTAAACCCCTGTGGTTTCACCAGGGGTTATAGCAGCTTGGCTTAGCACAGAACATAGAACTTGTGAGTCTCTACCAGCAACTCCATAGAACACAGATGGGAGTACCTTCGCTGCGTTGCGGCCCCTATCAGGGGAAGATGTCCCTCTAAGGGAGTTACCAGAGGCCATCCGTCACCGGGTTGATGCTGCTCCGGAATCTCCAGATGGGTAACCTCCCCGGCCTCCTCACCTCAGATGCGGGTCCCCTCGCAAGGCGGCACCCTCGGATCACTTTGCCCTCGCGGGACCCAGTCGAAGTTACGGGGCCCCAGGCCTACGATATAGTACCTCACCCCAGGCTGAAGGTGCCTGGGATGGACCCCAACTTCATTCCGGTCAGGCCTAGGGCGCCCGGGCCGGAACCTTTAACCGCCCGCACCCAGGCCTAAGGTGCCTGGGTGCGTGAAGAGACAATCCTCGAAGACCTCGTGGCGAGGGCGTCTCCCCCTTTTATCCCCTCCCTTCAACACCACGGCGGGTTCCCCGCCCCAGCCGTACCATCTCCGGAAAGGGACAAAAAGGGTAGCACTGCGGCAGTGATTCTACCTTGAGCCTGTAGGTACCCCGCCACCCACAGGCCAAGGAGAATAATACACCACCCAATCCTCCACGAATTACAAAAGGGGTCCAGAACCTTCACAATTACACACCTGGGTCACACTACCCCCAGGTGTACCCCAACTAAATTTAAAGACCCCCCTACACATCCTTAGTGCTTATTTTTAAAAATATTTTTTTCCTAAACTGAGGCTTTAAAATAGCAGAAAGCATGTCTTTCAAAGTTTCTTGAACGAAAAGTTTCCTGAATGACAAAAAGCAGATGGAAATTTGCACCTATTTTTAAAACATTATTTTTGGAGCACATTTGTCCATTCATATATGGAGAAGTTTATGTATGTAAAAATTTTATATTTTGTGAAATTACTGTATTTATTGGCGTATAACACTCACTTTTTTACCCTGAAAATAGAGGGTAAATTGTGCCTGCGTGTTATACGCAGGGGGCTGTGGAAAGTTTTTTTTCCTGAAACTTCCCTCTTAAAGTCAGAGTGCGTGTTATACGCCCATAAATACGGTAATCAATTTAAATCTAGGTGTTATACATAAGAAATAATGTTTAGCAACACATTGGTGACTTCATGCTCACTAACTGCCACTTTTAAGCCCCGTTCACCCCCGTGAGTTTTAGATGCAGCGAGCTAAAAAAAAAAAAAAAAAAAAAAAAAAAGAAGTGCTGCATCTTTGATGAGCTTTCATCAAAATGCTCATTATAGAATTCAATGGTAGCACGCCAAAATTGCATGTACAACGTGCCTAAAAAGCATTGTGCCAAAAATGCACCGGACATATGTGGACTGGCCCTTAAAGCGGATCTCCACTGTATCTGAACACCACAAAACAAAAACACTATTTCATTCATTTTTAGTACTTAAAGCAACTCTCCCATCCATCCATGTCTCCATGCTTTATTTTGCTGAGAAATCACTTTGAAAAACACTCCATAGCATTTCTGGCTCTGGCCTTCTTGAGTAAGGCTAGGTGATTCATGTGGCATTTGCTTCCTAGAATTCACCTGTCCTTAGCTCAGGCATGCAACAAGAAGGGTGTGCTTGGCTAAGAGAGCCTCTCCTCCCCTCCTGAAGACTCCTGGGACGTGTGACATCATTTGCCTAGGCATAGGAACCAGGAAGTAACTGAAGAAATGTATCAAAAAGGTTTAAAACAAGTAAATAAATAATACCTTCTTGTCTATTTAATAAAGCTAGGAGCAGAAAGATTAAAAATAATCAATGTTGATTGAGAGAGTGAAGCTCCACTTTAAGGCAGCCTAAAATGGCAGCTAACAGAACAATAGTTTGAACAAAGAAATTCACATAACTTATCTGTGAGACTACCAAACTGCTGGGTGAAACAAGGCAAAGCTAAAAATCTATCAGGGAGACATAAAATAAACTCTCAGAATACAAGGCTGACAGTGAGCAGAAAATACACTCAAATGAGTCAGTGACAGCACAGATAACCTCCTTTCCCTGCAGAGGTTAAAAGGAGACATTGTCAAAAGGGAAGCTGTTTATCAATCACTTACTTTAGTTTTTGGTTTTCTGAGTCTTCCTGTTTGATGTTTATAAAGCAGTTTAGAGCTGCAGCGTGCTTCATACCTATATAAACTGTTCTTTTCCAGAACTCTGTTCTGTGGGATGATCTGGATTTTACTAACATGAACAAAGAGCACATGATGTTTTCGGCTTACCCTCCCAGATTTGGCGTTTCATGGGAGCGGAGCATATATGCACGTTTAACCCTTACTTACGAGCTATAAAAAATAGACACTACCGTCCACTTAAGAGAACCTTAGGTTTTTGAATCATGCATGTTTTCCCTAACAGATTAACCATTGATTTTCTTCTTATATAAGCAATCAAATGAAAGGTTGACATTTTACCTAAACGTGTAACTTCCTTTTAGTGCCTTTGCACTCATTTTATTATTATAATTTTATAATTATTATAATTTTTATTACTCAATTATGATTGATGAGGTATCCTAAGTCGATATAATGAGTAAATGCATATTAGTCAAACTCCAGCTTAAACTTTTTTTTTTTTATGTTTAGGACAGTTTAGGATAATTTATAATGTCTGTTTCAATTTCTGTCTTTGATCCAAATAAGGTGATTTTCCCTTACTTCCTGCCAAACAAAAAAGTGTTGATGGGGGGGTGATGCAAAAATGATGACAGATCTATTGAGTCTGCCCCAAAATGTATCCATGTTTTTGCATTTTTTGCCCACACTTCTCCTGTGGATCACAGGGGTGCATTTCGCTCTGTGCCCACTGTCGGCTGATGTCACAGAGCCACTCCAGCCTTTAAAAAGATCCCGACCATATGGTCAATATCAGCCCAGAAGCCTGGAACCTCACCGGGCTCAGCCTCTCAGAGATTCACTGAGAGCCTGAGCCAGCCCATCCGGCCCTCTCCACAGCCCAGCGCTTCAGTGAGCATTGGAGGAGAGAGCAGCAAGTCGCTGACTGACAGTCTTGGCTCTCTTCTCAAAGCGGAGGGGAAGAACTGAGTGATCAGCCGTGCTTGATCACTCTCACTGCAGAGCCAGGAGGAGACAGATGCAGCATCCACCTGGGTAAGTATAAATGTTTATTTTTTCTCTTTTAACTTCTTGTGTCTAAGTATATATCTATGTTTGTCCCAGCCTGTTTGAATCCACTTACTGTTGACTGACTCACTACCTCTGCTGGAAGTCTATTCCAAGCATCAACTACTCTAAGTAAAATAATACTTTTTAAAAATAATTTTGCACTTTCCTCCTGCTACTTTAAAGTCATGCCCCCGTTGTTCTCAATCTTGATCTTCATATTGAACCTTATTCACCCTCTTGATATATTTAAAGGTTTCAATTAGGTATCCCCATTCTCTCCTTTCCTCCAGACTGTACATTTTAAAGTGGTTCTAAAGACTAAACAATTTTTACCATAATGCATTCCTTGCATTGATCCCTTCATGCAGATATACAGTGGGGCAAAAAAGTATTTAGTCAGCCACCAAATGTGCAAGTTCTCCCACTTAAAAAGATGAGAGAGGCCTGTAATTGTCATCATAGGTATACCTCAACTATGAGCGACAAAATGTGGAAACAAATCGAGACAATCACATTGTCTGATTTGAAAAATAATTTATTTGCAAATTATGGTGGAAAATAAGTATTTGGTCAATATCAAAAGTTCATCTCAATACTTTGTTATTTATCCTTTGTTGGCAATGACAGAGGTCCAACGTTTACTGTAAGTCTTCACAAGGTGGTCACACACTGTTGCTGGTATGTTGGCCCATTCCTCCATGCAGATCTCCTCTAGAGCAGTGATGTTTTGGGGCTGTCGCTGGGCAACACGAACTTTCAACTCCCTCCAAAGGTTTTCTACGGGGTTGAGATCTGGAGACTGGCTAGTCCACTCCAGGACCTTGAAATGATTCTTACGAAGCCACTCCTTCCTTGCCCGGGTGGTGTGTTTGGGATCATTGTCATGCTGAAAGACCCAGCCACGTTTCATCTTCAATGCCCTTGCTGATGGGAGGAGGTTTGCACTCAAAATCTCATGATACATGGCCCCATTCATTCTTTCATGTACACGGATCAGTCGTCCTGTTCCCTTTGCAGAGAAACAGCCCCAAAGCATGATGTTGCCACCCCCATGCTTCACAGTAGGTATGGTGTTCTTTGGTTGCAACTCAGCATTCTCTCTCCTCCAAACATGACGAGTTGTGTTTCTACCAAACAGTTCTACTTTGATTTCATCTGACCATATGACATTCTACCAATCCTCTTCTGGATCATCCAAGTGCTCTCTAGCAAACCTCAGACGGGCCCGGACATGTACTGGCTTAAGCAGGGGGACATATCTGGCACTGCAGGATCTGAGTCCCTGGCGGCGTAGGGTGTTAAGCCGTGTACACACGATCGGTTTTACCGATGAAAACAGTCCGATTGAGTCCAGTCCTTTTTTCTCATCGGACAAACCGATCGTGTATGGGCCCCATCGGTCTTTTTTCCATCGGTGAGAAAAAATAGAACATGTTTTAAACTTATCCGATGGGAAAAGAAACGATAGCAAATTCCGATCGTCTGTGTGGAACTCCATCGGACAAAAAACCCACACACACTCAGAATCAAGTCGAGTGTTTTACGTCACAGCATTTGGGACGGTCGGATTTTTGACTGATGGTGTGTAGGCAAGACTGATGGAAGTCAGCTTCATCGAATTACTGATGGAAAAATCCATCGGTTTAAAATCCATAGGAAATCCGATCATGTGTACAGGGCTTTACTGATGGTAGCCTTTGTTACGTTGGTCCCAGCTCTTTGCAGGTCATTCACTAGGTCCCCCTTGGGGTTCTGGGATTTTTACTCACCGTTCTTGTGATCATTTTGACCCCACGGGGTGAGATCTTGCGTGGAGCCCCAGATCGAGGGAGATTATCAGTGGTCTTGTATGTCTTCAATTTTCTAATTATTGCTCCCACAGTTGATTTCTTCACACCAAGCTGCTTGCCTATTGCAGATTCAGTCTTCCCAGCCTGGTGCAGGTCTACAATTTTGTTTCTGGTGTCCTTCGACAGCTCTTTGGTCTTCACCATAGTGGAGTTTGGAATGTGACTGTTTGAGGTTGTGGACAGATGTCTTTTATACTGATAACAAGTTCAAACAGGTGCAATTAATACAGGTAATGAGTGGAGGACAGAGGAGCCTCTTAAGGAAGAAGATGCAGGTCTGTGAGAGACAGAAATCTTGCTTGTTTGTAGGTGACCAAATACTTATTTTCCACCATAATTTGCAAATAAATTCTTTCAAAAATCAGACAATGTGATTGTCTGGATTTGTTTCCACATTTTGTCTCTCATAGTTGAGGTATACCTATGATGACAATTACAGGCCTCTCTCATCTTTTTAAGTGGGAGAACTTGCACAATTGGTGGCTGACTAAATACTTTTTTGCCCCACTGTAACACACATATGCAGCCTCACTGGACTGGGCTTTTTTCCGTGGGGCTGCATATATGGGTATCTGTCTTTGTGCTGGAAGCACGCCACACAGAGCGCTCCCAGCACAGAGACTGGGGTCTCACCGAGAGACCTGGGTCCCGTACTAACGATCGAGACCCAGAACTCCCAATTCTGGGTCACCTGATCGCTGTAGTAGCCTCTGAAAGGCTACCACCGTGATCAATCACTGTGAAGCCTGCCCCTGTGTTTTTCTCTCTGAGAGTGGAGAGGAAAGATACACTCACCGGTCACTTTATTAGGTATACCTGTTCAATTACTTGGTAACACAAATTGCTAATCAGTGAATCACATGGCAGCAACTTAATCCATTTAAGCATCTAGACATGGTGAAGATGACTTGCTGAAGTTTAAACTGTGCATCGAAAAAACAGTAAAGTACTAATGCGCTACCAACGTGTTCAACAGTGATTAATAATACATAAAGTTCTACAGTGCTAGAGTGAAAGGTGCAAACAGCAGCCAAACTTCTGTAGTATTGCCAATACCCATAAATTGTGTAAGAAAATGAAGTAGCGCTAATTGCACATATAGAGCAATTAGCGCTACTTCATTATCTTACACAATTTAAACTGTGCATCAGAATGGGGAAGAAAGGGTATTTAAGTGACTTTAAGTGACTTTCTTGTTGGTGCCAGATGGACTGGTCTGAGTATTTAAAAAACTGCTGATCTACTGGGATTATCACGCACACCAATTTCTAGGGTTTACAGAGAATGGTCCGAAAAATAGAAAATCTCCAGTGAGCAGAAGTTGTGTGGACGAAAATGTCTTGCTGATGTCTGAGGTCACAGGAGAATGGGCAGATTGGTTCGGGATGATAGATAGGCAACCATAACTCAAATAACCACTCGTTACAACCATGCCATGGTATAGAGAATACCATCTCTGAATGCACAACACATCGAACCATGAAGCAGATGGGCTACAGCAGCAGAAGACCACACCGGGTGCCACTCCTGTCAGCTAAGAACAGGAAACTGTGGCTACGCCAAAATTGAACAATAGAAAATTGGAAAAACATTGCCTGGTCTGATGAATCTCGATTTCAGCTGTGACATTCAGATTGTAGAGTCAGAATTTGGCGTAAACAACTTGAAAGCATGGATCCATCCTGCATTGTATCAACAGTTCAGGCTGTTGGTGGTGTAATGGTGTGGGGGATATCAACCCTATTGTAAACCTTTGTGTCCTCAGCAAAAAGACATACAGTACCTTACCCACCAACCCTTTAATTAGATCACTTACATATAGAATAAATAGAATGGGTACAGAGTCTTGTAGTACTTCATTAGTAACCAATCTCTGTTCTGAATGAGCCCTGTTTATAACTAGGGATGAGTCCCGGCGTGTTCGCACAGCCCATATGCAGAGCCCGTCAGGAAGTCGGCACTGCGCTGCGCTAATCACAGGCAGTGAGACATTTTCCTGATGCGCGGCTGCAGAGATCGGGAAATGTCTCACTGCCTGTGATTAGCGCAGCGCAGTGCCGACTTCCTGGCGGGCTCTGCACGTGGGCTGTGCAAACACGCCAGAGCTCATCCTTATTTATAACCATACTCTGGTATCTATCCTTTGGTCAACTGCATATACACTGAACCAACTAAGGGTTAAGTCCCAGCTTGTACACCTTTTGTAATTAAATTTATTATGTGCAACTGTACCAAATGCCTTGCTGAAATCAAGATGGGCTATGTCCATAGCACCACCCTGGTCCAAAACATTAGTGACAATGTCATAAACATTCAATCAGATTAGTCTGACATGATCTCGGTAAAGCCTTGCTGCTTTGGTCCAGCATTTTGTGTGCTTATAAGTGATCAATGATCCTTTTTTTCAGGAGTAATTCTACAGCAATGGCAGTTACAGTTAGTTAAATTTCTTATA
The DNA here is from genome assembly GCA_029206835.1 of Rana muscosa. Taxonomy (NCBI): domain Eukaryota; kingdom Metazoa; phylum Chordata; class Amphibia; order Anura; family Ranidae; genus Rana; species Rana muscosa. Next base: position 202,232,795 of record CM055123.1, read on the forward strand.
TGAAAGAAGTTTTACATTAAAGTAGAACAAAAAGGCACTTTTGCCTTTCAGGTAGAGTAAGAGATGGTTCTAACCCTTTCAGGTTTTTTTTTTTTTTGCCAGCTAGGTCCCTATTTGGTAGATTTCCATTCATTTCCCATTTCCTGTCCCTCAGCCAAAACAGGAAGTGAGAGGATATCCCTCTAATGTGAGGGAATCCATGGTGGTCACCAGAAATACTGTTGGAAGATTCCCCTTCTGCTTCTATTCTGGTGACAAGCCTTGATAAAGGGTAACCAGAACAAATAAACAGGGTACATTTCTCTAACTGGCGCACAGAAGCAAATAAAGCCGGACAGGTGTTCTAATTCCTGTCCACTCTATCCAAACAAAAAAAGTGTCACCATTGGTTATACCCTAATGAAAAAACTGTATTAAAGCTCATCATTGAGAATGCTACCCCACCCCATTTACTCTCATGTGTATCCTCAGGACTGCAGACAAGTATGGTCAATATTCAGGTGCCCATATCACTTTCTGGGTAACAAAGACACTTCCCATAGTCTGTCCAGTGATGAGGTTCTCTCAGGCTCCAGGCTTCTCTGCCAAGGTGGGATAAGGCCAGCATAAGGGGTCCTGTTGGCAAGACTGCAGCACTTAATCATTGGTCTCTTCTGCCAGAAAAGGCAGTGGCAAAGCATGAGCAGGGCTGAGCACAGTACCTGTCCAGAATTGGGCTCAAACTAAAGCTTAAAAAAAAAAAATCTGCCTGGACTTCAGTTTTAAAGGAAAGGTGTCAATGATCCAGAATATTTATGCAGGAAGTGAAGTCATCTGTTGTGTATGCTTGTTTCAGCCTAGTGACCCTAAATACTGAAGATGCTGGATAGGCTACATATCAAAAAGCCAGCACTTCCAGAAAGCTTTTTTTTTTTTTTTTTTGCGCACATGTTTTAATGCACATTTTGTACATAAAATTCCAGTTAAAACCCCTGAAACATTATATGTGTTCCGAAAGCGGGGGAATCAAAAAATGGTATTTGCAATTATTTATACCATATGTTATCAGTGCAACTGGTTATCAAAGATATATTTTCTGTAAAAAATACACTCATATTAATTAGATGCACATAAACACAACTTCTGGGTTCATGTTGCAGGCCGGGTTGACACTGGGGCGACAAACGCTCCGACATTGGGACCCTTATGTCGCATGACGTGTGAAAATCAATGTTTCCCTATGGGAGCCGTCTTAACTGGTCCGTCACATGTCGGTCCGACTTTGAAAATGCTCCCTGTACTACTTTGGTCCGACTTTGATCCGACTTCAGCCCATTGACTATCATTGAAGTCGGATCAAAGTCGGACCGCATGATCCGACTTTGGCATGCGACTTCTACTCTGCTGATCTTGAGGGGGAACTCCACGAAAATTTTTAAATAAAAAACCGGCGTGGGTTCCCCCTTCAGGAGCATACCAGGCCCTTGGGTCTGGTCTGGATTTTAAGGGGAACCCCTACGCCGAAAAAACAGCGTGGGGGTCCCCCCAAAATCCAAACCAGACCCTTATCCTGACTGTGACGTCATGAGAAGCCTATAATAAATCGGCGTGCACCGCAACACCCAGCATTACAGCGGGAGGAAACGACGAGTCAACATCGAGGAGGAGAAGAGGGAAGAAGACAGCGACGGCGACGGGAAGACCGGGCCCCTCCACTAGCAAAAGAGCTGGAAGAAGATAGTGGAGGGGCCGGCAGAAGGACAACGGAGAGCCGGACAAGACGACGGGAAGACCGGGCCTCCGCTAGCAAAAGAGCTGGAAGAAGATAGCGGAGGCCCGGCGGAAGAAAGAACCGGAGAGCGGGAGAAGAAGAAGGCGACGGAGAAGACTGGGCCCCACTAGTAAAAGAGCTGGAAGAAGATAGCGGAGGCCCGGCGGAAGAAAGAAAGAACCGGAGAGCGCGGAGACGACACCGGAGACCCCCGGAGCTGTGCAATAAATTACTTTAAAAAGCTGTGTTGTGTTTTTTTTCTTGACATTTTTTTCCACCAGGTGAATGGGTAGGGGTACAATGTACCCCATACTCATTCACATAGGGTGGGGGGCCGGGATCTGGGGGCCCCCTTATTAAAGGGGGCTCCCGGATTCCGATAAGCCCCCCGCCCGCAGAGCCCAACAACCAACGGCCAGGGTTGTCGGGAAGAGGCCCTGTCCTCATCAACATGGGGACAGGGTGCTTTGGGGTGGGGGGGCCACAGGTCGCCCCCCTGCCCTAGAGCACCAAACCCCCATGTTGAGGGCATGCGGCCTGGTACGGTTCAGGAGGGAGGGGGGCCGCTCTCTCGCCCCCCTCTTCCCCTGCGGCCTGCCAGGTTGCGTGCTCGGATAAGGGTCTGGTTTGGATTTCGGGGGGACCCCCACACCGTTTTTTCGCCGTAGGGGTTCCCCTTCAAATCCAGACCAGACCCAAGGGCCTGGTATGCTCTTGGAGGGGGAACCCATGCCGGTTTTTTATTTAAAATTTGGCGTGGAGTTCCCCATCAAGATTCATACCAAACACAGTGCCTGGTATTGGCGGGGATCCAAGTCGGATCCCCGTTCATTAAAAGTCGGACATATGTCGGCTTCATGTCGCAGGGCAAAGTCGGATCCAAAGAAGGACGGCTGTTGTGTCGCACTAGTGTGAACCCGGCCGCAGAGTGGAGATTGAGGAATGGAGATTTCTGCTGTATGAAAAGGGTTAAAGGAAAACTTGCATGGGTACAGTTGTCCTATATCCGAAAACTATGTTGATTTTCAGTCAATTTTATTTCAACTTTTGTAAGGTTTATATTTTTTTTTACTTATCTTTTATATCTGTTTTTACTACAAGTATACAATATGATTTACAAATAAAAATGTAGTACATAAAAAGTACTGTTGGTTATCTAAATAGACAGCACAGAAGTAGCTCCCTGTCTAACTGAAACCTGTGTGACAGTGTAGTACCCTGTCATGGTGTAAAAAGGCAACAGGTTTTGTAGAAAATCAGAACAATGATGGTGCAGGTGGGTGCTGGGTTCTTAGGGTAATCAGGTCTATAGTTCAGGGCTCTACCCTCCTGAGGAGCCTGTGCTGGTGCAACGGAGCAGAGAGGTGTGCATGTCTGCACTGTGCTGTCTGGGACAGGACAGACAAAGGACCGAGCTGAGACACAGAGCATCAGAAAAGAGAGCTGTTAGATGTACAGCATTTGTGCCCGAGCACTGGTATAATGTGTAGATTGTCAGGAGGACAGAGGCACAAGGCTTGAGCAACGGTGCTGTTAAAAAGAGCCAGAAGGCTGAATATTGTTAATTTCATGTTTATGGCAGGAACCCCCTGCGAGTGAAGCGGATTGCTGTGAACATTTTCTTTCTGTTTTAAATAAAATTAGCCCTTCAAGCCCTGAAAAGGCATGTATGGAGTGGACTGAACTCACTGGTAGGAGCTACATTTGAGTTAAACAACCCCCAAGTTGTCACACCTGTGATGGACACAAAGGGGGTTATTTACTAAAGGCAAATCCACTTTGCCCTACAAGTGCAAACTAAAAGTGCAAAGTGTACTTAAAATTGCACTGAAAGTGCACTTAGAAGTGCAGTCGCTGTAGATCCGAGGGGGGACATGCAAGGAAAATAAAAAACAGCATTTTAGCTTGCACATGATTGGATGATAAAATCCGAAGAGCTTCCCCTCATTTCAGATCTACCCCTCAGATTTACAGCGACTGCACTTCCAAGTGCACTTTGCACTTGTAGTGCAAAGTGGATTTGCCTTTCTTAAATAACCCCCAAAGAATCAGTTGCTCCCTGCCAAAATCACTTGTAGGTGTAAAGTTCAGATTAAACAGTTGGCCTCTCAAAACTACTTTACATCAGGTAATAAGCAAGCTGGAAAATATTTACATCAAATATTCCTATTTAACGTATATACGCGAATATAAGCCGACCCGAATATAAGCAGAGGAACCTAATTTTATCACAAAAAAATGGGAAAACGTATTGACTCGAGTATAAGCCTAGGGTGTACATCTGCATGCCTCACTGTGCCTCACTGTGCCCATGCCTCACTGTGTCCATGACTAGACTGACGTTTAACATAGGAGTCTATGGAAGGGGTGCCTAGATTTGAAAAATCGATGCTCCCCGGCCATAGGTCCCCTGGACAACAAACTTTGCACACTTGTAGATGAAGAGTGGCGCTACATGTGTGCCAAGTTCGGGGTCCAGGGGACCTACGGCCGGCCAGTACCGGATCCCCAAAGTCCGGGAGATCAGGCACAAAAAGGTGACTCGAGTATAAGCTGAGGGCGGCATTTTCAGCACAAAAAAATGTGCTGAAAAACTCGGCTTATACTCGAGTATATACGGTAAGTGGTTAAAGAGGAAATCTTTTTTTAATTTTTCCTTTATCGTCCTGGTTAACTATGAAAATATATACCAACACACTATACATTCCCTTTCAGAAAAAAATGGGGCAATGCCTAGATAAACTTGCTCGTAGTTTAGTTGCTTCAAAGTTCTTATGTTAGCACCCTTGTAGATCAAAGCAGGGTCAAAACTTACACAGACCTTTCTTTCTTTATCGTACACCACGGGACACAGAGCTAGTCATTACATAATGGTTAAGGGTCACCAGCGGTGATTGGACACTGGCACAACCAATGGAAGACAGTTCCCCTCCATATAACCCCTCCCATCAGGGAAGTACCTCAGTTTTTTCGCCAGTGTCGAAAGGTGTTGGACGCGTTAGGAGGTGCTAAAGGAAAGCTCTACCAAAGAGACCCTCTGGGGGTAAATGAGCTATGCTTTCGGATCCATCCAAGACGCCTACAAATGAGCTGAATCTGGATGGGATCCGGGCCTCATCCATGAGGCGTCGCCTGTAATGTCTCTCTTCGGAGGACTGGGCTCTAAGATCCAGCACTTTCGCTATTTCGCTATAAAGTCCTGGTAAGAGTCTTGTACAAGGCCCAGGGGAGAGGTATCCTTTAAATAGGAACCCATATCCCTGAAGGTTGGCACACATAGCCCACCGTGAAGGGTGAAGTTTGGTATCTGTCTGAAAACTTTCAGCAGAAAAACCTGCGGCGTGGATAAGGTGAGATTAGAAGGTCCATAACTAGGTTGGGACCTTTTTCAAAAAGTGGATGTCTTCTTTTTTTCCACCACTGGGGGGAGTAAAGAGCTGAATATACTCACCTCACTCGGTTCAGTGTCGGCTTTGGCGAAGTACACTGCTCGTCACCTCCGCTGCTGAGCTTGCTTGAGCACCCCGCTCCTCCTTCCGGTGGCCGATACAGACACCTGCAGATGCAGGTAAGTGGGGACAGGGGCTGATGAGAGTCCTCTCTCACTATGGCCACCACCATAGCGCTAAAGGCCGCGGGAGCGCGCTTTATCGGAGGGGGGGGGGCCGAGGCGTGCGCGGGCACGTGGCGCGCGCAGGCACAGAAACGGCGCCAAATTTAAAAGACGGTCAGTGTAAAAAGTACTGCAGCAGCAAGCAAGCTCGTTAGTTCTCTTGTTCCTGGCAGAGAAACACAGCAGCTATACAGGGACGTAAGACTCCATGTGGTTGGATTGGGTACTTCCTAGAAGACATCCATGTTATGCATAGTTATGTGTTAAAAGTTGCATACTTAATGTATTTGCTAAACTGAACACGGTAGTATATGCATTTAGGTACCTTGTATTTTGTCTAAACAGTAAGCCTTCCAGGGGAAGTAATGCGGACAAAAAGAGATAAAAGAGCACCGCCGCCTGAGACAAGGGGCTCTAGCTGTGCTGACTCGGTACCTTCCTCTCCTGTGTTGCCAAAAGCACCTGTACAGGATGAGCCATTACCTCTGTCAGGTATGGCGGCTTCCCCAGTGAAGCCTGGGCCTGCATATGTCACTGAGGACACTTTATCAGCTGCCCTAAATAATCTGGAGGAGAAAATTGCTACTTTAATCGCTAAATCCTCTAAGAAGGACAATAAGCGAAGCAGATCTCCTCCAGTATTGGACCTACCTTCAGAAGTACCTGAGGAGGAGGAGGATGAGGAGGAGGCTACACCAGCAGAGGATGAGGAGTCAGACGGATCAGGGATATCGGATGAGCCTTTTTCGGTATCCCAGATTTTAAAGTCACAGGTGCAATGCTATGCAGGAGCCGTGCGAGCTGCATTTAGGTTACCCTCTTTGGAGGTAACAGAATCACCTGTCTCCTCCCTAGGATCATTAAGATCCCTGCAAGGTGCATGCTCCTTCCCGGTTCATCCGTTACTAGAGGATCTATTGTACGCAGACTGGCAACATCCAGATAAGCGTTTTTCACCTCCAAAAAAGTTTAACATTCTTTATCCTATGGAGGAAATTTTTTTAAAGAAATGGAGCCTGCCTACGGTAGATGCGGCTATTTATTGTGTAAATAAAAACCTGACAGTGTCCAGTGGATAATGTACAAGTGTTTAAAGATCCTTCTGAGAAGAAGTTGGAATCCTTACTGAAATCCTCCTTCCTTTTGGCCGGCTCAATTATCCAACCTGCAGTAGCAGCAGTCGGTATGTGTCAGGTCGTCAGCCAACAGGTAAAGCAGGGGCTGAAGGAGCTGCCTTCAGAACAGGCTAAAAATTGGGAGAATTTGCCTAAAGCCTTATGCTTCACAGTGGATGCCATGAGAGATTCTATCATACAGGCATCACGCCTTACACTCCAGCTGGTACAGATGCGCAGAGTACTTTGGCTTAAGCATTGGTCAGCGGAAGCCCCATGCAAAAAGTTGTTGGCAAGTTTCCCGTTCCATGGCGAACGCCTTTTTGGGGAAGATTTAGAAAGATATATCCAAAAGATATCAAGTGGTAAAACGACACTTTTACCTGAGAGAAAGAAAAACAAGAGACCTTGTTTTAAACACACTCTCTCCCCAGCTCCCGGGAAATCTGACTCCAGTCAGTGGCGACGGCCTTTTCAGCCGCCCAAAAAAGCCAAAGAACAGGCTCAGAAGAACAAGAAGCCGTGGGGTTCAAGAGCTAATAAGCAAGCCCCCAAAACCTCTCATTGAAGGGGCGCCCCCGCTCGGCCGAGTGGGGGGAAGGCTTCGTCACTTCTCAGCGACTTGGCGGACAGAAACCCAGGACAAATGGGTGGTATCCACAATATCCTCAGGGTACAGACTGGAATTTCGAGAGATCCCATCTTCTCAATTCCGAAGTTCAAGACTCTCCAAGGATCCACAGAAAAGAGGATCCTTCTTCAAAGGTTTGAATCACTTAATAGCTCAAGGTGTGGTTACAGAGGTACCCCAAAAGGAGCAAGGTTCAGGTTTTTACTCAAACCTCTTTGTGATTACAAAACCGAACGGAGAAGTCAGACCCATCCTGGATCTAAAAAATCTAAACCAGTTTCTGAACGTTCGCCATTTTCGAATGGAAACGATTCGATCCGTGGTCGCTACTTTAAAAGGCGGAGAATTCATTGCGTCCATAGATATCAAAGACGCATATCTACACATACCAATCCTCCCCGCTCACCAAAGATTCCTAAGGTTTGCGGTAGAAGATCGCCACTTTCAATTTGTGGCCCTGCCATTTGGTGTAGCCACCGCGCCCAGAGTATTTACAAAGGTGCTAGCTCCTCTGTTAGCAAACCTAAGAACACGGGGCATTGCGGTAACAGCCTATCTAGACGATCTACTATTAATAGATCAGTCAAAGGAGGGATTGGATCACGCTGTAGACACTACAGTAGGATACCTGGAGCATTTAGGATGGATTATAAACTTACAAAAATCTTCTCTCCAGGCCCAAAGAAGGATAGTGTACCTGGGCAAGATCATAGATACAGCCCAAAACAGGGTATACCTGCCAGAGCCAAAGATACAGTCTCTGAAAGACCTGATCCACAAGGTCAAAGCAAACAAGAGGCCGTCTATTCGCCTTTGCATGAGACTATTGGGAAAGATGGTAGCCTCCTTCGAGGCGGTCCCTTACGCCCAGTTTCATTCGAGACTACTTCAAGGCAATATTTTAGCCTCCTGGAACAGGAAGAGCCAAGCTCTGGATATACCCATGCGCCTGTCCTCACAAGTACGCCACAGCTTCAATTGGTGGCTAGAAGCCAGGAATTTACGGAAGGGAAAGTCCTTCCTCCCAGTGGCCTGGAAGGTGGTATCTACGGATGCCAGCCTATCGGGCTGGGGTGCAGTATTCGAGGAGGCTTCTACCCAGGGAACCTGGGCCAAGACTCAGGGGATCCTGCCCATCAATGTGCTAGAGATCCGGGCGGTATATCTAGCCCTCAAACCTGGACATACAGGTTACAGGGCTACCCAGTTCGGGTTCAATCCGACAATGCTACGGCAGTAGCTTACATCAATCACCAAGGAGGCACCCACAGTCGGGCAGCCCAAAGAGAGGTGAACCGGATCTTGGCATGGGCAGAAGAGCATGTACCTTGCATCTCTGCAATCTTCATTCCAGGGATAGAAAACTGGCAAGCAGACTACCTGAGTCGTCAGCAGCTGCTACCAGGAGAGTGGTCTCTTCACCCAGAGATCTTTCAGGCCATATGTCTGAGATGGGGAAACCCAGATGTAGACCTGCTAGCTTCCAGGTTCAACAAGAAATTGGACAACTTTGTGTCCAGAACGAGGGATCCTCTAGCCTACGGGACAGACGCTCTAATAACTCCATGGAATCAGTTCTCACTGATCTATGCATTCCCTCCGATCCCTCTTCTACAAAGACTGCTTCGCAGGATCAAGGAGGAGGGAATACCAGTAATCCTAGTGGCCCCAAACTGGCCCAGGAGGCCTTGGTATGCCGAGATCGTAAAAATGGCGATAGGAAGGCCCTGGAAGCTTCCACTTCGACACGACCTGTTGTCACAGGGTCCAGTATTCCACCCTTCCTTACAAAGGCTAAATTTGACGGCCTGGCTGCTGAGACCCACATTTTGAAAAAGAGAGGGTTCTCTGGCCTGGTTCTTTCTACGCTCATTAATGCTAGAAAGCCAGCCTCCAGACTCATCTATCATAGAGTCTGGAAAGCATACGTTTCCTGGTGTGAATCCAGAAGTTGGAATCCTCTGAAATATGAAATAAGTAGGATTCTTGCTTTTTGCCAGTTAGGAGTGGATATGAAATTAGCCCTTAGCACCATCAAAGGGCAAATATCGGCTCTATCAGTCTTCTTTCAGAGACCATTGGCATCTCACTCCCTAGTTCGGACATTCATTCAGGGGGTACTGAGGATAAATCCTCCAGTCAGGTCTCCCTTGTGTCCATGGGATTTGAATTTGGTATTGTCAGTGTTGCAAAAGCAACCTTTTGAACCTATTCGCCATATTCCTTTAATTATATTAAGTAGGAAATTGGCCTTTCTGATTGCTATAGCTTCTGCTAGGAGAGTATCAGAGCTAGCAGCTCTTTCTTGTAAAGAGCCTTATCTAATTTGTCACAAGGACAAGATCGTACTACGACCCCATCCGGCTTTTCTGCCTAAGGTGGTGTCGGCTTTTCACTTGAATCAAGACATTGTTCTGCCTTCCTTTTTTCCAAACCCGCGGACGGCGGGGGAAAAATTATTACACTCTCTAGATCTAGTGAGAGCGGTAAGGGTGTATCTGCAAGCAACCGCTCAGATACGTAAAACAGATGTTTTGTTTATTTTACCAGATGGTCCCAAGAAGGGCCAAGCGGTATCAAAATCCACCATTTCCAGGTGGATTAGACAAGTAATTGTTCAAGCTTATGGTTTAAAGAACAGGACTCCTCCTTTTCCTGTTAAGGCGCACTCTACCAGGGCGATAGGTGCTTCATGGGCAGTGCACCACCAGGCTTCGATGGCTCAGATCTGTAAAGCTGCAACTTGGTCTTCAGTCCATACATTTTCCAAATTCTATCAAATAGATGTGAAAGGACATGAGGATTCCGCCTTTGGGCGAAGTGTGCTGCAGGCAGCAGTATAGGGCTTCTGGTCCGCAAGCGGCCTGTTTTGATCTGTGTCTCCCCCCCTTCATATGAGCATTGCTCTGGGACGTCCCATTATGTAATGACTAGCTCTGTGTCCCGTGGTGTACGATAAAGAAAATAGGATTTTTATAACAGCTTACCTGTAAAATCCTTTTCTTGGAGTACACCACGGGACACAGAGGTCCCCCCCTTCTTATGGGAACCTTACTGCTTTGCTACAAAACTGAGGTACTTCCCTGATGGGAGGGGTTATATGGAGGGGAACTGTCTTCCATTGGTTGTGCCAGTGTCCAATCACCGCTGGTGACCCTTAACCATTATGTAATGACTAGCTCTGTGTCCCGTGGTGTACTCCAAGAAAAGGATTTTACAGGTAAGCTGTTATAAAAATCCTATTTTTTATAGTTATTTTAGAAACCTGTTTTCTCTTACTGTGCATGGACTGACACAGCATCTTCAATCTTGACAAAGATTCCTGCTCATAGGAGAAGACTAGGCAGAATGTTAGATGTTTTAACATACATTCCCTTACCAGAGCTGAACAGCCCCGCCCAGGGGGCGGTCCCTCCGGACATAACCCTCCTACCTGCAGCCAGCAGCCTCAGTTTTTTTCTGCCTAGCAGAGGAGAGGATGTGGCTCTCTTCGGAGCCAGTCTCTTGAAGAAATGTTTTGTTCTTTTTTGAACTTTTATTATTTTATTTTTGAGATTCTTCTATCAACTGTCTGCTGGGCAACAGGTTGGGTAGTTCGCTATCCTCGTAGTCTTCCCAGTCCGACCATCATACGTGCTAATCCTCGCTCTGCGTGAGATCAGTTCACCACATACCAATGGCTCCAGGGGTGGCCGGTGAGCTTTTTGCTCCAGGGTCCACAGAAGATTGAACAGTTTTGCTGTATCTTTCGCGGTGGACTGGCCGACAGCTACTCCGTACTGCACTGTGATATGTTTGTCAGGAACACACCAGGGGGTCCTAGCTGGACGGGTAAGTACTATGGTAGGGGGGTTTTCCCTGTCTCCCCCTTGTGTTTTTACTACTCTGTCACCTACACTATGGTGCGCTGACTGGGGGTGCCTGGGGGTCTCTCTGTCCTGGTGGGGGTCCTCAGGGGTCTGCATGAGGTGTGGGGGTTTTAGCTGTGTCGGCCTGGGCCTTGCGCGCCGTTCTGCGCCATGTTTTTACTGTGTTTTTTCTTACAATTGAAAACCGCATTGGCGGCCATCTTGCCGTAGCCACCTGTGGCGCATTTGAAATTGTAGCGGCCATTTTCTTGCAGCCGCGCGCTCTTTTGTGCTGGTTTGGCCTCTATCACTGATTAGACGGCGCGATTCTCCTAACAGTCTCCTCACTGTTCACTCGCTGGAGCCGCGCTGTAGAGGACAGACACAGGCAGCGGAACTGAGCGGTCCTAGCAGGGTTGGTGAGTTCCCTGGGTAACCCCCCACAGTCAGTGCAGCCAGAGGGTGGACTTTTTCTTTGATATGGACAAAGTCTCAGAGGGTGGTGGTACCATAGAGTCCGTGTCACCTGCTTCCCCTTTCATGTCAGAAGCAACTGGTGGTGCTGCGGCACCAGCGGTTCCTATGGAACAGTTGTGGGCAGTCCTGGAATCATTTGTTGCCAGGATGGAAGCGGCGTGCGAGCGCAAGGGGGCTATTAAGCGCCCTCTTCCCCCACCATCTCCAGGGGAGAGCTCTGATTAAGATAAGGGCATTGCTGCGGCGCAGGACCCTAGCTCTGAATTTTGGGATATTTTTGACCAGGACATTCCTTGTGAGAAAGACTCCTTATCTGGGTCAGTACATGACAGGACACTTGTTAGTGAACTCATTGATGCTGTGAGGGACACTCAAGTTGGATGCTGCGGCTGAGGAACCTGTGGTGGAGTCAGTCTACTTTGGTTCTTTTCAAGCTAAGCCTTTTAAAAAGGTTTTTCCCTCTACACCTTTTTTTGACAGATTCATAGACCAGGTTTGGGACAAACCACAGAAGACCTCTGCGGTCTCGCAGCATCTGGCGGTTAGGTACCTCTTTGAGGACAGCCTGATTAAAAAATGGGCCTCTCCTCCGGTGGTCGAACCCCCGGTCGCCCGGTTGAATAAAGCCACAACTCTGCCGGTTGAGGGGACCCCTGCTTTTAAGGACCCTACTGATAGGAAGTTGAAAATGGTGAGCAGAGCCATATTCACCATGCTGGGGTATGCACTGCGTCCTCTTGTAGCGGCGACCCTGGTGAATCAGACGCTCACGGAATGGGCGAAGATTATGCAACAGTATGTGCAGGAGCATAATCTTCCTCCGGAATGCATTACATTGGCAGACCAAATGGTACAGGGCCTGGTGTATGTGCGCGATGCCACTATGGACGTTGCCCCCCTAATTTCTAGGGCCTCAGTGTCTGCGGTGGTTTTGCATCGCCTAATCTGGTTAAAATTAAAATTCTGGTCTGCTGACCTGGCCTCTAAGAAGATTCTGACGGATTTGCCTTTCAAGGGTGGAAGGCTATTTGGTACTTCCCTGGATGGCATTGTTAAAAATGTCACAAAGGGTAAGAGCATCCTTCTTCCTCAGCCTCCTAAGGCGAAGGAGCCGCGCTATAAGCCGGGTCCTTCCTTTCCCACTCAAAAGAGTTTTTTTCGTCAGTCAAACCCCGCGGAAAAATTCTCCCGGACTGACAAGGGTGCTGCTGGGGGACAGAAACATCCCTGGGTGCGTAAGCCAACCAAGCCGGCTATCAAGCCCGCCAGCGCATGAAGTCTTGCCCCCGCCCAACTCTGGGGTGGGGGACGACTTTGCAGGTTCGCGGATCGGTGGACCTCCCGGATCTCCGACCGCTGGGTATGCAAGGTGGTTTCCTTGGGGTACATGATAGAGTTCCTTTCCTGGCCACCAGACAGATTTTTTTCCCTCAAATCCCTCTCTCCTTCCAGCGCGTCGGGCTGCCCTATTAGAGGCAGTGCAGGGCTTGCTGAGGTGCGGAGTAGTTGTGCCGGTACCATCAAAGGAGGGGTTTCAGGGATTTTATTCAAATCTGTTTGTGGTCCCAAAGAAGGACGGAGTCCATCCAATTCTGGATCTCAAGGCCCTAAATGCCTTCGTGAAGGTTCGGAAATTCCGCATGGAATCCATTCGCTCGGTGATTGCTGCGCTCCACCCGGGGGATTTTCTGGCATCCTTGAACATCAAGGACGCCTACTTGCTAGTCACCAGAAGTTTCTGCGCTTCGCGATAGGCGAAGACCACTATCAGTTTGTGGCTCTTCCCTTTGGGTTGGCGTGAGCACCGCGGGTTTTCACCAAGGTGCTTGCTCCGATTCTAGCTTTGCTGAGACAGCGAGGCATTGCTATCGTGGGCTATCTAGACGATCTCCTTCTGAGAGCAGACTCTGGCTGAGAATTAGAGGAAAATGTGGTGATAGCCAGTCAGGCCCTCCGAGAATTCGGCTGGCTGCTGAACATTCAGAAGTCGGTCCTGGTTCCGACTCAGCGTCTGGAGTACCTAGGATTGATCCTGGACTCCTCGGAGGCGAGGGTTTTTCTACCCTTAGAAAAATTACACACTCTTCAATCTGCGGTATGGGTGCTTACGTCCCGCAAATGGTCGTCACTCCGGTTTTGCATGAGGGTCCTGGGACTCATGGTGGCTTCCTTCGAGGCGGTGCCGTACGCCCAATTCCACACTCAAGTCTTACAAAAGGAGATCCTATCTTGCTGGATGATCTCCATTATCACTGGATCGTCAGATCCAGGTGAGTCACCTGGTCAGGGCATCCCTGAATTGGTGGCTGAGTTCCCTGGCCCTTCGGTTGGGGAAGTCGTTCCTTCCTGTCCAGTGGACTATGATCACGACGGACGCCAGTCTTTCAGGCTGGGGCGGAGTCTGGGGAGTTTTGTCAGCCCAAGGGCTCTGGACCCCGGACGAGTCCCGTCTGCCGATCAATGTCCTGGAACTCTGGGCAATCAGACTGTGCCTTTCCTCATGGTCGAGGAGACTGCAGGGACGTTCGGTCAGGATCCAATCGGACAACGCCACGCTTATGTCCACCCTCAGGGGGGAACTCGGAGCTCAGCTGCGGCGTCCGAGGTCGCTCACATTCTAAGGTGGACGGAAAGAAGCGTGCCGGCTCTGTCGGACGTTTATATTCCAGGAGTGGACAACTGGCAGGGGGACTATCTGAGCCGCCAAAATGTTGGACCAGGGGGAATGGTCCTTGCATCTGGAGGTGTTTCACCTCCTTTGCAGGAGGTGGGGCACGCCGGATGTGGACCTATTGGCCTCTCGACTCAATCGGAAAGTGTCGAAATTCATGGCCAGGTCCAGGGAGCAGACGCGTTGGTGGCCCTGTGGGGTCGGTATCGGCTGATTTATGTTATGCCTATCCTCCACTGGAGCTGCTTCCTCGGTTGCTTCGCAGGGTGGAGGCCGAGGGGATTCCGGTGATCCTCATCGCTCCAGATTGGCCTTGGCATCCTTGGTACACCGATCTTGTGCACCTAGTGGCCGACGTTCCGTGGTGACTGCCGATGCGGGAGGACCTTCTGTCTCAAGGTCCCATACTTCATCCTGCTTTACAGTTGCTGACTTTAACGGCATGGCTATTGAAACCAGGTGCTGAGAGACCGGGGTCTCTCAGATTCAGTCATCTCGACCATGCTGAGGGCACGGAAATATTCTTCCAGGAAGATATAATACCATACCTGGAGGGCCTACATCGCTATGTGCGAGGAGCTGGATTGGCGTCCATGGAGGTATTCCGTTCCCAGAATCTTGCTGTTCTTACAGAGTGCTGTGACCCAAAAGCTTGCCTTAAGCACCATTAAGGCTCAGATTTCAGCTTTGGCTATTTTCTTTCAGAGGCCGCTAGCGGGCCATTCTTTGATTAGTACCTTCATACAGGGGGTCCGACATGTGCTCCCCCCTGTTAAGCCACCTCTTCCTCCTTGGGATTTGAATTTGGTGCTCTCGGTTCTTCAGGAACCTCCTTTTGAAAACATCAGAGAGATTCCTCTCTTAACCTTATCTCAGAAGGTGGCTTTTCTGGTAGCCATTACTTCTGTCAGAAGGGTTTCCAAATTGGCGGCCTTGTCTTGCAAACCGCCATTCTTGGTTCTCCATAAGGATAAGGCGGTGCTACGCCCGCAGCCTTTATTTCTCCCGAAGGTGGTCTCGGCCTTCCATCTTAATGAGGACATTGTGCTTCCATCCTTATGTCCTCGTCTGTCACATCCCAGAGAGTTTGCACTCCACATGTTAGACGTTGTACGTGCCCTGCGGGTGTACCTGTCTGCTATGGCTTCGATTCGCAAGTATGTCTCGCTGTTTGTGTCTGTGTCTGTGTCTGGTCCGAAACAGGGCCAAGCGGTTTCGTCTGCCACCATTTCTCGGTGGATCAGGCAGACCGTCATACAGGCTTCTGCCTTTAAGGGACGGGTGCCTCCCTTTTCGGTTACGGCGCATTCTACCAGGGCAATTGGTGCTTCCTGGGCTTTCCGACATCAAGCGTCTGTTGCACAAGTGTGCAAGGCGGTGACCTGGTCGTCCGCACATGCCTTTTCAAAGTTCTATAAGGTTGATGTGGCTGCATCTTCTGATGCTTCCTTCGGCCGCAAGGTTTTGCAGGCGGCTGTTTAATGTTGCAACTCCGTTGAGGAGCTCTGCTTGTTTGGGGTGAAGTTTGGTTTTTCCTTGATACTGTTCCCACCCCTCGTGCTTTGACACTGCTTTGGGACGTCCAACTTTGTCAAGATAGAAGATGCTGTGTCAGTCCATGGAATTTTTTGTACTCACCGTAAAATCCTTTTCTCTGATGTCCATGGACTGACACAGCACCCACCCCTCCTTTGTTGAATTTGTACTGCTTTAATACGAACTGAGGCTGCTGGCTGCAGGTAGGAGGGTTATGTCCGGAGGGACCACCCCATGGGCGTGGCCGTTCAGCTCTGGTAAGGAAATGTATGTTAAAACATCTAACATTCTGCCTAGTCTTCTCATATGAGCAGGAACATAACCCACTCTGTCAAGATTGAAGATGCTGTGTCAGTCCATGGACGTCAGAGAAAAGGATTTTACGGTGAGTACAAAAAAATCAAATTTTACTTAGATGTTGTATACTGGTTGGCTGGGGTGAGTGCAGGGCAATTTTGCTGCAGAGAACTGCCATTCCTATCGGTACCTCCCTTGCTATTCAATAGACAAGTGCATTTTAATTAAACAATCCAGTTTCCCTAGTGTTCCTTTTTAAAATGACTGTATATCCCCTGTAATAATGAATTTCTCACCAGTACTAGCCACACCTACACAGTAAGCAGTAATAGAGTTTTAATAGACCAATGTCTGAGGTTGGAGCTCAGGATATGGCTGTATGCACTCTGATGGCCTAAAGCAATTAGGGTTGGGTTTTTTTTTTTTTAAACAAAAACCTAGGGCAAGGTAGGAAGGGTGACTTATTATACTTTCAATCAAAGAGTACACTTCTGATTAAACTACTTGGAATTTTTATCTCTATACCAGGCATCACTAAATGGCAGACCATGGTCTGGATCCGAACCGAGTGACAGTCCCTTCCGGACCGCCAGAGTTTTAGGAACCGGGATGCTCTTTCTTTCTGTCCTGGCTGCAGTGTATATCCCTCTCCTGCTTTCCCCAGTGCTTCCACAATATCATCTCTGCAGCAGGGCAGGGGAGGTGGCAGGTCTGGATGGAGGGCAGGAGCTTCAAATGGGTGATTGGTTGCTAGGACACTGGGTGGTCCTAGCAACCAATCACCAGCTTGCTAACTAGAAAAGTTGGATAGCTCCTATCTTATGTCTCGACCTTCCTTGTGTAAAATGCTGCTGTGAAAGGGATTAGTACACTGTTATAAAGGGGTTTGAGGAAATTTCTATACAGAGGGGGATGAGGACACTGCTATAAAAGGGGGGTGGGGATACTGCTATAAAGCAGGGCTCAGGACACTGCCAAAAGGGGGGCTCAGGACATTGCTATAAAGGGGGGCTCCAGACACTGCTATAAAGATGGGGTGAGCGGAAAGGGGTATGAAGTAGGGCTACAGGGGTTGGGTCCCATTAACGTGAAGGAGGAATTGTGACACGTAGGGGAACTGTGACATAAAATGGTAATAACTGTGATGTGAATGGGTGTACTGAGGACACTGATGTAAAAGGTGGATTGTGATGTGCAGTGATGAACTGGTGACGCTGATGTAAGAAGGGGACTGTGATATAAATGTGAGGGGGGGGGTTGATGTAAAGGATCTTGATCATTGGCAAATTCTGCGATTCGGACATCTGCTCCAAAATATTTTTACTGACCGGACCTCTGTGAATTTTAATTCAATATCCCTGTTCTGTACCATGACAAGGCTGAAATGGTACATCAAGAACTAGTCACATACTAAAGACACATCAGTTGATCCGGCCATCTTGAAGCAAACCAACAAGATTATTTTAAAATTTTGCTTAGGGCACCAGAAATATTCACATAATTACTGCATACATTGCTTTGATAGATTGTAGACCTATAACAAGTGTGTTTTACATGCCGCCCCATTATACATAGACCCTGAGTATTCTATTAGATAGAATTATTATGAATATCTCTAAGCGTCCCTTTTATTCCAATATGATAGAAAATATCCTTCAAAATAATTATACATGCAAATTAATATGGTCAAAATGGTGAAGGGTGGTTGGTCAGAAAAATACAAGGGCGTCAGTTATTTTGAATCCATTGTGAAACATATGTTTTAGCTAATGTTTTAGATTACTGCTGACTGAACCAACATAAAAGGCATTTTTTATACCACCAGGGAATTGTGAATTTTTTTTTTGTTTAAAGTGGATGTAAACCCACTCTCATTCTTTCTAAACTACTGTCATAGTGCTGATCTATAAGGATATAGATGCCTCCTGCATGTATCCTTATCTGTCAAATGTCTCCCCTCTGTTATAAGAACTGAAAAACTGCAGATTCTGTGGGTGGATCTGTTGTCTGGAGCTCGGTGGGTGGAGTCGTGATGTCAGTAGACTCCCCGCCCACCTCTACAGTCCCCTTGTCAACATGAATTTTTTCCTGTGTATTCCTTCTGCTATGATCACTAACATCCTGTCAAAATCCAGAAAAGTAACCACATGACTTCAGAAAAGGAGTGGGGGTGGGAATTAAAAAATAATGACTGTCTAAAGCTAGTGCACGAGACATGTAAATAACCTGTCACTCAAAGCAAGGGGGCGAAACGGACAAAGGCTTTTCTCTGTCCGTTTTATCTCACTGAACAATAAAATAGGATTGCTCAGAGCTGGATTAACTCTTTGTGGCAAGACCTGGCACAAATGATAGGAAATCTTATACTCTACAAGTCTACATTGTGACAGCAAAAAAAAAAAAAAAAAATCGGGTTTACATCCACTTTAAGTAATTTGTGTTTTTTGTTTCTTTTTTCAAATAGGTTTTGATAATCAAGTGTTGACAGCATACTTATCCTCTCAACAACATAATTTTTCAAAGGGGTTCCACCTATTTTCATGAATTATGAAGTAATCAATACCAGAAGATCAAATTCTCCTCTCCAAACCCCTTAAAGCTTCCTGGAGAAGAGACATAACCAAACTTGACATTACTTTAAAGGGAGTTCGCTGTACAAAAGCAGTGCTAGAGGTCTGAGAACAAAAGTCAGGAAGAAGCTATTTATGGTCTAATTAAAGGCCCCTTTAACCTCAGGCCCTCCCATGGCTATCAGACAGATGAGAAAGTTCAAGGTCAAAAGTTCTATAGTTTTTCCCTGTTCATGGGAAGCAACAGGGAGCCGACAACCATAAAATATTCTTACAAGCTTCTGCATAAACATCACAGCTACCCAGGAGGTAATTGCCTGCTTTGGCCCTAGTGGGAAAATAGCCACCTCTTTTTTTTATTATTGTCATAACAGCAATGCTATCAAGATGAAGATGCTAAATACCTTAATGGCTTAAAGAACTGACGCATTCATTCTAATATGTTCTTCCAGATATCAGGCCTCTTCTCTATGACAACCTGGGCTAAAAGTTGTCCTAGTTGACTGACAGTCTAAGATAATTTCCAGTCAATACTGATGGGATTTCCTCAACAGCCAACAAATAACACACAAAGCTGCATTTTTTTAAGCATTCTTTCCATCTCCCGCTATAAAGTCAGACAAGCATGAAGGTATTTGAACTTGTCTCTAAATAATTGGGCCCTCATCAGATTGCTTTTTATTAAGACACATTTCTCTAATGCCACTTTCACACCGAGGCGTCGGCGGTAAAGTGCCGCTATTTTTAGCGGCACTTTACCGTAGTTTTTGTGGAGGTTTTCGGGCTGCTAGCAGGAGCTTTTAACCCTCGCTAGCGGTCGAAAAAGGGTTAAAACCGCCCGCAAAGCGCCGCTGCAGCGGCGGTGCTGCCCATTCATTTCAATGGGCAGGAGCACTTTAGGAGCAGCGGAGGAGCGGTGTATACACCGCTCCTTCACCGCTCCAAAGATGCTGCTTGCAGGATTTTTTTTAACGTGCTGCCAGCGCATCGCCTCAGTGTGAAAGCACTCGGGCTTTCACACAGACTGCAGGGGGGCCGTTTTTCCGGCCGCTTTACAGGTGCTATTTTTAGCCCAAAAGCGCCTGAAAAACACCCCAGTGTAAAAGGGGTCCAAGTACAACCCTTGGTAATCCCCCCATTATTTGAGTACAGGTAGTACAGCATGGTGACAGCTTATACTGTTGAATCAGCAAAGATTGATCTCCCTGGGTTGGCTATTGTGGTAATTGGTATTACCCATAGAGCACATATGTCAAACACAAGACCCGCAGGCCGAATCCAGCCCGCCAGGCTTGCCATGTGGCCCTCACCCCCAGTTGTGCAGCCGGAATGTGACGGAACTCAATTCTGCCACTTCTGGCCCTCACCCTTCACTCCTGCTCCCCACTGTCACTTGTAAACACAGAAGCATTCGATATTTACAAGGAACAGCTTTACTCTCACAGTAGGGACAGATCTCCAGAGTCTGAGAGAGAGAATTATCTCTCTGCAAGGCGAGGCAGTACTGCCTACATAGGGAGGTACTAGAGCTGCCTACAAGGTGGGAGAGAGTAGAGATGTGAAGAAGCTTGAGGGGCAGGGGGCCGGGGTTGCACACTGTGCATAGCGCACCCCTAAACCCTGCACGCTATACACAGCGTACGCCTGAACTCGGCACTCTGTAGAGACATACAATGATTACAGTCTACCTACACATAATTTTTTTATGCAGGCACTGGTATAGTGCTCTTTAAGATATCTTGTGACCAGAGAATAACTGCTATTGATAATATTCCCAAACACACCTACTGTCTTTCATGTATGCAAAGTGTGCAAATAAATGTCTCCAAGCCACACATTTTCAAACCTGCCTTGGAAGTTTGAATGTGATTGGGATTACACAAAGCTGAGGGAATCAGAAGGGACAGACCAAATTTCGATCCATGTGTGGGAAGGCTGGTTGTGCACAAGTTGATCTATTTATCGACTTGTGTACAAACAGCCTGCTGGACAATGTTCTCTCAGTCAGCACTGCTGGCTATAGCCGGTTGGGTTAATCAGTGTTTTATGATGGCAGGGAAGTCTCTCCATCATCAGAACACAATAACTCAGTGGGAGTGATTCCCCCATCCACATTATTTGTGGATGGGGAAAGCGAGTCATTTTCTCATACTATTACTCGTAGACTGCGAGCCTTACACAGCACAAGATTTGGAAGTACATGCACAGCAACTAGAAAGCACATAAGGTCAGATTCTGCTGATAACAGAGAACAGAGATTAAAGTAAACTGAGTGAACTCTCTGACTTTAACACAGTTGCATTATGTGGCAGCTTTTGGGTACTTTTACACTGGGGGGGTGCCGGCGTTATAGCGGCGCTTTGGAACCGCATTTCAGGCGGTAGCGGGCGCTTTTAACATACAAGGAGTTAAAAAGGGGTTAAAAGTGCCTGTGATGCAGTGCTTTATAAGTGCTTTTCAGAAGCTTCGGAAGCGTTGCCCATTCATCCCAATGGGCAGGGGCGGTTTGGGAGTTGTGTATACACCGCCCCAAAAATGCTGCTTGCAGGACTTTTTCCTATCCTGTAAGCGCACCGTCCCAGTGTGAAAGCACTCGGTTTTCACACTGGTGTGGCTTGAGAGGCAGTTTTCAGGCACTTTACAGGCCCAATTTTTAACGCTAAAACACCTGACATGCCTCAGTGTGAAAGGGGTCTTACTAGGGCTGGGAAAAAAAATCGATTTTAATCTTGAATCGAGTTTTGAGCTCAAATCGATTCAGTTTTGAAGAAAATCGATTTTTTTTTTTTTTATTTATTTTTTTTTCCTTCAAAGTTTCCGTAGCAGGACTGCAGGGGGCGTATCCATAATGGCACTGGGCAGCGTTACCCCAATTACATCTACTCGCTGCAGCCGCCGTCTGCCCACCTGATCAGCGTGTCATGCAGACAGACGGCGGCCATTGCAGTGTTCAAAAGCCGCACCTCACAAGTCCTCGTCGTCTGTGATAGGCGGAACACTCAATTTCACAGCAGGCAGTATTCAGCCTATCACGGACATTAGAGGTCGACCGATATGGGTTTTTCTCTGGCCGATGCCGATATTTAGAAATTGGGGCGGCCGATGGCCGATTTTTGTGGCCGATATTTTAGGCCGATTTAAAAAAAAAAAAAAAAAACTCACCCACTCAACTCCTTGCTTACTCCTGTCACTCTAGCACACCCTTGATGTCCTCAGTACAGATGGCACTAGTTGGACCTGGCAGGTGGCACTGGTTTGGAACTGACAGATGGCACTGGCAGGTGGCACTGGTTTGGAACTGACAGATGGCACTGGCAGGTGGCACTGGTTTGGAACTGACAGATGGCACTGGTTTGGAACTGACAGATGGCACTGGCAGGTGGCACTGGTTTGGAACTGTCAGATGGCACTGGTTTGGAACTGACAGATGGCACTGGTTGGCATTGGCAGGTGGCACTGGTTTGGAACTGACAGATGGCACTATTGGCACTGGCAGGTGGCACTGGTTTGGAACTGTCAGATGGCATTGGCACTAGCAGGTGGCACTGGTTTGGAACTGACAGATGGCACTAGTTTGGGACAGATGGCACTGGCAATTGGCACTGGCTGGCAGGGGCGGGTGGCACTGGCTGGCAGTGGTGGGTGGCACTGAGAGATGGCACTGATTGGCGGTGACACTGGCAGGTTTCACACTAAGCCGAGTGTAACTGTAACCAGTGCTGGGACAAGGTCATCCAGTGCCCAGGGCAAAGTGCGCCCCCTCGGGTTTCACACTGGTGCGCTTTGGTTTGACCACAGTGCGATTGTATGTGTGATTTACTTGCAGTTGTAGGTGTGCTCCTGATGAATTCTAGTGGACTGTGTGTTTTCTGATTGTGCATCAAAGATGCAGCACGCAAGACTGTAATTTGCTTTCGTGAAAACAGACAGTCTAATAGAATTGAATGGGAGCGCACCTAAAACTCTGGGTAAACTGAATATACAAATCGCACTGTGGCCAGACCACAGCACACCAGTGTGAACCTACTATTAGCCCCCCGTTCTCATTGACTGTGGCTTTGAAATTGTGCGACTTAACCTGAAATCGCACAATTTCAGAGCTGCATCTCAGTGCGACTTTGGGTTGTGACTTTGAAGACATCTGTGTGGTTATTGAAGTCACACCCTAAAAAGCAAAAGTAGTGCATGTACTACTTTTTCAAATTTATGCGGCAACTCAAAGTCAGTGTCGCATTGATTTGAACAGTGCCTTGCCGGCAATAGGATGTGACTTGTCAAATTGCTACAATGTGAAGGGGGAGGGGGGGGGGGTTAAGATATTATAAAAGAGAGAATGGTGAGGAGGTTGGGGTGGTAAATGTAAGTGCTAATGTCTTTATTAGTGACAGAATGCAGGGAATGTGCTAGGCTGCATGGTGGGGACAGGACAACTATGAGAGCTAAAATCAAACTGGGATGGAAAGGGTGTAAGATCTGTGTGTGTGGAACGCTGAGCTGAGACAGGACAGGAGGCAGCATAAGTGTAGTGAAGATTTATGGAGAGGACAGCAGATAAGATACGGGAAAAATTATCTAGGCATGGGAGCGGGGATTGGTGCTGACTTACTGTGTGATCATGCAGCAAGGCAGAGAGATGAGTGCAGACGGGAGGAGCTGCCTGGACTGACCAGAGTAAAAGTAACAAGGAAGTGAAGTGATCTGCTACACCGCCCGCCCCCTCCCCCCTACTCCCGACATCAAGCTGACAGCTTCTCTCTCCCTCTCTCTCCCTCCTCTCTGTTCACACACTCAGTGCGGCACTTGATGCTGCCAGAGCTGCTGAGTGTGGAGAAGAAAGGACAGGAGGGACGGCCAGTGTAAAATATCGGCCTAATTTTGATGATAATCGGCCCGATGCCGATTTATCAAAAATGGCCAAATATCGGCCGATATATCGGTCGACCTCTAACGGACATCCTCTCATCCTCGTCTGTATTATGAGGATGACCATGATAGGCGGAACACTGAATGCTGGGAAATTGAGTGTTCCGCCTATCACAGACGAGGAGGAGGTAGGCTTTTGAATACTGGAATGGCCACCGGTGTAGCAGTAAAATCCGTATACCATGAAAATCTGCATCAGGTACGGGCACAGTGATTGAAGCATGGGCACAGTGAGACACGGGCACAGTGAGACGAGGGTACAGTGAGGCATGGACACAGTTCAATTCAACTAAGAGTAACCTCAGGATTTTTTGTTGTTTTATTAGCTAAATCCAAATACAGTATTAATAATTTGGATGTTTAACAATCTTTGTTGCACACTGCAAAAAACAACAAAAGGTCACAAGTGCTAAATTGGTGGATAAAGAAAAAAATATAATGGATGATAATAATAATAATAAGAAAAAAATCCCAAATATTTTGGGAAGTACAAAGTATCCAAAAGGGGGAAAAAACAGGATCCAGCGCAGCAAGAAAAAATCCGTACCCAGAAGTACAAAATACACAACATGCACACAATATAATCCAGCGCTCATGGAACATACATTATTAACTCTTGAAAACTCTTGAAGAATTGATAAAAAAGCTTAGTCCATTTATCACAATAAAGAGAGGGATTCAATCCCAAATGTGCAGAGGGCAAATGAATCTTAACTCTCCAGTTGCCAGTGGTGACAAACTTGTTAAACTTGCAGTGACATCCGTGGAGCAAGGAGGGGTTAAAGTCAAAACAAAGCCTGTGGCATGATCTCCGTGTGAGCACAGTACCTTGAATCAGGGCTTGAAAAATTTGCTTGGAATCTAGGAGCCAGCTAAAAAAGTTAGGAGCCAGGAACGCGCCCCGTCCCGCCGAGCTTGCGCGCAGAAGCGAACGCATACGTGAGTAGCGCCCGCATATGAAAGCGGTGTTCAAACCACACGTGAGGTATCGCCGTGATCGGTAGAGCGAGAGCAATAATTCTAGCCCTGGACCTCCTCTAATTTAAAACATGCAACCTGTAGAATTTTTTAAACGTCGCCTATGGAGATTTTAAAGGGTAAAAGTTAGTCGCCATTCCACGAGCAGACGCAATTTTGAAGCGTGACATGTTGGGTATCAATTTACTCAGCGTAACATTATCTTTCACAATATAAAAAAAAACTGGGCTAACTTTACTGTTTTATTTTTTTATTAAAAAAAAGTGTATTTTTTCCCAAAAAAGTGCGCTTGTAAGACCGCTGCACAAATACGGAGTGACAGAAAGTATTGCAACGACCGCCATTTTATTCTCTAGGGTGTTAGAATAAAAAATATATATAATGTTTGGGGGTTCTAATTAGAGGGAAGGAGATGGCAGGGGAAACAGACAGGGAAACTCCATTAGCATTGCTGGTTGTCATACCAACGGCCACCACAAGATGGCGCTAGACCACAGAAGGAAGCATAGGCCTGCAGAAGGCCGCAAAGCCGCGGCCTCAATTACCGGCCAGCGCGGCCCGACGCGATCCCGCGGCGCGGAGGGGGGGCACGGAGAGACAGGATTCCCCAGCTGTGCTGCCCCAGGCGCCAGGTCGCTAATTCTAGTCGCAATGGCGACCTGGCGCCCGGGGTTTGTCGAGCCCTGCCTTGAATGATGGACAACAGGCAGACCAGCGTGTGGAGGGCCCTCCAACCCAAAAGGATGCAGAGCCAGGATCGCAGCAAGGCTGGGACAGAAGGAATCACACACAGAGTTTCAAGAGTTTTCAATAGTTAATAATGTATGTTCCATGAGCGCTGGAATATATTGTGTGTTTGTTGCACACTGACTTTGCAGTTAGAGAAAGGGTTTGCCTTTGCAATTTTGTTTGTTGATGCACGTTAATTAATATAATAAAAAAAAAAATCGAATCGAATATCGAGTTTTTTATAAAAAAATCGCAGATTTTTTTTGGGGGGAAAATCGCCCAGCCCTAGGTCTTACTGGACAAATAATAAGTTTCACGTCTTACTTTAAATTATTCTTTAACCACTTAACGACCGCCCACCGCCGATTTACTTCGGCAGAATGGCACGGACAGGCAGAATCACGTAGATCTACGTGATCGCCTTTGTGCAGTTGGGGGGTCCATCCGGACCCCCCTTCACTGCAGTGAGCGGCCGTTAAGTGTTCGGGAGCGATCAGGCATGAGGGGGCGGCCGCTCGATTCCGCCCCCCCCTCGCGATCGCTCCCGGCCAATGAAAATGCTTCCTCCGCCATGTGATGTAAACACAGGCTGGAGGAAGTGATGTCATCTCCCTCGCCGCGGTCTTTTCGTTCCCGGCGCCGAGGAGAGAAGACAGAGGTTAGTGCTCCAACAGTCCACTGACACGTAGGTACACATAGGCACACAAATCACCCCCCAGTCACCCCCAGATCACCCCCCCAGGTCACCCCAAAGCCCCCAATCACAGTGTCACTGATTGCAGTGATCATTTATTTTACTGATCACTGCATTTAGTGTCATCTGTGATTGTAAAAAGTTGCAGGGCAGTTAGGATTAGGCCCCTTTAGGTCCAGGGTAGCCCCCTAACCCCCCCCTAATAAAGGTTTAACCCCTTGATCACCCCCCAGGTAACCCTTTCACCCCCTAACTTCAGCGTCACTAAGCGATTGTTTTTCCGATCGCTGTATTCGTGTCGCTGGTGTTTTAGATAGGCAGTTATTTTTTTTTAGGTTCGCCGCAGGTTTTTATTAGTGTCAGGTACCCCCATATATTATTTTAACCCCCTGATTGCCCCTAGAGTTAACCCTTTCACCAGTGATCGCCGTATAAGCGTCACTGGTGTCACTGGTTAGCCAGTAAGTTATCTAGTTATTTAGGTAACCCGTCAGGTTTTTATATAGCGTCGGGTACCCCCATATTTAACCTAATAAAGGTTTTAACCCCCTGATTGCCCCTAGTTAACCCTTTCACCAGTGATCACCATATAAAGGTTACAGGTGACGCTGGATGATTAGTTTGCTTTTTATAGCATCAGGGCACCCGCCGTATATAACCCAATAAAGGTTTAACCCCCCTGATCGCCCGGCGGGTGAGATCAATTAGGTTTTAGCGCCAGAGAGGGTCTGCGTCGCCCCAGGCAGTGTTAGGTTAGTGCCAGTAACGCTAACACCCACGCGCAAAGCATACACCCCCCTTAGTGGTATAGTATCTGATCAGATCTATACTAGCATCCCCAGCGGTTTAGGGTTCCCAAAAACGCAGTGTTAGCGGGATCAGCCCAGATACCTGCTAGCGCCTGCGTTTAGCCCCTCCGCCCAGCCCAGCCCAGCCCAGCCCACCCAAGTGCAGTATCGATCGATCACTGTCACTTACCAAACACAACACACATAACTGCAGCGTTCGCAGAGACAGGCCTGATCCCTGCGATCGCTAACAGTTTTTTTGTAGCGTTTGATATATTTGCTGACGACAGTCAGGTGCTTTTTTTCCTGTGAATCTTACTAGTGTACCCCTAAATTTAGAGCCCAAAATGGCAAGACGAAGGTACACTAGTAAAGAGGCCTACGAGATTCTGAGCATGACAGATAGTGAAGAGGAGGTCACGTATCTGTCAGATTCAGGCTCAGAATATCTTCCCGTAGAAGACAGTGACGTCAGCGGCCCCACGTCAGATAGCTCTGACGACGAAGTTGAGGTCCCTGCTAAGGTCAGGCGTACCCGATCCCGATCTTCTGAGGTTGTTGAGGAGCAAGAACCGCAGGGCTCTCGTATCATGGAGCAGAGGAGTACTAGCGCCGCTATTCCTTCTGGTGAACTGGCAAGCACCAGCGGCCTAGTACAGCCTGGACGTACATCCAGCACTGCAGTAACACTTGGTGACGTGGCGAGTCCCATAAGTGCAGTTCAAGCTGGCGAGGTGGCAAGCACAAGTAGTGTCCCGCTGCCACCAAGAAGACAAAGGCAGGCCCGTCGTGCCCATACTGCCCTTCCTGCAGAATTCGCCTATCCTGATTGGGTCCCCACCACTTCTGCAGAACCCGTACTTCCCCCATTCACTGCCCAACCCGGTATTCAGGTGGAAACAGCTGATTTTATTCCAATTGATTTTTATTCGCTGTTTTTCACGGAAGATCTCTATAGATCTATTGTGGACCAGAGTAATTTATATGCTGGTCAATTTATCGCCGCTAACCCCCAGTTGCCTAAAATTGCCAGAAATTGGAAACCAATTACGGTTTCCGAATTTAAGACCTTTCTGGGCCTTTCCCTCAACATGGGCACACATAAATTTCCGTCATTGCGTGCTTATTGGTCCACGCACCCAATTGACCACATGCCCGTGTTCTCTGCCTCCATGTCCAGGGCACGATACGAGCAGATTTTGCGGTTCATGCACTTCAACGACAATGAACTTTGTCGTCCACGTGGGGACCCTGAATACGACCGGCTCTATAAAATTCGGCCCCTCATAAACCACTTCAATGAACGTTTTGCAGCCTTGTTTACTCCCGATCAAGTTGTCTGCGTTGATGAGTCCCTGATTAAATTTTCTGGCCGCTTGTCTTTCAAGCAGTACCTTCCCAGCAAGCGTGCCAGATACGGGGTCAAGCTCTACAAGTTCTGTGACAGGGCAACAGGCTATGTAGTGAACTTTACGGTTTATGAGGGAAAAGACAGTCAGATTGAGTCGGTCAACTGCCCGGATTACATAGGGAGCGCTGGCAAGATAGTGTGGAACTTGGTGTCACCCTTATTCGGAAAGGGGTACCACTTGTATGTGGACAATTATTACACGAGCGTGCCACTGTTTAGTCACTTGTTTGATCATCAGATTGGAGCATGTGGCACCGTGCGACCTAATCGCCGGGGCTTTCCCCAGCGGCTTGTAGATGCCCGTCTTAGGCTGGGGGAGAGAGCCTGCTTGAAGTGTAATAACTTGCTCGCTATGAAGTGGAGGGACAATAAGAATGTTTTCCTTCTTACCTCCCTTCATGCAGACACGACAGTCCAAATTCGTACGGCGACTGGTGTTGTGGAGAAACCCCTCTGTGTCCACGAATATAACCAAAATATGGGAGGGGTGGACCTCAACGACCAGTTGATGGCGCCGTATCTAATTGACCGTAAGGCGAGACGTTGGTACAAAAAAGTGTCTCTATCATTATTCCAATTGGCTTTGCTGAACGCTCATGTGCTATACAGAGCTTCAGGCGGGAATTTATCTCTTCTAAAATTCCAGAATGAGATAGTCACAGAACTCCTGTATCCAGGCGGTTCTGCACCTCACCATCCCCAACCAAATGCAGTAAGCCGGCTGCATGAGAGGCATTATTCGTATGTCCTCCCGAGTACCCCTACCCAAAGCCACCCCCAAAAAAGATGTCGTGTCTGTAGCAAGCGCGGATTTAGGCGTGACACCCGTAGTTTTTGTCCACTGTCCTGACAAGCCTGGTCTTTGCCAAGGTGAATGTTTTGAACGCTACCACTCAAAAGTGAAGTTTTAGCGTAGGGTACAGCATTTCACAGACAAGGACACACTTACACAGGGTCTCCCAAGATGCCATTACATTTTGAGAGACCCGAACCATTACAGTTGTAAAGTTACAAAAAAAAGTGTAAAAAAGAAAAAAAAAACGTAAAAAACAAAACACAAAAAAATATAAAATAAAAAAACCAAAAATAGTTGTCGTTTTATTGTTCTCTCTCTCTCTATTTTCTCTCTATTGTTCTTCTCTTTTTTACTGTATTCTATTCTGCAATGTTTTATCATGCTTGCTTTTCAGGTATGTAATTTTTTGTTTTCAGGTGCGCCATTCAACTGCAGCGCGGAATTATTTATCTTGACAGCAACAGCGTTTGCTCCCACGATACATAAAGCCGTGACTCCAGTGCTGTAGGAGGTGATTTCACCACCACAGTTAAAAAAAAGAGCATATATGCCGAAGCATGGGGGCAGCAGGGGCGGAGGAGCGATTTTGCTCCTAATGCCGCGTACATACGGTCGAAATTCCGACGGAGGCCTGCCCGTGGAAAATTCCGACCGTGTGTACGCGGCATAACTTTTTTGCGGGAGGATGCCCCCATGCTTCGGCATATATATATTTTAGGCACAGGTTGCGTTAAAACATTTTTTTATTTTTTACTAGGTTTTGTTTTGGTATTTGCTTTGCAGGTATGGCATGGTAAGGTCTTACTGTTGTACTGTAATGTTACTTTGTTTTAATGTTAACCACCATTTGCTTAGCAGGTACGCCATTCAGTTGCAGGGCGGATCTATTTATCTTGACAGCAACAGCGTTTGCTCCCACGATACATAAAGCCGTGACTCCAACGCTGTAGGAGGTGATTTCACCACCACAGTTAAAAAAAAGAGCATATATGCCGAAGCATGGGGGCAGCAGGGGCGGAGGAGCGATTTTGCTCCTAATGCCGCGTATATACGGTCGAAATTCCAACGGAGGCTTGCCCGTGGAAAAGTCCGACTGTGTGTACGCGGCATAACCTTTTATGCCGCGTACATACGGTCGAAATTCCGACGAAGGCTTGACCGTGTGTACGCGGCATAACTTTTTTGCGGGAGGATGCCCCCATGCTTCGGCATATATGCCCATCATTAGAAGTGGGTGGATGAAGGGAGGTATTCTAATGGTGGGCATACCCACCAATCAATCTCTTTTTTTCGTTCAGCCAATAGGCTGTATGAAAAAAAAGATTACAATACATGTCCAACAAGGACCAGCAACGTACTGGTATGTTGCTGGACTTTGAATGTTTATACCAGAATGATGCCTGCGGGTTTAGGTATCATCTTGGTATCATTCTTTTCAGCCAGCGGCCGGCTTTCATGTAAAAGCAATCCTAGCAGATAATTAGCCTCTAGACTGCTTTTACAAGCAGTGGGAGGGAATGTCCCCCCCCCGGATATAAAAAGCGCCATTGGGAAATTGGGAAAGCATTTTATCACACCGATCTTGGTGTGGTCAGATGCTTTGAGGGCAGAGGAAAGATCTAGGGTCTAACCCCCCAATTTTTTTCAAAAAAAGAGTACCTGTCACTACCTATTGCTATCATAGGGGATATTTACATTCCCTGAGATAACGATAAAAATGGTAAAAAAATAAAATATGGAAGGCACAGTTTAAAAATAAAATAAAAAAGCCAAATAAATAATAAAAAAAAGCACCGCTGTCCCCCCCTGCTCTTGCGCAAAGGCGAACGCAAGCGTCGGTCTAGCGTCATATGTAAACAGCAATTGCATCATGCATGTGAGGTATCACCGCGAAGGTCAGATCGAGGGCAGTCATTTTAGCAGTAGACCTCCTCTGTAAATCTAACGTGGTAACCTGTAAAGGCTTTTAAATGCTTTTAAAAATAAATGTAGTTTGTCGCCGCTGCGCGTTTGTGCGCAATTTTAAAGCATGTCGTGTTTGGTATCCATGTACTCGGCCTATGATCATCTTTTTTATTTCATCAAACATTTGGGCAATATAGTGTTTTTTAGTGCATTAAAAATAAAAAAAGTGTGTTTTTCCCCCAAAAAATGCGTTTGAAAAATCGCTGCGCAAATACTGTGTGGAAAAAAAAAATGCAACACCCACTATTTTAATCTGTAGGGCCTTTGCTTTAAAAAAATATATAATGGTTTGGGGGTTCAACATAATTTTCTTGCAAAAATTTTTTTTTTTCATGTAAACAAAAAGTGTCAGAAAGGGCTTTGTCTTCAAGTGGTTAGAAGAGTGGATGATGTGTGACATAAGCTTCCTAATGTTGTGCATAAAATGCCAGGACAGTTCAAAACCCCCCCAAATGACCCCATTTTGTAAAGTAGACACCTCAAGCTATTTGCTGAGAGGCATGTTGAGCCCATTGAATATTTTTTTTTTTTGTCCCAAGTGATTGAATAATGACCAAAAAAAAAAAAAATGTACAAAAAGTTGTCACTAAATGATATATTGCTCAAACATGCCATGGGCATATGTGGAATTACACCCCAAAATACATTCTGTTGCTTCTCCTGAGTACGGGGATACCACATGTGTGGGACTTTTTGGGAGCCTAGTCGCGTACGGGACCCCAAAAACCAAGCACCGCCTTCAGGATTTCTATGGGTGTAAATTTTTGATTTCACTCCTCACTGCCTATCACAGTTTCGGAGGCCATGGAATGCCCAGATGGCACAAAACCCCCCCAAATTACCCCATTTTGGAAAGTAGACACCCCAAGCTATTTGCTGAGAGGTATGTTGAGTATTTTGCAGATCTCACTTTTTGTCACAAAGTTTTGAAAATGTAAAAAAAGAAAAAAAAAGAAAAAAAAATGTCTTTCTTAATTTTCAAAAACAAATGAGAGCTGTAAAATACTCACCATGCCTCTCAGCAAATAGCTTGGGGTGTCTACTTTCCAAAATGGGGTCATTTGTGGGGGTTTTGGGCTATTTTGACATTTTATGGCCTTCAAAACTGTATGCCCTTAGAAACCTTGAAGGCGGTGCTTGGTTTTTGGGGTCCCGTACGCGGCTAGGCTCCCAAAAAGTCCCACACATGTGGTATCCCCGTACTCAGGAGAAGCAGCAGAATGTATTTTGGGGTGTAATTTCACATATAACCATGGCATGTGTGAGCAATATATCATTTAGTGACAACTTTTTGTACATTTTTTTTTTTCTTTTTGTCATTATTCAATCATTTGGGACAAAAAAAAAATATTCAATGGGCTCAACATGCCTCTCAGCAAATAGCTTGGGGTGTCTACTTTCCAAAATGGGGTCATTTGGGGGGGTTTTGTGCTATTTTGGCATTTTATGGCCTTCGAAACTGTGATAGGTAGTGAGGAGTGAAATCAAAAATTTACGCCCTTAGAAATCCTGAAGGCGGTGCTTGGTTTTTGGGGCCCTGTACGCGGCTAGGCTCCCAAAAAGTCCCACACATGTGGTATCCCCGTA
The DNA here is from genome assembly GCA_029206835.1 of Rana muscosa. NCBI lineage: Eukaryota > Metazoa > Chordata > Amphibia > Anura > Ranidae > Rana > Rana muscosa. Next base: position 202,265,174 of record CM055123.1, read on the forward strand.
CTCAGGAAAAGCAGCAGAATGTATTTTGGGGTGCAATTCCACATATAACCATGGCATGTGTGAGCAATATATCATTTAGTGACAACTTTTTGTACATTTTTTTTTTTCTTTTTGTCATTATTCAATCATTTGGGACAAAAAAAAAAAATATTCAATGGGGTCAACATGCCTCTCAGCAAATAGCTTGGGGTGTCTACTTTCCAAAATGGGGTCATTTGGGGGGGTTTGTGCCATCTTGGCATTTTATGGCCTTCAAAACTGTGATAGGTAGTGAGGAGTGAAATCAAAAATTTATGCCCTTAGAAACCTTTAAGACGGTGCTTGGTTTTTGGGGTCCCGTACGCGGCTAGGCTCCCAAAAAGTCCCACACATGTGGTATCCCCGTACTCAGGAGAAGCAGCAGAATGTATTTTGGGGTGTAATTTCACATATGCCCATGGCATGTGTGAGCAATATATCATTTAGTGACAACTTTGTGCAAAAAAAAAAAAAGTTTGTCATATTCCCGCAACCTGTGGCAAAATATAAAATATTCCATGGACTGAACATGCCTCTCAGTAAATAGCTTCGGGTGTCTACTTTCCAAAATGGGGTCATTTGGGGGGGTTTTGTGCTATTTTGGCATTTTATGGCCTTCGAAACTGTGATAGGTAGTGAGGAGTGAAATCAAAAATTTGCGCCCTTAGAAATCCTGAAGGCGGTGCTTGGTTTCCGGGGTCCCGTACACGGCTAGGCTCCCAAAAAGTCCCACACATGTGGTATCCCCGTACTCAGGAGAAGCAGCAGAATGTATTTTGGGGTGCAATTCCACATATAACCATGGCATGTGTGAGCAATATATCATTTAGTGACAACTTTTTGTAATTTTTTATTTATTTTTTGTCATTATTCAATCACTTAAGACAAAAAAATAAAAAATTCAATGGGCTCAACATGCCTCTCAGCAATTTCCTTGGGGTGTCTACTTTCCAAAATGGGGTCATTTGGGGGGGTTTTGTACTGCCCTGCCATTTTAGCACCTCAAGAAATGAGATAGGCAGTCATAAATTTAAAGCTGTGTAAATTTCAGAAAATGTACCCTAGTTTGTAAACGCTATAACTTTTGCGCAAACCAATAAATATACGCTTATTGACATTTTTTTTACTAAAGACATGTGGCTGAATACATTTTGGCCTAAATGTATGACTAAAATTGAGTTTATTCGATTTTTCTTATAACAAAAAGTAGAAAATATCATTTTTTTTCAAAATTTTCGGTCTTTTTCTGTTTATATCGCAAAAAATAAAAATCGCAGAGGCAATCAAATACCATTAAAAGAAAGCTCTATTTGTGGGAAGAAAAGGACGCAAATTTCATTTGGGTACAACATTGCATGTCCGCACAATTTACAGTTAAACAGCGCAGTGCCGAATCCCAAAAACAGGCCTGGTCCTAATGGCCCGAAATGGTCCGGGGCTTAAGTGGTTAAAGAGGGTCTCCATTCTCTGAAATGGAAATTAAAAGTCAGCAGCTACAAAAACTGTAGCTGTTGACTTTTAATAAACAGCCACTCACCTGTCCCACGATCCAGCAGTGTGCTCACCCCAGCTGTTTTCTCCCTGTGTCCTCTCTCGCCGGCGCCAGCATCTTTACAATGGGCACCCGGCTGTGACAGCTTGCGGCTTCACAGCTGGGTGCCCACTGCACATGCACAAGCGGCGCCACGCACTGTGAATGGTCCCACACGGACCTGTCATGTGTCCCAGAAGACTTTGGGAGGGAGGGGGGAAGAAGAACTTCCCCTTCCAATGGCCCAGGCAGTCGGAGTGGAAGTGGGAGCGGGTGCCTGTCAAAAGCCGGTACCTGCTTCCTCCTCCCCAAAATCTCAATTTCACAAACAGGAGCGGGGGATGAGGCCTTAAAGCGGAACTTCTCCTTTTGGGTGGAGCTCCGCTTTGAGGAAACCTGTAGACATTACAGCTTTCACTGACCACTGAGCTAACAGGATAAAAAGTGATAAATAGCATCAGTGGATGAACCTTTAGTTAAAAAATTCCAATTAATCAATAATGTATCACAATTCTACGTCAGCAAAAAGATCTCCAAAAATTGACAACAGATTTTTACTGTGTTTGTAAGGCAAAGATGCCTAGTGACACAGGTCATATACCAACGACATCAGCAGATTTCCTGGAACTTTCTCCAATAGTCATAGAGGGGAAAAACATCTATTACTTTTACAAATAATAAACTTCCATTACCTGTAAAATTACCTGATTCTGCAAATTTATAATACATTATCTACAAAAACGGTGTCTTTAAATAAATTGGTTTATGGTTTTCATTGTTCTTCAGAGAAAGGTCCAGCATAGGTGTGCCTGCACAGTGCAGGATCATACCCGATACTGCAGCCGAATTATTGGTAATGTAATTCAATCTTTGTATATGTACAATCTGCTATAGTTCACCAAGACTATAATCCCAAAAAGAAAGTTCCACTTTTGCAAAAATAGTAAGGCACTTTTTTTCTTATATAACTAAAGCCCTAAAGGTTATTTAGCTCTGACATGCCTGCCCTAACTAATGTTCTCTAAAAACTTGTGTTAAACTTTTTATTTTATTTTTTTAAATTGCACTTGCCTGTCATGATGACCAAAACAGACGGGGAATACAGGCTATATGGTGTAAATTAGATGAGACAAAAGAGGTCATGGCAGGTTACACATATAAAATGAAACTGTCTTTTTTTCACTTTATCTTGTAATCCAATTAACCTTCTACACTTCTAAAGACTTTTGTACTCCTACAAATTCGAGGGAACAAAGATTCTAAAATTTAATACTCTGAAATATTCTCAGTGTTAGGTGATAATTACATGATGACTCTCCCCTTGTATTGCTATAATATTGACAAATGCCACTCCAACAAAATCTCTTCCTCAAAAGAAACAATTTAGTAAATAAAACCAATCAGGAGGGAGAGTCTTGGATGGTGATTTACTCGTGAACATCGCTGGACAGAGATGAGGCACAGGTAAGTATTAGGGGGGCTGCTGCACACAGAAGGCTTTTTATCTTAATGCAAAGAATGCATTAAGATATAAAAACCTTCTGACTTTACAACCGATTTAAGCCAGTCATAAACGGATAGAAATACGGCCGATTTAGCAGAAACCAGGCAATTTTTTTTTTTTACAAAACAAAGGTGCTTTATTGGTTTCTCACAGGGCAATATTCAGTATTTGGAGGTGGTCCCGGATTTCTGCCACGCCTCACCACCACACTACCTATATGTGAACCACTATTAGTAAGTATGCACTTAGGTGCCTGGGGGCTTATTTGCACCCCCATACATACTTATATCTATTACCTATATTTACATATCCCCTCTATTCTAGACCGTGCACGCTCCTGATGAGTGGCGTAAGGGCACGAAACGCGTTGAGCCAACTGGTGCCGTGGTTTCATCAATATATGTTCCTAACAACCTCCCAACCATCATACCTACCTTACCTCCCAGGTCTAGTGAGGCCATAGGTCCTGCGGGTTCTACTTTGTAATATGTTTTTACTAAATCCTGATGTTGGTGACCTTGGATATTTTGTTACGGTCTTACAATAGACATTACCATCAATTTTATTATGTGTATCGGTTGTTATCATGTACATTGTTCTCCTTAGTAGTGGTCACACTCTGAGGCTCCATTGGTATCACCATGTCCATTGTGAATATTATGCTTACTGTTTACCAATTATTAGCAATGCTTATATGTTTTAAATGTACCAACTATAATAAAATTCCTATTGTTTACCTTTTATTCTTTTGCATCCTTGTGCTTCACTTAAAGTCCCACCCCCATGCATGGTATGCTGACATTAGGTAAATCAAATAAAAAATCTAATATAAGACACTATTGAGAGATGAACAATGGAGGATAGTGCAACCAGTAAATCAAATCCGGGGAAAGCAGGGGAAAAAAATGGGAGCGCAAGGAGGGGAGGGTGGGAGTGCAAAGAGCAGGAAGGGAGGGGGAGAAAAGAACCAGAACCCTCCATCCCAGTACTGCAGGCCTTAGATAACGTGCCATATTGTGCATAGTAACTTAACAGTTTCAGGTGGAGGTTCAAGGAGCCCATACCTTGTCATATTTCCACTTACTCCCCCTATTCATATATGTGATCCTATAAATAGGCAGGGCTGCATCTATCAGTGCTTCCCAGGAGGAGAGGGCATGGGGGATGGTGTGATCCATTTCATAGGAATCTCAGTACAACCAGCAGCTATAACCGCCAGCAGTGATCTTTGTATTCTGATGGCAAGGGTTCCCCCATCAACACTGGCTGTGTTGATGGGGATATTGAGCAATTTTCATGGGTTGAAGGAAAGAAAATTGCATAATGTATGGCCTGCCTTAGACTCCTCTCATTTATTATTATTATTATTATACAGGATTTATATAGCGCCAACAGTTTGCTTCCCCAAGAGCTGAACAAGAGGAGCCAACTGATTCTCCCCACCCATGCCAAACAGTGTTGATGGAGGTTCTTCCCTGTTAGCTATTGTATTCTTATTGAATGCAGTCACTGTTCGTGTGATAATTCTTCACCCGGCTCCTTAGATTTTGAAATACGTTTTTCGAGCCTGGTGCTGCCAATAAATCATCAGGAATCAGCAAAAATTTAAACTGTGTATAGCCAGCTTCAAGCTGGCCATACATGAATCAAAATGTGTTCAGTTCAGCAGGGACCATCTGAAATGCAATCCATGTGTGGTCACTGCAGTAAACAGAAATCAATCTACTGATCAACTTCTGTTCAACTGCCCTGTCAGATAAAATCTGCTCGATCAGCGCCGCAGGCAATTAATTGAAGCACTGATCTGTGTACTCTGACAGTGGGAAAGTCTCCCTGCTCTCAGAGAACAATAGGGCAGAGGATTCCCCCATCCACCTCAAATGTGTGGATAGGGGAAATCAGATCAGCTCTTTTTGTTAAACCCGCTGGTTGACTGAAAAAAATGACCCATGTATGGCCAGATCCAAAAGTACAAAGAACAGACAGATCCATGAAGAACGTGTGGAGAAAATAATCCGCCCATATCCATCTTTAACTGAAATATCTATTTTGCTTGGACGGACTGTTTAATTCAGCCTAGTCTGCATGTTTTAGGCTCACAAAGTTGTTTGGCATTATCATAGATTCAGGCGAAAAACTAGGATCTACCTTTATTTCTGTATCAAGAAGATTTAAATTAACATGCAGGATAAAGCAATGCCAGTCCTGGCATATTACGAGAAACCATGTTCAGCACTCTATACAAAGCAACATGTCAATCAGTTATTTGTTGCACTAAATGCAATGTGACAACATGTACTGTACTGCTTGCACTTTTTAAAGCAGTATCCTGCAAGGAGTAAGAAAAACTTTTGTGCTCTAGAAAACAAATGCAACAGAATGAGTGGAAATGCTGTACACCCTTGAAATAAACCATGGTGATACTTTAAATTTAAAATGAAAGTACAAAAAACATTTTAGCTGTCGATTTACATACCTCTTCCCAAAACCCTAAAGGCACACATTTAAAAAGTATCATGTTCTGGAAGTAAGGAAACATCACAAAAGAACCTTCTTCACTGACGCAGTTTGGCAGCTCTCCCCGCCTCCTAATTCAAATGACACATCTGGAAAATACAAGATGCCTGAAAGCCTTTCTTTATCTTCTGTCCCCTGAAGAACTCCCACTCCTCCTGACCTCGCTGCCGGGAACACAACGGCCTGATCCAGACTCTGTTAGCCTACTCTGAAGAACAGGCCTAGATTATTCCCTTATTGCATGACATGCCTCTGCAAAGTCACTAAACACATAAAGCAGTGTACTAGGACAAGAACACCCATATTTAAATACAAGAGTTATCTCTCCATGTTTCCATTTAACAAATACATTTCCTTAGGAAACAAGGTGTTAGTATTAAACCTCAGAATGTCAGAGTGCTACAGTTGCATTAGTGTCCATTTATTTCACTTTTGGAGATGAAATTGGCCTGTGGAGCTTTTGAAGTGCAGTCTTCACCATGCACACTCACAAAAGAGAAGTACAAGGCCTGGCAGTCAGAAGAGCTCAGTGTCACACTGATCACTGGACAATGTGATCATAGACATGCAATGGTCACTATACAATCTAATTTCAAGTGGATCAAATACAAAAACTTGTCTATAAGCATTATCTAAGCAATTTGTGGTTAAACACAATTATTGACAATTCATGGATGGTGGGGAAGGCTGGGGGAATAATTGACTGACCAGGTTGAATTTTCAAAAAAATGCTATTGTCTATTAAACCTAATTCAGAGATATTTGTACAATGCATATACATGCATGCATGCTCAGTTGATAATGACACATATGCCTATGCAATAAACCTTGAAAATGACTTTCTAGTGATCACATTTTTTTGACTACCATCTTTAGTTCAGGAAATTTCTTAACATTTTAAGAAGACTTTGTTTGCAAATACAATGAATGTTATCAATTAAATGTGCAAATACAAAGTCCATCATAACCAACAGTATACAACTATACAAGACCCATCTTATGCATATTATGCATAATTTTTGTCCATAGATAATTTTTTTGTCCAAGGAAAAAGGAAAACAACTGCTCATCAGTCAGTTTTTCCCAAATGGGCAACCTCTGCATGTAAAAACCAGCACATGACCCTGAGTGCTCCTTATAGCTTGTTTAACGAGCAGTTCACACTTTAGCGATCCTTTGCAGTGCGTTAACTAATGCGGATTGTGTTAAAGAAATTGTGCTGCCACTGCACCACATGCATCACAATCATTTAAAAACCACACAAGCGTGAATTTAAGAGTGCAGAGCACCACAATGCAAGGTTCATGCACTGTGGTCCACTGTGGTAAGTTGTGTGTTGCCTGCTACTGTACAGTGAGTGTGGGTGGCATTCACTATAAATAGCACCACAATGAAATGCACATAGAGCAGGTTTATTGCTCTGCACTGCTGCAGTGTGAATGGGCCCTAAGCCCTGGTTCACACTGGTGCGTTTTGACATGCAATTTGGCATGTCAAATCGCATGTCAAGACAGCGATATTTGCCGCAAATTGCCGGCAATGGCACCGTCCTAATCGGTGCGACGCCGCATCTGCAGCGCTGCACCGATTTCAAAAAGTAGTTTCTGTACTACTTTTTGCGATTTCGGCCCGCGATTTACATTGACATCTGTGCAGAAACCTGCACAGATGTCTTTGTAATCGCGGCTGAAATCGGGACTGTCAGCGAGAGTGAAATCGTGCGAGTTCAGCTGAACTCGCACGGCTTCACTCTCGCAGCCCAGTGTGAACCTGGGCTAAAAAACTGTATCGTTTATGAATACAGGGCTTAAAATTGTTCTCACAGCAGGATCCCTCAACTTTCCCACACTACCTAAATACAGCCTAATGTAGTATAGGTAATAATTCCATAAGAGGTTTATTTTTATTGCCTATAATATTCTTTGACTATAGCAAAACACTCCTTCAAGAGTGGCCGAAAAACACTATACTAAACAATTCTACATATTCAATCACTGCTTGCAAAATCAGGGCCATGTAAGATTAATTAGACAGGTGATAGAAAACTCACCAAAACAGCAGACATGCTCATTATTGCAAAGAAGGTTTCCAACACTCTAAATCTATACTTTATCAGATACTGATAATTCCCTATTTTCTGGAGAAAAGGGAATGAAAAGTTTTACCGTGCATACACCCCTGTACACACATGGGCTTAGTCAGGGAGATGATTACAATGAGCCTGGCCAGTCTAGAGCAGGGGTCTCCAAACTTTCTAAAGAAATGGCTAGTTTACTGTCCTTTAGACTTTAGGGGGGCCAGACTGTGTCCAGTGGGAGTATACAATGCCCGATCTTTGGTATTAGGGGAAAAATAGTTGGTGTCAGTGGAAGGAATAGTGCCCCATTGTTAGAGTCTGTGGTGGGATTTATGCCCCATTGTTGGTGTCAGTGGCACTATTCCTCCCACTTATATCAATTATGGGCAGGGTGGATTTTATTTAAATCAAGTCGATTTAAATTACGATTTAAATCATGATTCAAATCACTAGTAAAAAAGCTTGATTTAAATCAACTGGATTTAAATCATAATTTTTAAAGAGCAACTGTCATCTCTGTCCCGCAGCAGCTCTTCCTTTGACCCGCTGTTGACTCACTGACAGTCCTATTCACTTTAATGGGATGGCTGGTGATGCGGCAGTGACACAAGGTGAGGGACATGGCAGCAGGTGAGTGGATGCCCGCTAACAGGCACTGCCATGATGGATCTGAAATGACAGGTGCTCTTTAAATCTAAGGACTTATTCTTGCTGGTAGCTAGAATCTTTAATATTTGCAAACAAAATGAAGGTTTCCTATTTAGAATAATAAGCTGTCAGGTTAGTAAAACAGCAACATCAGAACCGATTCAATCATACAGTTTGTAGTGTACATAGATTTGCACAACAATGGGATAACGGAATATTCCTGAACTTTGTTTCATCTTATGGTTACTGTGAAATTGTGTGAATGCATCCAATGCAGTGCATGTTATCTCAGCTTGCAGAGCTTGGATTTATTGGATGAGTTTACCAAAAATGGAAAAGATTGCAGAATATACAGCCTCATGCTGCATAACTAAGCTCCATTTCATGCTGAATACACAAAATTATTAACGTATCTTAAATAGAAAACTGTCTTTGGATAGATTTTTTTACTCCAAAAGCATTAAAATAAATTTGCTATAAATCAAAAAAAAATTATTTAAATCAAAAAAAGTGATTGTTTTTAGATAAAAAAAAAAAAATCATTGATTTATATCCACCCTGATTATGGGGCACTATTCCTCCTCCAACTGACCACAGGCCCTATGCAATCTTTCTATTTATCGCCGATCCTCAAGCTTGAGACATTTGTCCACTCAATGATGCTGGGGCATTTTCTGCTCCAAAATGGCCATAGTAAATCCCCTTAGAGCCCTTTTACACTGTATACAGAGCTCCCAAAACGCCCCTGCTCATTGTAATGAATGGGCAGCGCTTCTGAAGCAACACAGCAATTTTAACCCCTTCTTCGCTTAACCACTTAAGCCCGGACCATTTTGTCGCTAAAGGACCAGGCCCCTTTTTGCGATTCGGCACTGCGTCGCTTTTGATGATTGCGCGGTCGTGCGACGTGGCTCCCAAACAAAATTGACGTCCTTTTTTTCCACAAATAGAGCTTTCTTTTGGTGGTATTTGATCACCTCTGCGTTTTTTTTTTTTTGCACTATAAACAAAAATAGAGCGAGAATTTTGAAAAAAAAGCAATATTTTTTACTTTTTGCTATAATAAATATCCCCAAAAAATATATAAAAAAACATATTTTTTCCTCAGTTTAGGCCAATACTACATATTTTTGGTAAAAAAAAAAAAAAAAATCGCAATAAGCGTTTATTGATTGGTTTGCGCAAAAGTTATAGCGTCTACAAAATAAGGGGTAGTTTTATGGCGTTTTTATTAATTCTTTTTTTTTTTTTACTAGTAATGGCGGCGATCAGCGATTTTTATCATGACTGCGACATTATGGCGGACACATCGGACACTTTTGACACTATTTTGGGACCATTGTCATTTTTACAGAGATCAGTGCTATAAAAATGTACTGATTACTGTGAAAATGACACTGGCAGTGAAGGGGTTAACCTGTAGGGGGCGCTGAAGGGGTTAAGTGTGACCTAATGAGTGATTCTTACTGTGTGGGGGCGTCTGTTCCCTACGACAGGGAACAGATGATCAGTGACAGTCTCACTAGGAAGCACGGGGAGAGGTTTGTTTACACTTACCTCTCCCCGTTCTTCACTCTGTGACCCGATCGCAGGACACCGGCAGCGATAGGGTCCGCGGGTCCCGCGGCCGCGGTCACGGAGTACCCGACAGGCGGCGGTGCGCGCCCGACAAACGGCCTTGCACATTAATGGGGACGTTCTTGTACGCCAATGTGCGCAGCCGTGCCATTCTGCCGACGTACATCGGCGTGCGGCGGTCGACAAGCGGTTAAACAGCTAACACACGGGCGGCCCCAGTTTGAAAGAGGTCCTTAAGTCTGAAGAAAAACAAATCCAAACAATGAATTCAAAGATACAAAATCTATCTATCTATCATGTGTTTTGGTACCGTCAGATATTGTATGTAAGCACCCCTTTGCTTGCATACAATATCTGAAGTGTAGCAATACCCTCTTTAGGGCCGCTGATTAGTTTTGGGTTTTGCACGTTACCTCTTTCAGCTGCGTTGTCCGGGTAGGAAAGTCTGTAGTAATGGCAATGTCCACACAGATGTAAAACCTCAAACAGTTAGGCTTTATTTTATTTTGCAATTAACGTTGAGAAAGCAGAAGGTATAGAAGAGCAGGGGAAGGTTCAGGCACTTGCCACGAAATGTCACAGTGTCAGTACAAAAGTCACTCACCACTCTCAATGCTAGAGCGGCTATTGGTCACCCGAATAGTCCTCTCTCGCAGGGCCTAGCAGCCGGGATGACACACGAATCAACAGCGGGACAACCTCTGCCTCAGACCTTTAGAATTAGATGAAGGATCTAATGAAAGGATAGTCCAGGAACCCTCTGCCACAGGATTTCCTCGCCCCAGACTTCCAGACGTACAGTCAATGAGTCTTTAAGCCATATCGGCAAACTGCAGGGCTTGTGAAACAGTGAATCCCTCCTTAATGAAGTTTCCAAGCCTCTCCCAAGACAGCGGTAAGTTGCCGGTCTCCTCCGGGTAGATACCCCCCTGGTCTCCTTCACTAAGATGCTTCCTCCCCATTTGGATGGACAGCTTGGGATTCCTTGTTCTGGATGTAGGCCCCAGCCAGGTTAGCTGGGCCTACTAGACAGCGATGCAGCCTCGGGCCAGAGTGGCCCCAAGGTCAAAACCACACGCATACCTCGAGCCCTGAGGGCCACGAGGCGAAGAAGAACCCCAATCAATGACGTCTGCCCCTTAAGTATCCCTTCCCAGCAGGCACAGCGGGTTCACCACTCCCCCTGTACCGGTGCTGAGAAGGGTCACTCAATGCACCATGGCTTGCCCGTGTTCCAACAGGTGCCTGAGGTGGTAACGCCACCTACAGGCAATAAGGGAAAACGACTATCGAACAAGCCACAGCTAAAACAGAGGCAAAACAAGTTGTAATTCAAACGTCTGAGCCCAACTACTGGCTCAGACATCCCTTTAAATTTAAATAGCGTCCCAACCATTTGGGATGGGTGCTACAGAAGGTACCAAAACACATGGAGACTTTCATCCTATTAGCCATTTTACTCTAAACAAAACAAAAAAAAACAATGTCTATGAGCACGTAAAATCACTACAAAGACATTCATGATCTCAGTTGACAATGTGGTCATTTTGAGACTTATTATATACACAGGTAGCATTTTAATGTGACTGACTATTTATGTATGCTTTAAATGGTCCCAAGATTTATTAGGAATATTCTGAACTTGAACATATATGAGTATCTGTAAAATTCCATTAAAAAAAACAATAGCAAGTCTGCTATCGACAAACGCTGGGATAGAATATGAAAGCTTCTGATCCTTGGTAACTTTCAGAAGACATCAAGCAGCGTGATTAAAAAAGGCAGCATGTTATCTCAAGTGAATGATATATCTTTATGTTATAATGGCAGTTTGTTTTATCTAGTTCTAGCGATTTATCGCCTTAACTCTGTACACTGTCTGAATGATGGTCCCCTTATCTCCAGCTACTGGAAAACATGCACAAATGTTCTGATAGGGTTCATACAAATTATCAAGAAAATCTGTCTTTGTGTATTTATTTACACACGCAAGCAAAAAAGGAGCACATTCCCGTAGAAAATCTTATCCAATAACTAAGTAAGGAAAACTTTATTAAATAGTATGGCTAAGAAGTATTCAATAAAGATACACAATAGCAGCCTAATGCTAAATTATACTATACTGAAAATAGGCTTCACAATAAGGTGCCTGCCCAGTGGCAGTGCGTCCATAAGGGCGCACGGGCGCCACCCCTTCTCTTCAGCCACCCCCTCTATGACTAATGGATAGATTCATGCATAGCATGAATCTATCCATGGCCGCCGCTGTCACCTCCTATTCAGGCTGAACTACAGTGGCAGGGGGTGTTTTTGAAGCACCTGGCTCTAATCGGCTTCAAAATAGTTGTGGGAGCTCGCAGTTCACCCAGGTGTGTTAGAAACGCGAATTAATATTCGCTTTCCTAACACTGAACCGCCTCTCCACCAATCAGGTGCTCGGGTCTGTTACCCGTCACCTGATTGGCTGAAACGACAGGCGCTGCCATTGGAAGCCTATCAGGAGGAGAGGACGGGAGGTGACGCATGGAGGACCTTGCTCGTCGCCATCACCCGCTGCCCCACGAGACAGGGTAAGTGCCTGGGCAGCCGGTGAGCAGATGGGTCACAGTGGCGGCATTCGATGGGCACACTGGCAGCATTTGATGGGCACACTGGCGGCATTTGATGGGCACAGTGGCGGCATTTGATGGGCCCACTGGCGGCGTTTGATGGGCCCACTGGCGGCGTTTGATGGGCCCACTGGCGGCGTTTGATGGGCCCACTGGCGGCGTTTGATGGGCACAGTGGCTGCGTTTGATGGGCACAGTGGCTGCGTTTGATGGGCACAGTGGCTGCGTTTGATGGGCACAGTGGCTGCGTTTGATGGGCACAGTGGCTGCGTTTGATGGGCACAGTGGCTGCGTTTGATGGCACAGTGGCTGCGTTTGATGGGCACAGTGGCTGCGTTTGATGGGCACAGTGAGGCTACAATTGACTGGGTTTTTTCCCGAATTGTTCAGTTTGTTTGCGCCGACTGTAAGGTAGGGGTGCGCATCTTCACTGGTCTCATGATTCGATTACGATAATCAGGTAAGCAACTTGATATGATTCCGTGATGCATCACAATTAACGACGAGCTCCCACTTCTGCTTGGGCCACCTAGGCGTCCCTTCCTCCCTGCGATCTTCTGGGACACATCACTGGTCCCAGAAGATTGCCCGGTTATGCAGGACAGCGCAGTGAGACATGCGCACCCGGCAGTGAAGCTGCAAGCTGTCACAGCCGGATGCCTACAGTAGTATTGCCAGCGCCGTGGACAGGCGGGGGAGAGAATGTAGGGTTCCGGTGGCCACATCGCTGGATTGTGGGACAGGTGCGTGTCTTTCTGCGCACACTTGTGGAATGGCGACAAACTACGGTACCTAAAAATCTCCATAGGTGACGCTTTAAAAAAAATTACCGGTAACCAGGTTACAGTTACAGAGGAGGTCTAGTGCTACAATTATTCTCTCGCTCTGAAAATCGTAGCGATACCTCACATGTGTGATTTGAACACTGTTTACATATGCGGGCGCGGCATGAGTATGTGTTATCTTTGCTGTGCGAGCTCGCGGGGACGGGCGCTTTAAAAAAAACTTTTTTTTTTTCTATTTATTTTATTTATTTATTTTTACATTGTGTTTAAAAAAAAAAAAATGTTTGATCACTTTTATTGCTGTCACAAGGAATGTAAACATCCCTTGTGACAGTAATAGGTGGTGACAGGTACTCTTTATGGAGGGATCGGGGGTCTAAAAGACCCCAAATCCCTCCTTTGCACTTCAAAGTATTCAGATCGCCAACAACGGTGATTCTGTATACTGTCATTTTTTTTTAAAACTGGCGCCATTGGCAGCCGAGTAAAGCGGAAGTGACGTCGTGATGTCGCTTCTGTGTTTTCATACAGACTAAAACTAAGCCGACGCTTCATTCCAGTCTGTCTCTAGCCCCCGGAAGAAGCAGCTTGTGGATCGGGTCACCCGGTGGGACGGGAGGCCCAGTCAGAGCGGCAGAAGGTGGCGGGATGTCCCCTCCCGCTCCTCCGGGATAACCACCGAGCGGCTGGGTACACACAAGCTGAAAAAACAGCCCATGTGTATCTGTTGAACGAGCATGCTGGAAAACCAGTATACAATCAGTGCTTGCAGGCAATGGCTGGCTGCAAGAGCTAATCAGTGTGTTCTGATGGGGTGGGGGGACACAATAGCTCAGCAGAGAGATTGCTACACTAGTGCATGTGCTAGTACAGCGATCTGGCCCGCTAGGTTGAGCGAGGGGAAAAAATTAGTGTGTACCCAGCTTAAAGCGGAGTTCCACCCACATTTTTAACTTTGCACCATTCAGCAGTAAAGAGTGCATTTATTGCAATTTGGCATATAATTTTTAAAAACACTTACTGCTGTATTTCTTCATAGTATTCCTACTTCCTCCTCCTTGGCCGCGGCTGTAATTTCCGGCCTTGCAAAGTCTCCTGGGATATATGTGTCATCAATCCCAGGAGACAACAGGCATCGCCAGTGTAAAGCCGCTACCTATCAGAATATGCAACCGAAGTGATGTTGCGTTGCGGCCATATTGGTACACCTGCACTCGTCCGCAGTAAGCCTAGAGTTAGAATTCGGCAAGCGGACATCTTTATACACCCACCGGAGTCTTGCTTTTCACAGTTATTTTTAACAGTAAACTCAGCTTATATAGTGAAATAGAGTATATATAAGCTGAGTTTACTGTTAAAAATAACGGTGAAAAGCAAGACTCCGTAGGGTGTATAAAGATGTCTGCTTGCTGACTTCTAACTCTAGGCTTTCTGCGGATGAGTGCGGGTGTACCAAGATGGGCGACGACGTAAAGTCACCTCCGTTGCATAATCTGATGGGTAGTGGCTTTCTGACAGGACACCAGGTCGAAGCATCGAGGGATCAAGAGGTGCATGCTGAGCAAACAGCATCACCATATCCTGGAAGAGACTGCTAGTGGGCTTCACATGTGCCCACAGTAGAGATGGAAGCACTCTGCAGAGCAAAAATAAACAGTAAGTCATTTTAAAAAATGGGAATTGAGTGGCGATATGTTAAATGACATGGATTAAATGTTTTAACATACAGTGCATTGCAAAAGTAATCACGCCCCTTGTCATTTTTCATGTTTTGTTGCCTCACAACCTGGAATTAACATGGATTGTTTGAGGATTTGCATCATTTAAAGGGGTTGTAAAGGTAAAGGTTTTTTCACCTTCATGCATTCTATGCATGAAGGTGAAAAAACATCTGTGGATTAGCGGCCCCCCAGCCCCCCCGTTTACTTACCTGACCCCTCAAAAGTCCCGCGCCTTGAACGCGCTTGCTTCTCGGCCAGGCTTCTTGGCTCATTCATTGGTTGATTGAAAGCAGCGCAGCCATTGGCTCGCGCTGCTGTCAATTACATCCAATGATGCGGCGCACCGGGGGGCTGGGCCGAGTGATAAAGTGAGCGGCTATGGCCACCGGCTGTATCACGGGAGCGCGCCCGCAAGAACTCATCACCATGCGAGCTCGCTTGCATGAAGGTGATGAGTTCTTGCAGGGGGAGCCGGAACAGCCGCCGAGGGACCCCAGAAGACCAGGTTCGGGGCCACTCTGTGCAAAACGAGCTGCACAGTGGAGGTAAGTATAACATGTTTGTTATTTAAAAAAAAAAAAAAAAGGATTTTTGTACTCACCGTAAAATCCTTTTCTCTGACGTCCATGGACTGACACAGCTTCTAATACTGAAACACGTGGGTATATGTCCCTGCTTGCAGGAGAAGATCTAGGCTGAATGTTAGAGGTTAGAAACATACATTCTAGAAAAAAACAGAGCTGAACAGCCCCGCCCAGGGGGGCGGTCTCTCCGGACATAACCCTCCTACCTGCAGCTAGCAGCCTCAGTTCATAACAAAGCAGTACAAACCTTAAAGAAGGGTGGGTGCTGTGTCAGTCCATGGATGTCAGAGAAAAGGATTTTACGGTGAGTACAAAAATCCTATTTTCTCTTATCGTCCATGTACTGACACAGCTTCTAATACTGAAACACGTCGTCCATGGACTGACGTCCCAAAGCAGTATCAGAAAGAGTGTGGGAGCAGTAGTAAAGGAAAAACCAAACTCCACTCCAAACAAGCAGAACTCCTCAATGGAGGAGTTTCAACTTTAAACAGCGGCCTGCAACCCTTGCGGCCGAAGGAAGCATCCGAAGATGCAGCCACATCAACCTTATAGAACTTAGAAAAGGTATGAACGGACGACCAGGTCCCCACCTTGCACACATGTGCAACCGACGCTTGATGTCGGAAAGCCCAGAAAGCACCAATTGCCCTGGTGGAATGTGCCGTAACCGGAAAGGGAGGCGCCCGCCCCTTAAGGGCATAGGCCTGTATAACGGTCTGTCTGATCCACCTAGAAAAGGTGGCAGACAACACCGCTTGGCCCTATTTTGGACCAGAGACAGACACAAACAGTGAGTCAGACTTCCGAATGGAAAGAGTAGCAGACAGGTACACCCGTAAGGCTCGTACCACATCCAATGTGTGAAGCGCAAACTCTCAGGGATGCAATGGATGGGGACACAAGGACAGAAGAACAATGTCCTTATTAAGGTGAAAGGCCGAGACCACCTTTTGAAAGGAAAGACGGTCGTGGGCACAACACCGACTTATCCTTATGAAGGACCAAGTAAGGCGACTTGCAGGACAAGGCCGCCAACTCAGACACCTGTTGAACAGAAGTAATGGCCACTAAGAAAGCCACCTTCTGGGACAAGGGCAAGAGAGGAATCTCTCTGATATTTTCAAAGGGATGTTTTTGGAGAACCGAGAGCACCAAATTCAGATCCCAAGGAGGGGGAGGAGGATTGACAGAGGGGATCACATGGCGAACCCCCTGCACAAAGGTGCTAATCAAGGAATGGCCCGCTAGCGGTCGTTGAAAAAGAAAGCCCGGGCCGATATCCGACCCTCAATTGTACGCAAGGCCAGCTTTTGGGTCACACCACGCTGTAAGAACAGCAAAATCTTGGGAACGGAATACGTCCGTTGAACGCCATCAAGCTCCTCGCATACAGCGATGTAAGCCTTCCAGGTACGGTGATAGAACTTTCTGGAGGAAGATTTCCGTGCCCACAACATAGATGAGATGACCGAATCCGAGAGACCCCGGTCCCTCAGCACCTGGCTTCTAACAGCCATGCCTTTAAAGCCAAGGACTGAAAAGCAGGATGTAGTATGGGACCATGAGACAGAAGGTCCACCCAAATAGGCAGTCGCCAAGGAATGCCTGCGACTAGCCAAACTAGATCGGCGTACCAATGTCGCCGTTCCGGAGCAAAGAGGATCACCGTAATGGCCTCGGCCCATACTCTGCGAAGTAGGCGAGGCAAAAACAGTAGCGGAGGGTAAGCATACATCAGACAATACTGCCCCCACGGGCCACCAACGCGTCTGACGCATCTGCCCAGGGATCCCTGGACCTGGCCACGAATCTTGACATCTTGCGAGTGAGTCGAGAGGCCAGAAGGTCCACATCCGGTGCCCCACCTCCGGTAAAGGAGGTGAAAACACATCCGGATGCAAGGACCCTTCCCCTGGAATGCACACGGCCGACAGGACCATCCTGCAGCGGGATGGGTATGATAATCCCAAGGAGACCCTGCAATGTATCAGAGAAGGGAGGCCCCGGCTTACGGGGTGCCTCAATTGTTGGCCAAGAAAGGCAACCTGAGAGAGCTTCCCTAGAAACTCGGTCAGTGGACCAGTAACTCAGCCTTTACAGGTGGCGCAAACCCACCCCAGACACAGAGACCCTAGAGGCTAAAGCAGTTGCAGTGCACCTGCTGGTCGACTGATAGATGAAGCAGAGGCTTTTGCCCAGTCATTGAGCTTCAGAAACGGCAGAGACGCAGCCACTAACGGGCGGAACGCTAACCTCAGCATGGCGAACACAGTCCAAGCCAGCGCTTCTGATCACCACCGAAGGGCAGGTGGAAGGTGGTACCACTGATACCAGGGATCCTTATGACAATGCTCCATCCAGCAGCTACTCATTGATAAGTGCTGATTGTACAAACACATATTTTATACTGTGTATTGCGTCAAAATGTGCAATTAGAGCGTGGGAGGAAACCCCCTCAGCCACAAAGAGCATAGTACAACCACATACGGCGTATGTAGTTTAGTATGTGTGGATAAACATATTAAACACGTTTATACTGTGCCAGCGACGAAGGCGTGCACATCATTAGGGCGTGGGCGGAAACCAGCCACGCAGACTGCGTACACAACCGTGTAGGCATGTTAGCATGCGAATAAACAAATTCCACATGTTTATGCCGTGCATAGCGCTGAAAATGCAGACACCATTGGAGCGTGGGGGAAAAACCGGAGCACCCGGATGAAATCCACGCAGACTGCATACGCATACCATGTAGGTACTATAGTATGTGTGATAAACATTTTGAACATGTCTATGTGTGCATAGCGCTGAAGGCACGCACACCGTTGGCGTGTGGGAGGAAACTGGAGTACCCGGAGGAACCCCATGCAGACCCAGAGAATACAATACATACATCTACTGTGAATGTATTTAGTGTTGTGTATAAACATAATGTGTATGTTTATACTGTGTATGGCACCGAAGGCGCGCATGTCATGTAGTGTGGGCGGAAACCGGAGGACCCGGAGGAAACCCACGCAGACTGCACACACATACCGTGTAGGTATGTTAGCATGTGAATAATCAAATCGCACAAGATTCAGACTGAATACACATACCGCGTAGGTATTATAGTATGCGTGATAAACATATGGAACATGTTTAAACTGTGCAGAGAGCCAAAGGCGCACATACCGTCAGAGCGTGGGAGGAAACCGGCACACCCAGAAGAAACCCACGCAGACAGCACACAGATACCGTGTAGGAATGATAGCATGTGAATAAACATATTGCACATGTTTATGTTGTGCATTATCATTGGAGCGTGGGAGGAAACCGGAGTACCCGGAGGAAACCCACGCAGACAGCACACACATACTGTAAGTATTTATAGTATGTGCAATAAACATATTGAACATGTTTATACTGTGCAGAGAGCCGAAGCGCACATACCGTGAGAGGACACCGGAACACCCGGAGGAAACCCACGCCGACCCAGAGAGTATAATACATACATATACTGTGAATGTATTTAGAGTCGTGTATAAACATATTGTGTATGTTTATATCATGTATAGCACTGAAGACACAGCATTGGAAAGTGGGAGGAAACCCACGCAGACACAGAGATCAATAACACATACATACACTGTGAATGTATCCAGTGTAGAGTTATAAGATAAGTTTAAATTATGGCGCGGAGGCGCATAATCTTCTCTGTATCATTCCAACCTGCTTAAATGTGCTGCCGAAGCAGCATGCAGGTAAAAGGTAACCTCTTACACCCCAGACCGTGGTCCTGTCAGAGTTCAGAGCGTTCCCCAGGAAATGGCGGGAAACCACAGGTGCAGAGACCCTGTTGTTGCCTCAGAGAAATCACACAGAAGGCTCACAGGGACTAGAGAAATAAATTAATAAAGTCCCCCCCCCCCACCATGCTGCACTGACCGGGGGGGGGGGGGCACTGTGTACCACTGTATCATCAATGCTGCTCTTGACGCAGCGTGTGAGGAAACAGTGAGGAAGCTGTGTAAAAGAAAAGCTTGAAAAGAACCAAAGGAGACAGCGTCCGCCTGAGGTACCTCAGCCACAGCATCCAGCTTGAGAGTGTCCCTCACAGCATCAATGAGTTCACTTACAAGCGCCCTGTCATTTACTGACTCAGAGCTGGAGTCTTCCTCACAAGGAATGTCCTGTTCAAAAACATTAAAATATTCAGAGCTAGGGTCCTGAGCAGCAGCAGCTAGGCCCATATCTGAATCAGAGCACTCCCCATGTGGAGATTGTGTGGAGAGAGGGCGCTTTATAGCTCCCTTACGCTCGCACACCGCTTTCATCCTGACAAGAAATGTTTTCAGGACTGCCGACAACTGGTCCATAGGGACCGCAGGTGCAGGAGCACTGCCTGTTGCCTCTGACAAGAGTGGGGAAGCAGGTGAACCAGACTCCATACTCGCCACCCTCTGAGACCTTATGCACAATAAAGTGAATAAACAGTCCACCCACTGGCTGCACTGACTTCAGAGGGGATACCCAGAGGACTCACCAACCCTTCAGAGGACCGCTCAGCTCCGCTGTATGCACCGCACTGCCAGCGCGAGTGAAGCCTGAGGAGAGTGTGAGGAGATTTGCGCTGCAGCAGCGGCGATAGAGGCCAAAAACGAAAGTGAAAGCGCACGCGGCTTCAAGAAAATGGCCACCGACCGAATGTAAACTGCGCCATTGATCCGCGGCAAGATGGCCACCGAGCGTAGCAAAATACATTCAATGCGCCTAATGGCGTCTCCAAACACCCCACATTTTCACAGGCCCCAGCACACAGACATGAGCGCCCCCCCCCGCCAGGCCAGAGAGACCCCCAGGCACCCCCACACAGCACAGCGCCAGATTAGGGAGCAGAGAGCAGCATAACAGGGGGGAGACAGGGGGGAAAAAAACATACAGAGAAACACAGCCAGCATGTACTCACCTGATACAGGAGAGACTACTTACCAGTCCCAGAGGGACCCACTGGTGCGCTTCAGACAGACCTATCACAGAGTAGTACTGAGTAGCTGTCCGCCCGGTTCACCGCGAAAGATACAGCAGGTACTGTTCAATCTTGGGAGGACCGCGGGAGCATAAAAGCCCACCGGCCACCCCTGGAGTCATGGGGCATGTCGTGAACTGAGTCTCACGCACACAAGGCGAGGATCAGCACGCTCGATGGTTGGACAGGGAAGACTACGAGGATACTAGTGTACCCAACCTGTTGCCCAGCTGATTGATTGAAGGTCTCAAAAATAAAATAATAAAATTCTCAAAGGAATAAAAAATTTAAAAATCTTCCAGGAGACTGGCTCCGGAGAGAGCCACGTCTTCTCCTTCTGCTAGGCAGAAAAAAACTGAGGCTGCTAGCTGCAGGTAGGAGGGTTATGTCCGGAGGGACCGCCCCCTGGGCGGGGCTGTTCAGCTCTGTTTTTTTCTAGAATGTATGTTTCTAACATCTAACATTCTGCCTAGATCTTCTCCTGCGAGCAGGGACATATACCCACGTGTTTCGGTATTAGAAGCTGTGTCAGTCCATGGACGATAAGAGAAAATTACCTTTACATACCCTTTAATTTACAGACCATGCCCACAACTTTGAAGATTTTTTTTATTGTGAGGCAAACAACAAATAGGACAAAATAACAGAAAAAGTCAATGTGCATAACTATTCACCCCCCTAAAGTCAATACTGTGTAGAGCCACCTTTTGCGGCTATCACAGCTCCAAGTCGCTTTGGATAAGTCTCTATGAGCTTGCCACATCTTATCACTGGGATTTTTGCCCATTCCTCCTTGCAAAACTGCTCCAGCTCCTTCAAGTTGGATGGTTTGCGCTTGTGAACAGCAATCTTTAAGTCTGACCACAGATTTTCTATTGGATTGAGGTCTGGGCTTTGACTAGGCCATTCCAACACATTTACATGTTTCCCCTTAAACCACTCAAGTGTTGCTTTAGCAGTGTGTGTGGGGGGTCATTGTCCTGCTGGAAGGTGAACCTCCATCCTAGCCTCAAATCACACACAGAGTGGTACAGGTTTTGCTCAAGAATATCCTTGTATTTAGCACCAGCCATCTTTTCCTCAACTCTGACCAGTTTCTCAGTCCCGACTGCTGAAAAACATCCCCACAGCATGATGCTGCCACCACCATGTTTCACTGTGGGTATGGTGTTCTTTGGGTGATGTGATGGGTTTGCGCCAGACATAGCGTTTTCTTTGATGGCCAAAATTTTAAATTTTAGTCTCATCATCATCTCCATATATTTTGGGAGTCTCCCACGTGCCTTTTCGCAAACTCAAAACGTGCGATTTTGTTTTTTGCTGAAAGTAATGGCTTTCTTCTAGCCACTCTGCCATAAAGCCCAACTCTATGAAGCGTACGGCTTATTGTCAACCTATGTACAGATACTCCAGTCTCTGCTGTGGAACTCTGCAGCTCCTCCTGGGTTACCTTAGTTCTCTGTGCTGCCTCTCTGATTAATGCCCTCCTTGCCCAGTCCGTGAGTTTTGGTGTGCAGCCGTCTGTTGGCAGATTTGTTGTTGTGCCATGTTCTTTCCATTTGGTTATGATAGATTTGATGGTGCTCCTAAGGATCATCAAAGATTTGGATATTTTTTTATTAACTAACCCTGACTTGTACTTCTCAACATTGTCCCTCACTTGTTTGGAGAGTTCCTTGGTCTTCATGGCAGTGTTTGGTTAGTGATGCCTCTTGCTTAGGTGTTGCTGCCTCTGGGGCCTTCCAAAAAGGTGTGTATATGTAATGACAGATCATGTGACACTTAGATTGCACACAGGTGGACATCATTTCACTAATTATGTGACTTCTGAAGGTAATTGGTTGCACCAGAGCTTTTTATGGGCTTCATAACAAAGGGGGTGAATACATACCCACATGCCAATTATAAGTTTTTTATTTCTGAAAAATTGTTTTATTTATATATGTTTCTAATTTTACTTCACCAACTTAGACTATTGTGTTCTGATCCATCACATATAATTCAGATTAAAAAAACATTGAACTAAAGGCTCTAATGTAACAAAATAGGTAAAAAGCCAAGGGGGGTGAATACTTTTGCAAGGCACTGTAGTGTAAAATGTCAGATTACATAAAAAAAATAAAAAAATTCTGGGTGGAACTCCGATTTGAGATAATCAACTAGACAAGAACTCACGGCTTGTATTTAACAGCCATGTACCAAGTATCTAGAAGGAAACCCACACCACACCAAAATGTATCTACACCTTACAGAAACAGATATTCACAGTTGGACCGCCACTGAAAATTAAGAATTACAAGAGAACTCAAACAGAATGTTGATTTTTCATCAGTATTTCTCAACATTAATTGTTTAACTCTTAAACTACCAAAAAATAACTTCAAGAGAATATTGAATCTAGCAATTTATTCACTTGACCATCTGGTAATGAGAAACCACTGAAGTACGTCAAAAGGAAATCGCTCAAAGCTTTCAAATAAACCCAGATTTCAGACATCTAAGAAATAATTCAGAGACAAATCAACCAGCTCTATTACTGTAGCAGAGGAGGACTGAGTCACTGTGTGCAAATAGCAGCATTATCAGTAACATGATATACTGAATACCTCACTGTATAATAAACTATAATACAGGCTAGGCTGCACATGGTTACCAATCATCTAGAGCAAAAATTACTGTACTGTATAGCTATAACATGATAAATAACATGCCATCTTTGTTCTCTCAAAATTTTGGCAATACAGCAAGGGCTTGTCAAGGACTAAGACAATATATTTCACTAAAGTATACTTCAAAACATTTAAACCTCTGTGAATCAGAAAAATTAGACAGGAAATAAAAGTAAAGCTGAATTCCAGTTACCCGTATTTATCGGCATATAACACGCACAGGCGTATAACACGCACCCTAACTTTAAGAGGGAAGTTTCAGGGGAAAAAAAATCCACAGCCCCCTGCGTATAACACACAGGCACAGTTTACCCTCTATTTTCAGGCTAAAAAAGTGAGTGTTATACGCCAATAAATACAGTATGTTTTTTTCTGCATAGTTACATTGGTCCAGCTTTGAACAAATGCATATTGCATACCTGGCTAATGCCTGTGGATGTGGAGCATCACAGAAGTGGTCATTGCTACTACTCCTCGACATTTCTCAGGTCCCCGGCTGCACAGGACTAAGAAGACAGCGAAGATCACTGTAACAGCAATGGCTACTATAGCAATTCTCCTCTTCCACAGTGATCAGCCAGTTATGGAATATGCAGGTTTATATTGTTCAAAGCTGGACCATGTAACTATGTAGAAAAATCCATACCTGAAATTCAGCTTTAAAAAGAAAATCCTATAATTCAGTTTTAAGAGGAGACTATCTACTTACTCCTTTGGTGGATCCAGATCCTCAGGTCGGGCTTCAAAAAACCCCAAGACCTCTTCGCATTGGGATATGTGAGCTGGTAATTTCACCAAGGCCTGCAAAATAAGCACAATGTGTTGTGCTATAGGTAAACTATACAACTTAATTGTTAAATATTTATAAAAACTGAAAGACAATTGGAGGTTTTAAACATAATACCATTTCTATTCCTTTTTTAACGTTCTTACAGAATAAAAAACAACATTAGATTGGCTGTAATATCTCCATGTTTGTGCTGGTTTTCATAACTTATCACCAGGCCAGGATTTTGTCACAGTGACCATAAGGAATGATATCATAATTTATTAAGTCTCAACTGACATACAAAAGATACAAAATAGAGTTTAATAACAACTGAATTTATTTAAAGAACCATGCCCTCCTATCCCTTACAGCTGGTAAAGGGGGTCCATCTTAGCCTCAATTTAGATCTGCAGTTTCCATACTGCTTTCCATGTCAACAGCTTTGACACCAACCATTTAAGGGCTTGAAAATTTAGTTGAGAGCTGAGGTAGCATACTGGCAACTGTGATCAGGCATGCCTTTAATGTAACTGCTTTGGGAAACCATTACATCAGTGTGTTTAGTTCTGATTTTATGTATAATTAATAAAGTAGCATGTTTGGATTGGCAAATCTGTTCTTAGGTTCTGTAACACAGCCCATAGATGAATCAGTGTTTCTTTTTTTTTTGTCGTTCAACCAGCAGGTTGAACTAGATAAACACTAACCCTATCCCCCTATCCCCATATCCACACATTTGAGGAGGATGAGGGAATCCCTCCAGCTGTATCATTGTATTCTGACAGCGGGGAGACTTCTCTGCTGTCAGAACACACTGATAAGCGATGCAGGCTATAAAAATCCGACAGTGCGGTTGTACAAAAATCAATCGGTAGATAAACTTCTGTACAACCTCAGTGCCCATACATGGAACAAATTTCATCCGTTCCCTGCTGAACAGATGAGTTTCGATCCATATATGGCCGGCTTAAGGCACATAACCACTGGTCAACCATTTTCAGGAGGAACAACAATCCGTCAGGATAGAAAATAGTAATAAGCAATATTAACCACCTTTTCACACTACCACTAATCCCCTACCCCAACATCTGTAGACTAGAATGGCAGATTACTGACATGGATTAAGATATCATAGTTTTTTTTGGTTTTTTTTAAGATATTTTCCAAACAAACTTACAGACAAACAAAAAAAAAAGCACACACAAAAAAAAAAAACACACAATAGAGCACCAGACAATCTGGCTACCTCAGGGCACACAGATACATACAGAGTACTTTTTTGGCAAAGTGCATAGATGTACATAAACCAGGGTTCGACAAACCCCGGGCGCCAGGTCGCCATTGCTACTAGAATTAGGGACCTGGCGCCTGGGGCGGCACAGCTGGGGTATCCTGTGTCTCCGTGCGCCCCCCCCGCCGCGCGATCGCATCGGGCTGCGCCGGACAGTAATTGAGGCTGCAGCTTTGCAGCCTTCTACAGGCCTATGCTTCCTTCTGTGATCTGGCGCCATCTTGTGGTGGCCGTTGGTATGACAGGACAACCAGCAATGCTAATTGAGCTTCCCCTGTCTGTTTTCACTGCCATCTCCTTCCCTCTAATTAGAACCCCCAAACATTATATATATTTTTTATTCTAACACCCTAGAGAATAAAATGGCAGTCATTGCAATACTTTCTGTCACACCGTATTTGAGCAGCGGTCTTACAAGCGCACTTTTTTGGGAAAAAATACACTTTTTTTAATTAAAAAATAAGACAACAGAAATGTTAGCCTATTTTTTTTTTTTATATTGTGAAAGATAATGTTACGCCGAGTAAATTGATACCCAATATGTCACGCTTCAAAGTTGCGCCCGCTCGTGGAATGGCGACAAACTTTTACCCTTTAAAATCTCCATAGGTGACATTTAAAAAATTCTACAGGTTGCATGTTTTGAGTTACAGAGGAGGTCTAGGGCTAGAATTATTGCTCTCGCTCTACCAATCGCGGAGATACCTCACATGTGTGGTTTGAACACCGCTTTTATATGCGGGCGCTACTTACGTATGCGTTCGCTTCTGCGCGCGAGCTCGCGGGACGGGGCGCGTTCTTGGCTCCTAACTTTTTTAGCTGGCTTCTAGATTACAAGCAAATTTGTCAAGCCCTGACATAAACAATGGGTTTCAGTGCAAGATAGGGGAAATGAGTATAAAGCCACAATCTGGTAACAAACCTTCACAGCAAAGTAATAGGCAATTATCCTATAGTAAAAAAATATTAAAAATAATTTCCTCTGGGGGTACGGTCTATCAATGATCAAGTACTAATAACAATAAGGAGGGGTCAATCATTGCTGGGATAAGGTTAGTTGGCTGGCCAGCCATCTACCCCAGATTTTGTTGAAGGTTTTGCTCCATTTCCGGGAGACCCAACGGGAGAACCATGTTCGGGAGACCCAACGCAGATGAAATAAAGGCACCAGAGGCCCCGAATTTCTGGGCACGACCAGAAGCAGTGCATGAAGTCCGCCTCCTGGCCACAGCCGCAAAAGCAGGCAGCTGAGGGCAGGAGACCTAGCTTGTGTAACCTAGCCGGAGTAAAGTGTGTTTGATGGAAATTTTTTATCTGTATGATACGGTCACGGGAGGCAATGACAGAGGACTTATACGTCTCGCTAAATTCTGACCAGTCATGGTCAGTGAGGGAGATAAGATATCATAGTTATTAAAGAAATGCATTAGTGGACAAATGACAGAAAAACAAAAAAGAATGTAGAGATTTTCTCATTAAAAGCTGAACTTAAATTCTTTAGAGGAAGCTAAGGAATAAAGTTGTGTCACTGCCCCACCTGCACCACATAGATAAATCAATTCTGCCATCTTCTCCCATTATCCTTTTCCCTGCCAGCACATGTACATTCAGCAAAGGCTGATCTGATTCTATGTCTGTCCCTCCCTCTACCAATGTGACAGCAAATGTGTAAGAAATGACAGGAGACTGACAAACTCAGATACTTAGGCCCCTTTCACACGAGACGGATCCGTGAAGATCCGCCCCGTGAAGCTCCGCTTGCTCAGCGGGGATCGCTCCATTGATCCCCGCTGAGCCGGCGGATGACTGGGCGGTCCCCGCATGTGCAGGGACCGCCCTGTCAGAGCGCCGCTCTCCCCTATGGGGGATCGGATGACGACGGACCGTACAGTCTGTTGTCATCCGATCCGATCCGCAGACGGGTGGAAAAATAGGGCTTTCCTCCGTCACACTTTGGCGGATCGGAGCGGGTTGGATGTCAGCGGACATGTCACCGCTGACATCCGTGGCTCCATAGGGGTACATGGAGCATCCGTTCAGGTCCGCCAAAAAAACTGACAGGCGGACCTGAACGGACCGTCCGTGTGAAAGAGCCCTTATGCTAGTGGTTTGCAACATGTATTAAATTATTTTTGAAATGTGGGCAAAGCTAATGAAGTAAGCAAAAAAGATTATGTAGAGGAGAGGACAGACAATGAAAACCATGTAAACCTCTTCCTTAAAATTTCCTTACCTTGCAATATTCATCGATGGGTTTTAGTCTTTTCACAGCTACATCACGTATATGACTCCTCCTAAACAAAATTTTGCCTGGAAAAAAGAAAGACATATTATATCTATGTGTATAGGAATGCTACATTGCTACAATATCACACAAGATTACTGAAAGTACAGCCAGCATACTGCATGAAAAAAATGTAAATAAATAATAATAAAATAAATTAACTTAAATTAAATAAATAATGATAAAAAAGTCTGCATCATGTGAATTTTGTTTTAGGTTTTACTTCCCAGTGAAATCATTGCTTTCAGCTTATATTGTCAAATGCGTAAATTTTACACAGGAATAAACTGTTTTAATATCTGAATGATTCTGAGGCAAATGTGTGTCAATGCGACCATATACAGATGAAGGAATTTTGAGTATAGCCTCATGTAAGTAAGTTAATAATCATTAAGGGTGTATCATAGTACGTTACTATTTGTATTATTTTTTATATGCAATAAATCTTCCTTTTACACAACATGTATGTCAATTTTATCGTACCAAGATAGTCCTTAAATTTTAGGGGGAGGGAATGTTGTAGGGTCAGCATCAGCCACTGTCCCTTGTCCCTTTGTCCCCATCCCTTTTGTTGTCATATACAGATGCAGAATGATCATAGATGATTGCTGAACATAATGACTTTGGTTGGGAAGGTTGGGAAAACATTATTGCTGGATTTCTTATCAGAAAAGTTGGCACTGCTGAAATTGCTTCATGGATAGTTTATCTGGTATCCACTAATCAACTGATGTGACTTTTAGAAAAAAATAATTGTTTTCATGGTTGGATCTTTCTTAAAGCAATCACAAACAATTGTGCAGTCCTTGACTGTTAAATAACACACTCAATTAGTCCACTCAGTAGTGGTATTTGTGGATTCTAGTGGGATGATTCACCTACCAGCTTCTTATCTCTATAGGGGCCGGCCACCAATGGTGCAATTTCTGTCTTAGCCCTGTTTTTTAACTGGAATGTTGCATATTCCTGCTCACCTTAGGGTGTTTCCACACATCCCATTACATTCTTCATTGTGTACATAAAAATCCATTAAGAAAGTTTAACCTCTTCATGTTCTCAGATCTGCACATCTACGTACACAAATGCAAAGATTCTGCCATTGGAGTCTTTAAGAGATTTGAGGCTGGTAGTACCATGAAGGTATAACATGTAATATGGTTCAAAACATGGACAGGTACAGCTGGCAGCACTGATCATTGTACTCACTGCAGGGGGAGTACATGAGAACACAACAGGAGGATTCCCCCATCCACATCTAATGTGTGGATGGGGGAATCAGATAATTTTTTTTCTACCTTTTTTCCATTCAACCCTCTGGGTTTTAAAGTCTAAGTGCAGCCAAAAAAAATAAAAAATCAGCACAACTTATTGTCAGTAGGATGTGTCCCTTGTGCTGATGTCTCTTCTGTTATCCCACCCCATAATCTTCTGGTTCGGCAGGGGGGTCAATAAAACTGTAGGAGCTGTCACAGGTTCTCATAAAGAGAGCCCAACTATGCCTGCCCTTTCCACCCATATGCTTCAATCATAGAAACCGAGACTACAGCTTCTATACATGAAACACAATCTATGAATGGAGGACAAGCAGATGATTGAAAGGTCCAACTCCTACATTCATAGATAATGTTTCATTCATAGAAGCTGTTTGCATTATCAAACAAAGAGAACAAATAAAAGTTAATTGTTTGGGTTTACACACACTTTAATCTAAGAGCAAATAATCTTCTGTATATGGCAAAGTCATTTATGGCAATTAAACTCTGAAGTATCCAAAAGTGGTCTCAATCAAGGATCTGCAGAGTAGGCAAAATATTCTATAATCAGTGAACTGCAGACATTTTTACAACCAAAAACATAAAAGTATTTTATTGGGATTTTAGGTGATAGACCAACACAAAGTGCCACATAATTGTGAAGTGGAAAGTGGAAAGAAAATTATAAATGGTTTTCAATTTTTTTTTACAAATAAATATCTGGAAAGTGTGGCATGCATTTGAATTCTATTCAGTCCCCTTTACTCTGATACCCATAACTAAAATCTAGTGGAACCAATTGCCTTCAGAAGTCACCTAATTAGTAAATATAGTCCACCATGAAGGCCAAACAGCATCATGAAGGCAAAGGAACACACCAGACAGGTCAGAGATAAAGTTGTGGAGAAGTTTAAAGCAGGGATAAGTTATACAAAAATATCCCAAGCTTTGAACATCTCACGGAGCACTGTTCAATCCATCACTCGAAAATGGAAAAAGTATGGCACAACTGAAAACCTACCAAGACATGGCCGTAAACTGACAGGCCGGACAAGGAGAGAATTAATCAGAGAAGCAGCCAAGAGGCCCATGGTAACTCTGGAGGAGCTGCAGAGTTCCATGGCTCAGGTGGTGTGTCATGAAGAAAGCCATTGTTGAAAGAAAGCCATAGGACGTCCCATTTGCAGTTTACAAGAAGTCATGTGGGGGACAAAGTAAACATGTGGAAGAAGGTGCTCTGGTGAGATGAGACCAAAATTGCACTTTTTGGACTAAAAGCAAAACGCTATGTGTGGCGGAAAACTAACACTGCACATTACCCTGAACACATCATCCACCGTGAAACATGGTGGTGGAAGCATCATGTTGTGGGAATGGACAGGGAAGCTGGTCAGAGTTGATAGAAAAATGGATGGCGCCAAATACAGGGCAATCTTAGAAGAAAACCTGTTAGAGACTGCAAAAGACTTGAGAGTGGGGTGGAGGTTCACCTTCCAGCAGAACAATGACCATAAGCATACAGCCAGAGCTACAATGGAAAGGTTTAGATTGAAGCATATTCATGTGTTAGAATGGCCCAGTCAAAGTCCAGACCTAAATCCAATTGAGAATCTGTGGCAAGACTTGAAAATTGCTGTTCACAGATGCTCTCCATCCAGTCTGACAGAGCTTGAGCTATTTTGCTCTCTAGATGTGCAAAGCCGGTTAGAGACATACCCAAAAAAGACTTGCAGCTGTAATTGCAGCGAAAGGTGGTTCTACAAACATACTTTTTAGATATTTGTAAAACATTTTGAAAACCATTCATCATTTTCCTTCCACTTCACAATTATGTGCCACTTTGTGTTGGTCTATCACATAAAATCCCAATAAAATCCATTTACCGTATTTTTCCGTGTATAAGACACCCCCATGTATAAGACGCCCCCCACTTTTCCAACCCAAAATCAAGAAATCAATGTTTTAAACATAGGTAAAACAGAACACATTTTTATTTAGTAATGTTTACATACCAGTATATTATGCAGCATATCACTTTATTCAGCCTCTGTTGCATCAATGTTCTCTTCTTCATCACTAGTTCCAGACAGAATTTCTTCAACTTCTTTTCCATCACTGCTGTCTTCTGAATCACTGTTTATATATGTGAGATCATCCTCAGTTCCGTCCATGGCATTGCTGATTCCACATTTCTTGAAGGACTTCACAATCACCTCTTGTTTGACGCCATGCCATGAGTTTAGGACCCAATTGCAGACCTCAGTAATGGTTGGTTTTTTCACTCTTCCTGCCAGTGTCAAGTCATCACCTGCTTTTTGCATCCATCTACTCCATTCTTCTCTCATCAGGACCTTAAATGGCTTATTTATTGAAACATCTAGTGGCTGTAGCTGCCCTGTAAGTCCACCAGTAATAACTGCTAGGTATGTTCGCAAATCTGATGCAACCCTTTTAGTCTTTTCTGTTAAATGTGCTCGGAATTGATCATAGACAAGCAGAGCTGGCTTCTTTAAGAGCCCTCCAGGTGTTCTGGACCAAACCTTTGCAGACCAAATGGCCATAATGTCTTCATTCATCCATCCCTTCTCTTGAGCTTGCACAATAATGCCAGGTGGTATGGTCTCTTTAGGATAGGTTTTCCTCTTAAAAATAAGCAAAGGAGGCAGTTTAGTACCATCTGCACAGCATGCAAGCACAGCAGTATAGTGTGTCTTTTCATGGCCACTTGTTTTGATTGCCACTGTTTTTATTCCTTTCACATCAACAGTTCTGTTGGAAGGCACATCAAAATTGAGAGGGACCTCATCCATGTTTGCAATCTGACTTGGTTCAAAATCATATTTTTTCCTAAGTTGTATGACATAAGAGTGAAACTGTTGGATTTTATCCTCATAAACTGGTGGCATTTTCTGAGCTAACATTGTTCGTGTTCTCATGGCCAACCCTTCTCTCCTCATGAAATTGAAGCAGCAGTTTGCCTTTCCTGTAAAATCAACAATATTCATTTCGCTTGCAAACATTCTTGCCTGACATTGAATAAGCTTGGTTGACACACATAAGCCACTCTGGCGCTGCTCCAAAATCCAAGTCTTAAGCCTCTGCTCCAAATTTGGCCATTTTGCTGGTTTTCCTCTTAGGGCCTTCTTCTTTTTTGGCATCTTAAGGAGTTGTTCTTCCTGTTTTCTCCACTGTCTGATCATACTCTCAGTAGGGGGAGGTCCAAACTGTCTCTCTGCAGCTCTATTTCCATGCTCTTTTGCATAGCTGAGAACATTGAGTTTGAATTTTGCAGAATAAGACAATCGCTTACTTTTATTATTCTGTAACATCTTGGGCTCAATATGCTCCGGTCCCTGATCTGCGCACTCTCCACGTCCAATAGGATTGCATCTGCACACTATCCACCTCCTCCTCCAACTCCAGCTGACGTCACTAACACAAAGCTCGTGATTGGAGGAAGCCGTTCGACGACCTATGACCCGCTACGCACCCACGCGTCTCTCTCCAAGGCTGACTGACCGTGTATAAGACGCTGCTTTATTTTCCGTCGAATTATTTTAGCAAAAAGTAGCGTCTTATACACTGAAAAATACGGTACATTTTTGGTTGTAACATGACTAAATGTGGAAAATTTCAAGGCGTATGAATACTTTTTCA
Organism: Rana muscosa; assembly: GCA_029206835.1. Lineage (NCBI taxonomy): Eukaryota > Metazoa > Chordata > Amphibia > Anura > Ranidae > Rana > Rana muscosa. The sequence goes on from CM055123.1 coordinate 202,297,680, forward strand.
AGCCACCGTAAGTATATTAAAAATAAGAAAAAATGTACAGACATATACAATATTCAACATAAAGCTGACAGTGTCTCAACATAACATTCAATAAAACTGATAGTGTCTAAACTCATATTTTAGTTTAGCAGAGGTATTGCTGTCTAACCTGAAAGCCAGTAGATAAATCTAACTGCAGATATTGTAATCAATTTTTGTTTTCCGCGCAATAGAAAAATAAAATAAATAAAATACAAACATGGCATTGGAGACATCATTTCTACCTGCTGAGCAGTAAACCTATGGGTACAAAGACACCATTTAAAATGACAAATGTGTCATGCTGCTTTTATAATCGTGTGCCAAGAGGATGTAGAGAGCTCATGTTAACTTTGTAAATCTAGTCTGACCATGTTAATATGAATATGCTGCGCATCAGCATCCAGCGAGTCCAGTCTATCACAACACTGCTGTCCATTGTACGCTTCCAGTAAAAGCATCTATCCAACTGGCAGACACAGGAGTATACTGAGAACCAGGCATCAGCATGAAACCACTCAAAATTCCACACAGTTCACATGCTGAGGGGATCTCAATCCATTTGAGCTGGGGTCCAATTTTTAATACCTAAAGTTATTTTCTTAGAACAACTTACGTCATCCTGAAGCTGCAGTGTATGTCCCAGTAAGAGCAAGAACTTCTTAGAATTCCTATAATTTTACATACAATGACTGGTTAAAACTGAGATACTTCTCCCAACCCATAACACTATATTAACCACTTGCTTACTGGGCACATATACCCCCTTCCTGCCCAGGCGAAATTTCAGCTTTCGGCACTGTCACGTTTTGAATGAAAATTGCGCGGTCGTGCGACGTGGCTCCCAAACAAAATTGATGACCTTTTTTTCCCACAAATAGAGCTTTCTTTTGGTGGTATTTGATCACCTCTGCGGTTTTTCTTTTTTGCGCAATAAACAAAAAAAGAGCGACAATTTTGAAAAAAAAACACAATACTTTTTACTTTTTGCTATAATAAATATCCCAATTTTTTTCATTAATTTTTTTAAACATTTTTTTTCTCAGTTTAGGCCGATACGTATTCTTCTACATATTTTTGGTAAAAAAAAAAAAAAATCGCAATAAACGTATAGTGATTGGTTTGCGCAAAAGTTATAGCGCATACAAAATAGGGGATAGAATTACATTTTATTATTATTTTACTTTTTTACTAGTAATGGCGGTTATCTGCGATTTTTGTCAGGACTACGATATTACAGCGGACACATCGGACACATTTTTGTGACCATTCACATTCATACAGCGAACAGTGCTATAAATATGCACTGATTACTGTATAAATGTGACTGGCAGGGAAGGGGTTCCGAGGAAGGGGTTAAATGTGTTCCCTAGGAGTGATTCTTACTGTGGGGGGAGGGGACTGACTGGGGGAGGTGACCGATCTGTGTCCCTATGTACAAGGGACACAGCATCGGTCTCCTCTCCCTGACAGGACATGGATCTGTGTGTTTACACACACAGATCCACGTCCTTGGCTGTGTAATGGCCAATCGCGGGTACTCGGCGGACATCGCGGCCGCCAGGCACGCGCATCGGCACCTAAGTGACGCGGTGGGCACGCTCGCACGCCCCCGGCGGCGCTCACATGCCCCCCAGTGGCCGGAGGAGCAGAGGCCATCAATAGATGGCCTCCCGGATTTGTAGAGCCACCTTGTGGCCGTCATTTGTCAATGGCCCGGTACTCAAGAAGTTAAGAATCTAATGCTGAAACGCTAGTGCAACACAGCCCCCATTGCCAATTTTAAGAAATAGCTGCATATCAATACAAACCAGCAAAATAAATTAACTGACTGTCAGCATGATTCAGTAGTCAAAAGACACATCCCGACCACTGCCCCAGTTACACGGATCACAAAGATCAAAATAGCAAATGCAGCAATACAGAGGTTGGATAAAAAGTTTAGTGCAGCATTACACTTTTGGTAGTAAAACAGAACATTTTGTTTAGGGTTGTACACATCAGACCAAAAAAAGAGACAACTCAGGCTGCATTAGGGACATAAGGATTTTGTTTCAAAATAGGGACAGTCTGGAGCTACAGTATGTTATAGGGTTGTGTGTAAAGATGTATCAATGATAAAACAATAAAAACAAAGATATTGTGACAAGAGTACAGTTACCTACTTGATTTGCCTTTAAATATGTTTGTTATATTATGACATGAGAGAGGAATGATTAGTGGTTTGACATGCTGGGTTCCCGTTCCTAATTTGGATAGGTTGTACTAAATATGTAAACAAAGCATGACTAGGCTCATGGATGACAGTCTAAACAAATACCAAATCCAGTTACTAAATGTTTTTTTTAAGGTAATACAAAGTTGATCATTCACTGCCAGAAACAATATAAAGAACGGCCCGAGACAAAGGTGACAATGGGCTGTCAAAAGGTGCGTATTGTGAACTTCTGATAGAGAATTAACATGGATTATTTCTATTTCTGGAAGAAAGGAAGCAATACAATCAGCAATTCACAGCGCCTGTTTCTTTAAAGCTCTTCAACTGAATTAAAACTATAATAAAATTGAGAATTTACAAAAACATTTAAAATGTTTGGGGAGTGAAAATTCTTCCAATGTCTTATCTATAACATTTTGTTTATTCTTTAGTTCAAACTCCAATATTTGTTTAAACAATTGTTTTATTTAAAATTTTCAATCAAAATAAATTCTACAAGAAATGCATATATTGTATGCAGGTTGGAAAAGCACTTAGAAGCAGCATATCTTACTATCCAATTCCCCCTTTGTGTCCCATTAAAGTTGAACTAGTGTAAATGGCACCCGCACTTTCCTGCACACAGAAAGGTGGGCAGAACAGCTAGATAGGTATTACACTTTAGCTATGCTTTAAATTTACGGCAAAAGTCAATAATTAGCCAGTTGCACCTTCTATGAATAGGGTCTCACAAGACTGCCTTGTGCTGAATCCACAAGTTACAAACAGAATGCATCATTTCTGATAGATTTATCAATTTTGCAATCTGACAGCAAACCAGGCTACTTTAACGTGAATGTTTAGGTAGATCTTCAAACAAAAGGCTGTTGGAGATCAAAAGGAAATTCTAGAAAATCTGATTGTTACATGTGTGGCCATCTTTGGAACTGATTTTCCAATAGCTGCTATAGTAATCTGCGGGTCACTGCCCAGGCCCACTACAACAGGCTTTAGCTTGTAAATGTTAGTCTGAAGTGCCCCATGTTTAACACACATTTTCAAAGCTTCACCCTTTGCAGGAACTCTTTTTAATGCCATTCATATTGCTATTCCATCTAGGGGCCTTGTGTCAGTCAGGAAATGCAACTTACTTTTAGGTGCATTCCACTAGTAACTGACATCAGTTTGAAACACTTCTGAGATGATTCATTGAAATGTTAATTTGACATCCGTTTGATATGCATTTACTCTCCTTCTAAGCTGAAATCAACCTGTTTTAAGATGTTTTTGCACTTGAAATATCAAATGTGGGTGTACAGTCACACATATGAAGAATAAAATGCTTGTTATGATACTTACCTTAAAGCATGGCCTCAGCAGCTGGCACTCCAGTCCCTGAATGTGGGCAGGCCCTCCATGTCATCATGTACTAATGATGGATTTGATGATGTCTATTGACCATAGAAGAGAAGTGGGTTGAGGGAATGGTCATCACTACTGGAAATGGCGTGGAGAAAAAATGTAGGACCATGTATCTGTATTCCTCTCTATTGTAGCCTTTAGTATTTTATTGTGCATGTACTGAGGGGAATGAGAAGGGGGCAGGGAATCTGGAGATTTACAATATCAAAGTTGCACTTTGTAAACTCTTCTTTATGTACAGTATTCACCAACTACAAGGAACATAATTATAATGGCTGTTTAAATTCAATTTAAATGTAATTTTCACAACTTAAATCACGTCCTCCTGTAAACATCTACATCTGTATGCTAGAGATGGTGCTAAAACTGCACATCCCAGTGACACAGTGAAAAAAAATGAAAGAAAGAAGTTCCCACTGTTAGAAAAACTCACCCTATTCAAACACGGACATAAAAGTAAAACCACACGGCTCTGCCACTGACATGTACATTTGAGTCCAAGGTGTACCTAGTGGAAATTACACGAGCAAGCCAAGTCCTGAAAAAAATAAACCTTCATTTGACCACACAAGAACTTCCCAAAATAAGAAGGAATGTTTTCTCCCACTTTAAGCTAGCAATAATGCAGTATGTTTACAATTACAATTGTGGGCATTCCCAGCAACAGTGTCTTGAAAAAGTATTCACACCTATTGACATTTTCCACATTTTGTCATGTTACAAGCAAAAATTTTCATGTATTTTATTGGGATTCCTATGTGATAGATCAACACAAAGTGGAACATAATTGTGAAGTGGAAGGAAAATGATAATGGTTTTCAAAATGTTTTACAAATAAATACCGTATTTATCGGCGTATAACACGCACTTTTTTTTCCCTTAAAATCAGGGGGAAATCGTGGGTGCGTGTTATACGCCGATCCCCAGCTGATTGTGAGGAAATTTGCGAGCGGAGCCGAGATATACAAAGCCGAAGTACACTCGGCTTTACTCGGCCCCTCTCGCAGTAACGCCCACCTCCACTGATTGCGAGAGCAGCAAGCGCCGCTGACATACAGAAAGCCGAGAGTACTTTGGCTAGTCTCGGCTCCTCTTGCAGTCCCGCCCCTGACTGTGAGCAGAGCCGAGTCTAGCCGAAGTACACTCGGCTTTCTGTATGTCAGTGGCGCTCGCTCCTCTCCTCTCGCATACAGTGGAGATGGGCGGGACTGTGAGCAGAGCCGAGTCCAGCTGAAGTACACTCGGCTTTCTGTATCTCGGCTCCGCTCGCTCCTCTCCGCTTAGAGTCAGCGGAAATCTGCGCCAATTTTAAATCAGGGCAGAGACTGGCAAGGCTGCAAAGGCACTGGGCAATGCTGAAAACGCACTGGGCAAGGCTGCAAAGGCACTGGGCAATGCTGAAAACGCACTGGACAAGGCTGCAAAGGCACTGGGCAAGGCTGCAAAGGCACTGGGCAAGGCTGCAAAGGTACTGGGCAAGGCTGCAGATGGACACTGGGCAAGGCTGCAGATGGACACTGATAAGGCATTTAAATGTACGTTTTTTTTCCTTAAAATTCCCTCCTAAACTTGGGGTGCGTGTTAAACGCCAGCACGTGTTATACGCCGATAAATACTGTATGTGAAAAGTGTGCCGTGCATTTGTATTCAGCCCCCTTTACACTGATACCCCTAACTAAAATCTAGTGGAACCAATTGCCTTTAGGAGTCACCTAATTAGTAAATAGAGTCCTCCTGTGTGTAATTTAAGCTCAGTCTAAATACAGCTGTTCTGTGAAGCCCTCAGAGGTTTGTAAGAGAACCTTAGTGACCAAACAGCATCATGAAGGCCAAGGAACACACCAGACAGTGAAAAGTGTGCCATGCATTTGTATTCAGACCCCTTTACTCTGATACCCCTAACTAGAATCCAGTGGAACCAATTGCCTTTAGAAGTCACCTAATTAGTAAATAGAGTCCACCTGTGTGTAATTTAGGCTCAGTCTAAATACAGCTGTTCTGTGAAGCCCTCAGAGGCTTGTTAGAGAAAAAAGGTGAACAAATAGCATCATGAAGGCCAAGGAAAACACCAGACAAGTCAGAGATACAGTTGTGGAGAAGTTTAAAGCAGGGTTAGGTTATAAAAAAATATCTCAAGCTTTGGACATCTCACGGAGCACTGTTCAATTCATCATCTGAAAATGGAAAGAGTATGGCACAACTGTAAACCTACCAAGACATGGCCATCCACCTAAACTGACAGGCCGGGCAAGGAGAGCATTAATCAGAGAAGCAGCCAGGAGGCCCATGGTAACTCTGGAGGAGCTGCAGAGATCCACAGCTCAGGTGGGAGAATCTGTCCACAGGACAACTATTAGTCGTGAACTCCACAAATCTGCCCTTTATGGAAGAGTGGCATAAAGAAAGCCATTGTTGATAGGAAAGTCATAAGAAGTCCAGTTTGCGAGAAGCCATGTCGGGGACACAGCAAACATGTGGAAGGTGGTGCTCTGGTCAGATGAGACCAAAATTGAACTTTTTGGCCTAAAAGCAAAATGCTATGTGTGGCGGAAAACTAACACTACACATCACCCTGAACACACCAGGGAGGCTGGCCAGAGTTGTTGGGAAGATAGATGGGGCCAAATACAGGGCAATCTTAGAAGAAAACCTGTTAGAGTCTGCAAAAGACTTGAGACTGGGGCGGAGGTTTGCTTCCGGCAGGACAACGACCCTAAACATACAGCCAGAGCTACAATGGAATGGTTTAGATCAAAGCATATTTATGTGTTAGAATGGCCCAGTCAATGTCCAGACCTAAATCCAATTGAGAATCTGTGGCAAGACTTGAAAATTGCTGTTCACCAACGCTCTCCATCCAATCTGACAGAGCTTGAGCTATTTTGCAAAGAAGAATGGGCAGAAATTTAATTCTCTTAATGTGCAAAGCTGGTAGAGACATCCCCAAAAAGACTTGCAGTGAAAGGTGGTTCTACAAAGTACTGACTCAGGGGGGCTGAATACAAATGCACGCCACACTTTTCACATATTTATAAAAATAAAAAAAATGAAAACCAACCATCATTTTCCTTCCACTTCACACGTATGTGCCACTTTGTGTTGGTCTATCACATAAAATCCCAATAAAATACATTTACATTTCAGGTTGTAACATGACAAAATGTGGAAAATTTCAAGGGGTATGAATATTTTTTTAAAGCACTGTATGAATTTCAAAGATAGAAAACTTCAGGTACCAGTCTTTCAGAGAATGGTTGGAGCCGTTGACCGAGTTTAGAACACGCGCAAAAAAAAAATACTCACAGGGATACTAGGATTATCAAAAGCTATCCAAAGTAAATATGACCTGACAAAACAGAAACAGATCAGCGTGTATCATATTTAATACTTGCTTGCGTCAGCTGCAGATTGGTTTCCAACCACGATATGAAAAGGAAGACTGAGCCCAGTAAAAATTTAAGATTTTCCGTATGTGCTTTGAGGTATTTAATTTCTGAGCTTCCCAACAGATCATGAGCAAGTACCGTATATACTCGAGTATAAGCCAACCCGAATATAAGCCGAGGCACCCACTTTTACCACAAAAAACTGGGAAAACGTATTGACTCTAGTATAAGCCTAGGGTGCCCATCTGCATACCTCACTGTGTCCATGCCTCACTGTGTCCATGCCTCACTGTGTCCATGACTAGACTGACGTTTAACATGGGAGTCTATGGAAGGAGATCCCAGCTTTGAAAAATTGGTTCTCCCCAGACGTAGGTCTCCCAGACAACAAACTTTGCACACGTGTAGAGGAGCAATGGGGCTACATGTGTGGCAAGTTTGGGGTCCAGGGGACCTACGGTCGGCCAGTACCGGGTCCCCAAAGTCCGGGAGATCAGGCGCAAAAAGGTGACTTGCGTATAAGCCGAGGGGGGCATTTTCAGCACACAAAAAAATGTGCTGAAAAACTCGGCTTATACTCGAGTATATACGGTATATATAAACCTGGAGGTGTTGTGACAAAGGAAGGTCCCAACAGAAAATTTGTAGGTGAATCAACCACTTCCTCTGGATCAACTGTGGGTATAGAATTGGGTATATGGGATTGTACGATATATGTTTATTTTATTTATTTATTTATTTTTTACGGTTGAACTGGATGGACTTGTGTCTTTTTTCAACCTGACTAACTATGTAACTATGTAACTATGTAACAACATCCATCAGCTATATGCAAAGGCTTTATTGTTGAATGTAAAACATCAATCAAAAAAGCAACTCATCCAAAAAGGTTGATAAACATCCTAAATGGGAGAAGGGTTCCTCCAGAACATGCAAATCACACAATAAAAAACCATACATGAAAAATACAGTGCACTGTTGAATAAGCTAAAAATCAGAGTGGGAAATCGACCGGGCCCTCTCAAAAACCGGAAATTAAAGTGACCCCTATTGTCCGGACATATATATATGTCAAAAGCCTGGTGTATCTGTGAGAGTGGGAAGCATCCATCTGAATATAGACTTGTAGAGCAAGATTATATCTGAATGGAATGGGCTTAAATATATAATACTGACAGATTCCACTAGGGAATAGTCCGCAGACACCTGGGTGTCAGTTGTCAGTCTTGGTACACCAAAAGCAAACAGAGAATTGATACAGAAGTCATGAAAGTTCATCGATTGCAAACACAGATGTGGTGGATCCACTAAGTTTGGTCTATGTGCAATGAAAACAAATTTCAGAAGGGGGTAATTATCCAATTAAGAAGGGCTGAGATTATGCAGCAATGTGGGGGATGCTCAGCGGGCCTGAACCCCCTCTGTTTTTCTGTCTGTGTTATTGTGGGCTGCGGGACCATTGACATTGCCCCCGGTGACTGGATACATCTATTGCATCTGCTAAGCTGTTACCTGTGATTCATGCCTCTGTCCAACGCTGGCTACATCCTGTGATCCCGGAACTCACTAGAGAGCGACCACGTGATTTGACGCCGCTCGCTTTGGCCGGCCGAAGGACACCCCAGCTAGACCGGTCCTTTCAGGAAAACACACTGAGTGTAGTGTGTAGGTCGCTGACATTTCTTCATAGGAACAACCACAACTAAGAGGACATTCGGGGTTTCGATCCTAGTACCCCTGATCTGACCTATAGGAAGGGTAAGCCTACCCCGAGCAACAGCTCTTAATTCCTGTCGTAGAACCTCTTAGCTTGTTGAATTCAAGTTTGCAGATGCATCCAGTCCTGCTGAGCATCCCCCTCATTGCTGCATAATCTAAGTCCTTCCTAATTGGATAATTACCCCCTTCTGAAATTTGTTTTCATTGCACATAGACCAAACTTAGTGGATCCGCCAGATCTGTGTTTGCAATTAATGATCTTTCATGATTTATTACGGATATCTCCCCCACCCCCCGACGTACCCAAGCTACCCCAACCTACAGCACCGACCACCGCTACTCTGCTATCTCCCCAGATCCACACACACGGTCTAGCATAGCGGATGTGTGTGACAGGAGCTCTAGCCTCACCGCTTTACAGAGCAATCCACACACATGGTCTAGCGTAACGGACAAGTGTGACAGGAGCTCTGACCTCACCGCTTCACAGAGCAATCCACACACGCGGTCAAGCGTAACGGACGTGTGTGGCAGGAGCTCTGGCCATCGGGCCATCTAGGACTCATCCTTGGACTCTTGAGTTTTCTCTCCCCCAGCAAACGTGAACCTGACGACCTGTGGCTTCCCTTGGACCCAGTCTACCCTAGCTCAGGTCCCCCAGCTCACCATCGCACCCCCCGCAGCCGCCGACTGCCATCCGGGCACCCGCCTCTAGACCGCTAGACCTGCAGGACAGACAGCCGCTGCGGCCTAGCTCCGGCCAACCCATCATCCTCTCCCCAATTCTCTTTCCAGCGGGCCCGCATGCGCCGACCAGGTAAGTACATTGGGGCACCTCCAACCAGTAGGAAGTTGATCCAGGGTTCACCCGATCGCCTCTCGGGGGGTAAGGAAGGAATTTTTCCCCTGCTGTAGTAATTGGCCAGGCTCAGTTGGGGTTTTCGCCTTCCTCTGGACCAACGGGGGGGTGGTTAGGTCATTGGGCCATATTTACTATCACCATTAGCTCTTGTTTTTTCCCGTCATGTGCAATTTTAAATACTCAGCGGACACCCTCCACAGGCTAAGGAATACCGCCTCAACAATACCAACCTCCACCCAAAAAATACTACGAAAAGAACAACTGCTAAGGAACAATCGACCATCAAAAACACGAACGGACCACTGCCACTACAACACATATCATGCACCCTGATCAACACGAGATCTGCAGTCAAGCACAGACAGGAAATCCACGACTTCATCACCCAAAACAACATAGATTGCCTCTTTATCATGAAAAGCTGGCTAACACCTGACTGTAACACCATCCTAACAGAATTGGTGCCTGAGAACTACTGCATCCTAACCGAGCATAGAATAGGACAAAGAGGAGGAGCCCTAGCAGTGATCTTCAAATCTCACCTCTTGCTCATCAAAACAACGCTACAGAACTCATTGCCTTTCATGGAGACACTCACTCTGCATCTTCAAACAACACCTCAAGACACCATTCACATACTGCTATGCTACAGACCACCAGGACCAAAGACAAATCTCCTCACACCCTTCACCGAATTCATCTCGACATACACCTTGAAAACCAAAAACTTTCTATTACTCAGGGATTTCAACCTCTGGGCTAACTCCACTCAGGACCCCATCGCCACCTCCTGCATCAACCAACTGGAAGAACTAGGTTCTTGGGTCGGGTCACATTCTTGACCTCATCTTCAAACAAAATATGGACGTCAACACACTGGACAACATGCCGTTACCATGGACGGACCACCACGCTATCAAATTTAAAATCACCACCAACACCATCTCCCAAAAACCGAAACACGCAATAACAACATACTGAACAAGATCTCAGAAGAAACTACACTCGGAACTCTTCAAAACTACACTATCAAAAAAAATAGGAATGCTAACTCAAAACCACTCAACGGAACAAACACTGAACTCCTTAAACAAAGCAATACTACAAACAGCAGACACAGTCGCTCCGAGACGCAGAGCACTCATCCGCAGAAACAATTTGGGCTGGTTTAATGACACTCTTACTCTACTGAAGCAAGAAGGCAGAAGAGCTGAAGGAGCCTGGAGAAGAAACCCAACAAAGGAAAACCACACTAACTACAAAGCACTCACTAATAAATACCACAAAGCGATCTTCAAAGCAAAAAAATAACATTTCTAAAACCCCATCTCAAAAGCCCTAAACCAACCAGGCAAACTTTTCAAACTTGTCGCTCAAACTATGAACCCCACCTGTTTAGAGTCCTCAGAAAAAGAAACTCAAGAATTCTGCAATGAACTATAGGATTTTTTTAATCGACAAAATCGAAAACATTCGAGAAATAATTCAAAAGAAAAAAACAATCAACCTCACTCAGTCTAAACAAGAAGAGAAAATCAATATACAATCAATTACATTTTCGCTGGTCCCGATCACCATCGACACCACCAAAAACATCATCAGAAGTCTCAGAGACAGCACATCACCAAATGACATAATTTCTACAAAACTCCTGAAAGAATGTACCGACATCTTGGGACCCACCATAACACATCTCGTAAATCAATCGTTCAAAGAAGGCATTGTTCCGATCTCCTTTAAGCAAGGCATAGTCAAACCCCTCCTAAAGAAGCCCAAGCTCGACCCAAAAGACCCAAACTACCGCAGACCGGTAACAAGTCTCAACAAAGATCATGGAGAAAGCAGTAGTACAACAGCTACAACTCCATTTGGACTCCCACCAACTCTTGGATCCACTACAATCAGGCTTCCGCCCAGGCCATGGCACAGAAACAGCCCTTCTCAAAATATGGGATGACGCCCTTGAAGCTGCAGATAACGGAGAATCATGTCTTTTGGTGCTGCTGGATCTCAGTGCAGCGCTCGACACAGTAGACCACAAAACTCTACTCATCCGCCTTAAAGAAGTAGCAGGAGTCGCAGACCCTGACCTACCCTGGTTCGCATCCTTCCTAGAAAATCGTTCCCAGACAGTGAAACTAGGAGCCTTCACCTCTGAAACTCACGCAATTTCTTGCGGAGTCCCTCAAGGATCACCCCTGTCACCTGTGCTCTTTAACATCTACTTCCGCCCACTCCTCAAAATCATCAGCAAACAGGACTTGTGCTACCACTCATACACTGACGACACCCAACTCTACTTTCGTATCAACGGAAAAAAAGACCAATATCACGGACTGGAAAATTGCCTCACATTGATCGACGATTGAATGACTGAGAGTTCCCTCAAATTCAATGGATCCAAAACAGAACTTCTTCTCCTCCATGCAAACCGAAAGACAAAAACAAAGACTTCTTGGACACCACCCATCATTCTTAGACAGACCATTACCCCGAGCACCAAAGTCAAAAGTCTCATGCCGCGTACACACGATCATTATTCACGGCGGTTAAAAACCTGCCGTGAATAATGAAATTAAAAATGAGGGAACGGCTTGTTCCCCACACACGATCGTTTTTCACGACATTTTTTCTCTTGTCGAGAAAAACGACCGTCTGTGGGCTCCGCGGCAGTGTTTCCCTATGGGAAAACTGCCGCGGAAAAAATGTCGGGAAAAACGACGAGAAAAATTAGAACATGTTCTAATTTTTCTCATCGTTTTTAATGCCGTTTTTCTCGTCGAGAAAAACGACAAAATGCCCACAGACTATAGTTTTTCTCGTCAAATGGAAAAAATGTAGTTTTTCTCAACGAGAAAAACGGTCGTGTGTACGCGGCATCAGAGTCATCTTTGACTCGGAGATGTCGATGGATGCACAAATAGGATCAGTAGTCAGCGGATCGCACCATCTCCTCCGCCTGCTGCATAGACTCATCCCCTTCATCCCGGAAGAGGACATAGAAGTAGTAGTTGGAACAATCATCAACTCCCGACTCGACTACGCAAACTCCCTCTACATAGGACTACCTAAATATCAGATTTTGCTTCGTCCAGAACACGGCAGCCAGACTGGTAATAGGGAAAAAACCTTTGGAATCCATCACCCCTTCACTGAGGACCCTGCATTGGCTAACCGTAAGGGATCGGGTCACATTCAAGACCCTCTGTCTCACCCACAAGTGCACACAAGGAAACGCTCCTCAATATGTATGCGAGAAGATAAAACACTACACCCCCAAACGCATTCTCCGATCAACCAACCAAAACCTCCTCCACATCCCCAAGTCCCGCTACAAATCAAAGGGAGAACGAAGATTTGCAGTCCAAGGACCACAGCTATGGAATGCTCTACCCACGGACATCCGTATGGAAGAAAACCATCGGGCCTTCAGGAAAAAAAACGTAAGACCCACCTCTTCTATTAGTATTATATATTTCAGCCCATTCCATTCAGATATAATCTTGCTCTACAAGTCTATATTCAGTTGGATGCTTCCCACTCTCACAGACACACCAGGCCTTTGACATATATATGTCCGGACAATAGGGGTCACTTTAATTTCAGGTTTTTGAGAGGGCCGGTCGATTTCCTACTCTGATTTTTAGCTTATTCAACAGTGCACTGTATTTTTCATGTATGGTTTTTATTGTGTGATTTGCATGTTCTGGAGGAGCCCTTCTCCCATTTAGGATGTTTATCAACCTTTTTGAATGAGTTGTTTTTTTGATTGAAGTTTTACATTCAACAATAAAGCCTTTGCATATAGCTGATGGATGTTGTGGTTGATTCACCTACAGATTTTCTGTTGGGACCTTCCTTTGTCCCAACACCTCCAGGTTTATATAACAGTCAGTTTGTTTTATAGGAGGATCCCGTTCTATAAGGCTCCATGTACACTGAAGCTGATAAACTGCAGTTTATTGGCATTTTGGCGTTTTTTTTAAAAACCCATTAACTGCACTCTATGTTAGCCTATGTGTTCATGTACACATAGCGTTTTTTAGCGTTAATGAGCAGTGGAGTTAATGGTCTTTCTTCTGAACGCAAGAAATTCGCGTTCAAAGTGCCGATTTTCGGCGGGAAAAATGCAAAAAACGCAAAACGCTGAAAAACGCTAATAAACGCTGAAAAACTCTGGTCGCCGGCGTTTTTTAGCATTTTTTGATCTATTAAAAAAAAAAAAGCTAAAGAACGCTACACTGAAAAACGCTAATAAACGCTAGTAAAAAACGCTGATAAAAGCTATATTTTAAAGCAGCTTTTTCTGCCAGAAATCTGGCGTTCAAAACTACAGTTTTTGAGCTTCTGTGTACATGGAGCCTTAGAACGAATCAACCCATCAGCACATGTAAGAGGTACCCCAGTGAAATCAGGCATTTTACACTTTTGTTTCACAAACAAGTATACACTTTCTATGAGGGTAAAAAATGTTATGGGGCATATTTTTCTTCCCAAATACGTTTTTATTGAAACATTTTTAAAAGGAGTTGCACAGCAGTATAATGAGTAACGTAGTACAAAAGTTGACAGTAATGGTTACATAAGGGTGTAACAAGATAGGGGATGCAGTTATAAGCTCCCAGAAGTACTATAGAAAATTAAAATTAGAATTTGCAGTTGCATTAAGGTTTTTTCAAGTTATTGGGGTGTGTCTGTACCGCGGTGCAAATAAGGCTAGTAAAAAATAATAAAACAGTGCTATCACCACTCAAAATTGTGCTACAAAATCCCAATAAACTCATCAATCACTATCCAGTATAACAAACAAATATAGTGTCCAGTGCTTGAAAAGTGCAAACAATTAAAAGCAAAATCAATATTTTAATTAAAGTTCCATGTGCTTTCATAAAGTTCATAGTCCGATGCAAATAATTTCTTCTCCCACATTCATAAAGTGTCCAGTGCATAAAAAAAACATAACAGAAGCACATTTGTGAGGCCAGCCACTCATGTTGAACAAGAAGGCCTGGCTCGCAGTCTCCACTCTAATTCATCCCAAAGGTGTTTATCGGGTTGAGGTCAGGACTCTGTGCTTTGTGCACTGGTCCAAATCATTTGGTGGAGGGGGGATTATGATATGGGGTTGTTTTTCAGGGGTTAGGTTTAGCCCCTATGGCTGTCTGCTGCTGTCAATCAAATCCCATGACGCGGGAGTCGGGGTGGGGGCGGGGCTCTCCAACGAGGCACTCGAGAAGAAGAGAAGCCAGGAGTGCCGCTGAGGGACCCCAGAAGGAGGAGGATCGGGGCCACTCTGTGCAAAACCAACTGCACAGAGGAGTTAAGTATGACGTGTTTGTCTTTGTTGTTTTTTTTTTAAAAACTAACCTTTACATATCCTTTAAATGTGCTTCATTAGCCAGTAAGAATGACTTTGAACTTTAGGGCCCATTAACACCTATTTATCACATTGTTACACGTTGGTGTGCTGCAGTACTATTCAGTTTCAATTTATCACCCCAATGCATTTTAGCTTGCACATGATTGGATGATAAAATCAGCAGAGCTTCAACCTCATTTCAGATCTTCCCCTCAGATCTACAGCGACTGCACTTCCAAGTGCAATTTCATAACCCCCTGTGTCTTTACTGAGAAGATTTTTCCTGTCAGCTCAGGAATGGAGGAATTATTCCAATAGGAAACAAAAAGCAAAAATACACTTTAATAGAGTGGAAAACAAATGCTGGTAGCAAAGAAAAGTTTGGGTGAAAAAATATCCCACAATTACAGAAAGAGACACAACAGAAATGACCACATTTGAATAAGCAGCAGAGTTTCCTGTAAGAAACAAATCCCAATTTGTCCAATACTGTTCAGTATAAAGCATCAATAATAACAGGAGTGAAGCCTATTATAAAGGGCTGATTTATGGTAAAGCTGACCACAAGGAATGAAGCCTTCACCAGACAGTCTGTGGGCATAAATGCAGATATAGTGGAAACCAGACTAAATGCACCTCTGTGCTCTCAACACATAATAAAGAAAACAGAGGGCATGCCTTCAGGGGATGTAACATAACTTTTCCCAATGTATGCTTACATGATGACCTACAGAATCAGCCTCTACAAAAGGCAAAGCAGAGATGGACATCAACCCCAGATTTATTTGGCATGAAACATAAGTATAGATGTGTAAGTGTATTTATTTTGTAATAAAAATTTGCATAGATATGGATACCATGTGGCCGAATAAGCTAAGCTGTGATAGCAATGCAAACCGATTTTAATATGTTGCTACTGCTGAACAAGTGCACATTAAAATATTCAGGAATGCTGACAATACATCAGACAAAAATAGGATTTTTGTACTCACCGTAAAATCCGTTTCTCTGGCATCCATGGACTGACACAGCGTGTCTTTACACCTTTACACGTGGGTTATGTCCCTGCTTGCAGGAGAAGACCTAGGCAGAATGTGAGATGTTATACATACATTCTAAACAGCCAGAGCTGAACAGCCCCGCCCAGGGGGGCGGTCCCTCCGGACATAACCCTCCCACTGCAGCCAGCAGACCTCAGTTCGTAACAAAGCAGTACAAACTTAAAAAGAGGGTGGGTGCTGTGTCAGTCCATGGATGCCAGAGAAAGGGATTTTACGGTGAGTACAAAAATCCTATTTTCTCTTGTCATCCATGGACTGACACAGCGTGTCTTTACACCTTTACACGTGGGATGTCCCAAAGCAGTGTCAAGAGGGGTGGGAGCAGTATAAATGGAAAACCAAAAACTTCACTCCAAACAAGGCAGAGCTCCTCAACGGAGGAGTTGCAACTTCAAACAGCGGCCTGCAACACCTTGCGGCCGAAGGAAGCATCCGAAGATGCAGCCACATCAACCTTATAAAACTTAGAAAAGGTATGAACAGACGACCAGGTCGCCGCCTTGCACACTTGTGCAACCGACGCTTGATGTCGGAAAGCCCAGGAAGCACCAATTGCCCTGGTGGAATGTACCGTAACCGGAAAGGGAGGCGCCCGCCCCTTGAGAGCATAAGCTTGAATGACGGTTTGTCTGATCCACCTAGAAATGGTGGCAGACGAAACCGCTTGGCCCTGTTTTGGACCAGAGACAGCCACAAACAGTGAGTCAGACTTCCGAATAGAAGCAGTAGCAGACAGGTACACCCGCAAGGCTCGTACCACATCCAAAGTGTGAAGCGCAAACTCTCTGGGATGCGATGGGTGAGGACAAAAGGACGGGAGGACAATGTCCTCATTTAAGTGGAAGGCCGAGACCACCTTTGGCAGAAAAGAAGGTCGCGGACGTAACACCGCCTTATCCTTATGGATGACCAAAAAGGGCGACTTGCAGGACAAGGCCGCCAACTCAGACACTCGTCTAACGGAAGTAATGGCCACCAAGAAGGCCACCTTCTGAGACAAAGTCAGGAGGGGAATATCTCTAATATTTTCAAAGGGAGGTTCCTGGAGAACCGAGAGCACCAAATTCAGATCCCACGGGGGGAGAGGAGGCTTGACAGGGGGGAGCACATGGCGAATCCCCTGCACGAAGGTGCTAACCAAGGGATGACCCGCCAGCGGTCGCTGAAAGAAGATGGCCAAGGCCGAAATCTGACCCTTAATGGTACTCAAAGCGAGCTTTTGGGTCACGCCACGCTGCAGAAAATGCAGGATTCTGGGAACAGAATACGTTCGTGGGCGCCAGTCCAGCTCTTCGCACATGGCGATGTAAGCTCTCCAAGTACGGTGATAGATCTTTCTGGAGAAAGACTTCCGTGCCCTTAACATGGTCGAAATGACCGAATCCGAGAGATCTCGGTCTCTCAGCACCTGGCTTTCAATAACCATGCCGTTAAAGCCAGAGACTCTAAAGCAGGATGACATGTAGGACCTTGAGACAGAAGGTCCCCCCGTATTGGTAACCGCCAGGGAAAGTCCGCGACGAGACGTACCAGATCGGCGTACCAGTGACGCCGAGGCCAATCCGGAGCAATGAGGATCACCGGAATTCCCTCGGTCGCTACCCTGCGCAGCAGGCGAGGGAGCAACTGCAGCGGAGGATAAACGTATATCAGGTGATACTGACCCCATGGGGCCACCAACGCATCCGCGGCATCCGCCCAGGGATCCCTGGATCTGGCCACAAACCTCGACACCTTGCGATTGAGTCGAGAGGCCATCAGGTCCACATCCGGCGTGCCCCACCGTCTGCAAAGGAGTTGAAAGACCTCCGGGTGCCAGGACCACTCTCCCTGGTCCAGCGTCTGGCGACTTAGATAGTCCGCCTGCCAATTGTCTACGCCTGGAATGTAGACGGCCGACGGAGCCGGCGCGCTTCTTTCGGCCCACCTCAGGATGCGGGCGACCTCGGAAGCCGCAGCCGAGCTCCGAGTCCCCCCTTGATGGTTGACATATGCCACCGCTGTGGCGTTGTCCGATTGGATCCTGATGGAGTGACCCTGTAATTTCTCCGACCATGAGGAGAGGCACAGTCTGATTGCCTGTATCTCCAGCACATTGATCGGTAAGAGGGCTTCGTCCGGAGTCCAAAGCCCTTGGGCCGACAGGACTCCCCAGACTCCCCCCCAGCCCGTCAGGCTGGCGTCCGTCGTGATCACCGTCCATTGGATGGGGAGGAACGACTTCCCGGACGGAAGGGCCGGGGACCTCAACCACCACGTCAGGGACGCCCTGACCAGGTGACTCACCTGGATCTGAAGATCCAAGGACAACGGGGATTTGTCCCAAGTGGACAAGATCTCTTTCTGTAAAACCCTGGTGTGCACTTGGGCATAAGGAACGGCCTCGAAGGAGGCCACCGTGAGTCCCAAGACTCTCATGCAAAAGCGGATTGACGACCATTTTCGGGACGTCAGCACCCGTACTGCCGACTGAAGTGTCAGCAATTTGTCTGGAGGTAGAAAGACTTTTGCCTCCAAGGAGTCCAGAATCAGACCTAGATACTCCAGACGCTGAGTCGGGACCAGAACCGACTTCTGAACGTTCAGGAGCCACCCGAAGTCCCTGAGGGTCTGACTGACGATAGTCACACTTTCTTCCAATTCTGAGCCACTGTCTGCTCTTAGAAGAAGATCGTCCAGATAGCCCACGATAGCAATGCCTCGCTGTCTCAGCAAAGCTAGGACCGGAGCAAGCACCTTGGTGAACACCCTTGGTGCCGAGGCTAGGCCGAAGGGAAGAGCCACAAATTGATAGTGGACTTCGCCGACCGCAAAGCGCAGAAACTTCTGGTGGCTTGTGCAGATCGGAACATGCAAATAGGCGTCCCTGATATCCAAGGACGCTAGAAAATCCCCTTGGTGGAGTGTAGCGATCACCGTGCGAATGGATTCCATGCGAAATTTTTTCACCTTCACGGAGGCATTTAGGGCCTAGAGGTCCAGGATTAGCCGAACCCCGTCCTTTTTTGGAACAACAAACAGATTCGAGTAGAACCCCTGAAACCTCTCCTGGGACGGAACCAGCACAATCAACCTGGACCCGATCAAATCCTGTACAGCCCCCAAGAGGGCTGCCCGACGGGCAGGAAGGAGAAGGAGATTTGAGGGAAAGAATCTGTCTGGGGGCCAGGAGCGGAACTCTATTCTGTATCCTGAGGTGACTACCTCGCACACCCACCGGTCGGAGATCCGGGATGTCCACCGATCCGTGAACCTGCGAAGTCGTCCCCCCACCCCAGAGACGGGCGGGGGCAAGACTTCACGCAGAGGCGGGCTTGGGAGCCGGCTTGTTCGGCTTACGCACCCAGGGGCGCTTGTGCCCACCAGCCGCACTGTTGTCAGTCTGGGATGGCTTACCCATGGACTCTGACGGACGAAAAAAAACCTTTTTTGCTGGAAAGGAAGGACCCGGTTTACGTCAAGCCTCCTTACCCTTGATAGTTTGAGGAAGGAGAGTGCTTTTACCTCCCGTGACATCCTTGATGATGTCATCCAGAGCAGCACCAAAAAGCCTACCACCCTTAAAAGGTAGATCCGTCAGGAGCTTCTTAGAGGCTAGGTCAGCAGACCAGCATTTTAACCAGATAAGACGACGCAATACCACCGCCGAGACAGAGGCCCTGGATATTAAGGGGGCCGCGTCCAATGTGGCGTCGCACACATATATCAGACCCTGCACCATCTGGTGGGCCAGGGCAATAGTGTCTGGAGGAAGGTTATGCTCCTGCACAGTTTGGTGCAAAATTTTTGCCCATTCCGTGAGTGTCTGAGACACAAGGGTCGCCGCTACTACGGGCCGTAGGGCGGATCCCAACAAGGCGAACATGGCTCTACTCACCACTTCTGACCTCCTGTCAGTGGGGTCCTTAAACGCAGGAGTCCCCTCCATCGGGAGAGTGGTGGCCTTGTTTAAACGGGCGACTGGAGGGTCGACCACCGGGGGAGAAGCCCACTTTTTAAGCAGGGCGTCTTCAAAGGGGTATCTAATAGACAAACGCCGCGGGACCATGAAAGTCTTCTGCGGCTTTTCCCAGACCTGGTCAATGAGCTGGTCAAAGAAGGGTACATATGGAAAAACCTTTTTAGAAGGCTTGGTCTTAAAAGAACCAAAGGAGACTGCCTCCGCCTGAGGTTCTGCAGCCGCAGCATTCAGCTTGAGAGTGTCCCTCACTGCATCAATGAGTTCACTAACAAGCGCCCTGTCATTTACTGACTCAGAACTGGAGTCTCCCTCACAAGGAATGTCCTGTTCAAAACCATCTAAATATTCAGAGTTAGGGTCCTGAGCAGCAGCAGCTAGGCCCATATCTGAATCAGAGCACTCCCCTTGTGGAGATAAAGTGGGGAGAGGGCGCTTTTTTGCTCCCTTGTGCTCACACACAGCTTCCATCCTGGTCAAAAATGATTCCAGGACTGCCGACAACTGGTCCATAGGGACCGCAGGTGCTGGAGCACTGGCTGCTGCCTCTGGCATGTTAGGGGAAGCTGGTGACTCTGACTCCATAATGTCCCCCTCTGAGACCACCCACAGGCTGTGCTGACTGAAGTAGGGGAATGCCCAGGGGACCCACCAACCTGACCAGGACCGCTCGGTTCCGCTGCCCTGTCTCTCCGCGCCGCGCTGCTCAGCGTGAGTGAGCTGAGAGGAGAGAGACTGTGAGGAGATTCGCGCCGTTCCTGAGCGGCGCTAGAGGCCAAACTAGAGCTAGAAAAAAGTGCGGCTACAAGAAAATGGCCGCCGCAATGTGCTCTGGCGGACCACGGCAAGATGGCCACCAATGTAAAAAATAGCACAGTCACCAAACATGGCGCCGAACGGCGCCCAGGCCCCTCACTCTCAAATAAACAGCCCCAGCGAAATGCAGAGCAGCATGAGCCCCCCCCAGGACAGTATGGCCCCCAGGCACCCCACACAGTACAGCGCCAGCGAAGTGCACAGAGAGTGACATTAAAAAACACAGGGGGAGACAGGGAAATCCCCCACACAAGAAACACACAGCATGTACTCACCTGCAGCCAGGAGAGACTACTTACCCGTCCCCTGAGGGACCCACTGGTGTGTTTCTGACAGAACTATCCCAGTGCGGTACTGAGTAGCTGTCGGCCCGGTCCATCGCGAAAGATACAGCCGGACTGTTCAATCTTGAGAGGACCGCAGAGCTGGAAGCCCACCGGCCACCCCTGTAGTCGTGGGGCATGTCGTGAACTGAGTCTCACGCACACAAGGCGAGGATCAGCACGCTCGATGGTCAGAGAGGGAAGACTACGAGGATATCTTGTACCCAACCTGTTGCCCAGCCGACAGTTGATAGAAGATCTCAAAAAATAAAATAAGAAAAAAATTCCAAAAGGAATAAAAATAGGTCAGGAGACTGGCTCCTGAGAGAGCCATGTCTTCTCCTTCTGCTAGGCAGAAAAAAACTGAGGTCTGCTGGCTGCAGTGGGAGGGTTATGTCCGGAGGGACCGCCCCCCTGGGCGGGGCTGTTCAGCTCTGGCTGTTTAGAATGTATGTATAACATCTCACATTCTGCCTAGGTCTTCTCCTGCAAGCAGGGACATAACCCACGTGTAAAGGTGTAAAGACACGCTGTGTCAGTCCATGGATGACAAGAGAAAATGTGTTTATCATATAGATTAGCTGGTTGTGGTTTGCAGTAAAGCTGCAACTATAAGCTATATCGCAGTAACAGCATCCACACAATTATACAAGGTTTCAGGAGCCATTCAGTCCAGTCTAGAATCCAAAAAGCATGTGTGCTTCAATTAGCAACCACACATTGACCTGAAATAATCTCTAGCTAGTGAAAACGTTAATATGTTCCAGTTGTAAATGAACACAATAGCGTTCAGTACTGATCGCTCACTGTGTTCATTCAGGAAAGGAACAGGCTGGTAAATATGCAGCTGCAGCCGGTAAACGAAAGAGGAGGAGAAGCCAGGATGGCTCGGGGGGTTGAGATGAACACAGAGGATCAGGGCATTGAGAAGGGAGGAGTGTGATTTGGGGGGGGGCGGTGACACCCCCCTGCAGCAGCTGAAAGCTGGCAGGAGGGAGAGGAGGAGAAGCTGGCTGTGCTGCCAGGGAGCTTCCGGAAGAGCTACAGTAGTATCGGTTTGTTAAACTGATGGAGCCTGGCTCTCGTACAGAAGGTCGGCTGTACTGCCTTAATGGCGGCCCTGTCTGCACATACTGTCCCCCTCTGCACTGCACATACAGTACTGTACTCCTCTCCTGTCACTCACGTTATCTTCTAGCACTTACTGCCCAACAAGACACCTTTCATATGGATGTTCGGTTTAGAACCGGCTGACAGTTTTTTAGGTGGATCTGAACAGAAGCTCAATGTCAGTCTATTGACAGGACGGATGTAAATGGTTGCATGCTACCTTCTAGTCTGCATAGGTCAATAAAAAAGGTTTGCGCCCTTTACAGTTTTTAGACCTAAAAGTGTTGCATTAGAGGCAAAAAAAAAGCATGTCTGTTTGCATCCGCCTGCCTATAGACCTATCATGGGTCTATTTCAATATGAAAGAAAAACCTCAACAGATACGCATGTCACAAAAGTCTGTTCAAGCTCTCCTGCTAATTGGAATGTAAGCTGCCTGCGTGAAAGAGGCCTAGCTTTTTTGTTATATCCCTAACCGTTCTCATTCTGTAAGGTGCAAACGTTGGCAAGTCTAAATTTTCTTATATAATGCAGTTTACCTTAAATCTGGTTTTCTGCAAGAACAGAAAAATATCTATTGATTCTGATCCTCAATATCAGTTTTCCAAGCTTCTGTAAACTGTACAACCCCTCCTTCCCATGTACTGGCAGGAACACTAAGTAAAAGTAAAGAAATAAATGCATTAAAAAAAGAAAATATAAAAGCTGCAGCAGGCCAGGTAATAGCCCTGCCAGGCTCCAGGGAGACAGCCCAGCAAACTGCCCCACAAGCAAGTCAGCAATAGCATGTGCCATATTTATGCCCGCATGGGTTCTCATTCTGTATGTAACGTTTTCTGGATTACAGAAGCTCACAGAAACACTGAGAATTCTTTGTCCAGCAGAATCAGCTTCTGATCAATTCGTAAAGAGTTCAAAGGGGTTGTAAAGGTACATGTTTTTTCATCTTAATACATTCTATGTGTAGCGGCCTCACCCCTCTCTCCCCTTCTCATACTCGGCTTGTCTTTCTTCGTCTAGGGGTCTCAGTGCTGGGGGGAGGGATGAGATACACCACGGCCCATGTCCTCCATAGCTAAGAGGTGAAGGCCAGAATATTGGGTCTTGTATAGGTGTCCTAGAGTCAAGTCCTGTACTTCGTCCCTGACTCCTTTGCTCCTAGTAACCAGAGTTCCACACAGTGAATAGGTCCAACTCAGTTTTATTCTTCTTGCCAAACAATAAACAGTTTTGTCTACTGAGTAGTAATGGGGAATAGATCGAGGCACAATCCTTTCCCTTCTCCTGCTAACCACTGTGGTATCACCAGTGGCGGATAGTCACTGCCACTGACTATATTGAGTAGAATGTGAATTACCTTCGCTAGCATGGCCCCTGTCAGGGGAAGGAGATCCATCCAAGGGAGAAACAGGAGGCCTCTCTGTCACCAGCAACACTGCGCTGGACTCTTCAGAGAAGTTCCACACACCAGTCCTCACAAACTCAGACACGGGCACCCAAGGAGTTAGGGCCCCCTCGGATTCCTCCACCCTTGCGGAACTCAGTCGAAGGTACTGAGCCCCAGGCCTCCGCCATAGTACCTTACCCCAGGCTAAAGGTGCCTGGAGTGGACTCCATCTCTCGCTCTGGCCAGGTCAAGGGTACCTGAGTCCGGAACTTCGGAAACGCCAGCACCCAGGCTGAAGGTGCCTGGGTGCGGCCGCGTCCTCCAACTCTCTCCAAACTCTGAACCCCGTGGTAAGGGCGTCCGCCCCTTTTATCCCCTCTCCCTTCGCGCTACAGCGGGTTCCCCGCCCTGCTGTACCAGCTCCAGGGGAGGACAAAAAGGTACAGTCTTGCGGTGTGAGTTCAGCTCCGGCCCAGGGCAACAGTGCCACCTGTGGACCGC
Organism: Rana muscosa; assembly: GCA_029206835.1. Taxonomy (NCBI): domain Eukaryota; kingdom Metazoa; phylum Chordata; class Amphibia; order Anura; family Ranidae; genus Rana; species Rana muscosa. The sequence goes on from CM055123.1 coordinate 202,321,799, forward strand.
AAGGAACCTCACACCACCAGAGTCCTCCAAGAACCAGAAAAGGGTCTCGAATCCCCTAGCAATTGGTGCATCTGGGTTACACTACCACCCAGATGCCTCCCTTAAATTCAAACACCCACTACATATGCATTAAGGTGAAAAAACATCCGACGATTAGCGGCCCCCCAGCCCCCCCCCCTTTTACTTACCTGAGCCCTGGAAAGTCCCGCGTCGCGAACGCGCTCCATCGTTGCCTGGGCTTCTCGGCTCTACATTGGATAGATTGATAGCAGCGCAGCCATTGGCTCGCACTGCTGTCAAACAAATCCAATGACGCGGCGCGTCGGGGGGCGGGGCGGAGTGATACACTCGGCGGCTATGGCCGCTGACTGTATCACACAGGAGTGTGCCCGCAAGCTAACCCCCTTGGTAAAGAGCTTCCCAGAGGGGGTTAGCTCTTGCGGGGAGGAACCGCCGTGGGACCCCAGAAGAGGATGTTCGGGGCCACTCAGTGCAAAACGAACTGCACAGTGGAGGTAAGTATGACATGTTAGTTTTAAAAAAAAACAAAAAAAAACATACAACCCCTTTAACCACTTCCCGCCCAGTCAATAGCGAATTGACGTCCGGGAAGTGGTTGCAATATCGATACTGAACGTCATATGACGTCCTGCAGGATATTGCCTTGCGCGCGCCCACGGGGGCGCGCAGCGTGGTGATCGGGGACGGCATGTGTCCCTCGGACACAGCGCTTCCCCGATCACGGTAAACAGCCAATTTCATTGGCTGTTTACCATGTGATCGGCTGTGTCAAAGTCACAGCCGATCACCTGTCAAAACAAACTCGGCGGCGCGCTCCGTTCGCGCCGCCACAGGCTTGCAGAGCGGGGATCGGGGAAGGCGAGTGTCCCTTGGACACAGCGCGTCCCCGATCAGAGTAAACAGCCAATGAATTGGCTGTTTACCACGTGACCGGCTGTGTCCAATCACAGCCGGTCACAAATGTAAACAAACTCCACAGGAGTTACTACCTGATCCCTGCTCTCTCCTCACACACCGATCTGTGAGGAGAGAGAAGAGATCAGTAAGTTAGCTCAGTGTAGTTTGTCTACATAAGTTTACAGTGCACAACACGCCCCCCCCCCATAAAGAGGACCTGTCACACAGCCCAGCACATCAATCAGCCCAGCCAATCAGCCCATCTGTCAATCAGCCCATCTGTCAATCAATCAGCCCATCTGTCAATCAATCAGCCCATCTGTCAATCAATCAGCCCATCTGTCAATCAATCACCCCACCTGTCAATCAATCACCCCATCTGTCAATCAATCAGCCCTTCTGTCAATCAATCAGCCCATCTGTCAATCATCTGTCACAGGCCCACCTCCATCGGTACCGCCATTGGCACCGCCACACAGGCTACCAGTACCGCCATCGGTACCAGTACCACCACCAGTACCGCCACCAGGCCCAGCATCTATACTGCCACACAGGCCCGCTACCAGTATCACCACTAGTGCCGCCATCGGTACCACCACCAGTACCACCACCCGTACCACCGTCGGTAGTGCCACCACCACCTGTACCACCACCTGTACCGCCATCGGTACCATCACCACCCGTACCACCACCACCTGTACCGCCATCGGTACCACCACCACCTGTACCGCCATCGGTACCACCACCACCCATACCGCCATCGCTACCACCACCACCCGTACCGCCATCGGTACCCGCCGCCACCACCACCACCCGTACCGCCATCGGTACCACCACCACCTGTACCGCCATTGGTACCACCACCACCCATACCGCCATCGGTACCACCACACAGGCCCACCACTAATACCTCCATCGGTACTACCACACAGACCGCCACCACTACCACCAGCAGTACCATTACACAGGCCCACCAATAAGCACTGCCATAATGTCCCAAAGGGTTTACACACCTGAGGAGGCATATGCCATTCTTGCCATGTCGGATGATGAGAGCAGCGGGGAGCTCCCATTATCCGATTCTGGTTCGGAATACGAGCCAGTGGAGGATAGTGGCTCAGAGTCCGAGTCCCCGGAGGAAACCGTCCCTCCCAAAAGAATGCGATCGGCACCAAGATCAGCACCAAGATCAGCACCAAGATCAGGAGAACTGCCCACCACCAGCAGCGCCATACCCCAGGAAGAGGAGCCCAGTACAAGCAATGGAAATGCACGCCCAACCCGAAGAATCCAGCCCCAATCCTACCTTCCCGATGCCCTGGCAAACCCCTTATGGTTGCCTGCCAACTCAGGATCCGCTATCATCCCCCCTTTCACCGCACAGCCAGGTGTGCAGCCCGACACTACAAATTTTTCTAAATTTGATTATTTTTGTTTATTTTTCCCACAAGATTTGCTGCAGAATTTAGTGGATCAAACGAATCTGTATGCATCCCAATTTATTGCTGCCAACCCCGATTCTTCCTACGCCCGCATGTTCCAGTGGCGGCGTCTAACATTGGAGGAATTTAAATTATTTTTGGGCCTTATGTTCAATATGGGGCTTACAAAAAAGAACGAAGTCCATTCATATTGGTTCAAACGCCCCATCCAACACATGCCCATATATTCCGCTGTCATGTCCAGGAAAAGATACGACATGATTATGCGCTTTCTCCACTTCAATGACAATTCACAGTGCCCTCCCCGAGATCATCCCAACTACGACAAATTGTACAAGATACGCCCCCTAATCAATGCCTTTTCCCAGCGATTTGAAGAAGTTTTCATCCCAGACCAAAAAATTTGTGTGGACGAGTCCCTCGTACATTTCACAGGCCGACTGCAGTTCAAGCAGTACATACCAAGCAAGAGAGCCAGGTATGGGTTAAAATTAAATAAATTATGTGATCGAGCCACTGGATACGTCTGCAAATTCAGGATCTACGAAGGCAAAGACTCCCAGCTCCAGCCCCGTGATTGCCCCACATATATTGGAACCAGTGGGAAAATTGTCTGGGAGTTGGCATACCCCCTGTTCGGAAAAGGTTACCATTTATATGTTGATAATTATTATACCAGCCTGCCCCTTTTTCGCCACCTTTACAGTAAACAAACCCCGGCCTGCGGTACCTTCAAAAAAAAACGGAAGGGATTCCCACAAAATTTATTGACAAAAAAATTGCGACCTGGAGAATCGGCATCCATGAGGAACGAGGAGGTGTTGGCCATGAAGTGGAGGGACAAGAAAGATGTCCACATCCTCTCTACGATCCACAATGACACCATGGTGGAGATCCCAAGAAGACGCGGCTCCATTGTAAAGCCTGAATGTGTCCACGACTACAATTTGTACATGGGGGGGGGTGGATTTAAACGACCAGATGCTACAGCCCTACTTATCAACCAGAAAGTCCCATTATTGGCACAAAAAAGTTGCGTTTCACCTGTTTCACATGGCCCTTTTTAATTCGTTTGTCTGCTACCAAAAAGCAACTCAAAATCACCGACTCCACTACCTCCAATATATCGAAGATATCATCGATAGGATAGGACACCTCTGCCTGCTACCTGGACCTGTGCTTTGGCTGTGCTCTGGCTGTGCTGACAGTATCTCTGCCTGTGCGAACTATGGACAGTATTCCTGCCTGCTGCCTGGATGATTGCTTTTGCTGTCGCTGACCTCATCCCTGCCTGCTGCCTGGACCGATGCTCTCCTCTGTGGACCACTGCACTTCTAAAACCACAGGTAATCTTTTGTTATTTGGTATGTACCTGCTATGTGTTAGATATATGAAGGGCCTTCAAAAATGTGATCGGTAGTCAGAAAATGATATGTGCAATTAATGCTGCTAGAATGCCTGGAGGTGCTACTTGGATGTTGGGCCTCTGTATGTGGCCAGGCTGTGTAAAAGTCTCAAACATGTGGTATCGCCATACTCAGGAGGAGTAGCAGAATGCATTTTGGGGTGTAATTTTTGCTATGTACATATTATGTGTTAGAAATATCTTATAAATTGACAACTTTGTGTAAAAAAAAATGCATTTTAAATTTTTCTCCACATTTTCCAAAACCTTCTGGAAAAAAATGAACCGTTCAAAAGACTCATAATGCTTCATAGATTATACGTTGGGGTGTGTGCTTTCAAAATCGGGGTCATTTTGTGGAAAATTCTATTGTCCTGGTGCTCCAGGGCCTTCAAAATTGTAATAGGTGGTTGAGAAAGGATATGTGCGATTTATGCTTGTAGAACGCCTGAAAGTGCTACTTCAATGTTGGGCCTCTGTATATGGCCAGGCTGTGTAAAAGTCTCACACATGTGGTATCGCTATACTCAGGAGGAGTAGCAGAATGCATTTTGGGGTGTCATTTTTGCTATGTATATGCTATGCGTTAGAAATATCTTATAAATGGACAACTTTGTGTAAAAAAAATGCATTTTCATTTTTTCTCCACATTTTCCAAAACCTTCTGGAAAAAAATGAACCGTTCAAAAGACTCATAATGCTTCATAGATTATACGTTGGGGTGTGTGCTTTCCAAAATGGGGTCATTTTGTGGAAAATTCCATTGTCCTGGTGCTCCAGGGCCTTCAAAAGTGTAATAGGTGGTTGAGAAAGGATATGTGCGATTTATGCTTGTAGAACGCCTGAAAGTGCTACTTCAATGTTGGGCCTCTGTATATGGCCAGGCTGTGTAAAAGTCTCACACATGTGGTATCGCTATACTCAGGAGGAGTAGCAGAATGCATTTTGGGGTGTCATTTTTGCTATGTATATGCTATGCGTTAGAAATATCTTATAAATGGACAACTTTGTGTAAAAAAAATGCATTTTCATTTTTTCTCCACATTTTCCAAAACCTTCTGGAAAAAAATGAACCGTTCAAAAGACTCATAATGCTTCATAGATTATACGTTGGGGTGTGTGCTTTCCAAAATGGGGTCATTTTGTGGAAAATTCCATTGTCCTGGTGCTCCAGGGCCTTCAAAAGTGTAATAGGTGGTTGAGAAAGGATATGTGCGATTTATGCTTGTAGAACGCCTGAAAATGCTACTTCAATGTTGGGCCTCTGTATATGGCCAGGCTGTGTAAAAGTCTCACACATGTGGTATCGCTACACTCAGGAGGAGTAGCAGAATGTATTTTGGGGTGTAGTTGCAATTATGCATATGCTGTGTGAGAGAAAAAAACTGTTAATATGACCAGTTTGTGTAAAAAAAAAAAAAAAAAAAAAAAAATTAAATTTTCCCAAGAATTGTGGGAAAAAAATACAACTTCTAAAAACTCACCACGCCTCTTAGTAAATACCTTGGACTGTCTACTTTCCAAAAAGGGGTAATTTTGGGGTATTTGTACTTTCCTCGCTTGTTAGTGTCTCAAGAAATGAGATATCCCTTCAGTACATCAGGCGTGATCAGATGTGATAAATTTTCAGTGATTGCCACCATAGTTTGTAGACTCTATAACTTTCACAAAGACCAAATAATATACACTAATTTGGGTTCATTTTACCAAAGATATGTAGCAGTATACATTTTGGCACAAATTTATGAAGAAAAATTACTTATTTGCAAAATTTTACAATAGAAACTAAAAAAAAGTGTTTTTTTTAAAAAAAATTGCTGTTTTTTTGCTTATATCGCAAAAAATAAAAAACCCAGTGGCGATTAAATACCACCAAAAGAAAGCTCTATTTGTGAGAAGAAAATGATAAAAATTTTGTTTGGATACAGTGTAGCATGACTAAGTAATTGTCATTCAAAGTGTGAGAGTACTGAAAGCTGAAAATTGGTCTGGGCGGGAAGGTGCATAAGTGCATGGTATTGAAGTGGTTAAGCACACCACCATTATATATCTATATTTTGATATATTTGCATATTTTATATATTGTATCGAAATATATCAGATTTTAGTATGTGTGATAGTATGCTAAGATGAATTAGCAAAATACAGTATAGCTAAACAAAATCATTTGCCTCAATGGTTGCTACATTTTAATAATTCAGCATCAGTGATTCATTTTTCAAAGTTTTTATGTTTGTTAGTCATCACTGCAACAGAATAAATTAAGAAGCATCATTTTGGTTGCTTTCTGCTTTTAGGGATACAAAATCCATGTTAGTGTGTTGCAAAGACAGATCAGAGGTATAAAAAAATAATAAGTGTTACATTGTGGGTTGTAATGTGGTCGTGGAAAGTCTACAACATCAAGGTCTGTCAAGCCACACCTCAGGCACACTTTCTAGGAACACCCAGGAGAATATTTGTATTCATACCAGTGGGATTCCGTGGACATCTTGTTTCTAGGGCAATGGGGCTTTTTGCCTGTACTAACATTTATTCAGCAGTACTGTGGGAGTGAGGCTTGCTGTACATACGAGGAAACTACATAGTATTCACACACTTAATATCTTGTTTGAAAGTGATCATACAAGCTAAACCTTTTACTGGTCCTGCCAGGTACACCTTCATGTGGGTGTATAGCTATACTTGCCAAACGTAGCAGTTCACTCTGGTGAAATTACTGTCACTGGGACAGGAAGTGAGGGTAAATCTCTATAATGGAGTCCCAGACAGCAGTAAATCCCATGGGATATAAAAATCTTTCCCCATTCAATCAAATCATAAAAAAATAACCAAAGTGGGATGTCACCACTGCCTCTGAGTTCCAACACTGGCCATCACCGAATATATTGATGTGCACAAGAGGAGAGTAGTAATAAGAGGAGTATAAAGTGGTGGGGATGGTCTTTACACAGATACTACACTATATTGTCAAAAGTTTTGGGACACCTGCCTTTACACGCACATGATCCTAAATGGCAACTCAGTCTTAGTCCGTAGGGTTCAATATTGAGATAGCCCACCCTTTGCAGCTGTAACAGCTTAAAATCTTCTGAGAAGGCTGTCCACAAGGTTTAAGAGCGTGTCCATGGGAACGTTTGACCATTCTTCCAGAAGAGCATTTGTGAGGTCAGGCACTGATGTCGGATAAGAAGGCCTGGCTCGCAGTCTCCGCTCTATTTCATCCCAAAGGTGTTCTATTGGGTTGAGGTCAGGCCAGTCAAGTTCCTCCACCCCAAACTCACTCATCCATGTCTTTTAGAGATTTAATTCTGGTTTATGATCAGGATTTTGTGTTGTTTTTATAGTATGTTGGTATTGTGTTGGTTATTATTTGGGGTGGTGTTAGATAAATTGGTGTATTATTTGTATTTGGTAGTTTGCCTGTTATTTTATTCTGTGATATTTATTCTATGTTTTATTTTAATTGTATGGATGTTTTATTTGTAGTGTAGTTTTAATTTATTTGGTGTTAATGGCTGTTATTGGTAATTTTGTTGTGTTTTTGCATCTTGTTCTGTTTATTGTTGTGATCTTGTGTTGTGTTTGTTAAGTGTCTGTGTCATAACAATTTCTCAATTCCCTTTGGGATTATTAAAGTATTCTGTATTCTAGACCTTGCTGTGTGCACTGGTGTGCAGTCATGTGGGAACAATAAGGGGCCATCCCCCAAACTGTTCCACAAAGTTGGGAGCTTGAAAATTGTCCAAAATTTCTTGGTATGCTGACACCTTAAAAAGTTCCCTTCACTGGAACTAAGGGGCCAAGCCCAACCCCTGAAAAACAACCCCACACCATAATTAGACCTCCACTAAATGATTTGAACCAGTGCACAAAGCAAGGTCAATAAAAACATGGATGAGCGAGTTTGGGGTGGAAGAACTTGACTGGCTTGCACAGAGTCCTGACCTCAACCCGATAGAACACCTTTGGGATAAATTAGAGCAGAGACTGCGAGCAGGCCTTCTTGTCCAACATCAGTGCCTGACCTCACAAATGCGCTTCTGGAAGAATGGTCAAACATTCACATAGACACACTCCTAAACCTTGTAGACAGACTTCCCAGAATAGTTGAAGCTGTTATAGCTCCAAATGGTGGGCCAACTCAATATTGAACCCTACAGACTAAGACGCCATTAAAACTCATGTGCATGTAAAGGCAGGTGTCCCAATACTTTTGACAATATAGTGTATAATGCTACCCTGATTGGACGAGTACACAGAGTCTCTTTAAGATGCAACATTAGTTGGCCACAAGTAAGGTTGCAAATTAATTGTGTATATACATATGTGTGGCCAATCTGGATCAAACCCTAAGTTTACAAATGCTCACATAATTATTTTACATGCTCAAATGTTAACTATTAATAAAAAAACAAACAAAATGCTGAAATGGCAGCAATACAAGCTTTATTGCTTCTTTTTTTTTACTTTGCTTATATAAACTGCCAATTATTAGTTACATGATTAAATCTCAAGTTTTTGTACAAGTTTACTGAAATACACTACTGTTTTCAATTAGCTGGAACAGGAAAAAAAACTGAAGACACAATCACTTATGCTTTGATCGGCTAACAACACAGAGTTGTTGCAATGAGAACCTTGTGCCAGAGATTTCCAGAGCTCTTCAGTTATATCCTATCTATCAGATGTTAACACTGACCAAAGCAGGCGATATTCCCTGTCCCATATTATGTAATTCTCTGGATTAACAAATCTTTTGTGTTCATGATGGGAAGTTGAAAGAGTTTTTAAGATTTAACTACATAAATGGTAAGGTATTTATTATATAGACACTAGGGGCCGCATGTGGCCCTTGCCACTTATTGTACAGCCCACAGGACTCCCGCAAACAGTAATCTCTGTTTTGGTTCTTATTCAAGCTAATGAAGGAAAGAAATGAAATATTCTTAAAACTTGCTTCTAGTTTCTTTTTTCTGTGCTGTGCAAACAATTTTTATGGTTTATTTTTCTCAAAATTTTTAACGTCTCATGCCTTACAGGAGAAAAGCTGCTTTAAAAACTCAGTAAAAGCCACGTATTGCACACACATTCATATGTTAAAAAATATTGTAATGTAATTAATTTATTCTGCCCATTAGAATAAATTAATGCGCAAACACACCTAAACATGTTTGATTTTTCACTCCAGCAGTATATAACTACTACTATTAACTACACCCAGACATGTTTAGGTGTGTTTGCGCATTAATTTATTCTAATGGGCAGAATAAATTAATTACATTACAATATTTTTTAACATATGAATGTGTGTGCAATACGTGGCTTTTACTGAGTTTTTTAAGCAGCCTTTTCTGCTCAAAAGCTCCTCTCCTGAACTCGCTGGTGATGGGTTTTCTTTCTCCTTGTAACCCTCCTATTCTAATATGCCTGTAAACGCCTATGTGTACATGGCCACATAGTCTAACATAAAGGTGCATATACAGGCAAAAAAACAAACAAACACACCAAACACCTGTAAAAGCAGCATTTTTTAAACCCTGTGTGAATGAGCCCTAATAATGAATACTGCTGAGGCTGCAGATAATCAACAGGAGATTGTCAAATGAGGCACAAGAAACTTTTAAAGACACTGTTAGGCCCCTTTCACACTGAGGCGTTTTTACCGTGTTTTTGCGGTAAAAACAGCGCTGTAAAAATGCCTGAAATAATCCTGCCCCATCATTCTCAATGTGAAAGCCCTGAGGGCTTTCACACTGAGGCGTTTTGCTGGCTGTGCGTTGGAAAAAATCTTGCAAACAGCTTTTTTGGAGCATCTTTGGGGCGCATAAAATAGCGCTGTAAAAACGCCTATCCCCATTGAAATTAATGAGTACCGCTGTAAAAACACGGTAAAAACATGGTAAAAAACACCTAGAAGCTGTGGGAAGGTCACATGACCGCAGTAGAGTGGAGGATTGTGGGATACCAAATAATAATTTTTACCGCAAAAACGCGGTAAAAACGCATAGGCGTTAGCGCAATTTTTACTGCGATGGCGGTAAAAACGCGGTAAAATCACGGTAAAAAATTTCATGATTTTTTAATGTTTTTTCAACGCCTCAGTGTGAAAAGGGCCTTGAGATCACAGGCTTAGAAGCAATGATTTGTATGCACCCAGTGTCCCAACAATTCCTACAGAATTTTTGGAATCTCTGGCCTCCCCCATGCCCACAGTCTTTCACTACCTCCTGCTAGCATTAAAACTCCACCTAAATATAACCCAAACAAGTATATACATTTTCCTTTTTTAGGTGAATTATATGTGCATAAACCCACTCCTCTTAATTTCTGAGCACAACTGATTTAGCCAAGATCGGTGCTCACACCTGGGGTGAATGTGCCATATGCAAACAAGGATTTAAAATTAAAATGTTCATATCCAACCTGTCAGATGTGCATATAGATTTAAACAAGTAGGGAAGGTCTTTATGGTTTATCACTAGTCCTCATGCACATACTTCCCTCCTCTGAATGCCAGAACTCCAGGCAGGAGAAAAGCAACAAAAAAAAAAAAAAAAAAAATGCACCTCGTGCCCTGTACACATGATTAGATTTTCCATCAAAAAAAGTTGGATGTGAGATTTTGGTCGGATATTACGACCGTGTATAGGCTCCATCCAACTTTTTCTGTCAGAATTTCCGCCAGCAAAAGATTGAGAGCAGGTTCCCTATTTTTCCGACAGAAAAAATTCTTGTCGGAAAATCTGCTTGTCTGTATGCAATTCCGACGCGCAAAAAAACACGCATGCTCAGAATCAAGCAGAAGAGCCGAACTGCCTATTGAACTTCATTGATCTCGGCTCGTCGTACGTCTTGTACTTCACCGCGTTCTTGACGGTCGGAATTTCAGACAAGATTTGTGTGACCGTGTGTATGCAACACGAGTTTGAGCCAACATCCGTCAGAAAAAATCCATGGTTTTCTTGTCGGAATTTCTGATCGTGTGTACGGGGCATAAGGCTGTGTATTGGGTAGCCCTATTGGGATTATATGGGTACTTTAAGTAACTTGGATTTAAGGGGTGTTAGATCTAATCCAGCTATTACCAGTCCAATGAAAACAACCCTTTTAGTGTGGCATAGTGCCAGGGCACATTCTCTTGAAGTGGAAGTCACCTCACCCTCCCATGGCGTACTGCTATTGATACTGCTTTACCGATGTACAAATTGACTTATGCAAGTAGAAATTATCCACAAAAATGTGAAAATATACGGTCTGCCTGGATAGACTCCTGGGGTTTTAGTCAACCCATTTATTGTCAACAGTGAAACTGTACTACTTAATGACTCCCTACATAATGAATGTCATGCCATTCCCTCCCTGCAGTCTCCTTCTACCCTTGCGCTTCCTCTTTACCGTGTTTTATCTCTTTTGTTGCCCCCCCCCCCCCCCCACAGTGTGAGAGTGTCCTGATACTACTTCAAAATCCTTTATGTAGACAAAGGGAGGGGAAGAAGGTATTTTTAGTCGTATTTAGGCGACTAAATCTTCAGGACATTTTAGTAGACGAAAACAAATTTTAGTCATCAAAAATCAAATGGGTGTAGTTAATAGTAGTAGTTATATACTGCTGGAGTGAAAAATCAAATATGTTATTTATGGTATTGAGGCATGAACATGCACTACAGACCAGTGTTAGTTTTGACATCAAATTTCAATTTAGTTTTAGTCTTATGCCGCGTACACACGACCGTTTTTCATGACGAGAAAAATGCCATTTTTTAAATTGCTCATTAAAAACGATTGTGTGTAGGCTCCAGAGCATGTTTCTCAACGAGAAAAATGGGCATTAAAAATTTAGAACATGCTCTATTTTTTCTCGTCGTTTTTTCTCGTCGTGAAAAACGGCCGTGTGTACGATTTAATGACGGGAAAAAAACACGCATTCTCAGAAGCAAGCTATGAGGTGGGAGTGCTTGTTCTGGTAAAACTAGCATTCAGAATGGAGATAGCACATTCGTCACACTGTAACGGACTGAAGAGCACGAGGCTGAAAAGCGCGAATCGTCTCTCACCAAACTTTACTAACACAAGGGTGGCGCCATCCGAACGGAACTTCCCCTTTATAGTGCCGTCGTACGTGTTGTCGAACGTGTTGTACGTCACCGCGCTTTGCTCAACCATTTTTTTTCACGATAGGCAAGGCAGGCTTGAGAAGAATCCCGTCGAGAAAAACGTTGTTTTTTTTCAATGACATTAAAAACGGCTGTGTGTACGCGGAATTAGTCTTTTGACTAAAATGCCATTTTAGTTTTAGTCCCATTTTAGTCATCTCAATTCATTTAGTTTTAGCCGTATTTTAGACAACTAAAGTGGTATTAAGTTAGTCGACTAAAATGTTTTAGTCAGATTTAGTCGATGAAATTAACACGGTTTCTACATTTTTCTTTATTATGCTTTATTTGATAAGCAGTAGATTTTCCTTGTGATTTTGCTTGGGCATCTTTGTAATCATTTTCAGGTATAGATCTTTCATCAGTGACTCTGTATTAGATGATGATGGATTGTACTCGTGACTTCCCTTTTTGTTAACTGTATGGTTATCATGCTGCTCAGTTTGTTTTTGCCTGATTTATACTTTATACAGTGGGTACGGAAAGTATTCAGACCCCCTTAAATTTTTCACTCTTTGTTATATTGCAGCCATTTGCAAAAATAATTTAAGTTCATTTTTTTCCTCATTAATGTCACACAGCACCCCATATTGACAGAAAAACACAGAGTTGTTGACATTTTTGCAAATTTATTAAAAAAGAAAAACTGAAATATCACATGGTCCTAAGTATTCAGACCCTTTGCTGTGACACTCACATATTTAACTCAGGTGCTGTCCATTTCTTCTGATCATCCTTGAGATGGTTCTACACTTTCATTTGAGTCCAGCTGTGTTTGATTATACTGATTGGACTTGATTAGGAAAGACCTTACAGCACACAGTGCATGTCAGAGCAAATGAGAATTGGCAGGTCAAAGGAACTGCCTGAAGAGCTCAGAGACAGAATTGTGCTGCACTTAAGGTTCCTAAGAGCACAGTGGCCTCCATAATCCTTAAATAGAAGACGTTTGGGACGACCAGAACCCTTCCTAGAGCTGGCCGTCCGGCCAAACTGAGCTATCGGGGGAGAAGAGCCATGGTGAGAGAGGTAAAGAAGAACCCAAAGATAACTGTGGCTGAGCTCCAGAGATGCAGTCAGGAGATGGGAGAAAGTTGTAGAAAGTCAACCATCACTGCAGCCCTCCACCAGTCGGGGCTTTATGGCAGAGTGGCCCGACGCAAGCCTCTCCTCAGTGCAAGACACATGAAAGCCTGCATGGAGATTGCTAAAAAAACACCTGAAGGACTCCAAGATGGTGGGAAATAAGATTCTCTGGTCTGATGAGACCAAGATAGAACTTTTTGGGCTTTATTCTAAGTGGTATGTGTGGAGAAAACCAGGCACTGCTCATCACCTGTCCAATACAGTCCCAACAGTGAAGCATGGTGATGATAGCATCATGCTGTGGGGGCGTTTTTCAGCTGCAGGGACAGGACGACTGGTTGCAATCGAGAGAAAGATGAATGCGGCCAAGTACAGGGATATCTTGGACGAAAACCTTCTCCAAAGTGCTCAGGACCTCAGACTGGGCCGAAGGTTTACCTTCCAACAAGACAATGACCCTAAGAACAAAGCTAAAATAATGAAGGAGTGGCTTCACAACAACTCTGTGACTGTTCTTGAATTGCCCAGCCAGAGCCCTGACTTAAACCCAATTGAGCATCTCTGGAGAGACCTAAAATGGCTGTCCACCAACGTTTACCATCCAACCTGACAGAACTGGAGAGGATCTGCAAGGAGGAATGGCAGAGGATCCCCAAATCCAGGTGTGAAAAACTTGTTGCATCTTTCCCAAAAAGACTCATGGCTGTATTAGATCAAAAGGGTCCTTCTACTAAATACTGAGCAAAGGGTCTGAATACTTAGGTCCATGTGATATTTCTGTTTTTCTTTTTTAATAAATCTGCAAAAACGTGAACAATTCTGTGTTTTTCTGTCAATATGGGGTGCTGCGTGTACAATAATGAGGAAAAAAATGAACTTAAATGATTTTAGCAAATGGCTCCAATATAACTGGGTGAAAAATTTAAGGGGGTCTGAATACTTTCCATACCCACTGTATATATTCTACTTGTTAAAAAAAAAAAGCTGTGTATTGCATATGTGTTTTTAAGGCTGCATTCACACCTGAGCATTTTGTAGCCTGAAGCCTGAAGCTACAAAACGCTAGAGGGGAAAAATCCATTATTCTCTATGGAGATGGTTCACATCTCCACTCCAAAACGCCTAAAGCCGAACGCCTGAAGCTCAAACAAGTTCCGGACCCTTTTTTGTCGCGTGATTCGGGCAGATTTGGGCGTTTTAGGAGTCATAGAATCTAATGGAAACGCTTGATTCAAGCGTCTAGCGCGACAACAAGCGTTTCTACGGGCGCTAATTCGCGCGACAAAACGCAGGTAAAAGCGTCGGTAAAAACGCTTGAAACGCTACGCTCAGGTGTGAATGCAGCCTAAGTGTGTTTACACGCGGTTCTGATGTTTATTTTGATGTCTATAAACGCTCCTCTACTAATATGCCTGTAAACACCTTTGTGTACATAGACACAGGCTAACACAGAGGTGCTTTTTTTACAGGCTGAGAAAAAAAAATGTGAAACAGCTGTAACAGTAGCATTTTTAAAGCCCAATGTGCTTGAGGCCTTAAAATACAGGAGAACAGCAAACGATCATGGAAGGCGAAAAAATGCTTTACAAGAAAGCCACTATGACCAGGATTTAGCATTGGAGAATGGTATAATCCAGATTTTAGGAAATATTGATGAATATTGCTCAAGTGCGGGAGAATGTGGGAAAATTTAGAAAGCACATTTGTTTTAACAAGGTTTGCTCACATGATATCTTTTGAGCTGTGTTTTTCTTTACAACACGGTACATGTGTGGTGTGAACAGGACACAGAGAAAACAGTTGTTTTCCATGTGCCCAGTTCACACCATGCATGTATGGAGGTGTTCATGAATACGCAGATCAACAGACTTTGTGCACATAAGTCCTTTATTGGTAGAGCTATATAATGCAACTTTAAAAGCAAATAAACTCATCCTGACTTGTTTGGTACTTTATACAAAAACACAGAATTTGAAACAAAGTAAAGACAGCGTTAATGACGTGGTTGTAAGGCCCCATGCACACGAGACGCCGGTGCAAACTCTGCTGAACACACGTTTTTAAAGGCTAAAACCGGCGTTTAAAAACGCCCGTTTTGCCGCGATTTTAGCGGCGTTTTACCGCGTTTTACCGCATTTGCGTCTATAGGCGTTTAGTTAACAAACATCATAAGACCCTCCCTAAGCTCAAAAAACATTATTATTTAACCATTTCAGCCATTTTGGGAGACCAGCAGCTGAGAGAGCAGCAGTGTACTTGTATTTAGCGTATCACTTGCCACATCATCTGCCACAAGCTGTGGATTGTCCACTTGCCACGTCACCTGATACATCACCTGGCCACGTCACCTGATACGTCACCTGGCCACGTCACCTGCCACAAGTTGTGAATTGTCCACTTGCCACGTCACCTGCCACGTCACCTGGCCACAAGTTGTGGATTGTCCACTTGCCACATCACCTGGCCACGTCACCTGGCCACGTCACCTGCCACAAGTTGTGAATTGTCCACTTGCCACGTCACCTGCCACGTCACCTGGCCACAAGTTGTGGATTGTCCACTTGCCACATCACCTGGCCACGTCACCTGGCCACGTCACCTGGCCATGTCACCTGCCACGTCACCTGCCACAAGTTGTGGAATGTTCACTTGCCACGTCACCTGCCACGTCACCTGGCCATGTCACCTGGCCACGTCACATGCCACGTCACCTGCCACAAGTTGTGCATTGTCCACTTGCCACGTCACCTGACCACGTCACCTGCCACGTCACCTGCCACAAGTTGTGAATTGTCCACTTGCCACGTCACCTGCCACGTCACCTGGCCACAAGTTGTGGATTGTCCACTTGCCACATCACCTGGCCACGTCACCTGGCCATGTCACCTGCCACGTCACCTGCCACAAGTTGTGGAATGTTCACTTGCCACGTCACCTGCCACGTCACCTGGCCATGTCACCTGGCCACGTCACATGCCACGTCACCTGCCACAAGTTGTGCATTGTCCACTTGCCACGTCACCTGACCACGTCACCTGCCACGTCACCTGCCACAAGTTGTGAATTGTCCACTTGCCACGTCACCTGCCACGTCACCTGGCCACAAGTTGTGGATTGTCCACTTGCCACATCACCTGGCCACGTCACCTGGCCATGTCACCTGCCACGTCACCTGCCACAAGTTGTGGAATGTTCACTTGCCACATCACCTGCCACGTCACCTGGCCACGTCACCTGCCACAAGTTGTGCATTGTCCACTTGCCACGTCACCTGGCCACATCACCTGCCACGTCACCTGGCCACGTCACCTGCCACAATTTGTGGATTTCCACCTGCCACGTCACCTGGCCACAAGTTGTGGATTGTCCACTTGCCACGTCACCTGCCACATCACCTGCCATGTCACCTGGCCACGTCACATGCCACGTCACCTGGCCACGTCACCTGCCACAAGTTGTGGATTGTCCACTTGCCACGTCACCTGCCACGTCACCTGCCATGTCACCTGGCCATGTCACATGCCACGTCACCTGCCACAATTTGTGGCTTTCCACCTGCCACGTCACCTGGCCACGTCACCTGGCACAAGTTGTGGATTGTCCACTTGCCACGTCACCTGCCACATCACCTGCCATGTCACCTGGCCACGTCACATGCCACGTCACCTGACCACGTCACCTGCCGCAAGTTGTGGATTGTCCACTTGCCACGTCACCTGCCACATCACCTGCCATGTCACCTGGCCACGTCACATGCCACGTCACCTGCCACAATTTGTGGATTGTCCACCTGCCACGTCACCTGCCACATCACCTGGCCACATCACCTGCCACAAGTTGTGGATTGTCCACTTGCCACGTCACCTGCCACGTCACCTGCCACAATTTGTGGATTGTCCACCTGCCACGTCACCTGCCATGTCACCTGGCCACGTCACCTGGCCACGTTACCTGCCACAAGTTGTGGATTGTCCACTTGCCACGTCACCTGGCCACGTCACCTGCCACAATTTGTGGATTTCCACCTGCCACGTCACCTGGCAACATCACCTGCCACAAGTTGTGGATTGTCCACTTGCCACGTCACCTGCCACAAGTTGTGGATTGTCTACAGTGCAATGCAAGCAATTACAGTTTTTTTTCATATTTTTTTGATGGTTTTTCATCATTTGCCATCATTTTTGAGATTTCTAATGTAAAAAAATAGGTCACCTTTAAAAACGCTAATAAACGAAATCGCGGCAAAACGCCGGTACCCGCGTTTTGCCGCGTTTAGCCGCGTTTTGCGTCTGAAACGTGGAAAACTTTTGCGTCTGAACCCATTTTTTTGCTTCTGGAAAAACGAGGTTAAACGCAACTGCCTAAAAACGGCAATAAACGAGACTGTGTGCATGGACACATAGGATAACATTGAATGGGTTCAGGGGCAGTTGAAAAAAGTGTCCAACTGCCTCTGAACGCGCGTTTAACAGCAAATAACAGCGTCTCGTGTGCATGGGGCCTAAAACGTGCTCAAACAAATTAAACAGGAGTGTTTGGTATAATTGGTAAAATGTTTCAAAACCTAAAGCAACAAAGAAAAGTAAGAATGTAAAACAACATTTCCTTAGCATCAGTAAGTAGGTTTCCATGCTGCAGAGGCCAGAGGTAACAAAAGAAAAAGATTTCTCTGTATCATATTTTCACTGCCAAAATTAAATACAAAAATCACAGGGTGTAGACTATTTATATCTAGCTCTTGCCAAATGACATCAGTGTTAGAGGGATTCCCACTGACAAGGGCTGAGTGTTCATTTTGGTGCTAGAATGAAGGACAACATTACAGAATAAATATACCCTGTGCTCTGATAACACATCCTGCTATAGCTTTCTTTTGTGTGCTGGAAAATAACAATTGATAGGCATATGACATAGGTGACACTTGTCAGGGTGGTGCAGCAGGACAAAGCATTATTCACATCCTTCATTAAAAAAAAAACACTTTCGCCCAGTGTTGACTGTGCAGTAATACATCATTGAGTGATTCACTTCCTGTGTTCTATCAGCTACATAATTGTAAAATGGTCTATACATGGTTAATGCTTAAAAAGCTAACGAATAAATCAACTCATCAACAAATAACAGCCACATAAGGCATCTGCAGAGGCAATCAAGAGTCTTGATCCATCTTAAAATGAATGCTAACTGCAGTTCAACCCACAAGAATTTATAAAAAAAAATTGAATAACTCCCAAAACCTTACATTTTTTTTTTTTTGTTTTTTTACATTTTCAAGCAGACTTTGCAGTAAAATTCAAGAGCTGTCAATGCTGCTTGGGCCCCCTTCAACTTTTAAAATCACCCAATGTTACTAGCTGCAAAATATACCTGTACGGAAAAAAATTGAATTTTCGACAGGGCTGTAAACCCTCAGGGTTTTTCGCCTTAATGCATTCTATGCATTAAGGTGAAAAACCTCCTGTGCTGCAGCTGCCCCCCAGAGCCCCCCTTTAACTTACCTGAACTTGGTCTTTCCAGCGATGGGGATGAGCACAGCAGCTCCAGCCGGTGTCTCGGATCCTCATTGGATAGATTGATAGCAGCAGGAGCCATTGGCTCCCGCTGCTGTCAATCAAATCCAATTATGTGAGGGGGCGGGTCCTGCTGTCTTTGTCAATAGACGCAGCATCAGGACACGGGAGCGTGCCCCCAGGGAAAGCACCTCTTCGCTGGGGCACTCAAGAAGAGGAGGAGCCAGGAGTGCCGGGGAGGGACCCCAGAAGAGGAGGATCTGGGCCGCTTTGTGCAAAACCCTTGCACAGAGGAGGGAAGTATGACATGTTTGTTATTTTAAAAAAAACAGGACTTTACAACCCCTTTAAGGGACAAAGAATAAGTCATTTGGGTACGAAAAGTTATGCTGCTACTGATGGAAGATTGGTCACTGGCAAACAAAGCCGTAAGAACAGCCTAGTATGACCCCTCCCACTCCCATCATGCTTCAGTTTTGTAACAAAGCAATAGTGGGAGTGGATCATATGAATGGAAGGTAGGGACCTGCATCCCAATGTGCTCCAAGAAAAATTGAAATTGTACATTAACTACTAACCAGAACCACCCAAATAGTATATGGTTTCTGAAAGCAAAGACCTTGGGGAATAAAATGGTGGTAGCTCCATTTTTTTTAATCACGTATTAGCACGCATGTTTATCAAACAAAAGAATTCAGTACACTTAGCCCCAGTTCACACCGTTGCGACTTGTCATGGGATTTGACAGTTCAAAATCGCATGTCAAGTTACACCTTATTGTCAGCAATAGAACTGTTCAAATCGGTACACCTGTGACTGCGGAGCTGCACCAATTAGAAAAAGGGTTCCTTTATTTTTTGCGATTTAAATTACAACTTGAATAGACATCTGTACATGAAGTCGTGCAGATGTCAAACAAGTAGCACCTGAAAACGTACTTACCTGTGGCTTTGTAATTGTGCTACTTTAGCCACTCTATTAGCTTCTTCTCTGGCCAAAGCAACTGAGGAAAGTGACAGCTCAACCCAGAAGTGACATAATACATGCCGCTTCTGTGTTCATTCACCAGAGGGGGATCTTAAAACACACTCCCGATTGCTCCAGCAGAGATGGCGGGAAGGCTGAGAACGTCCACACGTGCACTGAAAAACAGTGTGCACGTGTGCAGTAAGACAACCCGAAAGGAAGCTGCACAAACTCAGTATGGATGTGGAGGTAGTAATAGATACTGGGCACCAGTTTCAATAATGGCACTGTGCCTCTTCCTTTCACTCACCCACAACCAAATTGTAGCAGCTGGCACTCTGGCACTAACACTTTGGAGGACACCCAAGAGCAGTACAGCTCCCAAAAATAAAGGGAAACCCCCTGATTTGCCAAGTGCCCTCCTGAAAATCCCTGCAGTCCCCACCAAGCATGACACACTGAAGGCAGATACCAGAGAACATGCCCTATTCAGATAGCCTTTGTCCTCCTGTTGTGCTATGCTGAGAATCAGCTGATCAGAGAGCTGTACAATGCAGCAACCGAAGAAGCTCGTTAAAAGTAGAATCTTGACAATAAGCATAAAATGTTAAATAGGGCTGGCTTCTCTCTCAGAACACAAGATGTCCTTTCTCATAGGAAACTAGCAAAAAATGGAGAATGATGGGAGTAGGAGGTGTTATACTTAGGCTGTCATTACAGCTTTGTTTGCCAGTGTTCAATCTCCTGAAAGCAGCAGTATAACTTTATGTACCTGAATTACTTGTCATTAGGGATGAGCCGAACACCCCCCTGTTCGGTTCGCACCAGAACATGCGAACAGGCAAAAAAATTGTTCGAACACTGTTAAAGTCTATTGGACACGAACATGAAAAATCAAATATGCTAATTTTAAAGGCTAATATGCAAGTTATTGTCATAAAAAATGTTTGGAGACCTGGGTCCTGCACCAGGGGACATGTATCAATGCAAAAAAAAACGTTTTAAAAATGGCCATTTGTTCGGGAGCAGTGGTTTTAATAATGCTTAAAGTGAAACAATAAAAGTGAAATATTCCTTTAAAGAGGAAGTAAACCCTGATGGGTTTTACTTCTTCTTTAGCTCACTGCTGCAGCCTGCAAATGAAAAGCATAATGGACTAGCCCATTATGTGCCACTTACCTGCAAAAGAATCCAGCGATGTCCCCAGAGTAGGAAGTGTCCATCTTCTGTCTTCTCTTCCTTCCGGGTCGCTGACTCCGGCGCTGTGATTCGCCGGAGCCGTGTGACGTCACTCCCGCGCATGCGCACGGGAGCCGCAATTCACGGCACAGGCTGGGGAAGAAACGGCACTTAGTTTCGTTTCTTCCCCGCGCATGCGCAGAGAAGATTTTCGGCGGACTACAAGTGAAATATCTCCTAAACAGGGCAACGTTTAGGAGATATTTCCACTACCTATAGGTAAGCCTTATTCTAGGCTTACCTAAAGGTAGATGTAGTCCAACAGGGTTTACAACCACTTTAAATTTCGTACCTGGGGGGTGTCTAAAGTATGCCTGTAAAGTCGCGCATGTTTCCCGTATTTAGAATTGTCCCTGCACAAAATGTAATTTCTGAAGGAAAAAAAGTCATTTAAAGCAGAGCTCTGCCGTAAAAAAAATATTAAAAGCCAGCAGCTACAAATACTGCAGCTGCTGACTTTTAATAAATGGACACTTACCTGTCCTGGAGTCCAGTGACGTCAGCAGCACTTTGAAGCATAGCAATCGCTCGTCGCTTGGTTGCCCCCACCGCCATCCTCGGTGAGGGAATCAGGAAGTGAAGCGTTGAAGCTTCACTGCCCGGTTCCCTACTGCGCATGCGAGAGTCACGCAGCGCCGTCCTCACTGGTCCCCGCTGTGTTCTGGGAGCCGTGTGTTTCCCAGAACACATCGGGGGGAAGTGGAGTAATGCCCACAGTTTCCTGCAGAGTCTATGCCCGGAAGTGGGTGAAAATACCTGTCTTAGACAGGTATCTTCACCCCCTTCCCCCCTGAAAGCTCCCAATTGTGGCACCGGAGAGGGGGAGGAATCCGATGAGCGGAAGTTCCACTTTAGGGTGGAGCTCCGCTTTAAAACCACTCGCGGCTATAATGAATTGTCGGCTCCCCAGGAATACCGATCAAAGTCATTGAAAAAAAACGGCAGGGGTCCCCCCCACAGTCCATTACCAGGCCCTTTGGGTCTGGTATGAATATTAAGGGGAACCCCGAACCAAAAAAATAAAAACATGGGGGTCCCCCCAAATTCTATATCAGGCCCTTCAGGTTTGGTATGGATATTAAGGGGAACCCGCACCAAATTTTTTAAAAAAAAATGGCGTGGGGTCCCCCCAAAAATCCATACCAGACCCTTATCCGAGCACGCAACCTGGCAGGCCGCAGGAAAACCCCGGGGGTTCCCTATGATAAGGACGGGTGACCCCGCCCCCTCTTACGCGTCATGGGGGTTTCGTTCCTGCTGGAGAGGGGAGACTGCAGCGTCGCTGGAGAATGGATCATCGTTGGACATCGATGGGATTACATCGCTGGAATTTATTTATTTTATTTTTAAATAAAAGGGCTTGTCCAACTGTGTCTGTGTTTTTTTACAATTTTTTACACTTTCTTTGTGAAATGGTAGGGGTACAATGTACCCGTTAACAATTCAAATAGGGGGGGGCTGGGATCTGGAGTTCCCTTTTGTTAAAGGGGGCTTCCAGATGTCGATAAGCCCCCCGCCCGCAGACCCCCACAACCACTGGGCAAGGGTTGTGGTGATAAGGCCCTTCCCCCCCCCCCCCGCTCAACAACTTCAATGGGAGGAGAAATAATGTGAATGAATGTCCCGCAGTGGACATTTGAAAAGTTGGGAGGTATGGAGTATCACCACTCAGATCCCACCCTCCCAGAGTCCTGCTCTCTGTGATCTGATTCATTTAAATATGAAGAAAACATCTTCATAAAAACCTCTCATAGCCCTTCCTCTGAGGTCTTGCAGTAGGCCATTATTCTTTGGCCTGCTGCAAGAAAGGAATTAAACATTTACACCTGCTTTGCAGACTGATGAGTGATCTGCAGTTGGACCCACCCACATCAACTCCCAGAACTGCTACAAGTGACTCCCATAGCCTGTGTTTCGTCAGATATGGCGACCCGTCAGAATGTGTAACGGAAGTGACGTTCCGTCGCCACCATCTTGCTACACCCCGTAACTCCTCCATAGTAAGGATACACTGAGAAGGGGGAAGCGGACATCTTGTTACACCCACTGTTTTCCATTTTGCACATATTTCTACAAGTAAAGTGAGTTTATATAGTGAAATACAGTACTCCGTCTGATTGGTGTGACAGAACAAGGCTCTGTCCCTATGAAGTTGGAGGTAAATGGGACACAGGGTTTGCATATCTGCGGACTGCAAGACTACAGAGTGTAGAGTTTAAATGGAGAAGACTGCTCTGTCAGTTTTCTCCAGGTTTTGCTAGTTTAGTATGGGACTCTGTCGTTTGGAGATCCTTAAGAGACTTGGGTGGGACAGGATCTCCAACCCTGTGTCCGGGTCTTATGGACAGCCAGCAGGGTGTGTGCCCAGGTGCACACAGCCCATATAACGAGGGACTGGTCAGAACAGTGAGGGGAGGAAGGTGGAGTGTGTGCAGCTTGTTACTGCTGCTGTATCAAGACAGACCTGTGTGTGGAAAGCTGTCTGTGTGAGACTACATCCCTGGTGAGGGGGGACTTCATGCCTGACGGACTGGGAGGCTGGTAGAGCTGAGGTGACTAGCAAGTCCAAGGGGGCTGAAGGAAGTCCTGAAGTCTGGGAGACAGTAAGCTAACCCAGGGGCTGGAGAATCCTGTTGAGACCAGGAGTAGGCTGGGAACTGCAAGGCAAAGTAAGCCTAGGAGCCAGGAGGCTTGGCATTTTCTTTTGTGTATGAGTTTACTGGAGAAGAACCCCAGTGTGGGAAATCCTATGTATGAACTTTTATTTCTGATCCTTTTAATAAAAATGGGCTGCCATGCCCTTAAACCTTAGTTCCTGTTGGCCGTGAACTCACTTAAAAACGCATTTACCACTTGAGCTAAACACCCCCATGCCACAAGTGGTGGATTCAGCGGGCACAAGACGGTGGAATCCGGGTCCTTGCTCCATAGTGAGTTCAGGTCAGGAACTGTTGGCTGTCTATGGAAGTGCAGCCAGGCAAAAGGCATTGCGTGTTGCAGGTGGTGTACCTGTGACCAAAAAGTCAATTTTTTTTTCTCTGCAGTGAACTGCTGTTAGCTGTGTGTGGCAGCCAGGCGAACTGCATTGCGCAGAAGTTTATTTGATGGACTGTTGCGTGCAGGTTGTGTACCTGTGAAAGGAGAAATAAACAGATTTTTTTTTCCTTTTCTCCGCCAAGAACTGTTACAAGTTGCTGTGTGCAAGACCGCAAGGATGGGGCGGTCAAAGCAGAAAAAGGAAGCAATCCTTGCTAAAGCCATGGAACGGTTACTGTGGCTGGAGGGTATTGCACCACATGCCCCAGCCACACCAGAGAATTCGTCTGAGTGTGACATCGCTGTGATCTCGGGTATATTACTCATGTCACCCCCAGTTAAAGCAGAAGTGAAAGAGGACATTGTGCCTGGCAGCCTGAGCCCAAAGGTGCCACAGCATGAGGCAAGGAGGCCTCTGCACTGCATGTGTTGTAGTGAGTGGGGACATGCTGTTGCCCAGTGCCCCTTGTCACAGGAATGTTTGTGGAATAGCCAAGCTGGACAGAAGGTTGATGAATTCTGGAACTCACCTGCTAGAGAGTGTCACCAGTGGCGTCCCAGACAGAGGGATCAAGTAATCCGAAGTCGGCCTACTGATGATCGTGACCAATGTTGTCCTCCGGAGTGGTATCCCATGGCAACGAGTGAGAGACAGTCATTGAGGAGATGCCAAGGAGTTGAAATTCATCGTCCAGTACCGTGCCTGGAATGTGGCCAGCTGGGGCATGAAATATTGTCTTGCCCTAGATTCTGGGGTGCACCTGGAGGGAATGCTAAACAGTGGGAGATGCCTGCTGTGAATTCATCCTGTGGCCACCAGGGGATGTTGGACAGTAAATATGCAGCTGAGAGACAGCACACTCAAATTAAGCCAGATTTACCTGCTACAGGATATGGTAAGACTGTTGCAGTTTGTGGGTCTGATCCCAGTGAATTGGGAGTATGTCCAGTGGGGAGATCCGCAGTACCAATGGACATAGACTCGCTGCATTGTGCTACCCAGAGCAGTGGGGAGGCACAGCGTAAAACCCAACTAGCCCCAAAGGACATGGGGACTATGCATGTGCCTGCAATAATCCAGCATAGTGCTGGAGAAGTTAAACTAGGGGTGACCAAAACTGTCCTTTTGCCATGTTCCCTAGTGACAGGTGCTCCAGAGTTGCCCAGGGAAATTTCCAAGAAGCCCGCAGTGACGGAGCCGAGAGTTTCCCAGGTCAGCTATGGAGCTGCCCAAGAAGGTAAGAGTGCCCCTTTACAGCGAGCGGGCGCTGTGAGGAGTCACTCAGAGGTTGTGGTGGCTCATGGACAAAACACAAAAGCAGTAGTCATGTCTCCATGTAATGAGAATATTGATGGTCGTGCCGACATTAGTGTTGTCCAATGTGATGTTATTGGTGATGATGACGTTGAAAAATGTGTTTCCTGTAATGTCATGACTGAGTCACACAGTGAGAGTGTGTGGGCGCAGCCCCACAACCCTAAGTGTAACCCAGTGCGCAGGGGGTTAATTCAGCCTTTAAAAGCTGAGTGTGCAAAGCTGGATGTGTCGGTAGCGCCACCAGAGCAAGGTGGTAAAAATGGTGTACTGCACCTGGCTTTAGGTGACGAAGCATCACCCCAATGCGACATTAGTAAAAGTGTGGTGTCACAAGATGATATGTATAGAAGTGGCAAGTTTGCGGTTGTGGCTAATGAATCCCATGTTCCTGTGCGGCCTTCTACAGCAGGTGATGCAACGCTGTGGAACGCCAATGAGGGAACCACAGTGGACTAGGACAACTGGGCCAAACAATTGTTAGCCATGCTGGCTAAGGCTAGCTTAAGTAACAATGGTGTGGACACAACTGCGATGCCAGACAGGGGGATCGCAGAGCGGCCGGTGGTTGAGGGCGCCTTAGTCCCTGCAAAGGTTGCTGCCCTCCAGTCTGAAGAAACAGTTCAGGGCGCTAGCATCGCAGATGTGTTGTCCACAGCCCAGCTGCTAAATAATGTTACGTGTCAAAGTGACAGTGTGACGCGTAATGACCTGCAGTGGCTCACTGACACTGGTGCAGAAGGCATAAGTGTGAGACAGGTGTCTGACAACGCTCCAGGGGAGCAACAGGCTGTGATGATGGGTACCTTCAAGGAGGTGGAGGTCTCTTCAAATGTCTCACCCCCTCAAACTACAGTGGATGAGCCCCTCCATGTCTTGGACAGGGGAAAGACCCTAGAAAGGTCTGGTATTTAGACATGGGATGTTTTGAGATGACAGAAACCTTACTGGAAATGCTAGAGTTGGTAAAAATGCACTCACTGTACACTTGGGTCTCTCCACCGCAGTTGGACCAAGTGGTGCTGTGTAGCACCAATGGGTGGAGCCAGGTGGTACAGGCGATGCTGGCAAACCTTGACCAGGAGTGGAACTGGTGGGACCAATGTTTGTTAACCATTTGGCACAGGATCTCCAGATTCCCTGTGAGCGCCCTTCCAGTTATCGATTGGTATGGAAGGCGAACTGTTTGAGATATCAGAGGTCTCTTGGCCTGATGCGGTGACTTGAAACATCTCTGCTGGTGTGGTTTAAGGTGCGGATGAGCAGTGGTCAGTAAAGGGCGCAGATACTGCCTCACCCGCTAGACCTCATGAGAAGGAAGGGCCCAGAATAGACGCAGCAGTAGCAGAGATGATTTCTGTCACTGGCCCAGAGGTACAAGTTAAGGTACCCGGGGACACTGGGAGAGAAGGTGCTAATGTTGGTTGCCGTAGCAATGTAAAGTATCCACCAGGAAAAAATGGTTTATGCTTGGATCAGTGTAGTTTGTTAGAACAGGTACCCCTGGAGTGTTGGACAGTAGGTGAGGTGGAACTTGGCTTTGGTCCTGTGGGATGTAGTCCCTCGCCTGTGTGTGGTCCTTCCTCAGGTCTGGTTCTAACAAGCACTGAGATAGAAGGCACTGATGATATTGAAAGCTGTGATCTGTTAATGGTTCATTCTGCAAACAATGATTTGGTTACCGTGGGTAACCAGAGAAACAGTTTTGAACCTGAAAGGCCGATGGTGAAGGATAAAATGGGTATTCGTAAGTTGAAAGGAAGGATCAGGGAAAGCAGAGAGGGAGGAGGCTGAGTATAGGGAAATATAGGACCCTGTTAAGATCCAGGGTGGGACGTACCTGGAAGCACACCCGGAAAAAGGGTTGGGCCTACGTGGCTGACAGCCAGCACAGAGGTGTCCCAACCATGATGATGGGTGCTGGTGTTCCTCCCTCTGGATCGAACAAAGGGGGGGATATGTGACAGAACACGGCTCTGTCCCTATGAAGTTGGAGGTAAATGGGACACAGGGTTTGCATATCTGCGGACTGCAAGACTACAGAGTTTAAATGGAGAAGACTGCTCTGTCAGTTTTCTCCAGGTTTTGCTAGTTTAGTATGGGACTCTGTCGTTTGGAGATCCTTAAGAGACTTGGGTGGGACAGGATCTCCAACCCTGTGTCCGGGTCTTATGGACAGCCAGCAGGGTGTGTGCCCAGGTGCACACAGCCCATATAATGAGGGACTGGTCAGAACAGTGAGGGGAGGAAGGTGGAGTGTGTGCAGCTTGTTACTGCTGCTGTATCAAGACAGACCTGTGTGTGGAAAGCTGTCTGTCTGTGTGAGACTCCATCCCTGGTGAGGGGGGACTTTGTGCCTGAAGGACTGGGAGGCTGGTAGAGCTGAGGCGACTAACAAGTCCAAGGGGGCTGAAGTAAGTCCTGAAGTCTGGGAGACAGTAAGCTAACCAAGGGGCTGGAGAATCCTGTTGAGACCAGGAGTAGGCTGGGAACTGCAAGGCAAAGTAAGCCTACGAGCCAGGAGGCTTGGCATTTTCTTTTGTGTATGAGTTTACTGGAGAAGAACCCCTGTGTGGGAAATCCTATGTATGAACTTTTATTTTTGATCCTTTTAATAAAAATGGGCTGCCGTGCCCTTAAACCTTAGTTCCCGTTGGCC
This sequence comes from Rana muscosa, assembly GCA_029206835.1. Taxonomy (NCBI): domain Eukaryota; kingdom Metazoa; phylum Chordata; class Amphibia; order Anura; family Ranidae; genus Rana; species Rana muscosa. The sequence continues at coordinate 202,349,531 of CM055123.1, forward strand.
GTGAAAAAAAACGCATTTACCACTTGAGCTAAACACCCCCATGCCACACTGGTTAGATGTTGAATTTTAAAAGCAGCGGCAAGCCTGCTCATCTCATAGATTTTGCTAATCTGACAGAAGTTTGCTGCTTTTAAAATTCAACATCTAAACATTCATACAGAGTTCTAAGTACTGAATTCCACTATATAAACTGACTTTACTGTTAAAAATAAGTGTAAAATGCAAAACTCCGGTGGGTGTAAAAAGATGTCCGCTTTCCCCCTTCTCCATGCATCTTTACTATGGAAGAGTAAGGGGTGTAGCAAGATGGCGGTGACGGAAGATTACTTTTGTTACACATTCTGACGGGTCGCCCAATCTGGCGAAACACCTTCCCTGAAACTACAGAGGCTCAAAGCATGATGGGATATGTAGTATCAGGACTGGTAAAGGAAGGAAGCAGGAAGTTAGAGAGCTTTGAAATTCAGCCAGGAGAAGGAGTGACATCACAGACACACAAACTTGCTTTTTACAGCTAAATACGGTAAGATACAGATAAAATGACAGTGGGGTTGTTATGCATTTACATGCACAATGCATCTGTTGTTTTGGGGAGGAAAAGCTGGGGTTCTGCTTTAAAGTGATACTAAAGCTTATAACATGTTCTATTTATTTGCCGCCCCCTTCCCTGTGTGAAAGGGTTAGAGAGGAGAGAATAGATCCCGCCCTGTGCACGGCTGCACCTCTTCTCCCCACTCTTCCTCTGCACACAGCACTTGAGCAGCAGCAGGAGCCATTGGCTCCTGAAGCTGTCAATCAAATGCAGTGAGGAGGAAGTGGGGGGAGGGGTAAGTCCAGCTCTGTAAGTCTATGGAGCGCGGCTGCATAGACACACAGCTCGGGAGCGCACCCACAGTGTGTGCCTCCATAGCAAGTGGCTTGCTATGGAGACACACAAAGAGGGGGAGCCAAGATTGCCGCCGGGGTACACGAGAAAAGGAGGTTCGGGGCCTCTCTGAGCAATACCACTGCACAGGGCAGGTGAGTATAACATGTTTGTTATTTCAATTATTTTTTTTTATTATTGACTTTAGTAACATTTTAAATGTATTCAGTTCAGACAAGTTCTTTAGTGAAGCTTATAGTGAAGCATAAAATCCAGTGGGGCAAGATTAGATGGGTTATACCAGCCATCCAATAAAATCTCCCTCTTGCACTTACCGTACATTTCCCATCAACGTACTTCACATAAAAATGTATCTCAAAGTAACTGTAATTACATTAACATTTTCATTCTCTAACCATCACCTTTTTTTTCCAAAAGTCTTTATTACATTTTGAAGTATAAGTACAAAGATACTTTTGAAGTACAAAGAGATTATATTTTCTGAGATTATCTTGGCACATAAAGTGGTTGTAAACCCACTTAAAGGACTTCTACCTATAGGTAAGCCTAGAATAAGGCTTACCTATAGGTAGTGGAAATATCTCCTAAACATGCACCGTTTAGGAGATATTTCACTTGTAGTCCGCCGAAAATCTTCACTGCGCATGCGTGGGGAAGAAACAAAACTAAGTGCTGTTTCTTCCCCAGCCTCTGCCGTGAATTGCGGCTCCCTCGTGCATGCGCGGGAGTGACGTCACGCGGCTCCGGCGAATCACAGCGCCGGAGTCAGCGACCCGGAAGGAAGAGGGGGCAGAAGATGGACGCTGCCTACTCTGGGAACATCGCTGGATTATTTTGCAGGTAAGTGCCACATAATGGGCTAGTATGCGATGCATTCTAGCCCATTATGCTTTTCATTTGCAGGCTGCCGCAGCGGACTAAAGAGAAAGTAAAACCCATCAGGGTTTACTTCCTCTTTAAGGCACATAGTACAATTATAACGGTTTTTCTTTGCTGTTCCTATAACAAAACTCTTTGGTATTCTATCTAGGACAATAGCCAAGGGACGCTCTAATAAGGAGATCCTACTTACTCAGCTGTGGAAGTTCAGAAACACTACAGATCATTTTATTGTATTGTTTCTACAAAATGCACATATTCATTATGACCTGTTATGGGATTTATTTAAAAAACTAGTCCTGAAATCAAAATTTCAAAATGTTTTTATTATTCAAAGTAGCAGATCATTTTTGGGGGCAAAAATCTTTTTGCTTCTGGCCATGTCTACCATTTGCACCTTCTTGTCCACAACCTCAAAAGCATTTTGTGGAGGCTCCCTGAACAAAGGAAGTTAGTTGCATTAGAACCATATAACATCTCAATAATTTATAGCTAGCTTAAATGATTGAGGTATTTATGTATGATTTTGATGTCATTCATCCAAGTCCATATCACTTTCTAGATCCCATTCCCATTTGTCCATGTACAGTAATTTATTGGGGATCAAGTATAGAGTAGATAGTAGAGATGTTTCCGGGAATCTGGTCAAGGTTCTTACAGGTACTCTAGGGATGTCATTGATATTAAATCTGCCTGGCATCCAAGAGATTTGAGAAAATTAAATATTTAATTATAATGATACAATTCTGTATTTAGCATTTGAAATTCAACCTGTAAAAAACTGACCTTTAAAGGATTCCCTAATCATTGAAGATGTCAGCTATTCACACAAGGCCTTTATTAGTCCCCCAATAGAAGTTTTGATATTGAGAACTGGGTCAACCATAACTTTTCAGAAAATTTTAATCTGATTGTTTGCTATGTCAAAATAAACAGCTCTTAATTGAGACATCTTAATTGAGACATCTTGATAAATAAGTCCAAAAGAAGCAGATACATGCATATAGTATACACATTTATATATATATACAGTGGGTACGAAAAGTATTCAGACCCCCTTAATTTTTTTATTCTTTGTTATATCGCAGCCATTTGCTAAAATCATTTAAGTTATTTTTTTTCCTCTTTAATGTACACACAACGCCCCATATTGACAGAAAAACACAGAATTGTTGACCTTTATGCAGATTTATTAAAAAAGAAAAATTGAAATATCACATGGTCCTAAGTATTCGGACCCTTTGTTCAGTATTTAGTAAAAGCGCCCTTTTGATCTAATACAGCCATGAGTCTTTTTGGGAAAGATGCAACAAGTTTTTCACACCTGGATTTGGGGATCCTCTGCCATTCCTCCTTGCAGATCCTCTCCAGTTCTGTCAGGTTGGATGGTAAACGTTGGTGGACAGCCATTTTTAGGTCTCTCCAGAGATGCTCAGTTGGGTTTAAGTCAGGGCTCTGGCTGGGCCATTCAAGAACAGTCATGGAGTTGTTGTGAAGCCACTCCTTCGTTATTTTAGCTGTGTGCTTAGGGTCATTGTCTTGTTGGAAGGTAAACCTTCGGCCCAGTCTGAGGTCCTGAGCACTCTGAAGAAGGTTTTCGTCCAGGATATCTCTGTACTTGGCCGTATTCATCTTTCCCTCGATTGCAACCAGTCGTCCTGTCCCTGCAGCTGAAAAACACCCCCACAGCATGATGCTGCCACCACCATGCTTCACTGTTGGGACTGTATTGGACAGGTGATGAGCAGTGCCTGGTTTTCTCCACACATACCGCTTAGAATTAAGGCCAAAAAGTTCTATCTTGGTCTCCTCAGACCAGAGAATCTTATTTCTCACCATCTTGGAGTCCTTCAAGTGTTTTTAGCAAACTCCATGCAGGCTTTCATGTGCCTTGCACTGAGGAGAGGCTTCCATCGGGCCACTCTGCCATAAAGCCCCGACTGGTGGAGGGCTGCAGTGATGGTTGACTTTCTACAACTTTCTCCCATCTCCCGACTGCATCTCTGGAGCTCAGCCACAGTGATCTTTGGGTTTTTCTTTACCTCTCTCACCAAGGCTCTTCTCCCCCGATAGCTCAGTTTTGCCAGACGGACAGCTCTAGGAAGGGTTCTGGTCATCCCAAACATCCTCCATTTAAGGATTATGGAGGCCACTGTGCTCTTGGGAACCTTTAGGAACCTTAAGTGCAGCAAAACATTTTTTGCAACCTTGGCCAGATCTGTGCCTTGTCACAATTCTGTCTCTGAGCTCTTCAGGCAGTTCCCTTGACCTCATGATTCTCATTTGCTCTGACATGCACTGTGAGCTGTAAGGTCTTATATAGACAGGTGTGTGGCTTTCCTAATCAAGTTTAATCAGTATAATCAAACACAGCAGGACTCAAATGAAGGTGTAGAACCATCTCAAGGATGATCAGAGGAAATGGACAGCACCTGAGTAAAATATATGAGTGTCACAGCAAAGGGTCTAAATACTTAGGACCATGTGATATTTCAGTTTTTCTTTTTTAATAAATCTGCAAAAATGTCAACAATTCTGTGTTTTTCTGTCAATATGGGGTGCTGTGTGTACATTAATGAGGAAAAAAATGAACTTAAATGATTTTAGCAAATGGCTGCAATATAACAAAGAGTGAAAAATTTAAGGGGGTCTGAATACTTTCCATACCCGCTGTGTGTGTGTGTGTGTGTATATTGTGAGGGTGCAACTCTGTGCGACCTTCAAGAGTGTTGGTTTACGCCAGATTTGCTAAAGAAAGACATGCTGATTGAACAGCTGTGTCTTGGGCTATTTAGTTCTGACATGATTATGGATCAGGGCCCCACCCAACAGAGAGGAAGTCTGTGTGCATGGGAGTCAGGTGGACTCTCTTCCTCTGAGTGGAGTCAGAGGCAGTGCATGTCTGCAGGAGGCAGACATCATTAGTGATACAGCAACAAAGGTGCTGACCAGGGGTAAGCAAGGAGAAAGCTTAAACTCTTGGAAACTGTTTGGGTCTGAGGAGCAGACCCAAGGCCTAGGCCAAAGACCTGGATAGCAAGAAGGTAAAGCTACGAGGATAAACTGTTAAGTATGCAAGATACAGGAATGGTGGAACCCCCTGTGAATACTACAGATGTATTTTGTGAACTTTTGTGCTTTTAAATAAAAATGGGCTACCATGCCCTTAAACAGAGTTGCTGACTGGCATGCATTACTGAAAAAATGCATCCACCACGAGAGCTAACAACCCCCAATCTTACAATATATATATATATATATATATATATATATATATATATATATATATGTATACATAGACACACAAAGAAGAACGCACGCACACACACACACTTAACTTAACTATCACATGTAAGTATCCCTACAAAGGGGTTCATGATTGTGTAGAAAAGTAAGCACATATAATATAGCATTATTTGGGACTGCGAACATACACAATTAACTTACACCATCGTGTAAGCTCCCTACAGAGAGGTACATGATTGCCTAAAAAAGTAAAAGCATATAATATGACATTATTGCCTGTAGCTGTGTCATAGTTTCAGGGGAGAGGAGGGACAGGCAACAACAGATTTCCCATAGAAAGCCCATTGGTAACATCACTGCACAAGCATTGCAGCTGTTGTCGGTGCTTTCTCCTCTCCCCTGAAGCAGACCGCCGGGAGATCATGTGACCAGACCAGGGCGTCCTGAGAATAGGTAAGTATAAGCATCTACCTTTCACAGGAGAGTTAAAAGATTTTGAATAAGGTTAAAGCATAGTTAGGAATAGCTTGGTCTTCTTTTTTAATTGCAGGGTTGTTCCTGTGTAATTTTACTTCAGGAAACGTCACTGTAGCTGTCAGCAGGACAAAATCAGTAATTCATATACATTAGGATTACTCGCTGCAGAGACACATAAGCCTCCCTCCCAACTGACTAAAGATACAGCAAATGTTGGGTCCTTTCAGAGTTTTGTAAAGACTTAAGATTTTTCATTCGCGTAGAATTTTTATCCAGATGTATTTAAAAATTGCAGTACTTAAAAAATATTACCTGGAAGAAAAGGAATAATTCTTTGCTTTGGATCTTTCTGTCCCGCTTCACTGGGAAACTTATCCAAAACTTGCATCTGTAAAAGATCATTCCAAATATATTAGTCAACAAAATGAATGTATACTGTTGCAACATAGATAATCCACAATAACAACTTAGATTGTAAACTCCTTAAGGGTAGGGACTGATGTGAATGTATAATATATATATGTAGCTGCGTAAATTGACGGTGCTATACAAGTACCTGAAATAATAACAGGTAAAAACATCATTTAGGATGACCTATTTACAAATCTTTAAAATTACAACTTTGCCATTAGTTTTCTTCAGATATTGCCCTTTTGACTTTTAAAGGGATTGTAAAGGTTCTTTTTATTTTTTTAACCTGTAAGCACCGAGTGCACGCAAATAGAGCTGTGCCGAGAGCGCGAACGGTGCAGTGTTCTGGCATAGAGACCTGCGGCTAATGGAAACCTCCCGATCTCTGTGTGCGATCAGGGAGTTTTTAGATCATGTGACCGGCACGACAGCCAATAACGGTGATCACATGACCAAAAGCCCACCCCTCCTCCCGGCATTCTAAAATCCTTAAAGGGACGATGGGAGCCTGTGCCAAGGGGCTAAATAACAAACATGTTATAATTACCTGCTCTGTGCAATAGTTTTGCACAGACCAGCCCCGATCCTCTTCTTCTGGGCCCCCCCCCCGCTGGTGCTCTCGTCTACTCCCACCTGACAAGTGCCCCTATAGCAAGCTGCTTGCTTTGGGGGCACTCGTGAGGGCTTGATCCCTAGCCACACTCTGTGCGGTTGATTTACTAAAGGAAAATAGACTGTGTGCTTTAAAAAGTGCAGTTGCACTCTGCAAGTGCACTTGCTCCAGAGCTTAGTAAATGAGGTAAAGATTCACTTTGCAAAGAGTACCCAATCACTTGCAAGGAAAATTTAAAAAACAGCATTTTTGCTTGCACATGGTTGGATGATGGAATTCAGCAGTTTTTGCTCATTTACTAAGCTCTGAAGCAACTGCACTTGCAGAGTGCAACTGCACTTTTTAAAGCACACAGTCTATTTTCCTTTAGTAAATCAACCGCACAGAGTGTGGCTAGGGATCAAGCCCTCACGAGTTTGCAAAGTGCACAGGCTTTTTGCCTCCTTCAGTAAATCAACTCCTATGTGTTCATTGATACACAAAGCGTGGCTCGGCCTCGCCCCCCTGCTCTCTGGTTGTGATTGACAATAACAGAAACCAATGGCTCCTACTCCTGCCTCTGAGCCTATGAGAAGGGAGAGAGACACTAGAGACCGCTGCTCTTGTGCACAGAGCTAAATCGAGATCAGGCTCAGGTAAGTATAAGAGGGGGGGGTGGAGGGGAAGCTGCATACAGAAGTTTTTTTTACCTTAACGCAGCGAATGCATTAAGGTAAAAAAAATCTTTCAACTTTTAGAACCACTTTAAAGCTTTTAACAAAGCTTTTTTAGTGTTATTAACCTCAACGTTTTCCTCTTTTTTGGATGTTGCCGCTTTTTGGGTATTTTTTTTTAAGGTTTTATTTACCTTTATCCTGTATGTATAAAGTGCTGAACAATTTTAATCTGGAGGATTCACATTTCTTGTATACTCTAGAACAACAACAGACCTTTATTAATGAAAACTAAGGAAAAGTATTTGAGGTAGGTGAAAATTTCAATTTGCAAAGTTAACATACTCTCTTAGTAAAATCAACACTATTGATGTAGAATGTGCAAGTTCAAACTAGGGCAGAAGCCATTCCGGGTCAGATTCGCTATATTCACATTACTAATTTCTCATCTGTTTTACTGCCAAATTAAACATTATAAGCAAATAAGGTACAGCTTGATGAATGTAGCAGCCTATATGTACCAGATGTTAGCCATTTCTTGGCTTTATAAATGTAAGATTTGCTTTGAGATAACCAGCAGTAAGATGAGCATGCTAGCACTTGTGGTGCACCAGTGAAAATAATCTCAAACATGTTATGTCGTTTTTTTTCCCCTCCACAGATTCATGACATTATCTTGGAAATGCATATACAGTGGAACCTCGGATTACGAGCATAATCCGTTCCAGGAGAATCCAAAGTACTCGCATATCAAAGCGAGTTTCCCCATTGAAGTCAATGGAAACCAAAATAATTTGTTCCGCATTGACTTCAATGGCATGCAATACCACATGCGGCCACAGGCGGGGGGTGTCGGAGAGCCTCGGAAACGGCCGGAAAGCCCCGAGGACAGCTCGCCTGACCTCTGCAAACCTCGGAAGGGCTCGGGAACTGAGTATTTTCGTGTCTTTCCGAGCATTACTAAACTCCGCCGATCGGCGCAGTTCGGCTCCGCTCGGCACCAGCACCCCCCCACCTCAAGCCAAATGCGGTACTACACACCGCTTTGGCCTGAATCCTGCTCATGTTGCGAGACAACACTCGCAAACCGAGTTAGGATTTTTTTTAAATACAGTGCTCGTATTGCGAAACGCTTGTTAACCGCGTTACTCGCAATCCGAGGTTCCACTGTACAGTTGTGCTCATAAGTTTACATACCCTACCAAAATTTATGATTTCTTGGCCATTTTTCAGAGAATTTTAATGATAACACAAAAACTTTTCTTTCACTCATTGTCAGTGAGTGGCTTAAGCTATTTATTATCAATCAACTGTGTTTACTCTTTTTAAATTATAATCACAACAGAAAACACCCAAATGACCCTGATCAAAAGTTTACATACCCTAGTTCTTAATACCGTGTATTTCCCCCTTTAAGATCAATGACAGCCTAAAGTCTTTTGTGGTATTTGTGGATGAGGCTCTTTATCTTCTCAGATGGTAAAGCTGCCCATTTCTCTTGGCAAAAAGCCTCCAGTTCCTGTAAATTCTTGGGCTGTCTTGCATGAACTGCACGTTTGAGATCTCCTCAGAGTGTCTCAATGATATTGAGATCAGGAGACTGAGATGGCCACTCCAGAACCTTCACTTATTCTGCTGTAGCCAATGACAGGTTGACTTGGCCTTGTGTTTTGGTTCACTGTCATGTTGGAATGTCTAAGTTTCGTCTCATGCGCAGCTTCCTGGGTGATGCATGCAAATGTTCCTCTAGTATTTTTTGATAACATTCATCTTGCCATCAATTTTTACCCAAATTTCTGTGCCTTTGTAGCTCACACATCCCCAAAACATCAGCCATCCACCTCCATGTTTCAAAGTAGGAATGTTGTACATTTCATCATAGGCCTTGTTGACTCCTCTCCAAATGTAGTGTTTAGTTGTGGCCAAAAAGCTCAATTTTGGTCTCATCACTCCAAATGACTTTGTGCCAGAAGGTTTGAGGCTTGTCACTGTGCTGTTTGGCGTATTGTAAGCGGAAAACTTTGTGACATTTGCGTAGTAATGGCTTCCTTCTGGCGACTCGACCATGCAGCCCATTTTTCTTCAAGTGCCTCCTTATTGTGTATCTTGAAACAGCCACATCACATGTTTTCAGAGAGTCCTGAATTTCACCTGAAGTTATTTGTGGGTTTTTATTTGCATCCCAAACAATTTTCCTGGCAGTTGTGGCTGAAATTTTAGTTTGTCTACCTGACTGTGGTTTGGTTTCAACAGAACCCCTCATTTTCCACTTCTTGATTAGAGTTTGAACCCTGCTGATTGGCATTCTCAATTCCTTGGATTTCTTTTTATATCCCTTACCTGTTTTATACAGTTCAACTTCCTTTTTCCGCAGATCCTTTGACAACTCTTTTGATTTCCCTATGATTTAGAATCCAGAGATGTCAGTGCAGCACTGGATGAAAGATGCACGGGTCTGTCAGGAGTCCAGAAAATCATTGACCTTTTATACACACACACTAATTACAAGCAAACAGATCACAGGTAAGGATGGTTACCTTTAATAGCCATTTAAACCCCTTTGTGTCAACTTGTGTGCATGTTATCAGGCCAAAATCACCAGGGTATGTAAACTTTTGATCAGGGTAATTTGGGTTGTTTCTGTTGCGATTATGATTTAAAAAGAGTAAACACAGTTGATTAATAATAAATGGCTTCAGCCAAACGCTAACCATGTTCATATTCTGAAAAATGGCCAATAAATCATAAATTCTGCCAGGGTATGTAAACTTATGAGCACAGCTGTATGTATCTCTTAAAAAACCTTAATTTTATTATTTGCAGCAGAAATACAACCACCATATATTTTAAAAGCCAACAACATGCAATTCTATCAGCTTGGGCAAACAAATAAAGATTGGACCATACAAAACTTGCATTGTAAAATCTCCATTGTTGTTTGAGCACCCTGACCAGACTGTCCGATCATGTAGCAGAAAAATAACAATGTTCAGGATAACTAGATGCACACTAATAATGGTTGCTATATCATGTTACTATTTGATCCATCGTCCTCTGTGTGGCTAAATGACAGTGGGCAAGTTGTGGACAGCCACACATACTCCATTCATCAGCAAATATGAATATAATAAACACGTTTTGGCACAGTTAGGACTGTCCACTGCACAAAATAGTGGACCCGTTGCCCAAAAAAACATATCATTTCCTGTAATGTATCCAGATCTAGTGAGAAATAGAAAAAGAGATCATCACTAGAGGTTCTGTGCAACACAGTAATTCCTTCAGACATCTCAAATCAGAAGGACCAGTGTTCTAAAGAAAAGGTGTCCTCCTTGCAAACTCTGTCTTTTATTCATGTTCAACTCTTGGAAAAATGGGATGTTTGTTACTTACCGTGAAATCCCTTTCTCTGAGTTCATTGACGGACACAGCGCTCCATATTCAGAACCATAGGGTTAATATTGCCCCCTACAGGAGTAGGACACTAGGCAGAAAAAACAAACTTGGCTACGCCTATGGGCAGTTCTTTCGTTCATTGGCGGCTACAGCGCTCCATATTCAGAACCATAGGGGCGTCCCCAAGTAGTGTCAAAAAGCAAAATGAGGGGTGGGACAAAAACTTAAGGCTAAACACAGGAAGCCAAACAGGGTAACAGAAGCTCGACACGAACAACAGGAGCCCCACCTGAAAAAACACACCCCAAAGAGGGAGCAGACCCTCTAAACATTAGCCTGCAAAACCTTGTGGCCAAAGGAAGCATCGGCAGATGCCAAAACGTCCAGTTTATGAAACGTAGTGTAAGTGTGCACCTTGCAAACTTGCGACACTGACACCTGATGACGGAAGGCCCAAGAAGCACGAAGTGCCCGTGTAGAATGCGCCGTCACAGGGATAGGAGACATCCGACCTTTAATAGAATAGGCCTGAATCACCGTCTGTCTGATCCACCTGGAAACAGTGGCAGAAGAAGCGGACAGCCCCTTCCTTGGTCCGTCCGTAATCAGAAAAAGAGTCTGACCTCCGAAAGGACTTAGTGGCTGCCAGATATACCCGAATCACCCGAACCACATCCAGGGTATGCAAAGCAAATTCCTTGGGATGAGAAGTCCTGGGACACAAGGAAAGCAACACAATGTCCTCGTTCAAATGGAAGTCAGAGACAACTTTAGGTAGGAACGACAGACATGGACGAAGAAACACCTTATCTTTGTGGACCAAATAGAGAGTACGACAAGATAAAGCCACCAGTTCCAACACCCTGTGAGCAGAGGTAATAGCCACCAAAAAGGCCACCTTCGGGGACAATGTAAGCAAGAGAATTATCCAAATATTCTCAAATGGAGGCTTTTGGAGAACAGGAAGCACTAAGTTTAAGTCTCACGGCAGCAAAGGAGACCGCACTGGTTGAGACACGTGTCGAACCCCTTGAAGGAAGGTACGAACCAAAAAATGCGTGGCCAGGGGTCGCTGAAAGAAGACCGCCAAAGGCAGACACCTGGCCCTTGATGGTACTCAAGGCCAACTTCTGCTCAACACCGCGTTGAAGAAAGGCCAAAATCCGAGCCACCGAAAAGGACCACGAGATGTACGCCTTCCAAGTACGATGGTATATTTTCCTAGAGGTAGACTTCTTTGCCTTCAGCATAGTCAGAATCACCCGGCTCTCAACAGCTAAGCCGTCAAAGCCAGCGATTGTAAAGCCGGATGGAAGATTGGCCCTTGGGACAACAGGTCCCCCTGAGAGGCAGTCTCCAAGGGAGGGAGATTTAAACAATAGCAGAAACCAATGGCTCCCACTCCTGTCTCTTATCCCATGAAAAGGGAGAGAGACACTAGAGACTGCTGCTCTTGTGCACAGAGCTGAATCAAGATCAGGCTCAGGTAAGTATAAGGGGGTGGAGGGGGATGCCATGGCATTGTCCGATTGGATCCGCACTGAGCGCCCCCAGAGACGTTCCGTCCAGTCATCTAGGCACAGCCTGATTGCCCACAGTTCCAAGTTATTGATCAGTAGCCTGGATTCCTCGAGCGTCTAACAACCGTGAGCTAATCTCAGCCCCAGGACACCTCCCCACACGGACAGGCTCACATCCGTTGTGACCACTGTCCAATACAAGGGGATTTACACTTTTATTTAATTCGCTATACCTCTAGTGATCTTATGCTCCATACACACGATCGTTTTTCATGCCGTTAAAAATGCCATTTTTAAAAATGGGCATTAAAACCGATCGGGTGTATGCTCCAGAGCATTTTTAACGACGTGAAAAACGGGCATTAAAAATTTTGAACATGCTCTATTTTTTCACGTAGTTTTTCATGTCGTTTTTTTTAACGTCGTGAAAAACGGTAGTGTGTATGCTTTTACGAGGGGAAAAAACGCGCATGCTCAGAATCAAGTATGAGACGGGAGCGCTCGTTCTGGTAAAACTAGCGTTTGTAATGGAGATAGCACATTCGTCATGCTGTAACGGACTGAAAAGCACAAGGCTGAAAAGCGCGAATCGTCGCTCAACAAACTTTACTAACATGAAGGGTGCCATCCGAACAGAACTTCCCCTTTATAGTGCCGTTGTATGTGTTGTATGTCACTGCGCTTTGCTCGAGCGTTTTTTTGAAAGAACATGTGTATGCAAGGCAGGCTTGAGAGGAAACATGAAAAATCACGTCGAGAAAAACTTTGTTTTTTTAAATGACATTAAAAACGATCGTGTGTACGCGGCATTACCCTTTTGAAGAGCCGGAGATCGAACAACCAGATCAGAGAAACCCTGGCCTCCCAACTAGAGATGTAAAATTTCTGGAAATTTTGAAGCTCGGAAAAAAACACGTTTTTTTTTTCATTTTTTTTCCCATTTTTTGGGGGGAAAAAATTAAATTTTCGGAAAAATTGAAAATAATGCCACATTAGCACTTTTTTGTCTTTTTAAGATTGAAAGTCATTCTGTTAGGAGAACGTTGAGAAAAGCTATGTGCATTGTCATCATTGTTGTCCTCTTCACTTCGATCCATGAAGGATTTTTTTAATATCTACAGGACACTTGTTACATACAAGAATGTGTTTTGTCATCCTGGTAGCATTTGGAAATGCATATTTCATCTGACAATATTTGCAAATCACATTTTTCTTTTCAGAAGAACTTGTAATGTGAAAATGCCTCCATATGCTAGATGTTGGTCTCACCAATTTTCTGAGGGGAGTAGGAAATAAAAACAAGAAAAAATTACTACTTTGCAAGAAGACACTAATCTATGAGTGAGTGAGTGAGTGAATAACTTGTATAGCGCTGCAAATGCGAACTGAATTGCCTCAAGGCGCTTTGCCTCCATGGATATCCTGATCCTTCAGAAGAGGTGGGTCTTAAGTTTTTTCCTGAAGGCCTGATGGTTTTCTTCCATGCGGATGTCCGCGGGTAGGGCGTTCCATAGCCGTGGTCCTTGGACTGCAAATCTTCGTTCTCCCTTCGATTTGTAGCGGGACTTGGGGATTTGGAGGAGGTTTTGGTTGGTTGATCGGAGAATGCGATTGGGTGTGTAGTGTTTTATCTTCTTGCATAAATATTGAGGAGCGTTTCCTTGTGTGCACTTATGGGTGAGGCAGAGGGTCTTGAATGTGACCCGATCCTTTACGCTTAGCCAATGCAGGGTCCTCAGTGAAGGGGTGATGGATTCCCAAGGTTTTTTCCCTGTTACCAGTCTGGCTGCCGTGTTCTGGATGATTTGTAGGCGCAAAATCTGATATTTAGGTAGTCCTATGTAGAGGGAGTTTGCGTAGTCGAGTCAGGAGTTGATGATTGCTCCAACTACTACTGCTATGTCCTCTTCCGGGATAAAGGGGATGAGTCTACGCAGCAGGCGGAGGAGATGATGTGATCTGCTGACTACTGATCCTATTTGTGCATCCATCGACATCTCTGCGTCAAAGATGACTCCGAGACTTTTGACTTTGGTGCTCGGGGTAATGGTCTGTCCAAGAATGGTGGGTGGTGTCCCAGAAGTCTTGGTTTTTGTCTTTCGGTTTGCGTGGAGGAGAAGAAGTTCTGTTTTGGATCCATTCAGTTTTAGGGAACTCTCAGTCATCCAATCATCGATCAATGTGAGACAATTTTCCAGTCCGCGATATTGGTCTTCTTTCCCGGTGATACGAAAGTAGAGTTGGATGTCGTCAGCATATGAGTGGTAGCACAGGTCCTGTTTGCTGATGATTTTGAGGAGTGAACGGAGGTAAATATTGAAGAGCACGGGTGACAGTGGTGATCCTTGAGGGACTCCGCAAGAAATTGCGTGCGTTTCAGATGTGAAGGCTCCTAGTTTCACTGTCTGGGAACGATTTTCTAGAAAAGATGCGAACCAGGGTAGGTCAGGGTCTGCGACTCCTGCTACTTCTTTAAGGCGGATGAGAAAAGTTTTGTGGTCTACTGTGTCGAATGCTGCACTGAGATCCAGCAGCACCAGAAGACATGATTCTCCGTCATCTGCTGCTTCTAGGGCATCATCCCATATTTTCAGAAGAGCTGTTTCTGTGCCATGGCCTGGGCAGAAGCCTGATTGTAGTGGATCCAAAAGTTTGTGGGAGTCCAAATGGAGTTGTAGTTGTTGAACTACTGCTTTCTCCATTATCTTTGAGATGGTGTTGAGACTTGTTACCGGTCTGCGGTGGTTTGGGTCTTTTGGGTTGAGGTTGGGTTTCTTTAGGAGGGGTTTGACTGTGCCTTGCTTGAGGGAGATCGTTGGTTGTGTGTGGGGGTGAGGGAAGCACCAGATTACTGGTAATTAAATTATTATTTACACAAAAGTTTATAAAGATAAACTAATGTAGCTAAATGATTCTGTTTTCTGGATTCAGAATCAGATAAATGTAAACTCTTACCTTTTTTAATTAAGTATATACTTTCAGGTCCTTTTTGTTGCTCTGTATTTTCTTCCAATGCTTTTGAGGCCTAGTGAAGAGGACAGAACAAACCAAACACACCCACTAACATGCAAAAGCAAAACTGAAACCTTTTTCTTGTTACAATAGCAGCACAGCACCTCCTAAAGGAAGAAATGCATACTGTTCTTGCATTGGAGGGTTCAGTTTGTTACCTATTACTTGCTTGTCCTAACTCAGTGCACAGAAATTATAATAATCTGATATCATACATTTTTTTTAGAAATGATTTGGAAAATATTTTATTCATCATGTTAAAATAAAATATTCCACAATTTTTTTTTTCTTTTTAAAATTTTTCCAATTATTTGGAAAAAAACAAAAAAGCCTTCAGGGAAAAAAAAAATGTTTTTCCGAATTTTTCAGTTTTTTTTCCGGGCCTTCACATCTCTATTCCCAACTCAGACGAATCTGATTGTCCAGAGAATAAAGACACTTGTCCAACTTTAACAGGATCTCCTTCTGGAGGAGCCTAGTATGGAACTGTGCAAATGGGACAGCCTAGAAGGTAGACCCCATCAGGCCCAGCATCCACATGCAAGTCCGAAGGGAAGACCACCTGTGGGACAGCAACAGATGAATCATGGAATGCAACTTCTGGAGTTTTTCCAGAGGGAGGAACACTCTGGCCAGTGCTGATTCCAGAATCAGAACCAGGAAATCCAATTTTCTGGACGGGGTCAGGGCGGACTTATGCTAGTTCAGAAGCCAACTGAACTGTAAGGTCTAGATTGTGATCGCCACATCGTCTGTCAATGCAGACAATGACTTTGCCCTCAAGAAAAAGTCATCCAGATAACCCAGCACAGCAATCCCCCACTGATGTAGCAACGCCAAGACCAGGACCAACATCTTCGTGAAGACCCAAGGAGCAGAGGCGAGACCAAAGGGTAACAGATAGTGCTCCTCTCCAACAGAAAAACAAAGGAAACGCTGGTGTCGGACACAAATCGGAATGTGCAAGTAGGCATCCTTGATGTCAATGGAAGCCAGGAAATCACCCTGATGCAAGGAAGCTACAAACAATCGAATGGACTCAATCCCAAACTTCTGCACCCGCAAAAAACAATTCAGGGCTTTTAGGTCCAGAATCGGACGAACCTTGCCCTCTTTTTTCAGGACCGAATAAAACCCTTGAAATCGTTCCGCGACAATTACCCCCTGGCATAACAGGTCCTGCACCGCCCCAAAAAGAGCTTGCAGACGGTCTGTTGGCAGACACACATTGGAGGTGAAGAACCTCTCCAGAGGTCAGGAACAAAACTCTATCTTATATCCAGATAGCATCACTTCGTGGACCTATTTGTTGTTCACTATCGAGGTCCACGGGACCGAAAACCAGTGAAGACATCCCCCATCACAAACATGGGTGAGGGCGAATCTCATACTGAAGAGGCCTTGTCTGCGGGTCTGGAGAAGCCCGCTCTCAGCTTGACAGACCAGAGTTTGGAGCCTCCCGGGGAGGGCTTGAAAGATTTATTACCCTTGTCAGCGGCCCGGAGCAGGGGGGGGTACCAAAAAAACATTTTATGTGCCGAGAAAGAAAGACCTCATCTACAACGAGGCTCCTTCCACTTCCCAGACTGTAGAAGGAAGGTACTCTTCCAACCGTGAGACTCTTAATGATGTCATCTAGGGTAGCCCAAAACAGGCTTTTGCCTTGAAAAGTCAAATCAGTGAGGGCCTTTTTGGAGGTTTGGTCCGCAGAAAAACACTTAAGCCACAAAATGCACCCAAGCACCACTGCCAAAACTGAGAGCTTGGAAAGCAAAGGAGCTATATCCAGAGATGCATTGCACACAAATTGCAGCCCCTGGACCAACTGGTCCGCCAGCTCAACATAAGCAGGGGGAACCTGCTCACTACCCTGACAGTGGCACAAACGTTTTGCCCACTCAGTTAGTGTTTGGGGCACTGGGGCAGTGGCTAGGACCAGCCACAGTGCCAAACTGGCAATAGTAAACATGTTGCGGGCCACAGACTCCGATTTTCTGCAGCCGGGTCTATAAAAGTCAGAGATTCCTCCACCAGAACCATCCGATCCATGCGGGAGCAAGGGCCCACAACACCAAACAGAAAAAGGGGGAGACCACACACCCATCAGTGACCGGGCCAGCAGGCCCTAACCCTGCCCCCACAGCCCTAAAAGAGGGGGACAGGGTGGAAGGAGGGAGAACCCGGCAACCCACTGGAAGGCCCATGTGGGAGGAGGGGAATCCAGAGGTCCGATCATCCCAGGAGGTACCTGCGTCCACCCCACAACGTGCCAGGGGGAGAGGGGGACAGTACTAACTGATCCACGCATGCAGGTACCGCTCCAGACAGAACCCCTTGCCACAGAAGTGGGGGGGCTGTTGGCCAGGGGAATGCTGCAACTCGGACCAATCGACTGGTCGTGTGCGACCCTGCGAGGGCATTTAACTCGCTGGCCAGCCCCTGTCCAGTGGGGCTATGTCACGGCCGACCTAGCGCGTAGCTGGTGGTCTGCATGCGCTTGATGGCCAGATTGGGGGGACCACTGGATCTAAATATCCAGCCCTTCGCCCAGCCCGGCAGTTGATTGTAGATCTCTGCAGGAAAAAAACAACAGGAAGAAAAAATCAATAAGGATGCAAAAAATAAAAAATAAAGTGCTAGAACTGACTGCTTACTAGTGGTAAGACTTCACTGTTCTGTGAAAAACTGCTTTCTTTAGAAGCTTTTAAAATAGGTTCTTTGCTCAGTGACAGATTAATTTTTATTCCCCATTGAATTTTTTCACATATAAATACAGCACAACATGCCACATGAATGCAGCAACTTTACTTCACATGAACAATACTTCTGTCCCTTCCATCATCTATAAACACAACTGGGTTGTGCGAAACATTTGGTGTTAACACAGAACAATGAAACCTTGGACTAGTGCTATACACATGTTCCTCACTGGTTTCTCTGTTTATTTACATTTGTGTATTTTTAGACAGAATGAGCTGGAAGTGAACCAAAACACTGTTTACATGTTACATAGATATCTCTTGGTAATATAAATGGACTGATTAAAGCTCATGTTCGCATTGAAGCTGTTAAACAAATACTGTCCATTTATGCCCAACTTTGGTATATGTACAGAAAAGGTCTTTATGGCATTTTCATGCTGCTCACATGTAGGGAATACTGGATACCTCAGATCACCCACTTCATCTAAACTATCTACATAGCAACAGATGGTATACTCAATGAATACCCTAAAACCTGTTGCCTGTTTACCCAGGCCTAGAAGATGCATCATAAACAAAATTATTTTTCTACTTCTGAATCAGGTACAATGTAGAACTTAATCTTTAATGCCCTGTACACACGATCAGATTTTCCGATGAAAATGGTGTGTGGGCCCCATCTGACTTTTTTCCATGGGAAATTCCGATCGTCTGTGTGGAATTCCATCGGAGAAAAATCCACGCATGCTCAGAATCAAGTCGAAGCATGCTCGGAAGCATTGAAGTTAATTTTTCTCGGCTCGTCGTAGTGTTTTGCGTCGCCGCGTTTTGGACGGTCGGAATTTAGTCTGACAGTGTGTATGCAAGACTGATGGAAGTCAGCTTCATCGGAATTCCGACGGAAAACTCCATCGGATTGTATTCCATCGGAAATCCGATCGTGTGTACAGGGCATAAGAGTTAACAACAATATTAATAATAATAAAACACAACCAACAGAGTCCATGAAAACTAGCTCCTCTAATGCTGGCCACACACACACAGCAGTCTTCAGCAGCAATTTAAACTGTTCTCAAAAAAACACACAGCAAATGGTACCAGATGCCTAGAAATGCTGGAATGAAGCAGATAATGCAAAACCTGTATGATTTATAATAGTAATTATGATAAAAGATGCTCATGCATGCCATACATGGTGGGCGTTATTCCTGGTATCAATAACTCTTTCAAGAATATGTATGTTGTGTACTACACATTATTTAAAGATTTGCACTAATAAAACAACCAAAAGGATATAAAAGACAGAATTTAAAGCAATTCTCTAATCCTGAGACAGTAACACTGAGGAACCAGATTTGAATTACCCAGGGAAGATCCATTACGTTTCTGCCTGGCTGATATGGATTACTGCACTTTGCACAACCTCACTGTACTCTGCAATACATTACTGAATATGTTTATATGTTTTAATGTAAACCTTCTATAGCTAAAAAGTCCATAAGTCCTGAATAAAATAAAGATACCTGCATGCACCATTAGTTATCTCCATGAGTGCTGCAGGAGGCCAGAAGCCCATGGTGCAATAATATGTAAATCTTGACTTTTGCAGAGAAAGTGTGATGCCGTGTACACACGATCGAGTTTCATGGCGGTGAAAACACCGCCGTGAAACCCGACGGGAAAAATGAGGACCGGCTTTGTCCCCTACACACGGCCCGTTTTCATGACAGGTTTTCTCTTGGTCGAGAAAACCGGCCGTGTGTAGGCTCCCTAGCAGGGTTTCCCTATGGGAAAACTGCCGCGGAAAAAAATGCCACGATTCGCGACGAGAAAAATTAGAGCATGTTCTAATTTTTCTCGTCATGATTCTTGTAGTTTTTCTCGTCGGGAAAAATGCTGGAAAGCCTACACACGGCCGTTTTTCTCGTCCAAGAGAATTTTTTTTATTTTTCCAGACGAGAAAAGTGATCGTGTGTACGCGGCATTAGATATGCCAACAATGACCATGACTTTCAGGCCGGGTTCACACCTATGCGAATTGGTTGCGGCTTACACCGCATCCAATTCGCATAACATTATAAAATACATTGATTTCAATGAGGCTGGTTCACATATGTGCGATGCATTCGCATTGCGCATTGCCGAAAAAACGTGTGCATTCTCTAGGCATTGCGGTGCGGCTCAGGTGCGAATTCAGGCCCATTGTGTTTTATGGGCACGCATCTGATTCGCACATTTGTTGCGTTCTGAACAGGGATCTCGAGGGGGAACTCCACGCCAAATTTTAAATAAAAAAACGGAATGGGTTCCCCTCCAGAAGCATACCAGGCCCTTGGGTCTAGTATGGACTTTAACGGGAACCCCTACATTGGAAAAAAAATGGTGTGGGGATCCCCCCAAAATCCATAGCAGACCCTTATCCGAGCACGCAGCCCAGCCGGTCAGAAAAGTGGGTGGGGACGAGCGAGCGCCCACCCCCCCCTCCTGAACCATACCAGGCCACATGCCCGTAACATGGGGGGTGGGTGCTTTGGGGCAGGGGGGCGAACTGTGGCCCCCCACCCCAAAGCACCCTGCCCCCATGTTGATGAGGACAGGGCCTCTTCCCGACAACCCTGGCCGTTGGTTGTCGGGGTATGCGGGCGGAGGGCTTATCGGAATCCAGGAGCCCCCTTTAATAAGGGGGCCCCCAGATCCCGGCCCCCCACCCTATGTGAATGAGAATGGGGTACATCGTACTCCTACCCATTCACCTGGTGGAAAAAAAAATGTCAATAAAAACACTACACAGGTTTTTAAAGTAATTTATTAGGCAGCTCCGGGGGGTCTTCTTCCGACTTTGGGGGTCTTCTTCCAACTTCGGGGGTCTTCTTCCAACTTCGGCGGTCCCCGGTGTCGTCTCTGCGCTCTCCAGTTCTCTCTTTCTTCTGCCGGGCCTCCGCTATCTTCTTCCAGCTCTTTTTCTAGCGGGGGCCCGGTCTTCTTCGTCGCCTTCTTCCCTCTTCTCTCCTGGAGATGTTGACTCGTCGCGGTCTCCGGCTGTAATGCCGTGTGCGCGGAGCGCATTCACTTATATAGGCATGGGCGTGGTCACCGGGTGATGCCACCCGGTGACCCTGCCCCCATATGACATGACAGTCCCGGGGAATGATGGGACTGCCAGAGACAGCGACGAGTCAACATCTCCAGGAGAGAAGAGGGAAGAAGGTGACGAAGAAGACCGGGCCCAGGCTATCAAAAGAGCTGGAAGAAGATAGCGGAGGCCCCGGCAGAAGGAAGAGAGAACCGGAGAGCGAGAGAAGAACCGGAGAGTGCGGAGACGACACCGGAGACCCCCGAAGTCGGAAGAGACCCCCGAAATTGGAAGAAGACCCCTGAAGTCGGAAGAAGATCCCGGGCATGAGGGCATGCAGCCTGGTATGGTTCAGGAGGGGGGGCGCTCGCTGCTGGGCTGCGTGCTCAGATAAGGGTCTGCTATCGATTTTGGGGGGACCCCTATGCCGTTTCTTTTCAGCGTAGGGGTTCCTGTTAAAGTCCAAACCAGACCTAAGGGCCTGGTATGCTCCTGGAGGGGAACCCATTTCGTTTTTTTAATTAAAATGTGGCGTGGAGTTCCACCTCATGATAACAGCAGCGAGACTTTCCTCTCCTCTCCCAGGTCGGCAAGTCCGCAGCTAAAAACGCGAAGGAACCGCTGAACGACTGATTGCGAACTTGGCAAGGACTCCGAGCTCAAAAACGCAACGCACAAGTGTGAACCCAGCCTCAAAGTTTAACTGAGGACACAGAGGCTCACAGCCAAAGCCTAATGCCGCGTACACACGATCGTGATTCACGGCGGTGAAAACACCGCCGTGAATCACGGCATGAAAAAAAATGAAAAACGAGGGAACGGCATGTTCCCCCACACACGACCGTTTTTCCCGTCATTTTTTTCTTTGACGAGAAAAACGACCGTCTGTGGGCTCCGCGGCAGTGTCTCCCTATGGGAAAACTGCCGCGGAAAAAAATGATGGAAAAAACGATGAGAAAATTTAGAACATGTTCTAATTTTTCTCGTCGTTTTTCCCAACGAGAAAAACGGCATAAAGCCCACAGACGATCGTTTTTCTCGACGAAAAAAAAAATTTCATTTTTCCCGACGGGAAAAATGATCGTGTGTACGCGGCATAAGAGAGCAACATATACTGGCAGAGCAGAGAATAGGGCTAAGAAAAGCCCTGTCCCCAGACTAAACAAGTATTTAAGCTTTGCATTGCAGGGGTGAATTTTTTGGAGTTGGGATTTTTGTGTCTCAAGAACAATACTTTTGTTCCACATGTGGCTACAGCAAGTTCCTAACAAGTTCCACAGCATGCTCTTAAAAGAGACAGGAAATGGGTAGGTCATAACCACGTGTGAAAAAGGTGTAACAAAATTTCAGCAATGCTGGTTACTTGGCTGTCTGTGGCTTAAATATTTTAAAGCTCAACTCCAGATTCATAAGAAATGTTTTTAAAAAGTCACCTATGCCTAGGTGTAAAAAACAAAACAAAACATAGTTTAGACTGCAATACACATCTCCTCTCCGGTGCTGCTCCCCACTGTAATTATTTTTTGCCCCAAGAGGTCTTCAGTTTAACTTCCAAGTTGAATGAGGCCCAGCATTATCTAAACCAATGTTTCTCACCTCCAGTCCTCAAGTACCCCCAACAGGTCATGTTTTCAGGATTTTCAGGATTTTCCTCAGATGAAACAGCTGTGGTAATCACTAAGCCAATGAAACTGATCAAATCACCTGTGTGTAAGTTGTACTCACCGAGGCCGAGATGCTGAGAGCGGCTCCCCTTGCAGCTGAGCGCACTCCACCTTTGGAGGTGATACAGTAGGTGGAAGGCACAGAGAGGCACGGGTTGCCAGCAGGTTTAGGTGACTTGAGTGGTGACCGCTGGAAGGAAACTTGAGCACTGTGTCGTGGTCAGCTGGGTACCAATCTGGTGTGAGAGGCCAGGCTGGGAATCAAACACAGGAAGCAGGCAGAGTAGAGAAGTCCTTAGGCAAGCCGGGGGTCAAACACAGGAAGCAGGCAGAGTAGAGAAGTCGTTAGGCAAGCCGGGGTGAAACACAGGAAGCAGGCAGAGTAGGTCTGAACAATCCGGGTCACAACAGCTAGTCACAAGATAGCAGGATACTGAAGCAGGAACACACTAAGCTAAAAGACAAACCAGAAATTCCTCTGAGCATTTGCTCAGCTTTTATAGGCAGCCAGGAAGTCATGTGATTTCTCTGACAGCTTCTCACTGTCAACTTTGCTGCCATCTAGTGTTCAAAGTATAATATGTTTCTTATAATATGCTTCTCTGACAGTGCCCCCCCCCCCCCCCGAGCGGCCTCTGGACGCCCAAACTGGACACTAACTCTGGGTGTTCCAAATGAAAAGCTTGGATCAAGCGAGGGGCGTGTATGTTCCTTGAGGGTTCCCAAGAGTCATCTTCCAGGGGATACCCCTTCCATTTTATAAGGTACTGGACTTGTCTACTCCTTTTTCTACAGTCCATTATAGCCTCTACCTCAAACTCGTTATCAAACTCGTTCTTGCCCTCGATTACGACTGCAGGAGGGGGTGACTCTTCTCTTCCTGGAAAAGGACTGGGGACCACTGGCTTCAGCAAGGATGAGTGAAAAACTGGGTGTATCTTGTAAGAGCTAGGTAGGGCTAACTCGAAAGCCACGGGATTCACTGCTCTTCTAACCTTGAAAGGGCCGATGAATTTCGGGCCCAATTTCCGTGACTTTGTCTCCAACATTGAAGGCAGGATTGCTCCTCCCTCTGTCATAGTACTTTTTGTAACTGTCCTGGGCCTTCTGCATAGCTTCCTGGATCAATTGAAAAAGCTTATTCGGTCTTGTACTGCGGGGACTGAGACTTTCGGGGGTAGAGTCAGGCAAAAAAGAAGGGTGAAACACATAATTGGACCAGAAATGGGTTTGATTCGTGGCTGTATGTATGGAGTTATTGTAGGCAAACTCCGCACATGGAAGAAGAGAGGACCAGTCATCCTGGACAAGAACAGAAACAGCGGAGGTACTGTTATAAGGTTTGGTTTGTCCTCTCTGTTTGGCCATTACATTGAGGAGGGTATGCAGAGGAAAGTGAAACTTTGATTTCCAGGGATTTGCAGAGATCCTTCCAGAATTTGGAGGTGAATTGAACTCCCCTGTCTGACACGATATTGTTTGGCACCCCGTGAAGCCTCACCACTTCTTTAATAAGGATGTTTGCTGTATCCAGGGCAAAGGGCGTGCCAACCATGGGCAAAAAGTGTGCCATCTTTGAAAAGCGGTCTGCTACCACAAAAATAGTAGTAAACCCTTCTGAGGGGGGTAAATCAATGATAAAGTCCATAGAGACTTCCTTCCAAGGTTGTTCTGGGACGGGTAAAGGTTTTAGCAGACCCCAAGATCTGGAGTTGGACCCCTTCTTGCGTTGGCAGGAGATGCAAGAATAGACATAATTTTTACAGTCTCGTCTCCAACCAGGCCACCAAAAGGAACGCTGTACCAGTTCGGAAGTCTTTTGTACTCCAAAATGTCCTGCCAGCTTGTGATCATGAAATGTCTTTAAGACCAAGAGTCTTACTTGTTGTGGGACAAATATTTTGTCCTGAGCCCATAGTAGGCCATCCCGTTCCTCCAGGGAAGGTACCTCAGGTTCCGAACACTGGCTGGAAGCCTGCTTGATGGCAGTCGTTAGGTCAGACTGGGTGAGAAGAAGAAAATTTTGAGGAGACAGGATGGTACTGGGTTCCGTAATCTGAGGGGTCTCTGGAAACATCCGGGAGAGTGCGTCCGCTTTCCCGTTCTTGGAGCCAGGACGGTACGAGATGTGAAAGTTGAACCTGGAGAAAAATAATGTCCACCGAGCTTCTCTGGGTCTAAGGCGTTTCGCTGTTCTAAGGTACTCCAGGTTCTTATGATCCGTGAAAATCATAATAGGATGGGACGCACCCTCCAACAGATATCTCCATTCCTCCAGGGTGGACTTAATAGCTAGCAATTCCCGGTCATCTACATCGTAGTTCCTTTCAGGCCGGCTTAATTTCCTTGGATGCAAAGGCCACAGAATGAAGAAGGGCCTTGTGTCCTTGTTTTTGGGACAAGATAGCCCCTGTAGCTGTCTCTGAGGCATCTACCTCTAACACATAGGCTATGGCTGGGTCAGGATGCTGCAGAATTGGAGCAGAGGTGAATAGACCTTTCAGTTTATTAAAAGCCTCTTGAGCTTCCTGGGTCCACTGGAATCAGTTCTGGCGAAGGGTAAGCTGAATAATGGGTGAAATAATTGATGAAAACCCCTTTATAAACCTGCGATAAAAATTGGGGAAGCCTACGAATCGCTGGACTCCTTTTTTATCCATGGGGGCTGGCCATTTTTGGATCGCTTTAACTTTTTGAGGATCCATTGCGACCCCTTTTGTGGAGATAATAAACCCGAGGAACTGGATAATAGTTTTTTCAAACTCACATTTCTCTGATTTAAGATAAAGTCTGTGTTTTCTAAGAATGGTGAGTACTGTTTTCACATGGGTTTGGTGTAGCTCAATTGTGGTGGAGAAAATAAGGATGTCGTCCAGGTAAACAATTATGAAGTTGTCAAGGTGTTCACAGAAGATATCGTTCATCAGGTGTTGAAAAGTGGCAGGGGCGTGGCATAGCCCGAAAGGCATTACTAGATATTCAAAGTGTCCAAACCTAGACCTGAAAGCGGTTTTCCATTCATCCCCTGCTCAGATCCGGATGAGGTTGTAAGCACCTCGGAGATCTAACTTGGTAAAGATTCGGGCGGTTCTAAACCGTTAACAGTTCTGGAATGAGCGGGAGTGGATATCGATTCTTAATGGTAATTTTATTGAGTTCCCTGTAGTCCACACAGGGTCTTAAGGTGCCATCTTTCTTTTCAACAAAGAAGATACCAGCTCCAGCCGGAGAAGAGGATCGGCGGATGAAGCCTTTTTCAAGATTTTCATCAATGTAAGACCGAAGGGCTTCCAACTCAGTTTCGGATAACGGGAATATCCGGCCAAAAGGGATTTCGTAAGACCGATGTGGCAGCAATTTATCAGCTTTTCTTTTGTCAAAGATGTCCATGAATTTATGGTAAACTGAGGAAACGTGCTGGAGATTATCCGGTACAGGCTGTAAGGCCAGGCAGGAGGCTGAGTTGTCGGAGACTGGGACAAAACAGTGTTGAGAGCAGCAGACAGAAAGAAAGGTGTCTACTTTCCAAAATGGGGTCATTTGGGGGGGTTTTGTGCTATCTGGGCATTCCATGGCCTCCGAAACTGTGATAGGCAGTGAGAAGTGAAATCAAAAATTTACACCCTTAGAAAGCCTGAAGGCGGTGCTTGGTTTTTGGGGTCCCGTACGTGGCTAGGCTCCCAAAAAGTCTCACACATGTGGTATCCCCGTACTCAGGAGAAGCAACAGAATGTATTTTGGGGTGTAATTCCATATATGCCCATGGCATGTTTGAGCAATATATCATTTAGTGACAACTTTGTGCAAAAAATAAATAAATAATTTTTTCGTTTTTCCGCAACTTGTGTCAACATATAAAATATTCCATGGACTCGACATGCCTCTCAGTATGTAGCTTGGGGTGTCTACTTTCCAAAATGGGGTCATTTGGGGGGGTTTTGAACTGTTCTGGCATTTTATACACAACATTAGGAAGCTTACATCCACTCTTCTAACCACTTGAAGACAAAGCCCTTTTTGACACTTTTTGTTTACATGAAAACATTTTTTTTTGCAAGAAAATTATGTTGAACCCCCAAACATTATATATATTTTTAAAGCAAAGGCCCTACAGATTAAAATGGTGGGTGTTGCATTTTTTTTTCTACACAGTATTTGCGCAGCGATTTTTCAAACGCATTTTTTGGGTTAAAAAATACACTTTTTTTAATTTTAATGCACTAAAACACACTATATTGCCCAAATGTTTGATGAAATAAAAAAGATGATCTTAGGCCGAGTACATAGATACCAAACACGACATGCTTTAAAATTTCGCACAAACGAGCATTGGCGACAAACTACATACATTTTTAAAAGCCTTTAAAAGCCTTTACAGGTTACCCCAGTAGATTTACAGAGGAGGTCTACTACTAAAATGATTGCCCTCGATCTGACCTTCGCGGTGATACCTCACATGCATGGTGCAATTGCTGTTTACATATGACGCCAGACCGACGCTTGCGTTCGCCATTGGGCAAGAGCAGGGCAGGACAGGGGTGCTTTTTTTTTTTTCTTTTTTTTTTATTATTAATTTTGCTTTTTTCTTTTATTTTTAAATTGTTCCTTCCAAGTATTTTTTTTTTAATCATTTTTATTGTAATCTCAGGGAATGTAAATATCCCCTATGATAGCAATAGGTAGTGACAGGTACTCTTTTTTTGAAAAAACTGGGGTCTTCTAGACCCTAGATTTTTCCTCTGCCCTCAAAGCATCTGACCACACCAAGATCGGTGTGATAAAATGCTTTCCCAATTTCCCAATGGCGCTTTTTATATCCGGGGGGGCATTCCCTCCCACTGCTTGTAAAAGCAGTCCAGAGGCTAATTAGCCGCTAGGATTGCTTTTACATGAAAGCCGTCTGCAGGCTGAAAAGAATGATACCAAGATGATACCTAAACCCGCAGGCATCATTCTGGTATAAACATTCAAAGTCCAGCAACATACCAGTACGTTGCTGGTCCTTGTTGGACATGTATTGTAATCTTTTTTTTTCATGCAGCCAGTTGGCTGAACGAAAAAAGAGATTGATCGGTGGGTATGCCCACCATTAGAATACCGCTCTTCATCCACCCACTTCCAATGATGGGCATACACGCACCATTTATATATGCCGAAGCATGGGGGCATCCTCCCGCAAAAAAGTTATGCCGCACACACATGGTCGGACTTTTCCACGGGCAAGCCTCCGTCGGAATTTCGACCGTATGTACGCGGCATTAGGAGCAAAATCGCTCCTCCGCCCCTGCTGCCCCAATGCTTCGGCATATTTGCTTTTTTTTTTTTAACTGTGGTGGTGAAATCACCTCCTACAGCACTGGAGTCGCAGGGATCAGGCCTGTCTCTGCGAACGCTGCAGTTATGTGTGTTTTTGTTTTGTAAGTGACAGTGATCGATCGATACTGCACTTGGGTGGCCTGGGCTGGACATAGGGGCAAAACGCAGGTGCCAGCAGGTATCTGGGCTGATCCCGCTAACACTGCGTTTTTGGGAACCCTAAACTGCTGGGGACGCTAGTATAGATCTGATCAGATCAGATATTGATCTGTTCAGATACTATACCACTAAGGGGGGTGTATGCTTCACGCGTGGGTATTAGCGTTACTGGCACTAACCTGACGCTGCCTGGGGTGTGACGCAGACCCTCTCTGACGCTAAAACCTAATTGATATCACCCGCCGGGCGATCAGGGGGTTAAAACTTTATTGGGTTATATACACGGCGGGTGCCCTGACACTATAAAAAGCAAACTAACTAACCAGCGTCACCCGTAACACTTATATGGTGATCACTGGTGAAAGGGTTAACTAGGGGCAATCAGGGGGTTAAAACCTTTATTAGATAATATATGGGGGTACCTGACGCTATAAAAACCTGCGGCGAACCTAAAAAAAATTACCAGCTACCGATCTGCATCACCGACACTAAGACAGCGTTTAGAAAAACGATCGCTTAGCGACAGTGGTGATGGGGGTGAAAGGGTTACCTGGGGGGCGATCAAGGGGGTTAAACCTTTATTAGATAATATATTGGGGTACCTGACGCTATAAAAACATGCGGCGAACCTAAAAAAAATTACTGGCTACCAATCTGCATCACTGACACTAAGACAGCGTTTAGAAAAACGATCGCTTAGTGACAGTGGTGATAGGGGGTGAAAGGGTTACCTGGGGGGCGATCAAGGGGGTTAAACCTTTATTAGATAATATATTGGGGTACCTGACGCTATAAAAACCTGCGGCGAACCTAAAAAAAATTACTGGCTACCGAATTACCAGCTACTAGGGCTGGGAAAAAAATCGATTTTAATCTTGAATCGAGTTTTGAGCTCAAATCGATTCAGTTTTGAAGAAAATCGATTTTTTTAGATTTTTTTTTTTTGGAAAAAAAAAAAAAATTTTTTTTTCCCTTCAAAGTTTCCGTAGCAGGACTGCAGGGGGCGTATCCGGAATGGCACTGGGCAGCGTTACCCCAATTACATCTACTCACTGCAGCCGCCGTCTGCCTACCTGATCAGCGTGTCATGCAGACAGACGGCGGCCATTGCAGTGTTCAAAAGCCGCGCCTCCCGAGTCCTCGTCGTCTGTGATAGGCGGAACACTCAATTTCACAGCAGGCAGTATTCAGCCTATCACGGACATCCTCTCATCCTCGTCTGTGTTATGAGGATGACCATGATAGGCGGAACACTGAATGCTGAGAAATTGAGTGTTCCGCCTATCACAGACGAGGAGGAGGCGCGGCTTTTGAATACTGGAATGGCCACCGGTGTAGCAGTAAAATCCGTATACCATGAAAATCTGCATCAGGTACGGGCACAGTGATTGAAGCATGGGCACAGTGAGACACGGGCACAGTGAGACGAGGGTACAGTGAGGCACGGGCACAGTTCAATTCAACTAAGAGTAACCTCAGGGTTTTTTGTTGTTTTATTAGCTAAATCCAAATACAGTATTAATAATTTGGATGTTTAACAATCTTTGTTGCACACTGCAAAAAACAACAAAAGGTCACAAGCGCTAAATTGGTGGATAAAGAAAAAAATATAATGGATGATAATAATAATAATAATAATAAGAAAAAAATCCCAAATATTTTGGGAAGTACAAAGTATCCAAAAGGGGGAAAAAAACAGGATCCAGCGCAGCAAGAAAAAATCCATACCCAGAAGTACAAAATACACAACATGCACACAATATAATCCAGCGCTCATGGAACATACATTATTAACTATTGAAAACTCTTGAAGAATTGATAAAAAAGCTTAGTCCATTTATCACAATAAAGAGAGGGATCCAATCCCAAATGTGCAGAGGGCAAATGAATCTTAACTCTCCAGTTGCCAGTGGTGACAAACTTGTTAAACTTGCAGTGACATCCGTGGAGCAAGGAGGGGTTAAAAAAGTCAAAACAAAGCCTGTGGCATGATCTCCGTGTGAGCACAGTACCTTGAATGATGGACAACAGGCAGACCAGCGTATGGAGGGCCCTCCAACCCAAAAGGATGCAGAGCCAGGATCGCAGCAAGGCTGGGACAGAAGGAATCACACACAGAGTTTCAAGAGTTTTCAATAGTTAATAATGTATGTTCCATGAGCGCTGGAATATATTGTGTGTTTGTTGCACACTGACTTTGCAGTTAGAGAAAGGGTTTGCCTTTGCAATTTTGTTTGTTGATGCACTTTAATTAATATAATAAAAAAAAAAAATCGAATCGTAAATCGAGTTTTTTATAAAAAAATCGCAGATTTTTTTTTGGGGGAAAATCGCCCAGCCCTACCAGCTACCGATCTGCATCACCGACACTAAGACAGCGTTTAGAAAAACGATCGCTTAGCAACAGTGGTGATGGGGGTGAAAGGGTTACCTGGGGGGCGATCAAGGGGGTTAAACCTTTATTAGATAATATATTGGGGTACCTGACGCTATAAAAACATGCAGCGAACCTAAAAAAAATTACTGGCTACCGATCTGCATCACCGACACTAAGACAGCGTTTAGAAAAACGATCGCTTAGTGACAGTGGTGATAGGGGGTGAAAGGGTTACCTGGGGGGCGATCAAGGGGGTTAAACCTTTATTAGATAATATATTGGGGTACCTGACGCTATAAAAACATGCGGCAAACCTAAAAAAAATTACTGGCTGCCGATCGGCATCACTGACGCTAAGACAGCGATCAGAAAAATGATCGCTTAGCGACAGTGGTGATAGGCGGTGAAAGGGTTATCTGGGGGGTGATCAGGGGGTTAAACCTTTATTAGGGGGGGTTAGGGGGCTACACTGGACCTAAGACTAAACTTTGGTGACACTTTTACAGTCACAAATGTCACTGATTGCAGTGATCACTAAATAAATGGTCACTGCAATCTGTGACTGGGGGCTGGGGGGGTGATCTGGGGGGTGATCTGGGGTGTCTGGGGGGGCCTGGGGGGGCGATTTATGTCCCTATGTGTCCTGGTGTCAGTGTAGTGTTGTGTGCACTGACCTGATGTCTTCTCTTGTACGGCGCTCGGTATATGTGAGCGCCGCACCAGAGATGACATCACTTCCTCCTGCTCCCTCTGTCTGACACAGACAGAGGGGGCATTTCCATTCGCCGGGAGCGATCGCGAGGGGGTGGCCAGAAACGAATGGCTGCCCCCTCATCCCGGAACGCTCCCGGACACTTAGCCACCGCTCACTGTATAGGAGGGGGGTCCGATTGGACCCCCCAACTATACAAAGGCAATCACGTACACTCTACGTGATTGTGCCTGTCGGTGCCATTCTGCCGACGTATATATACAGTGAGCGGTCGTTAAGTGGTTAAAGTGGTTGTTAAGGCACAAGGTTTTTTATCTTAATGCATTCTATGCATTAAGATAAAAAAAACTTCCATGTGCATCAGCCCCCCTTTTACTTGCCTAAGCCATATCTCGATTCAGCGATGTTGTATGAGACTCTCCCTCCTGATTGGCTGAGACACACAACGAGCGTCATTGGGAGCAGGCCCGGACTGGCCATAGGGCATACCGGGCAAATGCCCTCGGTCCGCCGGACTTCATGTCACGTTTTCCCCATCATCTCCAATGTCTCCGGAGGCAGCCGGAGTTGGTGGGCGGAGCTGGGGGTGTGGCTGCCCCTCCACTCCTCCCACAGACTCGTTCACTCTGGCTCAGTGGCGGTGTGTCCATAGTGGGCGCAGGAGCGCCGCCCCTTCTCGCTCCTGCGCCCGTCACTCACAACAATACATAGGTTCATGCATTGCATGAACCTATGAATTGTCGCCGCCGCTGCCGCCCACTATTCAGATGGCCGGCCCCCTGTTGAGCGCCGGCCATCTGAATAACAGCGGCTGGTTGGTGTTTGGAAGTGTCTATCAAAGCCAGCGGCTCTGATAGGCTTCCCGATTACAGCCTGAGGGCTGTAATCGTCTTCCAAATAGCTAACCAGAGGACGCACAGGGGGTGCGTTCCCTGGTTAACACTGACAGGCGTTTCAGCCAATCAGGTTCACCGGGTCTGGTTACCGGTAACCTGATTGGCTGAAGCGACATCGAGGGCGGGAGAAGACATCGAGGACGGAAGAAGGATGGCGCTGACCCGAGGAAGGTAAGTGCAGGGCTGGGGGGGACAAACTGGCTGTATTTGGGGGGAAACTGGCTGTATATGGGGACAAACTGGCTGTATATGGGGACAAACTGGCTGCATTTGGGGACAAACTGGCTGCATTTGGGGACAAACTGGCTGCATTTGGGGACAAACTGGCTGTATATGGGGACAAGCTGGCTGCATTTGGGGACAAACTGGCTGCATTTGGGGACAAACTGGCTGCATTTGGGGACAAACTGGCTGCATTTGGGGACAAACTGGCTGCATATGGGGACAAACTGGCTGCATATGGGGACAAACTGGCTGCATATGGGGACAAACTGGCTGTATATGGGGACAAACTGGCTGTATATGGGGACAAACTGGCTGTATATGGGGACAAACTGGCTGCATTTGGAGACAAACTGGCTGCATTTGGAGACAAACTGGCTGCATTTGGGGACAAACTGGCTGCATTTGGGGACAAACTGGCTGCATTTGGGGACAAACTGGCTGCATTTGGGGAAAAACTGGCTGCATTTGGGGAAAAACTGGCTGTATATGGGGACAAACTGGCTGCATTTGGGGACAAACTGGCTGCATTTGGGGACAAACTGGCTATATATGGGGACAAACTGGCTGTATATGGGGACAAACTGGCTGCATTTGTGGACAAACTGGCTGTATATGGGGACAAACTGGCTGTATATGGGGACAAACTGGCTGCATTTGGGGACAAACTGGCTGCATTTGGGGACAAACTGGCTGCATTTGGGGACAAACTGGCTGCATATGGGGACAAACTGGTGGCGTTTGGACCCAGTGGCGGCAATTGATGTTTTTTTTTTTTCAGTTTGTTTGCGCCCCCCTCAAAAAATTTTGAGCACCAGCCGCCACTGCTCTGGCTGATCCCACAGCTGAAGGAGAAAGAAATGAGGACACAGCAGCCAGAGTGTCTTCATCTCCAGGCATGCTGTAAGTTACTGCACTGCTGCACATGTCACTACATAGATTCCTAACCTGGCACCATACCACCCCAGCCTGCCCTATGCCACCGCACCCTGCCCTATGCTTGCCACCGCACCCTGCCTTTTGCCACCGCACCCTACCCTATGCCACTGCAACCTGCCCTATGCCACCCCAGCCTGCCCTATGCCACCGCAACCTGCCCTATGCCACCGCAACCTGCCCCATGCCACCGCAAACTACTCTATACCACCCCAACCTGCCCTATGCCACTGCAAACTGCTCTATACCACCCCAACCTGCCCTATGCCACCACAACCTGCCCTATACCACCGCAAACTGCCCTATACCACCCCAGCCTGCCCTATGCCACCGCAACCTGCCCTATGCCACCGCAAACTGCTCTATACCACCCCAATCTGCCCTATGCCACCGCAAACTGCTCTATAACACCCCAACCTGCCCTATGCCACCCAACCTGCCATATACCACCGCAAACTGCCCTATACCACCCAAACATGCTCTAGACCACCCAAGCCTGCCCTATACAACCCCAACCTGCCTATGCCACCCCAGCCTGCCCTATATCACCGCAACCTGCCCTATATTACCCCAACCTGCCCTATATCGCCCCAACCGGCCCAATACCACCCTATACTTTAATTTACAGGGGTCATTTGGGGATGCGCCTCATGACCGTGCGCTGCCTGCAGGGCGCTGGGCAGGATAGACAGGAGGGGGGTGACACCATGTTTTGCCGCACCAGGTGACACCAACCCTAGTTACGCCACTGCCCCAGTGCACTCCCAGCTGCGAGTCGGAGCCGCACTCGAGTGACAGTGACACCCGTCGGCACATCAGGGGGCCGGGACCCGCAACAATCCCCTTCTCTCTGGCAAGGTGGCCGCGGCACTGACTCGGCTGTCTCACACAGCAGAGCAGAGTGAAGCCGCCTCCCCCTCCTCCTTTATGTCCACACAGGGGGAGGGGACCCAACATGCAGTCCCGTGCTGATCTGAGGTACATTATAGGTCTGAAGGGGGTCTATATTGTAGGGGGGGTTTCTGTATTGTAGGGGTGGTCTGAAATGTAGGGGGGGTTCTGTATTGTAGGGAAGTCTCTAATGTAGGGGGGGTTCTGTATTGTAGGGGGGTTCTGTATTGTAGGGGGGTCTGTATTGTAGGGGGGTCTGTACTGTAGGGAGGGGGTCTGTACTGTAGGGGGGGTCTGTAATGTAGGGGGGTCTGTATTGTGGAGGGGGGTCTGTATTGTAGAGGGGGGTCTGTACTGTAGGGGGGTCTGTACTGTAGGGAGGGGGTCTGTACTGTAGGGAGGGGGTCTGCACTGTAGGGAGGTCTGTGTAACATGCAGGGGGTCCAGAACTGTTAGAAGGTGTCTGTTTAACAAACTGTGGGGGGCTGTGTCATGTAAAGGGGTCCAGAGGGGCAGTGCTATGTAATGTAAAGGGGTCCAGAGGTGCTGGGTGCTGTGTAATGTAAAGGGGTCCAGAGCTGCAGGGTGCTGTGTAATATAAAGGGGCCCAGAGGTGCAGAGTGCTGTGTAATGTAAAAAGGTCCAGAGGTGCGGTGCTATGTAATGTAAAGGGGTCCAGGGTGCTGTGTAATGTAAAGAGGTCCAGAGGTACAAGGTTCTGGAACCCCACATCCCATCATTAACCGTCGCCGCGAAGCGCCGCCGCCGCGCCCCCCCCCCCCCCCGGCTGCTCAGTCTAAAATGCCCGGGCCTATTTTTTGTCCCAGTCCGGGCCTGATTGGGAGGGGCCAGGAAAGCCGAGGAGGGACCTGAGAAAAGGAGGATCTGGGCAGCTCTGTGAGAAACCAGACAGAGTAGGTAAGTATAATATGTTTGTTATTTTTACATAAAAAAAAAAAACCGACTTTAGTATCAGTTTAAGGTTTCTACAATAGAATGGATAAGCAAAAACCTGTCCCGTTTAGAGTACTAAGAGCCAAATGCCACTCCAGGCCAGAATGGAGGAAGGTTAAGATGCCAGGAACAGAATATTCCCAGGGGGCTGATATAACTGTTTTATCACCAGCCAAATGTATGCCTTCTAGATGTGATGGTAGATACCATGAGAGGTGTTTTTTTCTTGCCATGAGTAAGGTGGGAACGATACAGTCACAAATACCCCCTTTTTTAGAACCTGGGTTTCAAAAGCCGTGCTGTTAAAGACAGCGACTGAGAAGCAGGATGCAACAGGGAGCCCTGTGACAGGGGTCTGGCCTGTTTAGAAGAAGCCAAGGTTTGTCCACCAGGAGTCTGTGTATGCCTATGTATCAAGCTATCCTGGACAAATTTGGGATGATGAGAATCACCAAAATCCAATCTTCCACAAAGCCTCAGCCAATGGCAGAGAGCGCTGATCGGAGTGTTCTGGCGGGGGAGATCGCAGGGGAGATCGCTGAAGTAACCTTGCATGGTTTGTACAGGGGCTCTGATCGGAGCTGACAATCGGAACTCCTGATCTCCATACTTATGAGCTAGGGACCCACAATATCCCATTAATTAAGCACAAATAACATGAGAGGCAACTATATTTTTCAATGGATTGGTCAGAAACGGTGGGATACTGTACATAGTTTTCCTTTAAACTATAATTCGCTATGATTAACTATGTATTTATCTAGAGGGAGAATGTTCTACTGTCCAACTGGAAATAGATTTAATACTGTATCCGATTAATTTTTCCATTCACAATGTGATATATTAAGTAATAGTGTATTAACCTTTACAAGATTACAATATAATTCAAACGGAGCAATATGCTACTAGCATTACAAAATCAAAAATAAAGCTTTGGCCTACCTTTTCCTCAAACCATTTACTATAAAACATATATAGAGTGACAAAAACATATGAACAAAGATTAAATTCCACTACTAAGATGTTAGAAGGATTTATGTACCATTTTATTTCCCAAAAAATTTCCCTGCAGTTCGTAAGAATTATGGTTTTCAAATAGATGGCGTTCTAATGGAAAGTTCTACAAAGCTGGGAAACTCATTCATTTCTACAATATATAAAATCCTCATAAGTCACCTAGTTCAGGAGACCTGACAAAATGCACTTCAACATCCAAAAAAAAGGGATTGCCAATTATAAAATAATCAACTGGGTTTAAGTACATGAGTGTAGGTTTAGTTTGTACTTTTCTATCTATCAAAATGACTCGACTCGACTTACAGTATTTTAAATACATATTTTATAGATATATCTGATTCTAGTGTAAAGATATATTGCTACATGCACATAACTTTCAGGTTCATTAGGCTGCCTAAAGAGGACCTGTCCCTTATTTATCAGCTTGACATAGGTTACTAAAAAGGTCTAATAAACTTTAGTATGGCTAATTTCTCTTTCAGATTCTTCTCACTCCTCAATAGGGATAAGCTTCGTGTTCGAGTCGAACCCATGTTCGACTCGAACATCGGCTGTTCGGCGAATTGCGAACATTATGGGCCGTTCGCGCCAAATTCGAGTGGCGCGTCACAGCCCATAATTCACTGTGTGCAATGCAGTGCATTGCTGGCTGAAGATTGGCCAAGCATGCACTATGACCCGCATGCTTTGGCCAATCACAGCGCGCAAAAAACGGAGAGCCATAATTGCCCAAAGCCAGGGTGGCTTTGGCCAATTTTGTCTCAGGGGTTTTAGTACACGCCCCACCCTATATAGGGCCGCCTCCGTGGCGGCCTTGTGTAGTGTGTTGGCGTTGGTTAAAGTAAAGAGAGAGAGAGAGACAGTGTCATTTATATTGAGTTAGATAGAGCAGGCAGGCGAGTCAGTTAGCTGCAGTTACAGTGTGTAGAGGATATATATGCATCCTAGGTGTTGTATATATATTTATACACTGTATTCAGTTTAGCTAGATCCATTTCTGTTATTCTCTAATCTCTATAATGTGACAGGCAGGCAGGTGATTGTGCTAGCTGCAGTCAGTGTTTCACTTATTGTACTGTGTGCTTTGCATAACGTTCACCTAAAGCGTACCTGAATACAGTTAGTGGTGTTCTCATAATAAAACCACAGGCAGGGAGCTGCATTAATTTCATGTAGTGTACTTCTGTCCTTTGCACAGCGTTCACTTAAAGGAACCTGAATACAATTTGTGGTGTTCTCATAATAAAACCACAGGCAGAGAGCTGCAAGTATTTTCAGTTAGTGTACTGTGTCCTCTGCACAGTGTTTACCTAAAACTAACTGAAGACAGATGCTGCTTTTCTCATACTAATACCACAGCAGGCAGTTGATTCTGATATCTGCATTATCAGTACATATACAGTCCCTGACAAAAGTCTTGTCGCTTGTGTACAAATTGACCTGAAGTGCTGCTAAAATATATTTCTAATCAAGATTTTGTTACAAGAAATGGGTCATTTTAATCCCAACAGCTTTTGTAATAATGTTTCAGTGCAAAACGAAACTGACAAAAAGTATTCTAATATTCACAGCTTGGTAAAGCCCATTGAGTCAATTTTTGCCAAGACATAAGTGTTGTCGCCTTGTTATATGAGCTTCACCTGTGACTAATAATGGATCAATTAGGTCTCAGGTGTGTATAAAAAGAACACCAGTACAATAGACCTTCTCAACTGCAACTAGACCTCTGCAAACATGCCTAAGATTCACCCGGAGACTAAAGTGTTGATTATCAAGAGGCTGAAGACCAGATCCACTGCGGATGTGGCAGACACCTTCAATGTGACTCAGCGTCAAGTTCAGAGGATAAAAAAAAGATTTGAAGAGACTGGAGACGTTTTGCACAAGGCCAGGTCAGGCCGACCCCGCAAGACAACTGCTCGAGAGGACCATTTGTTGGCTCAAAAATCCAAGGCCAGCCCATTTTCCACTGCAGCAGAGCTGCACGAGACCTGGTCACCTGAAGTCCCTGTGTCAACCAGAACAGTTTGTCGGATTCTGTCTCGAAATGGCCTCCATGGTCGAATCAGTGCCCATAAGCCAGCACTAAACAAAAGACAATTGAAAAACCGTGTGGCATTTGCCAAGGGCCACAGCCTGCTAAAAGGATGGACTCTGGAAAAGTGTCAGAAGGTGGATTTTTCAGATGAATCTTCTGTTGAATTACACCACAGTCGCCGCAAATATTGCAGGAGACCAACTGGAACCCGCATGGAGCCGAGATTTACCCAGAAAACAGTGAAGTTTGGTGGAGGCAAAATCATGGTCTGGGGTTACATCCAGTATGGGGGTGTGCGAGGGATCTGCAGGGTGGAAGGCAACATCAATAGTCTAAAATACCAAGAAATCTTAGCTACCTCTTATATTCCCAACCATAAAAAAGGCCAAATTTTGCAGCAGGATGGTGCTCCATCGCATACTTCCATCTCCACATCAAAGTTCCTTAAGGCAAAGAAGATCAAGATGCTCCAGGATTGGCCAGCCCAGTCACCAGACATGAACATCATTGAGCATATGTGGTGTAGGATGAAAGATGAAGCATGAAAGACGAAACCAAAGAATATTGATGAACTCTGGGAGGCATGCAAGACTGTTTTCTTTGCTTTTCCTGATGACTTCATCAATAAATTGTATGAATCCTTGCCAAACCGCATGGATGCTGTCCTTCAAGCTCATGGAAGTCATACAAGATATTAAATTTGGATCTCACAGCACCACTACTTAATTTGCTGACATATTTTTGGATTTTTAGTAAAGTTGTTCAATTTCTGTATAGGCGACAAAACTTTTGTCTTGCCAAAATTTGACCTGTCTGTCTTGATTAAATGATAAATCTTTTTTCAGTGAAACTAATTTATTTCAGTGCATAAAACATCATTTGGGAGGGATTTAGCTTTTCATATGAGCTATTTCTAACACCAATTGATTAATTAAAAGTCAGGTTAATAGCAGGAGTTTCTACAAAATAGAGAAGCGACAAGACTTTTGTCAGGGACTGTATATATATATTGTGAGGGGGTTAGCTCGGCAGCGGGTGTGTGTGACCCCCGGGATGGGCTCCCCAGACAAAAACAGGCCCAGCAAACGGAGGTTGTGGTTTTCAAAATCAAAAAGGTGCAGTTTATTTTCTATTTACAGTGACAAAACACAGCAAAGCAAAAGAAACATAAATAAAATAAATCCTGGTCAACTTGACCTCTGACTAAACATACAGGTTTCCTAACTAACAACTGGGATCAGCCTAGTGCTGTCCTAGTCCCTAAGTCCCTGGTTTTAAATGTCCAAGCAAATAGCCACACAGGCTTTGTCTCACCGCACAGGGGTTCACTCTCCCTAGACAGTCCACACAGGTCTGGTTCCAGGCATGAGCTAACACCTAATGAATCTGGGAGTTCTTATAGAGGCCTAAATGAGCTGACAAGCTTCAGCTGGCCTCATCAACTCCCTGTCTGTACGACGCCCCACACTCTCCCTAGAGGTATGAGTCATCCATGAGCCCACTAGCCTTATACAACTCTCCACCTAGTTGTATAAGTCGGCGTAAAGCCTGAATCTGGGCGAAATATATCTACCCCCCTGGATGCAACCAGGTGACTTTACCTTCCTGCTGTCACATACCCCCCCTCTTGTTTTAACCTCGGGGTTGGAACACCAGCAATCAGGCATTCATGTACTCGAGACAAAGCATCCACATTCCCCATTTGAACGCCAGGGCGATGCTTTACTGTGAAGTTGAATTCCTGGAGGGCCAGGAACCACCTATTCACTCTTCTATTTGTTTCCTTGTTTTGAGCCATCCACTTTAACGGAGCGTGATCCGTAACCATGTCAAAGTGCCTACCTAGCAGGTAGTACCGAAGGGAATCTAGAGCCCACTTCACCGCTAAACACTCCTTTTCAACGGTGGCGTAATTTACCTCATGGGACTTCAACTTCCTGCTGAGGTAAATGACTGGGTGCTCTTCCCCGTTCCAGACCTGGGACAATACTGCTCCTAACCCCACATCTGACGCATCACTTTGTACGACAAAGTCTTTAGAGAAGTCGGGTGAGTACAACACTGGCTGGCTACATAAGGCTTGTTTCAAGAATTGGAATGCTGCCTCAGCCTCGGGGGTCCATTTAATCATGACCGACCCTTTCCCCTTCGTCAGGTTGGTTAGGGGCACAGCCTTAGAAGCAAAGTGGGGAATGAATCGCCGATAATACCCAGCGATTCCCAGAAAGGCTCGTACCTGCTTCTTGCTGTTGGGACGTGGCCAACTCTGGATGGCCTCGACTTTGTTGAGTTGGGGTTTTATTACTCCCCTCCCAATGGTGTACCCAAGATATTTGGCCTCCTCCTGCCCAATGGTACACTTCTTGGGGTTAGCCGTAAACCCCGCTTCCCGAACAGAGTCCAGGACTGCTTGCACTTTTGGCAGATGTGAGGCCCAATCTGTGCTATGGACAATTACGTCATCCAGGTAAGCCGCAGCATACTTCCGATGGGGCCTCAGCATCTGGTCCATTTTCCGCTGGAATGTGGCCGGCGCATTCTGTAACCCGAACGGCATTCTTTTATATTGGAACGCCCCGTCTGGGGTTACAAATGCGGTTTTCTCTTTGGCCGACTTGGCCAGGGGGATTTGCCAATACCCTTTTGTGAGGTCAAGAGTCGTCATGTATCGGGCTGTTCCCAGCCGGTCGATCAACTCATCTATACGTGGCATGGGGTAGGTGTCAAATTTTGTAACTTTGTTCAACTGACGAAAATCGTTACAAAATCGCCAGCTCCCATCCGGTTTAGGCACCAACACAATGGGACTAGACCAATCACTTTGGGACTCCTCTATCACCCCTAAGTTCAGCATTTTCTGTACTTCCTCCCGTATTGCCTCCCGTCGGGCCTCTGGGATCCGATAGGGTTTTAACTTCACCCTTTCACCGGGCGGGGTAATGATGTCATGCTCTACC
Organism: Rana muscosa; assembly: GCA_029206835.1. Lineage (NCBI taxonomy): Eukaryota > Metazoa > Chordata > Amphibia > Anura > Ranidae > Rana > Rana muscosa. Next base: position 202,390,538 of record CM055123.1, read on the forward strand.
CCAGATGTTTGTCCCGGCAGCTCAGAGAATACCTCCTTGTTGCGAAGCACAAACTCCTTAACCTCCTGTTGTTGGGGTTGTGACAAGGTGGCTGCTATTCCAACCTCAGGAATCACGCAACCAGTTTGAGCTGGTGACCAAGTGTCTGCGACTAGGGACTCTCTATCCCTCCAGGCTTTCAACAGATTAACGTGATAGATCTGTTCGGGCTTTCGCCTTCCTGGTTGTCTGACCTTGTAATTCACTTCGCTCACTTTTTCCATTATCTCATAGGGGCCTTGCCATTTGGCAAGGAATTTACTTTCAACCGTAGGGACAAGTACCAGTATCCTATCCCCCGGGGAAAAGGTACGGGTCTTGGCTCCACGGTTGTACACTCTCTGCTGTGCTAACTGCGCTTGGGCCAAATGTTCCTTCACGATGGGCATTACCTGTGCAATTCGGTCTTGCATCAGGGCGACATGCTCAATCACACTCCTGTGGGGAGAACTCTCACTTTCCCAAGTTTCCTTGGCAATATCCAACAGCCCTCTTGGGTGTCTCCCATACAGTAACTCAAAGGGGGAGAATCCCGTAGAGGATTGGGGCACCTCCCTAATAGCAAACATCAGATAAGGAAGTAGACAGTCCCAATCCTTTCCATCTCTATCCACCACTTTCTTCAACATTTGTTTTAGGGTTTTGTTGAATCTTTCAACCAGCCCATCGGTTTGGGGGTGATACACAGATGTACGTAATTGCGTCACTTTGAACAATTTACACAGCTCCTTCATAACCCGGGACATAAAGGGTGTACCTTGGTCCGTAAGCAGTTCTTTACAAATACCCACCCGGCTAAACACAAGAGATAGCTCTTTGGCTATGGTTTTGGCCGAGGTATTTCGGAGAGGGATCGCTTCTGGATAACGGGTGGCATAGTCCATTATAACTAATATGTACTGGTGCCCCCTAGCGGACTTGATTATAGGCCCTACCAAATCCATGGCGATCCTCTCAAACGGGACCTCAATGATGGGTAGAGGGACCAGCGGGCTACGGAAATGTGGCATCGGGGCCGACCTCTGACACACAGGGCAGGAGGAACAATAATTTTCTATGTCCTTCATCACCCCCGGCCAATAGAATCTCTGTAATACCCTCTCTCGGGTTTTCTCTGTCCCCAGATGACCTCCAAGAATGTGCCCATGGGCCAACTCCAACACCAACTTCCTGTAAGGTTTGGGCACCACAAGCTGCTCAACGGTTTCTTCTGCCCTTTTTGCCACCCGATACAGTAGGTCCTTCTCTACGCTGAAGTATGGGTAAGTGCAGGTATTATCTGGGTTCACTAACTCGCCATCTATTTTCACTACGTTTTCCCGTGCCTTTATTAGGGCGGGGTCTCGAAACACACTGTAGTCACTGGATACTCTCGGGTGTCCCCATGCACACAAATAACAGCTACCTTGCTATTCCCAAAGACCTCTGTTTTAACTAACTCAGCCTTTATCAGGGTCACAAGGCTACCTGAATCCAGCAATACCACAACATTTCTACCATTAACACACATTTTGCATAAATGTTTCTCAGTTCCTCGAATGGCAGTGCATGCGACTGTCGCACACAGCGACTGACGTCTGCCCGTCAGAAAGTCACACTGCATGGGTTCCTCCACAACCGGGCAATTGGCTGCAATATGTCCCGCTTGCCGGCAGCGGTAGCAAACGATCCTTCTTGCCGCCTCTTGAGCCGCTGATTTCCCAGGCTGTTCTCGCCAAACTTGGGGTAGAGCTCCCACCCTCTCACTCTCTCCACCCTCACCCCTTGGAATCCTCTTATCCGCCCCTGGGGATGGTCTAGTCTTAGGGTGGAAAGTCCGAGTGTCTCTGGAAGAGGCCGTCAGGTTCTCTGTAGCCAAGTATTTCTCCACACGATCCACAAGACCATCGGCCGTCTCTGGGTCTCCATGGCTTACCCACTTTTGGATGGCAGTAGGAAGAGCTCTCAAAAACCGATCCATTACAACACGTTCCACAATCTTTGGTGCGGACAAAGTCTCTGGCTGTAGCCACTTTCTGCTCAGGTGAATGAGATCATACATTTGAGACCTGGGGGGTTTTCCAAGCTGGAAAGTCCAGTTATGCACACGCTGAGCCCGGACAGCCTGGGTGACACCCAGCCTTGCCAAAATTTCAGCTTTTAGCATCACATAGTCTTTTGCTTGGTTAGGCTCTAGGTCATAGTAAGCTTTCTGCGATTCACCAGTTAACAGAGGAGCCACCAGTCCAGCCCACTGCTCCTCAGGCCACTTTTCTCTTTCAGCGGTCCTTTCAAATGTGGTCAAAAATACCTCTGGATCATCCTCTCCAGTCATTTTTGTCAATAAACGACTCACCCCAAAGGACGCGGTATTAGTGGGACGGCTTTCCTCACTGGTCTGCGGACGTTGCTGCATTACTGCTTCCATTTGTTGTAGTCTCTGCTCTTGCTTCTGTAACAGGTCTATGAAGCGGGCCTCAGATTGCTGCTGGGCTTGTTGCTGAGCTTCCAGACTCTGTTGGTGAGCTTGCTGCTGGGCTGCAAGGCTCTGTTGATGAGCTTGCTGCTGGGCTGCAAGGCTCCTTTGCAAACCTGCATTTGTCTGCTGTTGATTGGCATTTGCTAGAGCCAGCTGTTTCAGTATCTCCTCCATGCTGGCTTAAAAAAAAACTGCCACTGGTTCTCCACCAACTGTGAGGGGGTTAGCTCGGCAGCGGGTGTGTGTGTGACCCCCGGGATGGGCTCCCCAGACAAAAACAGGCCCAGCAAACGGAGGTTGTGGTTTTCAAAATCAAAAAGGTGCAGTTTATTTTCTATTTACAGTGACAAAACACAGCAAAGCAAAAGAAACATAAATAAAATAAATCCTGGTCAACTTGACCTCTGACTAAACATACAGGTTTCCTAACTAACAACTGGGATCAGCCTAGTGCTGTCCTAGTCCCTAAGTCCCTGGTTTTAAATGTCCAAGCAAATAGCCACACAGGCTTTGTCTCACCGCACAGGGGTTCACTCTCCCTAGACAGTCCACACAGGTCTGGTTCCAGGCATGAGCTAACACCTAATGAATCTGGGAGTTCTTATAGAGGCCTAAATGAGCTGACAAGCTTCAGCTGGCCTCATCAACTCCCTGTCTGTACGACGCCCCACACTCTCCCTAGAGGTATGAGTCATCCATGAGCCCACTAGCCTTATACAACTCTCCACCTAGTTGTATAAGTCGGCGTAAAGCCTGAATCTGGGCGAAATATATCTACCCCCCTGGATGCAACCAGGTGACTTTACCTTCCTGCTGTCACAATATATATATATATATATATATATATATATATATATATATATACACACATCCCACCTTTTTGCAGCTACATCAGTATGTCTGGAAGGCAAACAAGGAGAGGCAGACAGTCACGAGGCAATAAAAGAGGGCAAGCAGGCTCTGTGTCTAGAGGCAACAGTGCTGGTCGTGGACACGGTGCATCCTCATCAGCATGTGGCCGTGGGACACGCTTGTCCTTCTTTTCAGCAGCTGGCCATGTTGAGCCGCAACAAGCCCAAGACTTGGTAGAGTGGATGACCAAGCCGTCCTCATCCTCCTCATCCTCCCTCACCCAGGCTCAGGGTACTTTGTCTGGCAAAGCAGCTGCCAAAGTGGCCACTTCCCTCAGCTCAATGGCATCAGTCACTCCTTCCCTAGCCCCACCATGTCCTCCTGAGCAGTCCCCCGAACTGTTTGACCACAGTGTTGGGTACATGCTCCAGGAGGATGCCCAGCGTTTTGAAGGCTCCGATGATGGAACCCAGCTAGAGGAAGGCAGTAACGTGAGCCCAGAAAGAGGGGGTAGTAACGTGAGCCCAGAGAGAGGGGTGCCCAACAAGGACAGCTATCTGGCAGTCATGTTCCCCCAGCTGCAGCATACTGCCAGATTTGCTCCAGTGATGAGGAGGGAGGGGATGATGAGGTCACCGACTCCACGTGGGTGCCTGATAGGAGAGGAGGAGGCACATCTCCAATGAGGCAGGATGCCCTCCAGGGGCCAGCTTAAGGGCAGCACACCGACAGCATCACACCGCAGAGCTCCGCATGTGCAGGGCGCTGCTGTCTCTGTGCGTTATTCCAAAAGTTCTTTGGTGTGGGCCTTTTTTCAGACATGTGCAGCAGATCGCACCGTTGCCATTTGAAACATATGTCTAAAGCGTATCTCGCGTGGCCAAAACATCAGCCGCTTGGGCACCAGTTGCTTGACCAGACATATGTCGACCTGCCATGCAGTTCGCTGGCAAACCTACAAGACCCACACCAAAGAACAAAGCGGACCTATCCTTGCTCCTCATCAGCTGGGATCTCCAACCCCACTATACCTTCAGTCCTCTCTGAAACCTGCACTGAGAGGAATGAAAGTGTAGAATTAAGTGTGTCACAAACAAGTACTTGCGGGCAATCTGCGATCGGTACACCGACGTCCGATTGTACCAGGCAAATTTCCCTGCCCCAGCTGCTGCACCGCCAAAAGAAGTTCGTTCCCAGCCATCCACATGCCCAGCGGTTGAATGCCAGCTTGGCTAAATTGCTAGTACTTCAACTGCTGCCTTTTCAGTTGGTAGACTCTGCCCCCTTCTGTGAGTTTGTGGAATGTGCGGTTCCTCAGTGGCAGGTTCCCAAACGCCACTTTTTCTCACGGAAAGGCGATTCCGGCTCTCTACCGGCATGTGGAAGGCAATGTCTTGGCCTCGCTGGACAGGGCGGTCAGCGGGAAGGTGCATATTACCGCTGACTCATGGTCCAGCAGGCATGGAGAGGGACGTTACCTATCTTTCACGGAGCATTGGGTGACTCTGCTGGCAGCTGGGAAGGATGCAGGACAAGGTGCAGTGGTGTTGGAGGTTGTTCCGCCACCACGCCTCCAAAATGTTACTACTGGTGATTCTGACACACCTCTCTCCTCCACCCCCTCCTCTTCTTCATCCTCTATGGCCTCTACCTGTGCTTTGTCCTTGGAACCAGCGGTGCTCCATAGGCTTTCAAGGGGCTACACAAGTACGCAGGCAAAAAGATGTCATGTGATGCTTGAGCTGGTGGGCTTGGGGGACAGGAGCCACACTGGGGCAGAGATTCTGTCAGCTCTGCAGGGGCAGGCTCAGAGGTGGTTGACGCCACACCAGCTTAAGCCAGGAAAGGTGGTTTGCGACAATGGCACCAACCTCCTCTCCGCCCTCCGACGGGGACAACTGACCCATGTGCCCTGTTTGGCTCACGTCCTTAACTTGGTGGTGCAGCAGTTCTTGGGCAGGTAACCGGGCTTACAGGAGGTCCTGAAGCAGGCCAGGAAACTCTGTGGGCATTTCCGCCGGTCATATAATTCCAGTGCTCGGCTGGCTGACCTGTAAAAGGATTACAACCTGCCCAAGAACCGCCTGATCTGTGACATGCCCACCAGGGGGAACTCTATGTTGGCCATGCTGCAGCGGCTGCACATGCAGCAGAGGGCTATCAATGAGTATCTGTTGCAATATGGCACCAGGACAGGGTCAGGGGAGCTTGTATTTTTTTTCCCCACGCCAGTGGGGCATGATCAGGGATGCATGCACTGTCCTGGCACCATTTGAGGAGGCCACGAGGATGGTGAGCAGTGACAGTGCATGCATCAGTGACACTGTCCCTCTTGTCCACCTGTTGGAGCACACGCTGCGTGGAATAATGGACAGGGCACTTGAGGCAGAACAGAGGCACGAAGAGGAGAACTTCCTTAACTCTCAAGGCCCCCTTTATCCAGACAGTGTTTCTGCTGGCCCGGCTATCACACAGGAAGAGGACAAGGAGGAGGAGGATGATTGTGTCAGCATGGAGGCGGAGACTAGCATCAGCAGCAGTCTTCAAGGGATCAATTACAGTCCCAAGACACCTGTGGACTTGTACGTGGCTGGGAGGAGGTGGCTGCGGATCATGTCGTCCTCAGTGATCCAGAGGACTCCACACTGAATGCCTCAGCAAACCTACGCTGCATGGCCTCCCTGATCCTGCAAAGCCTGCGGAAGGATCCTCGTATTCGTGCGATCAAGGAGAGGGATCATTACTGGCTGGCAACCCTCCTTGATCCACGTTACAAGGGTAAGGTTGCGGACCTTATCTTGCCATCGCAGAAGGAGCAGAGGATGAAGCATCTTCGGGAGGCCTTGCAGAAAGGCCTGTGCAAAGCGTTCCCAGAGACTGGGAGGTTTCACATTCCTGGTCCTGGACAACGTGTTGCTGAGGCTTCGTCAGTCAAAGAAGGAGCGGTGGAGAAGGTGGCTGTCTGACCGATGCGTTCAGACAATTTTTTAGTACGCAGCCCCAGGGTATGATCGGTTCCAGCAACCATCGCCAGCGTCTGGTTTACATGGTGCAGGAATACCTAGGGGCAAGATCAGACTTGAATACCTTTCCCACCGAAAATCCTCTGGGTTACTGGGTCTCGAGGATGGATCACTGGCCAGAGCTTGCACAGTATGCAATTGAGCAACTGGCCTGTCCTGCATCCAGCGTTCTTTTGGAACGCACATTCAGTGCTGCTGGAGGCTTTGTAACCGATCACAGGGTGCGCCTGTCCACCGACTCGGTCGATCGACTGACCTTCATAAAAATGAATCAGTCTTGGATCACCACCAGCTACCAAGCACCTGATGCTGATGTACAGTAACCAAATAATTTTTTTGGAAGTGTCAGATCCCTGCAAGACTGCCTATGCAGTTTAACAGGGGCGTGTATTTACAATTTTTGATGCAATGCTTTGCAGCAGGGCTCATTGCTGCGCTCCAACTACAGTATCTGTGAGGGGTTGCAGTGTTGTGGCACCAGCACCAGTGCCTAAGGCCCAATTTTTCTACCCCTGTTTAACAGGGGTGTGTAATTACAATTTTTGATGCAATACTTTGCAGAAGTGCTCATTGCTGCGCTCATTGCAGGACTCATTGCCGCGATGGCCGCCGGGCACGCGCATCGTGTCCCCAGCGACGCGGCCGGTGCTCGCTTGCGCTAGCGGAGGCGCGCGCGCCCCCTAGCTGCTTTTAAAGGCAGGACGTCATATGACGTCCTATCAGAACAAGATTCTTCCGCCCGCCGTCATTTGACGGTGGGCGGTAGACAACTGGTTAAAAATCCTTGCAGTCAGCCATGAAACGTCTAAAAAGGTAAGAAATATGTATTTTATTTTTGTATTATTTTTATTTTTTACTTATGCTATGTGAATGGGAAAACATAACAAACACATAATAAGGTTTTCTCAAATTTGACTGTAAAAAAACACATTGGATCGCCACTTTTTCTATAGCAGTGACCACTCTTCTTTTGCAAAGTTCATCTAAGATGTAGTATAGGCTCTCTTGTTAAAAAAAAGATGTAGTATAGGCTGTGCTGACCCTGAACAAGCTAAGCAGTAATAGGTTACCATTTATAAAACTATAAATTATGTATTCCCAATATGATTACAGTTGCAAAAGCTAGAAGGACATTGCAATTAAAGGGGGACACAGCATTTTTCCTAAGAAGGACCAGGGAGGTAATCGGAAAAGTGATGCATGACAAGGTTGTAGGAGAGATGCCCTAAGACAGTGTTTCTCAACTCCAGTCCTTAAGGCGCCCCAACAGGTCATGTTTTCAGGATTTCCCTCTGATGAAACAGCTGTGGGAATTACTAAAGCAGTTAAACTGATCAAATAACCTGTGCAAAACAATGGAGAGCCTGAAAACATGACCTGTTGGGGCGCCTTGAGGACTGGAGTTGATAAAAACTGCCCTAAGACACTGTAAATTGGATGTTTGGTCCTGAATTAGAGTAACTGTTTTTATAGAAAAGAAGATGTTCTGAAAATAGTCAATTGTGGCAAATAAAGAATATTAGAGAATGCCATCAGTTAAAGAGATAAATAGGATGCATCCAAAAGGACAGGTGGATTTAAGGACAACAGAAAACCAGAAGAACCAACAGTGATTTGCTACACATGATGTGGAAATGTCCGAAACTGTTCCGTTATTGGTACTATGTTCTCTCTACTATCTCCCGAGTTTTCCAATTCCCATTGGCACATGATCCAATTATTTGCCTGCTAGGCGCTTTGGAGATACCCTCCCTTTCTCTGGATGGTCACACTGCAGTGTTACGTCTATTATATATAGCTTGCAAACTGATTGCTCGGTATTGGATATCTCCACAGGTACCAAAAGAAAAACAATGGGTAGATACAGTTAACAGTACAATGATACGTGAAAAAATCACTTATCAACATAGGAATGTTCTTAAAAAGTTAAATTCACTGTGGCAACCGTGGCTAGATATGCCTGGATTAGGTCCACACCAATTGGTGATGGACAGACCACTACAAATGTAAATTGGTGGACAATAGGACAAGTGTATAACAACCAGAGGAGCACAAAGTTTTCATTTGCAGATATTGACTATCAGGCCATGATAGTTATGTTTTGGTAGATGTTTTTGTGGTATATGCTGTTTTATCTATTTAAGTATATAGGGACATGCATCTACTGCTCTAAGCAGTCGCATATTGATTTATATAAATTCTATGCAGCGCCATTTATATAGATGTTTCAGAAGATGTACTCAGTAAGATTGTAAACCTTTATTCCTTGTTGATTTATAAAAAATATGTTCTCAAAGGCCTCAGTGAGCAATTCTCAAAAAAAATTGTACTTTTGGCATGAATTTGCCTACTCCGATGAGAAATGGGAGTTGATGGCTTAAGCTCCCCGATGGTCCAACGAATCTGAAAGCTCCCCGGATGGGGATGGTGGGTCAGGCTGGAGGTAGTTGTTCTCTCTACCTCCCCCCTCCATGGGGAACAGGGGATAAACCCCCCCTTCTTTTTTCTTTGTTTTGTTTACTTTGCCCCTCCTTCCTATATCTCCCCTCTTTCTTCCCCTCCCTAATCCTTCCTTCTCTAACTCTGCAGATATTTATCTACTATATCTCCAAGGTTGTCTCGACGTTGGGGCCTATAAGGGGTTAGTCTGATTCTTTTTCTTTTCCTTAGTATAAAACTTTTTTTTTTCGTAGAAAAGTGCTTTGTACTTCAATAAACCTTTTTTCTGATATAAAAAAAAAAAAGTTCAAATAAAACTGATATTTCTGCCCAGCTGCTCCATTCATATAAGATGTACTACAGCTTCTATAAGTGAAACATGACCTAGCAGTGGAGGATGAGTGAATGTTTAACAGCTCTGTCCTCCCTCCATTCACAGATCCTGTTTCATTCATAGAAGATGTAGCGGAAAGGGCAGGCATAGTCAGACAAGCGAGCCTGTGACAGCCCCTAGTTGTATTAACGCCTGCCACACCAAAAGATTACAGCAGTGGGGGGGAGGCATGGACAGAGGAGGATTTCTACTAACAGCAGAGAAATCAGCACAAGGGACACATCCTACTGACTGTAAGTTATGTCCCTTGCGCCATGTTTTTTATTTTAGCTACACTTAGGTTACTAGTATTTTCAGTAGGAAGTTCATTCATATGTTTCTTTTAAAGTCTGCTTCTGAAGCTGATCACATGGTGTCCGTACTTTAACATCACTAACCAGGACTGCTAAAAAGATCTGGACTTTCACCTTCAGAAGTTTTATAGGGAAGTCAACAATAGTAGAATACTGGGGTTTTTCACGTACTTTTGCCAATTAGAGGTTAAAAAAATAAAAATAATCAGTGTGCCGAGCAGCTTGACGAGGGTGGGAGGTAATTACAAAGTGTGATACCTAAAAAAAAAAAATAACACTGAATGAACCTGAAACATATTTGGATAGAACACTATGCTAACAATTCTGTAACACAAAAAAATATTAAATAACGTACTACGAGGGGATCCTCTCCCCAGCATGCCTCACGGGCTGTGGATTTCTCGGTTGAGTTCTCCTGAATACACTTTAAAAGGTTTACTTTCTAAATAGTATGGTTCGGTTATATTGATTTCAGCACTGCGAGCTGGAGAAGGTTATATGTGTTATGTTATGTTGATTTGTGTATTGTTCCTATGCACTTGATACTTGAACTTTCTGTAGCTTGTTCCTTATGGTAGGCTCCCCGCTACGCTTCTTGGGCTCTCGCTGTAAGCGGGATCCCTCATCCGCTCCACTTTGATCCCCGGTCCACAGCTAGGCTGTGGTTACCGCTCACACTACTACCCCCACACAGCGGTCTCACTGAGACGGAGCTGACACTCCAGATTTCCTCTTGACTCCTACAGGTGGATAGCCTAGCTAAGTCCACCTCTGGTTTTTCTTTCTCCTCTCCCATATTTATCCCCTTACATTAAGCTCTCATATCCCCCCTCTTTTTTTTCCCTTTTTTTTTTTTTTTTTTCTTTCTCTCTCTACCCCGCCTTGGGTACTTGGCCCTGATCCCCCCTACCCTTCTTTTTCCCCCCCTTTTTTTCTTTTTCTGCTCTGATCCTCCTGATTCTCCCTACCCCCAACTCTTCCTGATTTTCTCACCCGTGTGTCCTCTCTCCTTACCCCTCTTCCCCTTCTGTGTGTCCTCTTCCCTTCTTTCCCTTCCCCTAGGGGAGTGACCCTCACATTCATCCTCTATAGGAAGATCCTAACCTACTCGACAACCAGACACTCATTTTCACCTCTCCCTAACTCTTCATAATGCAGAACCCCCCTAAGACTAATATCCCACTGACTCTGAAGTGTGTTTCATTGAACACAAGAGGCTTGAATGCACCTGAAAAAAGGTCACAAGTGTTAGCTTCGCTCACCAAACATAAGGCTCAATTTATCTTTCTACAGGAGACGCACTTCCGATCTGATGCTATCCCCAAACTGACTAATCACATATATCGCTCTGCCCTACACGCCACTAACCCGGTGGCCAAATCTAAGGGAGTTTCGATCCTTATTTCAAAACACGCCAACTTCCTCCTGACTGACTCCCTAGTGGATCCTGAAGGCAGATTCATTTTTATTAGGGGAACATATGCAACTAAGCCTATTACACTGGCTAACATATATTGCCCTAATGAACATCAGGTCTCCTTCTTCCGCAAGACATGTGCCCTTCTGTCCTCATTCCAGAGAGGCCTGGTCCTCATGGGAGGCGACATTAATGTGCCTTTGAACCCCCTCCTAGATACCTCCACTGCCACGACATCTCTGCCCTATAAGGCATTACGCCAAATTAAAGCCCAATTACAAACCTTGACCCTTCATGACACTTGGCGCACCCTCTATCCTTCAACCAAAGACTACACCTACTTTTCGGTCCCCCACCAGAAATACTCCAGAATCGATTTTTTTTTTCTATCCCAGACCGACCTCCCTGCCCTCCAACATGCCTCCATTGAACCGATGTTTTTATCGGATCACCATCCCATCACAGTTACATTATCGTTCCCGGAAACGTACCCCAAGACTAAAGTATGGCGGTTCAACCCTTCCTGCTTGACGGATCCAACCTCATTGGAACGGATCCGCTCATGCATCAAGCTTTATTTTCAGGAGAATGCTAACCCTGACATTTCTCCAATATCCATATGGGAAGCACACAAATGTGTGGTAAGGGGAGAACTGCTTGCCCTGAATGCACAGGCCAAAAAAGCTTATCAGGAGAAGGTGAATGCTCTTATCAAAAGGATTAGAGCACTAGAGCTGTCCCACAAACAAACGCAAGCCCAGAACACCCTTCAGGAACTAACTCAGCTCCGCACACTCCTTACAGACGAATTGGGTAAACGCACGAGAAGACGCTATATTCTTGGCCAGAGGGTCTTTTATGAACATGGCAATAAGAGTGGGCGCCTTTTAGCGCGGTCAGTCCAGAAGGCCAAACTCTCGTCCACCGTACATGCCTTACGCGATCCCCAGGGCACCCTCCTGGCCAAGAGTGAGGACATCGCGAAAGAATTCGAGTCTTTCTACCGAAAGCTCTATAACCTTCGCCCTGCCCTGCCACCCCGAGCATCAGGTGAGACACGTCAAACGCTCATTGCGGACTTTCTCGCTCAATATGGCCCTAAACCCCTTTCCTCCCAACAAGCACAATCCTTAGAGGGACAATTCTCGACAAGAGAGCTGGAGATAGCCCTGAAACAAATGAAGCTGGGCAAAAGCCCGGGCCCGGACGGGTACACCCTCCAGTACTATAAGTCATTTGCAGACATCCTTGCCCCCAACCTTTTACAGACGTTTAATGCCCTGGCCAATCCGCAAGACCGACCTAATAGACTATTAGAGGCACACATCACGGTAATCCCTAAGGAAGGGAAGGATGCCCTCCAGGTGGCGAATTATAGGCCGATCTCACTCCTTAATGTCGATATAAAAATTTATGCCAAGATCCTTGCCAGCAGGTTAATACCTCTAATCCCCGGTCTTATCTCCAATGATCAAGTGGGTTTTGTCCCGGGTAGGGAGGCGCGGGACAATACCATACGAACCCTCAACCTACATCACTGGCTCACCTCAACTAAAACACCAGGCTTTTTGCTTTCCCTTGATGCGGAGAGGGCGTTTGACAGAGTGGCCTGGGACTACATGCGAGAGGTCCTAAAAGGGGTGGGCCTGGAGGACCGCATGCTCACCTCCATAATGGCATTATACTCGAACCCCACGGCGGCGGTGAGAGTTAACGGCCACCTGTCGAACGTCTTCTCCATCAGCAATGGCACTCGCCAGGGGTGTCCCCTCTCCCCCCTGATCTACATTCTCTCCTTAGAACCCCTCTTAAACAAACTTAGAGAAAACACGGACATTAGGGGTTTGATGGTCAAAGGCAAAGACTTTAAAGTGGCCGCCTTTGCGGATGATATCTTGCTCTCTCTCACATCCCCGCGAACCTCCCTCCCATCTCTCCTACATGACCTGGAAGCCTTTGGTACAATTTCAAACCTAAAAATTAACTACACAAAGTCCCACGCCCTGAATATCACCCTCCCACCACAGGAAGTTCTTCATTGTCAGGAAACTCTCCCATTTCATTGGGAAAAGACTGCTATCTCCTATCTTGGGATTCGGATCCCACCCTGCCTTAAAGATTTGTATGCCCTTAACTTCCACCCTGCCCTGAAAAAAGCCCAAGACCACTTCTTGGAGTGGTCCTCACTGAATGTCTCGTGGTTTGGCCGAGCGGCTCTGATCAAAATGATTGTCCTGCCACGTATATTATACTTGATCCAAACCATCCCGATGCATATACCCGCAGGATTCTTTTCCCCTTATCGGAAGGCCTGCTCGGCATTTCTATGGAAAGGTTCCCCCCCTAGAATCAAATACGCCAGACTCACCTTGCCCAAGCCTAAAGGGGGTATTGCTCTCCCAGACCTGTATAAATACTATGTGGCGTGTCACCTTACGAGAATCGCGGATTGGTCCATCCACTCCCTTGAAAAGGTCTGGACTGCTATCGAAGACTCTTTCTCACCCATTCCGCTACATCTTCTCCCATGGCTATCCCCGAAACAATGGCCACAGCCTCTGACCTCACATCCTTTCATCCACACTTCCTTAACGCTTCTTAGGTGGTCCCCATCCAGAGGTTCCCTCTCACCCACCCCGGGCCCGCTGACTACGCTGAGAGGGAATCCCGACTTTATCCCAGGCGAGTCTTCTACTTTCCTCAAACAAGAATGGCCGTATCAGGACATCCTTGCTTTACAGCTATACACTGACGGTAAGCTCGCTTCGATAGAGGACCTCAGGCTCATTTCCAACACCTCTACCTTCCCCTTTTGGACATACAGACAAATTTGTCACTTTCTATCCACACATGCAGCTCAGGGCAGTTGGACAAGACCACTTACCCCTTTTGAAACCCTCTGCTATCGTAGAACCCCCCAACGGCACCTTATTTCCCTGCTATACGCTTTACTCTTAGAACCTACTAAATCCACCCTTTCGCCATCGCAGGCCTCATGGAACAGAGATCTACCTACCCCCCTGACACCAGTTGAATGGACGAGAATTCACGAATACGCACTGTGACAGCAGGAAGGTAAAGTCACCTGGTTGCATCCAGGGGGGTAGATATATTTCTCCCAGATTCAGGCTTTATGCCGACTTATACAACTAGGGAGTTGATGAAGCCCAGCTGAGGCTAGTGGGCTCATGAATGACTCATACCTCTAGGGAGAGTGCTGGGCGTCGTGAGGCAGGGAGTTGATGAGACCAGCTGAAGCCTGTCAGTTCGTTTAAGGCCTCTATAAAAACTCCCAGATTCATTAGGTGTTTGCTCATGCCTGGAACCAGACCTGTGTGGACTGTCTAGGGAGAGTGAACCCCTGTGCGGTGAGGCAAAGCCTGTGTGGCTATTTGATTGGACTTTTACCAAACCAGGGACTTAGGGACTAGGACAGCACCAGGCTGATCCCAGTTGTTAGTTTAGGAAACCTGCATGTTTAGTCAGAGGTCAAACTGACCAGGATTTATTTTGTTTGTTTCTTTTTGGCTTTGCTGTGTTTTTGTCACTGTACATAGAGAAATAAACCGCACCTTTTGATTTTGAAAACCACAACCTCCGTCTGCTGGCCCTGTTTTTGTGTGGGGAGCCCAACCAGGGGGTCACACACACCCGCTACCGAGTTAACCCCCTCACAGTTGGTGGAGAACCAGTGGCAGTTTTTTTTAAGCCAGCATGGAGGAGATACTGAAACAGCTGGCTCTAGCAAATGCCAATCAACAGCAGACAAATGCAGGTTTGCAAAGGAGCCTTGCAGCCCAGCAGCAAGCTCATCAACAAGCCCAGCAGCAATCTGAGGCCCGCTTCATAGACCTGTTACAGAAGCAAGAGCAGAGACTACAACAAATGGAAGCAGTAATGCAGCAACGTCCGCAGACCAGTGAGGAAAGCCGTCCCACTAATACCGCGTCCTTTGGGGTGAGTCGTTTATTGACAAAAATGACTGGAGAGGATGATCCAGAGGTATTTTTGACCACATTTGAAAGGACTGCTGAAAGAGAAAAGTGGCCTGAGGAGCAGTGGGCTGGACTGGTGGCTCCTCTGTTAACTGGTGAATCGCAGAAGGCTTACTATGACCTAGAGCCTGACCAAGCAAAAGACTATGTGATGCTAAAAGCTGAAATATTGGCAAGGCTGGGTGTCACCCTGGCTGTCCGGGCTCAGCGTGTGCATAACTGGACTTTCCAGCTTGGAAAACCCCCCAGGTCTCAAATGTATGATCTCATTCACCTGAGCAGGAAGTGGCTACAGCCAGAGACTTTGTCCGCACCAGAGATTGTGGAACGTGTTGTAATGGATCGGTTTTTGAGAGCTCTTCCTACTGCCATCCAAAAGTGGGTAAGCCATGGAGACCCAGAGACGGCCGGTGGTCTTGTGGATCGTGTAGAGAAATACTTGGCTACAGAGAACCTGACGGCCTCTTCCAGAGACACTCGGACTTTCCACCCTAAGACCAGACCATCCCCAGGGGCGGATAAGAGGATTCCAAGGGGTGAGGGTGGAGAGAGTGAGAGGGTGGGAGCTCTACCCAAAGTTTGGCGAGAACAGCCTGGGAAGTCAGGGGCTCAAGAGGCAGCCAAATGGATTGTTTGCTACCGCTGCCGGCAAGCGGGACATATTGCAGCAAATTGCCCGGTTGTGGAGGAACCCATGCAATGTGACTTTCTGACGGACAGACGTCAGTCGCTGTGTGCGACAGTCGCATGCACTGCCATTCGGGGAACTGAGAAACATTTATGCAAAATGTGTATTAATGGTAGAAATGTTGTGGTATTACTGGATTCAGGTAGCCTTGTGACCCTGATAAAGGCTGAATTAGTTAAAACAGAGGTCTCTGGGAATAGCAAGGTAGCTGTTATTTGTGTGCATGGGGACACCCGAGAGTATCCAGTGACTACAGTGTGTTTCGAGACCCCCAAAGGTACCCTCTCTCATCCAGTGGGGTTAGTATCTCAATTACCGCATGATGCCATTGTGGGAAGGGATTTTCCGAAGTTCTGGGAACTGTGGGATGATCCTGAGCCCCCCACTGGTGCCCCTATGTACCAGGAATGTGATAGCCAGAACTCCTCTGAGAGTGGTGAGGACTCTCCAGTATTTCCCTTGTCAGTATTGGCAGGGGAGACTCAAGAAACTGGAGAGGAGCCCACCTCCTCAGACGAAAACCTACCGTCTGTGGAGTTTTCTGATCTGGAGGTTCACAGGGAAAATTTTGCCACAGAACAGTTAAAAGACCCCGCCCTAATAAAGGCACGGGAAAACGTAGTGGAAATAGATGGCGAGTTAGTGAACCCAGATAATACCTGCACTTACCCATACTTCAGCGTAGAGAAGGACCTACTGTATCGGGTGGCAAAAAGGGCAGAAGAAACCGTTGAGCAGCTTGTGGTGCCCAAACCTTACAGGAAGTTGGTGTTGGAGTTGGCCCATGGGCACATTCTTGGAGGTCATCTGGGGACAGAGAAAACCCGAGAGAGGGTATTACAGAGATTCTATTGGCCTGGGGTGATGAAGGACATAGAAAATTATTGTTCCTCCTGCCCTGTGTGTCAGAGGTCGGCCCCGATGCTACATTTCCGTAGCCCGCTGGTCCCTCTACCCATCATTGAGGTCCCGTTTGAGAGAATCGCAATGGATTTGGTAGGTCCTATAATCAAGTCCGCTAGGGGGCACCAGTACATATTGGTTATAATGGACTATGCCACCCGTTATCCAGAAGCGATCCCTCTCAGAAATACCTCGGCCAAAACCATAGCCAAAGAGCTATCTCTTGTTTTTAGCCGGGTGGGTATTTGTAAAGAACTGCTTACGGACCAAGGTACACCCTTTATGTCCCGGGTTATGAAAGAGCTGTGTAAATTGTTCAAAGTGACGCAATTGCGTACATCTGTGTATCACCCCCAAACCGATGGGCTGGTTGAAAGATTCAACAAAACCCTAAAACAAATGTTGAAGAAAGTGGTGGATAGAGATGGAAAGGATTGGGACTGTCTACTTCCTTATTTGATGTTTGCTATTAGGGAGGTGCCCCAATCCTCTACGGGATTCTCCCCCTTTGAGTTACTGTATGGGAGACACCCAAGAGGGCTGTTGGATATTGCCAAGGAAACTTGGGAAAGTGAGAGTTCTCCCCACAGGAGTGTGATTGAGCATGTCACCCTGATGCAAGATCGAATTGCACAGGTAATGCCCATCGTGAAGGAACATTTGGCCCAAGCGCAGTTGGCACAGCAGAGAGTGTACAACCGTGGAGCCAAGACCCGTACCTTTTCCCCGGGGGATAGGATATTGGTACTTGTCCCTACGGTTGAAAGTAAATTCCTTGCCAAATGGCAAGGCCCCTACGAGATAATGGAAAAAGTGAGCGAAGTGAATTACAAGGTCAGACAACCAGGAAGGCGAAAGCCCGAACAGATATATCACGTTAATCTGTTGAAAGCCTGGAGGGATAGAGAGTCCCTAGTCGCAGAAACTTGGTCACCAGCTCAAACTGGTTGTGTGATTCCGGAGGTTGGAATAGCAGCCACCTTGTCACAACCCCAACAACAGGAGGTTAAGGAGTTTGTGCTTCGCAACAAGGAGGTGTTCTCTGAGCTGCCGGGACAAACATCTGGGGTAGAGCATGATATTATTACCCCGCCCGGTGAAAGGGTGAAGTTAAAACCCTATCGGATCCCAGAGGCCCGACGGGAGGCAATACGGGAGGAAGTACAGAAAATGCTGAACTTAGGGGTGATAGAGGAGTCCCAAAGTGATTGGTCTAGTCCCATTGTGTTGGTGCCTAAACCGGATGGGAGCTGGCGATTTTGTAACGATTTTCGTCAGTTGAACAAAGTTACAAAATTTGACACCTACCCCATGCCACGTATAGATGAGTTGATCGACCGGCTGGGAACAGCCCGATACATGACGACTCTTGACCTCACAAAAGGGTATTGGCAAATTCCCCTGGCCAAGTCGGCCAAAGAGAAAACCGCATTTGTAACCCCAGACGGGGCGTTCCAATATAAGAGAATGCCGTTCGGGTTACAGAATGCGCCGGCCACATTCCAGCGGAAAATGGACCAGATACTGAGGCCCCATCGGAAGTATGCTGCGGCTTACCTGGATGACGTAATTGTCCATAGCACAGATTGGGCCTCACATCTGCCAAAAGTGCAAGCAGTCCTAGACTCTATCCGGGAAGCGGGGTTTACGGCTAACCCCAAGAAGTGTACCATTGGGCAGGAGGAGGCCAAATATCTTGGGTACACCATTGGCAGGGGAGTGATAAAACCCCAACTCAACAAAGTCGAGGCCATCCAGAGTTGGCCACGTCCCAACAGCAAGAAGCAGGTACGGGCCTTTCTGGGAATCGCGGGTTATTATCGGCGCTTCATTCCCCACTTTGCTTCTAAGGCTGTGCCCCTAACCAACCTGACGAAAGGGAAAGGGTCGGTCATGATTAAATGGACCCCCGAGGCTGAGGCAGCATTCCAATTCTTGAAACAAGCCTTATGTAGCCAGCCAGTGTTGTACTCACCCGACTTCTCTAAAGACTTTGTCGTACAAAGTGATGCGTCAGATGTGGGGTTAGGAGCAGTATTGTCCCAGGTCTGGAACGGGGAAGAGCACCCAGTCATTTACCTCAGCAGGAAGTTGAAGTCCCATGAGGTAAATTACGCCACCGTTGAAAAGGAGTGTTTAGCGGTGAAGTGGGCTCTAGATTCCCTTCGGTACTATCTGCTAGGTAGGCACTTTGACATGGTTACGGATCACGCTCCGTTAAAGTGGATGGCTCAAAACAAGGAGACAAATAGAAGAGTGAATAGGTGGTTCCTGGCCCTACAGGAATTCAACTTCACAGTAAAGCATCGCCCTGGCGTTCAAATGGGGAATGTGGATGCTTTGTCTCGAGTACATGAATGCCTGATTGCTGGTGTTCCAACCCCAAGGTTAAAACAAGAGGGGGGGGTATGTGACAGCAGGAAGGTAAAGTCACCTGGTTGCATCCAGGGGGGTAGATATATTTCTCCCAGATTCAGGCTTTATGCCGACTTATACAACTAGGGAGTTGATGAAGCCCAGCTGAGGCTAGTGGGCTCATGAATGACTCATACCTCTAGGGAGAGTGCTGGGCGTCGTGAGGCAGGGAGTTGATGAGACCAGCTGAAGCCTGTCAGTTCGTTTAAGGCCTCTATAAAAACTCCCAGATTCATTAGGTGTTTGCTCATGCCTGGAACCAGACCTGTGTGGACTGTCTAGGGAGAGTGAACCCCTGTGCGGTGAGGCAAAGCCTGTGTGGCTATTTGATTGGACTTTTACTAAACCAGGGACTTAGGGACTAGGACAGCACCAGGCTGATCCCAGTTGTTAGTTTAGGAAACCTGCATGTTTAGTCAGAGGTCAAACTGACCAGGATTTATTTTGTTTGTTTCTTTTTGGCTTTGCTGTGTTTTTGTCACTGTACATAGAGAAATAAACCGCACCTTTTGATTTTGAAAACCACAACCTCCGTCTGCTGGCCCTGTTTTTGTGTGGGGAGCCCAACCAGGGGGTCACACACACCCGCTACCGAGTTAACCCCCTCACAGCACACAGGGGGTCATTGAACGTTGCCATCCAGGAGAATGGGTATAAAGTGCTCACTAGATGGTATAGGACCCCAGCTCTCCTTCATAAGTTTGCTCCTTCAACCTCCAATATATGCTGGAGATGCAATACAGAGGTGGGTTCCATGATACATATTTGGTGGGAATGCTCACACATCCAACCCTTTTGGAGGGAAGTACACAGATGCATCGCCTCAATCACCACTTACACCTTGGACTTCACACCAGCACAATTTCTCCTGCATCACACTTCTCTCTCGAGGAAGGACTATTTCAAATCCCTAGCCATGCACATGGTGAATGCTGCCAGGCTGTGCATTCCCAAACACTGGCGCTCCTGTCATATACCGTCACTTAAAGAATGGTTTACGACCATCTCTAGAATTTGCGACATGGAAGAGCTGATCCACATCTCTCAAGAGAGACTGGAGAATTTCTCGACTATCTGGTCCTGTTGGTCACACTTCAAAACTACAGCTGAATACAATCAGCATGTTCCCTCGGATTAGAGTCTGTACTCTGAGGGGCTCTTTATCCCCCTCTTTCATACGGAGGTTCAAGCGAGTGGTCACTCCCCTCATCCCCATCCTCACCCCCATCCTCAACCCCACCCTACCCCTTCCCCCCATTCTCGCTGTTGTCCCTTGTGCTCTGATACATCCCCCCTCCCCTACCCTCCCTTCAGTCCCATACCCCCTCACCATGAATAGATATTGTCCCCCCCACCCTATCCCCTTATCACCATATCTTAGACACCATCTCTTGGGTGTTGGAATCAACATGTAATGCAGCAAAGTTAGCAGGCGGTTGGAATGCGGATCAAACTAATAAAGGCTCCGGCCCATCCGCACCTTCATTCTCACTGATGCAAAACTTGGAGACTATTTTACACCCGCCTGTAATGTTTGTTTAAGTTGTACCAAAATCTGGTTCTCTGTAAATGCACCTGTTCTGCATCAATCCTTGTACTGTGATTCCTGTGAATTTGCTCAATAAAACTTTATGGAATAAAAAAAATAACGTACTACAATAAATAATTTTCTGAACACGGTGCTTTTCTACTGCCTACAAGAAAACAGAAATCAGTCCTTTGAATTAAATCACTAAAGTGGACGCGATTAAGAAAAGTTCAGAGAGGAACCTCATCGGTTACAGTATAAGGACATTTGCAGCTGCACGTGTAACAGATATCTTGTAATATTCTTGTGGGAGTTTTGTATGGCAGTCAGCAGGATGAACATTTTAAATAGAATAAGTTCCAGCTGTAGGTCTTCATCCCAGGACTGAGGAGTGTTTCTGGCATGTGTGCTGGGTCCTCATTTAGACCTAACATTAAGTTACTGAGGAGCGCACTGAGGATTAATATACTGACAGATGGGCTGTCCATATCAGTTTATAAGATCTCCACCGTTAAGAAACAAAGGTGAATTAACTTCAGTACTAAACTGAATAAATCTGTAAATCTAGAACATGTAAAAATAGTTGTGCAGGAAAGTTTATCATGAAGTGAATACGTCATTTATGGCCCTACTCTGCCTTTTGTTTTTGATTTGACAGGCTGCGCCTGTGTGTGACCCACTCTGTACTCCATCAGCAGAGCTTCATTTAGGCCTGGTTTCCACCTATGTAGGTTGCAGTTTGCATATTCCAGGTGCATTTTGTGTTTTTCAATACACATTTTTTATCCATTGAAGTCTATGGAACCAAGAACCAGAAAAAAGTACCTGGCCCTTTCCATAAAATGCACGGATGTGAACTACATCCATAGGAAACCATGTTAAATGGACTGTTTCTGTAAAACTGAAAACACATAAAAAAATGCATAGGTGTGAACCAGGTCTTATTCCTGTGGCATGTGACTGTAAACATGGACAATTTGAAACAGTGTCAAATGGATACTGCATATTACCCCCTCTCCCCGTACAGCATTTGTTTTAAAAAGCCCATGCTGGCTTGAAGATGGAGAATGACTTCCATCAGAAGCTTCTTTAACTTACAAACCATTTACTACAAAAAGGCAGTAAAACTGATAATTGATGGGCAGCACAGTGACTAAGTGGATAGCACTCCAGCAAAGCAGCACAAGATCCTAACCACGGCACTACCTGCGTAAACTTTCCACGTTCTTTCTGTGTGAGTTTCCTTCATGTACTCCGAGTTCCTCCAGCACGCCAAAGACATGTTGGCAAGTTAACTGGCTCTTGTTGAAATTGGCCCTATTATGTGTATATATGAGCATTAAACCTCATACACACTACTAGTTTATTTCAACCCCCAGCAGGTTGAAGGAAAATAACTGACAGCTCAGGTTGGAGCCATTGTACTAACAATCCGAAGTTAATACAGCCATCTCCCCTGCTGTGCTATTGTGTTCTGAAATGGGGACTGCCCATCCACCAGAACACTCCACAGCCACTGGCTGAGAGCGCTGACAGGGAGCTAGTTGGCAGACCTTTTTTGGTCACGGCCGACTTCTGTCGGACAGGCTGCCATACACATGAGCCGAATGTCGGCCACTTTCTATTGAACCGACCCATGCCACTCGACATTCGACCTATGTGTACTAGGCGTAAGAAACCTTAAGGGTTATGAACTGATGTGAATGTACAATATATGTAAAGCTCTTTCTAAATTGATTGCACTATATACAGTAAGTACCTGTAATAAATAAGATACATATTACCAGGCTTTGTTCGAAGTTTCGGAGTTAAAGGATAACAGTTTCATTTACATGACAGCGAGGAAGATTCCCGCTTCCACACTGAATGTTGGGATGGGGAATCCGGACCATTTTTTTCATGGTTGAATAAAAAAAAATGACCAATGTCTATAATCCAGATATAACAAATAACATTTTAAGCAATTTGAAAACCCATTTAGAAATTAAAAAGTACACAAAAATATAAGAAATCAGCACCAACAAAAAAAGGAGAAAAAAAGTGGATAAACGTTACCATCTACACAGTGAAACTGCAAATACCTGATATTTCATGTAAGAAAAAAGTATAAGGAAAGAAAAGAGAACAAATAGTTAATTAGTAGACTGTTTCAAAATTTCAATAGAAAGGGAGCTGATGTAGGTAGTTTGAAATGTATCCTCAAGAAACCCCAGTCTGATCATGTATGTATCTTAACTAGCACACTAACTGCATCCAGATGGTTACAGACTTTCACAGGACCTCCTTAAATGTGGGATATCTGGGGATCCCAATAAGATATTTGCTAACAAAACTAGAGCTTTTTCAAGTAAGTTATTTCAGCCATGTGATTTATCTGAGCAACTAAATTCACACATGTGAAGTCTAGGCTTATGTAGCTTTTCTGCAATTAATCAAAAGGTGCTAGCTACTTTTCCTTAAAGCTGAAGTATAACCTGCTTATATTTGCCTTCTTTGCTTCTTCCTTTCCCTCTTAATAACACGCTGAATTCATATTTAACCACCTAAGGACCTTGCCTGTTTTTCAGACTCGGTGTTTACACGTTAAAAACAATTTTTCTTGCTAGAAAATTACTTAGAAAAAAACAATATATAATGTTTGGAGGTTCTAACACCCTAGAGAATAAAATGGCGGTCATTGCAATACTTTTTGTCACACCGTATTTGCGCAGCGGTCTTACAAGCGCACTTTTTTGGAAAAACATCACTTTTTTTAATTAAAAAAATAAAACAACAGTAAAGTTAGCCCAATTTTTTTTATATTGTGAAAGATAATGTTACGCCGAGTAAATTGATAACCAACATGTCATGCTTCAAAATTGCGCCCGCTCGTGGAATGGCGTCAAACTTTTACCCTTAAAAATTTCCATAGGCGACGTTTAAAAGATTCTATAGGTTGCATCTTTTGAGTTACAGAGGAGGTTAGGGCTAGAATTATTGCTCTTGCTTTAACGATTGCGGCGATACCTCACTTGTGTGGTTTGAACTTTGTTTTCATATGCGGGCGCTACTCACGTATGCGTTTGCTTCTGTGCGCGAAATTGTCGGAACGGGGCGCTTTAAAAAATGTTTTGGACTTCCGGTTCCGGCACCGCATGAGGTAACTGCACCTCCTCACAGCTCCCGCACCAGGACCCAAAAAACTGCTTGTAAAGCCAGCCAGAGCGGCCCCTCGTAGCCATCCTCTTCACCCGGGCTACCCCCTCACCAACATGGACCGCTTCCTGGAAAAAAGCGGCGCTCGCTCGTTCGCGGTCGCGCCGCCGGGCAAGCCGCAAATCGAGGCCCCGGCTTCGGCCTACTCCCACGCCGCGGAAGAAACACAGGCAGCCGTAATGGAGGTGAGCGCTCATCCCTCCCTGCAGATCATCACACCCCCTGCCACTGCATCTCAGGGTCCCTCTATGCTATCTTCACAGCCAGCCACACCAGGGGACATTTCCAGCTCCCCACCCCCCGGGGATGCTGCTGATAGCACCCACCGAATTGCTGCTGCTGTAGCAGCTCTTCTCTCCCCCATGATCTCTGCCTCGGTGGAAAAGGCAGTCAGTCAACGCAGGCATGCAACAAATTAAAGCCCAACTTGCTGAACACTCCACTAGGCTCAATGAAATGGAACACCGCCTCTCTGAGGTTGAAGATGAACTCTATCAAGCGTAAGCCACAGAACAGTCGCAGGACAAAACAAATCAGTACATCATTCAAAAATTAGAAGATTTGGAAAATAGGTCGAGAAGGAGCAACCTGCGATTTGTAGGCGTCCCCAAATCGCTTCCCTCTGCAGCCACGGCAGAATTCTGCTCAAAACGCATCCCGGAGGCTTTAGGCCTTTCAGGCCTGTTCACAGTGGAACGCGCACACCGTATGGGGTCCTTCAATCCCGAACGTAAAACACCCCGACCTATTATTGCCAAGTATCTCAATTATGCCGACAAATCCATCATTCTTCAGACATTCAGACAGTCCCCTTCTCTCCAAATAGACGGGGTAAAAATCCAAATTTTTGCGGACTACTCGATTGAAGTCACCAAGAAAAGAAAAGCTTTTCAACCGATATGCACTGAACTCTTCAAGCAACACATAAAATTTACCCTGGCCTTTCCTGCAACTCTACGCCTCAAATCGCCAAAAGGGGATCAACTTTCCTTCCAGGATCCGGCGGAAGCAGAATCTTTTCTCCGCTCCCTAAGGGGTGAAGCACACCCTCACACGCCCTCCAGGTCGAATTCCAGTCCGCGAGCGTTGGAACAGAGAAGCCCCCGCAAGGACTCTCCAAAACGTTTTAGACTTTCTGCTCCAGAACAGCGCTACCAAAACTCCCGTTGATGGACTGCCTTACACCGCCATGAACTTCCTTCCTCGCCATTACAGGTCGTATGATTTTTTTTTTTGTTTTGTCAACTTGAGTGTCGGGGATACACGATCTACTTATCGTGCTCTCCATTAATCCTCAATCAGGCACTGTCACCCGAGTGATCACCCAGGGATCTTTTTCACAACGGCTCTGAATCCGTATGCTGTTCCATCCATTCCATCTTTTTTTTTTCCCATCGTATTTGGTTCAATCAATATATTGTTTCATATGTTATGCCTAAAACCATTCTTTTTTCTCTTTTTCCCCCTACCAGGGTGGTAATGCGTGCGCACATGCCTACAGGCCGCACTGCACACTAGTTCATTTGTACTGTAATTGCCCTCCCTGACTCCGCTGTGTGATTTTTTCTTTTAGGCTCCCTGCCATAACTCCATTCCAGGGGTCCCTCGCACGTTATCGAGGTCCCCGGGGCGCTCAGGCTCAATAACTGGTCTTTCTTTTCCAAGACGGGTCATGTATGGGGAGCTACCTGGCACAGCGAACTCATGCGGAAAAAAGCGAAGTTCTCTATGATTTCAACATGCACTCCTTACCCGAGGGCTCCACACACAGATGCTCACATCACTAACGTGCCTAAACTCTACCTCTTGATCCCTGCCTATAATCTTACAGCTACTAAAGCGCCGCCTCTACACCTTATCATCCGCGATATCTTAAGGTAATCTCATGGAATGTGAGGGGTCTCCGTTCTCCTAACAAGAGAATGAAGATTATTCGCCACCTCAAAAGGCTAAAAGCAGACATAGCATTACTTCAGGAATCCCACCTTTCGGCATCTGACTTCAGTCGATTGCAGAAACTCTGGGTTGGAACAGTCTTGGGTTCAGAATCGGTTGGACGGAAGGCTGGTGTCCTCCTTCTCTTCAACAAAAACCTCCCTTGTACTGTTCTATCCACGCATACAGACGACCAAGGACGCTTCATCTCCTCCAGGGTTAGAATTGGGACAAAAGAAATAGTGATTTCCAATGTATACGCCCCCAACAGTCCCACAAAGACATTTTACTCTCAGCTCTCCACTTGGCTCCTCAACACTTCTCACTTACCTCACCTAGTTGGGGGAGATTTTAATGACCTCATGCATCCTACAGACGATAGATCCTCTCCAAAACAAATCATACCGGCGCCTGCTGGAATTGCTCCCACCCTATTTGCCTCCACTATGGACTCCCTCTATCTTACAGACATCTGGCGCTTAACACACCCGGTAGACAGGGAATTCACCTTCTATTCTAATCCTCACAAGATCCTCACTAGGATCGACTATTTTTTTGGGACCGACAGTATCATCCCCCTGGTTTCAGACGCAGAGATCGGAGACATAGCCATTTCGAATCATGCCCCAATACTCCTTACCCTAGACAATCTAGACCTCCCCCCCCCCACCCTAACATCTGGCGCTTCCCTTCCTTCCTCCACAATAATGCTGATTTTCGCGCTTACATGGAACGAGCATGGGAGGAGTTTTCCTCCGCGAATGCTCCACATGCAGGGGACCCGAACCTTCTCTGGGATGCTGGAAAAGCATACTTGAGGGGTCGGATCATCTCATATGCCACTTCCTTTAAAAGAAACGCACTATCGAAATTCAAGCTGGCCAGCGACAGACTTCACCTCGCACAACGCAATCTAGCCACCTCAACGTCACCGGCAAACAAGGCGGAGTGGTCCGCGGCTAAAACTGCCTTTGACACCTGGGCGGACACCCTGGAACTCACAAAAAAATCCCACCTAGATGCCTCCCTTCATAAATTTGGTAACAAAGCTGGCAAACTCCTATCCAGACTCTGTAAGGGTGCCCACCGCCCGACGCACATCACCTCACTGCGGGACCGCACGGGAACTACACACTCTACCCCACTTGGCATAAATAAAACCATGCTGGAATATTACACAGCCCTTTATACACCCGACCCCATTGACCATAAAATAGCCCAAGCCTTCCTTGAAAAAATGAATCTACCAACTATCTCAACTGCCCTTCTAGATTCCCTGAATGCCCCTATCTCCCTCGTTGAAATAGAAGGCACTATACATGCTCTCCGCCCCTCTAAAGCCCCCGGCCCTGACGGCTTCACAAGTGAATTTTATAAAACTCTCCAAAATATAACTGCGCCCATGCTCCACTCGGTCTATTCCAACATCTGGGCGGGAGGTCCCTATCTACCGACAGGTAACCAGGCCATCATTAAGCTACTTTCTAAAAAGGGCAAAGATCCTCTGGATCCGAGCTCATACAGGCCTATTTCACTACTCAACCTGGATGTCAAAATTCTCTCGAAGATTGTGGCCTCCAGACTAGCAGTCATCCTCCCGGACCTCATTCACCCGGCCCAATCAGGATTCGTGAAAGGGCGGACGGCCACCCTTAACATACGTAAGGTTCTTCTGGCCCTTGAACGAGCCAAACAGGACCCCACAGGAGATTATGCCATCATAACGTTGGACGCTGAAAAAGCTTTTAACAATGTAAGCTTTGACTGGCTTTCCCTCACTTTGTCTAAAATGGGATTCACAGGCCCTTTCTGCCACCTTATCAATGCCATGTATACAGCGCCCTCAGCTAGACTTGTTGCGGCTGGACTCCTCTCAGAGGATTTCCGCCTCCATAAAAGGGACCAGACAGGGTTGTCCTCTCCCCCCTCCTGTTCAACTTGGCCTTAGAACCTTTGTCTAGATACCTTTCCCAGATAGCCCCTTTACGAGGCATCAAAATAGGCAAAGCGGAACTTCGCACCTCACTATTCGCCGACGACGTCCTCATATTCACGGGCGACCCCAGCAACGACATGTCGACCATTAAAACCACCTTTGACGAATTTCGACTGTGCTCCGGCCTCCGTATCAATTATTCCAAGAGCAAGATTCTCCCTATAGGGACACACTCCACACCCCCCTGGGCTCACCACTCTCTGTTTAAGGTTGCATCTTCTCACATCACCTACCTAGGTATAAAGATTGGGAAATTGCCCTCTTCCATCTATCACCTCAATTACCCCCCCCCCTTCACAAAACTCTATCAGGAACTGTCGAATTGGATGAATCTTCCCCTCTCGCTCTTAGGAAGGTGTCACCTTATTAAAATGATTAGCTTCGCCAGACTGCTTTATCCTTTGCAAACCATTCCCTTGCTTTTGAAACATAAAGATATCAAACTCCTCGACTCCAAAATTTCACAGTTCATCTGGCACGACAAAGGACCTCGGATAGCCTTTAAAAAACTACACCTTCCTAGAAGCGACGGGGGTATCGGTCTACCTCACATTAGATTGTATAATTTTGCATGTCTGTTCAGGACCAGCTTAGATTGGATAGCTCAATCATCCCAATACTCTAATTACGTCCTGGAATCCGAAATGGCTCACCCGCACTCTCTGGTGGCCCTTCTACACTGCAGATGGAAAACTGTCCCCCCACCTTATCAACACAATCTCCTGCTAAGGGACACAGCTATAGCTTGGAGAGAAATCAGAAAAACACTCAAGTTATCTCCTTTCATCTCTCCCCATTTACCAATCCAAGGCAATCCTGACTTCATCCCTGGTCTCCACTACAAAGCCTTTTCGGTCTGGCAGGCTCAAGGTCTGTCAAACTTCTCCTCACTGTGCGATGGCAACACTGGAAAACCACTGCCCTTTTCTACAATATCCTCGTCTTTTTCTCTGCCCCCCTCTCACGTATTTCATTATAACCAATGCATTAGCTTCTTATCTAACACGTGTAAAGACAACCTCCGGAGATTCGAAAACAGCTTTTCTGAACGTTTACTGCAAAGTGGACGTTATAAAATCACGGACATCTACAGACCTCTCCTGCAAGAATCTTCCCCGTCTATGTCCTCCTCCTCTATTGCGAACTGGGCTAGGGATTTCCCAGTTCCAGATATAACGAAAAAAATCCTATCTGGCCTGCAGAAAACCCTTCGCTGACACCCAACGAAATTTGGAGAGAAACCCAACTCAAGATCCCACACCGGGCTTATATCCCATTTATCTCTCCTAACTCCAATAAAGATGGCGCCTCCTGCCCTCTATGCAAGGTACCCAGACCTTCTCTCTCCCACCGCTTCTGGTCCTGCTCCTTCATTTCCTCATTTTGGGATCAAGTCCTATCCTATATATTCAAAATCACTCTGCTGAAACTCCCCAAAGACCCTTTACTTCTAATATTTGGTTATTGGGACCCTCTATTGTTACCCTGGTCTCTATCGCCGGCTGCATCGATCCCCTCAGGGACTACCAAATGTCCCTCCTCGAAAGACTGGATTTTGCTTTGTTTGCTTGTCGCGAGGAGACTCATTCTTAGGCACTGGATCTCTCCCCAAAGCCCTTCTCTCATCCAACTCGAAAAGGACTGCCTCAACCTCTTCTACAAAGAACGACTTCTTACGGACTTTAAAGAACCCAGATCTAGAGCTCGTTTTTTTTACAGATGGGAATCCTTCATCATAACAACCCTCTCGGCAGCGGATCAGGCAGCTCTGGAACAACTATCCTTCTCGTACGCTGACCCTATCCCAATTGGGCTGTAAATCTTGATGACATTGCACAGTCTATACATTCCGGATGGCCCACCAGGGCTGTTCCTTCTCGGGACCATTCATGTAATGGAATGAACAGCACACCACTGTCTCTGGAGCTCCTTCCCCCCCCCCCCCCATTTTTCTTTCCTAGTTTCTGTTTTGATTTTTCCCCTATTCCTGATTCTAAACACAGGGGCGCGTAGACAGATCCATCCAGTATTCCACCTTCCGGTTGCATTGCTTTTTAGGTATTTATCTAGGATGACCTGCTGTACCCTCACTAGGTGAGAATTTTGTGTATACAGCTCCCTCTCTTCATATCTTCATATCTTCATAACTTCATGACCCCATAAGGTTAGTCTTCAAGTGAGCTAGTGTCATGTGTTACATGTTGTTTTTGCCCTACCTGTTGTACCCAACTAGCTACACCGATATTCCTATGTACCATTGTTTTAAACCTGACTAACAGCCTTATGTTCTCTTTTGTACTTGTGTACTTATCTTTACACCTGTTCAAGTGTCTTTCATTATTCCAATAAAAACTTGTTAAAAAAAAAAAAAAATGTTTGTTTTTTTTTCTTATTTATTTTACTTGATTTTATTTTTACACTGTTTTTAAAAAAAAAAATTGGGTTACGTTTATTCCTATTGTAATATGTGCAAAATGTTAGATATGGGATATACTGCACTGTGCAATAAGTGAACACAAAAATTAGCTGCCAACACAGCTGAGACAAAGCAAAAACTGGTGAATATGAAAAAGTGTAGCGCTTATTTTTGTGAAAGAGTCAGTTACCAACACATAACAAATGTTGCAAACATGCATATATATTAATTTCAGTGACACCAAGTGACTGAGTGTGATCCGTGAAAAAAATATTATATGTAACAAATAAATCAGAACGAAGCAGTCCTCTATTGTGACCACACACAAATGACAGTCCAAAAGTGTAGAAAAAAATGCAAGGTTGAAATAAAGAGTCCCACATGGATATGACCCTCTCTGTGAAAGGATAGAGACACCACCACCGATATAAGGAGGAGGCTTACCAGATGGTATTGACTTGGTAAGGTGTATACCACCCAAGTTAAAACAGGCTTAAATAGAATTGTAATAGAAAAAAGCATGACAGGTCCTCTTAAATATGAGCTCTGGGGTCAAAAAGACCTCAGATCTCATATTTACCCTAAAATGCAATAATAAAAAAAATTGTCATTTGAAAAAATGACAACAAAAAAATGTCCCTTTAAGACGTATGGGCGGAGCTGACGTTTTGACTCCGCTTCCGCCCTGCTATGGTATGGAGACGGGTGGGGGCCATCTTCCCCTCACTCGTCTCCATACCCGACTAGGAAGAGGACCTGATCGCCTCCGCCGCTACCGACGGCTCCGGTAAGTGGCGGAGGGCGCGGGAGAGCAGCGGGAGGGTGGCCCTCTCCCGCCGTGGATAACTGTGATCTTGCGGTGAATCCGCCGCAGAGACCACTATTATCATTTACAGGACCGGCGCCTGAAGAGCTGGATATGTCGGTTGTGGCAGCAGCTGCTGCCGTTACCGAGATATCCCTCTTCAAAAAGGGGACGTTTATAGTCGTGCGCAGGTCCTTAAGTGGTTAAATAACATAACATTTTTCCATTTTTATTAACTCTTTTTTTTTTTTTTTAGAACTAGTGCTTCCTTATGCAATGCAGACAAATCATGGCTGGTCAGAGGAGCAAGCAGGGTGCTGTACATAGATTCCTGGGAACATTATTACACCCTGCTCCATTACTTCTCTCAATGGGCTTTAGCCCAAAACCAAGAAGAGGGCTGGCTCTTGGGAATAGTTATCACTTGATAGGTGGCTGTTAGTTGGATCAGGCTAGAATTTTACTCCAGCGGGTGCTCATCAGGGTGTCTGACTGATTACAATGATAAACTGTACAAACTGCAGTTTCAGGGTAAGGAAATACAATCCATCAGTATTTATAAAATAATAAAATGAAGTGTGACATAGCAAGTTTGTAAAAAAACAAAAAGGTTAAAATTAATAAGCATGGAAATCGCCTGTTATTGATGTCACATCGTTGAAACATAAAATATCCTGGATTATGATTAATGAAAAATTGACCAGCATTCACAGAGATAAACAAGCTAGATTTGAGAGAGTGTAGAACCCCTGGATTGCATATCTCCAAGCTCCCTAGACACTGGGCCACCTTGGGCTAAGGAGACCTACTCTATTCTAATCTTCTTCTACTTTTCTTTTTTCTTTCCTCCTTTTCTCTTTTTTTCCCCATTTCTCGATTCCTTGTGTAGCGTTACCTTCACTTAAGAAGGCCGCAGATTTAGTTTGAGCCCTGAAGACAGCTCCGCCAACCCCCGGCAATATACTCGACCCCCTACTGGCACAGCTAGTTCTGACAGCAATACATATGTCTTATACTGTATGAGTAATTAAACATCCAGACAATAATAGTATAAAACGGGTAAAAGATTTACTTAAGCTTTTGATAATAATCAGGGGTTAACATTTATCACAGTTCACAAAATATATATATAATGCAGAGCCCTGCAACACTAACACACTATGAATATGAAGTTAACAGCAACAAGTGCGCCACATGGGCGACCGTTAGCTAGGCGTCCTGTGGCGCAGTAATCAAACAAACTAGAAAGCTGATCAGGCCTGGCTCTAATATCTACGAACTAGTCTATAGGGGATGATGTTATTTTCTTCACCGGCAGGTCTTTAACGGTGGTGCACAATAACAGAGTATGATTTGTAATCCAATGGGAAAGATAAAGATGGGGTAAACACTTTGCTAAGCGAACTGAGTTCAGCTCTGATAAGATTCTTCAGTGGAAGTATCAGGAACAACTTGTGGGCCACGGCAGTCTATAGGCCTATTAGCAGTAACAGTATATGGTTTGGGCATCCGCCCTCTCACCCGCCCGGACTGCGGTCCCAGTCCGGGAACTTCCACCAACTGTGTCACACACACACACAGTGTCTCTAGCGATCGGGTCCCCGATCTGGTCAAGGCTGTAGACAAGCGAAGTCAGGCGCCACCCAGGCTCGCAGTGGGGTGGAAGGCTCTTTGGTGCTGCGCAAGGTCTCAGGCTTCAGGCCTTGCACTCTGACACATCCGCACAGGAGGATCAGTCTCTGAAGTCTCGTGTCCCAAAGAGACCGAGCCCAGCCTCGCCTCCTCCTCTTATAACCCCTCCCATGAGTCTCTGCGGTGGAAACATCCCCGAACAGGGTTCTGGGTAGTGTAGTCTCTCTGCGTTAAAGGGGAACACCCCGCTACACTTGTTTTTGGATTGGTTATACCATATTGACAAATGATTTGGTAGGATGCTGAGGGGGGTGGTACAGCTTCCCCAATTGTACTATATTCTCAGCATCGGGACCCCCTGGGTTGAGGTATCAGGACCCATTTTAGATGCAAAAGTTATATTTCACTATGTTAGGGGAATATGCATGACCGACAACTTGCTGTAACGTCACTTGATAACTATTCTTATTTGTCAAAATGTTTGGACGCCTAGTGGTTGATACCTACGGGCTTACAGCCTTAGCGAAATGGTCATGCTAACAAGAAGACCTGGATTGCTGGGCCTGAAACTTCTTGTAGTAGCTATTCTGAACAGCCGGTCAGGGACTCTGATCACTTGGTTAATGCATCCTTGTTTTGAAGATTACCTGATAATGTTCAAGTATAAGATTTTTGTACTGTGCTTAAAATTGTAATAAAAATTATTGAAAAAAAAAAAACAACAATAAGGCCAACTTTACAATAGTAACACAAAATATCAATCTACTGAATATGAAATATACATTCCTTTTTAAAATCTTACTAACAACATTGTAAAAGGTTGTAAGGCCCCTTTTATACTTGTACGACCTGAAAGTCACACGACTTGAAGCAATGCATGTGTAATCTTGAGGTCTATGGATCTCAAGTCGCATCAAAGTCGGACCAAAGTAGTGCGATAACTACTCTAACTACTCTGAAGTCACACACATATGAATGGTACTCATCACAAATCATAGGGTAAGGCCTCGTACACATGACCGAGTTTCTCGGCAAGAACCAGCAAGAAACTTGCTGGCAGAGATGTCTTGCCGAGAAATTCGTTCGTGTGTATGGTTTCTCGTCAAGAAAACCGACAAGTAATCTCGACGAGAAAATAGAGAACCTGCTCTCTATTTTCTCGTCGAGATTCTCGTCGGCATGTTTCTCGACGAGAAAAGTGAGTGTGTGTACACTTACCTGTCCTCCGGGAAGCCCGCGCATGTTCGAAATGAATTCGACGCATGCGCGGTAGCTTCCTAGGCATAGATAGGGTATACCAAGATGGCGGCGACGGCATCGAATGTGACGAGCGCATGCTCGTCGTAGTCGATGACGTCACCGCGTACGCTCCATTCAAAGAACCGCGGGTTCTTTGAATCGAGCGTCTGTACACTCGGCCGGGACAAGTTTCTTGTCCAAGAATCTCGTCGAAAAAAACGACATGTTTTATCTCGGCCGTGTGTATGAGGCTTAAGACTATGTAACTTTGCAGTCCCAAGTCGCAGGACAAGTCGCACAAGTGTGAAAGGGGCCTAAAAGTGTTTTTTTGGGCTGGGTACAAATAGTTACTGGAAGCAGAGGAGCACCAAACACCCACTAAGGTGGCATTGCACTAGAAGTTGGATCATAATTTGTTTTGGAGTTAGGGCCATGTCACTGTTACTATCCTATTGCTGGTGGTTTTTCACCAGTGACAACATTGCTAAGACAGAACTCACCAGCTCCTACATGTCAGAAACAGCTAAGTATCACTTCATCTCCACTTGCCACATACACCTTGATTGATACTCCTTTATTCACAGCTGTCTTCTTTAACCACAAAATACCACCTCTTTACTCTAGCTGTAAGTTCTATTAAAGTACGAGAGCTGTTACGCTCTCAAATTTCACAGACAAGAAAAACAATGCAGCCAGGCAAAACAGCCTAATGGGTATTACAGGGTTCTCACTGGCTTAAAGTTTATAAAAAAAAAAAAAAGATTATATTTAAAAAATGTTCCCAGCTGTGAATGATTGTTTCTCAATAAAGCAAATTTCTCTTTACTTTGGCTGTGTTTGTAGCAGTACTTCTTTTATATTCTCATTATTGCTAATGTGCTGGAACTATTTACAACTGGGTTAAATGTGCACTGAAATTTTGAAAAAAATATATAAAAAACATGGATACCAACAAGCACAATATGTCTGACAGGTGCAGTGATATAATCTGCAGGTAACTATACAAAATAGTGGGAGCAACCAAATGGTCAGACTTTAAAGGCAACACAATAGTAGTAGGATAGTCCAAAAATATTTATTATACAAAAATTACATATGAACAGTGTATTCAAAGATTTAAAAAAAAACATACAGATAGTAACAGTATGAATCCCTTGTGTGTTGTCTACGCGTTTCGCCGTGAGGCTTCGTCAGGACAAACAGCAACAGGGTACAGAAAAGGGAACAGATCTCAATATCTGCAATGAGATATAACTCTATTAACCACTTCCCACCCGGCCACTGTATATATACGGCCGGGTGGGTGCTCTCTCCTTCTGAGTGGACGTTCCTGAACGTCCTTCAGAAGGAGCGTGATCGCGCACCCGCGCGATCCCGATGCGCGCGTGTCCCGCGGACACGCCGCATCTCGGAACAGCAGGAGGGCACTGTGATTCGCCCTCCTGATCGGCACGATGGCTGTGTGTAATCACAGCCATCGTGATGTAAACACAGAGAGGGGGGGCTGGCACTTGTGAGGGGATCGCGCCGCCACGTGCACGCGCAGCGGCGCGATCCCGATCTGCCTGTACCCCCCAGAGATAGAAGGTGTGTGCAAACAAGAGGGCCATGTGATTGGCCCTCCTGATGACATGACGGCTGTCCAATGACAGCCGTCATGTAATGTAAACACAGAGCAGTTGTAACTGCTCTGATCTCTTCCTCTCCTCACACAGAGCCTGTCAGTGAGGAGAGGAAGAGACAATCTGTGCTGCAGCCGGGAGATCAGTGAGTTTTTAGCTGTTTGTCTGCTGTTTACCCACTGATCACCCAGCTAGTGTCCCCAAAACACAGTGTCCCCAAAACAGTGTCCCCAAAACACAGTGTCCATAAAACACAGTGTCCATAAAACAGTGAAAACATCTGCCCGCCAACATCTTGCGCATCTGCCCGCCAACATCTGGCACAGCTGCCCGCCAACATTTGGCACAGCTGCCCGCCAACAGCTGCCCACCAACAGCTGCCCACCAACATCTGGCGCATCTGCCCGCCAACATCTTGCGCATCTGCCCGCCAACATCTGGCACAGCTGCCCGCCAACATCTGGCACAGCTGCCCGCCAACATCTGGCACATCTGCCCGCCAACATCTGCCCTGCCAACATCTGGCACATCTGACTCCCAACATCTGGCAGTAAACATCTGCCCGCCAACAGCTGCCACATCTGCCCGCCAACAGCTGCCACATCTGCCCGCCAACAGCTGCCACATCTGCCCGCCATCTGCCCGCCAACAGCTGCCCGCCAACATCTGGCACAGCTGCCCGCCAACATCTGATCGCCAGCATCTGACCACCAACAGCTGCCCGCCAACAGCTGGCACATCTGCCCGCCAACATCTACCCTGCCAACATCTGGCACAGCTGACTCCCAACATCTGGCAGTAAACATCTGCCCGCCAACAGCTGCCACATCTGCCCGCCAACATCTGGCCGCCAACATCTGACATCTGCCCAACATCTGACCGCCAACAGCTGCCCTGCCAACATCTGGCACATCTGCCCGCCAACATCTGACACATCTGGCCGCCAACATCTGACCGCCAACAGCTGACCGCCAACATCTGCCCTGCCAACATCTGGCACATCTGACCGCCAACATCTGGCACATCTGACCGCCAACATCTGCCCACATGGCTAAACGATTCTACAGCAGCGAGGAGGCTCTCCAGATAATCCAGGGTATGTCGGACGAGAGTAGCGAGGAACTCTCTCTGTCAGAATCGGATAGTGAATATTATCCAGAGGAAAGTAGTGGCTCTGAAATAGAAACTGAGGATAGAATCGTAACAAGTGAGATCAGGAGTTATGAGCAGGCGCCGCAGACATCCATCAGCAGCGCAGCACTCTAGGACATCCACCAGCAGGCATCCACCAGCAGCGCAGGACTCCATGATGATATGCAGGCATCCACCAGCAGCGCATCACGCCAGGATAGGCAGGCATCCGCCAGCAGCGCATCACGCCAGGATAGGCAGGCATCCGCCAGCAGCGCATCACGCCAGGATAGGCAGGCATCCGCCAGCAGCGCATCACGCCAGGATAGGCAGGCATCCGCCAGCAGCGCATCACGCCAGGATAGGCAGGCATCCGCCAGCAGCGCATCACGCCAGGATAGGCAGGCATCCGCCAGCAGCGCATCATGCCAGGATAGGCAGGCATCCGCCAGCAGTTCTGCAACTTTTCTAGAGGATAGGCCAAATGCTAGCAATGGGGCGTCCCATCAACAACGAGGCAGGGCCCATACTAGCCTCCCCGATCTTCTACTGTATCCAACATGGCTGCCCGATACGTCAGTAGAACCTATCATTCCCCCTTTTACAGCCCAGCCAGGCCCTCAGATACAGTCGGAAAATGCTACCCCCGATTTATTATTTTGAATTATTTTTTACTGATGATATCCTAATCTACATTGTGGAGCAGTGTAATCTATACGCCAGTCAATATATAGCCAACAATCCAAATTCTTCCTATGCCCGTCCTTTTGTTTGGAAACCCCTCACCGTGGAAGAATTTAAAATTTTCCTTGGCCTAACCCTCAACATGGGGCTGACAAAAAAAAATGAACTCCATTCCTACTGGTCTACCCGACCTATCTACCACATGCCAATCTATTCATCTTTTATGAAAAGAACCCGTTACGAGATGATAATGAGGTTTCTACACTTCAACGACAATGCCCAATGCCTCCCTCAAAATCATCCCAATTATGATAAATTATTTAAAATTCGGCCCCTAATCAATTTTTTTTGCGCCAGCTTCAAGCAGATGTTTACCCCTGATGTAAATATATGTGTAGATGAATCATTAGTACACTTCACAGGAAGACTTGGAATAAAGCAATACCTCCCCAGTAAAAGAGCCAGACGTGGGGTAAAATTTTATAAGGCATGTGACAGGGCCACGGGTTACACATATGATTTTATAATTTATGAGGGAAAAGACAGACAGCTAAACCCTCCTGGATGCCCTACCTACATGGGAACAAGTGGCAAAATTGTCTGGCAGCTGATTGAACCATTGCTTGGGAAAGGTTACCACCTATACGTAGACAATTTCTATACAAGTCTCCCACTTTTTCGCCATCTGTACCAAAAGAAAACTGTGGCCTGTGGGACAGCACAGACCAACCGTAAAGGCTTCCCACAGAGATTGGTTGCCAAGAAACTGAAACAGGGGGAAATGGCCAGTATGCGGACTGAAGAGGTCCTAGCATTGAAGTGGAGAGATAAAAAAAGAGATGTCTACATCCTTTCCACAATGCATGATGACACCTTGGTGGAACTGCAGAGAAGAAGAGGCCCCGTCCAGAAGCCAAAATGTGTGCATGACTATAATCTTTACATGGGGGGGGTGGATATGAATGACCAGATGGTGCAGCCCTACTTGGCCACCAGGAAATCACTGTTTTGGTACAAAAAAGTTGCCATTTATTTGATGCAACTAGCCCTTTTCAATTCTTATATCATTTTTTCTAAGTGCACCCAAAGTTCCCTAACCTATCTAAAATTCCAAGAAGACTTGATCGAAGCCCTTCTCTATCCCCATGGCCAAGCCCCTCAACTAATTCGCTCCGATGCAGTAGCCAGACTCCACGAAAGGCACTTCTCCGAAATCCTCCCTCTTACCGAAACAGGTCGCAAACCCCCAAAAAAATGTCGTGTGTGTTCAAGTAGAGGAATTCGTCGTGACACCCGATACTACTGTCCCCAATGTCCCTCTCAGCCAGGCCTTTGTATTGGAAAGTGCTTTCAGAGCTATCATACTTTACTAAACTATTAGTAAAGTGAAGATGATTTTTTTTCCAGTTTCCACCATCTGCCATTTCTGTGAATGACCCGGACTGTTTTCGACTATGCCTCTGCCAACCATGTTTCTGCCTTCAACGTGAATTGACCTCGGCCTGTTACATGACCATGCTTTTTGCCTGCCTCCTAAACTGATCATTTGAGTACAGCACAGGGGTCTCACATATTTGAGGGGCTCCAGAAAAGAGTTTCCGAGTGGAGAAAATGTTTTTCTCCAGGTTTTGTTTTTCTCGGATTAGGGTCTGGAGACTCGGAGGCTTCGTAGAGATTTGGGTGGGAAGAAGCCTCTACCCCTGTTCTTAGGTCTTTCCTGACCAAGGCCTAAATGTTATAGTGCTGCCACCTGAACTGGCCGTGCCTCTGCCTGCCACCTGAACTGGCCGTGCCTCTGCCTGCCACCTGAACTGGCCATTCCTCTGCCTGCCACCTGAACTGGCCATGCCTCTGCCTGCCACCTGAACTGGCCATGCCTCTGCCTGCCACCTGAACTGGCCATGCCTCTGCCTGCCACCTGAACTGCCTGCTAAACCATGGACCATGTTCATAGGTTTCCATATCTCTGTTTCCCTGCTGGACAATTCCTGGACATTTCCTATGGCTGTCTGGACCAATGCTTTGACTGCTCTGGAACGGTATTCCTGCCTGCTAAAACCATAGGTGAGCCTTTTTTTTATTACCTTTTGCTCAGCAGAATGTATTTTGGGGTGTAATTCTTGGTGTGTACATGCTATGTGTTAGAAGCCTGAAGGTGCTACTTGCATGTTGGGCCTCTGTATGTGGCCAGGCTGTGGGAAAGTCTCACACATGGGGTATCACTATACTCAGGACGAGTAGCAGAATGTATTTTGGGGTGTTATTTTTGCTGTGTACATACTATGTGTTAGAAAGATCTTCTGAATTGACAACTTTGTGAAAAAAAAATATGTTTTAATTTTTTTTCCACACTTTCCAAAAACTTTTGGAAAGAAATTACATGTTCAAAAGACTTATTATGCCTCATAGAAAATACATTGGGTTGTTTTCTTTCCAAAATGGGGTCATTTTGTGGGTAATTCCATTGTCCTTGTTCTCCAGGGCCTTCAAAAATGTGATAGGTACTCAGGAAATGAAATGTGTAATTTATGCCTTTAGAGCGCCTGATGGTGCTACTTGGATGTTTGGCCTCCGTATGTGGCCAGGATGTGGAAAAGTCTCACACATGTGGTATCGCCATACTCAGGACGAGTAGCAGAATGTATTTCGGGGTGTTATTTTTGCTATGTACATACTATGTGTTAGAAAGATCTTCTAAATTGACAACTTTGTGAAAAAGAAATATGTTTTAATTTTTTTCCCACATTTTCCCAAAACTTTTGGAAAGAAATGACATGTTCAAAAGACTTTATTATGCCTCATAGAAGATACATTGGGTTGTTTTCTTTCCAAAATGGGGTCATTTTGTGGGTAATTCCATTGTCCTTGTTCTCCAGGGCCTTCAAAAATGTGATAGGTACTCAGGAAATGAAATGTGTAATTTATGCCTTTAGAGCGCCTGATGGTGCTACTTGGATGTTTGGCCTCCGTATGTGGCCAGGATGTGGAAAAGTCTCACACACTGGGTATCGCCATACTCAGGATGAGTAGCAGAATGTATTTTGGGGTGTTATTTTTGCTATGTACATACTATGTGTTAGAAAGATCTTCTAAATTGACAACTTTGTGAAGAAAAAAAAAATATATATATATTTCTTAATTTTCCAAGGCATTGTGGGAAAAAAATTGCAACTTCAAAAAATTCACGATGCCTCTTACTAAATACCTCCGACTGTCTTCTTTCCAAAAAGTGGTCATTTGGGGGGTATTTGTACTGTCCTGACATTTTAGGGCCTCAAGAAATGAGATAGGCCATCAGTGCATTGGGATTGATCAATTTGCAATAATGCGTAGCTTAGTTTGTAGACTCTATAACTTTCACACAAACCAATTATCATACACTTATCAGGATTTTTTTTACCAAAGACATGTAGCAGAATACATTTTGGCCTAAATTTTTGCCGAAATTTGATTTGTTTGGATTTCTTTTAAAACAGAATGTAGAAAATGTTGTTTTTTTTCAAAATATTCGCTCTTTTTTCGCTTTTATCGCAAAAAATTGAAAATGAAATTGTGAACAAATACCACCAAAAGAAAGCTCTATTTGTGTGAACAAAATGATAAAAATTTCATTTGGGTACAGTGTAGCATGACTGAATAATTGTCATTCAAAGTGCGAGAGCACTGAAAGCTGAAAATTGGTCTGGGAAGGAAGGGGGTTTAAGTGCCCAGTATTGATGTGGTTAAACAAATACAATACAAAATTATATACAAGACATTACAGATGGTTAAAAATTGTTAAAAAATTGCATTTCACATGTGTTCCGTGTGCATTTAGTGAGGACCATAATGGCATAGTAAATTACTTATACCAAGACTTTCATTCATTCATTCTAAGACTTTCATCCCATCAAAGGATACAGGCAGAGAGAGTTCCAAGAGAGCATATAAAAAGTGATCACTCTACATACAAGAAGTCTGCTGGGCAAAAAGATATATCAACAGTGAATGTAAAACATAACTCAAATAAATTGGCAGAATGTACAAGTACCTGTGAAGTAGCACAGAATGGTATATTTCCCTAGGTATAGGGAATCCAATTAAAAGGATACCAAAAATTCTCGCTAGAGAAAGCCAGAGAGGAAAAAGAAAAGAGAAACAACATTAATTACTAGAGTACCAAACCAGAACATAAAAAAGTCGTAAAAGAAAAATATATAAAGAGATATATAAATCTGAGTTACCCAGTAGAATCACTGAAACTACATGAACGGGGGTAAGGTATTGAGTATGTTACTGCATGTTTGGTGCAGAAGGTGTTACCCTCTTCTCCTCTCCTGTCTAACTGCCTGACGTCTCACTCTGTGTGCCGCGCTATTTACCTTTTTTTGCATTATGCAACGCACTCCTATGACGTCAGTGTGATCCACGCTGGCTATTATGCACTCCACCGCGGGGCACGCTCTATGGTATGCCTACGCAGCCTGTGTCAGGCTCTGTGTATATGGCGTGGCGCCTCCCTATGATGTCACCACGCTGACGCCACGCTTTACGGCCGCGCCCCCTGCACTATTTAAAACGCCACACTGACATCCTAGCCCTTGTGAACAGTGTGATGCTGTCTCCCGGGGGTTGGATGTCATACACCTGTCCTCATGTAAGTACTACCGCCAGCCTTCTCTGTGCCCGACGTGCCTCCATTATATCATCTGTTCCTTCTTTTCCCATAGATACATTTGGAGTGATCTGTTGACTGGCTTTTTTGCCCACTAGCTTTCTGGCGTGTTCCTCTGTATTTGGTAACATACTCAATACCTTACCCCCGTTCATGTAGTTTCAGTGATTCTACTGGGTAACTCAGATTTATATATCTCTTTATATATTTTTCTTTATACTGCTTTTTTATGTTCTGGTTTGGTACTCTAGTAATTAATGTTGTTTCTCTTTTCTTTTTCCTCTCTGGCTTTCTCTAGTGAGAATTTTTGGTATCCTTTTAATTGGATTCCCTATACCTAGGGAAATATACCATTCTGTGCTACTTCACAGGTACTTTTACTTCCATGTACATTCTGCCAATTTATTTGAGTTATGTTTTACATTCACTGTTGATATATCTTTTTGCCCAGCAGACTTCTTGTATGTAGAGTGATCACTTTTTATATGATCTCTTGGAACTCTCTGCCTGTATCCTTTGATGGGCATTTACTTATACCAAGACTGTCATTCTAAGGTATTTACTATGCCATTATGGTTCTCACTAAATGCACACGGAACACATGTGAAATGCAATTTTTTAACCATTTTTAACCATCTGTAATGTCTTGTATATAATTTTGTATTGTATTTTTTTTAATTGAGTTAGATCTCATTACAGATATTGAGATCTGTTCCCTTTTCTGTACCCTGTTGCTGTTTGTCCTAACGAAGCCTCACAGCGAAACGCGTAGACAACACACAAGGGATTCATACTGTTACTATCTGTATGTTTTTTTTAATTCTTTGAATACACTGTTCATATGTCATTTTTGTATAATAAATATTTTTTGACTATCCTACTACTATTGTGTTGCCTTTAAAGTCCGACCATTTGGTTGCTCTCCCTGAGCAATCCCATTCTGTGTTCCCTTACTTATCCGGATGTGGCAGTGTGAGTGCTCTCCCCCCCTCCCCTTTCTTTAATTATACAAAATAGTATAGTAAAAATTTCACATGGTGGAGGGAACCCTTTGAAGTTCTCCCCACCAAGTAGGGCTTACAATATGACAAGGAAAAATAAACATTAGTAGCAAGAGAGACATGTGATGTGCCCCTAGGATGTCAGATTCCCTTATAAAGGATTTTGGGGTTAAATATTCTGCTTACTCAATAAAATCAGGCACTAAAGCTGGCCATACATGTAAAGATCTCTCGTTCATCCCAGTGTGCTCAAT
This sequence comes from Rana muscosa, assembly GCA_029206835.1. Classification (NCBI taxonomy): domain Eukaryota; kingdom Metazoa; phylum Chordata; class Amphibia; order Anura; family Ranidae; genus Rana; species Rana muscosa. The sequence continues at coordinate 202,433,546 of CM055123.1, forward strand.
GAGGGAAATCCATAGATTCCCCCATCCAAGCTAAACCATGTGGATGAACGAATCTCCTGTTTGCATTCTGACAGATGGCACCAACAGCTGTCAGCATACCCTACAGTGACAGCAGCTGACTGGCATTGATTTCTGAAAGTTATTGGTAGTGGGATCACCAAAAACTTTAATTTCATCTGATTTACATAACTCAGTCGAAATTCGAGCTGTGTATGGCTAGCTTAATGCCAGATAATTAATAGACCATGTGACCAGAAATGTTTGTAGTACAGACAATTTGATCTGAATTTTGTTGGGGGCCTGAGTCTGATGTGACATCTGTGGTACATGAATTTTTGACTGAGCAAAGTCTTTTGCGTTTAGCCCAAAAAAACTGGGGCGGTGTGAGCAGACAGCTCCCAATGCTGATTTATTAAGAGAAGGCATACATGATTAGACAGGGAACTCTATTTTCTTCCTACTTAGCTGTCAGCCAGTGATGTCTGTTGGTACTTTATAGAAATTAGGGTGCATTATTCCACTGAAAACCCCAAAATCAGGTAACAAAGTTAAAATTTATGGGTATTTTAATGTTTATTCAATCCCTAACTGGATGACATTTACTTTGCTACTATATCAAAAAATGTTCTTTCCATAAAATTGAGAATTTTGACTTACCAATAAATTCCACATCTTGGAATACAATACAGGACGGGATGATATGCACCACAGGATATATTCTGCTACCTTCAGATAAATGGACACTGGCAAAAGCTTTACTGGGAAGCCCCCAGTGTATCCTAATATAACCCCATCCACTCTGTGGAATTCCAGTTTTGTAGCAAGCAATAAGTAGAAACAGAGGGCAGAGGGGAGGAGACCCAAGTCCTGTACTGCACACCAAGATATGGAATATAGACAAAATTCTCAATATCCTAAACAAGAGACCTGCTTGGCCATCTATCTAGTGTACTGCCAGGTGTCATGGCAGGTGGAAACATTCTATCCTCCTCACTACTCGAAGGTAAGGCTTCCCCCAAGCAGATGTGGTGCAGCATAGGAGTGCTCATTGTGATTGGTGTCCTTAATCTAAGCATTGATTGAGACCAACATAATGTCATTAAAAACCTCTTGTACAAGTGTACTCTTAAGCTACGCTATTACTTACATGTCTTAAGGATTCCGCCCTGTGTTTGGAACAACATGGCTGTCCTTTGTTCCTCTGCTTTAAAATACCATTGGAGTTTGTGTATGGCCCCACATCCACCATTGGGAACTGAGGTATTTCTACCAGGCTGCCCCCCTCCCTGCATCTGCCTCACTAGTATTTTGTATATTATATCAAAAATTCATTTTTAACTCCTAAGCTCCGGAAGAAGTGCGATGCCACGAACCATGTCAAACAGGAATGCCAACTGGACATCATCACCCCACACAGCAGTCACACTTGGGTATACGGAGATTGGGGACAGTTCCCTTGGGTGACTTACCTTAGTGTTGAGGGTTGATGGTGGTTACCAGCTATGAATTTTGGTATGTTGGAATGATATTGTTGAAACTAATCTATAACTTTTAATCATGTTTTGTATAATAAATAAATAAAAAATGGTATTTTAACTGCAGCTTGAGTAGTGTTGTGCCATTAAAGTCCATTTTCTACATATAGCCACTTTATATCATTATCCTAATCATACAGGACATAGGACAGGAAGTCATATACCATGAGACATCCCCAAGTAATAAACTAAGGGTGGGCTAAAGCACAGAAAACAGCAGGAAACAGACCCACAAATCCAAGGGCCAACCGACTCGAAACACTCACCTGACAGCTTGAGGCACCTTGCACCTGTAGAGCGTATCAGCAGTGGTCTGAAGGTCCAATCAGTAAAACTTTGAGGAAAAAATGAACAGAAGACCATTTTGCAGGTTCGCAAGGCTGCCACCTGAATGCTTAATGCTGAAAGACCCAAGAAATACTGACAGATCTGGGCCGTGATAGAGAAGGGAGAAACTCGTTCCTTAAGGGCATAAAATCCCTGAAACAGTTACCTGAGCCAAGTAGCAATGACGAAAGAGAAAGAAGGAGCTTCAGGGAAGACAAAAAGGTTCAGTATTTTTGAATGAAGATGTTGCAGCCAAGTAGACCCTAACTGCTCTGATCATGTCCAGGCAATGGATAGAAGTCTTCTTGACGTGTTTTGGGGCAGGAAGGGAGGACAATGTCAGGCAGGAAGGGAGGACAATGTGCTTACTGATGTGAAAAGAAGGGATCACCTTGGAGAGGACAGAGGCCTTGGGTTTCAAGACCACCTTGTCCCTAGACAAGACAAAAAAAAGACTCGATATAAGAAAATGCTGCCAACTCAGAGACACACTTTGATGTAGGTAATTGCTACCAAAAATGTCACCTTACTTTCAAACTTACCTTGCTATGTCTTTATCCCTGCTCCTTTATTTCCTCACTTGGTTTTGTTTATGTTTTCCGTTTGAGCCCGTTCTTTAATGTTACAGTCTGGAATTGTCCCTAAGCAACCTTTGAAGTGTTCGCTAAATGTACCATTGACGATTCCGATGTTAAAGTGCTCTTCCTATTAAAAATCCCCGAAAATTGACCTATGAAATACTTTGAATAAAGAGATATTTGACTGGAAGGCCATCTTACTTGCAAGATCCCCCAATGGGATATCCGAAATCATTTGAAAGATGGGTCTTTAAAGAATCAAAAGTATCAGGTTCAAATCTCAGGGAGACCCAAGGCTCAAAAAGGAAGATTAACACAAGGAAATCTTTGTTTGAGGCTCAGTTCACAGTGCATACCGATGCGGTATCACAGCAGGGGTCCTATGCGTCCTGGTTTACCATTTCAGGTCCAAATTCAGCTCTAATTTTGGGCTGAAGTCAGACCTAAACCGGACCAAAAGACGCACAGGGCTCCTGTGCAATTTCGCACTGGAGCCGCATCAAAGATATGTGAACCAGCTCCATAGAGAGCCGGTCATAATCTCCTGCTTCTGCGAATTGGATGCAGGGATTCCGAATCCAATTCGCAATGGTGTAAACCTAGCCTAAAGGTCTTGACAAGAGAGAGCAAAGCCAGGAGTTTTTGGACTAGAATGGAGCAAGGTAAAAACCTGTTCATTTAGAGTGCTAAAAGCCAGATGCTGGTCCAGACTAAACTGGAGAAAGATCAGGATGCAAGGAATGAAATATTGCCAGGGGCTGAGGTGCCTGCTCTTGCACCTGCTAGAGTAGGCTCTCCATGTGCAATGGTAGGTCCTACTAGAGGTACATTTTCCTGCCTTGAGCAAGGTGGGAATGACAGAGTCTGAAAGGCCCCTATCCTTTAGAACCTGGATTTTGACAGCAATACTATTAGTGACTGTGAAGCAGAGTTGAACGACGGGCCCTGTGACAGCAGGACTTGCCTCAGAAACATAAACAGATCCACAGTTCCGCTCAAGACTTGCACCCCCCCCCCCCCCCATGTACATGGGTAATCTGGGTGCCAGCCAATGTAGTCAGTCACCAATTTACATCAGAATTAGGAAAAAATGTATCAACAACACTCCTCTCTCCATTCCTCTTGCCATATTTATCAGTTATCAGTGCTTCCCAGAGTGAATGGTTGCAGTTCCAGTGTCCACCAGGTGTCTCCCAGCAGATTCCAGTAACCAATTGTCACCTGGTATATAGTTCCTCCTCTATTATTACACTTCACTTCATTGTTTTGCTTTGCTGCCAGATACTGCATGTCATTTATCCTGAGCCTAGATCCCAATCTTGCTTCTGCCCTGCACCCTGAACCCTGCTGCCTCTTTTCTGCTCCCCTTGTGCCTGATCCCAGTCCTGGTTCCCCCTTCCCATCTGTTCCCTGCATCTCCAGTTTTCCTTGTTTATCAGTGTCCCCCCTTTTTTTTGTATATATTGTATATAATTAGTTTGTTAGTTAGGCTTCACATTACTTACTTAGGTTAAAAGTTAAAGCGTTTGTTACCCCAACACTTCATATTCCTGATATTTGCCTGTTGTACCATGTGCTTTCCAGGCAAAGGGAAGGAATGATTTCTTAGATCATTTGAAAGATGAATTCTGAGAGACAGGTCTGTGGCTGAGGAATACTTTAGCTGAAGGTTGTCCAGGTACCCCATGACATGAATGCCTCAAGATCCTAGCAGGGTAAGGAGTGGGGCATGCACTTTTGTTTAGACTCTTGGTGCAGTGAAGAGCTTGAATAGCAGAGTGACAAATTGAAAATGCTGGTCTACCACAGTAAAGTGTAGAAAGTGTTGGAAAGATGGAAATGCGAGAATAGGCATTTTTGGATGCCCACTGATGAAGGAAATTCCACTGATCTGAGAGAAGCAATGACCAATCATGCGGATTCCATGGAGAATTTGGGAACACGCAATAGTACCAACAGTAGGTTAAGGGATTTTAGGTCCAAAAAAGGGGGGGGGGGGTGCCTCTAGTTGGTTTTGAAACTGTGACTAGTTCTGAGTAAAAACCTTTGAACTTTTCCTCTGCAGGAACTGGGATTACCACTCCTTGTGCTGAAGTTGACTCAGCGAGGCCCACAAATCTGCCTGTCACTGAGGTGAAGCTGGCAGATTGGAGGGCAGGAGTCAAGGGGGCAAGGACAAAAATAGTTTTTTTAACCCTCTGGAAATGACAGATTGAACCCAGAACACAAATTCCCACAGACTTCCCCTTACTCCAGAGTGAGGGCACCCCTTTCATTTTGAGGAGGGCTTTTGGGTAGGCTTGGAGGGTTTTGGGGTCCAGATCTGACAGCAACAGTCTGAAAAATAGAGGCAAAAAATTCCTGGGAGCCATAAAGAGTGCTTTTTTCATCAGGTGCCACACAGACCTCTTATGACGTGGTGGTCTTTAGAGGGGAGAGCGTGTATTCTTGTCTCTGCGGCATATGGTGTGTTAAAGAGGAATCATTGTGCTGTAGTATTCACCAATAAATATATTTTGCCTACATTAATTGTTTCTTAATGTTGTGATATTCATGTGAATTTGTGTTAAAACACATGTTGCTTTAAAAAATGAAACAAAATTGCACAAATCAGCATAAGGTTTATGGAGTCCCACTTCCAGTGTTGCACAGTTATCTTTATATCTATCCTCTTAGGAAGGTGTCACTGCACACCACTAATCATAAGCAGCCGATCACAAATTAGTTTTTTGCAAGTGTATAGCTTCAGATTGCTTAAGTTTGGGTGGTCTCACGCCTCATGCTGCAATATTTATCACTTAGAAGATTTCTTGCTTATAGTGTTTTGTTGTTTTAATAATATTGTAATATTCACACATATTTGTGTTAAAACACATGTAGATTGTTTAAAAAATAAAATAAAATAAATGAATGATTTTAGGTTGAGGGAGTCTCGCTTCTAGCGCTGCACAGTTATCTTTATATCTATTTGGTGTTAGGATTTTTGTGGATTAATCTTTTTGTGTTCAGCTGTTAAGTATATATAATTTCTAAACTTTTTTTGGCTTATGACAGGGTGACAACCCATGATCACAACTGGGGGCAGATGTCATCCTATAACAGAAAGTGCAGGAACAGGAGCTTTCATGGCAAGATCGCCAGGTATTCTTTTGGTGAAAGCTGCACTTCTGAACCCTGTGCCCTTTTCAATACTGTATGTACACCTGAGCCCTACACCCTGTGCGATAGGCACTCCTGAGCCCTGCGCGATACGCACTCCTGAGCTATATGCAATAAGCACTCCCGAGCCCTGCTTAACATGAACTCCTGAGCCCTGTGCGATATGCACTTCTGAGTTCTGCGCTCTGTGCATTATGCAATTCTGATTCCTGGCCACACCCACTATTCCACTATTTGGTTGGAGGGATATGTGTGAGTACCTGCACCTATTCTCTGAGCCCTGGTTTAAACCTCATACTTAAATAAAAAAAAAGACAAAATTGTAAGGCCACCAAAATTAATGCAGTATTGTACAAACTGGTACAGTACTGGGAAAATAATGTAATTTTTTATTTGTAGCTATCTTTACCAACCCTGTAGTGAAAGTGCATGTGTCATCTATTTACAATGCTGCTAATTAAAGCAGTTGTGATCATACCTGAAGTGTAAAAAACATGTGTGTGATATGCAAGGGACAAAGTTGGATACAACACACTGTGGGAAGGCATGCTACAGATAACCAAACTGCAACATAAAGCTCTTTCATTTGTGCAATGTTACTTAAAAAATTTAAACACAAGGGATCATCTGACACTATAAAAGAGAATGTTTAATAATGAACATACATTTCTTATATAATGGCGGTCCAGCAATGTTACTGTTGACAAATTCAGCACTGCACAAAACGAAGTCTGTTTCACAGCTGTGACAAAGTACTGCCAACTATATTAAGAGGGAAGTTATGTTTATTTCTGCAGTAAAATGAAAGGGCTACAATTTCTCTCTTGCAGGAAGTCTTCTGGTCCTTGAGTTAAACGACAAAGCTGGAGATCACGTGTAGGGATGAGCTTCGTGTTCGAGTCGAACATACGTTCGACTCAAACATCGGCTGTTCGATCGTTCGACGAAGATCGAACGATTTGGGCCGTTCGCGCCAAATTCGGGTGACGCGAACGGCCCACAATGCACTACGCCATCGCAGTGTCATCCAGGCGCTGTGATTGGCCAAGCATGCACTGTGACCCCGCATGCTTGGCCAATCACAACGCCGGCAGCGAGGAGAGCAATGATTGGCCACAGGCAGGATTCCTGTGGCCAATTATTGCTGAGGGTGTTTAGTACACGCCCCACACTATAAAAGGCCGCCAGCACGGCGGCCTAGTGTAGTGTGTTCCGGAGCAGGGAAAGAGAAGCATAGGCAGGGACAGTGACATTTAATTTTTTTTTGCTTAACCTGGATTCCTTTAGTTTAGGGAAAGAGAAGGATAGGTAGGGAGAGTGTCAGTGTGTTTTACTGTGCGAATCCTTGTTTCTAGGGACAGGGAAGGACAGTGAGGGAATTCTCCTTGTGCTATAGTGTGCTTTAAAAAAACATTTTTTCTAGGGACAGAAAACTATAGGTAGGAAGAGTGTCAGTTTCTTTCACTGTGATAATCCTTGTTTCTAGGGACAGGGAAGGAAAGTGAGGGAAATTCTCCTTGTGCTATAGTGTGCTTTAAAAAAACATTTTTTCTAGAGACAGAAAAACTATAGGTAGGAAGAGTGTCAGTTTCTTTGACTGTGATAATCCTTGTTTCTAGGGACAGGGAAGGACAGTGAGGGAAATTCTCCTTGTGCTATAGTGTGCTAAAGCATTCCTCATCAACCATCTTTGAAATCCTTGTTTTTTTGGACAGTCAGGGAAATTGTCGTTGTGCTATTCTGTGCAAAAGCAATCATCCTCAACCATATTTAGAAATCCTTAAGTAAAGGGACAGAGAAGGACACCTGAAGGTAGCCCTTATTGCTTTTTTCCCATCTCCCTGCAGGCCATATATTAGAATGTCTGGAAGGCAAACAAGGAGAGGCAGACAGTCAGGAGGCAACAGTGCTGGTCGTGGACGCAGTGCATTGTCATCAGCACATGGCCATGGGACACGCTTGTCCTTCTTTTCGGCAGCTGGACATGTTGAGCCACATCATGCTGAAGACTTGGTAGAGTGGAAGACCAAGCCCTCCTCCTCCTCCTCATCCTCTCTCACCCAGGCTCAGGGTACTGGAAAAGCAGCTGCCAAAGCGTCCTCTTCCCTGGTATCAATGTCAGACTCATCAGTCACTCCTTCCCTAGACCCACCATGTCCTCCTCCTGAGGAGTCCCCCGAACTGTTTGAGCACAGTGTTGGGTACATGCTCCAGGAGGATGCCCAGCGTTTCGAAGGGTCTGATGATGAAACCCAGCTACAGGAAGGCAGTAGCGTGAGAGCAGACAGAGGGAATGCTCAAGAAGGACACCAATCTGGCAGTCATGTTCCAGCAGCTGCAGCATACTGCCAGATTGGCTCCAGTGATGAGGAGGGAGGGGATGATGAGGTCACTGACTCCACGTGGGTGCCTAATAGGAGAGAGGAGGAGGAGGAGGATGAGGAGGAGGCACATCTCCAACGAGGCAGGATGCCCTTTGGTGGCCAGCGTAAGGGCAGTACACCGACGGAATCACACCGCAGAGCTCCGCCTGTGCAGGGCGCTGCCTCTGCCCGTCATTCAAAAAGTTCTTTGGTGTGGGCCTTTTTTGAGGCTAGTGCATCAGATCGCACAGCTGCTGTTTGCAACATATGTCTCAAGCGTATATCGCGTGGCCAAAACATCAGCCGCTTGGGTACCACATGCCTGACCAGACATATGTTGACCTGCCATGCAGCTCGTTGGCAAGCCTACCTCAAAGACCCACACCAAAGAACAAAGCGGACCTCTCCTTGCACCGCATCAGCTGGGATCTCCAACCCCACTATAACTTCAGTCCTCTCTGAAACATGCACTGAGAGGAATGAAGGTGTAGAATTAGGTGTGTCACAGCCAAGTACTTGCGGCCACTCTGCTAGCAGTACACCGACGTCCGATTCTAGCAGGCAAATTTCCCTGCCCCAGCTGCTGGACCGTCGAAAGAAGTTCACTCCCAGCCATCCACATGCCCAGCGGTTGAATGCTAGCTTGGCTAAATTGCTAGCGCTTCAACTGCTGCCTTTTCAGTTGGTAGACTCGGCCCCCTTCCGTGAGTTTGTGCAATGTGCGGTTCCTCAGTGGCAGGTTCCCAAACGCCACTTTTTCTCACGGAAGGCTATTCCGGCTCTCTACCGGCATGTGGAAGGCAATGTCTTGGCCTCGCTGGACAGGGCGGTCAGCGGTAAGGTGCATATTACCGCTGACTCATGGTCCAGCAGGCATGGACAGGGACGTTACCTTTCTTTCACGGCCCATTGGGTCACTCTTTTGGCAGCTGGGAAGGATGCAGGACAAGGTGCAATAGTGTTGGAGGTTGTTCCACCGCCACGCCTCCAAAATGCTACTACTGGTTGTGACACACCTCTCTCCTCCACCCCCTCCTCTTCTTCTTCCTTCATGGCCTCTTCCTGTGGTTTGTCCTCGGAACCAGCGGTGCTCCGTAGGCGTTCAAGGGGCTACGCAAGTACGCAGGCAAAAAGATGCCATGCCGTGCTTGCGCTGGTGTGTTTGGGGGACAGAAGCCACACTGGGGCAGAGGTCCTGCCTGCTCTGCAGGGCCAGGCCGAGAGGTGGTTGACGCCACGCCAGCTTAAGCCAGGAATGGTGGTTTGCGACAATGGCACCAACCTCCTCTCCGCCCTCCGACAGGGACAACTGACCCATGTGCCCTGTGTGGCTCACGTCCTTAACCTGGTGGTGCAGCGGTTCTTGGGCAGGTACCCGGGCTTACAGGATGTCCTGAGGCAGGCCAGGAAAGTCTGTGTGCATTTCCGCAGATCTTATAATGCCAGTGCTCGCCTGGCTGAGCTGCAAAAGGAGTTGAACCTGCCCAAGAACCGCCTTATATGTGACATGCCCACCAGGTGGAACTCAACGTTGGCCATGCTGCAGTGGCTGCACACGCAGCAGAGGGCCATCAATGAGTACCTGTGCGACTACGGCACCAGGACAGGGGAGCTTGGTTTTTTTTCTCCACGCCAGTGGGGCATGATCAGGGATGCATGCACTGTCCTGGCACCATTTGAGGAGGCCACGAGGATGGTGAGCAGTGACAGTGCATGCATCAGTGACACTGTACCTCTTGTCCACCTGTTGGAGCACACGCTGCGTGGAATAATGGACAGGGCACTTGAGGCAGAACAGAGGCAGGAAGAGGAGGACTTCCTTGCCTCTCAAGGCCCCCTTTACCCAGACAGTGTTCCTTCTGTCCCACCCATCGCACAGGAGGAGGAGGAGGAGGAGGATTGTGTCAGCATGGAGGTGGAGGCTGGCACACAGCATCATCAGCAGCAGTCTTTTAGGGATGATTTACAGTCCCAAGAAACCAGTGGACTTGTACGTGGCTGGGAGGAGGTGGCTGCGGATCATGTCGTCCTTAGTGACCCAGAGGACTCCGGAGCGAATGCCTCAGCAAACCTACGCTGCATGGCCTCCCTGATCCTGCAAAGTCTGCGGAAGGATCCTCGTATTCTTCGGATCAAGGAGAGGGACCATTACTGGCTGGCCACTCTCCTTGATCCACGGTACAAGGGTAAGGTTGCGGACCTTATGTTACCGTCGCAGAGGGAGCAGAGGATGAGACAACTCCGGGAGGCCTTGCAGAAAGGTCTGTGCAACGCGTTCCCAGAGACTGGGAGGTTACAAACTCCTGGTCCTGGACAACGAGTTGCTGAGGCTTCGGCCAGTCAAAGAAGGAGCGGTGGGGAAGGTGGCCGTCTGACCGATGCGTTCAGACAATTCTTTAGTCCGCAGCCCCAAAGTATGATCGGTTCCAGCAACCATCGCCAGCGTCTGATAAACATGGTGCAGGAATATCTAGGGGCAAGGTCAGACTTGGACACCTTCCCCACCGAAAATCCTCTGGCTTACTGGGTCTTGAGGATGGATCACTGGCCAGAGCTTGCACAGTATGCAATTGAGCTACTGGCCTGTCCTGCATCCAGCGTTCTTTCGGAACGCACATTCAGTGCTGCTGGAGGATTTGTCACGGATCACAGGGTGCGCCTGTCCACCGACTCGGTTGATCGACTGACTTTCATCAAGATGAACCAGTCTTGGATCACCACCAGCTACCACACACCTGATGCTGATATAACAGACTAATTGATTTTAACATGTCACATCCCTTCAAGACTGATGCTGAGTGCCTGTGCTGTTATGTTGACTGGCTATCCTCCTCCTCAGAGTCCTCAATGATACGATTGATGATGATAGCTTGGAAGATCATTTTTGTTTATGGGTGCCGCCACCAGTGGCTAAGGCCCAATTTTTCAGCCCCTGTTTTACAGGGGCGTGTAATTACAATTTTTTTAGCAATAATTTGCCATATGGCTCATTGCTGTGCTCCAAGTACAGTATCTGTGAGGGGTTGTAGTGTTGTGCCACCAGTGCCTAAGGCCCAATTTTTCAGCCCCTGTTCAACAGGGGCATGCAATTACAATTCTTGATCTAATAATTCACAGCAGGGCCCATTGCTGCACCCACCAAGAGTAACTCTGAGGGCTTACAGTGTTGTGGCAACGCCACCACCACCACGAAAGGCCCAATTTTTCAGCCCCTGTTCAAAAGGGGCATGTAATTACAATTCTTGATCTAATAATTCACAGCAGGGCCCATTCCTGCACCCACCAAGAGTAACTCTGAGGGCTTACAGTGTTGTGGCACCAGCACCACCATCAAAGGCCCAATTTTTACTACCACTGTTCAACAATTATATGTAATTAAAATTCCTGATATAATAGTTGACAGCAGGGCGTTCCAGCACCAACCAAGAGTAACTGTGAGTGCTTACAGTGTTGTGCCAACACCAACAACTAAGGGGCCTATTTCTGCAGAGTATATACGGCAGGTCCCTACTTTCAAACATCCAACTTACAAACGACTCCTACTTGCAAACGCAAGAAGACAACAGGAAGTGAGAGGAAATCTACCACTAGGAAGGACAATTCTCTCCTGTAAGAATAAATATGGGAGAAAGGTGTCTCCTCTGTACTGATGCTTTATCAGCAATCCTTGTTTCAAGAAAAACACCACATTTCAAAAACAGTTGTCATTGGGACGGAAAGTGAGGTGAAATGTTCTGAACAGGGGCACAGACAGCAAAACAAATGTTACAGGGGTGATAACCCTTACCTATGTTTCCCAAAAAGTTTAAAAATAGATTTTTGGGCTGGAGCTACACTTCAACAATGTACCTGTTCAAAATTACAAACAGATTCTACATAAGAACAAACCTACAGTCCCTATCTTGTATGCACCGCCTGTATACGGCTGTTCAGAGTATATAGGGCCTTTTTTTATTTTATGTGCGGGGTTCCCCTTAATATCCATACAAGACCCAAAGGGGCTGGTAATGGGCTGGGGTAGGGGGGGGGGGTCATGGGGTAGCTATGCCATTTTTCTTAAAGATTTTCATCCATATTACCGGGACCAGACATTACATTAAAGCCGCAAGCAGTTTTAAATGGCTTTTTTTTCCTTTAGAAGTGTCATTTTGTGCAGGGACAGTTCTAAACACGGGAAACACGTGGCACTTCACAGGCATACTTTAGACACCCCCCAGGTACGATATTTAAAGGAATATTTGACTTTTTTTTTTCCACTTTATGCATCATTAAAATGACTGCTCCCGAAAAACGACCGTTTTTAAAACTTCTTTTTGCATTGATACATGTCCCCTGGTGCACAACCCGGGTTCCCAAACCCTTTTTAGGACAATAACATGCATAATAGTCGTTATAATTAGCACTTTAGAATTCGAACGTTCGCATCCATTGTATTTAATAGGGTTCTAATGTTCGTACGAACTTTCGGTCCGTTCGCGGGTTCTGGTGCGAACCGAACCCGGGGGTGTTCGGCTCATCACTAATCACGTGTCATGCTAATTTCTTGGTGTTCACTTTGTAATCTGTAAAGTACTTCTTAAATGCTGCCAACAGATCCATTGCCACTGATTTATTAATAACCAAAGATACATTTTAATTGTTTCTCCACAAAAAAAAGAGTGTTTCCACCTTAAGTATATATATTGTGACAGCAGGAAGGTAAAGTCACCTGGTTGCATCCAGGGGGGTAGATATATTTCGCCCAGATTCAGGCTTTACGCCGACTTATACAACTAGGTGGAGAGTTGTATAAGCCCAGCTAAGGCTAGTGGGCTCATGGATGACTCATACCTCTAGGGAGAGTGCTGGGCGTCGTGCAGACAGGGAGTTGATGAGACCAGCTGAAGCTTGTCAGCTCATTTAGGCCTCTATAAGAACTCCCAGCTTCATTAGATGTTAGCTCATGCCTGGAACCAGACCTGTGTGGACTGTCTAGGGAGAGTGAACCCCTGTGCGGTGAGACAAAGCCTGTGTGGCTATTTGCTTGGACATTTAAAACCAGGGACTTAGGGACTAGGACAGCACTAGGCTGATCCCAGTTGTTAGTTAGGAAACCTGTATGTTTAGTCAGAGGTCAAGTTGACCAGGATTTATTTTGTTTATGTTTCTTTTGCTTTGCTGTGTTTTGTCACTGTAAACAGAAAATAAACCGCACCTTTTTGATTTTGAAAACCACAACCTCCGTTTGCTGGGCCTGTTTTGTGTGGGGAGCCCATCCCGGGGGTCACACACACCCGCTGCCGAGCTAACCCCCTCACAATATATATATATATATATATATATATATATATACACACACACACACACACATACACACACACACAGTTGTGCTTAAAAGTTTGCACACCCTGGCAGAAATTGTGACATTTTGGCATTAATATTGAAAATATGATTGATCATGCCAAGAAACTGTCTTTTAAGGATAGCAATCACATGAAGCCATTTATTATCATATAGATTTTGGGATCCTTTTTAAAATCATAATAACATAAATCACCCAAATGGCCCTGATAAAAAAAGTTTACATACCCTGGAATGTTTGGCCTTGGTACAGACACAGAAGGTGGCACACACAGGTTCAAATGGCAAATAAAGGTTAAATTCCCACATGTGTGGCTTTTTAAATCACAATTAGTGTCTGTGTATAAATAGTCAATGAGTTTGTTAGCTCTCACCTGGATGCACTAAGCAGGCTAGACATTGAGCCATGAGGAGGTAGAAAAGAACAGTCAAAAGACCTGCGTAACAAGTGTGAGGGGGTTAGCTCGGCAGCGGGTGTGTGTGACCCCCGGGATGGGCTCCCCACACAAAACAGGCCCAGCAAACGGAGGTTGTGGTTTTCAAAATCAAAAAGGTGCGGTTTATTTTCTATTTACAGTGACAAAACACAGCAAAGCAAAAGAAACATAACCAAAATAAATCCTGGTCAAGTTGACCTCTGACTAAACATACAGGTTTCCTAACTAACAACTGGGATCAGCCTAGTGCTGCCCTAGTCCCTAAGTCCCTGGTTTAGTAAAAGTCCAAACAAATAGCCACACAGGCTTTGCCTCACCGCACAGGGGTTCACTCTCCCTAGACAGTCCACACAGGTCTGGTTCTAGGCATGAGCTAACATCTAATGAAGCTGGGAGTTCTTATAGAGGCCTAAATGAGCTGACAAGGTTCAGCTGGTCTCCTCATCTCTGTCTGCACGACGCCCCACACTCTCCCTAGAGGTATGAGTCATCCATGAGCCCACTAGCTTTAGCTGGGCCTATACAACTCTCCACCTAGTTGTATAAGTCAGCGTAAAGCCTGAATCTGGGCGAAATATATCTACCCCCCTGGATGCAACCAGGTGACTTTACCTTCCTGCTGTCACATACCCCCCCCCCTCTTGTTTTAACCTCGGGGTTGGAACACCAGCAATCAGGCATTCATGTACTCGAGACAAAGCATCCACATTCCCCATTTGAACGCCAGGGCGATGCTTTACTGTGAAGTTGAATTCCTGGAGGGCCAGGAACCACCTATTCACTCTTCTATTTGTTTCCTTGTTTTGAGCCATCCACTTTAACGGAGCGTGATCCGTAACCATGTCAAAGTGCCTACCTAGCAGGTAGTACCGAAGGGAATCTAGAGCCCACTTCACCGCTAAACACTCCTTTTCAACGGTGGCGTAATTTACCTCATGGGACTTCAATTTCCTGCTGAGGTAAATGACTGGGTGCTCTTCCCCGTTCCAGACCTGGGACAATACTGCTCCTAACCCCACATCTGACGCATCACTTTGTACGACAAAGTCTTTAGAGAAGTCGGGTGAGTACAACACTGGCTGGCTACATAAGGCTTGTTTCAAGAATTGGAATGCTGCCTCAGCCTCGGGGGTCCATTTAATCATGACCGACCCTTTCCCCTTCGTCAGGTTGGTTAGGGGCACAGCCTTAGAAGCAAAGTGGGGAATGAATCGCCGATAATACCCAGCGATTCCCAGAAAGGCTCGTACCTGCTTCTTGCTGTTGGGACGTGGCCAACTCTGGATGGCCTCGACTTTGTTGAGTTGGGGTTTTATTACTCCCCTCCCAATGGTGTACCCAAGATATTTGGCCTCCTCCTGCCCAATGGTACACTTCTTGGGGTTAGCCGTAAACCCCGCTTCCCGAACAGAGTCCAGGACTGCTTGCACTTTTGGCAGATGTGAGGCCCAATCTGTGCTATGGACAATTACGTCATCCAGGTAAGCCGCAGCATACTTCCGATGGGGCCTCAGCATCTGGTCCATTTTCCGCTGGAATGTGGCCGGCGCATTCTGTAACCCGAACGGCATTCTTTTATATTGGAACGCCCCGTCTGGGGTTACAAATGCGGTTTTCTCTTTGGCCGACTTGGCCAGGGGGATTTGCCAATACCCTTTTGTGAGGTCAAGAGTCGTCATGTATCGGGCTGTTCCCAGCCGGTCGATCAACTCATCTATACGTGGCATGGGGTAGGTGTCAAATTTTGTAACTTTGTTCAACTGACGAAAATCGTTACAAAATCGCCAGCTCCCATCCGGTTTAGGCACCAACACGATGGGACTAGACCAATCACTTTGGGACTCCTCTATCACCCCTAAGTTCAGCATTTTCTGTACTTCCTCCCGTATTGCCTCCCGTCGAGCCTCTGGGATCCGATAGGGTTTTAACTTCACCCTTTCACCGGGCGGGGTAATGATGTCATGCTCTACCCCAGATGTTTGTCCCGGCAGCTCAGAGAATACCTCCTTGTTGCGAAGCACAAACTCCTTAACCTCCTGTTGTTGGGGTTGTGACAAGGTGGCTGCTATTCCAACCTCAGGAATCACGCAACCAGTTTGAGCTGGTGACCAAGTGTCTGCGACTAGGGACTCTCTATCCCTCCAGGCTTTCAACAGATTAACGTGATAGATCTGTTCGGGCTTTCGCCTTCCTGGTTGTCTGACCTTGTAATTCACTTCGCTCACTTTTTCCATTATCTCGTAGGGGCCTTGCCATTTGGCAAGGAATTTACTTTCAACCGTAGGGACAAGTACCAATATCCTATCCCCCGGGGAAAAGGTACGGGTCTTGGCTCCACGGTTGTACACTCTCTGCTGTGCCAACTGCGCTTGGGCCAAATGTTCCTTCACGATGGGCATTACCTGTGCAATTCGATCTTGCATCAGGGCGACATGCTCAATCACACTCCTGTGGGGAGAACTCTCACTTTCCCAAGTTTCCTTGGCAATATCCAACAGCCCTCTTGGGTGTCTCCCATACAGTAACTCAAAGGGGGAGAATCCCGTAGAGGATTGGGGCACCTCCCTAATAGCAAACATCAAATAAGGAAGTAAACAGTCCCAATCCTTTCCATCTCTATCCACCACTTTCTTCAACATTTGTTTTAGGGTTTTGTTGAATCTTTCAACCAGCCCATCGGTTTGGGGGTGATACACAGACGTACGCAATTGCGTCACTTTGAACAATTTACACAGCTCTTTCATAACCCGGGACATAAAGGGTGTACCTTGGTCCGTAAGCAGTTCTTTACAAATACCCACCCGGCTAAAAACAAGAGATAGCTCTTTGGCTATGGTTTTGGCCGAGGTATTTCGGAGAGGGATCGCTTCTGGATAACGGGTGGCATAGTCCATTATAACTAATATGTACTGGTGCCCCCTAGCGGACTTGATTATAGGACCTACCAAATCCATGGCGATCCTCTCAAACGGGACCTCAATGATGGGTAGAGGGACCAGCGGGCTACGGAAATGTGGCATCGGGGCCAACCTCTGACACACAGGGCAGGAGGAACAATAATTTTCTACGTCCATCACCCCCGGCCAATAGAATCTCTGTAATACCCTCTCTCGGGTTTTCTCTGTCCCCAGATGACCTCCAAGAATGTGCCCATGGGCCAACTCCAACACCAACTTCCTGTAAGGTTTGGGCACCACAAGCTGCTCAACGGTTTCTTCTGCCCTTTTTGCCACCCGATACAGTAGGTCCTTCTCTACGCTGAAGTATGGGTAAGTGCAGGTATTATCTGGGTTCACTAACTCGCCATCTATTTTCACTACGTTTTCCCGTGCCTTTATTAGGGCGGGGTCTTTCAACTGTTCTGTGGCAAAGTTTTCCCTGTGAACCTCAAGATCAGAAAACTCCACAGACGGTAGGTTTTCGTCTGAGGAGGTGGGCTCCTCTCCAGTTTCTTGAGTCTCCCCTGCCAATACTGATAAGGGAAATTCCGGAGAGTCCTCACCACTCTCAGGGGAGTTCTGGCTATCACATTCCTGGTACATAGGGGCACCAGTGAGGGGCTCAGGATCATCCCACAGTTCCCAGAACTTCGGAAAATCCCTTCCCACAATGGCGTCATGCGGTAACTGAGATACTAAGCCCACTGGATGAGAGAGGGTACCTTTGGGGGTCTCGAAACACACTGTAGTCACTGGATACTCTCGGGTGTCCCCATGCACACAAATAACAGCTACCTTGCTATTCCCAGAGACCTCTGTTTTAACTAACTCAGCCTTTATCAGGGTCACAAGGCTACCTGAATCCAGCAATACCACAACATTCCTACCATTAACACACATTTTGCATAAATGTTTCTCAGTTCCTCGAATGGCAGTGCATGCGACTGTCGCACACAGCGACTGACGTCTGCCCGTCAGAAAGTCACACTGCATGGGTTCCTCCACAACCGGGCAATTGGCTGCAATATGTCCCGCTTGCCGGCAGCGGTAGCAAACGATCCTTCTTGCCGCCTCTTGAGCCGCTGATTTCCCAGGCTGTTCTCGCCAAACTTGGGGTAGAGCTCCCACCCTCTCACTCTCTCCACCCTCACCCCTTGGAATCCTCTTATCCGCCCCTGGGGATGGTCTGGTCTTAGGGTGGAAAGTCCGAGTGTCTCTGGAAGAGGCCGTCAGGTTCTCTGTAGCCAAGTATTTCTCCACACGATCCACAAGACCATCGGCCGTCTCTGGGTCTCCATGGCTTACCCACTTTTGGATGGCAGTAGGAAGAGCTCTCAAAAACCGATCCATTACAACACGTTCCACAATCTTTGGTGCGGACAAAGTCTCTGGCTGTAGCCACTTTCTGCTCAGGTGAATGAGATCATACATTTGAGACCTGGGGGGTTTTCCAAGCTGGAAAGTCCAGTTATGCACACGCTGAGCCCGGACAGCCAGGGTGACACCCAGCCTTGCCAATATTTCAGCTTTTAGCATCACATAGTCTTTTGCTTGGTTAGGCTCTAGGTCTATGAAGCGGGCCTCAGATTGCTGCTGGGCTCGTTGCTGAGCCTCCAGACTCTGTTGCAAAGTTGCGTTTGTCTGCTGCTGGGCTGCAAGGCTCTGTTGTTGAGCTGCAAGGCTCTTTTGCAAACCTGCATTTGTCTGCTGTTGATTGGCATTTGCTAGAGCCAGCTGCTTCAGTATCTCCTCCATGCTGGCTTAAAAAAAAACTGCCCGCATTCTCCACCAACTGTGAGGGGGTTAGCTCGGCAGCGGGTGTGTGTGACCCCCGGGATGGGCTCCCCACACAAAACAGGCCCAGCAAACGGAGGTTGTGGTTTTCAAAATCAAAAAGGTGCGGTTTATTTTCTATTTACAGTGACAAAACACAGCAAAGCAAAAGAAACATAACCAAAATAAATCCTGGTCAAGTTGACCTCTGACTAAACATACAGGTTTCCTAACTAACAACTGGGATCAGCCTAGTGCTGTCCTAGTCCCTAAGTCCCTGGTTTAGTAAAAGTCCAAACAAATAGCCACACAGGCTTTGCCTCTCCGCACAGGGGTTCACTCTCCCTAGACAGTCCACACAGGTCTGGTTCCAGGCATGAGCTAACATCTAATGAAGCTGGGAGTTCTTATAGAGGCCTAAATGAGCTGACAAGGTTCAGCTGGTCTCCTCATCTCTGTCTGCACGACGCCCCACACTCTCCCTAGAGGTATGAGTCATCCATGAGCCCACTAGCCTTAGCTGGGCCTATACAACTCTCCACCTAGTTGTATAAGTCAGCGTAAAGCCTGAATCTGGGTGAAATATATCTACCCCCCTGGATGCAACCAGGTGACTTTACCTTCCTGCTGTCACACAAGGTAATGAAACTTTACAAAGATATCAAAAGCCTTGAATATGCCAGTCAGTACTATTTAATCACTTAATAAGAAGCGAAAATTTTGGGGATCTCTTTATACCAAGCCAAGGTCAGGTAGATCAAGAAAGAGTTCCACTCTAAGCAGGAGAACACACTGTGGTCAGTTCTCTAGCTGTACTGGAAACTTAGACTGCTCTCCTCTAATGATCAGACTTGTCCTGACACCCCCCTGCACAGCCTTTCAGTGGGAAGATTCGTGTTCTGCTGTTTCTTCTCCCTCCCAGCTCTTATGCAACTGGGAACAGAGGGAATGTGATCACTTATATGAAAATGGGAAAAAAAGTTATTTATATGTGTTTATGTTTTTGTTTTATTTATATATATCTATACACAAATGTTTTGCCTTTTATTTATATTTTAAACTGAATGTTTTGTTTTACAATATGATTGTTTACAATCACTTTAATGTTGGATTTGGCACACTGTATGCATTTATAATGGATAACAGATAACACATAAATTACTTCACACTAACTGCATTTTACATTTCATTAAAAAAAAATGCAAGTTGTGCGCAGCCTGCACTGTCCTTCAGTGTTCTTTGCAGAACACTGCAGATAGGAGAGCCCTGTATATAGAAATTAATTCCGCGCTACTAAAGTATAAATGGTGAAATGGTCATCTGCTATAAAGCACTGAAAGGTAAATCCGTGTCCTTTGAATGTGAATAGGTATAAAAAATAGTGCTGAGCTGATGTGACTTTATTAGAAGCGTAGGTACTGCTTAGTACCATCCCCCTCACATTCATGCACTTTGTATAAATTTATATTTCTGTCTTAATTATTTATTCTGTGTCACTGAATATTTGCACTTTACCAATACTGCAGCATTTGCTGGCAACGCAAGCACTTTATTTTATCTATGTTATACTAGGAAGGATGTACAAATTACTGGATAATTGAATACTAAATATAGACACAGAATATCACATATCATTCACATCAGCTCAGCACTATTTTTTATACCGATAGGAGAGCCCTGTCACATGACCTGTCAGAGTCACACAACTTATTTCCTTCTTCTGACACTTTGCCCCTATTCATTAACAGGAATATGGCTTTGCTTGTTTCAAAATTAAAGTGGAAAGCATATCTGTAAACCAGTAGTATGGCTGAAGTAAGGCCATACCAATGTTTCATAAATGAGTGAGGTTAGGCAGTTGACAGGCTGGCAAATGTCAAAGCTCAGGTGAGCTCTGACTGTCCCATACCAAGGTGGATTCCTTATTTCTCTCCTTTTAAAGGGTATGTGAGGGTAAAAAATAATCTAGATTAATACGTGTCAGAGTCGATCAGTTTCCTTTCAAGCTTAATGTACACAATGTTTTACACAGTAGTTAGCCCCTAAGATCACATCCTGTCAGGTATGGCAGTAATAGATTCAACAAATTCATGGGAGAAACAAGGTAAACAATCCAGCAACAGGACACCAAGGTCTATGAGGACAAGCATGTCTCACAAATCAAAAATCAGGGTTAGACTTTCACTTGGATCAGGTTGTATGCAGTTGGATAAGTTGGATAATTCTGCATCTGCTGCTCCTAACAACTTCAGCAAACCTCTTAATTTTGCATTGTTTAAAGTGGAACTTTACTCATAACCAAAAATAATGTTATTTAGCAAGAAACATACATTCACACACTAATAATTATGCTACCAAAATTAGTGCGTGCTGTAAATTGCCTCCAGCATTGTTCCCGTTTCTTCTTGTCGGAGGCTTCCATTTTGCTGAAGCTCAGGGCCCCTGAGCAGCAAATCTTTAGGCTGTCAGCAGATCTTACTCCTCTACATTTTTGATACAGTGCCAAAAAATAGAGAGAAACTGAGCATGTGCAGAGCAGAAGGAGACAGTGTATTACTGAAAATATTTTTGATGTTTTATAGCTATACCTGCAAAAGGGGCCAGCCTGAAGTGACCTAGCAGGACCTAATTTTCTGACTAAAGTTCCACTTTAAATGCCCAAAAAATAGAATTTTTGTACTCACAGTAAAATCCGTTTCTCTGACGTCCATGGACCGACGCAGCTCTCATACTGATTACATGTGGGTATATGTCCCTGCTCGCAGGAGAAGACCTAGGCAGAATGTTAGAGGTTAAAACATTCTAGAACAAGCCAGAGCTGAACAGCCCCGCCCAGGGGGGCGGTCCCTCCGGACATTACCCTTCCACCTGCAGCTAATCAGCCTCAGTTCGTAACAAAGCAGTACAAACTTAAAAGGAAGGGTGGGTGCTGCGTCGGTCCATGGACGTCAGAGAAACGGATTTTACTGTGAGTACAAAAATCCTATTTTCTCTTATCATCCATGGACCGACGCAGCTCTCATACTGATTACATGTGGGACGTCCCAAAGCAGTATAAGAAAAGGGTGGGAGCAAAAAAAAGTAAGGAACAACCAAAACTTCACTCCAAACCAGCAGAGCCCCTCAACGGAGGAGTTGCAACATTAGACAGCGGCCTGCAACACTTTGCGGCCGAAGGAAGCATCCGAAGATGCAGCCACATCAACCTTGTAGAACTTTGAAAAGGTATGAACGGACGACCAGGTCGTCGCCTTGCACACTTGTGCAACCGACGCTTGATGTCGGAAGGCCCAGGAAGCACTAATTGCCTTGGTGGAATGCGCCGCAACCGGAAAGGGAGGCGCCCGCCCCTTAAGGGCATAGGCCTGTATGACGGTCTGCCTGATCCACCTAAAGACGGTGGCAGACGACACCGCTCGGCCCTGTTTTGGACCAGACACAGATTTCCGAATGGAAACAGTAGCAGACAGGTACACTCGTAAGGCTTGTACCCATCTTAATGCAGGAAGCGCAAACTCTCAGGGAAGCGATGGGTGAGGACAAGGACAGAAGAACAATGTCCTTCTTAAGGTGAAAGGCCGAGACCATCCTTAGAAAAGAAGGATGGTCGTGGGCGCAACACCAACATATCCTTATGGAGGACCAAGTAAGGCGACTTGCCAGACAAGGCTGCCAACTCAGACACCCGTCTAACCGAAGCAATGGCCAATAAGGCCAACTTCCGGGACAAGGTCAAGAGAGGAATCTCTCTGATATTCTCAAAAGGGATGTTCTTGGAGAACCGAGATGCATCAAAATCAGATCCAAAGTAGGGAGAGGAGGCTTGACAGGGGGGACCACATGGCGAACCCCCTGCCCAAAAGGTGCTAATCAAGGAATGGCCAGGCAGCGGTCGTTGAAAAAGACAGTCCGGGCCGAAATCCGACCCTCAAAAAAAAGGTATGCAAGGCCAGCTTTTGGGTCACCCCACGCTGTAAGAACAGCAAAATCCTGGGAACGGAAAACATCCGAGGATGCCACTCAAGTTCCTCGCACATAGCGATGTAAGCCTTCCAGGTACAGGTGAGATATCTTTCTGGAGGAAGAGTCCCGTGTCAACAACATAGAAGAGATGACCGAATACGAGAGAACTCGGTCCTTTAGCACCTGGCTTTAAACAGCCATGCCATTAAAGCCAAGGACTGTAAAGCAGGATGAAGTATGCTCTGCGAAGCCGGCGAGGCAACAACAGTAGCAGAGGGTAAGCATATATCAGGCGATACTGCCCCCACGGGCTTCCAACGCGTCTAACGCATCCGCCCAGGGGTCCCTGGACCTGACCACGATCTTGCCACCTTGCGAGTGAGTCGAGAGGCCACAAGGTCCACTTCCGGTGCCCCACCTCCGGTAAAGAAGGTGGAAACACCTCCGGATGCAAGGACCCTTCGCCTGCAATGCACACGGCCGACAGGACCGTCTTGCAGCGAGACGTATGAAAACCCCAAAGAGACTCCGCAATGTATCGGAGAAGGGAGGCCCCAGTGTACAGGGTGCCTCAAATGTTGGCCAATAAAGGCAACTTGACGGAACTTCCCTAGAAACTCGGTCAGAGGACTAGTACCTCAGCCTCCACAGGTGGCGCAAACCCACCCCGGGCACAGAGACCCTAAACGCTAAAGCAGTTGTAGTGCACCAGCTAGACGACTGATGAATGAAGCAGAGGCTTTTGCCCAGTCATTGAGCTACAAAAAATGCCAGAGACGCAGCCACTAACGGGCGCAACGCCAACCCCAGCCTGGCAAACACAGTCCAAGCCAGCGCTTCTGATCATCACTGAAAGCAGGTGGAAAGTGATACCCCTGAAACCAGGGATCCTTGTGACAATGCTCCATCCAGCAGCTACCCATGGATAGGTGCTGATTGTGCAAACACATAGTTTATACTATGTATTGCGTCAAACGCACAAATGGAGAGTGTGGGAGGAAACCCACCCAGCCACAAAGAGCATAATACCACCACATACGGCATATGTAGTTTAGTATTTGTGGATAAACCTATTAAACGCGTATATACTGTGCCAGCGACGAAGGCGCGCACATCATCGGGGCCTGGACGTAAACCAGCCACACAGATTGCGTACACAACCGTGTAGGTATGTTAGCCTGCGAATAAACAAATTGCACATGTTTATACTGTGCATAGCGCTGAGAATGCGCACACCATTGGAACGCAGGGGAGAAACCTGAGCACCCGGATGAAACCCATGCAGACTGCATACGCATACCGTGTAGGTATTATAGTATGTGTGCTAAACATTTTGCACAAGCCCATGTGTGCATAGCACCGAAGGCGCGCACACTGTTGGCGCGTGGGAGGAACCGAAGTACCCCACGCATACTCAGAGAATGCAATACCTACAACTACTGTAAATGTATTTAGTGTAGTGTATAGACATAATGTGTATGTTTACACCGTGTATTGCACCAACGGTATGCATGTCATGTAGCATGGGCAGAAACCCACGCAGACTGCATACGCATACCGTATAGGTATTATAGTGTGTGTGCTAAACCTTTTGCACAAGCTCATGTGTGCATAGCACCGAAGGCGCGCACACCGTTGGCGCGTGGGAGGAACCGAAGTACCCCACGCATACTCAGAGAATGCAATACCTACAACTACCGTGAATGTATTTAGTGTAGTGTATAAACATAATGTGTATGTTTAGATTGTGTATTGCACCAAAGGCATGCATGTCATGTAGCGTGGGCGGAAACCCACGCAGACTGCAAAGACATACCTGGTAGGTCCAATCGCACAAATTTAGACTGTGCATAGCGCCGAAGCGCCCACTCGGAAGAACTCCACGCAGACAAGCACACAGATACCGTGTAGGAATGATAGCATGTGAATCAACATAATATTGCACATGTTTATGCTGTGCATTTCCATTGGAGCGTGGGGGGAAACCGGAGTACCCGGAGGAACCCCACGCAAACAGTATACCCATACTGTAAACATGTATAATATGCGCAATAAACATATTGAACATGTCTATACTGTGCAGAGAGCCGAAGCGCACATACCATGAGAGTGCGGGAGGACACCGGAGCCCCCGCCAGCCCAGAGAGTATGATACATACATATACTGTGAATGTATCTGGAGTCGTGCATAAACATATTTTGTACGTTTATATCATGTATGGCACTGAAACACAGCATTGGAACGTGGGGACAGCCACGCAGACACAGAGACCAATAACACATACATACACTGTGAATGTATGCAGTGTAGAGGTATAGGATGAGTTTAAATTATGGCGCAGAGGCGCATAATCTTCTCTGTATCATTCCAACCTGCTTGACAGTGCTGCTGAAGCAGCATGCAGGTAACAGGTAACCTCTGATCCTCAGACCGTGTGTCTGTCAGAGCTCAAATCATTCCCCAGGAAATGGCGGGAAATGATACCTCAGGTATCACACACAAGGCTCACAGGGATTAGAAACATAAATGAATAAAGTCCTCCCTCATCCATGCTGCTCTTGAGGCAGCGTGTGAGGAAAACTGTGAGGAAAGTGTGTAAAAGAAAAGCTTGTCACAGCAATTTCAGCCTGAGTGTGATTCTCACATCATCAATGAGATCACTTACAAGCGCCCTGTCATTCACTGACACAGAACTGGAGTCTTCCTCACAAGGGAATGTCCTGTTCATAAACATTAAATATTCAGAGGTAGGGTCCTGAGCCCAATAGCTAGGCCCATATCTGACTCAGAGCACTCCTTCACTAAAGATTTTTGAGGGGGGAGGGGGCTTATAGCTCCTTTTGCTCGCACACCGCTTCCATTCTGACAGGAATGATTCCAGGACTGCCGACAACTGGTCCATAAGGACCGCAGGTGCAGGAAACATATGAACATGTTTAACTGTGCAATACTGCCAGTTGCCCCAGGCAATGTGGAGAGCAGGTGTATCAGACTCCATAACACCACCCTCAGACCTTATACACTATACAGTGAATATACAGTCCACCCACTGGCTACGCTGAGGAGGGGATACCCGGGAGGACCCACCAACCCTTAAGGACAGCTCAGTCTGTGAGGAGATTGTGAGGGGATTCGCGCCGCCGCCAGAAATAAATGCGCGGCGGCCACAAGAAAATGGCCGCCGTCCGCAGCTATAACTGTGCCACTAAACGCCAAGATGGCCGCCGAGCGCAAAATTCAAAGCTCTAATGCGCGCCAATGGCGCACGCAATAACCACCTCAAACAGCGCCAATGGCGCACGCAATAATCACCTCACACACCAGAAAAAACTGCAGACATGAGCGCCCAACCAGGCCAGAGTGACCCCCAAGCACCCCACAGCACAGCACCAGTACAGGGTGCAGAGAGCAGCATAACAGGGGGGGACAGGGAGAAACCCCCACACACAGAAACACAGCCAGCATGTACTCACCTGCAGTAGGAGAGACTACTTACCCGTCCCTTTCAGGGACCCACTGGCTTGTTTCAGACAGACCTATCACAGAGTCGTACTGCGTAGCTGTCGGCCCGGTCCACCGCGAGAGATACAGTCAGTCAAGTACTGTTCAATCATGAGAGGACCGCGGGAGCATGAAAGCAACCCGGCCACCCCTGGAGCCATGGGGTATGTCGTGAACTGAGTCTCACGCACGCAAGGCGAGGATCAGCACGCTCGATGGTCGGACAGGGAAGACTACGAGGATACTAGTGTACCCAACCTGTTGCCCAGCCGACAGTTGATTGAAGGTCTCAAAAATAAAATAATAAAATTCCCAAAGGAATAAAAATCAAAAGTAAAATCTTCCAGGATACTGGCTCCTTAAAGCCACGTCTTCTCCTTCTGCTAGGCAGAAAAAAACTGAGGCTGATTAGCTGCAGGTGGAAGGGTAATGTCCGGAGGGACCGCCCCCCTGGGCGAGGCTGTTCAGCTCTGGCTTGTTCTAAAATGTTTTAACCTCTAACATTCTGCCTAGGTCTTCTCCTGCGAGCAGGGACATATACCCACATGTAATCAGTATGAGAGCTGCGTCGGTCCATGGACGATAAGAGAAATATTATTTTCCATCACTGCAACAACGCATACGTGCAACATAGCAATGAACACAAGTTTAAAATTCTTTACTTAGTCTAACACAACAGTTTGTTTTAGAGATATTTTTCTCCCTTATCGTCATTGTACATACACGATGATAAAGTCTCCTTAAAGCTGCCTCAGTTTAAAATACCATAATCATCTCCTTACATTTTACAATTATCAGAGAAACAAGTCATGTTTATTTCACTAACCTTCATCCACTTCCATGCTCTTCTGTGTACCCCTTCCATTACAATCCTAAACATAGGAGCTCCAGCAGTTCTGTTTAGGGAAATCTCAGCAATCACATTGTATCTCTCTTTACCCACCAAAGCCGGTTTGGTTGTACTACACTTAAACACCCAATGTCAAAGTCACACACCACAATTAGTTATACCCTGGGCAATTAACATGCTTTTCAGTCCAGAATATAACACACACCTTTTTCTGGGTGTAACTTGCAATAGAAATAGACAGCTAAATTATACTGTATACAAAACAGAAAACAAAATAGAAAAGAAAAAAAACGCCCGCCACACTCAACAAAATATGAATTCAACATGATATTTGTATA
This sequence comes from Rana muscosa, assembly GCA_029206835.1. Classification (NCBI taxonomy): domain Eukaryota; kingdom Metazoa; phylum Chordata; class Amphibia; order Anura; family Ranidae; genus Rana; species Rana muscosa. The sequence goes on from CM055123.1 coordinate 202,460,650, forward strand.
ATGTGCAACTAAAAGCTTGATGTGCATGACAACTATTTACCAAGTGTCTTGTACGTTATAGCTGAACTTTAGTATATATATATTTTTTGTTTCTGCAAATCAGCACCAGGGACAGTACTTACAATTTAACAAACAGAAACAAAATTTAGTGGGGCTTTTTAGGTACAAGATATTGGTTAAACAAAAAAATTCTTAAAAACTTGTTTACTAACATTTATTAAACAATAGGTTAAGAAATGTGTCCATGTAAAAGCATATACAGTTATGATCCAGTTCTTATAGTCCTTATTTCATAGCGGTATGATATTAGTTGATCCCAACATGTTTCACCCTATTGGGCTTATTCAGGGGATGAGTTATTCGCTTAGGGTGAAGGCCTTCCTGTGATTACATAAAAGCCACTTGAGTCTATGTTCAAAGCTATACAGGAGTGTTCATATGCTGCTAAACCAAACACAGGACTATTTGTAGCCACAGGAGGCACACAAGGACCAAAAGGGTCTATTTTTAAAGATAATCACATGGTGGGGAGCATGGGATCCACACAGAGGGATATTATCCAGCTAGCTTGTCTCTCTGCAGTGTGCACTGACCCACATGGCTCAGGCAAGACGTGGCTCCACTTTAACTTACAATTTATTATGTTACTAAACCCACAACAATGAAATCAGTCAGTATATGCAGTAAAGCATGCTTGTTATACTAACCGTGGAACCTAAGGGTTTTATCGTCTGCGTTGTGTAAAAAGGCTGTTTAATACCATTTCCTCTGATCCTCCCCTTATTCCACTTTCCCCAATATATCTCCTGATAGAACAGAGGCCAGGGGACAAGCTGCACATGCTCAGTTTGGTGTTATTGCTAGAGAGTTTGTTTTTTTGGAAGAGTGCATGTGATCAGCACAGGGCCAATCAGCACTGTTCAGACAGAGGCTCAGGGGTCATTCAGCCTTATAGGACAGTCAGAGGAGAATGAAAACTTCTCCTACAAGCTTTAACCAGTGCTCGGCCGGACACTGATAGAAGTCACAAGACTATATACTGCTGATGAGAAAGGGTATTTAGCAGTTTATATTAACTAAAATAATTGCATTTTCATGTTCATGTTTCCATGAGACCAGATATAGTGGATGCGGGGTCCTGAGTTTAGACCCTAATGCTGGTGGCTTCCCTGTTGAAATCTTTATTCTTCAACCCCTTCTAGCTGTGATCTTCCAGTGTTGCTAATAAACCAGTGACTGCACCTGTGACTGGCACACGTTAAAGTGCCAACTATGCGTTCCCATTTCCATCCCCTGCTCCATTCATTAAAGCTGTTCTATTACTTTCTGCAATGAAAAGCACTCTATGAATGGAGGACAAATCAACACTATTCACAGAGAGCTTTTCTGACACCTTAATCAGCCACAGAACCTGTATAATTCCTATGTGTTTAGTTTTAAAGAGACAAGGTGGCAACCCTGTTCATAAAGCATAATTTATATGTAAATATTCAAAGAACTGCAGTGCAATTATGCAAACCCTGATCTAATGTTATCGCTCTATGTGCTGCAGCTGGAACTTTATGTGTTCTCATAAATACGAATATGAATACCAAAATAGAATAGAAAACACTGCCACGCAGTGACAACCTATGTACAACAATATAGTGAAATTCATAAAATTTTATAAATCTCTGAATCATGGAAAAATAAAACTAAACAATATTATTCAATCAGGTCCCTATATAAAGTGTTATCAGTCCACCATATACATCATCGGATCCTCCCAAGCAGAAGCCAATGACGGCATGCTGAAAAACCCGAAGTGAGAGGAACACCATCTTGTGAGTTACCAAGTGACTGTACATCTTGAAGTGACATTAAAAATTAGTTAAAAAAAAAAAATTACAAACATGTTTAACTTACCTGCTCTGTGCATTGGATTTGCACAGAGCAGCCCTGATCCTCCTCTTCCAGCGTCCACCACTGACACTCCTGGCTCCTCCTTTTCAGCCAGTGCCTCCAATACCAAACTGCTTGCTCTGAGAGCACTGGTGCATTGGGTGCAATGGTGTGTGCACGCTTTCAAGCCCCGCTGTATGTATTTATAAGACACACAGAGCCGTGGCTTGGCCCCGCCCTTGGCTCTTTCCTCATTTGCTCACTGGCTGTGATTGACAGTAGCAGGAGCCAATGGCTTCCACTGCTGTCTCAGCCAATAAGTAATGAGAGGAGAGGCTCAGCTCTCGTGCACATCGCTGGATCGAGAGGGGGCACAGGAGATTATAAGAGGGGGCTGGGGTGCCGCTGCACACTGAGGGTTTTTTACCTTAGAAAATTGTGACCTCGATTCAACCCCCCTGACGATCTCCAATGCAGAGTTTGCCGATTCTTTCATATAACAAGTTGTCAGCTGTCAAAAGAAAATATCCGGGCAGTCTGCCAAGTTTTTAACAGGAAACATTGTAACTAATGCTTCCTTCTTAGATCAAAGGGATAAACTTCTGTGTAAAGAGAAAATTGGGCAGTCTGCTAAGTTTTCAACAACATGAAACATTGTAACTAACTTCCTTCTTAGATCAAACTTCTGTGTGTAAATGCAGGAAGTTTAACCACTTAAAGTCTAAATCTTTTTCTGACACTTGTTTCTTTAGTTAAAATCAATATTTTTTGCTAGAAAATTACTTGAAACCCACAAACATTATATATATTTTAGCAGAGACCCTAGGGAATAAAATGGCAATTGCTGCAATATTTTATGTCACACTTTATTTGCCCAGTGCTCTTTCAAATGCAATTTTTTGGGAAAAAATACACTTCAAAGAATAAAAAAAAACGAAACAGTAAAGTTAGCCCAATTTTTTTTGGTTTTAATGTTAAAGATGATGTTAGGCCGCGAGAATCGTGAGACAATCGTGATCGATCTCCTAAGCAAAAAAATTGTGATTCTCATTTTTAGCCAGAATCGTGCAGCTCTACTTCATGCATTGTAAAAAAAAACTTGACCCTTTAAAATCACTTTAAGGGAAAACACATGCAGTGATTTTCTTATTTTAATAAAATATTGGTGGGACTGCAGAGACCGCTATGATTACTCGTTGTTTTTGAGCTTTTGGTGGCATTTCTCTTACGGAGTGACGAGAATGGGTGTGAATTGAGAGACTGATTGGGGGGAGACCAGTCGTGGCTATATTAACCCCAGTTTAAAGTGGAAGGTGCGTTAGACCTTCTACATTTAGGTCATATTAAGAAGGTGACAGCATTTGATTGTTGGTGTCGGGCTCACACTATATATTGTGAAATTGGGTGCACGATTGTAAGTAGAGTTATCACAGATCTGAGAATCCACAAAACAGAAGACAAAGAAAAAAGGAATTGGACTTTATTTTATTTTTATGTGATTCAGTGAATTTTTACGTTTAAGGGATTTCACTATATTGTTGTCAATGCGTGGTACATTTTTTTTTTTTTTTTTTTTGGATAATTTCTATGTGTGTGATTCTACTTTGTGTAGTTTTCCTAATCTGGGTTTTCTTGCTTATTGAGAGTATAGCGGAATTTAGTCTGATGGTTGTTGTGAACATATTTATATATCTGTCAAATTCGAATCGCTTGCCCTAGTGGTGGTTATGAAGGTCCAACCCCAAGCAGTCCAAGCCAAAAAAAATTGCCTGCCTACAAGACTTACCATGGACAGAGGATGGGTAATGCCACTAATGCAAGCAAATTTGCTCTATAGCATCTGTTGTGTTCATATTAGTTTCCTACTGTACAATGTTTATTATGAAACAGAACATTGTGTCATAATATTTATATCCAACATTGTAGTAGTAAATATAAAGTTGCTGTTAGCAAATTCCTTACTCATGTGTTGATGTAAGGAAGCATTTATTGGTAGAGGATGTGGGAAGGAAAGCACTGAACTTTGTATTTTTTTGTTTAATAGTTTCTTGCGGATGACTGAGCTGCTGAACATCTGAATTAAATATCATGGATGAGAGGGAAGGGCTCAGCTTGTCTGAATTTGCAAATGCCAATTAATAAACTGCAGTGAAGTGCAAATAATCTCGCAGGGTGTGGTCTTGGCTGTGTGCTGTTCTTTTTTTAAAACACAGAAGCACGTGTTGCTGTTTTTGCTTTGGTCCTTCTGAAGGCTCCTGGGTGATACCCAAGCACTCCAAAATACCTGGATTTATTTTACCTAATCCTGGGAGATATTCTTAGGTTGAATAGGTGCATGGAAATACACTATGTACAGAAGTGTAAAGACTACCAAGCGCAACACACTTCTTTTGTAATTTCTCAAAGCATTCCCTCAATGAATGAGTAGAGGTAATGAGGAGGAATGGCATATTATATCCACCACCTACAAAGCCCACTGTGAGTATGTAATTATAGCTAATTCCTCCTGAGTTCTCTGATGGAGAATTTTTGCAGCATGGCTCCCATGGCTTCCAGAGGGAAGTTGGAACTTATATATGCCGCTCTAAACAGAAGATATAAAACATTGGGCAAAGTGTTCATTTTCAAGTTTTCTCATTTCAGTTATATAGTACACCTGCTACAGATCTCTCTGTAACAAAGTGGGATCTAAAACTGAACACATTTTGCCTTATTCCTGATAAACCAGACAAAATTTGACTGATGGCTGACCCAGTTGCCACCCTCCCCCCTGTCATCTTTTGTCATCCAAACAGTGACTAAACAGTCGAGTGACAGGGACGGGTGCACGATCCCAGATACACAGGCTCTGCGCACCTGTCCCTGTGTATCTGTCAAACTCAGCTGTGCAGACGAAATCACACAGGTGATCACACAGCCCTGGGACAGAAAAGTAAACAAAGGGGTTCTTTACTCTGTAATGGACTGAGGGAAATTTCACACATTACTTGAGATACGTTATCTGTGATCTTTGCAAGGATTACAATTTATTTTCATAAATATACAGTCATCTTTAAAGCATCCTCGCCTTCCGTTTCCAGCATGGCCAAGCTTATCACAGATATAATAAATCATCTATCCAGTTTGGTATAGTATTTAAATCCAGAAGTCAGACTACCTGATCCTACACACATTTAAGAGAATGTCTTGAAGCTCAGAAAACACAACATTTGATACAGTGATGAAGGGTATGTGAAACAGCCACAATAAAAATGGGAACAAAATGGGCTGTTATCAATTGTGCAACATATGATACTATGACACATTGTAAAAGTGGAATGCAATTTTTTTGGACACTGAATATCAGCACTAGTGCAACTTCTAATGCAGTGGCTGTTGTGCTGCACTGAACAATGGAAATTACATTATTTTTTATGTGCCCATTCACATCAATGCAGGACAGCTGCAGCACATTTTTTAAAATGGTACAGGCACTTCTTTGGTGTAGTTGCAGTGTGATTTTGGCCCCATAGACTTCAATGGAAATGCACCAAAAAACAAATGTAAACCACATGTACATATGTTTTTTGAAAGAGTTTTGTGTATCAAATCCAGTCTCAAAAAACATGAAACATCAAAAAAAATTGGGATTTTGCACTACAAAAACACACTGAAAATTGAATCATGCTGCAGCTGCACTAGTGTGAACCCACCCAGTCTAAACTGGTAAAAAAGACCACTGTAGTTTCAGAAAAAAACATATACATTGTAGGGCTGGGGAGGTCAAATCGATTAAAAATTTCAGCAAATAGATTTTTTCGATTTTTCTTTTTCCACCAGAACCGGCGCTGACACCGCGCCGGTCCCGAGGAGCTGCAGGCAGGAGTTTAGGCGAGGGCGCGGCTTTGGCCTAGTCCGCGAGGCCGGTTGCCGCGGACTAGGCCCAAAGCCTCGCCTAAAAACTCCTGCCCGCAGCTCCTCGGGACCGGCGCGGTGTCCATCAAAAAAAAAAAAAATGTAATCGTGAAACGAGTTTTAAAAAAAAAAAAAAGATTTTTTTTTTGAGAAAATCTCCCAGCTCTAATACATTGCGTGTGTGTGTCTATTTTTTTCTTATTAATTCTAAATCATTAAGCTTAGTATATGTGGAACGCTCACTAAACTTTCATATGTGGGTTTTACCATGTTAACTGCTGAGAAATACAAGCTACAGGCAAAGCCAGTGATTAAAGTAGAACTAAAAGGCCAAAGTTTTTTTTTCATTCTGGATAGCTTAGTGTTTGTCACCCTAAAAAAAAAAAAAAAAAAAAAAAAAAGGGGGGACCCTGCTCCTTTAAAGTATGAATAACAGCACAGTGCTTGTGTTGTGTAATTTGGCCCCTTCTATCACCTGAAATACCTGGCTGATCCTGCTTGGCTATGCCCTCCCCCCTGTGAACTGACCATGGTTTGTCATGGCTGCTGAGCCCTGACACCATGGTCAGTTTACGTGCCTCCGTCATCCACAGCTATCTGCAGCTCTCCTCTGTCCTCTCCCCCCTCCCTTCTCTGCCTATCAGCTCTGAAATTACTTAGTAATAACTTAGTAATAATTATGCAACCCCCTGTCTTTCATAATACTAAGTGCCCTGTATACGTACCTTATTAAAAAATATGCTGCTCTATACCCGATTTCTGAGCGCTGCTCAGCACTCACGTGACCGGCCGGCTCTCTCCTCCTCCTCTCCTTTCTTCCTCCCAACTCTCAGCCCCTCCCACTCTAGCTGTCAGATCGGGAGAGGGGAGAGATAGCTGGTCACGTGAGCACTGGGCGGCGCTATAAAATAAGGTATAGAACAGGGTTGCCAACTTTCAGTAAATTTACGAACAGTTTGTAAAATCCATAATTGTTGTATCTGTCCATGAATGTCAGTTACGGACATGCAGCCTACATGTCCGTAATGTACATTCAAGGACAGATGCAAAAAGTACAGATTTTACAAACTGTTTGTAAATTTATTGAAAGTTGGCAACCCTGGTATAGAACAGCATATGTTTAATAAGGCACATCCTCAGGGCACTTAGTATTATGAAAGACAGGGGATTGCGTGACTATTACTAAGTGGGTTTACAACCACTTTAAGGAAGGGTTATAAAGACTGTCAGTCTTTTTTAAGTCAACAGAGGAAGTGAGAGAAAATCACCAGGATCGCCAGAACTAGTGTTCCCTTTGGAAGATTTCCCCTCTATTACTGTTCCGGGGGACAACACAAAATTTGGGATTTTCTTTTACATTAACTTTCGATGGTAACAGTAAACATGACAGAGAGGGTGAATCTTCCTAATAGGTGCACAGACAACAATAAAAACTGACAGGGGTTCTAATACATCTCCACCCTATAAAAAAAAAAAAAAGTTAGGCCTTGTGTTATACTTTAAGACAAGGGAAGTGAGGCAATGTACTAGTCTAAATTAGCCAAACCTGATGATGTATGCATGTCTCAGTGCTCACATTATTCTTATCAATATCTAGCCATCACCAGCCTAATACTGAAAATCTTCAACATACAATATATTAATTTGCAGTTAACACAAACTGAATGAATATACTCTTTTAGAAGAACAACCCCTACAATAATGGTATAAAAGTTACAGCAAGAAACATGGAGTTGGTCTATTTAGGCACATCATGTTTCTGCTAGTTTTGACATCTTCTAGAAGGTCATGGAAATCATGGAAATAAATGAAAGTTATGGTCATAAATTTAACAGATAAGGACACAAAGGAAGGTAAAAAGCACCTGCCTACAGCCATTTTATTTTTTCCCGTACATTAATGATGTCAGACACTGCATTGTTCATTGAGGTTAGGAGTTAAAGTTCACATTTGGGTGATGTATGATCTCATGTAACCATTTTTAAATTTACGTCATTTACTACCGGTGGTGTCACAGCTTCCTGCTTTGTAAACTCCTATTCAGCTTGGTATCCTCCTACAGGAAGGAGCCTGAATAATCAGCATGCTACACAGTATGGGATACAATCAAACCCATGAAGAGTGGAGCGGATATATGCTGGGATGGGAGGGGGACAAGCACAGTCACTAGCACTACTGTATTTGTCCTCATTTCCTCTCAAATTAATTGTTATAGTCTAAAGCCGTAGCTGTAAGCCATGACATTTATAATACTATGATTGGGAGCACAGTCTGGAAATATAGAACATATATTTCTGAACTGAATAAACCCAAAGATAAAATTCTTGCTTGTCAAAGACATCAGATGACAGCCATTTGGACATACAGGTTAAATAAAAAAAAAAACATGAGTGCTTCAGAGCAATTTTTAAAATTCATATACCGTATGCTTGGCTGACTACTTTGAACCCCAACAAGTGGCAAAGTATACCTTTCACAAGCCCATGCAGAGTAAACTAACATATAAAATGTACAATGAGAGGTGACCTTCAGGAAAACCTGTAGGTCCCAATGATACAGGCAGCTGACGTTCTGAATAAATCTGGACTTCCTGTACAGAGATGGCTCCTTCCCTACAAGGCTGAACATCAACTCAAAAGAGCCAAGACTTGGGAGAGGACACAGTCACACTTCAGAAGTCAAAATTTGCATAATACTTCAGTTGCTTATATCTCTAAATCAATTTTTTTACATCAAAAGGTAACCGACACGTATGCATTTTTCATTACTCAAAACTGTGACCCCAAGCAAAATAAATAAAAAAACAATACTAAAAATAGGACTTTTTTGGGTACTACATCAATTGTTACACAATACGACCAAATCTAAAATTCTTTAGAATTTAATCTTATATTGTAAAGATCATAATTTTCTATAAAATAAAAAAAAAAACATTTCTGAAAATTCTATTGATGAATAATTTGAGCATTCGCCAATGATTCAGAATCCTTTCCAATTACAATTTTACACCATCATTATTGTGCATATTGGATGTTTCCAAGACCCAGAAAGTTTTCTCAATGCGTTTCATGAATAAAATTCACTTCTTCAGGAGAAGACTAACATTTCATCGGGAATTGTATTCAGAAATTCTAAAAATTATATTGTAACCTTATGGAAAAAGAATAGAAGATGTCCCTAATGGGGGGGGGGGGGATGACAAAAATACTATTTCCCATTTAAAAAAAAAAAACGAAAAGCACATTTATATTTGGAGTTCTCCTTTGGGAACATGTTACATGTTCCACACAATTTTAGGGTGGAATATGTAACATGTTACATGTTCCCAATGCTGAAGCTGCCACCCGCTGCCCATCCTCCTTGTGGCAGCAGTACGGGGAGAAGTTCTCCTGTTTGAAAAACAGCACGGATGTGAGGGGCTCTGCCCACATGGCTGCATCAATCAGACACACAGCTCTGTGTGTCTGAATAACCTACAGACGCTATGGAGCACTGTGGTAGTTCACTGAGTCTTCCTGTCAGCGTGTATCAGCTTACCCGTATGGGATGTTCGGGTAAGCCGATACACTGACAGTGTCCAGGAGACCTGCATGGCATCAGCAATCTTCTGATCGCTGGTGCATTGCTTTCCAGGCTCCTGCAACAAAAACAATAAATGCACATTACCTGCAAAAAAATATGCAATTATAATTATTATTTTTTTTAGGAACTTATCCTTTAAGTATCCTACAGGCAGAGAATGCTTTTTACACTTATGTGAACAACCTGAAATTCTAGCAGCATGAATAACTCACCAACAATTAAGTGTAATACTATAAAGATGAGAACATGCAATTTGCAAGTTTAAGCAGGACAGGTTGATATTACACAATATAATAGTAGCCAATTACGATTACAACATGTCTGACAGCAAAATAAGTATTTAGAAAACATTTATCAGCACTCAAATTCCAGATCATTTGCCTACTGTGCACAGAAAATACAAAGTGAACGTTTTTAGGCGGACACAGTCCACTAATCAAAGGCATTCACATTCTGACAAAGTAGTCCTTTGCACTTCGCAATGACCTGAGCCGAGGAATGCAAATTTTGCCTTGCAGTATAAATCAATAATGACACAAGACCCCAAATCCCAAACCAACACATGGACCTTTGCACAAGTGGGAAATATTCACTTAGTTTTGCAGTGTTTTTTACAGTGTTAGTTCAGGAATAAACCAGTGTCATGTTTAAAACTTATTACAGTATTACACAATAGCTGGTACCATGGAGCCCAACAGACAAATCCAATAAAATGACAACAGGAACATAGCTTTTGTGCCATTTTTACATCATCAGCTGACTCCTGAATACTGGATTCTACAAAGAAATATGTTCATCATTGATGTGTAATTTCACTTTGAGAAAAAACAATTCCTTGTAGGTGATCAATGTACATTGCAAGGATAAAAACAAACTATGTTGCAGATTACTACCTGTTTCTGTTCTGAAGAAAAGGTTGTTTTTTTGGATTATGTCAATGTACAGAGTGTGCCTGAATGGGAGTGTCTTTTTTTATTATTAATCAGCTGGTGCACATGCAGAGTCCAGCAAAGCTGGAGGGAAGGGGAAGTAGGGGGGAGTGGTTACATATCCAGAGGCCAGGAGTGGGCCATGCAGCAGGGTGCTGTGACTAGAGACTGGGTAAGCCGAGAGAACCAGGAGAGCTGGCAAACACAGACGGACCAGTAAGAAGAGCAACTGTGCTGCTGACAAGAGAGCCAGGTGGCTTGGCATATTTAGTTGACTATTCATGTTGATGTGGAACAACCCCTGCATGGGCAACTGATATTTAACCACTTTAGGACCAGCTGCTTCAGTTTTACTGCGGCAGGTTGGCTTCCCTGGGCAAAGCGACGTTACCTTTTATCGCTTCGCCTTTTGGCCACTAGGGGGCGTGCGCGCGCTGCCGGAGGCACGTGCTCCTAGTCTGTCCCACCCCCCCTCACAGTTAGAACACACACATAGGGAACACAGTTAACCCCTTGATCACCCCCTAGTGCAGGGATATGCAATTAGCGGACCTCCAGCTGTTGCAGAACTACAAATCCCATGAGGCATAGCAAGACTCTGACAGCCACAAGCATGACATCCAGAGGCAGAAGCATGATGGGACTTGTAGTTTTGCAACAGCTGGAGGTCCGCTAATTGCATATCCCTGCCCTAGTGTTAACCCCTTCACTGCCCGTGACATTTATACAGTAATCAGTGCATTTTTATAGCACTAATCGCTGTATAATTGTCATTGGTCCCAAAAATGTGTCAAAAGTGTCCGATGTGTCTGCCACAATATCACAGTCCCGATAAAAATCGCTGATCACCGCCATTACAAGTAAAAAAATAAATAATAATAAAAATGCCATAAATCTATCACCTATTTTGTAGACGCTAGAACTTTTGTGCAAACCAATCAATATATGCTTATTGCAAAAAAAATTTTTTACCAAAAATATGTAGAAGAATACATATCGGCCTAAACTGCGGAAAAAAGTAGTTAAAAAAAAAAAATTGGGATACAATGGAACCTCGGATTGCGAGTAACACGGTTAACGAGCGTTTCGCAATACGAGCACTGTATTTATTTTTTTAACAAGAAGACGAGCACTGTATTTTTAAAGATCGTAACTCAGTTTGCGAGTGTTGTCTCGCAAAACTAGCACGATTCAGGCCAAAGCGGTGTGTAGTACCGCGTTTGGCCTGAGGTGGGGCGGCAGAGCCGAACGTCGCCGATCTGCGCCGTTCAGAAATGCACGGAAAGGCCCGAGGACAGCTCGACTAACCTCAGCAAATCTCGGGAACAAAGTCTTTCCGAGGTTTGCCGAGGTCAGCCGAGGTATCCTTGGGCCTTTTCGGACGTTTCTGAGGCTTTCCGGCGCCCCCCACCTCTGGCCGCATGCGGTATTGCATGCCATTGAAGTCAATGCGGAACAAATAATTTTCGTTTCCATTGATTTCAATGCGGAAACTCGCTTTGATATGCGAGTACTTTGGATTACAAGCATTCTCCTGGAACGGATTATGCTCGTAATCCGAGGTTCAGCTGTATTTATTATAGCAAAAAGTAAAAGATAGTGTTTTTTTTTCAAAATTGTCGCTCTTTTTTTGTTTATAGCGCAAAAAATAAAAACTGCAGAGGTGATCAAATACCATGAAAAGAAAGCTCTATTTGTGGGGAAAAAATTGTCAATTTTGTTTGGGTACAACGTTGCACGACTGCACAATTGTCAGTTAAATTGCCGAAGTGCCGAATCGCAAAAAATGGCCTGGTCATTGAGCAGCCAAATCTTAGGGGGGTGAAGTGGTTAAGTGAACTTTCTGTTTTGTTCCATAAAAGTGGGATGCCACGCCCTAAAATGCAGCGGGGACTGGCATAACTCATTGGAAAAAGCATAAAGCACATCGACCTTTGCAGTCTCCTCCTATGTCCGCCCACTTCCAGTCCCTCAAACCCTGTACCTGTTCTCGGCTTTTCAGTCACTCCCCACAGCTTTGCTCCACTCTCCCCACCCCCTCCCCAGCCAGCAAACTCTCACAAGAGTGAGCAAAAAAAAGGAGCACTGCTGGGAGATCTGACGTTTATCTCCCGGGAGTCAGTGCAAATGCAGGAAATGGCGTCATAAACCTAGGAGTTTTACAAGCAGGGAAAGAGGAAGTACAGAAAGGTATTTAATTCCACCAAATTCCTTTTTTTATTCTCAATGAGTGCACAGCAAGGGGTGAATGTTTCATTGAATGAAAGAAGAAAGAAATTACTTGAAGTCCGCTTTAAACCTTTGAGTGAACCCATCCTCACGTGTGAACGGGCCCTTAGAGTGTCTCCACTCTGGATGGAGGAGCAACAGAGCCACCCTTGGACAACAGCTATGTCAATCTGGGGAGAGAATTGTGTTAGATGCAGTAGCAGATATAGGTGGACTTAAAAAGGAAGTAAACCCTGATGGCTTTTACTTCCGCTGTCATTCCGTGCAAAGTAAAAGCATAATGGGCTAGTATGCAATGCATTGTGAATTAACGGCACGCAGGTCATCATCGGCGCACTTCAAGGTAAATATCTCCTAAACGGCGCACATTTAGGAGATATTTCCACTACCTATATAAGCCTTATTCTAGGCTTACCTATAAGTAAAAGTGACCCAGGAGGGTTTACAACCATTTTAACAAATTAAAGCTTTTAAAGCTGTTACAGCAACAGTTTTTGTTTCCTTTTGGGATAAAGGTTTTACATAAATGAATAAAAGTTGACCATTGTAAGCACCCCTGTCAGTGGTAAAGTATTTGTCTCAACTACACTGCAGAGTATGTGAGCATCATGGGAAAAGTAGTTCTAAAACATCTGGGGTGCCAAGGTTCGTCATCACTGCCTTAGGGGTTGTTTGTTAACTCATGCTTTGGGTGTTTTCCAGCTCGCAGGAGACAAGCAGTGTAAAAATCTTGCATAAAGACGCACTTTTCCAACACGTTTTGGTGCATCAGGTATTTGGGTGTTCATTCATTCCATTTGTCAGAATAATACCCGCTAAACGCACCTAGCATTTAGGCCACCTTCAGTTGCATTGGGCGGTCTTTCTGACACAATGCTTCTCTCCTAAACACAGTCTCCAGCCTCTGAATGGTTATGTGTGCATGGATACATAGGCTAACATGGATGGGGCCTTTAGAGGCAGAAAGTCAAACACCCTTAAAAGCGGCATTGTTGATGTTCAGTGTGCTTGAGAACTTTAACTTTAAACTTTTTTTTAAATAAATTACTCAATTTTCACCCTGTCCCCTCTATCACAGTTCAGTGTTGCTGGTCTCCTGCAACCTCTTTGGATGCCATTTCTCACAGCGGGTTTCCTCATGGAGACAGCAATGGATCATGACTGCAAAATGAATGTTGAAAACACTGCTTTTAGGCTCCTGTGTGACTGAGTGATCACAATGGGGACATAATACTGTCCTCCCACGACAGGAAGTGCCTGAACAAGGACCTTTATGGCAGAATTATTTTAATGAAAAGCTGCAGATTTAAAAACACAGAAATCACTTTCAAAGCTATATAAAGCTTTTATGAAATTTTAGGGATTGGGTTTATATATACTTTAAGTCCCCATTAAGGGTTTGTTCAAATTAGAAGAGATTTAAGAAACAGACGCCAGTGAGCACTACAGCAAACATGTTGCAATGTGTCATGGGAGAGCTCTATTAATTCTACTTTAATCAAAAAAACAAAAGATAACAAGCCAAAATTTGATGTACAACACAAATTGCAAAGCAGTGTGTAAGACCCCATACACACTATACAACGTTTGTTGTCTGATTTCCTTTAGATTTACCAAAACCATGTTGGGAAATGGCCTGTCTGATCACATACAAATTGAAACTCTTAAGGTTTGACCTCCATATTATATGGTTTTGGTAAATCTAATGGGCCATACACACGATCAGACTTTGACAACAACGATCCGACGGACGTGTTTTATCGGACAATCTGACGGTCCGTATGCTCGGACAATTGTTGACGAAATTTCCATCAACAGATTTTCGCTGTGCATGCTCTCAAACTTTCCAACAACAAATGTGTTACGTCGGATCATCCGATCGTGTCTACACAAGTCCATCGGACTAAAATCCAAAGTACAAACACGCATGCTCGGAACCAATGCTAAACATCAGACAACAATAGCAGAAGTTGCCCAAAGGTTGGTGTTAAAGACCTGAAAAACCAAGTGGTGTGGTGAATGTTGGCTGAAAATGTTCACAGCCAACGCCCTTCGACCCAAAATCCACGGAAAAGTCAGATGGAAGTCCAATAGTGTGTATGAGGCTTAAAGGAAAAAATCTACAGAAAATTGTATATAGTGTCCAGCTTTAAGGAGAACAAGTCAAATTGAAAAAAAGTACATCTCATATCTATCCACTTTGCCTGCACTGCAAAACTCTGCAAAAGTGACTCATCAAAGGGAATCAAGAAAGTTACCTAAAGCTCTGCTCAGAGGTCAGCACAAAGTCTTATATTGGCAATGCACTTCCCAGACTTCAACAAGTTGCACTGACAAACACTAACACTAAATTCATCTATTTTACAGAGCAACAACTGAAAAAGGAGTTAAATCCAAAATGGTTCATTAACTTTACTTAATATAGTAGGAGGCAGAACATTAAAGCAGTGGGCGCCTTCCATTCACGCTAGGAACCAGTTTACTTATCAATAGCAGCTTTCAAAGCTCATTCTCCAATACTGAGACAACATTTCCTGTCCATAACACTGACTCCATTGACAGGGTTCGCCTGATGAGAACTTTTTCAAATCCACCAGGAAAGGCCAGGAGACCCAAAGAACAGACCCCAGAAAAATGGTTATGCAGGGGTTTAAATGTGTTAACAAAAGCTCACACAATCCCCAGTTATACAGATATAAAAGCTGCTCCTTAGTCAGGAATTGTAAATGTGTAAGGTGTATATTTGTTGTCTACCTCATTCCCTGACAAGCTCAGTTAGAACACCCAGCATTCTAAATCAGATACGTTCAGAAAAAGTCACCTTTATTAGCTCATAATCTGAGACAGACGTTGCAATGCATTTCTTACTTGGTGAAAAAAATAAAAATAAATAAACATTTATTTTCCGTTAAAACTCATATAACAATCTCAAATGTAGATTTTATGGAAGGAGAGACCTTGGGATCAATAACTGCCCAGAATGGGCACATCTGTTAAATAACCAAGGAGGGTGATTTTTTTTTTTCATAATAATTTAAGAAATAAAAAAATGTCAATGTAAAATGAAAGGATTGTTCTATTTACTAAAAGCTACATTCTGCTGAATTTTTATATTGTACATACCAGCTCTCATCTTTGATTGTTTGAATAAGAATATTTTTACCATAGGAGGAAAAAAATATAATAAAAAAAGTTCTAAAACATGATCTGTGCCTTGAACACACCTGATCCAGAGCTGCATTAGGAACTTTCTTCCCCCTTTGCTATTTATTGTTCACATGATCTTTGTTGAGAAAATGGACATCAGTGCTTGTCTTTTTTCCCACTTGTGAAAAAACTGTTTATACCATTGCCATACTAGTGATACACACCTACACATTAGGTCACTGCCATCACAGCAGCAAACAGAATCTGGAGCAACTGTGCATAACAACCAATTAGCTTCTGTCTTTCATGTTCAAATCTAAGTTGAAGATAGATGCTGATTGGATACTATGCACAGCTGTGCCAGGTTCTGTCTGCTCCAGTTTTGATAAATTCCCTTCATTGTTTTTTCTTTTTTTATAATCCATTGGATTACAGTTCAGAACAGGAAGATGACAATAACCCAGACTTTGACCGAATAGCAGCTAAATGAAAGAGGAGCTCCGTCCACCCCTTTAAGCCCTCATGCACACTGGACGTTTTTAGACATTTTTACAGCAGCTGTTTTTGGCTTGAGACGTTTTTTTTCTACAGTCAAACTCTCCAGCAGGGATGAGCCGAACACCCCCCTGTTCGGTTCGCACCAGAACCTGCGAACAGACAGAATGTTCGCGCAAACTTTAGAACCCTATTAAATACAATGGACTCGAACGTTCAAAATCTAAAGTGCTAATTATAAAGGCTAATATGCAAGTTATTGTCCTAAAAAGTGTTTGGGGACCCGGGTCCTGACCCAGGGGACATGTATCAATGCAAAAAAAGGTTTAAAAAATAGACGTTTTTACGGGAGCGGTGATTTTAATAATGCTTAAAATGAAAAAATAAAAGTGAAATATTCCTTTAAATTTCGTACCTGGGGGGTGTGTATGATATGCATGTAAAGTGGCGCATGTTTCCCGTGCTTAGAACTGACCCTGCACAAAGTGTTATTTTTGAAGGAAAAAAAGTCATTTAAAACTCACTCGCAGCTATTAATGAATTGTCGGCTTTTATCAATACATAGAAAAGTCATTGATAAAAAAAAAAAAAAGCGTGGGGGTTCCCCCAAATTCAATTACCAGGCCCTTTAGGTCTGGAATGGATATTAAGGGGAACTCCGCCGCAAATTAAAAAAAAAATGGCATGGGGTTCCCCCTAAATATCCATACCAGGCCCTTGAGATCTGGCATGGATTTTAAGGGGAACTCCACCCCAAATTTAAAAAAAAATGGCATGGAGTCCCCCCAAAAATCCATACCAGACCCTTATCCGAGCACGTAACCTGGCCGGCCGCAGGGGAAGAGGGGGGACGATAGAGTGCCCCCCCTCCCTCCTGAACTGTACCAGGCCACATGCCCTCAACATGGGGAGGATGTCCCCATGTTGATGGGGACAAGGGCCTCATCCCCACAACCCTTGCCCGGTGGTTGTGGGGGTCTGCGGGCGGGGGGCTTATCGGAATCTGGAAGACCCCTTTAACAAAGGGGACCCCCAGATCCCGGCCCCCCCCTATGTGAATTGGTAAGGGGTACATTGTACCCCTACCATTTCACGAAGAAAGCGTAAAAAAAAAAAAAAAAAAAAACACACACAAACACCTTGAAAAAGTCCTTTATTAAAAAAAAAAAAAAACATTCCAGCGATGAAATCCAGTGTCCCGCGGCGATCCCGATGTCCAGCGCTGTCCGTCATTGGTTTTGCCTGAGCGGACCTGATGGGGAACTTTAGAAGGGGCGGGTCTATACATTTAAAACACTGAGGAGGAAGTTCCCCATCAGGTCCGCTCAGCGGACCAGATGCGGAACATGAGAAGGGGCGGGTCTATACATGTATTACCAAAGTGAGAGAAGTTCCCCATCAGGTCCGCCCCCTCGGTATGTCGGACCCGCCTACGTCATTGGCTTGAGCGGGGAACTTCCTTCACTGTGTAAATTTAATTTACACAGTGAAGGAAGTTCCCCGCTCAGGCCAATGACGTAGGTGGGGTCCGACATACCGAGGGGGCGGACCTGATGGGGAACTTCCTTCACTGCGTAATACATGTATAGAGTCTATAGCAGTGAAGGGGTATATAGACTCTATACATGTATTACGCAGTGAAGGAAGTTCCCCATCAGGTCCGCCCCCTCGGTATGTCGGACCCCGCCTAGGTCATTGGCCTGAGCGGGAAACTTCCTTCACTGTGTAAATTTAAATTACACAGTGAAGGAAGTTCCCCGCTCAAGCCAATGACGTAGGCGGGTCCGACATACCGAGGGGGCGGACCTGATGGGGAACTTCTCTCACTTTGGTAATACATGTATAGACCCGCCCCTTCTCATGTTCCGCATCTGGTCCGCTGAGCGGACCTGATGGGGAACTTTAGAAGGGGCGGGTCTATACATTTAAAACACTGAGGAGGAAGTTCCCCATCAGGTCCGCTCAGGCAAAACCAATGACGGACAGCGCTGGACATCGGATCGCCGTGGGACACTGGATTTCACCACTGGAATGTTTTTTTTTTTTTTTAATAAAGGACTTTTTCAAGGTGTTGGTGTTTTTTTTTTATTTTTTGACACTTTCTTCGTGAAATGGTAGGGGTACAATGTACCCCTTACCAATTCACATGGGGGGGGGCCGGGATCTGGGGGTCCCCTTTGTTAAAAGGGTCTTCCAGATTCCGATAAGCCCCCCGCCCGCAGACCCCCACAACCACCGGGCAAGGGTTGTGGGGATGAGGCCCTTGTCCCCATCAACATGGGGACATCCTCCCCATCTTGAGGGCATGTGGCCTGGTATGGTTCAGGAGGGAGGGGGGGCGCTCTCTCGTCCCCCCCTCTTCCCCTGCGGCCGGCCAGGTTACGTGCTCAGATAAGGGTCTGGTATGGATTTTTGGGGGACTCCACGCCATTTTTTTAAAAATTTGGGGTGGAGTTCCCCTTAAAATCCATGCCAGATCTCAAGAGCCTGGTATGGATATTTAGGGGGAACCCCACGCCATTTTTTTTTTAATTTGCGGCGGGGTTCCCCTTAATATCCATTCCAGACCTAAAGAGCCTGGTAATTGAATTTGGGGGGAACCCCCACGCTTCTTTTTTTTTTTTTTATCAATGACTTTTGTATGTATTGCCGGGAGCCGACAATTCATTAATAGCCGCGAGTGAGTTTTAAATGACTTTTTTTTCCTTCAAAAATGACACTTTGTGCAGGGACAGTTCTAAGCACGGGAAACATGCGCCACTTTACATGCATATCATACACACCCCCCAGGTACGAAATTTAAAGGAATATTTCACTTTTATTGTTTCACTTTAAGCATTATTAAAATCACTGCTCCCGAAAAAACTGCAGTTTTAAAAAAAAAAAAAATTTGCATTGATACATGTCCCCTGGGGCAGGACCCGGGTCCCCAAACACTTTTTAGGACAATAACTTGCATATTAGGCTTTATAATTAGCACTTTAGATTTCTCCCATAGACTGTTCGAATTTGCCGCGAACACCCCAATTTGTTCGCTGTTCGGCGAACAGGCGAACAGGCAATGTTCGAGTCGAACATGAGTTTGACTCGAAGCTCATCCCTACTCTCCAGCATGTTATCCTATGTGTCCATGCACACATAGTCTGTTATCAACTGTTTTCAGCTGTAAAAATGCTCTAATGTCAAAAGACGCCTAAAAGCGCTGATAAATGCTCAAAAACGTGGCTCAACAGCGTTTTAACGTTTTTGATCTATTAAAAAAAAAAAAAGCTGAAAAACACTATGGCAAACCATTGAAAAACTTAAAAAAATTCACTGCAAAGCTACTGCCATTTTTATAAAGTTAATATAACGTCCAGTGTGCATGAGGCCTAAAAATTAAAAGTCAGCGGCTACACATACTGTAGTTGCTGACTTTTAACATTAGGACACTTACCTGTCCTGGAGTCCAGCGATGTCGGCACTGTAGCCGATGTTTACATCAGCTGGTCAGGTGCTGCTGCTGCCATTGCTGGTAAGGGAACCTGGCAGTGTATCCTTTCGGCTTCACGGCTGGGTCCCTACTGCGAATGCGCGAAGCGCGCTGCGTTTTCTCACTGGCCCTGCAGGAGGAGAGGGAGCAGGGGGGCCGAGCATCTGACGTACTTCGCCGTGTCCTGGTCTCCCAGAAGTAGGGACAGGCTGCTCCCCCTTCCCCCCGAAAGGTTCCAAACTGCAGGGGGGGGAGGAATCAGATAAGCGGAAGTTCCACTTTTTGGTGGAACTCCGCTTTAAGGACACAAAAAGAAATCCTGATTCTACTGATAAGCAACGAAAAATTACTGTACTGTATGACTATATGTTGGATGACCTACCTGAAGGTCAAAGAATTTGCTGTATCTTCTATAGATTGTTTGATATGTTGAATCTGACCAGGTTACTTTTATGATGTACACCTGTGGAGATATAAAGGCGAGATGTTACTAATTTAGAAAAAGCCTGTTACACAATGCTATAAACACACAAAAATAAAAACTGATGGAAAAAAAAAAGGAAAATAAATAAAATGAATACATACTTTGCAATCATTAGGAACACTTTTAAAAAAGTGCTTATTCTTTAATGCAGCATCTCTTACATACCAATCAAATTCCTCTCTGCTAAAATCGGATCATTACAAGATAAATTTTAGTTTATGCAGTCCAATTACAAACTACTAAATTGGGTCAAATGATAAGAATAAAAGTCAGTTTTTCAGCTTTTGCTGGCAAATCATTTAACTACAGAAGACGTCTTTATCTGATGATACTTATCCGTTGGTTAAAATACAAACAGAAAAAAAAAATCAATACGTCTCTCTAATACAAGCACATTTGTCCATGTTTATCCATTTATAAATGTTACAAGTAGAGAAAAATCCCAGCTGATCTGCCAGAAATCCATTGAAGTCCTAACTTTCTACTTGGGTTGACATCAGTGTTTTTGTGGTGCTGAAACCCACTGGACTATAGAACATTTCCCTACCCCTCTATGTTCTATTCCACATTGATACATCAATTTCTTTCCCAGCAAAACACTGCTGCTATCTCGACTTCCAAAAGCCTGCCTAAACATTGTGTGTATGGAACAGGCTCTTGGGAGATATAGTACTGGAAGCATGCCTATGTCAATAGGAACAGACGTCCCAGTAGCTGTACCTGCATACATTTTACAAGCCTTATGATGATATCACAGGGAGTAATAAAAGTAGTTTCTCACTACAGGAAGAAGGTACAAGAAAAACAAAATTAAAGAAGGGATGTGCTATGGAGGAAAAGGTGGTTAGAGTAATTTCTGGAGATATACTGTACTTTAAAAGAAATCTGCAGTTTTAAAACCATGTTCTATCTTCTCTGATCAGAAAATGTTTGGGTACAGGTACACATTGTCGTGTTTGCCGCACATTATGGCTACATGATTTCTAAGTATTGTCTAGTTAGAATGAACACCCCAGGATCTTCATGTGATAACACGGATCACTGCGCAACTGTTTAGGGCTGCAGGGTTGGCTGCAAAGCATGTTATTGTAGGGAAAAGTTTTATGGTCAAAAGCTAAAATAAACCTTAAAGCAGAGTTCCACCCAAAAGTAGAACGTCCGCTTATCTGTCCAGCCCCCTCCTCCTCCCTCCCTTACTGTTGGGCCAGTAGGAGAGCGCAGCCGCACGTCGCGCATGCACAGTAGGGACCCAGCAATGGCGGCGGCAGCACCCGACGGAAACATCAGCTGCGGTGCTGACATCGCTGGACTCCAGGACAGGTAAGTGTCCTAAAATAAATTTTTGAGGGGGAAGGCAGAACTCCGCTTTAACAATAATATAAACAGTACAATAAAACTTCAGTTTTGTAATTTAGTTATACAATATGAAACTACAAGGAGAGCAGGCAAATAGTATAACAAAGAACGTAACAATATATTATCTAAAAGTGGTGCTGATCAAGATGAGGAAGACTGGAAACAAAAAGTAACTCTGCAGCAGCTGTTTTACCATACAACTTGGAGATATCATGCTTGTAGCTGCTGGGTATTTGACAAAAGCCCCTTGACAGACTGTTAGGTTACTTTCACACTGAAGAGCTGGATGCGCTGGCGGTATAGCGACGCTATTTTTAGCGCCGCTATACCATTGTTTTTGCCGCGATTTGCAGGCACTTGCGGGGTGATTTTAACTCCCGCTATCGGCCGAAAAAGGATTAAAAACGCTCGGTAAAACGCCTCTTTGCAGCGTTTTGTGGGCGTTTTGCAGGCGCTACCCCATTGATTTCAATGGGCAGGGGTGCTATAGGAGCGGTATTTTTACCGCTCATACCGCACCTCAAAGATGCAGCTTGCAGGAGTTTTTTGACCCTCCTGCAAGCGCACCGCTCCAGTGTGAAAGCCCGAGGGCTTTCACACTGAATACAATGGAGCGGCTTTTTTCGGGGCGCATTCCAGGCGCTATTTTTAGCGCAATAGCGCCTGCAAAGCGCCTCGGTGTGAAAGGGGCCTTACTTTAGAATGACAGATGTTTGTTTTTTTTTTTAAAGAAAAGGAAAGACTTACAAAAAGCCAAAACAACATGTGTGTATCAATTAATTTTAGCCCTGAAGGTCACAGAAAACCCCCAAATTATTTTATATACGGTATTCTGAAAGCAGACATTCTAGCGGTAGTTGAATTTTTTTATGTCTCATGATATTGGTGCAAAAGTTTTATGAAACGCAAAATTTCTGTAAAAAATACACTAGTTAATTTAAGGGCACATGAAATGCAATATATTACCCAATTATTTGGTAATATATAAAAGATGAGCCTGTGCCGAGTAAATAGATGCCCAATGTGTCAAGCCTTAAACACTTCAGCCCCAGAAGAATTTACCCACTTTTTGCGATTCAGCACTGCGTCGCTTTAACTGACAATTGCGTGGTCGAGCGACGTTGCACCCAAACAAAATTTACGTCCTTTTTTCCCCACAAATAGAGCTTTCTTTTGGTGGTATTTGATAATCTCTGCGGTTTTTATTTTTTGCGCTATAAACAAAAAAACTGATTTTTTTTTTTAAAAAAACAATATTTTTTACTTTGTGCTATATTAAATATCCCCAAAAAATATATAACAATTTTTTTTCCTCAGTTTAGACTGATATGTATTCTTCTACATATTTTTGGTAAAAAAAAATTGCAAAAAGCGTATATTGGTTGGTTTGCGCAAAAGTTATACAAAATAGTAGATTTATGGCATTTTTTTTTTTTTGGTAACGGTGGCAATCTGCAATTTTTATGATGACTGCGACATTATGGTGGACACATCGGACACTTTTGACGCTATTTTGGGACCATTGTCATTTATACAGCGATCAGTGCTATAAAAATTAACTGATTACTGTGTAAATGACACTGGCAGGGACGGGGTTAAACACTAAGGGGCACTGAAGGGGTTAAGTGTGTCCTAGGGAGTGATTATAACTGTGGGGGCTTGGCTACAAGTGACACAACAGTGATCACAGGGAGCAGTAGATCACTGTCCTGTCACTAGGCAGAACAGGGAAATGCCTTGTTTACAAGGGCATCTCCCCTTTCTGCCTCTCCGTGACCTGATCGCGGGACACCAGCGGACATCATGGGCACAGGCACGGAGCACGCGGCGGTCGCGCTCCCACAATGCTGCGATTTAAAGGGGACGTACCTGTGCCCAGCTGAGCCATTGCGCCGATGTATATCGTCGTGCGCTGGTCGGCATGTGGTTAAAGTGTTAGTAAACCCACAACAGTAAAATCAGTCTGTATATGCAGCATACCATGCTTGTTATACTCACTGTGGAACTTAAGGGGTGAATCCTCTGCATAGTGTAAAAAGGCTGTTTTATCATGTATGCACAGATCCTTCCCCTCCTGCAATGTCTACCTTGGAAAGAACAGGCAAGGTAGCCAACCTAAACCTGCACATGCTCAGATGTGTCTTTTATGCTGGAGTGAACATTTACTTGTTCTCAGAGATAGTCAGGTCACATGATATTGGCATCACACATGTGGCAGAGGCTGCAGTGAGAAAATCTCCACCTCCTGAACTATCAGCACTGAAGAAACTGTGCAGTTTATCACTGACCGTGGTATACAGATCATCCAAAAAGGTATATATTGGCAATATTTTAATGTGAAATAAGATTTAGGAGCTGTGGACACTGGGGGGCTTGAACTATTTTCATATTACCGGGATTAGTAACATTTTATAACAGAAACCAAGGAAAACACATTTTATATTTAAAAAATGTCACTCCTTTTTCGTTAATATAGCAAAAAAATAAAAACCCAGTGGTGATTAAATACCACCAAAGGAAAGCTCTAGTTGTGTTAACAAAATTATTAAAAATAGGATTTTTTTGTACTCACCGTAAAATCCTTTTCTCTGACGTCCATGGACTGACACAGCATCTTCATTCTTGACAAAGTGGGTTATGTTCCTGCTCATAGGAGAAGACTAGACAAAATGTTAGATGTTTTAACATACATTCCCTTACCAGAGCTTAACAGCCCCGCCCAGGGGGCGGTCCCTCCGGACATAACCCTCCTACCTGCAGCTAGCTGCCTCGGTTCGTAGTCAAGCAGTACAAACCTAAGAAAAGGAGGGGTGGGTGCTGTGTCAGTCCATGGACGTCAGAGAAAAGGATTTTAGGGTGAGTACAAAAAAATCCTATTTTCTCTTTTCGTCCATGGACTGACACAGCATCTTCATACTTGACAAAGTGGGACGTCCCAAAGCAGTGTCAAAAACTAGCGGTGGGAACAGTATCAAAGAGAAAACCCAAACTTCACCCCAAACAAGCAAAGCTCCGCAAGGGAGGAGTTGCAACATTAAACAGCCTCCTGCAAACTTGCGGCCGAAGGAAGCATCAGAGGATGCAACTACATCAACCATATAGAACTTTGAAAAGGCATGTGCGGACGACCAGGTCGCCGCCTTGCACACTTGTGCAACAGACACTTGACGTCGGAAAGCCCAGGAAGCACAGATTGCCCTGGTTGAATGCGCCATAACCGGAAAGGGAGGCACCCGTCCCTTAAGAGCAGAGGCCTGAATGAAGGCCTGCCTGATCCACCGAGAAACGGTGGCAGACGAAACCGCTAGGCCCTGTGTCGGATCAGACACAGGCAAAAAACAGCGAGTCAGACTTTCGAAAGGAAGCCATAGCAGACAGGTACACCCTCAAAGCACGTACCAGGTCTAAAGAATGAGGCGCAAACCGTCTGGGATGCGCAGGACGAGGACATGAAGACGGAAGCACAATGTCTTCATGAAGGTGGAATGCTGAGACCACGTTCGGGAGAAAAGAAGGCTGTGGGCCTAGCACCGCCTTATTCTTATGGAGGACCAAGCATGGCGGCTTGCAAGACAAGGCCGCCAACTCAGAAACCCTTCTGACAGAAGTAATGGCGACTAGAAAAGCCACCTTCTGAGATAGAGTCAAGAGAGGAATCTCTCTGATATCTGCAAAAGGAGGTCCTTGAAGAACCGAGAACACCAAATTCAAATCCCAAGGGGGGAAGAGGTGGTTTAATAGGGGGGAGCACATAGCAGACCCCCTGTACGAAAGTACTGATCAAAAAATGGCCCGCTAGCGGCCGCTGAAAGAAAACAGCTAAAGCTGGAATCTGACCCTTAATGGTGCCTAAAGCAAGCTTTTGGGTCCACACCACGCTGTAAGGCCTCATGCCCATGGACGTTTTTACAGCCGCGTTTTTACAGCTTAAAAACACCTGTCCATGTTATTGTATACATTTTTTGACCTCGGAGCTCAAAACGCAATCGCTGCGTTTTTGCGCGTTTGACGCTTCGCGTTTTTTATGCCCAACGCCGACGCTGAGGAACGCACTGGTCCTGGTTTTTTTTTACAGCTTAAAAACGTCTATGCTATTTGCAGCTCAAAAACGTCTAGGTGGGCATGAAGCTATAGACTAACATGGACAGGCGTTTTTAAGCTGTAAAAAAACGCTCAAAAACGCGGCTGTAAAAGGGTCCGTGGGCATGAGGCCTAAAAAAAAAAAACAGCAGGATCCTGGAAACGGAATATGTCCGTGGACGCCAGTCCAGCACTTCGCACATAGCAATGTAAGCCCTCCAGGTACGGTGGTATATCTTTCTGGAGGAAGATTTCCGTGCCCTCAGCATGGTCGAGACGACCGAATCCGAGAGGCCTTGGTCTCTCAGCACCGGGCTTTCAATAGCCATGCCGATAAAGCCAGCGACTGTAAAGCAGGATGAAGAATGGGACCGGGAGACAGAAGGTCCTCCCGCATTGGAAGTCGCCATGGAACGTCTGCCACTAGGCTTACAAGATCGGCGTACCAAGGGCGCCGAGGCCAATCTGCAGTTAAGAGGATCACCGGAATCCCCAAGGCCTCCACCTTGTGAAGTAGGCGAGGAAGCAACTTCAGTGGAGGAGAGGCATAAATCGGCCGATACTGACCCCACGGGGCCACTAACGCGTCTGACGCGTCTGCCCAGGGATCCCTGGACTTGGCCATGAATATCGACACCTTGCGATTGAGTTGAGAGGCCAGAAGGTCCACATCCGGTGAGCCCCACTTCCGGCAAAGGAGATGAAACACCTCCAGATGTAAGGACTATTCCCCCGGTCTAACAGCTGGTGGCTCAGATAGTCCACCTGCCAGTTGTCCACACCTGGCATGTAAACAGCCGACAGAGCTGTCCTGCAGCAGTATGGGTATGAAAACCCCAAGAAACACTGCAATATATTGGAGAAGGAAGGTCCCAGCGTACGGGGCGCCACTACTGTTAGCCAAAGAAATGCAAATCTGTCAGAGCTTCCCTAGAAACTTGGTCAGTGGACCAGTATATCAGCCTTTTTAGGTGGCGCAAAACCACCCCGGACACAGAGACCCTAGAGGCTAAAGCAGTTGCAGTGCACCTGCTGGTCGACTGATAGAGGAAGCTGATGCTCCTCCACCGCCTGGTACAAAAGCTTTGCCCAGTCATTGAGCGTAACGCTGACCTCAGCATGGCGAACACAGTCCAAGCCATCACTCTGATCACCTCCGAAAGGCAGGTGACCTCCCTGCCGGGAAAGTGGTACCCCTGATACCAGGGATTCAACTGCATAGGCAAAAACACATATCCTTATGACAATGCTCTACAATGAATAACGTGCGTTGAGGGACCAAAAAGGACCTCTCGACAACCCCAGTCCCCATCTATGAAGAGTCGGCACGCTTCTTCAATATAAAGTGGGTCGTGTGTGACTCAAAAAAGGGACTGACACCTTCCAGCAGCTATTTCATTGATAAGTGCTGATTGTACAAACACATAGTTTATACCGTGTATTGCGCCAAAACGCGCAATTGGAGCGTGGGAGGAAACCCACTCAGCCACAGAGAGCATAGTACATAGAAATACGGTGTATGTATTTTAGTATGTGTGAATAAACATATTGAACATGTTTATACTGTGCAAAGCGACGAAAGCATGCACACCATTGGGGCGTGGGAGGAAACTGGAGTATTGGGAGGAAACCGGAGTACCCGGAGGAAACCCACGCAGACTGCATACACATACCGTGTAGGTATTTTAGTATGGGGATAAACATATTGCACATGTTTATGCTGTGCATAGCGCCAAAGGCGCGCATATCATTGGAGCGTGGGGGGAAACCGGAGTACCTGGAGGAAACCCACGCAGACCCAGAGAGTAATAATACATATATATATATATATATACTGTGAATGTATTCAGTGTCGTGTATAAACATATTGTGTATGTTTATACTGTGTATGGCACCAAAGGCGCGCACGTCATTGGAGCGTGGGAGGAAACCCACGCAGACACAGAGAGCAATAATACATACATACACTGTGAATGTATCCAGTGTTGTGGATAAACAAACATATTGGGTATGTTTAAACTATGGCACCGAGGGCGCTTAATCTACTCTGTATCGTTCCAATCTGCGTATATGTGCTGCCGAAGCAAGCACCAAACTGCAGGTAAAGAGCAACCTCTGACACCTCAGACTGTGGTCCTGTCAGAGTCAGAGCATTCCCCAGGAAATGTCGGGAAACCACAGGTGCAGGGGGCTCTGCTGTTGCCTCACAGATACCGACTCCATGTTACACAGAAGCTCTCAGGGACTAGACAAATAAATGAATAAAGTCCCCCCACCATGCTGCACCGACCGGAGGGGTCACCCGGGAGACTCACCAGCCCAGAATGAGACCCATTATACATTAAGACTGTATATCACTGTATTATCCATGCTGCTCTAGAAGCAAAGTGTGAGGAAACAGTGAGGAAGCTGTGAGAAGAATCGTGCTGCGCCATGCCGCCATCCAGGAGCCAGCACTAAAGGCCAATGGTGAAAAAGAATAGCTTTAAATGAACCAAGGGAGACTGCCTCCACCAGAGGTTCCTCAGCCGCAGCCTCTAGCTTTAGAGTGTCCCTCACAGCATCAATGGGTGCACTAACAAGCAATCTGTCATTCACTGACCCAGATAAGGAGTCTTCCTCATAAGGAATGTCCTTGGTCCATATCCAAAAATTCAGAGCTAGGGTCCCGTGCCGAAGCATTGCTCATATCTGAATAGGATCACTCCCCTAGATATGCGTGGGGAGAGGGCGCTTTTCAGCCCCCCTGGGCTCGTGCACCGTTCACCTCCTGGTAACAAATGATTCCAGAAATGCCGACAACTGGCCCATAGGGACCGCAGGTGCAGTAGCACTGCCTGTTGCCACTGACATAAATTCGGAAGCAGATGACACTGACTCCATAATATCACTACACTGAGACTTTTGTCCTGTGAGAGAAAACAAGTACACCCTCCCGCTGCACTGACTATGGGGGATACCCAGGGGACTCACCAACCCAGCCAGGACCACTCGGTTTCGCTGCCTGCGCTGTGCTCCCAGCGCGAGTGAACAATGAGGAGAATCGCTCCAGTCAGCAATAGAGGCCATCCAGCACAAAAGAGCGCACGGTTACAAGAAAATGGCTGCCGCAGTTACAAGTGCGCCATAGCGAACCACGGCAAGATGGCCATCAATGCGGTTTACAATGTAAAGTGAAACACAGGAAAAACATGACGCCAAACGGCGCACAAGGCCCAAACTGACACAGAAAACAGCCCACACCGCAATGCAAACCCCTATGGACCCCCACCAGGACAGAGAGACCCCCAGGCACCCCCAGTCAGCGCTCCGCAAGAGTAGGTGACAGAGAGTAGCAAAACACACAAGGGGGGACAGGGAACCCCTACAGCATAGGAACACACAGCATGTACTCACCTTCGGAGACAGGAGAAACTACTTACCCGTCCATGAAGGACCCACTGGTGTGTTCCTGACAAGCATATCACAGTGCAGTACTGAGTAGCTGTCAGCCCGGTCCACCGCGAAAGATACAGCAGAGCTGTTCAATCTTATGTGGACCTCGGAGCTTAAAAGCCCACCGGCCACCCCTGGAGTCGTGGGGCATGTTGTGGACTGATCTCACGCTATGTACTGAGGATCAGCACGCTCGATGGTCGGACTGGGAAGACTACGAGGATAGCGAACTACCCAACCTGTTGCCCAGCCGACTGTTGATAGAAGAATCTCAAAAATAAAATAAAATTCAAAAGGAAGAAAAAAGATTTCCTCAGGAGACTGGCTCCAAAGAGAGCCACGTCCTCTCCTCTGCTAGGCAGAAAAAAACTGAGGCAGCTAGCTGCAGGTAGGAGGGTTATATCCGGAGGGACCGCCCCCTGGGCGGGGCTGTTCAGCTCTGGTAATGGAATGTATGTTAAAACATCTAGCATTCTGCCTAGTCTTCTCCTATGAGCAGGAACATAACTCACTTTGTCAAGAATGAAGATGCTGTGTCAGTCCATGGACGTAAAGAGAAATGTAGTTTGAGTACAGTGTTGTAATTGTCATTCAAACTGTGACAGTACTGAAAGCTAAAAATTGGCCTAGGCAGGAAGGGGGTAAAAGTGCCGGGTATTGAAGGTCATCAGTTTAGCGTTAGCTGTGAATAATTGGGCCTAGCATTATAGCTCTTACTCTGGAATGTACAGCGATGTGGCATGTGTAGCGCACTCAAAGTTTTTGTGCGTAGGTGCCCCCAACGTATGCATTTACATTCGTAGATGAGGGTGGGTGGCTCAATAATCTTTTTTTTTTGGGGGGGGGGGTTTAAGTACTTGGGTGTAACTTTAATTTCATACCCTTTTTTTTTCTTTTTTTTTTACACTGATCAAAATTTGGTTCAGCAGGAATTGGCCAAATTTCAATCAATGTATAGCCTTCCCCGTTTGACAGAATTGCATTGGTTAATCAACTTCTGTGGGACATTGGGACATGTGGGAAATTTTTCCTCAATCAGCAGCTGCACAAATCAGCTGCAGCCACAGTGCATTCTGATGTCGGAGGGTGCAGCTGTCAGAATACAATGTCCCGGATGGGGACACAAAAAAGGTGTATGGAGGAATTGGATCTTATCTTTTTGTTTTTGCTCAGCTTGCTGGCTAAACAAAAAAAGTAATCATGTATGGTCAGCTTTAGGGTGGGATATGGGAACATGTACAGGCCTGTAGGTCATCCCCAATAGCAGCAAAC
Source organism: Rana muscosa (assembly GCA_029206835.1). NCBI lineage: Eukaryota > Metazoa > Chordata > Amphibia > Anura > Ranidae > Rana > Rana muscosa. The sequence continues at coordinate 202,490,906 of CM055123.1, forward strand.
ATCCCCTGTTCATGTCTTCTTGGGTTGACACCACTCAAGTTTTTTTTTTAAGAAGTCAATGTTGAGTAGTATTCTGAAGAGCTTCTCCTCATCTCTTCATAAAAATATTTACATAATGAGGACATGTATCTCTGTGAAATGAAAATTCTTTAAATCGAGGAATGTCTGTAGAAACCCTTACTAGTAGCTTGGCTGGCATTCTATGTTTTCCCGGGGACTTTTGGCATTTAAGAATCAGAAAGACATAGTAACAAAGGCTGGTAATCGTACCGATGTATCTAGCAACCAATAAACTACATAGTTTCCAAAACTGTTACTATCATTAAAAAGCCATACTGCCAAATCTGCACTGCAAATTTTATTTCCAAGGTTTAGAATACCAGCCAAAGAGGATTAAAAAGTAAAACTTTCAGACTGTTAAGTTCTCAAGCAGCTTTGGATAGGCTAACAACATCACTTTGGAAAGGAAACCTCACAGAATCCATAGGTGTTTTATGGAAAATACAACTACAGCTGCTTCTTAAAAGCAAAAAATTTCCAAAAGAATGTATTTTGACTTCAGCATAACCATTAAACACGTAATAGTCTTTAATTGCATCTGCAGTTCAGAGGTCACTGATTTAACTTTTTTAGGTACTCTATTTTTTAGTATAGCTAACTGAATGGTGAACAGGTGCATAACATTAATGCAAGGTCCCAGGTTAACTACTGTAATTTCAACTGACTGAAATAAAGATAAAGTGGAGGGGTATGCATAGTGCACCATGCCTACAGTGCTATCAAATTCAAAGTGCACATAAAAGCTTGTTGCTGGTGTAGGTATTTCCATGTGCCAAACTGAAGGAAGTCAACATTTTTGTTTTTTGGAGGGCTGCTTTACCTCTTATTTGCTGTACATTTTTTGTCTCCAAAAACATGCTAGGGTTCCATCCTCACCGACAACAATGTGAACTGGTCAAGGTCAATGTGACAACACGCATATTTGTTTTCAGTTTTGGATAAAGAAGAGTTAGGCTCGGTTCACACTGGAACCGGCTGAAAATCGCACAGGAACGATGTGCGTCCCTGTTCTTCGTTTCAGGGACTAATCAGGGCCGAATATTTGCCTGAATTCGGCCTTGAAACGGAGCCAAAGACGCATACCCTGGAGATATGTGAACCGGCTCCATAGAGAGCCAGTCACATTCTCTTGCTATGTGAATTGGATGCGGATAAATCCGCATCCAATTTGCATAGGTGTGAACCCAGCTAACCATATGCTAGTAGGATTTTGTTTTAGACTTTTCTATTTAAGAGTTTGTTAGATTTTATAATCATTAGTGGGGGGTCAATTTGACTTTCATATTCAACTACAATGTTGAGAAAATTCAAAGCAGCAGGATGGAAAATTTCACTCAAACGAACAAACTTCTAACAGGGTATGTCCTTTTCATTCAGAAAAGTCCATTCATTCCAAAATTTAAAGTTAAAAGCAAACTGTACTTCTGAACGACATCAGTCAAGTTATCAAATTTGGTGAGAATTTTGGTACAAATGATCATATAAGTGTTTATTTGAAAATCTATAGTGTATGGCCAGGCTTAAATTGATTGTAAAGTCTCAATTTTTTTCCCATAAAAATAAAAACGTGTTATACTTACCTTCTCTGTGTAGTGGATTTGCACAGAGCAGCCCCGATCCTCCTCTTCTCGGGTCCCTCTTCTGTGATCCTGGCCCCTACCTCCTTTCACTGCCCCCACAGCAAGCAGCTTGCTATGGGGGCACCCCAGCCAATTCACAGCTCCATGTGTCCATTCAGACACGGAGCCCCCCCCTCCCTGATTGGCTAGCTGATTTTGATTGACAGCAGCGACAGCCAATGGCGCTGCTGCTGTGTCTCAGCCAATCAGGAGGGAGAATCTCGGACAGCTGAGACACTCGTGGACATCGCTGGACAGAGAGGGACCTCAAGTACGGTAAGTATTAGGGGGGCTGCTACACACAGAACGCTTTTTATCCTAATGCATAGAATGCATTAGGATAAAAAACCTTCTTTTACAACCCCTTTAAATCTTCTGACTGGTTTGGTTGCTGTCTATTGCTCTCTGTCCTGGTGACAACGCTCAGTGGAACATAAAGCAAAAGAAAATTCTGAACAGAGACAGTAATTAAAAGCTTGTTGATAGTCTAGATTTACCCCACCATAAAAATAAAATTACTGCTGTTGTGTCCCTATTGGAGACATTTTCCCTTACAATTGTTCTTGCTGCAATGCTTTTAGGGCCAGTTCACACCAGACGCAGTTCGGTTCAGTTTCGTGCGCATTTTTTCTGCACTAAAAATGCATGCACTGTGTTTTCCATGTACTCCAATGGCTCTTGTTGGCTCTAGTTCACACCATACAGTCAGTTTCCGGTGCAGAAACTGACCGGAAACTGACTGCATGGTGTGAACTAGAGCCAACTAGAGCCATTGGAATACATGGAAAATACTATGCATGCATTTTGTGCAGATAAAAAGCACACGGAACTGAACGGAACTGCGTCTGGTGTGAACTGGCCCTTAGAACAGAAAGTGAGGGAAAAATCCTCAAATGAGCACAAGGATGTAAAACTGGAAAAACAAATTACCTTGAAGTGTCATATTCTTGACACTTTCCAAATGGTGATATGGACAACTAGAGAGCAATTGTAACAAGAGATGTGAGAAGCATAATTCTCCATGGTAATTTACATGATATTCCCATGCAAGCAAACTTTATAGAAATCTACAATACTGAAAGCAATCCCTGTCATTCAATTTTATTTAATAAAACCCTAACCTCTGTAAAGATCTTAAACTGCTATGCTTTTGGAGGTGACAAGAAAGGACCAACAGGAATTGGAGATCTAGAGAACAATAAAGGCCCGTACACATGATCGGATATTCCGACAACAATCGTGTGATGGAAGGGTTTTGTCGGATAATCCGACCGTCTGTATGCTCCATCGTACAATTGTTGTCGGAATTTCTGACAACAAATGTTGGATAGCCATGCTCTCAAATTGTCCGACAACAAATTTGTTCCGTCAAATTATCCGATCGTGTAGCTAAAGAGCTGAAAAACAATGTCGTTTTGTGTATGTTGGCTGAAAAAGTTCTGCCGTCTGTATGCAGAACAAGTTCACGGCCAACGCCCTTCAGACAAAAATCCACGGATTTGTCCGATGGAAATCCGATCGTGTGTGTAGCACTACCCCTGTAAGAGCTGCTGGAATTAGTTTTGGGTCTGCACTTTGCCTGTCAACCCCAGAAATTTGGCTCAAACCCCCCCTGGCACAACTGGATAACAATATATGGATGTGGGACCCAATGGCAAAGAGGACAACAACAACACCACATTGTAATAAGTCTCTCACACACTCACTATAACAGCAGAACCACAGAAGCAATATAAACAGTTACATCAAGCATTAGAGTTCTTATGGCTATATGGCTCCTTCTAGTGGACAGTTCAAACTGGTACATTAAGTAACCCTTTGTAGTGAATGTTGCAGAGAAATAAAGTGATGACTGTTCCTTTAAGTTCAACTCGTCTTCTGCTAGCTCTGTTGGTGCACTTAATTGTATTCCAAACAATATGTAACGAGGAAAAGTAATCACTCATGAATGTAAAGTTGAAGTAAAGGAAACGCTAGGTCTCCCAAGCCGCTGTCCCACTCTCTGGTGAAAAGGATCCCTATCTGTGGCCCTGCAAGTGTCGGCAAGTACAAGTGGGACTATAGGGACCACTCTCCTGCAACTCAGTTAACTATGTTGGTAGGCAAGTGCCCCTAGGAGTCCTCTAAGAGTCCTCTTCTCACTAGTATCTCCGTCAGGCAAGATGTCGCCGGGACACCGTGCGGCCGCTTACAAGGTGCAGGTGGATGGATGGCGTCAGATGCGGTGGAGCGTAGGACGGTCCCCTCTCTGTCTCAGTCAGCGATGCTGTCCACAAGGATCCCTCCGTCGGCGATCCGATCTCCAACTTTAGGCCCAGGCTTCTACGGCCTAGGCATGCTCACAGCAGGCCTCTTGCCTGTTAAAAGATGGCATCCAGAGAGAGCATGCTGATATAGGATTCCCCAGCAGGCTGTGCGGTGGTGCACTGTTTTCTGGTAGCACAGTGGCACTGTGGGTATTGTAGTCTCAATCCAACCCACGGCAATAGAGTCACTTCCTCTCGCACTACAATGCCCACCATGCTTTGTTCCATAATACAATGGAACTGAACAAACTTCAATGGCACAACATAAACAGACACCTGAGAGCCCATTCACACAGGGGCGTCTTTGGATCCGACTCCAAATCGCCCCAGGTCGCCCCTAGTCGCCTCAGGTCGCGCTGGCTGAAGAAATCAATGTAAGTTAATGGAGCCGTCCTTATGCACACTACTGCAGTCGCTCCGACTTCAAAAAAGGTCCCTGTACTACTTCAATCCGACTCCTAGGCGACCTGTAACCATTCATTTCAATGGGAGTCGCCTCTCCCTGTCTTAATAGGAGCGACTCTCCAGGAAGATAACATACATTTCTCCTGCAAAACTCTCTCTCCCCCTCCCTCCCACAGAGCTGATTCTTGTTTGATTGGCCACTGGAATGTCTCTTGTCCTGCAGGCAACTTGGAGTTGCCTTGTAAATAGCTCCAGGTCGTGCTGTGATTCATACTCAGGTCGTCTGAGTTGCCTCATAAAATCGGCGCTGGAAGTCGTGTTGCCCCTGTGTGAATGGGCTTTTAGGGAGCCAACCTCTTAGTTAGGAACACAAAGTAGTCTTTTAGAATACTCTTAATCGTAACCCCTTGCTACACGTGTACAAGGCTTTAGGCGTCTTGCATACTGACAAAAAAAACACCATATTTACATTTGAGTGTATACATTTACGCATATACATGTGTATACTCAAGTACATACAAGCATATGTGTGTAAACTACAACACTGGCAGCCAGAAGATAAAAAATTCTCATGTATCTGCATTTACGCACCTGTATGCATGTATATACTGGGTCTTTTGAGAATGCCAGCAAGATTCAGCATATAAGCATCAATAAATTATAATGTCCATGTGTAAGAGGCTTAAAAGTGACGGGGCAGAAAAAGGATACTCAAATCCCTGTTTTATAAAAAGATTGCTGACCCACATGGTATGCTTCTGCATCAGTTTAATTACATGGAGCTCTTTCTTGGAACAGTTTCTGCAGACCTCCCAAAGCACAGCTAATAATAGGCAGAAGGAAATATCAGGTGGTTTGCCTATACTGTCCTACACTGAGGCTTATTCAAACTAGGTGCACTTTCATGCATTTTTAATATTGTCTGTCATAATCAAAATGCACTTAAAACCAGAGTAGCCACTCTTAAAGTCCTGGATGATGAAATGCACCAAGCATAAGTAATAATGTCATCACATAAACTAAAAAGGGTGATTTGAAATATTGTTGCAATGACTGTACCTGACATACTTTTTAAAAGTCGCTAAGCCCAGGTTCACACTGGGCTCCGGGAGTGAAGCCTAGAGAGTTCTGCTGAGCTCGCACAATTTCACTCCCGCTTGTCAGTCCCGATTTCGGCCGCGATTACAGAGACATCTGTGCAGGTTTCTGCACAGATGTCAATGTAAATCGCGGGCTGAAATCGCAAAAAGTAGTACAGAAACTACTTTTTGAAATTGGTGCAGCGCCGCAGATGTGGCGTCGCACCGATTAGGACGGTGTCATTGCCGGCAAATGCCGCCGGTTTGACATGCGATTTAACATGTCAAATCGCATGTCAAATCACACCAGTGTGAACCAGGGCTGAATGAGGATCAAATATCACATTTTCATTAAGTTTAAAAAAAATCTTGCCTCTGGAAGTAATTGTAACTGCCAGCCTTGCAATTCCTTAATGGGAAATGCAGTTTCACAACAGCTGGAGGGCCCAGGTTGCCAACCCCTGCCCTAAAACATATGAATTACACAGATTCTGAGGCAAATTGAATGCAGATAAGGCACCAAGTGAGTTTAATTACCACCTTAATCAGCCACAGAACCTGTGTAATTCATATGTGTTCAGTTTTAAAGGGATGAGGTGACAACCCTAGATGGGAGAAGATTTAGACCCCTTTCACACTGGAGACGTTTTTTCAGGTGCTTTTTAGAGCTAAAAATAAAGCCTGTAAAGCACCTGAAAAAATGGCTCCCCTGCAGTCTCAGTGTAAAAGCCCTCAGGCTTTCACACTGAGGCGATGCGCTGGCAGGACATTAAAAAAAAGTCCTGCAAGCAGCATCTTTGGAGCGGTGAAGGAGCGGTGTGTACACACCGCTCCTGCCCATGTAAATAAATGGGCACCGCTGCCAAAGCGCATGCAAAGCTGTTCGGCAGCGGCGCTACACAGGCTCATTTAACCCCTTCATCGGCCGATAGCGGGGTTAAAAGCGCCCCACTAGGGACAGAATATCGCCCCTAAAATTATGGTAAAGCGCCACTAAAACTAGGCGTTTTACCGTCAATGCCCGCCCGCTCCAGTGTGAAAGCAGCCTTAAGCTTAGTTTTGACTTGCACTTTCATTTTTTACAGTTTGAGATGAAATGTCTTACTCTATAGGAATGGAGATCTGAATGGTTTATTCTAATTCATTGTCAGCAAAGACCTGATTTTTCTTCTGTGAGCAATACCTCTACTTTTCCACTCATGTATTTTTTTAACAAATAGTATTCACACCTCCTTTGGCACACAGCAGATTTCAGCATATCTATTTTCTGCACAGTCCAACTTCAGATCATCTTAGATCAAAAGAAAGAAGTGCTCTTTATAGAACCTGCTCTTGAAGTGTTGAAAGATGCTGCACACCAGTTTATTTTCCACACAGCAGATCTGTTAAGTAAACAACCTACCAGAATTACTCCATTCTAATGCACAGTCAGCTGATAAGCTGAGGAAATCATCACATTCAAACAAACCAAGCATAAGAAATCCAGTAGCTATATAGATGACCAACTGTAGGAGGAATTCTGAATTTTTGCATGGTATGGTATTGAGTAAGCAGGGTATTCTGGGAAGTGAAGTTTTTATATTTTCACAATACAATGGTGTTTTTTTTTTTTGTTTGTTTTAAAGGTACTATCCAACTAATCCTTAGTTCTCGGTTACAGTCGCAGTGATGATTTTTTTAGATAAAATAAAATTCTAGCTAAAAAAACAACAAGATAGCTATTCAGGGGGCCTAAAACGCCTCACAATCTCACCCCTTCGATGCGTACCACTATGCGGGCATGGAAAGTGGGTGAGGCGCTGAGGGCACCCCAGCCGAACTGTTGGTCTCCTCACACCCCCCTGTGGCTGAATCCTAACCTATCACAGTTCAATACCGTCCCGTACTCACAGGCCTGGGCCAAATACAAAATACTGACCCTTAACCACTTGCCGACCGCGCCATGGACAAAAGACGTCCACAGCGCGGTCGAGTTATCCAGGGTGAACGTCCCAGGGACGTCCTCCCAGAATCTTGCTCCCGCGCGCCCCCTGGGGCTCGCTCCAGGATATGTCCGTGACCGCCGGGTCCGGAAGACCCGGCGCATCACGGATCACGGTAGATGGCCGTTAATCGCGCTAATCGCGGCCGTTTACCACGTGATCGCTCCGTCAAATTTGACGGAGCGATCACTTGTAAACAGACCGGCGTCATGTGATGACGCCGGTTCCTCCCTCCCCTCTCTGTACCGATCGGTACAGTGTGAGAGGAGAGGCCAGGGGAGGGAGTGGATCATGTCCGCTCCCTCCCCCATGTCAGCTGTGGGCTGGATCTGTGACAATTGTAGTCACAGATCCAGCCATCCATCCATCCCTGCTCAGCCATCCCTGTGCAATACCCTGCCAATACTCTGCAATACACCCTGCGCAATACTCTGCAATACACCCTGCGCAATACTCTGCAATACACCCTGCGCAATACTCTGCAATACACCCTGCGCAATACTCTGCAATACACCCTGTGCAATACACCCTGTGCAATACTCTGCAATACACCCTGTGCAATACACCCTGTGCAATACTCTGCAATACACCCTGTGCAATACACCCTGTGCAATACACCCTGTGCAATACACCCTGTGCAATACACCCTGTGCAATACTCTGCAATACACCCTGTGCAATACTCTGCAATACACCCTGTGCAATACTCTGCAATACACCCTGTGCAATACTCTGCAATACACCCTGTGCAATACTCTGCAATACACCCTGCCAATACTCTGCAATACACCCTGCCAATACTCTGCAATACACCCTGCCAATACTCTGCAATACACCCTGCCAATACTCTGCAATATACCCTGCCAATACTCTGCAATATACCCTGCCAATACTCTGCAATACACCCTGCCAATACTCTGCAATACACCCTGTGCAATACCCTGCGCAATACCCTGCGCAATACCCTGCGCAATACCCTGCCCATACTGTGCAATACCCTGCCCATACTGTGCAATACCCTGCCCATACCCTGCCATACTGTGCAATACTCTGCCATATTCCGCAATACCCTGCCATACTCCTCAATACTCCTCAATACCCTGCAATACTCCTCAATACCCTGCAATACTCAATACCCTGCAATACTCCTCAATACCCGGCAATACTCCTCAATACCCGGCAATACTCCTCAATACCCGGCAATACCCCTCAATACCCGGCAATACCCCTCAATACCCGGCAATACCCCTCAATACCCGGCAATACCCCTCAATACCCGGCAATACCCCTCAATACCCCGCAATACTCCTCAATACCCCGCAATACTCCTCAATACCCCGCAATACTCCTCAATACCCCGCAATACTCCTCAATATCCCGCAATACCCGGCAATACTCCGCAATACCGGGCAATACTCTGCAATACCCGGCAATACTCCGCAATAACCACTTCCCGCCCGCCGGCCGTCATATGACGTCCTTAACTTTATGCGGGGATATCTGAATGATGGGTGCAGCTACAGGCATCATTCAGATATTCCCTTTTTCAGCTGGCGATTCCCTACACCATAAGAACGATCATAGCGGCTGTTCCACCGCTTGATCGCTCTTACGGGAGGTGAGAGGGGATGCCCCCCCTCCCGCTGCCCTCCGGTGCTTCTACCGACTCACGGCTACGATCAAAGCCAAGATTGTTTTTTTTTTTTGTTTTTTTTCAGGCTTCCCAGCCTAGAGGTGAGATGTGGGGTCTTATTGACCCCATATCTCACTGTAAAGAGGACCTGTCATGCCATATTCCTATTACAAGGGATGTTTACATTCCTTGTATTAGGAATAAAAGTGATCAAAAAAAAATTTGGGACGGAAAAACATGTCAAACTAAAATAAATAAAGTAAAATGAACAATAAAATATATATATTTTTTTTAAAGCGCCCCTGTCCCCGCGAGCTCGCATGCAGAAGTGAACGCATATGTAAGCCCCGCCCACATATGAAAACGGTGTTCAAACCACACATGGGAGGTATCGTTGCGAACGTTAGCACGAGAGCAATAATTTTGGCCCTAGACCTCCTCTGTAACTCAAAACATCTAACCAGTAAAAATATTTAAAAGTTTTGCCTATGGGGATTTTTAAGTAGCGAAGTTTGGCGCCATTCCACGAGCGTGTGCAATTTTGAAGGGTGACATGTTAGGTATCTATTTACTCGGCGTAACTTCATCTTTCACATTATGCAAAAACATTGGGCTAACTTTACTGTTTTTTTTTTTCTTTTAAGCACAAAACAGTTTTTTTACGTAAAAAACGCGTTAGAAAAATTTCTGCGCAAATAACGTGCAAGATAAAAAGTTGCAACGACCGCCATTATATTCTTTAAGGTCTTTGCTAAAAAAACATATATAATGTTTTGGGGTTCTATGTAATTTTCTAGCAAACAAATGATGATTTTTACATGTAGGAGAGAAATGTCAGAATTGGCCTGGGTGCTCCAGAACGCCTGAAGGTGCTCCCTGCATGTTGGGCCTCTGTATGTGGCCACGCTGTGTAAAAGTCTCACACATGTGGTATCGCCATACTCGGGAGGAATAGCAGAATGTGTTTTGGGGTGTAATTCGTGGTATGCATATGCTGGGTGTGAGAAATAACCTGCTAATATGACAATTTTGTGAAAAAAAAAAAAAAGAAAAAAAAAATCTTGATTTTGCAAAGAATTGTGGGAAAAAATGACAACTTCAAAAAACTCACAATGACTCCTTTATAAATACCTTGGAATGTTTTCTTTCCAAAAAGGGGTCATTTGGGGGGTATTTGTACTTTTCTGGCATGTTAGGGTCTCAAGAAATGAGATAGGCCGTCAGTACTTCAGGTGTGATCAATTTTCAGATATTGGCACCATAGCTTGTGGACTCTATAACTTTCACAAAGACCAAAAAATATGCACCAATTTGTACTTATTTTTACCAAAGATATGTAGCAGTATAAATTTTGGCCAAAATTTATGAAGAAAAAATACAAATTTGCAAAATTTTATAACGGAAACAAAGAAAAATTCATTTTTTTACAAAATTTTCAGTCTTTTTTCTCTTATAGCGCAAAAAATAAAAAACCCAACAGTGATTAAATACCACCAAAAGAAAGCTCTATTTGTGTGAAAAAAAGGACAAAAATTTCATATGGATACAGTGTTGTATGACTGAGTAATTGTCATTCAAAATGTGAGAGCACCGAAAGCTGAAAATTCGTCTGGTTAGGAAGGGGGTTTAAGTGCCCAGTTGTCAAGTGGTTAAACATGTTATTACTTACAGAGAGCTCACCCGCTTTCACGTTTTATGCACCAAAAATGTAATGTGCCTGTACGGGCCCATTTTAGGTATATTCAAATTGCTCATGCCTACAGGTGTCAATTTTTAGGCCAACCAGTTGAATTGGTATCCTGGGAGCTCGAATCCACCCTTCGGGTGAAAGACTTGGAGAAACCCACGTCTCAGCTCTATGGGTCCCTGTTGGTTGCTGCCGGCCCGAGCTGTCCTCCCTCCGCAGGAAATGGGTGGGGGACATACCGGAGCTGGACGAGGACGACTGGATTTGGGATTTTCCCTTCTCCCCTCTGGTCTCAGCAAGGGACAAATTGGTCCAATACAAAATTGTGCATAGAGCTCACTACACGCCTCACAGGCTGCACCAGATGTTACCGGCACATTCTCCGGCGTGCTGGCGTTGCTCCTATCAGCCGAGTGACTTTTTCCACATTTTCTTGGTTTGCCCAGCAATAGAATATTATTGGAAAGAAGTACTCCAGGTGATTGCTAAGGTCACTAAGACTCGTGTTCCTTATGATCCTAAATATTGTCTGCTGGGACTGGTGGAACAAATGTCAATGATCAGAGCCAGGAAAATACTCATATCCCTGTTACTTTACTATGCTCGTAAGGCCATCACGATGACCTGGAAACAATCAGCTCCCCCCTCTGTCAGATTCTGGAAGGGCCTGGTGAATGCCAGTTTGCCCCTTATAAAGCTACCTACTCGGGCAGGGGTTGTCCACAAAAATTTGAGAAGGTATGGGCCTGCTAGCTAGATGATAATACCACGGCAACTGATGCGGTAACCACTTCCTAGAGCAGGGGTACTGAATTAAAATTCACGGGGGTCCGGTCGGAAAAATTTTGTTCCAGCGGAGGTCCGAATGCCATATTGGTGCTATGACTCCACATGATGTCCTCCACTTCACAGCGCCCCCCCACCACCACACACATGCACACACCTTTACGATCCACACATCACAATTTGTGCTTTTTTTCTTTCAACTTTATTGAAATGTCAAAATACATTTAATTCATTTTTATGCACCACAGCTCAGTTGCGGTGCATAGAAACAGTATGCATTTTTCACCACACTGCTCAGTACGCAGGGGCGCTGTTTCAGTGTGAACAGGACACATAGAAAACAATTGTTTTCTATTGCCCTTGCAGAGACGTGTTTTGCTAGTGCAGAAATTGGACCTCCTTTTACATCAGTGTCTTCAGTCCCCCACTTCACATCACAGCCCCCCCTTTACATCAGTGTCCTCAGCCCCCACTTATGTCACATCCCCCCTGCCTCATCACAAACCCCCCATCACAGACTGACCGCCCAAATCACAGACTGGCCCCCCATCACAGTCCCCTCATCACAGACTGACCCCCCATCACAGTCCCCTCATCACAGACTGACCCCCCATCACAGTCCCCTCATTACAGACTGACCCCCCATCACAGACCCCTCATTACAGACTGACCCCCCATTACAGACCCCTCATCACAGACTGACCCCCCATTACAGACTGACCCCCCATCACAGACCCCTTATTACAGACCCCTTATCACAGACTGACCCCCCCATCACAGTCCCCTCATCACAGACTGGCCCCCCATCACAGACCCCTCATCACAGACTGACCCCCCATCACAGACCCCTCATCACAGACTGACCCCCCATCACAGACCCCTTATTACAGACTGACCCCCCATCACAGACCCCTCATCACAGACTGACCCCCCATCACAGACCCCTCATCACAGACTGACCCCCCATCACAGACTGACCCCCCATCACAGGCCCCTTATTACAGACTGACCCCCCCATCACAGACCCCTCATCACAGGCTGACCCCCCATCACAGTCCCCTCATCACAGACTGACCCCCCATCACAGTCCCCTCATCACAGACTGACCCCCCATCACAGACCCCTCATCACAGACTGACCCCCCATCACAGACCCCTTATTACAGACTGACCCCCCCCCCATCATAGACCCCCCATCACAGACCTCTCTCGATATCAAAAACCACTGTCCTTTACAGCACAGCACAGCACTTCTCCCCTCCCCACAAAACCCTACCTTTTTCACACAGGACATGAAGCGTGGGTGCTCTGGACAATGGGCGGGACTTTTCACGTTAAAAGTGAGTGATTTATTGCTGGGACCGCCCCGCTGCCTAGCAACCAATCACCCACTTTTTAACTTAAAAGTCCCGCCCTTTGTCCAGAGCGGCCGCGCCTCATGTTTTGTGTGATTTTAGACAGGCAGTATGAGGAGGGGCAGTGCAGAGATATTAAAGAAGGCACGGACCCGCCGCGCCTGCCATGCTGTGTATATAGCAGCATCGGCAGCGGCAGGCGGGCGAGCCGGCGACAGGGAGAGGACGCTACTTGGCGAGGCTGCGGTCCGGACAGAATGGCCACTGGGGCCGGATCCGGCCCGCGGTCCGCCATTTAGTGACGCCCGTCCTAGAGTAATGATATATCTCTAATTTGTTAATATATTGACCCAATTATTCTCATGTTGCTTTACCCTGTCAGTACCAATTTAAGCACAGATTCTCCTGAACTGAACCTCTCCCCTCATTGGGGTTATAGTATAAGTCGGTTTGTTTATGTTGTATGTTGTGCCCTGTTGTGGTATGTTGTCGCAACAGAGGAACTGCCCCTGCGTGTGCAAATGTTTGGCCCCTAGTTTTGTGTACTCATGAAAACTTCCCATTAAGGGCTCTTTCACACAGGCGGACTCCACCCGCGGATCCACCTGCTAAGCAGGGAATCTGTCCTACCCTGTATATAAAGACATATAGTAGGCAGCAGTTCTATGAGTGAAAATTCTATTCTTTTTTTAATAAAAGAGGTCACGAGAGAATCATAAGACAAGTTTACAACTGTTAAAATAACTACTCTATATAAAAGCTGTGCATAGAAGGGCATCAAAACATCGCTCAATGCAAAGGATGGGATACAACAGCAGAAAACCATGCCAAGTCTAAGTCCTGGCAGCTAAGAACAGGACTAAGAGACTACTGTGGGCACAGATTTCCTACAACTGGATGACCGAGGACTGGAATCGGATAAATCTTTATTTCTGCTGTGACACGCAGATGGTAAGGCTAAAATTTTACATACACACAATGATCCATTATTCCCAATTATAAAATAAGCCAATTTTTTTTGCACTAATGAATGAAGCACTGAGAGGAAGGAAGAGTTCAGCTCAGACACTTTCGATGACCCAAAGCTGCAACCTGGCTGCTCTCAGGATGACCTCAACTCTAATGGAGTGCACAGCATTTGTTTGCCTGTTAAAGTGATAGGTGATCCTTTTGCTGCACACGTTAAAAAAAATCATTTTAAGGCCTGAAGATTACACAAAACCCCAAACATTATATAATTTTCTGAAAGCAGACACCCTGGAGAATAAAATAGTGTTAGTTTAAATTTTTTATGTCACACGATATTACCACAAAGGTCTAGGAAACAAAGTTTTTCAGTAAAAAACAAACTAACGTGAATTTTAGGGCAAACAAACGCAATATATTACACAAATGTTTGGTAAAATATAAAATACAAGGTTATGCTGAGTAAATGGATACCCAAAATGCCAAACCTTTCATTTTTTTTGCACCCGTAAAATGGCTTCAAACTTCAGTACCCTATATTTTCTATAGACGATGCTTTAAAGGTCCCCTATAGGTATCAGTTTAGTGTTACAGAGGAGGTCTGGTACTAGAATTATTGCTCTCCCTCTGGCGTATGCGGCGCCGCCCGAATGCTCTCACCAGACAGGCAGGAGGCTGCCTGTCAGTTTCACACACAATCCAGGTGGCTTTAGCCCCCGGGATTGAGTGCAATACCCCCCGCCGTTAGGTCCATAAGACGTACGGACCTGGCAGCGAAAGGGTTAAAGCCTTTCTTTTTTTCTTAAATAACAGACATGTTATATTTACATGCTCTGTGCAATGGTTTTGCACAGAGCAGCCTGCATTCTCCTCTTCTCGTGTCCCATGTCGGCGCCACCTCCTGCCAGGTGCCCCCACAGCAAGCAGATTACCGTGGGGGCTCCCAAGGAGGTGTGCCCTGACCTGTGGCTTTGTGTGTCCATTCACACACGGAGCCGTGGCTCAGCCCCACCTCTCCATCTCCTGATTGGCTTCCGCTGCTGGCAAAAGGCTCTCGTGGACATTGCTGGGTCGAGAGGGGGCTCAGAAAAGTCTTGGGGGGCTGCTGCACACAGAAGATTTTTTACTTCAGGCTCCATTCACATCTAGGTGTTTCTATTTTACAGGCGTTTTTTCAGGCATTTTTTTGGGCATGTTTGCAGTATTTTTGTACACGCGTTTTGAAGTTCAAAAGGTCACCAATGTAAAAGCAGTAACCTGCCCAGAAAAATCTAATGTACTTTTTTTGAGCGGCGGGGATTTTGCTTTAGGCAACAGAATGCTCAGATGTGAACAGGGGCCATTGAAGTGAATTGGATTTGTCTTGTTGGGCATTTTTAGAGCTGAAGCTTAGAGCAGAAAAACGCCTAGATTTGAAGGGATACTTAAGGTAAAAAACCTTGTGTCTTTACAACCACTTTAAGCCTTAGCCAATAACTTAACAACTCCAGTCTTGACTATGCAATGTATTATTCATTTTACTTTCTAACGGCTACTTAAGTCTGAATATACTGTAATGTATTAACCAGTTTTTATCAAACTGGGCATAAATATAAATTTGATGACTAAAACCGGAGACCCACAACAATTTTTGGCAGTACTAACCCTACTTTAAGACAACTAATGCCGCATACATATGACCATTTTTCATGACGAGAAAAATTCAATTTTTTAAAATGGTAATTAAAAATGATCGTGTGTGGGCTTCAGAGCATTTTTCACGACGTGAAAAATGGCCATGGAAAATTTGGAACATGCTCTAATTTTTCTCTTTGTTTTTCACGCCGTCGTTTTTCTCGTCATGAAAAACGGACGTGTGTAGGCTTTAACGACGTGAAAAAAAACACGCATGCTTAGAAGCAAGTGATGAGACCGGAGCGCTCGTTCTGGTAAAACTAGCGTTCGTAATGGAGATAGCACATTCGTCACACTGTAACGGACTGAATAGCACGAGGCTGAAAAGCGCGAATCGTCTCTCACCAAACTTTACTAACACAAGGATCAGCAAAAGCAGCCCAAAGGGTGGCGCCATCCAAATGGAACTTCCCCTTTATAGTGCCGTCGTACATTTCGTACGTCACCGCGCTTTGCGCTAGCATTTTTTTTCATGACCGTGTGTAGGCAAGGCAGGCTTGAGAAGAATCACGTCGAGAAAAATGTTGTATTTTTCAATGACATTAAAAACGGTCGTGTGTACACGGCATAAGAGTCTGTGGTAGACATGTTGCCCAACCCCACAACTTACAGCTATGACACCCTGAGGAAGTGGATCACCAGTTCACAATTTCTAGTTTTATTTCTTAATTTATTTCACCTGTAGAAGCGTGGGGACTTCATAGACAGTATTTGTATTTTACAGAAAGGGCAGTTTTTTCCCCTGATACTGCAGTTTACCAGTTGCCAGTTTAAATGCACACTGTTGATGGCTTTACAACATTACCAGCAATTAAAGGGTTTCTGAAATTTTAGGTAATGCACCATTTACATTAACAGTCGTGAAAAGATTTTTTGTTTTTACATTTGAGTGAAGGGCATAAAGCGAACCATCAGTGGAAATCTTCTTATGAAGGCCAATCTGATACAACTTTTGGTTTTGATATAAAGTGATACCAAAGTCTTGTTTATTTTGTTAAAAAAAAAAAATATGTCATACTTACCTTCTCTGTGCAGTGGTTTTGCAGAGAGCAACCTGGATCCTCCTCTTTTCGGGTCCCCTGCCGGCGCTCCTGTCAAGCAGCTTGCTATGGGGGCACCTGAGCTGAGCCACTGCTCTGTTTGTCCATTCAGACACAAAGCCGCAGCTTGCCCCACCCCCTCTCTCCTCATTGGCTCACTGACTTTAATTAAGAGCAGCGGGATCCAATTGCACCCTGCTGCCATCTAAGCCAATGAGGAGAGAGAGTTCCAGACAGCCGAGACTCTCGTGCAACATCGCTGGATCAAGATGGGGTTAAGGTAAGTATTAGGGGGACTACTGCACACAGAAGGCTTTTTTTATCCTAATGCATAAAATGCATTAAAATAAAAATCCTTCTGACTTTAGTACCACTATAATATTTTAATCTGGTAGCAAACAAGAAAATTCTTCCTTCATACATTAAAGCAGGGCTTAACATTTCAAGTCTAGACCTACTAGCCAGGCAAAAACCTTACTCTCCACCAGTTGCCCCACCAAACCTTTCCCAGGTCCATCCCCCAACCCCGACCCCTTAAATCCCAGCCCCCCTTAAAGCTTATGAAATTAAATTTTTCTTAAGAATAAAGAATCCAAAATATAAAAAAATGCAATTATAACATAGCTTTATTCAATTTAAACATAACAGCAATAGCGTTAATATCAGGGTCCCCAGAGAGCCCCCCCTTTACATCAGTGTCCCCAGAGAGCCCCCCCATACATCAGTGTCCCCAGAGCCTTACATATAATTAAGCAAACTCCCCTCCCCTGCAGCTCATCTCTGTATCCCCCCAATCCACAGCTCACCTCTGTATCCCCCGTCCACCTCAGTACCCCTCACCCACGGCTCACCTCTATCCTTCCGACCACCTCTGTACCCCCCATCCACATTTACCTCTGTACCCCCCCATCCACATTTACCTCTGTACCCCCTGTCCACCTCTGTACCCCCCCGTCCACCTCTGTACACCCCCCGTCCACCTCTGTACACCCCCCGTCCACCTTTTTTTCTCAATCTCACCAGTGATGACAGAACTTATTCATCACGGCGGACCCAGCGGTGCATCATAGTGCAGTCTCCGGCTATCAGACCCAGCACACAGCCACAACACTTCACTCAGCTGTGTGCTACATGGGTCTGTCAGGCGGGGGTGGGGAGGGAGGAACACAGAGCGCTGCTCTGCTTCATTCCCTGTCTCCGGTCCACAGCTTCTGACAGAGGGAGAAGCGGGACGGACGGGCTCAAGCACATGAAGCCCGCAGCTGTCCCGCTCTTCTGTTATAATGTGGGAGCGCGGCGGGGGGGGCGATCGGCTGCTCTTGCTACCCCGGGAAAACTGCGGGAAAACTCACGGAGGGCGCGCTGGCCTGACACCCCCCAGTGTGTGGCACCTGAGCACTCGCCCAACGGTAATTTATGCTCGCATTTGGCGAGCGGGCGAGTGCATTTTTCAAGCCCTGCATTAAAGGACCACTATCATGAAAAATATATTCTAATAACCATATTCAGTCATATACAGTGGATAAAAAGTCTTTACATCCCTGTAAAAATGCCAGGTTTTTGAGATAAAAAAATAAACTGATTTTCTATCACTTCCTGTTACAAAGACAACTAACATTTCGGCTTTCCTATCACTTTCTATTTTAGTAACTATGGTCTTTAGGACAAAGAAAGAAGGTATATTACCAACAGAGAATTTCAAAGCTTAATATATATATATATATATATATATATATATATATATATATATATATATATATATATAAAATTTTCCTTGCACGTGTAGCGGCCTCACCCCTCTCTCCCCTTCTCGTACTCGGCTTGTCTTTCTTCGTCTAGGGGTCTCAGTGCTGGGGGGAGGGATGAGATACACCACGGCCCATGTCCTCCATAGCTAAGAGGTGAAGGCCAGAAGATTGGGTCTTGTGTAGGTGTCCTAGAGTCAAGTCCTGTACTTCGTCCCTGGCACCTTTGCTCCTAGTAACCAGAGTTCCACACAGTGAATAGGTCCAACTCCGTTTTATTCTTCTTGCCAAACAATAAACAGTTCTTCTACTGAGTAGTGATGGGGAATAGATCGAGGCACAATCCTTTCCCTTCTCCTGCTAACCACTGTGATATCACCAGTGGTGGATAGTCACTGCCACTAACTATATTGAGTAGAATGTGAATTACCTTCGCTAGCACGGCCCCTGTCAGGGGAAGGAGATCCGTCCAAGGGAGAAACAGGAGGCCTCTCTGTCACCAGCAATGCTGCGCTGGACTCTTCAGAGAAGTTCCGCACACCAGTCCTCACGAACTCAGACACGGGCACCCAAGGAGTTAGGGCCCCCTCGGATTCCTCCACCCTTGCGGAACTCAGTCGAAGGTACTGAGCCCCAGGCATCCGCCATAGTACCTCACCCCAAGCTAAAGGTGCCTGGGATGGACTCCATCTCTCGCTCCGGCCAGATCAAGGGCACCTGAGCCCGGAACTCCGGAACGCCAGCACCCAGGCCGAAGGTGCCTGGGTCCGGCCGCGTCCTCCAACTCTCTCCGAACTCTGAACCCTGTGGTAAGGGCGTCCGCCCCTTTTATCCCCTCTCCCTTTGTGCCACAGCGGGTTCCCCGCCCCGCTGTACCAGCTCCAGGGTAGGACAAAAGGTACAGTCTTGCGGTGTGAGTTCAGCTCCGACCCAGGGCAACAGTGCCACCTGTGGACCGCAAGGAACCTCACACCACCAGAGTCCTCCAAGAACCAGAAAAGGGTCTCGGATCCCCTAGCAATTGGTGCATCTGGGTTACACTACCACCCAGATGCCTTCCTTAAATTCAAACACCCGCTACACACGTGATTGAGTATTTTTTGCAAAGTGAAGCTTTACCTCATTTACTAAGCACTGGAGCCACTGCACTTGCAGTGCACAGTATATTTGCCTTTAGTAAATCAACCCAAATGTCTCAGTGAAAACAGTCACCATTTGACCTAAAATGTTGAGCAACGTTCATCTATACTGAGTTGTGGCAAACCCATTGGAATGGACAGCAATAGAATTGTGTAAGCACAAAAACAATTAGATTGCCATGGAAATGCTAAATATTTAATACCATTGTATAAAGTGTTTCATAGTGCCATCAGGAAAAAAAAAAGAAAAGGAAACCTGGATTTATAAACAGATGACTTCCTGAAATTATATTTGGTACTAGGACCATATGTTATACATTTATTATATTCCATCATATCTGAAATTATTCCAGTAAAGCCCTTCCCTGGACAAAAATTAAAAGGGCATCATCTTCACCTAAGGATAGAAAAAAAGCAGTAAGAATAAACAGTACAAAAGTAAGTGAGAAAGGCCATATAAATCTGCCTCCCAACTTCAGGAACATAATTTACTGAGGCGAAAAGTGATGTTAGACAGTCCCCTGACATACCACCACTTCACTGCACATAAAAACTGCAGATGAAAAGAACCTTGCTAGTGCTTCAAAGGTTGTCATGTCACTATATTAGTGTCAGCATACCTTGCTGTGCTTTAGAGCTGAACTCTGGGAAATAACTTTTAGGGCTCATTCACATGGAGTGTATCAGTGCATACACCCATGTGAGGACCTTCTTTGACTGCACAGGAAGCATAGGTGTTCCATGCATCCATATGCAGGCAGTCCCATTTGTGTCAACTAGGTTCCAATTTGACATCCGCGCAGGTGCGAGTACCCGAACGCAGGCAATGTGTGTTCGGGGGCACGCACCAGCACCTGCATTGATGTTGAATTGGGCGGGAGCCTGAGCCACCCCTTCACAGCCCGGCACTCCAGTGAGCGCTGGAGAGACAGAGCAGAGCACCAGTGACTGACAGTCACTGGCTCTCTGCTCAGTGAAGACCAGGAACCAAGCGATCAGCACTCTTTGATTGCTCAGTTCTTGGTCTTAGAGGCAGTGGAGGACAGATGCTGTATCCACCTAGGTAAGCATGATTGTTCGTTTTTTTTAAAAACCCTCACTGCTCTTTGAATTTTCACTTGGAGATCCTGCCAGTAACCCACTTCCTGTCCTAAGGGCACAATGCTCACTTACACACTGGGGGTTATTTACGAAAGGCAAATCCATTTTGCACTACCAGTGCACTTGGAAGTGCAGTCGCTGTAAATCTGAGGGGTAGATCTGAAATGAGGGGAAGCTCTGCTGATTTTATCATCCAATCATATGCAAGCTAAAATGCTGTTTTTTATTTCCCTTGCATGTCCCCCTCGGATCTACAGCGACTGCACTTCCAAGTGCACTTGTAGTGCAAAGTGGATTTGCCTTTCGTAAATAACCCCTACTGTATGTATGGAGGAGAAGCACTGTCACTCTTGGACAGGAAGTGTGTTATGACTACAGAACACCTCACCCTCTCCTCAACTCCATAACATAATGTATTATACAAGTAAAATGCGCAAAAAAACAGAACAAGTATCTAATCAGTATGTTTTAGGTGTACATAAATGTATGTACAGTCAATGAGGGAGAGTCCAAGTTCTGGGAATAATAAGTCCAGGGGCCGTGGAAGAATGGTATTTCAGGGGTTACATATACATTCTCAGGGCTGCCATCAGGGGGGAACAGAAACAATGTTCCAATTCTGTAGAAAAAGACAAGGGGAGAGGCGCCTCTGGGTGTAGATGTTTAAAACAATTTTAATAGCACAGTAATTAACACAGGCAACTCACATTTGCAAGGTAAAAAGTAGGCTTCGAGCTGGTCCCAAACATGGGGGAGATCATCACTTCAGTCAGTCCGTGCCTTATCCTGCTGGGGCTCTGTGCTGCTGGGAATCGACACACACCGCTGGTAGATGGAGAGAAGCCGGCCACGGCGGAGGAACTTCAGAGCAAGGCTTGGAGCGCGATTGGTATAGGCAGGCGAGGAGTGGTGACGTCACTGGCAAGCGACACGTTTCATGAGCGTACAGGCTGCGTATGACGTGGCAGCCACGCTCCTTCATCAAGCTGGTGTATAGGGATGTGGAGCTAGATATTACAGAGAGGGGAGGGGCCGGGGGAGGTTCAAGGTGATAGGCGGAACGATGTTTACACAGAACGGAGCAGTCTGTTATGTGCCACAGCAGGATAAGGAACGGACTGACTGAACTGATGATCTCCCCCATGTTTGGGACCTGCTCAATGCCTACTTTTTACCTCGCAAATGTGAGTTGCCTGTGTTAATTACTGTGCTATTAAAATTGTTTTAAACATCTACACCCAGAGGCGCCTCTCCCCTTGTCTTTTCCATAACATAATGTAGTCCACAGAACACAGCATTGGTAACAATACAAATAAGCATCAGCAGAGGGAGAGAGCAAATAAATGAGCCAAAAAGATTTCTGCCAGGATCAAAAGGTTCACTTGAACAGATATAACAAAATATTTCTTATTGTAAATGCCTAATTAACATATAGAAGCAACCTATAAAGCAAAATTCCTACCTTTTAATCACATTTTCTTATTTTAATCTTACACAAGTAATTTGGTTTTTCACTGGTCTTATAAGAAACACTTTTACTGCATGATTATTACTCAGCAACAACAGAGAGTTGACAGACCGACGCTTGGCCAGTGTGATAAAGAAGTCAATCCAGGATATTTCATAGCGCTTTTCTGCCAAGTTAATAGAAATCATGGAACGTAGCTGAATGAAAGGTTTCACATTGAGCTCTGCTGCCTAAAACTGTTCCACATTCTGGCAGCACCCTTCTGACGTTACTGGCACTTCTTCAGTGTGACTACACTTCTGAGCTTTCTCTTGCTGCTAGTGTCAATTTGCTGGCCTGGCAAATAAACTATCAAAGTCGCCAAAACTATAAAATGCAAAAAGTTCAACAACAATTATCTGCCAACCATGGAGACATTAGTGTCCCATAAAGGGGCTTAGAACTAGGAAAACCTGGATACCTTACCCTTAATGTTTCCATTATTCATACCACAGCTTTATTTTGAAGGTGATGGAGCAGGATAGTTTTTCTTCTGTCCTGGCAACTGATGCACCTTTCTGGTACAAGGCATGCTTTATATACGGCAATCTCCATCAAACCTTGTGATCAGACATCACGGACATCGTACTTTGTCTCACTAGTTTATCTTCAAAAGCAAGAGCCACCATTGACAGACACATTTTATATATAAATTAACAATAGTGTTTTGTAAAGCTTAAAAGACAAGTTCAGGGTTTTAAAAAAACAAACATTTATACTCACCTAGGTGAATGCAGCATCGATCCAGTACTGCATCTGTCCCCGCTGGCTGTGTAGTGAGAACTGAGCGATCAAACACTGCTGATCGCTCAGTTCTCCCCCTCTGACCTGAACAGAGAGCCAGGACTGTCAGCTGCTCTCTACTCTCTCCTCCAGCACTCACTCAAGATTTCCCGCTCTATTATTGTTACGGGGACAACCCAAAATTTTTGATTTTTCGTGATAAACAATGGTCCAGACATCAATACATATTCTAATTGCTTTCCACTCTACCCAAACCAAGAATAAAAAAAGTTTTGCCTTCAGTTATATTTTACTGACCCCCCCAAATAAAATAAAAAGTTATATAAAAGGAAGCCCATACCCCACCATCAAAATACACTGAACAGCATTGCAGGCTATAGCCCACAGAACTGAACGAGCAGGGATTAATGGATTGATTCCGTATATGCTCCCTGCTCATACATAGATTGA
This sequence comes from Rana muscosa, assembly GCA_029206835.1. Lineage (NCBI taxonomy): Eukaryota > Metazoa > Chordata > Amphibia > Anura > Ranidae > Rana > Rana muscosa. Next base: position 202,514,182 of record CM055123.1, read on the forward strand.
AACCTTACTTCCTATAGGCACTAACGCCACTGCATTTAACCACTGCCTTCCAGGAAAACAGGGTAATTGAGGTCCTGAAAAAATGTGCTCCTGTAAATAGCGGTAAGGCACGGTGATGCCATCACTGCATCTAAGAAGTGGGATCCAGGGTAAGTGTTTTTAATGTTTTTTTTCCCCCCAATGCTGCTTTTTTTATTGCTTGATTCTCATGCAAGGCCTGCTTTAAATAACTATTTGAAAGCCTCAAGTCTTATCATTAAATCTTGTGTGTTGGGGAGTGATATATTTCTTTACACCAAGTGTAAAGTCCTTATCGTGGTGTAAACAACAATGGTGGACAGTAAACCACAGCATCAATTCAGAAAGTGATTTCCAGTTGCTTGGTGTAGTCAGACCCACAAGAGATGATATTGGACTGGCTGCTACATGAGGGTTCTGGTTTGCATTTTAATTATAGATGTGTATCATTTAAATATTGCTGATCCTGATCTTAGAATATGAATCTCAATAATTACTTACAAGATATATAAATTATTCATAGAAAGAATGCTGAGCTACAGAGGAAGCTTTATTGCAGTATGAGTATGTTAAAGCAGAAAACAAGCCAAAACATTTTTTTTTTTATTTACTTTTTGAAAGAGCAATGGAGGGTTAAAACCCCTGTCAGTTTTTTGTCATCTGTGTTCCAGTGGGGAGATTTCCCTTCACTTCCTTTCTCATAGCCACAACATGAAGCTAGGAGAAATACCAGCAAAGTGAGGGAAATCCCTAGTTGTGTATCCCCATTGGAAGATTTTCTCTCGATTCGTGTTGTGGTTGCAACTCCAAATTTGGGGTTTTCTTCTACTTTTACTCTCGGTGATAATGGTGACCAGGACAAATAGCGAGAGTGAATCTCCCAAATGGGGACACAGACCGCAATACAGACCTGACAGGGATTCTGATCCCTTTTAAAATGTTTTGGCTGTATTTGCACTTTAAAGTGGACCTTCCCCCTCTTCCACAGGCTTCTTCCATTCCATTCCACTCCCCCTCCTATGCTGCAGAAGTATTGTGCAGTTTTTTTTTAACCAAAAAATGTCTGGTCCCGCCTCACCATGCAAGTCACTTGCCTTAGGCAAATGATGTGCACACTGCCTGCTGTGCCTCCCAGGATATGCATGTCACATATCACAGGAGGCAAATCCTTTAATTCAAGGAAAGATGGAGTGGAAGGGGTTATTGGCACACCATTGAGAGGCTGATCTAGATGACATCAGAGAGAACATGGTGGCATGGGACAAAGTGGTGGCAGGGCATGAGAGGATCTCAGCAGGACAACACTGGATCCACTGGATGGGTGAGTATCTGAAATATGCAGATACCACCTTCAGGTAAGCGGTAACCGGTGTCAGCCAGTGGTCCGCTTTCATATAAAATAATATTTTAATAATGACCATAAGGCCCCTTTCACACGGGACGGATCAGTAATGATCCGCCCCGTGGACCTCCGCTTGCTCAGCGGGGATCGCTCCGTTGATCCCCGCTGAGCCGGCGCATGACAGGGCGGTCCCCGCACACTGTGCAGGGACCGCCCTGTCAGATCTCCGCTCTCCCCTATGGGGGATCGGGTGAACACGGACCGTCTGTCCATGTTCATCCGATCCGCTCCGCAGACGGATAGAAAAATATATATTTTTCTATCCTGAAAAACGGAGCATAGCGGACACGGGTGAGATCGGGTGTCAGCGGATGTTCATCCGCTGACATCCGCTATCCCATAGGGATACATGTATGTCAGTTTTTCATCCGAAAACGGATGAGTGAAAAACAGACATACGGTCCGCCCGTGTGAAAGGGGCCTTATAGAGCAATATATTAGAAAAAGTAAATGTTCCTGCGCTTAGGAGGGAATATATATATTAGAGCTGCCACAACGCGTCGACGTAGTCGACTACGAAAATACGTTGACGTGCGTGAAAGGCGTCGATGCGTCACGCTCATCTCGCGGTGTTATCTCGCAGGGTAATCACTGCTGCTCCTACTCCTGCGAATGGAGAAAGTTCCAGTGCACGAAAAGCTAGACCACGACTTTCAAAGGTATGGGAATTCTTTAAACAGAGGCCAGAAAAAATGGTCCTTTGTTCCCTTTGCAAAACCGAAATGGCGTTCCACGGCAGCACATCTGCGATGCACGAGCACCTCAGAAGAAAACATCCTGGCGCTCTCCGACCTCAAACAGACGAGCCATCTTTGTAAGTACTTTTTATTTTTGGGAGTAATCATTACAAGTTAATATATGGCTTATATGCTAGTAATTTATTAGTGCATGCTCAGGGGTACCCATTTGTTGCTGTGCTTTGCTTTTTTGTAGTGGCCATCTCACGTTTTTTTAAATGTTTCACAAGGCACTTTGCAGCCCTCAGTGTCTTGCTGATCTGGGGATCCCTCAGGGCAACTAACTGCAATCTGACCAGCACACCTGAGAGAAGAGACTTTTTTCCAAAATACACAGACTGGCGACAACATTTGCACTGCAGCTACAACATTGGCCATGGATGGATATCTCAAACTTTTTCTAATAGATGAAATACAATATTATAATTATTAAACATAGTTATTAATCACATTCACATTCAGTTCATAATATTATGCAGATTGCAGATTTACTACCCTACCTGTACCCTGTTTGAAATACAGTACATTATTAGCATTGAGCATTCATAGATTTCATGTAGGTTAAACTTAGTTGGTTCCTACTTCCTAATGTTATTAATTATTGTGTGTTGTTTTTTCTCAAGAAAAGGCAAAGCTGTGTACAGGAGTTCTTTCATAAAAAGGATGTCACTGTTTGCACACCCCAAATGGCCGTTACATATACCAATAGCATACTCAACATGATTGTAAAAGATATGAGACCTCTTTCTATTGTAGACGGTCAAGGATTTCGTGAGATGATCAACACGTTTTACCCAGGATACACACTTCCCTCCAGGTCCCATTTCACTAAGCTGATGGAGAAGAAATATGAGGAGAATTTTGAAAGATTGAAAGCGTCACTCAAAGATGTGAAATCAAAAATAGCTCTCACCACAGACGCATGGACCAGCATTGCTACAGAGGCATACTTGGGTGTCACATGCCACTTCATTAATGAAGACTGGATTCTTACATCGTACAATCTGACCACTATGCCACTTGAAGATCGGCACACAGCTGAAAACATTGCTAACTGGGTGGAAAAAGCAGCTGAAAAGTTTGAGATATCCATGGCCAGTGTAAATGTAGTTGTCCATGATAACGCTGCAAATGTTGTCGCTGCTCTGCGTATTTTGGAAGAAAAGCATGGCATCTCTTCTCTCAGGTGTGCTGGTCATACATTGCAGTTAGTTGTCAACCATGCCCTGAGGGATCCCCAGATCAGCAAGACACTGAGGGCTGCAAAGTGCCTTGTGGAACATTTAAAAAAAAGTGAGCTGGCCACTACAAAGCTTAAAGCAAAGCAGCAACAAATGGGTACCCCTGAGCATGCACTAATAAATGATTTATCCGTAAGATGGAACAGTACTTTACACATGATCAGCTGCCTGCTTGAACAGAGGTGGCCTGTGACTGCGACTCTTTCCGATCCTGATGTCACACCAAGAGGAAAGCGCTTCCTGGATTTAAAGCATGATCAGTGGAGCTTACTTGAGGTGGAACAAGTCCTGAGGCCTTTTGAGTGTGTCACTGTTTTCTTGAGTGGAGAGTCCTATGTGACTGGTTCCGCTCTACCTCCTCTGGTAAAGGGCCTCCAGAAATCCATACAGAGCACAATTTGCGAGACAGCAGCAGTCAAGGCTTTCCAAAGTGTTGCTGCACAGGAGATGACATCAAGATGGGAGTGGGAAACTAAATTCAGAGATGATGGTGGAGAAAATATATGTCTTATTGCAGCAGCCCTGGACCCCGGATTCCGCAAACTAAAATTCCTGCCAGCAGAGGACAGTTTAAAAATTCACCTCAAGGTCCAAGCTCTTGCTCTTGAAGTAAAAATAAGATACGAGGAAGAGCAAACGCAACATCAATGTGAGGAACAACAGTCAGCCAGTGCAGACACGAAATTTTCAGAGAAGAGGCAAGTGTCTCTGTTGGACACTTTGCTCGGTTCAGATTCAGATGAACACCACAGTAATGGTGAGGATGACATGACTGGTCTCCAAGATCAAGAAACCCACAGTGAAGTTGTGAGGAATGAGATCCACATGTATTTTAGTGAGCAGGCAATTCCAAAGGAAGAAAATCCGCTGAAATGGTGGAATGAAAAAGGAAAAGAGGTTTCCCATCTTGTCCATGCTGGCAAAGAGTTACTTGTCTGTGCCTGCAACATCAACCCCATCTGAAAGGCTTTTCTCAGTTGCTGGCCTCACTTTAGAGCATGTCGATATGCTAACCTTCCTCCATTGCAATGCTATATAATATAGCATTGCAATGGAGTAAGTAACACAGGCACCCAACCTTTTGCACTGTTCATGTTGGGCTCAGGGCTGTATTTATGTTGAGAATCTCAACATGATGGCTGCCTTCAGGTAATCTTTTGCACTGTATTGGCCATTATTGAGCAGTGCTTTTGTTGGACTTGGCTTCTTGAAGACTGTTACCTTTCAGGTATGTTTTACATTACAAGTAACACACCACAAAAATACTGCTGAACACTCTACAATAACACTATGTAATGATTACATAGTGTTATTGTATGTTGACCAGCATTTTTGTGGTATTACTTTATAAACAACACTTTAGGGCATGAGGCATGAAAATGACATATAAATTCTGCCTAACACTTTGCAAAAGATGCATTCTAAAGGCATTATGTGGTTTAAAGTACTAGTAAGGTTACCACATAATGCCTTCAGAATGCATCTTTTTAAAAGTGTTAGGCAGAATATATATGGCATTTTCATGCCTCATGCCCTAAAGTGTTACATTTTATTTTTTGGTACTTTTTTTTTGTCTTTCATGTGTTTTGCACACAGTGTTGAGCAGCAGAGCAGCAGTGCTTTTGTTGAATTTATATGGCATTTTTGAATGCTTCTGGTTCTGAATTAATGGCAATGCCATTATGGCATTATTCGTGCCTGATGCTAATATGTTGTTTACATTTTATTTTTGGCACTTTATTTTGTATACTGTAAAAACTTCAACCACATTTTTGGAAAAAATTTAATAAAAGTTGAAATATTTATATAAGAAGTTGTACTTATTTTTTGTACAGTTATCCAAAGGATTAATTAGCTAATCACAAAAAGAACACATTAGATTAATTAAAAAAATAAATTAAAAAAATTGTCGTTATAGTCGTGACTAATCGAATAAATAATCGTTAGATTAGTCAACAGACAAAATAGTCGTTAGTTGCAGCTCTAATTCTATAGAGAGAGAGAGAGAGAGAGAGAGAGAGAGAGAGAGAGCTGCAGCCCCCCTAATGAGATCCTACAAGAGGATCCTAAACAAATAAGTAATTGCTGTGGGGTATGGCGCTGCTCACTCCTCAGGTATGTCCCAGAGGGTTCAAAATAAAGAATTATTATATTTGAACATATGAGAAAAGAACTAATCGGACACCACCCCTGAGGTAAGTGGGTCCCACTAGATAACAGGAAAACTTGTGGCTGAGCAAAAGTATATGTAAAGTGTGATAAATTAAATCAACTGCCCATCATTACCAAGGCTGCATATGGCCTACAGCTACAATAGAAGGGTAAAGACCCTTGTATTGCTACAAAAGCAAAATCAATGGCATCGGGCTAAATGCTGGTATTAATGCCAAAAAGGTGTTAAATAAGATAGACATAATAATAAAATAAATACTGTATTTATCGGTGTATAAAACACACTTTTTTCCCCTGAAAACAGAGGGTAAACAGTGCCTGCGTGTTATACGCCGATATCATGTTCTACCAACAGGGGGCGGGGATCAGGCAGCCCCACCAACACCCAACTGTGAATGTACTCCTTTAGGATTATCACTGTGCTAGCATTCTCTGGTGGTTAGGGTTACATTCACAGTTGGGTGTTGGCGTCTCTGGTGGTTTTTACTACTTGTCACTGGACAACCCGCTGCTTGCTAAACAAACTTTCCTGGGATGTGAGGAGTTGTGGACACTGGAAGTGTGCTGCAGCCATACACTTCACCCTGGTAGCAACTAGCTGGAAAATCGTGTAATCCATAAACGGACTCCACCTGGATTCAGTCTTATATGCTGTTTACCCCTGTAGGGGTGTGAGGAGCTGGTGAGTAGGGACTCTTGTGGGGGAGCACCTATAGAGTCACTGGAAGATTTGCTGACACCTACCAAGTTTCACTTTGGATACTGGAATCACCTCAATTATATATATATATATATATATATATATATATATATATCTTTCACACCCTAGAAAGTGGACTTTATACATTGTTATATATATATTTTTTTGCTTTTTATATATATTTTTATATTATCTGTCACTGTATAATCACCTCTTTTATGGGTATATGCATACTTACCACACACTGTGGATTATGATTCATATTAACCTGGACGAATCATAGTATATATTAGCTATTTCTTTTTATTATTATAATTTCTATCTTATTTAACACCTTTTTGGCATTAATACCATCATTTAGCCTGCTGCTATTGATTTTGCTTTCGTAGCAATACAAGGGTCTTTACCCTCCTATTGTAGCTGTAGGCCATATGCGGCCTTGGTAATGATGGCCATTTGATTTCATTTATCCCACTTTACATATACTTTTGCTCAGCCACGAGTTTTCCTGTTATCTAGCGGGACCCACTTACCTTAGGGGTGGTGTCCGATTAGTTCTTTTCTCATATGTTCAAATATAATACTTTATTTTGAACCCTCTGGGACATACCTGAGGAGTGAGCAGCGCCATACCCCACAGCAATTACTTATAGAACAATATATGTATGGTATCTCAAGGTAATTTTTCGGCAGAGATGTACCCATGCCTGTATAGGGGCAGCCATAAAAGTTCAACCATTTAAGGTCTCTATCTCACATGCATACACACATACTAGAGTCGATTTGGAAAAGAGCCAATGAACCAACCTACCAGCATGGATGTGGCCCTTTTTTTTTTCCTCTGGCTGGATGTGAACAGAAGGATGTATTTTTGCCTGGAAATTCAGAAGTACACTTCTTTTTTTTTTTTTTTTTAAAGAAAAGATATTTACTGCCAGATCTACAATAATTAGTTTCATCAGAAGTTTAGAAAGAGCCTCAGTTTGGGCTCAATAGTAAATTCTGCCTGGTTACAGACAAAGCATGTCTAGTCAAAGATGTATTAGCAATACAAATGTTTGAATTTTGTTTTCCTTCACATGTTTCCCTTCCCCCACACCTCTCGTCATTCTCCACAAGAAAGCCTCCTGGGATTTGCACTGTTCCTTCATGTATATTCCCAGGCTCCACTGGCAGGAAGCAGAACACGTACATGAGATGAGCAACCATTATTACAAGACAACGTAGTGGAACAAGAGCATAAACATGCTGTACATCGGCTGGGTTGCTTTTTTTGTTGTTTGCTCTGTGTCAAAAACTGAAGGAAAGAAATCTGCATTTGCTTCCTCTCTTTTGTGGAATGTTTATCCTGCAAATAAGTAACACACATCTATTACAAATCAGGCTACCTCTCATTTAGCCAAGTGTATGTCTTTGTAAATTTGTGATCCCAGGGGTCAGATTTACCTCAGTAGAGGAGACATTTTTTTTAATCTCAAATATAAACCAGAGGTTAATGCAGATGTTTCCTCCTACGTATCAATTTTGCCCAATATTTACTCTTTCATGCAAAAAATAAATAAAATAGCTATACGAAAATGACAAATTTAAACTGGCCATACACTGAACGCAATATAGGCGATTCAGCAGGAACATGTCAAATTCCGATAAGTGTGTGGCCATCCCCACTCAACAGAAGTTGATTGGTTTTAAATTTTTTTCATTCAGCCTACTGAGTGAAAAAAAAACGAACGGTGTATGGCCAGCTTCTCTCTCAGGATTGGCCATCATATAGAGATCTCAAAACACCTACAGTTTATAGAAAGTTTCCCTATAATTGGTGAACAAAAAAAAAAGAAAAAAAGAAAAAAAAAATGGGATTTTTGTACTCACCGTAAAATCCTTTTCTCTGGCGTCCATGGACTGACACAGCTCTAATACTGAAACACGTGGGTATATGTCCCTGCTCGCAGGAGAAGATCTAGGCAGAATGTTAGATACATACTGTGACAGCAGGAAGGTAAAGTCACCTGGTTGCATCCAGGGGGGTAGATATATTTCTCCCAGATTCAGGCTTTATGCCGACTTATACAACTAGGGAGTTGATGAAGCCCAGCTGAGGCTAGTGGGCTCATGAATGACTCATACCTCTAGGGAGAGTGCTGGGCGTCGTGAGGCAGGGAGTTGATGAGACCAGCTGAAGCTTGTCAGCTCATTTAGGCCTCTATAAGAACTCCCAGATTCATTAGGTGTTAGCTCATGCCTGGAACCAGACCTGTGTGGACTGTCTAGGGAGAGTGAACCCCTGTGCGGTGAGGCAAAGCCTGTGTGGCTATTTGTTTGGACTTTTACTAAACCAGGGACTTAGGGACTAGGACAGCACCAGGCTGATCTCAGTTGTTAGTTTAGGAAACCTGCATGTTTAGTCAGAGGTCAAACTGACCAGGATTTATTTTGTTTATGTTTCTTTTTGGCTTTGCTGTGTTTTTGTCACTGTACATAGAGAAATAAACCGCACCTTTTGATTTTGAAAACCACAACCTCCGTCTGCTGGCCCTGTTTTTGTGTGGGGAGCCCAACCAGGGGGTCACACACACCCTCTACCGAGTTAACCCCCTCACAGTTGGTGGAGAACCAGTGGCAGTTTTTTTTAAGCCAGCATGGAGGAGATACTGAAACAGCTGGCTCTAGCAAATGCCAATCAACAGCAGACAAATGCAGGTTTGCAAAGGAGCCTTGCAGCCCAGCAGCAAGCTCATCAACAAGCCCAGCAGCAATCTGAGGCCCGCTTCATAGACCTGTTACAGAAGCAAGAGCAGAGACTACAACAAATGGAAGCAGTAATGCAGCAACGTCCGCAGACCAGTGAGGAAAGCCGTCCCACTAATACCGCGTCCTTTGGGGTGAGTCGTTTATTGACAAAAATGACTGGAGAGGATGATCCAGAGGTATTTTTGACCACATTTGAAAGGACTGCTGAAAGAGAAAAGTGGCCTGAGGAGCAGTGGGCTGGACTGGTGGCTCCTCTGTTAACTGGTGAATCGCAGAAGGCTTACTATGACCTAGAGCCTGACCAAGCAAAAGACTATGTGATGCTAAAAGCTGAAATATTGGCAAGGCTGGGTGTCACCCTGGCTGTCCGGGCTCAGCGTGTGCATAACTGGACTTTCCAGCTTGGAAAACCCCCCAGGTCTCAAATGTATGATCTCATTCACCTGAGCAGGAAGTGGCTACAGCCAGAGACTTTGTCCGCACCAGAGATTGTGGAACGTGTTGTAATGGATCGGTTTTTGAGAGCTCTTCCTACTGCCATCCAAAAGTGGGTAAGCCATGGAGACCCAGAGACGGCCGGTGGTCTTGTGGATCGTGTAGAGAAATACTTGGCTACAGAGAACCTGACGGCCTCTTCCAGAGACTCTCGGACTTTCCACCCTAAGACCAGACCATCCCCAGGGGCGGATAAGAGGATTCCAAGGGGTGAGGGTGGAGAGAGTGAGAGGGTGGGAGCTCTACCCAAAGTTTGGCGAGAACAGCCTGGGAAGTCAGGGGCTCAAGAGGCAGCCAAATGGATTGTTTGCTACCGCTGCCGGCAAGCGGGACATATTGCAGCAAATTGCCCGGTTGTGGAGGAACCCATGCAATGTGACTTTCTGATGGACAGACGTCAGTCGCTGTGTGCGACAGTCGCATGCACTGCCATTCGGGGAACTGAGAAACATTTATGCAAAATGTGTATTAATGGTAGAAATGTTGTGGTATTACAGAGATTCTATTGGCCTGGGGTGATGAAGGACATAGAAAATTATTGTTCCTCCTGCCCTGTGTGTCAGAGGTCGGCCCCGATGCCACATTTCCGTAGCCCGCTGGTCCCTCTACCCATCATTGAGGTCCCGTTTGAGAGAATCGCAATGGATTTGGTAGGTCCTATAATCAAGTCCGCTAGGGGGCACCAGTACATATTGGTTATAATGGACTATGCCACCCGTTATCCAGAAGCGATCCCTCTCAGAAATACCTCGGCCAAAACCATAGCCAAAGAGCTATCTCTTGTTTTTAGCCGGGTGGGTATTTGTAAAGAACTGCTTACGGACCAAGGTACACCCTTTATGTCCCGGGTTATGAAAGAGCTGTGTAAATTGCTCAAAGTGACGCAATTGCGTACATCTGTATCACCCCCAAACCGATGGGCTGGTTGAAAGATTCAACAAAACCCTAAAACAAATGTTGAAGAAAGTGGTGGATAGAGATGGAAAGGATTGGGACTGTCTACTTCCTTATTTGATGTTTGCTATTAGGGAGGTGCCCCAATCCTCTACAGGATTCTCCCCCTTTGAGTTACTGTATGGGAGACACCCAAGAGGGCTGTTGGATATTGCCAAGGAAACTTGGGAAAGTGAGAGTTCTCCCCACAGGAGTGTGATTGAGCATGTCGCCCTGATGCAAGATCGAATTGCACAGGTAATGCCCATCGTGAAGGAACATTTGGCCCAAGCGCAGTTGGCACAGCAGAGAGTGTACAACCGTGGAGCAAAGACCCGTACCTTTTCCCCGGGGGATAGGATATTGGTACTTGTCCCTACGGTTGAAAGTAAATTCCTTGCCAAATGGCAAGGCCCCTACGAGATAATGGAAAAAGTGAGCGAAGTGAATTACAAGGTCAGACAACCAGGAAGGCGAAAGCCCGAACAGATATATCACGTTAATCTGTTGAAAGCCTGGAGGGATAGAGAGTCCCTAGTCGCAGAAACTTGGTCACCAGCTCAAACTGGTTGCATGATTCCGGAGGTTGGAATAGCAGCCACCTTGTCACAACCCCAACAAAAGGAGGTTAAGGAGTTTGTGCTTCGCAACAAGGAGGTGTTCTCTGAGCTGCCGGGACAAACATCTGGGGTAGAGCATGATATTATTACCCCGCCCGGTGAAAGGGTGAAGTTAAAACCCTATCGGATCCCAGAGGCCCGACGGGAGGCAATACGGGAGGAAGTACAGAAAATGCTGAACTTAGGGGTGATAGAGGAGTCCCAAAGTGATTGGTCTAGTCCCATTGTGTTGGTGCCTAAACCGGATGGGAGCTGGCGATTTTGTAACGATTTTCGTCAGTTGAACAAAGTTACAAAATTTGACACCTACCCCATGCCACGTATAGATGAGTTGATCGACCGGCTGGGAACAGCCCGATACATGACGACTCTTGACCTCACAAAAGGGTATTGGCAAATTCCCCTGGCCAAGTCGGCCAAAGAGAAAACCGCATTTGTAACCCCAGACGGGGCGTTCCAATATAAGAGAATGCCGTTCGGGTTACAGAATGCGCCGGCCCCATTCCAGCGGAAAATGGACCAGATACTGAGGCCCCATCGGAAGTATGCTGCGGCTTACCTGGATGACGTAATTGTCCATAGCACAGATTGGGCCTCACATCTGCCAAAAGTGCAAGCAGTCCTAGACTCTATCCGGGAAGCGGGGTTTACGGCTAACCCCAAGAAGTGTACCATTGGGCAGGAGGAGGCCAAATATCTTGGGTACACCATTGGCAGGGGAGTAATAAAACCCCAACTCAACAAAGTCGAGGCCATCCAGAGTTGGCCACGTCCCAACAGCAAGAAGCAGGTACGAGCCTTTCTGGGAATCGCGGGTTATTATCGGCGCTTCATTCCCCACTTTGCTTCTAAGGCTGTGCCCCTAACCAACCTGACGAAAGGGAAAGGGTCGGTCATGATTAAATGGACCCCCGAGGCGGAGGCAGCATTCCAATTCTTGAAACAAGCCTTATGTAGCCAGCCAGTGTTGTACTCACCCGACTTCTCTAAAGACTTTGTCGTACAAAGTGATGCGTCAGATGTGGGGTTAGGAGCAGTATTGTCCCAGGTCTGGAACGGGGAAGAGCACCCAGTCATTTACCTCAGCAGGAAGTTGAAGTCCCATGAGGTAAATTACGCCACGGTTGAAAAGGAGTGTTTAGCGGTGAAGTGGGCTCTAGATTCCCTTCGGTACTATCTGCTAGGTAGGCACTTTGACATGGTTACGGATCACGCTCCGTTAAAGTGGATGGCTCAAAACAAGGAGACAAATAGAAGAGTGAATAGGTGGTTCCTGGCCCTACAGGAATTCAACTTCACAGTAAAGCATCGCCCTGGCGTTCAAATGGGGAATGTGGATGCTTTGTCTCGAGTACATGAATGCCTGATTGCTGGTGTTCCAACCCCAAGGTTAAAACAAGAGGGGGGGGGTATGTGACAGCAGGAAGGTAAAGTCACCTGGTTGCATCCAGGGGGGTAGATATATTTCTCCCAGATTCAGGCTTTATGCCGACTTATACAACTAGGGAGTTGATGAAGCCCAGCTGAGGCTAGTGGGCTCATGAATGACTCATACCTCTAGGGAGAGTGCTGGGCGTCGTGAGGCAGGGAGTTGATGAGACCAGCTGAAGCTTGTCAGCTCATTTAGGCCTCTATAAGAACTCCCAGATTCATTAGGTGTTAGCTCATGCCTGGAACCAGACCTGTGTGGACTGTCTAGGGAGAGTGAACCCCTGTGCGGTGAGGCAAAGCCTGTGTGGCTATTTGTTTGGACTTTTACTAAACCAGGGACTTAGGGACTAGGACAGCACCAGGCTGATCCCAGTTGTTAGTTTAGGAAACCTGCATGTTTAGTCAGAGGTCAAACTGACCAGGATTTATTTTGTTTATGTTTCTTTTTGGCTTTGCTGTGTTTTTGTCACTGTACATAGAGAAATAAACCGCACCTTTTGATTTTGAAAACCACAACCTCCGTCTGCTGGCCCTGTTTTTGTGTGGGGAGCCCAACCAGGGGGTCACACACACCCTCTACCGAGTTAACCCCCTCACAATACATTCTAAAAAAAAAAACGAGCTGAACAGCCCCGCCCAGGGGGGCGGTCCCAGACATAACCCTCCTACCTGCAGCTAGCAGCCTCAGTTCGTAACAAAGCAGTACAAACCTAAAAGAAGGGTGGGTGCTGTGTCAGTCCATGGACGTCAGAGAAAAGGATTTTACGGGGAGTACAAAAATCCCATTTTCTCTTATCGTCCATGGACTGAAACAGCTCTAATACTGAAACACGTGGGACGTCCCAAAGCAGTATCAGAAAAGGGTGGGAGCGGTAGTAAAGGAAAACCCAAACTCCACTCCAAACAAGCAAAACACCTCAACGGAGGAGTTGCAACGTTAAACAGCGGCCGAAGGAAGCATCCGAAGATGCAGCCCCATCAACCTTATAGGACTTAGAAAAGGTATGAACGGACGACCAGGTCGCCGCCTTGCACACTTGTGCAACCGACGCTTGATGTCGGAAGCCCAGGAAGCACCAATTGCCCTGGTGGAATGCGCCGCATCCGTAAAGGGAGGCGCCCGCCCCTTAAGGGCATAGGCCTGTATAACGGTCTGTCTGATCCACCTAAAAAAGGTGGCAGACGACACCGCTTGGCCCTGTTTTGGACCAGAGACAGACACAAACAGCGAGTCAGACTTCCGAATGGAAATCGTAGCAGACAGGTACACCCGTAAGGCTCGTACCACATCCAATGTATGAAGCGCAAACTCTCAGGGATGCGATGGGTGAGGACACAAGGACGAAAGAACAATGTCCTCATGAAGGTGAAAGGCCGAGACCACCTTTGAAAGGAAAGACGGTCGTGGGCGCAACACCACCTTATCCTTATGAAGGACCAAGTAAGGCAACTTGCGGGACAAGGCCGCCAACTCGGACACCCGTCGAACAGAAGTAATGGCCACTAAGAAAGCCACCTTCTGAGACAAGGTCAAGAGAGGAATCTCCCTGATATTTTCAAAGGGATGTTCTTGGAGAACCAAGAGCACCAAAGTCAGATCCCAAGGAGGGGGAAGAGGCTTGACAGGGGGGGATTACATGGCGAACCCCCTGCACAAAGGTGCGAATCAAGGAATGGCCCACTAGCGGTCCTTGAAAAAGACAGCCCGGGCCGAAATCCAACCCTCGATGGTACGTAAGGCCAGCTTTTGGGTCACACCACGCTGTAAGAACAGAAAAATCTTGGGAATGGAATACGTCCGTGGACGCCATCAAGTACCTCGCACATAGCGATGTAAGCCTTCCAGGTACGGTGATAATTCTTTCTGGAGGAAGATTTCCGTGCCCACAACATAGATGAGATGACCGATCCATGAGACCTCGGTCCCTCAGCACCTGGCTTAAACAGCCGTGCCAAAGCCAAGGACTGTAAAGCAGGATGAAGTATGGCACCATGAGACAGAAGGTCCACCCAAATAGGCAGTCACCAAGGAACGTCTGCGACTAGCCGAACTAGATCGGTGTACCAATGTTGCCATCCCAGAGCAATGAGGATCACCGGAATGGCCTCGACCACTACTCTGCGAAGCAGGCAAGGCAACAACAGTAGAGGAGGGTAAGCATACATCAGGCAAAACTGCCCCCACGGGCCACCAACGCGTCTGATGCGTCTGCCCAGGGATCCCTGGACCTGGCTATGAATCTCTACAACTTGCGAGTGAGTCGAAAGGCCAAAAGGTCCACATCCGGTGCCCCACCTCCGGTAAAGGAGGTGAAAACACCTCCGGATGTAAGGACCCTTCCCCTGGAATGCACACGGCCGACAGGGTGTTATACTCGCATTCAATAAGGTATTTTAATGACTCATCCGTGAGGAGATATGGATAATCACACCATACTCGTCTTGCACCAATATTGGTTATGTATTTATGTCCAATATGGTGTGTCACATACAATACTATTATTCCTCCCAAAAAGAATATTTTATTCTTTCTCAACATACAACTCTTCTCTATATTTTGCTGTGTTTAGCTCTAAAGTTCAATTTTGCCATGCATTGCACTCTTGACATCTGCGAAAACAGTGTTCTTGTTCATCAACCCACTAATTTCTCCAGAAGTCCACCGTGGGCGCTAGGGGGCAAGCATCAGTGAGTATACTCATCACTGAACCCGAGCTGAGGCACGGATGCTATGCTTGTCCGATTTGTGACGTATGCCCATGGGGGAGGATCATGCGATGTAGATCTGACGTCTATGACGCCCGTACCGCCCCACAGTTGCGCCGCTGTACGAGTTGGCCTCCATCTGCTAACCTCTACTGCGCATGTATCATCTCCCCTATCCGAGGCATCACTGCTTCCACCCGCACGTCACTACCCAGCGCCCGCATTACGCCGCTGACGTGATTACGTCATACACGGCGCCGCCTTCCCATCGCACATAGGGGATATAAATAGGGCCCATTCAGGCCATGACACTGTCATGGGACCTTATCTGGGAGCCACGCTACTCACACACAGCAAGACGGTAGGATTTAACTGCAGCAATTTGATTGACATATTTGACCATTTTTACCACAAGACTAATTGGTCTCTGTTCACACAGACTATATCGGTCTGCCAGTCTGTTTCTAGCCTGTCATATCTATCTATATGACGACCGTTTGGAAGCCCTTTCAACCAAAATTTGAGGTAAATTCTCTGTTTGAAAGGACTGTGTAGCTTTACATTTGAATGTTGGACCTTGCAGCGTCCCTGTTTTCTGAACTATGGCCAACGCTTTATCCTTTTCTATGTCATTGACAGATATAGTGTACATCCAACACTTGGCTTACCCTTAAGCCTGTCTGCGGTGTTGTGACTTTCAGGCTCCCAGACTATGCACCTACAGTTATAACATGTAAGCCAATTTCTTTGTTTTCCACAGTAATTTTCTTATGGTACTATCCACAGACAACCCAAGCTTTATGACTTATTTGTAATTATACATATCTTTTAACGCTGCATCAGCGTAGGTGCTAGACGTATCTTCCGCATTGGAACCTCTGGACTAGACACGTGGGCAATCACTGAACTTGAACGCATGTTAGCGCAGATGCTCACCATTTTGTCCATACTAGTGTTCCCAGTTCATTCAATTCATCACTGGGACACTCTTACGGTTTTAAGGGCAACCAGGATTCTGAGGTATTGCTTCTTATTACTTTTTGATACTAGACATTGTTTTTTTTTTTATTGTTTTTTTTTTTTGTTTTTTTTTTCTGTAGTACTCATTCTTGTGATTTACATATTGAATATATACTTATGAATTGTTTATTTCTACATTACTCTTCAGATTAAATGTAAGTCTCCATACGTCCCTGAAGAAGCCTAGAATAGGCGAAACATGTAGGACTGCAGCGTTGGTGACTTACAAGGATAGAGTGCACTGTTTTGTACTTCTCTATATATTTTTTAAAATATGCTGTATAAATTATGAATAAATTTGTTATATTTTTTTATATATATTTCTCTTTCTTTTGTATCTACTTGCAATATTTATACAAGCACCGTTATAGTCCCATGCACCCCCCCCCCCCATCTAATTGGGGTTTTTTCCAAAATGCCTCAATTGTTGGCCAAGAAAGGCAACCTGACAGAGCTTCCCATAAACTCAGTCAGTGGACCAGTAACTCAGCCTCTACAGGTGGCACAGATCCACCCCGGACACAGAGACCCTAGAGGCTAAAGCAGTTGCAGTGCACCCGCTGGTCGACTGATAGATGAAGCAGAGGCTTTTGCCCAGTCATTGAGCTTCAGGAACGCCAGAGACGCAGCCACTACCAGGCATAACGCTAACCTCAGCATGGCGAACACAGTCCAAGCCAGTGCTTCTGCTCCATTGATAAGTGCTGATTGTACAAACACATAGTTTATACTGTGTATTGCGTCAAAATGCACAAAGAGCATAGTACAACCACATACGGTCGTATGTAGTTTAGTATGTGTGGATAAACATAGTAAACACGTTTATACTGTGCCAGCGACGAAGGCGCGCACATCATTGGAGCGTAGGCGGAAACCAGCCACGCAGACTGCTTACACAACCGTGTAGGCATGTTAGCATGCGAATAAACAAATTGCACATGTGCATGCTGTGCATAGCGCTAAAAATGCGCACGCCATTGGAGCGCGGGGGAAAAACCGGAGCACCCGGATGAAACCCACGCATACTGCATACGCATACCGTGTAGGTACTATAGTATGTGTGATAAACATATTGAACATGTCTGTGTGCATAGCGCCGAAGGCGCGCACACTGTTGGCGCGTGGGAGAAAACCGGAGTACCCGGAAGAACCCCACGCAGACACAGAGAATACCATACATACAGCTATTGTGAATGTATTTAGTGTTGTGTATAAACATAATGTGTATGTTTATACTGTGTATGGCACCGAAGGCGCGCATGTCATGTAGTGTGGGTGGAATCCGGAGAACCCGGAGGAAACCCACGCAGACTGCACACACATACCGTGTAGGTATGTTAGCATGTGGATAATCAAATCGCACAAGTTTCAGACTGCATAAACATACCGCGTAGGTATTATAGTATGTGTGATAAACCTATGGAACATGTTTAAACTGTGCAGAGCCAAAGTCGCCCATACCGTCAGAGCGAGGGAGGAAACCAGAACACCCAGAAGAAACCCACGCAGACAGCACACAGATACCGTGTAGGAATGAAAGCATGCTGTGCATTACCCTTGGAGCGTGGGAGGAAACTGGAGTACCCGGAGGAACCCGCGCAGACTGCACACACATACCGTGTAGGTATGTTAGCAGGTGGATAATTAACTCGCACAAGTTTCAGACTGCATACACATACCGCGTAGGTATTATAGTATGCGTGATAAACATATGGAAATGTTTAAACTGTGCAGAGAGCCAAAGGTGCACATTGGATATGCTGTGCATTACCCTTGGAGCGTGGGAGGAAACCGGAATACCCGGAGAAAACCCACGCAGACAGCATACACATACTGTAAGTATTTATAGCATGTGCAATAAACATATTGAACATGTCTATACTGTGCAGAGAGCCGAAGCGCGCATACTGTGAGAGGACACCGGAGCACCCGGAGGACACTCACGCCGACCCAGAGAGTATAATACATACATATACTGTGAATGTATTTAGAGTCGTGTATAAACATATGGTTTATATCGTGTATGGCACTGAAGACACAGCATTGGAACGTGGGAGGAAACCCACGCAGACACAGAGATCAATAACACATACAATGTGAATGTATCCAGTGTAGAGATATGATAAGTTTTAATTATGGCGCCAAAGCGCATAATCTGCTCTGTATCATTCCAACCTGCTCAAATGTGCTGCCGAAGCAGCATGCAGGTAAAAGGTAACCTCTGACACCGCAGAACGTGGTCCTGTCAGAGCTCAGAGCGAACCCCAGGAAATGGCAGGAAACCACAGGTGCAGATACCCTGTTGTTGCCTCAGAGACATCACACAGAAGGCTCACAGGGACTATAGAAATAAATTAATAAAGTGCCCCCCCACCATGCTGCACCAACCGGGGGGGCACTGTGTATCATCATGCTGCTCTCGACGCAGCGTGTGAAGAAACAGTGAGGAAGCTGTGTAAAAGAAAAGCTTGAAAAGAACCAGAGGAGAAGTGTCTGCCTGAGGTACCTCAGCCACAGCATCCAGCTTGAGAGTGTCCCTCACAGCATCAATGAGTTTACTTACAAGCGCCCTGTCATTTACTGACTCAGAACTGGAGTCTTCCTCACAAGGAATGTCCTGTTCAAAAACATTAAAATATTCAGAGCTAGGGTCCTGAGCAGCAGCAGCTAGGCCCATATCTGAATCAGAGCACTCCCCATGTGTGAGATTGTGTGGGGAGAGGGCGTTTTATAGCTCCCTTGTGCTCGCACACCGCTTCCATCCTGACAATAAATTTTCCCAGGACTGCCGACAACTGGTCCATAAGGACCGCAGGTGCTGGAGCACTGCCAGTTGCCTCTGACAAGAGTGGGGAAGCAGGTGAACCAGACTCCATATTTGCCACCCTCTGAGACCTTATACACTATGTGATATAGGAGGTTGTTTAGCTCAGTGATAGATGCGTTTTAAGTGAGTTCACCGTCAACAGGAACTAAGGTTTAGGGGCGTGGTAGCCCACTTTTATTGAAAGTAACAAAAGAAAAGTTCACACATGTATTTGGTTGCCCACACAGGGGTTCTTCTCCCAAAATTACAACAAATGAAAAATGCCAATCCACCTGGCTCTTAAGGCTCACTCAGCCTTGGGCGCAGTTCCTTGTTGCACAGGCCCACTCCTGGCCTCTAGGAAGGGCTCTCCTGACACTCCAGGCTTCCACACTCCTCCAAGACTTATAGTCCGCTCTGGTCCCCAAGACTCTCTCTTCCAGTTGTCTCAGCTATAGTCTCCCAGACTCTCTCAGCTGGCCCAACTCTCTCAGTCCACTGACCTGGAACCTCTCCCACATGGAGAACCGTCTTAAGGATGTTGCCTGAGTTCTTTATCAGTAGCACACTTCCCCTCCAGCAACTGCTGTATCACCAACTCCTTTCCCACACTCTCAGCTCTGCCTTATAACGAGTGTGTGCATCTGGACACACACACAACTTGCAGAGTTTCTGGAAAACCCGGACACATTACTGAAGACTCCATCCCTCCCAATGCTCTTTGAAGTCTTCAAGTTTCCAGCCCCAATCCAGACTTACAAAATCCAGAGAAAACTTAAAGCATAGTTTTCTCTGCTCACCAATCTTTTGCTGGAACTTCTCAAATTGCTTCTTTGAGAGCTCTGTGTCCATTTTAACCCCATTTTCACTGGGACAGAGCCTAGCTCTGCCACAACTATAAATAAATAATACAGTCCACCCACTGGCTGTGCTGAAGCTAAGGAGGGGATACCCAGAGGACCCACCAACCCTTGTAAGGACCGCTCAGCTCTGCTGTATGTCACCGCGCTGTCAGCGCGAGTGAAGTCTAAGGAGAGTGTGAGGAAATTTGCGCAGCAGCAGCGGCGATAGAGGCCAAAACCGAAAGTGAAAGCGCCACGGCTTCAAGAAAATGGCCGCGTGTAAGCAGCGCCATTGATCCGCGCCAATATGGCCACCAAGCGCAGTTTAAACAGTAATACCCATGTCAGCAAGTGGCTTCACCAAACATTCACACCTCACAGCCCCAGCACACAGACATGAGCGCCCCCCCGCCAGGCCAGAGTGACCCCCAAGTACCCCCACACAGCACAGTGCCAGTACAGGGTGCAGAGAGCAGCATAACAGGGGGGAGACAGGGAGAAACCCCCCAGACAGAGAAACACAGCCAGCATGTACTCACCTGAAGCAGGAGAGACTACTTACCCATCCCATAGGGACCCACTGGCTTGTTTCAGACAGACCTATCACAGAGTAGTACCGAGTAGCTGTCGGCCCGGTCCACCGCAAAAGATACAGCAGGTACTGTTCAATCCTGTGAGGACCTTGGGAGCATAAAAGCCTCCCGGGCCACCGCTGGAGTCATGGGGCATGTCGTCTCACGCACACAAGGCGAGGATCAGCACGCTCGATGGTCAGACAGGGAAGACTACGAGGATACCAGTGTACCCAACCTGTTGCCCAGCCGACAGTTGATTGAAGGTCTCAAAAATAAAATAAAATTCCCAAAGGAATAAAAATAAAATCTTCAAGGAGACTGGCTCCTGAGAGAGCCACATCTTCTCCTTCTGCTAGGTAGAAAAAAACTGAGGCTGCAGGTAGGAGGGTTATGTCTGGAGGGACCGCCCCCCTGTTCAGCTCTGTTTTTTTCTAGAATGTATGTCTCTAACATCTAACATTCTGCCTAGATCTTCTCCTGCGGGCAGGGACATATACCCACGTGTTTCAGTATTAGAGCGGTGTCAGTCCATGGACGATAAGAGAAAACAGTTTTAACCGTCTTCTCAGTTTTCTTTTATTAACTGCGTTTCAGGATTACAAATAAAAGACAGAAAGTGCTCATAACTTTGCATGGTGTCTGCATTGCAGCTTATCAATGAAAATAAATGAATACACACAAGGTTTTAAAAATTAGTTCTATAGAGAAACCTGAATCTGAATGTCCGACATATCTCTATAGTTCATTCTTAAACTAGCCATA
Organism: Rana muscosa; assembly: GCA_029206835.1. Taxonomy (NCBI): domain Eukaryota; kingdom Metazoa; phylum Chordata; class Amphibia; order Anura; family Ranidae; genus Rana; species Rana muscosa. The sequence goes on from CM055123.1 coordinate 202,535,393, forward strand.
AATAGTTCCGATTTTTAGTTCAGCCAGCGGGCTGAATGAAAAAACTGAACCAATTCCCCATCCACATATTCGTTGTCATAATATAGAGCTCAACACTGCAGCTTATTGCTTGCAGAGCTGATCAATAGGCTTTTATCCGACAGGATTGTTGAACAGAAGTCAATCAGTAGATCTATGGACACCTTTAGGAACATGAGATTATCTATTTCTGTAGCTAGAGTAAAGTGCACTTTATTTAAAAAACTTGCCCAAAGCAGTAGACACCAGGAGAGCGCAAGAAGGTGGGTAAAGCTGGCTACACCTTGTGCAAACTTCAGCCAGCTCCTGAGGAACCAGCTGAAGTTTGCTCAGTGGATAACTCTGCCGACCCTGCTCTGTTCAAATGACATTTGTTGAAAAAGCCTGCTGGAAAATATTTAGCTGAACAGCGGCTGCCTCCAATCAGATACAGCTGCTACACAGGTATTTTGATAGCTGGCAGGGACGGCTGTTAAAATATAATAGCCTCAGTGGGAGATTCATTGTCCTTACTGTATATTGTATACTGTATATTGTGGATAGAGGAATCAGATTTTTCTTCATTTAGACTGCAAGCTAAATGGAAAAAAAATCAGTGTATGGCCAGCTTTACTTTCTGTAGACCTACTTTTAGCCAACTAGAGGAAGTCTGTTGAGAGCAAAAAAAATAAATAAATAGACCACTATATGTTACATGCTGCCTAAGGACCCCATAAAAAAAATTATCTTTAAAAGGGTACTAGACACGTTAAACAGGATTTCTCTACACTACAACTGGTCTTTACAAAGTGCCAAGGCATAAAACTCAGCAGATGCCAAGTAGAAAGGTCAGAAAACTAAAAAATTAAATGCAAATAAAATATAAAAACACAGTTTAAAAAGTTAATTAAGGAAAAAATCTGGCTTAAAAGGGTGTTTATTGGTTTTTACAGATTCTGCAGCCAAAAGTAACAAGTAAAACCAAATACATCTAGAGTAGATTTTGCTCATCAGGTGTGAAAGGCACACAGCCCAAAACGTCATGTTTGTCTTTATGCTGTTTTTGGCTTTCTATTACATATTTTTTTTAAAACACCCTTTCCAACATAATGCTGATATAACATGCACTCCGAGCAAAAATAGAACAGTAAATATTAAGAGTATGCCAAATAAAAGTAATCATGTTTATTACCTGCATCAGTAAGATCAAATGATTTTATTAAAGTAAGATGTTTTAACAGGCGTGTTAAGCACCTGACAGTGTGCTTATTGACATTTCTGTTAATGCAGTACAATACAAAGTGAATATTGAAACAAAAAAGAAAAAAAAGAAGGGGGGGGTGTCTTTACCTAAAACAACCAATTAAGAATGGTTTTTAATTTTATAACACACCAAAAACCCTGGGTGTACGTTATTTTTCCTTGATCTAGTAAACCAGCTAAATACAAAGAGATTTCTAAATATCAACTGTCTTGAGCCTCTGCTTGTGTAGATCTCATCTGTGGTTGGTACATCTCAATTTCTGAAAAGGTTGGGACTCAGTGTAAAATCAGTTAGAACAGTTACAATGCTATATCAGGCAAGAATGGGACAAAATTCCTCCCCCAAACTCCAGCAAATGGTCTCCTCAGTTGCCAGACATTTACAGAATGTTGTTAAAAGAAGAGCGGATGCTACATCGTGTTAAACATGACCCTGTCCCAAATTTTTTGGAGATGTGTTGCTGCCATCAATTTCAAAGTTACCTTATTGTTTTCTTAAAATGGTACATTTGAAAATGTTATATATTTTCTTTTTATTCGATTGTGAATAAAATATGGGTTTATGAGATTTGAAAATCATTGCATTCAGTTTTTATATAGATTTTACGCAGCATCCCAACTTATTGGGAAATGTAGTTGTACTACTTTCAAAATATTGTTAGACCTTTTCGGTGGATTTGTAATCTGGGGTTAATTTCCCTTGTCTTAACCATCTGGTTACATCTAATATCAACATTTCCCTATAAATGTAGTCACCTTTTAGGTTTTGGTGAAATTCAAACCCATGGGCTGCCTGGAAAAAAAGAGGCAATTTTCTTTTCAAATCCATGTAAAGTGCAAATCTGTAAGTGTAATTTGTTGGAAAATATGAAGAGTCCTGCATTATTTCCATCAGAAATCCCATTTGCCCTGTGATAACGAGAGTGATAAGGAATTCATCCGGCCTGCCTAGTGTATTGGTGGCCTATGTAGGGATTTCCTTGCTGTTCAGGAAGTATCGCTCACAAGTGAAGCAGCACAACAATAGTGCTGTCATCCCATGATCACTCACTTACACTGAGGTAAGCACATTTCAGGCAGCGTCCTCTTCGACCATTGTTCAAAATGTTCCATCAGGTCATAGATGTTGATACAAATGTCGGTAAAAACTATTACTTCACCTTGGCTACTGCGTTGAAGTCATCTGAGTACACCTATATACCATAATATTACTCTCATGCCGATCATAAACTCTGATTTTCCAGCTCAATTGAGGCAAGCCGCCTTTGTGATTCTCAGGACACAGAGTTAGGTAACAAGTAGTTAGAATTTAGATTTAATGAAAAAGCAGAAGTATTGGTTTCAAATATTTCAAGACATGCTTGAAAGTCATTACATGATCCATTCAATATAAACAGTCAGGTGGAGCATTACACACGTTGTGGTTTTAACCAGCAACCATGGCCAAATTGAGCAGTTCTTTGTTCAAGGCATCTGGTGACTAACCTGAAAGATCTGATTTGTTTCATAAGAGAAACACTTTAATAACTATGAATTCTGGTAGCAAATAAAGGAATTAAAAAAAGAAAACAGGCTAAGTAAAAAAAATGTGCCCTGAACATAATCAATAACAACCTACTCCTCCTCATGGCTCTATCACTCCCAGAGTTGAAAAGAAATTCAAACACGCAGCATGTATACAGAGATTCCCTGCTTGTGCATGTTAGTGCAGACAAGTTGGAGTCAAGCATAAACAGATTATATCCGGCATCCCTTTGCTTCCTACAGATGCAAATCTATGCTTCTGCCACTGGATGGTGCTGTGCATGCAACAACTATATGATCTGCAGTATACCTACAGGTGATACTCGAAAAAATAGGATTTTTTTGTACTCACCGTAAAATCCTTTTCTCTGACGTCCATGGACTGACACGGCATCTTCATTCTTGACAAAGTGGTTTATGTTCCTGCTCATAGGAGAAGACTAGACAGAATGTTAGATGTTTCAACATACATTCCCTTACCAGAGCTGAACAGCCCCGCCCAGGGGGCAGTCCCTCCGGACATAACCCTCCTACCTGCAGCCAGCAGCCTCAGTTCGTATTAAAGCAGTACAAACTCAACAAAAGGAGTGGTGGGTGCTGTTTCAGTCCATGGACGTCAGAGAAAAGGATTTTACGGTGAGTACAAAAAAAATCATATTTTCTCTTACCGTCCATGGACTGAAACAGCATCTTCATTCTTGACAAAGTGGGACGTCCCAAAACAGTGTCAAAAACGAGGGGTGGGAATAGTATCAAGGAAAAAAACAACAAACTTGACCCCAAACAAGCAGAGCTCCTCAACGGAGGAGTTGCAACATTAAACAGCCGCCTGCAAAACCTTGCTGTCCTGTCTGCCAGGAAACTACAACCGTCCCTCCGCTTTCCTGACCGGTAGTCTTGTTATCCTGGTGTCAGGTGGAGGGACGGCTGAGATCTCCCACAGACAGGAAATAAGGAACCACAAAGGAAGGTGCAGATAGCCTAACCACAACCCCCAGCAACAACTCACGGTTAGTAGGCAGAAGACAGGATCCCAGGAGGGAAAAGGACAATCCAGGTAACGTAGTCAGAACAAGCCAGGGAGGGTCGGCAGCAAGGTTAACCAGGTTCAAGGGATAATCCAGGAATCGTAGTCAAGACGAGCCAAGTAGATAACCAAAAGCAAGAGCATCCATAAACAGGAACCTATCCTAAGGCACGGACAGGAAGGGGAAGTGGGAATATATAGGGACACTAATGAGAAGACTGCTGACAGCTGGTCCCAGGGTGGAGCAAACATCCCCACTAGTGAAAAAGAACATAACTACGATGCTAACATAAAACCAGTTCACTGGTGGCTCAGGACATAGGAAAACAGTCTATGAACACCAGGCCCTGGGATCAAATCCCAGACACGGCGTGACAGTACCCCCCATACAAAGATGCCCCCAAACCTATTTGGGTTTGGATGGGTGCCTGTCGTGGAAGGACTTGACCAGCCGTGGGGCATGAACATCACGAGCAGGCACCCAAGTCCTCTCTGCAATGGAGTAGCCCTTCCAGTCCACCAGATATTGTAATAGTCTACCCCTATGTCGGGAATCCAGAATTTTGCTAACTTCATACTCTTGATGGTCATCCACAGAGACTGGAGAGGGACGTCTAGAGGGGAGAGAGAATCTATTCTTGACAAAGGGCTTAAGCAAAGATACATGAAATGTATTGGGAATACGAAGATGAAGGGGCAAGCGTAGTTTATAAGCCACAGGGTTGACCTGACAGAGAATGCGAAAAGGTCCTATAAATCTAGGACCTAACTTGGAAGGTTGTCGCAGTTTCATGTTCTTGGTGGACAACCAAACCAGCTGATTAAGACGATAGCGGGGTGCAGGTTTTCTGTAACGATCTGCATACCCCTTGTATCTATGTACAGACTGAAGCAGAACCTTTCTTATGTTTCTCCAGTGCGTAGTCAATCTTGATACCATGTTGGCTGCCGCAGGTACCTCCACCAAGGAAGACTGGAAGGGGAGAACCCTGGGTTGATACCCAAAGGCAGCTTGGAAAGGGGAACATCTAAGGGAAGAGTGCCACTGCGAATTGTGTGCTAGTTCTGCTAGAGGTAACATCTCGCTCCAGTTGTCATGTTCAGCATTGATATAAGCTCGTAGGTAGATCTCCAAATCTTGATTGACCCTCTCTGTCTGGCCATTAGATTGAGGATGGTATCCAGAGGACAGGGAATTCTTGATCCCCAGATGTTTGCAAATGGCCCTCCAGAACGAGGATATGAATTGAGGGCCTCTATCGCTAACAATATCAACAGGTATGCCGTGTAAGCGGATGACATTCTCAATAAAGGATAAAGCCAGGCTTGGGGCAGAAGGTAGTGCGGGCATGGGAATGAAGTGGGCCAACTTTGAAAATCGGTCCACTATCACCCAAATTACGGTATTTCCACTGGAGGTGGGCAAGTCCACGATAAAATCCATGCTGATATGAGTCCAGGGAGAACGAGGAACAGGTAACGGTTGAAGTAGACCTTGTGGAACAGAACGATGCATTTTGATGGCAGCACAAACCGAACAGGCTCTAACAAAGGCTATAACATCCTTTTTTAGAGTAGGCCACCAAACCAGGGACTTCAAACGTAGGAAGGTTTGGTTGATACCAGGGTGTCCGGATACCATCTGGCCATGGGCCCACTGTAACACTTATTTTCGTAATTCTAGGGGAACAAACAAGGTATTGGGTGGAACTGAGAGATTAGAAGGTGCCCGAGACTGTGCGGCCAACAAGTTCCTTTGTAAAGCAGTATCCAGTTGTGCAATAATTCGTTCCGGAGGAACAATATGATCAGGAGGTATTTGCAGATTCTCACAAGGGAATTGCCGAGACAGGGCATCGGCCTTGGTGTTCTTGGTGCCAGGAATGTACGTCACTACAAAGTTGAATCGGGTGAAGAATAACGCCCAGCGGGCTTGTCTGAGATTCAGTCTTTGGGCCTTCTCTAAGTAGATTAGGTTCTTATGGTCAGTTTGAACCACAACAGGAAGTTCCGTACCTTCTAAAAGATGTCTCCATTCGGAAAATGCTAATTTTATAGCTAAAAGTTCTCTATTCCCTATGTCATATTTTTGTTCAGCAGCAGAGAACTTCTTGGAGAAAAAGGCAACCGGATGCAACTTGTTAGAAGTGGGTTCTCGTTGGGATAATACTGCTCCGGCCCCTACTTCGGAGGCATCAACTTCCAAGAAATATTGAGCCGAAGGCTGAGGATGGCGAAGAACAGGAGCAGAGCAAAAAGCAGATTTTAGAAGGTCGAAAGCCTCCAGAGCTTCAGGAGGCCACTGAGAGCATTTGGTCCCTTTTTTTGTGAGGACGGTGATGGGAGCCAAAATTTTGGAGAAATTCTTGATGAATTTGCGGTAGTAGTTACAAAATCCAATAAAACGCTGTATTTCCTTTAAGGTAGAAGGTCTAGGCCATTGTAAGATAGCATCGAGTTTCTTGGAGTCCATCTGGAATCCATTAGATGAAATTATATAACCTAAGAAAGGTATTTCCGATTGTTCAAAAGAGCACTTGGAAGGTTTGGCGTACAGCTTATGATCTCTTAAACGATGGAGAACAGTGCAAACATGGCCACGGTGAAGCTTTAAGTCTTTAGAGTGAATGAGTATATCATCTAAATAGACAACAACAAAAGAGTCAAGTAGATCCCTGAAAATATCATTCACAAACTCTTGAAATACCGCGGGAGCATTGCAAAGCCCAAAAGGCATCACAAGACACTCATAATGCCCCCTTCTGGTATTAAAAGCTGTCTTCCATTCATCTCCTGCTTTAATTCTAATGAGGTTATATGCAGACCGAAGATCCAATTTGGTAAAGATCTTTGACCCCTGGACACGGTCAAACAGCTCAGTAATTAAGGGCAACGGATACCGATTTTTTACAGTAATACGGTTGAGAGATCTGTAGTCAACGCAGGGTCTAAGTCCTCCATCTTTTTTCTCCACGAAAAAGAAGCCTGCTCCCACAGGAGAGGAGGAAGGCCGGATGAAACCCTTTTTTAGACTGTCTTCAATGTATTCCTCCATAGCCTTGGTTTCCGCAAGGTTAAGAGGATAGGTTCTCCCCTTAGGAAGAGGAGAACCGGGAAGCAAGTCAATAGCACAGTCATACGGGCGGTGTGGAGGGAGGCCCTCTGCTTCTTTTTCAGAAAATACGTCAGCAAACCCGGCATAAGCCTCCGGTAGTTCAGGGACAGTAGAGACCCCAAGAATGGACACTTTATTACGTATAAACTTTTGGATACAGTGAACATGACAAAAGGTGCTCTAGGCAGAAATTTGACCAGAGGACCAGTCAATAGATGGGTTATGTTTACATAACCAAGGGAACCCAAGAATTACAGGATACTTAGGAGACGGAATGACATTAAATGATAGCTCTTCAGAATGCAGAGCCCCCACTAGAACGGAAAGGGGCTTGGTCTCTAGAGAGATAAGTCCATCACCAAGAGGTTCTCCGCCAAGAGTAGTTACACACAGAGGTGGATCTTTCGGAACCGTCGGAATCTGAAGACTCTTAACCAGCGTTGCATCGAGAAATACCCCACCTGCACCGGAATCAACAAAGGCAACGGTGGAGTAGCTCTTATTGTTCCAAGATAATAATACGGGTACTACTAATCTCTCTAGAGGAGGTTTCAAAACAGTGTGGCCTAATGGGGCTCCTTGATCTCCCATTAAGCCCGGGAGTTTTTTCAGTCGCATCGGACAAGAATGCAGGAAGTGACCCGGCTTACCACAAAATAGACAGAGGCCTAGAGTTCTGCGTTTGGTACGTTCATCATCAGACAAACGCACAGCCCCTACATCCATGGGTTCTTCCTCAAACCCGGCGGTTGGAGGAAAAAATTGTCTCTGACGCTCCCTCTCAGACTGGCGTTCAGAGAAGCGAGTATCCACGAGGATACACAAATTGATGAAATCCTCCAATGCCACTGGGATCTCACGGTAAGTTAATTCGTCCTTAATGCGTTCCGCTAGACCTCTGCGGAAGGCGGCCTTAAGAGCGCAATTATCCCAGGAAGTATCTGCCGCAAGTGTGCGGAATTCTATTGCATAAGATGCTACTGTGCGTTTACCCTGGTGTAAGTCAAGAATACTGGCCTCAGCTGCCCTTACTCTGTCAGGAACGTCAAATATTCTCTCAACGGTTTGCATAAACGTGGGGTAATCGGTAAGTACAGGAGAATCTTTCTCAAGAAGAGGCGACACCCAGGACAGAGCTCTACCCTTAAGCAAGGAAATAATAAATGTCACCTTGGCTTGGGTAGAGGTAAACACAGAAGGTTGATTTTTAAAATGCAACCGGCAATGGTTGAGAAATCCCCTGCAATCCAAGGGGTTCCCATCATACTTATCGGGGAGAGGTATCTTTGGAGCGGGAGAACCCACAGATTTAGACACAACTACAGGTTCCCCAACCCCAGACTCAAGATTTTTTGGTGTAGCAGGACTAGTACCATGTGCCGAGGCCAAAGTAGATAACAGAGTAATGATGGCACCCAATTTCTCCTCCAATGACTGTACATGATTAGCCTGCTCACCCAACATCTGACCCTGTAGAGAGACTGCCTGCACCAGCTCGCTGAGGTCCATCTGGCCTTAGGATAATGTCAGGTCTGCCAGGAAACTACAACCGTCCCTCCGCTTTCCTGACCGGTAGTCTTGTTATCCCGGTGTCAGGTGGAGGGACGGCTGAGATCTCCCACAGACAGGAAATAAGGAACCACAAAGGAAGGTGCAGATAGCCTAACCACAACCCCCAGCAACAACTCACGGTTAGTAGGCAGAAGACAGGATCCCAGGAGGGAAAAGGACAATCCAGGTAACGTAGTCAGAACAAGCCAGGGAGGGTCGGCAGCAAGGTTAACCAGGTTCAAGGGATAATCCAGGAATCGTAGTCAAGACGAGCCAAGTAGATAACCAAAAGCAAGCGCATCCATAAACAGGAACCTATCCTAAGGCACGGACAGGAAGGGGAAGTGGGCATATATAGGGACACTAATGAGAAGACTGCTGACAGCTGGTCCCAGGGTGGAGCAAACATCCCCACTAGTGAAAAAGAACATAACTACGATGCTAACATAAAACCAGTTCACTGGTGGCTCAGGACATAGGAAAACAGTCTATGAACACCAGGCCCTGGGATCAAATCCCAGACACGGCGTGACACTTGCGGCCGAAGGAAGCATCAGAAGATGCAGCCACATCAACCTTATAGAACTTTGAAAAGGTATGCGTGGACGACCAAGTCGCCCCCTTGCACACTTGTGCAACAGTTGCTTCATGTTGGAAAGCCCAGGAAGCACCTATTGCCCTGGTTGAATGTGCCGTAACCGGAAAGGGAGGCGCCCGCCCTTTAAGGGCATAGGCCTGTATGACAGTCTGTCTGATCCACCGAGAAATTGTGGCAGACGAAACCGCTTGGCCCTGTTGTGGACCAGACACAAAGAGCGAGTCAGACTTCCGAATGGAAGCCGTAGCAGACAGGTACACCCGCAGTGCACGTACGATGTCTAACGTGTGGAGCGCAAACTCTCTGGGATGCGACGGATGAGGACATAAGGACGGGAGCACAATGTCCTCGTTAAGATGGAAGGCCGAGACCACCTTCGGGAGAAAAGAAGGCTGCGGGAGTAGTAACGCCTTATCCTTATGGAGGACCAAGTATGGTGGTTTGCAAGACAAGGCCGCCAACTCGGAAACCCTTCTGACAGAAGTGATGGCTACCAGAAAAGCCACCTTCTGAGATAAGGTTAAGAGAGGAATCTCTCTGAGGTTTTCAAAAGGAGGTTCCTGAAGAACCGAGAGCACGAAATTCAAATCCCAAGGAGGAAGAGGTGGTTTAACAGGGGAGAGCACATGTCAGACCCCCTGTACGAAGGTACTAATCAAAGAATGGCCCGCTAGCGGCCTCTGAAAGAAAACGGCCAAGGCTGAAATCTGACCTTTAATGGTGCTTAAGGTAAGCTTTTGAGTCACAGCACGCTGTAAGAACAGCAAGATTCGGGAAACGGAATACGTCCGCGGACGCCAATCCAGCTCCTCGCACATAGCGATGTAGGCCCTCCAGGTACAGTGGTATATCTTCCTTCTTTCCGTGCCCTCAGCGTGGTCGAGATGACCGAATCCGAGAGACCCCGGTCTCTCAGCACCTGGCTTTCAATAGCCATGCCTTTAAAGCCAGCCACTGTAAAGCAGGATGAAGTATGGGACCTTGAGACAGAAGGTCCTCCCACAGCGGCAGTCGCCATGGAACGTCCGCCACTAGGCGTACAAGATCGGCGTACCAAGGATGTCAAGGCCAATCTGGAGCGATGAGGATCACCGGAATCCCCTCGGCCTCCACCCTGCGAAGCAAGCGAGGAAGCAGCTTTAGTGAAGGATAGGCATAAATAAGCTGATACCGACCCCACGGGGCCACCAACGCATCTGACGATATGCCCAGGGATCCCTGGACCTGGCCACGAGTCTCAGCACTTTGCGATTGAGTCGAGAGGCCAAGAGGTCCACATCCGGCGTGCCCCACCTCTGGCAAAGGAGGTAAAACACCTCCGGATGCAAGGACCATTCCCCCTGGTCCAACATCTGGCGGCTCAGATAATCCGCCTGCCAGTTGTCCACTCCTGGAATGTAAATGGCCGACAGAGCCGGCGCGTTTCTTTCCGCCCATCTTAAGATGTGAGCGACCTCGGCGGCGCCGCTGAGCTCCGAGTTCCCCCCTGATGGTTGACATAAGCCACTGCCGTGGAGTTATCCGATTGGATCCTGACCGAGCGCCCCTGCAGTCTCCTTGACCACGAGGAGAGGCACAGTCTGATCACCCGGAGTTCCAGGACATTGATCGGCAGACGGGACTCATCCGGGGTCCAGAGCCCTTGGGCTGATAGAACTCCCCAGACTCCGCCCCAGCCCGAAAGACTGGCATACGTTGTGATCACAGTCCACTGGACAGGAAGGAACGACTTCCCAGGCCGAAGGGCCGGGGATCTCAGCCACCACTTCAGGGATGCCCTGACTAGGTGACTCACCTGGATCTGACGATCCAGTGAAAACGGAGACTTGCTCCAGCAAGATAGGATCTCCTTTTGCAAGACACGAGTGTGGAATTGGGCGTACGGCACCGCCTCGAAGGAAGCCACCATGAGTCCCAGGACCCTCATGCAAAAACGGAGTGATGACCGTACCGCAGATTGAAGAGTCTAACTTGTCTGAGGGTAGAAATACCCTCCCCTCCGAGGAGTCCAGGATCAAGCCAAGGTACTCTAGACACTGAGTCGGAACCAGGAACGACTTCTGAATGTTCAGCAGCCAGCCAAATTCTCGGAAGGCCTGACTGGCCATCACCACATTTTCCACTAAGTCTGAGCCAGAGTCTGCTCTTAGAAGAAGATCGGCTAGATAGCCCACAATAGCAATGCCTCGCTGTCTCAGCAAAGCTAGAATCAGGGCAAGCACCTTGGTGAAAACCTGCGGTGCTGACGCCAACCCGAAGGGAAGAGCCACAAACTGATAGTGTTCTTTGCCTATCCCGAAGCGCAGAAACTTCTGGTGACCCGCGCAGACTGGGACATGCAAGTAGGCGTCCTTGATGTCCAAGGATGTCAGAAAATCCCCAGGGTGGAGCGCAGCAATCACTAAGCGAATGGATTCCATGCGGAATTTCCGAACCTTCATGAAGGCATTTAGAGCCTTGAGATCCAGAATTGGACGGACTCCGTCCTTCTTTGGGATCCCAAACAGATTTGAACAAAATCCCTGAAACCTCTCCTTTGACGGTACTGGCACAATTACTCTGCACCCCAGCAAGTCCTGCACTGCCCCTAATAGGGCAACCCGACGCACTGGAAGAAGAGAGAGATTTGAGGGAAAGAATCTGCCTCGTGGCCAGGAAAGGAACTCTATCCTGTACCCCGAGGTAACCACCTCACATACCCACCGGTCGGAGATCCGGGAGGTCCACCGATCCGCGAACCTGCACTTCATGCAGTGGCGGGCTTGGTAGCCTGCTTGGTTGGCTTACGCACCCAGGGACGCTTCTGTCCTCCAGGCGTCTTGTCCGTCCGGGAGAACTTTTCCGCAGGATTTGACTGGCGAAAAAACCTCTTCTGAGTGGAAAAGGAAGGGCCCGGCTTACGGCGCGGCTCCTTTGCCTTAGGAGGTTGCGGAAGAAGGGTGCTTTTACCCCCTGTGACATTTTTAATAATGTCATCCAGGGAAGCCCCAAATAGCCTCCCGCCCTTGAAAGGCAAATGCGTCAGAAGCTTCTTAGAGGCCAGGTCAGCAGACCAGCATTTCAACCAGATTAGGCGCAGACACTGAGTCCCTAGAAATTAAGGGGACAACGCCCATAGAGGCATCGCACACATACAACAGGCCCTGCACCATTTGGTCAGCCAATGTAATGAATTCTGGAGGAAGATCCTGTACATACTGTTGCATAATCTTTGCCCATTCCGTGAGCGTCTGAGTCACCAGGGTCGCCGCTACCAGAGGACGCAGCGCGGACCCCAGCATGGTGGACATGGCACGGCTCACCATTTCTGACTTCCTATCAGTAGGGTCCTTAAAAGCAGGGGTCCCTTCAACCGGCAGAGTTGTGGCTTTATTCAACCGGGCGGGGAGTCGACCACAGGAGGAGAGGCACATTTTTTAATCAGGCTGTCCTCAAAGGGGTTCTCAACCGCCAGACGCTGCGAGACCGCAAAGGCCTTCTGTGGTTTGTCCCAAACCTGGTCTATGAATCTGTCAAAAAAAGGTGTAGAGGGAAAAACCTTTTTAAAAGGCTTAGCTTGAAAAAAAACAAAGGAGACTGACTCCACCACAGGTTCCTCAGCCGCAGCATCCAACTTGAGAGTGACCCTCACAGCATCAATGAGTTCACTCACAAGTGTCCTGTCATGTACTGACCCAGATAAAGAGTCTTCTTCACAGGGAATGTCCTGGTCACAATTATCAAAAAATTCAGAGTTAGGGTCCTGTGCCGCAGCAATGCCCATATCTGAATGAGAGCACTCCCCTGCAGATAGTGGGGGGAGAGGGCGCTTAATAGCCCCCTAGCGCTCGCACGCCGCTTCCATCCTGGCAACAAATGATTCCAGGACTGCCGACAACTGTTCCATAGGGACTGCAGGTGCAGCAGCACTGCTAGTTGCTTCTGACATGACAGGGGAAGCAGGTGACACAGACTCCATGATACCACCCTCTGAGACTATGTCCATATGAGGCACAAGACCACCCTCCGGCTGCACTGACTGTGGGGGGGTTACCCAGGGGTCTCACCAAACCGGCTAGGACCGATCAGTTCCGCTGCCTGTCCGTTCCTCTACAGCGCGGCGCCGCGAGTGAGCAGTGAGGAGACTGTGAGGAGAATTGCGCCGTCCAATGAGCAATAGAGGCCAACCCAGCACAAAAAAGCGCACACGGCTACAAGAAAATGGCCGCCGCAATGATAAGTGTGCCACAGGCGGCTACGGCAAGATGGTCGCCAATGCGGTTTTCAACAGTAAAATAATACACAGTAAAAACATGGCGCGCAAGGCCCCCGCTGACACAGCTAATCCCCCACACCTCATGCAGACCCCTGTGGACCCCCACCAGGACAGAGAGACCCCCAGGCACCCCCAGTCAGCGCACCATAGTGTAGGTGACAGAGAGTAGTAAAAACACAAGGGGGAGACAGGGAAAACCCCCCTACTATAGGAACACACAGTATGTACTCACCTGCTGAGGCAGGGGAACAGTACTTACCCGTCCATGCTAGGACCCACTGGTGTGTTCCTGACATGCATATCACAGTGCAGTACTGAGTAGCTGTCGGCCAGTCCACCACGAAAGATACAGCAAAACTGTTCAATCTTTTGTGGACCCTGGAGCAAAAGCTCACCGGCCACCCCTGGAGCCATGGGGTATGTCGTGAACTGATCTCACGCGGAGCGAGGATCAGCACGCTCGATGGTCTGACTGGGAAGACTATGAGGATAGCGAACTACCCAACCTGTTGCCCAGCCGACAGTTGATAGAAGAATCTCAAAAATAAAAATAATAAAAGTCCAAAAAAAGACAAAAACATTTCAAGAGACTGGCTCCGAAGAGAGCCACGTCCTCTCTTCTGCTAGGCAGAAAAAAAACTGAGGCTGCTGGCTGCAGGTAGGAGGGTTATGTCCGGAGGGACTGCCCCCTGGGCGGGGCTGTTCAGCTCTGGTAAGGGAATGTATGTTGAAACATCTAACATTCTGCCTAGTCTTCTCCTATGAGCAGGAACATAACCCACTTTGTCAAGAATGAAGATGCTGTGTCAGTCCATGGACGGTAAGAGAAATTAGAATATCGTGCTAAAGTTAATTTATTTCACTAATGCAACTTAAAAGGTGAAACTAATATTTGAGATAGACTCATTACATGCAAAGCAAGATAGTTCAAGCTGTGATTTGTCATGATTATGGCTTACAGCTCATGAAAACCCCAAATCCACAATTTTAGAAAATTAGAATATTGTGAAAAGGTGCAATATTCTAGGCTCAAAGTGTCCCACTCTAATCAGGTAATTAAGCCATAATACCTGCAAGGGTTCCTGAGCCTTTAAATGGTCTCTCAGTCTGGTTCAGTAGGAATCACAATCATGGGAAAGACTGCTGACCTGACAGTTGTGCAGAAAACCCTCATTGACACCCTCCATAAGGAGGGAAAGCCTCAAAAAGGTAATTGCAAAAGAAGTTGGATGTTCCCAAAGTGCTGTTTCCCGACGAGAAAACCATGCGTGTGTACAAGGCTTATATGCTTACCTGTCCCCAGGTAAGCCCGTGCATGAGATGAGACTTCGACGCATGCGCGGTAGTTTACAAGGTTAGTGTAGGGTGAAGCAAGATGGCGGCGACGGCATCGAATGTGACGAGCGCATGCTCGTCAGTCGATGACGTCACCGCGTTCTTGCCATTCAAAAGAACAACGGTTCTTTTGAATGTGCGTGTGTACACAGGGCTTGGCAAGAAAAGCTTGCCAGGAATCCCGTCAGGAAAAACAATGTTTTTTTTCCTGACGGGATTCTCGCCCGTGTGTACAGGGCTCGGTTCACACCTATGCAAATTGGATGCGGCTTACAACGCATCCAATTCGCAAGACATTTTAAAATAAATAGATTTGTATGAGGCTGGTTCACGTATATGCGGGGACTTCGCACAGCGTAGTGCAGAAAAAACGTGTGCGTTTTTTAGGCATTGCGTTCTGGCTCAGGTGCAAATTCAGGCCCATTATCTTCTATGGACACGCATCTGATTCGCAGATTACAATTATGACAAATCACGGCTTGAACCATCTTGCTTTGCATGTAATGAGTCTATCTCATATATTAGTTTCACCTTTTAGTGAAATAAATGAACTTTTGCACGATATTCAAATTTTCCGAGTATCACCTGTATGTTCCAGCCATACAGTACGTCCCTGAATGCACGCGGCGCTAAACATACCACTTGGTACAGTGTCCATCCCTGTCCAGCGACAGTGTATTTCAGCATGCCATAGCTGACAGGCTGCTGGCAGTGGGGCTGGATGCTGCACCTGTACCTTCTGAGCACACTAAAACTAAAAGTGTGAATGTGGCTTTCAGGTAAGACTGCAGAGTGGCAAGAACAGCACTGAACATCTACCAGGATCAACAGGCTTAATTTTGCATATATTAAACAGGTTTAAAATGCCAGTGAAAGCATTTTGTTTTAAGTGGTTCTAAACTCTAGGTTTTTACCTTAATGCATTCTCTGCATTAAGGTGAAGAAAACTCCACACAAACTGCCTTACCCACCCCCATCCCTAAACACTTGATTTCTGTCACCAATCCAGCACTGTCTCCGACTCCAGCACTGCTCAACTTACAAGACTTCCTGCTTTCACAGAAGAAACTGAGGGCAGCAGGAGCCAAAGGATCTTGCAGCTGTCATCAAACTCCTGTGAAGAGGGAGTGAGGGCATAGCTTACCAGCATTATGGACACACACAGCCCTGCTTGGGAGCGCACAAACGCAGGTGCTTTCTTAGTGCCCGGCTTACTAATACCTTGTTTCCACTGAACGGAACGGTTCGGTACAGTTTGGAACGGTTTGAATGGTCCGGTCTATTCTGGTGAGCGTTTCCACTGCAATTCGGACCGACAGGGACCATTCAGGGTTTGGAAAAAATGCCTCGCGGGTCCGCCAATCAGTGGAATGTATTGTAGCTCCGCCCCAACCGAACCGTTCCATTTTCTATGGCCCCACATCTGAAGCAGGACCCAGAATGGTGCGGTACGGTTCGGTTTTATGGCACGCTTTCATAATGGAAACACCCAAAATAGCGTACCGTACCGAACCGAACCACGAGACGTAGGGAAAAAATGAGAGCGCCGGCAGAGGACTGGCCATAGAGGAGGTTAAGTGACCTCACTATCAGATAAGTATAACATATTTTTTTTATTTTAAACCAAAAAATATAGGCTTTAGTATCACGTTAACAATCCAAAAGGGAGCATAAAAGAGTTTGTTGTTAGGGTTTAACTTTAGATAAAGTTTAGAGTCCAATGTAGAAACCCCCTTTTTGAGCAGGATGCAAAGGGGTTGATTTACTAAAGGCAAATCGACTGTGCACTTTGCAAGTGCAGTTGCTCCAGAGCTTAGTAAAGGAGGTAAAGCTTCACTTTGCAGAGAGTACCCAATCACATGCAAGGAAAATAAAAAAACTGTATTTTTGCTTGCACATGATTGGATGATGGAAGGCCGCAGAGCTTTTGCTCGCTTACTAATCTCTGGAGCAACTGCACTTGAGGAGTGCAACTGCACTTTGCAAAGTGCACAGTCTTTCTGCCTTTAGTAATTCAACATCAAAGTATCAACTCTTTTAGCACAGATCCAGACAGGATCTGTTCTATCATAAGGTGACCAGATTTTTTAAATGAAATCTGGGGACATTTTTTTTTTTTTACTAGTAATGTCGGCAATCAGCGACTCAAAGCCCGTCGCCACCGCCGCCCGCCTCACAGCCTGTCAAGTCTTAAGCCCCGTACACACGATCGGTTTGACTGATGAAAACCGTCCGATGGATGGTTTTCATCAGACCAACCGATCGTGTATGGTACCCATCGGTCTTTTTTCCATCGGTTGTAAAAAATAGAACTTGTTTTAAAATTTTCCGATGGATAAAAAACCGATGGGAATTTCAGGATCGTCTATGGGCAAGTCCATCGGTTAAAAAACCCACGCATGCTCAGAATCAAGTCGACGCATGCTCAGAAGCATTAAACTTCATTTTTCTCGGCTCATCGGAGTGTTTTACGTCACCGCGTTTGGAACGGTCGGTTTTTTGACTGATGGTGTGTGGCCAAGACTGATGAAAAACAGTTTCATCGGATTTCCAATGGACAAATCCATCGGACGAAAATCCATAGGTTATCCGATCGTGTGTACGGGGCTTTACTCTGCCGGGCCCCGGCTACTACTGGGTGGGGAGCGGAGGAAGATCACTCCGCCAGGGAAGGCAAGGAGATAGGCAGGCGGCTGGCCGGGACTTGAGTCAAGGCAGAAGAACATGCAAGCGGAGCTGAATGGGCATGCACCCAAAACGTATGAAATATTCCCTCCGCTCCGACCAGCACATGATCATCAGAAAGGGTTACAAATAATGGAAAAAATGTAACCCCTAAGCTAGTGGAAGCGGCGGGTGTGTAATTCAGATTTTTTTTTTAATTCTGCACTGACTGTCTTTGAAATTGCCCCAGCCCCTGTTCAAATCCAATCCGGGGACAAAACTGGGGACAGACTTGATCCGGGGACAGTGTCCTCAATCCGGGGACTGTCCCCTGATACCGGGGATGTCTGGTCACCCTATTCAATCAGTACTCTCAATATTCTTTGTAAAGCGATTGCTACTCTAGGGAAAAATACAGTTCTCATCAAACAGTATGTTCCTCATTTCCAGATGGAAATGTTTAATGTAATTTTATGTGCAGTTGTATCTCAGCAACTTCAGCCTATATGATTTCATAAACGCATGTGACTATGGCAGGAAAAAAGCAGTTCAGACACTGCAATGATCTAGTGTATGTGTACTGTAAAGGTGCTCTGTGTCCTGAAGATTTATTTCACTGTATATTTAGAAGTAAGATGTCCCACACTGAACTTTAACACCAGCTCCCGGTGATGTTTATTATCAGATCGAATTACCTTCTCTACACTGCAGTCCAATGACGTCAATCTCAAAGTAAACTTAGAAAAACCCATAAACTCAGAACTAATGTAAAGTTAGCAGAGAACTTCCTTAAAGTTTGCCTAAAAATGGTCTACAAATAAAATAAGCACCACGATAAATAGCTTGTTACTTTAACAAATTATTTTGTTGATACAGGTCATTCAGGAAGTTCCCAAGAGTCTTTTTCAGGATTGTTGCAGTGATGGTCATGGTGGAATAGATTGTTAGGTTTTCAAAGCCGGGCATAAATTAAATACTATATTGCACTAAAGTCCAAGCTAAGGTAGGCTACTCTTCACGAGGGTCTTGTCTTCCTGGGAACCAAAAAGAATAGAACTTCCACCATGCACCACCATTAATTGTACCACCTAGGATCATCAACAACTGTGACCGCCAATGGATGCACAATGGCTCTGCTGCCCTCTTCAGTACAGGCGTACTGAACTAAAATGACAAAATAGGAAAAAGATGCACCAGCCTAGTGCATTATCGTAAAAACTGTTTTAATAAATAGTAGTAAAACACTCCATAATACTCACAAAGGGAGAATGGTCACAAATGGTCATGAATACAGATGTGTGTCAGTCAATTAGGGGCAGTTGATGCGATTTGAGGGATATGCCCTCTTCATCATACAGTAGAGAGACCTTCTGAAAGTCAAGGGCCCATTCACACCTTACAAGGGCTTTGGATAGCAATGGCAACACGTCAATGCATTTATGTTATGAAGTGTGCCTTCAAAATGTATGTATTTCACCTCCCCCACCCCCTTGGTCCTTATACAAAGAAAAAGAGCCGCTGCTCCAGGTGTATATTGAGAACCTGAGGTGGAATGTCTCGTAGAGTGCCAGCCCCGGCCCGCCTCCGTGGGAAACTTGTAAGAAAAGAAATGGCTGCACATCCAGGAATTCCGATTGCCTTTTATTGTCCAAAGTGATAACACCAAAGACACCAACACAAGGTCACGTATACGCGTTTCACACATATATCTTGTGCTTAATCACAACTCCCTTGGTCCCTGCTGTACCTACCTCCGTGGGTGATAGGCAGGAATCAGGAGTGTGGGGAGGGTACACAGTGTTGATTCACCTTTTCATTTTTTTCTAGAAAGGTGAACTTACTCTTTAAAATAAATGTGCTATTGTGTTTTTGTTTGTATTTTTTAGATATTGGTCCTATTTTGTAAGGGAGTATCTAAACTTTTTAATAAACTTAGATTGAACATAAAAAAAATATGTGCTGTAGCACTTAACTGCATTAACGGTTTCCTCTGAGTCCCCTTGCAAAGTCCCATAAATACCTGTTGATTCTGAAGTCCACCTAATTCAGCTTCCTGTCATGGTGTGGCAGCTATGCTGCATTGATTTTGAATTTAAAGGAGAAGTAACCTTCCATCTTTAAATTTTACCTATAGGTAAGCCAATAATAAGGCACCGTTTAGGAGATATTTACTGTATATGCCGCTAATCACTTAATCGGCGCATGCGCTCTGAAGGAATTGCCACCCATGCCATTTCTTTAGAGCCCTGTGCCGTGACAGGCGGCTCCCGCGTACATGCGTGGGAGTGATGTAATCGGAGCTCCAGCCAGTCACAGGGCCAATGTCCGCAAACCCGAAAGGAAGACCGGGTGAAGATGGATGTTGTCTCCAGTGATGACATCCCTCGCTGGAAGGCTTAGTTTTGAGGTAAGTTTCACATAATGTGCGATGCATACTAACACATTTTGCCTTCCCTGGAAAAAAAAAGTGCAGCAGTTCACAACCGCTCATACAGATTGTGCGTGTTTGCACTAAAGTGGGAGACGTTGCAGAGAGTATGGCTATTAGCATTGTCATTGATGAGTCACAATCCTATAGCTTGCCTACCCACACTCCAATCTCAATTTCACTCTCAGTGATAATGGTAAACAGGGCAAATAGAGAGGGTGAATCTCCCTAATAAGGACACAGACAACAATAAACACCTGACAGGTGTTCTACTATCTCTCCACTCTATCCAAAACAATGTAAATAAATTTTACCTTTAAGCAGGCCATACACGGGTCGAATTTCGAACTAATTTTCTTTTTAAAATCAGAAAGTTTTTTTTTTTTTGTGATCCGATGATGCCACCATTGATTTTCGAAATTCGGCCGACCAAACCTTCATGTTGCCGGGAATATTCTTTTTTCTCCGGGAATATTATTTTCTTGCGCATGCGCATTTTCTTTTCTATTACATTTCTCACACGATTCTCCCATCATTGATCAAAAAATCGTTTGTTTTTCAAAAAAATTCCAACATGTCGGATTCCTCAAATTTGATTGCCGCACGAAAATCGGCTGTTGCTGCAGCCCACTAACGGTGCGAAATTCGTCCGAAAATTCTCTGATACGATTCTCGAAAGAAAGTTTTCGAAATTCGAACCGTGTATGGCCGCCCTTAGTTATACTTTTAGAATTAAAAATAATATCTACATTGTTAGACTAGAGACAGCAGATATAAAATTAGGTTGTTATGGTTGTCACTGTACGCCTGTAAAACTATCCAAAGTACAAATTCTGCATTTGCTGAGACATTCTGAACAATAAACAAAATATATTTATTTACGTCATTAACGTTTTATGTCATCGCCACAACACTAGCTACAGCACTGTACAAAGGTGGTCTATTGTTAATCTGGAATGGTGACATTACCCTAGACAGAAAGAATTATGACTACTACATTCTCTGGTAATAGCCAATGAAGTGGGGAATTGTTCCACATTAACAAAGTGCAGACAAGTCATGCATGCCAGGGCAGTGGGTCAGTGGGGTTTTAGACATGACGCAGACTGTAGTCTAGAATACAGAACCATTGCCTTCCATCTCCAGGCAGTATTTATAAGTGCAGAAAGGAGAGCAGTTTACAAGGTCCCTTTTAAGATTTATGGTGGGTCACAAAGAAAAGGTTAAATGGATATTTAGTCAACAACTAAAATGGGAACTTAAATAATGGCCTTCCAAGTATACCAAGGGTATTATGCTGAAAGTTTATGTACAGAAGTCTACAAAACCAATGACGAGATTACTACAAATGATTGTGACCCACATCTAAACCCTTATAGGGCTCCAGTCCAGGTTAAAGAATACGCAAGTGTTTTTTCATTAGCTGTGGTGTAATGTACTTAGGGATGCAAATTTGCAAACTTCTTTTCTGCATAGGGTTAGGGCTCATTTACACTTGCCTCGACGTCAACACACATTAAGCCCACCGCTTCAACATGCTTTTTCTATGTGTTTTTGATGTTTCTGCGACGCTTCGGTGGTGCTTCGTTTATGCTTTTTTGAAGCTCAAATTAAGGTTTATCGAAGCTTGGCAGATGCCCTGTGTTTGTGCTTATATGTCATACCTGCAATACTTCCAAAACAAAGCAAAGCTAAAGCTGAATTAAGGCCTTTGTAACCCTAAAAAAAAAAAAAAAAAAAAATTCTTATCCTGTTCCTTGAAAGCATGTTATTTAGCACAGTGCTTGTGCTGTGTCATTTGGCCCTTTCTGTCACTTAAAAAACCTGGCTGATCCTGCCTGGCTATACCCTCCCCCCTGTAAACTGACCACGGTGTATTATGGCTGCTGAGCCGACACCGTGGTCAGTTTAAGTGCCTCCGTCAGCCGCAGCTCTCCTATGTCCTCTCCCCCCATCCTCTACCCCCTCCCTGCCTGTCAGCTCGTGTGTATGAGATGTATCCTCCCCGCCTCTCCCCTGCTGCTGCCATACAAAAGTAACGTTCACTATTAACTAGAATCCCCTCTGTTATAGCAGGTTAAATCGCTCTGTGCCTTTCTTTTTTTTAAATGATGCGGCGCAATACCTTATGCAAGACCGCCGCTGAGCGATCAAATGACCGCCCAAGGCTCTCCTCTCCTCTCCTCCCGGTGATGTCAGAGGGAACCTCAGCCCCTCCCTCTGTAGTCCTTGAAACGGGGCAGGAGAGCACCGGGACATCAGCTAAATGACAGTGGCACTGCAAAATAAGTTATTGCATTGCATCATTTAAAAAAAAGAAAGGCAATGAGCGATTTAACCTGCTATAACAGAGGGGATTCTAGTTAATAGTGAACGTTACTTTTGATTGTATGGCAGCAGCAGGGGAGAGGCGGGGAGGATACATCTCATACACACGAGCTGACAGGCAGGGAGGGGGTAGAGGATGGGGGGAGAGGACAGAGGAGAGCTGACTTAACAACCACTTTAAAGCCCCTCAAAAGCTGTAGGTGCTTCAAGCAAGCTTTGTAAAATACTTCTATAGAGGCTTTGAAGACACTTTAAAGCACCACTAAAGCGACATGGGGTATAATTTTTGAGGAAAAAGCAAAGCAAACGCAAGGTGTAAACAGGACTGTAAGCTAACCATTTTATTTAGTGACAGATGCTTTGACTGGTTTTCAGAGAGCTTTAAAAAAGCGTGTCCAAAGCCATGTTTTGAAGCAAGTGTAAACAAGCTCTTAGAAATAGATTCCTGGATTTTATGAAAAAGTCAAAATCCAGCAAATCTTACGCTTGTTACTGCCGTTCTCCCCTGTGCTACTCACTGTAAGCAGTAGGGATGCATCACTACCAGTTTTTTAGACCGAGAACGAGTACCGATACTTTTTCTCAAGTACTTGCCAATACCAATTACCAATACCTATTTTTAGTGTCATGTGACGTTCTTTTAGGGTTTGGTCACACCATACATGCACGAAAAATGATGCATGAAAACCACACAGATTTTACTTGCAGAGACATCAGTTCTACATCAGTTTTCATGTGCGTTTCAGTGAGCTTTTACAGCCTGCTCACATATGTGCACACACTGCAAACTGGCCCACACATATGTTTACCGAGTCTGAAAGTATCCGTTTTAGTATAGGAGCATTTGTATGAGTACAAGTAATACAAGTGCCTCTGCAAATGCTTAGTATCGGCACCAATACCAGTATCAGTGCAATGCTAGTAAGCAGTTAAATTTGTTATTCACACCATACCTGGCACTGAATTTCTGGTGTCAATGACAGACTGTGTCATCCATAAACTCGCCAGCCCGCAAGACTTGCACATACCCCATCCAGGTCGTGGGCGGCTTTAACGGCTTCGCTGCCTTCTCCTCACAGCCAGTCCGGTCGCTTCTCCTCCTGGCCAAATCGGCCTTAGAACCCGCTTTCTGTCCTGATTGGCCAGGAGGAGAAGCAGGAAGACATTAGCAAATGTTGATTTGAAAGTTTCCAGTTGCAAGTGGGTGGGCTCGGGGCGCAGTGCTCTGCGCCCTGAGCCCAACCCTTTTTAACCACTTGACCACTGGGCACTTAAACCCCCTTAATAACCAGACCAATTTTCAGCTTTCGGTGCTCTCACATTTTGAATGACAATTACTCAGTCATACAACACTGTACCCATATGAATTTTTTGTCCTTTTTTTCACACAAATAGAGCTTTCTTTTGGTGGTATTTAATCACTGTTGGGTTTTTTATTTTTTGCGCTATAAGAGAAAAAAGACTGAAAATTTTGTAAAAAAATGATTTTTTTTTCGTTTCTGTTATAAAATTTTGCAAATTACTATTTTTTCTTCATAAATTTTGGCCAAAATGTATACTGCTACATATCTTTGGTAAAAATAAGTACAAATTGGTGGATATTATTTGGTCTTTGTGAAAGTTATAGTGCTATGGTGCCAATATCTGAAAATTGATCACACCTGAAGTACTGACGGCCGATCTCATTTCTTGAGACCCTAACATGCCAGAAAAGTACAAATACCCCCCAAATGACCCCTTTTTGGAAAGAAGACATTCCAAGGTATTCAGAAAGAGGCATTGTGAGTTTTTTGAAGTTGTCATTTTTTCCCACAATTCTTTGCAAAATCAAGATTTTTTTTTTCTCTTTTTTTTTTTTTCACTAAATTGTCATATTAGCAGGTTATTTCTCACACACAGCATATGCATTCCACAAATTACACCCCAAAACACATTCTGCTATTACTCCCGAGTATGGCGATACCACATGTGTGAGACTTTTACACAGCGTGGCCACATACAGAGGCCCAACATGCAGGGAGCACCTTCAGGCGTTCTGGAGCACCCAGGCCAATTCCGACATTTCTCTCCTAAATGTAAAAATCATAATTTGTTTGCTAGAAAATTACATAGAACCCCAAAACATTATATATGTTTTTTTAGCAAAGACCTTAGAGAATATAATGGTGGTTGTTGCAACTTTTTATCTCGCACGATATTTGCGCAGCAATTTTTTTAACGCGTTTTTTACGGAAAAAAAATGTTTTGTGCTTAAAAAAAAAAAAAAACAGTAAAGTTAGCCCAATGTTTTTGCATAATGTGAAAGATGAAGTTACGCCGAGTAAATAGATACCTAACATGTCACCCTTAAAAATTGCACACACTCGTGGAATGGCGCCAAACTTCGCTACTTAAAAAATCCCCATAGGCGACGCTTTAAATATTTTTACTGGTTACATGTTTTGAGTTACAGAGGAGGTCTAGGGCCAAAATGATTGCTCTCGCTCTAACGTTCGCAGAGATACCTCACATGTGTGGTTTGAAAACCGTTTTCATATGTGGGCGGGACTTACGTATGCGTTCGCTTCTGTATGCGAGCTCACGGGGACAGGGGTGCTTTAAAAAAATATATTTTTTTTTATTGTTCATTTTACTTTATTTATTTTAGTTTGACATGTTTTTCCGCCCCAAATTTTTTTTTTATCACTTTTATACCTATTACAAGGAACGTAAACATCCCTTGTAATAGGAATATGGCATGACAGGTCCTCTTTACAGTGAGATATGGGGTCAATAAGACCCCACATCTCACCTCTAGGCTGGGAAGCCTGAAAAAAAAAAAACAACAATCCTGGCTTTGATCGTAGCGGTGAGTCGGTAGAAGCACCGGATGGCAGCGGGAGGGGGGGGACATCCCCTCTCGCCTCCCGTAAGAATGATCAAGCAGTGGAACAGCCGCTATGATTGTTCTTATGGTGTAGGGAATCGCCGGCTGAAAAAGCTGATATCTGAATGATGCCTGTAGCTGCACCCATTATTCAGATATCTCCGCACAAAGTCAAGGACGTCATATGACGGCCGGCGGGCGGGAAGTGGTTATTGCAGAGTATTGCCGGGCATTGCGGAGTATTGCCGGGCATTGCGGAGTATTGCCGGGCATTGCGGAGAATTGCCGGGCATTGCGGAGTATTGCGGACTATGGCAGGGTATTGCGGAGTATGGCAGAGTATTGCACGGGGTATTGCACAGGGGGTATTGCACAGGGTATTGCAGAGTATTGTGCAGGGTATTGCAGAGTATTGTGCAGGGTATTGCAGAGTATTTTGCAGAGTATTGCGCAGGGTATTGCAGAGTATTGCACAGGGTATTGCAGAGTATTGCGCAGGGTATTGCAGAGTATTGTGCAGGGTATTGCAGAGTATTTTGCAGAGTATTGCGCAGGGTATTGCAGAGTATTGCGCAGGGTATTGCAGAGTATTGCGCAGGGTATTGCAGAGTATTTTGCAGGGTATTGCGCAGGGTATTGCAGAGTATTGCGCAGGGTATTGCAGAGTATTTTGCAGGGTATTGCGCAGGGTATTGCAGAGTATTGCAGAGTATTGCGCAGGGTATTGCAGAGTATTTTGCAGGGTATTGCAGAGTATTTTGCAGGGTATTGCAGAGTATTGCGCAGGGTATTGCAGAGTATTGCACAGGTTATTGCAGAGTATTGCGCCAGGGTATTGCAGAGTATTGCACCAGGGTATTGCAGAGTATTTTGCAGAGTATTGCGCAGGGTATTTTGCAGAGTATTGACAGGGTGTATTGCAGAGTATTGGCAGGGTATTGCACCAGGGATGGCTGAGCAGGGATGGATGGCTGGATCTGTGACTGCAATTGTCACAGATCCAGCCCACAGTGCTGCTGCTGCCATCCGCTCCCTCCCCTCTCCTCTCACACTGTACCGATCGGTACAGAGAGGGGAGGGAGGAACCGGCGTCACCACATGACGCCGGTCTGTTTACAAGTGATTGCTCCGTCATTTGACGGAGCGATCACGTGGTAAACGGCCGCTATCATCGGCGATTTACCGCGATTCGTGATCCGCCGGGTCCTCTGGACCCGGCGGTCACGGAGTTTCCCGTGTGCGCGCCCCAGGGGGCGCGATTCTGGGAGGACGTTATATAACGTCCTCCCAGAGTTAAGCAACCACCTTGTCGACGTTATTTGTCGGCAGGTGGTTGTAAAGTGGTTAAGATAATTAGAGTCTCCGGCTCTAATCACGTGCTTCAAAAAAAAAAAAAAAACCTTGTAGAACTCTATGCGTCCAGTGCCCCGCATGGAGATTAGGGGCCGGTGCATAGAGATTAGGGGGGCCGGGCCCCTGCGCCCTTTATGGACTGGCCACCGCTGCCCGCCCATGTAAATAAATAAAAATGTAAAAGTTTAGGTTTTAGGGAGTTTAGATTTTTTTTTGCATTATAAATAAAATGAATGAGGATCATTTTGTGTGTGAGTGTATGAATTTTGGGAGGTTTTTTTTTTTTTTTTTTAGGCATAATATTTTATATTTTTCCATAATTACTGATTTTTACAGTGACTACTTCTTGAAGGGCACTATATGATTTGATAATCATGCATTGATTTTTATGATTGCAGTTTATTATACCCTTACTCAAGTGATTGTCTAGGAATAACAGACATTTATAAAGCGATATTAAACCCAAAAGCAAACATTTATTATATTGTATATTGCAGCTCACCAATTCTTAGATGTGATGGCTGCATTGATTTTCTTTTTTAGGTGTAGCAAAATGTAGCAAAGTCCAGAGCCTCTTTAGGCCTAATGGTTACCTCCAGAGTTAGGAGAGCTGACATCCTTCAGTGTAGAGTGGGTTACAAGGCATGGTGGGTGTAATGCAAGATGAACAGGTGGGCGCCAGACACTTTTTGAATGCAAAGAGATTTATTGTCTCTTGAACAGAACTGTGGGAGAGAGGCAAGGACACCCTTAGGTGGATGCAAAGATAATTAGCAGACTTCTATAGATGGACAGCTATACACGTGAAGGCTTCCAGCCGGACACCACTTCTGTATAAGTAGGACCGCTGTCTCCTATGGCAACAATCTTTTAGCTGTTACTAACGGTAATGGTATTTAACTATTTGCAACACGAACAGTTCTCCTTACCCCACACTCACTCACTGCGGGTCTTCACTCAACGAGCTCCCAGTCTCTCTCTCACTAGACTTCAGTATCACTAGCCATTGGATCCCCTGAGCTCCTCCACTTTAGCACTCAGTATATTCCTCAAGCGTCACCCCCGCTTCCTTGCAGGTTCCCTGTCTTGGCACTCACAGATACTCCCCAGGCTTCATCCCTGCTGACACGTTAGGTCCCTGGCTTGGCACACTGATGCTCCACAAGCGTCACCTTTGCTGTCCCGCTGGGTCCCTGACTTGGCACTTGCTGAAATTTTCCCACTTCTTCACCGTCCATGGCTGGCGAGAAGTCTTCTCTGGTACTGGCCTCAGCTCACTCACTGTGGTCTTCGGTAGCAAGGTGGATGGTCCCTTATTGGCGACAGCTTCCCCGCTACCTCCGACCAGGACTGGTTCCCCGGCGGAACCGTTACTTCTGGTTGGACTACAAGCTGCAGTCCCAACCCTACACTGCTCTCCTGCCTCTGGATAGGCCCTGAGACAGCCTAGCCGCCAGATGTCCCCAGGATAGGTCTAAGGCTTACGGCCTAGTAGCCTGGGGCAACATAACACACGTCCACCCAGACAGCCATCCGGGTGGCACAGAACCCTGATCACCTGACTCCACCCAATAAAATAGGCTCTCCCAACAGGCCAAGGGACACAAGAAAATCCCTGCTCATTGGCTAAAACACCCCATCCATTCATAATCTGTCCTTACTATGCCCTTGTCTTATGCAATGTCACCAGCTACCCGGGCAGCTAGTGACAGAAGAGAGAAGTGCAGCAATTCCAGAATAAGGGGGAAATCAATTGATCTCCTAACAATTGGCCAAGGCAACTATCGCCTGGCAACCTAATTTACTAGCAGCCCTGCTTAAACATCAGGGTACTACATAGGCTTTCTTTTAAATTCACCTGGTGATCTGGCCAGTAAATAAGTTGTGTTTCAACAGGAAAAGCTCTCCTGCAAATCCAGAGTGGAGGCACTCTAATACAGGTGTTACTGGCCAGAACATCAGGGTAAAACATAGTAAAAAAAGCAACAAAAAGGAAACGAATGCAGCCACCACATTAAATGATTGGTATGTTGCCATAGATTACATTTTTAGTTTTGGGTTTAATGCCGTTTTAAACATCAATATAAAGTTTCTACTGCAAGACAGTTTTCAATCACCTCACTTTTACTTGTGAAAACATGTATGGTTACAGAGGATTAAAGTTCATGTTTCACACCCACCTAGCAAACCTGAGTTGTGCAAACACAAGGTGAATGGTGCTGGGTGCAGCTGCTCACTGACCCACATATATATCAGCAATCAAGATTCCAGAAACATTAACAACAAGGGAATTAAACAATGTCTGATGGACATCTGCCAGTAATTTTATAAAATGCCAAGCTAGTAGTTATTTACATAAATCAATCACATGGATCATCAGCATCATAACAACAGTCTTACTTTGTATCCCTTTTCAAACAAACAACACCTGAAATTCTTCTGGTTTATAATCCACAAACAATAAAATAACATTCCAGAGCATTCTACCTGCATAAAGTCCATTTCTATTTGTGGTCTGCTTCAGCAATAAAGATCGGTCTGTGAGACTAGGGTGCTAATACAATTTTCATCTAAAACCTTAGTACTGTATCCTGATCAATAAGCATATTTTATCTGATCTTAATTCGTGCAAAAGTGGATGTTATATATTTTTAAAAAATGCACATAATTCATAATATATTCATGTATTGAAAAACTTTGTAGAACCACTTTTCACTGCAATTACAGCTGCAAGTCTTTTTGGGTATGTTTCTACCAGCTTTGTGCATTCTAGAGTGACATTTTTGCCCATTATTCTTTGTAAAATAGCTCAAGCTCTGTCAGCTTGGATAGAGAGCATCTGTGGACAGTAATTTTTAAGTCTTGCCACAGATTCTCAATTGGATTTAGGTCTGGACTTTGACTGGGCCATTCTAACACATGAATATGCTTTGATCTAAACCATTTCATTGTAGCTCTGGCTGTGTTTAGGGTCGTTGTCCTGCTGAAAGGTGAACCCCTGCCCCAGTCTCAAGTATTTTTAAGACTCTAATGCCCCGTACACACGAGCAGTTTTCCCGTCGGAAAAAAAAACAATGGTTTTCCCGACAGAATTCCTCTCAAGCCTGCCTTGCATACACATGGTCACACAAAAGCCCGGGGAACTTTTGACTGCCAAGAACGCAGTGACGTATAAGACTACGACGAGCCAACAAAATGAAGTTCTATGCTTCCGAGCATGCGTCAAATTGTTTCCGAGCATGCGTGTTTTTTTTTCCCGTCAGAAAAGCATACAGACGAACAGTTTTTCCGCTAGGATTTTTCCTGATGGGAAAAAAGAGATCCTGCTCTCATTTTTTTCCGGCAGTGGACAGATTCTCCCACCTGAGCTGTGGATCTCTGCAGCACCTTTAGAGTTACCATGGGCCTTTTGGCTGATTCTCTGCTTAATGCTCTCCTTGACTGGCCTGTCAGTTTAGGTGGACAGCCATGTCTTGGTAGGTTTGCAGCTGTGCCATACTCATTCCATTTTTAGATGATGGATTGAACAGTATCAAGATGTTCAAAGCTTGGGATATTTTTTTATATCCTAACCCTGCTTTAAACTTCTCCATAACTTTATCCCTGACCTGTCTGGTGTGTTCATTGGCCTTCATGATGCTGTTTGTTCACTAAAGGTTCCCCAACAATCCTCTGAGGGCTTCAAAGAACAGCTGTATTTATTCTAAGATTCAATAAGACACAGGTGGACTCTTTACTAATTAGGTGACTGCTGAAGGCAATTGGTTCCACTACTATATTTTATAGTTAGGGGTATCAGAGTCAATGTGTGTGAAAACAAATGCATGCCACACTTTGCAGATATTTATTTGTAAAAAATTGGGAAAACCATTCATTTTTTCGTCCACTTCACAATTATGTTGCACTTTGTGTTGGTCTATCACATAAAATCCCAATAAAATACATTTACGTTTTTGGTTGTAACATGACAAAATGTGGAAAATTTCAAGGGGTGTGAATACTTTTTCAAAGCACTGTATGTGCGATCTGTCTGTTGTTGTACAGGTCACAGACCAGCTATGACGTTTTTCAAATCACACCAAACACGTGCTGAAGTAACCATTTCCTTTTTATGACTAGCAACTAAAAGACATAACAAGACCTACCTGAACCAGGTCTGTAATCACGCAACTCATATAATAATGCAAGGCATCTTCAGAAAGGATGAGGGATAAGAAAAAGCAGGGTAAACAACAGGATCGCTTCACTGTATTAGAGACAGAGCTCTGTTAAAGTGGTTGTAAACCCACTTTGACAACATGAACCTACAGGTAAGCCTAGATTAAGTAAAACACAGCACCGATGACGTCACACGCATGCGCACTAGCGTGTGACATCATCGCCACTCTGGCCAATCACAGCGCCGGAACGGCGATATACTGACGGCAGTGACAGGATATCGAGGCAAGATGGCGGCGGCGGTGGTGACCGAGGACCGCTGCGGGGGCTTCGATCTCAGGTAAGTCATTCATAATGAGCTAGTATGCTATGCATACTAGCTCATTATGCCTTTCTTTTGAAGGGTTTTTTTTTTTTCCCTGATGAACCGGCCGAGATTTAATCCATCTATGGTCAGCTTAAGCCCAAGAACTAAGCGATCACGTTACTGCCAATCTTTCTGTCTTTGGTCTGCTCAGAGTGGACAGCAGTTACTGTCAATCACCTCTGTTCACTTTGCTCTTTCGGCACTCACTGGAACGCTGGGTTGTAGAGGGGTGGGCGCAGCTGAGTTTGGCTCTCAGCCACTCGCTGAGACTGCATTCACACCTGAGCGTAGCGCTTTGAGCGTTTTTACCAACGTTTTTACTGGCGTTTTGACGCGCGAATTTGCGCCCGTAGAAACGCTCGTTGTCGCGCTAGACGCTTGAATCGAGCGTTTCCATTACATTCTATGACTCCTAAAACGCCCAAATCTGCCCGATTTGCGCGACAAAAAAGGGTCCGGAACTTGTTTGAGCTTCAGGCGTTCGGCTTCAGGCGTTTTGGAGTGGAGATGTGAACCATCTCCATAGAGAATAATGGATTTTTCCCCTCTAGCGTTTTGTAGCTTAAGGCTTCAGGCTACAAAACGCTCAGGTGTGAATGCAGCCTGAGGCCTCGTACACACGACCGATTTTCTCGTCCAAAACAGTCAAGAAAAGTGCCGCAAGAGTTTTTTTGTCTAGAAAAACGTTCGTGTGTATGGTTTTACGACGAGAAACTTGACGAGAATCTCGACGAGAAAATAGAGAACCTGCTCTCTATTTTCTCGTCAGGATTCCAGATTTCCTCGTCGTGTTTCTCGTCGGCCTGTTTTGTGACGAGAAAATGGTTCGTGTGTATGCTTTTACGACTCTTCAAAAAGCACGCATGCTCAGAATCAAGTATGAGACGGGAGCGCATCTTCTGGTAAAACAAGCCTTCGTAATGGAAATAGCACATTCGTCACGCTAAAACTAACTGAAAGCACGAAGACTGAAAAGCGCGAATCGTCTCTTCCCAAACTTTTACTTCACACGCGGTAACACGAGATCAGCAAAAGCAGCCCAAGGGGTGGCGTCAAGAAAAAAGATCTTCCCCTTTATAGTGCCGTCGTACGTGCTGGACGTGAGCGCAGAGAACCACGAGGAAATTGGAAAATGACAGTGTGTACGCATAGAAAGCTTGACGAGAAAATCGACAAGCTTAACAAGAATCTCGTCGAAAAAAACTACGTGTTTTTTACGACGAGAAAATCGGTCGTGTGTACGAGGCCTAAGAGTCAGAGCTAGCTGTCAATTAGGCAGCTGAGTGGATCTGAACAATATTGTAAGGATCCTTCTAGAGCCTGGTTTGACAAATCAGCTGAAAACAGATAATAGCCCACTATAAGCTGACTCTGGGTGACAGGAGAGCAAAGGTAAGTGCTCTCCTGTCACCCACAAGAGAAGTACGGCCAGAACAATCTTTGGCCATACTTCTCTTTTAAGGCAGAACCCCAGGCAGACATATGGACATATGGTATCTCACATTTTTGGAAATATTTTTTCTCTTATCGTCCATGGACTGACACAGCTGGATACTGTAAACGTGTGGGTATATGTCCCTGCTCGCAGGAGAAGATCTAGGCAGAATGTTAAATGTTAAAACATTCTAGAACAAACCAGAGCTGAACAGCCCCGCCCAGGGGGGCGGTCCCTCCGGACATTACCCTCCCACCTGCAGCTAGCAGACCTCAGTTTTTTTCTGCCTAGCAGAAGGAGAAGACGTGGCTCTCTCAGGAGCCAGTCTCCTTGAAGATTTTACTTTTAAAATTTTATTCCTTTGGGAATTTTATTATTTTATTTTTGAGACCTTCAATCAACTGTCGGCTGGGCAACAGGTTGGGTACACTAGTATCCTCGTAGTCTTCCCTGTCCGACCATCGAGCGTGCTGATCCTCGCCTTGCGTGCGTGAGACTCAGTTCACGACATACCCCATGACTCCAGGGGTGGCCGGGTTGCTTTCATGCTCCCGCGGTCCTCTCAAGATTGAACAGTACTTGACTGACTGTATCTCTCGCGATGGACCGGGCCGACCGCTACGCAGTACGACTCTGTGATAGGTCTGTCTGAAACAAGCCAGTGGGTCCCTGAAAGGGACGGGTAAGTAGTCTCTCCTACTGCAGGTGAGTACATGCTGGCTGTGTTTCTGTGTGTGGGGGTTTCTCCCTGTCTCCCCCCTGTTATGCTGCTCTCTGCACCCTGTACTGGTGCTGTGCTGTGGGGTGCTTGGGGTCACTCTGGCCTGGCTGGGCGCTCATGTCTGCAGTTTTTTCTGGTGTGTGAGGTGATTGCGTGCACCATTGGCGCTGTTTAAGGTGGTTATTGCGTGCGCCATTGGCGCGCATTAGAGCTTTGAATTTCGCGCTCGGCGGCCATCTTGGCGGTCAGTGGCGCAGTTATAGCTGCGGCCGGCGGCCATTTACTTGTGGCCGCTGCGCATTTTTTTCTGGCGGCGGCGTAAATCCCCTCACAATCTCCTCATAGACTGAGCGGTCCTTAAGGGTTGGTGGGTCCTCCCGGGTATCCCCTCCTCAGCCTCAGCGTAGCCAGTGGGTGGACTGTATATTCACTGTATAGTGTATAAGGTCTCAGAGGGTGGCGTTATGGAGTCTGATACACCTGCTCTCCACACTTGCCTGGGGCAACTGGCAGTGCTGCACAGTTAAACATGTTCATATGTTTCCTGCACCTGCGGTCCTTATGGACCAGTTGTCAGCAGTCCTGGAATCATTCCTGTCAGAATGGAAGCGGTGTGCGAGCAAAAGGAGCTATAAGCCCCCTCCCCCCACAAAAATCTTTACTGAAGGGGTGTTCCGAGTCAGATATGGGCCTAGCTACTATGCTCAGGACCCTACCTCTGAATATTTAATGTTTATGAACAGGACATTCCCTTGTGAGGAAGACTCCAGTTCTGTGTCAGTGAATGACAGGGCGCTTGTAAGTGATCTCATTGATGATGTGAGAAACACTCTCAGGCTGGAATTGCTGTGACAAGCTTTTCTTTTACACAGTTTCCTCACTGTTTTCCTCACGCTGCCTCAAGAGCAGCATGGATGAGGGAGGACTTTATTCATTTATGTATCTAGTCCCTGTGAGCCTTCTGTGTGATACCTGAGGTAACATTTCCCGCCATTTCCTGGGGAATGATTTGAGCTCTGACAGACACACGGTCTGAGGATCAGAGGTTACCTGTTACCTGCATGCTGCTTCGGCAGCACAGTCAAGCAGGTTGGAATGATACAGAGAAGATTATGCGCCTCTGCGCCATAATTTAAACTCATCCTATACCTCTACACTGCATACATTCACAGTGTATGTATGTGTTATTGGTCTCTGTGTCTGCGTGGCTGTCCCCACGTTCCAATGCTGTGTTATAGTGCCATACATGATATAAACGTACAAAATATGTTTATGCACGACTCCAGATACATTCACAGTAATGTATGTATTATACTCTCTGGGTTGGCGGGGGCTCCGGTGTCCTTCCGCACTCTCATGGTATGTGCGCTTCGGCTCTCTGCACAGTATAGACATGTTCAATATGTTTATTGCACATATTATACATGTTTACAGTACGGGTATACTGTTTGCGTGGGGTTTCTCCGGGTACTCCGGTTTCCCCCCACGCTCCAATGGAAATGCACAGCATAAACATGTGCAATATGTTGATTCACATGCTATCATTCCTACACGGTATCTGTGTGCTGTCTGCGTGAAGTTCTTCCGAGTGTTCTGGTTTCCTCCCACGCGCTGACGGTATGTGCGCCTTTGGCCTTCTGCACAGTTAAACATGTTCAATGTTTATCATGCATGCTATAATACCTACACGGTATGTGTAGGCAGTCTGTGTGGTTTTCCTCCGGGTACTCCGGTTCCCTCCCACACTCCATTGGTATGGGCGCTTCGGCGCTATGCACAGTCTAAATTTGTGCGATTGGATATCCACATACTAACATACCTACCCGGTATGTCTTTGCAGTCTGCGTGGGTTTCCGCCCACGCTACATGACATGCATGCCTTTGGTGCAATACACAATGTAAACATACACATTATGTTTATACACTACACTAAATACATTCACAGTAGTTGTAGGTATTGCATTCTCTGAGTATGCGTGGGGTACTTCAGTTCCTCCCACGTGCCAACAGTGTGCGCGCCTTTGGTGCTATGCACACATGAGCTTGTGCAAAATGTTTAGCACACACACTAATACCTACACGGTATGCGTATGCAGTCTGCGTGGGTTTCTGCCCATGCTACATGACATGCATGCCTTTGGTGCAATACACTGTGTAAACATACACATTATGTCTATAGACAACACTAAATACATTTACAGTAGCTGTAGGTATTGCATTCTCTGAGTATGCGTGGGGTACTTCGGTTCCTCCCACGCGCCAACAGTGTGCGCGCCTTCGGTGCTATACACACATGGGCTTGTGCAAAATGTTTAGCACACATACTATAATACCATACACGGTATGCGTATGCAGTCTGCATGGGTTTCATCCGGGTGCTCAGGTTTCTCCCCTGCGTTTCAATGGTGTGCGCTAGGGTTGTCCCGATACCGATACTAGTATCGGTATCGGTACCGATACCGAGCATTTGCCTGAGTACTTGTACTCGGGCAAATGCTCCCGATGCTTCACCCGATACTTGTACAGTCAGCGGTGATCGGTGCTTGTAACTCCCCCACACACGATTACCGCTGACTGTCTTCGTATCCTCCTCCAGCCCCCCTCCGTTTTGCTGCTGTCTCCCTCCCTCCATGTCTCCCTCCATGCTGCTGTCTCCCTCCGTGTCCCCCTCCGTGCTGTCGTTCCCCTCCGTGTCCCCCTCCGTGCTGCTGTCCCCCTCCTCCGGCTCCTTACTGTTTGGAATGTACAGAGTCAGTGATCACTGACTCTGTACATTCACATAACTATCTTCTCTCCATTCATTTTCAGCGCAGCGCAGCAGAGAAAGGGACTGGGGAATCTGTGTCCTTAGTCCCTTTCTCTGTCTCAAAGGGGAGATGTCAGAGGTCTGTTAAGACCCCTGATATCTCACCAAAGCCCCCCAACAGGGCTGATAAAAAATAAAAAATAAAAGAATAAAATAAAAATTAAATAAAAATTAATTGTAAAAAAAGAAAAGAAAAAACACACTGCACACTGACACTGTGCACCCCCCCCCCCCTTAAAAAAAATAAAGCATTATAAAAAAAATTATGAAATAAATTGTAAAAAATAAAACTACTGACACATGTGCCACTGTCACATGAGATTAAAAAAAAGTATTGGTATTCGGTATCGGCGAGTACTTGAAAAAAAGTATCGGTACTTTGTACTCGGTCTTAAAAAAGTGGTATCGGGACAACCCTAGTGTGCGCATTCTCAGCGCTATGCACAGTATAAACATGTGCAATTTGTTTATTCGCAGGCTAACATACCTACACGGTTGTGTACGCAATCTGCGTGGCTGGTTTACGTCCAGGCCCCGATGATGTGCGCGCCTTCGTCGCTGGCACAGTATATACGTGTTTAATAGGTTTATCCACAAATACTAAACTACATACGCCGTATGTGGTGGTATTATGCTCTTTGTGGCTGGGTGGGTTTCCTCCCACACTCTCCATTTGTGCGTTTGACGCAATACATAGTATAAACTATGTGTGTGCACAATCAGCACCTATCCATGGGTAGCTGCTGGATGGAGCATTGTCACAAGGATCCCTGGTTTCAGGGGTATCACTTTCCACCTGCTTTCAGTGGTGATCAGAAGCGCTGGCTTGGACTGTGTTCGTCAGGCTGGGGTTAGCGTTATGCCCGTTAGTGGCTGCGTCTCTGGCATTTTTTGTAGCTCAATGACTGGGCAAAAGCCTCTGCTTCATCCATCAGTCGTCTAGCAGGTGCACTACAACTGCTTTAGCCTTTAGGGTCTCTGTGCCCGGGGTGGGTTTGCGCCACCTGTGGAGGCTGAGGTACTAGTCCTCTGACCGAGTTTCTAGGGAAGTTCCGTCAAGTTGCCTTTATTGGCCAACATTTGAGGCACCCTGTACACTGGGGCCTCCCTTCTCCGATACATTGCGGAGTCTCTTTGGGATTTTCATACATCTCGCTGCAAGACGGTCCTGTCGGCCGTGTGCATTGCAGGCGAAGGGTCCTTGCAGCCGGAGGTGTTTCCACCTTCTTTACCGGAGGTGGGGCACCGGAAGTGGACCTTGTGGCCTCTCGACTCACTCGCAAGATCGTGGTCAGGTCCAGGGACCCCTGGGCGGACGCGTCAGTCGCGTTGGAGGCCCGTGGGGGCAGTATCGCCTGATATATGCTTACCCTCCGCTACTGTTGTTGCCTCGCCGGCTTCGCAGAGCATACTTCATCCTGCTTTACAGTCCTTGGCTTTAATGGCATGGCTGTTTAACCACTTAAGCCCCGGACCATTTGGTAGCTAAAGGACCAGAGGTGAATTCAGAATTTTGCACTGCGCTGCTTTAACTGTAAATTGTGCGGACATGCAATGTTGTACCCAAACGAAATTTGCGTCCTTTTCTTCCCACAAATAGAGCTTTCTTTTAATGGTATTTGATTGCCTCTGCGATTTTTATTTTTTGCGATATAAACGGAAAAAGAACGAAAATTTAGAAAAAAAAAGATATTTTCTACTTTTTGTTATAAGAAAAATCGAATAAACTCAATTTTAGTCATACATTTAGGCCAAAATGTATTCAGCCACATGTCTTTAGTAAAAAAAAATGTCAATAAGCGTATATTTATTGGTTTGCGTAAAAGTTATAGCGTTTACAAACTAGGGTACATTTTCTGGAATTTACACAGCTTTTAATTTATGACTGCCTATCTCATTTCTTGAGGTGCTAAAATAACAGGGCAGTACAAAACCCCCCCAAATGACCCCATTTTAGAAAGTAGACACCCCAAGGAAATTGCTGAGAGGCCTGTTGAGCCTATTGAATATTTTTTTTTTTTTGTCCCAAGTGATTGAATAATGACAAAAAAAAAAAAAAAAATTACAAAAAGTTGTCACTAAATGATATATTGCTCACACATGCCATGGTTATATGTGAAATTGCACCCCAAAATACATTCTGCTGCTTCTCCTGAGTACGGGGATACCACATGTGTGGGACTTTTTAGGAGCCTAGCCACGTACGGGACCCCGGAAACCAAGCACCGCCTCCAGGATTTCTAAGGGCGCAAATTTTTGATTTCACTCCTCACTACCTATCACAGTTTTGAAGGCCATAAAATGCCAAAATAGCACAAAACCCCCCCAAATGACCCCATTTTGGAAAGTAGACACCCCAAGCTGTTTGCTGAGAGGCATGGTGAGTATTTTACAGCTCTCATTTGTTTTTGAAAATGAAGAAAGAACATTTTTTTTTTTCTTTTTTTTTTTCAATTTTCAAAACTTTGTGACAAAAAGCGAGATCTGCAAAATACTCACAATACCTCTCAGAAAATAGCTTGGGGTGTCTACTTTCCAAAATGGGGTCATTTGGGGGGGTTTTGTGCCATCTGGGCATTCCATGGCCTCCGAAACTGTGATAGGCAGTGAGAAGTGAAATCAAAAATTGTCACCCTTAGAAAGCTTGAAGGCGGTGCTTGGTTTTTGGGGTCCCGTACGCGGCTAGGCTCCCAAAAAGTCTCACACATGTGGTATCCCCGTACTCAGGAGAAGCAACAGAATGTATTTTGGGGTGTAATTCCACATATGCCCATGGCATGTTTGAGCAATATATCATTTAGTGACAACTTTGTGCAAAAAAAAAAAAAAAAAAAAAATTATTTTTTCCGCATCTTGTGTCAACATATAAAATATTCCATGGACTCGACATGCCTCTCAGTATATAGCTTGGGGTGTCTACTTTCCAAAATGGGGTCATTTGGGGGGGTTTTGAACTGTTCTGGCATTTTATACACAACATTAGGAAGCTTACATCCACTCTTCTAACCACTTGAAGACAAAGCCCTTTTTGACACTTTTTGTTTTCATGAAAACATATTTTTTTTTGCAAGTAAATTATGTTGAACCCCCAAACATTATATATATTTTTAAAGCAAAGGCCCTACAGAATAAAATGGTGGGTGTTGCATTTTTTTTTTCTACACAGTATTTGCGCAGCGATTTTTCAAACGCATTTTTTGGGGAAAAAATACACTTTTTTTTATTTTAATGCACTAAAACACACTATATTGCCCAAATGTTTGATGAAAAAAAAAAGATGATCTTAGGCCAAGTACATAGATACCAAACACGATATGCTTTAAAATTTCGCACAAACGCGCATTGGCGACAAACTACATACATTTTTAAAAGCCTTTAAAAGCATTTACAGGTTACCCCGTTAGATTTACAGAGGAGGTCTACTGCTAAAATTACTGCCCTTGATCTGACCTTCACGGTGATACCTCACATGCATGGTGCAATTGCTGTTTACATATGACGCCAGACCGACGCTTGCGTTCGCCATTGGGCAAGAGCAGAGCAGGACAGGGGTGCTTTTTTTTTTTTTTTTTTTTATGAATTTTGCTTTTTTATTTTATTTTTAAACTGTTGCTTCCATATTTATTTATTTTTATCACTTTTATTGTTATCTCAGGGAATGTAAATATCACCTATGATAGCAATAGGTAATGACAGGTACTCTTTTTTGAAAAAACTGGGGTCTATTGGACCCTAGATCTTTCCTCTGCCCTCAAAGCATCTGACCACACCAAGATCGGTGTGATAAAATGCTTTCCCAATGGCGCTTTTTATATCCGGGGGGGGGGGGGACATTCCCTCCCACTGCTTGTAAAAGCAGTCCAGAGGCTAATTAGCCACTAGGATTGCTTTTACATGAAAGCCGGCCGCTGGCTGAAAAGAATGATACCAAGATGATACCTAAACCCGCAGGCATCATTCTGGTATAAACATTCAAAGTCCAGCAACATACCAGTACGTTGCTGGTCCTTGTTGGACATGTATTGTAATCTTTTTTTTCATGCAGCCTGTTGGCTGAACGAAAAAAAAAGATTGATCGGTGGGTATGCCCACCATTAGAATACCGCCCTTCATCCACCCACTTCTAATGATGGGCATACATGCACCATTTATATATGCCGAAGCATGGGGGCATCTTCTCGCAAAAGTTATGCCGCGTACACATGGTCAGACTTTTCCACGGGCAAGCCTCCGTCGGAATTTCGACCGTATGTACGCGGCATTAGGAGCAAAATCGCTCCTCCGCCCCTCCGCCCCTGCTGCCCCAATGCTTCGGCATATATGCTTTTTTTTTTTAACTGTGGTGGCGAAATCACCTCCTACAGCACTGGAGTCGCAGGGATCAGGCCTGTCTCTGCGAACGCTGCAGTTATGTGTGTTGTGTTTTGTAAGTGACAGTGATCGATTGATACTGCACTTGGGTGGCCTGGGCTGGACGGAGGGGCAAAACGCAGGTGCTAGCAGGTATCTGGGCTGATCCCGCTAACACTGCGTTTTTGGGAACCCTAAACTGCTGGGGACGCTAGTATAGATCTGATCAGATCAGATATTGAGCTGATCAGATACTATACCACTAAGGGGGGTGTATGCTTCATGCGTGGGTGTTAGCGTTACTGGCACTAACCTGACGCTGCCTGGGGTGTGACGCAGACCCTCTCTGACGCTAAAACCTAATTGATATCACCCGCCGGGCGATCAGGGGGTTAAACCTTTATTGGGTTATATACGGCGGGTGCCCTGACACTATAAAAAGCAAACTAACTAACCAGCGTCACCCGTAACACTTATATGATGATCACTGGTGAAAGGGTTAACTAGGGGCAATTAGGGGGTTAAAACCTTTATTAGGTAATGTATGGGGGTACCTGACGCTATATAAAAACCTGACGGCGAACCTAAAAAAAAATTACTGGCTACCTATCGGCATCACCGACACTGAGACAACGATCATAAAAACGATCGCTTAGTGACAGTGGTGATAGGGGGTGAAAGGGTTACCTGGGGGGCGATCAGGGGGTTAAACCTTTATTAGATAATATATGGGGGTACCTGACGCTATAAAAACCTGCGGCGAACCTAAAAAAAATTACTGGCTACCGATCAGCATCACCGACCCTAAGACATCGATCAGAAAAAATGATCGCATAGCGACGGCGGTGCTAGGGGGTGAAAGGGTTACCTGGGGGGTGATCAAGGGGGTTAAACCTTTATTAGGTAATATATGGGGGTACCCGACGCTATAAAAACCTGCGGCGAACCTAAAAAAAATTACTGGCTACCGATCAGCATCGCCGACGCTAAGACATCGATCAGAAAAATTATCGCTTAGTGACAGTGGTGATAGGGGGTGAAAGGGTTACCTGGGGGGCGATCAAGGGGGTTAAACCTTTATTAGGTAATATATGGGGGTACCCGACGCTATAAAAACCTGCGGCGAACCTAAAAAAAATTACTGGCTACCGATCAGCATCACCGACGCTAAGACATCGATCAGAAAAATGATCGCATAGCGACGGCAGTGCTAGGGGGTGAAAGGGTTACCTGGGGGGTGATCAAGGGGGTTAAACCTTTATTAGGTAATATATGGGGGTACCCGACGCTATAAAAACCTGCGGCGAACCTAAAAAAAATGACTGGCTACCGATCAGCATCACCGACGCTAAGACATCGATCAGAAAAATGATTGCTTAGCGACGGCGGTGATAGGGGGTGAAAGGGTT
This sequence comes from Rana muscosa, assembly GCA_029206835.1. Taxonomy (NCBI): domain Eukaryota; kingdom Metazoa; phylum Chordata; class Amphibia; order Anura; family Ranidae; genus Rana; species Rana muscosa. The sequence continues at coordinate 202,576,943 of CM055123.1, forward strand.
ATCTGGGGGGTGATCAGGGGGTTAAACCTTTATTAGGGGGGGTTAGGGGGCTACATTGGACCTAAAACTAAATGTAGTGACACTTTTACAGTCACAAATGTCACTGATTGCAGTGATCACTAAATAAATGGTCACTGCAATCAGTGACACTGTGACTGGGGGGGGGGGGGCTGGGGGGTGATCGGGGGGTGTCTGGGGGGCGATTTATGTGCCTATGTGTCCTGGTGTCAGTGTGCTGTTTTGTGTACTAACCTGCATCTTCTCCTGTACGGCGCTCGGTATATGTGAGCGCCGCAGGAGAGATGACATCACTTCCTCCTTCCTGGCAGGCAGGGGAAGCTCTCTCATTCACCGGGAGCGATCGAGAGGGGGTGGCCGGAATCGAACGGCCGTCCCCTCATGCCGGATCGCTCCCGAAGGTAAAACGACCACCCACTGTAAAGAAGGGGGGTCCGATCGGACCCCCCAACTATACAAAGGCAATCACGTACATATACGTGATTCTGCCTGTCGGTGACATTCTGCTGACGTATATTTACAGTGGGCGGTCGTTAAGTGGTTAAAGCCAGGTGCTGAAGGACCGAGTTCTCTCGTATTCGGTCATCTCTTCTATGTTGTTGACACGGGAATCTTCCTCCAGAAAGATATCTCACCGTACCTGGAAGGCTTACATCGCTATGTGCGAGGAACTTGAGTGGCATCCTCGGATGTATTCTGTTCCCAGGATTTTGCTGTTCTTACAGCGTGGTGTGACCCAAAAGCTGGCCTTGCATACCTTTTTTGAGGGTCGGATTTCGGCCAGGGCTGTCTTTTTCAACGACCGCTACCGGGCCATTCCTTGATTAGCACCTTTTGTGCAGGGGGTTCGCCATGTGATCCCCCCTGTCAAGCCTCCTCTCCCTACTTGGGATCTGATTTTGATGCATCTCGGTTCTCCAAGAACATCCCTTTGAGAATATCAGAGAGATTCCTCTCTTGACCTTGTCCCGGAAGTTGGCCTTAGTGGCTTCGGGACCCCCAACAGTAAAATAATTTTCCCTGAACGAGGGCGCCCGAACTTCCCTGCTACCAGCCGCTGATGACCTCACACACAGCCCTAATGCTATGATGTCACGGTGTCACCTACTGTCTCCTGTCATCATCATGCTCCTCGTCATCCCCCTGTTCCTGGCATCCCACCACCCTACCTCTGAGGCCTGTCATACATTTTATCACCCCGTGTCATCTCCATCCCCCGTCAGCTTCCTACCACCCACCCGTGTCATCTCCATCCTCCCTGTCCGCTTCCTACCACCCACCCGTGTCATCTCCATCTTCCCTGTCCGCTTCCTACCACCCACCCGTGTCATCTCCATCCTCCCTGTCAGCTTCCTACCACCCACCCGTGTCATCTCCATCCTCCCTGTCCGCTTCCTACCACCCACCCGTGTCATCTCCATCCTTCCTGTCCGCTTCCTACCACCCACCCGTGTCATCTCCATCCTCCCTGTCAGCTTCCTACCACCCGCCCGTGTCATCTCCATCCTCCCTGTCAGCTTCCTACCACCCGCCCGTGTCATCTCCATCCTCCCTGTCTGCTTCCTACCACCCACCTGTGTCATCTCCATCCTCCCTGTCCGCTTCCTACCACCCACCCGTGTCATCTCCATCCTCCCTGTCCGCTTCCTACCACCCACCCGTGTCATCTCCATCCCCCCTGTCAGCTTCCTACCAACCACCCGTGTCATCTCCATCCTCCCTGTCCGCTTCCTACCACCCACCCGTGTCATCTCCATCCCCCCTGTCAGCTTCCTACCACCCACCCGTGTCATCTCCATCCTCCCTGTCAGCTTCCTACCATCCCCTGTAATCTTCATCCCCCGTCAGCTTCCTACCACCCACCCGTGTCATCTCCATCCCCCCAGTCAGCTTCCTACCACCCACCCGTGTCATCTCCATCCTCCCTGTTAGCTTCCTACCACCCCCTGTAATCTTCATCCTCCCTGTCCGCTTCCTACCACCCACCCGTGTCATCTCCATCCCCCCTGTCAGCCTTCTACCACCCACCCGTGTCGCCTCCATCCTTCCTGTCAGCTTCCTACCACCCACCCGTGTCATCTCCATCCTCCCTGTCAGCTTCCTACCACCCCCTGTAATCTTCATCCTCCCTGTCAGCTTCCTACCACCCCCTGTAATCTTCATCCTCCCTGTCAGCTTCCTACCACCCACCCCTGTCATCTTCCTACCACCCCCTGTAATCTTCACCCCCCCCCCCTGCCAGCTTCCTACCACCCCACCCCCTTAAAGTTACTGGTGCACATCACATATGATGGATGCAGGGACATTTTTTTGGGTGGGGGGGCACGTAGCTGGTCTTGCCTAGGGCGCCAAATTGCCTAGCACCGTCCCTGCCTGCACTGTGAGGCAAATTGCCACCAGCCAGCCCGTTCCGCTAGCTGCACTGTGAGGCAAATTGTTGCCAACCCGTTCCGCCCGCTCCACTGTGAGGCAAATTGACGCCTGCCCGCCAGCTAGCCCGCTCCACCTGTTCTTCCCGCACGCTCCATTCACCTGGGCGCTGGGCCCAGGTAAAAGGAGTGTGCGGGCAGAACAGGGGAGCAGTCAGCGGGCGGGACAGTCAGCAGGTGATCGGGCTTGCTGGCCAATCAGCGGGCGGGGGAGCAGAGAGATGACATCATCTCTCACTGCCCGCCCTGCATCACTGCAGTTCCACCCCCACTGTGCGGGCAGCAGAGAGATTACATTATCTCTCTGCTGCCTGCCTTTACTCTGGGACACAGCAAGTGGCAATCCGCTATGTGTGGCAGGTGACATCATGGCAAGTGACAATCCGCTATGTGTGGCATGTGATGTGGCAAGTGACAATCTGCTATGTGTGGCAAGTGACAATCCGCAATGTGTGACAGGTGGCGTTGTGGCAAGTGACAATCCGCAATGTGTGACAGGTGGCAAGTGACAATCAGCTACGTGTACTTTTATACTCCTTTATACATGTATAGAGCCATGACAGGTCCTCTTTATACATGTATAATGCCATGACGGTCCCCTTTTTATACTCCTATACATGTATAGAGCCATAAAAGGTCCTCTTTATACTCCTATATACATGTAAACAACCATAACAGGTCCTCTTTATACTCCTATACACATGTATAGAGCCATGACAGGTCCACTTTAGTTATCATGATATAAAATAATGAATGTGGGGGGCATTTTGATGGGCGGGATTTTTTTTTTTGGAGGGGGGGGCAGCATTTCATTCTTGGTACCAGGCAGCACAATGTCTTGGGCCGGCACTGTGTATCGGGGAGAGGAGTGCGGAGTGTATAACACTGACCCCGGGTGAGTGGCACAGAGACAAGAGGAGACCATTATAGGAACTACTAGGACCCACCTAAAGAGCCACTATCTCCCACCAGAAAAGCGCTGTTAAATCATATTTGGGCAAGATAACTGCCAGCACAGAGCACCTCTTGTTTGTGATCTATATTGTTCATGGGAGAAGATCCCTTTACCAATACGTTGCACAAAGCACTTTAGTGACACCATATAGGTTTTTATTAGTACACAAGAAAAACTGCGCCAACCTATGTGTAAAATATTATAAATCATATGCTTCTTCTGTTGTTCATTCACAATCTATTGATTGATGATGTTAAAGTGGAGTTCCACCCAAAAATGGAACTTCTGCTTTTGGGATTCCTCCCCCCTCTGGTGTCACATTTGGCACCTTTCAGGGGGAGGGGGGGAGCAGATACCTGTCTAATACAGGTATTTCGCTCCCACATCCGGGCATAGATAGCCGAGCCACCCGCGGCTATCTACGCCACGTCCGGTGCCCCCTCTGTCCCACACAGGTCCCAAAAGACAGCAGGGACCAGTGGGATCACGCAGCGGGAGTCGCGCATGCGCAGAAGGGAACCAGGCTGTGAAGCCGCAAGGCTTCACTTCCCGATTCCCTTACCAAAGATGGCGGCGGCAGCAGCCAAGAGGCAGATCGGCTTCGGGTGCCGACATTGCGGACAGGTAAGTATCCTTATTTTAAAAGTCAGCATCTGCAGTATTTGTAGCTGCTGACTTTAAAAAAAATGGGCAGAACTCTGCTTTAAAGCGGAGGTGCAGCCACCAAAAAAAAAAAAAAAAGTCAGCAGCTACTAACAGTGTAGCTGCTGACTTTTAACATGGGCACTTACCTGTCCTACTCGCCCGCGATGTCGGTCCCGCCACGGCGCTCGATCGCTGCTGGCAGGTCCCAGCTCCTCCATCCTGAGTAAGGGAAACAGGTAGTGAAGCCGTAAGGCTTCACTGCCCGTTTCCTACTGCGCATGCGCCACTCGCACGGCGCTTTGTGAATGGGCGGCTTGCCTCCTGGGATACACACAGTTCCCAGAAGGCAGCGCGGCCCATTCACAAGAAGAGGAAGCGGAAGGAGACCCACCGCAGACGAGAAGAGGAACATTAGAGGCAGATTAGGGGACTTCCGCATAGCAACAGGCATTTAGGGTGAGTATAATTTTATTAATTTTTTTCTATTCATTTTTTTTTTTTTTTTTTTTAGGATTTTTAATAGAAATATTTTTTCAGGGTGGACCTCCGCTTTAAGTCCAACATGACGTGTCTATGCAAGAAAAAAATTATTATGGAACAATACATATCATTTATATATATAAACATCCCAGTTGGTTCCTCAAAAGTGGTTATTCCGTGCCAGTGCTAGATATACAAAGTGTATAGCACCCAAACATGTATCTAGCACTGGCACGGAATAACCATTTTTGAGGAACCAACTGGGACGTTTATATATAAATGATATGTATTGTTCCACAATTTTTTTTTGCACAGTCATGTCAGACTTATGTAATCATGATCTATGTATTGATTGCACCGCTTTGATTGTGACAAACAGTGACAAACAGTACAAAAATGCCTTAATTACCGTTTTTTAGTGCCTGACTAGCCGAAGTCCCTCAGGTGTTCCGTCAGCATCAGCAACCCGTCTATTGTGTTAACCGGAAGTGACTTTGCCGCCATCTTGGTACTCTCGTGGGCAGTAAGGCTACAGTTAGAAGTCGGCAAGCGGACATCTTTTTACACCTGCCAAAGTCTTTTATTTTACACTTATTTTTACCAGTAAACTGAGCTTACATACTATATAAGGTTTATATAGTATATATTCTCAGTTTCCTGGTAAAAATACGTGTAAACTGCAAGACTTTGGTGGGTGTATAAAGATGTCCGCTTGCCAACTTCTAACTGTAGCCTTACTGCGGACGAGAGTACCAAGATGGCGGCGCCGTAACGTAATTTCCGCACGGGCTCTCCTCTCCCGGAAGTGACGTTTTGCTGGCCGAGACGGACAGACTCCGGCGTACACAGTAATTTCGGGTCCGTCTCGGCCAGCTTTCGCGACCCCCGGCGAATCGGCAATCGACCCCCCGGGGGGTTGCGACCCCCGGGTTGAGAACCGCTGCCTTAAGGAGGACATTGTTCTTCCGTCCTTGTGTCCTCACCCATCGCATCCCTGAGAGTTTGCGCTTCATACATTAAGATGGGTACAAGCCTTACGAGTGTACCTGTCTGCTACTGTTTCCATTCGGAAATCTGTGTCTGGTCCAAAACAGGGCCGAGCGGTGTCGTCTGCCACCGTCTTTAGGTGGATCAGGCAGACCGTCATACAGGCCTATGCCCTTAGGGGGCGGGCGCCTCCCTTTCCGGTTGCGGCGCATTCCACCAAGGCAATTGGTGCTTCCCGGGCCTTCCGACACTTGAGTGCTGCTGGCACTGGGCAGCTACAGTTCATTGAGGAAACCATGAATGCCAACATGTACTGTGACATACTGAAGCAGAGCATGATCCCCTCCCTTCGGAGACTGGGTTGCAGGGCAGTATTCCAACATGATAACGACCCCAAACACACCTCCAAGACGACCACTGCCTTGCTAAAGAAGCTGAGGGTAAAGATGATAGACTGGTCAAGCATGTCTCCAGACCTAAACTCTATTGAGCATATGTGGGGCATCCTCAAACGGAAGGTGGAAGAGCACAAGGTCTCTAATGTCCACCAGCTTCGTGATGTCGTCATGGAGGAGTGGAAGAAAACTCCAGTGGCAAAGTGGAAGAGAACTCCAGTGGCAACCTGTGAAGCTCTGGTGAAGTCCATGCCCAAGAGGGTTAAGGCAGTGCTGGAAAATAATGGTGGCCACGCAAAATATTGACACTTTGGGCCCAATTTGGACATTTTCACTTAGGGGTGTACTCACTTTTGTTGCCAGCGGTTTAGACATTAATGGCTATGTGCCGAGTTATTTTGAGGGGACAGCAAATGTACACTGTTATACAAGCTGTACACTCACTACTTTGTAGCAAAGTGTAATTTCTTCAGTGTTGTCACATGAAAAGATATAATAAAATATTTACATAATTGTGAGGGGTGTACTCACTTTTGTGAGATACTGTAAGAGACACAAGTCAATGCAGCACTGATAACAATTAATACAATATGAAATTTATTTAAATATAAGCAATGTAAGTACATGAATTTGACCACCTCTTGCAGTGCCTGTACAGCAAGTCTGCAATAGGAAAGGAAGAGGCAGCACAATCAGTTCATGTGTGACAAGAAGCATGCTAATAGGAGGAGACATTGTGCTGCTTCTCCTTCACTGTCCTGTCACAGGATGGAATAGGTCCAGGACACAGGAACTGGGTTAAAGGATGCTAGCAATCAGAATTTTAACAGCAGAAAAAAGTACTGCTGGGGGAAATCTCTGAATTATGGGTCAATATTATAACAAATGTAATGGTCTTTTAATGTATAATCTTTTAATGTATATATTGGTTGGAGTACTGCTTTAATATCTGTATATGCAAGCATACGGAATCTGAATATGCCAATAATGTCTATTGAGATTGGATACCGAGTGTGGTGAAAGGTTCACCTATGTGGATTGTCAAGCTTTGTCTGGTAAATCTGATTTTGTATTCTGAGCTGGTGCTCTTTCCTAGTTCTTAATTATCATTATCAGAGTAAATATTTCACATTGGCGTTCTGATAAGTAAACTAAATCTGCTGTAACAGTTGTACAGTGACTGTTTATTTCTGTATACTGTCTCCAAATAACAGGAAACAGTAGCTCAGATAAAAGACAAAATAAGAAGACAGCAGCTGTTTCCTCAAAAGAGGTCACATTAGACAGCAAGAGAGGCACTTCCTCAGCAGGACAGATCCCGTCTTACAAATAAACCACAATAATATGCCCTGGGAAGAAGTAAAATATAAAACTGCATACAATAATTTTTAGCCATAAATTGTATCATCAAATGCTGTGGATTAAAAGGTTTAATCCAAATTTGAAAAAATAACTGACCTTGTAAGAAAAACATCAAATATAGACCCCGTGTAGTGAGCATCTATTTACTTGATTTAGTCTATGCAGTTACATTATGCATCAAGGTATTGCCTTTTTTCATAGCGCTAAAGCTGTGTACACACGATAGACTGTTTATCAGACAAACCGATCGTGTATGGGCCCCATCGGTCTTTTTTCCATCGGTGTTTAAAAATAGAACATGTTTTAAATTTATCCGATGGTTAAAAAACCGATAGCAAATTACTATCGTCTGTGGGGAACTCCATCAGATAAAAAACCCACGCATGCTCAGAATCAAGTCGACGCATGCTCAGATGCATTGAACTTAATTTTTCTCGGCTCATCGGAGTGTTTTACGTCACCGCGTTTGAAACGGTCAGTTTTTTGACTGATGGTGTGTAGGCAAGACTGATTGAAGACAGTTTCATCGGATTTCCGATGGAAAAAAAACATCGGATTAGAATCCATAGGATATCCGATCGTGTGTACAGGGCTTTAGAAACCAATTCTGGTCAGCCAACAGTAACCTATCATTATGTACCTAAAGACATTTTGGTCAAGGCTTTGCTTGCTCACCACTGCTAGTATTTTGGAAAACATTTTTTAGGCTCCCCACAACCCATGAATCATTCCTGTTTTCCATAAGTATAGCTTCTTGCATCTTGTATTTATTTTACATAAAACCAATGTCTCAGTCAACCAGTAACATCATTTCTTTTCCTTTGAAGTGCTCAGTGGTCATCGCTTTGATGTGCTGCTGAGGTGTCCAGTATGAAGTCATGAGCATTAATATGAAAGCCCCATTTAATCATAGTGCAAAGTACTCCATCAAAAACATTTTGCAGCAATCACTTTTAAATCCCCATTGTTCAAATAGGAAACCCTGTTCACTTCTGTTATGGTTTCATTGTATAACCATAACTAACATGAGATATGTAAACATAGGAGGAAACCAAAATACACAGAAGAAAATGTAATGTTATCCATAACTAATCCCAAATACAGTACATCATCTCACACAACAGAGATGTTTTTTGATGTAGGCAATGGACAAATTAATTCCTGGAAATGCAGTACAGCTGTATTTACAATGACCTTATCAAGACAAAAATCAAACATTGTGTTTGTATGAAATTATCAATAAGGCCGGGTTCACACTGGTACGACACGACAGTCGTACTACTTTGGATCCGACTTTGCCCTGCGACTTGAAGTCAGACATGCGTCCGACTTCAATAAACAGGGATCCGACTTCGATTCCCGACAATACCAGGCACTGGTATGAATCTTTAGGGGGAACTCCACGCCAAATAAAAAAAAAAACGGCATGGGTTCCCCCTCTAAGAGCATGCCAGACCTTTCTGTCTGGTCTGGATTTTAAGGGAAACCCCCTACCCCTAAAAAACAGTGTGGGGTCCCCCCAAAGTCCATACCAGACCCTTATCCGAGCACGCAGCCCGGTCGGTCAGGAAAGGGGGTGGGGACGAGCGAGCGCCCCCCCCTCCTGAACCGTACCAGGCCGCATGCCCTCAACATGGGGGAGTGGGGGCTTTGGGGCAGAGGGGCCCTGCGCCCCCCACCCCAAAGCACCTTGTCCCCATGTTAATGAGGACAAGGGCCTCTTCCCGACAACCCTGGATGTTGGTTGTCGGGGTCTGCACGGAGGGGGGGCGTATCGGAAGCTGGGAGCCCCCTTTAATAAGAGGGCCCCCGGGAACCCGGTCCCCCACCCTATGTGAATGAGTATTGGGTACATTGTACCCCTACCCATTCACCTGGGGAAAAAAAAGTGTCAAAAATAAAACACACTACACAGGTTTTTAAAATAATTTATTAGGCAGCTCCGGGGGTCTCTTCCGACTTCTTCCACCCTCTCCGGCTCTTCTCCACTCTCTCTCCGGTTCTTCTCCCTCTGTCTTCTGCCAGGTCTCCTCCGCTATCTTCTGCTTTTTTGCCCGCTCTTTTGCTCGCTCTTGCCCGGTCTTCTCCGTTGTCATCTTCCCTCTTCTCTTCTTTCGATGTTGACGCACCGCTCTCTCCCGCTCTAATGCCCGATGCGCCACTACTTATTTTGGCATGGGGCAGGGTCACCGTGTGACATCATTCGGAGGCCCGGCCCCTTATGACGTCACTACCCATCATGCCCCGGGTGGTGACGTGGAGTTCCCCCTCAAGATCAGAGCACAAGTCGCATGCCATAGTCGGATCAGGCAAAACGGCGATCCGACTTTGATCCGATTTCAGTGATATTCAATGGGCTGAAGTAGGATCATAGTCGGACCAAAGTAGTACAGGGAGCATTTTCAAAGTCGGACTGACTTGTGTCGGACCAGTTAAGACGGCTCCCATAGGGAAATATTGATTTTCACACGTCATGCGACATGAGCTCCCAATGTCGGAGCGTTTGTCGTACCAGTGTGAGCCTGAAACACAAAGTAGTTAAACAAACTAACCAAAGCAGTGTAGGGTTAAAGTGATATTAAGGTCTCTTTTAAAAAATAAAAGCAAATATGTTATACTTTCCTGCTCTGTGCAGTGGTTTTGCACAGAGCAGCCCGTTCCTCCTCTTCTCGGGTCCCTCACCGGCACTCCTGTCCCCTCCCTCCTGCCCCACAGCAAGTAGCTTGCAATAGGGGAACCTTAGCTGTGGCTCTGCATGTCCATTCACACACAGAGCCGTTGCTTAGCCCCGCCCCCTCTCTCCTTTATTTAGCTCAATGGCTATGATTGACAGCAGGGGGAGCCGTCTCAGCCAATGAGGAGGCAGTGTCCCTGGAGAACCACTTTACAGCAAGACAATTTAAAGAAACCCTGTGGCCAGAAGTGTTTAATGTGCCATTTGCCACTTCAATACTTGCCACTTTCAACACCTTCCTGCCCAGGCCAATTTTCAGCTTTCAGTGCTGTCACATTTTGAATGACAATTGCACGGACATGCAACACTTTACCCATATGAATTTCTTATAATTTTTTTATCACACAAATAGACCTTTCTTTTGGTGGTATTTAATCACCACTGGGTTTTTTATTTTTTGCTGAATAAATGAAACAAGACCGAATTTTTTTTTAAAAAACATGTTTTTATTCATTTCTGTTATGACATTTTTCAAATAAGTAACCTTTTTTTATATATTTTGACTAAAATATATTCTGCTACTTATTGTGGTGAAAATAACCCAAATCTATAATTCAGTCCAAGGTAATTTAGTAAGAGGCACGGCGAGTTTTTTAAAATTGTAATTTTTCATCACAATTTTTGTATGATTTATTTTAACACACTGTGACCAGAGCAATACAGTGTTACCACAGTAACATTGTACTACTCTGAGGAAGTGAGCAGGATTTTTTTTCACACATTCTGATTGTTTATACCAATAAATTTCAATGGTATAAGCCAGTGTTTCTCAACTCCAGTCCTCAAGGCGCCCCAACAGGTCATGTTTTCAGGATTTCCCTCAGATGAAACGTCTGTAGTAATTACTAAGGCAGTGAAACTGATCAAATCACCCGTTCAAAATAATGGAAAGCCTGAAAACATGACCTGTTGGGGCGCCTTGAGGACTGGAGTTGAGAAACACTGGTATAAGCAACCATTTTTACTGAATGAAACTGATTAATTCAATGTGTTTTGTTCTGATCAGCTGTGATTGGCCCTGTCTGTGCCATGTGATCACTGCGACCAATCATAGCTACCAACACAATTGTACACAATGGATGGCATGAAAAGAAGCCATCCATTGTTTACAATTCTCATACGATCTGCTGTGATTGGTCACAGCGATCACACAGTACCACCAGCGGGCCAGTACAGTAATCAGTCATTGGCTGTGTCATATGCCGTCCACTTGGATCAGCCATTATTTTGCTATAGGCCAGCTGGAAACTGCTTAAGCAGCCAACACATTCCATTGCCTTGGACAGTGCTCCTGATTAGGGTCAAAAACAACCCCAAGAGGAAGCTGTCACTCCCATGCACTCCCGCTCAATCAACTGCAGCCAGAGCATTCCCCACCAAGCAGCTCCATGCGCACAAAGGGATGGAGATGCTCGTGACATAATTGACCCAATATAGTCACATGGCCATATACGACACAGACGTATATCAAACAGGTCATACTTACCTGCTCTGTACAAGGGTTTTGCACAGAGCAGCCCCGATCCTCCTCTTCTGGAGTGCCCCGGCGGCGCTCCTGGCTCCTCTTCTTCATTGGGTGCCCCCATGGAGAGCCGCTTTCCTTGGGGGCATTCGTGCGGGCGCGCTCCCGAGTCCTGCTGCTGCGTCCATTGACACAGACAGCAGGACTCGGCCCTGTCCCTGGCTCCTGTGTCACTGGATTTGATTGACAGCAGTGGGAGCAAATGGCTCCTGCTGCTATCAATCTATCCATTGAGGACCCGAGACAGAAGCTGGAGCTACTGGGCTCGTGCTCGTCGCTGGAACAATTGGTTCAGGTAAGAAAAAGGTGGGCTCTTGGGGGCAGCTACAGCACAGAAGGTTTTTCCCTTGAATGCATAAAATGCATTAAGGTAAAAAAACATGAGACTTTACAACTTCTTTAACCTTCACAAGGACATTAACCCCTGGTTCATACTGGTGCGGCAACCGCAGATCAGTGCGGTTTGCACCTCTGATTTCACTGCGGCTTGCAACTTCATTTAACAGAAGTCTATGCAAGTTACAATGAAATCAGGAAAAAGTAGTGCAGGAACCTTTTTCAAAGTCTCTGCAACATGAGTCGCAGTAATTTCAACGGTTCCATTACCAGCAATGGGGTGCAGGTTGTCATGCGGTTTGGAACTCTCAAATCACATGACAAACCGCACTAGTATGAATGAGGGCTAAAACATGGCGATAAGCATCAAATGTTCATGAGATTGAATATATTTAGAGATGATTTTTTATGGGATTTACCATGATAGAAAAACTCTACTAGCTATCTTTGGGAAAGATAAGCAAGAAGTGCAACTGCCATCACTATTGCCTGAAGTAAAACAGATCTGCATCCCTAGGAAAACAGGGATTTCCTTCCATACAAGAAATTGGAAACAAAGTTCACCAACAATCATCGTTGCAGTGTAGCATGATATGTGTCTTCAAACTGGCTCCTGTAAGAATAACATATGCAATGCCTTATGTGGCCTTTCAAAAGCTTTATCTAGTGTCCTCAAATCAAGGAAAAGTTCACTTCACTGTCAGCTGTGATTGTATAAACAATGACTTAATCGCAGTGCATCCAGTGGAAATGAAACCAAGCCAACAGAGACTTGCAACCTTTGAAATCTCACTCTACTGAATTGTGTTAGGACAAGTTTACAAAAAGCAGTCATTCAGTTGGCTATCAGCTAGCAATGTCTTTATTGCCAAAATACATTAAAAAAAAAAGAAAAACATCCAAAAGAATACACACACAGTTTTCCTTCAGTAAAGGCATTTTAACCACTTCAGGGCCAATTCTGCACCTCTCACATATATGTGAAAATCAACATTTTTTATTCTAGAAAATTACTTGGAACCCCCATACATTATTTGTGTGTATATATATATATATATATATATATATATATATATATATATATATATATATATATATATATATATATATTTTTTTTTTTTTTTTTCCTAGCAGAGGCCCTAGAGAATAGAATGGTGGGTGTTGCAATTTTTATGTCACACAGTATTTGTGCCGTTTGGGAAAAAATCCACTTTAACCACTTGCCAACCATATAACTTAGATATAAGTGGCACAGCTGCACCGTATCACGTACTTAGTGTCCGCTTCCGCTGTCATTATACGCAGCGGAAGCTGATTGGCAGGTACCACGGACTTGATGTCCACCAGCACCCGCCGATCCTTCAGTACAGAGGGAGAATGGCGGTCTGCCTATGTAAACAAGAACGTACAGAAGGTATGGTTTCTGTGTTCCTACAAAACAGGGACACGGATCTATGCCTTCCCCTAGTACAAGAACCCCCCCAGTACATTAAAACACAGGCTAGGAACACCGTTAACCCGTTAATCGCCCCTGATGTTAACCCCTTCTCAGCCAGTGTCATTAGTACAGTGACAGTGCATATTTTTTTAGCACTGATTACTGAATTAGTGTCACTGGTCCCCAAAAAGTGTCAAAAGCCTCAGTTAGGTGTTCGATTTGTCTGCTTCAATATACTATATTTTTACTACTAAAAAAAAAACAAAAAAAAAAAAAAAACGCAAAACATAAAAACCACAGAGGTGATCAAATAACACCAAAAGAAAGCTCCATTTGTAGGAAAAAAGGACATACATTTTATTTGGGTACAACCTCCTACGACAAAGCAATTGTGAGTTAAAACAATGCAGTGCTATTTAGCAAAAAATGGCCTGGTCATGAAGGGGGGTAAATCTCCCAGAGGGCAAAGGTTACTGAATTGTATTGCACACAAAAACTAAATACTCAATTTTGTGTTAAAATATAACAGATGATATCAAATAGATGCCTAACATGCCATTTTTTGCATATTTGCACCCACTTCCGGGAGTCCTCTCTGCAGCAGTGTTAATTTAGTCGACTAAAACATTTTAGTCGACTAAAATACGACTAAAACAATTGGGATGACTAAAATACGACTATAACTAAAATGGCATTTTAGTCAAAAGACTATAATGGGACTTAAACTAAAATGCCATTTTAGTCCTAAGACTAAGACTAAAACTAAATTGAAATTTGACTTCAAAATGAACACTGGTCTATAGTGCATGTTCATACCTCAATAAGATAAATAATAAGATATTAGATTTTTCATTCCAGCAGTATATAATGAGTTTGGAAATTGTAGGGAAATGTAAACTAATGCATTACAATTTAATTACACTCATTAGATTTTAGTGAGTTTTAGTCTACTAAAATGTACTGGAGTTTTAGTCGACTAAATATGACTAAAACTAAAAAAATTGCAGAAGACTAAAATGGGACTAAAACTAAAATGCCATTTTAGTCCCAAGACTAAGACTAAAACTAAATCGAAATTTGCTGGCAAAATTAACACTGCTCTGCGTGCGTCACTTCCCGCCCCCGTCCAGTTGTGTTCTGGGAAACACACGTCTCCCAGGACACAGCGGGGACCAGTGAGGACGGCGCTGCGTGACTCGCGCATGCACCGTAGGGAACCGGGCAGTGAAGCCGGAATGCTTCACTTCATGATTCCTTCACCAAGGATGGCTGTGGGGGCAGAAGATAGACGAGCGATTGCTCGTCTTCTGCTGCAGAAGTCGCTGGACTCCTGGACAGGTAAGTGTCCTAATATTAAAAGTCAGTAGCTGCAGTATTTGTAGCTGCTGGCTTTTAATATTTTTTTAACGGTGGAGTTCCGCTTTAAAGAATTGCGTACACCCATGAAACAGCGCCAAACTACGGTACGTAAAAATCTCCATAGGGGACGTTTTAAACGCCTTTACCAGTTTACAGAGAGGTCTGGAGCTAAAATGATTGCTCTCAATCTGAACTTCACAGCAATACCTCACGTGTGGTGTGATTATCCTTTACACATGCATGCCGGACTTATGTATGAGTTTGCTTTTTCACAGGGAAACGGGTGGCGCTTTAAAAAAAATATACCGTATATACTCGAGTATAAGCCGAGTTTTTCAGCACATTTTTTTGCGCTGAAAATGCCCCCCTCGGCTTATACTCGAGTCTGTTTCTGACTTCAACTTTGCGCGCCTGATCCCGGCATCCCCTGGTCCCCAAACTTGGCACACATATAGCCCAACTCCTCCTCTACAAGTGTGCAAAGTTTGGTGTCCGGGGGACCTAGGAACGGGGAGCACCGATTTTTCAAAGCCGGGCACCCCTTTCCATAGACTCCAATGTTAAACGGTAATTTCTTCTGTGATTTTGGGGACCCGGTACTGGCCGGCCGTAGGTCCCCTGGACCCCAAACATGGCACACATGTAGCTCAACTATTTTACTACAAGTGTGCCAAGTTTGGTGTCTGGGAGACCTACGGCCGGGGAGCACCGATTTTTCAAAGCTGGGCACCCCCTCCATAGACTCCCATGTTAAACGTCAGTCTAGTCACAGTGAGGCATGGACACAGTGACAGTGAGGCATGGGCACAGTGAGGCATGCAGATGGACACAGTGAGGCAAAGTGAGGCACAGTGAGGCATGCAGATGGACACCCTAGGCTTATACTCGAGTCAATAAGTTTTCCCAGTTTTTTGTGGTAAAATTAGGTGCCTCGGCTTATATTCGGGTCGGCTTATACTCGAGTATATATGGTATATATAAATTATTTATTTCATAAAAAACTTGTCCCTTCAATTTTTTTTCTTATCAACTTTATTGAGTTAACTACTTCAGCCCCGGAAGAATTGGCTGCCCAATGACTGGGCCATTTTTTGCAATACGGCACTGCGTCGCTTTAATTGACAATTGTGCGGTCGTGCGACATTGCACCCAAAAAAAATTGACTTTTTTTGCACAAATAGAGCTTCCTTTTGGTGGTATTTGATCACCTCTGCGGTTTTTATTTTTTGCGCTATAAACAAAAAAAGAGCGACAATTTTGAAAAAAAAGCAAAGCAGCGCATTGCGGGCGGTATAGTTGCGCTGTCCCATTGATTTCAATGGGCAGGAGCGGTGGAGGAGCGGTAAACACACCGCTCCTTCACCGCTCCAAAGATGCGGCTAGGAGGACTTTTTTTACCATCCTGCTGGCGCAACGCTCCAATGTGAAAGCCCTCGGGCTTTCACACTGGAGACAATATAGCAGCTGTTTAAGGGCGGATTGCAGGCGCTATTTTTAACACTATAGCGCCTGCAATACGCCCTCAGTGTGAAAGGGGTCTTATGGCATTCATTTTATTTTATTTTTTATTAGTAATTGCAGCGATCTGCAATTTTTATTGTGACTGCGACATTAGGGCGGACACATCGGACACTTTTGACACTATTTTGGGACCAGTCATTTATACAGCGATCAGTGCTATAAAAATGCACTGATTACTGTGTAAATGACACTGGCAGGGAAGGGGTTAAACACTGGGGGGCGATGAAGGGGTTAAGTGTGTCCTAGGGAGTGATTATAACTGTGGGGGGGGGGTGGGCTACCAGTGACATGACAGCGATCACTGCTCCCGATCACAGGGAGCAGTAGATCCCTGCCATGTCACTAGGCAGAACAGGGAAATGCCTTGTTTACATAGGCATCTCCCCATTCTGCAGCTCCGTGAGACAATCGCGGGGACCCGGCGGATATAGAGTCCGCGGGACACGTGGGCTCACTCACCAAGCACGTGGCGGAGGCGCGCGCGCACGGCAGCAAATTCAAAGGGAAGTAAAGGTACACATCCTGTGTCATCACTTCCTCTTCCTGTTTGTGGAGCGAGAAGAGGACAGTTAGGACAGTTTATTGCTAACATTATTGCAGAGCCTACATCACAGTCCTTATCAGAGCCTTCCTTTATATCATATTCCCCATCAGAGCCTTCCTTTATATCATATTCCCCATCAGAGCCTTCCTTTATATCATAGTCCCCATCAGAGCCCCCTTTGCATTATAATCCTCATCAGAACCCCCATCAAAGTCCGCCTTATCAGAGCCCCCCATCATAGTACCCTCATCAGTGCCCCCCTCATCAGTTCCTCCCTCATTAGAGCCCCCCCCATCAGTGCCATCCCCCCCATCAGAGTCCTCCTCATGGAATCTCCCCTGCTTGGCTATTGTATTCTGACAGCCAGCACCCGCAGCTGTCAGAAAACCCAAGCAGTGCCTTCATCTGATTGGATGTAATCACTGTTTGACTGAAAATGTTCCATTTGGCTCCTAAAAAATAATAATTAATAAATAAAAAATATATAAAAATTAACTTTTGAATAGTTTTTGTGGTGCCAGCAATGCCACCCCTGGCTCACATTTTGGCTGATTCCCATTTACAATGCAGATAAATGTACTACATATAGAAAATGGGATTTTTGTACTCACCGTAAAATCCTTTTCTCTGGCGTCCATGGACTGACACAGCTCTAATACTGAAACACGTGGGTATATGTCCCTGCTCGCAGGAGAAGATCTAGGCAGAATGTTAGATGTTAGAAACATACATTCTAGAAAAAAAACCAGAGCTGAACAGCCCCGCTCAGGGGGGGGCGGTCCCTCCAGAATATAACCCTCCTACCTGCAGCTAGCAGCCTCAGTTCGTAACAAAGCAGTACAAACCTTAAAGAAGGGTGGGTGCTGTGTCAGTCCATGGACTTCAGAGAAAAGTATTTTACGGTAAGTACAAAAAATAGGATTTTTGTACTCACCGTAAAATCCATTTCTCTGACATCCATGGACCGACACGGGGGCTCTTAATCACTGAACGTGTGGTATATGTCCCTGCTTGCAGGAGAAGACCTAGACAGAATGTTAAATGTTAAAACATTCTAGAACAAACCAGAGCTGAATAGCCCCGCCCAGGGGGCGGTCCCTCCGGACATTACCCTCCCACCTGCAGCTAGCAGACCTCAGTTCGTAACAAAGCAGTACAAACTTAAAAGGAAGGGTGGGTGCCGTGTCGGTCCATGGATGCCAGAGAAATGGATTTTACGGTGAGTACAAAAATCCTATTTTCTCTTATCATCCACGGACCGACACGGCGGCTCTTAATCACTGAACGTGTGGGATGTTTCAAAGCAGTGTCAAGAGGGATGGGAGCAGTATAAATGGAAAAACCAAAAAACTTCACTCCAAACAAGGCAGAGCTCCTCAACGGAGGAGTTGTCACTTGAAACAGCGGCCTGCAACACCTTGCGGCCGAAGGAAGCATCCGGAGATGCAGCCACATCAACCCTATAAAACTTAGAAAAGGTATGAACAGACGACCAGGTCGCCGCCTTGCACACTTGTGCAACCAACACTTGATGTCGGAAAACCCAGGAAGCACCAATTGCCCTGGTGGAATGCGCCGTAACCGGAAAGGGAGACGCCCGCCCCATGAGAGCATAGGCTTGAAAAACGGTTTGTCCGATCCACCTAGAAAATTGTGGCAGACAAAGCCGCTTGGCCCTGTTTCTGACCAGAGACAGTCAAACAGAGAGTCAGACTTCCAAATAGAAGCAGTAGCAGACAGGCACACCCGCAAGGCTCATATCACATTCAAAGTGTGCCGCGTACACTCTCTGGGATGTGATGGGTGAGGACACAAGAACTGAAAGGTCGAGATCACCCTTGACAAAAGAGAAAGTCGTGGATGCAACACCGCCTTATCCTTATGGGTGACCAAATATGGCGACTTGCAGTACAAGGTCGCCAACTCAGACACTCGTCTAACAGAAGTGATTGCCACTAAAAGGGCCACCTTCTGAGACAAAGTCAAGAGGGGAATATCCCTGATATTCTCAAAAGGAGGTTCCAGGAGAACCTAGAGTACCAATTCCGATCCCACGGGGGAAGAGGAGACTTGACAGGAGGGAGCACATGGCGAACCCCCTGCACAAGGGTGCTAATCAAGGAATGACCCGCTAGTGGTTGCCGAAAGAAGACGGCCAAGGCCAAAATATGACCCTTAATGATACTCAAAGCGAGCCTTTGGGCCACTCCATGCTGCAGGAAACGCAGGATTCTAGGGACGGAATACGTCCGAGGACGTCAGTCCAGCTCTTCGCACATGGCGATGTAAGCTTTCCAGGTACGGAGATAGATCATTCTGGAGGAAGACTTCCGTGCCCTTAATATGGACGAAATGACCGAGTCCAAGAGACCTCGGTCTCTCAACACCTGGCCTTCAACAGCCATGCCGTTAAGGCCAGAGACTGTAAAGGCAGGTTGAAATATAGGACTTTGAGACAGAAAGTCCTCCCTTATTGGCAACCGCCAGGGAACGGCCGCGACGAGACGTACCAGATCGGCGTACCAGTGAAGCCGAGGCCAATCCGGAGCAATGAGGATCCCTGGAATTCCCTCGGTCGCCACCCTGCGCAGCAGGCGAGGGAGCAACTGCAGCGGAGGATAAACGTATATCAGGTGATAATGACCCCATGGGCCACTAACGCCTCTGAGGCATCCGCCCAAGGATCCCTGGATCTGGCCACAAACCTTGACACCTTGCGATTGAGTCGAGAGGCCATCGGGTCCACCTCCGGCATGCCCCACCGTCTGTGTGGCAAAGGAGTTGAAATACCTCCGGGTGCAAGGACCACTCTCCCTGGTCCAGCGTCTGGCGACTCAAATAGTCCGCCAGTTCTATGCCCGGAATGTAAACGGCCGACAGAGCCGGCACGCTTCTTTTAGCCCACTTCAGGGTACGGGGGACCTCGGAAGCCGCAGCTGAGCTCCGAGTCCCCCCTTGATGGTCGACATACGCCACCGCCCTGACTTTGTCCGACTGGATCCTAATGGAGCGATCCTGCAATCTCTCAGACCACGAGGAGAGGCACAGTCTGATGGCCCGTATTTCCAGAACATTGATTGGCAAACGGGCTTCGTCCGGAGTCCAAGCCCTTGGGCCAACAGGACTCCCCAGACTACACCCTAGCCCTTCAGGCTGGCGTCTGTAGTGAACACCTTCCATTGGACGGGGAGGAACGACTTCCCGGACCGAAGAGCCTGGGACCCAAACCACCATGTCAGGGACGCCCTGACCAGGTGACTCACCTGGATCGGAAAATCCAAAGACAATGGGGATTTGTCCCAAGTGAACAAGACCCTGGTGTGTGATTGGTCATACGGAACGGCCTCGAAAGAGGCCACCAGGAGTCTCAGGACTCCTATGCAAAAACGGATTGACGACCATTTTTTGGGATGTCAGCACCCGCACTGCAGACTGAAGTGTCAGTAGCTTCCCTGGAGGTAGGAATACCTTTGCCTCCAAGGAGTCCAGAATCAGACCGAGATACTCCAGACGTTGAGTCGGGACCAGGACTGACTCCTGAATGTTTAGGAGCCAACCGAAGCCCACGACAGCGATACCTCGCCGTCTCATCAAAACTAGAACCGGCGCAAGCACCTTGGAGAACACCCTCGGTGCCAAGGCTAGGCCGAAGGAAGAGCCACAAATTGATAGTGGACTTCACCGATCTCAAGCGTAGAAACTTCTGGTGACTTGCGCAGATCGGAACATGTAAGTAGGCGTCCTTGATGTCCAAGGTCGCCAGAAAATCCCCTTGACGGAGTGTATTTATCACCGTGCGAATGGATTCCATGTGGAACTTTTGCACCTCCACGAAGGCATTCAGGACCTGAGGTCCAAGGTAGGCCGAACCCCGTCCCTTTTTTGGGACGACAAACTAATTTGAGTAGAATCCCTGAAACCTCTCCTTTGACAGAACCGGCACAAACACTCCGGACCTGAGTAATCCTGAATAGGCCCCATAGGGCTGCCCGACGGGCAGGAATGAGAGGGAGATTTGAGGGAAGAATCTGTCTGGGACCAGGAACGGAAACCTAACCTGTAACCTGAGGTGATCGCCTCGCCCACCCACTGGTAGGAGATCCGGGAGGTCCACCGATCCGTGAACCTGCAAAGTCGTCCCCCCTACTCCAGAGTCGGGTGGGGGCAAGACTTCACGCGGAGATGGGCTTGGGGAGCCGGCTTGTTTGGCTTACGCACCCTGGGGCACTTGTGTCCACCAGCCGCACCGCTGTCAGTCTGGGAGGGCCTCCCCGTTGACTGGCGAAAAAAAAACTTTTTTGCTGGAAAGGAAGGACCCTGCTTACGGTGGCCTCCTTACCTTGCTAGCCTGAGGAAGAAGAGTGCTTTTACCTCCCGTGACATCCTTGATGATGTCATCCAGCGCAGCACCGAAAATCCTACCACCTTTAAATGGTAGATCCGTCAGAGGCTTTTTAGAAGCTAGGTCAGCAGACCAGCATTTCAACCAGATCAGACAACGCAATACCACCGCCAAGACAGAGGCCCTGAGATATAAGGGGCCGCGTCTAACGTGGCGTCGCAACATAAACCAGGCCCTGCACCATTTGGTGGGCCAGAGCAATAGTGTCTGGAGAAAGATTATGCTCTTGTACAGTTTGGTGCAAATTTTTTTGCCCAACCCGTAAGTGTCTGAGACACAAGGGTCGCCGCTACCACAGGCCGTAGGGCGGACTCCAACAAGGCAAACATGGCTCTGCTCACCACTTCTGACCTCCTGTCAGTGGGGTCCTTAAATGCAGGAGTCCCCTCCATCGGGAGAGTGGTGGCCTTGTTCAACCGGGCGACTGGAGGGTCGACCACTGGGGGAGAAGCCCACGTTTTAAGTAGGGCATCTTCAAAGGTGTATCTGATAGGCAAACGCCGCGGGACCATAAAAGTCTTCTGCCGGTTTTTCCCCAGACCTCATCAATGGGCTGGTCAAAGAAAGATACATATGGAAAAAAACTTTTTTAGAAGGCCCGGCTCTAAGGAACCAGAGGCGACTGTCCGCCTGAGGTTCTACATCCGCAGCATTCAGCTTGAGAATGTCCCTCACTGCATCAATGAGTTCACTAACAAGCGCTCTGTCATTTACTGACACAGAACTGGAGTCTTCCTCGCAAGGAATGTCCTGTTCAAAACCATCAAATATATTCAGAGCTAGGGTCCTGAGCGGTAGTGGCTAGGCCCATATCTGAATCAGCGCACACCCCCCTTTTTTTTGTGGAAATAAAGTGGGGAGAGGGGCTTTTTTTGCTCCCTTGCGCTCACACACTGCTTCCCTCCTGGTCAGAATGATTCCAAGACTGCCGACAACTGGTCCATAAGGACCGCAGGTGCAGGAGCACTGCCAGTTGTCTCTAACAAGTGTGAAGAAACAGGTGAACCAGACTCCATGTTGCCACCCTCTGAGACCTTATTCACCATTACAGTGAATAATGCAGCCCACCCACTGGCTGTGCTGGGGCTGAGGAGGGGATACCCGGAGTACTCACCACCCCTAGGAACCGCTCGGTACCGCTGTATGAGCTGCGCTGTAGCGCAAGCCTGAGGAGAGTGAAGAATCTGTGAGGAGATGTGGTAGTTCGCGCCGTTCAGCAGCGCCGCTAAAGGCCGAAAACGAAACTGAAAGCGCCGCGGCTACAAGAAAATGGCTGCCGGGCGCCTGTATAACTGTGCTTTGAGCCGCGGCAAAATGGCCGCCGATGGCTCACTTTTTCAATTTAAAACACTGCGCCAATGGCGCACGCAAAAAACAACACACATTCCCCCAGAACACTTTCCAAGTGACTAACAGCCATGGAGCAGCCCCCCCCCAGGGCAGAGTGACCCCCCAAGCATCCCCACACAGCACAGCAGCAGAACAGGGTGCAGAGAGCAGCATAACAGGGGGGAGACAGGGAGAACCCCCCCACACACAGAAACACAGCCAGCATGTACTCACCTTGCAGCAGGAGAGACTACTTACCCATCCCACAAGCACCTTGGAGAACACCCTCGGTGCCAATAGAGGGACTCACTGGCTTGTTTAAGACAGACCTATCACAGAGTCGTACTGCGTAGCTGTCGGCCCGGTCAACCGCGAAAGATACAGTAGGTACTGTTCAATCTTGAGAGGACCGCTGGAGCATGAAAGCAACCCGGGCCACCCCTGGAGCCATG
The DNA here is from genome assembly GCA_029206835.1 of Rana muscosa. Classification (NCBI taxonomy): domain Eukaryota; kingdom Metazoa; phylum Chordata; class Amphibia; order Anura; family Ranidae; genus Rana; species Rana muscosa. The sequence goes on from CM055123.1 coordinate 202,599,851, forward strand.
GGGTATGTCGTGAACTGAGTCTCACGCACACAAGGCGAGGATCAGCACGCTCGATGGTCAGACAGGGAAGACTACGAGGATACCAGTGTACCCAACCTGTTGCCCAGCCAACAGTTGATTGAAGGTCTCAAAAATAAAATAATAAAATTCCCAAAGGAATACAATTTAAAAGTAAAATCTTCCAGGAGACTGGCTCCTGAGAGAGCCACGTCTTCTTCTTCTGCTAGGCAGAAAAAAGCTGAGGTCTGCTAGCTGCAGGTGGGAGGGTAATGTCCGGAGGGACCGCCCCCCTGGGCGGGGCTATTCAGCTCTAGTTTGTTCTAGAATGTTTTAACATTTAACATTCTGCCTAGGTCTTCTCCTGCAAGCAGGGACATATACCACACGTTCAGTGATTAAGAGCCGCCGTGTCGGTCCATGGATGTCAGAGAAATCCCATTTTCTCTTATCGTCCATGGACTGACACAGCTCTAATACTGAAACATGTGGGACGTCCCAAAGCAGTATCAGAAAAGGGTGGGAGCAGTAGTAAAGGAAAAACCAAACTCCAAACAAGCAGAACTCAACAAAGGAGTTGTAACTTTAAACAGCGACCTGCAACCCTTGCGGCCGAAGGAAGCATCCGAAGATGCAGCCACATCAACCTTTTAGACTTTAGAAAAGGTATGAACGGACGACCAGGTTGCCGCCTTGCACATATGTGCAACCGACGCTTGATGTCGGAAAGCCCAGGAAGCACCAATTGCCCTGGTGGAATGCGCCGTAACCGGAAAGGGAGGCGCCCGCCCCTTAAGGGCATATGCCTGTATAACGGTCTGTCTGATCCACCTAGAAAAGGTGGCAGACGACACCGCTTGGCCCTGTTTTGGACCAGAGACAGACACAAACAGTGAGTCAGACTTCCGAATGGAAATCGTAGCAGACAGGTACACCCGTAAGGCTCGTACCACATCCAATGTATGAAGCGCAAACTCTCAGGGATGCGATGGGCGGAAGAACAATGTCCTCATTAAGGTGAAAGGCCGAGACCACCTTTGAAAGGAAAGACGGTCGTGGGCACAACACCGCCTTATCCTTATGAAGGACCAAGTAAGGCGACTTGCGGGACAAGGCCGCCAACTCAGACACCCGTCGAACAGAAGTAATGGCAATTAAGAAAGCCACCTTCTGGGACAAGGTCAAGAGAGGAATCTCCCGGATATTTTCAAAGAGATGTCCTTGGAGAACCGAGAGCACCAAATTCAGATCCCAAGGAGGGGGAGGAGGCTTGACAGGGGGGGATCACGTGGCGAACCCCCTGCACAAAGGTGCTAATCAAGGAATAGCCCGCTTGCGCTCGTTGAAAAAGATAGCCCGGGCCGAAATCCGACCCTCGACGGTACGCAAGGCCAGCTTTTGGGTCACACCACGCTATAAGAACAGCAAAATCTTGAGAACGGAATACGTCCATGGACGCCATCAAGCTCCTCGCACATAGCGATGGAAGCCTTCCAGGTACGGTGATAGATATTTCCGAAGGAAGATTTCCGTGCCCACAACATAGATGAGATGACTGAATCCGAGAGACCTCGGTCCCTCAGCACCTGGCTTAAACAGCCATGCCAAAGCCAAGGACTGTAAAGCAGGATGAGGTATGGGACCATGAGACAGAAGGTCCACCCAAATAGGCAGTCACCAAGGAACGTCTGCGACTAGCCAAACTAGATCGGCGTACCAATGTCGCCGTCCCGGAGCAATGAGGATCCCCGGAATGGCCTTGACCACTACTCTGCGAAGCAGGCGAGGCAACAACAGTAGCGGAGGGTAAGCATACATCAGGCGATACTGCCCCCACAGGCCACCAACGCGTCTGACGCGTCTGCTCAGGGATCCCTGGACCTGGCCACGAATCTCTACATCTTGCGAGTGAGTCGAGAGGCCAAAAGGTCCACATCCGATGCCCCATCTCCGGTAAAGGAGGTGAAAACACCTCCGGACGTAAGGACCCTTCCCCTGGAATGCACACGGCCGACAGGACCGTCCTGAAGCGGGATGGGTATGATAAACCCAAGGAGATCCCGCAATGTATCGGAGAAGGGAGGCCCCGGCTTACGGGGTGCCTCAATTGTTGGCCAAGAAAGGCAACCTGACAGAGCTTCCCTAGAAACTTGGTCAGAGGACCAGTAACTCAGCCTCTACAGGTGGCGCAGACCCACCTCAGACACAGAGACCCTAGAGGCTAAAGCAGTTGCAGTGCACCTGCTGGTAGACTGATAGATGAAGCAGAGGCTTTTGCCCAGTCATTGAGTTTCAGGAACGCCAGAGACGCAGCCACTACCGGGCGTAACGCTAACCTCAGCATGGCGAACACAGTCCAAGCCAGCGCCTCTGCTCCATTGATAAGTGCTGATTGTACAAACACATAGTTTATACTGTGTATTGCGTCAAAACGCGCAATTAGAGCGTGGGAGGAAACCCCCTCAGCCCCAAAGAGCATAGTACAACCACATACGGCATATGTAGTTTAGTATGTGTGGATAAACATATTAAACACGTTTATACTGTGCCAGCGACGAAGGCGTGCACATCATTGGGGCGTAGGCAGAAACCAGCCACGCAGACTGCGTACACAACCGTATAGGCATGTTAGCATGCGAATAAACAAATTGCACATGTTTATGCCGTGCATAGCGCTGAAAATGCGCACACCATTGGAGCGCGGGGGAAAAACCGGAGCACCCGGATGAAACCCACGCATACTGCATACGCATACCGTGTAGGTACTATAGTATGTGTGATAAACATTTTGAACATATCTATATGTGCATAGCGCCAAAGGCGCGCACACCGTTGGCGCGTGGGAGGAAACCGGAGTACCTGGAGGAACCCCACGCAGACCCAGAGAATACAATACAAACATCTACTGTGAATGTATTTAGTGTTGTGTATAAACATAATGTGTATGTTTATACTGTGTATGGCACCGAAGGCGCGGATGTCATGTAGCGTGGGCGGAAACCGGAGGACCCCGAGGAAACCCACGCAGACTGCACACACATACCGTGTAAGTATGTTAGCCTGCGGATAATCAAATCGCACAAGATTCAGACTGAATACACATACCGCGTAGGTATTATAGTATGCGTGATGAACATATGGAACATGTTTAAACTGTGCAGCGAGCCAAAGGCGCACATACTGTCAGAGCGAGGGAGGAAACCGGAACACCCGGAAGAAACCCACGCAGACAGCACACAGATACCGTGTCGGAATGATAGCATGTGAATAAACATATTGCACATGGTTTTGCTGTGCATTACCCTTGGAGCGTGGGAGGAAACCGGAGTACCCGGAGGAAACCCACGCAGACAGCATACACATACTGTAAGTATTCATAGCATGTGCAATAAACATATTTATACTGTGCAGAGAGCCGAAGCGCACATACTGTGAGAGGACACTGGAGTACCCGGAGGACACCCACGCCGACCCAGAGAGTATAATACATACATATACTGTGAATGTATTTAGAGTCGTGAATAAACATATTGTGTATGTTTATATCGTGTATAGCACTGAAGACACAGCATTGGAACGTGGGAGGAAACCCACGCAGACACAGAGATCAATAACCCATACATACACTGTGAATGTATCCAGTGTAGAGGTAAAAGATACGTTTTAATTATGGCGCCAAGGCGCATAATCCTCTCTGTTATCATTCCAACCTGCTTAAATGTGCTGCCGAAGCAGTATGCAGGTAAAAGGTAACCTCTGACACTGCAGACCGTAGTCCTGTCAGAGCTCAGAGTGTTCCCCAGGAAATGGCGGGAAACCACAGGTGCAGAGACCCTGTTGTTTCCTCAGAGTTATCACACATAAGGCTCACAGGGACTATAGAAATAAATGAATAAAGTGCCCCCCCCCCATGCTGCACCGACCAGGGGGGGGGGGAGGCACTGTGTACCACTGTATCATCCATGCTGCTCTCGACGCAGCGTGTGAGGAAAACAGTGAGGAAGCTGTGTAATAGAAAAGCTTGTGAGGTACCACAGCCACAGCATCCAGCTTGAGTGTCCCTCACAGCATCAATGAGTTCACTTACAAGCGCCCTGTCATTTACTGACTCAGAACTGGAGTCTTCCTCGCAAGGAATGTCCTGTTCAAAAACATTAAAATATTCAGAGCTAGGGTCCTGAGCAGCAGCAGCTAGGCCCATATCTGAATCAGAGCACTCCCCATGTGGGGAGAGGGCGCTCTATAGCTTGCTCGCACGCCGCTTCCATCCTGACAAAAAATTTTTTTTCCCAGGACTGTCGACAACGGGTCCATAGGGACCGCAGGTGCTGGAGCACTGCCAGTTGCCTCTGACAAGAGTGGGGAAGCAGGTGAGCCAGACTCCATATTTGCCACCCTCTGAGACCTTATACACTATAAAGTGAATAATACAGTCCACCCACTGGCTATGCTGAGGCTGAGGAGGGGATACCCAGAGGACCCACCTGCTGTATGTCACCGCGCAGCCCCAGCACACAGACATGAGCACCCCCCGCCAGGCCAGAGTGACCCCCAAGTACCCCCACACAGCACAGCGCCAGTACAGGGTGCAGAGAGCAGCATAACAGGGGGGAGACAGGAAGAAATCCCCCAGACAGAGAAACACAGCCAGCATGTACTCACCTGAAGCAGGAGAGACTACTTACCCGTCTCATAGGGACCCACTGGCTTGTTTCAGACAGACCTATCACAGAGTAGTACTGAGTAGCTGTCGGCCCAGTCCACCGCGAAAGATACAGCAGGTACTGTTCAATCTTGTGGGGACCGTGGGAGCATAAAAAAGCCACCCAGCCACCCCTGGAGTCATGGGGCATGTCGTGAACTGAGTCTCACGCACACAAGGCGAGGATCAGCACGCTCGATAGTCGGACAGGGAAGACTACGAGGATACCAGTGTACCCAACCTGTTGCCCAGCCGACAGTTGATTGAAGGTCTCAAAAATAAAATAAAATTCCCAGAGAAATAAAAATAAAATCTTCCAGGAGACTGGCTCCTGAGAGAGCCACGTCTTCTCCTTCTGCTAGGCACAAAAAAAACTGAGGCTGCTAGCTGCAGGTAGGAGGGTTATGTCTGGAGGGACCGCCCCCCTGGGCGGGGCTGTTCAGCTCTGTTTTTTTCTAGAATGTATGTTTCTAACATCTAACATTCTGCCTAGATCTTCTCCTGCGAGCAGGGACATATACCCACGTGTTTCAGTATTAGAGCTGTGTCAGTCCATGGACGATAAGAGAAATATGATTTTACCACCCATGTACACTGCACCACAACTCAACATTGCACTGCACATTAAGCAGTTATGTAATGCTCACATGAATACTCCATGGAAACGACCTTGTTGTATACATACAATTCCACAAGCACACCAGCAGACTTGAAAGGGTTTCAAATATATGAATGCAGCACTTTAAAGCAGATACAAAATCACAAATTTCTACTACTAAAGTCCCTATTTTCAAATGCTGGTGCCATGTCTGATGAGGACTGCTACCCTTCCTGCGATGGCCCAACCTGCCCTGCACTTCCACGTCACCAAATTTATGTTTATGAGAAGTTGGGTTTCAGGAAATCAACTCAATCTCAAAAGGCTCAGGAGCACAAGTCTCTCGGGGGCATTTACTGGCTGCCTGGTTACAGGTTTAGCAAGGAAGCAAAGCGTAAACATGTACACAACTGGATGGAGATCAGTATATATTTTTTTATAAATCCACTATAAGATTCTGTTCATAGCTCAACACTCAAAATAGAACATGAGTTTCTTTTGGGACAGAGTTACGCATTTTGCCTCCAGTAGACTTCAATGGGAGTGTATGAAAAACACACAAACACATTGTTCATGCAATTTGTTGCCTAGTTAACTGGCCTTAAAATGTTAACTTGGTTAAAAATAAAAGCAAAAATAACAAGCCTAAAACGTACACAAAATGCCTGTACAGACACAGAAAAATACTCCAGAAAAAAGACGCCCAGCTTATGCGTTAATGGGGTCAAAAGTCTTAAAGGCTAAGTTCACTTTTAGTAACATGTTGCATCCGTTTTCAAGGTGTAACATGTAACATGGAACGAAAGCAGCAATCCCCCATTGTGACAGTGGGCAGGGTATCCTCTCCCAACACCTGCTATCACAATTTAAACACAGCGTGGCTGTGCGGGGCTCCGCCCACACAGCCGTGTCATTCATTCACGGAGTTCTGTAAATGAACTAAAAAAAAAAAATGATTCTTTGTATTCTGACAGGTGGACCCCCCTAGAATACACAATAAACACTGCAGTTATTGGCTGCAAGCTCTGATTGAATAATCAATTTCCAGCATGGCTGTTCGACAGAAGCCAGTTGTTAGACCAGCTTCTGTTGAAAAAAACAGCAGTACGCATGTACCAAAATTTAGGGTACATGTATACCCAGATTTAGAACCCTTGATTGCAGCTTGTGCTTGAACTAGAGATATTCTCTCTCATACAGTCACTGGGTGAAAAAAAGATTCATTGCCAGAATGGAATCAAGGTGAAATCTTTGTGAAAAGGTGAATCTCCCTAACAGGGACACAGACAGCAATAAAAACCTGACAGGTGTTTTAATTCCTCTCCATTCAAAACTTAAAAAAGGTTTTGCCTTCGGTTATAATTTTAGTATGCCCTTGTGAAGGAGGCCTGACTCACAGACCTGGAAAACATATGCACAAAAGACATTATAGATTCAAGTAAACACACAAATGCCTCTTGTATTTAGAAAATATTTGCTTAGCCCGGAGTTCAGCCTTCTAACTCTGGAAAAAAAACGCTCTGACTTTTCTGCAAACTTTCCCAAAACTTTTTGCAACATCACGTGGTTGTTCTGCTCTTTACCGCCACCCTTTGGTCAACTTCTGCTATTGTTGGTTGATTTTAACATTAGTTGTTTTGTCCATCGGACAAAAGTCCGATGGTTTTCTGTACACACGGGCGGACTTTGCTCCATCGGACTTTTGTTGGGCAAAAGTTTGTCCGTTTGCAGACCCAACTTTTGTCCGATGAAAACAAGAAAAAAGCAAAAAAAGTTTGTCCGATGGAGCGTACACACGGTCGGATTGTTGGTCCAACTTGCTCAAAATGAAGTTTGTTGGCCAAAAGTCCGACCGTGTGTACGGGGCTATATACAAATTTACTGTGTACATGGACACAGACAAACAAACAGCTATTCCATTCTATTTGCAATGTACTGTACTTAGATTACCTAGAGGAGAATGTTTTTTTCTCAACAAAAGTGGAGTTACTCTTTAAAAACAAATCTCATGTCTAAATTAGATTTAGGTAAACTACAAAACATAACATGTTTAGCTTTCTGTTAAATGTTTTACAACATTTCTAAACATGTTACACTATCTCATAATATTTTCAATCCAGGTTTACATATTTGATGAGTAATGCAGTTAAGAATCTAAATATCTGTCTCCAAATTAAATGAGTATGACCAATACCAACCAACCTAAGTTACACTTCACAACACTTTTCACAGACCTGCACTGCAACCCACATACTGTGCAAATGAATGGGCTACCCTGATGAAATGCATGTTAATGCAAAATACCGCAACTTTACGTTGCAACGGTGGCCTAGAGGCTAAGAAAAAGTCCAAACCATTAATCTATCAATGTTATAACTTCGACATCGACCTCATTCATAACATTATACTGCATCTGTACTTAAAATAAAACTATAATATCAGTAGTTGGAAAACTAGTCCCTATTACACTGCCCTAAAACTGGGCGTTCCTGAGGGATTCATAGTGTAAATGAAGGCTAAGAGGATGTGTCGATGAACCTTTGTTTGCTTCAAATTGGTTTTGCATTCTCATACAGATCTATAGGAATGCAATACTCACTGTACAGGACACCAGGGATGGGTAAATATGTGTCATCATTGTTTGGATTGTGGTCCCTTTAAGGGGGGCAACAAGCAATGCCACTTTGATTGCTCAGAATTAACCCACCTGCAAGAGAGCTCTGAAAGGGGCAGGGAGTAGTCAGAAAGGGTTGAGGAGGAGTGTGAAGCTAGACACAGTGGGGTGGATTTACTAAAACTGGAGCACTCAGAATCTGGTGCAGCTGTGCATAGTGCACTGTTCACTCTCCAGTTTTAGTAAATCTCCCTCCCCAGTGTGCTGTGAGCAGCTAGTTTGCTGAAACATTGATGAACTGCTGGTACCTTTTCTAAGCCTGGGGAGGAGGTAGGAACTTTAAAACTCTGTTGTGGGACAAGTCTATTCTGCTATTGAGTCGAGGCTTTGCTTTACTAGAGTTTATGGACTGCTTGTTTGTTTATGCTGAAAATCAGCTGCTTTGGTTGCCTTCTGGAGAAAATAGACTATTTTAAAAATATATCACTGATTAGTAATCAGGACCCCCAAACAACAAACCACTTAAAGTGGTTGTAAACCATCACATATAGTGAACAGCCTCAGATGATACACAGATGAAAACAAATCCCTTCTACGTAGGTTTTACTTGTTTATCTGCAGCCCTATCTTCCTTAAACCCCTTCAAAAAGACAGAAAAGTGTTAAAATCCTTCTCCATCTGTTAGTATCACAAAGGAGGCCAAGCATGTCTCCAGACCTGAACCTTATGAGCATCTGTGGGACATCCTCAAACGGAAGGTGGAGGAGTGCAAGGTCTCTAACATCCACCAGCTCTGTGATGTCGTCATGGAGGAGGGGAAGAGAACTCCAGTGCCAACCTGTGAAGCTCTGATGAATTCCATGCCCAAGAGGTTTAAGGCAGTGCTGGAAAATAATGGTGGCCACACAATTTACTTTTTGGGACCAATTTGGACATTTTCACTTGATGTACTTACTTACTTTGGTTGTCAGCGGTTTAGACATTAATAGCTGTGTTGAGTTATTTTGAGGGGACAGCAAATTTACACTGTTATACAAGCTGTACACTCACTACTTTACATTGTAGCAAAGTGTCATTTCTTCAGTGTTGTCACATGAAAAGATATAAAATATTTACAAAAATGTGAGGGGTGTACTCATTTTTTTTTAGATACTGTATGTGTTTCGCTCAGATTTCATGAGTTCATAAATCAGTTTTTTATCATCCATCCTTTGCCGTGTAATCTCTGCTGACCATTTTTCAATTAATTCTGCCACGCTCCAGGTCAAGTCCTCCTCTCTACCAACAACGTTCGCTTGCAGCAGCTGAAAGCCTTACCTGAGTCCTACTTCTTATTAGCGTTGTTGGAGCCAACATCTCTCTTCTTGTTCAGGTGACATGTATATCAGAGGCTTTCCCATGAATGAGGGAACACAAGTGTACTCGGTCATGAGAGCGCTCTGACTGTGTAAACATCTCCTCCCATCCTTGCTTGGTTAGCATAGAAATGGGACATACATGTGGCATACATCTCTTCCAGGTGCCACACAAGAGCATGGAAGGTAAATGTCCACCAGCCGATCAGTGTTGGCAAATGTGGGAGTACTGTAGTCACGTGACCACAAGGAAACACTACTAAAGGTAGAAAAGCAGCATTTTTTTATATTTGAGCAATAGCAGCAAGCAAAGATAGTCTATTAGATGGCAGTGCAACATTTGAGGCACAAAGGCTTTCCAAGTCAAAGTTAAAGAGGAAGTAAACCCTCCGTTCAAAAACGAAAAAAATAAAGATCCTGCAAGACAAAGGCATAATCAGCTAGTATGCAAAGCATACTAGCTGATTATGTTTTACTTACCTCCGATCAAAGCCCCCGCAGCGGTCCACGTCTCCCCCTCCGGCTGCCGACATGTTGTCCCGGAGTGACTTCCTGTTTAATTGCCGATTCGGCGCTGTGATTGGCCGGAGCGGGGATGACTTCACACGCACGTGCGCTCGGGCCGGCAAGATCCCATTCAGAAAACCGGCAATGATGCCGGCCCGCTAGTGCGCATGCGTGTGACATCATCGGTGCTGCGTTTTTCAGCAAATATCTCCTTAACCGTGTTGGTTAAGGAGATATTTCTTGCACCTACAGGTAAGCCTTAATCTAGGCTTACCTGTAGGTGCAAGTTGTCTAAGTGGGTTTACAACCACTTTAAAGCAGGTCAGATACAGATCAGGAGGAGCTCTACTGCAGGTCAAATACACCTGTCAATGAATGAACTCAGAACTGTCTCAAACTGATGTCACTGACACAAGCCCAAAGCCCATCAACACCGGCCCCAACTCACTTCCACATAATAAAAGGAAACCTGTTGTGAGAAAAATTCAGAGGCTGCCCTTGCTGACCTTCAGACTGAGGGTGTTAGGAAGCTCTACAGAGGAACAGAGGCTGTGAGCACTCACTTCACAATAACTGGTGGTTTCATTTTTTTCACCACAGGTTCACATCAAGGGCTCATTCACAATTGGGCAGCCCTTGATGCCTCTCTGAAAAGTAATTTGTGGTAGATTGCTTTTCAGAGGAAGTTGACAGGCAGCTGAAAAGGAGAAATGTTTCCTCCTTACAGCCTATTTTAAACCTGAAATGCCAGCACCACCATACCGCAACCGCGTGCATTACATACGATTGAATGGGTCATGCTTTGCTGTGGTCCTGTCTGCCAAATGTGATAGGGTATCATTTTTACCATGGCATGTCTACAGCCCTGAGTGGCTGCATGTTCCCCATTAGGTGGGCAGTAGGGAGGGTGGTAAAACTAGTTTTTACTGCCCTCCGGCTGCCAGTGAGAACAAGTCCTAAAAAACATGACCTGTTAAGGGTATTTGGGTACCATAGGTGGTAGACACTGTTGTAAACTATACCAACCATATATCAGCTGCCAACAACATACTAAAGCCTCGTACACATGGCCGAGATTCTCGTCGAAAAAAACATGTCGTTTTTTTTGACGAGATTCTTGGACAAGAAACTTGTCCCGGCCGAGTGTACACACGCTCGATTCAAAGAACCCGCGGTTCTTTGAATGGAGCGTACGCGGTGACGTCATCGACTACGACGAGCATGCGCTCGTCACATTCGATGCCGTCGCCGCCATCTTGGTATACCCTACCTATGCCTAGGAAGCTACCGCGCATGCGTCGAATTCATTTCGAACATGCGCGGGCTTCCCGGAGGACAGGTAAGTGTACACAGACTCACTTTTCTCGTCGAGAAACAGGCTGACGAGAATCTCGACGAGAAAATAGAGAGCAGGTTCTCTATTTTCTCGTCGAGATTACTTGTCGGTTTTCTTGACGAGAAACCATACACACGAACGAATTTCTCGGCAAGACATCTCTGCCAGCAAGTTTCTTGCTGGTTCTTGCCGAGAAACTCGGTCGTGTGTACGAGGCCTTACACTACATTCTCTGTGATTTTACTACTCTTTTTAGTAACACACAAGCATCTCCAGAATAAACAAATACTGTCTAAATACAAGAGGCATGTGTATTCTTACTTCAATCTTGGTGCATTGTGTGTGTGTTTTATTCCCCCCACAAATCTGTGTAGTGATCCAGTGTGAAAAGACCTTTGTGCAAGAGCTTCCTGTAATAAAGACCAGTCATTGCTGCTCTCTCTCCTTGTGCGGAGTGACTGGTCTCTTCTCTGCCCCCTCCTGTAATTTTCTGCAGGCAGCCTGTAGTGGGTGGAGCCTGCTGGGTCCTTTAGCTCTCTGCACAGGCTATGTACAGCACAGTAATGATGTCACTGCTATTTTTACAGGGTAAGAACTCGGTTTGCAAAGGTGTTTGGAGCACACAAAGTAGATCTATATCCTTTGTGGATTCTGAGCAACACATTTAAATGAAAGCTCTTGTACTGGGAGATAACATTGAGACTACTCTAAATCATGCAGAACAACATCAATAACGCGTAAATCTCTGTCCAGCCTACAGGCCAAGGGGAACACTTCCCATCGAAGTCTTTCATTATCAGTACATAATAAGGCAGTGTTGGAGAGAGCTCAGTTATACTGCTTTGTAGTCAAAGCCAAAAATATGCAGGATTAAACAGCCATGTCTGTCTTCCTTTCCACATTATATTTGTGACTTAGGAAACGGGACATTTGATGCATGCCTGCTTGCCAGGATGTGACCTGAATTCATATACAAGTCTATGTTCAGTACAATAAAGTCCATTCACAACAGTAACAATAATTTGGTTCTATCGGAAGCTGAGAAAGAATATAGGCAGGAGAAGAAAAAAAAGTTACAGGGAACCACAAGCCATAATCTGCAACAAGCAAAGTGCCTGGAGGGGAACTGCTGTCGTTTAGAGAGCAGCTGGAAAGACTACAAACACGACTGACTTGCATACTGTAACCAAGAGGGATCTATCTGGCTGCACCATTTAGAACGCTGTGAGAATCTGACAGTCCACAGACACAAAGCAACTGCCAGGGAATCCAACCAACAGGCTTGCTTCACTTACTTCAGTAGTGGGTGTCACAATGAACCGCACTCACTGTGTACACAATCACTGCAGAATGGGGGCTATGATGTGTATACATAGAATACACATCCACAACAATCTGCGATACAAATTGAACAAATATACATCCAAATCCTGTAAAATAAATCCTGAACTACCAGGGATAATGAAAAACTGCAATAAAAGGAATATTGAGGACCAGGTTCCACAGACTGTATGGGGGAGATTTATTGAAACTGGAGCACTCAGAATCTGGTGCAGCTGTGCGTGGTAGCCAATCAGCTTCTAATTTCAGCTTGTTCAATTAAGCTTTGGCAGTAAAACCTGGAAGCTGATTGGTTTCTATATAGAGCTGCACCAGATTTTGCACTCTCCAGTTTTAGTAAATAACCCCCCCTGTGAGCCATGGAACTGCTGTGTGACCTCTAATATGCCTCCATGTTCCACCCAGTGATGTACATCTCCTCCATCAGATATTCCTGTCTCTTGGCCAATGATCGTGCATGCTTGTGTTTACCTACATTGATTGCCGAATCCCTCCCTGAGCTCCAGCATGTCATACAAAACAAAGATCTGCAACAAAGACTGAACTCCGGGTGTACAATGTCCAATGGATGTGTGCAGCAGATATAAAAGCATACAGGACATGATAATATACATTCACAGGAGGCTGTGCAAGACTTAGACAAGCATCGTCTTGATTCACTCTGCCCTGTGTACTGACATGTGTACTGTGCATAGACATGTTATGTTATGCTGTACAGCCGATGGTGTGTACATCTGCGTCATCATGTATACAGAGAAATACCTGCATATGATAATGTATACAGAACAATGTGTATCTGACAATATATACAGAGGAATACCTGCATGTTACAGTGTATACAGACCAATATGTGTATATGACCATGTATACAGACCAATATATCCATGTGACAATGTATACAGACCAATATGTGTACATGACTGACAATGTATACAGACCAATGTGTCCATGTGACAATGTATACAGACCAAAGTGTCCATGTGACAATGTATACAGACCAATATGTCCATGTGACAATGTACACAGCAGAATTTACTGTATCTTTCATACACACAGATTTCAATGTACATATTTTATGGACATTCACCAGTATAGGTTACTGTATACAGACACAGGTACATGTGTCTATACTTATACTGAAGAGTATATGTCCGTGTACAGTATATGGGTAAATGTATATGCCTGCATAGTATATAGTTGCATGTCAGAATGTATAGTATCTGGGGTGTGAAAGGATATGGCTCAATGTATACAATGTAAATATATCTTTCTTATATATAATCTATATCTATTAAAGAGTACAGTTTACAGATGTATGTCATGGGTGTGAATTGTATAAACGTGTGTGTGTGTGTGTGTGAGTAACTTTGTGTATACAATGAAAATACATATATATCTCCGTATATTGAAGAATACAGTATACAGATGTATATGTCAGAGTGTGTAGAATATGAGGTGAATGTACAGTGTATGGATATGTATAGGGGGTACCTCAGTGTAAACAATGTATGGATATGTATGCATATACCTCAGTGTATACAATGTAAATATGTGTATCTTTTAATAGCAGACTATGGTATATAATGTATAGTGAAGAGGACTCCAAGGCATACAATGTGTGTGGATGTAGATGTGTGTAGTTCTGTGTGTACATTGTACTAAACACTTCAACATATACAATGTAACAGTGTCCATTGTAAACAATGCATGGATAGCAATGTGTATACAATGTATAGATGTATATATGAGTAACGCCATGTCTACAATGTATGCCTGTTCCTCTGTGTACAAAATGTATAGATATGTATGTGTATACAATGTATGGATCTGTATATAGAATGTATAGAGATGTATGTACCTCAGTGTATACAATGTATGGAGATGTATGTTGTACCTCAGTGTATACAATGTATAGAGATATATGTACCTCAGTGTATACAATGTATAGAGATATATGTACCTCAGTGTATACAATGTATAGAGATATATGTACCTCAGTGTATACAATGTATAGAGATATATGTACCTCAGTGTATACAATGATCTATGTACCTCAGTGTATACAATGTATAGAGATATATGTACCTCAGTGTATACAATGTATAGAGATATATGTACCTCAGTGTATACAATGTATAGAGATATATGTACCTCAGTGTATACAATGATCTATGTACCTCAGTGTATACAATGTATAGAGATATATGTACCTCAGTGTATACAATGTATAGAGATATATGTACCTCAGTGTATACAATGTATAGAGATATATGTACCTCAGTGTATACAATGTATAGAGATATATGTACCTCAGTGTATACAATGTATAGAGATATATGTACCTCAGTGTATACAATGATCTATGTACCTCAGTGTATACAATGTATAGAGATGTATGTTGTACCTCAGTGTATACAATGTATAGAGATATATGTACCTCAGTGTATACAATGATCTATGTACCTCAGTGTATACAATGTATAGAGATGTATGTTGTACCTCAGTGTATACAATGTATAGAGATATATGTTCCCTTAGTGTATACAATGTATAGAGATATATGTACCTCAGTGTATATAATGATATATGTACCTCTGTATATACAATGTATAGAGATGTATGTTGTACCTCAGTGTATACAATGTATGGAGATGTATGTACCTCAGTGTATACAATGTATAGAGATGTATGTTGTACATCAGTGTATACAATGTATGGAGATGTATGTACCTCAGTGTATACAATGTATGGAGATGTATATGTACCTCAGTGTATGTACATGTATAGAAGGTATGTGTGGTCTCTGTGCTCCTCCATGCAGTATGGGGGTCCCTGTCTCCCTCTCCCCGGACTCACATAATGTTTGGAGGGGTTCCTCCTCTTCTGTACGTCCTCCACACACGCGTCCAGCACTCCCCGGGACGTCATGTTGCGGTGGGTGATTGGGTCGGTCGGTCGGTATCTGTGTGTCTCTCTAGGACTGGCTCATAGTCCGGCTGTGTTGGGTGTCAGGCCCGGCTCTTCATATTGCGGTGACTGGTGAGGACAGCTGGTCAGAGTGGCGGCTCCTCTCAGTGCCATGTGCTGATTACACTACCATGTGTGGGGGAGGAGGAGGGGCGCCCTCTGCTGTCTGCCCACCCGTCTGAGAGACGGCCCTCCGATATATAAGCGGTGTCCGCTCCTCTCAGCCAGTGTCAGTCCCGGGGCTCGGTGATGGTCGGTGGGGGGGTGAGAGCAGCACAGCCCGGGGATGAGAGGCGAGACCGCCAAATTCAAACCTCTCAGCAGACAGACATCACTCGGGGCTTCCCTTAGGAGAACAGTGACGAATACACCGAACGTCTTACATGTTACAATGCATGATGTGGAGGGAAGAAAAACGTTCTTTTGTGTTTAGATGGAGTGGTGAGGGGTTAGACCCTCTGAGGGGAATAAATAAAAACTGAGACCAGTTCTATCTCTATTGGTGCCATTGCCCATAGCAACCAATCAGTGTCTCTTGGTGCCATTGCCCATAGCAACCAATCAGTGTCTATCTTTCCACACGTCTTACAAAAAACATAAATGCTGATTGGCTGCTCTCCAATGAAAGGAATAGTTCACCTTTACCAAAAAGCTGCCTATGGAGTGTCTGATTCTGCAAATCGCACTGCGTTTTGCAAAACGATTTCAGGGTGTCTTAACTTAACATACACACCCACAGTGGTTCACATGAACGGGGTGCGATTTTGATGCGGTGCGGAAACTACACAAAATTCATTACATAGTTACATACTAGGTGAGGTTGAAAAAAAGACACAAGTCCAACCTATGTGTGTGATTATATGTCAGTATTACATTGTATATCCCTGTATGTTGTGGTCGTTCAGGTGCTTATCTAATAGTTTTTTTAAATTATCGATGCCCCTCGCTGAGACCACCGCCTGTGGAAGGGAATTCCACATCCTTGCCACTCTTACAGTAAAGAACCCTCTACGCAGTTTAAGGTTAAACCTCTTTTCTTCTAATTTTAATGAGTGACCACGTGTCTTGTTAAATTCCCCTTCCCGGAAAAGTTTTATTCCTATTGTGGGGTCACCAGTATGGTATTTGTAAATTGAAATCATATTCCCTCTCAAGCGTCTCTTCTCCAGAGAGAATAGGTTCAGTGCTCGCAACCTTTCCTCATAACTAATATCCTCCAGATCCTTTATTACTGTAGCTTTGTTGCCCTTCTTTGCTCCATTTCCAGTACATTCTTCCTGAGGACTGGTGCCCAGAACTGGACAGCATACTCTAGGTGCGGCCGGACCAGAGTCTTGTAGAGTGGGAGAATTATCGCTTTATCCCTGGAGTTAATCCCTTTTTAACCACTTCAGCCCCGGACCATTTGGCTGCCCAAAGACCAGAGCACATTTTGTGATTCGGCACTGCGTCGCTTTAACTGACAATTGTGCGGTCGTGCAACGTGGCTCCCAAACAAAATTGACGTCCTTTTTTTCCCACAAATAGAGCTTTCTTTTGGTGGTATTTGATCACCTCTGCGGTTTTTATTTTTTGAGCTATAAACTGGTAGCAGGAAAGAAATTTGCTCTGTGTATGGCCAGCCTAATGCCGGGTACACAAGGGTTGCACAAAAAAAACTGACAGCTCCAGTCGGAGCCACTGTACTAACTATTCAAGGTTAGTTTAGCAATCTCCCCTGCTATGATGGTATGTTCTGACAGGAAGGTGCCCCCCGCCAGAACACTCCGATCAGCGCTCTCTGCCATTAGCTGAGAGCGCTGATCAGGAGTTGGTCGGCTGTTGGTTTTCCAGCATGCGCGTCTGACAGAAGCCGGCATACTAACAGGCCGAATGTCAGCCGTTTTTTTTTAAACTGCCGTTTTCCCCCAATGTATGTACCCGGCTTAAGGCTGGCCATATACAGTGCGACTTTCTTTCCTGCAACCACAGACAGCGTTGACAGGGAATCCCTCGTCTTCTCCCGGTGGGGGGCCGGGGACGGCTTCCGCTGCCCATCCCCAGCTCCCCGCCGGGAGAAGACAATGAGAACAGTGATTATTGCTAGCAGCCAGGGCCGTCTTTACCGCAGGGCAAAACGGGGCAGCTGCCCTGGGCCCTATCATTATTGGGGGGCCCGAAGTACATATCCCCTGAGCCTGCGCTGCCTGCCAGTGGGGCCCCAGAGGAAGTAGGAGCTGTGGCACTTCATATCCATTATCGGAGGTGCAGGCAGTGGAAGCAGATGGCGCCAAGCCATTCTTCCCGGGGGGGGGTGTTGTTTTTAACACTCACGGCGACTCCTTAATTAGCTCCAGGCCAGCAAGTTCTTAGCTAAGGCAGATTTTCTCTAGCTAATAACGGCTGCTCGGGAGTTAGGCTGTAAGCGCTGCCTATCCTGTCCTGTCACTACCTTTCCCCCAGGCCCTTCCTCACTTCACCGCATCCGCCTGTCCAATCCCACACTGTGCTGCCATTTAGGTCCACCTAACCCCGCCCACTCCAACTCCCCGCATTGCCCGCGGTGTGCAGTGAAAGTTAATCTGCGAGCAGCAGCTGGGCGGGAGATTTAATACAAGTATAGCTGCCTAAGCCGCCCAAAGGGAAGCAGCCTGAATGGGGAGGCATACAGGTCCTTCTCAAAAAATTAGCATATTGTGATAAAGTTCATTATTTTCTGTAATGTACTGATAAACATTAGACTTTCATATATTTTAGATTCATTACACACAACTGAAGTAGTTTAAGCCTTTTCTTGTTTTAATATTGATGATTTTGGCATACAGCTCATGAAAACCCAAAAATCCTATCTCAAAAAATTAGCATATTTCATCCGACCAATAAAAGAAAAGTGTTTTTAATACAAAAAAAGTCAACCTTCAAATAATTATGTTCAGTTATGCACTCAATACTTGGTCGGGAATCCTTTTGCAGAAATGACTGCTTCAATGCAGCGTGGCATGGAGGCAACCAGCCTGTGGCACTGCTGAGGTGTTATGGAGGCCCAGGATGCTTCGATAGCGGCCTTAAGCTCATCCAGAGTGTTGGGTCTTGCGTCTCTCAACTTTCTCTTCCCAATATCCCACAGATTCTCTATGGGGTTCAGGTCAGGAGAGTTGGCAGGCCAATTGAGCACAGTAATACCATGGTCAGTAAACCATTTACCAGTGGTTTTGGCACTGTGAGCAGGTGCCAGGTCGTGCTGAAAAATGAAATCTTCATCTCCATAAAGCTTTTCAGCAGATGGAAGCATGAAGTGCTCTAAAATCTCCTGATAGCTAGCTGCATTGACCCTGCCCTTGATAAAACACAGTGGACCAACACCAGCAGCTGACATGGCACCCCAGACCATCACTGACTGTGGGTACTTGACACTGGACTTCAGGCATTTTGGCATTTCCCTCTCCCCAGTCTTCCTCCAGACTCTGACACCTTGATTTCCGAATGACATGCAAAATTTGCTTTCATCCGAAAAAAGTACTTTGGACCACTGAGCAACAGTCCAGTGCTGCTTCTCTGTAGCCCAGGTCAGGCGCTTCTGCCGCTGTTTCTGGTTCAAAAGTGGCTTGACCTGGGGAATGCGGCACCTGTAGCCCATTTCCTGCACACGCCTGTTCACGGTGGCTCTGGATGTTTCTACTCCAGACTCAGTCCACTGCTTCCGCAGGTCCTCCAAGGTCTGGAATCGGTCCTTCTCCACAATCTTCTTCAGGGTCCGGTCACCTCTTCTCGTTGTGCAGCATTTTCTGCCACACTTTTCCCTTCCCACAGACTTCCCACTGAGGTGCCTTGATACAGCACTCTGGGAACAGCCTATTCGTTCAGAAATTTCTTTCTGTGTCTTACCCTCTTGCTTGAGGGTGTCAATGATGGCCTTCTGGACAGCAGTCAGGTCGGCAGTCTTACCCATGATTGCGGTTTTGAGTAATGAACCAGGCTGGGAGTTTTTAAAAGCCTCAGGAATCTTTTGCAGGTGTTTAGAGTTAATTAGTTGATTCAGATGATTAGGTTAATAGCTCGTTTAGAGAACCTTTTCATGATATGCTAATTTTTTGAGATAGGATTTTTGGGTTGTCATGAGCTGTATGCCAAAATCATCAATATTAAAACAAGAAAAGGCTTGAACTACTTCAGTTGTGTGTAATGAATCTAAAATATATGAAAGTCTAATGTTTATCAGTACATTACAGAAAATAATGAACTTTATCACAATATGCTAATTTTTTGAGAAGGACCTGTAATTGGTGAGCAATACTTTTGCCCCCACCATCACTTGCTCTGCCCCCCCTTCTCCCTCCCTCTCTCCCCTTCTTACCCCCCCCCCCCCACAAACACACACACTCTCTCTCCTCTTTCACCCCCCTCCTTTCCCGCTCTCACCTCTTTTGCTCCATCCTCTCTCTCTGCCCCTTTCTCTCTTACCTCTTTTCTCTCTCTTTCTCCCCCCCCCCCATTCTTTTTTCCCCTCTCACTCTTTCATCTACCTTTCTCTCATCCTCCTCCCCCCCCTTTCTCCACCTCTCTTCCTCCCTCCTATCTACTCTCTTTAGCCCCTTCTATTTTTTTTCTCTAATCTTTTTATCCTCTCCCCCACCCCATGGTCCCCCCAACAGTCTCTCTCCTTTTCCTCAGTCCTCACCCTCCTCTTGTCCCCCTCTTTTTCTCACTTTCTCTCCCACCTCTCCACCGTTCTCCCCCCCCCCATATATTTTCTCATCCTTTCTCGTCCCCCCTCTCGTATCCCCCCTTCTCTTTCTTCCCTCCTCTCACTCTTTCTCCTCTCTCTCACCTCACTCTCTCTATCTTCGACCCCTATATCCACTCCAGCTTTTTCCCCCTCCCTTTCTCTCTTTTTCCCATATCTCTCTTTCTCCTCCCTCTTTTTCTTTCTTCCCCTTCCTTTCGCTCATCCACCTTCTTTCCCCCTCGTATTGCCCCTTCCTCTTTTCGTTTCTCCTCTCTCTGAATATCATAGTCATTTCAGCATTGTGCAATGAACTAATAGCCGTGTGTCAGTCCTAACCCAACATGCTGTAGAGCCTTCGGGAACTGCCAATAGCTGCATGACTCGTTGTTTTATCACCATATGCCCCTGCAGTGGGCCCTGACAGCATTGATGAGTAAACCTACTGCGTGGTTTGATCATTTGTGGTGCTTTCTACTGGACTGGTATGAAGCTGATTAGATACCCTGTTCCATAGCCAACGGCTTTGAAAATGTTGGGTTTGATGTTGATAACAGTTGTCAATCCAGTCTCTGAAAACAAATAAAAAGGTTTAAAGCAGAACTTCAGTGTTTTTCAACTTTCCATTTATAGAATCTTCTGTCCTTGCTGTTTTAACTTTGGATAGTAAAAGATTTTTTTTCTGCCAGTAAATACCTTATACATCCCACTTCCTGTTTCTTGTCTGGTAAAAAGCCTAGGTTTATGACATCATTCACAGCTCTCTCCCTCTTTTGAGAGTTTACCAGGAAGGCAGGGGGATGAGTCATAAGAGGGCCAAATGAGAGCTGCAGGGCTGGAGGTGTGTGTCTGTGTAAATCCAGGAAGTGAACAGGCAGCAGCTTCAGCTGCCCACAGTTAAAATGGCTGCAGCCAGACTTGGTGGAGGGAAATTTAGGCAGCATATTTGGCAAGTACAGAATCACAGTAATATGCAGAGTGGTTGGAGGGAAGCTTCAGAATGGCAAAGATGTTTTTTTTACAAATTATGTGAGCATACTGCAGTTCCTCTTTAAGTTGCTGAAAGCAGCTTCCTCTTATTCCATGCGCATTACTGTATTGTATATTCACTGCATAGTAAATGCAACACATGGTACACAGCTGTGCACATGTTTGCATATTTACTTTCTCTATTATTTTTGATATATAATAATTTACTTCTTCCAGTCATGTATATAATATAATTAGAACGCTAAAGTAGTTCTTTGTAGTTTTACACTGCCTTTGCAAAGACCATTTGCTACTTCCTAAACTACTCAATCACTTTATTTCCCAGAGCAAGTTACTTCACATGAAATTACAGCTTAAAAAAAAAAAAAATCTATGTGCAATATCATGACCAGATTTTGTAGGGAATGTGTCATGTGATGAGCTGTTTGGTTTTATGCCCTCCGGGATAAAAGAAATCATTCTTTCTATTAATGTGAACATTAATTACTGTGTACCTTGTCTGTTTTACAGTATGCAAACACGTGAAACAAAGTTTGTTTTCCAAGTGTTAGCTCAAAACATGCAATTAAAAATATAATGGCTTTATTGCTGTCCTTTATACATTTTGGCCCCTTTTATAACTAAAGCCTCATACACACGGTCGGACTTCAAACAAACTTTTCCATGGATTTTTGTTCGAAGGGGGTTGGCCATGAACTTGGTATGAATACACACGGCAAGACTTTTTCAGCAAACTTTCCCAAAATCACATGGTTTTTCAGCTCTTTATCGCCACCCTTTGGTCAACTTCTGTATTGTTGTCTGATCTTTTGCATTGGTTCTGAGCATGCATGTTTGTACTTTGGACTTAAGTCCGATGGATTTCTGTACACACGGCAGGACTTTGCACCATAGGACTTTTGTTGCCGGAAAGTTTGTCTGTTTGCAGAGCGAACATTTGTCTGATGAAAACCGAAAAAGTTTGTCCGATGGAGCGTACACACGGTCGGATTTTTTGAAAAACCTGGTCATTTTGAAGTTTGTTGCCAAAAAGTTCTATCGTGTGTATGGGGCTTAACTCTAGTTTTAGAACCATGGCTAAATCTGCACTTGAAATGCATTTTATCTTGCTATAGCCTCGTACACACGGTCGGACTTCAAACAAACTTTTCCGTGGATTTTTGTCCGAAGCGAGTTGGCGGTGAACGCCCATAGCATACACACGCTCTGACTTTTTCAGCAACAAACACGAGCGTAAGGACGTTTTAACGTACTGAGGACACCACAAAAGAGGAAGTTAATTTCTCCGGCGTCACCCTTTGGGCTTCTTCTGCTAATCTCGAGTTAGTAGAAGTTTGGTCACTGTTGATTCACGATTTTCATTTTCACTAGAACACAAATCCTTTGTAAATACATTTGTCATTTCTCCGTATCAGCAAAGCAGCTTTATTATTATCCCATTATTAAAAAGAAGAGAATGTGCGCTGCATTTCTAGATTTCATAACTTGCCGTGTCACGAATGTGATATCTCCATTACGAACGCTAGTTTTAAAAGACAGAACGCTTCCGGCTGGTGCTTGCTTCTGAGCACGTGTGTTTTTACTCCGGACTAAAGTCCGATGGATTTCTGTACACACGATAGGACTTTACACCGTAGGACTTTTGTTGCCGAAAAGTTTGTCTGTTTGCAGAGCGAACTTTTGTCCGATGAAAACGGAAAAAGTTTGTCCGATGGAGCGTACACGCGGTCTGATTTTTTTGAAAACCTGCTCATTTTGAAGTTTTATTGTCAAAAAGTCCGATCGTGTGTATGGGGCTCATCAGTGGTATGCTTTTTCACATCTGATGATGGTATGCTTTTCACGTCAGCACAGTGGTGTAGTAATTAGCACTTTCACCTAGCAGCAAAAGGGTTGCTGGTTCAAATCCTGACCACGACACCATCTGCCTGGAGTTTGCATGTTCTCCCTGTGCCTGTGTGGGTTTCCTCCGGGTACTCCGGTTTCCTCCCACACTCTAAAGACATGCTGGTAAGTTAATTGGCTCCTGTCTAAATTGGCCCTAGTCAAGTGCATCAGGACCCTTCGGGGTAAGACCGCGCTATATCAAGATAACACTCAAATCATGATCCTTTTTCTATGGTTTTCAGAATGTGCACAAGAGATGAATACTACCGCAGGTAACACACACTACTGTATATCAGCATTTATTTTTTTATGTTTTATTCGTTTTTATTAAATTTGTCAGGTAACAACAAAGAAAAGAAAAAGGCACACATGTATATACACACACATTTTGCGTCATTAAGCATTAGAATACATTAGTAATGTAGAAAAGAGTATGAATTTTTAAATTTCAATTTATACTGTAGACAATCAGGTAGTTATGAGCTTTTATATTTGTCTATCCATATTACACAATTCCTGTCGAAATTTGCACATGAGAGGCAATTAATGTACATCAGCATTTTTAAAGATGTGCAGAATTGTGGCTTGACATAGAGTTGTATGGATTCCCCATTGCTTGGGAAGTTACCATAATATAGTATGTATCATGTCTGCCACTGGTCAAAGATGGTTGGTCAACTTTTTTTTTCATGTTATAAGAGGCTTCTATGCGAAAAATGCTGCAAAGATAACACCAGCATTTTGGATACAAGGGCCAGTGAATGACAACACCATAGTAGCAATGTTGCCCTGTTCTACTCATGGTGCCCTATGAGATGTTATGGAGATTTTGTGCGGACACAGAGCTTCCCTACACAGGCTGTTTGATTCACACACACCTACGCCTAGCTATAGTGACAGTCAGTGGCGTCGCTAGGGGGTGGCTATTGAGGCTATCGCCCCGAATCTGGAGCCCATAGCCCAGAGTCTCTTGTCGCAGGGGTCCCTGTCTAACCAGCAGGCCGTGGCCTCTCTACAGCCGGGCGCGGGTGCGACGGGTGGGCTGCATGAGAGAGCCAGGCAGGGGGATGAGAGAAGCGAGTGGGCGGACGAGCAGAGATGACATCATCTCTCTCCGCCCGCATCACCGCTCCTCCGCCGTCACAGCTGGCCTTTTTCAATGTCGGAGGTGTGACGGGGCCCAGTGAGATGACATCACCGCTCTGCTGCCCTCACTCAGAACCGACAACTTAACCTGCCTCTGTACTAAATGGACCAGTGCTGCCAGCCTGCCTACAATGCAGGGGCAATGCACATTTGGTGGAACTGGCTGGCATGGCAAGTTGGTGACCGCTGCTATAGGCTCTAGCCCCAGATCTTTTGCAGACCTAGCAACGCTTCTGGTGACAGTTCTTCACTGCAGAAAATATCCAGCTTACAAACAGGGAGATTTGGCAATCGAGTAAACAGAACCAATGCAATTTCTACAGCAAAGCAGGTGCTCACATGAAAGTCTTGAACATAAACAAATGGAAGTTAATTTAAAGGGCAGTTGGTATGGACACTTACAAGGGTGTGGGCACCAAACTTTAAAGTAGAACAATCGTTTCTCTTTAAATAAAAAATATGTGCTCCAGCACTTAATTATCTGTGCATCTGCACTTACAGGTTACCCTATATTGCCTTTTCAAAGTTACATTTAATACCTGTTGATCCTGCGCCAGTGATGTCCACCTAATGCCTCTTCCTGTGATGGGCTGGCAATGATGCTGCACTATTCATGTGGAAGCCACTTAGTAGCTTACGTAGGGTAACTTGTTCATTTTCACATGCATTTTCCTGAAGCCTACACTTCTAGCATTGTATATGCAAGCTAAATCTGCTTCTGTAGATCATGGGCCCCTAGATTAATTGAGTGAGACACATTCTACTATAGGCTTTCAACTCAACATCTTTGCTCCACACAGAGCTCTGCTTTGCAGTTTGAAGACTTTTTCTAGCTCAAGACACTGAAAGCACCTATAGGGCCCTCTGATTCCTCCTATATTGAATTGTATTGTAACTTTTCTGTCTGCCCTCATGTTGTAAAGCACTGTGCAAACTGTTGGCGCTATATAAATCCTGTATAAAAATAATAGATATGGAAAGGCAGTCACTTGATCTGACCAAAAATGATGACCTCATGTCTATTGTGAGTTTCCATATCTACGATTTGTCTGTTGTCAAGGTAACAGTTGATTGAACTGGTTAGAAAACCTTCCTTTATAGTTGCGCCCTAAGTGGAAGAAACAGTGGTGGCCCCCTAAACCCTGATCACTTCTCTATTCATGTTAACTTTACATAGCCTGCCCTAAGGGCTATCACATTGTGCATGTATGAATGGTCTTCTTGACAAATCTATGTGTAGCTTTAGGCTATACTCCTTAAACTATGAATACGGCCTGAAAACTCTCTGGCTGGCTCTGTCCAATCAGGCTTATGCCTGGCACACACAATGAGATTATCAGACGACTGATCGTCCGTTAATTTTTTTGCATGCTATTCTCATATCGAAAAAGGAAGAGTTTACTAAAGTGACGAAAATTCTCATATGACAGAATAAAAATTTGAAAGTGATGTAATGTGATGTAGTGTATTTGTATTGTATTTTCAAACGACAATTGTACTGATCAAATGAAAATCGTGGTATCATACGATAACATTTTTTGTGCTTGTCCCATCGGATAATATCGGATGAACTGTCGTGATCAGCTCTTGAAAGCCGTGTACTGATAGTCAGATTATCGTACAATCGCTTCGAAAGCGGTATTTTTCTGATCGTGCATACGGGGCATAAGAGGAAGAAACAGTGCTGGCCTCCTGATCACTTCTCGATTCGTGTTAACGTTACATAGCCTGCCCTGAAGGCTATCACATTGTGCATGCATGAATCATCTTCTTGACAAATCTGTGTGTCCCTTTAGGCTATACTCCTTGAACTCTAAATACGTCCTGAAAACTCTCTGGCTGGCTCTGTCCACTGAGGCTTACAGTTCAATACAGACTTTCCTAAATTAGAAGGACTTTCAACTATACTGTGGAACCTCTCAGGTCTGCACTTAGCCCTGTTCTTTAAAGTGGTTGTAAACCCACTTTTATTTTTTTTATTTTTTGGCCCACCTGCAAGAGAAAGGCATAATGAGCTATTATGACTAGCATAATAGCTCATTATGTTCCACTTACCTTAGATCAGGGCCCCCGAAGCCGTCCTCGTCCCTCTGTCCAGACGCAGACATCACTGCGGCGATAGCCGGAATGTTACTTCCGGGTATCGCCGCACCAGCCAATCACAGCGCCGCTCCGGCGCTGTGATTGGCCGGAGCGGCGGAGACGTCACTCTGCGCATGCGCGCAGGAGGCGTCCCACTCGGCTACGCCCAGCGATTGCTGGGAAGTAGCCGAGTATGTGAATGGGATTTACCCCATAAATGCGCCGTTATCTACGGCGCGCATGCGCCGTAGACAGCGGCGCTTGTCATTTTAGTAAAGATCTCCTAAACCGTGTAGGTTTAGGAGATATTTCTTGCACCTACAGGTAAGCCTTAATCTAGGCTTACCTGTAGGTGCAAGTTGAAAAAGTGGGTTTATAACCACTTTAAAGCGATTGTAAAAGGTAAAAATGTTTTTTTTCAAAAAAATAACAAACATGTCTATGCTTATGTAGCACACAGACCCTTTTTTCCTGCTTACCTTCACGCGAAGGTTTAAGGCACACCATGCCACATGCCCCTATCCTCCTGGTATAAGAGGTTGAGCAGTGTTCTTGTAATTTTTGGGTCCTGCGGTGAGTTACTCCCTTCCACTGGTTCTCGTCCCTAGTGTGTAGGGAAGAGTCTATCTTTCCTGCTTAAAAAGGCCAATGTCCAGACAGTGTCAACTCCAACAAAAGAGTTTATTTTTCCTTTGCTTGATAACAACAGGGGAGGTTGAAGAGAGAAAGAAGTTGGATAGGGAGGTAGATTCAGGCACACAACACCTATCAAGAAGGTGCAAAAAATAGGCCTAGATTGCACTTTCCGGCGCCACAGTAGTGAAATACTAATTCACAGTCTTCCTTTAATAGCCGTGAAGCTACAAAGGGTACTGGTTAAGTGTAATTAATAAATATATATGTAGCGGGGTCTCTAAATTTAGGTGGGATACACCTGGGTGGTAGTATGATCCAGGTGTGTAAATTGTGAGAGGAATTGGACCATTTGTATTCGTGGAGGATTGGGTGGTGTATTATTCTCCTTGGCCTGTGGGTGGCGGGGTACCCGCAGGCTCGAGGTAGATTTGCTGCCACAGTGCTGTCCTTTTTGTCCCTTTCCGGAGATGGTACTGCGAGGGCGGGGAACCTGCCGTGACGTCAATTGAGGATATAAACGGGGGAGACGCCCTTGCCACAAGGTCTTTGGGGATCTTCTTCATCACGCGCCCAGGCACCTTAGGCCTGGGTGCGGGCGGTCCGGAGTTTTTCGGCCCAGGCGCCCTAGGCCTGGCCGGAGCAGAGTTGGCGTCCATCCCAGGCACCTTCAGCCTGGGGTGAGGTACTAAATCAGAGGCCTGGGGCCCGGTGACTTCGACTGGGTCCCGCGAGGGTGGAGAAGTCCGAGGGTCCCTGAGGTGGATGGGGCCCATGTCTGAGGTGAGGAGGCTGGAGAGGTCACCCATCCAGAGAGTCCGGAGCAGCATCAACCCGGTGACGGATGGGCCTCTGGTAACTCCCTTGGAGGGACATCTTCCCCTGACAGGGGCCACAGCGCAGCGAAGGTACTCCTATCTACATTCTCTTGAGTTGCTGGTAGAGACTCACAAGTTCTAAGTTCTCTCTTAGCCGATGGCTATAGTAACCGCTGGTGAAACCACAGTGGTTTAGCTGACAATCAGGATAGTGCCTCGACCTGCTTCCCCCACCGTATTGAACTGTTATTGGGTCTCAACCAGTTGGCTGCTAAAGCACTGTTTATTGTGAGTGTGACAATAAAGCAAGAGTTGGACCTTTATCGGTGTGTGGTACTCTGGTTAATGGGAGCAGAGGGAAGTGTCAGCACAGCAAGACTTGGTCCTTAACTAAAACACACAGGCCCGAGGAAAATATCTGGTACTGGCCTTCACCTCACCCACTGCCATGGGGAGGACATGGGCCGTAGCGCATCTCACCCTCACATACGAAATACCCCTAGACAAGTCAGAGGGGGTGAGGCCGCTACATATAAATACACATAAGAACAGATAAAACAGAGTTAATAAATCACTAAATGTAAAATAAATAACAGACTAATATTACACTGGATAAGAGCAATAAAAGCCAGCCAGCTGCTGTTTAAAACTCAAACGAGAAACCCCGTAAAAGTGCATAAATAAAAGTTATCAAAAAGTCCTGAGACATAAAAGTCCAGATGATAAAACTGCGCTATAGTTGGATAAATGTCCACTTGCATAAAAACATTCGGGTGATGATACAGCAATAAGTCTTTAAATCCGTGAGTGCGTGTAAACAGTTGATTAAAAGTGCATCCTACACCTGTTCCCAGGCTTCACCACACGTGAGGCACTCTCACCCGTCGGGGTGCAAACTCACCACAATGATGACACAATTGGGCCTGAGATATTAATACTGGTGGGCTCTCTCACTCGACCATCCGCCATCACCAAGCAGGGGACAGCAAGGGTTAACTCCATATACCATTCATATAAAACACAAAAGACACTAACATAGTGTAATCCTGCTTTAATGAAATAAAAAATACCCCCATGCAGTAAACCCCTGCTACAAATGCACGTACAGAAAAAAATCAGTCAAACAGGAGGACGATTGGACGAAACTGGTCAGGGCGTGGCTACAATGACACTTCTCTAACTAAGAACTAATGGATGTTGTTTCCTGCTGACTGGCCACAACAAGGAAGTAATTCCTCAGGAATACAGACGCTGCTGTGGTCAAATGCAAAGCGTTGAATATACACATACACATGCTGTTTGACTGATTTTTTTCTATACGTGCATTTGTAGCAGGGGTTTACTGCATGGGGGTATTTTTTACTTCATTAAAGAAGGATTACACTATGTTAGTGTCTTTTGTGTTTTATATGAATGGTATATGGAGTTAACCCTTGCTGTCCCCTGCTTGGTGATGACGGATGGTCGAGTGAGAGAGCCCACCAGTATTAATATCTTCAGGCCCAATTGTGTCATCATTGTGGTGAGTTTGCACCCCGACGGGTGAGAGTGCCTCACGTGTGGTGAAGCCTGGGAACAGGTGTAGGATGCACTTTTAATCAACTGTTTACACGCACTCACGGATTTAAAGACTTACTACTGTATCATCACCCGAATGTTTTTATGCAAGTGGACATTTATCCAACTATAGCGCTGTTTTATCATCTGGACTTTTATGTCTCAGGACTTTTTGATAACTTTTATTTATTTACACAACACCTATCGTTACACTTTGCCACTCAAGCCTGCGTGGGCTTTGCTCACCCGGATAGTCCCCTCTCACGGTTCTAGCAGCCGGAATGAAGCACGAACGGTCACTTTGATTTCGTCCCCTTCACGGACAAGTTCAGGAGATCCTCTGTCACAGAATCCTTTAATTCCTGAATTAGAACTTTGAAACCCCTGTAGATTATTAGAGACCATAGGTGCCAATGGGGCACACTACATGAGCTATCTTGCAACTCACGAATCCTTACCTCTGATAGGCAACCAGGCCTTCCTGAGACAGTGACTTCCTTCACCGGGCCTCCGGAC
The DNA here is from genome assembly GCA_029206835.1 of Rana muscosa. Lineage (NCBI taxonomy): Eukaryota > Metazoa > Chordata > Amphibia > Anura > Ranidae > Rana > Rana muscosa. The sequence goes on from CM055123.1 coordinate 202,629,599, forward strand.
AGGTCCTCCCCTGGTTTCCTCTATTTCAGAGTGGGCCACCCTCACTCGGGCTCCCTGGGACTTCAGTGGTTGGTTGTAGACCCAGTCGAAGGTACTGGGCCTACCTGGAACTTTATAGCCTTGGGCCAAAGGTGCCCAAGACTCCTCTACCAGTTCACGCACCCCCCCGGCCAGCAAGGCCAAAGGGCGCGACTTCACCACCAGGGGTCCTCCTTGGAATCCCCCCGGCACACCACACCAGATCATGGCGTCTGCCCTTTATGTACCCTCTCCCGGCATGCACAGCAGGCAAAACCCGCCCACCGTACGGCAGCCGAGAGAGGACACCTAATCCTGCAACGCCACCTGTGGTCCAACCCGAGACCTAGGCAACAGCGCCACCTACAGGTCAAGGGGAACTACACTCCAGGCAACACCACAGCACAGCGGAGTCCAAACTAACAGAATTAGAGAACCTGAGCCAAACTATTGCTCAGGCTACCCTTAAATTTAAAGCATAGCGACCCCAAATTTGGGGGGTCCGCTACACATACCCCTTCCTGAAAAAGCCACTGTCCCCAGTGGCTGGAAGAGATCAGAAAGACCCCTCAATCCTGAGTGGGTTCCAGTCTTTTCCAACTATATACAGCATTTAGGTTTTAGTTGAACTGGTGCCTGAACCAAGATTTCTTTGAATAGCAGAGAGAGAAAAAAGAAGGAGAAGGAGAGCATGTAAAAATATACAACACAGTTTATATAAGACACACAATATCACAAATTACAATTCCCCCCCTCCTAACATATCTACCCCATCCATTCCCCGGTAGATTTGATAGCAGATCACCTGCAGAGGGAGAGAAAAGAAAAAACACAATACACATTAAACCATCCTACGCTTAAGATATGCAGAAGAAAACCATCTCTCCGAAAAGAGATGATTATCCTCGGATAGAGATGAGATCATATATATATATATATATATATATATATATATATATATATATATATATATATACACATACATACATACTGTGAAGGACTAGCATCAAGTGTAGAGCTTGAAGGACACCGCCACTCGCTGGTTCTTCTTTTTAAGGGCTTTGTTTGCCCATTTTTATTAAAAGAAGTCAAAACAAAATGAAAAGTTTCCCTCGCAGGGGTTTCAGTACTCCTTTTCAACAACAAACTGACATTCAGCCTCCTGGCTTATACATATAGCAGTGCTGCTCAGGCCTTCTACTTCAGGCTCTTGTCTGTCTCCTATAGACTATTCCATCTGCAACACCATTCATTTGGATAGCAGCCCCTTGCTGCTCTGACCCTCAGACCTGGGTCTCTGGCTTCCACTGTGCACACAAGCACTCTCTGACTTCTCCAGTGCACACTTGCACTCTATGGCTTCCCCAGTGCACACCTGCACTCGTCGGGAGGGTGGGGCCCAGAATGCTGGTCCTGATTCTACTATCAGGCCCACACACACCTGAACAATCAGTGTGCAGTTGAGTCTCAAAACCCGGATCCAGGACTGGGGATTTCATCCCACCCGGATCTCTAAGAAATCCCCAAGCTCCGGGTCCCAAAGTGGATTTTAGTAAATCATGAGGAAACTGAAAAGCCAGTTTCCTCCCAAACAAGCAAATACCCTGGAGCCCCTCAACCTGCCTGGTTGAGAATCCTGTATTCATACACTGGTGGGGTACCACACTACCACAATACATACATATATACATATATACGGTATCCTCTCTCCTTGCTGCAAATTACCACACGATCCGCATGGATATGCCGACCATAAGTCCATTCTTTACGGCACCCCTTGTAACGATCTGCCATGGTAGCAGAACATTTTAGATACCTGCGGCCTCTGTGCACTTCCAAATGGTCCCAAATAAAGTCTGCGTACCACCGTTCCCTGTAGGCCTCGATTTCAAAGAGTAACTCTTTGGGAACGTAGGGGTATTTCCAACCATATTCCGTGGCAATCTTTTTATTTAGGAGCCGCTGCAACCGGGCTAAGAGTGGCATGGTTTCCCGATCTCCTGCTCCAGGAAGAACGATAGCATCCGGGGACCTAGTTATTTAAGCTAGCTCCAACTGTGGCAAAGGTGGCCGCAACGGTGGACGTCCCTCCATAGCAGTAGGCACGGACAATGCAGGTGCAGGCAGAGCGGGTGAGGGTATGACTTCTTCCTTTAAAGCAGGGGCTTCCACTCTAGGTGTAGTTTCCCCAGAGTCCATTGGTGATACCCCCAGGCTGCGAGGTGAAGTCACTGGAACTTTGTCCCATCCTTTTTAATGTAAACCTCATCGATCTCATGGTCATCCCCCACATCGGACGACGAATCCAGATCAGAAGTGTCATACTCCTCTGCCGGCAGGTAATTCGTGGTGGACACAGACACATTGTCCCCAAAAATAGAGAGTTTCTAAGGCCCCTTTCACACTGAGGCGTATTTCAGGTGTTTTTGCGCTAAAAATAGCGCATAAATAATGCCTGAAATACTCCTGCCCCAGCATTCTCAATGTGAAAGCCCGAGGGCTTTCAGACTGAGGCGGTGCGCTGGCAGGAGACAGACAAAAAATCTCCTGCAAGCCGCATCTTTGGAGCGGTGAAGGAGCGGTGTGTATACCGCTCCTTGCTATTGAAATCAATGGGACACCGCGGTAATACCGCCTGCAAACCGCGGCTGTAGCCACGGTTTGCGGGTGGTATTAACCCTTTTTCGGCCGCTAGCGGGGGTTAAAACCGCACCGCTAGCGGACGAATATCGCGGTAAACACGACGGTATAGGGTGCTGAAAATCGCGCCGCTATACCGCCACCGCATATGCCCGCCCCAGTGTGAAAGGGGCCTAAGGGGTTGGCTGTCCACGCATCACCAGTAGTGTGGGGTATGAGCTTCTTTCCCTTCCCCGGAAAACTCAATGTCACAGTTTCCCCAGCCTCTTTACCGTCCCCTGACGTGGATCTCCTGGAGGTCCCTCTGGCTTGAGGATCCGGTTCAGGTAGGCGCTGGGGAAGGCTTCGACCGCGGGAGGCCTTAACATAGCCCACCTTTCGCTTGGCGGGCGGAATGGAGGTCTCGATTGTGGCGGAGACAGCATCCGCTCCGGTATCCACCGATGGCTCGGCAGCAGCTGAGTCATCTCCATTGGCCACATCCGTGGTAACCAACGCGGTGCACGTGGGCTCAACTGTGGGAGTACAGGTTTCCTCCTCAGAAGGGACGGTGCCCATAAGGTAGTTGACCAGGTAGACCCGGGGTTTCTTGGTGGGCTGGTCCACTTTGAAGAGAAACTCTCCACAGGATGCACACCTTCCAAAAGGCCGTAACTGCACCGCCAGTCCCTGGCATCTGGGACAGAGCATGCCCAGGGCCTCTGCATCTCAGCAGACATACAAAGCGAAATGGCCCCTAGGCTTTAGCCGGATCCCTGTGTCCATCAGGGGGGCAGTGGGGGGAGCAATGTCCATGGTTGAGGTGGTTTGGAACATCCAGGGTCCCGATGCAACAGAAGTCCATGGAGCAGCAGCCATCTTACTTCTCTCTCACTAATCCAGCTCGTTCTGGCCCTTGGCGCCAGTTACACCACGTGCAACTCACAATTGGCGGGGGCTCCTCCCCCTTTTCTCTTGCTGCACGTAGCTCGCGGGCTTTTCTATGTTTGAGGCACGCCCACGAACTACGCAGTTAGAAAAGTCCAGTGCAGGCCTTTAACTCCATTTCTCTCACAAGTGACGTAGTTCAATCTTCCCCAAAAATATAATGGCCGACTTTCACAAAACCACATACACAGGAAAATAGTCCAACTTCCAGAGGTAGCCGCAAAAAAATCCTGGACTCGAGCCCCCACGTGTAGCACACAGACCCTTTTTTCCTGCTTACTTTCACTCGCAGGTTAAAGGCACACCATGCCACATGCCCGTATCCTCCTGGTATAAGAGGTTGATCGGTGTTCTTGTAATTTTTGGGTCCTGCGGCGAGTTACCCCCTTCCACTGGTTCTCGTCCCTAGTGTGTAGGGAAGAGTCTATCTTTCCTGCTTAAAAAGGCCAATGTCCAGACAGTGTCAACTCCAACAAAAGAGTTTATTTTTCCTTTGCTTGATAACAACAGGGGAGGTTGAAGAGAGAAAGAAGTTGGATAGGGAGGTAGATTCAGGCACACAACACCTATCGTTACACTTTGCCACTCAAACCTGAGTGGGCTTTGCTCACCCGGATAGTCCCCTCTCACGGTTCTAGCAGCCGGAATGAAGCACAAACGGTCACTTTGATTTTAGTCCCCTTCACGGACAAGTTCAGGAGATCCTCTGCCACAGAATCCTTTAATTCCTGAATTAGAACTTTGAAACCCCTGTAGATTATTAGAGACCATAGGTGCCAATGGGGCACACTACCGGAGCTATCTTGCAACTCACGAATCCTTCCCTCTGATAGGCAACCAGGCCTTCCTGAGACAGTGACTTCCTTCACCAGTCCTCCGGACAGGTCCTCCCCTGGTTTCCTCTATTTCAGAGCGGAACACCCTCACTCGGGCTCCCTGGTACTCCAGTGGTTGGTTGTAGACCCAGTCAAAGTTTCTGGGCCTACCTGGAACTCTATAGCCTCGGATGCTGATGCCTAAACAATTTTTACCATAATGCAAGGAATGCATTAGGTAAACTATGTTTAGGCTTTAGAACCAAAAACAAAGTCCCTCTGTCCCTCTTTCCTCCTCCTTTGTCTCATTTTGGTCCTATTTATATAATAGTATTTAAAAATGCACAATTTATCCAGTATAAAGCATTTGTGGGGGTAACTCATCTTTCATATATATATATATATATATATATATATATATATATATATATATATATATATATATATATATAATCCTCCTTTAAAGGATCACTAAAGATTTTTTATTTTTTTTAAATAACAAACATGTTATACTTACCTCCGCTGTGCAGCTCGTTTTGCACAGAGTGTCCCCGATCCATGTACCCTGGGGTCCCTCGGCGGCTGCCTTGGCTCCTCCCCTCAATCACTCACCACCTATATGCGAGCAAGCTCGCATGGTGGTGAGTGATTGCGGGCGCGCTCCAGTGATACAGCCAGCGGCTATCGCCGCTCACTGTATCACTCGGTCCCGCCCCCCGGCGCGCCGCGTCATTGGATGTGATTGACAGCAGCGCGAGCCAATGGCTGCTCTGCTTTCAATCCATCCACTGTAACCAATCAACGGCCAGACTGAGTGGCGAAGAGGATGTCGGGGGTGAGCGCGGGACTTTCGAGGGGTCAGGTTAGCTAAACGGGGGGGGGGGGCCAGGGGGAGCCGGTATTGTCGGATGTTTTTTCACCTTAATGCATAGAATGCATTAAGGTGAAAAAACGTTTACCTTTGCAACCCCTTTAAGGGGGTGTGGCAGGGGGTGTCCTATGCCTACATACTTTTGCTAACAGATGTCCCTCGATCCCATCTCAAAAAGTTGGAAGGTATGGTACTGTAAGCTCCAAACTAGACAGAACCAAGGTCAGTGTCATCAACACTTTCCACTAATTGTACACCACTGCTGTCCTTTTCAGTTATATCCCTTATGCCGCGTACACACGATCCAAGGTTTTTCCGACGGAATTCCACTCAAGCTTGGCTTGCATACACACGGTCACACAAAATTTCTCGGAACTTTCGACTGTCAAGAACGCAGTGACGTACAACACTACGACGAGCCGAGAAAATTAAGTTCAATGCTTCCGAGTATGCGTTGAATTGTTTCCGAGCATGCGTTGGAATTGCTACAGACGCTCAGAATTTTCGTCGGAAAATTTTAGAACCAGCTCTCAAATTTTTGTCGGCGGAAATTCCGACAGGAAAAGTCCGATGGAGACTACACACAATGAAATTCCGACCAAAAGCTCACATTGGACTTTTCTTGTTGGAAATTCCGACCGTGTGTACAGGGCATTAGGCCCCTTTCACACTACCGCAACTTCCGCGATTTTGACGCAATTTCAGTGAGACTTGAGGTCTATAGCCCTGTACACACGCTCGGTTTTCACAGCGGTAAAAAGTCCGCCGTGAAAACCGAGGGGAAAGCCGAGAACCCGGCAGGAAAACTGCCATGGAGCTTTGGCCAGGAATCCTGGCCATGTGGATGCTCCATGGGCACCGCCTCGCAGTGTTTCCCATAGAGTATTAGTAAATCTGGCGAGAAAAAAACCCCTGGGAATCCCGACGGGAAAATAGAGAGCAGGTTCTCTATTTTCCCTGCCGGGATTCCCGGCAGTTTTCCCAGCGAGGGAGCATACACACGCCCGGTTTTCACGGCAAAAAGCTATCATAGCAGTTTTCTTGCTGGGAAAACCGGCCGGGTGTACAGGGCTTATGAACCTGAACTCGCATCAAAGTCGGACCAAAGTAGTGCAGGGTCTACTTTGAAGTCAGCATATGAGTCATACTAATATGAATGGTTGTCATTGGAAATCATGGGGAATGACTTGTCATGCGACTTTGCAGTCCCAAATCGTGGGACAAGTCGTATAAGTGTGAAAGGGGCCTAAGGGCAGCACAGTGGAGTAGTGGTTAGCACTTTCACCTAGCAGCAATAGGGTTGCTGGTTCAAATCCTGACCACGACACCCTCTGCCTGGAGTTTGCATGTTCTCCCTGTGCCTGCGTGGGTTTCCTCTGGGTACTCTGGCTTCCTCCCACACTCCAAAGACATGCTGGTAGGTTAATCAAATCCTGTCTTTAAATTGGCCCTAGTATGTGTATGTATTTGTAAGCGTGTCAGGACCCTTCAGGGTAAGGCCGCGCTATATCAAGATACCTCTCAACTCAAGTCATAGTACAAGTGTGAAAGGGGCCTAATTAGGCTGGGTTCACACTGATACACACGACTGTTGTATGACTATCATCCTACTTTGCCCTGCTACATCGGTACTTAAATGAACAAGATAAGATTTGGCTCTGACTTGTCCTTTGACCAATCAAAACCATCCCAGAGTGACATAAATTCCTTTTACTGCTGCTGTAATCAAAATGTCGGATGTAAAAAGTCAGATGGTTAGACAAAGGATCCCACTTTGATCTGACGTCATGGATATTCAATGGGCTGAATTAGGACCAAAGTCCAACCAAAGTAGTGCAGGGAGCATTTTCAAAGTCGGACCGACTTGTGTCGGACCAGTTAAAGTAGTTGTAAACTCTCATATAGCACTTTTCCTCATTCAAAGCATACTGCAATAACTTACATATAGCTAGGTTTTATTTTCCCCACAGCTGCACCGTTCGTGAGAAAACGACCTCTGTCCCCTGCAGTGGCGAAATTTGCGCATGCGCCTTTCTGCTCCGATTCGCGGCACACTCAGTGGGCTGTCAAAAACCCTTCACAAAGGTGCCGACATCATCAGCACTCGGCAGAATCCATTTTAATCCCACGAGAGCTCCGGCAGTTGTAGCCCATGTAATCATCGGGTCTGGCCAGCAACATGGGAAGTACAGGACATGCGCAGGATTTTGGCAGGAAGGGCGGAAATATACTCCGCTCTGAAACAGGATACCAGGAGCTGACATGGCGCAGCCTGCTGTGGTTAGACAGATAATGAAAGTAAGCAATATTAACCTAAAATCTGACATGAATAAGAGAATCAACATGCCTGTGTGCTTTGTAATGTTTGCAAGTATTGCTTCAATGAAAAATGTTTATTTTCTCTTTAACCTTCCTAGCGGTATTCGCGAGTCTGGCTCGGGGTTAAATTTCAGCACCAAAAGCGGTAACCCCGAGCCAGACTCGGGATTGCATCGCAGTGATCCAGGCAGAGTTACTTACCTTGTCCCCTGGATCCTGCGATGCCTCTCCGCTGTGTGATCGAGCTGTCTCCTCGCTCGATTCACACACTTCCGAGTGCCGCCGAGCTCCGTTCCCTGCGACGTTACGACGCACGGGGACGGAGATCGGCACCAAATTCAAAAAAGTTAAAACACAGATTACAGTACTGTATGTAATAATTACACACCCCCTTTGTCCCTAGTGGTCTGCCCAGTGTCCTGCATGCACTTTTATATAATAAAAACTTTTCTTTCTGCCTAGAAACTGGAGATTGTCCATAGCAACCAAAAAGTGTCCCTTTATGTCAAAAGTGGTTTTAGACCAGCTAGAAAACAGCGATAATAAATTAGAATCACTCGCAGAATTAACGATAGCAATTTGTGGGGAAATTCGTCATCAAACACTGAAAAACACTTTTATTATTATTATTATTATTATATTATTTGTTATAATTTTTTATAGTTATTTATTTTATTATAATGTATAATTTTGTTTTTTGAACTTTATCATACCCGGGATGTCTACTAGACTCTTGTTTGGACAGATTTAAGTGAGTTATTCCTAAGAATTACAGGCCTGCAATATAAAACGCCAAATTTCCATGCAGAATAATGGTACCACTTTCAGCACCTAAAATCTGACAGAATCATACCGCCAGGGAGGTTAAGACAGCTCTCATAGGGAATCATTCAGCTAGGATGATGCTATTACTGCTAGTAAGCAGCAAAAATAGCTTAGTGTACTAAATAAATAACACAGGATAAACTGATATTATTACTGCCAATTAAGCAGCAAAAATCAAAATCGCTTAGTGTTTTAAATGGGTGAACATAAAATAAGAGGATGTCACCTGGAAACATCCACTATGTGCAAATAAATGAAACCAACAGTGAACAGTCCATACAAAACAGCTCAAATTAATAAATAAGACTAGAAAAATGTCCTTGAGGAAAGAAAACACCAGGATGTGACCCGTAAACACTGCACTCCACCTTAGTGGTAGTTAGGTGTATATGAAAAAAAAATGTGTGAAGCAATGTAAATTAAAGTCCAAATAGCATGTGCACATTCAATGGGTGTCTTCTCATGGAGGAACCACAATAAAGAGGACCACAGTGTTGACTGTTGAAATGTTGACAGTTGGAACTCACAACACACTATAAAAGCGATTGAATTGGGTACTCTTACCGCAGATGGTGGACCCACCTGCCGTACGGCAGTGGATCAATTGGGCTTGATGGTCTCAATGACCAGGACCGATGAAGCCAGATGCCGTAGATGTCTCAGGCAGGATGATTCGATGCACAGATGGAAAGTGCAATACCTCCAGCATACACGCTCCAGGATGGTCCAAAATAAATAGGGCAAAAGAAAGGAGAACACTCCCAATGGTGCAGGTCAATAAAACCAGGTATGGTTTATTATAAAATTTGTCTTACAAGTAATTGGACAAAATATGAACGTAATCACAAGAAAAGGTTAAAAAGCAATGTGGGGTGCATCAAATGCAAGCTTGCAGAAACTGCACAGATGTCTTTGTAATCGAGGGCGAAATCGGGACTGACAAGCGGGAGTGAAATCGTGCGAGTTTAGCTGAACTCGCACGACTTCATTCCCGCAGCCCAGTGTGAACCTGGGCTCTATCTTTAGCTTGTTCAATTACATTTTGACAAAAAAAAAAACTTGGAAGCTTATTGGTTTCTATGCAGAGCTGCACCAGATTTTGCACTCTCCAGTTTTAGTAAATCAACCCCTTAGTGTCTAATAAGTATTTACTAGAAGGTGGACCAGCGTGCAACTTGTGTTAAGAAAGTCAAAACTTCCCTAATACTACTCAAGAAATAATGCTTTATGAATCACAATCTGTGACACAAAGCACCCTGTAAGGTTGTTGACCATACAATGTCCCATTATGCTAATTAAATATCAGCGTTCATACAGATTTCATAGGAAGACAATGCCTATCCACCAGCTACCCAGCATTTGCCAATTATTGTTATTTCTTCCTAAGTCTATGCCAGGTGGCCAGTGGATCGGCCTTAAAATTAGATATAATGAGATTAGATTTTATAACAAAGGGACGCAAGGACACTATGCCAACACTAATCAGTCAAACAGATGGTTCTTTACCAGGATATTTGGTGAAGTTTCAGCCTTGTTGCAGAACTCGTGCCAACTGCACCACAAGCTGGTTTGTCTATCTGAAACTCTTAGGTATATACACACTTTGGAACAATCAGTGATTTTTATAAATAATATATGCAAATCAAAGAAATTACTTTGTTTTTATTTATTTATTTTTAAAAGCCCTTGTATGCTCATGTGATGCAAAGCAACATATTTTCCTCAATGCCTGTCCATACAGCATTTTCTACCTACTTTCTCTTTGCTCCCTTGTCAATGTGCCACCTGATGCAAAGAGAAAAAAAACTGAACACTTCTGGGAACAGCAGGGCTTGTGACTCAATCCTCCTCCTTCCATATTTTAGCACTGGTACTTGACACTTGACCACCTGACCAGGTGCTGGCACAGGAGCTCGTTAAGAAGGCAGCGAGGAACTTCACAGAACTGTTATGGTGGGATAATAAGTCCAGACGTGCCCAAACGTTATGTCCCCATTGCCTCCCTATGTCCTCACCTGATTGTTCAACTTCGTACTGGGGATAGAATATGTTTATGATAGGACTGTTGGAGGTGTAGTTTCATTATATACAGGTGGCACTGCATTACAGCATCAATTAAACTTCTCTTCCCAGGGGGCCATGCCTTCTGGGAGGAGGAGTAGAGGTCAACTGAGTGAGCTGCTTGGGGACATTCAGGGCACTTGGTGCCAGACTGGGGTAGAAAGCGGTTTTCCAGTGCAGAGTTCTCGGGGCACTCGCCTTCCAGCATAGCCTAAGCAGAAGCATTTCTGGCAGTACAGAGTGGGTTCACTGGTCTTGTTCTGTATCTCTAGCAGTACAGAGCGGGTTTTCCGGAGCTAAGGCCATCAATTTGTGAGGGGACCCTGAGCTGAAGCGCAGGACTGGTGTTAACCCATTATGCACACTGTACAGCAGAAAAAGAGACTTTAGCCCAACACAGTTTGTCCTTCTGTTTCTTTGACATTGCCTTAATCACTTAGCATACCTCTGAGCATTGCCATACCACATACCTAGGATTGCCCCATTAACTCAGAACTACTTTAAATTCTCCCTGAACCTACTGCATGTTCTTTTTCATGACCATTTAAGTGTTTCTGCAAGTTACTTTCGCCAAACCCTCCTTAATCTTCCAACCTCTTGAACTGGAAGCCGGAAAACCGCCAAGCATCATGGATTTGTGCACTGCTGAAATGGTCCCAACAAAGCCGGCAGAAATAGCTATTCTTCTGGAGACTATACCATTCTGTCTCATAGTGCTTTGCATAGACTTTGTTACCTTCTACTTTCCTGACATAGTGAAGTCCTACAGGCAGACTTGTGCCTAGCAGAGTCATTCCAGGGCCCTAAATGCAGTGTAGTTTCCAGGGGTTTATACAATCCATTTCCAGGCTTATGACACTAAGCCAGGGTTCACATTGATGTGATTTGGAATGCGATTTGATGTCAAATCACATGCCAAATCGGTGGCTATTTGCGGAATTGGCAGCGTTTGAATCGGTGCAACCTTACGGCGCCACACCGAATCCCAATAGTAGTTTCTGTACTACTTTTGGTGACTTCGGGGTGCGATTTGTATAGACATCTGTGCAGGAACCCTCACAGGTGTCTCTGAAATTGCTCTCAAGCAGAGGCGGCTCTAGGCTTTGTGAGGCCTTAGGCAAAACTTAAACATGAGGCCCCACTCGCGCCCATAATGGGAAAAATAATTCAAGCAAGAAAAGTGGCTGCAGAAAATGCACGGATCTAGCACACAGGTGATCAGCACCACTTCCAGGGCACCCTCCTCACCCATCAGACATATTCAGCCAATGCAAGAGGGGGAGAGAGGGGGAGGTGAGAAAGAGAGAGGGGTAATAGAGAGATCCGATGACGCCGACATTAGTATTGGTCACAGGCAAATTAGGCAGCCGCGAGGCCCCTGTGAGTGCGAGGCCTTAGGCGACCGCCTAATTTGCCAATTAGAGAGCCACCTCTGCTCTCAAGTCAGACTGACATGCAGGTATGAAATTGTGCGTGTTCAGCTGAACTTGCACAATTTCAATCCTGCTGTCAGTGTGAACTAGGGATGAGCCGAACACCCCCGGGTTTGGTTCGCGCCAGAACTTTCGAACGGACCGAAAGTTCGCGCGAATTTTCGAACCCTATTCGTTATAATGGACGCGAACGTTCGAAATCAAAATTGCTAATTACAACGGCCAATATGCATGTTAATGTCATAAAACAGGTTTGGGGACCCGGGTCCTGCCCCAGGGGACATATATCAATGCAAAGAGAAATTTTAAAAACTAACGTTTTTTCGGGAGCAGTCATTTTAATGATGCATAAAGTGAAAAAAAAATGTGAAATTTTCCTTTAAATATGGTACCTGGGGGGTGTCTAAAGTATGCCTGTGAAGTGGCATGTGTTTCCCGTGTTTAGAACTGTCCTGTTTAGAACTGTCCTTGCACAAAATGACGGTGTTGCCACAAGACTGTAAGCCCTCACAGTTACTCTTGGTGGGTGCAGGAATGGGCCCTGCTGTGAGTTATTAGATCAAGATTTGTAATTGCATGCACCTGTTGAACAGGGCAGAAAAATTGGGCCTTTGGTGGTGGTGGTGGTGGACGGTGTTGCCACAAGACTGTAGGCCCTCATAGTTACTCTTGGTGGGCGCAGGAATGGGCCCTGCTGTGAACTATTAGATCAAGATTTGTAATTACACGCCCCTGTTAAACAGGGGCTGAAAAATTGTGCCTTAGGCATTGGTGCTAGTGCCACAACACTGCAACCCCTCACAGATACTGTACTTGGAGCACAGCAGTCACACCTGTTGCGAAGCATCTTTTTAAAAAATTGTAATTACACGCCCCTGTTATACAGGGGCTGAAAAATTGTGCCTTAGGCACTGGTGCTGGTGCCACAACACTGCAACCCCTCACAGATACTGTACTCTGAGCACAGCAATGAGACCTGTTGCAAAGCATTGCCTAAAAATTGTAATTACACGCCCCAACAGGGGCTGAAAAATTGTGCCTTAGGCACTGGTGCTGGTGCCACAACACTGCAACCCCTCACAGATACTGTACTTGGAGCACAGCAGTCACACCTGTTGCGAAGCATCTTTTTAAAAAATTGTAATTACACGCCCCTGTTATACAGGGGCTGAAAAATTGTGCCTTAGGCACTGGTGTGGTGGCATGGATCATTGAGGAGGAGGAAGAGGATAGTCAGTGAACATAACAGGACAGTCACTCAGCATCAGCATAGGCAGTCTTGAAGGGATGTGACATTATAAATTATTCCGTTATATCCGCTTCTGGTGTCTGGTAGCTGGTGGTGATCCAAGACTGATTCATTTTTATGAAGGTCAGACGATCAACCGAGTCGGTGGACAGGCGCACCCTATGATCGGTGACAAATCCTCCAGCAGCACTGAATGTGCGTTCGGAAAGAACGCTGGATGCAGGACAGGCCAGTAGCTCAATTGCATACTGTGCAAGCTCTGGCCAGTGATCCATCCTCAGGACCCAGTAAGCCAGAGGATTTTCGGTGGGAAAGGTGTCCAAGTCTGACCTTGCCCCTAGGTATTCCTGCACCATGTATATCAGACGCTGGCGATGGTTGCTGGAACCGATCATACCTTGGGGCTGCGGACTAAAAAATTGTCTGAACGCATCGGTCAGACGTCCACCTTCCCCACCGCTCCTTCTGCTACTGACCGAAGCCTCAGCAACTCGTCGTCCAGGACCAGGAGTTTGTAACCTCCCAGTTTCTGGGAACGCGTTGCACAGACCTTTCTGCAAGGCCTCCCTGAGATGTCTCATCCTCTGCTCCCTCTGCGACGGCAAGATAAGGTCCGCAACCTTACCCTTGTACCGTGGATCAAGGAGAGTGGCCAGCCAGTAATGGTCCCTCTCCTTGATCCGAAGAACACGAGGATCCTTCCGCAGGCTTTGCAGGATCAGGGAGGCCATGCAGCGTAGGTTAGCTGAGGCATTCGGTCCGGAGTCTTCTGGGTCACTGAGGATGACATGATCGCCAGCCACCTCCTCCCAGCCACGTACAAGTCCACTGGTTTGTTGGGACTGTACATCATCCCTAAAAGACTGCTGCTGCTGATGCTGAGTGCCAGGCTCCACCTCCATGCTCACACAATCCTCCTCCTCCTCCTCCTCCTCATCCTCATCCTCTTCCTGTGTGATGGGTGGGACAGAAGGAACACTGTCTGGATAAAGGGGGCCTTGAGAGGCAAGGAAGTCCTCCTCTTCCTGCCTCTGTTCTGCCTCAAGTGCCCTGTCCATTATCCCATGCAGCGTATGCTCCAACAGGTGGACAAGAGGTACAGTGTCACTGATGCATGCACTGTCACTGCTCACCATCCTCGTGGCCTCCTCAAATGGTGAGAGGACAGTGCGTGCATCCCTGATCATGCTCCACTGGCGTGGGGAAAAAAAGCCAAGCTCCCCTGACCCTGTCCTGGTGCCGTAGTCGCAAAGGTACTCATTGATGGCCCTCTGCTGCGTGTGCAGTCGCTGCAGCATGGCCAACGTTGAGTTCCACCTGGTGGGCATGTCACATATTAGGCGGTTCTTGGGCAGGTTCAGCTCCTTTTGCAGCTCAGTCAGCCGAGCACTGGCATTATAAGATCGGCGGAAATGCACACAGACTTTCCTGGCCTGCCTCAGGACATCCTGTAAGCCTGGGAACCTGCCCAAGAACCGCTGCACCACCAGGTTGAGGACGTGAGCCATACAGGGCACATGGGTGAGCTGCCCCTGTCGCAGGGCGGAGAGGAGGTTGGTGCCATTGTCAGAAACGACCATTCCTGGCTTAAGCTGGCGTGGCATCAACCACCTCTCGGCCTGCCCCTGCAGAGCTGCCAGAACCTCTGGCCCAGTGTGGCTCCTGTCCCCCAAACACACCAGCGCAAGCACGGCATGGCATCTTTTTGCCTGCGTACTCGCGTAGCCCCTTGTACGCCTACGGAGCACCGCTGGTTCCGAGGACAGAGCACTCGAAGAGGACATGGAGGAAGAAGAAGAGGAGGGGGTGGAGGAGAGAGGTGTGTCACAACCAGTAGTAGCATTTTGGAGGCGTGGTGGCGGAACAACCTCCAACACTACTGCACCTTGTCCTGCATCCCTCCCAGCTGCCAATAGAGTGACCCAATGGGCCGTGAAAGAAAGATAACGTCCCTGTCCATGCCTGCTGGACCATGAGTCAGCGGTAATATGCACCTTACCGCTGACCGCCCTGTCCAGCGAGGCACGGACATTGCCTTCCACATGCCGGTACAGAGACGGAATCGCCTTCCGTGAGAAAAAGTGGCGTTTGGGAACCTGCCATTGAGGAACCGCACATTGAACAAACTCACGGAAGGGGGCCGAGTCTACCAACTGAAAAGGCAGCAGTTGAAGTGCTAGCAATTTAGCCAAGCTAGCATTCAACCGCTGGGCATGTGGATGGCTGGGAGTATACTTCTTTCGACGGTCCAGCAGCTGGGGCAGGGAAATTTGCCTGCTACAATCGGACGTCGGTGTACTGCAAGTACTTGGTTGTGACACACCTAATTCTACACCTTCAGTCCTCTCAGAGCAGCTTTCAGAGAGGACTGAAGATATAGTGGGGATGGAGATCCCAGCTGATGAGGAGCAAGGAGAGGTCCGCTTTGTTCTTTGGTGTGGGTCTTTTATGTGTGCTTGCCAACGAGCTGCATGGCAGGTCGACCTATGTCTGCTCATGCTTGTGGTGCCCAAGCGGCTGATGTTTTGGCCACGCGAGATACGCTTGAGACAAATATTGCAAATAGCAGTGGTGCGATCTGATGCACTCGTCTCAAAAAAGGCCCACACCAAAGAACTTTTGTGATAACGTGCAGAGGCAGCGCCCTGCACAGGCGGAGCTCTGCGGTGTGGTACAGTTGCTGTGCTGGCCTCTAGCTGGCCTCCAGGGGGCATCCTGCCTCGTTGGACATGTGACGCCGCATCCTCCTCCTCCTCCTCCTCTCTCCCTTCAGGCACCCACGTGGAGTCAGTGACCTCATCATCCCCTCCCTCTTCACCACTAGAGCAAACCTGGCAGTAAGCTGCAGCTGGTGGAACAGTACTGCCAGATTGCTGTCCTTCAGCATCCCCTCTCTCTGCGCGCACACTACTGACTTCCTCAAGCTGGGTATCATCATCCGAGCCTTCGAATCGTTGGGCATCCTCCTGGAGCATGTACCCAACACTGTGCTCAAACAGTTCGGGGGACTCCTCAGGAGGACATGGTGGGTCTAGGGAAGGGGTGGCTGATGATGCCATTGAGTACGCGTTGGCAGCTGCTCTGCCAGTACCCTGAGCCTGGGTGAGAGAGGATGAGGAGGATGAGGAGGGCTTGGTCATCCATTCTACCAAGCCTTCGGCATGATGCGGCTCCACATGTCCAGCTGCCGAAAACAAAGACAAGCGTGTCCCATGGCCACGTGCTGATGACGATGCACGACCACGTCCACGGCCAGCACTGTTGTCTCTAGAAACAGAGCCTGCCTGCCCTGTGTTCTTGCCTCGGCACGCTCTGCCTCTCCTTGGCGGTCTTCCAGCCATTGTAGTCGGTAGTGTATATAGTATAAAAAATAGAGCTCCTATGTGTGCTCACAACACACTGTAGGTCCTATGGGTGCTGACACTAACACACTATAGGTACTATGTGTGCTGCTGACAAGAAAATATAGGAGCTCTGTTTGCTGCCACTAACACACTAGAAGTCCTATGGGTGCTGCTGAGAAGAAAATATAGGAGCTCTGTGTGATGCCACTAACACACTAGAAGTCCTATGGGTGCTGCTGAGAAGAAAATATAGGAGCTCTGTTTGCTGCCACTAACACACTAGAAGTCCTATGGGTGCTGCTGAGAAGAAAATATAGGAGCTCTGTGTGATGCCACTAACACACTAGAAGTCCTATGGGTGCTTCTGAGAAGAAAATATAGGAGCTCTGTGTGATGCCACTAACACACTAGAAGTCCTATGGGTGCTGCTGAGAAGAAAATATAGGAGCTCTGTGTGATGCCACTAACACACTAGAAGTCCTATGGGTGCTTCTGAGATGAAAATATAGGAGCTCTGTGTGATGCCACTAACACACTAGAAGTCCTATGGGTGCTTCTGAGATGAAAATATAGGAGCTCTGTTTGCTGCCACTAACACACTAGAAGTCCTATGGGTGCTGCTGAGAAGAAAATATAGGAGCTCTGTGTGATGCCACTAACACACTAGAAGTCCTATGGGTGCTTCTGAGATGAAAATATAGGAGCTCTGTGTGATGCCACTAACACACTAGAAGTCCTATGGGTGCTTCTGAGAAGAAAATATAGGAGCTCTGTGTAATGCCACTAACACACTAGAAGTCCTATGGGTGCTGCTGAGATGAAAATATAGGAGCTCTGTGTGATGCCACTAACACACTAGAAGTCCTATGGGTGCTGCTGAGAAGAAAATATAGGAGCTCTGTGTGATGCCACTAACACACTAGAAGTCCTATGGGTGCTTCTGAGATGAAAATATAGGAGCTCTGTGTGATGCCACTAACACACTAGAAGTCCTATGGGTGCTTCTGAGATGAAAATATAGGAGCTCTGTTTGCTGCCACTAACACACTAGAAGTCCTATGGGTGCTGCTGAGAAGAAAATATAGGAGCTCTGTGTGATGCCACTAACAAACTAGAAGTCCTATGGGTGCTTCTGAGAAGAAAATATAGGAGCTCTGTGTGATGCCACTAACACACTAGAAGTCCTATGGGTGCTTCTGAGAAGAAAATATAGGAGCTCTGTGTGATGCCACTAACACACTAGAAGTCCTATGGGTGCTTCTGAGATGAAAATATAGGAGCTCTGTGTGATGCCACTAACACACTAGAAGTCCTATGGGTGCTGCTGAGAAGAAAATATAGGAGCTCTGTGTGATGCCACTAACACACTAGAAGTCCTATGGGTGCTTCTGAGATGAAAATATAGGAGCTCTGTGTGATGCCACTAACACACTAGAAGTCCTATGGGTGCTTCTGAGAAGAAAATATAGGAGCT
Organism: Rana muscosa; assembly: GCA_029206835.1. Lineage (NCBI taxonomy): Eukaryota > Metazoa > Chordata > Amphibia > Anura > Ranidae > Rana > Rana muscosa. The sequence goes on from CM055123.1 coordinate 202,647,575, forward strand.
CTGTGTGATGCCACTAACACACTAGAAGTCCTATGGGTGCTGCTGAGAAGAAAATATAGGAGCTCTGTGTGATGCCACTAACACACTAGAAGTCCTATGGGTGCTTCTGAGAAGAAAATATAGGAGCTCTGTGTGATGCCACTAACACACTAGAAGTCCTATGGGTGCTGCTGAGAAGAAAATATAGGAGCTCTGTGTGATGCCACTAACACACTAGAAGTCCTATGGGTGCTTCTGAGATGAAAATATAGGAGCTCTGTGTGATGCCACTAACACACTAGAAGTCCTAAGGGTGCTTCTGAGATGAAAATATAGGAGCTCTGTTTGCTGCCACTAACACACTAGAAGTCCTATGGGTGCTTCTGAGATGAAAATATAGGAGCTCTGTGTGATGCCACTAACACACTAGAAGTCCTATGGGTGCTGCTGAGAAGAAAATATAGGAGCTCTGTGTGATGCCACTAACACACTAGAAGTCCTATGGGTGCTTCTGAGAAGAAAATATAGGAGCTCTGTGTGATGCCACTAACACACTAGAAGTCCTATGGGTGCTGCTGAGAAGAAAATATAGGAGCTCTGTTTGCTGCCACTAACACACTAGAAGTCCTATGGGTGCTGCTGAGAAGAAAATATAGGAGCTCTGTGTGATGCCACTAACACACTAGAAGTCCTATGGGTGCTTCTGAGAAGAAAATATTGGAGCTCTGTTTGCTGCCACTAACACACTAGAAGTCCTATGGGTGCTGCTGAGAAGAAAATATAGGAGCTCTGTGTGATGCCACTAACACACTAGAAGTCCTATGGGTGCTTCTGAGATGAAAATATAGGAGCTCTGTGTGATGCCACTAACACACTAGAAGTCCTATGGGTGCTTCTGAGATGAAAATATAGGAGCTCTGTGTGATGCCACTAACACACTAGAAGTCCTATGGGTGCTGCTGAGAAGAAAATATAGGAGCTCTGTTTGCTGCCACTAACACACTAGAAGTCCTATGGGTGCTGCTGAGAAGAAAATATAGGAGCTCTGTTTGCTGCCACTAACACACTAGAAGTCCTATGGGTGCTTCTGAGATGAAAATATAGGAGCTCTGTGTGATGCCACTAACACACTAGAAGTCCTATGGGTGCTGCTGAGAAGAAAATATAGGAGCTCTGTGTGATGCCACTAACACACTAGAAGTCCTATGGGTGCTTCTGAGAAGAAAATATAGGAGCTCTGTGTGATGCCACTAACACACTAGAAGTCCTATGGGTGCTGCTGAGAAGAAAATATAGGAGCTCTGTGTGATGCCACTAACACACTAGAAGTCCTATGGGTGCTTCTGAGATGAAAATATAGGAGCTCTGTGTGATGCCACTAACACACTAGAAGTCCTAAGGGTGCTTCTGAGATGAAAATATAGGAGCTCTGTTTGCTGCCACTAACACACTAGAAGTCCTATGGGTGCTGTTGGGGTGCAATGCTGTGCTAACAGCACTGCGGTTGGTACTACTGCAATACTGTACTAACAGTAAGCACGCACCAGACTAATCCTCAGCAGCAGCTAATAACACACTAACTGTGCAATCAGCAGCAATGAACGATCAATGACTTAGGTAGCAATGGTTTAGCAAAGAAATAGCCAATGGTTTAGCAAAGAAGAGCAAATCTTTCAGTATCAAGCAAAGACAGAATCAGCAGACTGATCTCTCCTAAAGCCGTAACTCATGTGACCGGGGCCGACGGCGTGGCGGCCTTTTAAATGGTGGGGCGTGTACTAAAGCCCCTGAGCTGTAATTGGCTACAGGCGTCCTGCCTGTAGCCAATTATTGCTCTCCGAGTTTCGGGCGCTGTGATTGGCCAAGCATGCGGGGTCACAGTGCATGCTTGGCCAATCATCAGCCAGCAATGCACTGCGCCGGCCGCGCCGGCCGCAATGCATTGCGGGGCCTTACGCATCACACGAATGTGATGCGAACGGCCCAAATAGTTCTGGGCTCGCCGAGCGAGCGAACGCCCGGTGCTCGATTCGAACGTGGGTTCGAATCGAGCACCGGGCCCATCCCTAGTGTGAACTTAGACTTAAAGAGGAAGTAAACCCTAATGGGTTTTACTTCCTCTTTTTCCCCTGCAAAGTAAAAGCATAATGGGCAAGTATGCATCGCATACTAGCCCATTATGTTGCACTTACCTGTAAAGGAAGCCAGCGATGTCATCACTGTCCCCACTGTGTGGAAGGGTCCATCTTCACCCCCCTTCCTTCCGGGGCCACGGACTCTGGGTCTCTGACTGGCCTGAGGTGCGTGACGTCACTCCTGTGCATGCGCGTGGGAGCTGACGGTCACGGCATGGGCCCTATAGAAACGGCACGATCATGCCCTTACTTTAGTGTGCATGCGCCGATTACGTCGGCACAAGCGTATATGGTAAATATCTCCTAAACCGTACAGGTTTAGGAGTCTAGCGCACCCACCTATCCCCCTCCTGCATTTAACTTGGCTCCTCGCAGGGGGAGAAAGGCACACCACGCTATCAGCCCGTACCCTCTTGTGCAAAAGGTTGAGTGGTGTTATTGTTGGGTCTTGTCTGCAGCCAGGCCAGAATCCTCCCGAGAATGATTCTCGCCTCTACCGTGAGTAGAGGCAAGTCCTTAATTTCCCCAGTAACATGAATGTCCACACCCGCTGAAGCTCCAACTTAAGATTTATTCTCGCTTTACAAAACACAGTCTCTTGGATAGACAAAGAAAGGTTGGAGCAAAGGAACAGCACAGCTCAAGGTGTGGAAGAGGTCCAGGCACAAACGTAGCTCTTCACTGTACTACTCAGATTCTCAAGCAGTATACTAGACGCACAGTCTCTGCCACAGACCGTGAGTTTGGTCTCTGCCACAGACCCGGTGAATAGGGCCACTGCCACTGACCTGTTGAACGTGAACTTCCTTCTTAGAACATGGCCCCTATCAAGGAGAAGATCCCCCCCCAGAGAGTCAACAGACCCTTCCTTCACCGTGACTTCCGCATCGGTCCTTCGGAATGATCCTCCCTTCTCTGAGAGTGCGGGTCCCCTCGCAAGGCGGCACCCTGGACTCCTCAATCCTTAGCGGACCCCAGCCGAAGGTGCTGGGCCCCGGGCCTTCTCTTCATCCCCTGGGTCTTCATACCCAGGCGAACAGGACTGCAGGATAGTACCTCATCCCAGGCCAAAGGTGCCTGAGATGGAACAGGAACGCAGCCTCCGGGCCTAGGGCTCCCGGGGATCAACCGCACTCACTCCCAGGCTGAAGGTGCCTGGGGGTGGACCCCGATCAGGAGATGTCTGCCCCTTTTATACCCTCTCCCGGCATGCACAGCAGGTTCCCCGCCCCACCGTACGGCTGACAAAAGAGGACACAAAAGGCACAGCACTATGCTTGTGGTTCAACCCCGGCCCAGAATGGCAGCGCCACCCGCAGGCCACAGGGAACTCATCACCAGCATTATCCCCTGAGGACAAAAATGGTCCAAAGCCACAAGTTATAGCGTTTACAAAATAGGGGATAGTTATGGCATTTTTATAAAAAAATATTTTTTTAACTAGTAATGGCGGCGATCAGCGATTTTTTTCATGACTGCAACATTATGGCGGACACAGACACTTTTTTGGGACCATTGTCAATTTTACAGCGATCAGTGCTATAAAAATGCACTGGTTACTGTAAAAATGACACCGGCAGTGAAGGGGTTAAGCACTAGGGGCGCTGAAGGGGTTAAGTGTGCCTAAGGGAGCGATTACTACTGTTAGGGGGCGTAGCTACGAGTGACATGTCACTGATCTCCGCTCTGATTACACAGAGCGGAAATCAGTGACAGTGTCAGTAGGCGAGCAGGGAGATGTGTTTACACTAACATCTCCCCGCTCCATCCCTCCGTGAGACGATCGTGGGGATCCCCGCAGCGATCGAGTCCGCGGGACCCGCGATCCCACTCACGGGGAATGTAGCGGTGCGGCGAGCGCGCCGGCGCTAGCGCGACCCCCACGTCGAGCAGTTAAAGGGGACGTACAGGTACGTTGATGTGCCTGTACGTGCCATTCTGCCGACGTATATCTACTGGAGGGGGTCCTTAAGTGGTTTAAAAATAAAAAGTGTCCCGCAATGTAAATCCTTCTTCAATCACAGCGCAGACGGACCAAAAAAACATACATCTCTTGGACACAAATTCGTTTTTATCCATATGCATGGGGGGGGGGGGGGGGGGGGAGAGAGAGAGAGACAACGCCCTGTATAGATTTTGCACCTCCAGATGGACCCAGGGCGGTATATTGTGAAATTCTGAAGGATAAATAAACATAGAATACTCAATACCCCTAATGATTTCCATGAATATGTACTCACTGCAAATGTTTCTTATTGAAGTACTGTATGTACTTAAAAGGGCGTCATTGCTTTGCACATTCGCCTAAAGATGGTAAATGGGTGGAAAGATGGTTCTAAAATATACCAAAAAGGGCATTATGTAATAATGTAATTATCCATGATATACCATAAAAAAATGTTAAACAGTACTTTCCCAGAATTAGTAATGGTGAAAATTATAGCCAAACCCACATAAGCATGGTAGATGAATGGGCATTAGTTCATACAGTATGTCATCCCAAACAAAGATTTCCATTTAGTTCATATTACAAAGTATTAAAACATAGGGAGACAAATGGAACCCCCCCCCCCCTGAGAAAAAAAAAATAGATAATCCTCCAAATAACTGGCCATAACCATAAGTAATCCTATCAGAATCAGTTATCTGGGCTGCATCAACTTACATCTGGCTTTGCATAATGCCTCATGCACACTGGACGTTATTTTTATTGCTGCTGCTAATGCTGCTGCTGCTGCTAATGCTGCTGCTACTAGGGACGTCAGATATTTTTTTTTCTTGCCTCTAAACTTACCTGCGTGTTAGCCTATGGGATTGATTTACTAAAACCGGAGATTGTAAAATCTGGTGCAGCTGTGCATCGTAGCCAATCAGCTTCTAACTTCAGCTTGTTCAATTAGGCCTGGTTCACACCTATGTGTGATTTGGTGCTTTGTGCAGAAATACACTACAGTTTATTTAACACGGTTTCCTATGGGACACGTTCACATCTATGCTTTTTTTAAGCCACTGAGTTTTTAGAAAGGGTCATGGACTTTTTTTAAATGCAAAACTTTTTTTTTTTTTTGGTTCAATAGACTTCAATAGAGAAGCTGCAGAAAAGCATGCAGTGCGTTTTTGCTGCAATTTTACAGTGGTTTTGCCATGATTTGCGTTTCGCATTTTTTTAATCTGCACAACAACAAATTGGCCAAAAAAAAGCATAACAAATGCAAAACGCAAATTGCGCCAAAATCGCATGAGCAAAAATGCAAAGCGCACAGCAAAAAGCACTGCAGAAACTATCAAAAGTAAACCGCATAGGTGTGAACAGAGCCTTAAACTTTGTAAAAAAATGGGAAGCTGATTGGTTTCTATGCAAAGCTGCACCACATTTTACACTCCCCAGTTTTAGTAAATCAACCCCTGTGTGTCTGTGCCCACATAGATTTTTACCAGCGTTTAGTGACAGTGGGTTTTAGAGGCAGGAAAAATAACTGATTGTCAGTGCGTCCAGGAGCAGCAGCATTTTGGCAGAAACACTTTTGGCGTGTTAACACTTGTTATCGCTTGGTAATGCTAGACAGGTTTAGCGTTAATTTATTCTGGCCATTGAAATTAACTATAATACTGGCCAATTATATGAATTAACATCCAAGCACTTGATGCCTGTACACGCGCCTAAACGCATGTTACACACTAGGTGTTTTTACTGCCAAAACGCTGCTGCCATGAGGAAAGGCTTTTAGGCTTCATGTACGCTGGCAGCTCCTAAACTTGAGTTTAGGGGCTTTTGGTGTATTTTTGCCAAAGCTTTCCATTTTTTTCCACGTTTTGCATTTTCCTGCAGCCACGGTCAGGGCAGGCCAGTGTACATGTAGCCTTAGGTGAGTTTCCAAAATGACCTGTGTGCGTGAGGTTTTAGCTGTCATTGGCATCCCATATCTGTGGCAAAGGAATCAGTATTTCATAGTGTGCTGTCACGGCGGGTGGCTAGGGTTGCCACCTCATCCCTTTAAACCCGAACACATATGAATTACACAGGTTCTGAGGCTAATTTAATGCAGGTAAGGCACCAAGTGAGTTTAATTACCACTTTAATCAGCCACAGAACCTGTGTAATTAATATGTGTTCGGGTTTAAAGGGATGAGGTGGCAACTCTACGGGTGGCGCAGTCACCAGTGTGCACGCTTCCACCCTATTCTTGATCTTCAAAGCACCACACGAGCGCACCTTTCCCCACCCGTCTGTGCCGCAAGCACCACCACTAAGGGGGCACCCGGCCACAGCAAAAGAAAGGAGACGGCATACTCCTGCAAACTGCCTTCCACTGGGCGGAGGAACAAGCAACGCCTACGTGCAGAGGTCCCCACACGCTTGAAATATCCATTAACCTCCCCTGCATCTCTGGAGAACCCTGGGGCGTGATGGCTGGGGGACACCCAGCCCACCAGATAAAGAGGGGGGGGGAAAGAACATTTCTGTCATCCACGTTGTAATTCAAATAAATAGAGGAAGATCTATTTGTAGTACAACTCGGGAGAACAGCATAGGTGAGAACTAGAGATGAGCTTGGGCAACCTCCAAATTCCTAACCCAAACTCCTTTTTTATAAGCTGATGGCCAGGTTGCAGCTCATGTGCCCGAAACTTACAAAAGTTGCAAAGCGTGGAATGACCCGGGCCGCATGGTTTAGGTTAGAGAGGAGTTTGGTGGACGCCCAAGCTCATCTCTAGTAACAAGCATGGCTGCCTTCATAGCATAGATAAAGTGGAGGAGAAGCCACCTAAGGAAAGGAATTAAATTTTTTGCAGGATTACCACATGAAAATAAAGGAGAAAGAAAAAAAAACTCTACATAAAATGACTAGTCGGCTATATTACGGTATATATTACGTATATTGTTAGTTTTGTGTTTAGATATGCTTTAAATTCCAATTCAAGAATGACAGCTGTATGGTGGGAACAGCTGATTGGATCTAAAGTAGATTGAAAACAGACCCATAGAAGTCTATAGGGATACACTGTGAAGGTGTGTCCAATGGAAAGAAAATTTCATCTGAAGTCTGTTAACAATGCAGAAGAATGAAGCATAGGTAAGTATACAGCTGGGGCAGGGTAGAATGGGTTATTTTAGATTGGGCCGGGGCAGAAATAACTTTGCTTTGTAACCGCGTTATCCTTGATAAAAACAGGCTTACATTTGTCAATCTTTGCTATACTTTAATGCTAGAGAAATAGGCTACTTTACTCATACATTAGCCAGAGTAGTGCTTAATAGCCTGACTCTTTAAAGCGAGTACTGAGCCTGTTTTGATAGTTAAATTAGAAAGTGAAAAGGGTGAAAGCGAGCATGAAATTCTGTGAATACGCTAATGGACTTGTGTTTATGCATCTTTTGTGTGAATTCACACTTGCGGAATGAGTGGTAGCCCAGCTTTCTTCATTGGATTCATCTATTTAATCAGTCTTGAAATGAACAACACATTTGCTAGGGCATCTTTCCGGATATCTGTTTATCCTCAAAGTTTTTGTGTTCCCAAAGCAAAGAGCAAGACACATGCAATAAATAAAAGAATGCTTTCCAAAATGCTGTTGCTAATTAAAGTTACAAACCAGCCATTACCATACTAGTCATTCTTTCTAGATAATATCCTAATAAAAGGTAAGCAATTCTGATCATCTATCCAACAACTTTCAGGAAGCCTAAAGTGTATTTTCACTTTTGCAGCCAGATGGGGATAACACCTACTTTATATTTGTTACATGTCTCCATTCACATTGCAGCTTACATTTTTTAGATGCTCTATTCTTTTACCCCCAGCAAGGAAAAATCCTACTCAGTAGTCTTTGTTTATGAGGGGGGGGGGTGCTGCTTGCCATAATTATCACTATCTGTACTGTGTGGAAAGATCTTAATTATCAACCGTACCTAGATTTAAACAATGTTTGTCCTAACAAAGTGTTGAAGGATAGAGGCTGGGCTTTTTGTATTGTATGTTAATGAGGACAAACTTGGGATAGAATCACCCTGACAGTGGGGGGTTATTTACTAAAATTGCATGGTGCAAAATCTGGCATAGCTTTGCATAGAAACTAATCAGCTTCCAGGTTTTATTGTCAAAGCCTTAAGCCCCATACACACGGTCTGACTTTTGGCCAACAAACTTCATTTTGAGTAAGTTGGACTAACAATCCGACCGTGTGTACGCTCCATCGGACAAACTTTTTTGTTTTTTTTCTTGCTTTCATCGGACAAAAGTTGGGTCTGCAAACGGACAAACTTTTGCCCAACAAAAGTCCGATGGAGCAAAGTCCGACCGTGTGTACAGAAAACCATCGGACTTTTGTCCGATGGACAAAACAACTCATGTTAAAATCAACCAACAATAGCAGAAGTTGACCAAAGGGTGTCGGTAAAGAGCAGAAAAACCACGTGATGTTGCAAAAAGTTTTGGGAAAGTTTGCAGAAAAGTCAGAGCGTGTGTATGCTATGGGTGTTCCCGACCAACTCCGTTCGAACAAAAAACCACGGAAAAATCAGATGGAAGTCCGACCGTGTGTACGGGGCTTAAGACTCCATTCACACAGGGGCAACACGACTTCCAGTGCGACTTTAGGAGGCAACTTGGACACGACTTGAGTAGGAATCACAGAGCGACATGAAGCTACTTACAAGGCAACTTCAAGTTGCCTCCAGGACAGGAGACATTCCAGTGGCCAATCAAACAAGAATCAGCTCTGTGGGATGGAGAGGTTTGCCTGAGAAATGTATGTTCTCTTCCTGGAAAGTTGCTTCTGTTAGGACAGGGGATCCGACTTCTGAGGCGACTTCCATTGAAATCAATGGGTACAGGTCGCCTAGAAGTTGGATTGGAGTAGTACAGGAACCTTTTTTGAAGTCGGAGCGACTGCAGTAGTGTGCATTAAGATGGCTCTATTCATGTACATTGATTTTCTCATGCAGCGCGACTTGAGGCGACTAGGGGCGACTTGGGGCTTGATGTCGGATCCAAAGTTGCCCCTGCGTGAATGGGTTCTCATTGAACAAGCTGAAGTTAGAAGATGATTGGTTACCATGCACAGCTGCAGCAGAGTCTGAGTGAACCAGTTTTAGTAAATGTCCCCCATTGTTCAAAAAATCTTGCAATCAGCCATGAGTTCTTCTCTTAAGAAACATCTAAAAAGTAAGAAATAAAAAAAAAAAAAGAAGCATGCTATGTGAATGAAAACACATAACAAACGCACTGTATAGAAGAGTTTTCTTAAACTTGACTGCAACAGTGGAATTAACCACTTGCCGATTTGCCTCGCGACTATATACGTCGGCAGAATGGCACGGGCAGGCAAAGCAACGTACATGTACGTTGCTTTGAATCTGCCGCCTAGCGGGCGCGCGCGCGTCGCGAGCTCCGTGACAGTGCCCGCGGGACCCGCGGACTCGATGTCCACCAGTGTCCCGCGATCGTGTCATGGAGCTGCAGAACCTGGAGATACCTATGTAAATTAGGCATTTCCCTGTTCTGCCTAGTGACAGAACAGTGATCTATTGCTCCCTGTCATCGGGAGCAGTGACCACTGTCGTGTCACTTGTAGCCTATCCTCCTCACAGTTAGAATCACTCCCTAGTCCCTAGGACACACTTAACCCCTTCATCGCCCCCTAGTGTTTAACCCCTTCCCTGCCACAGTAATCAGTGCATTTTTATAGCATTTTTATAAATGACAATGGTCCCAAAATAGTGTCAAAAGTGTCCGATGTGTCCGCCGCAATATCGCAGTAACGATAAAAATCGCAGAACGCTGTCATTACTAGTAAAAAAAAATAATAATAATAAAATTGCCATAAAACTATCCCCTATTTTGTAGACGCTATAACTTTTGCGCAAACCAATCATTATACGCTTATTGTGATTTTTTTTTTTTACCAAAAATATTTAGAAGTATACATATCGGCCTAAACTGAGGAAAATTTTTATTTTTACCTATTTTTTGGGGATAATTATTATAGCAAAAAGTAAAAAATATTGCTTTTTTAAAAAAATTGTCCCTATTTTTATAGCGCAAAAAATAAAAACCGCAGAGGTGATCAAATACCACCAAAAGAAAGCTCCATTTGTGGGGAAAAAAGGACGTCAATTTTGTTTGGGTGCAATGTTGCACGACCGCATAATTGTCAGTTAAAGCGACGCAGTGCCGAATCGCAAAAAATGGCCCGGTCATTGGGCAGCCAATTCTTCCGGGGCTGAAGTGGTTAAAATGGCTTTTAGTGAAGGTTCACATTGCTGCGGGGTTACAAATTGTGCGAGTTCAGCTGAACTCGCACAATTTCAACCCAGCAATGCAGTCCGACTTCAGCGGCGATTTGACAGACATCTGTGCGGGTTCACAGATGTCTATACACAAATTACCCCCAAAGTCACCAAAAGTCACCAAAAGTCACCAAAAGCAGTACAGGAACTACTTTTGGGAATTGGCTCCAATCCCTATTGAAGCTGCTCCCCCCCCCCCCCCCCTCTAGGAGCTGCAATATTATTGCAAGCAGAGGAGACGTGGAGGAGATCAGTAACAACACACAGTATAGAGGAGGGAGATTTATCTGATCATGCCCAATTTTGTCAACATGGAGGTGAGAGTTCTGTGAGACCATTGCATGGACACATCAGTGACCCTTTCACCACCAGAGGATTTATATATGCACGCCTTCACTTTCATTTCATTTTATTCTTTGATTATTCACATCAAGGGAGTCCCAATAAGAGACTTTTTTGCACATATTACAAATTTTTCTTTTTTCCTTATCTACAATTTTTTCGGCACATTTTTCCTGGACTTTCAGGCTTAAACTTGAGCCATATATATATTTAGCACTTGTGCACTTTATATATATTTTCTGGTCACTTTGCACAGCCTAACTGAATGGTTTGTATTTTACTTTAGAAGACACAGCACTGTATTAGTCATGTCATTTTGATCATTGGTATATTTGAGTGTTTTATATATATTATTTTTATATATATACATTGTAATATTTATTTCCTCACTTTATGTAGTTCTTATGCTGGCTTTTAGCGCGAAAACACCCCCTCTTGTTATATTTACATTCACTAAGCTTTAGTGCAAATCCCCTTGAAAAGCGCAACTTTCTTTGCAAAGTTAACAGCCTAAATTGCTTTAAGTACAACAGAAAGTTGGGCGAATCAGCAGGCATTTTTCTATACTTGCAGTATTTGCAATAAAACATGGTGAATTTCTTTTTGAGGCTGGATTCACACTTATGCGGTGCAAATTCCAGCTCTTTTTTCTCTGCGAAGAGAATACAGAGCTGTTCAGCGTTTCATTTGCGTTGTAGCTGCGGACTTGCTGACCTGGGAGAGGGGAGGGGGAGGGGGGAAGTGTAGTGAGCAGGGAGAGAATTCCTGTTCGGAATGGAACACATCTGCGAATCAGATGCGTTCCCATAGAACATAATGTGCAGACATTTCGCACCGCAATGCCTAGAAAACGCACACGTTTTTTGGGCAATGCGCAGTGCGAATGCATCGCACATATGTGAACCAGCCTCATTAAAATAAAGGTGTTTTATAATGTTATGTGAATTGGATGCGGTGTAAGCCGCATCCAATTCGCATAGGTGTGAACCCGGCCTTAATGCAGGGTACACCCATGACAAAGGATCCTTTGTGCACTATGGGTATTGTAAAGAAGAGATCAGGAATTGTTTTCATTTAATCACTTTTCGCTTTTTGAAACCTGAAAAGCTGGGGATGAGTCACTGTTCTTACATCACTTCTTCTTTAGTCATTGGACCAGGTTTTTCTCAACAGAGCAGCTAAGAATAGTCAAGTAAACATGTAAAAGAATGATGACTGCAGAAAGGGCAAGACTGATCCACTTGCAGCTGAAGGAATGACACTGTAGCAGGAGGTGCAAAACTTCAAATTCTGGCTGGGATATCTGAATGCTGGAGATATAACAAACACAGTGAGCAAATCATCCCACCATTGTTTGCCATTTTTGGGTGAAATGAACTTCCCTTCACAAACACATACCAAACCAAGCTCTCCTCTTTAGTTTGTTGTCTGTGAGATTTACAACAAAGAAAATGCTAAAATACTCAAAAAAATACTGGGCCTTATTTAGATAAAGTGTGAGAAAGTAAAAGTGCCTACAATAGCAAGCAATGCCTTTCATGTTTAAAGTTAGGCCTCATGCACATGGGCGTTCGCTCCATAGGGCAGGGGGGGGGGCGATTGCACCCCCTGGAATCTAGCAGGGGCGGATTGCGGGTGAGTGCCATGGATGGGTGAGAGAGAGCGGGCAGGTGAGAGCGGGCCGGGCTGCGGGCAGCTGGGCAGGCTGGTGAGGGAGCGGGCGGCCCGGTGTGTAGGTGACATAGCGCGCGGCTTCACCAGCTAAAAGAGTGGGCGGCTCTGCTGACTGGTGTCGGGTGAGAGAGCGTGCGGGCTGGGCAGCTGGGTGGCTTGGTGAGTGTCTAAACGAGTGCTGGCCAATCAGCGAGCAGGCGAGCGGGGGGAGCAGAGAGATGACATCATCTCTCACCGCCCGCCCTGCATCCCTGCAGTTCTGCCCTCACTGTGTAGGCAGCGCAGGCAGCAGAGAGATTAAATAATCTCTCTGCTGCCTGACGACCCTGACTCTGGGACACAGCAAGAGACAATTGGAGCAGGCAAGTGGCAATCCGCAACATGTGACAGGCGACGTGGCAAGTGACAATTCGCAACTTGTGGCAAGTGACAATCCGCAACTTGTGGCAAGTGATAAACATGTGGCAGGTGACGTGGCAAGTGACAATCCTCAACGCATGGCAGGCGATGGTGGCAAGTGACACACTCGGGGCTCCCACTGATTCTGCATTATGGTGAGTTGAACCATTTCATTTTGTATAATGTAATAATAGAAATAATGCGATTCAATCATTCTGACACCATAACAACCATGGTGCTGGTGTTCTGCCGAGAATTGCCCCCCAGCGGATTCTGCCCGCTCTGTACTGCGCAGGCGCGGTGCTTTTTCCGAAAATAGCCGAACATGTAGAGCTGAGAGTCAGCTCTAGATGGCGCCTGCGCACACCAAATTGTGCTACGCTTCTGACATCCAGGCTCTTTCTTTACCATCCCCGTGGACATGGAGGATGTTAAAAAAAGAGCCAGGAGGCCGAGGGAGCGAAGCGAGGACGTGAGGCCGACTGGCCACTTACATCTAGGTCCACGCAGGCGCCGTCTAGCTCTACATGTTCGGCTATTTTCGGAAGCTCATTCACGTTCGTACTGCGCAAGTGCCGCGCCTACGCAGTACAGGTGGGGGCAGAATCCGCCGGGGACGTTTCTCGGCAGAACACCAGGATGATTGAAGCTCCAACACCAGCCATTTCCCCGAAAAATTGCCCACAAAAAAATGTATTTTCTGGCAGTGCCCCTCCCAGGACAAGACTCCGGATCTGCCCCTGGAATCTAGAAGGTGTTGAAAAGTGTCAGGCCAGCACCCCCCCCATCTGCGACTGAAGCAGTGACAGTGCCGTGGTGACAGGCAGGTTAAAACAGGGAGAGAGAGGCGAGCTGCTGGCCATGGCGTTGCAAGGGGGGGGGGTGGTTTGGTATTGGGTGACACCACTGCACCTGACCAACCATCCCCTTCTCTCGCAGCCGCGCGCTGTCTGAGCGGTCCTTGGCCGGATGTCACACAGGCACAGCGAGCAGAGTGAAACCGCTCCAGTGTTTATGTGTACACAGGGGGAGGGAACAGGCTGCTGTGCCTGTGCCGGGCTGATCTGAGGTACTGAATGGGAGGGGGAGGGGGTCCATCTGTGCGGAATGGGGGGTCTGTGCTGAAAGGCGGTCTGTGCTGAAGGGAGGTCCATCTGTGCTGAATGGGGGTCTGTGCTGAATGGGGGGGATACGTCTGTGTTAAATGGGAGGTTTGCGCTGAAGGGGGGGTCTGTGCTGAATGGGGGGTCTGTGCTGTGGGGGCCTGTATAATGTAAAGGGGTCGAGTGATACAGGGTGCTGTGTAATGTAAAGGGGTCCAGTGATACAGGGTGCTGTGTAATGTAAAGGGGTCCAGTGATACAGGGTGTTGTGTAATGTAAAGGGGTCCAGCAATACAGGGTGCTGTGTAATGTAAAGGGGTGCAGGGTGCTGTGTAATGTAAAGGGGTCCAGTTATACAGGGTGCTGTGTAATGTAAAGGGGTCCAGTGATACAGGGTGCTGTGTAATGTAAAGGGGTCCAGTGATACAGGGTGCTGTGTAATGTAAAGGGATCCAGTGATACTGGGTGCTGTGTAATGTAAAGGGTGTAGGGTGCTGTGTAATGTAAAGGGGTCCAGTGATGCACGGTGCTGTGTAATGTAAAGGGGTCCAGTGAAACAGGGTGTTGTGTAATGTAAAGGGGTCCAGCAATACAGGGTGCTGTGTAATGTAAAGGGGTGCAGGGTGCTGTGTAATGTAAAGGGGTCCAGTTATACAGGGTGCTGTGTAATGTAAAGGGGTCCAGTGATACAGGGTGCTGTGTAATGTAAAGGGTGCAGGGTGCTGTGTAATGTAAAGGGGTCCAGTGATGCACGGTGCTGTGATATGTAAAGGGGTCCAGTGAAACAGGGTGTTGTGTAATGTAAAGGGGTCCAGTGATGCAGGGTGCTGTGTAATGTAAAGGGGTCCAGAGCTGTGGGTGCTGTGTAATGTAAAGGGGTCCAGAGGTGCAGTTGTGGAGAGGGGGTACACAGTAGGGACAAAGAGATATTGAAAGATGCAGGGGGCATAGTGGGGTATCTTTACATTTTAACGTGGGGGGGTTGCTTTTAACCCCCGCTAGCGGTCGATGACTGTGTATCGCTGCTGCCGAAGCGCCCCCCCCCCCTGAAAAAATTTCAGCGGACGCCTATGCTCATGCACACTAAAGGTTTAGCCCTAGTGATGGGAGATCTTGGTATTTGGTGGGGGTAGATCCTGGCATTTGATGGGGTTTTACAGGCCGTAAAACTCTTTTCTTAGGCTGGATGTCTGCATTCTGTGCATGCATTCCTCGCTGCATACTGCCTTAAAGTGGTTGTAAACCCACTTTTTCAACTTGCACCTACAGGTAAGCCTAGATTAAGGCTTACCTGTAGGTGCAAGAAATATCTCCTAAACCTACACGGTTTAGGAGATATTTACTAAAAAGACAGGCGCCGCTGTCTACGGCGCATGCGCGCCGTAGACAACGGTGCATTCATGGGGTTAATCCCATTCACAAAATCGGCTACTTCCCAGCAATCGCTGGGCGTAGCCGAATGTGACGGCTCCCGCGCGCATGCGCGGAGTCACGTCTTCGCCGCTCCGGCCAATCACAGCGCCGGAGCGGCGCTGTGATTGGCTGGTGCGGCGATACCCGGAAGTAACATTCTGGCTATCGCCGCAGTGATGTCTGCGTCTGGACAGAGGGACGCGGACTGCTTCGGGGGCCCCGATCTAAGGTAAGTGGTACATAATGAGCTAGTATGCTAGTCATACTAGCTCATTATGCCTTTCTCTTGCAGGTGGGCAAAAAAAAAAGTTAGTGGGTTTACAACTACTTTAAATGTAAGTACCATTTTGTGCACCACCCAGCTGAAGCAGGTTCAGCCTCTCATAGAGTTTTACAGGATGCCAGCAGCGGGGCTGGACAGTGTGCCTGTGCCTTTCACCTACACCGAATCCTGGGATCTCATGCATCGGGGCTAAATGCCTAGTGTGCATGTAGCCTGCCACTGGAAAAATTAAAGCGGAGCTCCGCCGGAAAAAAAATATTAAAAGCCAGCAGCTACAGCTACAGCAGCTGCTGGCTTTTAATATTTGGACACTTACCTGTCCTGGAGTCCAGCGACGTCCGCAGCAGAGGACGAGCGATCGCTCGTCACTCTGCTGCTCCCTCCGCCATCCTCGCTGAGGGAACCAGGAAGTGAAGCCCTGCGGCTTCATGCCCGGTTCCCTACGGCGCATGCGCGAGTCGCGCTGCTCCGTTCTGATTTGTCCTCCTGTGTTCTGGGAGCCGAGTGTCTCCCAGAACACCAAGGGAAGTCTGCGGGAAGTGACGTCACTCCCGCAGATTCCCGGAGAGAGGACTCCCGGATGTGGGTGAAAATACCTGTCTTAGACAGGTATCTTCACCCCCCCCCTGAAAGGTGTCAATTGTGACACCGGAGGGGGGGAGGGTTCCAAATAGTAAAAAGTTGCTATTTAGGGTGGAGCTCCACTTTAACATCAGGAAGATGATTAGTTGCCCTGCACAACCAACAACACTTTTCACCCAAACACCTTTGATACATGAGACCCAACCTATGTTATCTTCATTCTGTAAATATAAAAACTGGATTTAGATGTTCTGCGACAGTTTATTATTTGAACACATTGTGATATTACTTCCTATTCTCTGTGAAAGGTTGTCTAGATTGTATGTGCCAGGAAAGTAATTATGAACACTTTTGGATATCTCTGTTGTTCAAACAGTTGTAAAGCTGGCCCGCTGATAAAGTACAGATAAAACAAATAGTGCTGGAACTGGGGCAACCAGCAACAGAATGTTATAAAGACATTATTTCACAATAATAACAAGATGCACTCTACCTGGCAAAGCTCCTCAGATGGCCTAAATCAGGGATATTCAATTAGCGGACCTCCAACTGTTGCAAAACTACAAGTCCCATCATGCCTCTGCCCCTGGGTGTCATGCTTGTGGTTGTCAGAGTCTTGCTATGCCTGATGGGACTTGTAGTTCTGCAACAGCTGGAGGTCCGCTAATTGCATATCCCTGGCCTAAATGAACAATATAATGTGTCATATACAATAAAATGTGCTATATGTATAATAGCTTTAGCATACCTCCCAACATTTTGAGATGGGAATGAGGAACACCTATCAGCAAAAGTATGCAGGCATAGGACACACCCCTTGCCATGCCCCCTTAAAGGAGAATTGTACAAAAAAACAAGACTGGTTAAACCCACAAGTGCTTTTTTTACCACTACTATTCCTTTATATTGGCTTTTGGAATTTACAAATGCAGCAATTTAGAAATCAGAAAAAGTGCGTTTTATATACATCCATATAGATCAGAACAAAATGAGGGACAAACGAGGAGGAATGAGGGACAGAGGGACATTGCTCCAAATCAGGGACAGTCCCTCAAAATCAGGGACAGTTGGGAGCTATGGCTTTAGAAGCCCAAAAACTGCTTGGCTATTCTTAGTGTTGGCTAAGGCTTTCAAAACTCAACAGCATTAAATGACCTTTTAGAAGACATGCTGCGATGTACATTTATCATAAGCATGACAGTAATCAAAACCTTCTCATTACACACTACCAGGCATGAACAAAAGAAAAAAATCAGGGGAATTTAATACAGCCTTAGCCCTGGTTCACACTGGTGCGTTTTGACATGCGATTTGGCATGTCAAATTGCATGTCAAAACGGCGGTATTTGCCGCAAATTGCCAGCAATGGCACCGTCCTAATCGGTGCGACGCTGCACTGATTTCAAAAGGTAGTTTCTGTACTACTTTTTGCGATTTTGAAACCTGCACAGATGTCTCTGTAATCGCGGCCGAAATCGGGACTGACCAGCGGGAGTGAAATTGTGCGAGTTAAGCTGAACTCGCATGGCTTCACTCTCGCAGCCCAGTGTGAACCTGGGCTTAAAGTGGTTGTAAAGGCTGAAGTTTTTTTTTTCAATTTCATGCATTCTATGAATGAAGGTAAAAAACCTTCAGTGTGCAGGTCCCCCTCAGCCCCCTCTAATACTTACCTAAGCCTGATCTCAATCCAGTGATGTGCACGAGACCCAAGACTCTCCCGGGTCTTTGCTTCCTGAGTGGCTAAGATGCAGCAGCAGGAGCCATTAGTCCTTGCTGCTGTATTCACAGCTAGTAAGGTGGGAGCAGGGGGCAGGGCTGAGCCGCACTCTCAGTGTCCTCCAGACCAGTGTTTCTCAACTCCAGTCCTCAAGGTGCCCCAACAGGTCATTTTTTCAGGATTTCCCTCAGATGAAATGGCTGTGGTAATTACGAAGGCAGTGAAACTGATCAAATCACCTGTGCAAAATAATGGAAAGCCCGAAAACATGACCTGTTGGGGCGCCTTGAGGACTGGAGTTGAGAAACACTGCTATGGACGCAGAGATCTGGCTCGGGAGTGTGCACGCACAAGTGCCCCCACAGCAAGCAGCTTGTTATGGGGGAACTCAGCAAGGGGGAGGGGCCCAGAGCATGGGCGAGGGACCCGAGAAGAGGAGGATTGGGGCTGTTCTGCGCAAAACAACTGCACAGAGCAGGGAAGTATGACATGTTTGTTAATTATTATTTTTTTTATAATTTTTTTTTCTTTACAATCACTTTAACTGCACTTTTCTGGTAGTAGTTTCCATTAGAACTACCTGCGCCTAATTCAGGCAAGCATATGTCTTAGTTTCGGCAACATTACCAACAGGGGCAACAAAATCAGATAGTTCTTACTACCTATTGGGCTAGCTAAGACACAGTGAAATACTGTCTAGGATCCTTTTTTTTTTTGCACTAATATTTACATTTTCAGGACAATCCTTCTTCCAAGGTCTAAGAAGTACTCATCACATGTTGGGCTAGCTGAAGGAGCTTAGGATCCAGTGGATGTCCAGGGGGCCTAGATACAACCTTCACATTTTTGCACTAAAAGCAATTGGTAAAAAAAACAGCCTGTCACTTTTAGGCAGTCTGATGGATGGCCATGCAAGTACAGACATTGCAAAGGGAGCAGGTTTCTATTGTTTGTGCCTATTACAATATCTTTTAATGTCATTTGAAAGGATGAGGGGGAAAAAGATGCTACTTTGCCTAGAGCCCCATTCTGCCATAATTTGCCTCTTGGTTAGCACAATGGCTGAATCTGTTAAAGTGATTCTAAAGGCTGAAGGTTTTTTTACCTCCCTGCATACTATGCAGGAAGGTAAAAAAAACTTTGGTGTGCAGCTCCACCTTGGCCCCCCTAATGCTCTCTCGGTTCTCTCCCAATTGGCTTCCTCTGCTGTCAATCACAGCCAGTGAGGATGAAGCGGGGGGTGGGGCTGAGCCGCCTTCTGTCAATGGACACACAGAGCAGGGCTCAACAATGACCATGTACAAGTGCCCCAATAGCAAGAGGCTTGCTATGGAGGCACTCAGCAGGGGGGGAGCCCAGAGTGCCAGCGGGGGAGGATCTGGGCTGCTCTGTGCAAAACCTTTGCACAGGGCAGATGAGTATACCATTTTTGTTATTTAAAAAAAAAATACTTTAGTATCACTTTAAAGTACTTAGAGACCTACTTCCGGACTTTCTGAAAAACACCTTTTAACACATTATGTGGGAAAAGCAACATTTTAGTTATGCAGACCAAGAAGAATAAATATGCAAAAGTTGGTAAAACCCACAAGTAACCTTTTTCACTATTTTTCCCCCTTTTACTGGCTTATAGACATAAGAAATGCAATCATTTGGGCCCATACATCATGAATGGGCATTTTGGGCATTGGAGTCACCAGTTGTATGCAGCAATGGTAAGTCTATGGTTAAGCAGCTGTACATACATAGCCACTAATCTTAATTTGACAAGCGTGTGGGTGAGTGGCCCCAAATACAGACAGTAGAGCTGATTTACTAAAACTGGAGAGTGAAAAATCCGGAGCAGCTCTGCATAGAAACCAATCCGCTTCCAGTTTTCAAAGCATAATTGAACAAGTTGAAGGTAGAAGCTGATTAGCTACTATGGACAGCTGCACCTGATTTTGCACTCTCCAGTTTTAGTAAATCACCACCAGTGTGCATTCAGGATGCTCACCCGTACACCTTTTTAAATTAGAACAAGCACCTGTGTCAGCTTACATAGGCTGCCTGAACATAGAAACTGGTGGCTCTAGCCACACAAACAAATTGCCTCAGAGCCCGTGTAAATGAGGTCTTAGAAGAAATTTACCATGGTATAACACTTTGGGTAGTTAAATAGTGCAGCGGTCTATAGATCAAACCAAAAAAGACAACAAAGGTGGAAAGAAGGACAGTCCCTCAGAATGAGAGAAAGTTAGGAGCTATTCATACAACTTCACAGGTATTAGGTTCCATGACATATGAACCTTCAAGTTTTTCCTCTGCATTGTGTTACTTTGGACTGTTACACTACTCAGCACTGTACAAGTGTGCACAGTGTTCAATTAGCCGTATGCTGAATTCAAATTCCAAATAACCCTATGCTAATGTAGCGATACCTTCAGCTAAGAGGGCTGCAGATTTCGTTTGGGCCCTGAAGACAGCTCCGCCAACCCCCGGCAATTTACTCGACCCACTCTGGCACAGTTAATCTAGGTTAATATATATATATATCTTATGCTCTATGGTTAAATTCAGACACCAATGCAATGATAGAAGAATAACGAGTTTACTTTCTACTGGCAATAAAAATCAACAGTTGTAACAAATCACATGAATCTATCTGCAGAGCCCTGCAGCAATAGACACACTACAACTAGTAAGATATGGCGCACACGTGCCACGTGTAACAGTACTTCACTATGCGCCCTATGGAGCAGCAACTAAATAAACTATCTGGCTGGCCAGGCCTGACCCTATAACTCAGTCTCTAGGGGATGAATTCTTCGCATGCAAGTCTTTAAACGGTGGTGCACATTTCAGGAACACATTTGTAATCCAAAGGGTAAAAGTGCCAACACAGAACACTCCACTAGAGATCCGTTTGACTCAGTTCTGCTATGGATCTCCAGTGGGGACTTAAATATGAACTGGTGGGCCACGGCAGTCTGTAGGCCTAACAATAGTGTACAGTATATGGATTGAGCAGGTGCTCGCTCACCCCTCCGGACGCGATCCCAGTCTGGGAACTTCCACCTGCTGTGTCTCCACACACAGCGTCTGCCGCGGTCTGGTCCCTGGCTCAGCAGCGGTTGAGGATGACCGAGTCAGATGCCACCCAGGCTCGCAATGGGGGTGGAAGGCTCTTTTGGGTAGCAGCGCAAGGCCCCAGGCTTCAGGCCTTGCACTGCAGCGGATCCGCACAGGAAGATCTCTCCACTGAAGTCTCGTGTCCCAAAGAGGCCGAGCTCAGCCTCGCCTCCTCCTTATATAACCCCACCCATGAGTCTCTGGGGTGGAAACATTGCACCCTGGGTGCCGAATGGGGTTCTGGGTAAGGTAGTCCTGAGAGTCTTTAAAGGAGACCCTGCTACACTAAGTTATGCCAAGCAGGTCTTTGCAGTTAAAAACTGGGTGCTGTCTTCGTGTCCATGTTTGGGGTGCTAAAATGAAAAGGAGAAGCCTTTGTATATCTATATCGGGAATAGGAGATTATACACATCAATGAAAGAGTCAGCATTTTAAGTAAAGCATTGTGGAATATATTTCTACTAATTCAATATACAGGGCGAGGCATCTAAAAATAAAAAAAACTTGTTGACATGCATGTCATGCTTGGCTTAAGAAGCTGGCAAGTAAGCGTCATGATTATACACCATCCAGTAAAAATAGCTTTATAAATGGTATTGAAGAGCAGAAAACAGATGACATTAGAAACAAAGGAGGGCAATTAGTGCCAAGCAGCCACAAATTCCATTCCCTTTGAACATTTGATTGAGAAGACCAATTTTACTTTCCTTATCGAATGTATAAAAATGCTGTCATATAGCAGCTACATAGATCTATAAACTACATACTGTACAATGCTTCTGTGTGAGATATACTGCCTGGGAACCCATTTATTTACTTTCATGGTAATATGCGCATGGTGTGTCTAATCAGGAAGCCATGACTAAGTGTGTTCATGTAGATATGGAAACATATACTTGGGGAATATGGTCTTTGTAAAATCCTGAAGTAAAGTGTTTGTAACATTTTCTAACAAGTTCCCTTATTCTTATAGTGTTGAAGATAAGCAGTGCTGTGGCAAGTACTTGAACAGAAAAGTCACTGGATTAATATAGCACAATTAAAGAAGCTTGCAAGACTAATTTCTTCTTCCTCTGCATTATTTCTGTTTCATTGGTTTTTATTAGTTTTACAAAAGACAGTAATACAATTAAGCGAACATTTTTACATTATTATGGTTATCAAGAACAGTTAAGGCATACAGTAATACCAAGTCAGTGGATACCGGTTTGGTCCCAAGATTCAAGTAGATAATATTCTTCTGCATTATTTCAACATTTTGTTTTACTTCACCATTTTAATTTATTTTGCCATTTTTTCACTTTCAGAAGGCACTTACTGCTTTAGGGTGATAATGCTGTATGATGCCGTTGCAACAGCATTGTCATTCTTCTCTTTTACCAAGGTTACATCACTGACAATGAAATAAGTTATGTTGACTTGGGCATATACAGGTGATCATCATTGTACAGGAGTAGCAATAATGTATCAACAATCACAAGTTTCACAGTCTAGGATAAGTTAAACAGAACAGAATTACAGCTTTATGTAGGGACCTGTAAACCAAAGTCATGATAGTCTTCCAGATATGTCTAAAGCCTAGTGCACACCATGGGGGTTATTTACGAAAGGCAAATCCACTTTGCACTACAGGTGCACTGCAAGTGCACTTGTAAGTGCACTTGGAAGTTCAGTCGCTGTAGATCTAAGGGGGACATGCAAGGAAAATAACAAACAGCCTTTTAGCTTGCACATGATTGGATGATAAAATCAGCAGAGCTTCCCCTCAGATCTACAGCGACTGCACTTCCAAGTGCACTTTCAGGTGAACTTGTAGTGCAATGTGGATTTGCCTTTCGTAAATAACCCCCCATTAGTGTTTTTTCATTCAACCCAGTCAATTCATACACACGGGCTGAATGTCGGACGGTTTTTATTGAACTGGTTGATGGTACCTGACATTCAGCTCGTGTGCACTAGGCTTAAGGGGCGTAAATATTAGAGTCTATAGGAGGATATTTTAGGGAAAATTTGGGGGTAAAAGGCTTTTTAGATCTGAAAATAGCATATTAAAGCTGCAAAAGCAAGGAAATGTAAGAAAAGGAAAGAAAGAGGCAGGACACAGGGACAAAAGAGGGGGAAGGCTAGGGGACAGGGGAAGGGAAGGGGTCAGCTCACCATGGAATCAAATAGACAAAAAAGAATCATCAAACCGTGGAGGTTGAGCAAAAGATAACCAAGGTTGCCAAATGAGGAAAAATTTGGCAAGGTATTGGCCAGAATTACCATTAGTTTTTTATTTATCATGATATCAGTCAACCTGTTTTTTACCACTTCAAAATTTAGGTGAAAGTCTTCCAGGTCCTGGCAATTGTGAGTCTGGTGATGGAAGATATGGAGGACCATGTCCGTTCCAAGTGGAAGAGTGCTTCTTTAGGGTTTTTACGGAAATTAGTATGAACTAATGTGCCCATGAGATTATATACCTGTATCCATAGTCTGCTCATTATTGGGCAAGTCCACCAAATGTGTTTCATAGAGCCCTCATAAGGACAGCCACAGAAGCAAGTGGTGGGGTATGTCAGTATAAAACGAGACAATATTTTATAGTAATTTTTAAGAATTACAATGATTCTAGAGATTTTGGCTGTAGCTTTCCAAATGATGTACCAGTCTTTCTACGCCGAGGAAATGTTAATTTCAGTTTCCCATCGAGGCTGGCATGCCCTAGTGATAGTTTGGTAAGACAACACAATAGAAGCATAAATCAAAAAGATTAATCCTAGTGCATTCAGATGAGATCAGCATTTACTTTCAAGGGAGTAAGTACAAAAGGAGAAGAGTGATTGTGGAGAAGCAAGAGAATGAAGTGCCCAAGTTGGGCATAACAGAAGTGATCCAGTAATGGAATGTTATGCGATGTATGAAATGTCGTAACTCCCGCCAGGAAGAGTAGGTAATAAATATCACAAAAGCCATGATTTTGCCAGCATTTGAACTGTGCAGGCAATCCATGCCTGGGGAAACAGCGGGCAGCCAAGGAATCTAAGAAAAGGAAGGTATGGATATATGAGGCCCTTAAGGAATTTAAGAGTTCCATTGTCACCCCTTTTTACTTGTTCGCCACTAGCAGTATGGTAATACGAGTTACAGCCAGTCCCACCTCTCTCCCCATCAGCTCCTTCCCAGCTCATAATTCCTCAAATCTTTTCCACAGTGTTTACATGAAGTAGTGACCTGTAATATCAATCCGTGTGATCAACGTGATGTTATCACAACACTACTTTCTGTCAAAATGTCTACTATTAGAAGGAAGAGAGACACCAGGAGGTCACATGACTATTTACAAAAAACATAAAAAATACATGTATTAGCAATACTATACCTTAACTTTAGCCAGATATGGGGGCTGCCATTTGATCATTTTCATTGTGGAGATGCTGGTTTCCTAGTTATTAATCTAATAGATTCAGTAATTATTGTTACTGAGTCACTGACCTGTAGTAAAAATGCTAAATAGGAGTTCTAAGTTCATTCTCTATTGTTGCATACTTAATCCTGGTGAATGTCTTAGGCTGGGTTCACACCTATGCGTTGCGTTTTCGAGCTTGGAGTCTTTGCCAAGTTCGCAATCAGTCGTTCAGCGGTTCCTTTGCGTTTTTAGCTGTGGACTTGCCGACCTGGGAAGTCTCGCCGCTGTTATCATGAGGAGGAACTCCACGCCAAATTTTAAATAAAAAAACTGCATGGGTTCCCCTCCAGGAGCATACCAGGCCCTTAGGTCTGGTATGGACTTTAACTGGAACCCCTACGCCGAAAAAAAACCGGCATGGGTGTCCCCCCAAAATCCATAGCAGACCCTTATCCGAGCAGGCAGCCGGCCGGTCAGGAAAGGGGGTGTGGACGAGTGAGCGCCCCCCCCAGAACCGTACCAGGCCGCATGCCCTCAACATGGGGGGGATGGGTGCTTTGGGGCAGGGGGGTGCCCTGCGGCCCCCCCACCCCAAAGCACCCTGCCCCCATGTTGATGAGGACAGGGCCTCTTCCCGACAACCCTGGCCGTTGGTTGTCGGGGTATGCGGGCGGGGGGCTTATCGGAATCCAGAAGCCCCCTTTAATAAGGGGCCCCCAGATCTGGGCCCCCCGACCCTATGTGAATGAGTATGGGGTACATCGTACCCCTACCCATTCACCTGGTGGAAAAAAAATGTCAATAAAAACACTACACAGGTTTTTAAAGTAATTTATTACACAGCTCCGGGGGTCTTCTTCCGACTACGGGGGTCTCTTCCGACTTCGGGGGTCTTCTTCCAGCTCCGGTGTCGTCTCCGCGCTCTCTGGTTCTCTCGCTCTCCGGTTGTTTCTTCCTTCTGCCAGGCCTCTGCTATCTTCTTCCAGCTCTTTTGCTAGCGGGGGCCCGGTCTTCTTCGTCGCCTTCTTCCCTCTTCTCTCCTGGAGATGTTGACTCATCGCTGTCTCTGGCTGTAATGCCGTGTGAGCAGAGCGCATTCACTTATATAGGCATGGGCGTAGTCACCGGGTGATGCCACCCAGTGACCCCGCCCCCATATGACGTGACAGTCCCGGGGAATGATGGGACTGTGACATCATATGGGGGCGGGGTCAGGCGCGGACTGGCCATAGGGCATACCGGACAAATGCCCGGTGGGCCGCGACGGCCCGCCGGACAGCATGCACGTCTTACCCATCATCTCCAATGTCTCCGGAGGAAGCCGGAGTTGGTGGGCGGAGCTGGGGGTGTGGCTTCCCCCTCCACTCCTCCAACAGACTCGTTCACTCTGGCTGATCCCACAGCTGAAGGAAAAAGAAATGAGGACACAGCAGCCAGAGTGTCTCCCTCTCCAGGCATGCTGTAAGTTACTGCACTGCTGCACATGTCACTACATAGAGTCCTAACCTGGCACCATACCACCCCAGCCTGCCCTATGCGTGCCACCCCAACCTGCCTTATGCCACCGCACCCTGCCCTATGCCACCGCAACCTGCCCTATGCCATCGCAACCTGCCCTATGCCACCGCAAACTGCTCTATACCACACCAACCTGCCCTATGCTGCCGCAACCTGCCCTTTACCACCCCAGCCTGCCCTATGCCACCGCAACCTGCCGTATGCCACCGCAAACTTCTCTATACCACCCCAACCTTCCCTATGCCACCACACCCTGCCCTATATCACCCCAACCTGCCCTATGCCACCCAGCCTGCCATATACCACCGCAAACTTCCCTAGACCACCCAAACCTGCTCTATACCACCCCAACCTGCCCTATGCCACCCCAGCCTGCCCTATATCACCGCAACCTGCCCTATATTACCCCAACCGGCCCTATATCGCCCCAGCCAGGCCCAATACCACCCTATACTTTAATTTACAGGGGTCATTTGGGGGTGCGCCTCGTGACCGTGCACTGCCTGCAGGACGCTGGGCAGGATAGACAGGAGGGGAGTAACACCATGTTTTGCCGCACCAGGTGACACCAACCCTAGTGACGCCACTGCCCCAGTGCACTCTCAGCTGCGAGTCAGAGCCACACTCGAGTGACAGTGACACCCGTCGGCACATCAGGGGGGCCCGCAACGATCCCCTCTGGCAAGGTGGCCGCGACACTGATGATCTGATCAGTCTCGGCTCGGCTGTCTCACACAGCCGAGCAGAGTGAAGCCGCCTCCCCCTCCTCTATGTCCACACAGGGGGAGGGGACCCAACATGCAGTCCCTCGCTGATCTGAGGTACATAATGGGTCTGAAGGGGGGTCTGTATTGTAGATGGGGTTTCTGTATTGTAGGGGTGGTCTGAAATGTAGGGGGGTTCTGTATTGTAGGGGGGTCTGTATTGTGGGGGGGTTCTGTATTGTAGGGGGGTCTGTAATGTAGGGGGGTTCTGTATTGTGGGGGGGTCTGAAATGTAGGGGGGTTCTGTATTGTAGGGGGGTCTGAAATGTAGGGAGTTCTGTATTGTAGGGGGTTCTGTAATGTAGGGGGGTTCTGTATTGTAGGGGGTGTCTGTATTGTATGGGGGTCTGTAATGTAGGGGGGTCTGTATTGTAGGGGGGTTCTGTATTGTAAGGGGTCTGTAATGTAGGGGGGTTCTGTATTGAAGGGGGTCTGAAATGTAGGGGGGGTTCTGTATTGTATGGGGGTCTGAAATGTAGTGGGGTTCTGTATTGTATGAGGGGTCTGAAATGTAGGGGGGGTTCTGTATTGTAGGGGGGTCTGAAATGTAGGGGGGTTCTGTATTGTAGGGGGAGTCTGAAATGTAGGGGGGTTCTGTATTTTAGGGGGGTCTGAAATGTAGGGGGGTCTGTATTGTAGGGGGTCTGTAATGTAGGGGGGTCCGTATTGTAGGGGGGTTCTGTAATGTTGGGGTGTCTGTAATGTAGGGGGGTTCTGTACTGTAGGGAGGGGGTCTGTACTGTAGGGAGGGGGGTTTGTAATGTAGGGGGTCTGTAATGTAGGGGGGGGCTGTAATGTAGGGGGGGGTCTGTATTGTAGAGGGGGTTTGTACTGTAGGGAGGGGGTCTGCACTGTAGGGAGGGGTTCTGTACTGTAGGGAGGTCTGTGTAACATGCAGGGGGTTCAGAACTGTTAGGGGGTGTCTGTGTAACAAACTGTGGGGGGCTGTGTAATGTAAAGCGGTCCAGAGGTGCAGGGTGCTGTGTAATGTAAAGGGGTCCAGAGGTGCAGGGAAATGTAAAGGGGTCCAGAGGTGCAGGATGCTGTGTAATGTAAAGGGGTCCAGAGGTGCAGGATGCTGTGTAATGTAAAGGGGTCCAGAGGTACAGGGTGCTGTGTAATGTAAAGGGGTCTGTAATGTAGGGGGGTCCGTATTGTAGGGGGGTTCTGTAATGTTGGGGTGTCTGTAATGTAGGGGGGTTCTGTACTGTAGGGAGGGGGTCTGTACTGTAGGGAGGGGGGTTTGTAATGTAGGGGGGTCTGTACTGTAGGGGGGGGCTGTAATGTAGGGGGGGGGTCTGTATTGTAGAGGGGGTTTGTACTGTAGGGAGGGGGTCTGCACTGTAGGGAGGGGTTCTGTACTGTAGGGAGGTCTGTGTAACATGCAGGGGGTTCAGAACTGTTAGGGGGTGTCTGTGTAACAAACTGTGGGGGGCTGTGTAATGTAAAGCGGTCCAGAGGTGCAGGGTGCTGTGTAATGTAAAGGGGTCCAGATGTGCAGGGAAATGTAAAGGGGTCCAGAGGTGCAGGATGCTGTGTAATGTAAAGGGGTCCAGAGGTGCAGGATGCTGTGTAATGTAAAGGGGTCCAGAGGTACAGGGTGCTGTGTAATGTAAAGGGGCCCAGAGGTGCAGGGTGCTGTGTAATGTAAAAGGGTCCAGAGGTGCGGTGCTATGTAATGTAAAGGGGTCCAGGGTGCTGTGTAATGTAATGGGGTCCAGAGGTGCAGGGTGCTGTGTAATGTAAAAGGGTCTAGAGGTACAAGGTGCTGGAACCCCACATCCCATCATTAACCGTCGCCGCGCCCGGGCTGCTCAGTCTAAAATGGCCAGGCCTATTTTTTGTCCCAGTCTGGGCCTGGGCGGGGTCACTGGGTGGCATCACCTGGTGACCACGCCCATGCCTATATAAGTGAATGCGCTCCGCGCACACGCAATTACAGCCAGAGACAGCGACAAGTCAACATCTCCAAGAGGGAAGAAGGCGACGAAGAAGACCGGGCCCCTGCTAGCAAAAGAGCTGGAAGAAGATAGCGGAGGCCCGGCAGAAGGAAGAAAGAACCAGAGAGCGAGAGAAGCCCCCATGAGGGAATGCGGCCTGGTACGGTTCAGGGGGGGGGGCGCTCGCTCGTCCCCACCCCCTTTCCTGACCGGCCGGGCTGCGTGCTCAGATAAGGGTCTGCTATGGATTTTGGGGGGACCCCCACGCCGTTTTTTTTTTCGGCGTAGGGGTTCCCGTTAAAGTTCATACCAGACCTAAGGGCCTGGTATGCTCCTGGAGGGGAACCCATGCCGGTTTTTTATTTAAAATTTGGCGTGGAGCTCCCCCTCAAGATCCCTGTTCAGAACGCAACACATGTGCAAATCAGATGCGTGCCCATAGAACATAATGGGCCTCAATTCGCACCTGAGCCGCACCGCAATGCCTAGAGAACGCACACGTTTTTTCGGCAATGCGCAGTGCGAATGCATCGCACATATGTGAACCAGCCTCATTGAAATCAATGTATTTTATAATGTTATGCGAATTGGATGCGTTGTAAGCCCAGGGCTGGTGCAAGGATCTTTGACACCCTAGGCGAAACCTAATTTTGCCGCCCCCCCCGGCTGCGCCCCTGAATCCACTTTAACCTGCCCTTGCAACACATGTGACCTATCTGACCCCCTGGCATACACTAGCCCCCTGTCCCCTACACTAACCCACCTGACAATTACACTGACCCCCCCTTACCTGAAAAATACACTGACCCCCACCTTACCTGAAAAATACACTGACCCCCCCTTACATGACACATACACTGACCCCCCCTTACATGACACATACTGTGACCCCCCTTACAGGACACATACAGTGACCCCCCTTACAGGACACATACAGTGACCCCCCCTTACATGACACATACACTGACCCCCCTTACAGGACACATACACTGACCCCCCTTACAGGACACATACACTGACCCCCCTTACAGGACACATACACTGACCCCCCCTTACAGGACACATACACTGACCCCCCCTTACAGGACACATACACTGACCCCCCCTTACAGAACACATACAGTGACCCCCCCTTACATGACACATACACTGACCCCTCCTTACAGGACACATACACTGACCCCCCTTACAGGACACATACACTGACCCCTCCTTACAGGACACATACACTGACCCCCCTTACAGGACACATACACTGACCCCCCCCTTACATGACACATACACTGACCCCCCCCCCTTACAGGACACATACACTGACCCCCCCCCCCTTACATGACACATACACTGACCCCCCCTTACAGGACACATACAGTGACCCCCCTTACAGGACACATACACTGACCCCCCCTTACATGACACATACACTGACCCCCCCTTACAGGACACATACAGTGACCCCCCTTACAGGACACATACACTGACCCCCCTGACTTCTACTTCCTGCACTACTCAAACACACTCCCCCTCTCCCTCCCCCTCACACAGCATGTAGATCGATCCGTCCTCCTCCTTACCTCTGCTCTGGTGCTTCGTCAGCCATCATCAGGGCTCTGCTCAGGGGCCAGGCCAGCGCCATCCATCCTCTCCACGGAGTCCCCGCCAGGGCCAGGCCAGCGCCGCGCCGCCGCCAATACCATCCACCCGCTCCATGGAGTCCTCACTAGGCGGGAGGTCAGTCAGTTACTCCTCAGCCCCGCCCCTCCGCTGCACACACAAGACACACAGCGCCGCACCAGAGGGACAGGCTGGAGCAAAGGAGTCCCGGAGCGGCGCTGTGTGATTATACCTGTCTGAGGTGTGACAGCGCAGCGGGGCGCTCTGCGCTACACATGGGGGGAATTTGGTGGCGCTGTGGCGGCACACTGAATGGGGCCAGGCCAGCGATCAGGAGAGAGGAGAGCCTAGCTCACACTGTCACACAGGACACAGCCTGTGGTTGCGCCCTAGGTGGTAGTGCGCCCCTAGGCGGCTGCCTACTTCGCCTAGTGGTAGCGCCGGCCCTGTGTAAGCCGCAACCAATTCGCATAGGTGTGAACGGGGCCTTAAAGTTTTAAAGTCAGAGAGTGCCAGGAAGCTATGAAATTTTCAAAAAGAGGTTGTAAATGGCAGCCTGTGCCTTTTTTTTTTTTGGAGCTCAGGTTACCTTTAAGACAAAAGTTCAGTTTAAAAAAAAAACAGCAGCTATGTTATGCTTTGTCCTATGACATTATATATGAGTGTGATGACTCACATCCATTTATTGGATTAAAGTACAGCCACACACAGGCATGGTGAACAGATTATAGGAGGTTCCACATATTAGGACGTATCTAAAGTGAAAGGTCAATTATTGCGGTAGGAAGAATAGCAGACAGGTTTCTCTGGACCAGAAAATTGTATTAAATGCTAAGGACTACCTTGGGGTCTGCTTGAGGCACACAGAGGAGAGGGCAAAATGATTGTTCCCAACTAGTTAAAAAAAAAGGTGTAAATGTAAAAAGAAGTAAATATTTTAAATCTTGGACAATCTATAATCCTCTAGTTATTGTAAAACAGAAATACAAAAAGCAAAATGGTGTTTTTAGCTTTCCCCTTAGTTTTGCTCTAAGATTACATGTTTAAAATATTATTGATTATCGAATGTTTAGTAGCTTAGGAAGGTAG
This sequence comes from Rana muscosa, assembly GCA_029206835.1. Lineage (NCBI taxonomy): Eukaryota > Metazoa > Chordata > Amphibia > Anura > Ranidae > Rana > Rana muscosa. Next base: position 202,678,919 of record CM055123.1, read on the forward strand.
GGATAAATTAATGATGTTGTCAAGTAAAACCTTTAGAAAGTAAAAGAAATAAAGAATACATTTCGATTTGGACCTCTAGATGCTGCCAGGCAGTTAGGGTTAGCACAGAATGGTGGCCAAAAATGGTGTTTGTGGGCGTTTAAAGGGTCTATGTCAATAGGATTTGGGCTTCTGCTGATGGCATCAGTTTGACATCAGCTTTATACACTTCTGAGATCATGAAAGATCAATTGACAGGCACATTTGACCTCCGTGATTTAGGCACACCGTACATGGTGTGAAATTTGCACGATTTCCCCCATCAACACAGGCAGTGCTGACAGGGGAATCATCAATTGTCTTCTCCTGGTGAGGGAGGTGGGGAGGGGAAGCTGGTGGTAGATAGTGATTATCGCTAGCAGCTATGGTTCCTGTTGAACTGGCCGGGATTCGAACCGTGTTTGGCCGGCCTAAGAGTTTATTAACATGAAATGCATTAGAGTCTTGCTTCTTCAGTACCAGTTTATGGATGCATATCAGTAAAGGAATCTTTTTACTGGACTGCGGTCATTCACAATTTTTCTTTATATATTTCTGACCTATAGTTGAGTTCCTTCTGACCTGCAATTTACTCTTTTAAAGCCGGGTTTGCATTCACATGGACCTGTACCAGTGGAGAAAATCAAAAGAGGACCCTGCATGTCGTGTGATTGGCCTAAATATTTCTGATATAGGTATAGAAAATATAAAATATAAAACTGGAGGTGGACCTCCAGTGGGACAAACTGTTGTGGGTGTGGGGGGGGGTGGAGCTCAGAGTTGGGATTTTATTATTTGCAGAACAGAACCCCCCTATGATGTGGGAACTCTGTCCACCATACAGACCTGTTGACTGTTTCCTAAAAGTTATGTGACTCAATTTATTGAAGCCAGATAGGGGCCAGCATTCCCACAGGTTGTTTTTTAATTTAAAATCAACAGTATGAGCATTTGCACCAAGATTCTTTTTGGTTCATGACGTTTATAGATTGTAATGATTGCATTATTCGTATATTAAAGATTCATACAACTTGTAAATACTAGGCCTAGGCGTAGAGCGAAATCCTAGGTCTACAAAACATTCAGTTTGCCACAAAAATGCTAGAGTGCGAAGTAAAAGTTTTATGGTATGCTAAACCAGACCTGGGAATACTTGACTTGAGATGGTTATGAACGGGAGATAAGAAGCCTAGGGTGAATAAGTGTACACTATCCACCCCTAAGAGGAAAGGTGGGCTGGGAACCCCAGATTTGCAAAAATACTATTACGCAGCAAAGCTGGCTCAATTAGCCAGGTTTCACTCTACTAAGTCCCACCCTATATGGATGCAGATGGACATGTATGCATGTAGGGAAAGGCTGATATTGCATATCCTATGGTTATCGCCTAAGGAACGGCCCCCAATTCTATGCCCAGCACTATCCTCCTCCCTGAATATTTGGGATAGATTAACTAAATCTTACAATTTTAAATCCCAACATACCCCATTAGCCCCTATTCTCGGAAATACAAATTTCACCCAGGTCTCACCCCCAGAATATTTGATTGGTGGACCAACAAAGGACTCCTACGTATAGCTGACTTGTGCGACCATAACGGATACTGACAAGAAAGGTTTTAATGGAGAAATATCAAATGCCGTCTCAGAATACTTCCGATGTACACAGATAATGCACTTCTTAAGCACTTTATTGCGAAATTCTGATATAGCAACTATGTCTCCGATGGAATACCTGTGTCAGAATTTCGATAAAATCGGAGGACATATTTCAGAAATGTATACTATCTTGACTAATTCCTCTATTAAACAGGGCTACATGGAAAAATGGGAGACAGACCTCCAGGAGACTATTGAACTAGATGAATGGCATATTATAGCCCAAGGGGCCTCAAAGTCGCTTATAAATACCACAATTATAGAAGCTAATTATAAAGTGCTTTTGAGATGGTACATGGTTCCAGCAAGGCTGGCAACATATGTGCCAGCAGCATCCCCACTGTGCTTCCGCGGATGCGGACAGGAGGGAACCATGTACCATGTGTGGTGGCAGTGCCCTAAGGTAAGGCGTTACTGGATTGGGGTGCACAATTTTATCTACACCTTCACCCAAGTGAATCTTGTTAAATCCCCAAGACAGACACTGCTGGGCAGCAGGGTGGAGACGGCATCAAAACCCCAGAGACGTCTCATAATATTTATATCAGCAAAAATTATTATCGCCAAATCCTGGAAAACGGCAGCCTTGCCATTTTCACAACTTCAGCGCAAACTTTCCTGGATTATGCTTAATGAGCACATGACAGCGATATTACAAGATAAAATGCAGATGTTCGAGAAAGTCTGGAACCCATGGGTCGAATATTTGAAGGGAGATCCCAGATCTATACCCGATTAGGGTTGTCTCTGAATGGTGGGAATTGGAGCACTGGGTCACTTTCTATTTTTCTACTTCTCTATTTTCTTACTTTTCCTTCATCCTTTCCTCTCTCTTCCTCCTTTATTTTTAATTTTTTTGTTTTCCTTTCTTGGTCTTTGCTATAGTTTTATGAGAGTCGTCTGATTTATTCACTATAATCCCTGAACAGCGAGTACTTCTTCAGAATGTATTCTGGTCTCAGGGAGCTGAGTGATGTGGTATCCTCACTATACAGCTGTTCACGTCCTCTTGTTCATACTGATAGTGGTCAATAAGTGCATCTACAACATACAAAAAGTCACAAGCGGAAGATTAATCTTAAATTACAAAACATAGAGTCTCTATCTCTAACGGTATATAAAAGATACAACGTATTCTTAGGTCACATCTGAAGCTCTAAACGACAACTGAGGATACCTCATATGGACGAGGATAGCATAATTATTATAGATAATAAAGACCTGCACTTAAAATAATGTACACTGTAGGGGTATCCACATGTTTGAAACTTGTTTGGATAACTCTGGATTTAGTACACATTTTATACTGTACTTTTTTTTTGTATTCAAGATTGTATTCTCTTTTGTGAAAACTTCAATAAAAATATTGAAACGAGATGGTTATGAACTTTGACTGCATCAAGCTCAATTGGTGATATTATACTGAATTTTTTGTGATGTTAATAAACTTGTGAAATTTTAGAAGAGATTGTTTGTTTGTTTTTTATTGTTTTTTTTTTTTTTTTGTGGTAATTATTGAATGTACCTGAAAAGCTCCATCAAAATGGAGCTTGTGTATACTGTATATTGATCAACAAGGTTGATGGTACATGAGGTTTTTCATCATGAAGCTCATATTAATTAAAAAGGAATTCCAGGTATGGATATTTTACACATAGTTACATTGGACCAATGTAACTATGTATATGCCAGACTTAGCCTCTGCTCCTGGAAGGTGGAAATCTCTGAAGTAGACACTCCAGTAATGCCCACTTGGTTTTAGATTCCATGCAGAACAGCTGCCCCCTGCATTGTGAACACAAGAGGCTGGTTGATCGGCCTGGGGACACCATTCAGAGAAAACTTTACATTTTCTGAATAAATGAAAAAGGTTCTCTGATTGAACGAGGTGGAGAGGTTTGGCATTCACACTCCAACTCATCCAATCAGAGAATGCTTTGCATTCATTCAGTAAATGCAAACACTCTTTTAATGGCACCAGTGCCAAGCGGTTGACCTCCTTTATTCACAATGCAGCAAGTCAGCCACTCAGCACAGGACCCGGAGGCAAGTGAAGATCATTGAAGTAGCGTTGTCTTCTTCAGTGAATTCCAGCTTCCAGGGGCATTGACCAGGAATGGTATATATTTAGTTACTATATATTGGTCCAAAGCTGGACCAATGTAACTATGTGTAAAATTTACCATGCCTGGAATTCCTCTTTATTCTAATATCTAATTGAAAGAATGCTGTGGATTACACAGTACATATCTTAGTAGATTACATAGCTCCAAATTGTTCAACAGTGGTGCCTATTTTGCTCTAGTAATCTTGTACACAAACACGGACTGAGGATTTCTTTGCAAAAACAATATTTAATTTTTTTTTTTAATGAGGATTGACAAGAGTAAAAGGTCATACCAAGTTGCTATAGGCAACAGAATAATTTCCTTTTGCTTTATGATATTTAGCCTCTTAATTAAAAACTGGTAAACTTGCAATACTTAATTTGGCTTTATTTGGTATTTTATATTTGTTTGGTATTATTGTATATTAATAATATGCGCTCTCATATGACAACAGCAAATTTTATCATTGTCTGTATGCATCTTTTACGCTTATAGCAGGGGTATCCAAACTTTTTCAAAGAGGGCCAGATTTGATGAAGTGAACATGCGTGAGAGCAGACCATTTTGCCTGACATTCTTTGAACCATTAAAATGTGTCTAATTGTGTTTGTTCGAGCACTAATACACTGCCCAACAAGAATTGCCTTTGTGGCTGTGTGTGAGTAAAGAGATGAGCTTGGGCGTGTTATTTGGATATACCGTATTTATTGGCGTATAAACGCACCTTCATTTTAAGAGGGGAAACTTTTTTTTAATTTTAAATAAAGAATTGTGAAGCAAAATAAGGATCAGTGCCCATCTGCAGACCCACCATTGCCATGAATGCAGCACCCCCATTGCCATCAGTGCAGCACCCCTATTGCCAGGAATGCAGCACCCACCATTGCCAGGAATGCAGCACCCACCATTGCAAGGAATGCAGACTCACCATTGCCATCAGTGCTGCCTGATTGATGCCCATCCATCTGCAGCCTTGGAGGGGACAGGGAGAGGGGCAGGACAAGTGCCAAAAGATTACATACAGGAGAAACTCCCGTTTACACTGCGGCCTCTTTAATACAAAGTCCCGCCTCCTATGATGGACAGAACAGTCTTCAAATGGCAGCGCAGGAAAAGGGACTTCCTATTACAGAGGCTGCGGTGTAAACAGGAAATTCTCCTGTGTGTATGGTACTAGTCTTGCTTCCTCCCTGTCCCCTCCAAGGCAACCAGCATGTATATCTTTGTGGCCCAGGCGCTGGGAGATCATTGGGGGCCATAAAAGATATATATGTCCAAATAACCAGGCGGGCCGTTCAAAACTGGACTTTGGACACGCCTGGCTTATAGGATATAATGCCATGCAATGCACAATAGTATAGGTCCTGCTGTACTTTTTTCAGCAAAACATACATTATGCATTATTTATTATAAGACAGCTGAGTTCTGTATATATGTTGGAGTGCCTTTCAAAATGATTGCCACTGCAGTTCACACATGCACTCTGCTTTAGTCTTTAGAGTATCATTGTGTCACGCTCAAACTTAAATCTGCTGAAAAAAGAAAAGGACAGGTAACTGTCTCACAGGACTGTCCAACAAATTGCATAATTTTTGTGTATGTAATAAGCACTTGCACAAGTCAGAGGAAAGTGTTAAAGCCCCAAGGGAAGCCATACACGCCTCAGCTATTTTCAACTACATTTACAAGAGATTGAACAGCTGGAAAAAAAGGGTAAACCGGTCTCAAATTGTGAACTAAAGTGGCAGATATTTAGGAAATTGAGCATTTTGTGTAAAAAAAAATTTTTTTTAATTAGGTGGCACAGTGGCTTAGGGGTTTACACTTCTTCCTTGCAGGACTAGGATCATTGCTTTGAATCCCAGCCATCACATTACCTGCACGCAGTTCTCTCTGTGCTTGCGTGGGTTTCCTAGTGGTAGGTTAAAGTGTTACTAAAGTATTTTTTTTTTTAGAATAAAATAATAAACATGTTATACTCACCTGCTCTGTGCAGTGGTATTGCACAGAGCGGCCCTGATCCTCCTCTTCTCAAGTACCCTTCTTCGTGTGTCCCCATAGCAAGCTGCTTGCTATGGAGGCACACAGTGCTTGTATGATCCTGAGCTGTGTGTCTATAGAGCCACGCTGGGAGTTAGCCCTGCCCCCCACTTTCTCCTCACTGCATTTGACTGACAGAAGCAGGAGCCAATGGCTCTCAATGCTGCTCAAGTGCTGTGTGAAGAGGAAGAGAGGAGAGACGTGCAGATGTGAACGGCACTGGATTTATTAATCCCTCTCTTCACAGGGATGGGGAGAGAAATTGAATTTTATTTTTTTACCTTATCGCAAAGAATGCATTAAGGTAAAAAACCCTTTTAGCTTTAGTATCACTTTAGGGCTGCATTCACACCTGAGCGTTCTGTGTTTAAGCGTATTTTTGGCACGACAGCATTTTGACTTGAATGGGCTGTCTGACGCCTGACAAATGCGCGAAAGAAGCTTAAGTACCAATTTTACGTACTGAGACAAATGTTTGCGCATTCTTGTTTGTTCCTGGAGATAGAAACGTGTGTTTCTACCCACATTTCCATGTCGCTCAGGTGTGAATGCAGCCTAATTGTCCATTATATATATATATATATATATATATATATATATATATATATATATATATATATTTAATTTATTAAGGGAACAAAGCTGTTCATACCTGCCTGGCCCTATGTAAAAAGGTAATTGCCCCCTCCCATGCTGAATCATGAATGAACTGTGATTACCCACAATTTTTTGGAAAGCAGAGTTTAATTTCACTTGCCACGACCAGGCATGATTACTGCCAGACCTGTTGAATCCAGAAATCACATAAATAGAAGCTGTCTAATAAAATAAAGCACGCTAACAGATCACAAAAAGCCAATTCAAAAACAGATTAGAAACAAAGTAATGTACGTGTATCAGTCTAGGAAGGGTTTTAAAGCCATTTCTAAAGCCTCATACACATGATCGGACTTCAAACAAACTTTTCCATGGATTTTTGTTTGAAGGGCGTTGGCCGGGAACGCCCATAGCATACACACAGCAGGACTTTTTCTGCAAACTTTCCCAAAATCACGTGGTTTTTCTGCTCTTTTCTGCTCTTTACCGCCACCCTTTGGTCAACTTCTGCTATTGTTGGTTGATTTTACCATTGGTTCTGGGCATGCGTGTTTGTACTTTGGACTAAAGTCCGATGGATTTCTGTACACACGATAGGACTTTGCACCGTAGGACTTTTGTTGCCGAAAAGTTTGTCCGTTTGCAGAGCGAACTTTTGTCCGAAAAAGTTTGTCCGATGGAGCGTACACACGGTAGGATTTTTTTTAAAACCTGCTCATTTTGAAGTTTGTTGTCAAAAAGTCCTACCGTGTGTATGGGGCTTAAGGCTTTGGAACTCCAGTGAACCACGGGGAGAGCCATTATCCACAAATTGAGATAACTTGGAACAGTGGTGAACCTTCCCAGGAGTGGCTGGCCTACAAAAATTACTCCAAGAGCATGATGACGACTCATACAGGAGGTCATAAAAGAACCCAGAACAACATTTAAAGAACTGTAGGCACACTTGCCTCAGGTAAGATCAGTCTTCATGATTCAACAATAAGAAAGAGACTGAGCAAAAATGGCCTCCATGGGAGAGTTCAAAGGCCAAAGCCACTGCTGACCAAAAAACACAAAGGCTCATCTCACATTTACCAAAAATAGCATGATTATCCTCAAGACTTTTAGGCAAATATTCTGTTGACTGATGAGACAAAAATTTTACTTTTTGGAAGGTGTACGTCTTATAACATCTGGCATAAAATTAATACAGCATTTCATAACAAGAACATCATACCAATAGTCAGACATGGTGGTGGTAGTGTGATGGTCTGGGGCTGCTTTGTAGCTTCAGGACCTGGACGACTTACCATAATTGACGAAACCATGAATTCTGAGCTGTACCAGAAAATCCTAAAGGAGAATGTCCGGCCATCAGTTTGTGACCTCAAGATAAAGTGCACTTGGGTTATGCAGCAAGACAATGATCCAAAACACAACAGCAAGTCCACCTCCAAATCGTTCAAACAAAGCAAAATGTAGGTTTTGGAGTAGCCTAGTCATAGCCAAGATTTATATCCAATTGAGATGCTGTATCATGACCTTACACAGGCCATTCATGCTGGAAAACCCTCCAATGTGGCTGAATTAAAACAATTCTGCAAAGAAGAGAGGGCCAAAATTGCTCCACAGCAATGTGAAAGACTCATTGCCAGTTATCGCAAATGCTTGATTGCAGTTGTTGCCGCCAAGGGTGGCATAACCAGTTATTAGGTTTAGGGGGCAATTACTTTTTCACATAAAGCCAGACAGGTTTGGACAGCTTTTTTGCCTTAATAAATGAAACCATCATTTAAAAACTGCATTTTGTATTTACTCGGGTTATCTTTGTGTAATAATAAAATTATTAGCGTCGCTAGGCTACGCTCTGATGCTACTTCCGGTCCCGCTGGCTCTCTCCCCGTGGAAGGTGGAACGCACGCCGGATTGCTCTTTTGATCGGATCCATCACGCCCCGCTTGCCCAAAGCTATCCAGCCTCAGTGCCGGGTCTGTGGCACTGTACAAAGTAAGGGGGCATTTGTCTGTCCATTTTTATTCATTATTTTAATAAACGGAATTACACTATTGCCGTTTTCTCTCCCATATGTTCCGCACATCTACGTCTGAGTCTCTGGGAGGCAGGGATTCTCAGTTCCACACATGACATTTCTATCCATACTAGCAAGGGACACTTGCAACAAGCGTTATTGACTCCTTTTTAATTAAATGAGTCAACATGATCTGGTAAGCGGCCAATCTCCTTTGAGCACTATTGGGTGTCATACACTAAGTTTGGTGAAGGCTGTCACTACAAACTCACTTCTGTTTGGATCAAGTTTACCCAAGCTTCATTGCATCACTGAATATTATGAACGTTTGGAATCAATATTGTTCACTACTCATATGGACATCTAATAAGGATATTTATATGCATTGTTACTATTTTTGACACATATCGGTGGGTGTGTCAATTCATTTAGGTGCACTTTAATTCAACTGAGCTCTGTGAATAGAGCTGCAGCAAGCAGAATTTTATTGCACATTCGGGTTGGTGATATATTTTTGTTTATTGTTTATGCAGGTATATTGTATTATATGTTCACAGGTGTTATACATCTCTTAACACAGTGGTTAGCGCCCCCACCATACATGCACGTATACATTTTTTTCACACGTTTGTTTCAATAACTTTTGGAATTTGGGGATAGCAGCTGTTATTTTAGTATATTGATAATTTTTAGCACGAGATTGTCCATCTACCATAATAATAACATTTGTTTAATGATCTGAGTCATTTAAATGTGACAAACATGCAAAAAAAATTCAGAAAGGGGGCAAATACTTTTTAACAGCATTGTGTATACATACATATATATATATATATATATATATATATATATATTGTGAGGGGGTTAACTCGGTAGCGGGTGTGTGTGACCCCCTGGTTGGGCTCCCCACACAAAAACAGGGCCAGCAGACGGAGGTTGTGGTTTTCAAAATCAAAAGGTGCGGTTTATTTCTCTATGTACAGTGACAAAAACACAGCAAAGCCAAAAAGAAACATAAACAAAATAAATCCTGGTCAGTTTGACCTCTGACTAAACATGCAGGTTTCCTAAACTAACAACTGGGATCAGCCTGGTGCTGTCCTAGTCCCTAAGTCCCTGGTTTAGTAAAAGTCCAAACAAATAGCCACACAGGCTTTGCCTCACCGCACAGGGGTTCACTCTCCCTAGACAGTCCACACAGGTCTTGTTCCAGGCATGAGCTAACACCTAATGAATCTGGGAGTTTTTATAGAGGCCTTAAACGAACTGACAGGCTTCAGCTGGTCTCATCAACTCCCTGCCTGCACGACGCCCAGCCCTCTCCCTAGAGGTATGAGTCATCCATGAGCCTACTAGCCTCAGCTGGGCTTATACAACTCTCCACCCTAGTTGTATAAGTCAGCATAAAGCCTGAATCTGGGAGAAATATATCTACCCCCCTGGATGCAACCAGGTGACTTTACCTTCCTGCTGTCACATACCCCCCCTCTTGTTTTAACCTTGGGGTTGGAACACCAGCAATCAGGCATTCATGTACTCGAGACAAAGCATCCACATTCCCCATTTGAACGCCAGGGCGATGCTTTACTGTGAAGTTGAATTCCTGTAGGGCCAGGAACCACCTATTCACTCTTCTATTTGTCTCCTTGTTTTGAGCCATCCACTTTAACGGAGCGTGATCCGTAACCATGTCAAAGTGCCTACCTAGCAGATAGTACCGAAGGGAATCTAGAGCCCACTTCACCGCTAAACACTCCTTTTCAACCGTGGCGTAATTTACCTCATGGGACTTCAACTTCCTGCTGAGGTAAATGACTGGGTGCTCTTCCCCGTTCCAGACCTGGGACAATACTGCTCCTAACCCCACATCTGACGCATCACTTTGTACGACAAAGTCTTTAGAGAAGTCGGGTGAGTACAACACTGGCTGGCTACATAAGGCTTGTTTCAAGAATTGGAATGCTGCCTCAGCCTCGGGGGTCCATTTAATCATGACCGACCCTTTCCCTTTCGTCAGGTTGGTTAGGGGCACAGCCTTAGAAGCAAAGTGGGGAATGAAGCGCCGATAATAACCCGCGATTCCCAGAAAGGCCCGTACCTGCTTCTTGCTGTTGGGACGTGGCCAACTCTGGATGGCCTCGACTTTGTTGAGTTGGGGTTTTATCACTCCCCTGCCAATGGTGTACCCAAGATATTTGGCCTCCTCCTGCCCAATGGTACACTTCTTGGGGTTAGCCGTAAACCCCGCTTCCCGGATAGAGTCTAGGACTGCTTGCACTTTTGGCAGATGTGAGGCCCAATCTGTGCTATGGACAATTACGTCATCCAGGTAAGCCGCAGCATACTTCCGATGGGGCCTCAGTATCTGGTCCATTTTCCGCTGGAATGTGGCCGGCGCATTCTGTAACCCGAATGGCATTCTCTTATATTGGAACGCCCCGTCTGGGGTTACAAATGCGGTTTTCTCTTTGGCCGACTTGGCCAGGGGAATTTGCCAATACCCTTTTGTGAGGTCAAGAGTCGTCATGTATCGGGCTGTTCCCAGCCGGTCGATCAACTCATCTATACGTGGCATGGGGTAGGTGTCAAATTTTGTAACTTTGTTCAACTGACGAAAATCGTTACAAAATCGTCAGCTCCCATCCGGTTTAGGCACCAACACAATGGGACTAGACCAATCACTTTGGGACTCCTCTATCACCCCTAAGTTCAGCATTTTCTGTACTTCCTCCCGTATTGCCTCCCGTCGGGCCTCTGGGATCCGATAGGGTTTTAACTTCACCCTTTCACCGGGCGGGGTAATAATATCATGCTCTACCCCAGATGTTTGTCCCGGCAGCTCAGAGAACACCTCCTTGTTGCGAAGCACAAACTCCTTAACCTCCTGTTGTTGGGGTTGTGACAAGGTGGCTGCTATTCCAACCTCCGGAATCACGCAACCAGTTTGAGCTGGTGACCAAGTTTCTGCGACTAGGGACTCTCTATCCCTCCAGGCTGATTAACGTGATATATCTGTTCGGGCTTTCGCCTTCCTGGTTGTCTGACCTTGTAATTCACTTCGCTCACTTTTTCCATTATCTCGTAGGGGCCTTGCCATTTGGCAAGGAATTTACTTTCAACCGTAGGGACAAGTACCAATATCCTATCCCCCGGGGAAAAGGTACGGGTCTTTGCTCCACGGTTGTACACTCTCTGCTGTGCCAACTGCGCTTGGGCCAAATGTTCCTTCACGATGGGCATTACCTGTGCAATTCGATCTTGCATCAGGGCGACATGCTCAATCACACTCCTGTGGGGAGAACTCTCACTTTCCCAAGTTTCCTTGGCAATATCCAACAGCCCTCTTGGGTGTCTCCCATACAGTAACTCAAAGGGGGAGAATCCCGTAGAGGATTGGGGCACCTCCCTAATAGCAAACATCAAATAAGGAAGTAGACAGTCCCAATCCTTTCCATCTCTATCCACCACTTTCTTCAACATTTGTTTTAGGGTTTTGTTGAATCTTTCAACCAGCCCATCGGTTTGGGGGTGATACACAGATGTACGCAATTGCGTCACTTTGAACAATTTACACAGCTCTTTCATAACCCGGGACATAAAGGGTGTACCTTGGTCCGTAAGCAGTTCTTTACAAATACCCACCCGGCTAAAAACAAGAGATAGCTCTTTGGCTATGGTTTTGGCCGAGGTATTTCTGAGAGGGATCGCTTCTGGATAACGGGTGGCATAGTCCATTATAACCAATATGTACTGGTGCCCCCTAGCGGACTTGATTATAGGACCTACCAAATCCATTGCGATTCTCTCAAACGGGACCTCAATGATGGGTAGAGGGACCAGCGGGCTACGGAAATGTGGCATCGGGGCCGACCTCTGACACACAGGGCAGGAGGAACAATAATTTTCTATGTCCTTCATCACCCCAGGCCAATAGAATCTCTGTAATACCCTCTCTCGGGTTTTCTCTGTCCCCAGATGACCTCCAAGAATGTGCCCATGGGCCAACTCCAACACCAACTTCCTGTAAGGTTTGGGCACCACAAGCTGCTCAACGGTTTCTTCTGCCCTTTTTGCCACCCGATACAGTAGGTCCTTCTCTACGCTGAAGTATGGGTAAGTGCAGGTATTATCTGGGTTCACTAACTCGCCATCTATTTCCACTACGTTTTCCCGTGCCTTTATTAGGGCGGGGTCTTTTAACTGTTCTGTGGCAAAATTTTCCCTGTGAACCTCCAGATCAGAAAACTCCACAGACGGTAGGTTTTCGTCTGAGGAGGTGGGCTCCTCTCCAGTTTCTTGAGTCTCCCCTGCCAATACTGACAAGGGAAATTCTGGAGAGTCCTCACCACTCTCAGAGGAGTTCTGGCTATCACATTCCTGGTACATAGGGGCACCAGTGGGGGGCTCAGGATCATCCCACAGTTCCCAGAACTTCGGAAAATCTCTTCCCACAATGGCATCATGCGGTAATTGAGATACTAACCCCACTGGATGAGAGAGGGTACCTTTGGGGGTCTCGAAACACACTGTAGTCACTGGATACTCTCGGGTGTCCCCATGCACACAAATAACAGCTACCTTGCTATTCCCAGAGACCTCTGTTTTAACTAATTCAGCCTTTATCAGGGTCACAAGGCTACCTGAATCCAGTAATACCACAACATTTCTACCATTAATACACATTTTGCATAAATGTTTCTCAGTTCCCCGAATGGCAGTGCATGCGACTGTCGCACACAGCGACTGACGTCTGTCCGTCAGAAAGTCACATTGCATGGGTTCCTCCACAACCGGGCAATTTGCTGCAATATGTCCCGCTTGCCGGCAGCGGTAGCAAACAATCCTTTTGGCTGCCTCTTGAGCCCCTGACTTCCCAGGCTGTTCTCGCCAAACTTTGGGTAGAGCTCCCACCCTCTCACTCTCTCCACCCTCACCCCTTGGAATCCTCTTATCCGCCCCTGGGGATGGTCTGGTCTTAGGGTGGAAAGTCCGAGAGTCTCTGGAAGAGGCCGTCAGGTTCTCTGTAGCCAAGTATTTCTCGACACGATCCACAAGACCACTGGCCGTCTCTGGGTCTCCATGGCTTACCCACTTTTGGATGGCAGTAGGAAGAGCTCTCAAAAACCGATCCATTACAACACGTTCCACAATCTCTGGTGCGGACAAAGTCTCTGGCTGTAGCCACTTCCTGCTCAGGTGAATGAGATCATACATTTGAGACCTGGGGGGTTTTCCAAGCTGGAAAGTCCAGTTATGCACACGCTGAGCCCGGACAGCCAGGGTGACACCCAGCCTTGCCAATATTTCAGCTTTTAGCATCACATAGTCTTTTGCTTGGTCAGGCTCTAGGTCATAGTAAGCCTTCTGCGATTCACCAGTTAACAGAGGAGCCACCAGTCCAGCCCACTGCTCCTCAGGCCACTTTTCTCTTTCAGCAGTCCTTTCAAATGTGGTCAAAAATACCTCTGGATCATCCTCTCCAGTCATTTTTGTCAATAAACGACTCACCCCAAAGGACGCGGTATTAGTGGGACGGCTTTCCTCACTGGTCTGCGGACGTTGCTGCATTACTGCTTCCATTTGTTGTAGTCTCTGCTCTTGCTTCTGTAACAGGTCTATGAAGCGGGCCTCAGATTGCTGCTGGGCTTGTTGATGAGCTTGCTGCTGGGCTGCAAGGCTCCTTTGCAAACCTGCATTTGTCTGCTGTTGATTGGCATTTGCTAGAGCCAGCTGTTTCAGTATCTCCTCCATGCTGGCTTAAAAAAAACTACCCGCATTCTCCACCAACTGTGAGGGGGTTAACTCGGTAGCGGGTGTGTGTGACCCCCTGGTTGGGCTCCCCACACAAAAACAGGGCCAGCAGACGGAGGTTGTGGTTTTCAAAATCAAAAGGTGCGATTTATTTCTCTATGTACAGTGACAAAAACACAGCAAAGCCAAAAAGAAACATAAACAAAATAAATCCTGGTCAGTTTGACCTCTGACTAAACATGCAGGTTTCCTAAACTAACAACTGGGATCAGCCTGGTGCTGTCCTAGTCCCTAAGTCCCTGGTTTAGTAAAAGTCCAAACAAATAGCCACACAGGCTTTGCCTCACCGCACAGGGGTTCACTCTCCCTAGACAGTCCACACAGGTCTTGTTCCAGGCATGAGCTAACACCTAATGAATCTGGGAGTTTTTATAGAGGCCTTAAACGAACTGACAGGCTTCAGCTGGTCTCATCAACTCCCTGCCTGCACGACGCCCAGCCCTCTCCCTAGAGGTATGAGTCATCCATGAGCCTACTAGCCTCAGCTGGGCTTATACAACTCTCCACCCTAGTTGTATAAGTCAGCATAAAGCCTGAATCTGGGAGAAATATATCTACCCCCCTGGATGCAACCAGGTGACTTTACCTTCCTGCTGTCACAATATATATATATATATATATATATATATATATATATAAATATTTATATTGATGTGAGCTAGGGACCTTAGATCACAAACTCCTCGAGAGCAGGAACTGATATGCATGTGCAATATATAAAAAGTGATGCATACGTTGTTGGCACTGTAAACATGCCTGTAATAATAAATATACATAGTGTAATGACATCTACTAAAATTTTTGCGCTGTTCAGTCTATGCTTTGTCCTCTTACTTCATATCTTGCACATTTTAATGCTATGGCTACAGTCAGTTGAGAAATGGTTAAAAATTGGTGAATGGCAAAAAAGAATACATTGACAATTTTCTCCAAAAAACACCCAAAAAACTCAAACCCTTCATTCATAGACAGGATTAACCAAAAAATATCCATAAGCCCTCGTTCACACTCAAGACGGCTTTGAAATCGTACCAGTTCATCTGAACTGGCACGATTTCAAAGCCGCATTTCAGTCCGACTTCGGTGGCGACTTGAAAGACATCTGTGCGGATTCATGCACAGATGTCTATTGAAATCGCCACAGAAGTCACCAAAAGTAGTGCAGGAACTACTTTTGGAAATTGGTGCGGCAACGCAAAGTTGGCGTCACACCGATTGGGACGCTCCTATTGCCGGCAATAGGCTCCGATTTGACCTGTCAAATCGCATTTCAAATTGCGCCAATGCGAACGGGGGCTAAAAGAACAAAAGTTCACTGAAAAATGTACACATACAGTCGTTCGATCCTTTATAAATAGACCCAAGGCCTTCAGTAATTGTACATTTCACATATGCCTTTTTTAAAACAAAATGTATTTATGTACAGTTTTAATACGCTTTCAAGTTGAATTTTTCCAGAATCGATGCTTGTGAAGAATTCTTTCCTACCCATCATCTAAAATCTGATACTTTGACATCATCTGAGCAGATGCTTTGCTCAATTACTTTGCCTTAGCTAAAAAAAACAAAATACCAATTTAAATGTTTGATTCTAACGTTATTTCCTCTCGCAGCTCCATTTACTGGCTGGATTTTGGATTTCACAGCCCACCAGAGGCACTCCGTCCTCAGTTTTAAATGAGTGTTTCCATGGTTACAAATGAAATCAGTAAGTGGACTTAAGGGCAAAGAAGTGATTGCGGTGGTGATTAGAACTGTCAAGGACCAGTAATGTTATTTTTGCAAAATAATCTCTAATTACAGAAAGCTTTCAAGGGTGGTAACGGCCAGTGTATAGGGGTGTTCTTTAATTAGAAAAAGCTTTCAAGGCTAGAGTAGAACACCATGCAAGTCTCATTATACATATCTCAATCTGCATTATCTCCGATATCGTTACACTCAGGAATTGGTCTGTGCTAAGGTTCTGTGACTGCATAACTATGCTATGTAACCCTGGTAAACCACAGGTCCAAAAGGTGCTGAATTTCCTGCACGACACATCCATGAACTAGAAGCACTCTTGTACTTCCAGACGATACAAGAACTTTGCCGGAGATTGTTACCTTAAAGAAGAATCAGTTTAAAATGTTAAATAAAATATTCACATATGCTGGTGCATACCTGGTGGTGCATGGCGCAATCAGTACCCACCCCTGCTATAGGGCCAGTTTAGTCCTAAAGGGTCACCATCAAGAAACATTTAGAGTAAATAGTTGCAATAAAGTTTTACCCCATTTGGTTGATGGTAAACACTATGTATCATAAACAATTGTTTCTTTTAATAAAAAAGAAACAGTTTATCCTTTTTTCTCATCCTTTATTTTATCTCAGTGCTGCCAATAACCAGCAGCCCCTTCTTGTTTATATGTATCCATAACAGAAATGGTTGCTTGTAATAAGGGTTATACCTGCATAATGCAGTATGCAGACATGAAGAGTGCATTGTCAACCCACTACAGAAAATGCCTTCATGGCAAGATTTGATTTTACTGCACACTAACATACCTCCCAACATTTTGAGATGGAAATGAGGGACACCTACCAGCAAACGTATGTAGGCAAAAGACACGCCCTGTCACAATGAAGGAGAATTAAACAAAAAAGAAGGTTCATTAAATCCACAAGGGCTTTTTTTTACCACTACTATTCCTTTATATTGGCTTTTAAAATTAACAAATGCAGCAATTTAGAAATTGGATGAAAGGTTTAGCACTGTGAAACACTTTTTGAAAGATAAAAAAGGCATTTTATATACATCTATATAGATCAGACCAAAATGAGGGGGAAAGAGGGACAGAGGGACATTGCTCCAAATCAGGGACCGTCCCTCTAAATCAGGGACAATTGGGAGCTATGCACACTGAGAGCTTTTTGCTGCATGCAATAAAAGCTCCAGCAAGTCAAACAGAGCCTGCCTCACTTCCTGCCTGATAGACGTCCAGCATCTGGCTCTTTTCTTTCCAGCCTGACTGTGCCTGGCCTGCCCCTTTCATTTAGTAGATCGAAGATCTTACAATCACGGATGCTCAGCATCACAAGTGTTTGTTACCTAATGCAGTCTGTATGCAAACATAGTCTGCCTACAAACACCCTCTCATCTACCCCAGGTATTTTGATATTTGCATTACTCCTCCCAAAAGACAGCCCTCATAAGGCAGGGTGCTATGATGTTTTCAGGATGCTATGTACAGCACCCTATGGCGTTGATTTACTAAAGGCAAATAGACTGTGCACTTTGCAATGTACAGTTGCACTCTTTAAAAGCAGTTGCTCCAGAGCTTATTAAATGAGCAGAAGCTCTGCTGACTTTTTTTATTTATTTTTTGCATGTGATTGGGTGTTCTTTGAAAAGTGAAGCTTTACCTCATTTACTAAGATCTGGAGCAACTGCCCTTGCAGAGTGCAACTGCACTTTGCAAAGTGCACAGTCTATTTGCCTTTAGTATATCAACCCCATAGAGGTCATCTTTTGACTGAAACGTGTTAGCCTTGGTTGCACAATGGAATATTTTACTCTTTGGAAATAATAAAGAAGAGACTTTTATACTCGCCTTGTTGCTGACATGTCGTGATTTGGATGTACAGCACCCTGCTTCCTGCCAAGATCTGTCTGCATAGCATAAAGAAACACAGAGTCCCAGTGATGACGTCACGGTCTAAAAAAAGGTATGTATTGAAAATGGAAGAGTTTTGTTTTAAAATTTCATAAGCATGTTGATGAAGGAAAGGAGGAACCACGAAAGGCAAAATATAAGCAGATTTAACTTTGCTATTAACATTTCACCTGCAGGCTCCACAGATGGAACATACTTTCTCTTTCAAGGTATGTAGAATTTGCCAGCTCCCCCTCCCCTGGATCTTACCCTACTTTCCTTATACTATCCATCATCAGGGCCCTGTTGCCTCCCTTTGTCAGATCCATTAATGGCTTCCCCCAGTGACCGGTAAGAGTAATCACCAAAAAGCAACAGAAGAGGTGCACAAAGCACAGATCCACAGAATTAATAAAGTAGAAACGAATGCTTGCAATGGAGGCCAACAGAACAACAATAAGCAGCACAGTGGTGACATCACCAGATCCTGTGATAATAGCATTTAGAGGCAGCAGGGGTAGTAAAGGCCGATATGCACTGAGGGGCTACAAGAACACTAGTGCCTAGATACAGTCACATGTCAAGGAGTGCATTATTTCTCAGGAGGCATTCAAGGCAAAGAGTTACTTCCTTGCTTCAGGGTGCTTAGCCACGGTTAACTTTTCTAGAAGTGTCCCAGCAAATCTTGACTTTACTTTTTCATTTAAAACACTGAAAATGTGGAGACGTGGAGCCATGGCAGAAGGTATGGAACTAAAAAAAAAGGTGTGCAACAACCCAGGGATATTTGTTATGGCAATGAAAACTGGATTATTGTATTTTTATATCCTCTTAGGCTATAGGACAGTTCCAAATATATGGAAACAGCTGTGATGGAGCAATAGTTCTTATGCCAAGCATTATGTAAACTAAGAAATATTTTAAGAGCATATAATAAAAGGAGAACGCTTATTCATGTGGTAAAAGAATAGGGTTGCTTGCATCTCCTATAATATCTCAGCAGGAACATGGCTTTAATGGCTTCTTGGCTCAGTTGTGATTTGCCATACTCATCAGCAAATGTATAAAGTACTAGTACAGTAGCAAAAGGAATGTAGTATGTAAAATAAAATATTGGTTTGGGCTAAAAATCATTTTCCTGCATCCTTTTGTAAATTCTGTTTTGTTGTATAATTAATGGATGTATTATTTTTAATAGAGAACCCATAGTATTACTGATTAATGCTGCAATAAAGCTTTGTACACCCATAACAACTTTACCAACTGCATCTAAAATGACCACAAAAAATAAACTCTTAACAATATCAGGGGAACAATACTTTTATTAGAGACAAACAGTGATAATGTTCCCACACCGCTAGTTCTAACCTCTGTGTGACCATTCCTTGTCCTCAGCAGATCATAAAGGAGCAGGTTTTAACTATTCCTGCCCTTACTGGGGATACAGTATGTCATTAATTGCCCCCCTTTGAGAGCCAGCAGCCAACATTTTGCATGGCTGCTGGATCTCTGTCCCAGCGATGATCAAAAAACAATTGGAGGGCTAGATATGACAGTGTTTCTCAACCTTTTTTCAGTCAAGGCACCCTTTTAAATTCTGGTCAATCGTGAGGCACTCCTTCCTAAAATGTAAAATATACCTTTAGACACTGGTAATGACTAGTTTTCCAGGGTTTCTCTTCTCCATCAGTTTCTCTCCCTTTTAAAGTTGATGTGACCCAGTGCTGATGGAGAGGGGCACACAAGGATGGCCTCAGACTTCTTATGTCCATCTTATCAATCTGATATCATTGGTTGTTGAGCTTGCCCTGACAGTGCCTCACGTTGTAATGCTGCAAAATAAAAAACCTTTTAGTAACAAACCTTTTTTCCCTTTTCCCCCTTTCTTCTCTCCCCCACCCCTAGTTTTGCTTTGGGGATAGCCATTGTGGAATTTTCTAATCTAATGATCACCGTGAAGAAACCACTTTAAGACAGACACAGTTTTTGTTTTATCCAGCTGTAGTTACTCATTGCAACTTACAGTATAACATCCAAGTGAAAGATTTAACACCAACATGTCAGAAAAAAATAAATAAAATTAAAAATGTTGGAAAAAGGATCACCCACTCCTAAAAATGACTTGTAAACTCAATCAGGTGTAGCCAATTGCCTTTTCAATGGAATACAAAGACATTTGACTTTCAACTGTGCTCAGCTGTGGTCATTTGATTAGCTCAGCATGAAAAGAGCTTTCCTGGAGCATTTCAATCCCTGATAGTGCAATTGAAGCAAACAATCAACTCTCTGGGATAAAGTTGTGGACAGGCACAAGTCAGGAGATGGATATAAAAACATTTCAAAGGCTTTATCAATGCCTAGAAGCACAGTAAAGCCTATTATTAAGAAGTGAGAGGTATTTTTTTTGTTTGTTATTTTATTGTGTCAAAAAGGTTACATAAAAAAAAAATCTTTATTAAAACAAAACATTAACAGTCACAACAACACTTTCAACCCCATTACGTCGTAGGCAGCACAGGTTCTAAGGCAGAAACATGGACAAGAAGGCACTGGCCACCCGCAGAACCCACAGAGTGCCCCATTAAATTGTCCTTGGATACGAAAAGTGCCATTTTGTTACTATATACAAGATTACAAATCTGTGCGTCTACAACACTGCTGGGAAGCGCATATGGTCAAGTTAGTGAAGATACAGGTGTAGCTGATGTACCGGTTTAATGAGAATTGCCGTGGTACTTATGTAATCATGAATGACCCAAGTAAAAACAAGCGATTTGTCTATCACTGAACTCAGTCATATTGGAGCTGCAATGGGCTCCACTACGAGGCCAGAGCGTCATCCTACTAATCAATCCATTTGAATCTATAAATGTTCCTCTTTTATGAGACTGCTGTGTTGCTTTTATTAATCAAATATGACCCAGGTAGAACCAATTAATTTATCCATCAGAAGTGAGAGGTATTTGATACAACACAGACCCTCCCTGGATCAGAACATCACTCCAAACCAGATGAAAGAACCATGTGGAAACTGGTCAGAGAGGCTACCAAGAGACCTACAGCAACTCTGAAGCAGTTGCAGGAATTTATAACAAAGAGAGTTCATTGTGTGCAAGTGACAAGATTGTCATAAATTCTCCACAAATGTGGCTTGTATAGGAGGGTTGCAAGAAAAAAAACACTCCTCAAGAAAACCCACATGCAGTCACGACTGAGCTTTGCCAAAACGCACCTTGAAGATTCGGAGGCCACATGGAAAAAGGTGTAATGGTCAGATGAGACTAAAATTAAATTATTTTACCTCAACACCAAACAATATATCTGGCAGAAATCCAATATAGCTCACCATCCAAATAACATTATTCCTACAGTAAATTATGGAGGTGGTAATATCCTGTTATGGGGATGTGTCTCTACAGCAGGGACTGGAGCACTTGTCAGGATAGAAGAAAAATGGAGAAAGCAAAATACTGTGTCTGTCATCATTTCAGGCTGCAAAGCAACAAAATGTTTTAAAGGAGGGTGATTCTTTTCTATACCAAATATATATATATATATATATATATATCATGGCCGAAATTGTTGGCACCCCAGAAATTTTTCCATAAAATCAAGTATTTCTCACAGAAAAGTATTGCAGTAACACATGTTTTGCTCTGCACATGTTTATTCCCTTTGTGTGTATTGGAACAAAACAAAAAAAAGAAGGGGAAAAACGCAAATTGGACATAATTTCACACAAAACTCAAAATTCTTGCACACCCTTTAGAAAAAATAACTGAAATCAGTCGCTTCATATAACCATCAATAAGCTTCTTACACCTCTCATCCAAAATTTTGGACCACTCTTCCTTTGCAAACTGCTCAAGGTCTCTCTTATTGGAAGGGCGTCTTTTCCTATTAGGGTTGCACCGATACCGATACTAGTATCGGTGTAGACACTGAGCATTTGCACAAGCAAATGTTCTGATGCTTGACCCGATATCTCTCAGGAGGCCAGTACACCCGGTGTCCTCAGTGTAGCAGGGGGGCCGGGCAGCCTCACAGATGATCAGTGTGGCGGTGGGGGCAGTTACAAGCACCAATCTTCCTGTATAGCTTTTCTGACAGCTGCTTCTCCTCCTCTTCTTCCTGCGGCTGTCAGGGAGATCGGTGCTTGTAACGGCCCCCACCGCCACACCAATCATCCCCGATTGTCCCCTGTGTCCTCCTCCGGTCTCTCCTCATCCTGGATCTATCAGGATGGAGAGCGGACTCTGTCCATCACTGACAACGATGCTTCAGTTTATGAATGAACAGTAGCCTCTGTTTCCTGTCCATTCATCTTTAGTGCAGCTGAGGCTGCAGAGAAAGGGACTGTGGAATCTGTGTCCTCAGTCCCTTCCCCTGTCTCAAAGGGGAGATGTCAGGCGTTTAAAAATAAAATTGTAAAAATAAAAAAAAAAAAAAAAAAAAAAAAAACACTGACACCATCCACCCACCCCCTCCCCCCCTCCCCTGCCAAAAAAAGAAAGCATTGTAAAAATAATACAAAAAATTAATTGTAAAAAAAACTGAAAAACAACTGACACAGTCCACGCCTCATCAGTGCTGCATATTAGTGCCACTGTCACATGACATTAAAAAAAAGTATTGGTAATCGGTATCAGTGAGTACTTGAAAAAAATGCTATCGGTGCAACCCTAATATATATGTATATAAAAATTTGGTCTGTGCATCTAGATATTAATGACCTCTGGTCATAAAAGGATTTATTAGAAAAAATTATGTAGCTTATGATATAGTACTCATCCAAGCACTATACATGATAGCAAACTGCATGATGTAGTAGAGGGGTGATAACAGACCGAGTCTGCAAGGTACTGACTTTGCTCTTAGCTGTTTCCATTACAAGGAAAGTACGTTTCTATTTTTGATTCTGAGATAGAATTGGGAAGGATTAGAATCTGTGTCATGTTTCATTTGTTGTCTGTGTCCCTGTCAGGGAAATCTTCTTAACAGGAACTTAGGCAGCAATAAAAACTAGACAGAAATACAAATCCTTCCCCAGTTTACTTAAACAGTGCTTTATTACAATGTTAGGGATATATCCTCTCACATTTTGTCCCAGTGACTCAATAAGACATGAGTTTGAATCTCTTCAATTGGAAGTGAGTTCACCTATAACGATATGTGTTTTGATATATGTTATATTAAAGTGTACCTGAATTACTCCCTATGTAGCCACCTACTCAAAAGCACTGAAAGAATATTCAGAGGCTACATGTGTACATATCCATGTCCACTGTCTACTTACATTCTCTTTCTGCAAAGTGATGTAGGGGGAAAGACCGCCCACTTGTATGATGTAAGCTGCAAGAAGACATGGGACATCAACGTTTATTATGAGCAGGAAAATGACATATGAATAGTGTTGAGCGAACCCGAACTGTAAAGTTCGGGTTCGTACCGAACTTTAGCTTTTTCCCGAACCCGAACCCGGACTTTGCCCAAAAGTCCGGGTTCGGGTTCGGCAATCTAATAACGCATTTAGAAATGCTTCAGGGGCCAGCCAATCACCTTTTGATTAGCTGGTGTGCCCTTAGAAGCCATCATAGCCATGCCTACTAATGGCATGGCTGTGATTGGTCAGTGCAACATGTGACCCAGCTTCTATATAAGCTAGAGGCACACAGCACACATGACACTCTGCTTCAGAATAGATAGGGAGAGGATCTAGTCTGCTGCTGCTGCTTTTAGGGAGAGATAGAAAGATAGAAGAGGTAGTCCTGATTCTACAATCTGAGGGAAAAGATAGAGAGATAGTGTAGTGTAGGGCCAGGTTCCTGTGTTGGTGCTTTCAGGGAGAGAGAATATTATATAGGAGTCCAGATTCAGAGATTAAAATCAGCGATCTGCATAGGTCTACCTATTTGTGTTGCAGTGCAGTCTTTTTACACTGCCATGAGCCCAGTGTCAGAGAAAATCTAACTTTTAGGGGGAAAAAAAAGGCACTTTATTGTTCTCTTTTCCAAAAGACCCATAGGGCAAAAAATAAATAAAAAAAAGGATTTTATTTTGCTCGTGCAAAAAAAGACCCGTTTAGGGCAAAAAAAAAAAATAAAAAAAAAATTTGCACTTTAACCACTTCCCACCCGGCCACTGTACATATACGGCCGGGTGGGTGCTCTCTCCTTCTGAGTGGACGTTCCTGAACGTCCTTCAGAAGGTGGGGGATCGCGCGTGTGCCACGTGCGCGCCGCGTTACCAAGGACCCGGTGCGCGTGCCCGGCGGCCGCGATTGCCGCCGGGCACCCGCGATTGCCCGGGAACCGAGCGGGAAAGTGGATCTGTGTGTGTAAACACACAGATCCACGTCCTGTGAGGGAGAGGAGGCTGATGGTGTGTCCCTTGTACATAGGGACAACCATCGGTCACCTCCCCCAGTCAGTCCCCTCCCCCCACAGTTAGAACACATTGAGGGAACATATTTAACCCCTTCCCGCCCCCTAGTGGTTAACCCCTTCCCTGCCAGTCACATTTATACAGTAATCAATGCATTTTTATAGCAGGGATCGCTGTATAAATGTGAATGGTACCAAAAATGTGTCAAAAGTGTCCGATGTGTCCGCCACAATATCGCAGTCACAATAAAAATCGCAGATCGCCGCCATTACTAATAAAAAAAAAAAAAAAAAATGCTATAAAACTATCCCCTATTTTGTAGACGCTATAACTTTTGCGCAAACCAATCAATACGCGCTTATTGCGATTTTTTTTTATACCAAAAATATGTAGAAGAATACGTATCGGCCTAAACTGAGGAAAATTTTAATTGAAAAAAAAATGGGTATTTATTATAGCAAAAAGTAAAAAATATTGTGTTTTTTTTCCAAACTGGACGCTCTTCTTTTGTTTATAGCGCAAAAAATAAAAACCGCAGAGGTGATTAAATACCACCAAAAGAAAGCTCTATTTGTGGGAAAAAAAGGACGCAAATTTCGTTTGGGAGCCACGTCGCACGACCGCACAATTGTCATTCAAAGTGTGACAGCGCTGAAAGCTGAAAAATGGCTTGGGCAGGAAGGGGGTTTTAGTGCCCAGTAGGGAAGTGGTTAATGTACGCTTGCAAAAAACGCCGTTTAGGGGCACAAAAAAAAGTTTGCAGTGTGTTATACATATTTTGAGGTGTGTGAAATAAACAATTTCTATATAGTTTTCTCCTACTGTGCTATACTAAAAAAACAAAAAATTTTTTGAATAGCATTTTCTGCAGTTCTGTAGCTGTGCGATTCAGCGGTTACGTACTGTGGGTGTGTTCTGCTCTTCCAAAAAACGCCGTTTAGTGGCACCAAAAAAAGGTTGCAGTGTGTTATACATATTTTGAGGTGTGTGAAATAAACAATTTCTCTATAGTTTTCTCCTACTGTGCTATACTAAAAAAACAAAATTTTTTTTGAATAGCATTTTCTGCAGTTCTGTAGCTGTGCGATTCAGCGGTTACGTACTGTGGGTGTGTTCTGCTCTTCCAAAAAACGCCGTTTAGTGGCACCAAAAAAAGGTTGCAGTGTGTTATACATATTTTGAGGTGTGTGAAATAAACAATTTCTCTATAGTTTTCTCCTACTGTGCTATACTAAAAAAACAAAATTTTTTTTTGAATAGCATTTTCTGCAGTTCTGTAGCTGTGCGAGTCAGCGGTTACGTACTGTGGGTGTGTTCTGCGCTTCCAAAAACACCCATTTAGGGCAAGATCCTAAATTTTGAAAATATGAGGAGAAGGTCAAAGGGACGTGGTGGCCCCGGTCGTGGTGCTGCTGGTGGAGCTCCTGTTGCAGGGAGAGGACGTGGTGGATCTGTGCCAGATACACGCACAAGTGAAACACCTTCCTCAGGTGCGAGTAGGCGACCGAGCCTGCGGCGGTATTTTGTCGCGCCTAATGAGGCTGTACGAATGTTTAGGCCAGGACAAGTACAGGCGATAGTAGATTGGGTTGCTGACAGTGCCTCGGGTTCCTTCACATTGTCTCCCACCCACTCTTCTGATGAAAGAACAGAGTTGGCACCTGAAATCCATGTCCATCAGTCTTTCACCTCACCCCCTTGCAAATCAGCCAAGCAGTCTGAGCCCCAAATCATGCAGCAGTCTCTTCTGCTTTTCGATGACTCTGTTAGCAGGGTTTCCCAGGGCCATCCACCTAGCCCTGCCCCAGAAGTGGAAGAGATTGAGTGCACCGATGCCCAACCACTTATGTTTCATGATGAGTACATGGGAGGACCATCGCAGCACGTCTGGGTAGATGACGAAACACAGGTGCCAACTGCTGCTGCTTTCGCAATTGTGCAGACAGACAAGGAGGGCAGGGGTGAAGACTGGGTGGAAGATGATGTGGAGGACGATGAGGTCCTCCACCCCACATGGAATCAACGTTATGCAGGTGACCAGTGTAGTTTGGAGGAAGAGGCGGTGGTCGCACAGAGCCACCAGCACAGCAGAAGAGGGAGCAGGGTGCAAAAGCGGAGCGTCTGTCAGCTAGACAGTATGTCTGCTACTGCCCAACGCAGCAAGGGACCGAGCACACCAAAGCCAGGTCCAAGGAGTTCCCCAGCGTGGCAGTTCTTCACACAATGTGCTGATGACAAGACACGAGTGGTTTGCACGCTGTGCAATCAGAGCCTGAAGCGAGGCATAAACGTTCTCAACCTGAGCACAACCTGCATGACCAGGCATCTAAGTTCAAAGCACGAGCTGCAGTGGAGTAGACACCGCAAAAACCAAGAAAGGTCTCTGGCTCCTCCTGCTTCCTCTTCTGCTGCAGTCTCGGCCTCTTCATCCACCTCTGTAGTGACAGTGGCACCTGCCATCCCGCAAACAGAGCATCTGCCAGCAACACTACCACCTGGGTCACCAACCATCTCCACAATGTCCCATGGAAGCGTTCAGCTCTCTATCTCCCAAACATTGGAGCGGAAGAGGAAGTACTCCCCTAGCCACCCGCGATCCCTGGCCCTGAATGCCAGCATTTCAAAACTCCTGGCCTTTGAAATGCTGTCATTCCGTCTGGTGGAGACGCAGAGTTTTAAAAGCCTGATGGCATTGGCTGTCCCACAGTACGTCGTGCCCAGCCGCCACTATTTTTCCAGGCGAGCCATCCCTTCCCTGCACAACCAAGTGGGGGACAAAATCAGGTGTGCACTGCGCAACGCCATCCGTGGCAAGGTCCACCTAACTACGGATGCGTGGACCAGTAAGCACGGTCAGGGACGTTATATCTCCCTAACAGCACACTGGGTAAATGCAGTGGCGGCTGGGCCTGAGGCAGATAGCAGTTTGGCGCATGTCCTTCCACCACCGAGGATTGCAGGGCGCTTCAGTTTGCCTCCTGTTGCTAACTCCTCCTACTCCGCTTCCTCATCCTCTACCGCCTCCTCATCCGGTCAGCGTAACACCTTCACCACCAACTTCAGCACAGCCAGGGGTAAACGACAGCAGGCAGTTTTAAAACTTTCCTGTTTGGGGGAAAAACCCCACACCGCGCAGGAGTTGTGGAGGGACATGGAACAACAGACCAATGAGTGGTTGCTGTCAGTGAGCCTCAAGCCCGGCCTGGTGGTGTGCGATAATGGGCGAAATCTCGTAGCAGCTCTGGGCCTAGCCGGTTTGACGCAC
This sequence comes from Rana muscosa, assembly GCA_029206835.1. Taxonomy (NCBI): domain Eukaryota; kingdom Metazoa; phylum Chordata; class Amphibia; order Anura; family Ranidae; genus Rana; species Rana muscosa. Next base: position 202,706,443 of record CM055123.1, read on the forward strand.
ATCCCTTGCCTGGCGCATGTGCTGAACTTGGTGGTCCAGAGGTTCCTTAAAAATTATGCCAGAGCTGCTGCAGGAAGTGCGGGCTGTGTGTGCGCACTTTCGGCGTTCTCACCCTGCTGCCGCTCGCCTGTCAGCGCTGCAGCGTAACTTCGGCCTTCCCGCTCACCGCCTCATATGTGACGTGCCCACAAGGTGGAACTCCACCTTGCACATGCTGGCCAGACTGTGCGAGCAGCAGCAGGCGATAGTGGAGTTTCAGCTGCAGCAATCACGCGTGAGTCGCTCTGCGGAACAGCACCACTTCACCACCAATAACTGGGCCTCCATGCGAGACCTGTGTGCCTTGTTGCGCTGTTTCGAGTACTCCACCAACATGTCCAGTGCCAATGACGCCGTTCTTAGCGTTACTATCCCAGTTCTATGCCTCCTTGAAAAAACGCTTTGGGCGATGATGGAAGAGGATGTGGCACAGGAGGATGAGGAGGAGGAAGCAGGATCATTTCAAAGGCTTTCAGGGCAGTCTTTCACAAGTGGCTACGAGGGTGGGTTCCTGCACCAACAAACGCCAGGTACACAATTGTCCGGCGAAAAGGGAACAGTTCTGGAGGATGACGAGGTGGAGGAGGAGATGGAGGAGGAGGAGGAGGAGGAGGCATTTTCACAGCAGGGTGGCACACAGACCAGCTCGTGGCCATCACTGGTGCGTGGCTGGGGGGATACAGAGGACACAGACGATACACCTCCCACAGAGGACAGCTTTTCTTTGCCTCTGGGCAGCCTGGCACACATGAACGATTACATGCTGCAGTGTTTCCGCAATGACCGCCGAGTTGCCCACATTTTAACTGGTGCTGATTACTGGGTGGCCACCCTGCTGGATCCCCATTACAAGGACAATGTACCATCCTTAATTCCCTCACTGGAGCGGGATCGTAAGATGCGCAAGTACAAGCGCATGCTGGTAGACGCGCTGCTGGTGGCATTCCCACCTGACAGCGGGCGTACGGTGGAAGCACAAGGCGAAGGCAGAGGAGGAGGAAGGAGGTCGCCAACGCAGCCGGGGCACCGGCAGCACCTCAGAAGGCAGGGTTAGCATGGCTGAAATGCTTTGTCAGCACGCCACAACAACCAGCACCACCAGCTGAGATGGAACGTCTTAGCAGGAGGCAGCATTTCACCAACATGGTTGAGCAGTATGTGTCCACAGGCCTACACGTACTGGATGACGGGTCTGCCCCCTTTAACTTCTGGGTCTCAAAATTGGGCACATGGCCTGAGCTTGCCCTTTATGCCTTGGAGGTGCTGGCCTGCCCTGCAGCCAGTGTATTATCTGAACGTGTATTTAGCACGGCAGGGGGCGTTATCACAGACAAGCGCAGCCGCCTGTCCAGAGCCAATGTGGACAAGCTCACGTTCATTAAAATGAACCAGGCATGGATCCCACAGGACTTGTCCGTACCTTGTGCAGAATAGACATGTATACCGGTGTTGTGACAAAAACTGTCCGGCCATCGGATTGTGTCCGGCCCATACTGCGAAGGCGCAGCGCTTGCGCAGTACAGAGGACAAGGAGATTCACAAAATCTCCGAAGATGAACGGCGCCTGCGCTGTGAGTGCAGGTTCAAGCCCCACCATCCAAGTGGACATACGGTAGCACATAGTAACAGGGCCCCTCACGGGCTCGGTTCGATCGCCACGCTTCGGGCACGGCCTCACTTGGCTCGTCTTGAACCACGGATGGTGTGGCCTTCACCTGAACTCACCACGCAGGCGCCGTTCGTCTTGGGAGATTTTAGAAATCCCCTTGTCCTACATACTGAGCAAGCGCAGTACAGGGTGGACACCATTTGTGACGGGGGACAGAATTCGACACATCACCGGCATTACACAGCCATTGTTGTATTTTTGAATCAGTGTTGGCTACCTCGTCCTCCTCCACCGCCGCTTCCACCTACACAGCCACATCCACCGCCACTTCAACCTCCTACTCCATATGGACCTCGTCCTCCTAGGTCAAGATTATTATTTTTTATTTTTATTTTTTTGATGTTATTTTAAGTTATTTCCCTATCCACATTTGTTTGCAGAGCACTTGCCATGCTCTTAACAACATTTTGCTGCCAGTTGCAGCCCTCTAGCCCTTTCCATTACCTTTTTAGAGCCTTTTTAGTCCTTAGAAGTCCGGGTCCCCATTGACTTCAATGGGGTTCGGGTTCGGGTCTGGGTTCAGGTTAAAGTTCGGTCCCGAACCTGAACTTTTTACCGAAGTTCGGCCGAACCCGTCGAACCCGAACATCCAGGTGTCCGCTCAACTCTACATATGAACTGTACTGCGTCCCGTTATGAAGAACCGGAAATAGTACATACCAGTGGTCACAGCAATACAGACAGAAGGACAATATAAAGACTTTTTCACAGTAAGAATAATTGTTTTACAAAAACAAAAAGCGTTTTGCTTTGGTAAAAAATAGTCTTTAATAATACTAAATGTCAGATCTTTGATTATCTTTGCTTTTGTTTAAAAAAGAACAACCTCTTTTAAGAAGAATAAAAAATGATATCCTCTATAATGCTGTGTCTTTTCACTCTGTAATCTAAAATGTTAAAATGTTCCCAGGAGCCCAATGCATGAAAAATATGAGCCAGGACTCTGCAATGTCTCCCATACAATATAATGGGAAGATGAACGTCTTTTCTCAATTCCACGATGATGCTTTTACTGGAGAGTTGCCTGGCACAGAGCCAGGCTCTCAGCTGGGGTCCCCCTGGATATGACTTTGGTCACGATTTCTTCCACTGCTCCCATGCAGAAATCCATTTTCTTATCACTCAGATCAGGACAATTAGTGTCTGCAGTATAATATCAGAAGGCAGTGTAGTATTTTTCCATTGTGCTGACAATGTCACTGTTCTGTTCCAGTGCATTAATGACTCTCTGCAGAATGGCTTCATTTATGCAGGACCCAAATACTTGTTGTACGCAGTTCAAAATATGGAGAAAGTGACATCCCTTCTCGGCATCTACAATAAATAAAAATAAATAAAAAAAGTTAGCATTTATAGTCACAGGTGTGTACATATATTTGTAGGGAGGAAGGGAAATGAAAGGTGTTGCAAGCAACCAGATTCTTTATTACTGTATTTTAGGGCTTATGTACATCTGCAAGCACATCAAAGATGCAGCAACAGGGCTTTTTTTTAATGGTCTGCACCTCCGGTGCACCTAAAATGCATAGGAATGAACAAAGCTTTATTTTATAATGCAAATAAAGGTTCCCATTTATCCAGGTCATTCAGCTTGTTCTGTAATGTTGAACACTGCATTACTAATCTAAGTAGCTTCCTCAGAAAAAATGAATGTCAAGGGGTAAATCAGTCACCTTAATCCATTCACCGAGGAATGTGTCAAGGCAGATATTGATTGTCCAAAAACGTGAGGGGAGTTGGGAAAGTTTGTGAAGAACAGGGTGGTTTAATAAATCAGGCCTCCCATCTTGTTCTTAGAAAGTCAAATGTGACTAATTACTACTAGCTTTTCTTTGATCTGCAATGAAAAAGATAGCTAAAATCTGACTACAATATTGTGTTACACTCAGTAATCAGATTTCAAATCCTCTTTAGCTTACACTAGAATAGGACCTCTTAGATCTATAATTAGCAGTAATTGCCGGTACCAGAGATATTTATTCTCTACAATTTTAACCTTTCAAATAACTGTAACACATAAACTGTATAACACATACAACTGGGGATTTCAGATCAGTGACTTAAGTGGGGTACACACTATAAGAAAATCGGGTGAACGTTCGTCCTATTTTTCTCGATATTTCACAGCAAATCAGAACCGATGAAAGAAAATTCGTACAAAAATTCTTACGAACGTTCTAGTAGGACAAAGGCTTTTTTTGTTGTTTATTGTTTCTGTTAATGCGCAGTCTTTTTTTTTTCCTGATTTTTCTTGTACGAAAATCATATGAAGACGCTACTAAAATGGTAAAACTGTTTTAAACATAAATCGTACGTTCTGTTACCGTACGAAAAACATTTTGGAGTTTGTCCCCTCGGGAATTTTCGATGAAATTATGAAAATTCAGAATCCGCTGTTGAAAGTTGTGTATACACTATACGAAAATCGTATGGAAATTCTGTGGATGAAAATGTTCGCCCGATTTTCTTATAGTGTGTACACCTTAACTGATATTGCGTCATTCGAAAGAACTGGAATATACAGTATTTGTTTCCTCAAAATTTTACATAATCGAACAGGATATTTGTATGCTTTGTAGGAAAAAAAATTAAAAATTCTATCTTCCTCTCTCTGTCTACAGACTCCTAATTACGGTAGCTTTACTATTGTATTACACTCTACATATATAATAATTGAAACATATAATCGAGATATGTTTTAAATAAGTAGCATTTAAAAGGTAATCAGACATTGGGGGTTATTTACGAAAGGCAAATCCACTTTGCACTACATGTGCAAAGTGCACTTGAAATTGCACTGAAAGTGCACTTGTAAATCTGAGGGGTAGATCTGAAATGAGGGGAAGCTCTGCTGATTTTATTATCCAATCATTTGCAAGCTAAAATGCTGTTTTTTATTTTCCTTGCATGTCCCCCTCAGATCTACAGCGACTGCATTTCCAAGTGCACTTTCAGTGCAATTTCAACTACACTTTGCACTTATAGTTTGCACTTGTAGTGCAAAGTGGATTTGCCTTTCGTAATTAACCCCCATTATGTCTTAACCACACCTCTTGAATCAAAAAAAGAAAGTGTATTTTCTGAATAGAAAAGAGAAGGGTTAAAACCCCTGTAAGCTTATTTTTTGCTTTTTCTCACTGGAAAGGTTTCCTGTCGCAAAGATGCAATAGGAACTAAGAGTTCAAGAGTAACTCCACTTTTATTGAGAATTAAAAAAATAAATAAAATCGTCTCTGGATGATTAATGTACATTGCAGGGATTTTAACAATATTTCTTGCAGATTGCTACCTGCTTCTGCTCTGAAGAAAAAGCTGTTTGGTTATTTGAATCTGAATAGTAGTGACTTTTTCATTATTAATTAGCTGATGCACTGATTCTTTCAAAGGCTCCATGCACGCTGGCTTAAAAAACGTTGCTTTTACAGGAGTTTTACGTGAAGAGGCATATTTTGAGTTTAACGTTTAGAGGCAGAAAAAAAAATCATTCTGGTTCGTGTTTCTGATTGAAGCTTGGAGGCAGAAAAACTTTAAAACTCTTCTAAACTCGTCTAAACTTTGTACAAAAAATGCTCTATATGAGCGTTTTTTACTCTCGAGAGAACAGATTTTTTTTAAGTCCAGTGTGCATGGAGCCTTATGCGGCGTACACACGATCGTTTTTCATGCCATTTTTTTAACCAACGTTTTTCTCGTTGTTTTTTTTCATGTTTCCTCTCAAGCCTGTCTTGCATCCACACGATCATTAAAAAAAACCGCTTGAGCAAAGCGCAGTGACGTACAACATGTACGACGGCACTATAAAGGGGAAGTTCCATTCGAATGGCGCCACCCTTCATGTTAGTAAACTTTGTTGAGCGGCGATTTGCACTTTTCAGCCTCGTGCTTTTCAGTCTGTTACAGCGTGACGAATGTGCTATCTCCATTACGAGCGCTAGTTTTACCAGAACGAGCGCTCCCGTCTCATACTTGATTCTGAGCATGTGCGTTTTTTTTCCCCTCGTAAAAGCATACACACTATCGTTTTTCACGTCGTTAAAAAAAACAACATGAAAAACGACATAAAAAAATAGAGCATGTTCGAAATTTTTAATGCCCGTTTTTTCACGCCGTTAAAAACGCTCTGGAGCATACACACGATCGGTTTTAATGGCCATTTTAAAAAATTGCATTTTTAACGTCCTAAAAAACGATCGTGTGTACGCCGCATTAGAGTTGCAGTGTCTGCATCCCTTTAGAATTGATTAACCCTTTTAAAGCATTTTACCTAAAATAAAATTCTTATTGCAGAGAATACCTAAAATCTGACTTTTACCTTAAAGGAGAAGTATGGGATGGGTTAAATAACTAGTACATTTCACATTAGTCACATATCAGCTATATCAGCTAGTCTTTTTTCCTACCTCTTTTAGTTTTTACAGCATGTGCATATGAACTTTCCTTCAGCTGGCAAAAACAGTCCATTTTCAGTTTAAAAAGTTTCAGGGGGTGTTTACATCTTCACCAACACCCCTGCCTCTGTCCCCACTCCCCTAAGAGACAAGGCTGTGCTGATAGATAGGGAGGGGGAGGAGAGAGAAGTGAGAAGGGAGGGGGGAGCAGCTATGCTCTGTGAAGTCTCAGAAACAAGCACAGGGAGGAGAGAGGACATCAGTCAAGCAAAATGACAGGGAAAGGGGTGCATCCAGACTGTATATTCACACCATTGTCTGGATGATGCTGTATGAAAGTCTGTAGAACCTCCCACAGGTATTTATCTTGATTTTAACAGAATAGGGACACTTCTGAGAGGGTTGGAAAGGTTTATAGATATCAGCAGCTCATATAGAGTAGATGCAAGCAAAAAAAAGGAAACCCATACTTCTCTTTTAACGCAGACTTTTGGAAAAATAATTGAACCAATCACACAAGCAGGAATTTAAATTTCTGTGGGGTGTTCTGCACAACAACTGTGTGCAGAACACCTCAAGGTTGCCATATTGCATTGGAATTTGCTGAAAACTACATAGAAAACAGAACTTTTAATAATATTCAATTATAATATAGCTTGTGTTGCAATTGTATATGCTATATGATTTTTTTTGTTGCTATTTTTCCCATGAAAGTGGAGTTATCCTTTAAGTTTGCAATGCACAAAGCTTTCTATAGATTCCCTTATCCATGCTAAACAGCTTGAATGCACAAATTACTCAGTGTTGGCTATTGTATTCTGACAGCCGGAAGCCACTGTTGTCAGAATACCTGTACAATAACGGCAGCTGATTGGCTGCAGTCACTGTTCGGCTGACTTTTTTTCCTCCTGACTCCCCCGATTTCTCAGTCAAAGTTTGTTGAGCTGCGTGGTGTTGGCAAGGCTGCTTACAGCCGGAAATATAAGCGGTGTATGACCTGCTTAAATCTCTACAAAGTGAAGGGAAATTATCCTCTTAGACAGGTGTCCCCAGAACAGGTCACTTTTAAACATATGTAGCGGCCTCACCCTCTCTCTCTTCTTTATCGGTTACTCTGGCTCTGGTCTAGGGGTACCTTGGAGGGGAGAGCGAGGTGCGCCACGGCCCATGTCCTCTACATTACTGCGTGTAGAGGTGAAGGCCAGAATTAGATTACACCCAGGCTGTGTATATGCTCAGAGCCAGGTCTGTTCTGCTGATAACCCCCTTTGCTCCCAGTAATTGGAGTACCACACACTGAAAAGATCCAACACTTATTTATTCCATAACGGAAAACAAATAGTCCTTTGCGAGCAGACAGTTTGAGACCCATAGAACAGTTCAGTATTGGTGGTGAGTAGGTCAAGGCACAATCCTCATAGAAAACTAAACCGTTGAGGTTTCACCAACGGTTGCTAAGCACAGTGGCTGTTAAATGGACTTTTCGGCTTCAGAGTCTCTTCCAGCGACTCTAGTGAACAGGAACTGGAGTTACCTTCGCTACGTTGCAGCCCCTGTCAGGGGCAAGACATCCCTCCAAGTTACCAGAGGCCCCGCCGTCACCGGGTTAATGCTGTACCAGACTATCCGGAAGGGTTACACTCCCCGGCCTCCTCACCTCAGATACGGGTCCCAACACCTTAGGGCCCCTCGGACTCCTCCACCCTCGCGGAACCCAGTCCAAGTTACTGGGCCCCAGGCCTTGGCCATAGTACCTCACCCCAAGCTTAAGGTGCCTGGGATTGACTCCATCCTTCGCTCTGGCCAGGTCAAGGGCACCTGGGCCCAGATCTCCGGAACGCCAGCACCCAGGCTGAAGGTGCCTGGGTGCGGCCGCGTCCTCCAACTCTGAACCACAAGGTCAGGGCGTCCGCCCCTTTTATCTCCTCTCCCTTTGCGTCACAGCGGGTTCCCCGCCCCGCTGTACCGGCGCCAGGAAAGGACAAAAAGGCACAGTCTTGCGGTGCAGGTTCAACTCCGACCCAGGGCGACAACGCCACCTGCAGGCCACAGGGAACCTTGCACCACCAGAGTCCTCCAAGAACCACAAAAGGGATTCTCAGATTCCCTAACAATTAGTACATCTGGGTTAAATAACCCAGATGCTCCCCCCCAAATTTAAATACCCGCTACACATAGTACACAACATTCGGCCCGTGTGTACGACAGCCGGTCCAACAGAAGCCGGCCATTTGGCCAGCTTCTGTCAAAGGGTCATGACCGAAAAAGAAGCATCCCCCTGTCAGAACACAAAAGTACACCAGGGGAGATCACTGTACTAATATAGGATTGTAAGTACAGTGACTCTGCTGGGTTAAATGGAAAAAAAAAACTAGTAGTGTGTACAGGGCTTAACCCTTGCCATTTATTTAGTGACAGCTGTAAAATGTTGGATTTCCCATCACTTTCTGTCTTGGTAACAATGGTAATGGGGACAAATGGAGAAGGCGAATTTATCCAGCAGGAGCAAAGACTGCAATAAAAACTGGATGGTGGTTCTAAGCTCTCCATGCTCTATCGACATTTAAAAAAAAAATGGCAATACACTTCAAGTAAATGTGTGAAACAAAAAGGGTTAACTGGAGTGCTGAGATGGCAGATTTGCCTGTAAGTATAATTACCACTGTAGATGTGACTTATTTTATGCTGACATACTTGTGGTCCGGCTTATAGGTGTCTGCAGCAGCTACACAGATTTAACAACTCATTCCAACACAAGAATACCGTGCAAGCCCTTATGATGCCTAGCAACCAGGTGTCAGTCAAACCTTTTAAAGTGTGTATATACACTTGCCGCTGTTTCTTATGCGTGCCTCTCATTGCTGAATAAATATAGAAGCAACCCGTGAAGATAACTCTTGTGAGTAACTTCATTCTGACAACAGGAGAATGTCTGGATTGTGTGGAGAAACAGGCTGTCTCACTTGTATCCTCCAGTCTCTGATATGAACAGTGATGTATGTACAGTAATACTGCATTTCCCACCCCTGTGTGTACAGCCTTTAGGTTTTTATGACTCATCCTATGTTTCAGGCAGCTGGTCACATATTCAAGCTTCATCCCAATACAGCTGGAGTCTGGAGGTAATTTTCCTCAAGCTAACGTCTTTGAGCTCAAAGCAGCTTTGTCTGTTGTGGGGTTAGGCCTCATGCAGATGGACATTTGAGGTTCTAGCACAGGGATCTCCAAACTACGGCCCTCCAGCTGTTGCGGAACTACATGTCCCATGAGGCATGGTAAAACTCTGACATTCACAGACATGACTAGCATAGTTGCCAACATTGCAAAAAAAAAATCAGGGACACTTTTTTTTGCATGGAGGCGGAGCCTTGTCATAATTAGGAGGGGGGGCATCCGTCTGTAGGCGTGTCACACCCGAATCATAAAATGCCGCGCGCGCAGTGCGTCGCGGCGAAAAATGGGCGTGGTTTACGTGTGATAGTGGGTGTGGCATAAATGGGAGTGGCTCAGAAGGGGTATGGTTTGAGCCCGAGAGGAAGAAAGAAAGGAAGAAAGAAAGGAAGAAAGGAAGGAAGAAAGGAAGAAGCCAGATCCTATACCACAATAGAAATGTGTGTATTCCAGAAAGTTTAACAAAATCGGCAGATAAAGATACTCCAAAACACCTGATGTTGACGCTTCAATCATCCCGGCACCATGGTTGTTATGGCGTCAGGATGATTGAAGCGCATTATTCCTATTATTACATTGTAATATAAAAATGAAATCATTCAACACACCATAATATAATGCCGAATCAGTGGAAGCGTGTCACCTGCCACCAGATGGCCTCCCCAGCAGAGACCCTCCTTACATCAGGTGCCCCCAGCAGAGCCCCCTCCACACTTCTGGGACCCCATCAGAGCCCCCACCACACTTCTGTGACCCCATCAGAGCCCCCACCACACTTCTGTGACCCCATCAGGGCCCCCACCACACTTCTGTGTCCCCATGATGAGCCCCCACCACACTTCTGACAGAAGTGTGGTGGGGGCGCATCATGGGGACACAGAAGTCAGAGGGCAAGTAGTTAAATACAAATTGAATGGGATGTTTCTATTTATTCTTATATTACAGATTTTTGTGACAGAAGATGGACGATCGCCGAGGATGGGGAGGGTTGGCCCCATAGGGCACTGCTAAAAAAAAGTCTGGAAGAGGGAGGTGGGGGGGACATTGCAAAATCTACCTGATCTGGGTCCCAGGGCCAGCAGGAGCGAAGGACCCCCTCCATGTGAAGGGACTTCCATGGGTTACACCCCCTCCCTACCTGGAGATCAGAGGACCACCCCACAGCCTTCCAGCATGATGAGCCTGCCATAGGATTGAGTGCAAAGTAAAGCCTCCCAGCACCCACCCCCTTTCAGATGAGCCCAGGCAGCATACATTGCAGGACTCTGGAGTGAGCGATCTGCAGCCATTGCCTCCCGCATGTTGTGTGTGTGCGGAGGACACAGAAGCACTTAGTTGGTGTGCGATGAGCTGCTGCTGGACTTACTTTGTGGACGAGGCTGGTGGTGCTGTGCTTGTAGTGGGATCCTCCTCTCCTAACCTGAGCTCATTCCACTCTGAGGACATCCGACACTGCAGTCGGCAAGGTAAAGGCAGCATATTAAGAGGGAGGGGAAGAGCGGCATCGGCGGCAGCTGAGCCGCCGGATGAGGATCACAATCTGGTCTCTGTGTGAAGGAAGGGAGGGGCCGCCGAAAGAGAGAGAGCCGCAATTGGCTGCCCCTCTCCTCACACTAGAGGTCAGAGAAAATAGCACTTGTGGCGGCGGCCATTTTGGTGTAGCCGCCGCCGTTTTAAGCCCTAAACATTCCCGAATTTACCGGGACAAAACGGGACAAAAAGAATTGGGCTTGTCCCGAATCGGGACAAGCCCAATTCGGGACAAGGGTCCAAAAATCATGCTTGTCCCGGGAAATTCGGGACTGTTGGCAACTATGGACTAGGCATGATTGGAATTGTAGTTCCTGAACAACTGGAGGGTCATAGTTTGGAGACCCCTGTGAGTCAAACATAAAGTCCCAGCATTTTTCGGTGTCCAGAAGAAAGGGGCATTTTAAGGCTCTAGCATATAATTCTGGCTTATTTCCCCTGTCCAAAGAGTCACAGTTGGTGTGTACAGCTGGCCATAGAAATGAATGTCTGTACATTGCCATAATCTAGTATACCCTGATACTTTCATGCATTGGTGTAAACAAGTGCATGTGCATATGAAGTATTCCCCAAATGTAGAATTTCCACGATCAGAGAATAAGGCCCTTTTCACACAGGGGATCTGTCCACTAAGGCCTGCTTCACACCTATGCATTTTTTGGTGCATTTTTAGTTTTGCAGAAACATATTACGGTCCATTTAACATGGATTCCTATAGGTCACATTCATATCTGTGCATTTTATGGAACATGCCAGGGACTTTTTCTTGTTTTTGGTTCCATAGACTTCAATGGATCAAATTTCAACCTGCATAGGTGTGAACCAGGTCTTAGTGGGCGGATGACAGGTCTGTGCCTGCTCCGATTATACAGAGCGGACACGGACCCCAGCTTGCTCTGCTCTATGGGTGGTCGGGTGTAAATGGACTGGCTGTTTGTTTACACCCAACTACCCTCTGATCTGCCTAGATGGAGGGAAACGGATCACCTTCTGTTTTTTTTTAGTGGACCAGATCAGATCGGAGGTAGGCAGGTGTAAATGGACACAAATCCATTTACACCTGTTGGTCCATAGGGATATATGGACCATCCGATCAGGTCCGCTTGAAAAACTGGAAGGGGGACCTGACTGGATCACCCGTGTGAGAGGGGCTTTAACACACATGTGTGTTTATGCTGATGAACAAAAGCACTGGCATATGCTCAAGTACGGCTGCATACAGCCCTTCACTTCTATGCACCAACTGCTGATCCCCAGACAGGGAACATATGCCAGAATTCTATGCTAGAGCCTCAAAATGTGCTTACAGCATCAAAAATAAGAAAAAAGTAAAGTGACCCCCCTCTCCCCATTACTAACCATAATCTGACCTTAGCACAACCCTTCCCTCACCCAAGTCCTAAAACGTATCTTCTTATTCAACCTTTAACCTTCCACCTGGATCATTACAGTAACACTTAGAGTGATGTAACTCCCATACATATACATGGTAATTAATCAATCTAGGCTCCCAAGGCATGCCAAGAATGTACACTGATCTGTGCATGTGCATTCTATGCATTAAGGTGAAAAAACATCTGTGCATTAGCCACCCCCACGAGCCCCCGTTTACTTACCTGACCCCTCGAAAATCCTGCGCCGTCAATGAGCAGGCTTCTCGGCTCATTCATTGGTTGATTGAAAGCAGCGCAGCCATTGGCTTGCGCTGCTGTCAATCCCATCCAATGACGCGGCGCGCCAGGGGGCGGGGCCGAGTGATACAGTGAGCGGCTATAGCCGCCGGCTGTATCACAGGAGCTTGCCCGCAATAACTCATCACCATGCAAGCTCACTCGCATATAGGTGGTGAGTTATTGCGGGGAGGAGCCGAGACAGCCGCCGAGGGACCCCAGAAGACGTGGATCGGGGCCACTCTGTGCAAAACGAGCTGCACAGTGGAGGCAAGTATAACATGTTTGTTATTTAAAAAAATAAAATAATGTTTACAACCCCTTTAATGTAAATATCTTGTTTATAGCTGTAGAAATAGACTTTTTGATATAGCTATTCCTTATTACTGGAACACAGGAGTAATACTGGAACACAGTAGCATCAGAAAGCATGGCAATATTGTCTTAGGGCCCATTCACACCAGAAATAACTGCGCGTTTTTGACTGCATGTTTACATGAATTTGAAGCGCACTTGATGTGCACTTCACGTGCGCTTGAATGCGTTTTTCCATTAATTTTGTGCTGCGTTTAGCACTATGTTTGCAGTACATTTTTCTATATGTTTGTGGGTTCGGCTTTCTTGGCTTACAGGGGTGCAGTGCATTTGAAGTGCGTTTGTAGCATGTTACCTGCATTTGCGATGCAGAAAAATGCAGCATGCTCTACTTTTTTTGAACTGCACTGCAATGATGTGAACTATGCCCATAGGATTACCTTGATTTTGGGCTGTCTATGCAGTTGAAGTGTAGTTCAAAATGCATCCAACTGCATCCAGTGTGAAAGGGTATTTCTTACAAAGTTATTTACTAAGTGTGAAGACACCACATGCAATAGAATTCTACCTATCCACATTAAAAAAATAAACAGAAAGCAAATGCGCCCTCTGCTGTAAGCTTGCAGAAATGCCACTTTATCTATATGTTCTGCCTATTTTGGAACTGTTTACAACAGTGTTGGTTATGCTAAAAGTGCTTATGCCATTCTTAGTCTTAATTAAACAAGAACTGAACTAGGAAGTTACATATGCCAGCATTATTCCAATAAAAAGTTGCAATTAAAAAAAAAAAGCAAAAAAAAAAAAAACAAACAATGTTTCAACACCTTGAAAAGAAAATAAGAAAATAATACTGAAAGGTCTATGTCATTTCCACAAATTTCCCCTTATTTAATACTTTAGCACTAGCTACAATTGTAAATTTATATAGAAGCATCTTGCACTCATTGTAGTCATTGTTTAATGCAACATCCATGGTAACTTTGTCACGTGGTGACCTCTAGTGGTTGGTTTTGAGAAGTTACCTCACTGTCCTTTTTTTTTATTTTTTATATAAAACAATGTAAAAATGTTAATGGGCCTCTATGGTCAAAATGAAAAATCATATACTCAATTCCACATTATAATTTAATTATTTGTAGCCTACTCCTATTAATCTGAATGTTCTTGAAGTTCATAAACTTACTTTGTGAACTTCCCCACATATATACTTCCTTGAATTCTGGTGACATCTATTCACTATGCCCTGTGAGTAGGCACTGCTGTGTCACATATTTCACAGAGCCTGCCATCTGAATTACAGAAAGGAAGCGTTTCAGGAGGTAGAGGCAGTACAGAAAATAACCTCTTTGTGGGTAGTAAGGTACCATGGAATACGTAATAAAGGGAGAAAACAGGGCGCCAGGTCAGTGTGAATAAAAACAACAACTCTTTATTCCAATATTCACTTACATCTAAAAAGCTTGCAGACTGCATGTAGAGGTGCTGTGGAATCATGCGTGGTAATCCAAGATGGTAGACAGGGCCCTCCAGTCTACCGTCTTGGATTAGCACGCATGATACCACAGCACCCATACATGCAGTATACAAGCTTTTTAGATGTAAGCAGAAGCCTATACCTCAACAAGGAGCTACCGTCTTGTCTGATTTCTGTTCAGTCACCACCTGCCATTTTTTCCCATTGGCCTTGTCATCCTGTGGTTTCACCCATTGATGGACTACATGGACTTGATTCATCATAATAATTTTATTTTCTGTTCTCATCAGTCTGCATAGTTTTATCTTTATTTTTATTTCTATGTTATTACATATAGATCTCATCCAATGTCAGTGAGCGCTGACTCACTGACATTCAGTTGGTAAATTGTTTACCATGGGATATATAGTCCTTAGAAATTGAAATTGACATCAAAAGAGAAGCTGCAAAAAAGCATGCAAAAGCATGCAGGGAATCCAGGTAATTATGGAAAAAGATGGCCAGCAGACAGGCAGCACTCACAACGTGAAAGTGGATTTTTCAAGTAAGATTATATCAGATTGTCAAGGAGATTGTTCAAGATTGTCAAAAACAAATATAACTATTGGTTGTATTAATAATACAATGCTGATGGCATAAAATGAATGTATATGCTGTGACCATAGATCTCCTTTATGTGTACTTATCAATTGTAAATCTATTTTTGGAAATCATTTTTTTTTTGCAACAGGTAGCTGCAAATAACTGCAGTCTGTCCACGATTATGTCTACAATAAGGAAAGGAGTGTACACACTTACGTCTTTGCCTACTGCAGTCCTGTTTAATCACATTCAAAGTTAATTTGTGTAATTCTTTGTGTTGATCTGTTACCTGAAAAGAATACAAAAGACAGTCAGAGCTCAGATACATGGAAAAATGCCATATATGCATCACCAAAACTTTTTTTTTAACCTTTACATAGAGAAATAAAGAATTTGAACGCCTGTCAAGTTTCTTGTGCTGTGTTGACTCGTCTTCTTTATTTTTCTTCCATGACTATTGCATCTGGGACAGAAAGAGAAAATCCAATATCCCAGAGTAAATAGTGGTTGGGTCGCATTCTATATTTGTATTATTCTGTGGGTATTATCCCTCGATTTAACCACAAAGGAGAAAAAACACCTCACTACTATTTAGTGGGGGTAGATATAGGGGCCTTTAAATGTGTCACATAGAGATCCCATACATGAATGCAATTTCACAGTCTTTATTGTGCAATTAAAACACCAAACAGACAGAGATAAAAAGATATTGACCCTATATGGAGTATATACATGGTGGACATAGGACCATACAGTATATGTAATACTTTCCTGTGTGGCGTATAGGATCAACGCATTTTGCAAATGACTCGCTTCCTCGGGATCCACATCTGTTACATACACAGCAGATGATCCATTCTAGAAAGAGTAAGTACAATATACTATGAAAAATACAAAATTATAAAACAGGGATACAAAAGACAACTGTACATGATATGTATGTCTAATGTAATACTGTTGTATAATTTGGTAATATATTTTGTGCAGTGCAAGTTACATGCATGTATTATATTTTTGGCTATATTATGTATTTTCCATAGTGTGTTATACTTACTCTTTCTAGAATGAATCATCTGCTGTGTATGTAACAGACATGGATCCTGATGAAGCTAGTAATTTTGCGAAATGCGTCGATCTTATTTACCACACAGAATTTTTTTAAAATATACTCCATGGTACAATGTCTACTTTTGTAAATGATCCATATAGGGTTAATATCCTTATCTCCTTCTGTTTGGAGCTTTAATTTTACAATAAAGACTGAGATTTTATTCATGTATGTGATCCCTATGTGGCACATTTAAAGTCCCATATATCTACCTCTGCTAAATAGTTGGGAGGTGTTTTTTCTCTCCTTTTTGTAGAGAAAATACAATATTTTGCAGTTGTTATCAAGCTGGGGGTAAATCTTTCAATGGAAACACCTGTCCCAGTGACAACTGTCTAAAAGGGGAATTTCCTCACCAACGTATTTATCGGTGTATAACACGCACAGGCGTATAACACGCACCCTAACTTAAGAGGGAAGTTTCAGGAAAAAAACTTTCCACAGCCCCCTGCGTATAACACGCAGGCACAGTTTACCCTCTATTTTCAGGGTAAAAAAGTGAGTGTTATACGCCAATAAATACAGTATTTAAAGATTTCCTCTTACTGTTGCATGTCCAGGATAGGAAGTTAAGTGAAATCACCCCCAATGGGACAATGGTGGCAAGAAAACAAAATTGATAGGGGTTTTAATCCTTCCCTACTCTATCCAAAACAAAGTTTGAGCTACACATAAACTTTAGATGTCATGCACACTGGATGCGTTATATATAGGGAAAAATACTCGTGCGCTACTTAATGTATAGATTACAAAGATATAAAAAAAAGTGCAATAATGAATATATGCTGCCAAACTCCTATAGTGTCACCAGCACCAATATTATAAATAAAATACAGTAAGATGGAACAGCGCTATACACATACACTAATGTGACTCAAATAATAAAGTGCAATCTGTGCATATCACTTTTAAATTATGTTCCTAAGTTGCATATATAATGATCAATAAAGGTGCAATGCAAATACTTATACCAAACATGAACAAAGTGCAGTTTCTTAATCTGAAAAAAAAAAAGATAATAAATTAAAAATTGCCTTTAAAATCAATAATCCAATAAATCCAGTGCAAAAAAAGTATATACGAATAAAATAGAAAATTTGACAATTGAAGGTAAGAGGATTGTGAAAGGGGTCTACAAGTTTGTTCACATTACCCTGAATTTTCTTTGCACTTGGACACTTTTAGCATCCTTTTTTTTTTTGCACATTTGGAGAGACTATTTTCAATTTTATTCTTATACACTTTTTTTTTAATCTGATTGATTGGATTATTGATTTTAAATGCAATTTTTAATTTGTTATCTATTTTTTCATATTACACTTTGTTCATGTTTGGTATAAGTAATTGCATTGCACCTTTATTGATCATTCTATATGCACCATAGGAACGTCATTCAAAGTGATATTGCATAGATTGCACTTTATTATTTGAGTCACATCAATTTATGTGTATAGCGCTGCTCCATCTTACTGTATTTTATTTATAACACTGGATGCTTAGTCCCAATGCATGAGTTCCTGGCGTTTTGATGCGGGTAGAAGGCACAGGCGCACCGTCAAGCCCCGCTGCCAGCAGCCTGAAAACCTCCGACAGCTTCTTTAACTGGATAGTGCACTGTGGTACTAACATTTACAGCAGTACATGCCCAGGGATGAATGCTCAAAATGCAAGCAGTCTGTGTTCCAGGCATACTGCCCTAAATATGTAAGTACCATTTTGTGCACCATCCAGGCGCAGCAGCTGTCAGTATCCCATAAAGTTTTACAGGATGCTGGCAGAAGGGCTGAATGGGGCACCTGTGCCTTCCGCCTGCCCCAAAATGCCGGGATCTCATGCATCAGGACTAAACATCCAGTGTGCATGAGGCCTAATGTGATTACAAATTTGATATGAAGCCAAGCAGTACACAGCAGTACATATATTAGTACATTTGTAAAGATACCTAATATCACACAGACACATTTGAACAAACATGTATACATGCATTTTATCGGGCTGGACAGATTTTGAAGAAAAAAAAACAAAAAACCCAAGTACAATATAGTAATTGAATGGTTATACTTAAAAAAAAACAATCAACATATTTAATAAAGACTGGCAGGAAGCCTAATCTTTAGATGAAAATAAACCCAAACAAGAAAGAAGTCTTTGCAAAATATGAGAAGTATTTGTGATAAACATCTACAGATACAAAACATTGCATTGTCTATGCTGTGCTCTGGGAAGAAAGCGAGTCTTCCTGTAATCCACATCCTCTAAATTCTTTTTCCTCATTTGCTGAAGCTTATGTTTGCTTCCATACTTTACATTTAAAGTATATGAATTAACAAGATTTAAAGCTGGAATATTGTGTATAAATATAAAATAAGTTCATTATAGATAGGCAGATATGGCTACATGATAATGTGACACCATGATCCTTGTCTGATGGCAACAGTTACATAATTGTGGTGCTTCTATTCCACAGAAGAATGAAAGCTCAGTACTCATGAGCAGGGAGATTTTTTATTATCAAATTCAATAAAATGATAGACACCCCTAACAATAATTGTAATAACGTGGCACCTGCTAGTTAGTAAAAAAAAATGTCCTAACAATATTCCACAGTATTTAGAAAACCAAAAAAGTGAACGAACCTCACCTTAACCACTTCAATACCGGGCACTTTTACCCCCTTCCTGCCCAGGCCAATTTTTAGCTTTCAGCGTTGTCACACTTTGAATGACATTTGCGCAGTCATGCAACACTGTACTCATATGAACTTTTTATAAAAAAAAATTCACACAAAGAGCTTTCTTTTTGTGGTATTTAACAACCACTGGGTTATTTTTTGATAAAGGACAGAATCCTGAAATTTGTGAAAATAAGCAAATTTTTCTTCATTTCTGTTAAAACATTTTGCAAACAAATAACCTTTTTTACGAAATTCAGGCCAAAATGTATTCTGCTACATTTCTTTGGTGAAAATAACTTAAATCAATGTATATTATTTAGTCTGTAGGAAAGTTATAGAGCCCACAAACTATGGTATATTTATCTGGAAATAGATCAATCCTGATGTACTGACGGCCTATCTCATTTCTTGAGGACAGGAAATGCCAGAATAGTACATATACCCCACAAATTACCGCTTTTTGGAAAGTAGACAGTCCAAGGTATTTAGTAAGAGGCATGGCGAGTAATTTGAAGTTAAAAAATGTTGTCAACATTTTTTTTTCCTTTTTGTTTTTTACTAATTTGTCTTTTTAAGTATTATTTTTGCTTTTTTTACATTCAGTGACCAGAGCAATACAGTGTTAACATAGTATACCTTCCAAACTGGTACAACACTGACTGTGGACTGAGCGAAAGGAAGGGAAGAAAATTGATTCATCTACAGCAGTGGTCTCCAAACTGGGACCCGGGGGCCAGATGCGGCCCTTTGCATGCTTTTATCTGGCCCTTGGGGCACTATTCTCATCCACTGATACCAACAATGGGACATAATTACACGCACTGACACCAATGATAGGGCACACTTCCTCCCAATAACATCAACGATGGGGCACAATTCCTTCCATTGACACCAACGATGGGGCGCTATTCCTCTTACTGTAACCAAAGATGGGGTATTGTTTATTTCTACTGATGTTGGGATCTTTTCTACTCCCAATGGCCACAGTCCGACCCCCTTTAAGTCTGAAGGACAGAAAACTGGCCCTTTGTTTAGAAAGTTTGGAGACCCCTGATCTACCGTATAGCTTGCCTTAGCAGTAGATTTCATTGTGAAGTCTCCATCACACCTGGTAACTACAAATATGCATTGAATTCTTCTCAACTTTGTACTTTTGCAATTTTAATACACATTAAACTTGTACTTGAGGAATCTGCGTACATAATAAACATCTTTGCTTTGGCCTTTCTGGTAAACAATGCCTCTTTTTAGTAGTATATGTATGGCTTCTTTGAACAAGCTGCGAATTTCTCTGGAACTGGAACTAACGTATGAGTCGCTCTGTAAAACAAACATAACATGTCACTGATAGAAAGACACTTAAAAGTTTGTAGTATAGCAATGCAGTTATGATGTGCAAAGTTCATGTAATCCACAGCAACCAATCACATTTCAGTTTTCTTTTGTGTGCCATAATAAGAACATGCTCTGGAAGGATCCTGGCCATATTGTTGGGATCCACTCAGATTCCTGATCGGCACATGGCTCAGCCTCTTTAGTGCACCACTGGGAGCTGGAGCCAGCTGCTGATTCCAGAGTTAATATTTAGGCCTACATTATTTTATATTTTTCACACAATCGGCCCGCAAAGATCCACCTGTCCGTTTTTTAGGGGGATCTGTGTGGGCCACTCATTGCCTTATATGGGCAGGCAGATGTCAGCGGAGATGTGTCCGCTGAGACCTGCCTGCCATCCGATCTGACAAGATCCGCTGAAAACAGATGGCGTTACGTTCGCCATCCGTCCAGCGGATCGTGTCCGTTTTTATCCGATCTTCCCATAGAGAACAGCGGGTCTCTGACAGGTCTGTCCCTGTACAGTGAGCAGAGATGAACCTGTCATCTGCCTGCTCAGCAAGGATCAACAGAGCGATCCCCCGTAAGCTAGCAGAGTCCGCTGAGCAGATCTGTCCCATGTGAAAGGGGCCTAAGTGAGTCATTGACTCAAAACGGGTACACAGTGAGGGAAGTCTGTACCCATGACCTGCATGTTTAATGCATATCAGTGATTTCAATTCAAGGAGCAAGGTTACTGCTAAACCTGAAGTTTAATCTGCTTACATTTTGCCTTTCCTGGTTCCTCTTTACCCCATTAATTAACATGCTAATGATATTTTTTATTAAAAACATTCCTTTTTCATTTTTTTGTATTTTAGACACAGTGATGTCATCATTGCATCCCTGTATTTATCTATGCAATGCAGGCATTTCATGGCTAGTGGGAAGGACTGGTGGGGTGCTGTACATGCGGCAATATGCCTCCTACTGATACCAATGATGATGCAGCATTCCATTCCTTCCACTGACACCAACAGTGGGACATTATTCCTCCCACTCACACCAATTCCTCCCACTAATATAAATGATGGAACACTATTCCTTCCACCGATACCAAAGATGGGGCACTATTCCAACCACTGACACCAATGATGGGGCACTATTCTTTTCACTGACACCAACAATGGGGCACTATTCCTCCCACTAACACTAATGATGGGGCACTATTCCTCCCAGTGACATCAACAATGGGGCACTATTCCTCCCACTGACACCAATGATGAGGCATCATTCCTCCCACTGACACCAATGATGGGGCACTATTCTCTTCACTGACCACAACAATGGGGCACTATTCCTCCGACTGATATCAACGATAGAGCACTATTCTTCAAACTGACATCAATGATGAGGAGCTTTTACTGCCACTATTCCTATGTAATTTATTTTTTACTTCCACTGACCATAGTACAACCCCCCCCCCCCCACCCCAAATCTGAATAAACTGGCTCTTTGTGTAGAAAGTCTGGAGACCCCTGAACTAGGGGTATATTTAATAAAAGTGCCTGGGCTATGATCAAGGCAACATACAATCCCGATCCAAGACACACGAGATTGATTTCATTTAAAGAAGCGGCTGCTAATAGCTTTTAGTGGTTGATAAAAGAGAAGGACTTGCTCTTTGAGTGGAACAGAAGCCAGGAGAATGCATGATAGAAGGTCTAGAATAGAACCCTACAACCGCAATAAGAGACACTCACAGAATCATGTACACACCTCTGTGCTGTAATGTGGATTTGTAGCTGCTGAGAGTAAGGAGGGCACACTTTCCAGTTCTGGTAGGTAAAAGTTGTAAATCATGTTCTCTTTCACAAAATGAATTATTTTTTCACTGAGCAGTGAGATAAGGCCGGACCTCTGTAACACGGCTTGATTCCTGTTGAAAATAAACAATGCTAATTGTTGCAACACTGTTTGTCCCTGTTTGTGTATGGGAGCCATATCATCCCAGACATAACTTATGTATTATGATCCAGAACACGGTGTCCTGAATGTGAGATCTACATTTATATAAAAGTTAGGCTAGGTTCACACTGCTGTGACACGATTTTGATCCGACTTTCAGTGCGATTATGTAGTGCTACTTGGAAGCAACTTTGATAAGGTTTGTTTATGCTACGGGGCCAAAATTGCACTGGAATCACACCAAAGTAGCACAGGAACCTTTTCCAAAAACGCTCTGCATTGATGTGAATGGGCACCATTAAAAACAATGTGATTTCCCTTCTCATGGGATTCTGTGTAACTCAAGCCGCATCTGAAATCGCAGTAGTGTGAACCAGGCCTTAAAACACTCATTTAACTACAGTAGATTGAAAAACAAAAGACTGCATACGCATATTTAAATATGATCTGTTCTATGTCAAAGTCCAAAGAGTTTTGCACACGTTCTGTTTGTCACGTCCTCGTTGTGGGGAGATACACATTGCGACAAGCATCTTCATACAGCAAACAAGGAAGCAGGCAGATAAGGAAAAGGAAATTCACAGCCACATACATATGCTGCTTGTATGCTCAAAGATTTTTGTAAATATGGTTTACAATTAACTGTTCTGTATTTCAGCTTACACTACAGCATGTACATGTACTGTAATTGGTAAATTTTCTTGTCATTTTACTGTATTAGATCGATAGTTATTTATTTAATATCCTAAATCCTTATAGCATCAGTATATTTTGTAGCTCTTTACACAGTTGCTGAAAAGTGTGCCTTATATAGGCTTATAAGCCGTGCCTGGCTTCCGGGGACAGTACCCCACAATTAAGCAGAGTATCCCTGTCTGTTTAGCATCCCTGGAATCATCCCCATATTTAGGCTCCATTCACACCTGAGCGTATTGATTTACTGGCGTTTTTCTGGCATTTTTTAAAAGTTTTTTTGTAGCTTTTTACAAGCTTCTTTAAAGTGTTTTAGAAGGGTATTACAAGTGTTTTACAGCTTCAGGCATTTTTGTTTCGCCAATAGAAAGCACTAGGCGGAGGAGAAGGAGAGGAAAATAGGGGTGGGAGCTGCTATTTGAGCAGAAAACGCTCATTAAACGCTCAAGTCAAGCATTTCTTTTGAAGTCTATGGGGCCAAAAATGCTTGTAATCTGCCAAAAGGAAGGTCATGTACTTTTTTTGAGCTTCAGGCATATTGCTTCAGGCAACAGAACGCTCATATGTGAACAGGGGCCATTGAAATTAATTAGATTTGGCTCGCTAAGCGTTTTAGAGCTACAAGCAGAAAATCGCTCAGGTGTGGATAGGGCCCAAGGCTCCATTCACAACTGGGTGTTCTGAATCGTGGGTGAAATCAGAACTGCAGAAAAACACGCAATGCATTTGCAATGCCATTATTTTTCAATAGCACCTCAAACGCGGCGCGATTTTGCAGATTTTTCCAGAACTTCTTTTGGACGATAGACGTCCCACAATTTTGCCGTGCGACAATCGCGACAAGATCATGCCGCCATTGAGAAATAATGGCATTGCAAATGCATCGTGTGTTTTGCTGCAGTTCTGAATCGCGGGCAGAAACCCGCTGATTCCGCCCGCGATTCAGAACGCCCAGTTGTGAATGGAGCCTTGTGCCCAGTCCACACCTGAGCGATTTTCTGCTTGTAGCTCTAAAACGCTCAGCAAGCCAAATCTAATTCAGTTCAAATGGCAATTGCAAACGCGTTGCACATTTTATCGCAATCCTGCCCACGATTCAGAAGCCCCGGTGTAAATGGAGCCCAAGACTTTGTGTCTCTGATTTAGGAGCAGCCTTACATTGTGCTCCTGCCAGCTCATAACTCTGCCCGAGCTGCTTTCCATAGAGCCTGAGGTAGCCAATAATCACCAGTATTGTAGGGGGTGTTTACAGCTTGCCACAAACCACTGATCACCATTGTTGGGGGGGTTAAAGATTTCCATTGACCCCCAATGTTGTGTGGGGGTTTGAAAATGGAGACGTGATTTCATAATTATGGCTACACCAGTGGGAGGGATTTTGTGGCTAAAATAGGTCTGGCCTGTAGGGTGTCTCTATATTTCATTTGGAAGATCTGGCCACCTTACCTTACAATCTAATATCCTTGTCCAATGTACACTAGCACATGTGTTACACATAATACAGACACTTTGGGAGCAGTATGTTTCTAAATTGTTGGAAGAAAGTAGAGCACTTGAAGGGAACCAATGCAAACATATAGAACATATAAACGAAATGCAGTCATTGGGAACTGAAGTCAGGATCTCAGTGCTGTTGGAGTTATGAAGCTATGAAGCCGTTATGCTTAAAAGTACAAACATTTTGAGTGTCTATGTTATCAGTAATTGATTCTAATCAGAGTAACAAAAAAAAAGCTAAGATATGCTAGAAATATGCATGCCTTCTATAAATAGTATGTTGCATGCTAAGACAAATAATGATATAACCAATTGATGTCAAGCTGAGTGTTAAAATAAAGTGCATTAAATGTGTCTCTTAATATACAGACAAGACGCAAAGAAAACTTTCCCTCTATCCTGTCACAAAAAAAGCAAGCATTAAATTTCTCTTAAACTTTCCTGGTTCATCTACAGACCTAAGTAGTGATAGTGGATTTTATCTCCACCTAGTGGCTGGTTAGATTAAAACCAAGAGCTGTATCGAGTCCATCCACCACACATCTTCTATTGAAATCCAAGTCTTTTATTCACCAGAATTATGAATGATAATGTTGACATTTATTTGGAGAGGGCAAATCAATAATTATAAATAATTAATGCACATTCAAATGAGAATTTTAGCCTTGGGGCTGGTTTACACTTGCTTCAAAATGTGGCATTGCACAGGCTTATTTAGTGTGTTAACAGCTTCGGCAGTCAGATTTGTACTCTGTACAGATCAATGGCTGGCGCCACAGATCTTCACATGTAAGCGCTCTTCTGATCAGTTACATGTGAATAGACCCTCCAGTCATCCCTGAACGCAGCCAGTGTGCATCCAGGGTTGGTGTTTTTGCAGAGCGTTGGCTGCGCACAAACTATGTGCAGCTAAACAGCCAGTTTGTATGCTGCCATAGCACAGAATATTGCTGCATCCAAAGCCGGCATTTACTGTAGCTGCTTTGAAATGCAGAAAAATATCTGCGACTAAACTGTTGTGTGAATGTAGCCTTGAAGGACTGCTGGGAAAGTATATAACGTCCTTGTATGTGCGGGGTGAATCTAGCCAGGTCAATGTGCCTAGATTTGTCTGCTATCAATAAATATGCCCTGGGCCTGGTCACCTTGAAGAGTCCCCGTCACCTGACCCTTCATTTCAACAATCTTACCATAAGATCATATGTGTATTTACCATATTTTATGCATGTTATTTATCTGTAAAAGCCTCCCTTATGTAGATATCCAAAAGTCCTAAAACTGCTGCTGGGTGCCACTATATTGGACCTGAAGTCAGCAGCTCCAGTAGACTCAGAGCTGTCGCTCAAATGATACTCTATAGCAGGGGTGCCCAACCTTTTGAAGAGCATGGGCCACTTTAGCGACTTGGTAACCGGTCGCAGGCCACAGTGAGCGGAGCGGACAGATGATAGGCTCGTTCTACTCTATGGATCCTCCAATCCGATCTGCCCAGACAGAAGGAGATGGATCCCCTTCTGTTTTTTAATTGTGGATCAGATTGGAGATAGGCAGGTGTAAATGGACACAAGGCAGTTTACATCTGCCACTCTATAGGTGGTGAATGGAGGGTCCAATTGAGAAAACAGACAGGCGAACCTGATTGGACCTATCGTGTGAAAGGGGCCTAAGGCTGCTTTCACACTGATGCACTGCAGTACCTGCAACTCAACTGACCTCAATCGTCACCTATTCCTCAGGATTCCTGCAGGTATCACTGGCTGCTGCTGTTCCCCAGGCGGATTTGGCTGGTGGCTGCTGCTGGTTGTCCTCCAGGGCTGGTACTGCTGGTGGGTACCATTGGATGGTATTGATGGCTGGTACTGCTGGTGGGTACTGCAGGCTGGTTCCCAACCCACCATCCCTGAGCATCATGGAAGGAAGCATGCGGCTGCAGTAGAGAGCAGAGCCGATGCTTCCTGTATCGCTCTGCCACCTGTCACAGGCGAAGTACATTTGGTATCACTCCGCTCCGTTCTTCACGCTGATGCTCGGGATTTTGGTGGGTCGGGAACCTGCGATCTGGGCTTGCTGACCCTCCATCCCAGAGCAGGAGATGGCGGGCCACGTCAGAGGGCAGCGCTTGGGCACACCTGCTCTATAGTGTTCCCTTTTGCCTCCTCCTTTCTGGCAGCTGTGTAAAAGGTTATGTAGAGAGGTGAAGGGAGGGATAGAGGAGCTGGGCCAGCACCTATAGTAATTAGACACTCCCCGAAGAAGAGAGGGCTATGACATGGCAGGAGTGAGAGGGCTGTGCTAGGGAACTGACTGGTCAAATTTCCTGGCAAGTTCAGAGCCACATTGCAAGCTAATAAAACATAATTTATACAAAAGCAAAACGCAAGTAAGCATTTTAAATACTTGATTTTTCTGTGCTTTTACCTGTATTTTTTTGTAAAAGAGTCTGAGGATTGAATGGTTCAGTGCTGCATGTCTAATTCCTTCAAGCAGACAGTATATGGAAAATAAACTACCTGACCTTTCAGCTGACCTCTTTTTTTGAAATGTAAGTTCCTGGGGGGGAAGGGGGGGTCATGCTACTCCATTATCCTCTGAGGCACTGACCTGGAAGAGTATACAGATAAGATAACCTGACGTCATGAGCATGCATGTCACAAGTCACTAATTCAATGTACTAAAGCCAATCATATCCAGGAAATGCAGATTTTCTTAGAGGAAGTCAGTAATGACGGCTTTCAGATTTCTTTCAGCACCGGCTCTCCTGAAAGATTGGGAATGTTTATTGCAACAATCAGAAGCACCATTGCATTTACTGCAGTTGAGTTTGAATAAACAGACCCCTATCGTTGTTTACAGCCATCACTGAGGACTCATGCCAAATGGACCTTATCAGCTCTACTACACTTTATGAGGCCATACAGATAAAAGACAAGGAAATAATATGTTTGTCCTTTCTATTTTCTCTGCTCCCTTTTTATTTTCTGTTTCCCTTTCCTCCGAACTAGTTAGCCTAAAGTTAGAATTGCATGTTTTCATTTAAAAAAAAAAGGACAAAAAAAAAAGTATCCATGTCAGTGGAAGCCCAGGTTCACACTGGGCTGCGGGAGTGAAGCCGTGCGAGTTCAGCTGATTTCACTCTCGCTGGCAGTCCCGATTTCGGCCGCGATTACAGAGACATCTGTGCAGGTTTCTGCACAGATGTCAATGTGAATTGCAGGCCGAAATCGCAAAAAGTAGTACAGAAACTACTTTTTGAAATCGGTGCAGCGCCGCATGCTGCATCGATTAGGACGGTGTCATTGCTGGAAATTGCCGCCGATTTGACATGTCAAATCGCATGTCAAAACGCAGCAGTGTGAACCAGGGCGAAATGTGGGTTGAAGCACTAAAGTATCCAAAACCTTAAAGCTGAAGTTTATTTCCGCTCTTCAACATGCTTAACCGTATTTCTAAATAAAGCCTTCTTGCTTTCGTTACATACCTTATTTTAAGTGAAATGATTGCTGAGTATCTGTGCTTCTCTATGCCATGCAGGCAGATCATAGATAGTGGGAGGGGCCAGCAAGGGGCAGTATACAGCTTCCTGAAAACATCACAGCACCCTGCCTAAGTACTCTTCTCAAGAGCCCTCAGCCCTGATGCATGCAGTCGGCTGGATCTTGGGAGGAGTTATGCAAATATAAAAAATCCTAAATGGATGGGTGTCAGTCTGGGGCAGTTGGCGTTCCTAGGCAGACTGCATTTACATACAGATTGCCCTAGGCTAGGGTACCACCTCTATGATCAAAGGAACAGAAATTCAGTTAACGAAAAGGACGGTGCAGGAAAGCTGGGGAGGAATTCTAGATTTTGCTGGATGTCCTTCATCCAGGAAATAATACAGGCTCTGGCTTGTTGTAGCTTGATGCACACTGTAAGATGCTCACAACATTCACTAAAACCAGTCTCAGTACAGGAAAGGAGCCTGTACAACACTGTAATACTGAAGGTATATTGGAGCTCAGCTACTAATAAATATCATCACTATACATGTTAATACAAGATAATATAATTTGGGGTAAAAAGGGACCTCTTCCTTGGTTTGAAAAAATAATGCTTCTCTGTGCTCCCTATAATTACTCATGACCTTAGGAAAGGTCACATGGTCTCTGGTTACCCGTTGCATTGTGGGTATCTGACATCATTACAGACTGTAGGGAGTCTATTGTTTTCTTTCAGAAAGTCCTTATCAAATTAGGAGGATCAGCAGCAAGTACAGCCTGCTCATTTATTGGGTTAATATGGCACTCCACATGTTAGTATATAATTACAAAGTGTGCATAAATTCCAGAGTAAAACATTTATAAAAAGAAAGACATTTTGCTTATCTTTTTCACAAATGTATCAAAGGCAATAAATGGGTATAGGTGGCACATACAAGAGAGTGGCACCAGCTTTCATTTTGTGCCTTTGGTGGTCCTTCCAGCTTAATCATAATAGTCGCCGGTATCTTTGTCTTTTAAATGATCCTGAATCTGAGCATGCAACAAAGCAGGTTATGGTTGACCATACATTGTCTGAACTGGACGAAATTTGCTTAGTGGGTGGCGCTGTCACCACCTTCAAACCCGACAGCTTTTGATTCAAAATTAGAAAGAGCCAGGTGAAAAATTAATGGGTGAAAAGTGGCTCCGTCCAATCAGATGGCCAGCTCACTGAAAACAACAGCTTTAGTGGGAGATTCGTCCATCCATTCTGTATAACATGGATGGAGGAATCTGATATTTTTTCTTCGCCTCACAGGCTGAACTCAATGTATGGCCAACTTAAGTGTTCTCTGCTTCCAATGATTGCCCGCACACATTGCACAATCAACGACAGAAGGGTTTGGTACCTCTCAGAAATCATACTTTCTGCTTGGCTATAAAAAAACACATGTACAAGCGACCATAAAAGCATCAAATGCAATAACTGAGTAACAAAGGAAATAAGGGGAATAAACATAACATACTAATGACAGTAATCAAAAAGAAAATTATATAAAAATATATATTTGGTGTATATATTATATATATATATATATATATATATATATATATATATATATATACACACATACACACACACAGTGTCTCACAAAAGTGAGTACACCCCTCACATTTTTGTAAATATTTTATTATATCTTTTCATGTGACAACACTGAAGAAATGACACTTTGCTACAATGTAAAGTAGTGAGTGTACAGCTTGTATAACAGTGTAAATTTGCTGTCCCCTCAAAATAACTCAACACACAGCCAATAATGTCTAAACCCCTGGCAACAAAAGTGAGTACACCCCTAAGTAAAAATTTCCAAATTAGACCCAATTAGCCATTTTCCCTTCCCGGTGTCATGTGACTCGTTAGTGTTACAAGGTCTCAGGTGTGAATGGGGAGAAGGTGTGTTAAATTTGGTGTTATCTCTCTCACTCGCTCATACTGGTCACTGGAAGTTCAACATGGCACTCTGGGGATCTGAAAAAAAGAATAGTTGCTCTACATAAAGATGGCCTAGGCTATAAGAAGATTCCCAAGACCCTGAAACTGAGCTTCAGCACGGTGGCCAAGACCATACAGGACAGGTTCCACTCAGAACAGTCCTCGCCATGGTCGACCAAAGAAGTTGAGTGCACGTGCTCAGCATTATATCCAGAGGATGTCTTTGAGAAATAGACGTATGAGTGCTGCCAGCATTGCTGCAGAGGTTGAAAGGGTGGGGGGGGGGTCAGCCTGTCAGTGCTCAGACCATACACCGCACACTGCATCAAATTGGTCTGCATGGCTATCATCCCAGAAAGAAGCCTCTTCTAAAGATGATGCACAAGAAAGCCTGCAAACAGTTGGCTGAAGACAAGGAGACTAAAAATATGGATTACTGGAACCATGTCCTGTGGTCTGATGAGACCAAGATAAACCTATTTGGTTCAGATGGTGTCAAGCATGTGTGGCGGCAACCAGGTGAGGAGTACAAAGACAAGTGTGTCTTGCCTACAGTCAAGCATGGTGGTGGGAGTGTCATGGTCTGAGGCTGCATGAGTGCTGTCAGCACTCTGGAGCTACAGTTCATTGAGGGAACCATGAATGCCAACATGTACTGTGACCTACTGAAGCAGAGCATGTTCCCCTCCCTTCGGAGACTGGGCGCAGGGCAGTATTCCACAGTTAAAGGTCTCTAACATCCACCAGCTCTGTGATGTCGTCATGGAGGAGTGGAAGAGTGCCAACCTGTGAAGCTCTGGTGAACTCCATGCCCAAGAGGCTTAAGGCAGTGCTGTAAAATAATGGTCGCCACACAAAATATTGACACTTTGGGCCCTACTTGGACATTTTCACTTAGGGGTGTACTCACTTTTGTTGCCAGCGGTTTAGACATTAATGGCTGTGTGTGGAGTTATTTTGAGGGGACAGCAAATGTACACTGTTATACAAGCTGTACACTCACTACTTTACATTGTAGCAAAGTGTAATTTCTTCAGTGTTGTCACATGAAAAGATATAATAAATGTTTACAAAAATGTACTCACTTTTGTGAGATACTGTGTGTGTATATATATATATATATATATATATATATATATATATTGTGAGGGGGTTAGCTCGGCAGCGGGTGTGTGTGACCCCCGGGATGGGCTCCCCACACAAAAACAGGCCCAGCAAACGGAGGTTGTGGTTTTCAAAATCAAAAAGGTGCGGTTTATTTTCTATTTACAGTGACAAAACACAGCAAAGCAAAAGAAACATAAACAAAATAAATCCTGGTCAACTTGACCTCTGACTAAACATACAGGTTTCCTAACTAACAACTGGGATCAGCCTAGTGCTGTCCTAGTCCCTAAGTCTCTGGTTTTAAATGTCCAAGCAAATAGCCACACAGGCTTTGTCTCACCGCACAGGGGTTCACTCTCCCTAGACAGTCCACACAGGTCTGGGTCCAGGCATGAGCTAACATCTAATGAAGCTGGGAGTTCTTATAGAGGCCTAAATGAGCTGACAAGCTTCAGCTGGTCTCATCAACTCCCTGTCTGCACGACGCCCCACACTCTCCCTAGAGGTATGAGTCATCCATGAGCCCACTAGCCCCAGCTGGGCTTATACAACTCTCCACCTAGTTGTATAAGTCGGCGTAAAGCCTGAATCTGGGCGAAATATATCTACCCCCCTGGATGCAACCAGGTGACTTTACCTTCCTGCTGTCACATACCCCCCCTCTTGTTTTAACCTCGGGGTTGGAACACCAGCAATCAGGCATTCATGTACTCGAGACAAAGCATCCACATTCCCCATTTGAACGCCAGGGCGATGCTTTACTGTGAAGTTGAATTCCTGGAGGGCCAGGAACCACCTATTCACTCTTCTATTTGTTTCCTTGTTTTGAGCCATCCACTTTAACGGAGCGTGATCCGTAACCAAGTCAAAGTGCCTACCTAGCAGGTAGTACCGAAGGGAATCTAGAGCCCACTTCACCGCTAAACACTCCTTTTCAACGGTGGCGTAATTTACCTCATGGGACTTCAACTTCCTGCTGAGGTAAATGACTGGGTGCTCTTCCCCGTTCCAGACCTGGGACAATACTGCTCCTAACCCCACATCTGACGCATCACTTTGTACGACAAAGTCTTTAGAGAAGTCGGGTGAGTACAACACTGGCTGGCTACATAAGGCTTGTTTCAAGAATTGGAATGCTGCCTCAGCCTCGGGGGTCCATTTAATCATGACCGACCCTTTCCCCTTCGTCAGGTTGGTTAGGGGCACAGCCTTAGAAGCAAAGTGGGGAATGAATCGCCGATAATACCCAGCGATTCCCAGAAAGGCTCGTACCTGCTTCTTGCTGTTGGGACGTGGCCAACTCTGGATGGCCTCGACTTTGTTGAGTTGGGGTTTTATTACTCCCCTCCCAATGGTGTACCCAAGATATTTGGCCTCCTCCTGCCCAATGGTACACTTCTTGGGGTTAGCCGTAAACCCCGCTTCCCGAACAGAGTCCAGGACTGCTTGCACTTTTGGCAGATGTGAGGCCCA
Organism: Rana muscosa; assembly: GCA_029206835.1. Classification (NCBI taxonomy): domain Eukaryota; kingdom Metazoa; phylum Chordata; class Amphibia; order Anura; family Ranidae; genus Rana; species Rana muscosa. The sequence continues at coordinate 202,738,572 of CM055123.1, forward strand.
ATCTGTGCTATGGACAATTACGTCATCCAGGTAAGCCGCAGCATACTTCCGATGGGGCCTCAGCATCTGGTCCATTTTCCGCTGGAATGTGGCCGGCGCATTCTGTAACCCGAACGGCATTCTTTTATATTGGAACGCCCCGTCTGGGGTTACAAATGCGGTTTTCTCTTTGGCCGACTTGGCCAGGGGGATTTGCCAATACCCTTTTGTGAGGTCAAGAGTCGTCATGTATCGGGCTGTTCCCAGCCGGTCGATCAACTCATCTATACGTGGCATGGGGTAGGTGTCAAATTTTGTAACTTTGTTCAACTGACGAAAATCGTTACAAAATCGCCAGCTCCCATCCGGTTTAGGCACCAACACAATGGGACTAGACCAATCACTTTGGGACTCCTCGATCACCCCTAAGTTCAGCATTTTCTGTACTTCCTCCCGTATTGCCTCCCGTCGGGCCTCTGGGATCCGATAGGGTTTTAACTTCACCCTTTCACCGGGCGGGGTAATGATGTCATGCTCTACCCCAGATGTTTGTCCCGGCAGCTCAGAGAATACCTCCTTGTTGCGAAGCACAAACTCCTTAACCTCCTGTTGTTGGGGTTGTGACAAGGTGGCTGCTATTCCAACCTCAGGAATCACGCAACCAGTTTGAGCTGGTGACCAAGTGTCTGCGACTAGGGACTCTCTATCCCTCCAGGCTTTCAACAGATTAACGTGATAGATCTGTTCGGGCTTTCGCCTTCCTGGTTGTCTGACCTTGTAATTCACTTCGCTCACTTTTTCCATTATCTCGTAGGGGCCTTGCCATTTGGCAAGGAATTTACTTTCAACCGTAGGGACAAGTACCAGTATCCTATCCCCCGGGGAAAAGGTACGGGTCTTGGCTCCACGGTTGTACACTCTCTGCTGTGCTAACTGCGCTTGGGCCAAATGTTCCTTCACGATGGGCATTACCTGTGCAATTCGGTCTTGCATCAGGGCGACATGCTCAATCACACTCCTGTGGGGAGAACTCTCACTTTCCCAAGTTTCCTTGGCAATATCCAACAGCCCCCTTGGGTGTCTCCCATACAGTAACTCAAAGGGGGAGAATCCCGTAGAGGATTGGGGCACCTCCCTAATAGCAAACATCAGATAAGGAAGTAGACAGTCCCAATCCTTTCCATCTCTATCCACCACTTTCTTCAACATTTGTTTTAGGGTTTTGTTGAATCTTTCAACCAGCCCATCGGTTTGGGGGTGATACACAGATGTACGTAATTGCGTCACTTTGAACAATTTACACAGCTCCTTCATAACCCGGGACATAAAGGGTGTACCTTGGTCCGTAAGCAGTTCTTTACAAATACCCACCCGGCTAAACACAAGAGATAGCTCTTTGGCTATGGTTTTGGCCGAGGTATTTCGGAGAGGGATCGCTTCTGGATAACGGGTGGCATAGTCCATTATAACTAATATGTACTTGTGCCCCCTAGCGGACTTGATTATAGGACCTACCAAATCCATGGCGATCCTCTCAAACGGGACCTCAATGATGGGTAGAGGGACCAGCGGGCTACGGAAATGTGGCATCGGGGCCGACCTCTGACACACAGGGCAGGAGGAACAATAATTTTCTATGTCCTTCATCACCCCCGGCCAATAGAATCTCTGTAATACCCTCTCTCGGGTTTTCTCTGTCCCCAGATGACCTCCAAGAATGTGCCCATGGGCCAACTCCAACACCAACTTCCTGTAAGGTTTGGGCACCACAAGCTGCTCAACGGTTTCTTCTGCCCTTTTTGCCACCCGATACAGTAGGTCCTTCTCTACGCTGAAGTATGGGTAAGTGCAGGTATTATCTGGGTTCACTAACTCGCCATCTATTTTCACTACGTTTTCCCGTGCCTTTATTAGGGCGGGGTCTTTCAACTGTTCTGTGGCAAAGTTTTCCCTGTGAACCTCAAGATCAGAAAACTCCACAGACAGTAGGTTTTCGTCTGAGGAGGTGGGCTCCTCTCCAGTTTCTTGAGTCTCGCCTGCCAATACTGATAAGGGAAATTCCGGAGTGTCCTCACCACTCTCAGGGGAGTTCTGGCTATCACATTCCTGGTACATAGGGGCACCAGTGGGGGGCTCAGGATCATCCCACAGTTCCCAGAACTTCGGAAAATCCCTTCCCACAATGGCGTCATGCGGTAACTGAGATACTAAGCCCACTGGATGAAAGAGGGTACCTTTGGGGGTCTCGAAACACACTGTAGTCACTGGATACTCTCGGGTGTCCCCATGCACACAAATAACAGCTACCTTGCTATTCCCAGAGACCTCTGTTTTAACTAACTCAGCCTTTATCAGGGTCACAAGGCTACCTGAATCCAGCAATACCACAACATTTCTACCATTAACACACATTTTGCATAAATGTTTCTCAGTTCCTCGAATGGCAGTGCATGCGACTGTCGCACACAGCGACTGACGTCTGCCCGTCAGAAAGTCACACTGCATGGGTTCCTCCACAACCGGGCAATTGGCTGCAATATGTCCCGCTTGCCGGCAGCGGTAGCAAACGATCCTTCTTGCCGCCTCTTGAGCCGCTGATTTCCCAGGCTGTTCTCGCCAAACTTGGGGTAGAGCTCCCACCCTCTCACTCTCTCCACCCTCACCCCTTGGAATCCTCTTATCCGCCCCTGGGGATGGTCTGGTCTTAGGGTGGAAAGTCCGAGTGTCTCTGGAAGAGGCCGTCAGGTTCTCTGTAGCCAAGTATTTCTCCACACGATCCACAAGACCATCGGCCGTCTCTGGGTCTCCATGGCTTACCCACTTTTGGATGGCAGTAGGAAGAGCTCTCAAAAACCGATCCATTACAACACTGTCATGGATATGCAGTAGTGTTTGTCTGTCAGCTTACCTTCCTTCCCATGTGTTCATCTTAGAGGCCTGAGCCCTTTCACCTGGCTTCCTTTATAATCTCCTCCCAGCCAGACTCCACCCCAGGCCCTATCACAGAACACTATATTAACCTGTGCACTGCAAGCCTGCTTTGCTGATCAACGTGTTTGTTAGGCATTGTGTGTTTGGGTTCCTGCCTGCCGTGTGCTACGTCTGTCTCTCTGTTACGTTATTGGCTTGTCCCCGACCATCCCTGTCTGCTCGTGACCCTTGTCCTTCGGCTCGTTCTTCGTTATCCTTGTCTGCTTGTGGCCCCTGACCTTCGGCTTGTTATTCGGTTCTCTCTATCGTGTGCTGCTGCTTCCCCTTATCCTACGGGGCGTGAGCTAGGAAACTCCAGGGGCCGCGACCTGGTCCCAGCCTGCAGCGTAACATCCTCACCACTAGAGGCCCTGGAGAAGACCAGCTGGGTCTTAGACTCCGCGCCCTGGGGAATCTTGGCTCTCGCTTCCGTTGGGATCCCGGTTGTGCTCCTCTGGTCCCGCTTTCCACAACCACCCAGTTTCCTATCCACAGAAGCCAGCCATAGGGTTCACTACCTCGCGGTGCACTCCTGTCCCCCTACGGTGTGCATCTGTCACCTGGCCACAGGTGACCCTGACAGTTTGATCAGCCATGAACCCGGCTGACATCCCGCTTCCCGCGGATGATCCATTGCAGGGCATAGTTCGCAGACTTGAGACCCAGGAATCAAATCAGACCCAGGCGATGCGATTCCTCCAGGATCTGGCTTCTCGATTCGAGCAGCTTCAGGTCTCCTTGGGAACCCCGAATCCGCAACCCCAAGTACAACCAGCGGCTGTACCTATCGCACCAGTCGCAGCCTCACACTCACTAAGATTGCCAGCTCCGTTCCGTTTCTCTGGGGACTCCAAGGCCTGCAGGGGGTTTCTCAGCCAATGCACTATTCATTTTGAGCTTCAGCCTCAAAGCTTCCTATCTGACCGGGCTAAGGTAGCCTATATCATTTCCCTCCTCTCCGGTGAAGCTTTGGCCTGGGCTGCCCCCCTGTGGGAGAGGAACGATCCGGTGGTTTCCAGTCTGTCCGAATTCTTGAAGCTCTTTCGTAATATCTTCGAAGAGCCGGCTCGGGCTTCTTCAGCGGCTAGTGCTGTCTTACGTCTTCGCCAAGAATCTAGTTCAGTGGGGCAATATGCTCTTCAGTTCCGTATCCACACAGCTGAATTGAGCTGGAATAATGAGGCCCTGGTCGCTACCTTTTTACATGGCCTCTCTGACCGAGTGAAAGACGAATTAGCGGGAAGAGCCATTCCCGTCGGTCTGGACGATGTAATTTCATTATGCAACCAGATCGACATTCGTTTTCAAGAGAGGTCCTTAGAAAAAAGACGCCAGCACTCTCTGGGTCCTAGCCAGTCTGAGCTCCCCTCCCTTCATTCCGTGGAGCATCCTCTTCCTGCTGAAGAACCCATGCAGCTGGGTCGGACCAGGTTATCCCCCGAGGAACGTGCTAGGCGCAGAACTCTTGGTCTGTGTCTTTACTGTGGGGGCAAAGGTCATTTTCGTGACACTTGCTCTCTTTGTCCAGAAAAACGTTCGGGTCCACTTCATCTGGAAAGTGGAGTATTGGACCCAGAAATATCACCTTCCCCTTCTCGTCTTATGCTTTCTGTATTCCTTCATGTTGGTGCTTCTTCTCATTCGGTCTCAGCATATCTGGATTCCGGAGCCGCTGGTAATTTCATGGACTGGGAAATCGCATCGTCCATGAGACTTACTCTTTTGCCCCTCACCACGCCATTGGTGGTCTTGGCGATTGATGGTACTGTTCTCCCAGGGGGACCTATCCGCTTCCAGACCCTCCCTGTTAAGATGTCGGTAGGGACACTCCACCAGGAGTGGATATCCTTCCTTATCTTACCCAAGGCCTCAACGCCTATCATTTTGGGTCTCCCATGGTTACAGCTCCATTCTCCTCATGTGGACTGGACTACTGGACAGATCCTGGCTTGGGGTCCCTCCTGTTCCTCGTCCTGCCTACCCAAGGTTGCCCCCTGTGAATCTGAGCGGGTCATTCATTCCAGGTTGCATAACCATTTACATTTCTCTGTCCCTAACCACCCTTGGACGCACAGCCAGGCTAGCTTGTCTACAAGTCCTGCAGTCGCTACGTCTTGCGATGCGATTCAGGTAGTCGCTACACCTGACTCAGCTATTCACTCTGCCTCTGTACTAGTTATGCCAGTCCAGCCCATGCCCAGTGAGCCTCCTACTTTTTCTTGTTTGGGACATTCTGCTTGTCCTTCAGCTATTCAGCTTGACTCCGGCGACATGTCACCTTCTAACCAACCTGACTTCAGGGTTCCACTGACATCTGCCCAGTCTGATGGTCCTGTGCAAGATGACCAGTTCCCCTTTAAGGGTCTAGGGGACCCTCCTCAGATTCCTGTTGATCCTCTCATGCCCTTGCTTATTCCTAGAGAGCCTTTGGTCCTCAATAGATCTTCTTGTCATCTCCCTACCTCGTTTTCGGTCTCTGAGGATAATCTTAAGTACGAGGTTAGACAAGTTCTGGATTCTCGGCTCTGCAGAGGCATTCTTCAGTACCTTGTGCATTGGAGAGGTTTTGGTCCTGAGGAGGCGTCTTGGATCGCTGCATCTGATGTCGCTGCACCTCATCTGTTGAGAAGGTTTTATCAGAGATTTCCCTTTAAGCCTGGGTCCAGGCGGGGGAGGGCCCATAAGAGGGAGGGTACTGTCATGGATATGCAGTAGTGTTTGTCTGTCAGCTTACCTTCCTTCCCATGTGTTCATCTTAGAGGCCTGAGCCCTTTCACCTGGCTTCCTTTATAATCTCCTCCCAGCCAGACTCCACCCCAGGCCCTATCACAGAACACTATATTAACCTGTGCACTGCAAGCCTGCTTTGCTGATCAACGTGTTTGTTAGGCATTGTGTGTTTGGGTTCCTGCCTGCCGTGTGCTACGTCTGTCTCTCTGTTACGTTATTGGCTTGTCCCCGACCATCCCTGTCTGCTCGTGACCCTTGTCCTTCGGCTCGTTCTTCGTTATCCTTGTCTGCTTGTGGCCCCTGACCTTCGGCTTGTTATTCGGTTCTCTCTATCGTGTGCTGCTGCTTCCCCTTATCCTACGGGGCGTGAGCTAGGAAACTCCAGGGGCCGCGACCTGGTCCCAGCCTGCAGCGTAACATCCTCACCACTAGAGGCCCTGGAGAAGACCAGCTGGGTCTTAGACTCCGCGCCCTGGGGAATCTTGGCTCTCGCTTCCGTTGGGATCCCGGTTGTGCTCCTCTGGTCCCGCTTTCCACAACCACCCAGTTTCCTATCCACAGAAGCCAGCCATAGGGTTCACTACCTCGCGGTGCACTCCTGTCCCCCTACGGTGTGCATCTGTCACCTGGCCACAGGTGACCCTGACAAACACGTTCCACAATCTTTGGTGCGGACAAAGTCTCTGGCTGTAGCCACTTTCTGCTCAGGTGAATGAGATCATACATTTGAGACCTGGGGGGTTTTCCAAGCTGGAAAGTCCAGTTATGCACACGCTGAGCCCGGACAGCCAGGGTGACACCCAGCCTTGCCAATATTTCAGCTTTTAGCATCACATAGTCTTTTGCTTGGTTAGGCTCTAGGTCATAGTAAGCTTTCTGCGATTCACCAGTTAACAGAGGAGCCACCAGTCCAGCCCACTGCTCCTCAGGCCACTTTTCTCTTTCAGCGGTCCTTTCAAATGTGGTCAAAAATACCTCTGGATCATCCTCTCCAGTCATTTTTGTCAATAAACGACTCACCCCAAAGGACGCGGTATTAGTGGGACGGCTTTCCTCACTGGTCTGCGGACGTTGCTGCATTACTGCTTCCATCTGTTGTTGTAGTCTCTGCTCTTGCTTCTGCAACAGGTCTATGAAGCGGGCCTCAGATTGCTGCTGGGCTTGTTGCTGAGCCTCCAGACTCTGTTGCAAAGTTGCGTTTGTCTGCTGCTGGGCTGCAAGGCTCTGTTGATGAGCTTGCTGCTGGGCTGCAAGGCTCTGTTGATGAGCTTGCTGCTGGGCTGCGAAGTTCTGTTGTTGAGCTGCAAGGCTCTGTTGATGAGCTGCAAGGCTCTTTTGCAAACCTGCATTTGTCTGCTGTTGATTGGCATTTGCTAGAGCCAGCTGTTTCAGTATCTCCTCCATGCTGGCTTAAAAAAAAACTGCCCGCATTCTCCACCAACTGTGAGGGGGTTAGCTCGGCAGCGGGTGTGTGTGACCCCCGGGATGGGCTCCCCACACAAAAACAGGCCCAGCAAACGGAGGTTGTGGTTTTCAAAATTAAAAAGGTGCGGTTTATTTTCTATTTACAGTGACAAAACACAGCAAAGCAAAAGAAACATAAACAAAATAAATCCTGGTCAACTTGACCTCTGACTAAACATACAGGTTTCCTAACTAACAACTGGGATCAGCCTAGTGCTGTCCTAGTCCCTAAGTCCCTGGTTTTAAATGTCCAAGCAAATAGCCACACAGGCTTTGTCTCACCGCACAGGGGTTCACTCTCCCTAGACAGTCCACACAGGTCTGGGTCCAGGCATGAGCTAACATCTAATGAAGCTGGGAGTTCTTATAGAGGCCTAAATGAGCTGACAAGCTTCAGCTGGTCTCATCAACTCCCTGTCTGCACGACGCCCCACACTCTCCCTAGAGGTATGAGTCATCCATGAGCCCACTAGCCCCAGCTGGGCTTATACAACTCTCCACCTAGTTGTATAAGTCGGCGTAAAGCCTGAATCTGGGCGAAATATATCTACCCCCCTGGATGCAACCAGGTGACTTTACCTTCCTGCTGTCACAATATATATATATATATATATATATATATAAAATATAAATAAATATTAACACACATACACTGAGAATCCAAGAGCAACAGTTGTACTTTCCCAGCTAGGCAGCTCTTATTTGGAGAACAAGCTGATCTGATGAGAAATTCCTCACCCAGACTGCTATATATTCCTGTAACTACCTGTTTTCAAATGAAATATCGTACAATTGGTATTGGCTGGTATGCTTCCTGGATGCTTTCTGAATATAGAACAATATATAATAGAATATATAATATAATAATACAGAAGTTATATGACTTACGGTTGCTCATGGGATTGATCTGTCATGTCACCGGGAAGAATAAAAGGTTTGTCGTAGACATGTTTATAGAGGTAAGGCAGTTCAAGCATCCTCATAATCTGCATGTCAAGTGTGGGATCATCCACTTTATCTAAGGCAAAAAATGAGTTAATTAAAGAAAAGTTACTCTAGTATGTAAATAATTAAAAAAACATTTTGCGAGTTAAACACACTGCTGGTATCATTCTTAAACTGGCTATACATTATACAATGTTTTTGTTCCATTTCCTTTAGATTTACCTTCAACTGTGTAGTGCAAGGGCCTGCCTGATTGTATACAAATTGAAAGGGTTTAGGTTTGACAACATATTATATGGTTTTTAGTAAATCTAAAGGAAAATTGTACAAGAAAATTGTATAATGTGGAGCCAGCTTTAAAGGCAAAAAAAGCACCTCCCCCAGGAAACAGGAAAGAAGCTCACAAATGCTTAGCTCAGAGCTCCTGTATCAGGGGAGAGACAGAATATGTGAGGGAGTTTGAATCAGAGAAGGAGCTCACTCCTGTGATGGTGGATTGAAGTAGGAGCTAGGAGTCTCTTAGCAACGTCCTAGCGACAAGGCAGGACAGGATGATGCGATCTCTGGGAGTTTTTCTGCCAGACTTCGGGAGGTCTACACCTATAGCAAGGGCATTATCGAACTTTGCTCAAAGCTACACAATTTGTTTTCTATCTACAGACACCTCTTTTTTGCATAGGCAGTTTTCTGAGAAAAGGTGAGCAATGCCTGGCAAGAAAATTGTTTTATTTATTTTTTTACCCTTTATTTCTTTCTCGTACATCACGGGACACAGAGCGACATAGTCATTACTAATGGGTTATATAGATACCGTCAGGTGCTGGCACTGGCAACTTCCAAAACCGGAAGTACCCTCCCCTATATAAGCCCCTCCCATCCGGGAGCACCTCAGTTTTTTGCCAGTGTCTAAGGTGTTGGCCAAGAAGAAACATGTGTTTTTCACTGAGCTTGCGTACAGGTTCTTTTGGGCCTCAGTAAGCTATTCCGGATCCGACCAAAAAAGCTTCATAGCTAAACGGTCGGTACCCGGGCCTTGCAGAGAAGAGCAAGGTTTTGCCTGTAATGCTTCTCTTAGGAGAGCTGGACCCTGGGATCCAGAGCTCTGGTCATACCCACGACCAAGATGTTTTCTGTGCAGGGTGCTATACAGGTCCAGGGGAGTGGAATCCTTGGGAACCCGGTCCCTGAAGGTTTGATTACAATGCCTGCCGTGATAGGTGAAGTTTGGGCTTCTGTGGACCAAACAAAGTCCTGCGGCGAGGAAAAGGTAAGTGGGGGCCCTCAGGAACTTGGTTCTATTGAGGGACCCCCAAGCCTATTTTGTCTTTCTGCCTGTTACCTAAGGTATTCCCGCTAATATTCTGTGTATGCCTGTTACTACTGAGAAAATGTAAAAATTTTAATAGTAGGCAAGAAAAAAAAAATGTAAGACCGCGGTACCTGTGTTAGACACTAGAGGCCGCTATGGTTCTTTTTCTTGTAATGTGGATTTTTTTCTTCCAGAATCAAATCCAGGCAGTTGGTATGTTCTCTGCTGGGAAGCTGTCTCCTCTGCCCTGTTGCTGCGCTCATCCATCCCCGGGCCCTGCGGCAAAGGGGGCCCTGGCTCCCGTCTAGCTCCTTATTGTTTTTAAAAAAGGGCGCCGAAGGCGCATGTGCCCGCGCGCGTGCGCGTGCACGCGCCTCTATTCATAGAGGCGATCTGAAAAAAGGGGCGGAGCGGGTGGATGACGCTCAGGTGTGCGCCGCGGCGCTGCTGCGCATGTGCGGGCGTCCAGCGTGTTTTAAAGCACATTATAGCTGGCTATTGAATGCACAGACAGAGCTAGCAACAGATAAAGGCACACAGAGGCGGTTGATGCAGGCATCCCCTAGAAAGGCACTTTAGTAGACACCAACTGTGATATAGCAGCAATTGTGCTAGACTATTCTCAGTAAAAGTGGTGTATTACGGCTGGAATACCTCAGCTTTAGGCTTAAGAATATGCCGTCCAGAAGCTCCGGAACTGAATCTTCCAGGAAGCGAAGGGGGTCTCATCGGGCTCTGAGGTGGGCATGCTTCTGCTGCACCAGTCTCCCCTGAAGTTCAGAGGTAAGTGACCATAGAGACCCCGCAGGGGTACTTGGTACTGTGGCTGTCCTCAGTCACCTGCTCCTGTGTATGTAACAGAGGAGGTTTTTTCCTCAGCTCTGGGAGGATTAGAGAGAGATTGTCAACATTGATCGCTGCCTCCCTGTCAGGGAAAGCACGCCGATCTCCGTCTCCTCCTTCAGAGTGCCTGTTAGCAGAGCAACAGTCCCATACAGGGATCGACCTGCCTGAAGGGGATCAGGATGAGGTTGATTCTGTTATAGAGGAATCAACAGTGGAGGAACCTTTCTCAGCAGCTCAAGCTGAAAGATTATGGGTTCAGTCTCTGACTAACATGGTCCGATCGGCATTAAAAATGCACCTTGCGGAACCATCAACCACTACTGTATCCTCGTTGGGGTCGCTAGAAGCCCCCAGACTGTCTGTTCTTTTCCACTTCACCCTTTTACTGAAAGGGCTTATTTACCAGGATTGGGAACGTCCTGAGAAAATATTATTCCCCCAAGAGATTTCCGGTGGTCTATCCCATGGAGGATAAGTTCATCAAAAAAAAAAAAAAATGGAAGGTCCCTACAGTGGACGCAGCCATCTCTTGTATGTATAAATCACTGACATGTCCAGTGGATAATGTCCAAATGTTCAAGAACCCAATAGATAAAAGATTGGAGTCCTTATGAAAGTCTGCTTCTTTCTACAGCAAGCTTGGTGACACAACCAGCAGTAGCAGCTATTGGGGTCTGCTAAGCAGTGAAGGATCAGTTAAAACAGGTCTTGAGGGACTTGACAGATCAGCAGGCCTTGCCCTAGCTGATCTACCTAGAGCCTTAGGCTTTGCGGTTGACGCCATAAAGGATTCAGTCCATCAGGCCTCCCGCCTTACGCTGTCTAGAGTACATATGCGTAGGCTTCTATGGCTCAAAAACTGGTCTGCTGAAGCTCCCTGTAAGGAATGGCTGGTTAGCGTCCCATTTCATGGTGAACGCTTATTCAGGGAAAACCTGGACAAATATATCCAGAAAATTTCCAGCGGTAAAAATACGCTCTTGCCGGTTAAAAACAGAGTTAGAGGTCCCTCTTTAAGAGGCCTGCTTCTCCAGTCCCTGGGGCATCGGCTGTGTAACAGTTCCGACGGCCTCCTCGGTCAATTCCCGGGGGTAAAAAACAGGGACAATAGCAGGGTAATGAGAAACCCTGGGTCAGGGGAGGTACAAAACCTCCCCCAAAGTTAAATTCATTGAAGGGTTGCCCCCACTCAGTCGGGTGGGGGGAGGACTCCAGTTGTTCACAAGAGACCTGGCGGGACGCGATCAAGACAGATAGGTGCTCTCCGCAGTATGTTGGGGATACAGATTGGAGTTAAGAGACTCTCCTCCTTCCCATTTTTGAGGTCAAACGTGCCAAGGGATCCCCGGAAGAGAGGATCCCTCCTGTTGGCACTAGAACAACTATTGCTCCAAGGAGTAATTATGGAGGTTCCCCTGGAAGAATGAGGGTTCGGGTTTTACTCAAACCTCTCTACAGTCCCGAAGCAAACGCGGACGGGAGGCCCATATTAATTCTAAAAGGGCTATACAAATTCCTGTATATCAGGACTTTCCGATGAAGTCGATCCGATCGGTGGCCACTGCCCTACAAGGGGAGGATTGGTTAGCCGCGATCGACATCAAAGATGCTTATCTGCACATTCCCATCTTTCCAGTCTACCAAAAGTTTCTACGCTTTGCAGTAGAAGGGCGCCATTTTCAGTTCAGAGCCTTACCCTTCGGTTTGGCCACAGCACCACGAGTGTTTACAAAAATTCTGGCCCTTTATTGGCCAATCTAAGAACACAAGGTGTAATGATAATGGCATATCTAGATGACTTGTTGCTGATAGACCACTCAGTGAAAAAACTAGAAGTGGTCGTTCACAAGACAATCAAGTATCTGGAATCTCACGGTTGGATTATCAACCGAGAAAAGTCAGCCCTAAAAACCAGTCAAAAGTCTGGAATACTTGGGGCTAAGGTTGGATTCAGGCCAGAGAAAAATATTCTTGCCTCGAGGAAAGGTGTTGTCTTTGAAAGATTTGATACACTTAGTGGGTACAAAAAAGACAGCCGTCCATACGCCTGTGCATAAGGCTGCTGGGAAAAATGGTGGCATCATTCGAAGCAGTACCCTACGGTCAATTCCATTCAAGGAATTTGCAGGGGGCCATACTGTCAGCCTGGAACAAAAAAGTTCAGGCCCTAGACTTACAATGTCCTTGTCCCCTTCCGTTCGCAAGAGCCTCCGTTAGTGGTTGGTTCCCCAGAATCTGGAAAAAGGGAAATCCTTCAGTCTGATTTCTTGGAAGGTGGTCACTACAGATGCCAGCCTTATAGGCTGGGGAGCAGTACTGGAGCAATAGTCTCTCCACGGCAGATGGTCGGATGCAGAAAAGGCCCTGCCCATCAATCTCTTAGAGATACGAGCAGCCCGGTATGCCCTAGTAGCATGGACATCCAAACTCCAAGGGTCCCCTGTCAGAATTCAATCAGACAATGCCACAGCAGTGGCATATATCAATCATCAGGGGGGCACCAGGAGTCGTGCAGCCCAGAGGGAAGTAAATTACATCCTGAAATGGGCAGAAAAATATGTCCCAGCCATATCTGCGGTATTCATTCCAGGAGTGGAGAATTGGAAGGCGGACTTTCTAAGTCGCCAGCAATTAGGCCCAGAGGAAGGGTCCCTTCACCCCGAGGTTTTCTGGACAATATGTCAGCGGTGGGGAACATCGGATGTAGATCTTCTAGCATCCAGATTCAACGCAAAGGGGGACAGGTTTGTCTCTCGGACAAGGGATCCCCTAGCTTGCGGCTCGGATGCCCTAGTGTTCCCTTGGGATCAGTTCAAGCTGATATATGCATTCACACCGCCACAATGGTTACCTCGATTACTCCGCAGAATCAGGGTAGAAAAGAAACCAGTGATTCCGGTGGCTCCAGCGTGGCCCCGAAGAGCGTGGTACGCGGAGATTGTAAAATTTCAGCGGGGAGTCCTTGGACTCTCCCACGTCGTCCGGGCCTGCTTTCGCAAGGACCGATATACCACCCTTCCTTACCAGCCCTAGGTTTGACGACCTGGCTATGGAAGCCCACATTCTAAAAAAGAGAGGGCTCTCTAATCCTGTGGTATCTACCATGATCAATGCCAGGAAGCCGGTATCCAGGCAGATCTAATATAGAATCTGGAAGGCGTACATCGCGTGGTGTGAGGCCAAGAAATGGCATCCACATAAGTACGTAATAGGTAGGATTCTGGACTTCCTACAATGGGCTGTAGATAGGAAGCTTGCCTTGAGTACTATCAAGGGTCAGATTTCGGCCTTGTCAATATTTTTTCAAAGGCCCTTGGCTTCGCATTCACTAGTCAAAGCCTTTATACAAGGAGTGATGCGTATTAGTCCTCCGGTTAATATTCCCATATGTCCATGGGATCTAAACTTGGTTCTGTCGGTTCTACAGAAACAACCATTTGAACCATTACAGCATATTTCTTTGGTGCTTCTCACCAGGAAATTGATTTTTCTAGTAGCCATTTGTTCGGCTAAAAGAGTGTCGGAATTAGCAGCTATGTCCTGTAAGGAGCCATATCTGGTTATCCATAAGGATAGAGTAGTGTTACGTCCTCATCCAGCCTTTCTTCCTAGGGTGGTATCGAGGTTTCATTTGAACCAAGATGTGGTTCTTCCTTCTTTTTTCCCCAAACCTACTTCGGTAGAGGAAAAGTTATTGCATTCTTTGGATGTAGTAAGAGCAGTTAAAGCTTATCTAAAGGCCACTGCTCAGATTCGCAGAACGGATACTTTGGTTATTCTGCCGGAAGGCCCCAGAAAGGGTCAGGGAGCGTCAAAATCTACTTTAGCCAAGTGGATTCGACAGGTCATAATACAAGCCTATGGCTTGAGAAGGAGACCGCCTCCGTTCAAAGTTAGAGCGCACTCCACGAGAGCAGTTGGAACTTCATGGGCAGTGCATCACCAGGCCTCCCTGGCTCAAATCTGTAAGGCCGCAACATGGTCTTCAGTACACACGTTTACTAGGTTCTACCAGGTGGACGTTAGAAGTCAGGAGGATGTCGCCTTTGGGCGCAGTGTGTTGCAGGCCGCAAAAGATCCTCATGTCTGATAGCGCTCAGCTTATATATGGTGTATCCCCCCCCTCATTGGGCATTGCTTTAGGACATCCCATTAGTAATGACTATGTCGCTCTGTGTCCCGTGATGTACGAGAAAGAAAATAGGATTTTTATAACAGCTTACCTGTAAAATCCTTTTCTTGGAGTACATCACGGGACACAGAGCTCCCGCCCCTCTTTGGGGACACTTATTGCTTTGCTACAAAACTGAGGTGCTCCCGGATGGGAGGGGCTTATATAGGGGAGGGTACTTCCGGTTTTGGAAGTTGCCAGTGCCAGCACCTGACGGTATCTATATAACCCATTAGTAATGACTATGTCGCTCTGTGTCCCGTGATGTACTCCAAGAAAAGGATTTTACAGGTAAGCTGTTATAAAAATCCTATTTTTCTTAAACAGTGTAGATAGACAAATCTCCCCTGCCTGATGTATTCCGACAGCTCGCTCCAGTGGTTATCAGAATACCCAAACAGTGCCTGCATTTGATTAAATGTAGGTATTGTTCAGCTGACAATTTTTCCCCCAGGTCCTCTAAAGCCTCGTACACACGGCCGAGAATCTCGTCAGGAAAAAACACGTTGTTTTTCCTGACGAGATTCTTGAACAAGAATCTTGTCCCGGTCGAGTGTACACATGTACGATACAAAAGAACCGCCGTTCTTTTGAATGGCCCCAAATGCGGTGACGTCATTGACGACGAGCGTACGCTTGTCACATTCGATGCCGTTGCCGCCATCTTGCTACACCCTACCTATGCCTAGGAAGCTACCGCGCATGCGTCAAAGTAATCTCGAGCATGCGTGGGTTTCCACGGCGACAGGTAAGTGTACACACTCTCAAGTTTCTCGTCTGGAAACAGGCCGAAGAGAATCCTGACGAGAAAATAGAGAGCAGGTTCTCTATTTTTCTCGTCGAGATTCTGGGCAGTTTTCCTGGCGAGAAACCTGAAAGCCTCGTACACACGAACGGTTTTCTCGGCAAGAAAGCTCTCCCGGCAGTTTTCTTGTCGTTTCTTGACGAGAAAACCGGCCGTGTGTACGAGGCTTAACAATTGACTTTTGTCAAGCTGGATGGTGCAGACAGGGACGTCCACGGTTCAGCATGAATCGGCCAAAACCTGAGCTGTGTATGGCAGCCTTTTGGTCCTTGTGGAAATGAAAGTATAACTAAAGGCAAACCATATTTTTTTTAGATTGGAGAGGGATTAGAACACGTGTCAGGTTTTTATTGCTGTATTCGCCCTTGTTAGGAAGATCCACCCTCTCTATTTATAAAGTAGATAAATAGAGAGGGTGGATCTTCCTAACAGGGAGTGAGAAATGAGAGTGAAAGAAAATCCAAATTTTTGGGTTGTCACCAGAACAGGACTAGAGGGTAAATCTTCCATTGGTGACACCAGTTCTGGTGACAACCAAGGATTCCCTCACTTTGGAGGATTTTCTCTTACTACCTGTTTTTTCTATGGGACAGGAAGTGAAGGTAAATCTCCCCAATGGGACACAGATGCTAAAAAAAGATTCTGACAGGGGTTATAATCCTCCCCTACTCTATTCAAGATGAAAAACGTTTTGCCTTTAGTTCTACTTTAAACCCAAACTAAATAATATTGTGGTTCATTTATAAAGACCAGTGTTCAGTGGAGATGCTACCAATAGTAGGTATATTCACGCTGTCAATTCTTTAAAAAAAAAAGTTAAAAAAAATGGCATATAGTTTAGCAGATGGAGAAGGTAGAAACCATGGTTTGAGTGGTCATACAAGGTAAGGTTGCAGGGTCTGCGATCTGGTTAGTGATGTTTTTCTTTTTTTTTTTCAACTGACGCTACTGTAGCTGAAAGGATCGAATGAAATGGGTACCCACAGGCTATAAATGACAGTCTTGTGATGATCTCAGTGGGGATCTCCAGAAAAGAAAACTGTCAAAAGTGCCCAGCGTGCTTTTTGACTGAATCTCGTGCCTTCGGGTAATCATTCTCAGTGTGTGCTAACTTTGATAATCATCAAGCAAACATATGAAAAGCTTTCCTGCTATTTCTAATGGATGTCAATCTCACTAAAAGTGGTTGTAAACCTCTGACATGAAATATGAATAAAGCATATCTCTCTATAGTGGGTACTTGTCTCAATCCAGAACACAAAATGTAATTTCTTTCTGCTGCCTCGTTCCTCTGCTATCTGCATGAGTCACTTCTTCACTGTTTTCCTGACATCAAGAGAAAAAGCGACAGGGGAGGTATCTTCAGCACACAGCCTGTGATTGACAGCCTTAGCTTCGTTCCTGTGTGCTGTGTGAAGGGTTGTGTGTCCCTTTCCTCCAATCAGCTCTCACTACGCCTTGCAGAGTGTAACTTCAGCTCCCCACATGTGCTTTCTGAAAGCCCAGATAAGATGTACCTGTTTATACGGCTTATGTAGGAGGATTTGTTTCATCTCTGTGTATCAATTGAAGCCAGTCACTTCACTGAGTATATGTAAGGGTTTACAACCACTTTAAAGTGGAACTCTATCAGTTCCTGGATAACTGTTACTATCAGTTCCTGGATAACTGTTACTGCTAGCTGGGTCAACTTTACAGCTCCCTGCTATTGGATAGGCAATGTTGTTTCACTGTTCAATGAGGAGGCAGGTGACATATGACACAACTGCTGAACCAGGAAAATGGATTGCTCAATCAAGAATTATGTGTCAGCCATCTGCTGGTATTGGAGTGTGGAAAGTGCGTAAATCACAAAATTTACGCACTTTTTATTCATCTTTATTTTCCCCATATGGTCAGTCACCTCATATCATGGGTTCTCTTTATTCCCTTTCTTTTAGCATTTGATGCATCGTGCTCCTGACGAGTGGGTATAAGCTCGCGAAACGCGTTGAGATTAATTCTGATGCATCTAACATTATTTAAATTAGATGGTTTTACCATGTTGTTTTATTCAAGACTGTGACTTCTTTATCCATTATTGGGAACCATATATATAAAAATCGTTTGTACCATGCCATGTACTGCTATACAATGCCATTAGCATAATGAACTTTTTAATTTCATTGTGTCATGAAATGTCAACCATTGATGTATCAATAAATGTTATTTATACCCTCATCATCATGTTTTGGTTCCACCACATACACCTCATATAAAGTACCAAACCTCTCCCCCCTTATGTTTACAGACAGGGATGGGGGCGTGAACCTTCCCTCACGTCCCATTTAAAGTCCCAACATTTGTCCCGCCCTTTATTCATAAATCACAAAATTGGCTGCACATAATTGAAAATCCTTTGGCAGATAATAAAGTCCACATATATGTGATGTAACTGTGTATTTAGCTGTTTGCCTGAAGCTTCCTCTTAAACTCACAAGACAGATGTATATCAAAAGCCAACTAAGGTAATGAAATGCACGTGTGTGGGCAGACAAATGCCCAACTTGTGCCAGATATGCCAGCTGATACCTAACACAACCCATACAAGCATAAACAAACAGCTCATTTGTATAATGAAGTTCTCCTTACAGAAAATAGAAGCCACCACCTCTCTCTGCATTCTGAAAACTTTGATGTAGCCTCGGACTCTGATAAAATCGCCAATTTCCATCTTGGCCTTACTGCTTTCCTGTCTGTGCAGTTCTTGCACTAGTCCATCTAGGTCATTAGCTCCCGGTGTACTTCTGTGAACGTCTACAAACACACAAGATCAAAGATTAAAGAATTTGCTGGAAGACTTTACTTTAATGATATAAAACAGATTTGTGACCTGATTTCACCCTGGAATTAAAATGACACATTAACACGTGGGCCCGATTCTCTAAAAATGGGGAAAAGAAAATGAACATGAAATTTAGCAACCAATTAGGTTTAACCTTTTGTGCTATGGGAAAATTAAATCTCAACTGCAGGCTAAGATCAAAAAAAAAAAAAGGATAAGACACATTTAAAGTGGAAGTTCAGGCAAAACCTAACAAACGCTAAACCTGCTCTCTGACACATTCTAAACCTAATCTATCTAACCCTGTAAAGCAAAAATCGCAATACTTACCTATTCTGCAGCCAATCCAGTCCGGTCCTAGCATCAGCTGTCAGCGGTGGCTTCAGGTGTGTAGGTGTGTGCAGTAGAGGCAGCCGACAACGGGAGCCCCATAGTAAGTCTATGGGTGACGTCACTTGCCAGCCATTTCACAGCCGTTGTCAGTCCTCTCATGCACACAGCTTCTGCCGCTGGAAACCGGACCAGATCAGCTGCAGAATCGGTAAGTACAGCGATTTTTGCTTTACTGGGTTAGATAGATTAGGTCTAGAATGTGGCAGAGAGCAGGTTTAGAGTTTGTTGGTTTTTTACACTTTAAGGGAACAATTGTACCTGCTAAAAGATTTGTATTTCTGTCCATCCAGTCCTGAGAGTTACACATCTCTGCTATATGGCACTGCCCTGTCAGGCAGGGCAGGAGAGCAGATTTTTCTCTACTGCAATTCAGTAACACTTACAGATCACCCCATCTCCACCACCCTGTGACTGGACTGGCAAAAGAAAAGGAGCAGACCGATGAGTTTACCTCTCACTATGTTCTCTCCAGCACATCCTTTGTTAGCACACAAGCACTGTAGCACACCTTACTCCTTACAGTCTGAGCTCTGCTGTACAAAGAGCACAAGAGGCTGATACCAAGTCAAATTCAGGCACTTACATAGTTTGTTTTTACAAAATACATTCAATGATGTATTAACCACTTAACGACCGCTCACTGTATATATACGTCGGCACAATGGCACCGACAGGCACAATCACGTAGAGTGTACGTGATTGCCTTTGTACAGTTGGGGGGTCCGATCGGACCCCCCTTCTGTACAGTGAGCGGTCGGAATTCATTGGGGAGCGATCCGACATGAGGGGACGGCCGTTCGATTCCGGCCACCCCCCCGCGATCGCTCCCGGCGAATGGAAATGCCCCCTCTGTCTGTGGAATGTACACACAGGCAGAGGAAGCAGGAGGAAGTGATGTCATCTCCTGTGCGGCACTCACATATACCGAGCGCCGTACAAGAGAAGACATCAAGGTTAGTGCACAAACACTACACTAACACCAGCACACATAGGCACATAAATCGCCCCCCCCCCAGGCCCCCCCAGATCACCCCCCAGCCCCCAGTCACAGTGTCACTGATTGCAGTGACCATTTATTTACTGATCACTGCAATCAGTGACATTTGTGACTGTAAAAGTGTCACTACATTTAGTTTTAGGTCCAGTGTAGCCCCCTAACCCCCCCCCTAATAAAGGTTTAACCCCTTGATCACCCCCAGATAACCCTTTCACCCCCTAGCACCGCCGTCGCTAAGCGATCATTTTTCTGATCGCTGTCTTAGCGTCGGTGATGCAGATCGGTACCCAGTAATTTTTTTTAGGTTCGCCGCAGGTTTTTATAGCGTCGGGTACCCCCATAAATTATCTAATAAAGGTTTAACCCCCTTGATCGCCCCCCAGGTAACCCTTTCACCCCCTATCACCACTGTCGCTAAGCGATCATTTTTCTGATCGGTCTTAGCGTCGGTGATGCAGATCGGTAGCCAGTAATTTTTTTTAGGTTCGCCGCAGGTTTTTATAGCTTCAGGTACCCCCATAAATTATCTAATAAAGGTTTAACCCCCTTGATCGCCCCCCAGGTAACCCTTTCACCCCCTATCACCACTGTCGCTAAGCGATCATTTTTCTGATCGCTGTCTTAGCGTCGGTGATGCAGATCGGTAGCCAGTAATTTTGTTTAGGTTCGCCGCAGGTTTTTATAGCGTCAGGTACCCCCATAAATTATCTAATAAAGGTTTAACCCCCTTGATCGCCCCCCAGGTAACCCTTTCACCCCCTAGCACCGCCGTCGCTAAGCGATCATTTTTCTGATCGCTGTCTTAGCGTCGGTGATGCAGATCGGTACCCAGTAATTTTTTTTAGGTTCGCCGCAGGTTTTTATAGTGTCGGGTACCCCCATAAATTATCTAATAAAGGTTTAACCCCCTTGATCGCCCCCCAGGTAACCCTTTCACCCCCTATCACCACTGTCGCTAAGCGATCATTTTTCTGATCGCTGTCTTAGCGTCGGTGATGCAGATCGGTAGCCAGTAATTTTGTTTAGGTTCGCCGCAGGTTTTTATAGCGTCAGGTACCCCCATATATTACCTAATAAAGGTTTTAACCCCCTAATTGCCCCTAGTTAACCCTTTCACCAGTGATCATCATATAAGTGTTACGGGTGACGCTGGTTAGTTAGTTTGCATTTTATAGTGTCAGGGCACCCGCCGTATATAACCCAATAAAGGTTTAACCCCCTGATCGCCCGGCGGGTGATATCACCCACGCGTGAAGCATACACCTCCCTTAGTGGTATAGTATCTGAACAGATCAATATCTGATCTGATCAGATCTATACTAGCGTCCCCAGCAGTTTAGGGTTCCCAAAAATGCAGTGTTAGCGGGATCAGCCCAGATACCTGCTAGCACCTGCGTTTTGCCCCTCCGTCCAGCCCAGGCCACCCAAGTGCAGTATCGATCGATCACTGTCACTTATAAAACAAAAACACACATAACTGCAGCGTTCGCAGAGACAGGCCTGATCCCTGCGACTCCAGTGCTGTAGGAGGTGATTTCACCACCACAGTTTTAAAAAAAAAAGCAAATATGCCGAAGCATTGGGGCAGCAGGGGCGGAGGAGTGATTTTGCTTCTAATGCCGCGTACATACGGTCGAAATTCCGACGGAGGCTTGCCCGTGGAAAAGTCCGACCATGTGTGTGCGGCATAACTTTTTTGCGGGAGGATGCCCCCATGCTTCGGCATATATAAATGGTGCATGTATGCCCATCATTAGAAGTGGGTGGATGAAGGGCGGTATTCTAATGGTGGGCATACCCACCGATCAATCTCTTTTTTCGTTCAGCCACCTGGCTGCATGAAAAAAAAAGATTACAATACATGTCCAACAAGGACCAGCAACGTACTGGTATGTTGCTGGACTTTGAATGGTTATACCAGATTGATGCCTGCGGGTTTAGGTATCATCTTGGTATCATTCTTTTCAGCCAGCGGCCGGCTTTCATGTAAAAGCAATCCTAGTGGCTAATTAGCCTCTGGACTGCTTTTACAAGCAGTGGGAGGGAATGTACCCCCCCCGGATATAAAAAGCGCCATTGGGAAATTGGGAAAGCATTTTATCACACCGATCTTGGTGTGGTCAGATGCTTTGAGGGCAGAGGAAAGATCTAGGGTCTAATAGACCCCAGTTTTTTCAAAAAAAGAGTACCTGTCACTACCTATTGCTATCATAGGGGATATTTACATTCCCTGAGATAACAATAAAAATGATTTAAAAAAAATGGAAGGAACAATTTAAAAATAAAATAAAAAAGCAAAATTAATAATAAAAAAAAAAAAAAAGCACCCCCGTCCTGCCCTGCTCTTGCCCAATGGCGAACGCAAGCGTCGGTCTGGCGTCATATGTAAACATTAATTGCACCATGCATGTGAGGTATCACCGCGAAGGTCAGATCGAGGGCAGTAATTTTAGCAGTAGACCTCCTCTGTAAATCTAACGGGGTAACCTGTAAAGGCTTTTAAAGGCTTTTAAAAATGTATGTAGTTTGTCGTCAATGCGCGTTTGTGCGAAATTTTAAAGCATGTCGTGTTTGGTATCTATGTACTCGGCCTAAGATCATCTTTTTTATTTCATCAAACATTTGGGCAATATAGTGTGTTTTAGTGCATTAAAATTTAAAAAAGTGTATTTTTCCCCAAAAAATGCGTTTGAAAAATCGCTGCGCAAATACTGTGTAGAAAAAAAAAATGCAACACCCACCATTTTATTCTGTAGGGCCTTTGCTTTAAAAATATATATAATGTTTGGGGGTTCAACATAATTTTCCTGCAAAAAAAAAATATGTTTTCATGTAAACAAAAAGTGTGAAAAAGGGCTTTGTCTTCAAGTGGTTAGAAGAGTGGATGTAAGCTTCTTAATGTTGTGTATAAAATGCCAGAACAGTTCAAAACCCCCCCCCAAATGACCCCATTTTGGAAAGTAGACACCCCAAGCTATATACTGAGAGGCATGTTGAGTCCATGGAATATTTTATATGTTGACACAAGTTGCGTAAAAAAGACAATTTATTTTTTTTAAATATTTTTTTTGCACAAAGTTGTCACTAAATGATATATTGCTCAAACATGCCATGGGCATATGTGGAATTACACCCCAAAATACATTCTGTTGCTTCTCCTGAGTACGGGGATACCACGTGTGAGACTTTTTGGGAGCCTAGCCGCGTACGGGACCCCAAAAACCAATCACCGCCTTCAGGCTTTCTAAGGGTGTAAATTTTTGATTTCACTCCTCACTGCCTATCACAGTTTCGGAGGCCATGGAATGCCCAGATGGCACAAAACCCCCCCAAATGACCCCATTTTGGAAAGTAGACACCCCAAGCTATTTGCTGAGAGGTATTGTGAGTATTTTGCAGATCTCGCTTTTTGTCACAAAGTTTTGAAAATTGAAAAAAAAAAAGAAAAAAAAAATTCTTTCTTCATTTTCAAAAACAAATGAGAGCTGTAAAATACTCACCATGCCTCTCAGCAAACAGCTTGGGGTGTCTACTTTCCAAAATGGGGTCATTTGGGGGGGTTTTGTGCTATTTTGGCATTTTATGGCCTTCGAAACTGTGATAGGTAGTGAGGAGTCAAATCAAAAATTTGTGCCTGGAAATCCTGAAGGCGGTGCTTGGTTTTCGGGGTCCCGTACGCGGCTAGGCTCCTAAAAAGTCCCACACATGTGGTATCCCCGTACTCAGGAGAAGCAGCAGAATGTATTTTGGGGTGTAATTCCACATATAACCATGGCATGTGTGAGCAATATATCATTTAGTGACAACTTTTTGGAATTTTTTATTTATTTTTTTGTCATTATTCAATCACTTGGGACAAAAAAAAATAATATTCAATGGGCTCAACATGCCTCTCAGCAATTTCCTTGGGGTGTCTACTTTCCAAAATGGGGTCATTTGGGGGGTTTTTGTACTGCCCTGCCATTTTAGCACCTCAAGAAATGAGATAGGCAGTCATAAATTTAAAGCTGTGTAAATTCCAGAAAATGTACCCTAGTTTGTAAACGCTATAACTTTTGCGCAAACCAATAAATATACACTTATTGACATTTTTTTTACTAAAGACATGTGGCTGAATACATTTTGGCCTAAATGTATGACTAAAATTGAGTTTATTCGATTTTTCTTATAACAAAAAGTAGAAAATATCATTTTTTTTCAGAATTTTCGGTCTTTTTCCGTTTATATCGCAAAAAATAAAAATCGCAGAGGCAATCAAATACCATTAAAAGAAAGCTCTATTTGTGGGAAGAAAAGGACGCACATTTCGTTTGGGTACAACATTGCATGTCCGCACAATTTACAGTTAAAGCAGCGCAGTGCAAAATTCTGAATTCACCTCTGGTCCTTTAGCTACCAAATGGTCCGGGGCTTAAGTGGTTAATGAATACCGAGCTGCATTTATTTGTTTCTTTTACATCTGTCTGGGGGTTCGGCTTTAAATAGGAATTCTAATTGGTCACCAATGGCTTCACATTTGTTCTCAGTTTCCATTCTAAAATGTAACTGCAGTTGGAAAGTGGGCATGATTATACCTCTTAAAGTGGTTGTAAACCCACTTTTTCAACTTGCACCTACAGGTAAGCCTAGATTAAGGCTTACCTGTAGGTGCAAGAAATATCTCCTAAACCTACACGGTTTAGGAGATATTTACTAAAAATGACAGGCGCCGCTGTCTACGGCGCATGCGCGCCGTAGACAACGCCGCATTCATGGGGTTAATCCCTTTCACAAAATCGGCTACTTCCCAGCAATCGCTGGGCGTAGCCGAATGTGACGGCTCCCGCGCGCCGGAGCGGCGCTGTGATTGGCTGGTGCGGCGATACCCGGAAGTAACATTCCGGCTATCGCCGCAGTGATGTCTGCGTCTGGAGAGAGGGACACGGACTGCTTTGGGGGCCCCGATCTCAGGTAAGTGGTACATAATGAGCTAGTATGCTAGTCATACTAGCTCATTATGCCTTTCTCTTGCAGGTTGGCTAAGAAAAAAAAAATAGATTAGTGGGTTTGCAACCACTTTAAAAGATATTTCTTTTGATAGATTTTTCTGTAAACATGCAAGCTCAGATTCACTGCGACCAGTTGAAATGTCAAGTGCTGCTCTAAGTGCTCCACTCTGGTGATCCTCTACTTGGAAGGGTGCTGGTGTTTGATATGCTCATCTAAAAGGCATCGTAACTATGAAACGCATCGGAACATGGTCTTTAGAGGAGCTGAGGCCGCTTCTCATAGGTATTCCACACTGAGCTTCCAGTTTGAGGCCCCTTCACGTTGCATAATGTGCATACTCAGATTGACATATGTGCATCAATGCTGTATCCTGGCCTAGGCCAACAAGGCCTAGGGCAGCACAGAAAGAGTCCCCGCCGGCTTGCGCTACACTGTTAGTGTAGCGCCAGTCATATGGGGCGGACTGGGCTGAGAGG
Organism: Rana muscosa; assembly: GCA_029206835.1. Lineage (NCBI taxonomy): Eukaryota > Metazoa > Chordata > Amphibia > Anura > Ranidae > Rana > Rana muscosa. The sequence continues at coordinate 202,763,470 of CM055123.1, forward strand.
CAAATTAGTCTAGCGCGCCCATAAAGCGACACTTTTTTTTCCATTTTGGATAGAGTAAGGGAGGGTTATTGCCCCTATCAGTTTATTTTTTACCATCCCTGTCCCATTGCAGAGATTTCCCTTCACTTCCTGCCCCATAGCCAAACAGGAAGTGAGAGGAAATCTATGCAAATTAGGGGAATCCACCCCCCCCCCCAGGCCCTCAGAACTACTGTCCCCACTGGAAAATTTCAGGGCGGGTCTTAAACAGAAATGGGTGTGGCCTTGACAGGAAGGGGTGGGTCATATTTAAATTAGGGGTGCACGAGTTTAGTCAGGCCTAGGGCAGCACAAAACCTAAATACACTACTGATGTGCATGGATACTGTATATCAATCCATGCACTGATCTTTTTTTTTTTTTTTTTTTAAAGGTAAAAAAAAAAAGTTGAACTTAGCTGAAAACTATTTTCCCAAGCATATCTGGTGCAGTCTGATGACAACAGACAAAAGGATCATCAGCTAATTATAGGGCAACTCAAGGACTTCAGAAATTGATATTTCATTAAGGAGGGGCTGACCGCACATTACAGCACATGGCTTGCATCTTATATCTCTCTGGTACTCTAGCCAAAATGCTCCTGCAGTCATTCATTTCTTATTCTGTTTTTTGACAAATATCTGGCATCCAAAAGAGGTAGAAGCATATGACCTACTGTACAGTAAATTGGAACTGGTGAGCATCTACTACTCAAATATCACTTTTATTTGAACTTAGCTTATGAAGAACTACTCAAAAGTATTTATACCTTAGTTTTTTGCCTCCTGGAGGACTCATTACTGTAGTCTGGGGGCCTGGTGAAAAGATTTACACCTATCACTAGAGCCACTGTTATAGGCTGAGAGTGTTTTTTCACCTGAGCTTTCAGTGTCACCTATTTAGGAAATTCTCTATATATATTGCTGTGGGAAATTCACAACAGCATATGGGATTTACTGCATGGGTCACCTATAGGATCCCGAAGAAGATCAAGTCAGCTGTTTAAAGGATGGCTGTTTCAGGTGCTGGTATGCAAGATTAACTTAGCTGGGGAGAAGTTTGATGGGTAAACCAGCTGGCTATACACAATTCGATTTTCATTTGAGCAGTCATATGGAAATTCAGAAAAATAATTCATCAGAATATTATTTCTTGCCATCATTGAGTCAACTCATTTCATTGGAAAGGACTTCAAATTTCATGTAGACCTACTATTTGGATGGAATCCCAGAGGTATTAAACAGATCTCATTGCAAATTTGTATGATTTTTCTCCCAAACGAAAACCACATTCACAGTTAGAATTTTGCTTGTTTGATAAAAAATTTACATCTTGCTTCCTCCAATTTCCCTTTCACTGCGGTCGAAAACAAAAGTCGCTTTGACCCCATTAACCATCAGAAAATTGGACAAATGTTAGGCCAACTAAACTTTTTGGACAAAATTCTACACCTGTATGGCCAGCTTAAAGTGGTTGTAAACCTCAGACATGAAATATGAACATAGGATATCCCTCTATAGTGTGTACCTGTCTCAATCTAGAGCACTAAAACCCCTTTAACACTGAAGGCGTTTTTCAGGTGCTAAAGGGCTAAAATTAGCGCCTGTAAAGCACCTGAAAAATGCCTCCCCTGCAGCTCCAGTGTGAGAGCCCGAGTGCTTTCACACTGGAGCGGTGCACTTGCAGGACGTTAAAAAAAGTCCTGCAAGCAGCATCTTTAGAGTGGTTTAGGAGCGGTGTATACACCGCTCCTCCACCACCCCTGTCCATTGAAATTAATGGGCACCGCTGCTGAAGCGCCTGCAAAGTGCTTCGGCAGCGGCACTTTTCCGGCGTATTAACGCTTTCTTCGGTCGCTAGCAAGGGTTAAAAGCGTCCCGCTAGCAGCCAAAAAAGCACCGCTAAAACTACGGTAAAGCGCTGCTAAAACTAGCGGCGCTTTACCGCTAACGCTGCCGCGCTGTGAGTGTGAAAGAGGTCTAAAGCCTCGTACACACAGTCGGACTTCAAACAAACTTTTCCGTGGATTTTTGTTGGCCGGGCACACCCATAGCATACACACGGCAGGACTTTTCTGCAAACTTTCCCAACATCACGTGGTTTTTCTGCTCTTTTCTGCTCTTTACCGGCACCCTTTGGTCAACTTCTGTTATTGTTGGTTGATTTTAACATTGGTTCTGGGCATGCATATTTGTACTTCGGACAAAAGTCAGATGGATTTCTGTACACACGATAGGACTTTGCACCGTACGACTTTTGTTGCCGAAAAGTTTGTCCGTTTGCAGAGCGAACTTTTGTCCGATGAAAACCGGAAAAGTTTGTCCGATGGAGCGTACACACACTCAGATTTTTTTGAAAACCTGCTCATTTTGAAGTTTGCTGTCAAAAAGTCCTACCGTGTGTATGGGGCTCAAGTGTAATTTCTGTTTGCTGCTTCACTTCTGACAAGTTTTCCTAACACCAAGAGAAAAAAGGTGATGGGGTTTACAACCACTTTAAACAATGTATATATATGTATATATATGTATGTATATATATATATATATATATATATATATATATAGAATATTTATATATAGATAATCTATCTATCTATCTATCTCTATCCATCTTTATATAGGGCAATATCCTTTCCTAGCTATTCCTAAGGGGCCTCAAATAAAGCTGACATTTTCTGTCTCCCAGAATAAATACATGTTCCAGGGCAGTGAATCTTTATTACAACCGATATCAGTAACTCAGGACTAGCAAACTACTCAGATGTTAGAGAATGGTAGCTTCTATCCAGGATTTTGCTTTGTCACAGGTCACCTTTTTCATGAATAAATTAACTTAAATTTCCACAGGACCCTTTAACAGGGTGTGTTTAAGAATCTCCTAAGCATATTACAGTAAGTTTTAGAATTCCTCTGAAACAGATAGGCGCTGCCACTATGCCACCATATCTAGCTCCTTGGGCATGCCCCTGGCTCCTGCAACCCTTTCCTTTCCAAAGCAAAATATAATTTTTTTTACAAAACTGCACAATGAAGATTGTCTGTACAACAAGGTAAATGCTCTAAGCCTGTTGACCACAGTACATTGAAAACTGTTGTCTCAGCCTTAGTAATATTTTCTTTTAAAAATCTGCTTATTTTGTAAATTTGGATAGACACTGGTCAGGGGAGATAATGAGAGTAATTAGTTCACACTCTCCATTAGCATGAGAAAAATAAAACCTACTATATTACTTGAATTAGAAGCTCCAGTATTTATTTGAGCCCTGGATCTGTATAATCCAGTCCAAACTTGCAAATATAGACAGAAAATCTTCAACACCAACCAAACCTGTACTTCTTGATGAGATCAGCAGCATAGTTGCAGAATATAAGGGCATGCGGGAAACAAAAACGACAGGAGGGAGAGGCTTTCAATATTCTCAGAGGTGCCTTGTTTCTGCTCTAAAAGCTAAGAGCATCCATAAAGAAAAGTTTGGCTGCTCGCTCGTTCCCCCCCTTTCCTGACCCGCCGGGCTGCATGCTCGGATAAGGGTCTGGTATGGATTTGGTGGGGGGACCCCACGCCAATTTTTTTGCCATGGGGGTTCCCCTTAAAATCCATTCCAGACCGAATGGGGGGGGACCCCACGCAATTTTTTTTTTCATTTTGGCGCGGGTCCCCCTTCAAGATCCTCAGCGCCGCAAGTCGGATCATCATAATCCGACTTCTATTCAAATTAATGGGCTCTCATAGGGAACCATTGATTTTGAGAGGAAGAGAAACGCTGCTAAATGCTACCGCAGCTAAACATGCATTAGCGCCAATGCAAAAAGCTACTATAAGCACGTCTTTACAGCCGCTTTTTCCTGGCATTGGTAGTGGCTTTGCAGCTCGTTTTTTATAATGCCCTGTGTGCATGAGACCTTACAAGCATCAGGCATTTTTCTGCAAAAACGCTGCTGGCTTCTAGGAGAGTTAAATAATCGTCCTGTGTGCAGGAGGCCTTATTCTCACCTAGGTGGATGCAGCATCGATCCAGTGCTGAATCTATCCCCCCGCAGGCTCTGCACTGAAGACCATCAAAGACCATGGATCACTCAGCTCTCAGCTCTTCCCTCCAGCACTCACTGGAGTGCTGAGCTATGGAGGGAGCAGAAGGAGCTGGCTAAGGCTCTTAACAGATTGCTGAGCCAGCTGTTTGTCCAGGCTTCTAAGCAGATAAAGCCCATATGGTCAGGATCTTTTTAGAACCTGGACTGACTCTGTGACGTCAGTCAACAGCGGGCTTCAGCCCACTGTTGGCTGAAAACGGATCACAGGAGTGCAGAACGAACTTACTCCTGTGATCCATAGGAGAAGTATAGTCAAATAGCTTTGACTATACTTCTTCTTTAAAAGATAAGTATGGCAATTAAAAAAATAAATTCACATACTCACTTGGGTGGATGCAGAATTATTTGGATGCTGCATCTGTTCCCCACCGGCTGTAAGCTTGAGAGCTGAGCAATCAAAGACAGCTGATCGCCCGGCTCTCGGCCTTCACTGAGCAAAAAGACGATGACTGTCAGTCACCGGCTCTCTGCTCTGCCCCTCCAGTACTTACCGAAGTGGTGGACAGTGGAGGGGGCGGGAGCAGCTGGCTCAGGCTCTCAGCGATGTGAAAGACTGAAAATTGCTTTTGAATTTAACAAAGCGGAGGCTGTCAATCAGCTGCAGCTCCCTCCCCTGTCACCATTCTTCTCTTGGTGTCAGGAAAGCTTGTCAGAAGTGATTTATGCTGATAGCAGAAAGAAATGACAATTAGTGCTCCTAATTGAGACAAGTAAACACTATAGTGGGGTATGTTTTGTTCATATTTCCTGTCTGAGGTTTACAACAACTTTACCATGTTAACGTTTATAAAAGCTATTAGTGATTGGGTCTACATCTACTTTAAAAACATCGAAACTCTAAAATATATTAAAAAATAAATTGACCCAAATGTGTTCTGGTTTCCCTTATAGAAACCTGTGCTTTCTAAAAGAAAGCAATGTGTCCCTGAAAGAATGTATACATTATAGCACGTTATACATAATAGCACACATAAAGTTTATTAAAGCAGAACTACACTGCATCTGAGTACCCTCAACCAAAAACACTAATTCATTTTAAATAGTCAAAGCAAACTCCCCCATCCATCCACGTCTCCATGCTTTATTTTGCTGAGAAATCTCTATGAAAAACACCTCCCCCCTAGCATTTCTGGCCGTGGCCATCTAGAGTAAGGAAAGATGAGTCATGTGGCATTTACTTCCTGGGACCCACCTGCCCTTAGCTCAGGCATGCTGGCAGGAGGCTGTGCTTAGCTAAGAAAACCCCTCCTGCAGACTCTTGGAATGTATGACATAATTTGCCTAGGCAAGAAACCAGAAAGTAACTGAATAAATGCAAAAAAAACAAACAAACATTAAAGCGAGTAATAATATTAATTCTATGACCCATTGAACCACCATTGATCGTAGTTCTATGAGATACCTTTACCATTCCCGGGTTGAGTAGGGACAGTCGTTGAGATGAACATGCACATGTGTATTGCTGTTACTGTTTGTGATTGTGGATTATTTGTGATATTTACAGTATACATATTTTCCATATTTTTCTTATCAGAGGGCTCTAATTCCAAGCGGACAGTAATCCCTGAAGAAGCCCAGTTTCAGGGCGAAACATGTTGGGAATTACTCTAATATCACAGTACCTATAATCACTGTATCATATGAGTCTACTGTATTGTATTGTTTTTATGAGTATATAATACCTTTTAAACTGATGTTTGAAATAAAATTGAAATTATTTTAATTTAATCTTTTTGGATTATTTCTAAAATGCACCTATAAAATCCCATAAATCTGCAACTTTACTCATTGTCTAGGGATGTGGTGCTAGAACTATGGTGTCTTGTCCATAATAAACTTTGTCCTAATAATAATAATAATAATAACGAACAACCAAAAGTATAAATGGGATATTTTGTGGTTTTAGCATCACAAAATATCCCATTTATTCTTCTTTTGGTTGTTCTTTATACTTTATTCTGATGAGCTGCTGATGCGTTTAGTTGGACCAAACATTCTTGATTGTACGAATAATAATAAAAATAATATTAATAATATCATAAGTTCAATATTGTAAATATTATATATTTTCTATCTATATACTAATGTTAGCAGCATAAAGATTAAAACTAGCCAATGTTGATTGAGAGAGTGACGTTCTGCTTTAAGTGTGCTTGGTTTTCATGTCAGTAAAGTTCATACAAATATCCAATTCATTTGCTTAAATGGATGAGCATGGAAACTTGTTTTCATTTTGGAAATTAATCAAAGCAAACTACACATAGAATTTACCATAAAAATTATATATCATGTATTGGAAGAGTTGTCATGCTTTACTGTTTCTCTGTGCCATATTGGTAAAAGGATAGCTGTGTTCGTTGCTGGGCTGGCCTCTATTCACCTTTAACCTCTTCCCGCCGGCAGTACGCATATATGAAGCCAAAGCACATGATATTCCTGTTGGAGCATCTATTTTTTCAGATTTTTTTTTTTTTTTTTTTTGGTATTTATTTGCGTGTATTTAAAAGCATTTTTGCACGCTTTTGCATGCATAAGGTGTAAATTACTGACCAAAAAAGCAGATTTTTCATTTTTTTTTTACCGAAGAATGCATTGCACTTGTTTGCGCGCCTGTGTGCACAAGCACATTACAATTAATGGGCTGTATTTTAGCTCAGTAAAATAAAAAAAATGCTGTCCTGAGCTTTTTTTAAGCTGCAGTGTGCAAGAAGCCTAAATCTAAACATTTCTGTGCTGTGCTTTTTCATTTACATATAATTTATATTTTGTCTTACACAAGCTCTTTTATTGCAGGGAGCTTTGAGCTTCTTTAATAGGGTTGCTTTAAATAAAATGTATATTTTCACCTGCAGGCCTGTCTTTGGCTGCCGAGGATTTCCAGCAAGTGCAGTTGATAACTCCAGTGCTATCATCCACTAAATGAGAAAACAGACATAAAAGTACATTTAAATCACATGTACACAAAACCAGTGATCATTACAGGTTTACTGCTACATACGAAGATATGGCAAATAGTTGAATGGAGTCAGGCTGCCTTTACCAACATGCTATACCGCTGAGGCTCTACACTAAGCTCAGGGCTACAGCAGGAAACCAATCCATTAGTTGGCGTCGGGCAGATTTCAGGAGGAAAGGGAAGGGTGGGGCAGCTTGGCAGGTGGCCTAAAAACAGGAGAACAGTGAAAGACGTGAACAAAAAAGGGTGGATTGTTTATTAATCAAACAGACGCGGAAGTCACAAGCTAATGAGCAGCCACCTTCTTCCCAGTTCACTGACTAAATCTATACAAAGCTGAAAGAAATAATTTATAAAAAGTCACAAAAAAAAAAATTTGATGAATGGTAACCAATTAGAATCTAGTTGTCTTTCCCCAGTATAGGTTAGAAAATGCTAAGTGGTCAAGTGTTGAATTGGCACTCAACTTATAAGGGCCCTTTTACACCTATGCGCTTTTGCCACGCTAGAAGGCACCATTCCAGTGTGACAAAAGCACATCAACTGTATTTTCCCTGAAATCCTATGTACCTATTCACATTTGTGCGCTGCGTTTTAAAAAGTCCTGCATGCAGCATTTTTTGTGCACTGTGTAAAAAGCGCAGAAAATCATAGAAATCAATAGAAACACATAAAAAGCACACCGTGTTGCATTTTTTGATGCATTTTTTGCTCACATGTCCAGGATACACAATAGCATGCTGAGAGTTAGTAATGGAATATATCCAGAAAACGCATCAAAAAACATTGAAAGGGCTATACTTGCAGCTCTGAAATAGAAACATGCTATGCGTTTTTATAAACGGCATATAGCGTTTTCTTGCGCTATAGTGTGAAAGGACCCTAATGCCCTGTACACACGATCGGAATTTCCGATGGGATAAAATCCGATGGAATTTTCCGTTGGAATTCCGTTCAAGCTGTCTTCCATCAGTCTTGCCTACACACTGTCAGTCAGAATTCCGACCGTCAAGAATGCGGTGACGTACAACACTACGACGAGCCGAGAAAAATTAAGTTCAATGCTTCCGGACATGTGTCGACTTGATTCTGAGCATGCGTGCATTTTTCTCCAACGGAGTTCCACACAGACGGTCGGAATTTCCCATAGGATTTTTTTCCAATAGAAAAAAAATAAAACATGTTCTATTTCTAAACTCTGACGGAAAAAAGTCCGATGGGGCCCACACACGGTCGGAATTTCCCATGATAAAACTCCGTCTGACTTTTTTCATCGGATATTCCGATCGTGTGTACAAGGCATTAGGCTTTAGACCAGGTTACTATTATATTGTTGCACATTCCATGTAATCATTTTAAATGGTGACCCAATGTACTTGCGCTGCAGTGTGTCATAATGCCTTCTCAAAAAATAGTCAGGTGCAGTTTTAGGTATGTTGGCAGCCCATTCAAAATGAATGGGATGCCTTTACTCAATGCAGATTAATCCATTGATCAAATGTGAACCTGTCTTTAAAACCAAAGACAAAACAGAATACATAATATAATACATCTCTGGAATACATGTACATTTACCCATGTTATATCCCTTTAAAATATAACACTAGGGAAAAAAAAAGCCTTTATTTAAAATGTGTTGGGTTACAAATAGTGAAGTGTAATGAGGTATATTGCCACCTCATCCCTTTAAACCCGAACACATATTAATTACACAGGTTCTGAGGCTGATTAAGGTGGTAATTAAACTCACTTGGTGCCTTACCTGCCTTTAATTAGCCTCAGAACCTGTGTAATTCATATGTGTTCGGATTTAAAGGGATGAGGTGGCAACTCTATATATGACACCTCCTGGATCACTGTTTTCTTTCATATTTAGACTCATTTTGAGTGCTGATGGTATAGCTTTCACTATAATTCCAGTGCTCCGACAAAAGACTTGTGGCTCTCCTACTCACGCTATACCCCACCTGCCCCTCGTCTCCCCTGTCCATTCGCAGAATGCATTGTATTCTGTTTATTAAACCTTCTGCGATTGGACAATAGGAGAGGAGGGGTAGAGAGATGGAGGGAGAGCTTGTGTTTTTCAGGTCTGCTCTAAGGCCTGATTCACACCTATGCAGGTTGCAGTTTGCATATTGCAGGTGTATTTTGCGTTTTTTAATACACGCTTTTGATCCATTGAAGTCTATGGAACCAAAAACCAGAAAAAAAGTCCCTGAACTACATCCATAGGAAACCATGTTAAATGGACTGTAGTGTGTTTCTGCAAACAAAATGCATAGATGTGAACCAGGCCTTAGAGCACTAGAGGTATAGCGAATTAAATAAAAGTGTAAATAGTAAAGAAAACACAGTGATCCAGGAGGTGGCATACACTATCTGTAACTCAGAACATTATCATTATTTTTATTATAATACAGGATTTATATAGCGCCAACAGTTTGCACAGCGCTTTACAACATGAGGGCCAACAGTACAGTGGCAATACAATTCAATACAAGAGGAATCAGAAGGCCCTGCTTTTAAATAAAAAATAGATTCCTGGCGTTCTTCACATCCTTGGGCCATTTTAAAACATACTGGACTTAAGGTGGTTAAAACAAGCTCAACAAGCTTCAGTTTAAATTAAAAGGTTAACTATGTGTCAAAAATATTCTGGGAAATTCATAAAGGCTAGGTTCACACCTGCTCTGTGTGGCTAAGCAGCCACGGTCCGGTATTCAAGTGATAACACTGTTGCCTTCTTAACCCCCCCCCCCTTTTTAACACACTTCATATTTAAAGCGTTACCCTAATAAAAAAATAAAAAAAAGATCCTGTCCCTTTAAAGCATGAATAACAGCACAGTGCTTTTGCTGTGTCATTTGGTCCTTTGTGTCACCTGAAACACCTGGCTGATTCCGTCTGGTTCTGCCCTGACACCGTGGTAAGTTTATGTGCCTCCGTCATCCGTAGCTCTCCTCTGTCCTCCTCCCCCCTCCCTGCCTGTCAGATCTGTGTCACGCCCCCCCCCCGCTTCTCAAATAACTTTATCTAACACAGGGGATTGCCTGAAAGTGCTAATGTAATGTCTCCACTGTATATGCTTTATTAAATAAATGCCTCTGTATACCTTATTTCCAAGTGCCGTGACTGGCGGCAGTCTCTCTCCTCCTCTCCTCTCCTAATCCCGACTGACGTATTTTCAGCCCCTCCCACTGTAGCTGTCAGATCAGGAGAGGGAACGGTGGTGCTTGGAAATAAGGTATACAGAGGCATTTATTTATTAAAGCACATACAGTGGAGACATTGCATTAATCTAACATTGCCTAAAAATGCTAAAGTGGATTTGCAACCACTTTTATGCTGGGTTCACACTATTGCGAATCATTTAACCCCTTGAATTAAAGCTGAAAGTCTACACTTCAAATTCATTGTTTTGTTTTAATTTTTTATGGTTGCCATACAGAGCCAAAAGTATGAAAATTGTGCCTGTGTCCAAATATATGAATGAATGAATGAATGAGTGACTTGTATAGCGCTACACATGCAAACTGAATCGCCTCTAGGCGCTTTTTGCAGCCAGTGTCTGCTTGGCTGGCGCGGTCATTTTACCCCGTAGGGTCGCGACACGCTTGGGACACACAGTTGTATACACATATATACTGGGCCAATTTGGACAAGATACCTACCTACCAGCATGTCTCCGACATATGGACCTAACTGTATATACTAGAATTTACACAGCTATAGATGCTATACTAGTAATGGCGGTGATCAGCAACTTAGAGTAACCTACCCAGATACCTAACAATTGAGCTGCAAGTTTGAAAATGACTTGCTAAGCTATTGCTATACTTGCCAGGCTTCACAGGTTTGTTGCATAATTGCAGCAAATCCGCATTGTAGGACTCCAGATAATTTCTTTGCAAACATTCTGCAAGTCAGCTGCAAGTTCTGGTTCAGTTATGTTGTGCTACAGTCATCCCACCACAGGGGTCACCTGTGGCTGAATTTTCATGCTGTAAAATTGCAAAGCTCTTGGTGTAGACTCACCACTGCAACTTTGCTCTTGCTAGAGACTTGCCATTCAAATTTCAAGTGCTCTGCAAGTGTATAACAGTGTTAATTTTGTCAACGACAACGTTTTCGTCAGCTGCATTTTTACAGTGACGAAATGAAAAGTACAGAACATTTTCGTCCACTGACAAAAATCAAATCCACTGAAAATGTGAGGCAGGGATGTTTACCCTTGTGAACTAACTCTGGTTTTCACGGAGCTCCGCCTGATTCCACACCCAGTAAGCAAGCGACTGTGTGCACCGCAACTACCAGAGACCAGAGCAGCACTGTGCATTTCAGACAGCCAGGCCTTCCGAGTCTCCCGACAAGACTGTCCCACTCCTGAGTCCTGACTCTTGAGACAACAGCCAGCCAGGCGCCCATGTCCAGACAGAAAGCAGAGCAGACTGTGAGTGTGTAGTACATTACAATTAGAGCAGGCCTGAGGCCTCCCCTCAGACCACCATCCAGCACTGTGTGTGCATTACACAGTCCTCCTCTGACCACTGGCAGTGACATTCAGGGCACTGTGCATTACAGGCCATCCCTCAGACCACCACCCAGCACTCTTCTGCATTACAGGCCTCCTCAGACCACCATCAAGAGTACTCTGCAGCATTACAGGCCTCCTCAGACCACCATCCAGAGCACTGTACAATAAGGTGACCAGATTTTTAAAATGAAATCCAGGGACATATTTGTTTTTTACTAGTAATGACAGCAATCGGCGACTCTTTGCCCATCTCCGCCACCGCCGCCCGCCCCAACAGCCTGTCAAGTCTTACTCTCCGAGCCCCGGGCTACTACTGGGTGGGGAGCGAAGGAAGATCACTCCGCCAGGGAAGGCAAGGAGATAAGCAGGCAGGCGGCTGGCGGGGACTTGAGCCAAGGGAGAAGAACAAGCGAGCGGAGCTGAATGGGCACCCGAAATTAAAGAAATATTCCCTCCGCTCCGACCAGCACATGATCATCAGAAAGGGGCACAGATAATGGAAAAAAATAACCCCCCATAAGCTAGTAAGAGCGGCAGAGGAGGGGGGGTGCAATTCAGATTTTGTTTTTTATTCTGCACTGACTGTCTTTGAAATTGCCCCAGCCCCTGTTCAAATCCAATCCGGGGACAAAACCGTGGACAGACTTGGTCCGGGGACAGTGTCCTCAATCCGGGGACTGTCCCCGGAAACCGGGGATGTCTGGTCACCCCACTGTACAGCATTACTGGCCTCCTCAAACCACCATCCAGAGCACTGTACAACATTACTGGCCTCCTCAGACCACCATCCAGAGCACTGGGCAGTATTACAGGTCTCCTCAGACCGTCCAGAGCTGCTAAATCTGTATATGTGAGTTTGTTCAAACCTTAATAACATAATAACATGATATTAGATTTTTTCACTCCAGGAGTACAGTATATAATGAGTTTGGTAATTCTAGAGAAATGCCTAAATAATGCATTACAGTTTAACTAACAACATTCGATTTTAGTAGACTAAAATTATTTTATTTCAACTAAAATGTACTGGAGATTTTAGTAGACTAAAATACAATGACTAAAATGAGACTAAAACAAAAATGGCATTTTAGTCCTAAGACTCAAGCCTCGTACACACGACCGAGTTTCTCGTCAAAAAACGACAAGAAAACTGCAGAGAGAGCTTTCTTGCTTAGAAAACCGTCCGTGTGTATGGTTTTTCATTGAGAAAACTGCCGGGAAGCTCGACGAGAAAAATAGAGAACCTGCTCTCTATTTTCTCGTCAGGATTCTCGATTTTCTCGTCGGGTTTCTTGTCGACCTGTTTTGCGACGAGAAAACCGTTCGTGTGTATGCTTTTCCGAGTCTTCAAAAATCGCGCATGCTCAGAATCAAGTGTAGCAGGATGTCCATATGTAAGAAGGAATCCGGCTCCCTCCGGTGGTATAAGTGTTACAATGCAACTAATGCACTTTGGGACAGATATCAGCTAGGAGAAAAGACTTTGTTGCTTTTAGTAAAAGACAGACTACATTACCCAGGGTGCATTGCAACACCGCAAAGCATTCTGGACAGACTACTTAAACCAGGGGAGGGGCCAGTGTCTCTCTCTCTGGATCCAGCTCTCAATCAAGCAGGAAGTCGGCACGGAGGCCTGCTTCCTAAGGATTAGGCCAGAAGCCTGGGCCTAAATTATGGGAGTGCCTGAGTGATTTCCAGCAGAGGATCGTCCACAGCGTCCTGTGATTGCCCAGCAGAGACCGGAGTCGTCCATCACCATATGCTGTTAGTGACGGAGTCCGGAGACTGCAGCTGAAGCAGAAGCGTGGAGATCGAGTGACCGGGACAAGCCAGAGGAGACTATCTGAAAGTCGGGCCTGTTTGGTGAGAAGGGCACCTGCCCAGAATTGACTACTACCTTAGAGGAAAGTGATTTAGTTAGTGCCAGCCACACTTCACCTATCACGCCACAGCTTGCGGCCTAGTGTATCTCACTGGAGACTATGTGATCAGAGATTGGTGCATCTGTCATTAGTGGGTGGCAGGTACACGAGTACTCAGGTATATTGCGGATAATTACAGCATCTTGTTGAAACCCTGTGGATTACAATTTAACTTGTGCACCGACGGTGGCTAGCGAAGACTTCATTGGAGAAAGGAACTTTGAGTGGGACGCAGATAGGTCTTGCTTACCTATTATAGGGAATGAACACGTGCAAGGTATTGCAACAAAGGGGGAGCTCGCGAGCAACCAGTTAGCCGTGCAGAGACACATATAGATACATGTACATATATATAGCTGATGTTATTTCCTGTTATTACCTAATCTCAGTGATACCTATCCTTATTGGTTTATTGACTCTGCAATGCGCATGCAGAGTCAACTGTGTGTATTAATGTGATTCTTTACCCTTCCCTTTTATACTGAGTAAAGGTACCTTTGATTAAGCATATAACTTGTGTGAAGTATCTCTGTCACTTAGAAGGACTAGTGACCAGCAAAGGTAATAACATTTACAGGTTATTGTGTGATGTATGCCGGATTGTGTCTCCTAATACTCAATAGGTCTCACACTCCTTATTCATATCAGTTGTGCTAAGGGAAGGTTTGAGCCACTTCCAGGGGTTGATAGGCAGGACGTAGACCCAAATCAAACAAACAGCAGCTCCTACGGGGGTAGTGCTACACGTGGGGGCTCGTCCGGGATATTCTACGGTTCTGCAATCAACTTTCCCCCTAGACAGAACCCTTACAGCACAGAAATGGACCCTGCTGTCGTAGCCCGGTGGTGCAGGGATGAAGGCATCCTACCCGGAAATGGCCTGGTGGTTGAAATCCAGAGAGAGGCCTGGGTAGAGGAGCAGCTAACTCCAGTCTTGAGAGCATTGTCCACGGACAGGAAGCCATGGGTGATTGACATAAAGACAGATACTGTAAATCCCCACACCTATGCATTATGTGAGTGGAGGAACGGAATCTCTGACTACTTCAAGGGTGCCAGCATAAAAACTACAAACCAAGTAGAACTCCTCCTGATACACCCAGAAGAGAATAAAGATGGCCCCACATCCACTACTTCAGGAGGCCCCAGCACAGGAGGGAGCGCCCAACAAAAGGGTCCCGGTTCACCACCATTGACCACCCTTAGCTCAGAATTGTGCGCTGTCCTGGGGGAGATTGTGACCAAGTGTAAAAAGGACCCTCCAGACTACCTGATGTCAGGATACAGGAAACTCAGGACCTTTTCTGGGAAGAAACCTGTACCTTCAGTGGAAGATGGATTTGAAGAGTGGCTAGATGGCGCCACTCAGGCCCTAGAAGAATGGGAGGTGCCAGAACAACAAAAAAAACAACAGATTGTGGAAAGCTTAAAGGGGCCTGCTCTGGAGGCCATACGTAACCTCAAGTTAAGCAAGAAGGACTGCAATGCACAGGATTATCTGGATATTGTGCAGAATGTGTTCGGCGGGACGGAAAACGTCACTGAACTCACTTACCAGCTGGGGCATTGCTACCAAAAAGAGGGAGAGAAGCTGTCAGAATTCATAGGACGCCTGGATAAGATCCTGCATCGGATCCTACTGAAGAAAGGGATCGATCCAAGAAAAGTGGATGAGGCCCGTGCCCAGCAGGTGTTGAGGGGAGCTCAACCCTTGGACCCCATCGCATTATTGCTACGCACCCGGCGGGACGGGAGCAGCCTGGAATACCCCGACTTGATCCGGATAGTCAGGGAGGAGGAGGCCATGTTGGAAGACAAAAGGAGGAGTCAACACACCGAATCAACTGCCCGAGTCAGAATGTTAAGTGCAGAAGAAGGTGATTCAGAAGTTGAACTCCTAAAGACCCAGGTGTCACAACTAGTAGAAATGGTGTCCATGCTGACTAGCCAGGCCTCTGTGCCACACAACAAGAACACGTCAGAGGAACCAAAAAAAACTCCTAGCTCCAATATGGAACTAGTACAGAAGCCTAAGAGATTGATAACATGCTTCAATTGTGGGGGAATCGGGCATGTTAGAGCAGTGTGTCCCAGCCCAGATGAAGTTGCATCCAGACATCGCAAGCCGGCGGAAAACTTCAGAGGGCCCCGGTGAAGGAGTCAGCCGGGCGCCCACCAGTTTCCACGAACTCCTTCAAGAAGTCCAATGGTCCAAAACATCAGAGTCAGGGACCTAAACCTCTGTCAATTAGGCCCCGTCCCACAACTCAGGCTGCTGTTGAACAGAAGGCCAGTGCACACCAGACCCAGAAGGGACTGAGACCCACCGGAAACTCAAGAAAAAAAGAAGTGAGGGTACAGGTAACTGAACCCAGCAAGAAGTCTGTGTTGAAGGAGTTCCCTGCCAAGTTAGTGGGGCCTTCTCCAGTAGTCTCCATACAAGTAGAAGGGATCTACACCAAGGCTCTTCTTGACACTGGGGCTCAAGCGACTCTTCTGTATAGGGATTTCTATGATAAACATCTTAAACATCTGCCCCTACAGAAATGAGAGGAACTGGAGATATGGGGTATTGGAACTCAGAGCTTTCCCTATGACGGTTACCTGCCAATCAAGTTGACTTTTGATCCCTCAGTGGCTGGGGAGACAGAGACCTTTGATACTCTGGCAGTAGTGTGCCCTCGCCCACCAGGGGCCAGCAAGAGCTCACTCATCATAGGGACCAACACTGATCTAGTCAGGCGACTGCTGACACCGTTGGCCCAACAGGAAGAAGCCCCGACCACAAGAGTCCACCCCATGTTAAGGCAAGCCTACCAGCGCCTGGTACTGGAGCAGAAGGCCCCGGCTGAGGGAGTTGGCAAGATTTGGAAGCTAGACAAGACGGAGAAGGTATTACAACCGGGAGAGGTGACTTGCCTGAGGGCTTCTGTCAAGCTCACATGGAAACAGCCAGGCCCCTTCATTGTCTTCGAACCAGGCCCACAGGAAAGACAGAAAGGGATTGAAGTAATCCCCGAAGTGATCCCATTGAAGGCCCTACAGAAAAGCCATGGGAGGGTTTCAGTGAGTATAAGGAACACTGCTAATACACCAGTGAAGGTGCCGGCCAGAATGCTGTTGGGCCAGGTGAATCCAGCCACCCCCATTGCCCCGTGTGAATTGAAGAAAGAAGAAAGGGGTGAAGTCACCATAGAGAAGCTCTGTTCTGAAGACACGGCCCTCCCAACAGAATGGAGAAAAAGGGCCAAAGCTCAACTTGCAAGGTGGGAAAAGATCTTCTCTAAAGATGAGTTCGATGTGGGGTGCGCAAGGAGTGCCACTCACAAGATACGCTTACAAGAAGATAAGCCTTTTAGAGAGAGAGTTCGACGGGTCCCACTGGGTGACTTAGAAGACTTGCGGGAACAGTTGGCTGAGCTGAAGAGGACGGGGATTATTCGAGAATCCAGGAGCCCTTACGCTTCTCCAATAGTGGTAGTCCGAAAGAAGAACGGGTCGCTGAGACTGTGTATCGACTACAGAACACTAAACAGAAGGACCATCCCAGATCAATACACCACTCCCCGAATTGAAGACGCCCTGCAGAGTCTGTCAGGGGCCAAGTGGTTCAGTGTAATGGATCTAAAAAGTGGATATTACCAAATCCCCATGCACCCTGAGGATCGGGAGAAGACAGCCTTCATCACCCCTGTGGGGTTCTTTGAGTTCAACCGTATGCCTCAAGGGTTATCAGGAGCCCCCGCCACTTTCCAAAGGCTAATGGAGAGAACCGTCGGGGACATGAATCTAATAGAGGTACTGGTATATTTGGACGACGTCATCGTGTTCGGGAGAACCCTAGAAGAGCATGAAGAGAGACTGGAGAAGGTCCTGAAGAGGCTCAGTGAAGAGGGCCTGAAACTCTCCCCAGAGAAGTGTCAATTTTACCAGTCCTCAGTCCATTACCTGGGCCATATCGTTTTTGCAGAAGGGGTGGCCACGGACCCAGAGAAGCTGGATGCCGTCACCTCTTGGCCGAGACCTACCAACATGACTGAGCTTCGGTCATTCCTGGGGTTCTGTTCTTACTACAGAAGATTTGTAGAAGGATTCGCCAAGATTGCCAGACCCCTGAACGAGTTACTCAGAAACGAAGGGGAAGATGATGTTCCAGAGCTGGTCAAACCAGTGAAACTCACCATGGGACCCCGAAGGCCCAAAGAGTCGATTCAAGACCAGTGGACAGGGGAGTGCGAGGAAGCCTTCCAGATGTTAAAGAAGAGTCTTACCACTGCACCAGTCCTGGCCTATGCTGATCCAAAGAAGCCTTATGAACTGCATGTAGATGCCAGCCGAGATGGGCTGGGTGGGGTGCTGTACCAGGAACATGATGGTTACCTAAGACCCGTCGCATATGTGAGCAGGAGTCTGATACCTGCTGAGAAGAATTACCCCACCCACAAGCTTGAATTCCTGGCCTTGAAATGGGCAGTGGTAGACAAACTGAGAGACTACCTATATGGGGCGGAGTTTGTGGTGAAGACAGATAATAACCCGCTCACCTACCTTCTGACCACTGCCAAGTTGGATGCAACGGGACACCGGTGGTTGGCTGCCCTTTCAAGCTTCACCTTCAGCTTGAAGTACCGACCCGGAGTGGGAAATAGGGATGCAGATGCCCTGTCCAGGAGGTCTCATGCCCCCACCGACCCTACCGAAGAATGGGCCCAACTAGACCCAGAGGGAGTGCGAGCCCTATATCAGGGGACAGAACTTCAAGCCAGAGGTGGGTCAAGAGCCGAAGAAATTGGGGTCTCAGCTGTTGGAGTACCGAAGTGCTATTGCAGTGTGACCCAAGTCGAAGGGGAGGGCTTGCCCAAGCTGACAAAAAGGGATTTGAGAAAGGAGCAAGAAGAAGACTCTTTAGGGAAACTCCTGATAAAGGCCCTGGAAAGCCAGCGTCCCGAGATGCTTGAAACAGACTCCCCAAGAGAAGCCCGATTGTTGCGCAGGGAGTGGGATCGGCTACACATAAGTCAAGGGGTGGTCTACCGAAGGGGCCCCTCTGACGACTCAGAAGAGAAGTGGCAGCTGTTTCTACCAGCCAAATATCGAGAAGCGGTCCTAGCTGCCCTCCATGACAACCATGGTCACCTAGGGTCCGAACTGACTTTTCACCTTGTACGGGATAGGTTCTATTGGCCCTGCATGCGGGCTGAAGTGGAAGGATATTGCCATTCCTGTGTCCGATGCATTCAAAGGAAGACCTTGCCACGTCAAGCAGCCCCAATGGGCCATCTGCAAAGTCAGGGACCTATGGAACTGGTGTGCATTGACTTCCTTTGCCTGGAGCCTGATCTGAGTGGTCAAGGGAATGTCTTGGTGATAACAGATCACTTTACCAGATATGCCCAAGCATTCCCAACAAAAGACCAGAAGGCCTCAACAGTAGCCAAAGTACTGGTAGAAAAATTCTTTGTGCACTATGGTCTACCCCAACGCCTTCATTCAGATCAGGGCAGAGACTTTGAAAGCAAATTAATAAAGAAGTTATTAGACCTGTTAGGCATCCAGAAGACCAGGACAACCCCTTATCACCCACAAGGAGATGCTCAGCCTGAACGGTTTAACCGGACTCTCTTGGATATGTTGGGGGCTCTGAGTTCAGAGAAAAAGCAGCATTGGAGCAAGCATGTAGCTGCCATAGTGCATGCCTACAATAGCACTGCCAGTGATGTCACCGGGTATTCCCCATACCGTTTAATGTTCGGGCGGGAGGCTCGGTTGCCAGTGGACTTGGCCTTTGGCATATCGCTGGATCATACCTCAGCAGCATCCCACAAGGGGTATGTAGACCGATTGAGAAAGAGTCTGAAGACAGCTTTTGAAAAGGCCCAAGCAGCATCTGACCAACGGGGGCTGAGAAATAAAAGAAACTTTGACCTAAGAGTCAGAATTCAAGATTTACAGCCAGGAGATAGAGTGCTGTTGAGGAACTTGGGAATTCCGGGAAAAAACATAAGTTGGCTGACCGTTGGAAATCCCAACCTTATGTTATCTGCAAGAAGCTGGAAAACCTTCCTGTGTACCAAATTAGGCCAGAAGGAAGCGTGGGACCGTTAAAGACCTGGCACAGGAAACACTTGTTGCCCCTCTCCGAGGCAGTTCGCATGCCTCCTGCATCTGACTCACAAGAAACCCCTTCAACTTCTCAAGGTTCCAGACCCATCACCCGATCTCAAACAGTGCTTCCAGATGTGAGAGATGGAGACTCTGACAATGAAGGTCAAGAGGATGAAGAAGCAGAATCTGACTGGTTGTGGTCATCCCAATTGCCAGAACCCATGACCACCTCCCAAACCTCACCCAAAACAGTTGACAATGGAACTCTTCGGGCAGAAGCTCCTGAATTTGTGCCTTCAAACATTCTTATTGAGGAGGTAGCTGATGACTCAGACTCTTTGTCAATGGAAGACCCAGAAGAAGGGTCGTTGTCTCTATCTGAAGGAGAGCGGGACGCTCCTGAAGTTCTGGAGCCCAACATGCCTGAACTAGATGAGGAAGCCCCTGAAGAGCTTCTAGAAACAGCCAGCCCCAATGTCCTTGAGAATATGATACCTAAAGAGCAGAGGGAAAGAAGAGTAATTCACCCCCCAAAAAGACTGACGTACGACCAATTGGGTGAATGCTCTGAGGAGGCCATCATCACTTCTAAGAGAACCATTGATCAGTCTAGCTCTTCCACTCCAGATTCAGATTCAGTGGAAGACAACCCCAGCTCACTCCCTAGCACATCTGAAACAGACACCCAAGTGTCGGTGGTCCGTATACAGGACAACCTCCCTCCTTGTGATAATTGGTGGGAGGTTCCTCTGTCGGCTCTGTGTTATGATATGAGCTGTTTAAGTTTAAATCCTGCTTATGAAAAGGCAAGTTGTTTATTGTCATGCATAAACTAACAAATTTCCCTGCAGGTATTGCCAAAGTATGTGTTAGGTTACATACTGTTGTCCTCTTTGGGGACCAAAGACTTTAAGTGGGGGGAGTGTGTAGCAGGATGTCCATATGTAAGAAGGAATCCGGCTCCCTCCGGTGGTATAAGTGTTACAATGCAACTAATGCACTTTGGGACAGATATCAGCTAGGAGAAAAGACTTTGTTGCTTTTAGTAAAAGACAGACTACATTACCCAGGGTGCATTGCAACACCGCAAAGCATTCTGGGCAGACTACTTAAACCAGGGGAGGGGCCAGTGTCTCTCTCTCTGGATCCAGCTCTCAATCAAGCAGGAAGTCGGCACGGAGGCCTGCTTCCTAAGGATTAGGCCAGAAGCCTGGGCCTAAATTACGGGAGTGCCTGAGTGATTTCCAGCAGAGGATCGTCCACAGCGTCCTGCGATTGCCCAGCAGAGACCGGAGTCGTCCATCACCATATGCTGTTAGTGACGGAGTCCGGAGACTGCAGCTGAAGCAGAAGCGTGGAGATCGAGTGACCGGGACAAGCCAGAGGAGACTATCTGAAAGTCGGGCCTGTTTGGTGAGAAGGGCATCTGCCCAGAATTGACTACTACCTTAGAGGAAAGTGATTTAGTTAGTGCCAGCCACACTTCACCTATCACGCCACAGCTTGCGGCCTAGTGTATCTCACTGGAGACTATGTGATCAGAGATTGGTGCATCCGTCATTAGTGGGTGGCAGGTACACGAGTACTCAGGTATATTGCGGATAATTACAGCATCTTGTTGAAACCCTGTGGATTACAATTTAACTTGTGCACCGACGGTGGCTAGCGAAGACTTCATTGGAGAAAGGAACTTTGAGTGGGACGCAGATAGGCCTTGCTTACCTATTATAGGGAATGAACACGTGCAAGGTATTGCAACAAAGGGGGAGCTCGCGAGCAACCAGTTAGCCGTGCAGTGACACATATAGATACATGTACATATATATAGCTGATGTTATTTCCTGTTATTACCTAATCTCAGTGATACCTATCCTTATTGGTTTATTGACTCTGCAATGCGCATGCAGAGTCAACTGTGTGTATTAATGTGATTCTTTACCCTTCCCTTTTATACTGAGTAAAGGTACCTTTGATTAAGCATATAACTTGTGTGAAGTATCTCTGTCACTTAGAAGGACTAGTGACCAGCAAAGGTAATAACATTTACAGGTTATTGTGTGATGTATGCAGGATTGTGTCTCCTAATACTCAATAGGTCTCACACTCCTTATTCATATCAGTTGTGCTAAGGGAAGGTTTGAGCCACTTCCAGGGGTTGATAGGCAGGACGTAGACCCAAATCAAACAAACAGCAGCTCCTACGGGGGTAGTGCTACACAAGTATGAGACGGGAGCGCTTCTTCTGGTAAAACAAGCCTTCGTAAAGGAGATAGCACATTCGTCACGCTAAAACGAACTGAAAGCACGAAGCCTGAAAAGCGCGAATCGTCTCTCCCCAAACTCTTACTTCACACACGGTAACACGAGATCAGCAAAAGCAGCCCAAGGGGTGGCGCCATTGAAATCGATCTTCCCCTTTATACTGCCATTGTACGTGCTGTACGTGACCGCGCAGAACAAACGACGAGATTTGCAATTGACAGTGTGTATGCAAGGAAAGCTTGACAAGAAACTCGTCAAGCTTGACAAGAATCTCGTCGAGAAAAACAACGGTTTTTTTATGACGAGAAACTCGGTCGTGCGTACGAGGCCTAAGACTAAAACCCAGGAAGTGGATCGCAACATACCAGTACATTCCCATGCCTGTCTGTGTCACCCGCTAGCAGTAAATGTACTGTTAGCGGTTAGCAAGGGGTTAAATAATACGCAACACAAAACCACAAACACTGCTATTTAGACGGCAACAGAGAAAAAACAGGTGTCTGATCGGTTTCACCTGCAACATTCAGATTCCTCAGAGTAATTAAGGGTCTTTAAGGAATTCATGTATATGTTTGTGGAAGGAGACATAGCATTTTGCCCTGAGCAATGTACACAGTATACTATCAGCTGAGAGCTTGGGTTTATAAGGCTTTGTGATATACAATTCAGTGGAGAAGATCATTGGCTTGATTATTAGCACATCCTACTCTTTATTCCCTGCTTGAGGAGAACTTTATATTTATTCATTTTTAAACATGGGAACATCTTTCTGGCTTCACTTATATATTGAGTGGTCGATATGTGTGCCAAGCCATAATACTGTATGTTTGGCAGTATTACATGCTTTATGACATATGAATCTATGACAGTATTTGTGTCTCTATAGGGGACAATTGTTCATTGTGTACCTAGTTGTATATTATGGTGCATACTTTTTTCTAGTTTATTAAAAGCAGCAGCTACAAAAAGTGTAGCTGCTGACTTTTAATAAACAGACACTTACCTGTCCCACGGTCCAGCGATGCAGGCGCCCAGAGCCTCGCTCCTCTGCCCCTCCTCTCCGCCGCGCCGTCATAGCAACTGTGGGTACCCGGATGCACTCTGCTATTGGCCAGGCAATCTTCTGGGACCTGTGACATGTCCCAGAAGATTGCTGGCAAAGAGGGGGCGCTTAGGGCGATAGGAGTCACCTAGGCGGCCGAGAAGAGGAAAGAGGAAGTGGGACAGGAAGTCCCACTAAAAAGAAGGTACCCAATCCCCCCTAAAAAAATGACAATGTGGCATGTAAGGGGGCGAGGAGTGCTTAAAGCGTAAGTTCCACTTTTGAGTGGAACTCCGCTTTAAGGTCTGTATCTTGAATCCCTATTCTGGATAAGATTTGTTTAGGGATTGATGATACTATTCAAAATTATACGTGTCCCTCGGGAGTAATGATAGTTTTAGTTTTATTCGTCATACCATGTTTTCTACTTTTTGTAAAATAAATTACCTTAAAAAGATTACATGGCTGTTTAGGAATTGTTTCTGATAGAATATTACAGGGCTCAAAATTTCAAGTCCTGAGCTACTAGCCAGGCCTTAAAGTGGATGTAAACCCAAAATTTTTTTATATATTTTTTGCTGTCACAATGTAGTGTATAAGATTTCCTATCATCTGTGCCCAGTCTTGCCACAAAGAGTTAATCCAGCTCTGAGCAATCCTCTTTTCTTTTTTCAGTGAGATAAACGGACAAACAGGAGAAAACTTTTGTCCGTTCCGCCCCCTTGCTGTGAATGACAGGTTATTTACATATCTCATGCACTAAGCCTGAGACAGGCATTATTTTTTAATTCCCACCCCCACTCTTTTTCTGAAGTTATGTGGTTACTTTTCTGGATTTTGACTGGATGTTAGTGATCATAGCAGAAGTTCAGTGTAAGGAATACACATGAGAAAATGCATGTTGACAAGGGGAGTGTAGAGGTGGGCGGGGAGTCTACTGACATGACGACTCCACCCACCGAGCTCCAGACAACAGATCCACCCACAGAATCTGCAGTTTTTCAGGTCTCATAACAGACAGAGGGGAGACATTTGACAGGTAAGGATACATGCAGGAGGCATGTATATCCTTATAGATTAGTACTATGGCAGTAGTTTAGAAAGGATGAGAGTGGGTTTACATCCACTTTAAGGGTTACTCGCCACCAGTTGCCCCACCCCTAATTCCGCCCCTAAACACGCCATTCTAAATTATCTTATGAAATGACAGAATTAAGTTACAAAATAAATATTAACAACTTTATCAGTGCCTATCAATGCAGCCTACCTGTGCCCAACAATGAAGCCTACCTGTGCCCAACAATGAAGCCTCACCTGTGCCCAACAATGAAGCCTCACCTGTGCCCAACATTGCAGCCTCACCTGTGCCCAAAATTGCAGCCTCACCTGTTCCCAACAATGCAGACTACCTCTGTCCAACAATGCAGCCTACCTGTGCCCATCAATGCAGCCTACCTGTGCCCATCAATGCAGACTACCTGTGCCCATAAATGCAGCCTACCTGTGCCCAACAATGCAGCCTATTTGTGCCTTTCAATGCAGCTTACCTGTGTCCAACAATGCAGCCTACCTGTGTCCAACAATGCAGCCTACCTGTGCCCATCAATGCAGCCTACCTGTGCCCATCAATGCAGCCTACCTGTGCCCATTAATGCAGCCTACCTGTGCAGGGGAAGAGATTCAGAAGGAGGATTGCCGGCCGGATTATCAGAGAGCAGGGAACATCGCTGTAACAGCTTTCATTTGAATTGCTGTGTGTTCCCGCCACTCGCAGTCACATACAGCCCCGCCTTCTGGCCCGTGTACTTTGATATACGTCACATGTCCTGGCATTGGATGGGTGATCTGTCTATCAAAGTACCCGTGCAAGGAGGCGGGGCTGTATGTGATGGCAAGCAGCGGGAACACGCAGCAATGCAAATGAAAGCTGTTACAGAAATGTTCCCTGCTCTGACAGTCCGGCCGCCTGCTCTCCTCTCTCTTACCTCAGCGATGGCTGGGAGATTGGCTCCCATTCAACCCTGTGCTCACCCCCCCCCCGCTCCATGGCAGCCCACTCTCGCCAGCTATCATAAAATGTGAGTAGGCGAGTGGTAAAATTTGAGGGCTGGAATATTATACATTTTCTAATTATTTTTTTTTTTTTATATAGCTTTTTTTGTTTTTGTTTTGCTGAATGGCAATTTTTAATGGGACTAATGCACTGCAATAGTGAATCAAGCAGACAGTGCTGCCTCTTAACCCAACATACCACGTAAAATTTGCTGTGGCCTCAACACAAAGCATTGCAGCCCTTACATGAGAACAACCTTCTCCAGCTGTATAGTAGGCTTTAGGTGGGTGGATGAGGGCCGTAAAATTGGCTCCATTTCAGGTCCGAATTCAGCCAAAATGTCAAACCTAATTTGGATCTGAAACGGTGAACACCGAACACCCAGCTGCGAGCCACAAATACTGTGAACCCAGCCTTAAGAAAAAAATATATATATTCCTTGTCCCTTTGACCTATGCCCTGTCATGATCCTAAACATTTTTAAAAGCTTCTTGCTGCTGACAGGACATTCCTTTGTGGTCTCAACAAACAGTGGCTCTTCACAGTAAGGCCCCATTCACATATGGCCATTTGGGATCGCACTGCTCAATTTGTCTTTTGAAAAGCTTGCTTCAGCAACCAAGAAGAAACCAACAATGAGCAGCCATACCAACTTCCCCCAGAAAGAGGACTCTTCAAAAAGCTCCTAAATGGTAAGGGATTATTGGACAGCTTCTTGACTGCATCAGAATGTCCTGTGATAAAGAACAGCTTCAGTGATAGGGGGCACTGAAAGGCTGCAGAGGCATAGAAGTCCTTAATAAATGGTTTGCTACTCTAGGCTGGGTTCACATATGTGCGGCCGCTGGTTTGCGCCTGGCGTCCCTGTTCACTGGTTCAGGTGTGATTCAGGTCCTGAATTTTTGCCTGAATTTGCACCCGATTTAGATCCAAACACGCACCGGACCCTTTTTCAATCTGAACCGCGGCCGCCCCGGACACTTGCCTGTCATGTGAATTGGATGCGGGGAAACCCACATCCAATTCACATATGTGTAAACCCAGCCTTAGTCATAGGAGAGGTGTGCCTGTGAAGGACCCATCCTTGCTGGTGAGTGGTATGTCTTTCCTCCCAAGCCAAAGTTACCATATACAGTATACATTTACTGTATGTAGGAAAATTTATAATTTTTTTATGTCCATGTTAGTCATCATAGCATTTACATTTGAATTATACATTTGAATTTTTAAAAATATTTTCCTTGAACATTAATTTATAGATTAATGAATGACCCAAGCCCACTTATGCAAATCAAATCTATACATTTTTCATAAATAATACAATAAAATGAAGTAGAACCACTGTGTGACAAGGTTTTGACAAAAACATCCATTCCATAAATATTGATTATACTATTGGCTTATAACAGTGGTGCTGCCCACTAACTGATATAGATGTGAGTGAAGCAGGAGTTAAGGACACATTTCTGACTTTGAAGCTGAAGTCTTCACTTGTATAATAAAAAAAACCACAAAGGACTTACGATACTAAGCTACTAAGATATGCAGGGCAATAACTTCTCTGCAAGATGTGGAAACCTTGCAAAAAGATCTGAACAAATTAATGGGGTGGGCAACTACATGGCAAATTAGGTTTATTGTAGAAAAACGTAAAATAATGCATTTGGACGGCAAAAATATGAATGCAATCTATACACTGGGTGGAGAACCTCTGGGGGAATCTAGGATGGAAAAGGACCTGGGGGTTCTAGTAGATGGGCTCAGGAATGGCATGCAATGCCAAGCTGCTGCTAACAAAGCAAACAGAATATTGGCAGAATATTGGCATGCATTAAAAAGGGGATCAACTCGAGAGATAAAATGATAATTCTCCTGCTCCACAAGACACTGGTCCGGCAGCACCTAGAGTATGCCGTCCAGTTCTGGGCACCAGTCCTCAGGAAGGATGTACTGGAAATGGAGCGAGTACAAAGAAGGGCAACAAAGCCAATAAAGGATCTGGAGGATATTAGTTATGAGGAAAGGTTGAGGGCACTGAACTTATTCTGTCTGGAGAAGAGACGCTTGAAAGGGGATATGATTTAAATTTACAAATACCATACTGGTGACCCCACAATAGGGATAAAACGTTTTTGTGGAAGGGAGTTTAACAAGACATGTGGCCACTCATTAAAATGAGGAAAAAAAAGGTTTAACCTTAAACTACGTAGAGGGTTCTTTACTGTAAGAGCGTCAAGGATGTGGAATTCCCTTCCACAGGCGGTGGTATCAGTGGGGAGCATCGATAGCTTCAAAAAACTATTAGATAAGCATCTGAATGACCACAACATACAGGGATATACAATCTAATACTGACATATAATCACACACATAGGTTGGACTTGATGGACTTGTGTCTTTTTTCAACCTCACCTAATATGTAACTTCAGGGCCCCTAAATTCCTAAATATTTGCTAATTTTACATGCAGGGACCTGGAGGATCTAAGCAGGGGTGACAAAATCTTATAATTATATTATAAATGGTGTCACAGCAATTCCTTTTGGCCATAGCTGTTTATGCAGTTGCTATGGGCCTCGGGTGGAAATGAGGCCTCATTATGAAGGCTATTGAGGCAAACTGTGAAGTCTCCAGGAGGAATTATCAGGCTTGTTGTTGCCTTATCACAGATTATCCTCTGCAGTAAGGACCATTAGTGTAACTGTTTTAGCAGTGTAGATTTAGAGTAGTCCCAGTGCCGTTTTAAAATAGTTCAGGGAATTTGTGAGTGGCCTACTGTCCTCTTGTCTTGAATTGAGGTCTTGAGCCCAGTTGGCCATGTATTAGAGCAGCAAAGTAGTACTGAAGGCAAAAAAAATTTTTTTTCATTTTGGATAGAGTAAGGGAGGGTTATAACCCCTGACAGATTTTTTTCACCATCTGTGCCTCCCATTGCAGAGATTTAGCTTCACTTCCGGTTTTATAGCCAAAGAGGAAGTGAGAGGAAATCCATGCAAATTAAGCAAATTCCTTTGGGCCCCCCTAGGTCTCCCATTGGAAGATTTCCCCTCTATTACTTTTCTGGAGACAATCCAAAATTTGGGATTTTCTTTTACTTTCACTTTCAATGATAATGGTAAACAGGACAGATAGAGAGAGTGAATCTCCCTTACGTTTATACAGACAGCAATACAAACTGACAAGTGTTCAAATCCCTCTCCACTCTGTCCAAAACGAAGGCTCCGTTCACACCTAGGTGTTTTTGGGCGTTTTTCTGCTATTAGCCTCAGCTATCAACAAGACAAATACCACTCATTTCAATAGCCCCTGTTCACATCTGGGCGTTCTGTCGCCTGAAGCAAAATGCCTGTTGCTCAAAAAAGTACAGGAGCTTCTTTTTTGGCAGAATACAGGCGTTTTTCTGCTTTTTACATTGGTGACCTTTTGACCTATGCAAAATCGTGGCGACTTTCTGCCTGAAAACGATATGCTCAGGTGTGAATGCAGCCCAAAGAAAAAAGTTTTGCTTTTAGTTATACTTTAAAGAAAAAGAAACAAAGAAACATCTGCACTGTTTGAAAGAAAGCAAAAAAAAAAAAAGTGATTATACAAAAAAAAAATAATGACACGTAAGATCCATAATACCTCCATAACTGTAGAAGGCATCCTTTTCCCTTACACACACAACGGTTCCCAAGATGTCAACCTGTTTGATGGGATGATCTTTGTAAAAAAAAATACCTGTGTAAGAAAAATAATTAGTGACAGAATGACAAGTGCTCGATAATATGATTCCCAAAAAGGAATCCTGGGTAGCAAAGACTGTTACAATCACATAGCAGATAGATAGATAGGTAGATAGATAGGAGTGATAGATCCAACCAGGAACAGAGCTTTTCGAGGGGACTGCAAGGTATCCTCTGTCTTGCCTACTGACTATGGGCCCTGGCTTTTGAGGGGGCTCTGTTGCTCTATGTGCCTGGGGGACCTTTAGAGTGTTTTTGCTTGAGATTCGGGTCCATGAAACACCCCCCCCCCCCTGAAAACACACAGACTTTGGGAACCTAGGAACTGGATACAGATTTGGGGCCTCTGTACTCAAACCAGCATTGATTGCTTCAACCCCCCTCTTAGACAGAGACTCTAAGCAGAAGGTTATAATCAGCTTCAAACATCTTGATGCCGGTGTCTCCTGCTGGCATGTGTAATCTGTGTGAATTTACAATAAAGTCAGATCCAGTTTGCACCTAAGCTAGTGTCCTCTAGCTAATGTGAGGAAATCTCAGCTATAATACCTGGTTCCAGAGTGGAGGAAGCTGTATCTTGGTGGAAGTACCCAGGCTGGGTGCAAGACGGTCCGTCACAGAAAGATAGATAGAGAGATAGAGATAGATAGCTAGATAGAATTTAATATATACTGTAGATTACAGATCAATAGATATTCACAAGGTTTGCTCTAGTACTAGGAAACAACATAAATGTAGCAGTCAACAGACCTTGACATTTGATTATACTATTGATACTAAACGTGTTTCATACTCTGTATTAACATATTGCTAGTGTACCTATAATGTATATTATGTTTTGTACAGACCCTCCTGAAGAAGCGGTGTTTGCCGCGAAACCTGGTGAGGCCCGGCCTGCTCCACTTTAATAGACTGTAATGGTTGCTTCGTCACCGACTTATGCTGTCCTATATTGTGGGGTTCAGTCCATGTTTTTAAATGTATACAACTGCTTCTTGATATAATAAATACTATTTTTTTTATTTATGACCTTGTATGTTGTCGTATCAGTGCTTGGAAAAGTCCACAAAACTTTTTTCCTAAGTGACCATTAGGGGAAAGATGGCCCTAGCAACCATCACCCTATGTCCTATGGGTTCCCTCCTCAACATAAATGGAAAGAAAGAAAGAAAGAAAGAAAGAAAGAAAGAAAGAAAGAAAGAAAGAAAGAAAGAAAGAAAGAAAGAAAGAAAGAAAGAAAGAAAGAAAGAAAGAAAGAAAGAAAGAAAGAAAGAAAGAAAGAAAGAAAGAAAGAAAGAAAGAAAGAAAGAAAGAAAGAAAGAAAGAAAGAAAGAAAAAGTAAATAATAATAATAATTTTTGTTTAATTTAGTCTAATCTGTGCTCACTTTAAAGAGACATCATATGCAGTAAAATGTTAAGGGGAAAAATACATTCTCAATTATTCTAGTGTTTACTTAAATTAATTAGCCAGATAAAGGGTTTGCTAAATGGAAGAGATGCATTGACACACAATAATACTAAATATAATCTCTGTGCAACACTGTTCAGCAAAAAGCACGTAAGAAGAGTTAGTCCTTAGTAAATCACAGATGTTTCAGTAACACGGAAAACTAATATTTTGTTCAATTATATTTGCATATACTCAGGAGATTAATATTCATATCATAGGCGTGCGCACAGGGTGTGCCAGGTGTGTCTAATCACCCCGTGTGGCGCAGATTACCCCTGTTTAGACCCCTGATACTTCACCAAAGCCCCATAACAGGGCTCCTAAATTATAAAAAAATTAAATAAAATAACTACTGACACCCTCCACTGCCCTACTGACATCGTCCATTGCTCTACTGACACTGTCAGTGTATATATATTCATATGTGTTTGAGTTTTGGGGGGCATGCCCTAATATCACAGGCTGTGCACACCTATGACTCATACACATACTGTGGGCATTTGTACCTAGAACTTTTCTTGGTTCCCCAGTGCTACCAATCAAATTCAACCTTACTGACTGATGCTGTCACATTCCAGGGCAAGCTTCAATCTAATTGGTGGCTTTAAGGAAATAAATGTTTTGAGCATCGAACCTCTGACACATTAGTCTCAGTCTGTCTATAAACCATACAACTTTTTAACTGGTACATTTCCCAGCAATAATTTACCTGATATTTGATTGGACTCCTTTAATTCTAAAATATCCTTGATGTACAACCTGGCATGTGATAGGAACACAGGATCCAAACCCCATAGAAGTGAAGGTGGTTCTTCCATAAAACTTGGCTGCATTCAGTGACCTGAGGATAAGAAAAGTGACAGTATATAGTCAGTTTGTCAGGTTGAAATTGAAATATTGTAAAGTTAATAACAAAGTCCAGCAGAGAATATTAGTCTTCCTTGCGATGGACAGGAAGTGGGCGGAGCTGGGAACTCAGGAGCAGTGGTCTTGTCACTGGAATCCTTGACAAATACAAGGTCATAGAAGATTTTATGTGCACTTCTCCTCATCTAGCAGTAGAGGGAGGAATGCTTGAATGGCAATTAATTTGAAAGCCAGTAGCATAGGTGACTCCCATGGCTAATTTGTAACAAAAACAGCTGCTCATTATTTAAACATTTCTAGGCTTCTTCTAAACATTCCCTTGTGTATCCTGCAAGTTCGGCTCAGATGATAACACCATCCTCCCCGCCCCGAACCTCTATTTTCTGCTGTGTGGAGTTCATTTTTATATGTCTGCCAGTTGTGCCATTGAGTCTAATTTATTGTAAAACCCAACAACTAAATTTAAACTGAACGAGGTACAGTACTTATTGCTCACTGATGTTCCAGTTACATAAGGTAAAGTGTTCAGCAATTTGACAACACCCTCTGTCTGCCGCAAACATGTTTCCTCCCAGTTTAATTAATGCAAGTTGGGAATAATCTATAGCAGAACCAGTCTAACTACATTTCCCCATAGCCATATAAAACTGCAATAGCCTGAAAATTTTCCACAAAGGTGATGTGTTTCTCTTATCCATTTCCAAATAAGATAGGCTATGTTAGCTTTGGGCACTGGGAAATGTTTGAAGTTTATTGCTAAATTCATAATATACCGTGTATGTGATAAGATAAAAAGCATATACGGTAATAAATATAGGGCATATTCCAGGGGCCCTGTAAACATTATGTGTGGACTACAAGTGCCAGTTGAATCAAAAAGGGCTGGCAACTCGGATGCTCTTGAATAAAAGTCCTTTATTGGTTACATGGGTACAGGCTATATGCTGACGCGTTTCGGCTAAGAAGCCTTCATCAAAGCATACATGTTTGATTTAAAAACTGATATTTATAACAAAGTACGGTAAGCACTCCAAATAGGGCGGGTGCATCCTGATCAGAAGCAATCAAAACAATTCTTACTTTCTTTTCACCATGTGTTTTTAATTGTTTTGATTGCTTCTGATCAGGATGCACCCGGCCTATTTGGAGTGCTTGCTTTGTTATAAATATCAGTTTTTAAATTAAACATGTATGCTTTGATGAAGGCTTCTTAGCCGAAACGCGTCTGCGTATAGCCTGTACCTGTGTACCCATGTAACCAATAAAGAGCATCCGAGTTGCCAGCCCTTTTTGATTCAAGTATTGTATTTATGGGGCCTGAACGTCCTGGCTAGAGCACCGGATCACAGTTCATAGACTTATATACTGGCAGTGGAGCTGGGGTAACATTTTGTTTCTCTACAAGTGCCATTCCTTTAAGTTGTTGTAAACCCTTACACATACCCACTGAAGTGACTGACCTCAGGTAATGCACAGAGATTAAACAAATCCTTCTACATAAATTGAACCTGTTTATCTGAAGCAACCTCTCCTCTACAGACTTCTAAAACACATGGATCAGAGGCTATTTTTAGCTCTAGAAGGCACAGGGCCGGGATCTGACATCACAAACTGCACAGCACAGAGAAGGAAACTGAGTGTAATCTGAGACCTGAGTGGAGGGAAAGGACACCCCCCACACACACACACACACACAAACCCAGGCTTATAGGGAAACAAGCACAAAAAAGACTGTCAATCACCTACTGTGCGCTGGGGGGGGGCATCTCCAGAGATTCTCTGTTGTTAGGATAGCCTGTCAAAAATTACTAATGCAGATGGCAGAGAGGAAGTAGAAATCACAGTTTGTGCTTTGGATTGAGGCTAGTTCACAATATAGAGGGATATGCTCTGTTCAGTTTTTATTTCAGAGGTTTACAACCATTTTAAATTTATGGAATAATTTTTTTTTTGCTGTAGTATAGTGGCTCAATTAATTGCATATTAACCCAAAACATAATTTGCTTATTGGTCTGTTAAACATGTAACTGAAAGTCTCATGCACAGGGACAGCCTGCCATACAACTGAATGGCTGTACACAGCTCTAGTTGTGTTAATTCGAAACGGTCACATCCGTGTGAATAGGGCCAAAGGGTTCTTATATTTTATCTAAGTGCCCAAAAAATACCTGTTGATCCTAATAGAAATCCAGTGCTGCAATTAAAGCCTGGTACACACTACAAACAACTGAACGCTCTATGCGAGGTTAGTCCACGGGTCTCCCTTGCTGAGCTGTTGTGTTGTCCCCCCCCCCTGCCAGAACACTCTGATCAACGCTCTCTGCCATTGGCTGAGAGCACTGACCAGGAGTCGGTCGGCTGCTGGTTTTCCAGCATGCTCGTCTGACTGAAGCCGGCCGACAGAAGCTGGACAGACCGACATACACACAGGCAGAATGTCTGCTGGTATTTTTTATACCGGCAAATGTCTCCCGACATTTTGCCCGTGTGTTCGAAGCTTTACACGCCACAGTGTTATACCAAGCAGTGTTATCAGCCCTCACAGATACATTACCGTGAGTTAGCATGGTCACCTAGGACAAGAAGTGTGATACTGGCCACTAGAACTGGTATGCTGCAATATATAATTTTTCTTCTTTTGTTCTTGGGTTTACATATACATTAAAGCTGAATTCTAAACAAGCAGCTAAATACACAGTCAAAATAAATCAATAGGAATTGTACCCAACCAAGTATTTGTATTTCTTTTCAGTAATGTTTGTGATTCAGGTTCCCAGCCAGACTCCTTGACCATCAATGCAGTTGCAATAGTCAAGAACACCTTCCAACCTGCTAATTACTCCGTGAAGGAGCAGAAACACATTGATGTGGTCATCTCTCTGTTTTCCCCAACTGTCAGGATGTTCATTGCTGGTACAGGTCGACTTCGGCAGAGCTGGATAGTGCTGGCCACCCTCTCCCAATCTGAATGTAGCTGATTTGTGGAATACAGGAAGCTGATATCAAGACAAATTTTGGTACTTATATTATATATACACACTTAAAAATTATTTTTGATAGATACATACTGTATCTGCAGTCCTAGGTGTTCTTTAACATCTGCCTTTAATTTAAGTTAAAAACTGCCTGCTGGCTCCAAGAATAAAGAAACTGGATGAACTCTACAATTATTTTCCATCACAGTCAAAACTTTTATCCTTGTTCCACATAAGAGAGAGATATTATTATTTTATAACACCTGTGCTCTCTGGAGCTGCTTCAAGCAGCTCCATCCTTGTAACATCACTATAGGGAGGCTATTGGAAAGAATGCTCCAATAACTGCCAAGTGTTATATCTTGCTAGTGCAGAGTTAGAACACCCCCCCCCCCCCCCCAGGCAAACTGAAGCCTCTAGATTTGGGCTAGGCCAAGTGTTGAGGAGTATGGTCAAATTCCAGGGCACAGTTACATCCTTAGAGTAATATTATTCAGTGCGATCCTATTCTTTGCGACCTTTTGTACTTTGGCAAACCAAACCCCTCAACAATTGATTCTCTGAACTTTTGCACTTGCAGGTTCATACTCTATGATTTGGTAACGTTGTCTGGAAAAAGCATCTGCTCTCCCATTATCCCTTTGTGATCTCCACTGAGCCTTGCCTTTGAATTGTGTGGCCAGAATATTAAAGTAGAACAAAAAGGAAAAAACCTTCCTTTCTAGTATTGGACAGAGGGGAGAGGGACTAGAACACCTATTCAGTTTTTTTTTTTTGTTTGTGGCCCAATTAGGGAGATTCACTCTCTCGATTTGTCCCGTTTACCATTATCATTGAAAGTGAAAGAAAATTTCAGATTTTAGGTTGTCCCCAGAAAATTAATAAAAGGGAAATCTTCCAATGGGGACTTGGGGGTCCCCAAGTGATTTCGTTAAAGAGGGGTTCCACCCGCGATTTTTTTTTTAAAGTCAGCAGCTACAAACACTGTAGCTGATGACTTTTAATAAGGACACTTACAGTGGGGCAAAAAAGTATTTAGTCAGCCACCAATTACGCAAGTTCTCCCACTTAAAAAGATGAGAGAGGCCTGTAATTGTCATCATAGGTATACCTCAACTATGAGAGACAAAATGTGGAAACAAATCCAGACAATCACATTGTCTGATTTGGAAAGATTTTTTTTTGCAAATTATGGTGGAAAATAAATATTTGGTCACCTACAAACAAGCAAGATTTCTGGCTCTCACAGACCTGTATCTTCTTCTTTAAGAGGCTCCTCTCTCCTCCACTCATTACCTGTATTAATGGCACCTGTTTTAACTTGTTATCAGTATAAAAGACACCTGTCCACAACCTCAAACAGTCACAATCCAAACTCCACTATGGTGAAGACCAAAGAGCTGTCGAAGGACACCAGAAACAAAATTGTAGACCTGCACCAGGCTGGGAAGACTGAATTTGCAATAGGCAAGCGGCTTGGTGTGAAGAAATCAACTGTGGGAGCAATAATTAGAAAATGGAAGACATACAAGACCACTGATAATCTCCCTCGATCTGGGGCTCTATGCAAGATCTCACCCTGTGGGGTCAAAATTATCACAAGAACGGTGAGCAAAAATCCCAGAACCACACGGGGGACCTAGTGAATGAAATGCAGAGAGCTGGGACCAACGTAACAAAGGCTACCATCAGTAACACACTACGCCGCCAGGGACTCAGATCCTGCAGTGCCAGACGTGTCCCCCTGCTTAAGCCAGTACATGTCCGGGCCCATCTGAGGTTTGCTAGAGAGCATTTGGATGATCCAGAAGAGGATTGGGAGAATGTCATATGGTCAGATGAAACCAAAGTAGAACTGTTTGGTAGAAACACAACTCGTGTTTGGAGGAGAGAGAATGCGGAGTTGCAACCAAAGAACACCATACCTACTGTGAAGCATGGGGGTGGCAACATCATGCTTTGGGGCTGTTTCTCTGCAAAGGGAACAGGACGACTGATCCGTGTACATGAAAGAATGAATTGGGCCATGTATAGTGAGATTTTGAGTGCAAACCTCCTCCCATCAGCAAGGACATTGAAGATGAAACGTGGCTGGGTCTTTCAGCATGACAATGATCCCAAACACGCCGCCCGGGCAACGAAGGAGTGGCTTTGTAAGAAGCATTTCAAGGTCCTGGAGTGGCCTAGCCAGTCTCCAGATCTCAACCCCATAGACAACCTTTGGAGGGAGTTGAAAGTCAGTGTTGCCCAGCGACAGCCCCAAAACATCACTGCTCTAGAGGAGATCTGCATGGAGGAATGGGCCAACATACCAGCAACAGTGTGTGACAACCTTGTGAAGACTTACAGAAAACGTTTGACCTCTGTCATTGCCAACAAAGGATATATAACAAAGTATTTAGATGAACTTTTGATATTGACCAAATACTTATTTTCCACCATAATTTGCAAAAACAATTATTTCCAAATCAGACAATGTGATTGTCTGGATTTGTTTCCACATTTTGTCTCTCATAGTTGAGGTATACCTATGATAACAATTACAGGCCTCTCTCATCTTTTTAAGTGGGAGAACTTGCACATTTGGTGGTTGACTAAATACTTTTTTGCCCCACTGTACCTGTCCTACTCGCCCACGATGTCAGCCCCCCAGAGGCCGATCCCTCGATCCTGGCAGCTCCCGGCGCCGCCATCCTCAGTAAGGGAAACAGGCAGCGAAGCCGTGCGGCTTCACTGCCCGTTTCCTACTGCGCATGCGTGAGCCTCGCATTGTTTTCTGAATGGGCGGCTTGCTCTCTGGGATACACACAGTTCCCAGAAGGCAGCGCGCCCTATTCACCAGAAGACAACGTGAGGAGGATGCGGAAGAGGACCAGCCACGGATAAGGAATAGGCAGATTAGGGACTAGCAACCGGTATTTCTGGTGAGTAAAAAAAAAAAAAATGTTTTTTCAATTTTTTTGCAGGTTTTTTGTGAATTTTTTTTAAGGGTGGAACTCCACTTTAATTTGCAGGCACAGGAATTTCCTCTTACTTCCTGTTTGGCTATGGGAGAAGTTGGTTATAACCCTCCCTTGCTCTATCCAAAATGAAAAAAAAAAGTTTTGCCCATAGTTGTACTTGAATGGCCCATTTACACTTTACTATTTTTGTGCACTGGGTTATGTAGTAGAATGTTCATATAGTCGCATATATTTCAGATTATTGATTTTAATTAGTATATGTATTATTATTACCTAATTTTATAATAATTATAAAAGCTAAATTATAATTATAAAAGCAATAGTTATTATTTCTGGAAACTTGAAGATTAACCACTTGACCTCTGGAAGGTTTTAACCACTTTACCAGACCATTTTTTTTGCTATTTAGCACTGCGCTACTTTAACTGATAATTGCACACTCATGCAAAGCTGTACCCAATTGAAACTTATATCATTTTTTCCACACAAATTAATCTTTCTTTTGGTGGTATTTGATTACCCCCTGTTTTTTTATTTTTTATTATATAAATGAAAAAAAAATCCCCAAAACAGTATATTAATTGGTTTGTGCGAAAGTTATAGCATCTAAAAACCATGGTATATACTGGAATTTTTATTTTATTTTTTATACTGGTAATGGTGGTAATTAACAACTTATAGTGGGACTGTGATAGTGCGGCGGCCAGTCTGACACTAACTGACACAGCATTACCAGTGACACTAATACTATACGTTATATATAATGACATTGGCTGGGAAGGGGTTAAAATCTTGGGGTATTCAAGAGGTTTTTTTTTCATTTTTTGGTGGGATTCCCCTTTATCCTCAGCACACAAGTCGCACCGCAAGTCGGATCATGATGATCCGACTTGCGGTGCGACTTCTATTCAAATCAATGGGCTCCCATAGGAAACCATTGATTTTGAATAGAGCCAGAGAAACGCGGCTGAAAGCTAGTCGCTAAACGTTTGGTTGTCGGGGTCTGCGGGCGGGGGGCTTATCGGAATCCAGGAGCCCCCTTTAATAAGGGGGCCCCCAGATCCCGGCCCCCCACCCTATGTGGATGAGTATGGGGTACATTGTACCCCTACCCATTCACCTGGAGGAAAAGTGTCAATAAAAAAAACCCACACTAGACAGGTTTTTAAAGTAATTTATTAGGCAGCTCCGGGGGTCTTCGTCTGACTTTGGGGGTCTTCTTCCGACTTTCCGGCCTCTTCTCCCGCTCTCCGGTGCCTTCTCCGTGCTGTCCTGTTCTCCTCCTGTTTTCCGGTGCTTTCTGCCTTCTTGCGGGCTCCTCCGCTATCTTCTGCCAGCTCTTTTGCTAGCGGTGGCCCGGTCTTCTAAGTCGTCTTCTTCCCTCTTCTCTTCTAGAGATGTTGACACGACGATCTCTCCCACTGTAATGCTGTGTGCGTGGTGCGCAATGATTTATATAGGCATGGGGCGTGGTCACCGGGTGACCCCACCCCCTTATGACGTCAAAGTCCCAGCATGCCCCGGGACAGTGATGTCATACAGGGGCGGGGTCACATCACCTGATGACCACGCCCCATTCCTATATAAGTCATTGCGCACACGGCATTACAGCGGGAGAGAGCATTGTGTCAACATCAGAAGAGAAGAGGGAAGAAGACCGGGCCAACGCTAGCAAAAGAGCGGGCAGAAGATAGCGGAGGAGCCCGGCAGAAGGCACTGGAGAGCGGGGAGAAGAACCGGAGAGCATGGAGAAGTCGGAAGAGACCCCCGGAGCTGTCTAATAAATTACTTTAAAAACGTTTGTAGTGCGTTTTATTTTTGACACATTTTTCCCCAGGTGAATGGGTAGGGGTACGATGTACCTCATACTCATTCACATAGGGTGGGGGGCCGGGATCTGGGGCCCCCTTATTAAAGGGTGCTCCTGGATTCCAATAAGCCCCCCACACGCAGGCCCCGACAACCAACAATCGGGAAGAGGCCCTTGTCCTCATCAACATGGGGACAAGGTGCTTTGGGGTGGGGGGCACATGGCCCCCCTGCCCCAAAGCACCTGCCCCCCATGTTGAGGGCATGCGGCCTGGTACCGTTCAGGAGGGGGGGGGCGCTCGCTCGTCCCCACCCCCTTTCCTGACCGACCAGGCTGCGTGCTCAGATAAGGGTCTGGTATGGATTTTGGGGGGACCCCCACGCCGGTTTTTTGGCATAGGGGGTTCCCCTTAAAATCCATACCAGACCGAAGGGCCTGGTATCGTCCGAGGGGGAACCCCACGGCAATTTTTTTTTTCATTTTTTGGCGGGGTTCCCCTTCATCCTCAGCACACAAGTCGCACCGCAAGTCGGATCATGATGATCCGACTTGCGGTGCGACTTCTATTCAAATCAATGGGCTCCCATAGGGAATCATTGATTTTGAATAGAGCCAGAGAAATGCCTAACGCTAATTAGCGGCCGTTTATGCGCGTTTCTGTGCGTTTGGCTTTTTTTGCCGTTTTTTTCCAGCCAAAAAAATGCACTTTGAACGCAAGTTTCTTGCGTTCAGAAAAAAGCCCATAAACTCCACTGCTCATTAACGCTACAAAACGTCCATGTGTGCATGGACACAAAGGCTAACATAGACTGCAGTTTATGGGCTTTTAAAAAACACGCCCAAACGCCAATAAACTGCAGTTTATGAGCTCCAGTGTGCATGGAGCCTTAGGCTGGGTTCACACTGGTACGACACGACAGTCATACAACTTTCATCCTACTTTGCTCTGCGACATCAGTCCTACATTGGTCCTACATCAGTCCTACATCCATCCGACTTGAATGAACAGGATACTACTTTGATCCAACTTTGTGATAGTCTGACTTGTTCTTTGACTAATCAAAACAATCCTAGAGTGAGATAAATTCCTTTTACTGCTGCTGTAATCACATGTCGGATGTCAAAAGTCGGATGGTAAGGACAAGGATCCTACTTTGATCCGACTTCAATGATATTCAATGGGCTGAAGTAGGATCAAAGTCGGACCAAAGTAGTACAGGGAGCATTTTCAAAGTTGGACCGACTTGTGTCAGACCAGTTAAGACGGCTCTCATAGGGAAACATTGATTTTCACACATCATGCAACATGAGCTCCCAATGTCGGAGCGTTTGTCGTACCAGTGTGAACCCGGCTTAAGGCCACCTACCCCTGCATGACCACTGTTCGTTTTGGCTGTTTTGGATTTATGGATTAATTTCTCACATCATTTTTGAAAATAAAAACTGTCTATACAGAGTCCAGGGCTTTTTTTCTTCCCATGGTCAGAGTTGATGGGACGATGGATGGAGCCAAATACAGGGCAATCTTAGAAGAAAACCTGTTAGCGTCTGCAAAAGAGACTGTGGTGGAGGTTCACCTTTCAGCAGGACAATGACCTTTAATATACAGCCAGAGCATGGAATGGTTTATATGAAAGCATATTCATGCGTTAGAATGGCCCAGTCAAAGTCCAGACCTAAATCCAATTAGGAATCTGTGGCAAGACTTGAAAATTGCTGTTCACAGATGCTCTCCATCCAATCTGACAGAGCTTGAGCTATTTTGCAAAGAAGAATGGGTAAAATGTTCACTCTCTAGATGTGCAAAGCTGGTAGAGACGTCCCCAAAAAGACTTGCAGCTGTCATTTCAGCGAAAGGTGATTCTACAAAGTATTGACTCAGGGGGGCTGAATACAAATGCTCCCCCACACTTTTCACATATTTATTTGTAAAAAAGTTTGAAAACCATTTATCATTTTACTTCCACTTCACAATGATTTGTCATTTTGTGTTGGTCTATCAAATAAAATCCCAATAAAATACATTTACGTTTTTGGTTGTAACATGACAAAATGTGGAAATTTTCTAGGCTACTAGAGCCCATCTAGACCCCTTTCACACTGGGGTGCTTTACAGGCGCTATAGCGCTAAAAATAGCGCCTGCATAGCGCCTGCAAATACACCGCTCCTACAGCGCCCCTGCCCATTGCAATCAATAGGCTGCGCCGCCAAAGCACCGGCAAAGCTTTTAATCCTTTTTTGGCCGTTAGCTGGGGTTAAAAGTGCCCCGTTAGCGGGCGAAAAGCACTGCAAAGACGAAGATAAAGCCCGGGCGCTGTCAGTGTAAAAGTGCCCTTAGATATGTGTTTTTTGTAGCATTAGGCACGTGTTTTGTCATGTATTAACATGCCTTTTCTTTTGCATGTTGATGAGGGTTTTCAATGCATTTTTGAATTTAGAATTTGGAGTGGATAGGGTTAATAGTGAATGACATTAACACACACACACACACACACACACACATAAAGTACTAGTGTAATGCTCAGTGCTGAAATGCCCGATTATGAAAAATAGTGGGACGACATGCATAAGTATACTGGTTCATCAATAGAAACAATACAAATATATTGTAGGAGGTAAAAATTTAATAAAAAAATTATAAAATAATATCATGATAAAAAAACTAAAAAATATGTTTTTGTAAAAAATTGATCGCTCAAAATCCTGAAATCAACGAGTTGAACATGGAGTTCTACGGGGTGCGCCCCTGTCAACTCTGAGTCTCTGAAACAAATGCTGCAAATCTGTCTGGCCAATCAGCATGCCTTTTTGAAGTCATGGCCAAGCCTCCTTCATCCTTCACCCAGGTACCTCGAGGCTTCAGCTTCCCGCTGACACATGGCGATCATGGACTTTTCCACAGGGACTACCCGGTGGCTCTTCTGTTATGCTGGATCGCCTACCCTCACCTACTGCCGATACCGCCCAATATTCTGCTCGTGTGTACGGGGCTTAAGAAGATATAAATATGCATATAGGTAGGTTTAGACAAATATCAATTGCTGTGATAAAATCAGGGTGGAAGAGAAGGAAACAAAACTTGTATGTTTTAAGAGAACATTATGAGAAGTCCATCCTAGAGAAAAATGTCAAGTAACTTATAGTAGATTACCGAGGAGAAAAATATACAGTATAGAGGGAACTGCGGCTCTCAAAAAGGAACACATAAATGGTGTGTCATTAAAATTAAGATGCTAAATATATAAATTTTAATTCTAAATAACAGTTAAAGTTATATTAAAGGTCATTTTTTTTAAAATAACAAAACATGTTATACTTATGTGCTCTGTGCAAAACCACTGCACAGAGAAGCCTGGATCCTCCTCTTCTCGGTTCCCTCGCCAGTGCTCCTGGCTCCTCCTCTTTTCTGAGTGCCCCTATAGCAAGTGGCTTGTTCGCCTCTGAACCCCGCTCTGTGTGTCCATAAGAAACAGAGAATGGGGCTCGGCCGCGTCTCTGCCCCCTACTCACTGGTTGTCATCAGCCAATGAGGAGGCAGAGACCAGGGACAGCAGCTGCTCTTGTACACATCACTGGATCGCAATCGGGCTTGACTAAGAATTAGCAGGGCCTGCGGGAGGAGCTGCATACTAATTGATGCTACTTTGAAATCGCGCTACTTCACTTGAAGTGCGATTTCAGCTGCTACTTGATAGACATCTGTGTGGCTTGACATCTGTAGAATTACATGCAGTGTAGATTGAATACTGTCCATGATACTTTTTTTATTTGCACAGTACTCAATTCTGACGCACGTGCACTAATACAGCTAACATCACCTCAAGCATGCATTGTATATTAAAATTGTTGTTTACAACTGTGGCCACATTGGATATAGGTTATTACACTTAAGACCTTAACTTTGTTTTATTTGCTCACTTCCTGTCCTAGTGACCACAAAAATAAAAAGTCAGGGGGAATCCTAACCCTTCCCCACTCTCCTAAAAGAGTGCTATTAGGGGTGAGAAAACTGTCTAGAGAAAAGTTTTTCTGAATACTGCATAGTTCCTCTGCCTGGATCTCATTGTATTCCTGTAATAGGCAGAGCTTTCTATTGCTTGGACTCTTGGCAAATGACTCTACCGTCTTGGCTTATAACAGTTGATCATTGTGGTTTGCACACCGAGAAACAACTTTTATCACATCTGTACATATTTTCCGTCATGGTACTTCCGCAATACATGAGGTCATGAAAGGTTCAGTATATACAGGAAGACATACAGTTGATGGGTTTGTCGTT
The DNA here is from genome assembly GCA_029206835.1 of Rana muscosa. NCBI lineage: Eukaryota > Metazoa > Chordata > Amphibia > Anura > Ranidae > Rana > Rana muscosa. The sequence continues at coordinate 202,806,524 of CM055123.1, forward strand.
GTGAGTAAGCCCAATAGATATTGGTAGAGAGCTTGGACAGGAGGCTCTTGCCATGGTTTCTCTGCTGTGAAGATCTTGAATTGATCACCACCTCTGCTGCTTGCCTCCTCAGTCTAAACACATATAAGAGCTGAACTTTCCTCATTCAAATACACTGCAATTCTTTTCTGAAATCTGCAAGCATAACTTATATAGGTAGTGACCAATGAGACCTTCGCAATTGTAAATGATATACTGTGTATATAGTGGCAAGTCAAATGGAAAGTCAAAATGGAATTCCATGATTAACTACGAAATTCCTAAGCATGGAGCTGCCGATACTCTTCTACTTTCCTCCATCCACTACTTTTTTTACACTATATGATGGATGAATAACTAAGTGCTGCCAATACTCCTGGTATGCACTGCAATTATGACTGGAGTTAACCTTGAAAGGAGTTGCGTATGGTTGCACTTCAGAAATTTATGATGGGGATGTAATGAGTCACTTTATAAGTTCTCATTATTAACCTTTCTTCCCTCGGAGCTGTTCAGAGCCTTTCGGAAACACTCAGTTCCAGAGTGTCTCCGAGCCTCTATGAGTGCATCCGAGAGGCTCCGAGTGCTCTCCAAGTGTTTCCGAATGTCTCCGGCGCCCGCCCCACCTCTGGTTACATGATGTACTGCATACACCAGCAGTGCCACTTGAACAGATTATCTATGGGGAAACTTGCTTTGATATGCAGAGTGCTTTGGATTACAAGCATTCTTCTGGAACAAATTATGCTCGTAATCCAAGGTACCACTGTATTCTAGATGTGTTGCAGAGACAGCGGGCTATGCAGAGCAGCCCAAATGTCTCTTTGTCGACCCACAGGCTCTTTCTTTTTGGATGCACTGAACTTACAGGCTAATTTGGATTTATTATTCTTGTACTAAGTCTGACGTTATGGTTTTTCCCCAGTTGCCATGCCTGGCTCAGCTATTCCAGTAGACAATAAACATGTGCTATTTGTTTTGTTTCAAATTAGTTTTTTAACTAATTTTGACAAATTCATTAATTCAGGAATAACCAAATTAACGAAAACCCAATTAACAAACTTTTCCGAATATTCAAATATTCCCAATTTTTTTCGACTTCACAAATTGAATTTTTTTTCGAATTTCAGAATTTCAGTTTTTTTCAAATTTCTCATTTTTTTCAAATTCTTTCGAATTTCAGATTTTCTTTGAATTTACGAATTGCGATCATAACGAATGACCTAAAAAAACGCAAAAAAAAACAAACGCAAAAACGAATGAAACGAAAACGAACACATTTTTCGGCAGTGCAAAATGTCTAGTAGACAAGGCCTCATGCACACAGGGCATCTGTTTAGACCAGCCTTTCTCAACCAGTGTGACGTCAGAGGTTCTCAGGTGTGCCGCGGGATTAGGAGAGAAGGGCTGTTAGATGAGCCCAATCCCCTGCCGAACATTACATCGGCACTGTGAGAAGCTCCGTCAGCCTCAAAAGTGAAAGTAAAGTGCAGGGGAGGGTGCTGTGCTCTCTGCTCCCCCCTGCAGTGCAGTATCCGGCTGAATGAGGAAACTGGAAAGGTACAGTACTGTGCTAGAAGCTAGATTCGTTTTAAAAGGGCTTTATTCATGTGTCTGTGCATGTGTGTGTCTGTCTGTATGTGTGTGTGTGTGTGCGTGCATGTGTCTATATGTATGTATGTGTGTGTGCATGTGTCTGTATGTGTGTGTGCATGTGTCTGTATGTGCGCGCATTTGTCTGTATGTATGTGTGCATGTGTCTGTATGTGCGCGCATTTGTCTGTATGTAAGTGTGTGTGCATGTGTCTGTATGTGTGTGTGTGTGTGCATGTGTCTGTATGTATGTGTGTGTGCATGCGTCTGTATGTATGTGTGTGTGTGCGCATGTGTCTGTATGTAAGTGTGTGTGCATGTGTCTGTATGTGTGTGCATGTGTCTGTATGTATGTGTGTGTGCATGTGTCTATGTGTCTGTATGTATGTGTGTGTGCGTGCATGTGTCTGTATGTATGTGTGTGTGTGTGCATGTGTCTGTATATATGTGTGTGTGCATCTGTCTGTATGTATGTATGTGTGTGTGTGCGCACGCATGTGTCTGTATGTATGTGTGTGTGCGCATGTGTTTGTGCGCGTGCATTCGTCTGTGTGTGTGCGCGCGCATGTGTTTGTATGTATGTGTGCATGTGTCTGTATGTGCGCGCATTTGTCTGTATGTAAGTGTGTGTGCATGTGTCTGTATGTGTGTGTGTGTGTGTGTGTGCATGTGTCTGTATGTATGTGTGTGTGCATGTGTCTGTATGTATGTGTGTGTGCATGTGTCTGTGTGCATGTGTCTATGTGTCTGTATGTATGTGTGTGTGCGTGCATGTGTCCGTATGTGTGTGTGTGTGCGCATGTGTCTGTATATATGTGTGCGTGCATGTGTCTGTATGTATGTGTGTGTGCGCACGCATGTGTGCGCATGTGTCTGTGCGCGTGCATTCGTCTGTGTGTGTGTGCGCGCATGTGTTTGTATGTATGTGTGTGTGCGCGCATGTGTCTGTATGTGCATGTGTCTGTACGTTTGTGTGTGTGTGCATGTGTCTGCGTGTGTGTGTGTGCGCATGTGTCTGTATATGTATGTGTGTATGTGTGTGTGTGTGTGTGTGTATGTTCCTTTTAATCCTGACCCCCCCCCCCCCCCCATTCCTGTACCATCAGAACTGCTTTTGTAGACTTGTTTGTGATAGCAGCCAGGACTGCTGCTCCTCTGAAAAGCAATTCATGCACAGATCGCTTTTCAGAGGTATTTGACAGGCGGTAAAGAGACATTATGTTGCCTCCTCACCACCTGTTTTAAGCCCGTAAATGCAGCATTACTACACCGCAACCGTGCAATGAACACAGTTGCGGGGTAGTTGCAGTGCAGCCCCATTCACCCTGGGTATACCTACAGCTGCAGCCGCAGCATGTGTACACCCCCAGCTGCTGCCTCTGCAGCTAAAGGGGGAGAAGTTGGGGGTGGTAGAAACAGCTCAAACATGTGGTTTTACCACCCCTCCAACCTGACAGGAACAAGCCTTTGGTTCACATCTGTGTGGCTGCGTGTAGGGCAGCCCATTCATTTCAAAGGGCTTCCCTACCCACAAAAATGCAGAGAAAGAAGTCCCCGACCTTTTTTTCTTAAATTTCACTGCACCAAAAGCACCCCACATTTTCCAATATGTGGGGTACAATTAAGAATTAATGGTACCCCTAAAGAGCAGGGCATTCGTCTGTGTGTCGGGAACGAGCACGATTTTGCACGTGTTCCGCGACACACAGTAACGTGAACCAAGTCTTGGACTGGGGTGCTTCAAGACTGAAAATACTTTTTATGGGTGCCCCGACTGGAAAAAGCTTGAGAAACACTGGTTTAGACCATCTAAACTCTAGGACTCCTTGGAGAAAAGCTGCTTAACCACTTCTCCACCAAGGACATCATATGACGTCCTTGACTTTGAGTGGGGATATCTGAATGATGCCTGCAGCTACAGGCATCATTCAGATATCATTCTGTCATGCCGGCGATTCTGCGCACCATAAGAACAATCATATAGCGGCAGTTCCACCGCTTGATCGTTCTTATAGGTGGCGGGAGGGGACATCCCCCCCCTCCCGCCGCCATCCGGTGCTTTTCCGGGCTCTCCCGTGCCATCGGGGGCCCGGAGAACGAATCGGCCGGCGTCGCATGAAGACGTCACGCCCGGTACCCAGAAGTAAACAAAGCCGCAATTGCGGCTGTCAGCATGAGATCAGTGAATTTTTTTTTTCACCGATCTCATGCTTTCCAGCCTGGAGGAGAGATGTGGGGTCATTAAGACCCCACATCTCTCCATAAAGGAGGACCTGTCACAATTATTCCTATTACAAGGAATGTTTACATTCCTTGTAATAGGAATAAAAGTGATCAAAAAAAAAAAAAAAAAAGTGTGAAAATAAAAGAAATTCAGTAAAAAACAAACAAAAAAAAATTAAAACGCCCCTGTCCCCGGTAGCTCACGCTCAGAAGCGAACAGGACTGCTGCTCCTCTGAAAAGCAATTCATGCACAGATCGCTTTTCAGAGGTATTTGACAGGTGGTAAAGAGGCATTCCACATAAAAAAAAAGAAGAAACTGACCTCTTTTCATGGGTAGTAAAGTCCAGCAATTTTAATGCGGAGACCCACTTCTACCACCTCTACTCATTGTTTTTTTACTCATACAAGGCATATCCCCAATAAATTACGATCAGCACTTATCAGCATTGTTTCAGGGCTAATTTATATATATATATTGTGAAGGACTAGCATCAAGTGTAGAGCTTGAAGGACACCGCCACTCGCTGGTTCTTCTTTTTAAGGGTTGTTTGCCCATTTTTATTAAAAGAAGTTCAAAACAAAATCAAAAGGTTTTCCCTCGCAGGGGTTTCAGTACTCCTTTTCAACAACAAAATGACATTCAGCCTCCTGGCTTATACATACAGCAGTGCTGCTCAGGCCTTCCACTTCAGGCTCTTGTCTTTCTCCTATAGACTATTCCATCTGCAACACCATCCCTTTGGATAGCAGCCCCTTGCTGCTCTGACCCTCAGACCTGGGTCTCTGGCTTCCACTGTGCACACAAGCACTCTCTGACTTCTCCAGTGCACACTTGCACTCTATGGCTTCCCCAGTGCACACCTGCACTCGTCGGGAGGGTGGGGCCCAGAATGCTGGTCCTGATTCTACTATCAGGCCCACACACACCTGAACAATCAGTGTGCAGTTGAGTCTCAAAACCCGGATCCAGGACTGGGGATTTCATCCCACCCGGATCTCTAAGAAATCCCCAAGCTCCGGGTCCCAAAGTGGACTTTAGTAAATCATGAGGAAACTGAAAAGCCAGTTTCCTCCAAAACAAGCAAATACCCTGGAGCCCCTCAACCTGCCTGGTTGAGAATCCTGTATTCATACACTGGTGGGGTACCACACTACCACATACCCTCCCCCTTTGTTTCGATCCAGAGGGAGGAACACCAGCACCCATCATTATGGTTGGGACACCTCTGTGCTGGCTGTCAGCCACGTAGGCCCAACCTTTTTTCCGGGTGTGCTTCTAGGTACGTCCCACCCTGGATCTTAACAAGGTCCTATATTTCCCTATACTCAGCCTTCTCCCTCTTCTTTTGGGGTTCCATAAGCACTGCCTCTCCTGAAATTTTAACAGGGCACCCCTGGTCTTTCCAATACCTTTGGACACCACACTGTCATGTACCTTTAACAAACTATTTGGTTCATCATTGACAGACATATTCAAACCAACATTACACCTCTCTACGTTGCACAGATCACCAATGCCTTTTTTTTCAGCATTTGCTAGGGCAGCGTCTGCAGAGGGCACACATAATGGAGGGCCGCCATTACCCACGGGAACCTCACAGGACATCACCTCCCCGGGGTTCACCCACTCTGCAGGCAGCTGTCCTACCACTTGACCTGTTCTGATGCCATCTGTTTTTTTATCCACCTGAACAGACAAGCTCTTGTCTGATCCACATACCATTTTTACCGCACTTCTTATCCGTTTCCCTGTCTCGGGGACCTTATTAGGTTTGTCACCTAAACCAAACATCGGACTGGGGACCCCAGTCTTTTTAACCACCTTTGGTTGATCCCCGGTCAGGATTTCTGCTGCTTTCTGGTCCACACTTGGCCCTTCCATCTCATGTGATTCTTCCACTGGTACAGCATACAAACCCTTCACCGACAACTGACCAGTACTACCTTGGACCATAGCAGCAGAAATGCCTTCCACCTGGCTGTTAGGTGGTGAAACCTCAGACACTTTTTTTTCACCAAAGCCTCTCCCATATACCTCTTGTACAGGAAGTAACCCATCAGCATACCTAGAGGCAATTTTTAACACTAGTAATACAGTCATAAATAAATCATTTCTGTCTTGTCTTCCTTTGTGCTGTACCACCTGCCACTCAGGGGTCCACCTAATGGTACTCCGCAGTACCAGACTGTCTGACTGTGGTGGAGACACCCCAGTATAGACTGGCTGTACATCCCAAAGTTTAAGCATCTCTTTTAACACTTTTGTTAGAAACCATACCCTTGGCTCCAGACCCAAGTCCTTCCTGGGGACTTTCCTGACACTGGGGATGCAGACAGACTCACTTGCTGAGACGTGAGAGGTTGCAAGGTTTAATGGAACCTTCTCCCAGCTGGAGACAACCACAGCCTGGTGCTCTACCAGAGCGCTGCCAGGTGCTTGACTCATACCCAACTTCTCAGGTTCAGCACCAATGAACTGCTTCACATTACCAGTGACAACGTCACTTTGACACGCCATGTCAGCATAATTTTTGTAGGTTACTGACAAAGTGTCTGCTGTGTGCTCGCCCTTATATGGTCCATATTTCTCATGAGGGTTAACCCCTGCAGCAGCCACCGCGCCCTCAGGTATAAGCTGTTCTGCCGTCCCTCCTGCTGGAACAGCAGAAACTTTGTCCACCTTATTTTCGTGCATGAAAGCCTCATCTATCAGGGACATTAGATTTTTACTCCAACTATCCCAATCCGTTGTAGCTGTGCTCCATTCACTGGCGTTCCTCAGCCCTGATCCATCCGCCCAAGGAGACACATTAGAACAGATGGGTTTAGTTTCAGATTCATCACCCAAATTACGAATCATGGCAGACTTCGGTAACACATGTTTTAGCACCGCAGGTTGCAATACACCACAACCACCACCTTGCTCGGGCGGCGCTTCATAAGCCTCACACACCTTTGCATTTTTCACAGGTTGTGTTAACCCACCATTTAGCGGCACATTTTTAGTACTAGCAGCTTGCACTAACACATTACCATTACACGGTACAGTTCCACTCTGTCCCACCAGAGTGACATCGCAGTTGTCCATGGCAACCTCCGACTCCAATACATGAAGTTCCCTGGAGATTTCTGGGGACAACTGTGCTGTCTTACCACCAATTGCTACAGGCAATGACCCATTTGTGACAACAGCTTTTGCTCTGGAAGAACCTGGGGTTTTCCCAACAGCAGCAAACTTTTCATTAACAGTAATACTTATAGCATTTTTAGTTTTTGCAGGCTGTCCTAGCCCACTGCCAACTTGAGGCTGGCAGACATTAGACACAACACTTTTAGTCATCAACACAGGTTCTGTTTGGACTTTAACCCCTGCATTCCCACTGGGTATGAAAAAGTCATTCTCAAGCGCACATTTCTGTGGCCCCACTAACTGGGGTCACTCTCACATCATCATGGACAGTCTCGTAGCCAGTTCTTTTATACCTGAAATCAGCAGTTCCAGGCATCATTTCATTAAAGATAGTCTTACCCACCACAGTAGTTGGGGTCTCCATCTTCATTTGAGTACGTTGTCTTAAGAACCAGTCCTCAGCCGCACATTTACTGGCCAACTCCCCCTGGTGGCCATGGGATGAAATCTCAGCAGGCATCTCCCACTGTTTAGCACCCCCTGCAGACACCACAGAAAACTCCACCTTGTTGCCAGGGGTGACTGCAAACATATTTGCAAAGGGATCTTGGCCCACAGATAAAGAGTTCTGTTTAGCAACATTACCTCTAGGTGCACCCCAGAATATAGGGCAAGACAATATTTCGTGCCCCAGCTGGCCACATTCCAGGCATGGTACTGGATGACTTTTCCCTAGTGCGTTTCTCTCCTGATGATTCCTTCCAGGCATAACTTCCACTCTCGTTGCCATGGGAGATCGCAGTCTCCCAGCAGAGCTTTGCTGGCTCTCTCCAACATGCTGTATTGGCTCCTCCGGAAGCCACTTGTCACGACCCATGGGAGGCACACCCCTTGGTCCACAGACAGCCCGACTGGCCTCCTCTGTGTTGCTATGGGCAACCACTCTCTGTCCTGGCCTTTGATCAGCCTCTCTTCTGGCATATAACACAGGCTTCTCAGACCTTTGTTTTGCTAGGTAGCTTTGCACTGGAGCCAGGGACAAAAGGTACTTGGAGACTGCATGCCCCCACTCACTGCACCACAAACAGCGCACTTGGTTCCATGTCTTGTCAGGGTTTCCCACCCTGCATCTGCTGGACCCTGTCTCAAGCTGTGTCACTTTCACACTTTTCGCAACAGCTGCTGGTTTAACTGCAGCAGTGTTGCCAGGGACAACAACACCCCTCTCCCAGGCATGGACATTCGGCAGCTCTCTTTTTGTATGGAAGGTTGGCTTGCCTTCCACTTTAGCTTGGTCCAATCCTACCAGGTGTCGCTTGCACCAATCCACTGCAGATTCAAACGCTGTTGGACTCTCCACACTAGCCGTCATCTGTGCATTCATTGCACCAGGGTTGCTAGGGACAACAGCAGCCCTCTTTTCCCTTGGAAAACTCTGTTTAGGCATGTATGGGGTTCGATCAGGCGGTAACAACCCCTCCAGCCACAGAGCTCTATCTATCATCTCAGCCATCCTTGCTTCTTTTAGGCGTTTTGATCGCCCCATCCTTGCAGTCTTGCACACAGCAACTTGTAACAGTTCTTGGCGGAGAAAAGGGAAAAAAATAAAAAATCTGTTTGTTTCTCCTTTCACAGGTACACAACCTGCAACAAATTGGAGCACTGTCTCTTCAAGGCTAGTTACCTTTCGCTTGCAGGTTCTCCTCACCTGCACACACACAGATTATGCAGTCTCATGCACCAAAAACACAGTTCATATAACAGATGAACTTACTTGATTGTAGGGATCTCAGATTGTGCCCACATTCTCCACCACTTGTGAAGGACTAGCATCAAGTGTAGAGCTTGAAGGACACCGCCACTCGCTGGTTCTTCTTTTTAAGGGTTGTTTGCCCATTTTTATTAAAAGAAGTTCAAAACAAAATCAAAAGGTTTTCCCTCGCAGGGGTTTCAGTACTCCTTTTCAACAACAAAATGACATTCAGCCTCCTGGCTTATACATACAGCAGTGCTGCTCAGGCCTTCCACTTCAGGCTCTTGTCTGTCTCCTATAGACTATTCCATCTGCAACACCATCCCTTTGGATAGCAGCCCCTTGCTGCTCTGACCCTCAGACCTGGGTCTCTGGCTTCCACTGTGCACACAAGCACTCTCTGACTTCTCCAGTGCACACTTGCACTCTATGGCTTCCCCAGTGCACACCTGCACTCGTCGGGAGGGTGGGGCTCAGAATCCTGGTCCTGATTCTACTATCAGGCCCACACACACCTGAACAATCAGTTTGCAGTTGAGTCTCAAAACCCGGATCCAGGACTGGGGATTTCATCCCACCCGGATCTCTAAGAAATCCCCAAGCTCCGGGTCCCAAAGTGGATTTTAGTAAATCATGAGGAAACTGAAAAGCCAGTTTCCTCCCAAACAAGCAAATACCCTGGAGCCCCTCAACCTGCCTGGTTCAGAATCCTGTATTCATACACTGGTGGGGTACCACACTACCACAATATATTATATATATATATATATATATATATATATATATATACACATATACACACACACACACACAGACACACACACACACGCACAATCTACATCTTTGTCGGATGTTTTTTCACCTTAATGCATAGGATGCATTAAGGTGAAAAAAATGTTTTCCTATACGACACCTTTTAAGCTGGCCATACATCCATAGATTTATTTTGTTCAGTCTGCAGGTTAAATGAGTGAAAACAGATTCCTCTTATCCACATTAAACATTGCGAATGGGTGAATTTCTCACTATAGATATTGTGGAGGTAGTTGAATCTGATTGGATGCAGCCACGATTTGGCCAACTATTTTCTGGCCACTCCTTTGATTTTTCAATTGAAGAATGCCAGGTGGAGTGGTGCCAACAGAGCCACCCATTGAATTTCAAGAAACAGTCAAAATTTGCTCAGTTTTATATTCTAACTGCAATGAGAGTGGATACAATTGGTTCTGTTTAGTGTTGTTACCAAAAGTTTATGTTAAAACAGCATCTGGCTTTTAATTAGATCAAAAAGAACAGATTAAAAGCACTGTTTGTTCCTAAAATGAACAGAGCCGACGGCTACTAATGGATTTCAATTAGTACCTGCGAAAAAGAATTGGCATTATGTGTGCTGGTGTACGGGGTGATTCAATAAAACGTTTGCAACACTTTTCTTCACTAACAAATGTGCCTGCTGGGCATGCTATATAAACTGTATGTAGCATCAGCTGTATACAGTATACTTTAGTTCCGTCGGTGAAGTACATTTCAGGGCTTTTCGCCCACTTCCATTCAAGGGTAACTGCAGAGGTTTTTAGCATCACAACGACAAACAGAAATTTCCCAGTCTCCTTGTTATCTGGACTATGTAGTCTCTGAGCCTTTCTCCACACAGACTCACCACATTAACTTATTCAGCCTTGTGACAAACAAACTGCCCAACTTGGGGATGCACAGGCTCCTGTGCTCTACTTCTTATCTACTTCCCAAGCAATGGCTTGGTTAGATCGCTTCTCCCTGAGGCTAGAACAGACACTCTCCCAGTGTCTGTTCACACACACGCTGCTCATCCTGAAGCTTGTCTCCAGGAAAGGAGCCCTGAACTATATATACACAGTAAAATGTGGGGCCAAGGTTAGAAGCTTCATCTTTCCTAAGTCTCTACAAAGCCTCTGCACACCAGAAATGAAACCAGTAGTTATTAATCCTGAAGAGAACTGCAAAACCAGTTTTCTCCACTCAGAACAGACATACTGACCTGACTGACCATACAGACCAGACCTCTATAAGTGCGAACCCTGGGTGATATCTAACACTTAAAAGCATGACAAGGTGCAGCCCCATCTGCAGTGCATGCAGGAGAGGAGCAGCTACATGGACCTGGCTGTCAGTTTTCTAGGATTCTGGGAGACTTTTCATGGGCACAGCTGCAAGAGAAGACTACTATTGTGGAACTGTGGGTAGAAGGTGTCAAGCCTGCCCTCTACCCGATAGGAGTACAGAGAGGATGTGGACTACCAAGACCACTGGGAGGAATGGAGGATTGTGGGAGGTGTAGTTCACAGATTGAGCTTGTTTGGTAGGCTGGGAGGAGAAACTACAGATCCCAAGAGGCACCGTCACGTACCTGACGGTGACGAGCCCGGTTTAGCAGAGGGAGGCCTCCCTTACGGCTCCCACCAGTGGCCCCTGGTAAGGTAACAGCAGGCGCGGAGGTAGGAGGGGTACGAGTGCCTGGCAGGATCAACCAAGGTGAAGGTAGTTCCGCAGACTTGGTAGGCACACTGGGACACAGCAGGTAGAACTGGAATCAGGAACACTCAGCAAACTGGAATCGTTCAGCAGACTGGACCGGAACCAGGAGCACAGGAACTCAGCAAACTGGATCAGCTTAGCAGACTGGACCGGAACCAGGAACACAGGAACTCAGCAAACTGGACTGGAACCAGGAACACAGGAACTCAGCAAACTGGATCAGCTTAGCAGACTGGGCCAGGACCAGGAACAGGGAGATTGGTCGGACAAGCCGGGTCGGTTAACTGGCTGGCAGCAAGGTACAGAGGGATCAGACAGAGGAGAGGTCACAACAAGCCAGGGGTCGGATGCAGGCAGAAAACTGGAGAAGTCACAGGCAGGCCGGGTCAAACACAGGTAAGTCTTCAGATCAGGTTTTCAGGTACTCAACGCTGTCTAGCAGACAGCAGGGACTGTCTGCGATTGACAGGTTTAAATAGCCCCTCTGGCGCCACCTGCAGGGCGCGCGCGCAACCGAGAATCAGGAAGACCGGGACGCCTGTTTCTGGCAGGATCTCCATGACATTGCACCCCCAAAGGGGCAGCCTCCGGATGCCCATCCTGGTAAACTTTTCGGGGTGAGATCTCCTGAAAGCTTGTATCAGCCTCCTAGCATGAATGTTCTCCTCAGGTTCCCAAGAGTTCTCTTCGGGTCCGTAACCTTTCCATTTAACCAGAAATTGGTTCTGGTTATTTCTCCGCCTAAAGTCCATAATAGATTCCACCTCAAATTCCTGCTCCCCGTCTATGATGACGGGATCAGGGTGGGCCGGACTTCGACCAGGGAATGGGTTGGAGACTGAAGGCTTCAGCAGAGAGACATGAAAGATCGGATGGACTCTAAGGGAGTCGGGAAGCTCCAGCTCGTAGGCTACTTCATTAATCTTCCTTTTGACAGGAAATGGCCCTAAGAATTTGGGGCCCAATTTTTTGGAGGGGCATGCCATTCTCAGGTTTAAGGTAGAAAGCCATACTTGGTCCCTGGGAACCAGCACCAATTCACCCCGTCTCTTCCTGTCGTAGACCGTCTTGTTGTGTTCCTGGGTCCTTGCCATGGTTTCACGCAGAAGTTGATTATTAGACGAGAAAAAGTTCAATCTTTCCTGGACTGCAGGCACCGAACACTCAGGGAGGGAGTTGGGCAGAAATGTAGGGTGAAAACCGTAGTTTGCGAAAAATAGAGTCTGGCTGGTAGCAGAATGGATAGAGTTGTTATAGGCAAACTCGGCCAACGGAAGCAGGGAGAGCCAATCGTTCTGAGCAAAAGAGGAGAAGCAGCGCAGGTATTGCTCGAGGGTCTGATTTGTCCTCTCCGTCTGTCCGTTGGTCTGGGGATGGTAGGCAGAAGAAAGCGATAACTCTATCTCCAGAGTCTTACAGAGGGATCTCCAGAATCGGGAGGTAAATTGTACCCCCCGATCAGAAACAATATTGGCGGGCACCCCGTGGAGTCTGATGACCTCTCTGATGAACACCTGTGCGGTTTCAGGGGCTGAGGGAGTCCCTTTCATGGGAACAAAATGTGCCATCTTGGACAGGCGGTCCACTATCACAAAGATTGTGGTGTGATTCTGCGCCGGGGGCAACTCAACAATAAAGTCAATGGACAGCATTTTCCAAAGGCCTGTCTGGAACAGGTAAGGGTCTCAGTAGTCCCCAGGCCTTGGATCTGGACCCATTGTTTCGGGTGCAAGTAGTACATGACTCCACGAACCTCCTTCAATCCTCGCGTAATCGAGGCCACCAGAAGGTGCGCTGTACCAGGTCAATGGTCTTGGCAATGCCAAAGTGCTCGGCAAGGGCATGGTCGTGGCAGAGTTCCAACACGGTTACCCTTAGTTCTTCCGGTACGTAGATCCTGTTCTGGTGCCACAACAGCCCATCTTTAGCCTGCAATTCTGACTCAGAGGAGGGTCTCTGCCCAGTGGTGGCTTGTCTGATCCGGGTAAGTAGATCTTCTTGAAGAAGAAGGAAATTCCCAGGGGCGAGGATGGTATCGGGAGAAGAGGTTTCCTTAGATTCATGGAACATCCGAGACAAGGCATTGGGTTTAGTGTTCTTGGCACCAGGACGGTAAGTGACGTGAAAAGAGAACCGGGAAAAGAAAAGTGCCCATCTGGCTTGTCGCGGTTTCAGTCTCTTTGCGGCCTTCAGATATTCCAGATTCTTATGGTCAGTAAATATCAGAATCGGGTGGGCAGCTCCCTCAAGTAGATATCGCCATTCTTCCAACGCAGACTTGATCGCCAGTAGTTCCCGGTCCCCCACGTCGTAGTTCCTCTCTGCCGCAGATAGCTTGGGAGAAAAGAAGGCTACCGGGTGAAGCAAGGCCCTGGTTCCTTGTCTTTGAGACAGTATTGCTCCTACCGCGACTTCGGAGGCATCTACCTCAAGTACGAACGGTAGCGATGAATCCGGGTGCTTCAGGATCGAGGCGGAGGTAAAGAGCCCTTTCAGGACCTCGAAGGCCTTTTGGGCTTCAGGGGACCAGTGGAAGCGGGTCCCTTGCTTGGTCAACTGGGTGAGAAGTGCAATGATGGTCGAGAACCCCCGGATGAATTTGCGGTAAAAATTGGCGAATCCAACGAACCGTTGGATTCCCTTTTTATCCGCCGGCACTGGCCAGTCCAGGATTGCGGTAATCTTCTGTGGATCCATCCTGATGCCTTCGCTGGAGATGATTAACCCCAGGAATGCTATACTTTCCAGCTCAAACTCACATTTTTCGGCTTTCACATACAGGCTATGCTGGCAAAGCCGACCCAACACACTTCTGACATGCCTGCGGTGAGAATCAAGGGAGGAAGAAAAGATTAGTATATCGTCCAGATAGACAATGACAAAAAGATCTAGGAAGTCCCGAAGAACATCGTTAATAAAGTACTGGAAGGTGGCAGGGGCGTTGCACAACCCGAAGGGCATTACCAAGTACTCAAAGTGTCCGAATCGGGAGCGGAAGGCAGTCTTCCATTCATCCCCCTCCTTGATGCGAACCAGGTTGTAGGCTCTGCGGAGATCAAGTTTGGTAAAAATGGTAGCAGCTCCCAATCTCTGAAATAGCTCTGGTACCATGGGGAGAGGGTAGCGATTTTTAATTGTGATCTTATTCAGTTCACGGTAATTCACACAGGGTCGGAGGGTGTGGTCCTTCTTCTCTACGAAGAAGATGCCTGCGCCTGCTGGCGACGTAGAGGGGCGGATGAACCCCTTTTGTAAATTTCCATCAATATAGTTCTTTAATGCTCCCTGTTCCACCTCAGTTAGCGGGAAGATCCTGCCGAACGGAATCGCTGCTCCGGGAAGTAGGTCGATGGGGCAATCATAGGCCCGATGGGGTGGTAGTGTCTCGGCCCCTTGCTTGCTGAATACATCAAGGAAGTCCGAGTAAATGTCAGGGATGGCCTGACGTATTCCAGCCTCAGTATCGGTACACATTAAGGTGGCCGGCCCAGGGAGCTCATGTGAGCCGCAGGACTGCTGACAATAGGGGGAAGGAAAGATAACTACCCCCGTGGCCCAGTTGATGGTGGGATTGTGGGCCTGCAACCAGGGCATACCGAGGATCAGAGGGAACAAGGGAGAAGAGATTATGTCCAGACGGAGGTACTCTCTGTGAATCCCGGTAGTGGTGGAGACGGTAACGGGTATAGGGGCCGTCTCCTGAACCACGGGTCCAGACTTGATAATGGACCCGTCATCCAGGTGAACACAAAGTCCATGGGTCTTGGTAAGAAGGGGAATCAGATGTGTGCGGGCAAAGGTTGAGTCCATGATGCAACTGCAAGCCCCAGAATCAATAATGGCGGACACTTGCAGAGTCCTTCCTGGGAGCTGTAAGGAGACAGAAAGGGCAAGGTGAGATGTAGACTTGGCCTGGGAGATGGTTAAGTCAGGAGATACTGAGAAACACTTACGAAACTTCAGGGGACAGTTTCTGACGTAGTGTCCGGGTTCCCCACAGTACAGGCACAAGTTATGCGTTCGTCGACGCTGGCGTTCCTCCTGAGTGAGGGAAGGACGAAGGACTCCGAGCTGCATGGGCTCAGGTACATCAGGTGTGGGGGCCAGAGGTGCAGCAGGAGCTGGGTGCAGATGGCTGGGAGCCCGGGGGGGAGCATCCAGGTCGGACGGAAGAAGCCCGTGGCCCTCTCAGCCCTCCGTTCCCTCAAACGTCGGTCAATCTGAATAGTCAAATCAATTAATAGATTCAGAGTCTGTGGTATACCGACTCTAGCCAGCTCATCTTTCAGAGGATCAGAGAGTCCTATGCGGAACTGATGGCATTCCAATTGGTATCCACGCTCCATCGCCTAAATTCCGCTACATAGTCCTCTGCTGCTCTGCGCCCCTGCTGAAGGGTACGCAAGGCGGTTTCTGCGGTAACTGAGAGCTGGCTGTCCTCATACAGCTGGGCCATGGCATCAAAGAATGCGGTAAGACTGTCCAAAGCCACATTCTTCCGTTCCAGCAGACGGTGGGCCCAGCTCTGAGGGTCTCCTGAGAGTAGGGAGATCACAAAACCCACCTTGGTGGCTTCCAAAGAGAAGGTGCGGGCTGTAGGGTGAAGTACAATTCGCAGGAGTTGCGGAAGGCCCTGAACTTGCTCCGATCCCCGGAGAATTTTTCGGGTGTAGGGACCCTGGGTTCAGGGGGAAGCATGACCACTGTGGGAGTGGACCCTGCCCCGGCTGAAGAGGTGGAGGCAAGAGGACCCCCTTGGGCTCCAGAAGGGTTGGAGAGAGCCCGCACTTGTCCTTCCAGGTGGGTGTAGCCTTGTTGAAGGTTCTTGACCGCTTCAGTCAATCCCGCCAGGTGCCGGCAAAGTTCCTCCATAGGTGAGGCTCCCTGCTCGGGCTCAGACATGGCTGTCTGCTACTGTCACGTACCTGACGGTGACGAGCCAGGTTTAGCAGAGGGAGCCCTCCCTTACGGCTCCCACCAGCGGCCCCTGGTAAGGTAACAGCAGGCGCGGAGGTAGGAGGGGTACGAGTGCCTGGCAGGATCAACCAAGGTGAAGGTAGTTCCGCAGACTTGGTAGGCACACTGGGACACAGCAGGTAGAACTGGAATCAGGAACACTCACCAAACTGGAATCGTTCAGCAGACTGGACCGGAACCAGGAGCACAGGAACTCAGCAAACTGGATCAGCTTAGCAGACTGGACCGGAACCAGGAACACAGCAAACTGGATCAGCTTAGCAGACTGGACCGGAACCAGGAGCACATGAACTCAGCAAACTGGATCAGCTTAGCAGACTGGGCCGGGACCAGGAACACAGGAACTCAGAAAACTGGATCAGCTTAGCAGACTGGGCCGGGACCAGGAACAGGGAGATTGGTCGGACAAGCCGGGTCGGTTAACTGGCTGGCAGCAAGGTACAGAGGGATCAGACAGAGGAGAGGTCACAACAAGCCAGGGGTCAGATGCCGGCAGAAAACTGGAGAAGTCACAGGCAGGCCGGGTCAAACACAGGTAAGTCTTCAGATCAGGTTTTCAGGTACTCAACGCTGTAGAGCAGACAGCAGGGACTGTCTGCGATTGACAGGTTTAAATAGCCCCTCTGGCGCCACCTGCAGGGCGCGCGCGCAACCGAGAATCAGGAAGACCGGGATGCCTGTTTCTGGCAGGATCTCCATGACAGGCACTGGGGCTCATAGAGTGGGCAGAGAGGCACAGAGTGGGCATCTGGCTGCCAGCAGATGGCTCACCCCTGGACCTGAGTAGAAGAGAGGTGCAGTGGCAGACATTCTGGAACACTGGAGAGCAGAACAGATGCCGACGGAGCCCGCTACCTGACTGAAGGAAAGGATGATGTGGACGCTGACCAGTTGTGCTGCTAACAGATCACCTGCTACCACAGGAGTTGGTGAGAGGCTGCTGGCCGAATCCAACTACATTTTGACTCTCCTAAAGAGGAAAAGTGTAGCCTGCAAGTATTATAAAGCCAACTTTATCTGTGTTTAAAGGGACATTATTCTGAGCTCTCTGTCATAAGAATTGAGCCCCAACAAGCTGACCAGCAAAAGAGAGAGGGTAAATAGTGTCTAAAAACTATGGTATTTATGTTTTTTTGTGGTGGCAAGCAGCAACTTATAGCGGGAGTGCAATATTGCAGTGGACAATCGGACACAAACTGACACTTTTAATCACAATGAATTGAAAAATCACAACCCCCCCCCCCCCCCCGCAGGTGGAAGCACAGGAACACGTATATCTATGTAATCTGCTGTCCTTTAGCAGAAAAACTGCTATATGGCGGTCAGCCAGTGTTTAATTAGGTAATTAGGATTGCCTCAGTATAGGATTTAGGAGGGATTACTCTTTGTGCCAATTGTTTGTTTTCCACAATATATTTCTTGCTACTGTTCACCCATTTGAAGTATATTTCTTGCTATTGTTTGCCATTGGTGTACTGCATATACAGTATTTCTGCAATAAATATTCTCCATCCAGCCAGGTGTGTCATGGTGCGTGGTGCTAATTGCAGAGTCGTGAGCACAGACACAGGGGACCTGAGAAAACAGCAGCTCCTTCTGGGTATATTCATACCCGTTGAAATTTTTCACATTTTGATATTATAACCAAAACCTAAATGTATTTTATTGGGATTTTATGTGATAGAGCAACACAAAGTGGCACATAATTGTGAAGTGGAAGGAAAATGATAAATGGTTTTCAATTTTTTTTTCCAAATAAATATTTGAAAAGTGTGGCGTTCATTTGCATTCAGCCCCCTTTACTCCGATACCCCTAACTAAAATTTAGTGGAACCAAATTGCCTTCAGAAGTCACCTCGTTAGTAAATAGAGTCCACCTGTGTGTAATTTAATCTCAGTATAAATACAGCTGTTCTGTGAAGCCCTCAGAGGTTTGTTAGAGAACCTTAGTGAACAATCAGCATAATGAAGGCCAAGGAACACACCAGACAGGCCAAGGATAAAGTTGTCGAGAAGTTTACAGCAGATTTAAGTTATAAACAAATATCCCAAGCTTAGAACATCTCACAGAGCACTGTTTAATTCATCATCAGAAAATGGAAAGAGTATGGCATAAATGCAAATTTACCAAGACATGGCTGTCCACCTAAATTGACAGGCCGGGCAAAGAGAGTATTAATCAGAGAAGAAACTTAGGGCTCTTTCACACGGGGCGGATCCGTGAAGATCCGCCCCGTGAAGCTCCGCTTGCTCAGCGGGGATCGCTCCGTTGATCCCCGCTGAGCCGGCGGATGACTGGGCGGTCCCCGCACACTGTGCAGGGACCGCCCTGTCAGAGCGCCGCTCTCCCCTATGGGGGATCGGATGACGATGGACCGTAGAGTCCGTCGTCATCCGCTCCGCCGACGGAAGGAAAAATAGGGTTTTCCTCCGTCACACTTTGGCGTAGCGGAGCGGGTCGGATGTCAGCGGACATGTCACCGCTGACATCCGTGGCTCCATAGGGCTACATGGAGGATCCGTTCAGGTCCGCCTAAAAAACTGACAGGCGGACCTGAACGGACCCTCCGTGTGAAAGGGGCCTAAGAGGCCCATGGTAACTCTGGAGGAGCTGCAGAGATCCACAGCCCAGGTGGGAGAATCTGTCCACAGGACAACTATTGGTCGTGCATTCCACAAATCTGGCCTTTATGGAAGAGTGGCAAAAAGAAAGCCATAAGTAGTCCCGTTTGCAGTTTGCGAGAAGCCATGTTGGGGACACAGCAAACATGTGGAAGAAGGTGCTCTGGTCAGATGAGACCAAAATTAAACTTTTTGGCCTAAAAGCAAAATGCTATGTGTGGCGGAAAACGAACACTGCACATCACCCTGAACACACCATCCCCATCGTGAAACATGGTGGTGGCAGCATCATATTGTAGGGATGCTTTTCTTCAGCAGGGACAGGGAAGCTGGTCAGAGTTGATGGGAAGATGGATGGAAAAATACAGGGCAATCTTAGAAGAAAACCTGTTAGAGTCTACAAAATACTTGAGACTGGGGCGGAGGTTCACCCTCCAGCAGGACAACAACCCTAAACATACAGCCAGAGCTACAATGGAATGGTTCAGATCGAAGCATATTCATGTGTTAGAATGGCCCAGTCAAAGTCCAGACCTAAATCCAATTGAGAATCTGTGGCAAGACTTGAAAATTGCTGTTCACAGATGCTCTCCATCCAATCTGACAGAGATTGAGCTATTTTCCAAAGAAGAATGGGCAAACATTTCACTCTCTAGATGTGTAAATCTGGTAGAGACATCCCCAAAAAGACTTGCAGCTGTAATTGCAGCGAAAGGTGGTTCTACAAAGTAATGACTCGGGGGGCTGAATACAAACACACGCCACACTTTTCACATATTTGTCAAAAAATTGGAAAACCATTTATCATTTTCTTTCCACTTCACAATTATGTGCCACTTTGTGTTGGTCTATTACATAAAATCCCAATAAAATACATTTATATTTTTGGTTGTAACATGACAAAATGTGGAAAATTTCAAGGGGTATGAATACTTTCTAGTGGCACTGTATATATTTACCTTCAGTAAAAGAGCAGTGCAGGTACAGACTTTGCAAATAAAGCCTTTATTATTCACTACAGTGTTAAAAAAAAAAAAGAAACGGATGTAAATTTAGCCTAAAGCAGGAAGTTGCATGCGGTTGCACACGTGGTATGTTACACGGGGGTCTAGCTGGTGTCACCATGGAAACCTCTGAATGTTCAGAGTCATGACTTATGGGATCCAATGACCCAAATGATGAGAGAGTATAACAAAAATAATTTAACATGACAAAAATTAACCCTCTAGGCTTGGACACGGCTTTAAACTAGAAAAAGCGGATTATAAAACCTAGCAGAGTGTATAATAAGGCCATTAGCACACACTGGCCTTGATTCACCTGATACCACAAATGTCTGTGTAAAATATTTCCCTTTTTATTTCAGTTTAAAAACCCAGAAATCATTATCTTGTAAAGCTTATGTTAACCACTTCAGCCCCGAAAGGTTTTACCCCCTTCCTGACCAAAGCACTTTTTACAATTTGGCACTGCGTCACTTTAAGTGGCAATTGTGCGGTCATGCAATGCTGTACCCAAACAAAATTTGCGTCCTTTTTTCCCCACAAATAAAGCTTTGTTTTGGTGCTATTTGATCACCTCTGTGGTTTTAATTTTGTGCGCTATAAAACAAAAAATCTGCGACAATTTTGAAAAGAAAACAATATTTTTTGCTTTTTGCTATAATAAATATCCCCAAAAATGTTTTTTAAAAACACATTTCCTCATCAGTTTAGGCCAATATATATTCTTCTACATATTTTTGGTATTAAAAAGCCCAATACGCGTATATTGATTGGTTTGCGCAAACGTTATAGCGTCTACAAACTATGGGAAAGATTTATGGCATTTTTATTATTTATTTTTTTACTAGTAATGGCAGTGATCTGCGATTTTTTAGCGGTATTGCGACATTGCGATGGACAGATTGGACACTTTTGACACATTTTTGGGACCATTGACATTTATACAGTGATCAGTGCTATAAAAAATGCACTGAATACTGTTTAAATGTCACTGGTAGGGAAGGGGGTTAACACTAGGGGGCGATTAAGTGGTTAAATGTGTGTTCCCTCAGTGTGTTTTACCGGATAGGGGATTGGACTGAGTAGGAGAGGAGACATATCGCTGTTCCTATTTACTAGGAACAAACGACGTCTTCTCTCCTCTGAAAGGACAGGGATTTGTGTGTTTACATACACAAATCCCCGTGCTGGCGCTCGTCTACGCGATCGCGACCGCTGGCCACGCGCATTGGGTCCCCCGCCATGCAGCGGGCTTGCGCCCCTAGCGGCGTACGCACCCTTTGACGGCTCTTAAAGGAGACGCCGTACAGGTACAGGGTTTCACGCAGGGGAGCCATTCTGCCCCCATAAATAGACGTAATCCGGTCGGGAACCGGTTAATAAGGGGATTTTTTCTTGGAAAAACATTTTGGGAAAAAAAATTTTTTCAACTGGAAAAACATTGTTATGTTAGTGTCTCACCAGGACAAGGATGGTAAAAGTCCTCTTTGTCTGTGTAAAGACCACCCTACTGATTCTTGGGGGTGATTAAAGAGCTAGCGTTCATTCATAATGTCCCAGATAGCAAGGATAACATGCCACAAATTTGTGGCAGTGTTGAATTGTAAGTCTGTTAACTTGCTGCACTTTTTCACTGAAAAGTTGTACACTTGCAGAGCACTTGAAGCACAAGTTCTAGTTGACACGGTTCCAATTTGTAGCAAATTTGTTCGGCAATTCTCTAGCAAGAGCAAAGTTGCAGTGCTGAGTCTACAGTAAGAGCTACGTAAGTCACAGTGACCCCTGTGGTGGGATGACTGTAGCACAACATAACTGAACCAGAACTTGCAGCAGACTTGCAGAATATTTGCAAAGAAAGTTGATCTGGAGTCATGCAAGACGGACTTGCTGCAATTGTGCAACAAACTTGTGAAACCTGATAAGTCTAGCAATAGCTTAGCAAGTCATTTCAAACTTGCAGCACGATTGCTTGCTATCTGGGCTAGTGTGCATGGAAATATGCATTTTGTGTTTTTTTTTAGGGTTCCGGGGTCATGATGTTGCATGATTTAAGTGTGGGAACTGCATGCTCTCTACACAGGATGAGATAAGTAGGCAGCAGAACAGGGGTTAAGTGTTGAGAGGAGGAGGTTATTAGCTATCTGTAGGGGCTAATATACAAGGAAAGGGTCAAATGTTAAAGTCTTTAAAGAAAACCTCTGTTTCAGTATGGAGACGTTTAACATAGATCTTAATAGTAGTGCTGACTGTCACTTTAAACAAGAAGCTATTAGAGATCACCAGGATTTCAAAAAGCTTCAAATAGTGCTGAAGGGTGCAAACAGCCTTTTTAAAGTGAAAATCAGTTGTCCCATTAAAGAAGAAGTATTATCAAAAACTGACCATTCTTGTTGAACCTCTATGGTACGAAATGCATGCAGCACTTGGTCCTGTTCAGATCTGTGCTGTTTGAAAAAAAAAAACATTTTCTTTCTATCTGTACTAGCTGCCAGCTACACCACAGGTTGTAGCTCAATTTAAAGTGTAATGCCGCGTACGCACGACCGTTTTTCCCGTCGAGAAAAATGACATTTTTCCCTTTGGATGAGAAAAACGATTGTCTGTGGGCTTTTTGTCGTTTTTCTCGACGGTAAAAACGGCATTAATCACGACGAGAAAAATTAGAACATGATTACCGTCGTTTTTTTCGGCGGCAGTTTTCCCATAGGGAAACACTGCCGCGGAGCCCACACACGGTTGTTTTTTTCAACCAAATAAAAAATGTAATTTAAAACGGCCGTGTGTGGGGGGGGGGACAAGCTGTTCCTCGTTTTTCACGTCGATTTTCTCAACGGTGTTTTCACCGTCGAAAAAAACGATCGTGTGTACACGGCATAATATTTTGTAGATGAAGAGAAACTAGATCACTTGCAACCAGCTTGTGCACCTTTGCTCTGTTGTCTTTTGGTAGATATCTTTATTCCAGTCTTAGTGATTGTTGAACAGCAATGCTGCACCAAGATCCCCAGTACCTACATGGTCTACTCTACACCATCTGCACCAAGATCCCCAGCATCCTCTCCCGCTGCACCAAAGATCCCCAGTATCCTCTCCCGCTGCACCAAAGATCCCCAGTATCCTCTCCCGCTGCACCAAAGATCCCCAGTATCCTCTCCCGCTGCACCAAAGATCCCCAGTATCCTCTCTTGCTGCACCAAAGATCCCCAGTATCCTCTCCTGCTGCACCAAAGATCCCCAGTATCCTCTCCTGCTGCACCAAAGATCCCCAGTATCCTCTCCTGCTGCACCAAAGATCCCCAGTATCCTCTCCCGCTGCACCAAAGATCCCCAGTACCCTCTCCAGTTGCACCAAGATCCCTGGAATCTTCATCAGCTGCACCAGGATCCCCGGTATCTTCTCCAGCTGCTGCACCCAGATCCCCAATAGCCTCTCCAGCTGTACCAAGATCCCCAGTACCCTCACTAGCTGCACAAAGATCTCTAGTATCCTCTCTAGCTGCACCAAAACCCCCAGTAACCTCTGAAGCTGCACAGAGATCCCTGGTATCCTCTTCTGTTTCACCCAGATTCCCAGTAACCTCTCCAGTTACACCCAGATCCCCAGTATCCCCTCCAGCTGCATCAAGATCGCCAGAATCTTCTTCAGCTGCAACAAGAGCCACAGTATCCTACCTAGTTGCACCAAGATTTTCTCACCTGTGGGAGGAACTAGGCTAGCTGGACAACCATTGCATGGATCTAAATGGGAATCTGTAAGAATGGCACATTAAAAAAAACATACATATTTATTGTATTTCCTGCCCAAAGATGTGTTATATTGTTTAACCACTCTAGTTGTTTACATTGCTAAACTTTACAGCCAGGAAGATCATTCCACTAATTCCCAGGTCAACTTTACCTCTTCCTTGGTTGCCGTTCTGCTTATTGGATAAAAGTAATTAGGGATGCACCGATGACACTCTTAACACCGAGTACGAGTACCGATACTTTACCTCAGGTACTCGCCGATACCAATTACCGATACATATCGCCTGTGAAGAGGGGTGGTTTGGGAGGTGGCGGTAGTTGAGGGTGGGGTGAAATAGGGATTGTGGGGTGGGAGAGTTGGGATGGAAAAGGCTGTGATCGCTGGGGGGGGGGGGGGGAAGAGGGATGGGGATAGGAGGGTTATTGGGAAACATGGGGGCAGGGGTGACAGCTGGTAAAGGGAAGGAGGAGGCAACAGGCAGAAGTGACTGCAGGCATGGTACAGGAGACAGTCGGGGACTGCAGGCATGGTACAGGAGACAGTCGGGGACTGCAGGCATGGTACAGGAGACAGTCGGGGACTGCAGGCATGGTACAGGAGAAGTTAAGGACTGCAGGCAGGGTACAGGTGTCTCTCGCAGGAAAGGAGCTGGCTGGACAGCACACAGAGGAGGGAGAGAACCCTGCTGCTTAGTACAACAGGATACCGCTGTACAGAGTCTTCATACAGAGCCCCCTGTTCTCTGCCTCAGCATCCAGCCAGGGAGAGCCCGGATCCAGTGCTCCGTGTGGCCGGGAGTCAGAGCTGGAGGAGGGAGTTGTGCAGTGCGGCGACAAGGCTGGTGGGCTGTTAGGACAGGCAGCCCGGCGGGCCTGCACCAAGCGATGCCACTGGGAGGAAGCAGCGGGGATGGCACTGTCCGTAAGGGCGGAGGAGGCGGTCCGCTTCCACGCGACATTACTTCTGGTATCGGTTTCCAGTATCGGAGCATTTTCGCGAGTACCGATACTCGCGAAAATGGCTAGTATCGGCGCCGATACCAGTATCGGTGCATCCCTAAAAGTAATCATTTCCAGTGAAAGGTCTAGGGGATCAAATGCATTTCTGCTCCTCTTTCTGCAGGTACAACACCTTCTTGTTGCACAACATCTGATGCATATTTGATGCATATCTGAGTTTAAAAAAAAGTGTTTTTTTTTGTTCATATGTTTACCTTTAGTATACAGAAGAATGAATTCTTTCTCAGAAAATAAAACTTAATGTCATCACATACGAAAAATGCATTCTTGTTATTAAAAGATAAAGTTTAGCAGTAATCCTAAGCAATGGCTCAAATCCACAACACAAAATAACTTCTATAAAAAGGGCTTTAAAACTACCCTACCTACTATTCAAAAAATTCTCCCTGTTTTTTCCTCTCGAAAAGCATAGTTATACCTGCCCAGAGGATCCAGCATTGTCCTGCTGTGATCTGCTGATCAGGTGTCACAGCCTGTGCTCTGCGCCGCCATCTTGGTGCACCCAATCACTGTGCTGGGTTATGAAAAGGGAGAGCATTCGTTCCTATGATGCTGGGGGTGTGCTCAACTAGACAACACATGGCAGCTTCTGTTCCAGGACAGATCAGTCAGGAAGGCATGTTTTCTGGCCAGGTTTCAGGGAAGCTACATTAGGTCTACAGATATGCCATGTAAACCAAGCTCAATTTTTTAAAGCTGCACAATGTTTTTTTAAACTACTGGGGCTCCTTGCCTGCACAGTACATTTTTTTTGGAAAGGTGAACTAATGATTCAAAATCCTATCAGGGTATTTATGTACCACACAGAAACGCAGTTTGGATGCGCTCCGGTTACATTTCTGCATGTGCATTTTCAATGCGTTCAAGTTTTTTCCCCCCAAAGTCTCCTGTTTTTTTTTCTGTAATGCATTCTAGTGAATTTTTGGTACGCTTAGATGCTTTCTGGTGCATTTTTGATGCGTATTGCTGCGTTTCAGTGTAGTTCCTTGCAGAAAAAATGCAGGACTTTTCAGGATTAAAACAGCTGGTGAGGAGGGCACATATCCTTTCCCAGCCTCTGTCAAACTGCCCTTTTCTGAGGTGCGTGAAGCAGCCTAGTGTGTTTTTTTTCTGCATCAAGAGTGAATGGACAGTGTTTTCTGCAAGAAACTGTACTGGAACATGGCAAAATGCATCAAAAAAGCACAGGAACAAATAAAAAATGCGAAGGAATGAATTACACCAAAAAAATTAAGAAAATGTAAAAAAAGAAAAAGAGGAAAAAAGATATCTGGAACTTATCAAAAACACACTGGAAGGCATCAAAAGCAGAACGCACTTGGACTGCAGTTCTGTTGTGTGAACCAGCCCTGACAATGCACATGTGAACAGCCTCATAGGGCTGCAAAGCACAACAAAAACTTCAGAGCTTTTGTGGCTGGCTTCTGCACCAAGCAATACTTCTATTAAGGCCGGGTTCACATATGAGCGGCCGCGGTTCCCAGCATGGGATCCGGTGCGTTCCTGTTCACCGGTTCAGGTGCAAATTTTTGATTGAATTCGCACCTGACCCAAACACGCACAGAACCCATTGGAATGTGGACTGTGGCCGCCCCTGACCTGTGTGAACCGGCTCCATTGAGAGCCGGTCACACTCGCATGGCGAATTGGATGCGGCAAAACCCGGCCTTAGGACAAGAAGACTGCATTTGGGGCATTCGTACCTGGTCTCATACAGCCCTAAATGTCAATACGACTTAAAGTACTGTCCAGCCACAGCAGCTGTCAGACTCTTAGGCCCCATCCAGATCTTGTGTACAGTCACATTTTTATAAGCATGATTTAAATGCGGTTCCATGGGTTGTGCAAAGGGCAGCCCATTCACTTCAACGGGCTGCCCAATACGTGTCTGTCACCCACAAGAAGCTCCTGCTTCTTTTTGGGTGATGAGCTTTGTACAATTTTTAAAGGTGCTATATGATGGGATTATTGTGCAGTTCTGTTGTGCGACAGTCATGGCAAAATCCCACCTCTTGGGGTGCCATTAAAAATGAATGGCACCCATAAGAGTGTTGTGCTATACTGCAATTTGGAATCACGGGCAGTATCGCTACAACGCTGCTGGTGGTTCCAAATCACCAAGTGTGAATGCGGCCTTAGAGAGTTTGACAGGCGGCTGTACGGGACACCTGTGCACTCTGCTCACAGCCAAATGTAGTGAAGCATGGGGCCTAATAGGCAGCTAACAGTGGGGCTGGATGGTGCAACTGTGCCTTATACCAGAGCCTTATGCACTGGGACTAAATGCCCAGTGTGTATGAAGCCTTAGGCCTCGTTCACACGGGTGTACTACAGCGTACACCTGTTTGAGGGCCAAGTTTACCTGCACAGGGATGCACAGGTGTTCTATGTATCCCCGTGTAGGCAGTCCTATTCATGTCAATTGGGATGTAGCGGATGCATAGACACAGCAGCTGCTCCCAATTTGACATCAGTGTGGGTGCAAAGCCCCGAACGCACACTGTCTGTGTTCAGGGACATGCACCCACACAGATGCCAAATTGGGGGCAACAATTGTGTCCATGCAGCTGCTGCATCCCAATTGACATGAATGGGACTGCCTACATAGGGATCCACAGACCCCAGACAGGTATACCCCAGTGAACAAAGCCTTAAGCCCTGTACACACGATCGGTTTGACTGATGAAAACCGTCCGATGGATGGTTTTCATCAGACCAACCAATCGTGTATGGGACCCATCGGTCTTTTTTCCATCGGTTTTAAAAAATAGAACATGTTTTAAATTTTTCCGATGGATTAAAAACCGATCGAAAACTCCGATCGTCTATGGGCAAGTCCATCGGATCAAAAACCCACGCATGCTCAGAATCAAGTCGACACATGCTCAGAAGCATTAAACTTCATTTTTCTCGGCTCATCAGAGTGTTTTATGTCACCGCGTTTGGAACGGTCGGTTTTTTGACTGATGGTGTGTGGGCAAGACTGATGAAAAACAGTTTCATCGGATTTCCGATGGACAAATCCATCAGACGAAAATCCATAGGTTATCCGATCGTGTGTACAGGGCTTTAGTCACAACTACATGTGCTTGTCCATCAGATCCTTGATGTTACAGAATTCTATTTTCCATAAATGCTGCCAAATTTACTATTCCTAAACGCAGGTAAATGCACAGCATGAATGGCACCATAAAAAAATCATTACGTGCATTTCTATACATTTAGAAATGACCACTAAGGCTAGATTCACATATGGAAATGTGTGCATAATTGAGTGCATTCATAACCGGCAGGTGTGCTTTTGTGTGCTGCTCCCTCCACAGCCCCCCTAATATTCTTGATCCAATGATCCTGGGTTACCCGGGACTCCCTCTCCTCATTGGCTAAGACAACATTGGGAGCCATTGTCTCCCACTGCTGTCAATCACAGCCAGTGAACCAATAAGGAGAGAGCGTGGGAGGCTGAGTCTGGGCTCTTTATGTCTTATGGACGCATAGAGCAGAGCTCGGGAGCAAGCATGCACCTATGCTCCCATAAGAAGCAGCTTGCTATTGGGGGCACTGGTCAAGGAGGAGGAGCCAGGGGCGCCGGCGGAGGACCCTGAGAACACTGTGCAAAACCACAGCACAAAGCAGGTAAGTATAACATGTTTGTTATTTAAAAAAAAAAAACAAGTTGAACCTTTAATACCACTTTAACCACTTGTCCCCCGCCCACCGTCAATTGACGGCGGGCGGAAGACACTCTCGTTCTGACAGGACGTCATATGACGTCCTGCCTTTAAAACAAGCTAGGGGGTGCGCGCGCCTTCCGCGTTGCTAGGGACCCGATGCGCGTGCCCGGTGGCCGCGATTGCCCAGCACCAGAGCAGGAAAGTGGCTCTGTGTGTGTAAACACACAGATCCACGTCCTGTGAGGGAGAGGGGACTGATGGTGTGTCCCTTGTACATAGGTCACCTCCCCCAGTCAGTCCCCTCCCCCCACAGTTAGAACACATTGAGGAAACACATTTAACCCCTTCCTCGCCCCCTAGTGTTAACCGCTTCCCTGCCAGTCACATTTATACAGTACAATGCATTTTTGTAGCAGGGATCGCTGTGTAAATGTGAATGGTCCCAACAATGTGTCAAAAGTGTCCGATCTGTCCGCCGCAATATCGCAGTCACAATAAAAATCGCAGATCGCCGCCATTACTAATAAAAAAAAAAAATGCTATAAATCTATCCCCTATTTTGTAGACGCTATAACTTTTGCGCGAACCAATCAATGCACGCTTATTGCGTTTTTTTTTTTTTTTTTTACCAAAAATATGTAGAAGAATACGTATCGGCCTAAACTGAGGAAAATTTTTATTGAAAAAAAAAAAATGGATATTCTAGCAAAAAGTAAAAAATATTGTGTTTTTTTTCAAACTGGACGCTCTTCTTTTGTTTATAGCGCAAAAAAATAAAAACCGCAGAGGTGATCAAATACCACCAAAAGAAAGCTCTATTTGTGGGAAAAAAAGGATGCAAATTTTGTTTGGGAGCCACGTCGCACGACCGCGCAATTGTCATTCAAAGTGTGACAGCGCTGAAAGCTGAAAAATGGCTTGGGCAGGAAGGGGGTTTTCGTGCCTGGTAGGGAAGTGGTTAATGCCACCTCCATGCATCGGAAAACATAGCATGTTGTTGCGTACGTGAAACTGCATGCTGCTGCAGTACCGTGTGGTACCTTTAAAGTGGAACTTTAGTCAGAAAATTAAGTCTTGCTAGATCACTTCAGGCTGGCCCCTTTTGCAGGTATAGCTATGTAAAACATTAAAAATAAGTGTCTACACTGTTTAAAATCCAGTAATACATTGTCTCAACCTGCTCTGCACATCCATTTTTAAGCACTGCTGAGTTTGTAGAGGCCAATCTGCTGTATTAAACCCTCCTATCTTTTACAGGCAAGGAAGTTGCTTCTGTTTGATCTGCAACTGCCATGGTGCTGCACATGTAATCAGTTATGCCATTTGATGGTTTGACAATTTGGTTGAGGGCACAAGCAAATGTGACAGTTAGCAATCCTGGAACACTCCAGGAATGTGACAGTTTTTTAAACCAATAAATCCATGGGTTTCGTTTCTGCTTTATGGTTTACAGCTAGCTGCTGTTCAGGGGCTTTGGGCTTCAGCAAAAATGGCAGCCTCTGGCAAGAAGAGACTAGAGTAATGCTGGAAGCAATTTTGTAGCATAATTTATTAATGTAGAATGTACGTTCACAGCATGACCGCAGCACTGCACCCCCCCCCCCCCGCAAGTGGTGAGAGTGATGACATATGACATTGTCCCAAATTGAGACGGGATACTGCACTTTGTCATTTTACCATACAGCGGACGGGAGGTGGTTAAAGTGGTTGTTATCCCACCAATGTATCTTTACACAATCCTCTCTGTATTTTAATGTAATGGCCCCAATCACAGCACCGGAGTCGCGATACCAAGAAGTAACTCCGGGACGACATGTCGGCGGCCAGAGGGGAAGACGAGGACCGTTGCGGGGGCTTTGATCTTAGGTAAGTAATACATAATGAGCTAGTATGCTATGCTCCTTATGCCTTTGTCTTGCAGGGTTTGTTTTCTCGTTTTTTTTTTTTTTTAAGAGGGTTTACTTCCTTTTTAAAGGCCTGGTTCACACCTATGCAGGTTGCAGATTCCAGGTGCATTTTGCTTTTTTAAATACACGTTTTTATCTAGGGTTGTCCCGATACCACTTTTTTAAGACCGAGTACAAGTACCGATACTTTTTTGCAAGTACTCGCCGATACCGATTACCGATACTTTTTTTTAATGTCATGTGTCAGTATTTTTTTTTTTTTTTTTACAATTTTTTTTTTTTTTACAGTGCTTTCTTTTTTTCTTTTTGTTTTGGGGGGGGGGGGGAGTGGATTGTGTCAGTGTGTTTTTTTTATTTTTATTATTTTTTACAATTCATTTTTTTTTCCCCTTTTTTTTTTTTTTTTTTTAGCGCTGTTGGGGGGCTTTGGTGAGATTTCAGGGGTCTTAACAGACCTCTGACATCTCCCCTATGAGACAGAGAAAGGGACGAGGGACACAGATTCCCCAGTCCCTTTCTCTGCAGCCTCAGCTAAAATGAATGGACAGGAGGCTCCTCTCCATTCATAAACTGAAGCATCGTAAACACAGGTTACGATGTTTCAGTTATATGAATGAACAGAGTCAGTGATCACTGACTCTGTTCATTCGAAAAGGAAGGAGCCGGCTTTAGCGGCTCCTACCTCCGCTCTCCATCCTGAGATACCGAGGACAGAGGGGGTGGAGGAGGACATGGTGGGGGGACTCGGAGCGCAGAGGGGGAGAGCAGCAGGAGGGGGACACGGGACACGGAGCGCCGACAGCAGCAGCACGGAGGGGGATACAAGGACACCCGGAGAAGGAGAGCAGCACCGAGGGGAGCACGGAGGGGGAGAGCAGCACAGAGGGGGACAACGAACCGGAGAGGGAGAGCAGCGCCGAGGGGGACACAGAGCACGGAGGGGGAGAACAGCACACAGGGGGACACAGAGCGTGGAGGAGTATAGCAGCACGGAGAAAGATACAGTGACAGTCAGCGGTGATCAGTGCGTGTTGGGGGGGGGAGTTACAAGCACCGATCACCGCTGTATAAATTTCACTAAAAGCAGCTAAAAAGGGGGGGGGGTCCGGGGAGAAGCTGTCAGGCTTTATTGAAATGTATACAGGCAGATCAGTGCTTGTAATTCCCCCGCCGCACCGATCATCCCTGACTGCCCAGGTATCGGGTGAAGCATCGGAGCATTTCCCCCGAGTACAAGTACTTGGGGAAATGCTCGGTATCGGTGCCGATACCGATACTAGTATCGGGACAACCCTATTTTTATCCATTGAAGTCTATGGAGCCAATATTCAGTAAAAAGTCCCTAGAATGGTCTCGAGTAGGGACAAACTGATCCTTTATAAGTTTCTGCACAGAGTTTATCTTACTCCGGCAAGGATGTATGGGACGCAGAGCTCTCTCTGCTGGAGATGCTCTGCACCCTTAGCTAACTTTATACACATCTTTTGGGAGTGTACTCCAATTAAACACTACTGGCAGGCCATTGCTGGCTGTATTAGGTTGGTCACCTCCATATCTATCCCCATGTCGGTTGAGGTTTGTCTACTACATCTGGTTGAACTCCTGGCCACTACCAGGGCTATACAAACCTTACTCATGCTTTTGTTGTACTACGCTAAACAGCGCTTCATCCTCTCATGGAAGAGTTCTGTAGCTCCTACTGTTGACACTTGGAAAGCGTTGGTCAACAAAGCAATACCCTTTTATTAGGCCATTTATTTGAGATGGGGGGCACTGACTAAATTTGACAAGGTTTGGGGGGGGGGGGGGGGTTGGATGGCTACTATAGATACGGCATCTGATTGAACACAGCAAAGCATAATGTAAGAACCTTTTTTTAGGTACTCTAATATTGGATGGTGAGAATGTTCAGGATGTCAGGACCTTGAGCGGCTATTGTGCACTTATGTATTCAACATGTGAAGAAGGGGCAGTGTCTCATTTCTTGTAGTCCTATGTGTGGGTGGGGGGGGGGGGGCTTGGGGCGAGGGGGAACTGATTTTGTGTGCTATATCCAATTTGTCTCTGCAGAGAGCTACGGGACTGTATTTTTGAATCATGGCGGGCCGCCTCTGGTAGGTGGTCCGTGACAGGGGGGGGGGGGGGGGGGGGGGGGTTGGGAGTATCACAGGTTTAATGTGATAATTTGTGTTTTGTTTTATGACTGTATGCACCGGCGAATTTTGTGTCCGGCTGTCTCCACATTGTGTGGAGTGTTGTTTTCTGTACAAGAAGCAATAAAAGAAAGAAATGTGTGCATGAGGCCTTACACAGGCATTTTTCAGGTACACGTCATTGGGAATAGTGTGTTTGGGCTCGGTGCACACAGGCCCTACATACACATATGTGAACTTGGTCTAAACACAAATGTGAAAAAGCCAGGCCCTGGTACTGGTGAGAAACCAGCACTCCTCACTTGTGAGTCTGACTGGCACAAGCCCCAGGCTAGAGTGTCACTTTTAATGTCAATAAAGTTTGATGATGATGAGAAAAAAATAGTGTTGCCAGGGGAACGCGTGCGCGCTCAGAGGCGCTGCAGGAGCAGTACGGGGGCGCGCACAGGCCTGACACAGAGGAAGTGTCCGCGGCGCCCGTTCCCTCCATAGTCCGCCTGTGTGTAGTCCGCGCTTCGTCTTACCTCGGTCGGTGTCGGAGTATCCGGCCCGCAGTCAGTGCGCAGTTGTCGGGTCACTCCCCCGCCTCTTTCTCCTCCCTTCCCTCCTCCTTTTTCTCCTCCCGCCGGGCCGTGTGAGGATGGGCTGGGCCTGACAGTGTGAGCTGCCCGCGGCCTGCGGAGAGGACCTAAGACAGGTGTACGGTGACATCTGAGGACAGCCCGGCCTCCTGAGGGATTATACCGGGGATCTACCGGACCATCCTGAGCGCCTGACACCGGGGGTCCTCTATGGGAGTATAGGAGGGATCTACTCCGGGAGGAGACATCCTGACAGCAGGGGGATCCAGGGAGAGGACCCGATTACCCATCAATACAGGGAGAGGACCCGATCACCCATCAATACAGGGAGAGGACCCGATCACCCATCAATACAGGGAGAGGACCCGATCACCCATCAATACAGGGAGAGGACCCGATCACCCATCAATACAGGGAGAGGACCCGATCACCCATCAATACAGGGAGAGGACCCGATCACCCATCAATACAGGGAGAGGACCCGATCACCCATCAATACAGGGAGAGGACCCGATCACCCATCAATACAGGATCTATCAGAGGATCACATAGGATCTATCAGCAGAGGATCCAGCTGGGACTTGTACAGAAGGGATCTGCTTATCAGAAGGGATCACCAGTGGGATCTGCTTAGTGGAGGGGGCATGAAGCCAGGCGCCCCCCACTGACTATCCACAACACACGGAGGTCTAATTTCTGGGCGTCATCGTCCACCCCCACCGGGGACATGTCTTTCTTCAACTTTAGGAAGATTTTCAAGCTGGGAGGAGAGAAGAAGAAGAAACAATATGAACATGTCAAGAGGGACCAGAACCCCGAGGAGGTGTGGGAGATCATAGGGGAGCTGGGGGACGGAGCCTTCGGGAAAGTCTATAAGGTGAGAGGAGGCTGGGGGCACCTATATGTGGGTGAAGGACTGCCTGTAAATTGCACACAGCTGCCGTTAATTCTTACCCCACACATTGGAAAGCGATATGCGTTTTACAGTGTGCAGAAACAGAGCACTATGCATTTTTCAAGCGGCTGTGATTTTAGAAACGGTACATGGACCTTTTTCCTGCATTTCCCACAGGCTCAAATAAATAGGATGCTGTACCCAGGCAAACACAGCCGCATGGATAACACATAGATGTAAACCTGGCCTAATGGGGGGGGGGGGGGGGGGCTCTACATCTGGGTAATTGCACATTTAGGTTTCTCTAGAACCTTGGTGCCCAACCTGCGCCCCTGTTGCTCTTTTTTGGCACCCCTGCAGTCACTAATCTGTGCGTCCCTATTTCTATGTTATACAAGTGATTTTTAGCAGTCTCATGTAATATGTCTCCAGTCACTGACTGTCCCCTTAATCATGTCTCCAGTCTCCAACAGCCCCTATAACAGTGATGGCGAACCTTGGCACCCCAGATGTTTTTTGGAACTACATTTCCATGATGCTCAACTACACTGCAGAGTGCATGAGGATCATGGGAAATGTTCCAAAACATCTGGGGTGCCAAGGTTCGCCATCACTGTCCTATAAAATGTTCTCAGTCTCATGCATCCTGTCCACAGTTTTATGATCGCTTGCGCCCCGTCCGCGGCCATCGCTTTGCGCCCCGTCCCCTGGCTCTGTCCATCGCTTTGCGCCCCGTCCCCTGGCTCTGTCCATCGCTTTGCGCCCCGTCCCCTGGCTCTGTCCATCGCTTTGCGCCCCGTCCCCTGGCTCTGTCCATCGCTTTGCGCCCCGTCCCCTGGCTCTGTCCATCGCTTTGCGCCCCGTCCCCTGGCTCTGTCCATCGCTTTGCGCCCCGTCCGCTGGCTCTGTCCATCGCTTTGCGCCCCGTCTGCGGCCATCGCTTTGCGCCCCGTCCGCTGGCTCTGGCCATTGCACTGCCCCCTCCCCCCCCCCCGTTCGCAGATTACCATCCACTCGCTTTCTGTCCTAGAATGACCCCCTGTACAGGACAGGCAGTGTGTTAGGACTACATAACACCTCCCTCCTCCCTAACATGGAGAGGTGTATTGTAGTCAATGGAAATAGCAGGGAACCATGTGAACTGTTACCAGTCCAGAGCCAGAGAGTTCAGGGAGTTATCAGCTGACAAGTTTTCTGGTTGCATAAACAGCTATTTTTTATTTACTTTTGCATTTGACAAATAAATGTAATAAAACACTTTCCGCGGTATACTTGCCAACCCAAAAGGGGAGCTATTATTATGATCCCCGGGTCATATTTTGTTTCTGTGTTTCTGAAACGCTGTAGGAGTCGAGTGTCAGGAAAACAAACAGGAAGGACCAGCAGCTACACCACATCTGTAATGAAATGCCATCTGACAATGGAAGGCAGTGTTGTGGAAAAGCAAATGTTTTGTCACAGTGTGTTTTTCAATTGAAACATTTATTTCCTATTATCAAGCTGGACTCGCATCGATGCGTTTTTGCTTGATGAGTTTTCTGTTGAAATTGATGGAAACATATGAAGATACATCTCAAAACTCGTCATTATACACATCCACACGCCACAAGGCATCATGGTGATGTGTGTTATGAAGCGCATTAATATCCAATACAAACTACATTGCAACAGGTTAAAAACACAACACAGTAAGTAGTGCATTGACATGTGTCTTGATGCACTTCCATTGATTTCAGTGGCAAGGTATCAGGGTGGAAAATGTGTGGGCGTAATTCCAGCCTTAAACATAAGGCTTTGTTCACACTTGTGAAGATTAATGTACATTAATGCCGAGTTTCTCAGTCAAGGCCTCCTTTAAAATTCAGCGCACTCTCAGGGAACCCCATTCTAAAATGCAAAGAAACAAACTAATAGTTTTACATAATGCAACAACATCCACACACATAGGATGTCCAAGCATGTCCACCATTAGAGGTGATTTATTCTTCTAAAACAAATACACCCTTTCACACTAGTACTGACTAGTATACCAATGTTTATCTTCTCCCTCTGTTTCTCTCCGTTTCCTAAATAATGTGACTCCGTTGCTGCAGGGGAGGGGCAAACAAGAACACTATGTAATGGTGCACAATGATGACCTGTGGCTTTGTGCAACTAAATAGGCAGCCTTCATCCACAGAGGCTTGTATACAGTTTTGGGGCAATTTTTAGGCATTTTGCCAAGGCACCCTGGTTAAAAATGGCTGCGTAAATGCATACCAAGAGGATTGCCATTCTTTTTCAGGGAGTCTATTAACATTGATCATGCTGTGCGTTGGGAAAAGTAGTACAGGTATGCCTTTTAGTGCATCAAAGTGTGTGTGTGTGTGTGTGTGTGTGTGTGTGTGTGTGTGTGTGTATATGTATATGTATATATATATATATAATATATATAATTAGGGCTGCAACTAACGATTATTTTCATAATCGATTAGTTGGCCGATTATTGTTTCGATTAATCGATCTATTAATAACCGTGAAATTAAAAAAAAGGTAATTTTGCTGAATTTTTACATA
The DNA here is from genome assembly GCA_029206835.1 of Rana muscosa. Taxonomy (NCBI): domain Eukaryota; kingdom Metazoa; phylum Chordata; class Amphibia; order Anura; family Ranidae; genus Rana; species Rana muscosa. The sequence continues at coordinate 202,842,893 of CM055123.1, forward strand.
TTTTTTTGGGCCAATTTGTTGTTGGGCAGACTAAAAAACACAAATTGCTGCAAAAACACATTATTACAGGCTTTTCTGCAGCTTCTCTATTAAAGTATATTGAACCAAAAAAACAAAATGCCACAGTTTTGCGTTAAAAAAAAGTACTTGCCCTTTCCAAATACGCAGCAGCTAAAAAAATCATGGATGTGAACGTGTCCCATAGGAAACCATGTAAATGACCTGTAGTGTGTTTCTGCAAAAAGCACCAAAAAAACAGAGGTGTGACCCAGGCCTGAGATGTTTAGTAATATAATGGTGTTAAAAAAACGAAAATTTGTACAAAAAGAGCAAAAAATCGCTGTAAGGGGTTCATTTTTTACTGTGGGACAGTGAAAGTAATATTTACAGTAGCGATTTGCTCTTCTTGTACTGTAAAGGGCTCATTTTAGTTTTTTTTTTAACCCCATTATGTTACTGGCCGATTAATCGATTATGAAAATAGTAATCGATTCATTTCATAATCGATTAGTTGTTTCGGCCCTAATTATATATATATATATATATATATATATAACACACACACACACACACACACACACACACACACACACACACACACACACACACACTCCAAAAGCAGTGCATGCATAGGACCCTCATGGGGTTTATTTACTAAAAATGGAGAGTGCAGCTCTGCAGAGAAACCGATCAGCTTCCAGGTTTGTTTTTGTCAAAGCTTAAAGTGCTTGTAAACCTCAGACATGAAATATGAACAAAGCATATCCCTCTATAGTGTGTACCTGTCTCAATTCGGAGCACCATGTGCCATTTCTGTCTGCTGCCTCATTTTTTTTGTTCGCTATCAGCACAAATCGCTTCTGACAAGTTTTCCTAACGCCAAGAGAAAAAAGGTGACAGGGGAGGAATCTCCTGCTAATTGACAGCTTCATTTGTGTTCCTGTGTGGAGAGGGGTGTGTCTCTTCCATCCAATCAGCTCCCAGAACTCTCCTCGCTGAGCTTTTCTGAGTGTAACTTCAGCTCCTTGCCTCATTTTTTGACAGCTCAGACAAGCTTTAGAAATTCAGCATTTTGAATGACTGCAGATACAACTTATGTAGCAGGATTTGTTCCATCTCCTGCGTATCACTTGAGGCCGGGCACTTCATTGGGTATATGTAAGGATTTACAACCGCTTTAATTGAACAAGCTGAAGTTAGAAGCTAATTGGTTTCTATGCAGAACTGCACCAGCTTTTGCGCTCTCCAGTTTTGGTAAACCATCCCCTGTGTGTAACATGCATTACAACAAACCCCACCCACCAGCAACCTCTACTTTATTTGGGCTTCATTAGGCAAAAAAAAAGAAAAAAAAAGAAAATATGAAAATACGCGTCAATGCGTATCATTAAAACGCGTAGGAAAATGCAGATGCAAAGGTGTGATTTGAGCCTAAGCCCCTATTGTCACTGGTGCTGCTTTGAAATCGCATTACTTCAGCCTGATTTCAAAGCCACACATCAGTGCGATTTGCACTGCCGATTTCATTGCGACTTGTGACTTCGTTTAACAGAAGTCTATGGAAGTCGCAATGAAATGTGCAAAAAGTAGTACAGGAACCTTTTTCATCACTGTGGCATTAACCGCTCCATTGCCAGCAATGGAGTGTGACTTGTCATGCAATTTGGAACTGTCAAATCGCATGACGAGTCACACCGGTGTGAGCGGCCCGGTACTGAACATTCTGTATATAAAGTCCAGTAACTCAAAATCTGCAGATTAGCAAATTTGAGGTGAAATTTGGTTGCTGTCCTTTACTGAACTTTGTGTATCATCATGGTGTTTGCACAACTTTTGTAAATTTTGTGTTTTTAGTGTGTTTTTGTTTTTGTTTCCTGATTGACAGATGGAACGCCTTCCACTTATTGTTACTGTTCACCTCCTGTGAACTTCATTGGTTGTTCCTGATTTGTGTGTGAGATGTTATGGGCAGATATTCTTTGCTCTGGTGGTATGACTACTAATGTGGAAAAATATATCAGATATTTTGTAAACCATAAAAAAAAAGGAAAGAAGTGACCATTTGTTTACTAATGTTAGAGGTTTCCTTCTTGGTTAGAACATATGTCAGGTTTTTTTTTTTGTTTTGTTTTGTTTTTTTTCCTTGCATGTGATTGGGTATTATATTCTTTGCAAAGTGTTTTCACCTTAATGCATCCAATGCATTTAAGGTGAAAAAACTTCTGTCAGTCAGTGGCCCCCCAGCCCCCCCCCCCCGTTTTTACTTACTTGAGCCTTGGAATGTCCCACGGCGAGGACGCGCCGCCTCTCTGCTCGGGGTTCTCGGCTCTTGATTGGATTGATTGATAGCAGCGCAGGCACTGGCTCCTGCTGCTGTCAATCGAATCCAATGGCGCGGGGGGCGGGGCCGAGTCCGAGTCCTGCATTCGGCGGCTATGGACGCCAAATACTGGACACAGGAGCGCGCCCGTAAGGTAACCCCCCCCGGGAGAGAGCTTCTCCTAGGGGGTTATTTGTTGCTGGGAGGAGCCGCAAGATCCGCCGAGGGACCCCAGAGGACGGCGTTCGGGGCCACTTTGTGCAAAACAAACTGCATAGTGGAGGTAAGTTTGACATGTTTTGTGTGTTTTTTTTTTTTTTTTTTCTTATTTGAATCTTTCGTATCACTTTAAACCGAAAAGCAAACAATTATTATATTGCAGCTTACTATTTCTAAGATGTTATGGCTGCATTCACTGTATTCTTTAGGCTTTCTTTCTTGTATATTAATCTGGTGATCAGACCATTAAGTCTGTTGTTTTTCAAAAGAACAAGCTCTCCAGCAGAATGCATCAGTTACAGTAATGCGACAGACCATTTAAAACTAGCAGGGGTGCTTACAATGATCAGCTTTTATTTATGTAAAAATCCTTATCCTAAAAGGGGGAAAAAAATGGTTTGCTGTAACTGATTATAAATAAGTGTGAGCTGGAGTTTGGCTTCAGTTTGTTAGTGCATCTAAATCTGCTAGTGCATATAACACTCCCCTTCCCCCAGACTGACAATGCTGCTGTCCAAAGGTGCCCCCTGTTCTCCTTCATCCAGAGTGGGGTCACTCTAATACAGGAAAAGTGTTAAGCCCTGTACACACGATCGGATTTCCGATGGAATAAAATCCAATGGATTTTTCCATCAGAATTCCGATGAAGCTGACTTTCATCAGTCTTGCCTACACACCGTCAGACAAAATTCCGACAGTTCAAAACGCCGTGATGTACGACGGCACTATAAAGGGGAAGTTCAAATCCAACGGCGCCACCCTTTGGGCTGATTTTGTGTTTCCACATGTTAGTAAAAGTTTGGTGTTGGCCGATTCGCGCTTTTCAGTCTCCGTGCTTTTCAGTCCGTTACAGCGTGACGAATGTGCTATCTCCATTACGAACGCTAGTTTTACCAGAACGCCGCTCCCGTCTTGTAATTTAGTCTGGGCATGCATGGATTTTTCTCCGATGGAGTTCCCCACAGACAATAGTAATTTGCTATCGTTTTTTTTTTCCATCTGTAAAATTTAAAACATGTTCTATTTTTTTACACTGATGTCAGAAAAACCGATCGTGTGTACGCGGCATTACTGGCCAGATCACCAGGTGAAAACAGCCTAAAAGAAAACGAATGGAGCCACCACATCTAAAGATTGGTATACTGCAATATATTACATTTTTGGGTTTTATACTACTTAAGCCTAAATTCCCTTGTAAAATAAACAGCATATTTGCCTTTAGTAAATCCAACCCCTTTCAGTTGTCACACAAACAGAAGGCGAGGGGAAATCGGCAAATGTGTTACCTTTATATAGATAGCACTCCTGGAGGGATATCCCTTCTCTTTGGACAGATCTCTTTTTACTTCCTGCTCTGTCTCTGGGAAATAAATGAAACGCTCCCTGACACGACACAGACGGCGCAAAACAAACCAGAAAGTCAAGACGGGTCATAGCAGTTCCTTTTATACAATCAAAAACCAAACTAGAAAAGTTTTGACTTTACATGCAATGTAATAAGAAATGGAATGAAAAATGCGCATCCCTTCTGTGCTAAACAACCTCACTGTGCTATGAGCTGGTCCTGTTTGATTCCATTCCATAACCTTCTCTATTGTACATTCTTTGTGGTCACCAGGCCCTACTCCATAGAAGCCACAGTTTACATGCACAGCACTGATGATGGCCAACAAGCCTGAAACAGCTGTGTGCAGTCTTTTATTTAATAGGTTGCATAATAGCCTGTGTGTGTAATAGATGGTTCTGGATGTACAGCTGGCCATTGGCCTCTAATGGTATGGTTTGCATGGCTGGTCTGCCTATTATTCTGAAATGAAGAGCAGTTTCCTTATTTTGGGGTGGAATTAGAGATGTGATTGTGCCAGACCGTTATACACTTTAGTAAACGAACCCCACTGTGTCATTTTACTAAAGCTGGAGAGTGCAAAATCTGGCGCAGCTCTGCATAGTAACCAATCGGCTTCCAGTTTTTTTTGTCAAAGTGGTTGTAAAGGCAGAAGGTTTTTTTTTTTTTATCTTCATGCATTATATTCATTAAAGTGGTTGTAAACCCCGTAGACAAATTTTTTTTTTTTTTTTTACTTACCTGCAAGACAAAGCTATAATGAGCTAGTATGACTAGCATACTAGCTCATTATGTACCACTTACCTTCGATCGGGGCCCCCAAAGTCGTCCGTGTCCCTCTAGCCGCATCCATCGCTGCGGCGATAGCCGGAATGTTACTTCCGGGTATCGCCGCTGCAGCCAATCACAGCGCCGCTCCGGCGAAGACGTGACTCTGCGCATGCGCGCGTGAGCTGTCGAATTCGGCTACGCCGTCGAATGTTGCTACCTAGCCGAATTTGTGAATGGGGTGACGTCAGCGTCGCCGCATTTACATACAAATATCTCCTTAACCGTGTAGATTAAGGAGATTTCATGCACCTACAGGTAAGCCTTAATATAGGCTTACCCTGTAGGTCTTTGTTTAGAAAGTGGGTTTACAACCACTTTAAGATAAAAAGCTTTCTGTTTGCACCACCCCCCCCCCCCAATACTTACCTAAGGTCCCTCTGTCCAGCGACGTTCACGAGTGTGTTAGCCGCCTGAGACTCTCCTTCCTGATTGGCTGAGACACAGCAGCGGTGCCATTGGCTCCCACTGCTGTCAATCAAAGTCAGCTAGTCAACCAGGGGAGAGAGGAGGCGAAGCCGGGGTTGGGGATCTGTGTCTGTAGGGACACATGGAGCTGTGACTCGGCTTGGGTGCCCACATAGCAAGCTGCTTACTGTGTGTGGAACTGAACAGGGAGGAGGGGCCAGGATCACAGAAGAGGGACCCAAGAAGAGGAGGATCTGGCCTGCTCTGTGCAAATCCACTACACAGAGCAGGTAAGTATAACACGTTTCTCGTTTTTTTTTTTTTTTTTCCTATAAAAAATAACACTTTACAATCACTTTAATTGAACAAGCTGAAGTTAGAAGCTGATTGGCTACCATGCAGAGCTGCACCAGATTTTGCACTCTACAGTTTTAGTAAATCGACCCCTATGTCAGAGTAAACAAAGGTGTTCCTGAAAGTTCTACGTCGCCCCTTCTAGTATTTGGTACTTCGATTACAGAACAAGGTGGTTCTTCTTTGGTCATTTTGATTAACTCCAAGAAATGTTCAGTAAGCGTCAGACTCGGTGGAGTGTGAAATGTCTGCACAGGTTTGGAGAAAGTGACAGTAATACATCTCCGTCTGACATGAGTCAGGCTGCCTCACCCTACTTCTCCCACCCATAATCACAGGATGATGCATATTGGGCACTGAGCACATCATAGTTCATTTACCCTGGCAGACCACACACTGCTTCTGCATTGCTGTGGAATTGTAAACATCTACCTTGGCAACCCTTATTTTGTGATCTTTATCCCTTCATCTTATAGGCAGATGACTTATGGCGGCCATACATGCTTCTAGAAATAATTTTTTCTTTTCGGGTCGGTCCTTCCTGACAAAAATAATTGATCTATAGCCAAAAAGCCATTCAATCAATATGCCACAGATGGGCTTTCAGTCTATAGTTAAAGTGTTTACTAAACCTGCAACAATAAAATCAGTCTGTATATTCAGTAAAGCATGCTTGTTATACTCACTGCGGAACTTAAAGGGTTAATCCTCTGCATTATGTAAAAAGGTTGTTTGATCTTGTAAGCACAGATATTCCCCTTCTTCCACTGACTCCAAGACAGGTCCGGATAATAGTCTATGGAATCGGACTGCACATGCTCAATTTGGTGTGTATTGCTGGAGAGGTGTTTTTTTTTTTTTTTTTTTTATTCTTGCGAGAGTGCATGTGATTAGCACAGGGCCAATCAGCACTGTCCAGGCAGAGGGTCAGCTGTCCTGGATCCTGATAGGAGAGCTCAGTGCAGTATGAAAACTCCTCCTACAAGCTTCAGTCAGACACTGATAGAAGTCACAAGACTACTATATACTGCTGATGAGAAAAGGTATTCAGCAGATTTTATTTACAAAAATTATTGCATTTCCATGTTCTGTGTACTGTGGGAGACCAGATATAGTGAATGCAGGTCCTGGGTTTACTAACACTTTTACCACTAGCCAACCAGCCACCGTCATTTTACTGTGGCAGGTCGGCTCTCCTGCACAAATCGCCGTAGCTGTATGTCGGCAGGCGCGATGGCAAACGGGCACGCACCGCCGGCAGCACGCGCTTGCACCCACTGCGAGAGCGTGCCTGTGGGTCGGGCGGACTCGTCCGCCAGTGACCCGCGATTGTCTATTACAGAGGCAGAAAAGGGAACTGCCTTTGTAAACAAGGCGATTCCCCGTTCTGACAGGGGACATGTCAGAAATCTACTGTTCCCAGTGATCGGGAACAGTGATCTGTCATTGTGCTAATTTTGGCAACAAATTTCGATTCAGTTTTAGTCCAAGACTCCTTTCACACTGGAGCGCTTTGTAGGCGCTATAACGCAAAAAATAACGCCTGCAAAGCGCCTTGAAAGAGCTGCTGCTGTCTCTCCAGTGTGAAAGCCCGAGGGCTTTCACACTGGAGCGGTGCGCTAACAGTATGGTAAAAAAAGTCCTGCTAGCTGCATCTTTGGAGCGGTGTGTTTACTGCTCCTGCCCATTGAAATCAATGGGCACCACAGCTATCATCCGCCGGCAAAGCGCTGCTGCAGCAGCACTTTGCGGTGGTTTTAACCATTTCTCGTCTGCTAGCGGGGGTAAAAGTGCCCCGCTAGCGGCCGAATAGTGCCACGAAATTGACGGTAAAGCGCCGCTAAAAATAGCGCTGCTTTACCGCCGACGCACCCACCCCAGTGTGAAAGGGCCGCTAATCTTAGGACCAAAATGGCATTTTTAGTTTTAGTCTTCTGCAATTGTTTTAGCCGCATTTAGTCGACTAAATCTCCAGTACATTTTTAGTCGACTAAAATCATTTTGGTCATCTAAAATCGAATGGGTGTAGTTAAATTTTAATGCATTATTTAAGCATTTCTCTACAATTTCCAAACTCATACTGCTGGAGTAAAAAATCCTAACATGTTATTGAGGTATGAACATGCACTACAGACCAGTGTTTTGATGTCAAATTTCAATTTAGTTTTAGTCTTTTGACTAAAATGGCATTTTAGTTTTTAGTCGTATTTTAGTCGACTAAAATGTTTTAGGTGACAAAATTAACACTGTTGGCAGCCCATCACCCCCACAGTTAGAACACAGTGAGGGAACACATTTAACTCCTTGATCGCCCCATAGTGTTAACCCCTTCCTTGCCACTGACATTTACACAGTAATCAGTGGATATTTAAAACTCTGATCACTGTATAAATTTCACTGGTTCCAAAAAAGTGTCCGATCTGTCCGCCGCAATTTCGCAGTCCCGCTAAAAATCACAAATATTTACCAAAAATATGTAGAAGAATACACATTGGCTTAAACTGATGAATACATTTATTTTTAATTTTTTTATATATATATATTTTTTTTTTTATATGTATTCTAGCAAACAGTTTAAAAATATTTTTAGTTTTTTTCAAAACTGTTGGTCTTTATAGCGCAAAAAGCTCTATTTGTGGGGAAAAAATAGATGTCAATTTTGTTTGGGTACAGCGTCGCGTGACCACGCAATTGTCAGTTAAAATGACGCAGTGCCGTATCACAAAAAAAATGGCCTAGTGATTAAGGGGGCAAATCCTTCCGGGGCTGAAGTGGTTAAGATACAATCGTAACCTGTAATCATAATCTGATCAAAATATGATCGTATTCATGAACAAAGTATCTCGGTGCTTTTGATTGATGCAAAATGATCAATATTTTCCACCCTGGCTGATCTGAATCAAGTCCAAATCAATTGGGAGGGAAATATTGGCTTTTTGATTGTCTGCAGATGCGATCATTTTGATTGGATCACACATTAATTGGACAATAATATCAAAGCATGTGTGGTCACCATTACAGAGAACAGTGAGAAACCTGTCAGTCATAGAGATGTACCCCAGTCCTCCATACAACATATATTCCTCCCCTTTACTCCTTGAAAATGGAAAGATTGGCACCTGTTGATGAGAGAGTCATTCTGCTCCCACACTTGTAAACAGTGGAAACAATTCAGTGACAAGAAAACAGACCTCTGTTGCAGCCTTAGGCTCCATGTACACAGAAGCTCAAAAACGGCCGTTTTTAAAGCAGCAGAAAAAGCTAGCTTTTATCAGCGTTTTTTTTACTAGCTTTTATTAGCGTTTTTCAGTGTAGCTTTTTTTAGCTTTAAAAAAAAAAAAAAAAAAAAATTTCAATGGACTAAAAACGCTCGCGGCCAGCGTTTATGAGCGTTTATGAGCGTTTTTCGGCGTTTTGCGTTTTTTTGCGTTTTTTTTCTGCCGAAAAACGGCACTTTGAACGCAAATTTCCTGCGTTCAGAAAAAAGCCCATTAACTCCACTGCTCATTAAAGCTAAAAAACGTTATGTGTACATGAACACATAGGCTAACATAGAGTGCAGTTAATGGGCTTTTAAAAAAAACGCCCATTAACTGCAGTTTATCAGCTTCTGTGTACATGGAGCCTAATAGGGTATTGTATAAGGCCTCATTGACACAGGCAGAAAGTGTCGCCTTGTGGATTCCTGCGACAAGTACAATGCAGATACTTGCGGCTGTGATCTCAGGTGTTCCAATCAGTGTCAGCAGTGCAGTCTCTACAACTGAATGACAGGAGCTCTCTGTGCACTCTCTGTGCTATAAGCTTATTACACATCCAGCGGTTACCTGTGGTTAGGTACAGATGTCTGCCCCTAGAAGCAAACTATCTGCATCCAGATGTCTGTCCCTAACATGTGTATAGATGCTTACAGCGGCAGAGATGTGTGGCTCCTGTCAGCCTGGCATTCAGTTGTACAGGCTGAGCAGCCGCCACTTATTGGAACATGTGGGATCCCAGCTGCAAATACCTGCAGTATACTTTCTTCAGGAGTTCGCAAGATGGCACTTTAAACCCATGTAAATGAGGTCTAAAAAAATTGAACTTTAATGTGTTTTAAGGGATAATTTTAATATTGATATATTTAGTTAAAAAATGTATTTATGTTAAAGGAGAAGTATGGCTAATGCTCTTTTGGCCATACTTCTCCAGTGGGTCACAGGAGTGTCCAGTGGGTCACAGGAGTGTACTTATTTCTGCACTCCTGTGACCCAGATTCAGCTGACAGCAGCTAAAGCCAACTGTCAGCTGACGTCGCAGAGCTGATTTAGGCTCTGCAAAGATCCCGACAATAATGTCAGGATCCTCCCAGATGCCTGACTGGTAGCTCAGCACATCACTGAGAGCTTGAGCCAGCCGTTCCCGCCACTCCACAGTCTGGCGCTCCAGTGAGTACTGGAGGGACAGAGCAGCGTTTAACAGTCGGTTTCAAGAACTGAGCGATCAGCAGTCTTTGATCGCTCAATTCTCAATGTAGAGCAGGCGGGATATAGTGGCAGCCATCTATGTAAGTATGATTGTGTTTTTTTTTTTTTTTTTTTTAAACCCACACTTCTCTTTTAAACAAATGTTTCTTAATTTTTCTACAGATTTACATGCTAGCTTTACCTCTGTTCCATTGTTGCTTTTGTTGTGTGACATAGCCACTGGTAGAAGAATCTTTAAAATTGTTTATCAGTAAATTTCATTGCAGTCTCTCAGCTGCCCTCATCAACAACTGCTGGCTTAAAATCTTGACCACATAGAGTGGTGGTTTCAGCGCGGCCTATTTATGTAGTGAGTAAAAGTGGCTGCTCTAATAAACACCCAAGACTGGTAAATGTAGTCATTCTACAATACCATAAACCCCTTTATATTGTCTGTGATATCAGCCTTCTGAAGAGCAATGACAGGTAATTGAGTAGAGTAAGCCTTCACAAGGTTGATTTTTATATGTGTAATCCCCATAACGCATGGTGAATATATTGTACGTTCATTCATAAATGTTAAAGTATACGTATACCTAATCATTAAAATCTTGTATGCTTTAACATGTCAAAATACAAATTAAGGCCCCTGTATGACAATCTAAACAAGTCCACAATCCAGTTACCATGTGAAGCGCGCGACATCAAGAGCGAAAAGGTGACCGGGGAGGGAGCTCCAGGACACAGCCAGTGATTGACAGCCTCAACTCTGTTCCTATGGAGTGTGTCCCTTCCCTCCAGTCAGTTCTCACTGAGTTCTGCAGTGTGAAATTTCAGCATCCTGTCCCCTTATTTTTAAATGCTCAGACAAAGGTAATTCTGGACTGTGAACAGATGTAGCGAAGACTGCAGATAGACAGGTACAACTTATGTAAGAGTGTTTGTTTCATCTCTGTATCACCTGAGGCCAGTCACGCCACTGAGTATATGTAAGGGTTTACAACGACTTTAAGTGCTGCAGCACATATTTTACTTTGCAAGGTAAAGATGCATGGTATCCCACCCCAAAATCCATACCAGGTTCTTTGGGTCTGGCATAGATTTTAAGGGGGACTCCACGCCTAAATTAAAAAATATAAATTGCCGTGCCCCCCCAATCCATACCAGACCCTTATCTGAGCATGCAGCCTGGTAGGCCAGGAAAGGGAGGTGACAAGCGAGTGCCCCCCCCCCCCTCTTGAACCATACCAGGCCGCTTGTGCTCAACATGGGGAGGGTGCCCCCCAAAGCACCTTGTCCCGACAACCCTGGCCGGTGGTTGTTAGGGTCTGTGGGCGGGGGGCTTATCAGAATCTGGAAGCCTCCTTTAACAAGGGGGCTCCCAGATCCCGCTCCCCCCCACCCCATGTGAATGGGTATGGGGTACATTGTAGTGGTGCAACGGATCGTCACCAATCCGTGATCCGAACGGGTCACCCTGTTCGGATCGGTACACCACGCGATCCGCGGAGCGCTTCGGAGCTTCAGCCATAGGAACAGCCAAGGCGGCCATCTTGGTACACCCGGCGGCGGCCGCTGTAGTGACGTTTAGTCGCCGCCATCTTGCTCCACCCCACACTCCTGCACAGTAATGATAGTGAGAAGGGGACAAGCGGACATCTTGTTGCACCCAACGGAATTTTAGATTTCACCGTTATTTTCAACACAAAACGGAGCTTATATGCTTAAATCCAGTATTTGGAAATCCAACGGACTGTTTATATGTTAAATTTTAAAAGCAGCAGAAAACCTGCTGACCTTACATGCTTGCTAATGTGACAGAACACCTCTGATTTTCACATTTAACATTTTAGTTAAATGTGAAAATCAGAGGTGTTCTGTCACATTAGCAAGCATGTAAGGTCAGCAGGTTTTCTGCTGCTTTTAAAATTTAACATATAAACAGTCCGTTGGATTTCCAAATACTGGATTTAAGCATATAAGCTCCGTTTTGTGTTGACAATAATTGTGAAATCTAAAACTCCGGTGGGTGTAACAAGATTTGTCTTTTCGGATCAGTAAAAAAAAAAAAAAATGATCCGATCCGTGACTCTGATACGAGGAACGATCCGATCCGTGAGTTTTTTGATCCGTTGCACCCCTAGTACAGTGTACAGGCACTTTCTGTTATAGGGTGATAATGCTCCGTCTGTTGAATGTAATGAGTTTTAGTGCGTCAATGAAGTTTGCATTTACTGTTCAAAGGGATTTTCCAGGAAGCTGAAAAATGGAAGTACCCAAAGCTAAGCCTAATTCTGTCCCTTTTTTAAATTAAAAATGAAGCTTTGAAATGCGTAGGTCACTGCTGAGGAGCTCAGCCCTTTTTGTTGATCTGGCAATTTGTGTTGATGACCTGTTTGTAGAGCAGGAAAGTTCTTTCTTTTTATTTATTTTTTGTAGGTTTTAAACTGCCTTTCCTGTAAAGACACCCTAATGCGGGGGTCAGCAACCAGTGGATCGCGGAGTGGTGACTGGTAGATCTCGGTCTGGGCTTGCTGACCCACCATCCCATCCCATGGAACAGAGTGCAACACATAGAGATTACTTGTAAAGTTGGAGCTGTAGTAGGGAGCCGTATAATCTGATGCCTCCTCAGTTGTGCTGGCTTCTGTCCCATGCGGAGTGATACCAACTGCACGCCACCCACGATCCCCAGAGTGGTGCCAGCAGCAGGAAAGAAGAGATCTTTAGGTCGATGTGAAGCAATACACTGGGCATAATAGTATAGGGCTGCTTTCACACTGATGTGCTGTGGCTTACCCACACCGCGGATGCAGTGTGCCTGCGGGTTTGCTGTGCTTAATCATAGCTTCTATTAGACTTCTGAATGCAGAACGTGCACCACACCTGCAGGATGTAATAGAAGTCTATAGCAAAGCGCAGCTAACCCAGAAAAGTTGCAGATGCACTGCGCTGCACCCGCGGGCTCCGAATAGTAAGGGTTAATTTACAATTGCAGTTTGTGGGGGGGTGGTAAAACCCCATAGTTAAGACATGTTTTTATCACACCGCTCCAAACGCACCCCCCTCGCAGTGGCTAGTGGTGTACACATGTCACAGCTGCAGCAAGAGTTATATGCCCTGTCATGGTTGGTTGGTTGGTGTAGCACCTGCCAAGCATGACCCATTTAAGTGAACAAGGCCACTCTGCAAGTGCCCTGCAACCTTGTGCAGTACAGCAAACAAGGGGTTAAAGCAGGTAGCATTGTGTTCCTTTCTCACCACCTGCTTTAGCCCCTTGGGCCCCGCAGAAGCATGGTTGCAGGGCACTTGCAGAGTGGCCCCATTTACCCATTTGGCAGGCAGTAGCACCCACCAAAAGCAACAGGGGGCTTAATTCCTGCTGTGGCATGTGTACACCTTTGGTTGCTGCCTCAGCAGTTAAAGAAGGTTGGGGGCAGTAAAACCACAAAGCAACTGCAGGATTTTACCACCCCCCCAACTTTGCGTGTGAACAAACCCTAAGGAGGCCACTGCCGAATGCAACCAAGGGCTCATTCACAAGTGCAGCAGGCACTGCTGCTCCTCTGAAAAGCGATCCCAGTGTGTTTTGACAGGTGGTGAGGAGGCGATATGTTGTCTCCTCACCACCTGATGTTAACCCATGATTGCCATGCAATTGCGACACTGTGGTAGGGCAATTAGAGGCTTAAATCAGGTGTGAGGAGGAGACACTGTGCCCGGGGATCTTTGACTTCTCCCATGTTGTTCAGGTAGATCTCCACCCCTTTAAGGTTGCCTACCCCTGATCTAATGTAACAAATATCAGTACTTGTAAGTTTCTTATGCCAAAATTCAGTGTAAAACCTGCTGTTGAAAAATGGATTGGTTGGTCCATCGCAGAGAGGATACATTACACAGCCCAGGCTGGAGGAAGCAGGCGCTTCTACTGACCGTCCTCAATGTGCTTTGTGGCTGCAGCTGATTACACAGAACTCGGATTAATGGAAATGACCTTTCTGACGAAGTGTTTGCTGGAATGCATTAGCAGTTCACCGACTGGTTTTACTTGTTCGGAATTCCACTTTAGTAAATGGTTGTGTATGAAATGCTTTACCTTGTTTATAAGATGTAGCAAAGACCTGGTGGTACATGACAGCCAATCAGATTGACGATTTTGAAAGTTGAAGAATGAACATTTTTAGGGCTCGTTTACACCGCATGTGCGTTTTGTGGTTCATTCATACACACATTTGTGGTTCATTTCCGTGCATTCTTGTGCGTTTGCATGCTTTTACATGTGTTTACGGTGCATTCCAGTGCAAAAAATGCAGCATACTGTACTATTTTTAAAAGCACATGAAAGCACTGCCATAGTGTAAACTAAATTCATTCATTTTTTTTGTATATACATTTGTGTGTTTATGGTACAAATAAAAAAGGCATATGACTGCACCCGGTGTAAATGAGCCGTTAGGCTCCATGTACACAGAAGCTGATAAACTGCAGTTTATTGGCGTTTTTTAAAAAGCCCATTAACTGCACTCTATGTTAGCCTATGTGTTCATGTACATATAGCGTTTTTTAGCTTTAATGAGCAGTGGAGTTAATGGGCTTTTTTCTGAACGCAAGAAATTTGCGTTCAAAGTGCTGGTCGCGAGCGTTTTTTAGCGTTTTTTTTGAGCCATTGAGAGAAGAAAAAAAACGCTAGTAAAAAACGCTGATAAAAGCTAGCTTTTTCTGCTGCTTTAAAAACGACCGTTTTTGAGCTTCTGTGTACATGGAGCCTTATTCTGGCTTCTCTCTAAGGCCTCATACACACTGGCCATCTCTCCTAGATGCCTTGCCTCCAGGCAGAAGTGTTTTGGCAGAAAAAATACAAACAATTGACACTTGTAAAACTCGTTTGGCACATTAATTCATTTAGTTGGCCAGAAATATTTTGGCCATTGAAATGAATTAACACTCGAGCACTAAACGTGCCTAGCGTTAATGCATGTTTAGATGCGTTTACATGCATCAAGCGTTTTTTTTTTTTTTTGTTTTTGCCCCTAAACACAGACGATCCGTTTAGGTCCACCTGTCAGTTTTTCAGGCGGACCTGATTGGACCCTCCAGTCTCTTCTATGGTGCGGCAGATGTCACCTGCCGCCATCCAATCCAATCTGATCCTGTCTGCCAAAAACAGACAGACAGATGAGGGACCTATCCCCCATCCGTGGATTGGATGGCATCAGATGGAAACGGACAGGCGATCTGTTTCCATCCAATTTCCCCATAGACGAGAGCGGGCTGGGCTGTACATAGCGGAGCGGACATAGACCTGTCATCCGCCTGCTCAGCGGGGATCAGCAGAGAAATCCCCCACTGAGCAAGCAGATCCCGCTTCACTGAGGCGCCCGTGTGAAAGGGGCCTATTTGTGTATGGACATGCAGGAAAAAAAAAACAGCAGACATTCCTAACGGCATCGTTAAAAACGTCTCGTGTGCATGAGGCCTAAGGCTGGCCATACAGTATACAATTTTCTTCTATAGATTTCCTTTAGGCCCCTTTCACACTGGGGCAGGAGGTGTGGTGGTAGTAAAGCGCCGCTATTTTTAGCGGCGCGTTACCGTCGGAATTGCGGCGGTATTCGGCCGCTAGCATTGCGGTTTTAACCCCTGCTAGCGCCCGAAAAAAGGGTTAAAAACCACCGCAAAGCGCCTCTTCAGAGGCGCATAGCCGCGGTGTCCCATTGATTTCAATGGGCAGGAGCGGTGGAGGAGCGGTAAACACACCGCTCCAAAGATGTGGCTAGCAGGACTTTTGGAGCGGTCCTGCTAGCGCACCGCCCCAGTGTGAAAGCCCTCAGCTTTCACACTGGAGAAACAGCAGCCGCTGTTTATTGTCGGTTTGCAGGCGCTATTTTTAGCGTTATAGCACCTGCAAACTGCCCCAGTGTAAAAGGGGTCTTAGATTTACCAAAACCATATAATAGAAGGTCAAATCTAAACACTTTCAATTTGTATGCAATCAGGTAGGCTCCTCTACTACACTGTTGAGGGTAAATCGAAAGGAAATTGAATAAGAAAATTGTATGGTGTATGGCCAGCTTAATGCCGCATACACACGACCGTTTTTTCATGATGTTAAAAATGCCATTTTTTAAATTGGGCATTAAAAACGATTGTGTGTAGGCTCCAGAGCATTTTTAACGACATGAAAAAAGGCCTAAAAAAAAATGAAAACCTGCTCTATTTTTTCACGTCGTTTTTCACGTTGTTTTTTTTAACAACGTGAAAAACAGTAGTGTGTATGCTTTTACGGGGGAAAAAAAATGCGCATGCTCAGAATCAAGTATGAGACGGGAGCGCTCGTTCTGGTAAAACTAGCATTCGTAATGGAGATATCACATTCGTCACGCTGTAACGGACTGAAAAGCGTGAATCGTCGCTCAACAAACTTTGCTAACATGAAGGGTGGCACCATCCGAATGGAACTTCCCCTTTATAGTGCCGTCGTACGTGTTCTACGTCACTGCGCTTTGCTCGAGCGTTTTTTTTAATGAACATGTGTATGCAAGACAGGCTTGAGAGGAAACAAGAAAAATCACGTCGAGAAAAACGTTGTTTTTGAAAATGACATTAAAAACGATCGTGTATATGCGGCTCTAGACCCTTCTATCTTTAGTCAGTTTTACAGGTAAGGCCTGATTTGTAGACTGAAACATTGTTGAAGTTGTTTTCATTTTAAGGCCTCATTCACACAGGATGTTTTTATGCAGCTGCTTCTAGGGGCATCTGTTTTTTTTTCTCTTGCCTCTAAACGCCCCTCCATGTTATCCTATGTGCCCATTCACACACAGGCTTTTAGCAGTGTTTCAAGGCAGGAATAAACCCAGTGCCAGTGCGTTCAGGAGCAGCAGAGTTTGGGCCGAAAAAACGCTTGATGATTGTAAGTGCACCTAAACACGTGTTCACACTAGTCGCGCTTAATGCTTGAGCGTTAATTCACTTCAATGGCCAGAATAAATGATTTAAATGAATTAACGCACAAGAGCTTGATGCCTTTAATTGTGCCTAAACACTTGTAAAAGAGACACTTTTACAAGCATCAGGCGTTTTTTTTTTTTCTACACAAATGCTGCTGGCTTTTAGGAGAGTTAATAAAAATAAAGTTCTGTGTTCATGAGGCCTAAAGCTCAACTCCTGACAAAATGTTTTTGTATAGATTGAAAATGGTCTTTTTTTTTTTTTTTTTTTTTTTTATTGCTGTCTGTGTTTCCCTTGGGGAACTTTCCGCCTCCATTTCCTGTCCTGGGGGCAGAAAGTGATGGGTAATCTCTCCAATAGTACCAACTTTATTTTTTATTTTTTTTGCAGGGGAGGGGAATGTGAGACAATTAGAATCTCCCTGTATCTCTATTAGGCTGGGTTCATAACTTTTTGAATCTGCATTTTTCCTTTTTTTTTTTTTTACAACTTTTTCTTGCACTGCCATAAAAGTCTATGGTGCCGAAAGCGTTTGTTGATGCACTAAAAAAAGCTCCTGTAGTATATTTTGTGATGCATATCAGCGCACTGGTGTAAATGGGTCCCAAAGCAAACAATGGCAAACCTCTTGTAACGCATGTTAAATTGCTCAGGTGTGAACCAGGAGTTCCAGCTGGGGAAAAAAAATAAAATAAAAGTCAGCAGCTACAAATACTGTAGCTGCTGACTTTTAATATATGGACACTTACCTGTCCAGGGAGCCAGCAATGTCAGCACCCAAGTCGATTTTCGGATCGTGCTGTCGGGTGCTGCTGCCGCCATCTCCACTAAGGGTAACCAGTAGTGACGCCTTTTGGCTTCACAGCAGGTTCCCTACTGCGCAAGCGCACTGCGCTTTCTATATGGCACGGTGGAGGAAGGACGAGGGGGCCGAACTTCCAAAGGGGGTCGCCGTCTTCCGTAAGTGGGGACAGGGACCTGTCAAAAACGTCCATGCCCCCCCCAAAAGGTGCCAAATGTAGCATCAGCGGGGAGGGGGGGATAAACTAAACCCACAACGACAAAATCAGTCTGTATATGCAGTAAAGCATGCTTATTATACTCACTGTGGAACCAAAGGGGTTAAATCTGCGCATTGTGTAAACAGGCTGTTTGATTCTGTCTTCTCTGATCCTCCCCTTCTTCCACTGTCCCCAATCCATCTCCTGATTAATACAGAGCCTTGGGACACACTGCACATGCTCAGTTTGGTGTGTGTATAGCTAAAGAGTTAGTTTTTCTTTGGCCATGTGCTGATCATGTGCACTGTTCAGACAGAGGGTCAGGGGTCCTACAGCCTCATAAGACAGTCAGAGTATAATGAAAACTCCTCCTACAAGCTTTAACCAGTGCTCAGCTAGACACTGATAGAAGTCACAAGACTGCTATATACTTCTGATGAGAAAAGGTATTTAGCGGTTTAAATGTACTAACCTACCGTATAAGCCGAGGCACCTAATTTTATCACAAAAAACTAGGAAAACTTTTTGACTCGAGTATAAGCCTAGGGTAAGAATGCAGCAGCTACTTTAAGCGGGAAAATAGGGTCAACAATGCCCATTTGCACGCCTCACTGTGCCCATCGTCTCACTGTGCCCATCGCCTCACTGTGCCCATCGCCTCACTGTGCCCATCGCCTCACTGTGCCCATCGCCTCACTGTGCCCATCGCCTCACTGTGCCCATATCCTCACTGTGCCAAACCTGAAATTCTTGACAGGCTGCGCTGCGGGCGTCCATTTTTTAAAACTCGCGGCTTCCTCCTGGTCCTGTGCGGTTCCGTGATAGGCGATTGACACTGTGTTCAGTGTTCCACCTATCACGGCCCTCTTCTCGTCCCCGGACTCAGTTTCCCAGCAGACACTGTGTTTAGTGATCCGGAGGGTCTTTCATCTTCGAACAAGAGAAGGTCCGTGATTGGCGGATCACTAAACACAGTGTCTGCTGGGAAAGTCCGAGGATGAGAAGATGGCCGTGATAGGCGGAACACTGAACACAGTGTCAATCGCCTATCACGGAACCGCACGGGACCAGAAGGAAGCCGTGAGTTTTAAAAAAATGGACGCCCAAGGTACACTGACTCAAATATAAGCCGAGAGGGGTATTTTCAGCCCCAAAAAAAGGGCTTAAAACTCGGCTTATACTCGAGTATGTAAGGTAATTGAATTTCCATGTTCTGTGTACTGTGGGAGACCAGATATAGTGAATGCAGGGTCCTGGCTGGGTTTAGTAACACTTTAACTACAAAGTGTCAAGCTTCTGTTTTTATAGAGCCTTCTTATAAAAACACATCTATATACTTGTGTGTGTGAAGCCAACTCAAGTATTCGTCTTTGCTGAAAAGCTCAAAGTGTCTGATCAGCGAGATTTGTGTGTTACTTAAAGATTTCAATGGGAAGTTAGTTGCATTTCCTTTACAAATGCAGCTGCCGCTTTATTGTTAACCAGAGAATGATTTAGGTTGCCTTGTCTTCCTAGCCATCCCTTCCTGATCCATTCCCTCCTTAACATTATTTAGAGGCACTGCTTGTACGGACTAATGAAAGTGTCATTTTGTTACGGGAAAGTAGAATGTGCTGCTGCCTTATGTGGAGAAACCAAATCCCCTGCTTTAGACAGAAGGGAGAGATTGATCTGTTAAACAGCCCCCCACCCCCTGCTTCCTTTTCACCCCTGACTGCCAAGGAGCTTCCAATTTCAGTCATTCAATCTCCTGGCAAAAGTTCACTATATGCAGCCATGTGATTGTCTGGGTTGCATAGTGTTGCTGATCAGAGATAGAGGAATCATTTCATGTTTACTTGTATGGAACGTTGGAGTCTGAGAAGCTACATTCGTTTATCTCTGGATGTTTGACTACAAAGGACCTTTTATTTTCCATAAAGGTTTTTTTCTGTTTCAATAATACATTTTTATTGAGAAATTTTCAAAGAAGTACATAACGTACAACGGTAAGAGCCCATTCACACAGGGACGACTTTGGATCCGACTTCAAGCCGCCTCTAGTCACCTCAAGTCGCGCTGTTGAGAAAATCAATGGAAGTGAATGGAGCCGTCTTAATGCACACTACTGCAGTCGCTCCGACTTCAAAAAAGGTTCCTGTACTACTTCAATCCGACTTCTAGGCGACTTGTAGGCAACTTGTACCCATTGATTTCAATGGAAGTCTCCTCAGAAGTCGGATCACTGTCTTGTCCACTTAAGCCCCGGACCATTTGGTAGCTAAAGGACCAGAGGTGATTTCAGATTTTTGCACTGCGCTGCTTTAACTGTAAATTGTGCGGACATGCAATGTTGTACCCAAACGAAATTTGCGTCCTTTTCTTCCCACAAATAGAGCTTTCTTTTAATGGTATTTGATTGCCTCTGCGATTTTTATTTTTTGCGATATAAACGGAAAAAGACCGAAAATTTTGAAAAAAAAATGATATTTTCTACTTTTTGTTATAAGAGAAATCGAATAAACTCAATTTTAGTCATACATTTAGGCCAAAATGTATTCAGCCACATGTTTTTAGTAAAAAAAATGTCAATAAGCGTATATTTATTGGTTTGCACAAAAGTTATAGAGTTCACAAACTAGGGTACATTTTCTGAAATTTACACAGCTTTAAATTTATGACTGCCTATCTCATTTCTTGAGGTGCTAAAATGACAGGGCAGTACAAAACCCCCCCAAATGACCCCATTTTGGAAAGTAGACACCCCAAGGATATTGCTGAGAGGCATGTTGAGCCCATTGAATTTTTTATTTTTTTGTCTTAAGTGATTGAATAATGACAAAAAATAAATAAAAAATTACAAAAAGTTGTCACTAAATGATATATTGCTCACACATGCCATGGTTATATGTGGAATTGCACCCCAAAATACATTCTGCTGCTTCTCCTGAGTACGGGGATACCACATGTGTGGGACTTTTTGGGAGCCTAGCCGCGTACGGGACCCCGGAAACCAAGCACCGCCTTCAGGATTTCTAAGGGCGCAAATTTTTGATTTCACTCCTCACTACCTATCACAGTTTCGAAGGCCATAAAATGCCAAAATAGCACAAAACCCCCCCAAATGACCCCATTTTGGAATATAGACACCCCAAGCTATTTGCTGAGAGGCATGGCGAGTATTTTACAGCTCTCATTTGTTTTTGAAAATGAAGAAAGAAAATATATATATATTTTCAAAACTTTGTGACAAAAAGCGAGATCTGCAAAATACTCACAATACCTCTCAGCAAATAGCTTGGGGTGTCTACTTTCCAAAATGGGGTCATTTGGGGGGGTTTTGTGCCATCTGGGCATTCCATGGCCTCCGAAACTGTGATAGGCAGTGAGAAGTGAAATCAAAAATTTACACCCTTAGAAAGCCTGAAGGCGGTGCTTGGTTTTTGGGGTCCCGTACGCGGCTAGGCTCCCAAAAAGTCTCACGCGTGGTATCCCCGTACTCAGGAGAAGCAACAGAATGTATTTTGGGGTGTAATTCCACATATGCCCATGGCATGTTTGAGCAATATATCATTTAGTGACAACTTTGTGCAAAAAAAAAAAAAAATTTTTTTTCGTTTTTCTGCAACTTGTGTCAACATATAAAATATTCCATGGACTCGACATGCCTCTCAGTATATAGCTTGGGGTGTCTACTTTCCAAAATGGGGTCATTTGGGGGGGGGTTTGAACTGTTCTGGCATTTTATACACAACATTAGGAAGCTTACATCCACTCTTCTAACCACTTGAAGACAAAGCCCTTTTTGACACTTTTTGTTTACATGAAAAAAAAAATTTTTTTGCAAGAAAATTATGTTGAACCCCCAAACATTATATATATTTTTAAAGCAAAGGCCCTACAGATTAAAATGGTGGGTGTTGCATTTCTTTTTTCTACACAGTATTTGCGCAGCGATTTTTCAAGCGCATTTTTTGGGTTAAAAAATACACTTTTTTTAATTTTAATGCACTAAAACACACTATATTGCCCAAATGTTTGATGAAATAAAAAAGATGATCTTAGGCCGAGTACATAGATACCAAACACGACATGCTTTAAAATTTCGCACAAACGCGCATTGGCGACAAACTACATACATTTTTAAAAGCCTTTACAGGTTACCCCAGTAGATTTACAGAGGAGGTCTACTGCTAAAATGATTGCCCTCGATCTGACCTTCGCGGTGATACCTCACATGCATGGTGCAATTGCTGTTTACATATGACGCCAGACCGACGCTTGCGTTCGCCATTGGGCAAGAGCAGGGCAGGACAGGGGTGCTTTTTTTTTTTTTTTCTTTTTTTTTCTTATTAATTTTGCTTTTTTCTTTTATTTTTAAATTGTTCCTTCCAAGTATTTTTTTTTTTATCATTTTTATTGTTATCTCAGGGAATGTAAATATCCCCTATGATAGCAATAGGTAGTGACAGGTACTCTTTTTTTGAAAATCTGGGGTCTTCTAGACCCTAGATTTTTCCTCTGCCCTCAAAGCATCTGACCACACCAAGATCGGTGTGATAAAATGCTTTCCCAATTTCCCAATGGCGCTTTTTATATCCGGGGGGGCATTCCCTCCCACTGCTTGTAAAAGCAGTCCAGAGGCTAATTAGCCGCTAGGATTGCTTTTACATGAAAGCCGGCTGCAGGCTGAAAAGAATGATACCAAGATGATACCTAAACCCGCAGGCATCATTCTGGTATAAACATTCAAAGTCCAGCAACATACCAGTACGTTGCTGGTCCTTGTTGGACATGTATTGTAATCTTTTTTTTTCATGCAGCCAGTTGGCTGAACGAAAAAAGAGATTGATCGGTGGGTATGCCCACCATTAGAATACCGCTCTTCATCCACCCACTTCCAATGATGGGCATACACGCACCATTTATATATGCCGAAGCATGGGGGCATCCTCCCGCAAAAAAGTTATGCCGCACACACATGGTCGGACTTTTCCACGGGCAAGCCTCCATCGGAATTTCGACCGTATGTACGCGGCATTGGGAGCAAAATCGCTCCTCCGCCCCTGCTGCCCCAATGCTTCGGCATATTTGCTTTTTTTTTTTAACTGTGGTGGTGAAATCACCTCCTACAGCACTGGAGTCGCAGGGATCAGGCCTGTCTCTGCGAACGCTGCAGTTATGTGTGTTTTTGTTTTGTAAGTGACAGTGATCGATCGATACTGCACTTGGGTGGCCTGGGCTGGACGGAGGGGCAAAACGCAGGTGCCAGCAGGTATCTGGGCTGATCCCGCTAACACTGCGTTTTTGGGAACCCTAAACTGCTGGGGACGCTAGTATAGATCTGATCAGATCAGATATTGATCTGTTCAGATACTATACCACTAAGGGGGGTGTATGCTTCACGCGTGGGTGTTAGCGTTACTGGCACTAACCTGACGCTGCCTGGGGTGTGACGCAGACCCTCTCTGACGCTAAAACCTAATTGATATCACCCGCCGGGCGATCAGGGGGTTAAAACTTTATTGGGTTATATACACGGCGGGTGCCCTGACACTATAAAAAGCAAACTAACTAACCAAATGTCACTGATGAGGTGGCTCTGATAGATGGTGTCCTGTCGATATGGGTCCCCCGTCGGATAGTGCCCGGCCTGGACTGCGCAGGAGGCAACGGAAATCTCCAAGGATAAACAGCTGTTCATCAGCTGTAGACGGCGCGTGCGCAATCAACACGCCGCTCGCTCCCGATGCTCAGGGCTGGTTATTCATTCAATACACCAAGGGGCGAATGTTTTTCTCAAAGGGGGGGATGTATGGTTTGAGAAAAGCACTGCATATCATAAAGCATCATAAATCACTGCCCATCATGCGGCCTCTTCCCCTTGTGTTCAATGTATAACCATACATTCGCCTTTTTGAGAAAAGCATCCGCCCCTTTCTGTATTGAATGAATAACCCGCCCGAGCATTGGGAGCGAGCGGCATGTTGACTGCGCACACGCCGTATACAGCTGATCATCCTCTGAGATTTCCGTTGGCTCGGATTGCGCCTACGCAGTCCAGGCTGGGCACTATCCGACGGAGGACCCATCTCGTCAGAACAACGGCACTCCCCGTCCGCTTAGTGGCGGTAAGGAAAGGGCAACCGATCAAGCCCAGCTGTCAACCTGGGAAGATGATGTCGGAGGTGGGGGGGCAGTAAGAGCAAGCCGCACTCATCACAGCACCGTCCACCAGAGGGCTCCGGTTTGCAGATAGAAGTGTGTATCCCGCTCCAGCAGGCCGCAAAGCGGCGGCCTCAATTATCGGCCAGCCCGACGCTAGTCCGCGCAAACGTATGTGGGCCACATGGGAGGATCCGACCATTGCTACAGTGTAATCCAGGCGCCAGGATGCAATTTCCAGTCGCCATTGTGACCTGGCGCCTGTGTTTTGTCGAGCCCTGACCTACGGGTATCAATTAGAAGTAATGTGTGGGGAAGTGGTGTGACTACCAGTCCATCCAAGAAGACCATGCTCTATGGGATTGGATATAAGCTGTCCTGGATTGGGACAGTATTGTTTCACATAAAGTTATTTTCCATGAGTTGTAACCAACAGCAACCAATTCAATTTAGATAGTTCGATAAGCGAAAGATTTCCAAATTGTTGCCCTTTGTTACTGCACAGTGGGAATGCTCTTCTGTTTTACTGAATAAGCCCATGTACATTGAATTTTTCATGGTGTACAGTGTCATGATGTACCTGCTTATGTCTTTGGTCCTAAAGCCAGAGGTATTGCTGAAAGTGACAGGGTATTTGCTTTTTCTGGTACGATCAGATGCTTTCCTGCCTAATGCATATTCTTATTTGGCCAGTGAGGGAAAAAATGTTATAGTGTTGGTCATATAGAAGGGTGAGGTAGGGAATGGTCATGTTTTGATGCTACCTGTACACGTCAGAGCTTTGCCCAATTAGAATGGTCTGAGATTGGGGCATTGGTATCTGTGCTTAAAGGAGAAGTCCAGCCAAAGCTCATACATTATTGTTACAAGAGAGAATGCAAGGTGAAGCATAATCAAAATATACATATACTCTGTAATTATTTTGAGGCATTAACTGGCGGGATTGTGAACAATGTATATGTGTCACTTAAAGCAGTTGTATACCGCTGGGCGTTTTTTTTTTTTTTTTTTCTCCAAGGTAAAGTCATAATGTGCTAGTATGCCGCAATGTCATCGCTGCAGCCGCTTCCATCTTCACCCGTCTTGCTTCTGGGTTTGCGGGCTCTGGCACTTGCTGGAGCCGCAATTAAGTCACTGCATGCGCGCAGGAGCCACCGTTCACGGTACAGGGCTCAGAAGGAACTGCATGGATGGCCCTTTCTTCAGAGCGCATTTGCCAGTGATGTCACTGGCTGCATGTAAGGTAAATATCTCCTAAACGGTGCATGTACACTAACTATAGGTAGGCCTTATTATAGACTGACCTATAGGTAAAAGTCATGTATGGGAGTTTTACTTCCTCTTTAAGTTTCTCTTATACGCATGGTGAGAGGCTCCAGGATTTGTCTCAGTTATGGAGAAAACAAGCATTTTGTTTTCTCAGATCTTAATAACCTTTGGTCTAGGGCCTGGAGGTTATGTAGAGCACTGGATAAAGCCTCTAACCCTAGGGCTACATCTTACCTGGTAGTCAGACCTCATTATTAGTCTCAGCTGTCCATAGGACTTTACATGAGTGAGTGATGCTGGGTTTTCATTCTCTGCGAGCCTGCAGTTTGGTGAAAAGGCTGAGAATTGACAGAACACTAAAACTGTATAAGAGCTGCTTGTTTGTTTGTGCTGGGAGCCCATCAGGGGCCATCCTGTTTGTCAGATACTGAGCTTAGTTTAGTTCATAGCTTGAACAAGCAGATGTTTGGTTTGTTCTATGATATGGATTTGGCGTACAAAGCCCTCCTGCATAGAAAATGTTTGCTGTCTAACTAAATAAAAGTACAGGGCAAACCTTAGGAACAGGAAAGGGTTAACCACACTCACCGGTGTGAAGAAAAAGTAATCACTTTATTAAAGATAAAAATCCATCAAAACAACATCATAGACATCAATGCAGACCTTGCAGAGATCCACGCGTTTCACGAAACAGAATTCGCTTAGTCATAATCAGATTATGACTAAGCAAAAATCTGTTTCGTGAAACGTTTTTATGTTTTTTTATTTTTATGGATTTTTATCTTCAATAAAGTGATTACTTTTGCTTCACACCTGTGAGTGCGGTCCTTTTCCTGTTACATAGTTACATAGTTAGTCAGGTTGAAAAAAGACAAAGTCCATCCAGTTCAACCATAAAAAAAATAACTAAAATAAAATAAAAAAATATCGTGCAATCCCATATACCCAATTCTATACCCACAGTTGATCCAGAGGAAGGCAAAAAAAACCAGCAGAGCATGATCCAATTTGCTACAGCAGGGGAAAAAATTCCTTCCTGATCCCCCGAGAGGCAATCGGATTTACCCCGGATCAACTTTACCTAGAACTGTTAGTACTCAGTTATATTATGTACATTTAGGAAAGAATCCAGGCCTTTCTTAAAGCAATCTACTGAGCTGGCCAGAACCACCTCTGCAGGGAGTCTGTTCCACATTTTCACAGCTCTTACTGTGAAGAAACCTTTCCGCATTTGGAGATGAAATCTTTTTTCTTCTAGACGTAAAGAGTGCCCCCTTGTTCTCTGTGTTGACCGTAAAGTGAATAACTCATCACCAAGTTCACTATACGGACCCCTTATATATTTGTACATGTTAATCATATCCCCCCTTATTCTCCTCTTCTCAAGAGAGAATAAATTCAGTTCCTCTAATCTTTCTTCATAGCTGAGCTCCTCCATGCCTCTTATCAGTTTGGTTGCCCTTCTCTGCACTTTCTCCAGTTCCCCGATATGCTTTTTGAGAACTGGTGCCCAAAACTGAACTGCATATTCCAGATGAGGTCTTACTAATGATTTGTACAGGGGCAAAATGATGTCTCTCTCTCTCTCTCTCTGGAGTCCATACCTCTCTTAATACAAGAAAGGACTTTGCTCGCTTTGGAAACTACAGCTTGGCATTGCATTGCATGCCATTATTGAGCTTATGATCTACCAAAACCCCCAGATCCTTCTCCACTACGGATCCCCCCAGTTGTACTCCCCCTAGTATGTATGATGCATTCATATTCTTAGCCCCCAAGTGCATAACTTTACATTTATCAACATTAAACCTCATCTGCCACATAGTCGCCCAATTAGACAGAGCATTGAGGTCGGCTTGTAAATTGGAGACATCCTGTAAGGACGTTATTCCACTGCATAGCTTGGTGTCATCTGCAAAGACAGAAATGTTACTTTTGATCTCAGACCCAATATCATTTATAAAGATATTAAAAAATAAGGGTCCCAGCACTGAACCTTGGGGTACACCACTGATAACCTTGGACCATTCAGAGTAAGAATCATTAACCACTACTCTCTGAATTCTGTCTTTTAGCCAGTTTTCTATCCATTTACAAACTGATATTTCCAATCCTGTAGACTTTACCTTACACATGAGCCGTGTGTGGGGAACTGTATCAAACGCTTTTGCAAAATCCAAGTATACCACGTCCACAGCCACGCCTCTGTCCAAGGTCTTACTTACCTCTTCATAAAAAGAAATCAGGTTTGTTTGACAACTTCTGTCTTTCATGAATCCATGCTGTCTGTTGCTGAAATAGTTTTTTTCCAGCAAGAACTCATCTATGTGATCTTTTATTAATCTCTCCAGTATTTTACCAACTATAGAAGTTAAACTAACAGGTCTATAGTTACTTGGTAAAGACTTTGTTCCCTTTTTAAATATAGGCACCACATTGGCCCTGCGCCAATCCAGTGGTACTATTCCTGTCATTAATGAGTCCCTAAAAATTAGATACAATGACTTTGAAATTACAGAGCTCAATTCTTTTAGGATCCGTGGGTGTATGCCATCTGGTCCAGGTGCTTTATCCACCTTTATTCCATCTAAATATTTCTGGACCATATCACTTTTGAGCCATTGTGGATTTGGGGCTGTGTCACTACCACCCCCATTATGGACATGAGCTCCCCCATGCTCCATTGTATACACAGAGCTGAAGAAATTATTTAATAAATTAGCCTTCTCTTTGTCCCCAGTCACCCACTCTAGATTATTTTGTAAAGGGCCTACATGCTCAGACTTGACCTTTTTACTATTAATATATTTGAAGAATTTTTTGGGGTTTGTCCTACTATCTTTTGCAATCTGTCGTTCGTTTTGAATTTTTGCATCCTTGATTTCCTTTTTACATATCCTGTTATATTCTTTGTAACATTTAAACGACACTAGTGTTCCTTCATTTTTATATTTTTTAAAAGCGCTTTTCTTATTGTTTATAGCTTTTTTAACTTTAACTGTGAGCCACATAGGTTTTATTTTTAGCCTTTTAAACTTATTGCCCATGGGAATATACTTTGCAGTGAGTTCACAAACCGTCTTTTTGAAGAATTCCCATTTCTGTTCTGTGCCCATTGATGCCAATATTCTCTCCCAGTCTAAGTCCTGGAGAGCAGCCCTCATCCTTGGAAAATTTGCTTTATTGAAATTTAAGTGTTTTTATCCTTCCTGCATGTATTTCTTGCTTACAGCTAACATCAAATGAAATCATGTTATGGTCACTGCTACCCAGGTGTTCCTTTATCTGAACATTAGTAATATGCTCTGCATGGTTTGAGATTACCAGGTCCAACAGTGCATCATTCCTAGTTGGGGCCTCAATAAACTGGACCATAAAATTGTCCTGCAATAGGCTTATAAATTTTTGCCCTTTAACTGTCCCAGCAGTGCCATTACTCCAGTCAATTTCTGGGTAGTTAAAATCCCCCATTATTATCACCGTCCCAGCCCTTGCAGCCCTTTCCATCTGTGCAAGGAGCTGAGTCTCCACCTCCTCATTAACATTGGGTGGTCTATAACAAACTCCAATGATTAACTTTGAACTACGCACATTCTATATGCAGTTCCACCCATAATGCTTCAGCCTCATCACACTCTCCATCAACCAGGTCCTATTTCACACTCGCTTTGAGATCACTTCTCACATAGAGACAGACCCCGCCACCTTTCCTTTTTGCCCTGTCTCTCCGAAAGAGTGCATAGCCAGGAATATTAATAATCCAGTCATGTGAGGATTGAAGCCACGTTTCAGCAATACCGATTACGTCATAGCTCTCCTCATGCACCAGAGCTTCCAACTCACCTATTTTTCTTGGCAGACTTCTGGCATTGGTGAACAAACACTTTAATGTATTACATTTTTCTCTGGTGTTTTTCATATAATTTTTAGTAGTACAAATGGCACTATAGTTTCCAATGGCTGTTTGCAACATGGGAACTTTCTTGTCACCTGCCATAACCCTCCCCCCCATCTATCCCCATTCCACTCTCCATTAATGTCTGACCACTAACTGACCTGTGTTCCCGATGTAATTCTAGTTCACCCTCCCCCCTCAAACCTAGTTTAAATAATCCTCCAGCCTTCCCATAAACCTCTCCCCCAGCACAGCAGACCCCCTTCCATTCAAGTGCAAACCGTCTTTAACATATAGGTTGCACCCCAATGAAAAGTCAGCCCAGTGCTCTAGAAACCCAAATCCCTCCTCCCTACACCAGGTCTTTAGCCATGCATTCAGCTCTCTAATCTCCCCCTGCCTTTCCTGTGTTGCGCATGGCACAGGCAATATTTCAGAGAATATCACCTTGGAGGTCCTTGCCTTCATCTTGCAGCCTAGTTCTTTAAATTGATTCTTAAGGAGCCTCCACCTTCCATGTATACTGTCATTGGTTCCAACGTGGACCAAGACAGCTGGGTCATGCCCAGCCCCTCCCAGTAATTTATCCACCCGGTCCACCACATGCCGAACCCTGGCACCAGGGAGACAGCAAACCATTCGGTTGAGGCGATCCTGGTGACAAATTATTCTATCAGTCCTTCTGATTATAGAATCCCCTATAACCACCAACTGTCTTGGCCTACCTGCACTCCCCTCACCACCTCTACTAGATGGGTTGCTCTCCCGGCTGTTAGGGGTAGCAGTGACATCTAGGGCTGCCACCTCTGTGTTTGCCACCTCCACACTGGGGCGGCAAGGTGCGGTGGCGGCATAGCGGCGCGATTTTCAGTGCCGCTATACCGTCATTACCGCGGTATTCGGCCGCTAGCGGGGTGAATTTAACCTTCGCTAGCGGCCGAAAAAGGGTTAACACCGCCCGCAAACCACGGCTATTGCCGCGGTTTGCGGGCGGTATTACCGCGGTGTCCCATTGATTTCAATGGGCAGCCACGGTAAAGGAGCAGTGAACACACCGCTCCTTCACCGCTGTAAAGATGCAGCTAGCAGGACTTTTGGAGCGGTCCTGCTAGCGCACCGCTTCAATGCGAAAGCCCTCAGGCTTTCACACTGAAGACTGCAGGGCACGATTTTTTCAGGCGGTATAACAGCGCTATTATTAGCGCTAAACCGCCTGAAAAACGTGCCAGTGTGAAAGGGGCCTTATTGTTCTTTATCCAGTTTGCAGACTGGACTTGCACCAGAAGGTTGAAGATCAAGGATTGTTCTCATCTGGAGCGACTTGGCTCTCTTCTCTATTAGACATTTTGTACAGGGAAAACCTGTTTGGACATATCCTGGGTGTCCCGTCTTTTTCCGCTGCTTTACACTATACATTGTATTTGTGTCTTCGCTTTTGCTTGCACTGTTTGACAGAAAACCGTGTTACCAGGATTATTGATCCTGTAACAGTAATGCCTTCTTGTCTTGTTGAAAAGATTGTATCTGAATAATTGCTGTGCGGAATGCTATCGGAATAATTGCTTATTTTCGCCACTTCCTTTTCCTTCAGTGTCACTCGCTTGCATTGAGCCTCTGTTGTATCACTGTCTGTAATGTATCCTAATACAATATTTGAATCACTCGTTGGATCCTTTTGGGGTTGAATTATGAAAACTGGTGCAAATGTGGAGCCGTTGGCCAGCAAATTGTAGTTTATCTTCCATTTGCTGAGAAGTAGAATGAGGTTGGTTACTGGATGGAAGCATATACAGTAGATGGTATAGCTTGTGTGGCATTGGCACATGCCAAGTGCTTTGGGTGGAGAACTGGTGTTTAATGGTTTTGTATTGGTGAGTTTTGTAATGTTGTGAGATGTACAAGTCAGTGCTTTTGTCAACAGAGCAAAGCCATGTGTTCATAGAGGTGACCAGACTTTGGTTTCCTTTCTTGTAAGTTGATGACAGGTTGGTGACCAATTGTGCTTGCGAGGGACAGGATCTATCTGCTCTTGTTACGGAAATAGCAGCAGGTTTTCCCCCGGCAGAGGTTGGATCAGAGGTCAGAGAATGGGAACAGGCTAAGCTACATTTTCCAGAAACGTTACTCTACTATTTTGGGTGCAGCACTGTGCGCGTCACTTGGAAATATTTAAATGGCTCTTGTACCTTCTTCTTTTTTTTTTTTTTATGCAACTGAGGTCTTGTGGACAATGTTTCTAGCTTCCAGTTCTGTAACTTCTGACTTTTTGTTAAAGAAACATCTGGGAAACATTCTCCAAAATGGTCTATAAAGCCTTTCTGAAATTGTTATGAAACCATTCTTTGTGCTATGACTGTAGCGTTATAGATAGTGACATATTTTTCAGAAACTATTTCCGAGCAAGGTTTACCCATGAAATTCAAAATGTGACACAAGTCGTAAGATTTCAAGTGTTCAGCCTCCATAGATAATTCAGAGCCATAAAAATGTCAAAGATCAACAAGCAATTTCTTTCACCAATTGTCGGAGTTGCCAGTGTCTTGTCAACGGCTCTCATTTACTTAATGAGTAACTATCCGACCAGATTGTTTATCGATGAAATGCAGTGTATTCCATTGGCAGTTATTAGTACCTATATACACAAGAGATTGATGAAAATTATAATTTATTTAAACTAATATACAATCGAATTTTGCAGTATTGGAAGGAAAGTTTATTTATACATTTTTTGTTAAAATGGTTGAAATTTTTAATTTTTTTTGTATTATTATTATTTATTTATATGTGTGTGTGTGTGTGTATGTGTATATATATATATATATATATATATATATATATATATATATATATATATATATATATATATATATATATATATATAATATTTTTTTTAACATACTAAACTTGTATAATTGCCTGCTCTGTGCAATGGTACCGCACAGTGTGCCTCTGAACCTCCTCTTCTGGGGTCCCCTGCTGGCTTTGTCCACTCCTCCACTCCTAAAGTGCCCCAATAGCAAAGCGCTTACTCCCTGCTCTCCCCTTACAGGATTTGAATGAGAGCATCAGGAGCCAGGCTCCCACTGCTGCCTATGTCTCCTGTGAATACAGGAAGACAGAGCAGTGCTGCTGCAAATGGGCGCAGACCTGGATGGAAAGAGGAGCAGGGTAAGTATTTAGGGGGACGGGGAGTCTGATTGTGGAAGGTTATTTTACCTTCACCTCTTAACGCTGGTGCCTCCCTCCCCTTTTAAGAGGTTTCTGATGCTGGGAGGTGGGGTTTCTGATCATGTGACCACCATGATTGTCTGTCACAGCGGTCACTTGATCGGAAAGCTCCTGATCGCAAGTAGAGATCGGGAGATTTCTCATAGCTGTCGGAAGCATTTACGTTCTGGTACGCATATATGCAGCCGCTCAGCGTTAAGGCCCAAACGCAGAGAGGCTGTACATATGGGTACCCCTTGCGTGGAGGGGTTAATGCAAAGAATGTATTAAGGTAAAAAAAAGTATGCCTTTAGCTGAGCTAAGGCAGATTTGAAATACACATGGAACTGCTTTACCTGCCAATAAATTAGTAATTTAGTTCAGCCAGTTCTGTGATCCAGGTGCTCTTGCCAGAAAGTAGATCCTCTAACTCCTAATGTAACAGCACCAGCACAGCTTTGTGAGGAAAATACTACCAGCCTGCTGATTGGACAACACACCTACCTGCAGCCAGGGCTGGCGCCAGCATAAGGCACCTCAGGCAGCCGCCTGAGGGCATCAGGAGAGGGGGGGCGGTAAAGCTGAGGCTTCTCTCAAGAAATACTTATGCTGGCGCTGCCCCTACTCATACGTTTTCCTCACTCTGCACAGCAGCGTACAGTGACAGGCAGCACAGCCCCGGGTACTGTTAAGTTCAGAGCTGCCTGCACACATTTCCATCTGCTCTCCCGGCCCCTCCTCTTCCTCTCCCAGTTTGTTGCAGGAGACGGTGGCTCTTCGATTCTCCCCCCTCCAGTCCGCTCTATAAACAATCCCCTGCCATAGAGTCCCACCTCCAGTCTAGCACAGACACAATACCTGATGTGCTGGAGGTGATTCAGATGAGAGGGAGCACAGGAGACCAGGGGAGGAGCTGAATGAGAGCAGGGGGTGGGGTCATCGGGCACAGGAACTGGAATGGCAGAGATGAAGATCCTCTGTGGGGGTGGGAGGGTATGGATTAAATGACTGTGTGTGTGCTGCTTATTATACAGCCCACTGCATGTACCCTCTGTAGGGTGAACACATTGAGAAAAGAGGACAGAGAAGGAGAAAAGAAAGAAGGGGACATGGGGGGGGGGGGCAGTTAGAGAAGCTGCATAGAGACAGAATATAGGAGATGGGGACAGAACAGAATGACTGCTTTGCTCAGCAGGGTGGGATGGAGCCTGCTCTGCTCTATGATCCAATCCGCTCAGACAGAAGGGAACAGATCCCTTTCCATTTGTTTTTAGTGGACTGGATTGGATTGGAGATTACACCCGCTGCTCCAAGAGAATATACGCTCCAATTGGGTTTGCCTAAAAAAACAGACAAACGCATCCAATTGGACTTCTCATGTAAAAGTGGCAGAAGTGCAATGTGGTAGATAGGGAGAATAATTAATATATGTACGTCCAAAGCGCTAGTGCAGTAAATACATTTCATACAAAAAGTCCAATAAAATTGTATCATGATAAACTTGTGCAGATCCACTGCAAGCTGATTGCACCGATTTCAGTGTAACATCACCAAGACAGAGTACACACCATCTGCTTAAAAATGTGTCCTCTTAAACTTATGAGGTCACGTGTTCTTGTCATCTGCCTTTATATTTATTATTATTATTTAAGGTACTTGTATAGCGCTGTCAATTTACGCAGTGCTTTACATACACATTGTACATTCACATCGGTCACTACCCTCAAGGAGCTTACAATCTAAAGTCCCTAACTCACATTCATATACTAGGGCCAATTTAGACAGAATATTTGCAGCCACTTCACTCAAAAAAGCAACAATGCAGGTATAATGTCTTTCTCCCACAAGCGGCCTTTCCCCACCCCGTCCAGTCCAGTACCAACCACATGAAACCCCCAATATACAAAGAATAAAGCGCACTATAGTGCATTACCAAGCCAAGTAAACAATTTGTCTCTTTATCGTAGTAAAGTTTGCTGTAAGTACAGTACATTACTAATAAAACAGCACAGTATGTCCTGCTAATGCACTACAGCGTGCTTTTATTCTGGCATATACAGGGTTTCCTGTGGTTGGTACTGGGCGGGGTGGTGAAAGGCCACTTATGGAAGAAGCCATTATACCTGCATTGTTGCTTTTGAGTGAAGTGGCTGCAAATATCTGGCAGATGACAAGCACACATGACCTCATAAGTTTATAAAGTCAAATTTTTTGGGAAGCAGATGGTGTGTGCTCTTGTGTCTTGGTGATGTTACACTGAAGTCAGTGCAAACCTCGTGCAGTGGATCTGCACAAGTTGATCACGGCAAAATTTTATTG
This sequence comes from Rana muscosa, assembly GCA_029206835.1. Taxonomy (NCBI): domain Eukaryota; kingdom Metazoa; phylum Chordata; class Amphibia; order Anura; family Ranidae; genus Rana; species Rana muscosa. Next base: position 202,877,598 of record CM055123.1, read on the forward strand.
GACTTTTTTATATGAAATGTATGTTTTATGCATATTATTTATTGCACTAGCACTTTGGAATGTACATGTATTAATTATTCTTAATATCTATTACATTACACTTTATTGTGGTTCACACTTATATGATGGATGTCCCATCCTCCTGGCAGAGCTGCTGTCTGGGGTCGGGGTGGTGGAAGGATGATGGGGGGGCACCAAAATGCATCTTTGCCTATGTACACAGAAATCCTGGCACTGGCCCTGCTTGCAGCAAAATTGCTTCTTAATGCTAGTTCTCCCCTTGCTTTTCTAAGTCCTGTTGTGTAAATGTTTGCCATTGTTCTGGAATTCAGCTTTAACACACTAAGATTTACACACTTGCCTTTTTCTTTAAATGGTGTATACATTACTTTAGAAGGACTTACCCCTTATATAGGATGCGAAATCTCCGCAACAAAGATTATATTGTTGTAAATGGTTTGCCTGATTCCCTAATTTAGTCCTCCATATGATCTGTGTGTATAATACGGGTAGCCGGGCATAGATTAATCTTTTCCTGTTCTATGACACACTTTCCAGATGATGGTGACTGAGGGCGTGGAAGGCTTGTGCTTCATTTTTAGTTAGAAGGTTAATACAGCCAAGCAGAATCACATGTGCTGTTCCCTCAAAAGAGTGTTCCATCTACATATACTTAACTCTAAAACTTATGAAATTATTGGATATATAATTGTTGAGCAAATACAGTATATCATTTAGAAGTAAAACTGTTAAAGCAGACCTTGCTGTTGATGAATTGGCTCCATATATTTGTTTACATCTTTGGCTGTAGGACCAAACTTGGTGACCAGATAAAGCTCTACAAAATAGCAAAATTACCGTATTTATCGGCGTATAACATGCACCCTAACTTTAAAGCGGAGTTCCACCCACAATTAGAAGTTCCTCTTAATCCACTGCTCGTCCCCTTACATGCAACATTTGGTGGGGGCTTCAGTAGGAGTGGGACTTCCTGTCCTACTTCCTCCTTCTGCCCAGGGTCCGTTTAGGCGACTCGTCATATCGCCTAAGGAGTGCCCCTCTCTGTAGGCGATCACCTGGGACACGTGACAGGTCCCAGGCGATCCCCTGTCCACTCAGATTGCGCTGCGCCGCTCGCGCATGCGCAGTGAGTGCCCGGTCATGAAGCCGAAAGCTGTCACGGCCGGGTGCCCACAGTAGGAATGGAGGTGCCGGCGGAGAAGGGGGGGGGGAGAAGCGAAGCTCCGTTCGGCCACCTCGCTGGACAGTGGAGCAGGTACACTTTTTGTAGCAGCTGACTTTTAATAAACATAAAAAAAGGCTTGAACTCTCCTTTTTAAGAGAAGTTTCAGGAAAAAAACTTTCCACAGCCCCCTGCGTATAACACGCAGGCACAGTTTACCATTTATTTTCAGGGTATAAAAGTGAGTGTTATACATCAATAAATACAGTAACTAAAAAAAATGTGGGAGCGGCTCTACACTTCACTATTTTATTATTGGTATCAGGGAAAGGAGTAATTTTTAAAGCAGAGTTCCAGCCTGTAAAAAAAAAAGAAAAAAAAAATTTAAAGTCCGCAGCTACAAATACTGTAGCTGCTGACTTTTTAAATATAAGGACACTTGCCTGTCCAGGTATCCTGTGATGTCGGCACCCCTAGCTGATTCGGCAATCGGCTTTGGGTGCAGGCGCCGGCATCTTCACTAAGGGAAGCAGGAAGCCTGTTTCTTACTGCGCATGCACGACGCTGTGCTTTCTGAATGGTCCCGCTGTCTTCTGGGACCTGTGTCTCTCCCAGAAGGCAGTGGGGGGAGGGGCCAGAAATTTTGTAGATTGCTGCAATTATTGTGCAGCGATCTTACCCGGAAGTGGGAGCGGGTACCTGGTTTTGACAGGTATCCGCCTCCCCCCACCAAAAGGTTGCCAAATGTGGCTGCAGAGGGGGGAGGAAGTCGGGTGAAGCTCCACTTTTAAAAACTGTTACTTTAACCGCTATTTTATAGCTCTTATCATTGACATGGTATAGATGTCTTTCGTACAACCATGGGGGGACTTGAGGAGCCATATCCGCTGGAAGAACACACTGTGATTATTGCTATAGCTGCTGGAAATCGCATGTAAAAATCCGACATGCTGGTTGTACCCAAGACAATCAATGGATCGACTTGGGTACAATCAGCCTGCCCATAGATGGTTTGAATCTTGGGTGGGCCCTGCTAAATTGGCCGAGATTGGAACCATCTATGGCCGTCTTTACTCCTTGGAGAAGTTGAGCCGTTATTTAGGTAGCTAGCTGACTAATTCCTTTCTCTAATGATGATCTGCCTATAAAGTGGAAGCAAAGTCTAACTGTAATTATTTGTATGTTCCCTTCACCTACCTATCCTGCCTAAGACCCCTTTCACACTGGGGCAGTTTTCAGGCGCTAAGCACCTGAAAACCGCCTCTCATTCATTGCAATGTGTCTTTTCACACTGGGGCCAGTGCACTTGCAGGATGTTACGAAAAGTCTTGCAAGCAGTATCTTTGGGTTGGGAGTGCTGTATTTAGCGCTCTCAAGTTTGCAACGAATGGGCAGCTCTTGCAAAGCGGTTTGAAAGCGCCGCAAAATGCTTTAGCGCTAACGACCAGGCGGCTCAGTGTGAACGTAGCCTTACTTGTATAAAACAGATCAATGTAGTTGCCTATTTTTCGTTCGGTCACATGATTTCGCAGCTCTGGCTCCCCTGTGTAAGGGAGCGCTCAACAATGACTGACTAACTGAATTCCAAGAGTGGTGACATCACCCATAGGTTCCCATGGCCCAGCCATTGTTGGTGCTCCCTCCTCTCCCCTGCAGCATCTGCTCATGACACAAATGATCAGGGGTAGAGATGGGTTTGGGCGTGTTCGGGATCCCGACAGGAAGCTGACACTGCACACGGCTAATCACAGGCTGTGAGGCATTTCCTGATCTGTGCAGCTGCGAACCCGGGAAATGTCTCACTGCCTGTGATTAGCGTGTGCAGTCTCAGCTTCCTGGTGGGATCCTCAACACACTCGAGCCAATTCCTAATCAGGGGCTGCAGGCTCATGTGACCAGACCTGAGCAGATCAAAAATAGGGAAGTACACAATTTATTTTATACAAGATTGGTTGGAAGAGGAGGGGGAAGGAACATTTTTAAGAATAGTTACTTTTTTTCCCCACTATAATGATGTGATTAGAAGTAGAAATACTTTGTCTGCTATCCCTATCCTTGCATTACTAGCTAATGAGTAAGTGACCTGGAGCAAGTATACAGAGCAAGAGCCGATTCCCTCTATTGGCTGAATGTTTATTCCTATTCAGTTACTCACATTGTACTTACAATAAGAGGTCCAGGGTTTATAGTTTTAAAATCATGTCAGCAGTTCTGACCTCGTAGGTTATGGTTGAGGTGATAGGGTATATCATTTTGGTTTTCATGCTGGTTGTCAAATGCCCCAGTGTGTAATCCCTTTATCCAGGGTAATGATTAAATAGCCCCTAGATAGGGGGGACAATGCAGTGAAAATTACTTTTGTAGAAACCGTAGCAGTAACGTGTGTTTTTTTTTTTTTACATATTCTGGGTATTTTGACGAGAATTTATTATTTATGATGTAACTTACAAAAATAAAAGCCAATGCATATCATTTAAGTGAAGTACATGTCACTGCTGTTATTTCTGTTTTCACCATTATAACAATGGTTCCTGAGTTGAGATACAGCAAAAATAATATTTCCCTTAGATCTCCATCATTTGACGTAAGAGATTGTTACTTATAATTATATGCTGCTTTGTTTCACCACCTATAGCTTTAACTTCTGCTCCATTATTTTGAATGTATTCACCCAATGCTCTGTACCGACTGTTTAATTACTATGACTATTGGTTCTGACTTGTCAACCACGTTATTGTATTGACCCCTTTTTTGTTCAAATAGAAAAAACCAAAAAACAAAGCAACAGACTTACTGGTTGAATCACGAGGTGAAAATGAAAGAAAGCCTAAGGGCTGGCTCGCAAAAGGAATTGCAAAGGAACATGCTGTGCGTTCCTGTACAATTCATACGGTTTAATGTGGTGCAGTTTAAGCCCTTTCAGCCTGTGGGCTGAATGAGGGAAATCTATGCATGTATGGCTAGCCCAAGAAAAAAAGCTCCATGGCACAAACAGAGAAAAATAACAAAAATAGGGAGATCACTTGTTCAGAGGCTGCAGCACTTTCAGCAGAGTATTGGATGGTCTCTATTAAGGATGAGCTCAGTCATGTTCGCAACCCTCACGTGCAGAGCCCACCAGGAAGTCGGCACTGCACAGCGCTAATCGCAGGCAGTGAGACGTTTTCATGATCCGCAGCTGCAGAGATCGAGAAATTTCTCACTGCCTGTGATTGGCGCTGTGCAGTGCCGTCTTCCTGGCGGGCTCTGCACATGCGGGTTGCGAACAGGCCTGAGCTCATCCTTGGTCTCTATGCACTAAGTAAACAAGAAAAAATGGAAGGCAGCCGCCATCTAAATCTGGTGCACACCAATCCTTTTTTTTTTTTTTCAACCCAGAGGGTTAAACGAAAAAGAAACCTGACAGCTCCAGTCGGAGCTGCCAGAACACTCCGGTCACCACTCTCTCCCATTGGCTAAGAGCGCTGATAGAGAGCCGGTCAGCTGCTGGTTTTCCAGCATGCTCGTCTGACAGAAGCCAAACGGCTGGCTATTTTTGGGCCGGCTGACACACACACACACACACACACACACACACACACACACACACACACACACACACACACACACACACACACACACACACACATATATACACATATACACATACACACACTCCGAATGTCAGCTGTTTTTTATTGAAAATTGGTCTGGGCAGGAAGGGTGTTTAAGAGCCCTGTATTGAAGTGGTTAAAGGAGAAGTACAGCCAAAGCTCGTTTGGCTGTACTTCTCCTGTGGATCACAGGAGTGCAGTTCATTCTGCACTCCTGTGACCTGTTTTCAGCAGACAGCGGGCTGAAGCCACAGAACCGATCCAGGCTGGGGCAGGATCACAACAGTATGGTCGGTATCCGCCCACAACTCTGGACCGGCACCTGGCTCAGCCTCTTAGTGAGCCTCTTCTGTCCCCACTACAGCCCAGCACTCCAGTAAGCGCAGGGGGGAAAAAGCAGAGAGCAGTGACTGACAATCACCAGCTCTCTGCTCACGGAGCTCTGAGAACTGAGCGATTAGCGTTGTTTGATCGCTTGGTTCTCAGTCTTAGAGGCAGCGGGGGACTGATGCTGCATGCACTAGATAGATAGATAGAGAGAGAGAGAGAGAGGGATATACAGTGGGGATCGAAAGTTTGGGCACCCCAGGTAAAAATGTGTATTAATGTGCATAACGAAGCCAAGGAAAGATGGAAAAATCTCCAAATGGCATCAAATTACAGATTAGACATTCTTATAATATGTCAAAAAAAGTTAGATTTTATTTCCATCATTTACACTTTCAAAATTACAGAAAACAAAAAAATGGCGTCTGCAAAAGTTTGGGCACCCTGCAGAATTTATAGCATGCACTGCCCCCTTTGCAAAGCTGAGACATGTGCACACACATATAACGGAGGGTTCTGTGGGGGAGAGCTATCATGGACCATCTAGGCTCTGAGGAAAGGGGTGCGCCCCAGAAACGCGTCAGCTATCCAGTTGTTTGAGGTATCGTCCGACCCTCTCTGTCATCGAGTCCAGTCGGCAGGTGCCAAATAATTTCCAGCTGATTTGTCTGATAAGCTTCTATCTAAGCTCCGTCTGTGAGTAGGATTACTGCTGCTTTTTTATATTTTAAATAAAACGTTTAAGTGGTAATGCACTAGGTCGGTGCGCCCTCCTTTTTTCCTTTCTTTTTTCAAAGCTGAGACCTGCCAGTGTCATGGATTGTTCTCAATCATCGTCTGGGAAGACCAGGTGATGTCAATCTCAAAGGTTTTAAATGGCCAGACTCATCTGACCTTGCCCCAACAATCAGCACCATGGGTTCTTCTAAGCCAGTGGTTCTCAACTTCAGTCCTCAGGGCCCACCAACAGGCCAGGTTTGCAAGATAACTGAAATGCATCACAGGTGATATAATTTGCTGCTCAGGGATTGCAGGATTTTAGTCTGCATCTCACCAAGGTAATACTTAAAATCTGGCCTGTTAGTGGGTCCTGAGGACAGGAGTTGAGAACCACTGCTCTAAGCAGTTGTCTAGAAAACTGAAACTGAAAATAGTTGACGCTCACAAAGCTGGAGAAGGCTATAAGAAGATAGCAAAGCGTTTTCAGATGTCAATATCCTCTGTTCGGAATGTAATTAAGAAATGGCAGTCATCAGGAACAGTGGAAGTTAAAGCAAGATCTGGAAGACCAAGAAAAATATCACAGAACAGCTCGTAGGATTGTGAGAAAAGCAATTCAAAACCCACGTTTGACTGCACGATCCCTCCAGAAAGATCTGGCAGACACTGGAGTTGTGGTACACTATTCCACTATAAAGAGATACTTGTACAAATATGGTCTTCATGGAAGAGTCATCAGAAGAAAACCTCTTCTACGTCCTCACCACAAAAATCAGCATTTGAACTTTGCAAATGAACATATAGACAAGCCTGAGGCATTTTGGGAAAAAGTTCTGTGGACCGATGAGGTTAAAATAGAACTTTTTGGCCGGAATGAGCAAAGGTACGTTTGGAGAAGAAAGGGCACAGAATTTAATGAAAAGAACCTCTGTCCAACTCTTAAGCATGGGGGTGGATCAATCATGATTTGGGGTTGTATTGCAGCCAGTGGCACAGGGAACATTTCACGAGTAGAAGGAAAAATGGATTCAATAAAATTTCAGCAAATTTTGGATGGTAACTTGATGCCATCTGTGAAAAAGCTGAAGTTAGAGAGGATGGCTTCTACAAATGGATAATGATCCTAAACATACCTCAAAATCCATGGGGGATTACATCAAGAGGCGTAAACTGAAGGTTTTGCCATGGCCTTCACAATCTCCTGACCTCAACATTATTGAAAACCTATGGATAGACCTTAAAAGAGCAGTGCGTGACAGACAGCCCAGAAATCTCAAAGAACTGGAAGACTTTTGTAAGGAAGAATGGGCAAAGATACCTCAAACAAGAATTGAAAGACTCTTGGCTGGCTACAAAAAGCGTTTACAAGCTGTGATATTTGCCAAAGGGGGCAGTACAAGATATTAACTCTGCAGGGTGCCCAAACTTTTGCAGACGCCATTTTTTTTTCTGTAATTTTGAAAGTGTAAATGATGGAAATAAAATCTAACTTTTTTTGACATATTATAAGAATGTCTAATCTGTAATTTGATGCCATTTGGAGATCTTTCCATCTTTCCTTGGCTTCGTTAAGCACATTAATACACATTTTTACCTGGGGTGCCCAAACTTTCGATCCCCACTGTATCTATCTAACTATCTATCTATCTATCTATCTATCTAATGTCCACATATATTAGATGGTCATTGTCATTAGAAGGTGATAAAATGCCCAAGGGCACTTTTTAGCAACCGATCAAAGAAGCAGAATTGATGTCCGATGTCTGTGCCAGAAAGCTTAGCAGTGCATGAACATGGATGTTTATGGGAAGGTTAATCTAAAGTCCAATTGGACCTTTATTTGGCCTAGTGTTGATTTATGACATCCACATAAAACTGGCATGTAATGATGGTGGTAATGTTCACCTTGCATGTGAGGAGCAATTCTAGTGTTCATGTATGATGCTTGAAAGCGCTCTAATTAAAGTCATGATAAATCTCGTAACACTAGTACTATTATAAATGCATTGTCACACATAGAGCAGGCATTTCTCAAGTAGCTGTTCATTAGCAAGTGATAAATTCTGGTTGACATACACATAATGTACGTGAATAATGCTGTCAGTAATCCTCTCTTGCAACTCCCCAACCCTTTGTCAAAATACTGCCTTTGTCGTAATGAGACAGCAGTGACTAGCGAGGCTTGACTCCCATTGTCAAGCCTCACTAAACAAGAAAACAGATCATTTTCTTTGATAATGATCTAGAGCACATGAAAGCCATGACAGTAATTGCAGGTTTCTTCTGCTGCGTAGCCCAACATAAGAACCCACCAAACCGTATTCTCCCGCTGTGATTCCACAGACAAACTGATGGACAATATCTCATTGCTACCAATCAGAATTCAGGTTTTGCCACTTTAGCATAGTATTGCAGTATTGTTTTTGTAATGTTGCACTTCAACTGCTTAAAGTGGAACTTTATGCTACATAATGAAAATGAATGGACAGGCAGAATTTTTAAAAGAAAAGTATGGGAATTTTTTCCACCCATAATCATACATACCTAGGTGCATCTGTCCCCCGGCGCCTCTTCACTGAGAACCGAGCGATCGAACACCGCCGATGGCTCGGTTCTCTCACCTCCCTGAGCAGAGAGCTGCTGCCTGTCAATCGGAAGCTCTCCTGCTCTGCTCCCCCCATGCTCACTGGAGCGCTGAGCTGTGGAGGGACTGAGAGCGGTCATCTCAACGACTCGCTGAGATGGCCATCAGTCCAGGCACCTAGCGGATCCAGACTCCTAGAGTCAGGATGACGTGGTGCCTGGACTAATCTGTGTAATGTCAGCAGAGACTTCAGACCACTCTCCGCTGAAATACGGGTCACGGGAGTGCAAAACAAATTTGCAGTCCTGTGACCCATAGGAAAAGTCCAGCCAAACAAGCTCAGGCTGGACTTCTCCTTTTTAATGCAGAAGAGACATGCTTTGTGCATTAAAGATACTTACCTGCCTGGTCGCACAAATACAGCAATGGCGACGCTAACGTAAATTGCGCACATGCATGAGTGTGACCTCTTGGCCCGGCCAATGACAGCGCCTGACAATTGAGACCCTTTAGCTGGCTGCCAAAAGATGTCAGCAGCCGGCGGGCGTTCCGAGACGGCGCATCGCTGGATTGAAGGTGAGTATAGATCTGCAAAGTGGAACTAAAGGCAAAATTATTTTTATTTTTTTCACTTTGGATAGAGTAAGAAGGATTTTAACTCCTGTCAATTTTTTGCCACCTGTGTTCCATTGTGTTCCATTCCATTAATCATTTGGAGGACACCAACAACAAGGCCTTATGCACACTGGACGTTTTTACAGCTGCTGTTTTTGGCTTTTGGATTTTTTTTTTCTACAGCCAGTAAACTCCTCTGCATGTGATCATATGTGTCCATGCACACATAGGCTGTTATCCGCGTTTTTTTAGAAGGGGCATTTTCTAGCTGGGGAAAAAAACCTCAGAACTAGTGGGTTTTTGAGCTGTAAAAACGATCTAACACCAGTAAACGCGGCAAAGCGCGGCTAACTGGCCTTTTTAGATCCCATAGCTTTTTTTTTTAAGAGGTGTTTTCTTGCTAAAAACTCAGCAAAACGCTAATGCAAAAAAGCATAAAAGCGCTGAAAAACGTGTGTTTTTAATGTGTCAATGCTACTGGCGTTTTTATAATGTCCAGTGTGCCTAAAACCTGTCAGGTGTTCTCATCTCTCTCCACTCTATTCAAAACTAAAATAAAACTTTTTTGTTTTTAGTTATACTTAAGAGCCCATTCACACAGGGGCGGCACGACTTGTCCCGCGATTCTGCCGGGCGATCTTCACACGACTTCAAAGGTGACTTGCAAAATGACTTCTGTATTGAAGTCGTCCCGAAGTAGTACAGGAACCTTTTTCTAAGTCGGAGCGACTTGAGTCTCTCCTATTAGAACGGTTTTATTGTACAGAACGGGACGCGACTTGTCAGGCGGCTGAGTCGCCTGACGAGTCGCCCCTGTGTGAATGGGGTCTTAATATCAGAATTAAAGAAGACTGTACATTGTGAACCATCATGAATCAACAGAACTGTCTGACATAATTCTAAAATAAGCATTTGTCTAAAACACGTTAAAAGCATCTATTGTTTTTTTGTTTTTACCCCCAGATGAAAAAGTGGATACTAAAAAAATGGCATTGCAGACTTCTACCTTTTGCTGTTTTTGTTGAAACCTGTGAATTCCGCTTCTATCCTGGATAGGAGAGTTTATCTACTGAAAGTCAAACAGTCAGGCCCAGTGCTGTATTGAGAAAAGGCTGCTGGGAAAAGCAGTAACCAATCACATGGGCAAGAAATGACATTTCTAGGGGGTTCTACACGCAGTCCAGAATTTCCCTGTTTGCTTACAATGTCATATTGACATTTTTGCCCATTTCAGAAAATCATTGCTGACTGTAGATCAAAACATTTTTAAGGCAATTACAAAATGGCTATTTTTTTCCAACTTTAGGATAAGGCCCTTTTCACACAGGGCGGACTTAGTCAAGCGGATCCTTCTGCACAGTGGGGGATCTGTATGCTATGCAGAGCAGACGCAGGCTGCTGTTCTCTATGGGGTGGTTGGATGGAAACAGACTGCCTGTCCATTTCCATCCAACTGTCATCCGATCCACTAGATGGTCCGAGAACAATAGGTGGTCCGATTTGGGTTCGCCTGTCTGTTGTTCAGGTGGACCTGATCGGTCCTCTTGTGTGAAAGGGGCCTAAGGGTAACACTGCCCCCACCCCCAATCTGATTACTCTTATGCCTTGTACACACGACCGGACTGTCCGTTGGAATAAAGTCAGACGGATTGTCCGACGGAATTCCACTCAAGCTGTCTTGCATACACACGGTCACACAAGTCCAACCGTCAAAAACGCGGTGACGTACGACGAGCCGAGATTAATGAAGTTCAAATGGCAGTTTGGCTCTTCTGCTTGATTCTGAGCATGCGTGGTTTTTAGTCTGTCGGAATTGCATACAGACGAACTGACTTTCCGTCAGAAAAAGAGAACAAGTCCTCTATCTAAGTCCGTCGGAATTTCAGAAGGAAAAAGTCCGATGGGGCATACACACGGACGTAATTTCCGATGAAAAGAGCACGTTGGACTTTTTCCATCGGAAAATCCGGTCGTGTGTACAAGGCATCAGGATCCTGAAGATGGGAGTGAAGGTAAAAGTGCAGGAGAAAACCGTGTTCTGCAGGCGGGGGGGGGGGGGGGATAGACAATTAATCATAGAACGATGCTTTGCATAGGTAGGAGGTTTAATTCCCTAATCTCAAAGCTGGCACGCTGGACTGCAGTTAAATAAAAGGTAGATTGCCCCCTAAAGCAGGGTGTAGACAACCTCGGCCCTCCAGCTGTGGTGAAACTACAAATCTCATCATGCCTCTGCCTCTAGGGGTCATGCCTGTGATTGTCAGGGTCTTGCAATGTCTCATGGGACTTGTAATTTCAACACATCTGGAGGCCGAGGTTGCCTACCCCTGCCCTAAAGGAATAAATTGTGATGCATTTAATTGGCTCTGGAGAAAGACGAGGCTTTAAAATCCCATGTTGACACAGACCTCTTCCTGTCCAGACATTTCCTGTTCCTCATCAGGACAAATGCAAATTCGAAAACTAAACAAAAGATGCTCTTAACTATTTCTTGTGACACTTTGATGCATTTATTGTTCAGAGTTATGACTTCATTCGTTATTTTATGAACTCATGAGAGGGATCCTGCTTGGTGTGTTTCTTTTCTTTTCATGTAAGGTAATTGCACATCCCGGAAAGCTGTTGAGCGTGTGTGAATACATCTGTATACAGTGTAAGAGTAGAAAAATAACAAAATGTGTGCAGACAACTGTATACAGAATCATTTTTCAATCTGTGAAACCAAGACAGATTTTTTATTTATTTTTACCCTCATGACTGTGACAGTTCTGGTCAGAATGCTTCAAACTGATATACCATATATACTCGAGTATAAGCCGAGGCACCTAATTTTACCACACAAAACTGGGAAAACGTATTGACTCGAGTATAAGCCTAGGGTGGCCATCTGCATGCCTCACTGTGCCCATGACTCACTGTGCCCATGACTAGACTGACGTTTAACATGGGAGTCTATGGAAGGAGTGCCCGGGTTTTAAAAATCGGTGCTCCCTGGCCAACAAACTTTGCACACTTGTAGAGAAAGAGTGGAGCTACATGTGTGCCAAGTTTGGGGTCCAGGGGCCCTACGGCCGGCTGGTACCGGGTCCCCAAATCTGGGAGATCAGGTGCAAAAAGGTGACTCGAGTATAAGCCGAGAGGGGCATTTTCAGCACAAAAGAATGTTCTGAAAAACTCGGCTTATACTCGAGTATATACAGTATTTGGTACTTATTTGCCACTTTGCTGCTGGTCCTTCTTGCCAGTCCTTAGCTTCCTGCAATGTCATTGATGGTCCGGTGTTGTATCGATAGAACACCGGCAACGTCTTTATCTCTGTGTTTGCCAAGTGTTGGCATCTACACCATCTCAGAGGGCAACTATGAGGAACTGGCCCCAGCGCTGTGTACCGTGTAGATTAAGAAATTCGTAAGTTTAAAAAAACAAAAAACTTTTATTTAGAGGGGTTGTAAAGTCTTGTTTTTTATTATTTAAAAAAAAAAAAAAAAAATGTCATACGTACTTCCTCTGAGCAGATGGTTTTGCATAGAGCGTCCCCGATCCTCCTCTTCTGCGGTCCCTCCGTGGCGCTCCTGGCTCCTCCTCTTCTCAAGTCCCCCGACGGAGAAGTGCTTTCCCTGGGGGCACTCGTGCGGGCGCGTTTAGGTTTCCTGCTCCTGCGTCGATTGGCACAGACAGCAGGATCCGTCCACACCCCCCCGGATCCTGCGTTATTGGATTTGATTGACCGCAGCAGCAGCCAATGGCTTCTGCTACTATCAGTCTATCCAATGAGGATCCGAGACACCGGTGGAGCTGGTGTGCTCGTCCCCGTTGCTGGAAAGACCAGGTTCAGGTAAGTAAAGAGGGGGCTCTGGGGGGCAGCTGCAGCATAGGAGGTTTTCCACCTTAATGCATTCTATGCCTGAGACCCTGAGAGTTTACAACTCCTTTAACATAGGAGACTTTGTAGATGATTACATATCGGCATGCAGAGCTGCACACACCAGGGATTTTTAGTTTTGGGGGAGGTAAAGGTCTACTTGTATACCCGCTGCTGTTTTTTTTTTTTTCATACCTGTAAGGCAAAAGGCATAATGAGCTAGTATGCACCGCATTAGGGCCGAAACAACTAATCGATTATGAAATTAATCGATTACAATTTTCATAATCGCTTAATCGTCCAGTAACATATTGGGGTTAAAACAAAGCTAAAATTAGCCCTTTATAGTACAAAAAGAGCAAATCGCTACAGTAAATATTACTTTCACTGTCCCACAGTAAAAAATGAACCCCTTAGAGTGGTGATTATTTGCTCTTTTTGTACTAATTTTAGTTTTTTTAACCACTTAAGCCCCGGACCATTTGGTAGCTAGAGGACCAGAGGTGAATTCAGAATTTTGCACTGCGCTGCTTTAACTGTAAATTGTGCGGACATGCAATGTTGTACCCAAACGAAATTTGCGTCCTTTTCTTCCCACAAATAGAGCTTTCTTTTAATGGTATTTGATTGCCTCTGCGATTTTTATTTTTTGCGATATAAACAGAAAAAGACCGAAAATTTTGAAAAAAAATGATATTTTCTACTTTTTGTTATAAGAAAAATCGAATAAACTCAATTTTAGTCATACATTTAGGCCAAAATGTATTCAGCCACATGTCTTTAGTAAAAAAAATTTACATTTTCTGGAATTTACACAGCTTTAAATTTATGACTGCCTATCTAATTTCTTGAGGTGCTAAAATGGCAGGGCAGTACAAAACCCCCCCAAATGACCCCATTTTAGAAAGTAGACACCCCAAGGAAATTGCTGAGAGGCCTGTTGAGCCCATTGAATATTTTTTTTTTGTCCCAAGTGATTTGAATAATGACAAAAAAATAAATAAAAAAATTACAAAAAGTTGTCACTAAATGATATATTGCTCACACATGCCATGGTTATATGTGGAATTGCACCCCAAAATAAATTTTGCTGCTTCTCCTGAGTACGGGGATACCACATGTGTGGGACTTTTTAGGAGCCTAGCCGCGTACGGGACCCCGAAAACCAATCACCGCCTTCAGGATTTCTAGGCACAAATTTTTGGTTTGACTCCTCACTACCTATCACAGTTTTGAAGGCCATAAAATGCCAAAATAGCACAAAACCCCCCCAAATGACCCCATTTTGGAAAGTAGACACCCCAAGCTGTTTGCTGAGAGGCATGGTGAGTATTTTACAGCTCTCATTTGTTTTTGAAAATGAAGAAAGAACATTTTTTTTTTTTTCTTTTTTTTTTTTTTTCAATTTTCAAAACTTTGTGACAAAAAGCGAGATCTGCAAAATACTCACAACACCTCTCAGCAAATAGCTTGGGGTGTCTACTTTCCAAAATGGGGTCATTTGGGGGGGTTTTGTGCCATCTGGGCATTCCATGGCCTCCGAAACTGTGATAGGCAGTGAGAAGTGAAATCAAAAATTTACACCCTTAGAAAGCCTGAAGGCGGTGATTGGTTTTTGGGGTCCCGTACGCGGCTAGGCTCCCAAAAAGTCTCACACGTGGTATCCCCGTACTCAGGAGAAGCAACAGAATGTATTTTGGGGTGTAATTCCACATATGCCCATGGCATGTTTGAGCAATATATCATTTAGTGACAACTTTGTGCAAAAAAAAAAAAAAAATGTCTTTTTTCCGCAACTTGTGTCAACATATAAAATATTCCATGGACTCGACATGCCTCTCAGTATATAGCTTGGGGTGTCTACTTTCCAAAATGGGGTCATTTGGGGGGGTTTTGAACTGTTCTGGCATTTTATACACAACATTAGGAAGCTTACATCCACTCTTCTAACCACTTGAAGACAAAGCCCTTTTTGACACTTTTTGTTTACATGAAAACATATTTTTTTTTGCAAGAAAATTATGTTGAACCCCCAAACATTATATATATTTTTAAAGCAAAGGCCCTACAGATTAAAATGGTGGGTGTTGCATTTTTTTTTTCTACACAGTATTTGCGCAGCGATTTTTCAAACGCATTTTTTGGGGAAAAAATACACTTTTTTTTTTTTATTTTAATGCACTAAAACACACTATATTGCCCAAATGTTTGATGAAATAAAAAAGATGATCTTAGGCCGAGTACATAGATACCAAACACGACATGCTTTAAAATTTCGCACAAACGCGCATTGGCGACAAACTACATACATTTTTAAAAGCCTTTAAAAGCCTTTACAGGTTACCCCGTTAGATTTACAGAGGAGGTCTACTGCTAAAATTACTGCCCTCGATCTGACCTTCGCGGTGATACCTCACATGCATGGTGCAATTGCTGTTTACATATGACGCCAGACCGACGCTTGCGTTCGCCATTGGGCAAGGGCAGGGCAGGACAGGGGTGCTTTTTTTTATTTATTTATTTATTTATTTATTATTAATTTTGCTTTTTTATTTATTTTTAAACTGTTGCTTCCATATTTATTTATTTTTTTTATCATTTTTATTGCTATCTCAGGGAATGTAAATATCCCCTATGATAGCTATAGGTAATGACAGGTACTCTTTTTTGAAAAAACTGGGGTCTATTGGACCCTAGATCTTTCCTCTGCCCTCAAAGCATCTGACCACACCAAGATCGGTGTGATAAAATGCTTTCCCAATTACCCAATGGCGCTTTTTATATTTTTATATCCGGGGGGGTCATTCCATCCCACTGCTTGTAAAAGCAGTCCAGAGGCTAATTAGCCGCTAGGATTGCTTTTACATGAAAGCCGGCCGCAGGCTGAAAAGAATGATACCAAGATGATACCTAAACCCGCAGGCATCATTCTGGTATAAACATTCAAAGTCCAGCAACATACCAGTACGTTGCTGGTCCTTGTTGGACATGTATTGTAATCTTTTTTTTCATGCAGCCTGTTGGCTGAACGAAAAAAAAAGATTGATCGGTGGGTATGCCCACCATTAGAATACCGCCCTTCATCCACCCACTTCTAATGATGGGCATACATGCACCATTTATATATGCCGAAGCATGGGGGCATCTTCCCGCAAAAGTTATGCCGCGTACACATGGTCAGACTTTTCCACGGGCAAGCCTCCGTCGGAATTTCGACTGTATGTACGCGGCATTAGGAGCAAAATCGCTCCTCCGCCCCTGCTGCCCCAATGCTTCGGCATATATGCTTTTTTTTTTTTTTAACTGTGGTGGCGAAATCACCTCCTACAGCACTGGAGTCGCAGGGATCAGGCCTGTCTCTGCGAACGCTGCAGTTATGTGTGTTGTGTTTTGTAAGTGACAGTGATCGATTGATACTGCACTTGGGTGGCCTGGGCTGGACGGAGGGCCAAAACGCAGGTGCTAGCAGGTATCTGGGCTGATTCCGCTAACACTGCGTTTTTGGGAACCCTAAACTGCTGGGGACGCTAGTATAGATCTGATCAGATATTGATCTGTTCAGATACTATACCACTAAGGGGGGTGTATGCTTCACGCGTGGGTGTTAGCGTTACTGGCACTAACCTGACGCTGCCTGGGGTGTGACGCAGACCCTCTCTGACGCTAAAACTTAATTGATATCACCCGCCGGGCGATCAGGGGGTTAAACCTTTTATTGGGTTATATACGGCGGGTGCCCTGACACTATAAAAAGCAAACTAACTAACCAGCGTCACCCGTAACACTTATATGGTGATTACTGGTGAAAGGGTTAACTAGGGGCAATTAGGGGGTTAAAACCTTTATTAGGTAATATATGGGGGTACCTGACGCTATATAAAGACCTGACGGCGAACCTAAAAAAAAAATTACTGGCTACCGATCTGCATCACCGACACTAAGACAACGATCATAAAAACGATCGCTTAGCGACAGTGGTGATAGGGGTTGAAAGGGTTACCTGGGGGGCGATCAGGGGGTTAAACCTTTATTAGATAATATATGGGGGTACCTGACGCTATAAAAACCTGCGGCGAACCTAAAAAAGATTGTAGGCTACCGATCTGCATCACCGACGCTAAGACAGCGATCAGAAAAATGATCGCTTAGCGACAGTGGTGATAGGGGGTGAAAGGGTTACCTGGGGGGCGATCAAGGGGGTTAAACCTTTATTAGGTAATATATTGGGGTACCTGACACTATAAAAACCTGCGGCGAACCTAAAAAAAATTACTGGCTACCGATCTGCATCACCGACGCTAAGACAGCGTTCAGAAAAATTATCGCTTAGTGACAGTGGTGATAGGGGGTGAAAGGGTTACCTGGGGGGTGATCAAGGGGGTTAAACCTTTATTGGGTAATATGGGGGTACCCGACGCTATAAAAACCTGCGGCGAACCTAAAAAAAATTACTGGCTACCGATCAGCATCGCCGACGCTAAGGCATCGATCAGAAAAATGATCGCTTAGCGACGGCGGGTACTAGGGGGTGAAAGGGTTATCTGGGGGGTGATCAGGGGGTTAAACCTTTATTAGGGGGGGTTAGGGGGCTACACTGGACCTAAAACTAAATGTACTGACACTTTTCAGTCACAAATGTCACTGATTGCAGTGATCACTAAATAAATGGTCACTGCAATCAGTGACACTGTGACTGGGGGCTGGGGGGTGATCTGGGGGGGGCGATTTATGTACCTATGTGTCCTGGTGTCAGTGTAGTGTTGTGTGCACTAACCTGCATCTTCTCCTGTACGGCGCTCGGTATATGTGAGCGCCGCAGGAGAGATTACATCACTTCCTCCAGCCTGTGTAAACAAGTACACAGGCAGGGGAAGCTCTCATTCGCCGGGAGCGATCGAGAGGGGGTGGCCGGAATCGAACGAAGGTAAAACGACCGCTCACTGTAAAGAAGGGGGGTCCGATCGGACCCCCCAACTATACAAAGGCAATCACGTACATATACGTGATTCTGCCTGTCGGTGCCATTCTGCCGACGTATATTTACAGTGGGCGGTCGTTAAGTGGTTAACCCCATTATGTTACTAAACATCTCAGGCCTGGGTCACACCTCTGTGTTTTGGTGCTTTTTGCAGAAACACACTACAGGTCATTTACATGGTTTCCTATGGGACACGTTCACATCCATGATTTTTTTAGCTGCTGCGTATTTGGAAACGACAAGGACTTTTAACGCAAAACGGTGCTATTTTGTTTTTTTTTGGTTTAATATACTTCAATGGAGAAGCTGCAGAAAAGCATGTAATGTGTTTTTGCGGCAATTTGTGTTTTGTAATCTGCCCAACAACAAATTGGGCAAAAAAAAAAAAAATGCAAATCGCAGCAAAATGACCTCGTAATCGCGTAATTACCTCGCGTTGGCAAGGTCCGGCGGCTGCCGGCCTTTAGCCGAGAATCCCCCGCCAGCCTTTAGCCGAGAATCCCCCGCTGCGCATGCGCCGCTGCATTCAGCGGCTCATTGCGAGGGGAATATCTCCTAAACCAGGGATATGCAATTAGCGGACCTCCAGATGTTGCAGAACTGCAAGTCCCATGAGGCATAGCAAGACTTTTACAGCCACAAGCATTACACCCAGAGGCAGAGGCATGATGGGACTTGTAGTTTTGCAACAGCTGGAGGTCCGCTAATTGCATACCACTGTCCTAAACCGTACAGGTTTAGGAGATATTCTTTTTACCTACAGGTAAGCCTTATTATAGGCTTACCTGTAGGTAAAAGTTAAAAATTTGGGTATACAACCGCTTTAAAGTCAGTTAAAGGTGCCAGGACTCTGGATTTTTATAATACTGTATGTTTTGCTGTCATTCAATGGTTTGATGGTCGTGTGACGATGAATTTTATCCTGGCAGCTTTTACACATCAAGAGATTTCAACGAGCACGAGTGAGTCTAAATTTGAGGCTGTAATATTTAAATCCAGATACCGTATATACTCGTATAAGCCGACCCGAATATAAGCCGAGGCACCTAATTTTACCACAAAAAACTGGGAAAACTTATTGACTCGAGTATAAGCCTAGGGTGGCCATCTGCATGCCTCACTGTGTCCATGCCTCGCTGTGCCCATGCCTCACTGTGTCCATGACTAGACTGATGTTTAACATGGGAGTCTGTGAAAGGGGTGCCCAGATTTGAAAAATCAGTGCTCCCCGGCCGTAGGTTGCCTAGACAACAAACTTTGCACACTTGTAGAGGAGAAATGGAGCTACATGTGTGCAGTTTCGGGTCCAGGGGACCTAAGACCGGCTGGTACCGGGTCCCCAAAGTCACCAGAGAAATTACAGTTTAACATGGGAGTCTAAAGAAGGGGTGCCCGGATTTGAAAAATCGGTGCTCCCCGGCCGTAGGTCCCCCAGACAACAAACTTTGCACACACGTAGAAAAAGAGTGGGGCTATATGTGTGCCAAGTTTGGGGTCCGGGAGACCTACGGCTGGCCGGTACCGGGTCCCCAAAGTCCTTGGAGATCAGGCGCAAAAAGGTGACTCGAGTATAAGACGAGGGGGGCATTTTCAGCACAAAAAAATGTGCTGAAAAACTCGGCTTATACTCGAGTATATACGGTATGTTTATCCTAAAAACAAATTGTCTTTAGTTGACGTTCCAATACGTTTTGGGGTTTGTGCTCCACCCCCTTCATCAGGGCTTGAAAAGAATGAAAACAAACCTTATATGCATACTCAAAAATGTAGGTTGGGTTATTTACAGCATCCATCAGTATCTGGTGATCCAGCTCAGCCAATAATTCCCATACACAGGGTAATAAAAAATTCTGAATATTTTCTGTATAAGGCACAATTGGTTGATTTGCTGATCGTTCGTATGGTGCTTTCCACAGCCCATTCTGACTGTTTGGACAACAAAAAACGTAGGTGCAAGCTAGAAACGTTTTATCTACGTGAACACAATGTCCAATTTACATTTAATTTGTACAGTTTTCGTCTGAAAATAATCGGAAGAGCCAGGCTATGTATGCCCAGAAATGAAAGAATACATTACAATACAACACATTACATCACTTCCCAAGATTTATTCTGTCGTAAGAGAATTTTCGTAAGTCGAATAACCTCTTCATTTTGGATATGAGACTAGCAAGCAAAATAAAACCGGACAATCATTCGTCTGATATTCTCATGGTGTGTACAAGTCTTTAAGCCTAGTACATACCATGAGGCTTTCTTTTTTTTTTACGGAAAAAAACTTACAGCTCCAGTCTGTGCCGCTGTACTAACAATCCGATGGTAGTACATGGATCTCCCCTGCTGTTCTATTGTGTTCTGACAGTGTAGGGGTGCCCCCCCCCATGCCGGGACACTCCGGTTAGCGGTCTCAGCCATTGGCTGAGAGCGCTGGTCGGCTACTAGTTTTCCAGCATGCACGTCCAACAGATGCTGACCAAACAGCAAGCTTCTGTCGGACGGCCTGGTACACACACAGGCTTTAACGTTGGCAGTTTTTTATTGAACTGGTCGATGTCGCTCGACTTTCGGCCCGTGTGTACTAGGCTTTAGTCTGTTTTTCAAAAGAAGAAGCTCTCTTGCAGATTGTATCAGTTACGGGGATGAGACAAACTATTTCCCACTGACAGGGGTTCTTACAAAGATCAGCTTTTATTTATGTAAAATATTTATACCAAAAGGAAAAATGTTTGCTGTAACTGCGTGTAAAGTATTGGCTGGTGTTTGGCTTCAATTTGTTAGTGTATCTAAATCTGGTAGTCCAAGTTACTTTCCCCTCTTCCCAGACTGACAATGCTGCTGTCCAAAGGTGTGCCTCCATGTGCTCCTTCATCCAGAGTAAGACATTCTAATACAGGAGGTGTGTTACTGGCCAGATCACCAGGGGGAAACAACCTAAAAATAATTAAAACCAATGCAGCCACCAGATCTAATGATTGGTAAGCTGCAATATATTACATTTAAATTACATTTTTGGTTTTGGGTTTAATACTGCTTTAATATTGAGGTTTGGCAAAGCAATTTCAGAATAAAATTGTGCTATGGGCAGCCGGCTTAAACCGAACTTGTGTTTTGCCATTCAAGACAAAGTATAGGGCAGTCCCCGGGTTACAAACAAGATGGGATCTGTAGGTTTGTTCTTAAGTGTTACTAAACCCATAACAGTAAAATCAGTCTGTATATGCAGCATAGCATGCTTTTTATACTCACTGTGGAACTTAAGCGGTTAATCCTCTGCATTGAGTAAACAGGCTGTTTTATCCTGTATGCATAGATCCTTCCCCTCCTGCAATGTCTATCTGGGGAAAGACAGGTAGCCGACCTGCACATGCTCAGTTGTGTCTTTTATGCTGGAGAGAACATTTACTTGTTCTCAGATCTAGCCAGGTCACATGATATTGACATCACACATGTGGGCGTGTATACAGGCTGTAGTGGAAATCTCCTCCTAACTGAACTCTCAGCACTGGAGAAACTGCGCAGTTTATCATGTAACGGTGGTATACAGCTCAACCAAAAAGGTATATAGTGGCAGTATTTTAATGTAAAAAGAAGATTTATAAACCGTGAGCACTGTGGGGGGGGGGGGGGGGGCGATGAACTATTTTAATATTGCTGGGTTTAGTAATACTCTAAGTTGAATTTGTATGTGGGTCGGAACAGGTACATTTTTTTAAGTGCAACTCCAGCCCAAAAATTGTTTACTTTTTAGCCCCCGTGTAAACTCAAAGTCAGCCTGCTCAGAACCCCTACAACATTGCTTGAGTCTAGAGTTTGTCTGCCGTAGCACCCACTGTGCCATCCTGGTAGGAGAGTTTATTTGACTCCATCTATGCAAACCAAAAGGGGGGGGGGTGCAAAGAAGGTGAGGATTGCTTGCTACTACTGTACGTCATCATGTTATTTTGACCTACAGTAAATGGGCAAAATAAAGGTTCACTTGAACAGACTTTAATTGTAAAGGGCAAAAGCACTGCCCTTAGTTAGGCCTCTATGCCCCTTTCTCAAGCAATCCCGAAAGTCCACGATTACCTGTCTGTGCTTTGCTGAGATCCTTGCTGTGCAGTTTGCTCTATTCTGTACAGACTCCTCTGAAAGGTTTGTCCTGCTCCATGCATGTCGCTGTCGGCTTTCATTACAATGAGAAGTCTATTTTCATTATTTTGTTATACTGATCTGAACATTATTTTTACCTTTGTTTGCACACAGTGCATGGGCCAGTTGAGCTCTTGGTGCTTTCTGGCAATGTGCAGCTTCATTCTGGTGACTTATCAACTTACCTTAGTAATGCTTTAACATTTCTCTAGGATTGTGCAAAGAAAAATGTAATCAGAAAAAGAAGCCATGCACAATCCTTTCCATAAATAGACCTTCTAATGACTTACTTGATGCTCTATGACTTATGGAATTCGTTACTTAACCAAATCTGTCTCTGAACTTCATTTTGTGATGAAGACCTGTCAAAGGTGGTAATAATGTCAGAGAAATGTTAATGCCTTCCAAAGCCCATATATGATGATTTCTGAATTTCAGGGGCTTGAGTATGGAATAGATTTCCTACATACCTAGAGTGTGCCTAATAAAATCTGTGATTAGAGCATTACAAGGCCCTCCATTGCAGATTATAAGGGCTCTTTCACACGGACGTTCCGTATGTCCGTTTTTCATCCATCCGTTTGGGATAGCGGATGTCAGCAGATGAATATCCGCTGACATCCGATGACATCAGTCTCCACTATGCTCCGTTTAGCATGACGGAGGAAAATCCTACTTTTCCATCCGTCATCGGATCGGATGAAAACGGACAGACGGTCCGTTTTTCATCCGATCCCCCCCATAGAGGAAAGCAGCGATCCGACCAGTCCGTTTCTGGATATTCACGGGGCAGATCATGACGGGATCCGCCCGTGTGAAAGAGCCCTTAGGCTCCATGCACACTGGCTTAAAATTTGCTGTTTTCTGCTTGGAGAAGCAACTCAATGTTAACCTATGTGCCCATACACATTAGGATGATTAGAGCTCAGCGTTTAGAGGCAGGAAAAAAGCCCTTCTGGTTTGCGTTTTCTGATTTGGTGCTTTCTGGCAGAAAAAAACACAAAACTCTCCTAAACTCGTCTAAACTATGTACAAAAAACACTTTAATATGAAATTTTTTTTCCTGCCAAAGGAACTGGCATTCTTTTAAGCCCAGTGTGCATGGAGCCTAAGGCCTCATATCATGCACACTGGACGTTTTTACAGCTGCTGTTTTTTTGCATCAGACATTTTTTTTTTTTCTGCAGACCGTAAACTCCCCAGCATGTTATCCTATGTGTCCATGCACACATAGGGGTTGATTTACTAAAACTGGAGAGTGCAAAATCTGGTGCAGCTCTGCACAAAAACCAATCAGCTTCCATGTTTTAGCCCTGGTTCACACTGGTGCGATTTGACATGCGATTTGACATGTCAAATCGCATGTCAAATCGGCGAAATTTGCCGCAAATTGCGGCCAATGGCACCGTCCTAATCGGTGCGACGCCGCATCTGCGGTGCTGCACCGATTACAAAAAGTAGTTTCTGTACTACTTTTTGCGATTTCAGCCGCGATTTACATTGACATCTGTTTCAGATGTCTCTGAAATCGAGCTGAAATCGGGACTGACAGGCAGGAGTGAGCCGTGCGAGTTCAGCTGAACTCGCACGGCTCACTCCCGCAGCCCCAGTGTGAACCTGGGCTAAGGCCTGGTTCACACTGGGGCGACAAACGCTCCGACATTGGGAGCTCATGTCGCATGACGTGTGAAAATCAATGTTTCCCTATGGGAGCCGTCCTAACTGGTCCGACACATGTCGGTCCGACTTTGAGAATGCTCCCTGTACTACTTTGGTCCGACTTTGATCCGACTTCAGCCCATTGACTATCATTGAAGTCGGATCAAAGTCGGACCGCAGTCTTGCATGGTCCGACATTGGCATGCGACTTGTGCTGTACTGCTCTTGAGGGGGAACTCCAGGCCAAATTTTAAATAAAAAACCGGCGTGGGTTCCCCTCCAGAGGCATACCAAGCCCTTGGGTCTGGTCTGGATTTGAACGGGCGCCCCTACGCCGAAAAAACGGCGTGGGGTTCCCCCCAAAATCCAAACCAGACCATTATCCGAGCACACAACCTGGCAGGCCGCAGGGGAAGAGGGGGGGACGAGAGAGCGGCCCCCCCTCCCTCCTGAACCGTACCAGGCCGCATGCCCTCAACATGGGGGGTTTGGTGCTCTGGGGCAGGGGGGTGACCTGCGGCCCCCCCACCCCAGAGCACCCTGCCCCCATGTTGATGAGGACAGGGCCTCTTCCCGACAACCCTGGCCGTTGGTTGTCGGGGTCTGCGGGCGGGGGGCTTATCAGAATCCGGGAGCCCCCTTCAATAAGGGGGTCCCCGGATCCCGCCCCCCACCCTATGTGAACGAGTATGGGGTACATCGTACCCCTACCCATTCACCTGGTGGAAAAAAATTGCAATAAAAAAACACTACACAGGTTTTCAAAGTAATTTATTGCACAGCTCCGGGGGTCTTCTTCCGACTTCCGAGGGTCTTCTTCCGACTTCCGGGGGTCTTTTCCGACTTCGGGGGTCTCCGGTGTCTCCGGTTCTTTCCTCCGCCGGGCCTCCGCTAACTTCTTTTTAGCTCTCTTGCTAACAGAGGCCCGGTCTTCCCGTTGTCTCGTCCGGCTCTCCGTTATCCTTCTGCCGGCCCCTCCACTAACATCTTGGTAGCTCTTTCGCTAGTGGAGGGGCCGGTCTTCCCGTCGGAACGATGTACCTCATACTCATTCACATAGGGTGGGGGGGCCGGGATCCGGGCGCCCCCTTATTGAAGGGGGCTCCCGGATTCCGATAAGCCCCCCGCCCGCAGACCCCGACAACCAACGGCCAGGGTTGTCGGGAAGAGGCCCTGTCCTCATCAACATGGGGGCAGGGTGCTCTGGGGTGGGGGGGCCGCAGGTCGCCCCCCTGCCCCAGAGCACCAAACCCCCCATGTTGAGGGCATGCGGCCTGGTACGGTTCAGGAGGGGGGGGGCGCTCTCCCGTCCCCCCCTCTTCCCCTGCGGCCGGCCAGGTTGTGTGCTCGGATAAGGGTCTGGTTTGGATCTTGGGGGGGACCCCCACGCCGTTTTTTCGGCGTAGGGGCGCCCGTTCAAATCCAGACCAGACCCAAGGGCCTGGTATGCCTCTGGTGGGGGAACCCACGCCGGTTTTTATTTAAAATTTGGCCTGGAGTTCCCCTTCAAGATTCATACCAAACACAGTGCCTGATATTGGCGGAGATCCAAGTCGGATCCCCGTTCATTGAAAGTCGGACATATGTCGGCTTCATGTCGCAGGGCAAAGTCGGATCCAAAGTAGGACAGATGTCGTGTCGCACTAGTGTGAACCCGGCCTTATTGTCAAAGCTTAATTGAAGAAGCCTAAGTTAGAAGCTGATTGGCTACCATGCACAGCTGCACCAGATTTTTCACTCTCCAGTTTTAGTAAATCAACCCAATAGGCTGCTATCAGCTTTTTTGGCAGGGGCGTTTTCTAGCTGGAAAAATGCTGTAGCTCTAAAAAAATGCTAAACTCTGAAAAACGTGACTATTCAGTGTTTATAAACGTTTTTGAGCCATAAGCTTTTGTGGGGGTATACTAGTTTTGTTAAAAAAAAAAAAGGCCAATTCAAAAACGTTGCAAAACTCAAGCCCAGATTCTCCTCTTCTCTGGTCCCTCTTCGGCTATCCTGGCCCCTCCCACAGTAAGCAGCTTGCTATGGGGGCACCAGAGCCGAGTCACCGCTCCCTGTGTCCATTCAGACACGGAGCTGCAGCCCGCCCCCGACCTCTTTCTATTCTCATTGGCTGCTTGACTTTGACAGCAGTGGGAGCCAATGACGTCACGCTGCTGTCTTAACCAATGAGGAGGGGAGTCCTGGATGGCCAAGAGGGACCTCAGGTAAGTATTAGAAGGGCTGAGGGTGGCTGCTGCACACAGAAGGCTTTTTATCTTGATGCATTAAGATAAAAAAACCTTCTGACTTTACAACCACTTTAAGTGCCGGTTCACACTGCTGCGCTGTAAATTTGTTCAGTTTTTTCAGTCCATTCTGAGGTGCGAATTTACCGCGTTTTTACCGCGATTTGAATGCAAATTTCAGAAGTGGGACATAGCTGCGATTAATGTTCTAGCCAATGGAATCATAATGTAAAAAAAAAAAGAAGGTGTTAACTTCCTGGTTTTTGTGGAGAATAGTGTGGTGGAATTCGCACATATGTGAACCATCAAATGCGATTCCAAAACGATTTTACATTGATGTCTATGGAGACTAAATTCGCAACGCAACGTTCTAAACTCACACAAGACCCTTTTTTTCATTGCATCGCATTCGGAGAGGAATCGCAGCGCATAGATGTGAACCACCATCATTGAAAAGAATTACTTTTTGGATGACATGCGAATCTAGTTTGTGTTTAACGAATCGCATTCGGTATCAACTCGCACAAGTGTGAACCGGCACTTAGTCCTGGTGTTTTTATAATGTCCAGCGTGCATGAGGCCTAAAAGTCAAGAGGGCCAGTTCACACCTGAATCGCACAGGAACAATGTCCATGCTCCTGTGTGACTCAGCGTAGTGCAATTTTGCAGCCCATTAATTAGAATGGGGTGAAATCGCACTAGATTGTCCAAAAAGTAGCACATGCGCTACTTTTCAAAAAACCGTGCACTGCCTTTTCATGGGTTCTGGTGCCGGCAAACGCACAGAATTTGTGATCTGTGTTTGTGGTGTCATTAGGAATATATTGACACCCACAGTAGATTACACACCTAGTGCGTTTTGCATTGCGCACGGAATGCGCATTTGCTGTACCGCATTCGGTGTGAACAAACCCAGAACTACTAATTTAGTAATACCAGCCTGGTGGGAAAATGTACCACAAATTTTGCATGCAGGATTTTCAGCAGCACAGCATGCCATTGTGCATTACTACGCGTTCCAGTGCTTTGGGATGTTGGGGTGCAGTTCAGAATGAATGGCACCACATTGCACTGAGAAAAAATGTGCACAATGGTGTGTATGGGCCCTCAAACTCAAATAATGAGAAGGTAGAGTGACGTCATCCCCCCGCCTAGGTGAGTAAAACGTAAGGCAAGTATTTTTCTTTTTTTTTTTTCCTATTTTAATTACTTTTTTTTTTTTTTTCGGTATGCTAGCCTTCTATACCCCATCAAGGCAAACAAATCTGGAAGGGTCTCTCGTGTATTTGTTACATTGTAGGAATGGTGTGAAGAGCAGCACATGTTTTAGTTCCGATTACTGCTGTGCGGTGCTAACCCTGTTGTTACAGGATCAGCTGTTAATCCAGCGTTCAAATGTAAATATTTGTATGTAAAGTACAGCAAACATGGCTGTGTCCGTGTGCGATGACAGGAACCTCAGGGCCTACCTAAGAAGACAAACACAAATAGTCTGTTTTGTAGCAGTTTGGATTACAAACACGTAGAGGTCTGACTTGTGGCACACAGCTGTGATTGGTATTACTTTCTTCAAGATTTGAGTTTCCGAGTGACGCATCAAGTCCTAATCTTGTTGGCACTTTTATATGAAGTGGTGCAAAGGAAAATTTGAGATTTCACTTAAGGCTCTGTTTCCTCTACGGCGAGTTGTTGTGCGACTTGACACGTGAAAATCCATGTATTTCAATGGTCCCCGTTCTATTTGGTGCGACTCCATAAAAGGCTTTTGTACTGCTTTGTTCCGACTTCGGTGTTCTCCCATGGTTCTCCTCAGTCGCATGACATCGCATTGCAAAGTCGCACTGTAAATCGCGCCACTTTGGGGTCACAATAGTGGAAACTTAGCCTAAAGGAGTTTTACAAAAAAACTGACAGTGTAGAGAAGAGATGGCTGTGCATTCCCTTTATTCTAGGTGAACGCAGTTTATGTACCTCATAAAGCCTGGCTAGAATGGTGCTAATAGCCGATTTTTGAGGATTTTGTAGTTTTGTTGAACTGGTCATGTTGAACATTTGTGGCTGCAGGGTGGATTTTATTTAAATCAAGTCGATTTAAATCTCTAGTAAAAAGGCTTATTTTAAATCAACTTGACTTAAATCATAATTTTTAAAGAGCAACTGTCATCTCTGTCCCACAGCAGATCCTCCCCTGACCTGATGTTAACTCAGACATTCCCATTCACTCTAATGGGACAGCTGGTAATGCGGCAGCAGGTGAGTGGATGCCCGCTAACAGGCGCTGCCATGATGGATCTGAAATGACCGGTGCTCTTTAAATGTAAGGGACTCATTCTTGCTGGTAGTTTAAAATATTTAATATATGCAAACAAAATGAAAGTTTCCTATTTAGAATAATAAGCTGCCAGCTTAGTAAAACAGCGATATCAGAACCAATTCAATCACACAGTTTGTAGTGTACAAAGATTTGCAAAACAATGGGATAAACAAATATTCCTGAACTTTTTTTCTCGTTTTATCTCGTGGTTACTGTGAAATTATGTGAATGCATCGATGCAGTGCATGTTATCTCGGCTTGCGGAGCTTGGATTCATTGAATGAGTTTACCACAGATGTAACTATTGCAGAATATACAGCCTCATGCTACATAACTAAACTCCATTTCATGCTGAATAAACCAATTTTTCTATTTAGGATAGAATAATAATTATCTTTAGATAGATTTTTATTTTATTTTTTACTCCCAAAGCATTTTATTAAAATTAATTTAAATTTTTTTTTATTTAAATAAAAAAAATTAGCAGCCAAATGCAGAAGCAGCTTTAGTCACCATCTACCTCTATATCTAATAACCTCATACAGTAGATTTTTTTGCTTTTGTCCATCTCGTCACATAATCTATCTGAAGGCACATGGGCCTAAACGCTTTGGGCCTTTTATATGTAGTAAATAGATGTTAAAGTGGTTCTAAAGGCAGACATTTTTTTATCTTAAAGCGGTGTACCACCCTAAAGTGGAACTTCTGCTCATAGGATTCCTCCCCCCTTCCGGTGCCACAATTGGCACCTTTCGGGGGGGAGGGGGGACAGGATACCTGTCAAAGACAGGTATCCTTTCCCACTTCCTGGAGTCCGGCCGCAATGTTGCACAAAAGCTCCGGCTGTCCGGGACTCTCCCTCATTGGCTGAGACAGCAGTGGGTGCCATTGGCTCCCGATGCTGTCAATCAAAGTCAGTGAGCCAGTGAGGAGAGAGAGAGAGAGGATGGGGCCTAGCCATGACTCTGTGTCTGAATGGACACACAGAGCAGCAGCTCGGCACAGGTGCCCCCATAGCAAGCTGCTTCCTGTGGGTAACACTTGGCAGGAGGGAGGGGTCAGGAGCACCAAAGAGGGGACCCAAGAAGAGGAAACCAAAAGAAAACAAGACTTTAATATCACTTTAGGCAAAGAGCTGATATTACCCATACTAGCCAATCATATTTTAGATTTGATTTACTCAAGGAAACATCTGGCTGTGGTTGCTTTTGGATTGCATCTTTTTATACCCTACATGAGGAATGCAAACAAATTTTCATTGCGGGCCGCATCAGCATTTTGGTTGCCCTCAAAGGGCCGGTTGTATCTGTAGGACCAGATGTCCAGGGCACCTCACCCCCTCTTACATTTGAGGTCAAGAGCCCCCCACCATCAGAAGTCAAAAGTCCCCCACCCTCCCTTTTCCTCATTGTACCCCCCTTACCTTGTGTTGCTCCCGGGAAGAAGCTGTGGGCTGAACTGGGAAGCAGAAAGTGCAGGGTCTGGAGGAGGACCAGTGGAGGGCTGGAGTCTGCTGAATGCTGAGACCAGGGGAGGTGGCGATGAGGGGGTGCTGTATCTGCAAAGAGAGAAGCACAGGACCTGTAGGGGGAACTCTGTCGTCCTCTCTGCTGCTGACTGTTGATACCCAGGAAGGAGGGGTGGGGGATCAGAGACGAGCCTCTCTGCAGCTGCACGTAGACGCGTAGGTTCTGGCAGAGTAGTTCTGTCCTCTTTGCTGCCGACTGAGACAAGGTGGGGGTGGAGACCAGAGGGGAGAGGTGCGAGAGCCACATGAAATGGCCGGATTTGGCCCGCGGACCTTGTGTTTGACACATCTGCCCTACATGTTTGATGAAGCCCACTGTAATTAGCCAATAATTGGTGGAATTGCAGCCAGACAAGGGGAAAATGGGAATCTCTAAGGGATGGAGACAGCAATAACAAGATGACAGAGGTTCTGTCACTTTACGTGTGCGTCCACTGCTGAATATCCACCCCTTGGGGAGATCTCCCCTCATTTCCTGTCTGGTGGACCTCACATGAATTGAGGTGATATGGTTCCCACTGGGACACAGACCTGATATAGGTTCCTTCCCTTCCCCACACTGTACAGACAAAAAAAGGAAATTGGATGCAGTTCTACTGTGATTGTGAAGTTGGGAATATTTGGGATTGGTTTGTGGACAATGGAAGGGAGGATTGAGGTTCATTTTAAAGCAGGCAAGCCAATGGTGTGTTTATTTTCAGCCTGATATGTTCAGTACATGTTCTCTCCCAGCCAGCTTTCATCACATCTTGACTTATCTACAGACATGACTTCATCCCAATGACACAACATCATTGTGAGAGATTCTTAGCTGCCGTTATCCTGTGTGAGTCATCTGGTTATAGTCAGTACTTCGTTTAGTTGTTCCCTTTTGTAAGAAAAAGGAAGGGCATGTCAGTATAGATGTTTGAAAGCTGTGTAATCTCTCACTCCAGCAAATACATAAAGGGAAAACATTAAAGTAGACATACATAAAGTCATACACAAGTCATGCAAGTTAGGTTAGCCAGTTAATTTCAGGGCTTGTTTGCACTTGAAGTTGGGGAAACTGTAAAAAGCCCACCCGCTCCACAATGTACTACGGACGTCGCTGCCTGTTTCCGGGATTTGGGCACACGCATGTGAGCCTCAGCCGACATATAATGTATGGTCAGCCTTATCCGTGCAAATCAGGGATAAAAAACAAAGATTAATAAAAAGCAGCATATATTGCATACATTTTACTTGCAAGAAACCTTTCATTTACAATTTTTTGTCAAAAGGTGAACTTATTCTTTAATGGACAATATATATTTTTTTATATTATTTTGTATATGTGTACATTTGTAAATGTGGAAAATGATGCTTCAGGCCGGGTTCACACCATTGTGAATTCACAATAGCGGGTGATTTTGACCGGCTCTCTATGGAATCAGTTCACATATCTCTGCAGCAGGTCCGGTGCGATTTGCATGTGTCTTTTGGTCCATTTCAGGTCAGAATTCAGTCAAAAATTGGGGCAGAAATTGGAACTGAAACAGTGAACCAGGATGCACCGGACCCCTGCTGTGAGGCGCATGCGGCTCATATGTGAACCCAGCCTAAAGAAGAGTTCCATGTTCCCCCCCCCAAAAAATGAAGACAGCAGTTACAAATACTGTAGCCGCTGACTTTTAATATAATGACACTTACCTGTCCAGGGATCCAGCGATGTCCTAACCAATTCTCCTGTGGCGATCTGAGCCAAAAGTGGGAGCAGGTATCTGTCAAGCTTGGTACACGCCCAGCCCCCCAAAAAGTGCCATGACAGTGGATGGGGGTGCAAACAAGTGGAGCTTCCCCTTTTGGGTGGAGCTCCTCCGCTTTATAGTCTGATTAAATATATATGGAAGAGTCAGGGTGACATATTGCTTACTCATCGCCTGTCGAACACTTCTAAAAAATAATTTAATTGGGGATCACTTTTCAGAGGGGCGGCAAGCACTGCTGCATGTGTAAACATAAATCGGGGTAAGGGGGCCAATCACAGTGGCCCTTTACCATGTGATCAGCTGTGTCCAATGACAGCTGATCATGGTGTAAACACAAGCCGGTTAATGGCATTCCTTTCCTCACTCTGACAGTGTGAGGAGAGGAGAGCCAATAACTGGCTGTGTGAAAGGAACATCTACACTGATAATCAGGGCACTGATTATCAGTACAGTCCCACTAGTGCCCACCAGTGCTGCCAATCGGTGCAGCACCGCTAATCGCTCGCTCAGTTCTCCCCTCGGCTCTGTCTTGGGCTCTCTGCTTTGCCCCTCCAGAGCTCACTGCAGTGCTGGGCTGTGGAGGGAAGGGAAGGGGCTATCTCAGTATGTCAACGGATCACAGAGATTAGCTGACAGCAGATATTCGCCCTCTGTCAGCTGAAAAGGGTTCACAGAAGTGCAGAACTAACTGCACTCCTGTGAGCTACAGAAGTAGAGGCAAAAGCTTTGGCTAGACTTCTTTAAGTTTGTGAATTATCCATGAGGGGCAGTCACTAGACTAGACGATGTCCTTGCACATAATAAAAATTAAATGTGAATCAGTGGTGTTGTCATTCAATTCTTTGTGTAATTTCTTTGTGCAGAAAAAAAATCTGGTGTAATACATACCTCCCATTTTTTTGTTGGACATATGGTGCCAAACACCAGAGTATGTGTTTATAACTACACCAACCAGACTGTTCTTGTGTGTTTTTTCTCAGGCCCAGAATAAAGAGACTGGCATTTTGGCAGCAGCAAAGGTCATCGATACAAAATCTGAAGATGAACTTGAAGATTACATGGTGGAAATTGAGATTTTGGCATCATGTGATCATCCACACATTGTTAAATTACTGGATGCTTTTTATTATGAAAATAACCTTTGGGTAAGTAATACATTGTGTATACAATTTCTATCTCTGTTATCAATGCAAGACTGTATTATGTCTAGTAATGTCCTGTTTATAAAGATAGCCTATATGGACAGTAAACTGTAGTCCTGCAGTGGACAGTAAACTGTAGTCCTGCAGTGTGCACTCTACCTTTTAAAGAGAACCAGACACTACTGGGTTTTTGCCAGGTTGTAAATGTTCAGTCTTAGGTTAGGTCCACACTATTGCAATGTCAGACACCGCATGTGATTCGCATTGCTGTGCAGATCACATGCGATGTCTGTGCGATGTAAATTCAGCCATACAGATTGTATGGCTGAATTTGCAACGCATTCGGACCAAAATGGTGCAGGACCCTTTTTTTGGTCTGCACTAGAACACCCATGCAATCTGATTCCCGCACCATTTCACAGTTCATACTCTAAACCGATCTGGGGGTGTCATTAACTTTTGTATTGACGTTCGCATAGGGCAGTGTGGAACTGCCTGCGACAGACATGTGATGTGGGAACCCACACAGGAATTGCGCTGGTTCCCGCATCACATATGTGGGAACCCAGCCCTAAGGCGAACATATGGGCTTCCCTTACTTTATACAGGCTATAGATGCTTAGAGCAGATGCCTTCAAATTATTTCCAGAGCACCCTGGTTAACCCACAGCTCTCTACAAAATATCATATGCTGTATCATGCAGAGCTGGCATTTTTTTAAATGTTGTTATTATAGAGTTCTATCAGAACAAGAAAAAGCAGTCATCAATCACATAATGTACAGTAAGAATCGGAACAGGTGAGATTCCCACCAGTACAAGAGAAGTCACAGAGCTGCTGACAAAGTTGCATAATCCATTCACAGCGCTGGCATTTCTATTTTTTATTTTCTGGCTGACCATCAAGGCCATCAAGGCCATAATAAAACCATGTTGGAATAAGAAGCTTGTTCTTCTAATGTCGTGTATGCTGTTGAATCTTTTAAAGTAGAACTATAGGCAAAACTTTTTTAATTTTGAATCTTGTAAGGGAGGGTAATAACCATGAGCACACGTGAAGTGGTCGCCATTGTGACCCGGCTCCAGAGATCCCGTGCGCCCCCCCCCCCCCTGTACACCTGGATAGGAGGGAGGCGTCATGTAGAGGAACCGATCCCTTGATGCAGCCGCTGATTGCCCGCTTCTACTCCTCTCCCTCCCACAGACATTTAGCAGCTGCAGGAGGGAAAAAAAGAGATCGGTTTCTCCACATGCCGGTCCTGCCGCCTCCCTATCCCTGTCCTGCTGCCCTGGCCATCTGTGTGCCCCTCGCTCGCCCCTCGCTCTGTCAGGATGGAGAGCGGTGAAGGAACCAGTAAATGTGTCATTTACGCTCCCTTTCTTGTCTTAATGAATAGAGTCAGTGATCGGTACCGATCACTGACTCTGGTTTTGTTTTGTTTTGTTTATATTCATTCATAGCTGGGGCATAGTAAACTGTGTTTACTATGCCTCAGTTTATGAATTAAAGGGTTTCGGTTTATTAATTCTGTGCAGCTGAGGCTGCAGATTAAGGGGCTGATGAATCTGTCCTCATTCTCTTTCGCTGCCTCAAAAGTGATATATTTCTCCAAAGCCCCCAATGGGGGGGTCCTAAAAATTATGTAAAGAAAATAAAATAAAATTGTAACAAAGTAAAATGGTAAAAAAAAATTAAACAAATAAAAGAACATAAATAAAAAACTACTGACACCAGTGGCACAACTACCAGGGAGGCCCTTCATAGTTTCTTGCACCGGGGCCCTGAAGGTTCTAGTTACGCCTCTGGTTATACCCCTGTGAGATTTTTTATTTTTTTGCCATCTGTGTTCCTTTTCAGCGATTTACC
Source organism: Rana muscosa (assembly GCA_029206835.1). Lineage (NCBI taxonomy): Eukaryota > Metazoa > Chordata > Amphibia > Anura > Ranidae > Rana > Rana muscosa. Next base: position 202,912,058 of record CM055123.1, read on the forward strand.
TTTGCTTCCTGTCCCATAGCCAAACAGGAAGTGAGCGAGGGAATCTCTGCAAATTAAGGGAATCCTTTGGGGACCCCCTGGTCATCGGAACTAGTGACCCCATTGGAATATTTCTCCTCTATTACTTTTCTGGGGGTAACTCAAAATTTGGGATTTTATTTTCTTTCACTTTAAATGATAGTGGTAAACGGGGCAAATGGTGAAGTTGGCTCTTCTTAATTGGGGCACAGTCGGCAATAAAAATTGACAGGGGTTCTAATCCATCTTCACTCTTTCCACAAAAAAATCTAAGTTTTGCCTTTAGTTGTACTTTAAAGCAGCCTTATTATAGGCTTACCTGTAGGTAAAAATGACCCTGCTTGGTAATTTTTACCTACAGGTAAGCCTATAATAAGGCTTACCTGTAGGTAAAATTAATATCTTCTAAACTTGCATTGTTTAGGAGATATTCACCCTGCATGCAGCCAGTGACATCACTGGCCCATGCGCTCTAAAGGTCTGGCATACCTTGCCGGTGTCCTGTCAAAAAGGCGCTACCCATGAGAAAATGCAACCGAAGCCTACTGCACATGCGTGATGCTTTCCCCAATGCGCTCCACGCCCGCGATGCGCTCCACACATTGTGTGTGATGGATACCGGCTTTCCGATAGAACATATTCAGCAGATTATGTTCTATCGGGTGGCCTTTGGCGGGAGCGCGCACCATTTACAATTACGATTGTAATACAGAACAGCAGATGACAATTACAGAGGTTTTTGAACGATTGCAATAGAGGACATTAGAATCTTGCTCCAATTATTTGTTACAGCACCAATTCCAGAGGCACCAATGAGATTGTTCTCTATTGCAATCGTTCATAAATCTCTTTAATTGTCATCTGCTGTTCTGTATTACAAATGTAATTGGTGCACACTCCCGCTGCGGCCCGTCCTGCTTGCGCATGCACAGTGTGGTCAAAATCTGCTGAATATGTTCTATCAGAAAGCCGCTACTCATCACACACAATGTGTGGAACGTATTGCGCATGCACAGTAGGCCGTTACGCCTCTTCAGTTGCATTATCCGATGGGTAGCGGCTTTCTGATAGAACACCGGAACTTAAAGGAGCACTAAAGCTTCCCTTTTTTTTGCCCAAAAATAACAAACATGTTATACTTACCTCCACTGTGCAGCTCGTTTTGCACACAGTGGCCCCGATCCTGGTCTTCTGGGGTCCCTCGGCGGCTGTCTTTGCTCCTCCCCGCAAGGACTCCACACCATAATGCGAGTGAGCTCGCATGGTGTGGAGTGATTGCGGGCGCCATAGCCGCCGACTGTATCATTCGGCCCCGCCCCCTGCGCGCCGCGTCATTGGATGTGATTGACAGCAGCGCCAGCCAATGGCTGCGCTGCTTTCAATCCATCCAGTGTAGCCAATCGGCGGCCAGGCTGAAAAACGAAGAGGATGACGGGGACGAGCGTGGGACTTTCGAGGGGCCAGGTAAGAAAAACGGGGGCTCGGAGGGGGGGGCGGTATTGTCGAATGTTTTTTCACCTTAATGCATAGGATGCATTAAGGTGAAAAAACATGTAACTTTACTACTCCTTTAAGAGCTTCATACTGGAAACCGAGGGCTCCCGCGCAGCGACGTCATCACGGCTTTGGCCAATCACATAGCCAGAGCGCCAACCCGGAAAAAAGACTGGGTACATGTCAGCCCTCTCAGCTGTGACATTACAGCGATGGAGGGCTTCATTCCAAGGTGAGGATTTCATGTGTCAGTATGCGATGCATACTAGCACATTATGCCATTGCCTTGCAGGGCTTTTTTTTTTGGTGGAACATCTGCGGTTTACAACCGCATCAGTCAGGATTTATACACATATTTATTCACTTTAACTGTGGAGGTCAAGTGATAGATTAGGTGTTATCATGGAGGTCATATATATTTTTACTAATTAGTAGGATTGATTGAGATTCATTTTATTTTATTTTTTTATAGATCCTTATTGAATTTTGTGCGGGCGGAGCAGTAGATGCGGTCATGCTAGGTAAGTCTGCATTTGTCAAGATTCAAGACTTCTGAAAACTTATTCTAATACAAATTTTCACCAGATAGGTTCATTACAAAACATGGAATTTACCATTTACTTTGTTTTGATCCCCTATATAATTAAGAAATTAAGGGCTTACTGTAGCAAATTATATAAGACATCAATAGGAAGGTTTTAGCAGTGTTGTTAATCTAGAACAGTGTTTCTCAACTCCAGTCCTCAAGGCTCCCCAACAGGTCATGTTTTCAGGATTTCCCTCTGATGAAACGGCTGTGGCAATTACTAAGGCAGTGAAACTGATCAAATCACCTGTGCAAAATAATGGAAATCCTGAAAATATGACCTGTTGGGGCGCCTTGAGGACTGGAGTTGAGAAACGCTGATCTAGAAAGCAGTGGACAGGACTAAAAAAGGTCATCTGCCATTTGATAAGCAACGGAATCCAATGTTTGAAAAAATCCAGTTTAGTATGGAGCATTAAAATATTATTGGATCATTGCTGTGATTTCTGTTTTCAGAGCTAGAACGTGCATTGACAGAACCTCAGATCCGGGTAGTGTGCAAACAGACACTAGAAGCACTGGTTTATTTACATGAAGCTAAAATTATTCACCGGGATCTAAAGGCCGGAAACATCCTGCTCACTCTTGATGGTGATGTGAAGCTGGGTAAGTGGTTTAATAAATTTTAACGCTGTCTGGTCTCTGTTGGTGGGTCTCTACATCAGCTCCTATGTATGTATATAAAGCGTACTGGAGAATATGAAGGATTTCAAGTCTGCAAATCTATTTACAGAAACAAATGTGCCTCTGACTTCATTTAACGTCTCCTTTAGCCTGTTTTAGCCAATCAAGGCTAACATGACAACATACATGCAGATCATTTTTAGAAAAAGGTTTGTGTTGAAACTCCCTCTGCTGGCAGGACCCATTCACACCAGAAAGATTTGTTGGGGCATGGTTGATGTGTGTTATGTTAAAGTTTTGCTAAACCCACAAAAGTAAAATTGGTCTGTATATGCAGTAAAGCAGGGGGCGGCAGCACACGGGCCGCACTCAGCCTGCCACCGCCGAATGTCCGGCCCGTCAGTGCCCGTGATTATTTAACCCCGCCTGCGGACATTTTCGCCGCTGTCCTCTTCATTGGACAGTGGCGAGCGGCATGTATCACAGGGCTGGATGGGGGTGGGAACTGCTGGAGTTTACTTTTTCATTAAACAGCAGGTGATTGGTTGCTAGGATCGCCTGGCAACCAATCACCAGCCTGTTGATGTGAAAAGTTAACTTCAACAGTTCCCGCCCCCATCCAGCCCGTTGATATTGATATCGATCTCTGCTGCTCTGCTTGCTGTACATCTGTGTAAGGTAGGAGAGTTCTACCTACACAGTGTGTGTTTGTGGGGTGGGGTACAGAGGACAATACAGTAGGGGGGGGGGACAGAGGACCCTACAGTGAGGGGGTGCAGGGGACAGAGAACCCTACAGTGGGGTGTGCAGGGGACAGAGGACGCTACAGTGGGGTGTGCAGGGGACAGAGGACGCTACAGTGGGGGGGTGCAGAGGACGCTACAGTGGGATGGGGTGGGTTCAGGGGACAGAGGATACTGCAACGGGGTGGGGGGTACAGAGGACACTACTGTGGGGGCAGGAGACAGAGGACCCTACACTGGGGGGGGTGCAGAGGACACTGCTATAGGGGTACAGAGGACACTGCAATAGGAGGGGACCCTATTAGGGACCCCATCACCCCTGGGGACAGGGACCCCCTTCTTTCTTGGGGACAGGAACCCCGGACCTCTTTTTCCCTGGGGACAGGGCCCAAATCTCCCCTAATGGCAGGAACCCCATTTTCACTAGGGGACAGGAACCCCATCTCCAGACCATGCTGGCTAGCAGGGCTGGTGTCAGCCACCCTTGGGTGCTAGGATGGTGGAGGGGGGCAGTAAAATCCAAATCCCCAGCTACATACTTCACCTCAGGGTGAACTGCCTTTTTATTAGCTAAGCACCTTAAAGTGGGGTAAACCTGTACTGTTAACACTGTTAGGATTTTTATTATCTTAATTTATTAGCAAGTGAATGTGGCCCTCCGTGCATTCACATACATTGAATCTGGCCCTTAAAGTGGTTGTATACCCAAATTTTACAGTTTTACCTACAGGTAAGCCTATAATAAGGCTTACCTGTAGGTAAAATTAATATCTCCTAAACCTGTACGGTTTAGGAGATATTCCCTATGCATGCAGCCGCTGACGTCACCGGCGCATGCGCTCTGAATGCTCCAGCGTTGCCGGACCATGCGCGGGAGTGACGTCATCGCGGCTCCGGCCACTCACAGCGCCGGAGCCGTGAACCCGAAAGACACGCCGAGGGCAAGATGTCAGCTCCCTCGGCATGGACCGGGCTGCGATACGGGGGCTTCGTTCTGAGGTAAGTATTTCATAATGAGCTAGTATGTGCTGCATACTAGCTCATTATGCCTTTGCCTTAAATTTATTTTTTTTATTTTTTTTTATTTTTTTCAATGTGCGGGTTTACTTTCCGCTTTAAGTGGAAAAAGGTTGCTGACTCCTGCAGTAAATCATGCTTGTTATGCTCACTGTGTAATCCTAAAGGGTTAATCATCTGCATTGTGTAAAAAGGCTGTTTGATCCTGTCTCTGATCCTCACCTTCTTCCAGTGTCCCCAATTCATCTCCGAATAGTACTGAAGATAGGGGGCAAGCTGCACATGCTCAGTTTGGTGTGTATTGCTAGAGTTTTTTTTTATTCTTGGGAGGTTGCATGTGATCAGCACAGGGCCAATCAACACTGTCCAGACAGAGGGTCAGGGATCCTGCATCCTCACAGGACAGCTAGAGCAGTATGAAAGCTTCTCCTACAAGCTTTAACCAGACACTGATAGAAGTCATAAGACAGCTATATACTGCTGATGAGAAAATGTATTTAGCAGTTTATATTTCCTTAAACTGTTGTGTACTGTGGGAGACCAGATATAGTGAGTGCAGAGTCCTGGGTTTAGTAACACTGTAAGGCAACCCATTCATTTAAATGGACTGCTAACATGTACTGCAGTAAATGTAAACATGCACCAGCTGCATGTTTTTTTGTTTTGTTTTGTTTTTTTTCATAGCGGACTGCAATCTACAGTAGTTAGTTGCAGTAAGCTGCCTCACAGATGCATTGAGGTAAATTAATGGTTCTGCAGTGCACCAAGACCCATACCATGCTTTACCATGCCTTGTGGGTACCGTGCATGTCCTCACAAGGCAATGTTGTGAACAGGCCCTTATTTTACATGTGTATGGTCTACCAACATGTAGCATTAGTACATGTATGCACTCTTGTTTCTCACACATCATATGGGCATTTGGCATGTACCCAGGCCAACTACATATTTGACTATCACAATGGATGGCCAAATACGCTGTGTATCTGAGCTGCTGCTCCAGAGATGGATATCTCCTAGAGCTCAATCTGTTTGCAGAATATGATTTTTTATTTTTTTTGCAGGAAGTTTATTGTGTGTAGAAAAAATTCTCTTTCCGATTCACTAGTGTCTTTAGTTCTGGTAAGCCATTAGGGCTACGTTTCCACTAGTGTGACTCGTTATGTGGGACTGCAAAGTCGCATCCTATGATTTCCAATGAGTACCGTTCATATCTGTGTGACTTCAAAGTAGTCCCTGCACTCCTTTGGTCCCACCATGATGAGACTTGAGATCCATAGACCTCAAGAATACACAGGCATTGCTTCAAGTCGCATAAAAATCGCGGCAAAAAAATTGCGCGACTTTCAGGTCGCAATAGTGGAAACCTACCAGGAAAAGGTTTTTATTAGCACTTATACCCCTGCGGGGTGATTAAAGAACTACTCTAGTCTAAACAAAAACATTTCCGTGGTCTCTAATGACAGAGCTATTAGGAACTCTTTTTATATACTGTATATACTTGAGTATAAGCCGACCCACCTAATTTTACCACAAAAAACTGGGAAAACTTATTGACTCGAGTATAAGCCTAGTGGTGTCCATCTGCATGCCTCACTGTGCCCATGACTCACTGTGCCCATGACTCACTGTGCCCATGACTAGACTGACGTTTAACATGGGAGTCTATGAAAGGGGTGCCCGGCTTTGAAAAATCGGTGCACCCCAGCCGTAGGTCCCCCAGACAACAAACTTTGCACACTTGTAGAGGAGAAATGGGGCTACATGTGTGCCAAGTTTGGGGTCCAGGGACCGGGTCCCCAAATTCCGGGAGATCAGGGTCCCCAATGACACTGGAGAAATTACCATTTAACATGGGAGTCTATGGAAGGGGTGCCCGGCTTTGAAAAATCGGTGCACCCCGGCCGTAGGTCCCCCGGACAACAAACTTTGCACACTTGTAGAGGAAGTATGGGGCTATATGTGTGCCAAGGCTGGTACCGGGTCCCCATATTCCGGGAGATCAGGCGCAAAAAGGTGACTCGAGTATAAGCCGAGAGGGGCATTTTCAGCACAAAAGAAGTGCTGAAAAACTCAGCATATACTCGAGTATATACGGTAACCTTTGGCTCCGTTTCTGAAGGGAGAGGGCTGCTAATATGCAAACGAACTAGCAGTGTCCATTCTTTATTACAGAAAACTCCTGCACAAAGACAAACGCGTTTCATGCTGGATTATCACCCAATTCTCAAAGAAATATACAAAGAACACCAAGATTCAAATAAGAATACACATGGCTCTTGTATTAGGGCTTGTTTATGCCTCACCACACTCTGCCATTATGCACACTTCATTAAGCAATCTGTTCAAAATAAATGGGCTACCATGCCCACAACACACAAAGGAACAAATCTTACTACATTTTTATGCAACAGACATCATGCATTGTGGTGCGTTGTAGTTTATTGCAGTGCAGGTGAATTGGGGTGCCATTCAAAATGAATAGTATCACAAAGTATGTACGGTGTGTTACCATGTTTTGTGGTAGAGCTCCTGCTTCCGCAAAGGGCTGGTGTGAGAGCGGATCCATAGACAGTATTTTTTGTAGTCAGAATTCAGCATTAATACAGCAGATGTTAAATGATGGTCATCCAATACCTGTGATTTTGTTAAGGATCTGAAGACAACCGGACTGGTCAGTGTCATTCAGAATACACCATCTTCAGCTGACTTATTTCTGAGCCTCCTTATGCTGGCCATACACTATACGAAAAATCGGTCAAACCCATTTTTGAAAAACGAACATTTGGCCGTGAGCGCAAACGATTGTGCCATCATGTAATGACTGATAAATCGTTCACAGGACATAAATACAAAAAAATTTGGTTCGATTTTTTTTTTTTTTACATATACCTAGTGCAGACAGTTTGGATGGGAAACACATTAATCTTTCAATTTATCGTTTGTTCTGCAAAAAATTTCCAAACTTGTCCTTCGTTTTTTCTGCTCAAAAACGTCCCAACGATTATCGATTTTGTGCCCATTAACTGTCTAAATGATCGAATTTTGGCCTATTTTTTTCGTATAGTGTATGGCCAGCATTAGACTTTTCAGACTTATTTCCCAAAGATATAGGATTTCTGAAATACAATAAAGAATACATTCCTATAATATATGTATGTGTGTGTACGACTTTATAAATTACCAACAGTAGGTATTTTACATAAAGTATTATTTCTTTCTCGTACATCACGGGACACAGAGCGACATAGTCATTACTAATGGGTTATATAGATACCGTCAGGTGCTGGCACTGGCAACTTCCAAAACCGGAAGTACCCTCCCCTATATAAGCCCCTCCCATCCGGGAGCACCTCAGTTTTTTGCCAGTGTCTAAGGTGTTGGCCAAGAAGAAACATGTGTTTTTCACTGAGCTTGCGTACAGGTTCTTTTGGGCCTCAGTAAGCTATTCCGGATCCGACCTAAAAAGCTTCATAGCTAAACGGTCGGTACCCGGGCCTTGCAGAGAAGAGCAAGGTTTTGCCTGTAATGCTTCTCTTAGGAGAGCTGGACCCTGGGATCCAGAGCTCTGGTCATACCCACGACCAAGATGTTTTCTGTGCAGGGTGCTATACAGGTCCAGGGGAGTGGAATCCTTGGGAACCCGGTCCCTGAAGGTTTGATTACAATGCCTGCCGTGATAGGTGAAGTTTGGGCTTTTGTGGACCAAACAAAGTCCTGCGGCGGGGAACAGGTAAGTGGGGGCCCCCAGGAACTTGGTTCTATTGGGGGACCCCCAAGCCTAATTTGTCTTTCTGTCTGTTACCTAATGGTATTCCCGCAAAATTCTGTGCATGCCTGTAACTACTAAAAAAATGTAATAATTTTTAATGGTGGTCAAGAAAAAAATAAATAAAAAATATATATTTTTTTATATTTAAGATATTAGACTGCGGTACCTGTGTTTGTCCACTAGAGGCCGCTGTGGAATGTTTCTTGTCATGTGGACTAGTTTCTTCTCAGCAGAGCAAGTCCAGGCAGATGGTGAGTTCTCTTATGGGAAACTGCTTCCTCTGCCATGTTGCAATGCTCGTCCATCCCCCGGCCTGCGGCAAAGAGGGGCCCTGGCTCTTGTCCCTAGTCTCCATTTTTCAAAATTAGCGCCGAAGGCGCACGTGGCCGCGCGCGTGCGCGTGCACGCGCCTCTATATATAGAGGTGAGCCAGGAAAGGGGGCGGAGCCTGGGGGATGACGCTCTGTGTGCGCCGCAGCGCTTCTGCGCATGTGCGGGCGTCCCAGCATGTAAAAACCACAGTTTTGTGTGGTGAGCTGGCTATGAAGTACAGAGACAGCTGGCAACATTTAAAAAAAGGGCATACAGCAAGCGGTTGATACAGGCATCCCCTAGAAAGGCACATTAGTAGACACCAACTGTGATATAGCAGCAATTGTGCTAGACTATTCTCAGTAAAAGTGGTGTATTACGGCTGGAATACCTCAGCTTTAGGCTTAGGAATATGCCGTCCAGAAGCTCCGGAACTGAATCTTCCAGGAAGCGAAGGGGGTCTCATCGGGCTCGGAGGATCTTGGGCATACTTCTGCTGCACCAGTCTCCCCTGAAGTTCAGAGGTAAGTGACCGTAGAGACCCCGCAGGGGTACTTGGTACTGTGGCTGTCCTCAGTTCACCTGCTCCTGTGTATGTAACAGAGGAGGTTTTTTCCTCAGCTCTGGGAGGATTAGAGAGAGATTGTCAACATTTATCGCTGCCTCCCTGTCAGGGAAAGCACGCCCGATCTCCGTCTCCACCTTCAGAGTGCCTGTTAGCAGAGCAACAGTCCCATACAGGGATCGACCTGCCTGAAGGGGATCAGGATGAGGTTGATTCTGTTATAGAGGAATCAACAGTGGGGGAACCTTTTCTCAGCATCTCAGGCTGAAAGATTATGGGTTCAGTCTCTGACTAACATGGTCCGATCAGCATTTAAAAATGCACCTTGCGGAACCATCAACCACTACTGTATCCTCGTTGGGGTCGCTAGAAGCCCCCAGACTGTTTGTTCTTTTCCACTTCACCCTTTACTGGAAGGGCTCATTTACCAGGATTGGGAACGTCCTGAGAAAATATTTATTCCCCCAAGAGATTTCCGGTGGTCTATCCCATGGAGGATAAGTTCATCAAAAAAAAAAAAAAATGGAAGGTCCCTACAGTGGACGCAGCCATCTCTTGTATGTATAAATCACTGACATGTCCAGTGGATAATGTCCAAATGTTCAAGAACCCAATAGATAAAAGATTGGAGTCCTTATGAAAATCTGCTTGGTGATACAACCAGCAGTAGCAGCTATTGGGGTCTGCTAAGCAGTGAAGGATCAGTTGAAACAGGTCTTGAGGGACTTGACAGATCAGCAGGCTTTGCCCTAGCTGATCTACCTAGAGCCTTAGGCTTTGCGGTTGACGCCATAAAGGATTCAGTCCATCAGGCCTCCCGCCTTACGCTGTCTATAGTACATATGCGTAGGCTCCTATGGCTCAAAAACTGGTCTGCTGAAGCTCCCTGTAAAGAATGGCTGGTTAGCGTCCCATTTCATGGTGAACGCTTATTCAGGGAAAACCTGGACAAATATATCCAGAAAATTTCCAGCGGTAAAAATACGCTCTTGCCGGTTAAAAACAGAGTTAGAGGTCCCTCTTTAAGAGGCCTGCTTCTCCAGTCCCTGGGGCATCGGCTGTGTAACAGTTCCGACGGCCTCCTCGGTCAAATCCCGGGGGTAAAAAACAGGGACAGTAGCAGGGTAATGAGAAACCCTGGGTCAGGGGAGGTACAAAACCTCCCCCAAAGTTAAATTCATTGAAGCCCCCACTCAGTCGGGTGGGGGGAGGACTCCAGTTGTTCGCAAGAGACCTGGCGGGACACGATCAAGACAGATAGGTGCTCTCCGCAGTAGGTTTGGGATACAGTTTGGAGTTAAAAGACTCTCCTCCTTCCCATTTTTAAGGTCAAACGTGCCAAGGGATCCCCGGAAGAGAGAGTCCCTCCTGTTGGCACTAGAACAACTATTGCTCCAAGGAGTAATTATGGAGGTTCCCCTGGAAGAATGAGGGTTCGGGTTTTACTCAAACCTCTTTACAGTCCCGAAGCAAACGCGGACAGGAGGCCCATATTAATTCTAAAAGGGCTATACAAATTCCTGTATATCAGGACTTTCCGATGGAGTCGATCCGATCGGTGGCCACTGCCCTACAAGGGGAGGATTGGTTAGCCGCGATCGACATCAAAGATGCTTATTTGCACATTCCCATCTTTCCAGTCCACCAAAAATTTCTACGCTTTGCAGTAGAAGGGCGCCATTTTCAGTTCAGAGCCTTACCCTTCAGTTTGGCCACAGCACCACGAGTGTTTGCAAAAATTCTGGCCCTTTATTGGCCAATCTAAGAACACAAGGTGTAATGATAATGGCATATCTGGATGACTTGTTGCTGATAGACCACTCAGTGAAAAAACTAGACGTGGTCGTTCACAAGACAATCAAGTATCTGGAATCTCACGGTTGGATTATCAACCGAGACAAGTCAGCCCTAAAAACCAGTCAAAAGTCTGGAATACTTGGGGCTAGGGTTGGATTCAGGCCAGAGAAAAATATTCTTGCCTCGAGGAAAGGTGTTGTCTTTGAAAGATTTGATCCACTTAGTGGGTACAAAAAAGACAGCCGTCCATACGCCTGTATATGAGGCTGCTGGGAAAGATGGTGGCATCATTCGAAGCAGTACCCTACGGTCAATTCCATTCAAGGAATTTGCAAGGGGCCATACTGTCAGCCTGGAACAAAAAAGTTCAGGCCCTAGACTTACAATGTCCTTGTCCCCTTCCGTTCGCAAGAGCCTCCGTTGGTGGTTGGTTCCCCAGAATCTGGAAAAAAGGAAATCCTTCAGTCCGATTTCTTGGAAGGTGGTCACTACAGATGCCAGCCTTATAGGCTGGGGAGCAGTACTGGAGCAATAGTCTCTCCAGGGCAGATGGTCGGATGCAGAAAAGGCCCTGCCCATCAATCTCTTAGAGATACGAGCAGCCCGGTATGCCCTAGTAGCATGGACATCCAAACTCCAAGGGTCCCCTGTCAGAATTCAATCAGACAATGCCACAGCAGTGGCATATATCAATCATCAGGGGGGCACCAGGAGTCGTGCAGCCCAGAGGGAAGTAAATTACATCCTGAAATGGGCAGAAAAATATGTCCCAGCCATATCTGCGGTATTCATTCCAGGAGTGGAGAATTGGAAGGCGGACTTTCTAAGTCGCCAGCAATTAGGCCCAGAGGAAGGGTCCCTTCACCCCGAGGTTTTCTGGACAATATGTCAGCGGTGGGGAACATCGGATGTAGATCTTCTAGCATCCAGATTCAACGCAAAGGGGGACAGGTTTGTCTCTCGGACAAGGGATCCCCTAGCTTGCGGCTCGGATGCCCTAGTGTTCCCTTGGGATCAGTTCAAGCTGATATATGCATTCACACCGCCACAATGGTTACCTCGATTACTCCGCAGAATCAGGGTAGAAAAGAAACCAGTGATTCCGGTGGCTCCAGCGTGGCCCCGAAGAGCGTGGTACGCGGAGATTGTAAAATTTCAGTGGGGAGTCCTTGGACTCTCCCACATCGTCCGGACCTGCTTTCGCAAGGACCGATATACCACCCTTCCTTACCAGCCCTAGGTTTGACGGCCTGGCTATTGAAGCCCACATTCTAAAAAAGAGAGGGCTCTCTAATGCTGTGGTATCTACCATGATCAATGCCAGGAAGCCGGTATCCAGGCAGATCTACTATAGAATCTGGAAGGCGTACATCGCGTGGTGTGAGGCCAAGAAATGGCATCCACATAAGTACGTAATAGGTAGGATTCTGGACTTCCTACAGTGGGCTGTAGATAGGAAGCTTGCCTTGAGTACCATCAAGGGTCAGATTTCGGCCTTGTCAATATTTTTTCAAAGGCCCTTGGCTTCGCATTCACTAGTCAAAGCCTTTATACAAGGAGTGATGCGTATTAGTCCTCCGGTTAATATTCCCATATGTCCATGGGATCTAAACTTGGTTCTGTCGGTTCTACAGAAACAACCATTTGAACCATTACAGCATATTTCCTTGGTGCTTCTCACCAGGAAATTGATTTTTCTAGTAGCCATTTGTTCGGCTAAAAGAGTATCGGAATTAGCAGCTATGTCCTGTAAGGAGCCATATCTGGTTATCCATAAGGACAGAGTAGTGTTACGTCCTCATCCAGCCTTTCTTCCTAAGGTGGTATCGAGGTTTCATTTGAACCAAGATGTGGTTCTTCCTTCTTTTTTCCCCAAACCTACTTCGGTAGAGGAAAAGTTATTGCATTCTTTGGATGTAGTAAGAGCAGTTAAAGCTTATCTAAAAGCCACTGCTCAGATTCGCAGAACGGATACTTTGTTTATTCTGCCGGAAGGCCCCAGAAAGGGTCAGGCAGCGTCAAAATCTACTTTAGCCAAGTGGATTCGACAGGTCATAATACAAGCCTATGGCTTGAGAAGTAGACCGCCTCCGTTCAAAGTTAGGGCGCACTCCACGAGAGCAGTTGGAACTTCATGGGCAGTGCATCACCAGGCCTCCCTGGCTCAAATCTGTAAGGCCGCAACATGGTCTTCGGTACACACGTTTACTAGGTTCTACCAGGTGGACGTTAGAAGTCAGGAGGATGTCGCCTTTGGGCGCAGTGTGTTGCAGGCCGCAAAAGATCCTCATGTCTGATAGCGCTCAGCTTATATATGGTGTATCCCCCCCCTCATTTGGCATTGCTTTAGGACATCCCATTAGTAATGACTATGTCGCTCTGTGTCCCGTGATGTACGAGAAAGAAAATAGGATTTTTATAACAGCTTACCTGTAAAATCCTTTTCTTGGAGTACATCACGGGACACAGAGCTCCCGCCCCTCTTTGGGGACACTTATTGCTTTGCTACAAAACTGAGGTGCTCCCGGATGGGAGGGGCTTATATAGGGGAGGGTACTTCCGGTTTTGGAAGTTGCCAGTGCCAGCACCTGACGGTATCTATATAACCCATTAGTAATGACTATGTCGCTCTGTGTCCCGTGATGTACTCCAAGAAAAGGATTTTACAGGTAAGCTGTTATAAAAATCCTATTTTTATCAACTTGGGGGGGGGGGGGGGGAATGTGTATACAGTATCAGGAATATGATCATTTCTTTCTGCTGAAAGATGTTTTCATTGCAGAAAATGACGAAGCTATTTTGGAAAGTGGTAACAGACATGCATTTTGCTGTGGCTTTTGCCAAGACATGTAGTTCTTCATGTATACAAGCTGTAATAAGTAGTTAGTTACTGCACTCTGAAATAAAGTGTGGTGAATGACATATGTAATTAAGTATTGCAACGTTCTCAGTGTGTTGCTTTTTTACTTAAAGCATAATAATGTGTTGTTTTTTTTTGGTTTTTTTTTTTTCATTAAAGCTGATTTTGGAGTGTCTGCTAAGAATACTAGAACATTACAGAGGAGAGACTCATTCATTGGTACTCCTTACTGGTATGTGCTTTTTTTTTTTTTTTTTCAAACAAAATAAATATTGGTTTCTTTGATGGTGGTCCAGTTAGCACTCTTGCTTTTCAGCTCTTGGTTCTGGGTCTGAATTTCAATTATTATGCAGGGCTTTACAAAAGAAATGGAGACGGTAAAGTTACAATACAATACAATTCAAGACAAGAGGGTTTGGAGGGCTCTGCACACGAGCGCTTACATTCTAAAGCCAGCCATGCATGATTTGAAATTCGGACCATTCAGCAGGGACTGGCAGAATTTTGATCCATGTATGGGCTGGGAGATTGTACAGATGTTCAGCCATACAGTCAGATTTTCCCTGCTCAGTCAGCGCTGCAGGCTATAGCCTGCAACACTGATCAGTGTATTGAGAATACATTGACTCAGCGGGGAGTATTTCCTTATCCACATCGAGTGTGGATGTGGGAATCAAGTCAGTTTCTTTTCGTTCATCCCGCTGGTGGAATGAGAAAAACTGACTCGTCAATAAACTTCCTAAATGGGGGTGGCACAAGTTTTTTTTCTTTTGGTGCTCCCGTTTCTTCTTATAAACCAAAACAGTGTGATAAGGAATTGTTCTGCAAGTTCCACAGGATGGGCACTGATATTTAAATGATATAAACCTATGAAGGGCTGCATCATACTTTTTTCAATGATCATTTATGTTTGATCATGCTGCTGGATAACTCATGTTCATTCTGTTTTCACTCAATTTTGGCTCGTTCTTGATCAGCCTGACATTGAGTAGGGGTGTAGTACTCTAATAAAACTCTAGTGTTAGTAGAGTTTTGGAATATAGAAGCTAAAAATGAAATACCTTTTTGGTTTGGTTTTTGCCCTTTTGGATTTGCCATTCTTTGATATACATTCCGGATGTATGTGAGATGCTTCTTTCTGACCTTTATCTAAAGCTGCTTTAAAGATGAACTCTGGCAGATTTTCAAGACCCAGATTAATGCAGCCCTGTATGCAATTATAAATCTTTAAATGTATTTTTTTAAATGCATTTTTTTTTTTATACCAGTCTCTTTCAATAAGCTCTACAGCAAGTCTCCAACTGGGAAAGGGAGAAGCAGCACAGGGAGCAAATCACTTGTACTGTAGGTCTCATATGCTAACAAGGAAAGAACTGAGATTAGCTCATCAGCCTGCTGCTTCTCATTTTACTGTCCATTGTAAGAGCCCATTCACACAGGAACGACTTTGGATCCGACTTCAAGTCGCCCCAAGTCGCCTCAAGTCGCGCTGCATGAGAAAATCAATGTAAGTGAATGGAGCTGTTTTAATGCACACTACTGCAGTCGCTCCGACTTCAGAAAAAGGTTCCTGTACTACTTCAATCCGACTTCTAGGCGACTTGTAGGCAACTTGTACCCATTGATTTCAATGGAAGTCGCCTCAGAAGTCGGATCACTGTCTTAACAGAAGCAACAATACAGGAAGAGAACATACATTTCTCAGGCAAACCCCTCCCTCCCACAGAGTTGATTCTTGTTTGATTGGCCACTGAAAAGACTCCTGTCCTGGAGGCAACTTGAAGTTGCCTTGTAAGTAGCTTCATGTCGCGCTGTGATTCATACTCAAGTCGTGTCCAAGTTGCCTCCCAAAGTCGCGCTGGAAGTCGTGTTGCCCCTGTGTGAATGGAGTCTTGGGCTGGAGGTAAAGTCAAGACCTGAATGTGTTACTTAGAGAAAAGTCAGGTCTTAAGGCTGGCTGCGCAGAAGAGATGTGTACATTTCAGAAATGAAGGGGTAGAATTAAAAATCATTTGACAGGTAAAAACACTTCCATAAATTTATATTATCTGTGGTTTTAGCTGTTTGGAGTTTAGCTTTAAGCTGAATTTTACATTCCAGTCGACTTTTGTGTGCAGAGAAAAGTAGTTCTCACTTAAACAAATGTCATTGTACACAATCCTGTAGGTTTTTTTTTTGTTTTGTTTTTAGGCATGCACAATTTTACAGTTTTTGCATCTTTTTTACATATAACGTAGATTTTCATGGTTTGTGTTTCTGAATGTTGGAATGCTTCACATCTCTATCCTCTTTCATTTTAGGATGGCACCGGAGGTGGTGATGTGTGAAACTTCCAAGGATAAACCCTATGATTTTAAAGCTGATGTTTGGTCTCTTGGTGTCACTTTAATAGAGATGGCTCAGATTGAGCCACCTCACCATGAATTAAATCCAATGAGAGTGTTGCTAAAGATTGCAAAATCCGAGCCGCCTACATTGGCTCAACCTTCTAGATGGTAAGATTTATTTTAATAATCCATCCTCACATCCATATGTTTGTATTATTTCTACTAGATACTGTCATTTTCAACTGATTATATTGTATTGCTCATCTATTTGCTCAATAGCATCCAATAGAAATTGATGGATATTGACTAGCATGTGACATAGTGGCTAATGAAAATGCAGGAGCAATACCATTCTTGTTGCATATAGCTGACAGGTGTTGGCATTCATTGTTTAAAATGCAATTCTGGTAAATGAAAAGTTTGCACATGCTTGCTGTGAGCAAGCATGTACAGAACAAGTGCTGAGGAGGGGTTTCAAGGATTTCCAGCGGTATTCCTTTAAAGTTAACCTATACTGAAAAGTCAAGTTTCATCTTATTGGGATAGATGAATAAAAAGGCTGAAATACTTACCTTTCCAGGATATAAATGCTGCATATCCGTCCTGTTCTATTTATGTGACCACGTGATCTTTGCTGAAGAGGAGGAGCAGTCAGTCTGAACTCTGATTTTACCCTTCAGCATAGATCATGTGGCCAGATGCCTAAAATGTTGGATAGATGTTCAGTACTTGAGTATCTTGGGCATTTTCTCCAGGGAAGATAACTTTCCAGCCTTTGTTTCTCTTTTTTTTTTTATCACAGCAAGACTAATAACCTGGTTTCTAGTCTGACTTTATATTCCCCAAGAACAACCCGGCACTTTGTTCCTCCCCTTCCCTTCTCACTTCCCCATGTTTAAGGTGGCCATAAACAAAATATTCCTGCGTTCAGCTGAACATATAAAATCTTGCAGATTTCCCCATCTACGCTGTACAATGGAGGTGGATGAATCTCCCGCTGCACCCATTGTATTTTGACAGAGTACACAAACAGCAGCTGCATTTGATTGAATGCTGCCACTCTTTGGACAAATTTTTTTTTTTGTCTGGCTCCTTTTTGATTTTGCAATTGAAGGATGATGGGTGGAAAAGTGGTGGCAGGGCCACCCACAGAGCGAATTTGGAGGAGGATCAATTGGGAACTGGCCACCATTCACATATTGTATGACCAGCTTAAATTATAAATAATTTAAAGTGTATTTATCTTGTTTTCCTAAATGCAGCTTTGGTTTGTAGGTTGACTTCCACGGTGCTCACATGTCGCAGTGTTGTAATGTTTGAGAACCGACTAATCCAGGCAGAACAATGTGAGGCTGTGCTATTTGTGCTGAGCCTTGGGGGTGTGTCCATGACAGCCTAGGCTTACAAGAATGGGTTGTATGATGCTGGTCATCATTCAACCTGGAAGTGGAGTAGTGCCCATGGTACAAAAGCACAGAGAGCAGAAAGTAGGTAATTTTTATTTATAAATTAAGTAGTCAATAAAAAAAAAATGGAAAGCTAGAGTTGGGCTTTAGGTGTGCATGCTGTGCTAACATGTTATGAGCTAGCCTAAGGAGTATGCACATCTAAAGGTATACTGCAGATCTATTCTTTCATATTATTGTAGACTTTCATTTGTCAGCAGATTACTTTAATAAGAAATTATCTAGATGACCAGTCACAGGACAGTATTATTATTATTATTATTTTTTTTTTTTTTTTTTTAACAAAACCACTTTATTCTCACCTAGGTGGATGCAGAATCTGTTCAATGCTGCAACTGTCCTCCACCAGCGCTAAGACTGAGAACTGAGCAATCGAACACCACTGATTGTGCAGTCTGCATAGAGCGGGTGATTGTTAGTCACGACTCTCTGCTCTGCCGGGCTTTAGCCCGTTCTCACTGCAGAACGAACTGACCTCCTGTCACCCATAGGAAAATTACAGGCAAAAACGCTTTGGCTATTCTTTTTTTTTTAATGATGCCAGCACTGTGAAAATATATAAATTTAAAGTGACAAGGTTGTTTGGTTGGCCCGGATTGATTGAATGGGTCAAAGTTTTTTTTTTTTGTTGCTAGTATACATTTTGACATTGCTGTTGAAAGTGACTGTTGCTTCCCAAAAAAGTCCAAAATACCTGCAATAGAAGACTTTAAAATACTTGCCTCTCTCGTAGATAACATGTGTGATCTGCTGTGCAAAAGTGGATAGCACCCAGCAAAGTGTTCACGATTGTGTCGGATGCCTTTTCCACCGCTGCGCTCAGTGGCTCCTCTGGCCAGCTCCTTCTTTACTACTGTGCCTGTATTGAGATAGTCAGATGGGAGCAACTACAGCAGGTAGCAGTGGACCATGCATTTGACACACCTGAAGTTGGGGACAATGCTGAAGACCTTGCCAGAGATTATATTGTTTTACAGAAGTTCAGAATTGCCGCCTATTGGGGAGCGTTCTGTTGCACAATTCTAACAATTTTTTTAAGAAGTGTGGCAGTCTTTTTAAATGGTAATAAATTCAATTGTGAATATCTTTAGACCTAGAAAATATATATCTGCTCATATTTCTTGTTTTAGGTCAAGAGATTTTAATGACTTTTTGCGGAAAAGCTTGGAGAAAAATGTTGATAATCGCTGGACTCCTGCTCAATTGCTACAGGTAACAGAGAACACAGGCACTTTGTATAGCAAGGATTTTATACTTTACATGTTAATGAGTAAAATTTGAATGCGTTTGTAGCACCCGTTTGTGTCAGTGGTCCACTCCAACAAGCCCGTACGAGAGCTAATTGCGGAAGCCAAGGCTGAGGTTTTGGAGGAACTGGAAGAAGCAAAAGAGGAGGAGGAGGATGATGATGCTGAGACCTCTTTGGTTAGTGTTTTGGTGTTTTATACGTTTTTTGAGGTTTTTTGATGGTGTTGCTTGCAAATTGTGTGCATTCTTTAGTATGAATGGGACTTGTAGTAGATACAGTCTTTTGGGTTGTGTTTTATAGATAAAGAAATTATACTGAATACGTCTACTCAACTGACAAATTGTAACTGTTAATATACTGAATGGGCCCCTGATTTATAAGCAGTCATTTTTGTAATGCCACCTAATACACTGGAATCGTTTTCCTGATTGAGGTCAACCAAAAGTAGAAAATTAAAAGGGAATAAAATGTAGTGCCTGTCAGATTTTCGTTTGTGCCAGTGAGTACAGAACCAAGAATCATTTTGGGGTGATAACATTTTTGTATGGAATTTGTTGATGATGAGAAGAAAGCTTGTTCTCCTGCAGCCAGCAACATTATACCCCAGCAACAATAGATCCCCCCACAACAATAGACACCCCCAATAACAATAGATCCTCCCACAAGAATGTACACCCCTAGCAACAATGGACCTCTAGCTGCAACCACAGATTTCCCAGCAGCCAGCATCAATTGACATCTCCTTCAACAAGAGATCCCTCCCAGCAACAATTGACCCCCAAGCAACATCAGACCCCCTCTTCCCCAGCAACAATAGATTCCCCACCAGCAACAATAGACCTGCCCAGCAACAATAGACCCCCCCAGCAACACTACACCCCCCACGACAAAAGATCCCCCCCAGCAGCCGGCATCAATAGACCAGGGCTGCTGATAAGGCAGTACAGCCAGCTCTTCTGTACTGGGTCCAGGCCTCATCAGTTCAAAAGGGGGGTCCAGGCATCTGCCGAGCAGGAGGGCTAGCTGTACTGCTTTACTACAGACGGGCACTGATCCTCTTCTGCTTCCCCCTGCAGCGCTGCCGGCTTCTCCTCCACCCCCTCCCTCCAGCGTGATCAGTTCTAGCATCTACAACCCCTTTTTCCCTGCTGGCTTCTTTCCTCTCCTACTGGCAGCTGCTGTGGGCACACAAGAACATGTTTCAGGATGGAGAGTGGGGGAAGGGGGCAGTAAATATGTCATAACAATGATTTTAGTGTATTTTCAGCAAAAATATTATTTATTTTCTGGGGGTGGGGGGAGGGAGCCAGGCCCTGTCAGGTAGCCAGAATGGGGCCCCATGATTTCTAACATCAGCCCTGAGCACACCCCAGCACCCCTTGACATCATACATTTAGTGCTGGAGGTGCCAGAACTGCATTCCCATATGTTCCCGCTGAAAAAAAGGCCCTGTTTTTCTCTATGTTTCCTAGTGACCATTGCAGCCAGGACTAAAAATAAAGTAAATCTAAAATTTTAAGCTATTAACAGGGAAATTAATTCCAACAAGTAAACTTGTTCAGGCATGGAAAATCTAAGAAGGCTTTTCCCTTAATTTGAACAGATTTTCTGTTGTGTCCTCAGGACAGGAAATTAAGGTATTACTCCTCAGTGGAACCATAAGGCACAAAAAATCTGACAGGGTCCAAAACAACTAAAATATATAGGCGTTAGATATACTGCACTTTATTATTTATTTGTGTATGTTGCCAAACACTTTTCAGATTTTGTAATGTTTGTTCATTTTTTTTTTTTTAGCCTGTTCGTGACAGTAAACGGGCTTCTTCAGACCTTAGCATAGCAAGCTTGGAAGATGATAAACTTTCCCAGAATGCTTCAACTCTTGAACCTGTTTTTGAAAAACCTACAGCGGTTGAGGCTGATGATAAACTCCTAAATCAGGATAACATATCAGATGCTGCTAAAGGGAAAGTGGAGAAAACACCTGATGTTCAGAAGCCCGCCACTCCAGAGGTCACCAGGAAAGAAAATGAAATACCAGCTGCTGAGAAGACTGCGATACCCGTGAAAGAGGACGAGGAAAAGGAAAAGAAAGATGAAGTTGGAGTGGCAGTTTCTGTTGCAGGTGCCGACAGCCTACCAGAAAAGGCAGAAGAGCCCTCACCTCCATTAGTGGTTGAAGAAAAGAATCCAGACATTAACGAAGATCATCCTACAACTGCAGAATCTGAGGTCCGTCAACCTGTTCCCGTATCTGAAGAGGGAGAAATTACAAATGAGAAGGAAGCAGAGAGTGCAAAACTGGACTTAATTTGTGTGGCAAATAATGAGAATATTCCCGAGACAACAGATCAGGATCCTAAGGTGGAACTTATAGAAGAGCAGAAACCTGAACCTCATGTTGAGGAAAATGGTACAAGTGAAGAATCAGTTGATGAAAAGTCTGTTCAGACAGCAAACACTAATGATGAAATTAAAGAGTTAACTGCTGTATCAAAGGCTGATGATAGTCAAGAGGTAGTTGAAGTAGGTTCCCAAACAAAACCGGAGACAGCTGAGGTCTCACCTGAGCATGGCGGAAGCCAGGAAATAACAGAAGGTCCATCTAATATAAGCATTGCTTCAAAGGATCAAGATAACCTAAAAATAGTAGATGCAAATGAAGTAAATCATGTAAATGGTGATGGAGAACTTGCACCATCTTTACCTGTTAAAACAGATGATGACCAAAGAGAGGACCCAAGCAGAATTCCTGATGATGGTACAAAGGATCTGTCCAGTGAAAATGTATCTTTGGCTCCACAGTCTGATAAAGAGTCCATCCAAAGTCTTCCCCAGGATGATGTTGTGAATTCCAATGATAGTGCTGCTCTTCCGATGGATGATTCCCAAGTTGGTGTACCTAGTATTAGTGTCATTGCTGCTGAAGAAGAAAGGAAAGAAAAATCGGGAGAGTCTCAGTCAGGAGAAACAGAAATTCAAAAGGAAATGGATTCTGACTCTGGAATGGGATCAACTGCTGACAGCGGCAGCATGGACTTGAATTTGTCCATATCGAGTTTCTTAACTAAGAAAGAATCGGGGTCAATATCTTTACAGGTAAGAGTATAAGAACCTTAAACTGTGTGGTTTTTCTTTGAATTCTCTCCAAAGTGGTAGGATTGGGGAAGTTCGACAACCAATAATGTAAAAGGATAAGTTCACCTTTTAACAAAAAATAATAAATGCACATTTTTTTCTGATTTTATTTAATTTTTTTAGCATTTACTATTTTTTGTTTTAGGAGCCTGGAAAGCATTGCACAAGCGATCAGCAAATCTGTCAGTGTAAGCTGTCTGCCCGTACATCGTGCGGCAGGCCGTTTTACACTGACAGGAAGAATCAATGAACTACCACAGCGCTCAACAGCGCCGTGGTAGTTCATTGAGAACTGCAAACGCTGTTGGTAGTTGTAGTCCATTCATTCAAAGAACATTGTAAATGAATGACGCGACTGAGTGGGCGGCGCCCCACACAGCTGCGTTTTCTTTAGATTGTGGCAGTGAGTGGGGGAAGAAGATCCCAAGCTCGCTGCCCAAACGGGATCGGGGGGGGGGGGGGGGAATGGGTGGCTGTTCCTTCAGAGCGCATGCTCCAGTGATGTCACTGGCTGCATATATAGTAAATATTTTTACAGATATTTTATAGGCTTACCTATAGGTTAAAGTGCAAAAAATCTGAGGAAAACGCTTGGACAGCCGCACTTCAATGATTAAGCACTGAATCGCAGTGCGAAACGTCAGCTCATACTTGCTGTTTTTTTGCTGTGGCATGTTGTTTGTGCTTTTGTTTTAAATAAAATACCCTTTTTTGGAGTGCGGCTGTCCAAGCGTTTTCCTCAGATTTTTTGCATTGTCATATGCATTGCCTGCACCCACGGCTCTGGATCTTGTGAATGAGTCACCAGTCACATCTGACCGGTAACTCTCTCCTATAGGTAAAAGCGATGGAAGTTTACTTCCACTTTAATTACTGCTGCCGGCTGTGATCAGCGGCAGGAATTGTACAAAAAAAACAAAAAACTGATAGATTGGTTGTACTGAGGTTGATCAATAGTTTGACTTCAGTACCACCAGTCTTCCCATAGATGGATTAAAAGCAGGAACCGGCCGAATTTCGATCCATCTATGGCTGGCCTTGGACTACCAGACCATGTGCTTTTAGCAGCAATGTTTCAGCAGACGTATGATCACTACAGGGGATGTCTACAAATCTGTATAAGAAAATCTCTCTTGCTCAATACAAGTATGACTGCAAAAAACACATCATAATTTATTTTACATTATATGAAAATCCTTGTAGCAGTAAATATTTTTTGCATATGCATTTTATTTCTGTAATATGAGATTAACATTTTGAAGTGGTATGCACTTGAATTCCTGAAAGCTCTTAAAGTATTTTGTAATATTTGCCTCACATGTTGCTTTTTTCTCAAGGAAACAAAAAGACAGAAGAAAACTCTAAAGAAGACTAGAAAATTCATGGTTGATGGAGTAGAAGTGAGTGTCACAACCTCCAAGATTGTGACTGATAATGATTCCAAGAACGAGGAGATGAGATTCCTCAGGTATGTTATTTTTAGTGTGTGGCGAGGTGAAATAGTTTGGTATTAATACTACTTTTGTTCCTTTGTTTAAGCTACTTAGGGCCTTCGTTCATTTCTTCATGGAGATAGGAACTAGTGCTGCTAGTTCATTTCTGCACTTCATCTAACACAGTTCTTTGAGAATATGGTACCTTATTGTAATGTTAGCTGTACAGGGACTGATGTGTACTAAGAGGTAGTTGAAGATCTAATCTGTAGTTACATGGCTTGTGGAAGTAGAGTGGAAGATCTGGTGTATGTTTTTATACACTGATTCATTTAATCCCTGTGATGATTGCTTAAATTGTCTGATATTTAGGCTTATTGGTACAGATCAGATTGGCAGATTTTTAGATTTATTTCATAGAAAATCAATGACAGTGCCGCAAACGCCTTGTCTGTGTGCTGCCTTCTAGGGCTCAAGTTGGATAGCCCTGATTAAATTTTTTTTCTTAACCACTTAAACCCTGGACCATATGGCTGCTAAATGACCAGAGCACTTTTTGCGATTCGGCACTGCGTCGACTGCGTCGCTTAAACTGACAATTGCGCGGCCGTGCGACGTGGCTTCCAAACAAAATTGACGTCCGTTTTTTCCCACAAATAGAGCTTTCTTTAGGTGGTATTTGATCACCTCTGCGGTTTTTATTTTTTGCACTATAAACAAAAATAGAGCGACAATTTTGAAAAAAATTCAATATTTTTTACATTTTGCTATAATAAATATCCCCAAAAAATATATAAAAAATAAACAAAAAATTTTCACAGTTAAGGCCGATACGTATTGTTCTACATATTTTTGGTAAAAAAAATCGCAATAAGCGTATATTGATTGGTTTGCACAAAAGTCGGACACTTTTGACACATTTTTGGGACCATTGTCATTTTTACAGCGATCTGTGCTATAAAAATGCACTGATTACTGTGAAAATGACACTGGCAGTAAAGGGGTTAACCACTAGGTGGCGCTGTAGGCGTTAAGTGTAACCTAGGAAGTGCTTCTAACTGTAGGGGGGATGGGCTGTGTGTGACAAGACACCGCTTCCGATTACAGGAATCGATGATCAGTGTCATTGTCACTAGGCAGAGTGGAGAGATGCCTGTTTACATCAGCATCTCCCCGTTCTTCCTCACCGCGAGATGATAGCGGGTATCCCCGCGGTGATCGAGTCCACGGGACCCGCAGTCGGGCTCACGGTGAGCGGGAGCGCTGCGTCCACAATGCCGGTTCCTTAAAGGGGATGTATATATGCGTCCTTCTGCCCAGGAGTGCCATTCTGTCGATGTATAAGTGCGTGCGGCGGTCGGCAAGTGGTTAAACTGAAAAATTCAGAGGGGCCATGTTTTTTTTTTTTTACAATCAAAAGAAGTGGATTATGGAGGTGTCACCCATTGCAGCCTGTCAAATTTTAGTTAAAACCAGCATTTTTTTCCTTTCATACAAGCACAAAATATCAGGCTGCTATACCCTGTGCATACAAGAAATCTTTGTTATGGAGAGATATCCGGGTGTCAAATGAATTGGATTTACAGTGGCAGGTTGGGTTCTTTTTATATATATTCTTGTAAGTTCTTTAGACTTCCACTTAGAAAATTCAATAGGTATAAACCAAAAAGCTTACCAATCATTAGATGTGATGGCTGCATTTGCATTCTTTTTTAGGCTGTTTTTCCTCAGGTTTCACCCGGTGATCTGGCCAGTATCACACCTCCTGTGTAAGGGTGCTTGCGTTCTGGAAGAAGGAACAACACTGACATCTTTGGACAGCAGCATTGTTAAGCTGGGTACACACAGGCCTAATATCAATTGGTTCAGCACGAACCGGCTGACATTTTGGTCATGTTGTACAGCTCCATGGATTTATTGGGGTGTACCTACTGTCTTATCCTCCTATATCATCTTATTCCAGGTTTAGCAGCCAGTTCAAATAGTTGTTTTATAGCTCGTCATTTCAGGTGGCCACCGTAAAAGCTTATTTACATAGAGATAAAATAAAATACAGGATTTGTCATAATAGGTGGTGATCTGGTGGTTGGCAGGTTTTTATTTTACATGTACCGTATATACTCGAGTATAAGCCGACTCGAGTATAAGCCGAGGTACCTAATGTTGCCCAAAAAACTGGGAAACCTCACTGACCCGAGTATAAGCCGATGCCCCACTGTTCCCTAGCTCGCTGTTCCCTGTAAATAGAAATTTTTACATTGTAATTATTACCTGTAAAGAAGTTGCGGCTGCGGCGTCCATCGTTCAAATTCCGCGGCGTCCATCGTTCGAATTCCGCGGTCTCTTCCTGTTCCTTACTTGATAGGCGAGTCTCAGCAGACACTCTCCGCCTATCAAGATCCTTCTCTCATCCTTAGTTTTCCCAGCAGACACTGTGTTGGGTATTCCGCCAATCACAGACGTCTGCTGGAAAACTGAGGATGAGAGAACGTTCGTGATAGGCGGAGAGTGTCTGCTGAGACTCGCCTATCAAGGAAGGAACAGGAAGAGACCGCGGAATTTTGAACGATGGACGCCGCGGAATTCGAACGATGGACGCCGCAGCCGCAACTTCTTTACAGGTAAAATTTATATGACTCGAGTATAAGCCGAGGGGGGGGACTTTCAGCCCCAAAAAAGGGCTGAAAATCTCGGCTTATACTCGAGTATATACGGTATGTTAATTTTAATCCACTTCAATAAAGGTATTGTATGTGGTTTTAATCAATTGAGTGCTGTCACGGTGTGTGTTTTCATACGTTTCCAAATATTTTTGAAACCACTCTATATTAACTCTCTATTTTTTTGAGGACCGGGGTAAGGTAGAGCCCACATCCATTTTTCCCAAGCCGTCTTCCAGGATGGCCTTATAAGAGAGAGTGGCTCCTCCCACCTAGCACAGGAAACACAAATCCACATTAGTAGAAAGACAGGTACTATGCATGGTCCCTCAGTTATTGTGTTTCCTCCGGCCAGACAGGATCACCGGTTTTTCTTTCTTCATCTGTCGGGCCTTCGTGCTAGGTGGCAGGGGCCTCCCGTTCTAGAATCTGGTTCTCCCGGGGCAGTGTTCCTAGGCAGATGAGAAAACTAAGCCTGGGCTCCCCTGGGGGTCTTTGGACCCAGGGGAGGCTAAGGGACCCTCTATCTCTCCTGTATGTTCTTTGTCCCGAGGACAGCCATAGTAGGGGGCTAACACTTTCCCTGTGGTTGTAGTGCAGTGCACTCACCTGCTAGCGTTCGTCTACGTGTGCTGTGCAGCCAGGCATGGTTTCCTGGTCTCTGGAGAGCTGAGAACAATGTGCTGAGGTCACGTCCGGTCCGTCCGATTTACCTTTTTTCGTCTGAAGTGAGGCGGCAGGGACGCCCAGTGGCCATCTCGGATGTGGCAGACTCCGGAATGGAGCCCTTTGAATGCCAGCAGGGTTAAGGGGGAATGCAGTTTTCCCTGAGCATGCAGATCCACACATGCCAGGCCAGGATCCACAGGGAGGACGTGGGCTTTGCTGGGCGGTCCCAGCTTACTTAAGGACCCTGCGCTGACCATTCCCTGCAGGGCATCATGGAGGTGGCTGCTGCAGAAGAGGAGTATAGGGGGACACAGGAGAATCCAAGCCCAAAGATAGGACAGTGATGGCTGTGCATCATCTTATCCTTACCTGCCGCTCGGTGGAGGGGGCACTTGAGTGGGGTGTTTAGCTTCCCTTTCCGGTGAATGTCAGGCAGCAGACTCTGGTGTTTTTTTTTCTCCTTCTTTATTCTCAAGCCTCATACACACGACCGAGTTTCTCGTCCAAAACCGGCAAGAAAAGTGCCAAGAGAGCTTTTTTGTCGAGAGAACCGTTCGTGTGTATGGTTTTACGACGAGAAAATTGCCGTGAATCTCGACGAGAAAATAGAGAACCTGCTCTCTATTTTCTCGTCAGGATTCCAGATTTCCTCGTCGTGTTTCTCGTCGGCCTGTTTTGTGACGAGAAAATGGTTTGTGTGTATGCTTTTACGACTCTTCCAAAAGCGTGCATGCTCAGAAGCAACTATGAGACGGGAGCGCATCTTCTGTAAAACAAGCCTTCGTAATGGAGATAGCACATTCGTCACGCTCCAAATTTTTGCATCGTTTAAATGTTGTGCATTGAAATCTTCGTTAGAATGTTACATTAATCCAAACAAATGAACTTCTTTTGCTGCTGATATTCACACAGAGTTATGACTATCTTTTTTTAACCTTTTTCATGCTGCTCTTAAAATTTATGTGTATTATATCGTGCAAGTTTTTAGGAATATTTAAAAATTTGATATTTTTCTAATTGATGTTAATTGTAATTTCGCAATGTTTTGATAGTGATCTCCCATAGAATCTTTTAATATATATTATTGAAATTTTACACACTTTTTTTGGGGAAATACGATTGAGTTATTTTTTTGGGGGGTTGTTTTCTGTCCCTTTTTTTGTCAGTCAAATGTATCTGCTTACTCCAAAGCTAGATTTTACATTTTTACAAATACACATAGTCAAGTATGAACTTAAAGAAAAATAACATTTATTCATGTTTGAACTAAAATAAAGAGAAGGCAGTGCTGGAGAAGCTGCTGCCATTTGTGCATCCCAGGGACCCCAGAGCACACAGCAACCCTGTGTGGACACTAAAATTGGGAGCTTGAGAAGGCCAACATTTCTGAACACAATCTGATGCTGGCCTCCCAGAGGTCAGGAACAGCAGCAGGTGATATATATGTCCCAAGTGTGTGGTACTACAACAGGCTGCCTTCTGTCCGACCACAATGAAGCAAGGCCATCACTTCCTCGTCTTCCTGGCAACCTTCCCTGCAACCTTTCCTGAAGCCTTCCCTGCAGCCTTCCTTCTTCGTTTGGCTGGAGGCTGGGCCACTGGAGGGGTACTCCTGTCAGGAGGAGGTGGAGGAGAAGGGGGTGGCGCAGAAGAACAAGGTGGAGGTGGAGGAGAAGGGGGTGGCGCAGAAGAACAAGGTGGAGGTGGAGGAGAAGGGGGTGGGGCGGAAGAACAAGGTGGAGGTGGAGGAGAAGGGGGTGGGGCAGAAGAAGAATGTGGAGGTGGAGGAGGAGGTTGAGGTTGGGACAGTTGTGCCACCTCACAAATAGCTGTATTGGGGGTAATTTTTTCCATCACCCCCTTGTTGAGCAAGGTGATGAGCAGGGGCTCGCATAGGAGGCGTTGCTCCATGCTCATCACCTTGGACTTTGCCTCCACTAGGCCGGCAATGGCCTCTTCAGTGGATGTGGGCTCTTTGAGGGTGGCATGGGCCTCTTTAATAAGGGCCATTGCTGCCTCACTGGTGGTCCTGTCCCTCCTGCCTCTTTTGGGAAGCCGGATGGGAGGCACCTGGGATCTGGTGCTTCTCCTTTGCCTGCCACCTCCTGGCTGCCACTGGGCCCTGCCACCTCCTGGCTGCCACTGGGCCCTGCCACCTCCTGGCTCACAGTGGGCCCTGCCTCCTCCTGGCTGCCACTGGGCCCTTCCTCCTCCTGCCTGACAGTTTCCAGACCCTCCTCCTGGCTGATTTCATCCTGTGTATGAAAAAGGGACATAGTTTAATATGTTGGTTTAATCTTTGCATCAAACTTTAGAAACATGATTGAAGCAATTAGAATGTAAATCCAGAAAGCATTTTTTCTAATTTACACCTACATCAGATTGACTTTTTAGCACCCAATTAAGTGCAGACTAATGTCTCGAGATCTTGATTTCACTTGTGGAACCCAAAATATTGTATGTTTCTCATCTTGACATATTTGTCAAACATTAATTTTATCACAATGCAATTTCATTTAATACTATACCTGGCTCCAGATGGCCAAATCAGGATCATCCAGGATGGCTGCCTCCTCTTGCTCCAGAGAAGGCTCAGGTTGGCTGCAGGGAAGAGTGGAGAGTGATGGCCTTGCCTCAATGTGGTCATCCAGGAAGGACATCCTGCTGTAGTACCACAAAATCGGGACATACACATCATCTGCTGCTGCTCCTGACCTCTGAGAAGCCAGGACCTTAGAGCGTTCAGTCCTGTATGTGCCTCTCAAGCTCCCAATTTTAGTGTCCACTTGTTTTGCTGTGGCTGTGGGCACCTTGGTCTGCACAAATGGGAGCAGCTTCTCCAGCGCTGCTTTTCTCACCCCTCTTTTTTTGTGGATGGGGTTTTTCGTCTCCCACAGAGCCGGCAGCTCCCTTACCCGGTCAATAATTTCCGCCAGGAACTCTTTGTCGCTAATAAAGACATTCATATTGTATCTGCAAGTAAAATAAATAATATATAACTAATGTGAGGCACACAGTCTAACCTCCTTAAAATCGTAGTCACCATATATATCCTACAACATTCTCCAGACAGTATAGGCCAACAATTTGTCAAAGTCACAAAATCACATACCTTCGTTCGCACGTCCGTCACTTGAACTCCTCTCTCCGCACACCGAACGTACTATAGTCACATGTGTGTTTGCTATATACACACCACGCATGCGTCAAAATACGAACACGTCGCTCCGCACACGTCGCCCGCCCATGACGTTCTAACTAACATCTTTTCCCCGCCCCTTCTCTTTCGGCGCGCAGACAGATATGGCGGAGTTACAGCAGGTGTCTGATAATTCCGCAACTAATGAGGAGGAGACAAGCCCGGAGACCGAGGAAACGTCACGATCAAGGAGGAGATTCAAGGCATCGAATATGTCTTTTGCCGAGATGGCGGAGATGGTGGACATCTTGCTCAAGTCTGATTATGACGCAAAGCATGGGCCGTATAGCAAACCAAATAGAAGGAAGGCCAAAATCCTCACTAAAGTCGTGAAGAGTCTGAAGACGAATTTCGGGGTGAAACGCTCAAATGAGCAGCTCAGAAAGAGGTGGTCAGACCTCAAACTGAGGGAGCCAGAGCAGTTAAGGAGCATTAAGAGAATGCTCGCAAAAAGTAAGTAAAATGTACACTTTTCTGCTATTAATCCTTTTCTAAACTGACATGTTGCTGTTTTTTTTTTTTTTTTTCTTATTGGAATCCCTTCCAAAATGTAATATTTTGAACTTGGTTGGGCACAGTAATCGTTCGTTACGTTACAGACACTTCGTTCGGCCACTATCCGCTGTTTTGGCTTATTTTACAGCCACAAAAGTAATTAGACATCTGTCATTTTTTGGGAAATTTGGGGCACAAAGTTTTAGGCTAGATGATGTGTTTGTAAAGAGAATGAAATGCAAACTTTTGTCAGTGTAAAGGAGAGGACACTCAGCAGCTGCTTCCACATCTGTACTTTGGAGCACTATAGTGTGGGCCACCAGACCCGCCTTTTTTGGGTGTCCCACACAGGTGCATCAGAGAATTTTTGTGTTGCCTACATGTCTAAAAAATGACAGACCAAGGTGAATACTAAACATATTCTTGGTCAGAAATAATGCATTCATCTTTAACTTCCGCCCAAACACACACTTTTACCCCACTTCCAAGCAATTTAGCCTGTTTGTTTTTTTTACATAGAGAATTTCTGTGTGATAACTCTACCTTTTGTTTGATTCTCATAGGGGAGTGAAGACTGGGAGGAGGACACTCCAGGGAGCACAGGAACCCCACAGCTTCACAACAACCCCAAACTCCAAAAGACCAACAACCTAAAGATGTGGAGGAAGTTGAGGTGGAGGAAGGAGAAGTGGAGGAAGGAGAGGTGGATGACGTTGTGGAACTGGTCACCACAACAGGTCAGTATCTGACACCACAGCTTCAGGTAAGAGAGGTAGGCCTGCAGAGTTATAATACCTTTTTATTTTGTTTTTAGGGGATGTGAATGTTGGGGTGAAGGATAGTACAGGTTTCTCTGCTGACAGTGCCCTCCGCCTCATCCAGCAAGTAATGGAATGTAGCACGGAACTGGACAAAATTAAAGAAAGAATTCATGTGATGGATCAAACATTTAAAGACATTCTCGATGTTTTGGGGAGAATTCAATAAGGCATACAAACCACCTTTTTTTTCATGTTTGTTCTTCCACTTTTTAAAAACTTTTTGACAATCAAACCAGCCAAAAATTGAATCTGCACACAGTGTGTCAACATGTGCTATCTGCCATCAGGGGATATCCATGTACGTCTTTTGGGGGTGCAACCCCTTCCTCGTATCTAAAGTAGGTGAACTGAGGAAGGGGTTGCACCCCCCAAAACACGTCCATTGATCACCCCTGATGGCAGATAGCACATGTTGACAATAGGGATCAGGAGTCTAAAATCCCTATAGGAAAATAATCCCAATTGTGTGCATATTCAATTTTTGGCTGGGCAAGGGGTGGCAGGACCCCATATTAGGACGGGCACATAGAGACATATAGTTTGTGTAAGTGAATGTCTCAGATAGCTCCGAGGTATCCAATTTTGTAATTTTTGGAATGCAACTGTTGATTTTGTATTTTCCTAAGAAAACAATTGCCGGTTTGTGGCCAGGCAAACAAAAAATGTAAAATAAAAAAAAAAAGGTGTGTGAATTTGCACATAGTAAAATATTTGAACACAAACAACGTGTAGCTTCTTTTTCTAATACGCTCTAACCTTATTTGGTTATTTTTTAAAGGTTACATAGTGAAATGGTTGGTATTTACTAAAGGAAAATACACTTGGCACTACAAATGCACTAAGACAAACTAGGAGACAGGAAACCAACAAAAGTTAGAAGTTTAAACCAGATTTTTATTTTGATCGTTAGACAGGAATCTTTAGCCATAGCCTGGCATAGGAATTGCCCCCCTACCCGTGAAATAGTCCATGTATTTGTCCCGAACCTCACGGGCATTTTGGGGGGGCAAGCCAGCACGGGCAGATTCCAGGCCCGGCAGGGGATTATCAGGGGAAAGTCCAGCCTCAGGCAAAACTGAGGCCATATAGGAATTAGATTTGCGGCAGAGAAAATTGTGTAGCACACAGCAGCATAATACTACATAGTTTATTTTGTAGTACGCCAAGTGTATTGAAGTCATAAAAAGGCGGAACCGGCTGGCCATTATGCCAAAGGCATTTTCAACGACTCTTCGGCCCCTGGCCAGCCGGTAATTGAACACCTTCTTCTCTGGGGTCAGGGTCCTCTGAGGAAATGGCCTCATAAGATGTGGTCCGAGCCCAAAGGCTTCATCAGCCAAAAAAACAAAGTGGAGTCCTTCAACATTCCCTGCATCCGGTGGCAATGCAAGGTCGTCACTCTGGAGACGGAGGGCAAACTCCGTCTGGATGAAGGATCCCCCATCGGACATCCGGCCATTCTTCCCTACATCAACATAGAGGAATTCATACCGTGCTGACACCACCGCCATCAGCACAATGCTATGAAACCCCTTGTAATTGAAGTAGTAGGACCCAGAACGGGGTGGCGGCACGATGCGGACGTGCTTCCCGTCTATAGCACCACCGCAGTTGGGGAAGTCCCACCGCGTGGCAAACTCCGATGCCACAGTCTGCCATTCCTGTGGTGTGGAAGGAAGCTGTGGAGTCAAACAAGATGAAAAAATATTAGAATACACAAATCAAACATTACAAGGAGATTCTAAGAAAATACATTAGAGGCCAACATCAAGCAAAGTCTACGTTTATTAAGGTGTTTTAAATAAGTATAATGGAAGGCTCATGTATCATATTCATCACCCCCTATGATGGTCCATGAATAAATTATAATGGGGAGGGGGGGTAGATGTGTTTGGCCACAGGATAGCATTGCAGTGGCGGTGCGTCCAGAGTGGGCGCTGGAGCACTGCCCCCTCTCTCCTGTGCCTGTCACTCAGAACAATACATAGGTTCATGCCTTGCAGTAACCTATGTATTGTCTATGCCGCCCACTATTCAGGTGGATGGCCCCCTGTTAAGCGACCGACATATGAAGAACTGCGGCATTTATGGGCTTAAAATTGCATATCAGAAACAGTAAGGAAAATTGTCTTGCACATTACAGCCTGAGGGATGTAATTGGCTTCAGAAAAGTTAAATAGGGGACGCAGGGGGGGGGGGGGGGCATTCCTTGGGTAAACACTGACAGGCTGCTCTGCCAATCATGTTCAACAAGTCTGTTTAATGGTAACATGATTGGCTGATGCAACATCAAGGGAAGGAGAAGACATCAAGGACAGAAGAAGGATGGCGCTGACCACAAGAAGGTAAGTGCAGGGCTGGGGGGTAACTGGCTGCATTGGAGGGGACAAAATGGCTGCATTAGAGGGAACCAAATGGCTGCATTGGAGGGGACAAAATGGCTTCATTGGAGGGAACAAAATGGCTGCATTTGAGGGAACAAAATGGCTGCATTGGAGGGAAAAAATGGGGGCGTTTAATAGGCACCAGAGCAAAAAAGGAGGAAGTTTATTTCCTAAATTGGGGTTTGAACCCCCAAACATTTGGAGCAACAGGCACCCCTGCTGGAAAGGTTAGTGAAGGGAAATATGCATGGAGGAGAAAAAAGGGGCAATCTAAAGCTTCCAGCATGCATGAGGACAAAGGGGACATTCTCAGCATATTACAATCATGGTAATTAGGGAAGGATGAAAGAAATACAATACATTAGCATACATGTAATACATAAAATGTGATGTTAATGGAGAAAACTTACCCTAATATAGTCCTCCTGCAGGACTTGTATAATGGCAAAATAGGTGTCTGGGATTATGAGGCCCAGAGCCTGGGGGGAGATGCCTGTCGTGAACTTCAAGTCCTGAAGACTTCTCCCTGTCGCCAGATAACGTAAGGTGGCGATGAGCCTCTGCTCAGCACTGATGGCTTCCCGCATAACGGTGTCCTGCCTGGTAATATAGGGGGACACCAAAGCCAACAGTTCCTGAAAAACGGGGTCAGACATCCGCAGAAAATTCCTGTAGTCCTCAGGATTATTCTCGACGATCTCCCGCAGCAGAGGCATATGGCAGAATTGGTCCCGCTGGAGCAACCAATTCTTGGTCCATGAACTCCTCCTCACACCATTCATGGACTGGTCTTGGTCCAAAACAAGCAGACCAACACCAAGCGCACGCACAGCACGAACTCGACGACGAGAACGTCCAGGCGACATGGCTAGGAAACGGTCGTCTTATCAGAACGTACAGAACAGAACGCATTTTAGAACAGCAAGGCCTATGAATAGCGAACTGAAAAACAAACGAACAGGCAAGAACGCACTGTAAAACAGATACGACCTGCCTAGACGCCCTGAAAGTCAAGATACGAACCCACAAGCACAAACTGAACCGCAGAAAACGAACTGAAAAGTACGAAGACTGAAAAGCGCGAATCGTCTCTTCCCAAACTTTTACTTCACACGCGGTAACACGAGATCAGCAAAAGCAGCCCAAGGGGTGGCGCCAAGAAAAAAAGATCTTCCCCTTTTATAGTGCCGTCGTACGTGCTGGACGTGACCGCGGAGAACAACGAGGAAATTGGGAAATGTCAGTGTGTACGCATGGAAAGCTTGACGAGAAAATCGACAAGGTTAACAAGAATCTCGTCAAAAAACGACGTGTTTTTTACGACGAGAAACTCGGTCGTGTGTACGAGGCTTCAGTGTTTTTTACATTTGGCAGCTCTCTTGAATAGCCCCTTGTGTCTTTGTGCCTCCCTAGGGGAAGAGCCGTGAAGATAAGGATGGAACAGGGCCTGCTGAAGTCCCTAAGGCTTAATGTAGACGGGACGTTTTTGCAACCTCTCCTGAACGATTTAACTTGACAGATAGTAACCCACGTTTAAAACGTCCGTTTTGCCTTTACATGCTGCGTTTACAACGCCTGTAAACGAAATGCGGCTAAACGCAGGTTACCACGTTTAGCCGCGT
Organism: Rana muscosa; assembly: GCA_029206835.1. Lineage (NCBI taxonomy): Eukaryota > Metazoa > Chordata > Amphibia > Anura > Ranidae > Rana > Rana muscosa. The sequence continues at coordinate 202,947,309 of CM055123.1, forward strand.
TTAGAATCGTTTGGCGCTTGAAATGCCTCTAAACTCAGTGTCTGAACTCATTTTTTTGCTTTCCAAAAAAAGCCTCTACACTCCAACTGCATAGAAACGACTATAAACGACCCTATGTACATGTACTGATAAGATAACATGGAGAAGAGTTCAGGAGCAGTTGAAAAAAATGACCAACTGCTCCGTTTACCAGCAGCAGTGTACATGAGGCCTAAAAAGAGATGTGCCTCTTGTAAACATAAGTTGTCATCCTCATGGAAGAAATCATTATGTCAGTACTGCATAGACGCTTTGGCCAAAAAAAACAAAACTAGATCTATGTTCAAGAAATTTCCTGATACAATGAAGACAGAAATGGTTAAAAGGTTTGAATCTTTTAGATCATCTCTGCAAGATTCAGGACCCTCTGAAGTACTGGGTATAGCAGTATCAGTTTCTAGCGCAGTAGCTCCGGCTCTCACACCTGCAACTACTGAGGGGGGGCAGGGGGTGCTTGCTGGAGGAGATGGAAGAAGGGTCTAGTGAGGAATCTAGCCCTAAAGAGGGAGTCACATTCGGAAATTCCTTTTTCCTTCTGATGAAACAGAGGAGCTCTTAAAGTTAATTTATGATACCTTTTAGAGCTGGAAGAGGGGGAAAAAAGGAGAATTTATCTGTCCATGACAAATTTTATGTGCAGGGTTACATTCAAAACATTCAAGATCCTTTCCATTTCATGCAGCATTGAAGGACACAATATTGCAGGAATGGAAGGAGCCTGAGAAGAGGGTTTTTCTCCCCAGGAGCCTTTAAAAGAAGATTTCCGTTTTTAGAGAGGAAGACGCATCACCTTGGGAGAAATTTATCCTAAACTGGATGCAGCCCTGTCCAGGGTAGCAAAGTGTTCAGATTTTTTCTTTGAAGACGTAGGGTCACTTAAAGATACTATGGACAGGAAGGCAGAAGGTTATCTTAGGAAAGCATGGTACGCAGGAGCGGCAAATTTCCAACCGGCTATTGCTTCTACCTGTGTTGCCAAGACCCTTGACCTTTTTGTTAAGGCAGGTAAAAATTTTACTAGAGAGTGATACTCCAAAAGAGGAACTTCAGGATTCACTTCTGGATCTTAAGGCTGGATTCACACCTATGCATTTTTAGTGCATTTTGCAGATTTGCACTACAGAACGTGTTCCATAGGAAACCATGGTAAATGGACTGTAGTACAAATCTGCAAAATGCAAAAAGCGCAAAAAATGTATAGGTGTCAATCCAACCCAACAAGGCGGTTGCTTATATTGCTGATGCTTCGGCTGAAGCAATCAGATTTTCAGCCAGATGTACAGCTCTAATCAACCTAGCAAGGAGGGCGATTTGGTTGAAAACGTGGGCTGGGGATGCCTCTTCAAAGGAAAAGTTATGTTCTCTGCCTTTCAAAGGAAAGGTCTTTGGAGAAGATTTTGATTCTGCATTGGAATGTTCATCGGACAAGAAACTAGGTTTTTCCGGTCCCCAAAAAGCAATAATACAAAAAAGGGTTTCGTCCTTTCAGGAAAATGGGGCCGAAAGAAGGTAGCAAGCAAGATCAGAAAAAAAACATGGCAAAATAGAAAACAAAAGGGAAAAGGAGGTTTTCTGTTTAACCCCACGCAGCCTAAAGAAAAAGGGCAATGACTCACTTTGCCGGGTAGGAGGGAGGCTGGGGGCCTTCCTATTCCAGTGGCAAGCCACCTTAAGAAATGCATACATTTTAGACCTAATCGCCAGTGGTTACCGCATAGAAGTCAATCGGGTCCCCCCAGAACGGTTTCTCCCAACCCGTCTACCAAGAAATGCCGACATGGCGGTTGCCATGACAGATCAAGGAATCATATCCTCCCTCTCCCAAAAAGAAAGCAAAGGGGGTTTTTACTCTCTCATTTTTCTAAGGAAAAGACAGTCGGAAGATTCAGGCTCATTCTCAACCTAAAGATGTTCAACAGAACAGTCAGATACAAAAAATTCAAGATGGTAGCCATCTTTACGACAAAAGAACTACGGACTCAAGGGGCATACATAGCCACTATAGACCTAAAAGATGCCTATCGACACATCCCCATCAGGAAATGCTCGAAAGTTTTTCTAAGGTTTGCAGTAAAAGGCCTGAAACAGACAATTTACTTCCAATTTAACGCTTTGACTTTCGGACTAGCATCAGCTCTGAGAATATTCATAAAAGTGTTAGCGGAAGCGCTGCAGGCTTTAAAGACAGAAGGGATCTTGATGGTACCATATTTGGACGACCTACCTTTTATTCACAAAAACGTCAGCGGAATTGGAAAGGTCTTTAAACCTAGCACAGAGAATTACTTTCCTGGGGTACATAGTGGATTCCCTAGTGGCAAAAATCTTTTAACCAAGAGAAAAAAAGAGTAACGCTAATGGCGGAAAATTGCCAGGCTCATGATGAATCTCACAGTATCCATCAGGAAGATAATGAGGTTTTTGGGACTGATGACAGCTGCGAGTCTGGTAGTGACTTGGGCCCAGACTCGCATGAGAGCTCTTCAGGAGATCATGTTGTCAGTATGGAATGGTCACCAACAATCACTGAACAATATGGTGGAACTACCGAGTCAAGTGAAGAAATCCTTATAGTGGTGGCTGCAAGAAAAGAATCTGTCGCTAGGACGCTGCTGGACGCAGGTAGACCCGTTAAGAATTACAACAGACGCAAGCGCATGGGGCTGGGGAGCTCACATGGACCACCAGGCAGCGCAAGGAAAATGGGGATCAGTCCTGGGCCAAAAAGTCTTCCAATGCAAGAGAACTGAGAGCCATCTGGGAAGCCCTAAGCAACTTTGCATGCAGCATAAAGGGAAGACACGTATTAATCCTTTCAGACAATATCGCCGCAGTATCCTATATCAACCAACAATGAGGCACGCGCTCGGCAATCCTCAGAGAAATAGCAGAGTTAATTGCCTGAGCAGAGGCGAACGTTCTTTCTCTTGCAGCAATACACATCAAAGGGAAGTTAAATTCATTAGAAAATTTTCTGAGCAGGGAGCAGATCGGAGTGGAGTCTGAACCAAGATGTATTGTAGCTAATCGCTCAAAACTGGGGCTATCCAGAGATAGACCTTTTTTGCTTCCTCAAACCTGAAAGTAGGAGAATTCTTCTCTATACACAGGAATCGGAGCAGTTTAGGGTTGGATGCGCTCGCTCACCCCTGGTCAGGGAAGCTATTGTATGCATTTCCCCCCTTCAGGCTCATTCCGAAAGTCTTACAGAAGATCCAAACTACAGAAGCAAAGGTCATAGTGATAGCGCCGTTCTGGCTGAAGAGAGCATGGTTTCCTGCACACCAAAACCTCTCAGTCGCAGACCCCTGGAAACTTCCAGTAAGAGGGGACTTACTAGTTCAAGGGGAAATGTTTCATCTTCTACCAGGCCGGTTTTCTCTGACCGCCTGGCCACTGAGGAGCAATTTCTAAAGAACAAAGGTCTGTCTCAGAGTAATTTTACTATATTGGATAGTAGGAAAAAGTCCACCAATCTAATTTACTCCAAAATTTGGAAAAAATTCTGCTACTGGCAGAAAGAATAAAGGCAGGATCTTCGGCTCTATAATCCCAGTCGTACTTGATTTTTTACAGGACGGTACAAATTTAGGTCTTGCACCCAATACTCTTAAAGTGCAGGTAGTGGCATTATCCAACTATTTGGACGTGAAATTAGCAGACAACACTTTGATAAAAAGGTTCATCAAGGCAGTCTCTAGGTAAAGACCTCCTCAACAAGGGAGAATTCCCCCTTGGGATTTATTGGCAGTACTACAGAGTTTTATAAAAGAACCATTTGAACCTCTAGACGAAAGCTCCTAACATACAAAACCGTTCTCTTGGTAGCCCTGGTGTCAGCCAGGAGGGTGAGTGAATTACACGCATTGTCAATTGCTGAACCTTACTGCCTTATTTTTCCCGACCAGAATCACTTTATCCATGGATCCAGGGTTCCTACCAAAAGTGTCAACCGATTTTTCACAGGTCTCAGGACATAGTAATTCCATCTTTCTGTGGGCAAGCACGAAATTTAAAAGAAGAAATTTTTCAAAAATTGGATGTCAGGAGATGCCTCTTATGCTAAATCGAAAAAACCAAAAGCATGGAGATCTGTACCAAATCTGTTTGTACTCAGGTCCTTGGAAAAAACAAGGAGCCTCAAATGCAACTATAGCTAGGTGGATGAGGTCTGCTATTGAGTAAGCCTATTCCTTAGCAAGACTGCAGGCGCCACTAAAACTCAATGCGCATTCCACTAGAGCCTTGACCACCTCCTGGGCGGAGAAAGCAAGGGCTACCCCAATCCAGATCCGCAAAGCAGCCATCTGGTCGAGTTTTCAGACTTTCGTAAGACACTAACCGTCTGGAACTTCTGTCATCTACCACCCAGGCCTTGGGGAGAAAAGTGCTACAGGCAGTAGTCCTGCCCTAACAGGTATTATTTCTATGATGTCGCTCATATAAGGCCGTCCTTGAAGATGACTTGGGGAAACAAAGTTATTACCTGTTAATGTGATTTCCAGGAATCTTCCAGGACGGCGCTGTTCCTACCCTATGATTATGTAATTGTAATGATGATTATTAGGGGTGTATGTTTATAGGCCTTCGGTTATTTGTTATTACTGAGGGACCATGCATAGTACCTGTCCTTTTATACTTATGTGGATTTGTGTTTCCTGTGCTAGGTGGGAGGAGCCACTCTCTCATAAGGCCGTCCTGGAAGATTCCTGGAAATCGAGTTAACAGGTAATAACTTTTTTTTTTTTTTCTTGTTTGTTCGTATGTACAGCTACTTTGCCCAATAGAAGCTTTTGTCGAAGGGACATACTGAAAAAATAATATCCAATTATCGTTCAGAGCCAATCACTGTGAATGTTGATCAGTGTGTTCTGGTGGGCAGGGGGGTGCCCACCTGTCAAAATACAAAGGCACAGCAGAGGAGATCGGCACACCAACATTGCTTGTGTTCATACAGCGATCTGTTTGTTTTTTTGTTCAGCCCATTGGGTGTTAATATGTTCTGACAGGGGGGCTGCCATTGGCTGCCAGCGCTGATCGGATGCTGTTTTCTTAGCATGCTGATTCAACAGAAGCCAGTCGTGAGGGAGCTATACACACACGGGCTGAAAGTTGGCTGGTTCCTGCCGAACTGAGTGTTTTCAGACGATTTTTGGCCTGTGTATACCCGGCGTAAGTGCTACATCTGAAATGCAGCTTATTCTGTTAAAAAAAATCATAGACTTGCTGGCTAGATCACCAGGTGAAAGTAAAGAAAAGGAATGCAGACACCATATCTAAAAATTGGTAAGATGCAATATAATAAATGTTTGCTTTTGGGTTTGATACCACTTTGTCAAGAAATGAGTGTAGCTATATAATATTTCCTGGCAAGAGAATAGGTTAAATACCATTTACTGGAAGACAAAGGTGAGCTCTAAACATTGAAACCGTTCAAGAAAAGCATGTGTTGTAATGTCAAATGTGGCATTACCTAAGTTTGAACATGCCACTCCTTTTTTTTTTTTGATTAGTTTTTGACTCACCAGGTCCACAGAAGCCTGTATGAAAAGAAATGTGAACGTTTCTGACCTCTGTTAAAATACTAGCTTTCTCCCTGTGTCTTGCTTCAGTATTTTGAGACCTACTTGCTTATCTGCTTCAAAGTTCTACAGCTCATGAAGGAGCTTTACAAACTGTTAGGCTTCACAATAATTTACAGTTTGGGTTTGTTAGCCTTGCATTCAGCCTGTAGTCTAGAGGGCCAGAGTACTCCCATTTGTCACGGGAGGACCACTGGAGAGCTTCACAGCATGAATGACCCTGCTGATAATAGTTATGCAACTGCCAATTAGATCTGTCAGCATCCAGATTAAACCACGAGAACTGCACCACTACTTCAAAGTAGGGAGGCTTTTGTTTTGATGTGAAGTACAGAGACGTTTAGTTAAATGCAGCAGCCTACTGGTTTTATTGGATTTAACACATTGATCAAATGTAGTTGTCATTGGTCTTTAAGCCATCTTTCAACAAGAGACAATTTGAACAGCTAGTGATATTGTACAATATACATCTTTGTCTTTGAAAGAGTCTGTTTCCTAAATTAACAAGTGATGAATCACTGCTTTATTTTTCTCCAGACGACAAGAGCTGCGGGAGCTTCGGCTGTTACAGAAAGAAGAACAGAGAGCACAACAAATTCTTAGTAACAAATTGTTGCAACAGAGAGAACAGATCTTCCGACGTTTTGAACAGGAAATGACGGTGATTACCCACTTCTCTAACACTTTGTAGGAAATAATTCACTTAAAACTACTGAATATAAATAACTAAATTCTGAAATTACCCAGAGCGCTTCTGAGATATGACATGTTCTGAACAGTTACTGTTTATGACCCATAAGATGTTTTTAGAGCTGCAAATGGGTCTTTGTTCCTCAATAAACAGACTTTGGAGGAAGAAAAGAGAATGAGGCATTATATTAAAAACACACTAAAATGGTACAATATATACAGTGGGGAAAATAATTATTTGATCCCCTGCAGAATTTTGTAAGTTTGCCCACTTACAAAGAAATGAAGGGTCTATGATTGTTATAATAGGTGTATTTTAAATGATAGAGACAGAATATCAACCAAAATCCAGGAAAATACATAATACAAATGTTATAAGTTGAGTTGCAGTTCATAGAGTAATAAGTATTTGATCCCCTACCAATCAACAATAATTCTGGCTCCCACAGATGGGCTACAGTATATGTTCATGTGGTACACCTATTAGTCCTGTCAATTTAAGAAGGTGTTCCTAACGAATACTTGTTGGGTGTATAAAAGGCACCTGGTGTACAGACTTATTCCGCGCTGCCCTTATAGATAAGCCGCTAACACAACAATAAGACAAATAGCAGAAAAAATGGGAACAGAAAGTGTAGCGCTAATCAAAATAAATGAATACAAGAAACTATAAATTAAGTGACTTAAAGTGGAAAAAAACCCATCGGTGGTGTTTTTTTTTCACTTCAAGTCACTTCAATAATTGTTCACTTTCAGCACTTCAATCTTGAATTCATCACTAAGTTTTGGATTGTGTCAATACTCAAGTTTGATCATTCTAAGGATAGACATTTGTGTAATTTTTGCACTTTTTGAATCTTCTACATATGGACATTTAATTTGCATTTATGTGGACATTCATTCATTCATCACTATTCAGCACTATTATTAATGTATAGTTTCTGGTATTCATTTATTTTGATTAGCGCTACACTTTCTGTCGCCGTATAAAAGACACCTGTCCAGAGAATCTCTTCCTTCATTTAAACCTCACCATCTTGGGCAAGACAAAAAAAAGCTGTCAAAGGATGTCAGGGACAAGATTGTAGACCGCAACAAGGCTGTAATGGGCTACAAGACCATCAACAAGAAGGTGAGAAGGAGACAACTGTTGGAGCGATTATTCGCAAATTGAATAAATACAAAATAACCATCAATTGCCCTCGGTCTGGAGCTGTATGCAAGATTTCGCCTCATGGTGTAAGGATGATCATGAGAAAAGTGAGGGATCAGCCCAGAACTACATGGGAGGAGTTTGTTTATGATCTCAAGGCAGTTGGGACCACAGTCGCAAAGCAAACCTTGGGTAACACAATACACCACCATGGATTGAAATCCAGTAGCGCCTGCAAGGTCCCCCTCAAGAAGGCACATGTACAGGCCTGGCTGAAGTTTGCCAATGAACATCTAAATGATTCAGAGAATGATTGGGAGAAAATGCCGTGGTCAGATGAGACCAAAATTGATCAGACCTGCTGATTATGACCCCAAGAACACTATCCCTACTGTCAACTACGGAGGTGGAAACATTATGCTTTGGGGCTGTTGCTTTGCTAAAGGAACAGGCCGACTTTGCCGCATTGAGGGGCCAATAGACAAGCCCATCTTGAATGAGAACCTTCTTCCCTCAGCCAAAACACTGAAGATGGGTCGTGGATGGGTCTTCCAGTATGACAATGACTCAAATCATACTGCCAAGGCATCAAAGGATGCCTCAAGAAGAAGCACATTGTGGCCTAGCCAGTCTCCAGACCTTAATCCTATAGAAAACTAATGGAGGGAGCTAAAACTTTGAGTTGCCAAGCGACAGCCAAGAAACCTTAAGGATTTAGAAGATCTGTAAAGAAGAGTGGACCAAAATCCCTCCTGAGATGTGTGCAAACCTGGTAACCAACTACAATAAATGTCTTACCTCTGTACTTGCCAACAAGGATTTCTCCACCAAGTACTAAGTCATGTTTTGCTTGGGGATTAAATACTTATTTTACTCACTGAACTGCAACTTAATTTATAACATTTGTATCATATGTTTTTTTTTTTTTTCTGGATTTTTGGTTGATATTCTGTATCTATCATTTAACCACTTGTCCCCTGCCCACTGTCAATAGACGGCGAGCGGAGGACACTCTCGTTCTGGGAGGACGTCATATGACGTCCTCCCTTTAAAACGAGCTAGGAGGCGTGCGCCCGCCGCGTTCACAAGGCCCCGGTGCGCGTGCCCGGCGGCCGCGATTGCTGCCGGGCACCCGCGATTGCCCGGGAAACGAGCAGGAAAGTGGATCTCTGTGTGTGTAAACACAGAGATCCACGTCCTGTGAGGGAGAGGGGACCGATGGTGTGTCCCTTGTACATAGGGACAACCATCGGTCACCTCCCCCAGTCAGTCCCCTCCCCCCACAGTAAGAACACTTTGAGGGAACATATTTAACCCCTTCCCGCCCCCTAGTGGTTAACCCCTTCCCTGCCAATCACATTTATACAGTAATCAATGCATTTTTATAGCAGGGATCGCTGTATAAATGTGAATGGTCCCAAAAATGTGTCAAAAGTGTTTGATCTGTCCGCCGCAATATCGCAGTCACAATAAAAAATCGCAGATCGCCGCCATTACTAATAAAAAATAAAAAAATGCTATAAATCTATCCCCTATTTTGTAGACGCTATAACTTTTGCGCAAACCAATCAATACGCGCTTATTGCGATTTTTTTTTTTATACCAAAAATATGTAGAAGAGTATGTATCGGCCTAAACTGAGGAAATTTTTATTTAAAAAAAAAATGGGTATTTATTATAGCAAAAAGTAAAAAAATAGTGTTTTTTTCCAAACTGGACGCTCTTCTTTTGTTTATAGCGCAAAAAATAAAAACCGCAGAGGTGATCAAATACCACCAAAAGAAAGCTCTATTTGTGGGGAAAAAAGGACGCAAATTTCGTTTGGGAGCCACGTCGCACGACCGCGCAATTGTCATTCAAAGTGTGACAGCGCTGAAAGCTGAAAAATGGCTTGGGCAGGAAGGGGGTTTTCGTGCACAGTAGAGAAGTGGTTAAAATACACCTATGATAACAATTATAGACCCTTCATTTCTTTGAAAGTAGGAAAACGTACAAAATCTGCAGGGGATTAAAAAATCATTTTCCCCACTGTAGCTATATACATCACAAAAACTATAACTGCCAGTTCACACCACTTGCAGTCCAGTGCGTTAATTTTTTTTCTGCATCAGAAACGCATGGATAGTAGGTTATATGATTTCCAACATCAGTGCAGTCAGTTCCATTGTGTTTCAGTTCCAGATAAAGTAGAACATGCTGCATTTTTTCTGCATTGAACTGTACTGGACTGTGGTAAAACACATCAAAAATGCACATGTGCTCCATTTAATGTGAAGAAAAAAAGAGGAGAAAAAATGCACTGGAAAGCATGAAAAACGCACCAGAAATGCACCCGGACTGCGTTTCTATGCTGTGAACTGGCCCTTAGAATACTTTTTATAATCATTAAAGTGAAACTTCACCCTCAGGTTCCCCTCCTTTACATTTTTTTTTTAATTCATATTTTTCTGGTGAAAAAATCTCTGTCCTGCCCCCCAATGCATGTCCCTCGCCTAGGCAAATTACATGCATTAATGCCCGCTGTGCCCTCTGGGATATGCATGTCACATATCCCAAGGTGTATACTCCTTCATTGTTAGAGGTGGGGGGGCGGGCCTGGCGTCACATCATTGTGATGTTTAATAAGAAGATAGCAGAAGAAAGACCAAGTCGGGGCTGAATTCTGGGAGGATTCTCCAGGACTTCGCTGGATCTGCTGGGAAGGTGAGTACCTGAAATGTTCAGTACCTGCAACAAGATAGGCATGGGTTTTAAAAAAAAATGGGGGTGCTTGGGTGTGGAGATTTGTTTCCATTCTGTTAACGCCCATCTCTGGGGAAAAAACTTTGAAGTGAGGAGGTCAGTAGCCTGGAGAGTAGATTTAAATGATCCAACATTTACTTTGATTCTTGCAATCATTGGAAACAATAGGCTGAATTAAAAAAATAAAAATAAATTAGTTTGAAATCTTTAAAAATTTGCAATTATTCCATCAGATGAGAGGGATTTTAGCTGGTAAATGGCTATACTATATCTTACAATTTTTTTTTTTTGTTGCTTGGTCTAAATTAAATATTACTATATCCTGTTTCTTGCAGCAGACAAGATGAGAGAGGAAGAACAAAAAACAAACATTAATACAGAATTGTTATTTCCACTGATTTAAACTTTAGAATCACACTGACTATTAATAGGGAAACCATCATAACTTCCTATAAAACCATTGTATATACTGCAATGGCAAACAAAAGCCAGCAGTCATGTTAATTGTGATGGACAAATAACTGTGGGGCTCTTAACACACATTCTGATGCCGCGTACACACGATCATTTTTCCCGTCGGGAAAAACGATCGTCTGTGGGCTTTATACCGTTTTTCTCGTTGAGAAAAACGGCAGGAAAAATTTTCTCATCGTTTTTTCCATCATTTTTTTCCGCGGCAGTTTTCCCATAGGGAGACACTGCCGCGGAGCCCACAGACGGTCGTTTTTCTCGACAAAGAAAAAAATGACGGGAAAAACGGTCGTGTGTGGGGGAAAATGCCGTTCCCTCGTTTTTCATTTTTTTTCATGTCGTGATTCACGGCAATGTTTTCACCGCCGTGAATCACGATCGTGTGTACGCGGCATGAGGCTCAGTTTTTAAGCAGCTGGAAGTGGACAGTGCAATAAGATGACCTGCCAGTCCTATGATTAGCTTCTTCGCTAATCACTGAGTGTTTTGCAGTGTTATGCAGGGAAAACGCTTTAAGGGATACCACGTGCTCCACACCATGACCTATAAATTATATGTAAAATGTAGGCAGGGGAGGGTTGGGGGGGGGGGCTGGGTTGCCCATTCTCTCTACCCACTCTCTGCTGTAAATTGACCTCTCTGAGGTAGCATAGATTTATTAACAATGTTTAGTTGTACAGCAAATGTGATTCAAGCAAACGTTTTTCCAGGGCAAGAAGCGTCAGTATGATCAGGACATAGAGAACCTGGAGAAACAGCAGAAACAGACCATAGAACGGCTTGAGCAAGAACACACCACTCGTCTAAGAGATGAGGCAAAACGAATTAAGGGAGAACAGGAAAGAGAGTTTTCCAAATTCCAGAGTGTACTGAAAAATAAAAAGAAAGAGGTAAGGCTGTTCTGGCATAATGGGCAAAATATTTCAGTTGTTCCTTCAACCTTTTTAATTGTCACCAGTAAATTTTGAATACGTTAAATTGCTCTGTACATATGACTCATCTCCCGTGTAGAAATTCCTCTTCTGGTGACTGGAGAAATTGTTCATGTTATGGCTTCATAAGATTGCTGCTAACATTACTATGTGTCACCAAACCTAGCTGATTTCACAGCAAGGCACAACTAGTGCTGAGATCCCTAACCAGCAATCAAATATGTAGAGAAGCATGATGATGGCTAATACATGGTTTATATTGGTTACTCTACATCGTTGCAAAATAATAGTTAAGCTTGTAAGGCTGGGCGGTCTGGTCAGGTCCGCCTGTCAGTTTTTCAGGCGGCCCTGATCGGACCAGCCATTGTTCTCTATGAAGCAGCTGGATGACATGACACCAGCCGACATCCGATCCTGCCATCCAAAAACAGACGGGCGGGGGTGTCAATCTACTGGATCTGATGACCATCGGATGGAAAAGGACCGCCTGTCAAAGAGAACAGCGAGGCTGTGTCAGTGTTCACTCTGCATAGTGGAGCGAACACGGACCTCTCTTCTGCCTGTTTAGCGGGGATCAGCATGACTAAGAAAATATTTAATATTAAAAAAATATTTAATATGAGAATTTTATGTAAAATGTTCAAAAGGGTTTAGTTTGTAAGGGTCAGTCAACCCAGAACTTATTTCAGGGTTTGCCAGATGCTGAAGAATTAAATCACTAAACATTTTAATTTTGCCATTTGGCTGCCCAGGTCTGCTTATCTGTTGTGGCTCCCCTGAAATCTCCAAGGTGGGCACTAAGCCCACTAGAGACTATAACTGTAACTGAAATGTAAATTTTAGTTTGATTGTTTAATGAAATGTTTTTGTCTTCAGTTACCCTTCTGAAGGGTAACTAAAGAAAAATCGTTGCCTGCCCATTTGAAATCTGTTTTAGCTTTAAAAAGAATTGTTAGAAATTAGATCTGGGTATAGTGGGTATAGTGCCATCATTCCTAATATAGATACACAAAACAAAGGTAGATGCAAATAATTGGTACAAAAGGATTAAAAACCTTAGAGCATACAGAAAGATCATGCTATCGGACATATGATGATACAAAATTGTATGTAGCAAAAATGATGACCCCTAACACGTTTTCGAGGATCCTCCTTCAGAGGTGTCAGAGATAATACAGGTAATATGTCGAGTCAGAGGTTACATCGCATATGTATGCCACTATATTTAAAAAAACAACAGGAAGAGAACTGGAAAATGTGCTGATGCTCGCACCAAACTGGACACCCACCGCCAGGCTTTAACACGCAAATCTAGGCACCACACTGCAAAACATCTCCTGGAGGTTGCTGGGGACTAGGAGCACAAGGGTCTTGTGGGGTATATTGGAATGGCGGCCACAAGATAGGGTTCGAATATTCATAGATGTCAATTGCTGGGGGCTCTTTAAGCTCTAGAGTTTGCCAAACTGGCAATTTAGGGAGCTTTAGCCTAGAGGCAGCCTGCATACAGGGCGTCCAAAAAGCATTGAAATACGGTACATACAATTTTGTATTCTTATATGTTCATTTGTATGATCCTTTTGTATGCTCTTTAAGGTTTTTAATCCTTTTGTACCAATAAATTATATTTTTATTTATCGTTGACCTTTTGTTTAGAGCTTATATACCGTAGTCCCACTCCTAGAGGGTTTTTTCAGTGTAAAAAGAATTGTTGTTCTGTTTAGCCAGTCCAATAATTTAGACACCCCTGATACAAATGAAAACACTATTATTGCCTGCCCTAGCTTTCCAGTTGCCTAGTATACCCCTGTGTTCATTGGACACAGGAGATGATGCTGACTTGTTTCAGTGGGCTGGAGAAGTACCACTGTAAACCACCAAGTTAGACTAGTTTATAAGGTGACCCCCCTGTCCAGAGGTGTAGCAATAAAGTGTGGTTTAAATCTCCAGACTGGCTGCTAAATAAATAAACTACAAATCTTTTGGCATGTAAAACAGTTTACATATCCAACCCTTTTATATAGCACTTAGTACTGTTTATAATTGCGTTAAAATGCAGGGGCTTTCCTAACGTGTTCTTCTAATTTAGAAGTCTAGAAAATCTATGCGCTGGATAGACAATATAACGGATGTGAGGAAGGCTGAGCGATTATTGTAATGCTAGAAGTAAATGTTTTAAATCAGATATTTAAATAAAATATGTGAGCATTTGGCTTTTTTTTTTTTAACAGTTTTTTAAAAATGTTACCTTTTTTATATACTGTTGTTTTTTGCATACGTACATAATATGTTATGTTTTAAATGTATCAGATTGTACATTATCCTGAATCATTATTGTATGCTATCACTGAAGTACCTTCCTATTAGTTGTTTATATTGTTTAATAATGTGACATTTTCTTCTCCCTCTCTACTTTGTGAGCTACATTTTGAATCCTTTCCCCCCCCCCCCTTGACTTGGTGGTTGGGCCTGAAACACTGTTTCACACACGCAGGTGGTGTTCTGTTCCATGGTCAGGGGTCTCTTTATAATGATCATTCCTAAGCCCTCTGGTGCACAAGTTTAACAGATCATAATGTACATTGAAAAGTAGTTTATAGGTACATGTTGGCCAAGTATTTTTCCTTCACTGTTATTTATTCTATCGGGCATATATAGTTTAGTGGTGCTAAGAGTAAAGCAAAATGTGCAAAGGGAAGCTTCTGGTAGCAAGTAGATGTCATCTTCTGCTGATCTAATGTAACCTGATTTCTGTTTGGTTACTGCCAGTAGTACATTCTCCTTGATTATAGCCATGTTTTAATGAAAACATCTATATGTATACTATGTTTAATCCTTCCTGTGATGGCTCTAGCAATTTTCCTTTTGGGATGATTTTACAGGTGCTGAATATTCAAGAAATGGAAGTACGGTATAGGTTTTGCCATGGCTGACTTGTTTTAAAAAGCTTCAGGGCTTTAATTATTTTCTTGGCCTCCCTTTTAAGTGATCCTGGAACCAGCATGCAGACCAGGATGCAAGAATTTTCTGACTTTACTGTCTGCTTGCTTTATTCCAGATCAGTGACTCAATAGAGATCAACCAGGTCAGGATAACATTCTTGGAGCCTACACTTTTAAAAACAAGTTCACAATGGCAGCTTTAAAACTGCTATCCTCACAGGTTGTCTTTTAATAAAGACTGTCATCTTGTAGCAACATTTTAAAGAAGACTGTATGCATGCAACAGAAGTCTTTTAATACAGTACTTACCTGCACACTTGCCCACTTCGCCACTCTCCTTTGTATTCAAGAGTTACTGCTGAAAAATATTCTGCATCCAACACCTTTGAAAGGATGCCTACTTTTTGGTTACTCTTGCAGACCTCCGCATCATTACAAGTCACAATGGTGATGTGTAGGGGCCAACTGAAGAAACCGCGACACAACAGGACACTAAGTACTTCGCTTTGAGAAGAGGTGGATGTGATGCTACAACCTCGATAAGAGATGCATATGATAGGATAAAGAAATTTGAATATGCCCGGACTACTGCTGCACATACCATCCAAAAATATAGAAAGATGAAAGTCCAGCAACACGATGCAATACTGAATAAACTGTAGAATCTGTATTAATATTCCAACAAGACAAAAGGGCAATCCATTACACAGCAATGTTGATGCATTTTAGCCTTTTATTGGGCCTTAGTCCTACTGGTTACGACTAAGGCCCAGTAAAGGGCTGAAACCCCTCGACCTTGCTGTGTAAGGGATTCCCCTTTTGTCTTGTTGCAACATTAATACAGATTATTCGGTATTGCATGGTGTTGGTGGACTTTCGGCTTTCTATATTACAGAGGAGAATGGCGACATGGGCAGATGCACAGGTACATACTAAAAAGAAACTACTTTTGCATACAGCTTTTTAAAAGTGTATTTATTTTTACCTTTCTTAGCTGGGAACATGGTCACCTTTTTTAAGGTCTATGTTCATATTAAAAATAAAATACAATTTTTAAAACCTTAGAGTCTTTAAACCGACAGGCGTTCTTGCTGCACCTTGTTGTGCATTAATCAATTAGCAAGATATACGTTTAAGTCCCCCTCCTTTGACAGTGAATAGGTTTATCTTGGATGGGTGGAGGACAGATAATGGTTCAGACAATGCAATTAGAATATAAACCTATAGAGGCTAAATGGGCTACAACAGCAAGGTGAAAGGTTTCAGTGTGCCCAAATATTATACATAGGTAATTTTTATGCAGATTGCATCTCTAGTGTTAAACTTTGTGCACACAGCTATATTTCTATTTTTAACACTAAACCTATCTCGGTTAATAGAATTTTCTTTTATTGTATGATACGGAAATCTTATTTCTCCTCAATGTTCTGCAGCTTTGCTCTGAGTTCTTTCTTGGTATATGGGTTTCTTCACATCACAAACCTCACATGCATAACCTGACCCTACATTACCACTATTCTAGACCCTCAAACAAACAGTTTTCAGGTTATACAAAATCATAAAATATATAATTTTACCCTTGATGGTTAAAAAAAAAAAAAGTTATCTCTGAGGTTTATACCAGGATCACTTCCTTTTTGATAAAATTTACTAGAATGTAGCCGTTCTTGGCTCTACCCAAATTCTTTTTTTTTTTTTTTTAAATTGCAGGATTCCAGTTTAAAATGCAATGGTATTTTTGCAGTGCTGAATTGGCTATGATTCTATCAATCTAATGTTTTCTTCATCTACAAGTGTGCAAAGTTTGTTGGCCGGGGAGCACCGATTTTTCAAAGCCGGGCACCCCTTCCATAGACTCCCATGTTAAACGTCAGTCTAGTCACACAGCGCAGGAGATCAGGTAGGGAGATTGGGCACAGTGAGGCATGGACTCAGTGAGGCATGCAGATGGACACCCTAGGCTTATACTCGAGTCAATACGTTTTCCCAGTTTTTTTGTGGTAAAATTAGGTGCCTCGGCTTATATTCAGGTCGGCTTATACTCTAATTAATATATATATATATATATATATATATATATATATATATATATATTAATTTTTTATTAGTGTGTTTTGATAAATCTGCACACTCTCTCTTTCAACATATTTTAGATATAAATAACTATACTGTGTATTTTATGATCAACAGCTCACTAGAGTACCAATACACACAAAACTGCCATTTTAGTTGTAGGCTAATTTGGAGCTGAAGCTCGGTTTATAGCTGGAATTCATAGCTCCCCTCCCACCATGGTGCCTGACTCCTATTGTCTCATAGGGCATCTCATTCAGCAGGAAGCGGCATTCTTCATAATGTCAAATGCATGAATAGAATATCAGGAATAGTACCCTCTGTCCCAGCAATGGCAACTGCAGCTGAAATTAATTGGTGGGAAGATCCTTTAGCCAGAGTCCCTTACTCCTAATTGCATGAAAATGGAGGATGATCCAGTTCACCAGCATCTATCCAGAAGTGAGATATTATTTTAAGATGGCCTGATCACTTACATAAAGGAAGGAAGCCTGTGTTTTTTTTGTTTATATTTATTATTTATACAAGACATACAGGAGATGATCCCATCAAATCCAGAGATATAGTACAATATATAGTTTGTCAGGCCGGTGCTCCTCACCCGACACATCCATCTATCAATACCGAAACCGTTATATCTTAGGCAACAGTCAAAAGAGCAAAGGAAGCTTGTTTTTGAAGCATGAGGCAAAATAAACATGCATGCAGGTACATATAACAGGTACATATAACAAATTCACAGTTGGTCATTGGCTTAACATCATGCACCCTTCTTTCACTTGACATGTAACCCACTCTGCAGGCATCTGTCATATGGTGGTGTGGCTTTACTCTGCCTCATGCGCTTGCTCTAGAAAAATGGTCATATTTCCCCACCTTCTGCATGCTCATACCAGGTAATTACTGAAGTGGAGAAAGCACCTAAAGAGCTGCGAAAAGACCTTTTGAAACGCAAGAAAGAGGAACTTGCACAATTGCAGCACGCTCAGGTAACAGCATATGCTTTGTGCTACTAAATCCAGAGAAACCATCTAACGTTTTCCTGATTCTGTAGTGGCCAATAAACACGTCTGTCCACTAACCTTGTCATGTCCAACTAATTCTTAATCCCTAAACTTCATGTGCCATAATAGATTAGTAAATAAAAAATATACAACACCTGCAAGTGGAATGGTATGGTTGGGTATTTTCATTCAAGTCATAGGTTTGCCTTCTCATGGTTGGTGAAAACAAAGTCCTGGATCTTTTACCAGATAACAGGTATTGTTTACTAAAGCACAGTGGTAACCTACAGTAATCTTTGTGTTTATTGAGTGTGTCACAAACGTAAAGACTTTTTTTTTAATTATTGAAGTGTCGTTTTGGCATGTTTTTGGTATTGCTGGATAAAAACTGGATCTGATCATTTTGGTAATAATGGTAAATGCAGTGATGGGTATTTTGGTGCCATTATCAAAATGGGAAAAACATATGAATTTATCAGGCAGTGGCTCCAATGATTGGATCATTGATAAGTGTGCTTTAAGATACCTGAGATATTTGATGAGGCTGTACAGTGGATATAACCGCTCTTGCTGTCATGGTGGAAGTCACTCACTTCTTCTCAAGTCCTTTCTTAATCCCTTCAGGGGTGAGGGCAAGCATAATTTATTTTTCCAACTTTTGCAGTGTGCTGAGAATTTTGAGAAAACCCTCTATTGTTCTCAGTACTTTTATAATGGTAGGAGCTAAAAAAATGGGATAATTTCCTTTCAGCATCCAATTCCTTCCTCTGACTCGGGAAGTAGGGCAGAAGGGTCAACAGGTAAGCACTACGTTGGTGCACAGGAACCAAAAATGAATTGGGTACTTCCACTGCTGTTCTCTCTAGACCTTGCAATGCCCATATGACAGATTCTGAAATTTTCTGTACTTGCTCACCCTTAGTTGAGCACCTTAGTTGCTACAACCTTGTACTGCATCAATTTACCTTCTCAAAGGGCTAATTGTCATCTGTTGCTTTTAGTCTGCCTCTCATATTGTGGCTGTATTGTATTCTGCTCTGCAGGGTGTTGCCCAGGTTATGATTCAATCATTTCAGTTGTCATCATGTACTCTATTCAACGCCCAAATGCAGGATGTAAGTCTGTTGCTTGAGAGCTGCTTTTTGGAGGTTTGCAGTTTGACTCTCGCATGTGTGTGTGTTCAGTTGGGATCATGAGGAGCTTTCTAGGGAAGCTGTTGCTAAGGAAAATAATCATGTTAATTGGATTCAAAATACAATTCTTGGGGTTTAGAAAGCAAAATATGGTTTTATTACTAAAACACCATCTTTTTCAGTGCACCAGTTCTCCTAAAGGATGTCTCCACCCAAACTA
This sequence comes from Rana muscosa, assembly GCA_029206835.1. Taxonomy (NCBI): domain Eukaryota; kingdom Metazoa; phylum Chordata; class Amphibia; order Anura; family Ranidae; genus Rana; species Rana muscosa. The sequence goes on from CM055123.1 coordinate 202,966,290, forward strand.
AAAATAAATGGTTAAATCAGCTGTGTTTGCTTTAGACAGGTGATTTATACTCCACCCAAATCCATCTAGAGCTTTGAGTGGAGATAACCATGAAATCTGTTCCTGTGCCTTTATCACTGTATTTTTTAATGTCTATTCAACAGACTTGTGAGACTGGATTCCAATAATTGCTGTGGATGGGATATATATATATATATATATACACAGTTGTGTAAAAAAGTATTTGCCCCCTTCCTGATTTTTTATATTTTTTTGCATATTTCTCACACTTAAATGATTCAGAGCATCAACAAATTTTAATATTACACACAGATAACCTGAGTAAATGCAAGATGCGGTTTTTAAATGATTATTTCAAACCTGCCTGGCCCTATGTGAAAAAGTAATTGCCCCCTCCCATGCTGAATCATGAATGAACTGTGATTGACCACAATTTTTTGGAAAGCTGGGTTAAATTTCACTTTTCACACCCAGGCCTGATTACTGCCAGACCTGTTGAATCAAGAAATCACATAAATAGAAGCGGTCTGACAAAGTAAAGCACGCTAACAAGTCACAAAAAGCCACATCATGCCACAATCTTAAAAAAAAATCAAGAACAGATTAGAAACAAAGTAATGTACATGTATTGGTCGAGGAAGGGTTTCAAAGCCATGTCTAATGCCACGTACACACGATCGTTTTTCATGCCATTTTTTAAACCAACGTTTTTCTCGTCGTTTTTTTTCTTGTTTCCTCTCAAGCCTGTCTTGCATCCACACGATCATTAAAAAAAACGCTCGAGCAAAGCGCAGGGATCGTACAACACGTACGACGGCACTATAAAGGGGAAGTTCCGTTCGGATGGCGCCACCCTTCATGTTAGTAAAGTTTGTTGAGCGGCGATTCGCGCTTTTCAGTCCGTTACAGTGTGACGAATGTGCTATCTCCATTACAAACGCTAGTTATACCAGAACGAGCGCTCCCGTCTCATATTTGATTGTGAGCATGTGCGTTTTTTTTCACTTTGTAAAAGCATACACACTATATCGTTTTTCACGTCGTTAAAAAAAACGACATGAAAAACGACGTGAAAAAATAGAGCATGTTCGAAATTTTTAATGGCCGTTTTTCACGCCGTTAAAAATGCTCTGGAGCATACACACGATCGGTTTTAATGGCCGTTTTTAAAAATGGCATTTTTAATGGCATGAAAAACGATCGTGTGTACGTGGCATAAAGCTTTGGAACTCCAGTGAACCACGGGGAGAGCCATCATCCACAAATGGAGATAACTTGAAACAGTGGTGAACATTCCCAGGAGTGGCCGGCCTACAAAAATTACACCAAGAGCACGATGACGACTCATCCAAGAGGTCATAAACAGAGCATCATCTAAAGAACTGCAGGCTCACTTGCCTCAGGTAAGATCTGTGTTCATGGTTCAACAATAAGAAAGAGACTGGACAAAAATGGCATCCATGGGAGAGTTCCAAGGCCAAAGCCACTGCTGACCAAAAAACACAAAGGCTCATCTCACATTTACCAAAAAACATCTTGAATATCCCTAAGACTTTTAGGCAAATATTCTGTGGACTGATGAGACAAAAATGTTACTTTTTTGGAAGGTGTTTGTCTCATTACATCTGGCATAAAACGAATACAGCATTTCAAAACAAGAACATCCTACCAACAGTCAGACGTGGTGGTAGTGTGATGGTCTGGGGCTGCTTTGCAGCTTCAGGACCTGGACGACTTACCATAATAGATGGAACCATGAATTCTGAGCTCTACCAGAAAATCCTAAAGGAGAATGTCCGGCCATCAGTTCGTGACCTCAAGATAATGTGCACTTGGGTTATGCAGCAGGACAATGATCCGAAACACAACAGCAAGTCCACCTCCAAATGGTTCACACAAAGCAAAATTTAGGTTTTGGAGTGGCCTAGTCAGAGCCCGGACTTAAATCCAATTGAAATGCTGTATTATGACCTTACGCAGGCCGTTCATGCTGGAAAACCCTCCAATGTGGCTGAATTAAAAAAAATCTGCAAAGAGAGGGCCAAAATTGCTCCACAGCAATGTGAAAGACTCATTGCCAGTTATCTCAAACGCTTGATTGCAGTTGTTGGCGTCAAGGGTTGCACAAGCAGTTATTAGGTTTAGGGGGCAATTACTTTTTCACATAAAGCCAGGCAGGTTTGGACAGATGTTTTGCCTTAATAAATGAAACCATCATTTAAAAACTGCATTTTGTATTTACTCGGGTTATGTTTATGTAATAATAAAATTTGTTTGATCTGAGTCATTTAAGTGTGACAAATATGCAAAAAAATAAAAAAAAATCAGGAAGGGGGCAAATACTTTTTCACGTGTGTGTGTGTGTGTGTGTATCTATCTATCTATCTATCTATCTATCTATCTATCTATCTATCTATCTATGTCAGGACAGCTCACACCCGGCATACAACTTGATCCCCCAGGTGCAAAGCAGGCAATGGAGAGCACCCAAACTCCAAATATATATATATATAAAAACTAAATTAGAATCGGATTTTCATGGCTATCGTCATACCTGCTGAAGCATCCTACCCGATCCGAAATGTTATTTTGATGTTTTTTTTTTTTTTTTTTTTACGCTCAATAAATGTACAAGGTTCTGCAGATTTGGACTTTTTTTTATATATACTGCTAGAAAAAATAGAAACCTGCTCCATTGTGGTTCATCAGGCACTTTGGTGACAATCTAATTCTGAGAAAAATCATTTTAGAGAAAAAAAGTAACGCGATACTCCTTTATATTATTATTTTTTTTTTTTTAAGCAGAACATACGTTTTCTACAATGATGGCCACACCACCTAATTTTTAATATATATAATCATATATTGTGAGAGATATATTGAGTTAAACCACTTTTTGTTAAAAAAAAAAAAAAAATGTGGTTTAATCAGTAGTGTCATGCCTACATTTTGAGCATGTGTTGAAATATAAACTAGATGGGAAGGTCTGATCTAAAAAAAAAAAAAGAAGAAATCATGAGGCAATACGCCTTTTCCCTGCTAATGCATGGGCAGAACAAATGTGCAAAAAATTTCCTCTTCATTCATAAAAAAGTAGGTAAAATGTTAATGAGATGTATTAAGTGATAGAACAGCGTTTAGTTTAAAGTATCTCCTAACAAAATCTACTGTTTTGCCAAACTTCTTTCCCATCATTGTTACAAGTTCCTAATTTTGGGTTTTCCCCAGAATACTAGTTTGGCACCCAACATGGCTTTTTATGTTTTGTGTTGACTACAGGTGCACTTTAATGTGCTCCCTATTTTTAGTCTTGAGTAGGAGCTATAAGAAAATCTGCACGTACTTAATATTGTCATGCTATGGAGTGCAATGCGTGGGGTGGATCTTTTTAAGAGCAACTAGCTTGGTTCTTAGTTCATAATTATTCTGGTCTTACATTTCTGCTGAATAGACGTCATGCTGGTAAAGTTGATGCTATTGGTGGCTTCCTTTGCATTAATTTATACAGTATACTTTTCTTTATATTAAAAAAATTTAAATGCTGTGCGTTTGCTGTGCTTTTCTGTTTGTTTTTAAAATAATTAATTCTTTCTTGAAAAATAAGTTAACTCTTTGTAGGATATTAATCTATCCCTGAGGTCTATGAAGTGATCTAAGTTTAGTCACTGAGATATTCCATTTTCTCATGAATACTTGCAGTTGGTTTCACATTAATCCAGAGGAATATAAAGTGGAACTGCTGTCAATAGCAAAAAGCCTGGTTCAATCTGTTGCATTATTACTGCAGACAAGATTGTACTCCTGCTTGGTTGTTATTGTAGGGAATCCAGTTTTACCTTTTTCTCTAAATTCTTGAAATCGCTCTGATTTTAAATAGAATACTACAGCACTTGAACTGATAAATTCAGAACTGGTATTCCTGTCCAGTGATCAAAATAAGGTATTTTAGAGGCTTCAAATAGCCCTTTGTCCCACTATCCCCATTGACATTTCATAGGCTGTAAATGTAACTTTGTGCTGCAATTCTATATGACAGCGAGTGTTCGCTTAATATGGATTATGGTCATGACAACAGCAGAAAATCACTTTTCTTTAAGTATGTACAGTGAGGGAAAAAAATATTTCATCCCCTGCTGAGTTTGTACGTTTGCCCACTGACAAAGAAATGATCAGTCTATAATTTTTAATGGTAGGTTTATTTTAACAGTGAGAGACAGAATAATAACACAAAAATCCAGAAAAACGCATTTAAAAAAGTTATAAATTGAGTTGCATTTTTAATGAGTGAAATAAGTATTTGACCCCTTCGCAAAACATGATTTAGTACTTTGTGGCAGAACCCTTGTTGGTAATCGGAGGTCAGATGTTTCTTGTAGTTGGCACACATGTTTGCACACATCTCAGGAGGGATTTTGTCCCACTTTTCTTTGCAGAACCTCTCCAAGTCATTAAAGAGGAACCACAGTCTGCTCACATAATCTGTAATAAAAACATCTCTGGCATTCTGAAGCTTCCCTCCAACCACTTTGCATGTTTTATATATAGTGAGATTCTGTACTTGCCAAATATGCTGCAGAAATCTCCCTCCACCAAAGTCGGGCTGCAACCATTTTACTGTGGGCAGCTGAAGCTGCTGCCTGTTCACTTTCTGGATTAACACATTCACACAGAGGCACACCTCCAGCCCTGCAGCATTCATTTGCCCTCTTATGACTCGTCCCCCCTCCCTTCCTGGCAAACTCTCACAAGAGAGAAAGCGCTGTGCATGATGTCTTAAGCCTAGGCTTTTTACCAGACAAGAAACAGAAAGTGGGCTGTATAAGGTATTTACTGGCTGAAAAAAAATGTTTTACTATCCAAAGTTAAAACAACAATGGCAGAAGATTTAATAGACGGAAAGATTAAAAAATTACTAAAGTTCCACTTTAAGGTTTTGAGGCTGACGTTTGGTAACTCGAACCTTCAGCTCCCTCCACATATTTTCAATGGGATTAAGGTATGGAGACTGGCTAGGCCACTCCAGGACCTTAATGTGCTTCTTCTTGACCCACTCCTTTGTTGCCTTGGCCATGTCTTTTGGGCCATTGTCATGCTGGAATACCCATCCACAACCCATTTTCAATGCCCTGGCTGAGGGATAGAGGTTTTCACCCAAGATTTGATGTAACCTGGCCCTGTCCAATGTCCCTTTGATGCAGTGAAGTTGTCCTGTCCCCTTAGCAGAAAAACACCCCCAAAGCATAATGTTTCAACCTCCCATGTTTGACGTTGGGAATGGTGTTTTTTTTTTTTTGGGGTCATAAGCAGCATTCCTCCTCCTCCAAACACGGCGATTTGATGGCTTGATTTGGGTCTCATCTGACCACAACCATTCCAGCCTTGTATAGGTTTGCAATCTTGTCCCTGACATCTACGGACAGCTCTTTGGTCTTGGCCATGGTGGAGAGATTTGAATTTGATTGTTTGCTTCTGTGGATAGGTGTCTTTTATTCAGGTAACAAGCTGAGATTAGAAGAACTGCCTTTTTAGGAGAGTGCTCCTAATCTCAGCTCGTTACCTGTACAGAAGACACCTGGGAGCCAGAAATCTTGCTGATTTACTAGGGGATCAAATACTTATTTCACTCATTAAAATGCAAATCAATTTTAGAACTATTTTGAAATGCGGCTTTCTGGATTTTTTTGTTATTATTCTGTCTCTCACTGTTAAAATAAACCTACCATTAAAATTATAGACTGATCATTTCTTTGTCAGTGGGCAAACGTACAAATTCAGCAGTGGATCAAATACTTTTCCCTCACTGTATGCCCTGAGTCGGGACCCTTTAATCAATGACCCTGTAGAGGATTACCTTGATGTATGAAGTGTGAATATCTTTTGAAATTGTCCCATCTTTCTTGCGTTTGGGTACTGGAGTGGTGTCCTTAAGAATGTAATGTAGTCAATGGGGATACTAAAATTCTTTAAATGTCTTCAAAGATCAACATAATATAGACATACTCACCAATTACCAAATTGTTTGTCTGCATTTGTTGTTTCCAATTTATACTGATTGTGAATAATAACTGTTGCTGTGACATAAGCAGTAGTTGATCTGCAAAGTAGTTTTATAGATATGTGTATCGCACATGTGCTAATTGTAATGGTTAAAATTCAAATTACTGTAGAAACCCCCTAATCGATAACTGTTTGTGGCTCTCTGTAAAACCATTCTGGAACTAACTTTAAAAATGCCTTGATAGGAACAAGAGTTTGTCATGAAGCAGCAGCAAGAGTTGGATGGATCTCTGAAGAAGATTATTCACCAGCAGAAGATGGAGCTGGCCAACATAGAACGAGAGTGCTTAAATCATAAACAGCAGCTCCTGAGAGGTACCTATCCTACAGAAATATAAAATATACCCTACTGCCTGAGAATAATGTAGACCATTCATGACCTGTCATTTTGCCCTGAATTTTTAAAATATTATTTGTTACAGCACGGGAAGCTGCAATTTGGGAGCTTGAAGAACGTCACCTGCAAGAAAAGCACCAACTGCTGAAACAGCAGCTAAAGGATCAGTATTTCATGCAGAGACACCAGCTACTGAAAAGACATGAGAAGGTATAGCACGTTTATTAAACTCAAATTCTACAATTGTATAACCATGTAGCTTCAGTGATACCAGTAAACGGGCAACCCTGTTACTTGACAGTTTAGACAATGTAATTATGCTCTGATTATTAAACTTCCCCTCTCTCTCCCCCTCCCCACTTCCTACAAACAGTTGGTGGGCTGGGGGATGTTTGCTAAATTCTGAGGACACCTATAGCTTTCATAATGAAATCTGAGATGATACTCTGTATTGCTAAATAGTTTGGATCATTGGTTGTCTACCACAACATGTGGCTCTCAGATAAATTTAGTCCAGTCACCATCAGTGTCAAGGCAAATACTTAGTGAATGATTAAATGGTGGCCATGAGAAACATGATAGCTCAGAACAATTGGGAGGCTGTGAAGGCCTGGAGCGATTAACTAGACTGATGGATGATAACGGGCTCTGTAAAAATGTCAAAAGAACTCCTATCACATATACGTTTCCTCAAGTTAGGGAACCCTAAGCTGGCAGGATTTCCTGCAATCAAGTCCTTGTTGATGCGGGAATCCCTCCCACGTAGCTATTGTTTTTTTTCCAGGGGGGGGGGAGGGGGGCAAAGGAGCCATCCCGGCCAGGAGAACATAGTTATTACTAGTGGCTATAGCTTCTGGCAGTAATCACATGAAAAGTCCGACAGGCTGATTGTACCCAAGTTGATCAATTGATCGATGGTTCAAATCTATGGCTGGCTTTAGAGCCGCTGGTTGCTGTTTCATAGAATTGTCAGCCAGGTAGGCGAGAAGATTTTTGTGCTCCCGTCGATGGGCAGATGGCTTGCTACACATAATTTGCCAGTCTGTGACCTGCTTAAGGCCTTATGCAAAAGGACTTGTACTCGGGCAAATGCTCCGATGCTTCACCCAATACTTGTACAGTCAGGGATGAGCGGTGTGGCCGGTGGAGTTACAAACACCGATCTCCCTGTAAAGATTTCTATAAAGCCTGACTGCTTCTCCCCGGACCCCCCCCACCTTCCTCTTTTTCAGCTGCTTTAGTGAAATATTTTACAGCGGTGATCGGTGCTTGCAGCTCCCCCCAAAGCCACACCGATCACCGCTGACTGTATCCTCCCAGTCCCTCCTCCATGCTCCGTGTCCCCCTTCATTGTGCTGCTCTCCCTGTCTGCGCTTCACTCCGTGCCCCCCTCCATTGTGCTGCTCTCCCCGTCTGCGCTCCACTCCGTGTCCCCCCTCCATGCTCCGTGTCCCCGTCCATGTCCTCCTCTGCCCCCTCTGTCCTCGATCTGTCAGGATGGAGAGCGGAGGTAGGAGCCGGTAAACCCGGCTCCTTCTTTTCCGAATGGTATTTACGATGCTTCAGTTTATGAATGGAGAGGAGCTTCTGTCTCCTGTCCATTCATTTTCAGTGCAGCTGAGGCTGCTGAGAAAGGGACTGGGCAATCTGTGTCCCTAGTCCCTTTCTCTTTCTCAAAGGTGAGATGTCAGAGGTCTGTTAGGACCCCTGATATCTCACCAAAGCCCCCCAACAGGGCTAAAAAAATAACAAAAAACATTGCAATAAATGATAAAAAAAAAAAAATGAATTGTAAAAAATAATAAAAAAATGAAAATAAAAAACACACTGACACCATCCACTCCCCCCCCCCCCCCCCCCCCCCAAAAAAAAAGGAAAGCATTGTAAAAAAAAAACATAAAAAAAAATAGTATAAAAATTACTGACACATGTGCGACTGTCACATGACATTAAAAAAAAGGATCCGTAATCGGTATCGGCGAGTACATGAAAAAAAGTATCGGTCTTAAAAAAGTGGTATCGGGACAACCCTACTTATAATGTACGGTTGTATGTATGTATGTATGTATGGTAACCTTTTATATAGTTTCATTTTTAACATTTTAATGTTATTATCAGACAAAGGTCTTTTTTGTTTTCAGAAATGGGTGAGCTGGCAGAGGGTAGGGACAATAATGTAATATTGTAACCTTTATCCCTGCTAAGCTCAAGATGCTAGGTTCTTCTTGCGGCTCATGAAAGAAATATAAACTTTTTAAAGTGTAATGCGGCGTACACACGATCGTTTTTCATGCCATTTTTTTAACCGACGTTTTTCTCGTCGTTTTTTTTCATGTTTCCTCTCAAGCCTGTCTTGCATCCACACGATCATTGAAAAAAACGCTCGAGCAAAGCGCAGTGACGTACAACACGTACGACGGCACTATAAAGGGGAAGTTCCATTCGAATGGCGCCACCCTTCATGTTAGTAAACTTTGTTGAGCGGCGATTCGCGCTTTTCAGCCTCGTGCTTTTCAGTCCGTTACTGTGTGATGAATGTGCTATCTCCATTACGAACGCTAGTTTTACCAGAACGAGCGCTCCCGTCTCATACTTGATTCTGAGCATGCGCGTTTTTTTTCCCCTCGTAAAATCATACACACTATCGTTTTTCACGTCGTTAAAAAAAACGACATGAAAAACGACGTGAAAAAATAGAGCATGTTCAAAATTTTTAATGGCCGTTTTTCACGCCGTTAAAAATGCTCTGGAGCATACACACAATCGGTTTTAATGGCCATTTTAAAAAATGGCATTTTTAACGGCATGAAAAACGATCGTGTGTATGCCGCATTAGTTTACAGCTCTGGTCACATCACTTGAATGAATGAAGGATGGTTCAAGGCATTCAGGCAGCTGGATCCACAAGAAGCCTTAACTTCAGGGATGCGCCGTCCTCTTCCTGTCAGCTCTTTAGGCAGAAAACAGATGATCCAACAGCGACACATTCCCCTACTTCCTCCTCTTCCATTGAGAAAAGTGTTTTCACTGATTACACTGCTTGTAACACAATCTGTGAATGGGGGAGAAGTCTGATCGGTCAGAGGATTTTCTCTCATTTACAGATAATTTTATAAGCAGTGTAAACCGTGAAATAACTTTTTTTGAATGGAAGGAGAGGGCATGTCCCTGTTGGACCATGTGTCCTGCTGTTCTGCCTGAAGCCCAAGGGCCGGTTCACATCACAAAAATGCACTCCAGATCCGTTCTGGATGCGTTTCTGCTTGCGTGTTTTTGATGCATTCCAGGTGATTTTTTTTCCCTGTCCCCCCCCCCCCACTATATTAGGGTCCAGTGCCTTTTTGATGCGTTTCAGTGCGTGTTTTACTGCGTTTCAGTACAGCCCAGTGCAGGTAAAAGGTAGCATGTTCTACTTTTTTTTTTTTTTTTTCCTGGAACTGAAAAACCCTGGAACTGACTGCACTGGTATGAACTATGCCATTGGAAACCTTATGGCCTATAAGCTGTAGATTTATTTATTTTTTTGTTAAGCTGAACTTCAGCATCAATCACTTTAAGGCATTTACACACACAGCTCCTTCCTGACAGGGGGTAATGGATTTTCAGGGAATAAAATCCATCTCATCCCAGAGTAAAATCCACACGTACAGTATACAAATACACTGGCTAGGCACACAGTTACCCTTTGATCGCCCTAGATGTTTAACCCTTTTCCAGCCAGTGTCGTTAGTACCGTGACAATGCATATTTCTCTTGTCATCCATGGACTGACACAGCGTGTCTTATACACCTTTACACGTGGGTTATGTCCCTGCTTGCAGGAGAAGACCTAGGCAGAATGTGAGATGTTATACATACATTCTAAACAGCCAGAGCTGAACAGCCCCGCCCAGGGGGGCGGTCCCTCCGGGCATAACCCTCCCACTGCAGTCAGCAGACCTCAGTTTTTTTCTGTCTAGCAGAAGGAGAAGACGTGGCTCCCTCAGGAGCCAGTCTCCTGACCTATTTTTATTCTTTTGGAAATTTTTTTCCTATTTTATTTTTTTTATTTTTTGAGATCTTCTATCAACTCTCGGCTGGGCAACAGGTTGGGTACAAGATATCCTCGTAGTCTTCCCTGTCCGACCATCGAGCGTGCTGATCCTCGCCTTGTGTGCGTGAGACTCAGTTCACGACATGCCCCACGACTCCAGGGGTGGCCGGTGGGCTTCCAGCTCCGCGGTCCTCTCAAGATAGAACAGTCCGGCTGTATCTTTCGCGGTGGACCGGGCCGACAGCTACTCAGTACCGCACTGTGATAGTTCTGTCAAACACACCAGCGGGTCCCTCGGGACGGGTAAGTAGTCTCTCCTGGCTGCAGGTGAGTACATGCTGTGTGTTTCTTGTGTGGGGGGATTTCCCTGTCTCCCCCTGTGTTTTTAATGTCACTCTCTGTTCACTAGTGCTGGCGCTGTACTATGGGGAGTGCCTGGGGGCCATACTGTCCTGGGGGGGGCTCATGCTGCTCTGCACTCGCTGGGGCTGTTTTGTTTTTGGAGGTGAGGGGCCTGGGCGCCGTTCGGCGCCATGTTTTGTGTGTGTGCTGATTTTTACATTGGCGGCCATCTTGCCGGGGCCCGCCGGAGCACATTGCGGCGGCCATTTTCTTGTAGCCGCACGTCTTTTCTGGCACTAGTTTGGCCTCTAGCGCCGCTGGAAACGGCGCGAATCTCCTCACACTCTCTCCTCTCAGCTCACTCACGCTGAGCAGCGCGGCGCAGTGAGACAGAGCGGCGGAACCGAGCGGTCCTGGTCAGGTTGGTGGGTTCCCTGGGCATTCCCCTACTTCAGTCAGCACGGCCTGTGGGTGGTCTGAGAGGGACATTATGGAGTCAGAGTCACCAGCTTCCCCTAACATGCCAGAGGCAGCAGCCAGTGCTCCAGCACCTGCGGTCCCTATGGACCAGTTGTCGGCAGTCCTGGAATCATTTCTGACCAGGATGGAAGCTGTGTGTGAGCACAAGGGAGCAAAAAAGCACCCTCTCCCCACTTTATCTCCACAAGGGGAGTGCTCTGCTTCAGATATGGGCCTAGTTATTGCTGCTCAGGACCCTAGCTCTGAATATTTGGATGGTTTTGAACAGGACATTCCTTGTGAGGAAGACTCCAGTTCTGAGTCAGTAAATGACAGGGCGCTTGTTAGTGAACTCATTGATGCTGTGAGGGACACTCTCAAGCTAGATGCTGCGACCGCAGAACCTCAGGCGGATACAGTCTCCTTTGGTTCTTTTAAGACCAAGCCTTCTAAAAAGGTTTTTCCATATGTACCTTTCTTTGACCAGCTCATTGACCAGGTCTGGGAAAAGCCGCAGAAGACTTTTTTATGGTCCCGCGGCGTTTGTCTATTAGATACCCCTTTGAAGACGCCCTGCTTAAAAAGTGGGCTTCTCCCCCGGTGGTCGACCCTCCAGTAGCCCGTTTAAACAAGGCCACCACTCTCCCGATGGAGGGGACTCCTGCGTTTAAGGACCCCACTGACAGGAGGTCAGAAGTGGTGAGTAGAGCCATGTTCGCCTTGTTGGGATCCGCCCTACGGCCCGTAGTAGCGGCGACCCTTGTGTCTCAGACACTCACGGAATGGGCAAAAATTTTGCACCAAACTGTGCAGGAGTATAACCTTCCTCCAGACACTATTGCTCTGGCCCACCAGATGGTACAGGGTCTGATATATATGTGCGACGCCACGTTGGACGCGGCCCCTTTAATATCCAGGGCCTCTGTCTCGGCGGTGGTATTGCGTCGTCTCATCTGGTTGAAATGCTGGTCTGCTGACCTAGCCTCTAAGAAGCTCCTGACGGATCTACCTTTTAAGGGTGGTAGACTTTTTGGTGCTGCTCTGGATGACATCATCAAGGATGTCACGGGAGGTAAAAGCACTCTCCTTCCTCAAACTATCAAGGGTAAGGAGGCCCGACGTAAACCGGGTCCTTCCTTTCCAGCAAAAAAGGTTTTTTTTCGTCCGTCAGAGTCCACAGGTAAGCCATCCCAGACTGACAACAGTGTGGCTGGCGGGCACAAGCGCCCCTGGGTGCGTAAGCCAAACAAGCCGGCTCCCAAGCCCGCCTCCGCGTGAAGTCTTGCCCCCGCCCGTCTCTGGGGTCGGGGGACGACTTCGCAGGTTCACGGATCGGTGGACCTCCCGGATCTCCGACCGGTGGGTGTGCGAGGTGGTCACCTCAGGATACAGAATAGAGTTCCGCTCCTGGCCCCCAGACAGATTCTTTCCCTCAAATCTCCCTCTCCTTCCTGCCCGTCGGGCAGCCCTCTTGGGGGCTGTACAGGATTTGATCGGGTCCGGAGTAATTGTGCTGGTTCCGTCCCAGGGAAGGTTTCAGGGGTTCTACTCGAATCTGTTTGTTGTTCCAAAAAAGGACAGGGTTCGGCCGATCCTGGACCTCAAGGCCCTGAATGCCTTCGTGAAGGTGCAAAAATTCCGCATGGAATCCATTCGCACGGTGGTCGCTACACTCCGTCAAGGGGATTTTCTGGCATCCTTGGACATCAAGGACGCCTACTTGCATGTTCCGATCTGCGCAAGCCACCAGAAGTTTCTGCGCTTTGCGGTCGGCGAAGTCCACTATCAATTTGTGGCTCTTCCCTTCGGCCTGGCCTCGGCACCGAGGGTGTTCACCAAGGTGCTTGCTCCGGTCCTAGCTTTGCTGAGACAGCGAGGCATTGCTATCGTGGGCTATCTGGACGATTTCCTTCTAAGAGCAGACAGTGGCTCAGAATTGGAAGAAAGTGTGACTATCGTCAGTCAGACCCTCAGGGAGTTTGGGTGGCTTCTGAACGTTCAGAAGTCGGTTCTAGTCCCGACTCAGCGTCTGGAGTATCTAGGTCTGATTCTGGACTCCTTGGAAGCAAGAGTCTTCCTACCTCCAGACAAACTACTGACACTTCAGTCTGCAGTACGGGTGCTGACGTCCCGAAAATGGTCGTCAATCCGCTTTTGCATGAGAGTCCTGGGACTCATGGTGGCCTCCTTCGAGGCCGTTCCTTATGCCCAAGCGCACACCAGGGCCTTACAGAAAGAGATCTTGTCCACTTGGGACAAATCCCAGTTGTCCTTGGATCTTCAGATCCAGGTGAGTCACCTGGTCAGGGCGTCCCTGACGTGGTGGTTGAGGTCCCCGGCTCTTCGGTCCGGGAAGTCGTTCCTCCACATCCAATGGACGGTGATCACGACGGACGCCAGCCTGACGGGCTGGGGGGAGTCTGGGGAGTCCTGTCGGCCCAAGGGCTTTGGACTCCGGACGAAGCCCTCTTACCGATCAATGTGCTGGAGATACGGGCAATCAGACTGTGCCTCTCCTCATGGTCGGAGAAACTACAGGGTCACTCCATCAGGATACAATCGGACAACGCCACAGCAGTGGCGTATGTCAACCATCAAGGGGGGACTCGGAGCTCAGCTGCGGCTTCCGAGGTCGCCCGCATCCTGAGGTGGGCCGAAAGAAGCGTACCGGCTCTGTCGGCCGTCTACATTCCGGGCGTAGACAATTGGCAGGCGGACTATCTAAGTCGCCAGACGCTGGCCCAGGGGGAGTGGTCCTTGCACCCGCAGGTCTTTCAACTTCTTTGCAGACGGTGGGGCACGCCGGATGTGGACCTGATGGCTTCTCGACTCAATCGCAAGGTGTCGAGGTTTGTGGCCAGATCCAGGGATCCCTGGGCGGATGCCTCGGATGCGTTGGTGGCCCCATGGGGTCAGTATCGCCTGATATACATTTATCCTCCGCTGCAGTTGCTCCCTCGCCTGCTCCGCAGGGTAGCGACCGAGGGAATTCCGGTGATCCTCATTGCTCCGGATTGGCCTCGGCGTCACTGGTACGCCGATCTGGTACGTCTCGTCGCAGACGTTCCCTGGCGGTTACCGATACGGGGGGACCTTCTGTCTCAAGGTCCTATATTTCATCCTGCTTTTCAGTCTCTGGTTTTAACGGCATGGTTATTGAAAGCCAGGTGCTGAGAGACCGAGGTCTCTCGGATTCGGTCATTTCGACCATGTTAAGGGCACGGAAGTCTTCCTCCAGAAGGATCTATCACCGTACTTGGAGAGCTTACATCGCCATGTGCGAAGAGCTGGACTGGCGCCCACGAACGTATTCCGTTCCCAGAATCCTGCATTTTCTGCAGCGTGGCGTGACCCAAAAGCTCGCTTTGAGTACCATTAAGGGTCAGATTTCGGCCTTGGCTATCTTCTTTCAGCGACCGCTGGCGGGTCATCCATTGGTTAGCACCTTTGTGCAGGGGGTTCGCCATGTGCTCCCCCCTGTCAAGCCTCCTCTCCCCCCGTGGGATCTGAATTTGGTGCTCTCGGTCCTCCAGGAACCTCCCTTTGAAAATATTAGAGATATTCCCCTCTTGACTTTGTCTCAGAAGGTGGCCTTCTTGGTGGCCATTACTTCCATTAGACGAGTGTCTGAATTGGCGGCCTTGTCCTGCAAGTCGCCCTTTTTGATCATCCATAAGGATAAGGCGGTGTTACGTCCGCGACCTTCCTTTCTGCCAAAGGTGGTCTCGGCCTTCCACTTAAACGAGGACATTGTCCTCCCGTCCTTGTGTCCTCACCCATCGCATCCCAGAGAGTTTGCGCTACACACTTTGGATGTGGTACGAGCCTTGCGGGTGTACCTGTCTGCTACTGCTTCTATTCGGAAGCCTGACTCACTATTTGTGGCTGTCTCTGGGCCAAAACAGGGCCAAGCGGTTTCGTCTGCCACCATTTCTAGGTGGATCAGACAAACCGTCATTCAAGCTTATGCTCTCAAGGGGCGGGCGCCTCCCTTTCCGGTTACGGCACATTCCACCAGGGCAATTGGTGCTTCCTGGGCTTTCCGACATCAAGCGGGCAATTGGTGCTTCCTGGGCTTTCCGACATCAAGCGTCGGTTGCACAAGTGTGCAAGGCGGCGACCTGGTCGTCTGTTCTTACCTTTTCTAAGTTTTATAAGGTTGATGTGGCTGCATCTTCGGATGCTTCCTTCGGCCGCAAGGTGTTGCAGGCCGCTGTTTGATGTTGCAACTCCCCCGTTGAGGAGCTCTGCCTTGTTTGGAGTGAAGTTTTTGGTTTTCCATTTATACTGCTCCCATCCCTCTTGACACTGCTTTGGGACATCCCACGTGTAAAGGTGTATAAGACACGCTGTGTCAGTCCATGGATGACAAGAGAAAATAGGATTTTTGTACTCACCGTAAAATCCGTTTCTCTGGCATCCATGGACTGACACAGCACCCACCCTTCTTTTTAAGTTTGTACTGCTTTGTTACGAACTGAGGTCTGCTGACTGCAGTGGGAGGGTTATGCCCGGAGGGACCGCCCCCTGGGCGGGGCTGTTCAGCTCTGGCTGTTTAGAATGTATGTATAACATCTCACATTCTGCCTAGGTCTTCTCCTGCAAGCAGGGACATAACCCACGTGTAAAGGTGTATAAGACACGCTGTGTCAGTTCATGGATGCCAGAGAAACGGATTTTACGGTGAGTACAAAAATCCTATTTTTTAGCACTGATCACTGTATTGGTGTCACTAGTTCCCGCAAAGTCAGTTAGTGTCTGATTTGTATCTATATACCTTAGTTTGTAGACACCATAACTTTTGCTCAAACCAATCAATATACGCTTCTTGGGATTTTTTTTTACAAAAATATGTAGCAGAATACACATTTTTTTTTTTATTGGATATGTTTTATAGCGGAAGCAAAAAATTGTTGTTTTTCTTTCCCTTCAAAATTTTTGGTGTTTTTTTGTTTATAATTTTATTTCTGTACAGTGTTGCATGACCGCACAATTGTCAGTTAAAATAACGCAGTGCTGTATCGCAAAAAATGACCTGGTCATGAAGGGGGTAAATCTTCCGGAGGTCAAGTGGTTAATGTTCTACATCCCAGTATGTACTTGCTTAATGTCCAGGGATTACAATTTTAAAGCCTTTTCCTACACCCTCTTGTAAGCGTGTATATTTGGTCCTGTTGTGGCTCTGTTGACTTGTACGTTTGTTAATTTTAATAGATTGTTTTCTGAGCATGTAGCACAGCCTTCCTCAATTATGGCTTTCTAAACTGATGTGAAACTACAACTTCAGGCAAACTGTGCAATGCAAAACCTAAATGTTATTTACAAGACAGAGTATCAGGGCATTGCTGCCCTTATAATTTAAAAGCAGATGGAAAGCCACAGGTTGGGATATGTTAAGATAACACCAACTCAGTCTGTGAACAATATCATGTATAAGAATCCACTGAAAAGTTACTACACCCTTTGTACTTTAACGCCTGTCAGTTTTAATATAACTATGCTTGTGTCTCATGCCAATTACCCACTTGTAATAACTTGTAGCTGCAGAAGGCCAGAACACGGGTACAGGAAACTAATAGAAACATTGTTAAGCTCACTATCTATGTAATTGAAGCTGAATTTCAAACCGATTTAATAAAATAATTAGGGTTGTCCCGATACCGATACTAGTATCGGTATCGGGACCGATACAGAGCATTTGCGCAAGTACTTGTACTCACACAAATGCTCCCGATGCCTGACCCGATACCTGGTCGGCGGAGTTAGCGAGCGACGAAGGCGGGCGGAGTTAGCGAGCGACGAAGGCGGGCGGAGTTAGCGAGCGACGAAGGCGGGCGGAGTTAGCGAGCGACGAAGGCGGGCGGAGTTAGCGAGCGACGAAGGCGGGCGGAGTTAGCGAGCGACGAAGGCGGGCGGAGTTAGCGAGCGACGAAGGCGGGCGGAGTTAGCGAGCGACGAAGGCGGGCGGAGTTAGCGAGCGACGAAGGCGGGCGGAGTTTGCGAACGGAGAGGGAGGGCGGAGTGGGCGGGACACGTCCGTAGGCGGAGTCAGTGGGGCGGAGAGCGAGTCCTCAGCTAGGTAAGCTGGAAGTGTGCAGCCGCATCAGGATTGGGTGACTGTCAGCTTGGACATCCCGACGCCCATCTTGGTACACCCTGCACTTGGCCACAGTAAGCCAGCAGCGGACATCTTGTTACACCCAGCCCAAATAGTTTGGGCTGGGTGTAACAAGATGTCTGCTGTTACTTACTGATGCTGAGTGCAGGGTGTACCAAGATGGCCGTTGCAGCATAACATTTCAGAATCTTTTCCTCATGTCATTTATTGCAGCATTTCAGTGCCTGCACATAAGTGCCAGCCACATATCAGTGCCCATAAGTGCCGACTATCAGTGCCATCCATCAGTGCCCATAAGTGCCGTCAGTGCCAGCCAACTGGCAGTGCCATCAGTGCCCATACGTGCTGCCCATCAGTGCCAGCCACCTGTCAGTGCCAACAGTGCCAGCCACATATCAGTGCCCATAAGTGCCGACTATCAGTGCCATCCATCAGTGCCCATAAGTGCCGTCAGTGCCAGCCAACTGGCAGTGCCATCAGTGCCCATAAGTGCTGCCCATCAGTGCCAACAGTGCCAGTCATCTGTCAGTGCCAACTATCAGTGCAATCCATCATTGCCACCTATCAGTGCCCATAAGTGCCATTAGTGCCGCCCATCAGTGCCAGCCACCTGTCAGTGCCACCTATCAGTGCCCATAAGTTCCGCCTATCAGTGCCATCTTTCAGTGCCCATCAGTCAAACTGTCACATGACATTAAAAAAGTATCGGTAATCGGTATCGGCGAGTACATGAAAAAAAGTATCGGTACTTGTACTCGGTCCTAAAAAAGTGGTATCGGGACAACCCTAAAAATAATATAGATATAAGTTAATACATTTGTAAAGGGCAAATTCACCTTAAAAAATAAAAACTCTTCTCTAGCCCCCTTACCTAACATGAGCTAGACTCCTCCTGCTCAGGTATTTACTTATCTGTTCGTAATGGTGGCAGCCTCTTCTAATTTTACCCCCTCCGTACAGAAATCTTCTATGAAGTAACCTCACTTAGACTTAAATAGGGCTGCATAGCTTATCTGGTGTAGAACTATAAACCCATTCATATAATTGGTGAGTTACTGCACATGCATTGCCAGAAAAGATTTCTGCACCAAAGCTGTAAATATCCCGGGGAGGTTATAGCTTACAGGGGGCATGAAGTGCAGCAAAGCAAAAGTAATTGTATAGGCTTGTAGTATTAACCCCTTCACGCCTAAGAGTAAAACAAATCTTAATGCCCAAGCTCAACTTTGCAACTTTGACACGTGTTCGTAAAACACTACATATCATCACAACTACTTTGTGTATCCAGGTGGAATATTCTGCATCTTTTTCAGGACCAATTGGGCTTTCATTTGGTGGTAAATGGTAATGGATATCCCCTGATTTTTTATTTTTTTTTCTAATGAAAACTGTCCCAAAATGGTAAAACTGTATACTGTGCCTTGAAAAAGTATTCATACCCCTTGAAATGTTACACATTTTGTCATGTTACAACCAAAAACGTAAATGTATTTTATTGGGATTTTATGTGATAGACCAACACAAAGTGGCACATAATTGAGAAATGGAAGGAAAATGATAAATGGTTTTACATATTTTTTACAAATATGTGTAAAGTGTGACGTGCATTTTGTATTCAGCCCCCTTTACTCTGATACCCCTTACTAAAATCTAGTGGAACCAATTGCCTTCAGAAGTCACCTATTTAGTAAATAGAGTACACCTGTGTGTAATTTAATCTCAGTATAAATACAGCTGTTCTGTGAAGCCCTCATAGGTTTGTTAGAGATCCTTGGTGAACAAACGGCATCATGAAGGCCAAGGAACACACCAGACAGGTCAGGGATAAAGTTGTGGAAAATGTTTAACCAATTCAATACAGGGCATTTTCACCCCCTTCCTGCCCAGACCAATTTTTATTTTTCAGCGCTGTCGCACTTTGAATGACAATTGCGCGGTCATGCAACACTGTACCCAAATGAAATCTGTGTTTTCTTTCCCCACAAATAGAGCTTTCATTTGGTGGTATTTGATCACCTCTGCAGTTTTTATTTTTTGCGCTATAAACAAAAGAGCGACAATTTTGAATTAATAAATATCACAATTTTTTTTCTTTTTCTTTTTCCCTCAGTTTAGGCCGATATGTATTCTACATATTTTTGGTAAAAAAAAAATTGCAATAAGCGTATATTGATTGGTTTGCGCAAAAGTTATAGCATCTACAAAATGGGGGATAGATTTATGGCGTTTTTATTTTTTTACTAGTAATGGCTGCGATCTGCAATTTTTATTGTGACCGTGACATTGCGACGGACATATCGGACACTTTTGAACCGTTTTTGGGACCATTCACATTTATACAGCGATTAGTGCTATAAAACTGCACTGATTACTGTGTAAATGTGACTGTCAGGGAAGGGGTTAACACCAGGGGGCAATCAAGGGGTTAAATATGTTCCCTAGGGAGTGATTCTAACTGTAGGGGGAGGGGACTCATAAGGGGAGGAGACCGATCTGTGTTCCTTTGTACTGGGAACACACATCGGTCTCCTCTCCTCTGACAGGACGTGGATCTGTGTGTTTACACACACATCCACGGTCCTGCTGTGATCGCGGAGAATCACGGGTGCCTGACGGACATCGCGGCTGCTGGGCATGCGCACCGGGTCCCGAGCGATGCGATGGTCGCGCGCCGCCTAGACGGCCGGGAAACCCTGGACGTCATTTTACAATGACTCGGTAAGGAAGTGGTTAAAGCAGGGTTAGGTTATAAAAAAAAAAAAAAAAAAAATATCCCAAGCTTTGAACATCTCACAGAGCACTGTTCAATCCATTATTGCAAAATGAAAAGATTATGGCATAACTGCAAACCTACCAAGACATGGCCATCCACCTAAACTGACAGGCTGGACAAGGAGAGCATTTATCAGAGCAGCAGTCAAGAGGCCCATGGTAACTCTGGAGGAGCTGCAGAGATCCACAGCTCAGGTGGGAGAATCTATCCACAGGACAACTATTAGTCATGCACTCCAGAAATCTGGCCTTTATGGAAGAGTGGCAAGAAGAAAGCCTTTGAAAGAAAGCCATAAGAAGTCCCTTTGCAGTTTGTGAGAAGACATGTGGGGGGCACAGAAAACATGTGGAAGAAGGTGCTCAGGTCAGATGAGACCAAAATTTTACTTTATGGCCTAAAAGCAAAACGCTAAGTGTGGCGGAAAACTAACACTGCACATCACCCTGAACACACCATCCCCACCGTGAAACATGGTGGTGGCAGCATCATATTGTGGGGATGCTTTTCTTCAGCAGGGTTAGGGAAGCTGGTCAGCATTGATGGGAAGATAGGCAATCTTAGAAGAAAACCTGTTAGAGTCTGCAGAAGACTTGAGACTGGGGCGGAGGTTCACCTTCCAGCAGGATAGCGACCCTAAATATACAGCCGGAGCTACAATGGAATGGTTTTGATCAAAGCATATTCATGTGTTAGAATGGCCCAGTCAAAGTCCAGACCTAAATTATGTGCCACTTTGTGTTGGTCTATCACATAAAATACCAATAAAATATATTTACGTTTTTGGTTGTAATATGACAAAATGTGGAACATTTCAAAGGGGTATGAATACTTTTCCAAGGCACTGTATGTCTTGCTACTACCAAAACCTTCCACCAAAGAACAACCCAAAATAAATTCTCCTGCTCCTAATGATCGCAGCGATACCACATATGTGTATGTTAGGTGTTTGTACCCGTAGTACAGCCCAAAACAATAGTGTGCATTTTTTTTTTTATACTGATACTAATTAAGAAGAAAAAAATAATCATGTCCAAAAAATACTGACCTTGGTCCTTGACCCTGACCTTGACCCAAACACTAACTCTGGGGCTGACCTAGATCAAACCTTAATCTAGGTATATTCTTTCTTTTTTTTTTTTTATATCTCTGCAAGTACAGAGAAAGATGCAATGTATCTGTCGCATCCATTCAGAGACAGAAAACACGGGGTGGGCTTCACAGTGACTGATCACTGTGATGGCCAATCAGAGGCTATCACAGCGTTCAGGTGACCCGGCGCGCTCCCAGCACAAAGGGAGATAAGCAAATATGGCCCCATGGGAAAAAGTCGAGTCCAGTGAGGTCGCATATTTGCGTACGGTCGGCGTGAAGGAGTTAAAGTCCAAAACGACATGTGTTCTTAGATGGTATTATTGTTGGGTGACTTTTGAATCTGTCTATCCTTCTGCTCTAGTTGGGTGGTTATCTAGGATCATATTCTACTAATTATGTTGTCATCTGCAGGAAATGGAGCAAATGCAAAGGTATAACCAGCGACTAATAGAAGAACTAAAAAATAAGCAAACTCAGGAGAGGGCACGGCTGCCAAAAAATCAGCGAAGTGATGCCAAGACTCGTATGGCTATGTTTAAGAAGAGTCTGAGAATTAATTCATCTGGCTCTCCAGAGCAGGACAGGGAGAAGATTAAACAGGTAAAGCTGTTTACACATTGTTTGTTAGTTGTCTGTGAATCCAAGAGCCTCTATTGGGGACTTTTTTTTTTTTTGAGTATACCTTGGATTATGAGCATAATCCATTCCAGAACAATGCTTGTAATCCAAAGCACTCGTATAGCAAAGCGAGTTTCCCCATAGGAATCAATCGAAACTTCTGGATAATACATTCTAGTGCTAGTGTATGCAGTACCGCATGTGGCCAGAGGTGGGGGGGTGCTCAGAGACCACTCGGTAACGGAGTGTCTCCAAGTGTCTTTGGCGCCCCCGCACCTCTGGCCACATGCGGTACTGCACTCCCCAGATGCTTGAATCCTGCTCATCTTGCGAGACAACGCTCGCAAACCGAGTCAGGGTTAGAAAGAAAAAAAAAACAGCTCTTATTCCGAAACACTCGTAAACCGCGTTACTCGCAATATGATATTTTACTGTACTTGCATGACAAGTTCAGGTAAAAAACAAGTAATGCTCTCAACTGCGAAGCATCTGACTTGCCCTTCAGAGGTGCTCATTATTGCACAAGAACGTTTTTCCAGTTTGTTAGAAAATCAGCTGTGAGGAGATTGAGATGTTTTTCCCACTTCCATGGAGTAAAGGGAAGCTTGGGAAGTACTGTGCATGCACCGCATGGTCCTTCAGCCCTGAGTCCTGGCACTGGAGCCTGTCGGGCAGATTGCAAAGATGTTTTTCCCACTTGTACTTTACGTAGAAATTCATATTGTAAAAGTCACACAAATTAAGGGCAGTTTCATAGTTACATAGTTAGGTTGAAAAAAGACACAAGTCTATCCAGTTCAACCATAAAAAAATAAAATAATATTTTAGTTTAGGGAGAATCTTAATTATTCTACCAGTTTAGAT
Source organism: Rana muscosa (assembly GCA_029206835.1). Lineage (NCBI taxonomy): Eukaryota > Metazoa > Chordata > Amphibia > Anura > Ranidae > Rana > Rana muscosa. The sequence goes on from CM055123.1 coordinate 202,988,983, forward strand.
TTTGGCTTATGGAATAAACGGGATCACCCAGAGGGGATGCACACAGAGAAAACCTACAAACACTATGCTGATAGGGTCCCTGAAGGAAATTGAGGACTTGGACTCTGGTTTGCAAGGCCTAACCTAAACCACCATTCTGCTTCTTTTTTTTGTATTATTATTGAGTCTTCAGTAATGAAAGCATTAACTATCATTTGATAATACTTGTTTATACATAAAAATTAAGTTCATTAAATAGATTGTTAATTTAGCCCATTTTAATGTTACAGTAATTTATAAGATTCTAAATATTTTTTAATTCACTTTTTTCTTAATACAATTTCTAGTTTGCCGTCCAAGAAGACAAGCGACAAAAGAATGAGAGATTGGCTCAGCACCAGAAACATGAAAACCAAATGAGAGATTTACAGCTTCAGTGTGATGCCAACATCCGAGAGCTGCAGCAGCTACAGGTTAGAACTATGTAATGAAATATAGGTGTCTGTTTTGCCTGATGATTAATGGAAGCAACAGTGGGTACACAATGGTACATCCCTATAAATGAATGATATAGATTGGGGGATAGGAGGATGTGTACTTGGTTTTTATTACCAGCTAAGTAGGTGAAAAACAAAGTTTAATGTGGAGTATACCTTAGGCCTCGTACACACGACCGGTTTTCTTGTCAAGAAACGACAAGAAAACTGCTGGGAGAGCTTTCTTGCCGAGAAAACCGTTCGTGTGTATGGTTTTTCATTGAGAAAACTGCCGGGAATCTCGACGAGAAAAATAGAGAACATGCTCTCTATTTTCTCGTCGGGATTCTCGTCGGCCTGTTTCCCGACGGGAAAACCGGTCGTGTGTATGCTTTTCCGAGTCGCGCATGCTCAGAATCAAGTATGAGACGGGAGCGCTCTTTCTGGTAAAACTAGCGCTGTAACGGACTGAAAAGCACGAAGACTGAAAAGCGCGGATCGTCTCTCCCCAAACTTTTACTAACACGCGGTAACACGAGATCAGCAAAAGCAGCCCAAGGAGTGGCGTCATTGGAATCGAACTTCCCCTTTATACTGCCGTTGTACGTGTTGTACGTCACCGTGCTTTACAACGACGAGATTTGGAATTGATAGTGTGTATGCAAGGGAAAGCTTGACAAGAATCCCGTCAAGTTTGACAAGAATCTCATCGAGAAAAACGATGGGTTTTTTTACGACGAGATTCTCGGTCGTGTGTACTAGGCTTTGGACTTTCCTCACTTGGCTTTCTGGGTATGAAGGGCCATGAGCACCGAGCACACACTTGGATGTCTTCCCAAATGGAGCTCCGCTAAGCCTGTATGTGTACTGACTTTATGAAGGTCAGGCACTTCTATATGCTTGAAGCACGCTTTTCTTCAGCTTTTTTGAAATGTGTTAAAGACTCCAGTCTTATGTGCAGGCTTGATAACACTATGAAATGTCTTTCACTTGAAAACTCTTTCCATAAGCACACTTGCTTGTATTGCCAGAGCGTGTGTAATTATATTGGTGTAGGCATGGCTTTGTTTTGGAGGAAACAGTAGCAAATGACAAAAAATATTAAATACCATTATTTTCTACAAGATTGGTTCACTGGAGAAGTCTGTATTAGTTTGTCACGGATCTAGGTAGAGTCCCACCAGATGGAGTGACAACTATATTGTGGCTATAAATACCTAAGGAGTTGTGTGGGTAGCATTAGTTTGACATCCATTTATAATTCATTGACATCATTGGCAGGTGCATTTGACCTGCTGCAAGTGGGTTTTGCATTCCCATTGACTTGCATAGGACTGCAAAACCCATTTAAAGTGTATAAAGTTCTGCCGGCTAAGGCCCTAATTCACTTACTTGTGATTCAGCCATTCCCACCCCACTGTGTTGTGTGGGCAGCTTAGCATAGGGAAGGTGGCAGCACATTTTAGGCTGCAATTATAGAGACCCTATGTCACTCCCTGGCCTTGTGCCTTTTCCTTTAGACTTCCATTAAATGTTGCCCATCATTCACTCTTTCTGCTGTAAACCACCTTTGTACCTCCTCTTCACACTGATGAGTTTGCACAGCTGACATTTACCCATAATCAAACCTTTAGCTGCTATTTGGCAATTTACTATAAGATCCATTTCAGGTTGGCACTGTAGATGACCTAAAAAATTATTTCATGGGTGCTGAAGAAAAACAGAGCTAACTGATGGTTTTGGCATTAAAGCTGTGTTCCGGCCAAAATAAATAAAATAAAAAGCCAGCAGCTGCACATACTGCAGCTGCTGGCTTTTAATAAATGGACACTTACCTGTCCTGGAGTCCCTCGATGTCGGCACCGCAGCTGATGTTTCCATCAGCTGTCGGGTGCTGCCGCCGCCATTGCGGGTAAGGGAACCCGGCAGTGTAGCCTTTTGGCTTTACTCCGGGAACCCTCCTGCGCATGCACAAGGCCCCGCTCCTCTCTCTTATTGGCCCGGTGGTCGGGGGAGGAGGAGGGAGCCCCGCGGTGACATCACGGGCCGCGGCCCGGACTCCCGGAAGTGGGAAAGGATACCTGTCAAAGAATCAGATAAGCGGAAGTTCCACTTTAGGGTGGAACTCTGCTTTAAATAAGACTGTAGTCCAGTCATTAAAGGAACTTTTATATTGATTTTGTATGTGTTTTACATGTGCTCAGGGCTAGAAATAAGTATTTCAGGTTAGGGGCAGTTGGGGGAAAAAAAAATACTAGAGTACTTTGCATCCTATATGTTACAAAAGCAACTTGTGTTAAATGCTTATTTGTAAAATATTTTATGCAAATGAGAATTATATAAAACATTGGTTTACATGTGAAGATTAATCCAGGAAATTTAAATAAAAAATTACCAAAACCATTATAACTATTATTTAAAGCGTACCCTCCTTACTGTGTATGGTGTATATTTTTGTAGCTTAAATATCACTTTTGTTATTTTTAGTTTAGCAACATTTACCATGCTGCCTGTTATATTCTATTAAACTACTGCCATTTAATTTCACAATTTAGAATGAAAAATGCCACCTATTAATAGAACATGAAACACAAAAGCTGAAGGAATTAGATGAAGAGCACGCCCAAGAGCTGAAAGACTGGAGGGAAAAACTACGACCACGGAAAAAGGTACCTAACCGCTACACTGATGTGTGCAAACCTGCCTGCCATGCTTTTCTTTAATTTGCCATGTCATTTTCTGTATTTTCGGCTTGTGTTATCTGAGTTACCTGCAGCAGTAAAGTAGTCTCTTAATTGCTCTCTTAAAGTGGTACTAAAGGCAAAATCACAAATGACACATATGATGCAATCTGTCACTAGCATTAAAAAAGCAGTCCTTGTTTTTCTGGGTCCTTAGTCTTGCTGTTATTTTTCAACTTACTTTAACAAACCAAGATGTGCAGCAAAAGTGGAAGTTAGAGGGTTGAAAAAACTATGTAGCAATTAAAAGGGTGTTTACAATGGTCAGTTCTTTATTTTTTATAAAACCTTTATCCCAAAAGAAAAAGAAAAAAAAACAGTCTCTGCAACTGCTTAAAAGGTGCTAGCTGGAGTTTAGCTTTAATTTGTTAGTTTGTAAAGTCCATCCAAATCTGCTAGTCCATCTAACACTGCCCTCTCCATACAGTGCTTCTCTCCAAGGGTCTCCATTGATCTGCCACAGATAGGAGACTCGCTAAGACAGCAAGTGTGTTAAATTGGCCTGATTGCCAGGTGAAAATAAAGCACCACCCCCCCCCCCATCAATATGGCATTGCATACTAGCCCATTATATGCCACTTACCTGCAAACAAAGCCTGCGATGTCCCCGCTGGTGGCCGCATCCATCTTCACCTCTCTTCCTTCCGGAGCCATGGACTCCAGTTCTGTGACTGGCCGCAATCGCTTGATTTCACTCCCGAGCGCAGGAGCCGCTGGTCACGGCGTGGCCCCTTTAGAAATTGCACGGTCCTGCTCTTTCTTCATGTGCTGATGACGTCTTCATGTGCTGATGACGTCAGCGCAAGCATATATGGTAAATCTCTCCTAAACCATGCAGGTTTAGGAGATATTTCCAGTACCTACAGGTAAGCCTTATTATAGGCTTACCTGTAGGTAAAAGTGGTGTACTGTAACAAGGTTTACAACCATTGTAAGTTCTATGTGATTAGCAGCCACACATTCTCACTCGCTCTCTTTCAAGTTGGGAGATCAGCTTATTGTAAATTTTAGCAACGTGTCCTAATATGTTAACCACTTGCCAACTAACCGCCACCGATATACTGCTGCAGGTCGGCTCTATTGCGCAAATCGCCCTACCGGTACAGCACTTCATGTAATAGATATAGCACCGCAGCCAATGCGCATGGCCGGCGGCTGCAATGTCCACCAGCGATCGCTCCACAGAGAGGCAGAATGGGGATCTGGCAATGTAAACAAAAAGATTCCCGTTCTGTCAGGGGAGTACAGAGAGATTGTATTCCTAGTGATCAGGAACAGCGATCTCTCTTCTCCCAGTCAGTCCACTCCCCCCCACAGTTAGGAACCCCTCCCTAGGACACACTTAAAGCGGAGGTGCAGCTTTTTTTTTTTAAAGTCAGCAGCTACTAACAGTGTAGCTGCTGACTTTTAATAAGGACACTTACCTGTCCCACTCGCCCGCGATGTCGGTCCTGCCACGGCGATCGATCGCTGCTGCCAGGCTCCCGGCTCCTCCATCCTGACTAAGGGAAACAGGCTGTGAAGCCTTACGGCTTCACTGCCCGTTTCCTACTGCGCATGCGCCACTCGCACGGCGCTTTGTGAATGGGCGGCTTGCCTCCTGGGATCCACACAGTTCCCAGAAGGCAGCGCGCCCCATTCACAAGAAGAGGAAATGGAAGTTCTCAATCTGAGGACAAGGAAGAGGCACAGCAGAAGGCAGATTAGGGGACTTCCGCATAGCAACAGGCATTTCGGGTGAGTATAATTTTATTTATTTTTTTCTATTAATTTTTTTTTTTTTTTATGTATTTATTTTTCTGGGTGGACCTCCGCTTTAACCCCTTGATCTCCCCCTAGTGTTAACCCCTCCCCGCCAGTGTCATTTATACAGTAATCGATGCATTTTTATAGCACTGATCGCTCTGTGAATGTCACTAGTCCCAAAAAAGTGTCAAAAGTGTCTGCCGCAATGTCGCAGTCCCGCTAAAAATCACAGATCACCGCCATTACTAGTAAAAAAAAATAATAATAATAAAAATGACATAAATCGTTCTATTTTGTAGACGCTATAACTTTTTCGCAAAACCAATCAATATACGCTTAATTTTTTTTTTTTACTTTCAAAGTATTTTATTTTCTTAAAGTAAACAGTAAGAAACAATACATATTGATACAGTAAAGGTACATCCCAGAGGACAATAAAGTAGTGATAACATATAATATCCTATGAATAATAATCAGGAGACAGTATATAAATAAAATATAAAAAAATACACTTTAGTCTAGGAAATGCTAGGGAGGCCTCAATATAACTTTAAAGGGCTAAAGATTCACGTCTCTCCGTAGCACCCCTATCGGGATCAAGCTGTGCCCGAAGAGGGAACCTCTAGTCCTCCATATAAACTCTTAGTGTAGCCTTCCCAGCTTCACTTAGCAGGAAGTATAACTACCGTATATACTAGAGTATAAGCCGAGCCGAATATAAGCCGAGGCACCTAATTTTACCACTTAAAAACTGGGAAAACGTATTGACTCGAGTATAAGCCTAGGGTGTCCATCTGCATGCCTCACTGTGCCCATGCCTCACTGTGCCCATGCCTCGACTGACGTTTAACATGGGAGTCTATGGAAGGGGTGCCCGGCTTTGAAAAATCGGTGCTCCCACACCGTAGATCCCCCAGACAAAAAACTTTGCACACGTATAGAGGAGAAATGGAGCTACAGGTGTGCCACGTTTCGGGTCCAGGGGACCTACAACTGGCCGGTACCGGGTCCCCAAAGTCACCAGAGAAATGACCGTTTAACATGGGAGTCTATGGAAGGGGTGCCGGCTTTGAAAAATCAGTGCTCCCCGGCCGTAGGTCCCCCCCAGACAACAAACTTTGCACACTTGTAGAGGAAGGGTGGGGGGGTACGTGTGTGCCAAGTTTGGGGTCCAGAGTACCTACTGGGTCCCCAAATTCCGGGAGATCAGGCCAAACAGGTGACTCGAGTATAAGCCGAGGGGGGGGGGCATTTTCAGCACAAAAAAATGTGTTCAGAAACTCGGCTTATACTCGAGTATATACGGTGATTAAACGACACGATAACTCTCCTATATGAAAGCTTAAAAATTCTATAAAATTATAGAAATGAACTAAGGATTTGTAAAAACATCTCCGGGTGTCTTGTTGTAAAAATAAAATAAGGATAGAAAAGGATAGGAGAGAGCTAGGAAGAGAAAGAAGAGAGGGTACATGCCTAACTACATATCGTTGGTGAGTAGGCATACGATTAAATAATTTAAGTAAGTGATATCCCAATATAATTGGCCCAAGGTCCCCAGATTATTTCAAATTTTGAGATTGTGTTAAGAATACTAGCGAGATTTTCTTGAGTCATTATCGATGACACCTTACGTTTAACATCAGAAAGGAGTGGTTTCGTTTTTTTCCAAGCCTTGGCTATAGTTATCTTGGCTCCTGTGAGGATGAAATTAGTGTTTGAGTATTCTTAGTTGTTTGGGGTATCCGTACATTTAAAAGAGCTACAAGCGGGGACCTGGGGACCTGGCAATTAGTCATCCTGAAGATCAAATTAAAAAACTTGTACCAAAAAGTGCAGATCCTTGGACATTCCCACCAGATGTGGGACATTGATCCCGAAAGTTGGCATCCTCTAAAACAAGGAGGGATCTAAAGATAGGTATATTGCAGCTAATTTAGAGGGGGTAAGATACCACCTAGTTAAGACCTTAATATTATCTTCCATTAGATTTATGTTCAGAATACCTTTTAAAGGACTTTAAGCAAGCCGTATGCCAGGTCTCCAGACTCCAATTAAATTGAAAGTCTGTTTCCTAAGCTGTCATAAAAGAGGACTTCATTGAGGAGTGAGTAAGGGATGAGTATATGACCGAAATACCTCCCCTTGGCTCCTCAGCCTGGCTACACCATGTTTCGTATTTCGTGAGTTGGAGCGGCGAAGGTTTATCCTTCAAAATGTTATTTAAGAAATTTAAAATTTGGCGGAAGCGCAATCTTTCGGATTCTGGGAGTTTCAGTATTTTGATGCAGTAATTAAGAGTTATAGGAGTCCCAGAGTTAAAGAAGTTTCCTATACGATATAGTCCCCTGTCCGTCCACCATTTGAATGTCTCGACATTTAGACCCGGGGGAAATTCCGGATTATTGAATATAGGAGTCAGAGGACGGCCCGTAGAAACAAAAACAGAGTGACTTCTGAATCTGTCCCAAAGAGCTAAAGATTGAGAAAGGGTAGGAGACATTTTGGGTGGACATTTCTTAGGTGGGCACCTTTAAAAGGTATTCAAGGGAAAAGTACGGAACTGCCTGATTTTTCAATCTTAATCCAATCCGTTTTTTCAGACTTTGAGTATATCGAGGAGAGTTGTACTAATCTTGCTGCTATAAAATATTTATATAAGTCTGGGAGACCCAAGCCTCCTCTACGTCTATGGAGAAAAAGAGTGTTCTTTGATATACGGTAACCAGAGGGAGTTCCAAATATATTTGAGGATCTTAAGTGTTGTTTTTTTTTATGGGAATGGGGAGTGATCTGAAATAATAGAGAAGTCTTGGAAGTAAAGTAATTTTGATTGAGTTTATTCTGTCCAACCAGGATAATTCGTGTTTTGACCAGGCTTTGAGATCATCCTCCAATTTCCTATATAATGGAGTATAGTTATGATCATAGAGAGATTCTATGCGGGCTGTCAGCGTAATGCCTAAGTATCTGATTGAAGAATCATGCCAATCAAATTTAAATGACTGCTTCAATAAGGAGACCCTGGAAGGGGGGAGCGAAACATTGAGGGCGTGTGATTTAGTATAATTAACTTCTAGTCCTGAAATTTTAGAGAAACTGTTTAAAACTTTGCAGATATTTGGAAGAGAAGTCAGAGGGGATGTGACAAATAGAAGAATATCATCTGCAAATAAGCCGCATTTATGTATCTGGTCTCCACAAGTAACCCCTTGAATGTCTGGATTTTGGCGTGTAGCTATCGCTAGAGTTTCTATGACTATAGCGAATATGATTGGGGAGAGTGGGCACCCCGTCTAGTGCCTCTTATTATGTTAAATGGTTTAGAATAATGTCCTTGTAGGTGGATTAGAGCCTTAGGATGAGAGTATAGGTAGTGTAAGAGGCCCATGAATCGATCACCAAAACCCCAGCGTTCCATGAGGGTGAATATATAGTACCAGGAGGCCGTATCAAAAGCCTTCTGGAGGTTTAAGGACAGAAGAACCCCTGCTGTTGTGCACCCCCCTCCCAGTTAGATTGGAGTATAGAGATCACATCTATTGCCCTCCTTATTTGATTCAGGACCTTGTCTACCCGGGATGAAGCCTACTTGATCTTTATGTATGTATGTATGTTTTGATAAAGGAAGCTAAACGATTGGCCATTATTTTTGTCATGATCTTTACATCATTATTTAAGGAAATTGGACGGTAGTTGGTAATCTCTTCAGGGTTTTTGTCAGGTTTAGGAATAATTGTGATATATGCTGTGTTGAGATGGGCTTCTAATGGTTCTCCCGACCTTTTAGCATTAAAAAACTTAGTTAAATGTGAAGCTAATGTTTCAGTAAAGGCCTTGTAATAAGGGATGTATAATCCATCAGGACCCGGAGCCGAAGCTATTTTGAGGCCCTTAATGACTTCTGAAACCTCGTCCAAAAGCTTTTTCTAGTAAATTTCTGTGTGAGGCTTGAAGTGTTGGAATAGGAAGATCATCTAGAAACTTTGAAATTGAGTCTTTTTCAACTTAAGTCGGAGAATCATAGAGGTTGGAAAAAAATTAATATAAAGCTTCGAGACTTTTGACAGGGTTGGCTGTGGGAGGTTGTCTCGAAATTCTAATTTTGGGTATAGAATTGACCCTTATTCGGGATGAAACTTTAGTGGCGAGTAGTGGCCCTATTTTATTTGAGTGTAGATAAAATGTATTGCTAGTCCAGCAAATTGCCTTTTCAGCTTGTGTAGTTAGGATTAAGTTGAGGTCTAGTTTGGTTTTATCTATTACGGAAATGGGTACCTTGGAGGGATCTTTTTTATGAATGGCTCTGAGGGAAGCATATTCCTTCTCTAAACGCTCTATGTTAGCCTTGCGTTCCCGTTTAAGTTGCGTTGCTAATGAATAAATTTACCTCGACTAAAGGCTTTGTGAGCCACCCAAAACGTTTCAGCAGAGGTTTCTTCAATGTTATTAAGAGAAAAATAGTCTTGAAGGGCCTTATTGATTACCTCAACTTTAGTTGGGTCAGAAAGGATGGATTCATTGAGTCTCCAAATTCCTCTCTGTTTACCTAAAGTATTGGAGCGTATGGATATAATTACCAGCGAGTAGTCAGAAAGTGTTGTATCCCTGATGTGAGCATTAATTATAAAGGGAAGGAGAGATGTAGGCATCAAAATATGGTCAATTCTGGCATATGTATTATGCGGATGGGAAAAATGTGTGAAATCACGTTTTAAAGGATTAAGCTCCCTCCAGGGATCTGAAAGGTTATAGGTTGAGAGTAATTTGGCAATTTTAAGGCACTCTCTAGTTGGTAGAGTTAATTGGGCTTTAGGGGGTTTGTATTTGTCTAAGTAATTTTTTTTTCTTTTTTATACCAAAAATATGTAGAAGAATACATATTGGACATTTTTATAAGATTTTTTTTTTTGGGGGATATTTATTATAGCAAAAAGTTAAAAATATTGTTTGTTGTTTTTTTTTTTCAAAATTGTTGCTCTTTGTTTGTTTATAGCGCAAAAAATAAAAACCCGCAGAGGTGATCAAATACCACCAAAAGAAAGCTCTATTTGTGGGGAAAAAATAAATTTAAATTTTGTTTACACGACCACGCTATTGTCATTTAAAGCGACGCAGTGCTGTATCGCATAAAATGGCCTGGTCATTAAAGGGGGTAAGTCCTTCTGGGGCTGATGTGGTTAAAGGCCTAATTAACCACTTCCCTACCCAGCCATGGTCAAATGACATCCACAGATGGGATCTCCCATCCTGGGTGGATGTCATATGACGTCCTGGGCTTTGTGGGGGGATATCTGAATGATGCCTGCAGCTAGAGGCATCATTCAGATATCCTTTTGTTCTGCCGGCGATTCTGTGCGCCATAAGGACGATCATAGCGTCGCTTGATCGTTCTTATAGGCGACGGGAGGGGACACCCCCCCTCCCGCCGCCATCCGGTGCTTCCCTGCGCTCTCCCGTGCCATCGGGGGCCCAGAGAATGAATCGTCCGGTGCCGGAGGTGAACCATAGAGATGACTGGTGACCAGATGGTCACCAGTCATCTCTATGACCGTCGGAGGCCCGGATGTGATGACGTCACGCCCGGGCTCTCAGATGTAAACAAAGCCGCCATTGCGGCTAGTAAACATGAGATCGGTGAAATTTTTTTCACGACCTCATGCTTTCCAGCCTGGAGGAGAGATGTGGGATGTTTACATTCCTTGTAATAGGAATAAAAGTGATAAAAAAAAAATTAAGTAAAATAAAAAAAAAAATCCCAATTTTTTTTTTTTAAACGCCCCTGTCCCCAGTAGCTCGCGATCAGAAGCGAATGCACACGTAAGTCCCGCCCACATATGTAAACGCCATTTAAACCACATATGTGAGGTATCGCCGTGTGCATTAGAGTACTAGTACTAGACCTCCTCTGTAACTCTAACTTGGTAACCTGTAAAAAAAAATTAAAGCGTCGCCTATGGAGATTTTTAAGTACCGAAGTTTGGCGCCATTCCATGAGTGTGCGCAATTTTAAAGCGTGACATGTTGGGTATCTATTTACTCGGCGTAACATCATCTTTCATATTTTACAAAAAAATTGGGCTAACTTTACTGTTTTGTTATTTTTTAATTCATGAAACCATTTTTTTTTCACAAAAAAAGGCGTTTGAAAAATTATTGCGCAAATACCGTGCAAGAAAAAAGTTGCAATGACCGTAATTTTATTCCCTAGGGTGTCTGCTAAAAAACATATATAATGTTTGGGGGTTCTGAGTAATTTTCTTGCAAAAGAATGATGATTTGTACATGTAGGAGAGAAGTGCTAGAATAGGCCCGGTATTGAGGTGGTAAAAAAAAGCCCGGTGTTGAAGTGGTTAAAAAGCCTAGTATTTTCTGTAAACTATTGTAAACAGCTGAATGAAGTCAAAGGGAGGACCCCCACCACCTCTCTCTAGCTCATGTGGATGAATAAGAATTTCTGGCTAGAGAATGACAGTTGGCGGGATAAAAAAAAATTGCATATTTTATATCCTAATAAAATACGGAAGCACCCTGCTTTAAAGGATTAGTTTACCTTTACCTAAAAACGGCTTATGCAGATAAGGGGAGTCTGTAGATAAAAACAAATTGGGCAGCTCTGACTAAAGTTGAGTAATGCCCTCGCTATAGGTGTAGGCTATTTACATACCTTCTGAAGGCCGACTGATTTCTCCCAGGATGTTTCTAAGACCCCTTTCACACTGAGGCGCTATAACGCTAAAAATAGTGCCTGCAAAGCGACCTGAAAGAGCGGCTCCATTCACTCCAGTCTGAAAGCCTGAGGGCTTTCACACTGGAGCGGTGCGCTGGCAGGACGTTAAATGTCCTGCAAGCAGCATCTTTGGAGCGGCGTGTACACTGCTCTTGCCTGTACTAACAATGCAACAATTAGGGTGAGTGGTTGTCATTGGGACCAGGAGAGGTTCAGGATTCAAAAAGAAGGTTGTTAGACTTCCGAATCCTTCCCTGCCTTTATTTTTCTTTGTTGGCTTGGGGAGATTTCTAATTACTTTCTGTGTTTTAAAGGAAGTGAAGGGAAATCACCTGGCAATTAGTTGCAAGTTAACAAAAAAAAAAACCCTAAACAATCAGTTAATATTTCTATTTGTGAAATGTTTTTTTTTTCTGTACTTGCAATATTTTCTGAAAAATAATGAGATGATTTTTCACTTGTAGGCACTTGAAGAAGAGTTTGCAAGAAAACTTCAGGAGCAAGAAATGTTTTTTAAAATGTCTGGAGAGTCAGAATGCCTTAACCCTTCAACACAGAGCCGGATTTCTAAGTTTTATCCTATCCCAAGCATGCATTCTACTGGCTCTTAACTATGCTCTCTTTAGGGATTGTTTTATATACTTCTATCTCAGCCATGTCCCTTTTGGAACTTTTTCAAACTAGCATGGATAGATTTTTTTTTTTTTTTTCCGTAAGAATCTGTTTTAAGGCTGGTGATTTTTGTTTTTTTTTTGTTTTATAAAGTATATATACATATATATAAATGACATAACCTAAATTAAAAAATCTACTCTATTGTTTTGTACAGCTAGGACACAAAATCCTGTGAAGGCCGCTATGCTGTTTGCTTGTGTTGATGCAGAAACGATTTGGCCATATTTTGTATTATATTTAATATGCAAGAAGAAAAAACTTTTTAGTGTATTTTTACAGAGGGCGCAGCTGTGTAACCCAGTCCTTGAATCTGGTTAGTCAGCTTTGAAGGGATTAGGGATAATGCTTAGCTTGTCATTAGGAGTTTTCCAAATGATAGATAACTTTCAGTTCATTCAGTGGGTCCTAATATCTGTGTTTTCAAAAAGGATAGTGTCATGCTCACAGCAACCAGTAAGATTATTCCTTTCATTTAGTAAGCAGCACCAGAAAAATAAAGGTAGGTTCTAATTGCTTGCTATGGAAAATATACTTTCCTTTAAGACGCCTTTATTACAAGACTTTATATTTCCACTTTATACTGTATTTGTAAAGCAGTCCACTGCTGATATCAGTACTTTTATGCTGGAAGGTGCTTACACTGTAATCTGCACTGTAATGTGTGGTTATGGACTCACAATGCAGACATTTGCTGCAGTTAGGCTTTATGCAGACCGTCTAGTCGGTTGTACTTAGATGCTTATTAAGAATTCTCTCATATTTCACAAGTCTGTTTACACAGGCCTATGAGAAAGGAGATTATGTTGCTTGGGTTTAGGTCTAGTACACACTGGTAGTTTTTTTTCCATTCAACCCAGCAGGGCCGAAGGGAAAAAAAAACCTGACAGCTCAGGAGGAGCAGCTGTACTAACTATCTGAAGTTAGTACATTGATCTCCCCTGTTGTGTTCTGACCTTTTTCAGATATGCCCCCTTTGACAGTAGCTGGCTTCTGTCAGACCGACTGCATTACACAGGCTATTGAACCCGACATTTGGCTCGTGTATACTAGACTTTAGGGTGCATTCACGCCTGCAAAGGCATCCTGCCACCGATTTTAGATGAGAGAACCCTAGCGGGGGTTCCTGTGATAGGCAGCCTCATTGCGACTGATGGCTGTATGAGAGATTACATAAGCCCCACTGGGATTCTCACATCTATTTTGAGGCAGGTGTGACTGCCCCCTTACTTTGTGCCACTATTATCCACTTTGTGTTATTATTTAGGCCCATATTCTTTTCTAAAGCAAGATGGAAATGGTGTCTGGTTTCTACAGGTAACACTGTCTTCATGTTTAAGCATCTTGAGGAAACTTAACACATAGTGTTTATGCTATAATCTATAGCAGCCAATCGGATCCCCCACCCCTTTTTTGTTTTTTTGTTTTTAATGAGGTTTATTTAGAAGACCTCAAAATAGTCTGTTTTAAATTGTGATATAGAATTTCCTAAGAAACAAAATGGGACATTTTGATTTGAAATAATTGCGGGAGTTAATGGGAGAGTTATTTTGTACACAGCTTCCAAAGGGAGCATTTCGTTTTATTCACATTGCTTCTATGAGAGCACATTTAAAACATATTTAAAAGGTTAAATGATTATTTTTTTAAATTGACTCCCTTAGACACACGTTTATGTCCAGACTGGGGCATTCTCAGTGCTCTGGTTTAAGTCAAAGTGTCTGCAGTGGGTTTAGAGTTGTTTTTTTTTTTTATTGGTTATGTCTTTTACTTGTTTAACCAGCAAAATGCCCATTTGCAAAGCACTCGTCGTTTTTTGCACTAAAAAAAGTTAACTGCAAGCACATTAGAACAACACCCATAACCATATTTGTTGTTACTTTTAGATTTTGAAGTACATGTGTTTTTTATATGCAGTTGAGTTAGTCTTGTGATGACCCAAACCAGTAACTTATTAGGAGGCCGTGTATAAACACAGTCAACCATTTTGTAAGCTAGAATGATCGTCTCCTTTTAGTAAAGGAAAAAAAATAATTTCTAAGAATATTTTGAGGTTATATGGTAAGCAGAAGGTAAAACTCCTAAGGAATTGGTTCTGTCATCAAAATCTCTCTACTGTATGTGGTTGGTGAGCACAATTTAGCACACAACCCTCATCAAGTGAAACCCACTCCCTTTTAAAACTGAATGCAATAGAAACATATGCTGGATTTTTTTTTTTTTTCAAGCAGAGTTGAAGTTTATGTATTTAGTTTGTTGCATGTTTTATTTTCCCCGTTACATTTATGCTAAATCAACAGTAATGACATTTGTCAATTTCTCCTGTGGTGGCTTTGATTATAACATAGAAAATTATTATATAGTGAAGTTTGCGCTTGTATAATTTGAAGGGCTAGTTGTAATTTTTATTTTAGTCAGTATTAGCTTTGTTTTGTTGAGCGGTTTCCACATATTTACATACTGTCTACTTGCATGACCACTGCCAGTGGCTTGGTGTGCCACTGGGAAATTCTGGCCTTGAAGATGTCAGTCGATTTAGAGGGTGGACTATGTGTGAGCTGGGAAGGATCCACACTGTACCTTAGAGAATTAGGGCCACCACTATTTGGAGTCATATTCGTACCTTATTCCCACGGCTAAACTTGTACACAGGTATAGCTAAAAAAAAAGATTTTTCCTACGTTTATATCACGTAACTTTTATTTCTTAATGATGATTTTTATACTTTTTTGTATATCTTTTTTCCCCCCATTTTCTTCTTATAAGGGCACATTTACACTATACATTAAGGCAACACATTTTGTGCGTTTAGGCAGCCAATCAAATTTAATTGATTTGTTTTGCTCCTTAACCCGTTGGTGCCAGCTGCACGCAAATATGTGGCCTCTTAGCGGGTGGGCCTTGACGCAGAGCAGCTGCATATTTGCGTGATCATGTGGGATACAGCTGTGTCGAGAGTGTGCCCCCCGGCACAGTTGCTGGCAGTTAACGGAAAGCTCACCAACGCTGCTTGAGATCGGGAGATTTACGACCATGTGACTGCAGTGACAGCCAATCATGGCGGTTACATGATCATAAACCCCGCCCCACCTCCCGGCATCCTAAACCCCTTAAAGGGCTGGGAGGCGCCAACTCCAAGGGGTTAAGGTATGTTAAAAGATAAATATGACTATAACGTGTTACCATAATGCAGCCATGTGAATGTTTACAGAGAACAGAACCTGCCACAGTAGGGTTCATAAACCTTTAAATATCCTTTGAATTCGCTGGCAGGCTGCTTTTAGTGGTCACATGATAAAGTCAAGTTAAGGCGTCTGCCTGGTTTTACTGGACAATGGTTATTTAGCATTTTTTGCAAAGCAGATTTTATAAATTAGCTTTCTATAAAATAAAACTGTCTTATATTTTGAGATGGGGCTTTGAATGTTCCTTTACTAATCTAGAATGAGGCAAGAATGATTACTGCAGTGTAACAAGAAGAAGATAATGCAAAGTGTAACGTCTTTAGGGTGCATCTCTCATGCAGAGATTACATGTGGATGATCGGCCCTGAATTCAGACTGCCTGTGATTGATGTCATCACTGCACAAGTGATTACATGCAAGTGGCCGTGATTAGCTGTGAGAGCCGTCAGCCTCCCATTTTTTGTTTGCAATGGGGCTGCCTCTTGCAGCTAACCGTGGGAACCCCCACTGGGGCTCTCATATCTAATCGAAGGCAGGGTGCATTTGCAGGTGTAAATGCACCCTTAATCGTTGCTTGACTTTATCAAATGTTGAAAAATGTCTGCATTTTACAGTGACTTGTAAAGTTATTGTATACAATCTGTGGGTTTCATTGTCACCACATGCTATTGATTCTTGGCAAAACATTGTATAAGTAAAAAGTTATGTCCATAGTGAGTCAATGATACAGACATTAAAGTATTTGATGGTTTAAATTATAGCAGTATTTAGCTTTTTTTATATATTGTAGAATTGTCCCCTATACACCAAACATTGCTATTTCAGGGGAGTTTTCATCTGCTGTTAGGTGTGCCTCACCACGCAGGCAAATAAGAGCCAGAGCAGGGCAGTCTTCTACCCACGGCTACATTTTCTAATACAAATCAATGTAAAACACATAGACAGTCCACTAGGTTGCAACAGCTTCATACTGGCCGTGGTGGAGGTAGAAGTAACAATGGAGAAAATGTTGCCACTGAAGGCTCAAGTAAAAGAAGTAAACACCTAATTAACCGTTTGGCATCTACTTACAAGTAATATTTGTGGTGACCTTGTGTCTATGACTCTGCATTTAGCCTGCTGTGCTGAGTCCACCTGTTTTATTTCAAGGACACAACTGTGTAACCAACATACTGGCAAAACTTGTAGAATCTGAAAAATTCAGACAGTTATTGCTGGTAGTAAATAGCAAAACTTGATGGAGTACCACTGGCCATAGTGCCCTTTTCCTCTGTGATTTTTTTAAATGAATATGCTCAGCGGACTTTTTTTTTTTTTTTTTTACAAATAAAAGTCCTGTAATTGAGGCCAATCAGAAATTGGCATTTGGCATCAGTCTGGCTAATAAAAACCTAACTCTGATTGGTACTGCACTATATTTTTTTTTAAGAAAGTCCACTATTGTTAGTAAAGTAGTTTTTTGTTTTTTTGTTTTTCTATAATGTTTGTGTTTAGAGACATTACCATGAGGTTGTACCCTTCTTTACAGTCTTTATTATGTTTCAATCACATTTCTGAAGAAATTAAAACAGACACTATTTAGAAAATACAGAGGGCTTGTATTGTCACTTGGTTGTCACCATGCCTGCTGTATCCCTCGCTTCCTGCATTTTGCAGGCCTTAAATGTCACAGAGACATTTACTATGATGAGTTGCAAATGTCAACAATTATTGATACCTGCTGACTACTGGATGCACGTAGAAAAGCATCTAAGTACTGACATCTGCAAAATGTAGAGTGGGATTGTCTCTGATTACACATCTGTAGAGGACCGATATTCTCTTACAAATGTTACTTTTAAGCAGACTGCCAGTTATCCAATAGTTTTAATTTTGTCTTTAAAAGGAATTTCTGTTTGTATGAGCTAACTTGTTTGGCCAGTAATTAACCTGAAAGAACACTCCAAAAGTGTCAAGAAGCACATTGTCTGTTTGGAAGAAAATGCTTTCTGTAAAATTGTACTGTAAATAAATCAGATATACTGTACCCACTTGTAACATGTTTCATGTTTTGTTCTATGTTGCTTGCTTTTGTTTCCTCTAACAAAGCAACATAGAGCTGAAGATTGCCAAAATGATATTAAGGTATGAAAAAATTAAAGAGCAGAGATGGTCAAAATCTACTTTCTGCATTCATTTTCCTTGGGGATTCCTTCTGAAGTTTTAAGAGGAATGATAGCAAGGGCACATAAATTATGAGTCCTTTAAAGCTGTAGACACACTGGTATTTTAAAAGGTGTCAGAAAAAAGCACTGTTGGCCAGCACCAAGTCAAGTTTTTTGATGTGCCATAAATTTGGAAATAATTTGGTTGGGTAGTAGTAGGAAGCAACATTTAACTGGACTTGTTCTGAATGTGACGTAACTACTGGCAGCTGTGCCATGACCTGGATAAATTATACCTTTTACAGAAAAAAAATTGGTTGGTCCTTGTAGACTACACAGTACTTTTAGTCACTTAAATACACAAGGCTTGGCTTTTTTTTTTTTTTTTTTTGTTTCGACAGGTTAGTTAAACATTGCATTGACATCAAGACAATTTTTCTTAGAGCACATCCCACTGACAACATGATATATGCTAAATAGTGCCTTGCCTACAATTAGACTGGAGGCAAGGGCTTACATGGCTTGTATAGCTATAAACATTTTACGTCCACCCTCTAATACTTAACATTTTAAAGTGACACGGTTTCAACAAAAAAGCTTCCCGCATGTAGAGGTAATCTACTTATGCCTGGTCCCCATCTGCACACTGTTGTTTCATGCATCACCACTGTGTAACACAAGAAAGAGAGGGCACACCAGCCTAGCTCATTATCCCAGTAACCATTTATTGTAAAAAATAAGTGTATATCTACTTACAAACAATAAAACAGACAAGGCTCAACAGAGTAATTCTGTCCACTCCCTGTGTACCTAGGCTTGGGGGGACAATACCTAGATCCAACTGGCTTTGGCCTTTCAAGGGTACGTTTATAAGTAGATATAGTATATGCTTATTTTTACAATACATAACTGGCTAAGTATATACACCCATTCTGTAATGCACTGAACAGAAAACCTCAGACTGGAAAGAGCTATGTGCAGAATAGTGGGTCATTCATGCTATAATATGTTACATTTTAGTATTCTTCCATTCATATACGGTAAATTGAATTCTGATTGTTTTTGTAATGTGTTTATGCACCTATCGCGCAGCAGTCGAAGGATGCACAGCCAGTCTCTGCACGGAGTGCCTCAAGAATTCTGGCCTATTCTAATAAAATACTAGTAATAGTGTGACACTATGAGCTTTGCTAGATACAAAGTCTGACCTGCTACTCAGAAGACTGCTGGCAAGCTTAGCAGATAGTGGATGGGATCATAAGCAGACAACTCCTTTCCTCTCCCCATGCCCATTCACAACACATATTGTAATCTGGTCACATGAATAAAACCATCATTCTTGCCTTACGCAGCAGCCATCTGGACCCAGGAGAACCATCATTAGAGGTAACTCCTTTGTACATAGCACTAATCAGAAGAAAGAATGAAAGGTTGCTGCAGGTTAGATCAATTTGTCTGTTGCTCTTTAACCGTGCAATATGGAGAGTGATTTTGGTTTGCACGAGGAAACTCCTTCCCTGTTGCGTAACAATCTAGTACTCTTACCCACAGTTGATACATGGGATGGGACAACAGCAAATCTATTAATTAGAGTAATTATAACTATTATACAGTAACTGCCTGACTTGTATGCCTGGTCAAAAATTGCTTATATGGAAAGAAGTACACAACATAAATACACTGCGCCACACAAAGAAATATGGGGCTGGCAAGATAGTAAGTAAAAAATTAATTGGAGTGGTCTCCATCCACTTTGCTTGTGTGGATGGGCCAGCTTTATAGACATGCTAGTGCAAACGGAAAGGGCCACAGAGAAGAGTATACTGCCTAGCTGGGGTGCCTGGTCAAAGATAGACTGCTTGTACACAGTGATGTACACAAACATATAGGCAGATATTTTTGCTGGACATAAATGATGGGGAGTATAAGCAACCCAAAGCAATTATTAAGCGTTTACTTTCTATCAGTTTTGAATTATTACAATAAATAAAAACTTTTAATCAGTTGCTGTAGGGTAAAGCACTTTGCAAATTTTCTGTTCCTTAGTGCATATTTCCACGCCACTTTTTAATAGAAAACTACAGTAGAATGAGAGCGGGAGGAAAAAGAAAGACAGAAAACTTTAATAATTGTTGATCAACCTTTAGGCTGGGTTTGCACAGCAGGAGATTGTGACCGGCTCTCATATCTCCACAGCAGCTCCAGCGCGATTTGCACAGGAGCCCTGTGCGTCTTTTGGTCTGTTTTCAGGTCCGAATTCAGCCCAAAATTCGGGGTGAAATCAGACCTGAAACGGTGAAGGAAGACGCACCGGACTCCTGCTGTGAGCCGCTGCGTGCTCATATGTGAACCCAGCCTTACACATAATGCAGCACTCTGGATATGATTACTCTACAACTAAATTTAAAATACATTAAGAAATACAAATAAATTTGTTGCCTCAAAACAATGTTACTCTTTCGTCCATGGACCGACACAGCTTCTCTATTGACAAAGTGGGTATTATCCGTTAATTAGGAGTGACTAGGCAGAAAAACTTGTAAAAAGTGTTGCATCACACCTTCTACAGTCCCGCCCAGGGGGCGGACCCCCCGGGTATATCCTCCCAGTCTGCATATCGCAGATCAGTTTTTTTCTGTCTAGCAAGGAGTAGGACATGGCTCCCTTCGGGCCCATTGGTCCGGGGGAAAAAGATATATATATATATATATATATATATATTTGCTACATTTTTGTTTCCTGCGATCTTCGATCAACTGCCGACTGGGTGACAGGCTGGATCCTCGATCCTTGTAGTCTCCCCAGTTTCGGCCATCGAGCGTGTGCCGACCCTAGCTACACGCTGGGTTTTCCACGACATGCCCGTCGCTCCACGGGTGGCCGGTGAGCCTACGCTCCAGGGCCTGCATCGGACCGCTCAGCTTCGGCTGACCTTACGGCCGAGTCGCAGCAGCCTGGCCGGTGAGCTTACGCTCCAAGGCTTGCATCGGACCGCTCAGCTTCGGCTGACCTTACGGCCGAGTCGCAGCAGCCTGTCCGGTGAGCGTCACGCTCCAGGGCATACATATGATCATCCCTTCTGGGTCCAATCACAGCATGCCTGGCCAACAGTCACCTTCCGTGCGTGGACGATGACCTGTTTGGAATGTCTTCCAGCATAAGACATGCAGGATAGGTAAGTAAAACTCCCCTGCCTCGGCTGGGTGATTTAGCTGGACATTCCTGGAGAGATCAAGTAAGTGGTTGTGGCCCCTTTCTTCCCTCTCTCCCTGCCTTTCCCTCCTCCCTGGGCTTCTAGCTAAAGGTTGCTGGGTGCTGGGGGTCACCTAGGGGGTTCCACTGGAGCGGGGCTGGCTGTAACTAACATTTAAAAGAAATGTCATTTCTGCTTACCTGTGTTTTGTATGCTTCCTCCTCCATGCTGTCGGCGGCCATTTTGAGGTGGTCCATGCCGAGTTCGGCCTCTTGTGACTGCCCGGCGGCCATCTTCCTGTGGTTCGGCCACACCCACTGGCCCCTATCAGCTGATCGGTGGCCATGTTTGTCCACCCTGTATGCAGATATTGCCGTTCGGCGGCCATCTTTTTGTGGGCTATGGCTGCTTGACCTCTATCTTCGGTCGGCGGCCATTTTCTTAGAGCCCACATTATCTTCCATACAGACGTTTTTGGCAACCATTTTGCGAGAGCCTCCGGCCTCTAGGGTGCATTACACTGGTGCGAAAATTCACACAGGAAAGGCTGATAAAAGAAGCAGACTGACACAGCAGCAGTGGGACAGCAACACAGGCGCAGCACACGGCAGCATAGCAGTACTGGTCCAGGGTGGTGAGTCCTCTGGGTGACCCAGCCTCTCTGCAGCACAGGAGGGTGGCCTATTGATATCTTGCCTGGAGCCCTGTGAGTGTCAGCGTGTGGTCAGCATGGCATCTGAGCCAGATGTCTTCTCCCCTGAAACACCAGATTTAGCAGCTGGTGCCCCTGAGGTGTCTATGAACGCTATGACTGCAATCCTAGAGGCGTTTGCTGCCAGGGTGGAAGCAGCACACGGGAATACAGGGGGTAGTAAACGCCCCGTCCCCTGCAAGCTTCTGGGGATAATTCTGGTGCAGAACCAGGTCCAGCTACGGCTCGGGGCCCAGATTCTGACGCATCAGAGACTGCAGACCGTGACCGGACAGTGAGAATGACTCAAAGTCCAGGTCAGTACGCAAGACTGCTTTGGTATCTGACCTTTATTACTGCAGTGCGGGATATGCTAAAATTGGAAAATACTGCAGAAGCAGCAGAGACTCCGGTCCACTTGGGTTTCATAGACCTGCCCGCACTGCTAAGGTGTTCCCTTGTGTGTCTTTTGATAAACTCTTATACAAGGAATGGGAGAACACACTGAGGGTCTTTACAGCCCCAAAGAGGTTTGCGGTACGGTACCCCTTTTGAGGAGAGTTTTCTGAAGAAATGGACCTCTCCCCCCTATAGTGGACCCTCCGGTGTCCAGACTTAATAGAGCCACCACAATTCCTGTAGAAGGGGCTCCTGTTTTCAAGGACCCTGTGGATAAGAAGGCTGAAGCACTCGCTTGCTACCTATACTCAGTGGTAGGCTCGGCAGTACGCCCGGCATTGGCGGGGGCCCTAGTGTCTCACACACATACTGAATGGGCAAGATTGCTACTCCAGGGGTTAAGGAGCGAGATGCTCCTCCTGATGAGATAACATTGGCCGACCTGTTGGTCCAGGGCCTTAGGTTTGTCTGCGAGTCAGACATGAATACTATTCCCCTGCTGTCTAAAACTTCGGTTTATGCAGTAGCAATACGCCGCCTGATCTGGCTAAAAGGTTGGTCTGCGGACCAGACTTCCAAGAAAGCCCTGTTGGATCTGCCTTTTAAGGGCGATAGACTTTTTGGGGCTTCTCTGGATGACATCATCAAGGATGCCACAGGAAGTAAAAGCACTTTGCTTCCCCAAATTAGCAAGGGTAAGGGGCCCTCCTTTACTGCACGCAAGCGTTTTTTTCGTCCCCCTAGGGCGACAGGGAAAAGACCCCAGGCCGATAAAGCGCCTGCCCAAGGACAAAAGCGTCCTTGGTCCCGCATACCCAATAAGCCTGCGGACAAATTTGCGTCCGCATGAAGGTCCACCCCCACCCAGCTCTCGGGTGGGGAGACGTCTTCGCAAATTCGCGACTCAGTGGACAGCACTAATCTCCGACAGGTGGGTTTGCGAAGTAATCTCCTCAGGCTGCAAGATAGTTTCTCTCTTGTCCACCGGACAGATTCATCACCTCCAATCTCCAGCTACTACCGACCCATCGGGAGGCCCTGTATGGGGCGGTCCAGGGTCTACTGGAACGCGGGGTAGTTATTCCAGTTCCAGAACTGGAACGGGGTTTTTACTCAAATCTGTTCATTGTGCCGAAGAAGGAGGAGGGGGTTCGTCCAAGCTTGGATCTCAGAGCCCTCAATTGCTTTGTGAAGGTACAAAGTTTTCGGATGGAGTCGGTTCGATCTGTAGTCAAGGCTCTCCATCCGGGGGACTTTCTGGCCTCCTTGGACATCAAGGACACATACCTGCATGTCCCCATATACTCCAGACACCAGAGGTTTCTGCGATTTGCTATCGGGAAGGACCACTACCAGTTTGTGGCCCTCCCGTTGGGCCTTGCCTCAGCATCCAGGACGTTCACCAAGGTGCTCGCTCCGATTCTGGCACTTCTAAGACAGCGGGGTATCGCTATCACAGGCTACTTATACGACCTTCTGCTGAAGGCCCCTTCAAGCTCAGAATTAGAGGTAAGCGTGTCCATTACCTGTCAGACTCTTCGAGACTGTGGTTGGATACTAAACACGCAAAAGTCAGTATTGGTGCCCACTCAACGCCTAGTGTACCTGGGGTTGATTCTGGATTCCTCAGAGGCAAAGGTATTCCTCCCTGTGGAGAAGTTGCAGACCCTCCGGGCTGCAGTACGGCAGCTGACTTCCAGGAATTGGTCGTCACTCCGTTTTTTACATGCGAGTGTTGGGCCTCAGGGTAGCCTCCTTCGAGGCGGTCCCATATGCTCAATACCACACTCGAGTGTTACAGAAGGAAGTTCTGTCCAGATGGAACAGATGTCCATCATCTCTGGATTATCAAATCCGAGTGAGCCACATAGTCAGGACATCCCTGGTATGGTGGCTGACAGCACCGGCTCTAATGGCCGGGAAGTCATTTCTTCCGGTTTACTGGATAGTGATCACGACGGACGCCAGCCTTACAGGTTGGGGGGGAGTCTGGGGTGTTCAGTCGGCGCAAGGTCGCTGGACCCCAGAGGAAGCCCTCCTGCCGATCAATGTCCTGGTAAACCGGGCGATCAGGCTGTGCCTCTTCAAATGGTCTCAGAGGCTGCAAGGGCGTCCAGTCAGGATCCAGTCAGACAACGCCACAGCGGCACTGTCCGGCACTGTCAGCCGTGTACATTCCGGGTGTGGAAAACTGGCAGGCAGACTACCTGAGCCGCCAGATGCTGGACCAGGGCGAATGGTCCTTACACCCGGAGGTGTTCCAACTCCTCTGCCAAAGATGGGGCACACCAGACGTAGATCTTCTGGCTTCCCGACTCAATCGTAAGGTATTGAGGTTTGTGGCCCGGTCAAGAGACCCATGGGCAGACGCAACGGACGCGTTGGTGGCATTGTGGGGTCAGTATCGGCTAATCTATGCCTTCCCTTCCTTAAGGCTTCTTCCTCTTCTGCTCCGCAGAGTGGAGACAGAGGGAATTCCAATGATCCTAATCGCTCCAGATTGGCCTCAGCGTCCTTGGTACGCCGATCTAGTACATCTGGTAGCAGACGTCCCCTGGCGCCTACCACTGCAGAAGGACCTGCTATCGCAAGGTCCCATAATCCATCCTGCTTTACAGTCATTGGCTTTAACGGCATGGCTGTTGAGAAACCAGGTACTGAGAGACCGGGGCCTGTCAGATTCAGTAATCTCTACGATGAGAAGTGCTCCAAAACCGTCCTCTAGGAAGGTTTATCAACGCACTTGAAAGGCCTACATCTCCAGGTGTGAGGAAATGAAATGGCATCCGCGTACTTATTTGGTTTCCAGAATCCTGCTGTTTTTACAGCATAGGGTGGACCAAAGGCTTGCCTTAAGTACGATTTAAGGGACAGATATCTGCCCTGGCTGTCTTTTTTTCAGCGACCCCTGGCGGCTCACTCTCTCATGAGTACATTGTGCAGGGGGTTCAACATATGGCCCCTCCTGTCTGTCCCCCGCTACCTTAGTGGGACTTGAACCTGGTCCTCTCGGTGCTTCAGAAGGTGCCGTTCGAGAATATTAGAGATATTCCCCTGTTGACACTTTCTCAGAAAGTGGTCTTTTTGGTGGCTGTTACGTCAGTTAGACGAGTCTCTGAGCTGGCAGCCTTGTCCTGCAAGGCTCCCTATTTGATTTTCCACAAGGATAAGGTGGTGCTGCGGCCGCAGCCTTCCTTTCTTCCGAAGGTCGTTTCGGCTTTTCATCTCAACGAAGACATTGTACTTCCATCCTTGTGTCCTCATCCATCGAATCCTAAGGAGTCGGCGTTGCATTCCTTGGACGTTGTCAGAGCTTTGAGAGTATACCTATCTGCTACTTCCCTGTTCCGGAAGTCAGGCTCACTGTTTGTTTCGGTGGCTGGTCCCAAGAAGGGCCAAGCAGTCTCGTTGGCCACCATCTCTAGGTGGATCCGACAGATAGTAATCCAGGCTTATGCCTTAAAGGGTCAAGTGCCACCCTTTCCGGTCACGGCGCATTCGACCAGGGCAAGAGGTGCCTCTTGGGCTTTCCGACATCAAGTGTCTGTTTCCCAGTTATGTAAAGCGGTGACTTGGTCGTCCGCTCACACTCGCAAAATTCTACAAAGTTGATGTAGGTGCATCTTCGGATGCCTCTTTCGGCCGCAAGGTTTTGCAAGCGGCTGTTTAGAGTTTCAGCTCCTCCGTTGGAGTGCTGTTTTGTGTTTTGGGGTGAAGTTTGTTTTTATGCTGTTACCACCCCTTGTTTTTTTCTCTGACACTGCTGTGGGACGTCCCACTTTATCAATAGAGAAGCTGTGTCGGTCCATGGACGAAAGAGTAAATAGGATTTTTTACTCACCGTAAAATCCTTTTCTCTGAGTCCATGGACCGACACAGCACCCACCCCTCCTTTTAAGTTTGTACTGCTTATTGATGAACTGATCTGCGCTATGCAGACTGGGAGGATATACCCGGGGGGTCCGCCCCATGGGCGGGACTGTAGAAGGTGTGATGCAACACTTTTTACAAGTTTTTCTGCCTAGTCACTCCTAATTAACGGATAATACCCACTTTGTCAATAGAGAAGCTGTGTCGGTCCATGGACTTGGAGAAAAGGATTTTACGGTGAGTAAAAAATCCTATTTTTACCAATTTTCATGCTAACTATGACATAAATAATTAAAAAAAAAATATATATATATACACATAATCCAGACTCAGTAAAAATCATGGTGCCATATCCCAAAACAATTATGACCATTAAACTACATACAGACAGGGAGAAGGGACATTTAAGCACCCAACATGGACATAAAAAAAATCAAAAAAAGTTTACGTGGTATTTATTAACATCATAAAGTTAAAAAGTTGCCCTAAGGCCCCTTTCAGTTGTATAAAGCTTCAAAGAAAAAAAACGAACAAAGTTTGTCAGTTTTTCATCAGTTTTTACATCCACTACCAATGCATAAACATCACTTTTTGGTCCGTTGTGTTTTTTTAACGGAACTAAAATAGGGCTTTGATCCGTTTACATCCTCATCCATTTTTTTTTTTTTTTTAAACTGATGTAAATAGATGATCATCTGTTTTTCCATAGAGATGCATTGATGTCTGTTTTTCATCCATCAACGGATGGATGTGAAAGGGGCATATGGGTTACTATATAAGCACAATAACTGTGTACAGAGTTAAAAGCACATAATAGAATACCAGTAGAAACGTATCTTGGGTGCTCCAGAAGAAGTGCCAGATGGGCATAAATAATTTCTTGATGCGTTTCAACTTGCGGATAATATCTGTCTTCTTCAGGATGTTAATGTCACGATCGATTTCTGTAATAAAGGTATAAGTTAATACTCATAAAGAATACAAATAAAGTGGTTACATAAAGCTCAATTCTATTCGAATAGCTCACAAGAAACAAAAATCATATAGGATATCTGCGCTAAAACATATAAATTACAAATGAGCAGCCGCTTAAGCAATCTGTGACACTAAATGCAAGAATTGTGATGAATATAGGAAGCAGTGCTAAAAAATGTAGCTCACAATTATTGTGAAAACACAAAAATAAATCGATATAATGACATCAAACTTATTGGGTGAAAAAACATGTATAAAGAAATCGCACCAAATATGGAAATAAGTGTCCATAAGAGC
Organism: Rana muscosa; assembly: GCA_029206835.1. Lineage (NCBI taxonomy): Eukaryota > Metazoa > Chordata > Amphibia > Anura > Ranidae > Rana > Rana muscosa. The sequence continues at coordinate 203,016,081 of CM055123.1, forward strand.
CCATTCACAAGGGTTAAAAATGAAAAATATGCAGTGTCTTGAAAAAGTATTCATACCCCTTGAAATTTTCCACATTTTGTCATGTTACAACCAAAAATGTAAATGTATTTTATTTTTTTCAAATAACGTTTTTTTTTTGAGAAAAATATAATTGCAGTACATAGGTACAAATGTAGTAAACAGACAAAAGCAGAAACTAAATTATGAATATATCTAGTGTATATACAATAAAGTTGTGAAGGAGGGAACCCTCCTCCGATCTTTGGCATTACACATTTCAACTGTAATAACAGTGCCTCAAATAAAGTATGTAGTGTACAGTACTCCGAGACTGATGCCTCACTTAACTTTGCATAGTTGGCATCCAGACACAAAAAAGGAAAAGAAGAAACAACAGAGGGGGGGAAAGAAAAGGGGAGACCAGGTAGGAGAAGACACTAAGTTACCTCGACGACTTTATTGCCGGCTCATAACGGGTCCTCCCTAGAATGCCACCGCTCCCAGACATTGTCGTGGTCGTCCAATCTGTCCCGCATTCTGGCCGTCATTTTCTCCATTAGTTCCTTGTCCTTGACCCTAGCATAAAGGGCCTCCTGGGAGGGGGGCACCGTTTTCTTCCAGTGGAAGGCTATTAAGCACCTTGCCGCCGTGAGAACGTGCCTGAGCAGTTTTTTGTACGGTTTAGCTATTTTCGGTTGGCAGAGACCTAACACGAAGAGTTTCGGGGTCAGAGGTATGGGTGCCTTGAAAAGGCGAGTCAGTAATTGCTGTGTTGAGGTCCAGAATGGGACTATTAAAAGGCATGTTCAATAAATGTGGAAGAGAGTGCCCCCCACTTGCTGGCAGCGCCAGCAGCGATCAGAGGTGGAGGGGTAAACTCTATGGAGTACTTCCGGAGTCAGGTACCAAAAGAAGAGAATCTTGTAAGCATTTTCTTTATAGAGGGTACATAAGGATCTTTTGGCAGCCTGACTCCAGACCGCTCTCCAGACCTCCCCTGGGATCTCCTCTCCCAACGGAGCATGTATGCATGTTTGCCCCGGGCCTGTATGGAGTGCTTATTTAGAATCTGGTATATATCTGAGATCAGTTCCTTATGTGAACGGCCCTCAAGTACGATAGGTTCGAATGAGGAGGGTGCAGAAAACTGCAGGCGCGGGGCTACGGTTTGGGCGTAGTGACGGATCTGTAGATAGCCGTAGAACACCTGTCGGGGAAGGTCATGTTTGGTTTGGAGCTCAGAGAATGGGAGCAGTTTACGGGACCTGGGGTCCACTAGGTGTCCAAAGTGGAAAAGGTTCCGCGAGGCCCAGGGGCATGATGTGATGAGTGAGACTTGCTGGCACTTTGGGGTTGCAAAAGAAGGAGGTCATCAGTGAACATTCAGATTTAAGCTTGCATTCACGGGATAGCTTCCGCCATAACTGTCGGAGCTGGGACATCTAACAATCGACCTGGTTCAACCTCATATTCGTGTTCCAGAGGAGACTATTCGGGTGTACGGGTGCCAGCCAAATTTTCTCTATCTCCGTCGATTTATTGTATGACCTTTGGGGGAACCAGGAAACTATGGCTCGCAATTGGGCCGCTTGGTAGTATTTGACCAGGTCGGGGGATGCTAGGCCCCTGTCAGTGCGGGACGCCATCATGACAGAGCGTGGGACCCTGTCTCGCTTGTAGTTCCACACAAAACGCAGAAGGTCAGCCTGTAGTTTACGCAGGTGACCATAGGGGATGGGTAGGGTCTGGAATAGGTATAGAAGCTTAGGGAGGAGGAACATTTTAACTGATGTAATCCGTCCTAAGAGAGATATTTGGTGTGTCTTGCATTTTTGGACCAGCTCCCTAATCGACTTATATAAGGGAGGGAAGTTGGCCTTGTATAGGGAGGCAAAAGACGGGGTGAGGTTAACCCCCAGGTATTTTAGGGAAGTCCGCTTCCACTTATAGGGGAACCCGGACTGTAATTGGAGAAGTTCCCTCTCCAGGATATTAAGCGGGAGGGCCATGGACTTTAATGCATTTTTTTTTGTCGCCAGAGAGCTCGCCGTATTTATCGAGTTCAGGGTGTAGGTTGGGCAATGAAATCCTGGGTTGGGTCAGGGTAAGGATGATGTCGTCCGCAAACCGGCATGTTTTAAATTCTTTACCACTCATGGATATGCCCCGAATGTCCGGGTTTCCCCTAATGGTCGCCGCCAGGGGCTTGACGCACAAGGCTAATAGCAGGGGGGAGAGCGGGCAGCCCTGGCGGGTACCGTTAGTAATTGGGAAGGTGGGCGAGGTGGCAAATGGATTTTTTACCTGCGATGTGGGGTTAGTGTAGAGGTGTTGTAAAGTGGGACTGTTTCCCCAATGGGGCTTTGGACAGCAATATGGTAAAGTCAAAAGAATATAAAATGGATAGCAAAAAGGTGGGTACATTTATTCAGAGATAAACAGATGTCATAGTGTGGTTAGAATACAACATAAAAAAATATATAAAAACTAGGCTTGTCCCGATACCACTTTTTTAAGACCGAGTACAAGTACCGATACTTTTTTTCAAGTACTCGCCGATACCGATTACCGATACTTTTTTTCAATGAAAAATGTTATGTGACAGTTTGAAAGATGGGCACTGATAGGTGGCACGTATGGGCACGGATCGATGGCACTTATGGGCACTGATAGGTGGCACTTGTGGGCAGTGATAGGTGGCACTGATAGGTGGCATTTATGGGCACTGATAGATGGCACTTGTGGGCAGTGATAGGTGGCACTTGTGGGCACTGATAGGTGGCACTGATTGCACAGAAAGGTGGCACTTGTGGGCACTTATGGGCACTGATAGGTGGCACTTATGGGCACTGATAGGTGGCACTTATGGCACTGATAGATGGCACTTATGGGCACTGATAGGTGGCACTTGTGGGCAGTGATAGGTGGCACTGATTGCACAGAAAGGTGGCACTTGTGGGCACTGATAGGTGGCACTTGTGGGCACTGATAGGTGGCACTTATGGCACTGATAGATGGCACTTGTGGGCAGTGATAGGTGGCACTGATTGCACAGAAAGGTGGCACTTGTGGGCAGTGATAGGTGGCACTTGTGGGCACTGATAGGTGGCACTTGTGGGCACTGATAGGTGGCACTGATTGCACAGAAAGGTGGCACTTGTGGGCACTGATAGGTGGCACTTATGGCACTGATAGATGGCACTTATGGGCACTGATAGGTGGCACTTGTGGGCAGTGATAGGTGGCACTGATAGGTGGCACTTGTGGGCACTGATAGATGGCACTGATTGCACTGATAGATGGCACTGATTGCACTATCAGTGCAATCAGTGCCATCTATCAGTGCCCACAAGTGCCACCTATCAGTGCCCATAAGTGCCACCTATCAGTGCAATCAGTGGCATCTACCAGTGCCACCTGATAGGTGGCACTGGTAGATGGCACTGATTCCACTGATAGGTAGCACTTGTGGGTACTGATAGGTGGCTGGCACTGAAATGCTGCGGGGGGTGGGGGGGAAATGACACAGGATTTAAGAAAAAAAAACTGCTGCAACGCCCATCTTGGTACACCCTGCACTCGGCTGCAGTAAGCAACAGCAGACATCTTGTTACACCCAGCCCATATAGCTCAGGCTGGGTGTAACAAGATGTCTGCTGCTGCTTACTGCAGCCGAGTGCAGAGTGTACCAAGATGGGCGTGGGGACGTTCAGCCGCTGACGGCGACCGAATGTGACAGCACCGGTCACCGATCCTGATGCGGCTGCGCCCTGAACCCCTGCCAGCTTACCAGGTTCAACTGCAGGTGAGGGACTCGCTCTCCGCCCGCGGACTCCGTCCACCGACTGTGCCCGCCCTCTTCAGCCAGACTCCGCCCGCACTTTCCTCTCCCGCCCTCCCCAGCCACTGACTCCTCCCGCCCTCTCCGGCCAGACTCCGCCCGCACTCCCCCGCCCTCTATCCTGCCCTCCCCAGCCACTGACTCCTCCCGCCCTCTCCGGCCAGACTCCGCCCACACTCCCCCGCCCTCTCTCCTGCCCTCCCCAGTCACTGACTCCTCCCGCCCTCTCCGGCCACAAAAAAAAAAAAAGTATCGGGTGAAGCATCGGGAGCATTTGCGCGAGTACAAGTACTCGTGCAAATGCTTGGTATCGGTCCCGATACCGATACTAGTATCGGTATCGGGACAACCCTAATAAAAACTGGCCAGATAGTACATTACATATTCCACAGTAGCTCTCTCGTCCCCCCCTCTTTTCCTGCGGCCTGCCAGGTTGCATGCTCGGATAAAGGGTCTGGTATGGATTATTGGGGGGAACTCCACGCCATTTTTTTTTATTTGACGCAGGGTTCCCCTTAATATCCATACCAGACCTGAAGGGCCTGGTAATTGAAAATTTGGGGGGACCCCCACGCATTTTTTTATTTTTTTTATCAATGACTTTTCTCTGTATTGCCGGGAGCCGACAATTCATTATAGCCGCGAGTGCTTTTAAATGGCTTTTTTTCCTTCAAAAATGACACACTTTGTGCAGGGACAGTTCTAAGCACGGGAAACAAGCGCTGCTTTACAGGCATACTATACACACACCCCCCCCCCCCCCCCCCCCCAGGTACAAAATTTAAAGGAATATTTCACTTCTATTGTTTCACTTTAAGCATTATTAAAATCACTGCTCCCGAAAAAACTGCAGTTTTTAAAACTTTTTTTGCATTGATACATGTCCCCTGGGGCAGGACCCAGGTCCCTAAACACTTTTTATGACAATAACTTGCATAGAAGCCTTTAAAATTAGCACTTTAGATTTCTCCCATAGACTTGTACAGGGTGTTCCGGGGCTTTTCGAATTTGCCGCGAACACCCCAAGTTGTTCGGCGAACAGGCAATGTTCGAGTCGAACATGAGTTCGACTCAAACTCGAAGCTCATCCCTATACAGAAGAGTATATTGATGGGGCATTGTCTGGACATCTTGGAGAAGTTCTAATAAGGTGTATTAATGTATATATGAGGAGTAGAAGAGAAGGAGGAAGATGGTGAGATGAGAGAATAAAGCAATTTCTAAATTAGTTTTGTAAATTTATTTTCAAACTTCTCTTTTGAGGTTATTGTTGGACATTATTTTTCCTAACAAAACAAACAGATTTTTCTCAGGAGTACCTCTATAGCAGGGGTTCCAAAGTACCGGCCCGCCGACAGGTTACAAATGGCCCGCAGGCAGGGCCGATCCTGAGCGGGCGATCAGAGTGTACCGCGCAGCCGCAGAGAGCATTCTCTCTCTCTCCTGTGTCCTGCATGCTGCTGCAGCCCAGCGCGCACAGCAAAGGAAACACAGCACAGGAGAGCGGAGGTAGGATCCGCCCATCGCCCCGCCCACCTAGGCTCTGATGATTGTTCAAAGCTGTGCTCCCTCGGAGGCTGTGCCCGGATCCAGGGTCCTGCTGTCACCACAGGGCGGGAGATGATGTCGTTCTCGGGGTGCCCTGCCACTAGGCCTGTGTTGAGCCAGGACCTGACAGGCCCCCAGCTGACTGCCAGGAGGAGAGGTAAGTGAGCCATCACACTGAGGCTAAGTCCTTAGGTAGGTGACTGGGGTTGAAATATGTGAACATGGGGTATTTGTGAAGTGTTGGGGGGTATTTGTGAAGTGTAGGGGTAGTGCTGGGGGTTAATAGTGCGTCTGCTGACACCAGTGCTGGGGGTTAATAGCGCATCTGCTGACACCAGTGCTGGGGGTTAATAGTGCATCCACTGACATCAGTGCTGAGGGTTAATAGTGCGTCTGCTGACAACAGTGCTGGGGGTTAATAGTGCGTCTGCTGACACCAGTGCTGGGGGTCAATAGTGCTTCCGCTGACACCAATGCTGGGGGTTAGTAGTGCATCCGCTGACACCAATGCTGGGGGTTAGTAGTGCATCCGCTGACACCAGTGCTGTGGGTTAATAGTGCATCTGCTGACAGCCGTGCTGGGGGTTAATAGTGTGTCCACTGACACCAATGCTGAGGGTTAATAGTGTGTCCGCTGACACCAGTGCTGGGGGTTAAGAGTGTGTCCGCTGACACCAGTGCTGGGGGTTAAGAGTGTGTCTGCTGACACCAGTGCTGGGGGTTAAGAGTGCGTCTGCTGACACCAGTGCTGGGGGTTAATAGTGCGTCCGCTGACACCAATGCTGGGGGATAATAGTGCGTCCGCTGACACCAGTGCTGGGAGTTAATAGTGCGTCCGCTGACACCTGTGCGGGGGTTAATAGTGCGTCTGCTGATACCAGTGCTGGGGGTTAAGGCTGACACCAGTCCTGGGGGTTAATAATACGTCCGCTGACACCAGTGCTGGGGGTTAAGAGTGCGTCTGCTGACACCAGTGCTGGGGGTTAATAGTGCGTCCGCTGACACCAGTGCTGGGGGTTAATAGTGCGTCCGCTGACACCAATGCTGGGGGATAATAGTGCGTCCGCTGACACCAGTGCTGGGAGTTAATAGTGCGTCCACTGACACCAATGCTGAGGGTTAATAGTGCGTCCGCTGACACCAGTGCTGGGGGTTAAGAGTGTGTCTGCTGACACCAGTGCTGTGGGTTAATAGTGCATCTGCTGACAGCCGTGCTGGGGGTTAATAGTGTGTCCACTGACACCAATGCTGAGGGTTAATAGTGTGTCCGCTGACACCAGTGCTGGGGGTTAAGAGTGTGTCCGCTGACACCAGTGCTGGGGGTTAAGAGTGTGTCTGCTGACACCAGTGCTGGGGGTTAAGAGTGCGTCTGCTGACACCAGTGCTGGGGGTTAATAGTGCGTCCGCTGACACCAATGCTGGGGGATAATAGTGCGTCCGCTGACACCAGTGCTGAGAGTTAATAGTGCGTCCGCTGACACCTGTGCGGGGGTTAATAGTGCGTCTGCTGATACCAGTGCTGGGGGTTAAGGCTGACACCAGTCCTGGGGGTTAATAATACGTCCGCTGACACCAGTGCTGGGGGTTAAGAGTGCGTCCGCTGACACCAGTGCTGGGGGTTAATAGTGCGTCCGCTGACACCAGTGCTGGGGGTTAATAGTGCGTCCGCTGACACCAATGCTGGGGGATAATAGTGCGTCCGCTGACACCAGTGCTGGGAGTTAATAGTGCGTCCACTGACACCAATGCTGAGGGTTAATAGTGCGTCCGCTGACACCAGTGCTGGGGGTTAAGAGTGTGTCTGCTGACACCAGTGCTGGGGGTTAAAAGTGCGTCTGCTGACACCAGTCCTGGGGGTTAATAGTGCGTCCGCTGACACCAGTGCTGGGGGTTAATAGTGCGTCAGCTGACACCAATGCTGGGGGATAATAGTGCGTCCGCTGACACCAGTGCTGGGAGTTAATAGTGCGTCCGCTGACACCTGTGCGGGGGTTAATAGTGCGTCTGCTGATACCAGTGCTGGGGGTTAAGGCTGACACCAGTCCTGGGGGTTAATAATGCGTCCGCTGACACCAGTGCTGGGGGTTAAGAGTGTGTCTGCTGACACCAGTGCTGGGGGTTAAGAGTGCGTCTGCTGACACCAGTGCTGGGGGTTAATAGTGCGCCCGCTGACACCAGTGCTGGGGGTTAATAGTGCGTCCGCTGACACCAATGCTGGGGGACAATAGTGCGTCCGCTGACACCAGTGCTGGGAGTTAATAGTGCGTCCGCTGACACCTGTGCGGGGGTTAATAGTGCGTCTGCTGATACCAGTGCTGGGGGTTAAGGCTGACACCAGTCCTGGGGGTTAATAATGCGTCCGCTGACACCAGTGCTGGGGGTTAAGAGTGTGTCTGCTGACACCAGTGCTGGGGGTTAAGAGTGCGTCTGCTGACACCAGTGCTGGGGGTTAATAGTGCGCCCGCTGACACCAGTGCTGGGGGTTAATAGTGCGTCCGCTGACACCAATGCTGGGGGACAATAGTGCGTCCGCTGACACCAGTGCTGGGAGTTAATAGTGCGTCCGCTGACACCTGTGCGGGGGTTAATAGTGCGTCTGCTGATACCAGTGCTGGGGGTTAAGGCTGACACCAGTCCTGGGGGTTAATAATGCGTCCGCTGACACCAGTGCTGTTTTTAAAGTTTGAAAGTTTGCATGCGGCCCCCATGGGATATGAAAACTTGTCTTGTGGCCCTCAGGTAATTTGAGTTTGAGACCCCTGCTCTATAGGGTTAAGGTGTGAAGGCACCACCAACACCCAAAGCCCAATTTTTCCACACCTGTTACTTCTATCCAAAGTCTGCAAAAGAGACACCAGACTTTATCTAAAAAAAATGTTAATCTTGGCCTGAGTGTACTATAATTTGGCTTCTTCAAATAAGGCTTGGTCACTGTGGTGTAAAAATTTGTTATTTCTGTCCAAAGTCTGCCAAAGAGACAAAATAATTTATCCATAAAATCTCTAATCTTGTTCCAAGTGCACTAAATTATGGCCTCATTATACTCACTGGATCCCCAAGCCGTTGTTTACAAAATAAAGCAGGCTTGCAAGGAAAATCAATTTAAATGTAATTTTTTTTCTTTATATATGTTAGGTTTGCTGCAGCAGGTTCTTTACACAGTACAGATCCCCCACTTTACAGGCAGACTAAAGGGACCCCCAGGCACTATATTTGAAGAATATCTTCATTTTTATTGTCTCATTTTAGGCATCATTAAAATCACTGCTCCTTTAAAAATAATCTTTTTTAAAAAAAATATTTGCATTGATAAATGTCCCACAGGGCAGTACCCAGGCCCCCATGCCCTTTTTATGGACAATAATTTGCATATATAACCTTCATTGGGCATTTTTGATTTTTCAAGTTCGGGTCCCATAGACTTTAATAGGGTTTGCGGTTCAGCTCTGAAGTTTTGCAATATTTGAGAGTTCTGGCGCGAACCGAACGAAGAGGGGGGGGGGGTCCAACTCTAATTGCAAGTGCTGGGTGAATATTTTAACTAAAGGTTTACTGGGGAATGTTTATTTTATCATACTCAATGTGTTAAGCTAAAACAAATGCTGAGGGTTTATTGCTACTACAATGTACGAGGGCTGTACCGAAAGTAATGCAGTGGGCATCATTTTTTATTATTATTTTTTTTTTAGTAACTTGCATAGGTCATAGTAACTGTTCTTCTTTTTCATTGCAGGTAAATAATGGATTCCAAGCAGAAGCAATATGCTGTCATTGAGTTCTTGACGAGGAGGTGCAGGCTGTCCAACATCTACAGAATGCTACAGAATATTTACAGAGATAATACCATCAACGAGGTCCTGTCATTTGTGACTCTTGTAAATGGTGTCATCTCTGTAAATATTCTCTATCCTTCTGTGGATGTCGGGTAGCCTGCATCCCTCCTTTCTCAAGTATGCAATGACAGCACGTTGCTTCTGCTTGGAATCCATTATTTACCTGAAATGAAAAAGAGTTATTATAGAGGAAGAGTTCCTCTAGACCCACATGTGAAATTTGAATGACCTATGCAAGTTAATAAAACATTTTAGAACAACCCTCATGTTAGAAAATTCCAACATGAAAAGTTTTAAATATAAATATTAAGAATCTCAAACACTGTTTAAAAAATGTATTTTATTTTGTTTTACACAAAGTGCATATGTGTCTGATGTCATTACAAATCTCACACAAAGTAAAGCAACTGTTAAGTATGAGTACAAGTCAAACATCTATTGAATGTGGCTTAACACCTACAGCAAACCAGTTTTCTTGCACACCTGCTGTACGCAGCCATGCTGGGACTAAAACGTTATTCAATATCACACAGGCAATCGATCCTCCAGGAATTGATGACATCACAGAAGCATGAGGACACTAGTTTGTGGGAACCCGATGGGTGCAATTCTTGGTTCCAAAAACAAAATGGCTAAACATGTAAAAGCAACAAGTACACTTTAACATCTTTGAACAAAGTGAATGTCTCAATAGCTGTGGGTTTCCAATAAAATTATTTCCCATACACTTACACAACAGCCGCTAGAAGAATGTCTGCAGGCAATAACTTAATACATAACTGTCCATCTTAGTCCTCAAAGACCATGGTTCTTCCATGTTTTAGGATCCCTCTAATAACAAAGTGATGCAATGTCAATGAAGTGAAATGACTGTGCCTGTCTGGAAAACATGAATGTGGACCTCAAGGACTGGAGCTGGACAGCGCTGACTTACCATATATGTTTCACCAATACAAAAACATGAAAGCTAAATTGCTGAAATATACAGGTTCATCCTATATACTGTTACATTTAACAGAAGGAATAACTCGTCATGACTTTACTGTAAATTGGTTATTTATGATGTTGTTTGAGGACTCTCCTACAAATTTTTATTTTATATTGTAATTCAGTGGTATTTAAACCTGTACTGCGACAGTGCCAGACATATATGGGGTAAAATTTCCACACAGCACAAGTAAAGCTCTAGTCTGGTCTTTTATAAAATGAATCTACATTTCCATAAAGAAATCCTCCAACTAGTAATTTTGCTCACACTAGAGGTCAGGTTTGAGACTATAGGTTTGATTTACTAAAGGAAAATAGGGCATTTAATCCGCAATCACTAGGCTAATGAAAAAGTCCCTTGCAAAGTGAATAGCCAATTTGCCTTTAGTAAAGCAACCCTTATCTATCACGGCTCCTGTGTCTTTGAGCTGATGCTTCTAAATATGTAGCTGGGGGGAGCCTATTGGCATACAATATAAGTATTTTCACTGTTCTTCCATGTCCACAGGAATATTTTATTATTTCAACTTTTTTTAAACAGTGTTTAACCAAATAAATCCATAAAATAACTAATTTCAATTACAACTCTGTGTGTTGGAATGAAAAGTCTGCAGTGAACCATTCAGAGTAGCAGGCCAAGAGGAGAGCTTTGAATAAAGCTGGCCGAGGGAAGAGTGAGTTTTTAGAAAGCCACTTTTAACCCACAAGTAGCCAGCTGTATGGATGATAAGATGGACAATGTGAAAGCTTGGAATGCTTTATGTAGGACAAGATGGTACGTTTAGAAATAGGAAAAAAATCATATATGCAATGATCTTTATTACTGTACTGTTTCATTTATTGAATTGTTGAAAACAGGGAGGTATAACTTTATAAATAAAATCTTTTTAATGGTCAACTGAAAAACTATAGTCATGGATTCGGTATTGGTGTATTTGGTGGAAAAAAAATATTAAATTTTATTTTTATGATAGAGAATACATTTTCTGATCCATAATTAAATGTTTACTTGTACTGTGTTCCCCCTTACATTATCTACTAGATTCTTCTATTGTCAAGTCAAGGTTTTTGGCGTTGTCAATATTCATAAAGACCAGCATCTCGAGACTTCAGCTAATACCAAACTGTTTATGTGCCTGTGCCTCATAGGCATCTCTTCAGATTATCAGGATTGACTTATTTTTGTATTCTATATGGTTATTAAATACAACAGGCTATTGGCACAGCACCTCCTTAGTGAATGGATATACCAGGCTTGTTTTATCTCTACATCTTGTAAACTTTTCACTAAACCTCTGCATATGGGCCCAAACTGCCAAATACTTTTAGGCTTTAAATGATATTAAAAAATATAAAAGATATTTTATGGATACTGAAATGAGTTTGTAAAAAACATTTTTAAATGTACAAGTCTAATTATAAAATAACACTCACAATCATATCTGTATTAAAGAATAAAAGAAACAAAACAATAAAGGAATTACATTGGAAGACGAAGTATATTTTATAACACCAGTGCCATTGTACTCAAGTTGGGTTCCCGGATTGTGTAGCAAGGCAATTTCAGGCAACTTTGATTTTTCCTGAACTGTGTCGCTCGTATTGACAAATCTTGCTGGGAGTATTAGTTCAACAACATCTAAAGGTCTGTGTTTCCTGTCTGTGGTTTCTGATGTCATATATTGGCACTGGAGGGAATAGCGTAAGAAAGAGGTGCTGAATTGCATCAGTGTTTTCTCAGGGCATATATACAAAATTGTGTTACGTTCTTAGGGTGAATATGGAATTGTTTTTCATTATCCATTAATGAATTAATCTGTTGCACCTCGTTGATACACAATCCCCAGTAGGAATTACAGGTTGTATCTCTTAAGCTGGTCACTGCTTAGAATTATTTTTTTAATGCCCGTTAATCTTTAAAGTATTATGGCATTAACAATTTCAATTTTTTTCTAGAGAATATACTAACAAACATAATGAACATCTTTACGTTTTCTCCAAAGTCATAGACAATGTCCGTATCAGTGGAATCGGTGGAGAATGAAGACAAAATGTTTAGTGGCTGATATAAATTATTGCTTGTTGTTGCTCTGAAATGTTCTTGTGGAGGAGCACTGTGTCCAGATCCTATGTGGACTGCTGGGTGTACAGAAACAAGATTGATGTACTCTCAGCTTAAGTTTATGGCTCTCATCATTCTAAGCAGCAGATGATCCTGGAAATCACTTGCTGAGATGGTTTTGTCAAACACCAAGGCTTCTTCTTTTTCTTTTTCCTACAATTATAGAGTCACCTATAAAAACAAAAAACGTAAATTTAAAGTATGTCTTGAAAAAAGCATAAGGCCGGACATTGTTGCCTTTCTGGAGTCCCTACTTGTTTGGCTATCATGTTGGCCCTTTTGCTTCAATGTAGTGAGTCTCTGATCCAGAACCAACATACAGAACAGGTCTCCTAACGCATTTCTCAAGTTCTTGCATAATTGTTCCAGATCAGTGACTCGAAAAGTATTGAAGCCTGGTTACTAGCTGCTTTAGAAGGAAGTCAGTAATGACAGTTCTTAAATTTCTCTCTTTACAGGTGTCACATATATTTACATAATATAATATTGTTCACTGATAACTACAAGAAAATCTATATAACGATAAATATATTGTCCACTTATGTGGAATACAGGATGTTCTAAAACGATTTTGGCTTGGTGGTTAGTTGCTTTGTGTTACAGCAATGGGGCCCTCCCTCTACCTATGGTTTGAATATATTTACCATGTTTGGATAGCTGTCCTTTTCTGTCTACAACTTTAGTAAGTAATGCTATACAAATAATTTTTTTCCTGCACTCTTTTCAGGAGCTACAGCTGCCATAGAATCTTCATAATCCTCAACACTTTCAGGTGTCAGATGCTTGGACCCTCTCTATGCTCTGTGGTTCCATTTACTGGCCCATAAATCAGTACTGTGTCCAGTAGTGACATACGGGCTGGCTTATAGGACTGCAATGCACAGCAGGGGACACAGGCATCCAACACATTTGGAGTTATCAGGTTCCTAACATTCTGCTTGAGGCCATAGATATGCATGAAAGCAAAGTTATGACTCTTCGTGTGCTGGAGAGGTACTTATTAGGAGTCTTCTTTTGCAGGCAGCCTATTATAAAAAAAATTGTGGATAGTGACTAACTTACTTTTAGTGGCTTCTGACCAGAGAGGCCATAGAGATAATTCTCTAAATAAATATTCTGCAAACAATGCTGGGATTTGTTGGAGCTACAAAAATATGTATAGTAATAGCATACCCTTCTCTCCTTTAAAACCCCTTGGTCCCTGTGGTCCAGGATTTCCTGGTTCACCTCTGTCACCTGTAGAGATAAGGAAAAACTTTTATATTTTGCTTTTACGTTTTTTTTTCTTCTTTTTCTCTACTAGCATTACAAGCATAATGGATGTATAAAGCAATAAACATTCAAGATTAACTCAGTGTATTAGACAGTATTCCTGCTGCTTGGCGAATCAGCTGTATTGGCTGTGTGCGCAAAACCATAATACATGGTGTCTAAAAGAAAGCAGCCACTTAATTTAGGTACAAGATTTATTTATTTCATACTGAATAGAATAAAGAATATCAATGTGGTTCACATAGTGACTGACTCAATAATGTATAGGATAAAGCTAGATTTTTTTGAATGAAATGTACTCTTGTTGAAATTATATTTGGTAGATTAATAGAATAAAAGCCCATACATAATAAGTTAAAAAACATCAAATAATTTTAATTGATAAATACCCTGTACATTTAAAAAATCTTGTTTATATCATGTTGTTACCTTTGAAACCGCGGAATCCCCTCTCTCCTTTCTGTCCTGCCAGACCTGGTGGCCCAGCAATGGTTCCATAGGCTGAAGAATAAAAGGGTTTAGTTGTTAATCTTCCTCTAGGATAATGTGGTAGATACCTTCACATAGAAGTTAAACTGTATGATGGCAGCTGGTAGACCAAACTATATATTAATCTATTACAGTGGTTATTTACTACTGGTATAAAATGCTAAAACTTTCCCAAATATAGACCAGCATTCTATACTATCTTATAGGATAAACCACGCTCTGAAAAATTCAGTAGCATTTGATTATATAAACAGTGAAATGCTATTTTTTAATCACTGGTTCTTTATTCTATGTGTTAAGAATATAGATAAAATATAATACAGAATGCATGTCTCTTACTTCTGAAGAGTTCCATAAGATCAGTGGTGATGTTAGAATGGGTAGCATATATCTGACAGATTCCGGGTGGTCCTGGTGGTCCTTGGGGTCCAGGAACAGAAACTCTCTGCTGGCTGAAAGAGCTATCTCCAAGAAGACCTTGACCTGAAAATTGCAAACCAACAAAATCAGGACGATACAAGGATAATGAGTGTGTATGTTCATGCAACAACATTATACTGTTTCAGCAATTCTGTAACCTGATCTATGTCTACTAGCTGGAACGGCAACTGAAGTAAAGAACCTACTCTGGATTTGTTCTGTTACACGAGACGCCACTTCATTATAATCTATGGAGAATGATGAGGAGCCTGATGAAGAAGAGTATGAGGAGCCTGATGAAAGGGATGATGATGATAACGAAGATGATGATCGAAGCTCCCCACTGTCTCCCTTGAATCCTCGTGGTCCAGGAGGTCCAGGTGGTCCTGGTGGACCTGAGATGTATCGGCGGATGTTGTCACCTGTGGAAAATAAAGGGAGTGTAAGTTATAATGTGGTAGACTTTGCACTTCATATTCCTAAAGTCATTAAACAAGTCTAGCACCCTCTAGTGTGCTAGAAGTGGTAGTGGTTAGGTTTTTGTTAGTATAGGCAATTTTCAGGCTTGGCCGGCAGCCAAGCCTGTCTGTTTGTTTGGTCTGGGTTGGAAGAGACTCAGGCAGAGCTGGGTGACTCACAGGCAGCATCACTGAGACCTCCCACTTCTTTCCAGAACATTCTGGAATCTTCTGGAAAGGAAAGAGGAAAACAGAGGTAGAGCTGTCTGGAGTGTTCCGAGGAGCCCTGACCAATCCCCAATCTGGATTGGCAGGGGTCAGGCCTTTTTAAATACTCAGGGTCAGCTTAGCTGGGAAGGAGTAGTTCTGGTGGAAGCTGGAGATTGAGTGCTAGACTGTTGTGACCTTTGAGGGAGCTCCCCAGTCTGGGGGGGGTGACCTTTGGCCCAGGTTCGGGTGCAGACCGGACCCTCTCAGGACACACGGAGATGTCCTGGACAGGTGGCATGGAAGCAAGGAGAGGACAGCAGAAGAGCACTGCCAGGCATCTCCAGTAGAAACTACACGTCACAGCCAGGAGGGCTGGTGAGTGACACACTGTCAGGGAGGACTGGGGAGGCACGTCTTAAAGGACTAGGAGATTGCAGTCTGGGATGGGTGCAGAGTCAGTGGAGTGGACTGTGGTGGCATAGGCAGTGGAGAGAAGTAGCTGCAGCCAAAAGGGCTGGTAGGGCCTGAAGAGGTGGTGCTGGACCAGTAGCCACGTGGTCAGCTAGCATTGGGACTACCTATATTTTTGCTACACCATAGGGACCCGAGGTCCCTGCCTGCAAAGAGAATTTGGTTTGGGTCTGGCTGAGCCAGTGTCAGGCCTGCATATCAGTGCTAGCTGGTCCTGGAGAGTGAGATCAAGAGCCAAGTAAAGTGCTGGAGAGAGAGAGATCAAGAGTTGAGTCAGTGCTGGAGGAAGTCTTATATACTGGAGATGTATATAGTTCAGTCCCTAAATTTTCTTATATCAACTGGGCATCTCATATCTACCCTATCCAAGTTTAATCCCCTCAATAAAAATACCAAAAAAAGTGCATAGACTGTTTTCTGTCTGGGAGTGACTGAAGATTGTGTGCCTGGCTGGACAGGGTGACAGACGGACCACAACTACCAGCAGCCCTTACGGGGGTACCGCTACACAAACAATGCATACTGAGTATTACATTTGTAGAAAAGATTGCATGGAACTATTTGTCTTTCAGAAGATTTAAAGAAAAAGGTTTGTTTGTAAAACAGAGTAAAAAGCAATTGAAATGTGTACTGTACAATAATACACTGATTGTACAGTACACATTTCAATTGCTTTTTACAATGTACAATAATACACAGCAATCAGTAAGATGCCATATTCCATAACCATTGAATATACCAGCACATAAACAGAATCTGCTCAGGCAACAAGAATGGAAGCATGTCACCTCTCATTTATGCTTGGCCCTGGGTCAGGCATTAAAGAAAGTAAAAAATAAATCTATTTACTTGTTAGATATTCAATAAGCTCAGTCCGTAAAACATTGCTCCTGGAATCCTCAGCGAAGGTGGCGATACTGCTGCTGCCGCTGCCTGGTAGTCCAGGTGGCCCAGGTGGTCCGGGTGGTCCTTGAAGGCCTCCAATATGTTGCACATCTTAGGAAACAAAATGGTACCAATTCTAGTAATGATGACTTAGATCAGGGGTCTCCAAATTTTTCAAACAAATGGCCAGTTTATTGTCCTTCAGACTTTAGGATGGCTGAATTGTGGCTAGCGGGGGTAGAAATGTATGGGGCCCGGCATCAGTAAGAATAAATATGGCCTCAGGGTTGGTGGTCAATAGGAGGAGTAGTGCTCCTCTTAGTAGGAGGAATAGTATCCCATCATTGGTATCAGTGGAAGAAATAATGTCCCATTGTTGATGTCAGTGGGAGGAATAGTGCCCAAGGGCCGGATAAAGGCTAGCAAAGGGCCACATCTGGTCCTCGGGCCACAGTTTGAAGACCCCTGACTTAGATCAATAATTTCTTTACCATATTTCCTGTAATGAGTGTTTGAAAGTTAAACTCAAAAACAGTGAATGGCAGCTAAGTAAAATATTTAAAAATAGTTAAATAACACTGGCCAGAAAGACATTGTACTTACTTTGCAGGTAACTTGCTATGTCCTCTGGAGTGAAACCAGCTGTCAAGCTTGCTACAGAATTTCCTGGTGGTCCCATGGGTCCTGGTGGGCCCTGTGCGCCAGGGCGACCTGGGCGGCCAGGCTGACCTGGTGGTCCTGGTTGTCCAGCAAGTCCTCTGAATTCAGAAGCTAGATTTGTAAAAATATTAATAAATTAATATTAATACAGATACCAGAATAAAAATGGTGAGGCATACATCAGTAACAAAGAAAAAGAAAACAAAAAATATATACTGTATATAAAAATTTGTATATGTGTGTGTGTGCATATATTAATACACACACACACACAATATATATATACCGTATATATATATATATATATATATATATATATATATGCATTTACACACCCCTACTGCACGGCACTATACTACTATACTACTCCCTGGTTCAATTTTACTATATCTTGGATCATCTCAGTGCTAACTGAACAATGGTATTGAGACTAATTCAGCATCCAAAATCGAAACAGAGAGATGACATTGTTGAATCTCCAATGCAGACTCGGAAACTAGATGCCTTAACTGCTTGTGTAATGTGGCAGCCATGTGTAAAATACATGATTGACTGTATAGAATGAGAAAAATTATCAAAAGGTAAAACATACTGTATATGTATTTGAACTGTATTTAGCATTACAACATTCTTTCTTACTTTGGAGTAAAGCTGTTATATCGCCATATTGTGATCCAGGTAATCCTGGCAAGCCTGGTGGGCCAGGTGGTCCCGGAAGTCCAATTTGTAGCCCATGATCTAGAAGACAGACAAATGAACATAAATATCTTAGAATGTTACCAGTGGCACAATTGTTTCAATTTACCGGATCGGTCAGACCAAGTCATTTGGTATACACACACCATTCCCTCCCTCTTTGTTCTCAGTGGCACAAATAAACCACTTTTTGTATGCTAGTGTCTTTATACCCTGGTTTGCTCCCTTTTAAACCCACCATAAGAATTAGCATTGTTGTCTGCATGTGAAAAGGTTTGCCCCACTAGCTGGGGCACAGTTTTGCCATGCGAATAAAGCATCTAGATCAGATGACTTAGCCTAAGGGTGCTCAAAGTTAAGCCATTATTGCTATTATTTATTATACTTTTTATTGACTGGTGTTGTACCATTGAATTGGTGTAAGGCCAATGTGGTGTCTATTTTTAAAAAGGGATCAAAGTCTTTACTGTAAGTAGCTACAGACTGGTTGGTTTAAGTCAGGAAGATACTTGAGAGCTTAATAAAAGACCACATAGAAGAGTTTTTGCTAGAAAAAATATATTAAAGCAATAGTCAGCATGGATTGATAAAAGACCACAGTTGTCAAACAAATCTGATTTCCTTTTATGAGGAGGTAAGCAAAAACAAAGGAGTGGTTGGGAACATAGTATACTTGGAATTTGACACAGTTCACCATACACGGCTAATGTATAAATTAAAGCCCACAGGCTTAAAAAAATCAGTTTGTAAATGGAGAGAAAACTGACTAAAAGTCAGTATTCAGAGAGTAGTGATTAATGATTCGTAATCTGAATGGTCTTATAGGCTACTAGGTTAACACAGGTGTACCCCAAGGTTCAGTGTTAGGACCCCTACTTTTTAACATATTTATAAATGATATAGGGTCTGGAATTAAAAGTAGCATTTCAGTGTTGTGCAGGTGACAACAAGCTATGCAGTGCAATTACGTCCTTACAGGATATCTCCCAACAAGTCAACCTCAATGCACTATTTAACTGGGCAACTATGTGGCAAATGAGGCTTAATGTTGATAAAAGTAAATTTATGCACCTGGGGGCTAAAAACATTTATATATCATACATACTAGGGAGAGTACAACTGGGGGATTCAATGATGGAGAAGGACCTGGGTGTTCTGGTAGATCATAGACTTAATAATAGCAGGTAATGCCAAGTTACAGTTTTGTAAAGTTAGCAAATAATTCCTTATATTAAAAGAGGCTTAGATTCCAAAGAGAGAGACATAAATTTGCCCCTGCACAAATCATTAGTAAGACCTCATCTGGAATATGCAGTTCAATTTTAAGCACCAGTTCACAAAAAAGGTTCTGGAGAAAGTGCAGAGCATTGCAACCAAACTGATAAGAGGCATGGAGGACCTTAGCTATGATTAGCTGAACTGAATGTATTCTTTCTTGAGATGAGATTAAGGGCAATATTATCAACATGTATAAAATTCATAAGTGGTCCATATAGTGAACTTGGTGTAGAGTTATTCATGTTCAGGTCATTGCAGAGCACAAGGTGGAACTCTTTACATCTGATTGAAAAGAAAGGCTTCTTTCTTTCTAGAGAGCTTTGAAAATGTGGAATAGACTCCCTCAATAACTGGTTCTGGCCAGCTCAGTAGATTGTTTAAAAAAAATAACTGGATGCATTCCTAAAAGTACAAAATATAACTGGATACTAATATAAGGGTATAGCGGATTACCTCATGGGCAATTAGGAAGGAGGAAGGATTTTTTTCCCCTACTGGAGCAAATGCTCTTTTTATTTTTATTTTTGTTTTTTGCCTTCCTCTGGATCAACTGTGGGAATATAATAGTGTATATGGAGGTTTTTTATTCGTGTGGCTTTTAAAAAAATCTATTTTAATACATGTTTAACACTACTATGTCATATGTATGAATTTCCTGCTAGTATTGTTCAAATAAAAGAAAAAAAAAATACATACTTTGCAGCATGGACAGGATTTCTTCATAAGTTACAGCTGGACCTAGAATTGTTCCGGCTCCATCAGTTGAAGTTAATCCTGAACCTAAGAATACAAAACAGACAGAGTGTACTTATGAAGTCTATTTCAATGATGCAAAGAGCAGTAGTATGTAGCTATTCGTATCGCCATTCAAAATTCACCTTTTACTTATTTGGCTGGCCTAAGCTGCTAAAAGATTAATTATGTTAGTTTGCCACAGAAAACTGCACATTCTGCTCTGCTAATCAAAATGTGTTGAAGGTTTTTCAAAAAAGAATGGAGGTTCTTACCACACTAGGTATTCAAAACGTACCCCTTATATAACTCATAACTCGGCTTGCCAATTCTGCATAGTCCACTTCTTGTCCAACGTCTCCTGGTGGCCCTGGTGGTCCCTGCGGTCCAACAAGGTAGTTTCTGACATTTTCACCTGCTCAAGTGGAAGGACATGTCAATTAGATAACGTGAATTCAAACTATACCTGTTCTAAAAAATTATGTTTTTATTAAACTTTCGTGCACTTTTTTGATATGACCAAATATTCCAGTGAATCTTAAGGTTTATTGAATATACTTTGAGCTTCTCAAACCATAGACATTATGGGGGAGGTTTATTAAAACGGGAGCATTCAGAATATGGGGCAGCTGTGCATAGTAGCCAATCGGCTTCTAATTTCAGCTCGTTCAATTAAGCTTTGGCACAAAAATCTGATTGGTTTCTAATCTGGGTAGCATCAGGTTTTGCACTTTCCAGTTTTAGTGAATAACCCCCTTTGTAACCACTTTACCATGTCAGATACTCTATTTTATTCATTACTTACTTTGGAGGTACTGAGCAATGTACTGTTGGACTTCTTCTGCTCCACGACCAGAACTGCCAGGTTCACCAGGAGGACCAGGTGGCCCGGGAGCACCAGGTGGACCGGGAGGACCAGGTGCACCTTGACCAGGTCTTCCTCCAGATGGACCTAAAAAGGTAAAATAGGCATTTTTTATTATTCTATACAAAATATCAACATTTTATGGCACAATCTAAAAAAGTTGTTTATATCAATGATAAGCCACTTAGATGTGTATCAGCATGCAATAATGTAAGCCTACCGTGGTCATGGACTGTTAAGGAAACTTTTAGGATAGCAGTCATGGAATGACAGAACAAAATACTACCAGAAAATGTATCATTATCTAAAAACTTTACCTTTAGAACATGAACTAGACCATCACACTGAAAGCTTTGTAAAAAATTTTACTGCCCTCTGTGGGTTTATTGCTTTGAAAATAGGGCTAGCGAAAAATGGGAGGTAGCTTTACCATATGCATTGTAAAGACCACCCACCATACCATGACCACCCACCTAATATTGAATAGGTCTCCCTTTTGCCACCAAACCAGTCAAGACCCATTGAGGCATGGACTCCATTAGACCTCTGAAGGTATGCTATGGTATCTGGCATCAAGCTGTTCATAGCAGATCACTGCTTACGCTGGCTTGTCTTCATTCATCCTGGTCCCATCTCTTCTCCAGGTAAGCGATGAACACACACCCGGCCATCCACATGATTTAGAAGAAAATGTGATTCATCAGACCAGACCATTTTCTTCTATTGCTCCGTGGTCCAGTTTTGATTATCATGTCTCCATTGCAGGTGGTTTTGGCTGTGGATAGGTGTCAGCATGGTCGCCCTGACTGGTCTGTGGCTATGCAGCCCTATACACAACAAACTATGTGTTCTGACACCTTTCTATCAGAACCAGCATTACATTTTTCAGAAGTTTGAGCTACAGTAGCCCTTTTATTGGATTGGACTACATGGGCCAGACTTTACTCCCCACATGCATCAGTAAGACTTGGCCATCCATGTCCCTGTTGCCAGTTCGCCAGTTTTCCTTCCTTGGAACACTTTTGGCAGGTTCTGACTACTGCAGACCTGGTACATCCCACATAAGCTGCAGTTTTGTAGTAGCTCTGAACCAGTCGTCTAGCCATTATAATTTAGATCTTGTCTAAGTCATTTAAATCCTTACGCTTGCCCATTATTTCTGCTTTCAGCACATCAGCTTTAGGGGCAACATGTTTACTTGCTGCCTAATACATCCCATTCACTTTCAGGTGTCATAATAATGAGATAATAAATGTTATTCACCTTAACTGTTAGTGGTCATGTTATGGCTAATCAGTGTACAATGATACATATTTAATACTGTTTCATAGCTTACTACATTCATACCAACTTTACATATTTTTACTCACCTCTGGAGCTTCCTGGAATACCAGGGGCACCAGGAATACCAGCTTCACCTGCAAGTAGATTTAATAACATTTGAGATCTGAACTGTTGATCTGCTTAGTTTATTTTATTCTGTAATGTCACCCTTTGAAACTCAAATTTACCTGCATATGTGCAATGGATCTGTGGTAATGAACATATGTGCCAGTATATTTGCTTAAAATTTGTGTTTTTGACATCACAACAACTCTAATATGCAAATAATTGTTAACTAACCCCACTACCATTTGCCCTAAAGTCTAGTCCTAATCCTAAACCTAAACATACTATCTGCCTTAGTCTAATCCTAACAGAGTAACCACTGATGAGATGCATGTTTGAGGAAAGAGGGGTGTGATAATTTTTAACATTGACGGCACAGACAAAAGGAAATCACCTGATGGCCCCATTTGAGAGTTAGGCTGGTCATACATAATTTTCTTGTTCAATATTCTTTAGACTTACCTTCAACTATGTAGTTGCAATGGCCTGCCTGATTGCATAATAATTGGAAGTGTTAAGGTTTAACCTCATATTATATGTTTTGGTAAATCTAAAGGAAAATTGAATAATGTATGGCCAGCCTTAGGTTGGTACTTGGTTATCTGTAAGATCTGTGAAATATATATTACCTCTCTCTCCTGGTTGTCCGGGTTGTCCTGGGCTTCCGGGAGATCCAGGTGATCCTGGAGATCCTGGGCCTCCTGGAGGTCCGGGAGGTCCAACAGCTGAAATTACAAAGTAAGAATCAGGCATTCCTATCTAATTGGTATCATATAGTTAACTAATTGAAAACAAACTTGTTTTTGTGGAAAATGTGTTGTGTTTATCAAATTAACAAATGCACTGACCATCACGGCCTTGTGGTCCGGGAATTCCTGGTTGACCTGGATCACCTGGTTGTCCTGTAAGATATTAATGCAGTTATTTACAGACATTACTAAATCCAGTTTGTAAATTTCACTACCATCATAGCTTGAGATAGGGTGAGGAGCTATATTTGCTATCACAACGAAATATGTACAAAGAAAGTCGGAAAATAAAAATATATATTTATTATTTTTACCTGGTTGTCCTGGAATACCTCTTTGACCTGGATCACCTACAGAAAGAAAACAGAAATATTAATGATTGTTGTGTAAATTAAATACATTCCTTTGCCCTATTGATTATATTAAAAGATACATTTAGCTAAATGCTTTTGTTCTTCACTGATTGTATACTGGGTCATTTATAAAATGTGAAGCAATGAAAACTATATAGGAACGTAAAAGAGAATATCTGGTTGTTCATTTTTATCAGTAGCGTATGGTTGTTAATTTTTAATTCTATTTTTAGACTTTTTTGTAAACTCATCCCAGTGTTTGCTGCTGCCTAACAGCCAGTTGGATAACAACCAAAATACAGTGAAAATTCTTACACTGCAATTGGACCACCCTAATGTGCTAAGAGAATAATAGCCAAATAACATTTTGAAAATGTTGAGGGGATATAAGTGAAACTTATGATTCTCATTTATGGTTCACTATTTTAGGAATGGACATTAGTCTAATTAAAATCAAGATAATTTTACAAAACTAATTGTTAAAAATAAATACATTCTGACAGTTGTATCTAATTCCTCTGCAATTAGAAAGCAAAAAATATATTTAATTTTACTTGATACTTTTAGAATTGGACTAACTTTCTGCATCCACTTCCTGTACTACATCATGCTGATTGAGAGCAGTGTTCACACAAAACATTGGGAAAGCCTACATCTTGGCAGCTGTTTTTTTTTTTCTTGTGCAGACTTACTCAGCTATTACAAAGAAGGTTACATTTTAATGAAGAACTGAAGGAAACATTTTTTTTTTAGTTTGGATAGAATAAGGTAAGCCCTGCTGGTTTTTTTTTTTTTTTTTACCATCTGGAGATTTCCTTTCACTTCCTATACCATAGTCCAATTCAAAAACAGGAAGTGAGAGGACACTCCGCCAAATTTAGGGAAATTACTGGTAGCCACAAGCACTAGTGTCCCCATTGGATGATTTCCCCTCTATTCCTGTTCTAGTGACCACCCAAAGTTGGGATTTTCTTTCATTTTCACTCACAGTGTTAACAGGACAAACAGAAAGGGTGAATCTCCCTAACAGGGACGCAGGCAACAATAAAAACCTCCACTCTCCACTCCCTCTCCACTCAATCTAAAATGAGAATATCTCCAAAAGTTTTGCCTTCAGTTATACTTTAACAGCTTCTCTCTACTGGAAGCCAAACTCTTCTGTGGTGTCTACTGAAAAATCAGTTTGATCCCTAAATATAACATATGGACACTTTTGTCTTATGTTTCTAAGACTTGTAGGGACTGCTAATACTGTATGCAAAAGTAAACCTGTACAGAGCAAAACAGCAGTACTCTTGAATTGCTGAGCCTCTCTCCTGCATATATTTACCTTTCCTTTGTGTCTTTCCCTGCCAGGAGGGAAGAAAATACCATATACTCACTCCCCTTCTCCCATGTGACAGTGTTGCTGCTTGGTGATTGGCCCACTGTTATCACATGATAGTGGAGAGAGATTCATCAATCTTGTGTAAGCTTTGACTAGGATCAACTAAGAGCTTTCACAAGGCTTCTTCTCTTCACTTCAGAGTAGCAGAAAACAAAGGGACAATAAGTATTAGATGCTATGAGGCTGGCTTTAACGTGAACCTTTTGCTTTGACCTGCTTTGCTACAGAATGAGGCAGTGAAGACAGCATGTGCTATAAATTGAACTACTCTACTGTATAAGAGCTTTTCAAACTCTTAGTCCCTGATAATAAGACTCCATTTACATTCTGTGGATCAAAGTCGCATCAAAAGTCACACCAAAGTATTGCAGGCACGCTGCAACTTTAAGTCCTTTCCGTGCAACTTTGATGTCCAAAGTCGTATGACAAATCGCGCAAGTGTGAATGAAGTTTTAGTGTTTTATTATTTGCTCTTACCTGGGTCTCCTTTACCTCCTGCTGCGCCAGGAGGTCCGGGTGGGCCAGCAACAGCAGCTTCTGTGGAAACAAAACAATGTATTTTTCAGTTACCACCAGTCTTTCTATAAGATATTTGACAGGCAGTAAACAGTTAAAAATGTCTGCATACCCGCTGATCCTGCTGGACCTGCTGGACCTGCTGGGCCTGCTGGGCCTGCTGGGCCTGGTGAACCCGGTGGGCCTGCAGGGCCTGGGGGTCCCTGTTTAGCTTCTCCTAAACAACGCAATCAGAAATGAATGTTAGATACTTTCCTATATATTAATATAATTCTTATCTTAAAAAAACAAAAAAGACATAAAGAGAATCCCATTTGGTCCTGCTTTTACCGATCATTTTCAGATAAATCATACATATAATTTAACTAAAAGATATAAGTACCAGGATAAAAAAAAGAAAATTCTATGTTGTAAATAAAGTAGTAGCCGAGTCCAGTGTTTCTCAACTCCAGTCCTCAAGGCGCCCCAACAGGTCATGTTTTCAGGATTTCCATTAATTTGCACATGTGATTTGATCAGTTTCACTGCCTTAGTATGTACCACAGCCGTTTTATCTGAGGGAAATCCTGAAAACATGACCTGTTGGGGCGCCTTGAGGACTGGAGTTGAGAAACACTGGCCTAGTCCATTATTCTAAAGAAAGTTGATCTCAGAAAAATCTGTGTGGTTTTTCAATTCCCATTGTCATTTGTTTCAGTTTATTAAATGTATAGGTCAGTTGTTAACGTTGGGGTAATGACAAAAAAACAAATATCTATTGTGTTATTAGTGGTTTCTAGCTAAATCTGTGCTGTTACCTCCAAACCAGGCCAGAAATACCTTAAATTTATTACATACAGTACATCTGCACGTTCTGATTATGCTAATTTAGGCAAGGACTTACCCTGTGGCCCTGCTGGACCTGCTGCACCTGGTGTACCTGCTGCTCCTGCTAGTCCTGTTGGACCTGGAGGTCCTGGAGGACCTTGAGAACCTGCTTGTCCTGGTGGGCCTTGTATGGAAGCACCTAATTAAGAAAAGCAGAAAATCTGAGTTAAGACCAAAATTATACAAGCTATAAGTATTAACTTTAGATTTTTCATTTATAAATAGCAAAAAATTCAGTCAAGTTCTGGTGAGTGAACAAAAGCACCTCCCACTAAAATACTTACTCTCACTAGAGGCCCCAACATTCTGAAAATGTTGTAAATTATTTTTTGTCTGTTTTAATGAGGTGGACTTTTATTAGTATTTTTCTGTTGATGTGTGCTTAATATTATTAGATTTAAGGAAAGTCTAGAGGGTTGTGCCACCTAGACACATCTTTATAGAAATATGAAGGTATTGGGACTTTTAAGGTGCAACAACTACACAATATTCAATATAAAAAATATAATTTTATTACAAAAAAATATATGAAAATTCATATGTACAAATATACATGAACTATCAAAATAAACATAATAGAGTTTCCAAAGTGCATACAGACAAAATTCTCTACATGTTTCGCCATTTTGTAGGCTTCCTCAGGAGTTTGTCATGCAAATACTGGAAACAAAAAAAGAAAAATAATAAATACATAATATTAATTACTCAAATTTCAAACTCAAAATTACAAAACAGAATATTATTAAGAAAAAAAGGATAACTGAAAACCATAACCAGCCCAATGGTTGCTCAAAAGTTCATCTCAAATTTAGATCTATTTATTCAAGGTATATGACCTTATTAATATCAGTTGTAAGTACATTACCTGTAAATTTTGATGGTACAATCTAAAATGAAGAATGACCAGATAGCCAATGAGCTATCCCACACGGGGGCGCCCGTAAGGAGGGGATCATATGGTGTATCATAGAGGGGGAGAAATACTGGCACAAATAACCACCCGGATATTACTAGCACAGGACTTGTTCATTCCCCGACTTAGTTGGGGTAGGCGGTACACTTTGGTGGGGGTCAGCCACGCCCACTGACCTTTGACCTCTGGGGACCCGCCCTCTGACCTTTGACCTCTGGGGGAGGTCCCTGTTCAAGAGCCTGGGTCCTAGCCTTGTTCTTAAAGGGGGAACCCTCTGTTCCTGTGCTAGTAATATCCGGGTGGTTATTTGTGCCAGTATTTCTCCCCCTCTATGATACACCATATGATCCCCTCCTTACGGGCGCCCCCGTGTGGGATAGCTCATTGGCTATCTGGTCATTCTTCATTTTAGATTGTACCATCAAAATTTACAGGTAATGTACTTACAACTGATATTAATAAGGTCATATACCTTGAATAAATAGATCTAAATTTGAGATGAACTTTTGAGCAACCATTGGGCTGGTTATGGTTTTCAGTTATCCTTTTTTTCTTAATAATATTCTGTTTTGTAATTTTGAGTTTGAAATTTGAGTAATTAATATTATGTATTTATTATTTTTCTTTTTTTGTTTCCAGTATTTGCATGACAAACTCCTGAGGAAGCCTACAAAATGGCGAAACATGTAGAGAATTTTGTCTGTATGCACTTTGGAAACTCTATTATGTTTATTTTGATAGTTCATGTATATTTGTACATATGAATTTTCATATATTTTATTTTTTTGTAATAAAATTATATTTTTTATATTGAATATTGTGTAGTTGTTGCACCTTAAAAGTCCCAATACCTTCATATTTCTATATAGCTTCGTAATGAAGGGATGTGGTGCCTATGAGATACAGGTGACAGGTATTATTTTCAATTTCTCCTAGACACATCTTTAGTTCTTCTAAAGAACTCCTTCTCTTGTTGCTCTGTTATTACTTGCCAGGATGATGGATTGTCCCCAGAAGCTACAATGAGAAGCTACAGTCGAAAATTTTAAACTAACAGCATAAGTACTGCAGAACACAAGATTGTCAGATTGGGATTACAATACTATTTTAGACAGAGGCTGCCATAAGACTTTTCCCCAAAATAAACTGTTCAATTTTGGATGGACTATCTTCTTAATTCCCCAATCTAGCCTCTGCTCTAATTTTCTCATGCAGGCAACTTTTCTTATAAATGACGCTCGAGTTTAGAGCCATTATTAATGCTTGTAGAAGGAAAGAGTTACTGCTCAGATGTGACTGGTGACTCATTCACAAGATCCAGAGCCGTGGGTGCAGGCAATGCATATGACAATGCAAAAAATCTGAGGAAAACGCTTGGACAGCCGCACTCCAAAAAGGTTCTTTTATTTAAAACAAAAGCACAAACAACATGCCACAGCAAAAAAACAGCAAGTATGAGCTGACGTTTCGCACTGCGATTCAGTGCTTAATCATAGCTATGATTAAGCACTGAATCGCAGTGCGAAACGTCAGCTCATACTTGCTGTTTTTTTGCTGTGGCATGTTGTTTGTGCTTTTGTTTTAAATAAAAGAACCTTTTTTGGAGTGCGGCTGTCCAAGCGTTTTCCTCAGATTTTTTGCATTATTAATGCTTGTGTTTAAAGCAAAATGTTTTCCAGTTCTGTCACAGCCATTAGTAATTTTACCTGGGGCTCCTGGTGGTCCGGGAGGTCCTGGCATTGCCTGAGCCATCAATGAAGCTGTAAAGAAATGTAAAATGTTATAAAACTCTAACCTGGCAATCCATTTCGTTACAATGCATTTTTTTTAACACATCTTCCTAAATATGTGAGAACCGAGAAAAATTATTAATCTGGACTGGAATACTTTAAACTTTATGGATATTCACAGACCTACAGAGTTTCATCAAGGTGTTTTCACTTATGGTGGTCTTTGGTGTACCCCCTTCCCCCATAAAGCTTTCCATACCTTCACGCCCTCCTTTGCCCTTGCCTGCTTTTTCAACTAGTCAATCAGACAGAGTTGTCATAAAATCATTGTAGCAAACCATGGTTTGGCAAACATATTTTTGTGTGTTTGCCAAACCAAATGCATTGAGGCTCATGTCATTATCAAAAACCAAAGTGAAAGATGGTGTGCTATCTGCTATTCTTTTTCCCAGTACGCTAGTAGACAAAGGGTCATTAATTCATATGCACAAAAGCCAACAGTAGGTGTTAGGTAGGGTCAGCTTGAGGGTCTGTTAGCATCAGTGTCAAGAGTTAGACTTTAAAACAAACTCAGACTGCATTATGGGACATCCCAAAGGTTTTGAATATCACATTACAGTGACTTAATAGTGTTCACAACGTAAAAGTCTCAAGAATCTCTGCAGTAATGTGCATATATTTAAATAATTTTTTATCAAAGCCTGACGTGAAATATCGGGAAGCGGTCCTGAGTATGCAACTTCAGTAAACATAAAACCCGATGCTTTTGGTAAGAGTGCAATGCAGCAGGTGTTCAGAAAGACAAATGTTGAAAAACTCTAGAGTGGCTGCTGCATGAAACATCCAAAGGATCTAATGCCTCGCACACACGATCGCGATTCCCGAAGAGAAAAGTGTGATGTGAGCTTTTTGTGACCATGTGTATGCTCCATTGCACTTTTTCTGTGAGAATTCCGGCCAAGAAAAGATAGAGAGCAGGATCTCAATTTTCGTGACAGGAAAAATTCCTATCGGGAATCGCGCTCGTCTGTATGCAATTACGACGCGAAAAAAAAACACGCATGCTCAGAATCAAGCAGAAGAGCGGAACTGCCTATTAAACTTACTTTTTCTCGGCTCGTTCTACGTCACCGCGTTCTTGACGTTCGGAAATTTCAGACAAGATTTGTGTGACCGTGTGTATGCAAGACAAGTTTCAGCCGTTTTCCTGCTGAAAAAAACCTGCGTTTTTCTTGTCGGAAATCGCGATCGTGTGTACGAGGCATAAGAGTCACATGAGTTGTACAAGCCAGATGTTGGGGGCCAATAGCAAATGTCTTAAAAGAATGTATTTTTATATATTTTCTTTACTTATTAATTAAAGAACAAACAAAGAAATACTTTTTAGCTGACATTAAAATAATAAAAATTTATTTGTATTGTTTATAAACTGATATTTTATAAAATCCCTATTTCATTTGTAAAAACAATCCTTACTTACATACTAAATGTACAGTACATGCTAAGCTGCCTAATAAGAAACCCCAGCACTAGCTCTGCACTTTTTGATTACTCCTGCATACTGAGGATCTAGAGATCTGAATCAGGAGAGGGTGTATCCCTCCTCTGAGTCAGTCAGCTGACTCATTCAGATGTGTGCTGTGTGTGTAAATGTATACGCTGATTTCCTGCTATTCTAGTCTGTGCAGAGAACTAGGCTGAAATCCAGGAATTGTACACTTACACTCGCCACCTGGTGGCTCAAAAAGGAAATATATGAAATAGTTATGTGCAATATTACATTTTTACCTAACTGTATTTTTTTAAAATGTAATCCTGTACACACTTTACAAATAAAGAAAATACAGTATAAGAAAAATACTATACTTATGCTTTAGATCAGGGGTGTCAAGCTCGATTTCATTGCGGGCCGCATCAGCATTATGGTTGCCCTCAATAGGCCATTTTGGATCTGTAAAACTAGATGTCCAGAGCACCCCACCCCCCCTTACATCAGACGTCAACAGCCCCCATCATCAGAAGTTAAGAGTCCCCCACCCTCCTATACATCACAGTGCACCCCCAAGCTGGGGGCAGAGCTGAGAAGCAAAAAGTGCAGAGTCTGGAGGAGGACCAGAGGAGGGCTGTAGTCAGCTGCTGGAGTTCAGGGAAGGGAAGATGTGGCTGCATAGAGAGGCGCAGGACCTGTAGGAGGAGTTCTGTCCTCCTCTCTGCCACCAACCGCTGAGACAATGTGGGGGCAGAGACAGCTGGGGTGCTGCAGGTGCAGGGGAGGTGCGAGGGCCATATGAAATGGCCTGGTGGGCCACATTTGCCTTGTGTTTGACACATATGCTTTAGATAAAATCTATCAAGAGAGTAATACACAGGCTGTCAATGCTGACCTCTCCTTCTTACAATTATAACTACCTGGCTGTCCTGCTGAGTTACAAAGATCAGGAGTACTAACTTTAATCCTTTAAATTTGTTTAGACTTTAGACTTAGAGGTAAAAATAAGCCTTTCTTAGATTCTTAGACTCATCTTTTTAAGCGCCTAACCCTTGTATATTTCCTGCAGACAATGCATTATATACTGTATATGTGGGGCATCCCAAAAGTTTAAGCCCTGACGTGGAAAGAGTGACCACACAGATATTAAACTTTATCACTACCCAAGCTACTCTTCCAGATGTTCAGCTCTAAAAATGGCGCATGCGCAGTATACAGTTTTCGTGTGCTTCTTGCAAAGATTTGGCAATCCAAATTGAAAATGGAAAAAATGAAGCATGTGCGGTCATCAATTTCTGTGGTTTTTCTCTGGTTACCCATCCACCATACTCACCAGATTTCGCACTACCATCAGACTACCATCTATTCCCAAAACTGAAAAAGAACCTGCCTGGTGTTCAGTATATATATACCTTGGCATGAAATAATACCCAGTCTTCCTCTAGAAAGTGGGCAAACCTCTCAAATGTGCAAATGTCTATATAAGAGATAAATGTTTGGCATTATTCCATAGTAAGTTTCATGATACATAACAAAAACTTACCATCTGATCTTGTGACAGAGATACCAGGTTCACCAGGGTCACCACGAGATCCTTTGATACCTGGTCAAATAATTATTTTTTTAGCATATTTGCCCAAAGTACATTCTGTTTACCCCCATAATGAATAAAGACCAATGCTTGAAACTCTTGCATGATGGCACATGCATTCAAAAAAATTAAATTACAGAGAGCTTAAATCCCTACTCTAGATAACTTTTTAATTACCTGGTGTTCCAGGAAGACCAGATGGCCCAATTGGACCTGTCATAAGAAAAAAATGCAACAAATGTTTACTGAGTTGTAGCTTAATTCAGCAGAAATTAACAAACTAACCTGATTTGAAAATAATTGTATTGGATATAAAAAATCACAGTATGCTGACGGCTATTTATTATTATTATTATACAGGATTTATATAGTGCTAACAGTTTGCGCAGCGCTTTACAACATCGGGGAAGACAGTACAATTACAATACAATTCAATACAGAAGGAATCAGAGGGCCCTGCTCATTAGAGCTTACAATCTAGAAGGGAGGGCCAAGTGGAACAAAGGGTAGTAGCTGTGGGGGATGATCAGATGGACAGATTATAGGTTATAGGTTGGGGTTGTTGCCATTTGTTTGTACAGTTCGTGAATTGGTACGGGGACGCACTGGATACCTTCAGCTGCCAATGTGCCCTTGCTGGGTGTCCCGTGTGTCCCTGTACCTTTAAGGAGGAGTGGGCTCCCTCCAGGCAAACCTGCCCTTAATCTATGCACTATTATATATGCTCCAATTTGGGAGATTTTCTAAATTATAGAGTTAGAACTGCAGTACACTGAGGTGCCTTGGCGTGGCCACTGCGACTTACACATATGTTTGCAAATATGTGCAACTAAATCCCTTGTTTTTAATGTGAACTGTTAGACAGGATCAATTTGGTTTTGTTGCAGGCTGGCTGGTAAGTAAGATTTTGTTTGTTTTTGATGTGAGTTGCCCTTCCATGTGCTTCTTGCTGCAAAGGCTAGTTATAGGTTGATGTGGTTGCCATTTGTTTGTACAGTAGATCTGGCCAGTAAATCTGTTATTGTTTAACTTACTTTAACCCCCTCAGCGGTAATCCAGAGTCTGGCTCGGGGTGGGTTTTTCATGCTAAGAGTGGTAACCCCGAGCCAGACTCAGGATTGCATTGCAGGATACAGGTAAGTTACCTACCTTGTTCCCTGGATCCTGTGATGTCCTCCCGCAGTGTGTGCGAGCTGTCTCCTCGCTCGATTCACACTGCCGAGTGCCAAGCTCCGTTCCCTGCAAGGTTGCAGCGCACAGGGACGGAGTCCTGCGCCAAATTCAAAAAGTGAAACGCACAGTATACATACAGTATACTGTAATCTTACAGATTACAGTACTGTATCAAATAATTACACATCCCCTTTTGTCCCTAGTGGTCTGTCCAGTGTCCTGCATGCAGTTTTATATTATAAAAACAGTTTTTTCTGCCTGGAAACTGGAGATTGTCCATAGCAACCAAAAAGTGTCCCTTTATGTCAAAAGTGGTTTTAGACCAGCTAGAAAAAAACGATAAAAAATTAGAATCACTTGCAGAATTGAGCGATAGCGATTTGTGGGAAATTCGTCATCAAACACTAAAGCCCCGTACACACGATCGGTTTGACTGATGAAAACCGTTCGATGGATGGTTTTCATCAGACCAACCGATTGTGTATGGTACCCATCGGTCTTTTTTCCATCGGTTGTAAAAAATAGAACTTGTTTTAAAATTTTCCGATGGATAAAAAACCGATGGGAATTTCCAATCGTCTATGGGCAAGTCCATCGGATCAAAAACCCACGCATGCTCAGAATCAAGTCGACGCATGCTCAGAAGCATTAAACTTAATTTTTCTCGGCTCATCGGAGTGTTTTACGTTACCGCGTTTGGAACGGTCGGTTTTTTGACTGATAGTGTGTGGGCAAGACTGATGGAAAACAGTTTCATCGGATATCCGATGGACAAATCCATCGGACGAAAATCCATAGGTTATCCGATCGTGTGTACGGGGCTTTAATCTAATGACAGCGACAATTCTGCAACTGAGCAAATTTTTGTGTTTTTGATTTGATTACATTATTGAATAATATTTATTATAATTACATTACTATTTGTTATAATTATTTATAGTTATTTATTATATTATAATTTATGATTTTGTGTTTCAAAGTTTATCATACCCGGGATGTCTACTAGACTCTGATTTGGTCAGGTTTAAGTAAGTAATTACTAAGAATTGCAGGCCTACAATATAAAACGCCAAATTTCCATGCAAAATAATTGTACCGCTTTTGGTACATAATTCCAGACAGAATCATACCGCCAGGGAGGTTAACAGATCAAGTTGTTCAGACAACATGGCAGTTAGAGAGTTGAAACAAAGCATTTACCACTGACAGGGGTGCTTAAAATGTCAGCTTATTCATTTATGTAAAACTTTTATCCCAAAAGGAACAAACTTTTTACAATAACTGCTTATAAAGTGTTAGCTGGAGTTCAGATTAAATTTGTTAGTCAAGTCCATCCAAATCTACTAATCTAACACTACCCTTTACCCAGACTGACAATGCCGCTCTCCAAAGGTGTCTCTAGTTTTCCACCATCCAGAATAGAGACACTCTAAGACAGGAAGTGAATTACGGGCTGGATCACAGGGAAAAAAAAAGAGGGAAAAAAGCCTAAAAAATTAAAACTCATCCACCACATTTAAGGATTGGAAAGCTGCAATATATTACAATTTTGTTTTTAGGTTAAATACCACTTTAATAACCCTGGATTTCCTATGAGTTTCCCTCACTCCAAACTGCTTGTTCGGGCCTCCTCTGACTGCTTCCGGCGGCGTATCTGAGTCTGAGTAATTTTTCCTTCCTTTTTCTCCTTCCTTCTCTAGACTGTGTCCTTTCTTACGCCCTCCTACCTTCTTTCTGTGTTTCTTGTTCTTCCAGACTCCACCCTTTGGGGTCAGTCTCAGCAATGGGACCTTCCCTGGGAGGACTGTGAATAGGTTGTGGTGTATGGCCTTTTACCTTCTCTTTCCATTTCACCTTAATTATCCTTCAATATCATCCCAATCACAAGAAGGTTTAACTATGATTGTTATGTTTGTATTCCTCTTGGTTTCCTTTGTAATACCTGATCATTCCTTAGACCTGCAAGGGTGACCTATATGCTTGCTTTTGAGTTCTTACATTGTGGCTCAAAACCAATAAATACATTGAAACAGAAATACCACTTTAATTTTTAAAGTCTTATATATACCGTATTTATCAGCGTATAACACGCACCCTAACTTTAAGAGGGAAGTTTCAGGAAAAAAACTTTCCACAGCCCCCTGCATATAACACACAGGCACAGTTTACCCTCTATTTTCAGGGTAAAAAGGTGAGTGTTATACGCCAATAAATACAGTAATACATAATCATGGTAGCATGATCAATGGCTAGTCCAGTACCCAGTCATGTTTAGTTTTAGTATGTGAACATACCTGAGACTCCTGGAGATCCAGGTGGACCCACGGGTCCTGCTGGTCCTGGTGGTCCAGGCATGTAATATGTACCAGAATCTGAAAGACAAACAAATATTGTCTATACTGCAAGACAGGACACTGCATTATTACTTTGCTATATTATATATAGATCTTTAAGTGCATCTAATGTCAAAATATTCTTTACATTTTAGTAGAGAATGGTTATAACCTCTTCCATGTTTTTACCACTGTCTGTGTCCCCAGTGGACTGAGTCACCCTTCTATTTCTCTTGATGACCATTACTTCAGGGCACAACAGTGGTGGGAAAGCCAATATTGGATAGCTTTTGCAGGAACAGAAAGTAAGGGACAATCTTCCAAAAGAGACACTAGGGAGAATCCTCTCACTTCAGGAGCATTTTGTTTGTACTTTTTATTATGTTTACAGGTGAATGGAAACCCCCCCATTAACTACAAAGAAAAAAAAAAAAAAGTGATTTTAGCTATTCTCTACCAAAAAAAAAAAAAAAAGTTTTGGCTTTAGATATACTTTAATTACTATACATATACAGTAAATGAGAGTTGTTGTTTTTGTTGGGCTTGGATAGAGCACATAATTGTTTTATGCATATCCCACTATACAGCATAAAAGAGCAACCCTGTCTTTCTGCCAAATGATACAAATATTAAAAAATAAATAAAAAGCGTAGAGATGGTGTCACACTATCCAGTGGTTGTTTCATAGTTAAGAATAAGCAAGGTTTTGGGGAGTTCTTAAGGTGCTCACAAACATAACAATATGACTGATTTATTAAGCTCTTGACCACTTTTTTGTATCAGAGAACTGATTCTAATATATATCGATTAAACAATTTTTTTTAATAGCTCCTTTTGATTTATGACTGATAGATCATATTTTTAAACAATATTTTCAGTCAATCGCAAAGTGTGTAATGATACTGAGTGTGTTGCTTCATTTTATTATTAAAATTACATTTTAATTGCTTGTTTTGTGATTGCTCC
The DNA here is from genome assembly GCA_029206835.1 of Rana muscosa. Lineage (NCBI taxonomy): Eukaryota > Metazoa > Chordata > Amphibia > Anura > Ranidae > Rana > Rana muscosa. The sequence goes on from CM055123.1 coordinate 203,052,304, forward strand.
TACCTAGATTAATCATAAATGGCTACAGAGCCACTACCATGGTCTTAAAGAGACACCCAAACAACTATATCCCATCACTGGGACCCTTGGCATATATAAGAAAACAACAGGTGAAACCCACTGGTGCCAATCCAAAGCTGTAGTATCAGTAATGATGGCCCTTAGGGCTTTTTTATGGTCAGATACTCCAATGCTTGCATAACTGCTATGACAGGTATTAAATCAACATGAAAAATACATATCAACTGTTAACACAGTGATATACACTAGCAATTGGAACAGTTTGTATCTACAGTAGACGATAGCAAGGAAAACATAGCAGCAGTTGAGCATAATTAAATATAAGAATGTACCTGAAGAAACTCTTCCTGGATCTCCGGGGTCACCTATATGGCAAGGTATCAGAAATATATAGTTAATATTTTTTGCATAATACTCTTTTTTGAAGTAGATGAAAACAAATGTAAAATCTCTGCTCTTTCAAATATCATCTCATCCTTTTATTTACCTTTGGCTCCTCCTCGCCCAGGTGTTCCAGGTGGTCCTAAAACAGTTGAAATTTACATTAAATAGTTGCTGTTAAATTTTCATTAAAATCCCTAACAGGATAATATAATTAGTAATATTCACCAGCCAAAGCAAAACTGTATCTGCTGCATAGTGATGTGTCTGCTATGTTTATTTCCTAAGATTGTCAGCACCATCTAGTGGCCATAATTCAGTATTATCCTGATTAAGGTATTTAAGGAAAATACTGCATTATGGCCACTAGATGGATCTGACAATCATAGGAAATAAACATATTAGACACATTACAGGGATGGTTTGTGTTGGTTTCCTAAAAGTTAAGTTACTGCCTGAGCACTGACTTAACAGCAGCAGCAGCAGCACCCAGTTCAATCGCTGCTGAGTGATTGACTGCTAATGCTGCCCCTCCTTCTCCCAGTCCTGCTGAACAGGAAATCACTTGGAGACTGATATTCAGTATACATTTTACCATACCCCATTTTCATTTAAAGCATTTGTAATATTCCTGATATGTGCCTGCAGTACCATGTACTTGTATGAAAAAGTATCCTGTTCTCTTTGCTTTGCTTCCTTTGTGCGAAATCCCTGGAGTTCCTGCCAGTCCCTCTGCTTTCCTATTAAAAACTGACCACACTAAGCAAGAGAACACACTTTGGTCAGTTCCCTAGCTATGCTGGGAACTCAGGCGGCTCTCCTTTTAATGATCAGACTTGTCCTGACACAGCTCCCCTGCACAACCTTTCACTGGGAAGCTCAGTGTACTTCTGTTTCTCCTCCTCCATCTCTTATGCAGCTGAGAACAGAGGATATGTGATCACTTATAAAAAAGGGAAAAAAAGGTATCTATACTTTTTTTTTAATAATCTATACACAAATGTTTTGCCTTTCATTTCTATTTTAAAGTGAATGGGTTGTTTTACAAGGTGAGGGTTTACAATCACTTTAAAATACAGTTAAAAATATTCACAATAAAAAAAAAATTACATTACATATTTATAGAATATATCAAGATCAATTGATATACTATTTCCTGCCAAATGGCCAACTGTAGTTATCCACAGTTGATGTTGATAACCGTAGTTATCAACAAACTAAAAATAACATATACTGTACATACATTTCATTTGACAAGCCGTTATGAAATGATACTAACGAGGAAAAATATCCTACAATTTCTCTTAAATTCTTAACTATTATAAATATGATAATTGCAATGGGTTAAAGGTGCAGGATGAAACCCATATGAAGAATTTAGGACAGAGACATAGTAATTACCCATGTGCTCTGTAGCCAACCCAATTTTCATAACTTACATGCATGTTTGGTGTACAACTAAAATGTACATAAAAACATATCAAGAGACTGCACTGATGTGTTAGATTTCATCAGTGTAGAATTGTGAAATAGTGGGGCGCATGCCCGGATGCCTGAGGGAGAAGTCGCATCCCCTTAGAGCTCCGCTCCCGGGTTAAACAAACCGGAGAACCGACCGCTGTTTTTCACCGCAAACGGCACCAGCTCCTGCAAATTCATACCAGGTACACTTTGGCGTATTGAGGATGGTCACGAGGGGGCCAAAAACGAAGTATAAGATTGGTATCTCTAAAGATACACCGGCCCGGCAGACATCCAAGATGGCGGCGCCTGGTACCTCACAGACTCGCACACAGCGGGTTCCTAAATCCCTGTCACACAATGTCAAAACTCTGGACACAGCTGGTGAGATTGATTCTGACTATGAAACACCTGAAAATGTTATTCAGTCTAACATGTTTAGACAATTTGAGAAAATGCTTCAGAAAGCTTTGAAACAAACTTCTGACCAGATAACAGAGAAGCTGACAAGGGAGATTAGGGAGCTGGGGCATAGAACAGCTGAATTGGAAATGCGGGTAGATGATATAGAAACTACCACACAGCATTATGATGCTTCTATTGAACAGCTTAAGGATGAGAACTCTTTATTACAAAACCGTTTGGAAGACCAGGAGAATAGGGACCGTCGCTCCAACCTAAGAATCAGAGGTCTCCCTGAATCAATCATAGACTTACAGGGAACTATAGGTGCACTGTTTCAGGAGCTGTTACCAGGTATTTCACCTGAGAGATTGGAAATGGGCAGAGTCCACAGGGCCCTAACTCAACGCAAACCCAATGGACCCCCTAGGGATATTATAGTTAAATTTCATTACTATAAAACAAAGGAGCAAATACTTGCTGCTGCTAGAGGTAAAAACACTCTTGAGTTCCAGGGCAATATCTATCAGCTCTTTACAGACCTCTCCCCTCTAACTGTTACTAAGGGGCGTTCTATGAAACTATTGCTGCAAGTACTTCAAAAGCACCAAATCATATACCACTGGGGGTTTCCATTCTCTCTCCGCTTTACATACTTGGAAACTAGATATACCTGTCGCACGTCCGATGAACTACGGTCAGCCTTAAATGATCTAGGCCTGATGGATCACACCAATTCTAAGGAGCAACCTCGTAGATGTGCGGCTTCTAGATCACCTCCAAATGAAACCGACTTGGACCCAAACCCCTCTGGTTATACCAGACAGAATCTTCATAAAAGAGGACGTTTTGATAGTCAGGCACCGATAAATGTCGACTCAATGGACTGATTGTTCACCTCTCATTAATCTTATCCATGTTTCTCCCCTTTTGTAGGGTACTAGCCCCATTGCTTTATTCTGAAAAGCATTGCACTATCTATGATTGAAGAATTAGAATCCTGTTCTCCATTTTGTTTTTTGTTTTTTGTTTTTTTTAGTGGTGTCTTGTTTCTGACAAATATGTCTATTTCTTTAATCTATATGCACATTATATATGCATATTAATGTGTACTTATGAAATATAAATCTAGGTTTTTATTTAGGGTTTTAGTCAGCCAGAAGATTTATATTTCATTTACATTTTTGAGTCAAGTGTTTTTAGGGGGTTTTTTTGTTGTTTTTTTTTTTTTTTTGTGTTTGTCCCCTTTCTGACAAATATGTCTACTTAGTAATTTATATGCATATTATATTGTACTTATGAAATATAAATTTAGGCATTTATTTATTGTTTTAGTCAGCCAGAAGGTCTATATTACATTTACATTTTTGAGACAAGTGTGTTTTTTTTTTTGTTTTTTTTTTATATGTAATATAAATTTATGTATTTAATTTATGTTTTTGTCAGCCAGAAAGCTAAAATTTCATTATTGCTTCTTGAGACGAGTGTTTCTTGTCTTCTTTATTTGTCTCCTTATAGACAAATAAGTTTATTTCCTTGACTTATATGGTCATTGATATAGATAGACTATCCTCTTCCCTCCCCCTCCCCCCCTTTTTTTTTTTTTCTCCCTTCCCTTTCCTCTATATTTGCGAGCTTGTTTATTAATTATTTCGCTTGCGTAGACGGTTTGCTTCACAAGTGTTAAGATTAATATTTTCTAGCCTCCTTATGGACGCATTCATCTAGAAATTGACTCAACATACTTCCCGAAGTTGGTATGCTTCCTTTCTCTCTCTTTTTTGTTTATTGCATCTCCAGTCTTCTTGATAGAGAATTATATAAGTTTACTATTATAATACTTAAGTGTTCTCCGGTGTTGTTTTTCCCTCCGGAACTTCTTGCGGCCCCCTACGTACCCCCTGACTCCTGCTACTATTATGCAGGAGTCGGTGACCATGGAACCCCTCGGAGATTTTTTGTTATCTCTCCGAGATGTTCCTGCGCCCTACTAGTACATCACTATTTTATGACATTAATTGCAGTCATTAGGGCTTCCTATTTATTTGGTTTCTTCTTTATTCTTTCTTTTCTGTCTTTCCTTTCTTCTCCTCTTCTGTCTCCCTTGGTGGCGGTTCGAACTCATAATATGGGTTTCATTAACCCTTATATAAAACTTACCCTTACTATGTCATGGCCCCCATAAACATTTTGTCCTTAAATGTACAAGGCTTCAACGTTCCACAAAAAAGAACTAAAGCTCTACGTTCCTTTTCAGCTAGGAAAGCTCACATCATTTTCCTTCAAGAAACACACTTTATCAATAACGCCTCCCCTAAATTTCTTTCCTCCTCCTACCCTCAATTCTACGCAGCATCAGCTACAACTAAGCAACGTGGGTCCCTGATTGGATTCCACCGTTCTACACCATTTACCCTTAATACACAAATATGTGACCCTGAGGGTAGATATGTTTTATTAACAGGCTTTATTGCTGATACTGAAGTCACATTAGTTTCGTATTACGCCCCAAATAAACGTCCTGAAGCTTTTCTATCACATCTTTTCCAACTAATCGAATCACATAAATTTGGAACAATAATATTATGTGGCGACTCCAATACTACCATCTATCCCTTCTTGGATAAATCCCCGTCATCTCCTAACTCTCCTATCCATAAACGGTCCTTCCAATCTCTACTTACTTCTTTTAATTTTGTTGATACCTGGCGGGAACTTAACCCAACTTCCAGAAATTTCACACATTATTCTTATCCACACAAATCCTTTTCACGAATAGACCATATTTTCCTCCCCTCTAGTATGCTCCCTGAAGTAATATCCTCTAATATAATCCCATTTCCATGGACAGACCATTGTGCGGTCACTGCTACAATTACCTCTCCAATACCTAGGTCACATGACACCACTTGGTGTATTAACGACTCCATCCTAACTCACCCCTCACACCGTTCAGATATTGAACTGGCTCTTAATGATTATATCTCATTTAATGACACTACTGATGTCTCTGCCCTTACACTATGGGAAGCCCATAAAGCTGTCATTCGGGGCAGCTTGATACAAAAGGCGAGATCTATTAAAAGAGATCGCAAGATTCTGTTCACCAAACTTGAAGCAAATTTTAACGCTTGTCATTTGGCTCATCAAGCTACCCCGAATGCAAACACTAACACTAAATTGGAAAGGGCCCGGCTTGAGTTGGATCTTTTTCTGACAGATTCGGCAGACAAACTCTTACGCAAGCGGCAACATACCCTATACCGCAAAGCCAATAAGCCCGATACCCCAATGGCCCGCAGCCTCAAGTCTATTGATCGTTCACAAGCTGCATTCCGACTTAGAACCTCCAGAGATGCATACACTAGTAACCCATTAAAGATCTTGGAAATCTTTCAATCTAAATTAGCTAAGCTCTATGACCCTGGCTTAATCTTTGATAAAAACAAAGCAGACACTTTGTTCTCAGATGTTACACTTCCCACAATGACACCAGAACAGTGTGAATATTTGGAGAGTCCCATAACGGCCTTGGAAGTTAAAGCTGCTATTAAAGAATTGAAGCCTCACAAGAGACCGGGCCCCGATGGGTTTTCTGCACTATACTACAAACAATTTGATTCGATTTTAACGCCTCTATTGACTAGAGCCTTCAATTCTTTGTTAGCTGGTCATTCGTTTAAAACCGAAACACTAACTTCCATCATAGCAATGATTCCCAAACCTAAATCTGACACTACCTCTTGGTCTAATTACCACCCCATATCTCTTTTAAATCTAGACATTAAGTTATTAGCTAAGATCTTGGCAACTAGATTAAATAGCATTATAGGTAAACTTATCCATCGTGACCAAACTGGCTTCATGCCCTTGCGTCAAGCAGGGGATAATGTCAGAAGAGCACTTTTATTAATTCATGCCGCCAAAAAAAGACGTATCCCAACTTGCCTTATATCATTAGACATTAGGAAGGCGTTCGACTCAATCAGCTGGCCATATCTACAATATACTCTTCAAAAATGGGGTTTTGGGGAAAATTTCTTAACTTGGGTCTCCTCACTATACAGCACTCCGAAAGCTTATACTAAATATATGGGCTACAAATCAGCTATGATAGATATTAGGAGAGGTACTAGACAGGGTTGCCCCCTATCCCCTTTGCTTTTTGCCCTACTTATTGAACCCTTAGCATGTATTATTAGAAATAATCCTAATATCAAAGGTGTAGAATTAGGTGGACATCACCACAAATTGAGTCTTTTTGCAGATGACATCCTGATATTTTTATCCCATCCCCATGTCTCAGCCCCAAATCTAGTAAATACTTTGGACAAGTTTGCAAAGATTTCTGGATTGTGTGTTAATCATGCCAAATCTAATGCCCTTAATATTTCCCTTTCGCCATCTGAGTTACAACAAGCTCAAACGTCTTTACCTTTCAATTGGGAATTGCACCATATTTCATATCTTGGAGTCCAACTCACTTCTTCTATATCCGACTTATTTTCAGCTAACTACTTACCCTTATTGAAGTCAACTACTAATCTGATGAAACAATGGTCTTCTCTTCCTTTATCTTGGATTGGGAGGATTAACGCTACTAAGATGTCAATCTTACCAAAGTTCCTTTACCTATTCCGAGTTCTCCCCATACATATACCTCCTTACTTCTTGAGGCTCACTCAAAAGAGAGTGATGTCTTTTATATGGGGCTCTACAAAACCCCGTATACCCAGATCGACTCTTTATCTTGATAAATTGAAAGGTGGTCTGGGAATTCCTAACTTTTCCTCATACTACTTTGCTGCTCAGCTAGCACAACTCCCCAAATACCATTCTACAACAGAATCCCCTCTATGGGTAGCGATTGAATCAGTGGATATTGACCCCATTTCTGTGAATAATTTGCTCTGGTTAGCTCCTAAAGATAGACTAAACTTATCTAACCCCGTAACCAAACATTCTATAGCTATCTGGGACAAATATAGATCCACAAAAAGCCTACAATCCACTCATAACCCTCTACTCTCTTTTCTTCGAAATCCCTCATTTTACCCCGCCTGGAAATTCCCCCTATCATTTGCAGCTTGGTCCAAAAGAAACCTACTTCAATTTCACAATCTAGTTTCCTCCAATGATATTCTTACGTTCCCAACATTATGTGATTTATACAAACTCCCCATGAAGGAGCTCTTCCGCTATCTACAAATTAAGAACTTTTATACACCCCTCGTTGATACGGGATCCCCTCTTACCCAAATGACTCAATTTGAACGTATCTGTAAAAGTGATCCCCATACTAGAGGATTAATATCACTTTTGTATAAACGCATCAATTCCACATCCGACGATACTTTACCATCCTATACGACTAAATGGGCACATGACATGGATAGAACATTCAGTAAAAGTGACTGGGATAATATATGGTCAGCTACTAAGCATTCCTCGCCAAACTGTTTTGCGTTGGAAACGAACTATAAGGTCCTTTCTCGATGGTACCTGGTTCCGGCCAGGATTGCCAAATTTGCCCCCTTGTACCCAAATTTATGTTTCAGAGGCTGTTCTGAACCGGGCACGCAGTTCCATATTTGGTGGCAATGTCCAATCGTTCAATCCTTCTGGAGTAAAATATTTAACATGGCCTCTACGGCCTTGGAAATACCAATCCCGCCAGACCCGGCACTGGCTCTCCTCAACCTCAAACCTCCTGAATTGAATAAATCACAATTCAAATTACTACTACATCTCACCACGGCGGCTAAACAATCTATAGCTAAGGCCTGGAAAACCCAAACTTTAGTTGTGGCTGAAACTAAACATAGAATTAACAGAGCCCTTATCTTTTCCAAAATGTCTGCTATTGAAGATAACAACATTACTACATACAATAAAATTATTTTCATTGCTCTAATCTTTTATACCTCTATTTGTATTGATATAATTGTTAATGAGGTTTATCCTCTACTACCTTTCTTTCAATATGTATTTTTAGTGATTGCTGTATTTATTTACAATTCTATTCTTGATCAGAATGTAATGTTCATTATACTTGCTATTTACTTGTAAAATCTAATAAAAATATTAAACAAGAGAATTGTGAAATAGTAAAAATGTCCTCTCGCAAGGAGGATACGAATGTACAATTGAAGGATGGACAGTAGACATTTCCCAGCCCAATGCTCTCTCTGCCTACTGTCTGAGAGTTCAGAAAGATTACCTGGTGGGCCTTGTGCTCCGGGAAGCCCTAAAAATAAGGCAAAATAATATATTAGTTTATGTAACTACATTGTAATGTAAATGCTGTGCCAGGAAAACCAGCTTTCTAAAAAGATCTGCTTTCATGTTGTGAATAATTAAAGCAACAACTGAACGGAAAGGATTATGTGGAAATAGGTATCATGTGTTTTGTATTTCTTTGCAGTAAATAAATTATGTATGGGTTAAACTTTCTGTGACATTTTACATTATGTACACCCAACCCTCTTGCCCACAAACAGAACAAGGTACTATCCAAAAGAATTGAGTGAGCATGACATAATAAGAGCAAGTAGTACATTTTACGAACAAACATTTGTTTAGCTGACCTATGCTGTAAATATTCTAACTAAACTGACTATTGAAGGGTTGTACAAAAAAATAAAAATAAAAAAACACCTTCAGTACATATCTAGGATACTGTGGACAGAACTATTGGGGCTGAGTTACTAAAGGTAAATAGGCAGTTCACTTTGCAAGGAAATTTTCCCTTAGCTTTGTAAATGTGGTGGAAGTTAATTTTGCAGAGTATCCAATCACATGCCAGGAAAAAAAACTGTATTTTCGCTTGCACATAAATGGTTGATGGAAGTCAGCAGAGCTTCACCTCAATGACTAAGCTAAAGGAAAATTCCCTCATAAAATGAAAAAAATCCTTTGCAAAAGCTATCAGCCTATTTGCCTTCAGGCGTTTTCTCAACATTGTTGCTCCTATTGGAAACATATAGTCGAATGTCTGAAGCAGGTTTTTGGTACCAAAGAAGCGTTTTTTTCTTATAGTAACTCCTCTGTAACACCATGTCTTAATTTCTTTATTTGCTAATATTAGAGTTGACTTTTGCTTTATTTTAGTTATTGGACATATTTCCTGCTGGCTTTATTGGCAATGGCAGGTCATTATTTAAGCAGGTCAAAGAAGAAAGTGCAATACAATAGATTTCAGTCTATGTAAAGAAAGTAATGACATAGAGGTCGACCAAAACAAAAGGGGATAGGTCTACCCTCAATTCCCACACTACTTGATCATTCCGTAATCTTCCTTCCTAGAGAGTTAAAGCCAATACAAACAATGTAAGAGCATGTTATCTGTTTCTTTTAAGGTCACCTTTGCTATGCCTATAGACAGACAAGCTAAAATGTTGAAGTGATCTGATGGTACCAAGGTATTTTATTTAGTTCTGATGAGGTTTAGAAGCAGTGAAAGTTAACAATCTTTGTTATACGTCAAAAATTAAGATGAGGCACATATTAAAGAATGTATATGGCAGAATATAGTTACCAATCATGGCCAAACATTCTATCTATAACAAGTGCTGAATGTAAGGTGAGCTGTGTAGTCCAATGCCCCCAGACACCCCATTTGGGCGCAAACTGTGTCATGGGGGGGCCTGGAACACATCTTCCCTGTAAATCCAGTGAGATTTTTAAGAATAAAATTTAACATCTTGGAGAAACATTAACAACATACAGTATATCAAATTACTGTCAGTTTTGAGTTAGTCATATCAGGGGGTGTTTGTACTTCCATGCCACTCAAACCAGTTTGACCATTGTTTGGAGATTGAAGGCAAGCGTCCTTCGTATGTAGCAAACATTTTTTCATAAGACCCATGGGTGTGTACCAGGGTAATTACTTTGTTTTTACTCAAGCTATCTCAGGTTCTCCAGTAGCGGACAATGGTAAGTCTGGTGGCCAAAAGAATGTGGGTTATTATAGTGTGGAAACAGTAAGGTATGTTTTCCATACCGATGTTCAGGAGGGCTAACTCTGGGGAAGGAAAAAGCGATAACCCTGTTACTTCTGTGATGATTTTGAATACCTCTTGCCAGAGTTTTGTTGTTTGTGTACATTGCCAGAGAAGATGGAACAAACTTCCTATTTCTCCGCAGTTCCTCCAGCACAGTGGTTGTGTGGTGGGGTCATATGAGTGGATCATAGAGGAAGTAATGTACCATCTAAGGGTAATTTTGTAAACTAGTTCCCAGAGGATCGAGGATCTAGAGGCTTTGTAATTAGTTTTGAGTGCTGTTCGCCATTGGGATTCGGTGAATGAGCATCTAATATCTCTTTCCCATTTTAAAAATGGTAAGGATTTACTAAAAGATGTCTTGTCCCCTAGCATATTGTAGAACAGGGGTATATAAGGTATCTTATTTAATACTGCCAATATGGCTCATGCTGAAAGCTGCTCCCTTAATCTTATTTCAGGAGAGAAGAAGAGCTTCTTACCTGGAATTCCGGGGTCTCCTGATGATCCTGGTGGTCCTCTTGGTCCAGGCAATCCAATAGTTCCTTGTTCACCTGAACATCACAGACCATACATATTATTATAGAGGAAAGTCATCTTTTTTATTGCAATGGCCTGAATAAGATATTTTGCACAATATCTTGAAGTGGTATAAATATGCATACTTCGCTGATCCAATCATGTATGTTTATTCCACAATGTTCTATAGTCAATCTCCAAGCCATCTCCCTGCTGCTATTATTGTGTGTGGTTAACTGCAATGGTTGTGGGCATTCCTTTGTTTGGGTGAATTTGTGGGTATGAATTTAATGCGGATCTTCACTGCATCTGAGCACCAGATATTTTTATTATTCAAATATTCAAAGAGAACTCCTCCATCTATCCATGTCTCCATGCTTTATTACTTTGAAAAACACCCCCTATTATTTCTCGCCGTGCCCATCTTGAGTAAATGATTCATGTAGCATTTACTTCCTGGAATACATCTGCCCTTAGCTCTTGCATGCATACAGGAGAGTGTGCTTAGCTGAGAAAACAAAAAGAGGGGCGCCAAACTAAATGCAGCCATTAGATTACCTGGATTTATTAAAAACACAACAAATTGACAACTCACATTTTTGTAGATATAAACAAGCATGTAAAAAAACTCCAAGGCTAGGCATGAAGATTCCCCATGGATGGTATGGAATGCAAATGGCGCCGGGCCGGAACTCACGTCAGCAGAGGAGAGTGCTGCCATGGATAGTGAGCGGTAACTTCAGTTTCTTCTTCAGACCTGACCTGGCGCTGTTTGTGTTGCATGCTGGTTACCATCACGGCCGGCGGCTTCCTATAGTTCCAGGCTTCTGTCGCTTCACCACCTGGAAGCATACACTGATATACCATGCATGGGGAACCACTGCTCTTAGTCTGTCACCTCTCTTATGTTCTTTTTATTGTCTGCAGAGTTTTGCTTCACTCCTAAGCAGCGGCGACCCGTCCATTAGGGGCGCACGGGCGCTGCCCTCCCCATCCATGCGTCCGGCCCCCTGATCTACATACAGGGCGCCGGACGCATGGATTCCAATGGCTGGGGTGTGTTTTTTTGAAGCACTTGATTAGAGCCAGACTGCACGCCGCCCATAGGAGCCCGCAACCTGCCCACTGCACTACGCCCATAGGAGCCCGCAACCCAGCCGCTGCTGGCTGCCCATAGGAGCCCACAACCCACCCGTAGGAGCCCGCCCGCAACCTGCCACCAACCGACCATGTTGTTTGCCACCCCCAAAAGAAAAACAACACCAGCGGCCACTGCTCCTAAGAGTGTTGCCACTGGTGCTCAGATTGATTATCCACCTGCCATTCTCATCTTAATATACCAGGATTGAACTCTTATGGACATTCCACTAGTGACTTTTCATTTAAAATATTTTTCCAGCACAATTTTTTTATTGTGTTAGCTGAGAAAACTCCTCCTCCTCCCCTCCTGAAGATTCCTGGGATGTATGACATAATTTGCTTAGGCAGGAAACTAGGAAGTAACTAAGAAGAAATGTAAAAAATAAAGTTTAAAACAAATAAATATGATATACCTTCCTATCTGTTTACTAATGCTAGCAGTATTAAGATTAAAAATAATCAGTGTTAATTGGGAGAGTGATGTTCCACTTTAACTAACAAATGAGGTGGAGGTTATATGTCCTAGTTTGATATTTTCTCATGGTCCAAGGTACAAACCTTTGAAGCAGAGAGAAATGTATCTGCATTTTTTTTGTAAGTACATTTTTAATTTCCATTACAGTTGACTGACGTACATTAAAGTAAAATGACAAATGACAAAAAATCATGAAATATATAATGCTTAAAATAAATGCCAGACTTTACCTCTTGGACCTTGATGTCCATCTGGTCCAGATGGACCTGAAAAGAAGCATTGGAATCATTTTTAATATTATATTCTTAGTTTTGATTGCCTAGGTTTATGGAAGTTATTTTTTTTAGAATTTACTTTGTAAATAGCAGATGATGTTGAGAAGATTGGACAATGTTTTTTTTTTTTTTGCTAATTGACAAAAATTGTAAACACAGCAAGGCATTTGATCTCTTAGCATCATAAAATTATGAGATCTTACCCGCTGATCCCTTAGCTCCTGCTTCTCCTGAGGGTCCTGGTAATCCTCTGGGCCCTGGATCTCCTATAAAGAAGTAAAACAAGTATGGTAAAAAAAAGACCATATGCAGAACAGACATTAAATTAATAGTATTTCTGTATTTTTTCTAATTATGATCCTTATTTCCAGAAAACTCTTGGATACAGAGCCAACAAGTATAAGACATCCACCAGATTCACATACTGAATATCAGGCACCATTGAAAGCATTTTGCATTTCTATTTTTTTTTTTTTTTTTTGGAGGCCATTTGGTCAATTTACAGTAGATGTATACAAAATACATTTTGCTCAGTTAAGGTCTTAAGAAAATAGGGAATGTGGCTTAATAGTTAGTAATATTGCCATGTATGTGACCCATCTTGGGGACCGCATTGCTCTCTTACTGACCTGGAAGACCTCTGGTTCCCTTGTCTCCTTGGTCACCTAAAACAAACCAAAAATATTTTCATTCTATCAAATAAAAACACAAAATCTATATTGTGTTGTACATAGGCCTGAGAACAGAGGAAACAAGTCCCAGACAATACATGTTACGTACCTTTAACTCCAGATGGTCCAAGGAGTCCTTTTTCACCTGGTTGGGAAAATAAACATACATGTCTAAATTATTATAAACAATTGCAAAAAGATTTTTGCATTGCTATACATTGCTTTTGTACACAAAAGCATTTGAGATCTTAAGAGCAGAGATACTATCGTACTGCATGGCTATTCAGCAATAGTGGAAGGCATCAACCATTGTTGATTTAATTCACTCCTATTAAGCTCAATGCGTTATCTGCTGAGCTTAATAGGGAGTCTCCCACCCCCAACAAAGTAGTATAGGTGCTATCTCTATTTCCTCTACTAATGGGTCCAAGCATCGATCATGCTTAGACCAGCAGGCATAATAAATGTCAGGTTTGAATATGATCTTACCTTTAGGTCCTGGAAGCCCACCTTCACCTTTGTAACCTTGTTGCCCTGGAGTACCTGTTAAAAAATGGAATGACATATTTTTACTATAGAATATAGTGTACTAGCTTATTAAAAAAAAGGTATACCTTATATCTTTATATATATGGAAGACACATTCAAATATGATTGCTAGTCAGTAGTGATGAGCCGAACACCCCCGGGTTCGGTTCGCACCAGAACCCGCGAACGGACCGAAAGTTCGTACGAACATTAGAACCCTATTAAATACAATGGATGCGAACGTTCGAATTCTAAAGTGCTAATTATAACAACTATTATGCATGTTATTGTCCTAAAAAGGGTTTTGGAACCCGGGTTCTGCACCAGGGGACATGTATCAATGCAAAAAGAAGTTTTAAAAACGGTCGTTTTTCGGGAGCAGTCATTTTAATGATGCATAAAGTGAAAAAAAAAAGTCAAATATTCCTTTAAATATCGTACCTGGGGGGTGTCTAAAGTATGCCTGTGAAGTGCCACGTGTTTCCCGTGTTTAGAACTGTCCCTGCACAAAATGACACTTCTAAAGGAAAAAAAAGCCATTAAAACTTCTTGCGGCTTTAATGTAATGTCTGGTCCCGGTAATATGGATGAAAATCTTTAAGAAAAATGGCATAGCTACCCCATGACCCCCCCCCCCTACCCCAGCCCATTACCAGCCCCTTTGGGTCTTGTATGGATATTAAGGGGAACCCCGCACATAAAATAAAAAAGGCCCTATATACTCTGAACAGCCGTATACAGGCGGTGCATACAAGACAGGGACTGTAGGTTTGTTCTTATGTAGAATGTGTTTGTAATTTTGAACAGGTACATTGTTGAAGTGTAGCTCCAGCCCAAAAATCTATTTTTAAACTTTTTGGGAAACATAGGTAAGGGTTATCACCCCTGTAACATTTGTTTTGCTGTCTGTGCCCCTGTTCAGAACATTTCACCTCACTTTCCGTCCCAATGACAACTGTTTTTGAAATGTGGTGTTTTTCTTGAAACAAGGATTGCTGATAAAGCATCAGTACAGAGGAGACACCTTTCTCCCATATTTATTCTTACAGAAGAGAATTTTCCTTCCTAGGGGTAGATTTCCTCTCACTTCCTGTTGTCTTCTTTCGTTTGCAAGTAGGAGTCGTTTGTAAGTTGGATGTTTGAAAGTAGGGACCTGCCGTATATACTCTGCAGAAATAGGCCCCTTAGTTGTTGGTGTTGGCACAACACTGTAAGCACTCACAGTTACTCTTGGTTGGTGCTGGAACGCCCTGCTGTCAACTATTATATCAGGAATTTTAATTACATATAATTGTTGAACAGTGGTAGTAAAAATTGGGGCTTTGATGGTGGTGCTGGTGCCACAACACTGTAAGCCCTGACAGTTACTCTTGGTGGGTGCAGCAATGGGCCCTGCTGTGAATTATTAGATCAAGAATTGTAATTGCATGCCCCTGTTGAACAGGGGCTGAAAAATTGGGCTTTTCGTGGTGGTGGTGGTGGTGGTGGTGTTGCCACAACACTGTAAGCCCTCAGAGTTACTCTTGGTGGGTGCAGGAATGGGCCCTGCTGTGAATTATTAGATCGAGAATTGTAATTGCATGCCCCTGTTGAACAGGGGCTGAAAAATTGGGCTTTTCGTGGTGGTGGTGGTGGTGGTGGTGTTGCCACAACACTGTAAGCCCTCAGAGTTACTCTTGGTGGGTGCAGGAATGGGCCCTGCTGTGAATTATTAGATCAAGAATTGTAATTACATGCCCCTTTTGAACAGTGGCTGAAAAATTGGGCCTTTCGTGGTGGTGGTGGCGTTGCCACAACACTGTAAGCCCTCAGACTTACTCTTGGTGGGTGCAGGAATGGGCCCTGCTGTGAATTATTACATCAAGAATTGTAATTGCATGCCCCTGTTGAACAGGGGCTGAAAAATTGGGCCTTAGGCACTGGTGGCACAACACTACAACCCCTCACAGATACTGTACTTGGAGCACAGCAATGAGCCCTGTTGCAAAGTATTGCTTCAAAAATTGTAATGACACGCCCCTGTTAAACAGGGGCTGAAAAATTGGGCCTTAGGCACTGGTGGCACAACACTACAACCCCTCACAGATACTGTACTTGGAGCACAGCAATGAGCCCTATGGCAAATTATTGCTAAAAAAATTGTAAGTACACGCCCCTGTAAAACAGGGGCTGAAAAATTGGGCCTTAGCCACTGGTGGCGGCACCCATAAACAAAAATGATCTTCCAAGCTATCATCATCAATCGTATCATTGAGGACTCGGAGGAGGAGGATAGCCAGTCAACATAACAGCACAGGCACTCAGCATCAGCATCAGTCTTGAAGGGACGTGACATGTTAAAATCAATTAGTCTGTTATATCAGCATCAGGTGTGTGGTAGCTGGTGGTGATCCAAGACTGGTTCATTTTGATGAAAGTCAGTCGATCAACCGAGTCGGTGGACAGGCGCACCCTGTGATCCGTGACAAATCCTCCAGCAGCACTGAATGTGCGTTCCGAAAGAACGCTGGATGCAGGACAGGCCAGTAGCTCAATTACATACTGTGCAAGCTCTGGCCAGTGATCCATCCTCAAGACCCAGTAAGCCAGAGGATTTTCGGTGGGGAAGGTGTCCAAGTCTGACCTTGCCCCTAGATATTCCTGCACCATGTTTATCAGACGCTGGCGATGGTTGCTGGAACCAATCATACTTTGGGGCTGCGGACTAAAGAATTGTCTGAACGCATCGGTCAGACGGCCACCTTCCCCACCGCTCCTTCTTTGACTGGCCGAAGCCTCAGCAACTCGTTGTCCTGGACCAGGAGTTTGTAACCTCCCAGTCTCTGGGAACGCGTTGCACAGACCTTTCTGCAAGGCCTCCCGGAGTTGTCTCATCCTCTGCTCCCTCTGCGACGGTAACATAAGGTCCGCAACCTTACCCTTGTACCGTGGATCAAGGAGAGTGGCCAGCCAGTAATGGTCCCTCTCCTTGATCCGAAGAATACGAGGATCCTTCCGCAGACTTTGCAGGATCAGGGAGGCCATGCAGCGTAGGTTTGCTGAGGCATTCGCTCCGGAGTCCTCTGGGTCACTAAGGACGACATGATCCGCAGTCACCTCCTCCCAGCCACGTACAAGTCCACTGGTTTCTTGGGACTGTAAATCATCCCTAAAAGACTGCTGCTGATGATGCTGAGTGCCAGCCTCCACCTCCATGCTGACACAATCCTCCTCCTCCTCCTCCTCCTCCTCCTCTTCCTCTTCCTGTGCGATGGGTGGGACAGAAGGAACACTGTCTGGGTAAAGGGGGCCTTGAGAGGCAAGGAAGTCCTCCTCTTCCTGCCTCTGTTCTGCCTCAAGTGCCCTGTCCATTATTCCACGCAGCGTGTGCTCCAACAGGTGGACAAGAGGTACAGTGTCACTGATGCATGCACTGTCACTGCTCACCATCCTCGTGGCCTCCTCAAATGGTGCCAGGACAGTGCATGCATCCCTGATCATGCCCCACTGGCGTGGAGAAAAAAAACCAAGCTCCCCTGACCCTGTCCTGGTACCGTAGTCGCACAGGTACTCATTGATGGCCCTCTGCTGCGTGTGCAGCCGCTGCAGCATGGCCAACGTTGAGTTCCACCTGGTGGGCATGTCACATATAAGGCGGTTCTTGGGCAGGTTCAACTCCTTTTGCAGCTCAGCCAGGCGAGCACTGGCAT
This sequence comes from Rana muscosa, assembly GCA_029206835.1. Lineage (NCBI taxonomy): Eukaryota > Metazoa > Chordata > Amphibia > Anura > Ranidae > Rana > Rana muscosa. Next base: position 203,069,872 of record CM055123.1, read on the forward strand.
TATAAGATCTGCGGAAATGCACACAGACTTTCCTGGCCTGCCTCAGGACATCCTGTAAGCCCGGGTACCTGCCCAAGAAGCGCTGCACCACCAGGTTAAGGACGTGAGCCACACAGGGCACATGGGTCAGTTGTCCCTGTCGGAGGGCGGAGAGGAGGTTGGTGCCATTGTCGCAAACCACCATTCCTGGCTTAAGCTGGCGTGGCGTCAACCACCTCTCGGCCTGGCCCTGCAGAGCAGACAGGACCTCTGCCCCAGTGTGGCTTCTGTCCCCCAAACACACCAGCGCAAGCACGGCATGGCATCTTTTTGCCTGCGTACTTGCGTAGCCCCGTGAACGGCTACGGAGCACCGCTGGTTCATAGGACAAACCACAGGAAGAGGCCATGGAGGAAGAAGAAGAGGAGGGGGTGGAGGAGAGAGGTGTGTCACAACCAGTAGTAGCATTTTGGAGGCGTGGCGGTGGGACAACCTCCAACACTACTGCACCTTGTCCTGCATCCTTCCCAGCTGCCAAAAGAGTGACCCAATGGGCCGTGAAAGAAAGGTAACGTCCCTGTCCATGCCTGCTGGACCATGAGTCAGCGGTAATATGCACCTTACCGCTGACCGCCCTGTCCAGCGAGGCCAAGACATTGCCTTCCACATGCCGGTAGAGAGCCGGAATAGCCTTCCGTGAGAAAAAGTGGCGTTTGGGAACCTGCCACTGAGGAACCGCACATTGCACAAACTCACGGAAGGGGGCCGAGTCTACCAACTGAAAAGGCAGCAGTTGAAGCGCTAGCAATTTAGCCAAGCTAGCATTCAACCGCTGGGCATGTGGATGGCTGGGAGTGAACTTCTTTCGACGGTCCAGCAGCTGGGGCAGGGAAATTTGCCTGCTAGAATCGGACGTCGGTGTACTGCTAGCAGAGTGGCCGCAAGTACTTGGCTGTGACACACCTAATTCTACACCTTCATTCCTCTCAGTGCATGTTTCAGAGAGGACTGAAGTTATAGTGGGGTTGGAGATCCCAGCTGATGCGGTGCAAGGAGAGGTCCGCTTTGTTCTTTGGTGTGGGTCTTTGAGGTAGGCTTGCCAACGAGCTGCATGGCAGGTCAACATATGTCTGGTCAGGCATGTGGTACCCAAGCGGCTGATGTTTTGGCCACGCGATATACGCTTGAGACATATGTTGCAAACAGCAGCTGTGCGATCTGATGCACTAGCCTCAAAAAAGGCCCACACCAAGGAACTTTTTGAATGACGGGCAGAGGCAGCGCCCTGCACAGGCGGAGCTCTGCGGTGTGATTCCGTCGGTGTACTGCCCTTACGCTGGCCACCAAAGGGCATCCTGTCTCATTGGAGATGTGCCTCCTCCTCATCCTCCTCCTCCTCTCTCCTATTAGGCACCCACGTGGAGTCAGTGACCTCATCATCCCCTCCCTCCTCATCACTGGAGCCAATCTGGCAGTATGCTGCAGCTGCTGGAACATGACTGCCAGATTGGTGTCCTTCTTGAGCATCCCCTCTGTCTGCTCTCACCCTACTGCCTTCCTGTAGCTGGGTTTCATCATCAGACCCTTCGAAACGCTGGGCATCCTCCTGGAGCATGTACCCAACACTGTGCTCAAACAGTTCGGGGGACTCCTCAGGAGGAGGACATGGTGGGTCTAGGGAAGGAGTGACTGATGATGAGTCTGACATTGATACCAGGGAAGAGGACGCTTTGGCAGCTGCTTTGCCAGTACCCTGAGCCTGGGTGAGAGAGGATGAGGAGGAGGAGGAGGGCTTGGTCATCCACTCTACCAAGTCTTCGGCATGATGTGGCTCAACATGTCCAGCTGCGGAAAAGAAGGACAAGCGTGTCCCATGGCCATGTGCTGATGACAATGCACCGCGTCCACGACCAGCACTGTTGCCCCCAGACACAGAGCCTGCTTGCCCTCTTTTATTGCCTCCTGACTGTCTGCCTCTCCTTGTTTGCCTTCCAGACATTCTAATAGATGGCCTGCAGGGAGATGGGAAAAAAGCAATAAGGGCTACCTTCAGGTGTCCTTCTCTGTCCCTTGAAACAAGGACTTGCACAGTGAAAGAAACTGACACTCTCCCTACCTACAGTTTTCTGTCCCTAGAAAAAATGTTTTTTTTAAGCACACTATAGCACAAGGAGAATTCACTCACTGTCCTTCCCAGTCCCTAGAAACAAGGACTTGCACAGTGAAAGAAACTGACACTCTCCCTACCTACAGTTTTCTGTCCCTAGAAAAAATGTTTTTTTTTAAGCACAATATAGCACAAGGAGAATTCACTCACTGTCCTTCCAGGTCCCTGGAAACAAGGACTTGCACAGTGAAAGAAACTGACACTCTCCCTACCTACAGTTTTCTGTCCCTAGAAAAAATGTTTTTTTTTAAGCACACTATAGCACAAGGAGAATTCACTCACTGTCCTTCCAGGTCCCTGGAAACAAGGACTTGCACAGTGAAAGAAACTGACACTCTCCCTACCTAGAGTTTTCTGTCCCTAGAAAAAATGTTTTTTTTAAGCACACTATAGCACAAGGAGCATTCACTCACTGTCCTTCCAGGTCCCTGGAAACAAGGACTTGCACAGTGAAAGAAACTGACACTCTCCCTACCTACAGTTTTCTGTCCCTAGAAAAAATGTTTTTTTTAAGCACAATATAGCACAAGGAGAATTCACTCACTGTCCTTCCAGGTCCCTAGAAACAAGGACTTGCACAGTGAAAGAAACCGACACTCTCCCTACCTACAGTTTTCTGTCCCTAGAAAAAATGTTTTTTTTAAGCACAATATAGCACAAGGAGAATTCACTCACTGTCCTTCCAGGTCCCTGGAAACAAGGACTTGCACAGTGAAAGAAACTGACACTCTCCCTACCTACAGTTTTCTGTCCCTAGAAAAAATGTTTTTTTTAAGCACAATATAGCACAAGGAGAATTCACTCACTGTCCTTCCAGGTCCCTAGAAACAAGGACTTGCACAGTGAAAGAAACTGACACTCTCCCTACCTACAGTTTTCTGTCCCTAGAAAAAATGTTTTTTTTAAGCACAATATAGCACAAGGAGAATTCACTCACTGTCCTTCCAGGTCCCTAGAAACAAGGACTTGCACAGTGAAAGAAACTGACACTCTCCCTACCTACAGTTTTCTGTCCCTAGAAAAAATGTTTTTTTTAAGCACAATATAGCACAAGGAGAATTTACTCACTGTCCTTCCAGGTCCCTGGAAACAAGGACTTGCACAGTGAAAGAAACTGACACTCTCCCTACCTACAGTTTTCTGTCCCTAGAAAAAATGTTTTTTTTAAGCACAATATAGCACAAGGAGAATTCACTCACTGTCCTTCCAGGTCCCTAGAAACAAGGACTTGCACAGTGAAAGAAACTGACACTCTCCCTACCTACAGTTTTCTGTCCCTATAAAAAATGTTTTTTTTAAGCACAATATAGCACAAGGAGAATTCACTCACCGTCCTTCCAGGTCCCTGGAAACAAGGACTTGCACAGTGAAAGAAACTGACACTCTCCCTACCTACAGTTTTCTGTCCCTAGAAAAAATGTTTTTTTTAAGCACAATATAGCACAAGGAGAATTCACTCACTGTCCTTCCAGGTCCCTAGAAACAAGGACTTGCACAGTGAAAGAAACTGACACTCTCCCTACCTACAGTTTTCTGTCCCTAGAAAAAATGTTTTTTTTAAGCACACTATAGCACAAGCACAAAACACACTGACACTCTCCCTACCTATCCTTCTCTTTCCCTAAACTAAAGGAATCCAGGTTAAGCAAGAAAGAAATAAAAGTCACTGTCCCTGCCTATGCTGCTCTATCCCTGCTCCGGAACACACTACACTAGGCCGCCGTGCTGGCGGCCTTTTATAGTGTGGGGCGTGTACTAAACACCCTCAGCAATAATTGGCCACAGGCATCCTGCCTGTGGCCAATCATTGCTCTCCTCGCTGCCGGCGCTGTGATTGGCCAAGCATGCGGGGTCACAGTGCATGCTTGGCCAATCACAGCGCCTGGATGACACTGCGATGGCGTAGTGCATTGTGGGCCGTTCGCGTCACTCGAATTTGGCGCGAACGGCCCAAATCGTTCGATCTTCGTCGAACGATCGAACAGCCGATGTTCGAGTCGAATGTATGTTCGACTCGAACACGAAGCTCATCCCTACTAGTCAGAGTCTTATGAAGTAAATTATCCTAAAGCCTATAAATAGGCAAATGAGTCTAGAAAACCTCTGGTCCTGCAGTTATTCAGAAATTACAAATCTAAGCATGTCTGGCAATTAGTGGCTTTTGGCAGTGCTGGGACTTGCAGTTCTTCCACACTGTGAGGTCCACAAGTATCTTTAGTTCTAAATTAAAGAACATTAATGGGAAGCTTAAAGCTGAACTTCAGGCAAAAATAACTTTTCACTTAAATATATTCCTCAATAGCCACAACGGATATAAATACACTTTGTGTGCACCGAAAGTCTTTGCAAACCCGGATATTATTTTGCAAAAGTAGCAGTGACATCATCACTGGGCTGTCCATAGTCTGTGCAGGGAGAAGAGCTGTGGGAGGGACCCAACACATCCACCCACTAAAGGCTTCAGAAAACTACAGGGGGTGGAAACAAGACCAGTCACCCTGCACAAGGAGAAAGAGCAGCAGTAACTTGTCTTTATTACAGATAATTTCAGCAAAGAGACAAAGTTTTACACTAAATTACTGCAAAGCGCAAGATCAACTAAGAATATATATGACTCTTGTATTCAAACAGTATTTGCTTATTGGGAAGTTCAAATCGGAGATAATGAAATTTTACCAACTGCTGTCACATCATCACAAAATCATCCTATATATTATATTATTCTCTCTAATTACCACTGGTGACAACATACCTGGAAGACCTTGAGGACCTTGAGGACCCAGCAGACCTGCAGATAGAAATTGAAATATTAGACTATATATATAGATATGTTTGGACCATGAGCCATAGTTCCTTGGAACTATTCGTTGCCAGCCTCCAGATGCGCCATTGAATAACTCTATATTCTGTATTCCAAGCGTAATTCAAGATGCAAATTTTCTAATGGCAAATTTGATTTTAACATTTGAAGACATTTTAAACCTTTGACCTTATATTACAAAGTGCAGATTATAAGACTACTGGGACTATATTGTGTTGTTAAAGCATATCTAAACTCCAAAACTAAAATGTAATATATTGCAATAATTTGTCCACAGTTATGTTGGCTGCATTTGTTTCCTTTTTAATTTTTTTAATTTTTTTATTTTAACGTGGTAATCCTGACAGACACACTTTCTTTCCTAGAGTGACAACACTTATTCCACTGTATCTATGGAGGAACAGTGTTGTGACCCCAGGCTGCCCTCCTGATTTAGACAACAAACACATCCTCATCTCTTATTGTCCATTATGTAAGGAGAATTCGTTTTGCAATTCTGAGAAGATAGCTGGAAACTTTGATAACATTGATAACATTAGCTATCAGTTCGGTGCATAAGAAGTTTCTGTACTTGCAGAAAATGTACTTAGCCTGAAAAGGGACTGGTACACTGCACATTAAATGTTTAATTCTTGGGTTTTCGTTATTTGAAATCAATCAACTGTAACAACAATTGTTAAAACAAGCAAGCAAGATAGATAATCAACTACCCTATAAAGTATAATCCTGAAAAGTCATACCAATGTAGCCCTATATGTCCACCGGGTCTACATGTTTCACAGCTAATGGCCCTTCCCCAGTCTGAAATAAATTATATAATGTATGTATTATGTATAATTTATTTTGGACTATGTAAAAAAAATCCTATTGTGACCACCAGCCATTTCACTTCCTAATACAAAGCTCATCTTGATTTAGCAGAGAGTGGGTCCTGTGGAAGTGCCATTTGAAAAACATAGACCCGGTGGACATATAGGACTATAATGTTCTGACATTTTAGGATTATACTTTATAGGGTGATTGGTTAGGCAAATAGCTTGCTTGTTTTAATGTTTTTTGTATGTACTTTTACCTATACGATTCAATAAATTTGTATATTGTATATATGTCTTATTTGACATTAAAGATTGCTTGTGGGTTACAGAGGTAAAGTCCCCTTTTATCTTGATTTTTCTGTTCTTGGTTTTAGATATTCTTTAGTTGTAACAAAGAGTAATTGCCTGAAATGTGTTTAAATATTACATTTTAAGAGTGGTCTGTTTTGAGATTCTTCATATAGCCTCACCGGTTTTACAAAGAAAAACTATTAATTAGTTCCAAATTTTCAACAGATTCCAACTTTTATGTTGTAAGATCTTTTACAGTAGGACCCATAGTGACATTCAGCTGATGCCACATGAGTATAGAGAGCTGTCAAGAACTGTGTTAAAATCACAAATTCTAGATGAGGGGCATCTAATAAAAATAAGTAGGTTAATACAGCTAGCATACTATCTAGTTACAAATACAAAAGGAACCTAATAGTTATTTGCTTATCAGCCTAATAACCAGTTTAAGATGGACCTAAAGTAGTACAGAGTTTTTAAAACATGCTTACCCTTTAGTCCCATTTGTCCTGGAACACCAGCTAAACCTGGCACACCTGGTTCGCCTGGCAAACCTGTAGTAGATAAATTAGGTATGAGATAATCCTTAGAAACAATACTTAGTAACTTTATATAAGAATAAAGTTAAAAAAAACAAACAAAATAAGAGCAGCTACTTGCATGCTTCAATGCAGTGGAATAGATAGTAGAGGTCCCTGAGTGTGCAAAACTTAGTGACTGAGAGGCAGGGAGTACCAAAGTCCTTATCCACTGCCTTTAGTGAAGAACTAGCTCCATAATTAATATGGCACCACCAATCATTTCAGAAAATGTAATAGAAGCCATACATGCAGCTCCTATGTAAATTAAAATATATGTGCCTGCATTCAACCTTATTAATACACTGAAACGTACATAAAAAACATTTACCTCTGTCTCCTTTTTCTCCTACGCCTGGTGAACCAGGGTCACCACGATTTCCAGGTAAGCCATCCCTTCCTCTTTGTCCAGGTGGACCTTCCACACCAGAGTCACCTGCAAATGGCAGAGCATTGATGTTTCATATCCCACAAAGTTAGACCCTAACCTGAATCCATCTTGGGAAATACATGTACACTAATATAGCCGATTTCCTACCTGCGTTGCCTTTCTGTCCTTTGGGTCCCTCTGTGCCAGGATGACCAATGAGACCCGGAGTCCCTGTCACAAAGATTACAAAGTAAATCTAACTAACAATATCAGGCAACAGTAAATATACTTTGTTACAGAGTAAAGGGATGTTTAGAACTGACTGAATGATGGCCAATAAAGTAATGAATTGGTGAGTCGGAAATCTATCTAACAACTTATAAAATTATATTTGTAATTTTTTTTGAATAAGTTGATAAATATAAGTAAAAATTTGACTAATTGCTAAGGGCGACACCCATAATAGCATATTATTAGACTGAGGGCCTTTTTATTTTATTTATCATATTAATAATAATAGGGCCCTGCTTTTTATCCACACTGACCAATCCACATTATTTCCACCCATACTGCACTAGTGCCACTTGTTACACTTGCAGGTTTGTTCATTTAATTCCTTTTAGGCAATTTCATTCTCGTCACAGTCATGATTAAAAAATAAATAAAAAATAAAATATATATATATGTATATGTATATATATATATATATATATATATATATATATATATATATAAATGTTTCTTCAGTAATTATTAGCAATTATAGCATTAGCATTAGTAGCATTAGCAATTTTTACCTTGTGCGCCTGGATATCCTCTGTCACCTGTTGTAAAAAAAAGAATTAACAAATATATTACTTTCTCCCACTTAACGAATAATCAATGATTATTACTGCTTTATGCTGGAACAATAAATATGTCCTGGATACCACACAGGCAAGATTAATGATGCAGATGTATACTTTGGCTAATGACAACCGTCTAAGAGGGGTGTTCCCATACTTTCAGGGGTTTTAACCTTTTAGCCATTTCTTACTATACCCAAAACAACAAAAAAGAACCTTTGGCTTTAGATTTACTTTGCATAGTGATATTTTCTCCCTATTTAACATTCAGAACACTATGGCAAATTGTATAGTCAGAGAAACAGCTTAACACCCTTTACATTTTTTTTAATAGTAAACGTGTTATCATGCAACCATACGAAAGAGTGTGATATTTCTAAAGGTCAGTAAGTTCAGTGACTTAATTACTTTCATATTATTAGAGTAAGCTAAGGGTAATAGTAACATAAACATTAGCATCACATTAAGTAATGGGAAAAAAACCTCTGAATAAGACCCTCCTAGCAAGAGTCTACATGTAACGCAGACCTATAAGGTTTTCTAGCTTTACAATGTTTGCAATCCATGTCTCCTGGATGGTAAGTATTACTGAGCTGGGATTGCTATGATGAGGACAGGATATTGTTCATTCCAAATTGACCCCCTGAGTCATACTTTCTCCCTATTGCCAAAAGGGTTAGTATGAGCTCCTTTGAGATAACTATCATCAATCCACCTTTACAGAAAACAGCTTCACTATGGTTTTTTCACCCTTCATGCCTAAGGGTAAAACAAATCCTAATGCCTAAGCACAATTTTGCAACTTTGACATGTGTTAGTAAAACCGTACATATCATCACAACTACATTGTACATCCAGGTGAATTATACTTTTTTTTTGGGCTTTCATTTGGTGGTAAATGGTTATGGATATCTCCTGATTTTGTTTATTATTATCAAAGGAAAATTGGCCCAAAATAGTAAAAAAAATGTTTTTTTATATCTAGCTGTATATTTCTTGTTACTGACTGACACTGATACTAATAAAAAAAAAATCCTGCCCAAAATATACTGACCCTGACCTTTAACCCTGACATTGACCTGTGACCCTTACTTGACCCAAACACTAACCCTGGCACTGACCTAGATCAAACCTTGATCTAGGTATTTTTTCTTTATTTTTTCTTTCCTTTTTTTTTTTTATATTATTTTTTTATACACACTTTTTTTTTCTCTCTGCAAGGAGAGACAAAGATACAATGTATCCATTCACAAAGAGAGAAACACAGGGGCGGGCTTCACAGTGACTAATTACTGTGGTAACCAATCAGAGGCTACCATAACGATCAGGTGACCTGGAGTCAGGAGTTCTGGGACCTGTTCGTTAGTACAGGGCCCGGGGCTCTCGGTGAGACCCCAGTCTCTGTGCTGGAAGCGAACTGTGTGGCCCGCTCCCAGCACAAAGGGAGATGAGCAAATATGCTGCCCCACGGCAAAAAGACCAGTGCGGTGGGGCAGCATATTTGTGTTATGTCAGCGTCAAGGGGTTAAACTTTTATCAACTAGGCTAATAGAAATGTTTTTTTAGCCCAAATAAGGATTTGTGCACTTTTTGTGAAAGTGCCCCTTTAGTATCAATACAGGTGTAAAGCGTTACATGCTAAGGCAACATACAATATGCTATTTGTTTTAAACAAAAATAATAAAACTTAAATAACTTGAAATAATATAATGTAACTTTGTAATAATATAATATACAAGGGGTCTTCAAAAAGTTTCCGCACTTTTATATTTTCGTTGGAAACAGAGAGGGCGGGAGTAGTAGTAATTGGTCGTGTTTGAGAGTATTATGTGGCTAGTCTGACCTTGCAGCTTAGTATAAGAGTTGTTACGCTGTGGCTGCGAAACATATAAAAAAAAATGCCGGAACTTTTTGAAGAACCCTCGTAATAATATAATGTTCTGATACCCTTGCTAGTACTTGACAAGACTCAGACCCTGACATTAAATGCCATGCAGTTTTATTCCAGAGAAATATAAATTACATTTGTCAGCATACAGTGAAGCAGCAATGCTTGCAATGTACATACTTGATAATTATTAAAACAGAGAAGCCTAAAAATTCTGGTCTTTAATGGTCTGCCTATATGCTGTTAGGTTCAGCATGGTCAACTAGCTGACATCTTCCTCCAAATACTGAAAACAACATTGATTTAAAGATTTCAATATGTCCTGTCCCTGTCCCTGTCCCTATTCTGCCTTGTTATAATTTACACATCCAACATCTTCTACAAATGTAAAATACAAAGCTACACTTCACCTGCTTTTTATGTTAAATATAAATTCTAGCAATAGGCAACAGATCACTAACCTTTCTCTCCTTGCAATCCAGAATCACCTGCAGATGAAATAATCCCAAACATATAAAAACAAAATACAACAACACAGGGCTTTCATATATTATGTCTTTCGTATTATTCCATGTTGCCTATTAGATTGTAGACTATTTGAGCAAGGTCTTTTATGTTTGTTCCCTGGTTTGTCCTTTAATAGTTATTGTTCTTTTTTGTTAACAATGTATGGCCTAGTGTAAAGCTGTACCCAATATAAGTATAAAATATAAATATATACCGTAACTAATAAAAATAATACATACATACATATTATTAATAATAATTCCATTATTTTTATATTAGGCCAAATAATAGTATTACCATTAAAACAAAGTTTTTATGCTGTTTAAAAAACATATGCTACTCTAGCACCTTGTAGTTCTTAGAATTGGTATAAAACAAAATACAGCAAGTTCAAAACAAATAATTACCTTTCGGTCCAGGCTCACCCCTCAAACCAGCAATGTTTCCTGTAGCAATTGGGACATTTTGGAATTAGTTAAACATTTCAAAAGACATCAAGATTTCTAAAAACAAACAATATAAATATAAAGCTAACAAGTGCAGTAGTATGTAAATTCTATGCTACATTCATACACATTGTGTATGAATTCTCATTTGTGGTCAACATTGGTACTCTGGTGGTTTTCCTTTCTCAGCTTCTTCATAGTATAATATTCCTAAGTGCATAAGATCACTGTGGGAAAATCCCAGAGGACAGTGATGGCAGATGTGATTTTCAGTCATTGCCATAAAAGCTTATTTCTTTAATTGGTATAATGTTCCGCTAAAACTCAATTAAACTCAATCAACAATTACCTCTTTCTGACGACATCCTTTCCCTTACGTAGGCCCAGACTTCATCTCTAGATAGACCGGTAATCGTGCCACCAGCAGGAATTGAACTGGCTAGGTTGATATCCGAGCGTACTACAGGACCAGCTTCCAATCGTCCCAATGCACTGCCAGAGCCTTCCATATTGTCTACACGTTGCCTCAGATTCTTCACATCTTGCCCTAAGAAGTAATAATTTATAAATTTTTAATCCACATTTGTGCTGGTGATTTCATTAAGTCTACACTTATGTCTCAGAAGAATGTCATCAAAAACAATCCAATTTCAGAGAGGGGTGGTCAAGATACGTACGGTGTAAAGGTATACTTATTGATTGCAGAATTACAGCAATACTGTCCAGGCAATATACCAGTTAGAATAAGTATATCTAAAACCAAAACTTTTTTTATTGCTGTTCGTGTTCCCTCTGGGTAGATTCACCCTTTCTATCAATCCTTGTGACCATTGTCATAGATGTCAAAGGAACAGGAGTTAAGGTTTTTTTTTCCAGTGGGGGCACCTCTTTGGGTGGTAGCTGTTTAAAAGGTGATTCCCCCACATTTTGGGGATATTTCCATTCACTTCCTGTTTGGTCTTTTGTAATGGAACAGAGACAGCAGAAAAAACCCCATAAAAAATGACAAGAGTTTTGACCATTTCCTGCTCTATCCAAAACAAAAAAGGATACAGCTTTAGAGATACTGTACTGTAATTTTTGAAGTCAAATTAATTTGGCGTTTTTGAGGTATGTACTTGTATACTTGCTTAATTGAGACTGTATTTAAATTAAGTATGTCATGAGAGAAACATGGAAATTGTCATTGCTAAGCTTTCGTTTTGAAAATATTAGTGGCCTGTCTGTCACACTCTCCCTCCCTGTGACTTTTCTCTGACTTACTTATTTGAGTACTTGCATTGCAATGGTGAATCAGTAAGCATTGAATCCAGAGGGCCAGCATAACAGCTAGGCAATAAGCATTTTCAGTAAGTTACAAGTGGCAGTCCCTATATTTCTGCTATGACTGGTAAAATTTAAATAATATTAAATGAAAATAGCTATAGATAAGCTGCAAGGGACAGCCTAGATTACCTAGTACAATGAATCTGCAAAATTGCTGAAAGTGGAACTAAAGTATCTCAATCAACATTGACTATGTTTAATCCTTATGCTGTTAGCATTAGTAAATAGATAGGGAGGTACAGTTAGGTCCATAAATATTTGGACACATGCACAATTTTCATACTTTTGGCTCTGTATGCCACCAGAATAAAATTAAAATGTAACAATCCAAATGAATTTGAAGTGCAGACTTTCAGCTTTAATTCAAGGGGTTGAGCATAAATATCAAGGGTGAGACCACCGCCTTCCACAGCGGGGAGCATCGATAGTTTCAAAAAACTATTAGAAAAGCACTTGAACGACCACAACATACAGGGATATTCAATGTAATACTGACATAAAATCACACACATAGGTTGGACTTGTGTCTTTTTTCAACCTCACCTACTATGCTGTCGTCACCCTCCACTGCTCGGTCTACACCGACGGATCTGTGTGTTAGCGTCTGACCGGTCGGCGCTGATGTACTGAAGGCTGTCTTTTTTCTTGCTCAATGTGAGTATGTTTTTATGTCTCATGTATCAATAAATATCCCGAAGATTTTACACTATCCAGCTTCCTTCTTTCCTTTCTATGTGCTCCAAATTGAATGTTGAAAGTGCTGACATCCAACTGATGACACATGGTCTGTTTGGCTAAACCAACTGGGATTCATTTTATGCCTGTTGATGTCCACCGTTATAGGGGACCAACTTCATCTGGTAAGCAGGACTATTTACTGGTGGTGGTGGATTTCACGTTTGGTTATCAGCCTCTAATGAAGATTGGAGAGCCCCTTTTTTGGATATCTGCACGGGTGTCTTCTTGGATTTTATTACATGGACTTTGTTTGATTTTGTTTCTTTAAACAAGTGGACTATTCACACATCATTGTTCAGTGTTCACGTTATTGTTTTTTGTTTATTGCTTATAATTAGTACTTCATAAGCATCTATGCATTGATTATCACTGATGCACTTTTATATTGGTATTTGCCACTCAGTGTTTATTTCCTTGATTCCTGGTCACATTTCCAGGTCTAGCGCAACTATTTATATTTTTTCTACTATGTAACTATGTAAATTAATATAATCATAAATAAATTGTCCATTTTTAATTTTTTGTTGAGAATCCTTTACTGGCAATGACTGCCTGAAGTCTGGAACCCATAGACATTACCAAAGACTGGGTTTTCTCCATTCTGATGCTTTGCCATGCTCTAACTGCAGCTGTCTTCAGTTTTTCTTTGTTTGTGGGTCTTTCTGCTTTTAGTTTTTCCTTCAGCAAGTGAAATGCATACTCAATTGAGTTGAGATCAGGTGATTGACTCGGCCATTGTAGAATATTTCACTTCTTTTCCTTCAAAAGCTCCTGGGTTGCTTTTGCAGTGTGTTTTGGATCATTGTCCGTCTGTACTGTGAACCGCTGTCCAATCAACTTTGCTGCATTTGGCTGAATCTGGCCTGACAGTATATCTCTAAACACTGCAGAATTCATCCGGCTGCTTCTGTTTTCTGTCACATCATCAATAAACACCAATGACCTGCCTCCACCATGTTTTACAGATGACGTTATGTGCTTTGGATCATGAGCTGTTCCAAGCCTTCTCCCCACTTTTTTCATCCCGTCATTCTGGTACAGATTAATCGTAGTTTTATTCGACCAAAAAATGCTTTTCCAAAACTGGTTTGGCCTTTTTAGATGTTTTTTTTAGCAAAGTCTAATCTGGCTTTTCTATTCTTCAGGCTTCTGAATGGTTTGCACCTTGTAGTGAACCCTTTGTATTTTCTCTCGTGAAGTCTTCTCTTGATTGTAGACTTTGACAATGATACGCCCACCTCCTGGATAGTGTCCTTCACTTGTCTGGATGTTGTGAATGGGTTTTTCTTTACCATAGAGAGGAACCTGTGATCACCCACCACTGTTGTCTAACGTGGACATCCAGGCCTTTTTATGTTGCTGAGCTCACCAGTGCATTCTTCTTTCCTCAGAATGTACCAAACTGTTGATTTGGCCACTCCTAGTGTTGCTGCTATCTTTCTGATGGATTTGTTTTTGAAGCCTTACAATGGCTTGTTTCACTTGCATAGACAGCTCCTTTGAATGCATGATGTAGGTTCACAGCAATAGATTCCAAATGCAAATGCAAATACCACACTTAGAATCAACTCCAGACTTTTTACCTGCTTAATTGATGAAGACATAACAAGGAATAGCCCACACCTGGAAACAGCTTTTGATTCAAATGTCCAATTACTTTTGGTCCCTTGAAAAAAGGGGGAACCTGAGAGTATGCACTTTCAGCCCCTATCCATTATATAACTATAGATTGAATATGTTTTGGTAAATACCATAAAAAAAAGAAAATTGTGCCTGTGTCCAAATATATATGAACCTAACTGTATATTATAGTTAATTTATTTCAACTTTTTTACTTTTTAATTTATTCAGTTGCTTTCTGGTTACTGGTCTAGACCAAAATGATGTTAAACATCCCATGAGTCTTCATGTACATTTTTTTTCTTTCATCTGAAGAAAGGGAGGATGGGCTTTCTCAGCTAGGGACAATCTCCTGGCTGTATGCCTGACCCAAGGGCAGATGAATTCCAGGAAGTAAATGCTACATGAATCATCTGTCTTTCCTCAAGATGGTCACAGCTAGAAATGCTAGTGGTGTTTTTCAAAGTTATTTTTCAACAAAATAAAGCATGGAGACGTGGATGGATGGGTGAGTTTGCTTTGAATATTAGAAATACATTTATTAGCATTTTCAGTTGGTGGTGCTTAGAAACAGATTAGTTCCATTTTAACAACTGTTGCATAAGATATCAGCCCCCTTTGGGAGTGCATTCTTTTCAGAGAGTCAGCTGACTTATACACTTTCACTGTGAGAAAGAGCAGTATTGTGTAACACTGTAAAGCAGGTAGCAGAGCATTCCTCTGCCTTCATGGCTTTATGGCTGTCTCGATGATCATGTATATAACTAAAAATTAAACTATACACACTCATTCAACTATTTATACCAAGCTGATCTATCTTCAAGGTCTAAAAAAACTTTGATAGGTCTATAGTTTATTTTTAAAGGTTGAATTTGTTTATTATTTGGGATTTGAATTTCAGTTGTGAGCTGTATGTCCTGTTTTGGCATAATATTACATCAAAAAAGAGATGATTACTTACAAAGAGTGATCAGTCCAAAGAGCAGTCCCAAAAGGAATAATAGTCCAAGGATTAACCCAAGCGCCCACATCCACCATTTGCAGCAGGTGGCACATGGTCCACAGGCTCCATCCATTCCACTATCCTGTCTTTCAACATACTGATCATTAGCGGACTTCAAGCCATCTACCCGGTGTATCTCTGTGGTGAGTAACAAGCAATAATGAAAATTAATGAAAATAATAAGAAAATAAAAAAGAAGCAGCTTTATGGTCATAGGCCAGCATTAGGAACTAAACACACAAATGGAGATTTAAGGCTCGGTTCACACCTAAACGGGCCGCGGATCGCACAGCAACACTGTCTGTCCCTGTTCTTTGGTTCTGGGAAGAATCAGGGCAGAATCTTTGCCTGAATTCGGCCCTGAACGGGAGGCAAAGATGCACAGCTTTTCTGTGCAGTGCACTCCGCAGCCGCCCCAGTAACATGTGAACTGGCTCCATAGAAAGCCGGTCACATTCTCCTGCTATGCGAATTGGATGCAGGTAAATCCGCATCCAATTCACATAGGTGTGAACTCAGCCTTAATGATAATATATGGGGAAAAAAACATCATATTTTCCATGATTTTTAGCCTTGCTACTTAGTGGATCACTTTGACACATCTTGGAATTGTGGATTAGTTCTGATGCTCCTCCATTTCATGAAATGCCAGATTATTGCCTGTAAATTAAAGTGGTAAACCCAAAAGTGTGATGGCTGCATTCATTTTCTTTTTAAGGCTTTCTTTCTTCTAATTTCACATGGTGATCTGGCCAGTAAGTCTTTTCAACAGAATAAGCTCTCCAGCAGAGTGTATCAAATTAGGAGATGAGGCAAACCATTTAACACTAGCAAGGGTGCTAACAATGATCAGTTTTATTTATATTAAACCTTTATCCCAAAAATAAAAACTGTTTGCTGTAGCTGCTTATAAAGTATTAGCTGGTGTTTGGCTTCAATTTGTTTGTGTATCTAAATCCGCTAGTCCATTTAACACTTCCATCCCCCCAGACTGACAATGCTGCTGTCCAATGTACCCCTGTTCTCCTTCATCCAAAGTGGGGGCATTCTAATACAGGATATGTGTTACTGGCCAGATCACCAGATGAAAACAAAGGGGAAAAATGGGGGAGCTAATGCAGACACAACATCAAATTATTATTAGCTACAATATATTATATTTTTGGTTTTGGGTTTAATACCACTTTACCATTTTATGGTTAAAGGATCTTTCAAAATCTTAGATTTCTCATTAGTAGTCTTTACAAGGAGGTATTATTTGCATTATTAATATATATGAATTAGGCACTATGTGAGCTGTTTCTTTATACATACTTTATTAACTTTTCTAATACTAATAGTATTATGCTTTTAACGTATGTTTTTTTTTTTTTCCCTCATCCTGTCTAAGACTTTCCTTCATTTAACAACTGAATTTGGAGAAATATGGAGTCGTACAAAAAAATAAAAATATGGAGATGTACATAGACATATAAGAAATAAAATGAATACTTTAATGAATTAGGATTCCTTACCTGCATATGTTGCTTTGTCTTTGGTTCCCTTTAGGCCTCCTAGGATATAACATTATACATGTTAGTCTATATTATTGTCATTCCAATTGAGATGTAGGCGAAGAACGCATTAATTACCATTAAGCTCTGTTCTATACGAGGTGTCCATACTGGTTGTCATAGTTTTTTCTTTCTTTAGAACTTCTTCACCATATGAACCTGGGAAAATATCCAAACAATGTGATGATTTGAAAGGTTTTCTATGTGTAACCTTGATGTGCACATAAACAACATCAAAGCCTCAAACTCAAGTGACTAAGAAGATTATATACCTACTAATGTTTGCTGAAAATGAACTATACAAAGAACTACATGCTTACTGGATGTAGGTTATCAGCTTAGCACTATAGGGCCAATGTAAACAGCTTCATTAAATTTGGACGCAAGATACACACTTAGAAGGGTGCCAGAGTATGACCTGTCAACAGAGGGTTCAGATATGATCGCATGTGTTCTGTGCTTCAGGCCCTCATGTGTAAAAAGCTAAAGGCAGTATTTACATTGGCAACATGTAGCTGCAGTGTACTAGATAGTGCATTTAAAGCTGTAGGCGTAGGAAAAACATATTTTTTTTGTTTTCGGTAGAATCAGGAACAGTTAGAGCCCATGTCAGGTTTTTATTGCTTGAAGAAAATGAAATGAAAGCACCAACACCCTAGGGTTGTCCTTTCATTGGAAGATTTATAAAAATATATTTTAAACATCTGGTTTAAAGCGGAAGTAAACCCATCGATTTAACAGTTTCAAAAAGCAGTTACATTCCCGGCATGCCGGGAATGCCAACTTTCACATTGGTTGTGCTCTCAACCAAACTGTCAAACCATCCAATGGCTGGTGTCATAACTGATCACATGTGCAGCATCATGGCAGTTGAAGATTAAACAAAGGCCAAGATGGCAGCTTCCTTGCCTGAAAATGATAGGAGGGTTTACTTCCACTTTAAGGGCAACAGCTTCTCCATCCCAAAGGATCTGCACTATCCCTCTGACTTGAGACTAAAAGATAAAAAGATTGAAGCACCACACAAAAAATGTAAATGTCCAGGTGTAGATTTATATCAAATGAGATAAAAGAGATGGTCAGACAGCCAACATGTTTCTGGGAGTAAGAATACACCCTTTTCATCAGGGCTTATGATTAAATAATAATATTTCACAAACTGATTGATTGTTTATGTATACAGTGTTGTGTCCCTCAGGAGAGTAAAATAAAATGTTATAGTGTGTCAGTTTTAATATTTACTGTGGAATTTTTTGTGTATAATCTTTGCACAATAAAAGGAAATATGATCTGAAATGAGAGACAGTTTTGGTGTTATATGTAAATTAAATTTGGTTTATTGAGTCTACTAGACAGGCTATAGGAGCCGGAGGTGGAAGACTCCAAGGTTTTTTGGAAGGTATCACTCGAGTAGATCAATAGTATGAATGTCTTTTCTGCATGATAATGTATTCTGGACTGGATGTGGATACAGGATGTATAATAAAACATCTGTCAGCAGCTGGTTTGAGTCCATCTGACTTATCTGACCATCTCCATCATTGTCATATCTAAGAGGTTCATTTTATAAACAGTTCTAGTCACATTCAGCTTTCATCAGTTTGAAGTAAAGAAAGAATAATTCTGATTTGTTGGTAGAGAATTGCTGCACTGTACACTTTGCTCTGTATATATAATATGATTGGCGTGATTGTGCTAAATACCTGAACTGGCAACACTAGCAGCTGTAAAGACCTTTCCGCTGTCTTTGGACATTATCAGCATGTCTCCATCCTTCTTAGCGGGTGCTTTTTCCTTCTCCAGCAGAAGGAACTTGTAATCTTTGCTGAGGATTTCTTCACCTTGAGTTCTACTGCTGGTTACTAAAAAGAATGGAGGGAAAAAAAATACATATTAACTTCCTCTATTCATGCACAAAGATATACTAACCAACTAATATGCTATGGCAACTGTAAGGGAAAACTTTACCCTCCCGTCTTCCACATACTGAGGTCCATTCAGACCATTTTGGAGTGTGGATACAAGTGGACACTTTACTCCCCTACCTTGGGGAGCTTGGGAATACTACTCTACTAATCCTATAACCCCCAACACCCCCCCTGGTTTCTATACAATCCTATTGTTTTTATTAATATTATGCCTTTCACTTGAGTTGTATATGTTCACGTTCAATTCCAGGTTTACCTTTGTAAAGCATGATGATGTTGTTAGATCACATTTGAAAATGTTCAATAAATATTCTTACAACCAAAAAAATATGAAATTTAAAGTAGAACGATAGGCAATTTGTTTTGGATAGAGTAAGGGAGGTTTATAACTCCTGTTAGTTTTTTTTTGCCATCTGTGTCCCATTGGGGAGATTTACCTTCACTTCCTGTCCACGAAGCCAAACAGAATGTAAGAGGAAATCCCTGCAAATTAAGGTAGTTTCTTTGAGCCCTCTAGGTCACCAAATCTAGTGTCCCCATTGGAAGATTTCCCCTCTGTTACTTTTCTGGGGACAACCAAAAACTTGGGATTTTCTTTTACATTCAACGACAGTGGTAAACAGGACAAATAGAGAGGGTGAATCTCCCTAACGGGCACAGACAGCAATGAAAACCTAATAGGTGTCCTAATTCCTCTCCACTCTATCTAAAACTAAAAAAAAAATGTTTGCCTTTAGTAATACTGTAAGGTGCACTATCAGAATTGGAAAATGAAAATGATATTCTCCAAAGAAGGCAGTGAGGTAATGTGAACACTGTCCTTGTCATTTTTTTTAGTTATGAAAGTTTTTTTTTTTCAGAAGGATCACAAAAAGCCCTACTCCACTACTCACTTTATCTTGATCTATATATTAACCTCCTGTGCTATTATTTTCCTCCATTATACATCCCTATTTATGATGTGAGTATTCTTGTGACCAACAAACATGAGAAAGGAAAGATAGTTTTCTGTGTTTTTTTTTTAACTTTAGTAACTTTAGGACACTAGGCCCTAGCCCAAAATTATTATTGTGGTAACTACAGACCTAAATAGTAGACTTACAGCATGGAGTCACAAAGGACTAGAGTTGGCTGCAAACACAATGTCAAATCAAACCTTTCCTGTTGCAAAAATCAAGCATAGTGCCAATCTGTCCTCCCCTCCTCATTGATTGCTTCATATTTCTTACTACATTACAGAAGTGCATTATTGTAAACCACGGGTATCAGGAAAGTTCTTTAAAGATCCTTCAATTCACCATCAAATCAGAGAAACTCACCAGCTGATGAGGCATGAGTGCTGCCGACTCCACCTGCACTTTGTGTGTTTTGTGTGATATTCTTCTGCACTCCATATCCTCCTGAAAAAAAAGTCACCCACATGAATATAGTCATAGTCCAGTCAATCACTGTGCACAGAACTGAGCAATGAGCAATGAGCACAAACCTGAATGTGCAGATGGGCCTGCACTGTGGACAAGGGGAGCAGCAGCTAATGTAGCTCCTTGAGCTTGTAATGGAGCCAAATTATTTTGAACACCGTATACTGTGTCGGAAAACAAAAAGAAAAAAAGTTATATATACAATAAGACTTTTTTATTTATTGCATAGCATGTATCCATGTGGTACATGTGGTGATACTATTTATTGGTCTGATCATTGCTAATATTTTGTTTATAGATAGTTTCTGGTAAGTTGAATCAAATTCTGATTTCTCATACTTTTTAGTGAGGTTGGTAGTGGTATCTATCCTCTGGAGATCCTAGATGTGCCCCTTACATCATATGGCAACAAGAGAAATCTCAATCCTCTCTATATCATTTCAATAATGTCATATTAATGCAAATCTGGCAGTGTAGGATTCAATAAAAATGGTAATGGCAGGTGTATCTGGGAATTTAAAAGCCAGGTCTTTCCCATCACAGTCCCCAAGAGGC
The DNA here is from genome assembly GCA_029206835.1 of Rana muscosa. Taxonomy (NCBI): domain Eukaryota; kingdom Metazoa; phylum Chordata; class Amphibia; order Anura; family Ranidae; genus Rana; species Rana muscosa. The sequence continues at coordinate 203,090,723 of CM055123.1, forward strand.
ACATGAAGCTGAGGGTGATACCTCCAAAGACATCTAAAAAACTGAAAGTTTTGTGTAAACTGACTAGAGAAATGCTAAGATCACTAAATATAAATACAGTGCCTTGAAAAAGTATTCATACCCAATGAAATTTTCCACATTTTATCATGTTACAACCAAAAACATAAATGTATTTTATTGGGATTTTATGTGATAGACCAACACAAAGTGGCACATAATTGTGAAGTGGAAGGAAAATAATAAATGGTTTTCAATTTTTTTTCACAAATAAATATCTGAAAAGTGTGGCGTGCATTTGTATTCAGTCCCCTTTACTCTGACACCCCTAACTAAAATCTAGTGGAACCAATTGCCTTCAGAAGTCACCTAATTAGTAAATAGAGTTTACCTGTGTGTAATTTAATCTCAGTATAAATACAGCTGTTCTGTGAAGCCCTCAGAGGTTTGTCAGAGAACCTTAGTAAACAAACAGCACCATGAAGGCCACGGAAAACTAACACTGCACATCACCCAGAACATACCATCCTCACCGTGAAACATGGTGGTGGCAGCATCATGTTGTGGGGATGCTTTTCTTTAGCAGGGACAGGGAAGTTGGTCAAAGTTGATGGGAAGATGGATGGAGCCAAATACAGGGCAATCTTAAAAGAAAACCTGTTAGAGTCTGCAAAAACCTGAGACTGGGGCGGAGGTTCACCTTCCAGCAGGACAACAACCCTAAACATACAGCCAGAGCTACAATGGAATGGTTTAGATCAAAGCATATTTATGTGTTAGAATGGCCCAGTCAAAGTCCAGACCTAAATCCATTCGAGGATCTGTGGCAAGATATAAAAATTGCTGTTCACAGATGCACTACATCCAATCTGACAGAGCTTGAGCTATTTTGCATAGAACTATTTTCCATAGAAGAATGGGAACAAATTTCACTCTCTAGATGTGCAAAGCTGGTAGAGACAAACCCCAAAATACTTGCAGCTGTAATTGCAGAGAAAGGTGGTTCTACAAAGTATTGACTCAGGGGGGCAGAATACAAATGCACGCCACACTTTTCACATTTATTTGTAAAACATTTTGAAAACCATTTATAATTTTCCTTCCACTTCACAATTATGTGCCACTTTGTGTTGGTCTATCCCTTAAAATTCCAAAAAAATACATTTACGTTTTTGGTTATAACATGACAAAATGGGGAACATTTCAAGGGGTATGAATGCACTGTATACTATATATCATACACTGTATAATTATAGGCAAATCTTGACTTTCTAGATGTAGATTCTAGAAACTCCAGCTTGGTCCTGCCCCCCAGCACTCAATATTGGTCATTGAGGCTGCCTATCACAGCATAGGACAAATAAAGAGTCTGGGAGATGGGAAGCTATGTGATCAAACCTAATTTATGCAGGAAAAGTTAAGATTTGTATTGATTTTAGCTGCCTATATCTCTGGATCTGCTGATCAGTCTTCTGAAGGGAGCCTCTGTTTATGACGTTCAGTTTAAATTACTTATGCTCATTCAAGGTTTACTTTTGCAAAGCTATTTTGTAAGATTTGAAAGTACCCTGGCAGAGAAAAAATACTAAAAACTAAACTGAAAGATGTGAAGAAATTAAGAGAGGTTGCTGAGAGGAAATGTACTAACTGGAAAACATATAGAACTCTACCCTAGGTACCCTCCAGGGTGTTTTGTTAAGGTTTTGAACCCAAAATCTAAAACTCGAAGTGCAATTTCTGCTTCTCACTTTTTAAAATGTATTTCAAGGTTCTTTATTTTATATTATTATAATTATAATAAAAAAAATATTATTATTGTTATATATTTAACCACTTGACCTCCGGAAGATTTACCCCCCTTCAACACCAGGCCATTTTTTGGGATACGGCACTGTGTTACTTTAACTGACAATTGTGCGGTCATGCAACGCTGTACCCAAATAAAATATAAGTCCTTTTTTTCCTACAAATAGAGCTTTCTTTTGGTGGTATTTGATCACCTCTGCAATTTTTTATTTTTTGCGCTATAAACAAAGAACGACTGTCAATTTTGAAACAATAAACAATATTTTTTACTTTCTGCTATAAAACACATCCAATAACAAAATTGAAAAAAAAAATCGAATTTCTTTATCAATTTAGGCCAATATGTATTCTGCTACATATTTTTGGTAAAAAAGATCCCAATAAGCGTATATTGAATGGTTTGGTAAAAAAGATCCCAATAAGCGCATATTGAATGGTTTGCGCAAAAGTTATAGCATCTACAAACTATGGGATATTTTTATTTTATTTTTACTTTTTTTTTACTAGTATTGGCGGCGATCAGCGACTTATAGCAGGACTGCGATATTGCGGCAGACAGTTGGACACTATATGACACTTTTGACAGTTTTTTGAGGATAAGTGATATTAATACAGTGATCAGTGCTAAAAAATATTCACTGTCACTGTACTTAAGACACTGGCTAGGAAGAGGTTAGCATCAGGGGTGATCAAACAGTTAATTGTGTTCCTAGCCTGTGTTTTAATGTAATACGGGAGGTGCTTTTACTAGGGGAAGGCATAGATCCATGCCCCTGCTTTGCAGGAACATAGGATCCATGCCTTCCCTCCTGACAGAAAGGGTGTTCTGTCTTGTTTACCATAAACAGACCACCGTTCTTCCTCTGTACCGAAGGATCAGCAGCAAGTAATACGGTCAGCAAGAGGTTAAACACATTTCTTATTTATTCCCCCAAAATGAAACCAACTGCAGTAAAGTAAGCCTGGTGTATGAACGATTGAAAGATTATGGTATAGAGTTTATCTGTTTTCTCAGCCACATATTCACACAAGCTGTATTCGTTAGGTGGTTTAGTTATTGGCACTTGGTGCTTGTATTTTCTATTTCTTACTCAGATTGGTGCACACCCCTGTGTGGGCCACACCACCTGCTACTGTGTATTTTTTTTCTCTTGCATCATCATTGAAAATTCAAATAAAGAGATTTATTACAAAAAAAAGTAAGCAATATACCTGCAGAGGAGGAGGAAAGTCCTGAATGTAAGGTAGGAGAGCTGGGGGCCAGATTGTTGGGAATTCCAAATACTAAAAAGAAAAATCATAAAGAGACTTTGTAAAAACAAAAAACAAAAGCCATAGGCGTAGATTGGTCAGCCATTTGTAGAACTGTCAACCATTTTTTCCTTTTATAAATCTACCTGATCCTGAGGACTGGGCATTCATCATAGAAGACCCATAGGCCATGCCGTTCATGTTGTTGTGGTAGCCACCCATAGATGACCCTGCAGGAAGCGTGGAGGTCCACATGTATGATGGGAGTGCCGAATCTAAGATGGCAGTGTCATATGACCCTGAAACTTTATGAAGAAACCACTGATTAGAACCAGTAAATGTCATGATGGTGAAAGGCATGCACAGTGTTGTCTCAGACCCTCACCTGACTGAGAGCTTTCTGTTACCATCTTCGTCTCCACAGCAGCTTTTTTAGGGATGGGAAGGGTATTGGTTGGGGATCTGCTGGGGCTGACACTGGTGGAACGGCCGCCCTTCAGCAGTTTCTTCACATCATCGAGTTCTGTCCCTGAAAGAAAGGGAGACATAAACAAATCAGTTTAATCACCTACAAAAAGTTGGACATTTTATAATATAATGTGACCAATTGCTAATAAAGCTGCACACATTTAAAACTACAAATAGCAGTTTTCTACAGAATAAGGCTTCTGGTGGGCTGCTATGTGTTACTGCATCACTCCACATTGTATTGCCTTATAAATACCCAATGTAGTGTTTTTGGATATAGATCACTCTCCCCCCTATATGTGTGATGTGTCTTCATTGAGTATTTGCACACTGTGGGGTTTAAATGAATTAAATGCAAAAAGGCTGTTCACTTTACAAAGACATTTTTGCTCATCTTAATGAATGAGGTAAAGCTCTGACCTATATTTTTGACCCATATATTTTGCATCCACCTCTTATTGGTAACTTGGCCTGCCCTCCATTTGCCCTTGAGGTCTGATTGGGTCACATCGCCACAGCCCCCGAAACAGACATCCCCTGTTACCCCCTACTCACAGGGCTTTTTTTTTTTTTAAGCTGACCTGTAAGTAAACATAGTATTCCCCTTTTATCTGTTTCTTTATTTTGTGAGTCATCCATTTTCTTATCATCTTTTTAGATAATTTCTTGCATCTACTCCTGAAGAAGTGGACATTGATCCACGAAACACATAGAGTTATAGGATGCCTTTACTATGTAATCATGTATTTCCATTTGCTAAGAATAATGTATTTCCATCCTCAGAAACATCATGTATACCTATATCAAGATTTTTTATGAATTTATATTGTGTATTATTGTAACCTATTATGGATCAGCTCGTTATTTCTCTTTTTAATTGGAATTTTATTGTGTCTACTAACTGTTAATATGAAATCTGCTATTATGCAATAAATTTGTGATCGGGTGTATTAATATGTTTTGAAGTGATTTGCCTCGTTTTATTGTACAGTAAGTGTATTTAGGGATTAAGGCCCAATATTCATGGTGCGTCAAACCACATCAATTTATCTTTATATGTAAAGCTCTGACCATCATCCTATTGTGTGCAAGCAAAACAGTGATTTTAAAATTTTCCTTGCATATGACTGGATATTCTTTGCAAAGTAAATTTTAACCACATTCACTAAAAGAAGGGAAAAATTCACCTGCAAATTGAAACTTCCCCTACAGTGTGAACAACCCATTTGCCTTTAGTAAATCAACCCCTGTGTGCTGTGTCTTTGTGAAGTTTTGCAATTTTTCTGTTTGTTCAATTCCAGGACAGGTATTCGAAAAACACTTGTCTATTTCACTTGCCTGTGGGTATGTCATTTATATTTGTCAGCACATAAAAATCTCTAGACTAGTTACAATTTTTTTTCTAAATCCTAAACTTCACATGTGTAAAATGTCAAAGAAATAAAACTCCTTAGAAAGAAGATATCTCAAAAATTCCATAACATATAAATGATTGCTTGTTCTAAGTGAGTGATAAAAAATGACAAATAGACATAAACACTCACATCTTGTGGAGGGTGATGCACTCTGCAGCCGAGTGCGGATTTCAGTTTCTGTAAAATCACACAATAATAAAATAATTTTGAAAAGTGTAAAAGATAAAAAGCAAAAAAATTTACTTTCTTTGGATATACTTTATATATATATATATATATATATATATATATATATATATATGTATATATATAATTATTCTTTGCTATAAAAACCCTAAAGGATCAATAAGTAACCCCAAGTAACAAATTTATATGTACATTCCCATGTATGTATAAAAAAATAAAATATCATATAATACATTTTATATATATCTGTTTTTCAAAATAAAAAATACTATTCTATATAAAGACCATAAAATAACAAAAAATAATTGACATATTCAGCCAAAGTACATTGGATACCCCTTTGTCAGACGATTAATTTTAACAAAAATCTTCCCATATGATTATATGTATGTTTAACATATGTGATGTGTGTTATTTACCTGTAAAATGATCCCCATCCAAAAGCCCAGAGACTGCCATTAGTATGTGATGTCAGCAACCCCAGCAGTCTCAGAGCCATCACTTAGTGACACTCTATAATATTCCCCTTTGCTTCTTTTGTGGTTATTTAGGGAGTTGAGAGAAGGGGCAGAGGCAGAAAAAGAAGTAGTGCACAGACAGTAATTAGACATTTAAGAAGAAGAGACGGTTATGATGTGCAAGAGGGAAAGGGCTGTGCTAGGGAAAGAAACTAGTCAATTGAATAAAAACTATAAATTTAAAAGAAAAAACACTGCATCTAAGTATGTAAAATACTTTTTTATGTGCGTTTATCTGCATTTTTTTTAAAGTTGGTGACAGGGTCTCTTTAAGCGTAAATTGTAAATGTTAACATGTCTTTTGTATTGGGTAAATACTTTCTAGATTATTTCAGGCTGAACTGCTTATGACTAAATTTGCATCCCTTACAATGGATGGAGATGCTGTTTGACTGACATGGTTAACCAACCATAACTGTACAAAGACTGAAGGTAGATTATATTACATGATCTTGTTGGCTTCCATGCATGTCCTAATCATGTACTCACCTCTGCTCTGAGTGCGTCCTCTAGTGGCAGAAGATGCTGTTAAAAGAAAACAAAAATATTATAAAGAACAAATTAATTAGATTAATTACCCAGGGCATGGAACCCTACTTTTTGGAGTTAATTCACTATTGATGCAAATATTTTAGGAGGACGATTACCAGCATTAGGCCACTTGGGCCTAAAAATAACCATTTAAAATCCTTTAAATTCAAGTCACTGTACATCTCGGTCAAGTATTTGAAATGATTTTGAATTACAAAGCTAAACATACCCATTTCTTTTCTTGTGTATTCCGGTGAAGAATTCCCACTGGAACTTCCTACAGTTGAAAACAAATCCATATTGTGATTCATTTAACTGGCAGATCCAAATTAGAAAATGTAACTGTCTGAAATGTACATAGTTTAGTCTACTGGAAATTTGGAATGGCCCTTACCTTCATAACCCGCTTGGCGGGAACTGGAGATGTAAGCCTTCCTATCGAAGGTAGAGTTTGGTGATACTGAGAGGGTAGAAGTGGGGGACTGGGCGAATCTTGATCCCGAGGTGCTTATATTAACTTTTGAGCTGCCGCCTGTAGCTGGATTTTAATATGTTTTGTTAGTATTGTAGACAAATAGGAACATTGCATTAAAATAAATAACTTTTAATATTTCATTCATTGTCCTTTATATTCTTAAATATAACTATTTCCTTCTTATTATTCTTTATGTATTTTTTATTTAAATATAACCAATTAACATATGTGTACATTATGCTAGGACAGTCACTGTGTCCTATTATATATATTGGATATGCTGTGATCTTGTAACTACAGAAGCTGCAGCTGATTTCATTGTCAAGAGTGAAGTTCCATTTACAGCCTATAGGGGGATTCAAGGCCATTTTTTTTTAATGCCTGCACCATCTACTGGCCAAAATAGAGAATGTCACCTCGTGCAATTCTATTTCTTAAGCATTTGAGAATACACATTTAAAAAAAGACCTTGCCTATATGCATATTGTCATATAAATGAATCTTTAGACAAATTTTACAGGTTTCTGCTTCTGTCTATGTATATGCCCTTGACATATGAATTCAACCTTTTTATTTGTCTTGGTGACCAAGACTAAAAACTCATAGAAAATCCAAAACTGTATGTATGTCACTCAAACATGAGATAAGGGAAATAATTCCAATGTGGACACCTGTTCTAGTGACAACTAAGCAGAGACATTCCCTCACTTTGGAGGCACAATAAGTAATGGGAAATCTCCCCAACAGAGCTAGGGGTTCAAACCATTGCCTACTTCATCCAAAACAAAAAAAGGTTTTGGCCCTTGATACACTTTAAATATTCACATTTCCTACAGATAATATCCTATAACACAGTAAATGCAATACTGAAAATAGATTTTATAGGTTTACACTCACATTTAGAGATGAGCTTGGATGTAAAATGAAAACCACAATACACACCTGATGTGACGTAACTAGAGCTGCTTTGTACCAGGGTCTTCTTTTCCGCACCACCTCCTCCCACCTGGTATGAGATTTTGGAACCACTAGTGTTGGCTCCTTCTGTTACAATACAATGATGAAAGAACTTTCACAACCCCATTCACCAACCCATAATCATTTATAGTGACAAACTACTATTTCGTAGAAAAAGAAAATGCAGTTAAACTAGTATACATAAATACCAGAGAATTTACATGTAACACATAACACTCACAACATTCACAATGCTAACACGATGACTTACTTGGTGGGAGTGACACTAGTCTTGATGAAGTTGTTACAGTTTCTGAATAGGCTGAAAAACAATAAGATGATTTTAAATAGCAAATTTATTTACAACCACCTCTCACTTTTCCCTGACATGAATGGAGCAGTTTTATCTATATTCTAACTTTATTGCAATATACATACATAATATCAGAATGTTTTATAGAACCTATTGTTGATATCACAGTTTTTTTTTTGAAGACGCATTATTCAATTACCATTTAGTATCCCAATTTAAAGCCCAATCGAACCCTCTTATTTTAAAGCTGTAATGAAGTCAGGCTATATATACAATGAGGAATTTTCATTTTAGTTATTATTTTTTTTTAATCAGCTACATGCTGCACCAGGTGTTATAAACTCTGTGGTGGCAGTACTAGGAGGGTTTGACCGCTGCTCTCACATACAAGCAGCAGCCCCGACTCTTACTGACAGCTCATCAACAGGTAATCAACACCTCTGCTCAGCGAGTAAAGCTGGTCATAGGCAGATCCAAATTTGGCTAGTTCAGGAGGGACCAGAACATTTTTGATTAGTGTGTGGTTATCCCTGCTCAACAGAAGGTGATCACTTGATCATCTTCTGTTGAAGGGACATGCTGGAAAACTTTTGTTGATCATTGTCTGCAGGAAAATGGCTGACAGCTTTGAGTCCCGTTGTTGGAATGCAATGTCCTGACGGAAGGATTTCTCAAGCCACCTCACTTATGTGGATGGAGGAATGTTTTCACACTGGTTGAATTAATAGAAGTGGCTGTGGTCTGTGGCCAGCTTTAGATTGATGTTAATTAGAGCAGTGTTCAGTGGGGCATGTCAAACCACTTGAGAGATTGTGTATGTTAGCCATGGTCCAACTCTCCTATATGTTGACAACATAAGATTTTTTTTTAACAATTGCTACAGCACTTAGTAAAAAAGCGACTGTATAACAGTCAGGCTGCATATTGCTGTATATGCAGCCTGATTATCATTTTGCATTAAATTAAGAGAGGGTTGGAACATTGACTTACAGTACATCCTTGGTCCTGGAGTGTGGTAAGAAAATATACTTCTCTATTCATCTATAAATGCTTATGTACATTTTTCACTACAAGATAACATATTAATGATTATATTTGAATACTGATGATGAATAAAGTAAAAAAATAAAAAGATATTAAACATATCTTACCTCTTCCTGCTAAGTCCCCACCTTCCCGATAACTTTTCTTACTTATAATATCCATTCCATAGTCACCTGGAAAGAAATGCATACATTTAATCAAGACATTCTGTTATATTCCATGTTTTCTAATAATCAAATCAAAATCTGAAAACCGTATTATTCTCTGAACCTTTCTAAATTTCTACAATACCTTAATTTGATTTACAAGCTTTTGCAAAAGGGCAATGAGGCTAAAGCAGTCAAAATGCTCAAATACGTACTGATTATGCTTTGTGGAATGTAACCTGTGTAATAATTTTTTTCTGAAAAAAAAATGAATAAAATTTACCCTTTAAAAAAAAAAAATGCTCAAATACAGTGATCTGTAGCAGATAATTAGATTCATGTTTACTAGAACCAGGTTTTGGAATGAAAACGTGTGACTAGTTGTACTGATTTATTAAATAAGCATGACAAGCAAAAATTAATAAAAAAAACATTCAGTAGCAAGTTAATGGCAAAAATTTTATTTTCTGTTAAGGCTGTGTTTTGTATAGTTGCAGACTAGTATTGGAAATGGATCATTGGCTAACATCAATTAATAAAAGTTCTGTGCTTCCTGGATTCTGTAGTAGATTGTGCTGTGAAAGTCAGTGTCCTTGGTTTTAGTGCTCAATGACTAAAAAAATCTTGTTTTACATCTGAAAATATGCTTTTGAGTTGCTAATAGTTGCTTACAAACAAAATTTAAAATGTAAAAAAGTATGTCTCCCCTGTTTTTATGTTCCAGACAAGCATACAACAATAAAAGCTCGACAGAGCTTACATTTTTTTTTATATTTTTCTTGTAGAATAAGAATAATCTTGTAGAATAAGAAAGGATAAGGACACTGAGATGTACTGTATGTCCCTTTTTTTGTGGTTGTTTTGTGTATGTGTTAGAGGATGTACCACCATGCTCTTTAAGGCTTCATACACACAACCATACAGGGACCGTACCTTATTTGGAGACTGCGTAATTACTCCCCTGGAACCTGCAGCGTACAGCAACCCACTGAGATTAATTAGAAGACACGGCTGAATGAGGTTACGCGCAGGTGTTGTGTAAAGCACCCGCATGTGCACAGACTTTCTGCGCTCAAAGCATATGTCCTTACACAAGCAGGTACTTTTTGCTTCCGCGCATAAATATATACAGCCACATCTGCTAGTTCATCTCAATAGTTTGCTGTGCATGGCAGCTGGAGGTCCTGGGAGAGTGATGCTGTATGGCCACTGTAAGGCCGTGAGCATGAAGCCTGATTGGTAAATTTACCTGTATTATTATAGATCAGTAACCCTACAGAGAGCATATGATACTGATTAAATACACTATAGGTTTTATTTACTAAAGCTGGAGAGTGCCAAATCAGGCTCACTTCTGCATAGAAACCAATCAGCTTCTAACCTCTGCTTGTTCAATTAAGCTTTGGCAATAAAACCTCAAAGCTGATTGGTTTCTATGCAGAAGTGAACCTGATTTTGCACTCTCTAGCTTTAGTAAATAAACTCATATGTCACTATATCTATCTACACCATGTTATATTGCAAGGAATACATTCCTCAAGCTGTGTTGTGTAGGTGTGGAAAAAATCTTTTGGAAATTTTATAAAAACGATTGGCCCTATTGAAGAGACCCTCCCACGCTTCCTGTCCCAGAGACTTCAGGAAGCCTTTGCAACAGATACTCGGATGGCAACCAAAACCCAACAGAAGTTCTAAACTTTCTGATCTCTATTAAAAATATATAGTATTCCGTAGGCACCCAAGCCAGTATGATGCAAGTTGACTGTTTAAACCAGCTCAGCAGAAAAGTGTCTTTATGAAATACAATTTGCCCCAACCCCTGCTATTGACACTACATGTAAATGTGAAGAAAAATATAAGTAGCAGTGTGGGAAATTGAAGAATATACTGAATGTTATTATTACAAATGTTAAACTCATATGGCTATTATAATACAAGATTTTTCACGATAGTGTCCCTTTAAGTCATAATCATATAGTTACCATACTTATAACACAGATATTGCTTTCATCATTAAACATTACGTGCACAACAACAAACAATTTCTATACCACTATGGATCATCTCTGATCATAAACCAGCTTATAGGCAAATGTATACAGTTCACTTAAATTAAAATATCCATCGTGTAACAAATATTGGACATTCAAAGCAAAAGAAAGAATGCTTTAGGCCCCTTTTACACGGGACAAACTCCATTTTGATCAGCAGGGGATCTGTCCGCTGATCCCCTGCTGAACAGAGCAGAGCAGGCAGATGACAGGACCATGTCCACTCATTTTTGGCAAAGCGGACATGGACAGAGCATGCTCAATTCTATGGGTGGCTGGGTGTAAACTTGAATCCAAGCATGGTTCTTGCCCTCACATTGTTTTAGGCCTGGGCATGCTTATGTTATCTGTACCTTTACTACTGAGGGGACACAAATTAATCTAATCTGCTCCAGTGTTTGAAGTCCATGCTTGAGCATAGTTAAAAATAACACAGATCTGAGTCCAATTGAAAAGCGCCCCAGTTCACCAAGTGGGCCATGGCACAGTATGCTGAACTGTGGCCAGAGCTATCCTAGTAGTCAGAAAAAACTGGACTTTGGGGCTCAAATCTGATAAGGCTCAGTATATTCACCCTATTGTGAGTACACCTTTAAAAGTAGAAAGTGAATACATTGAAACAGCATAAAGGCCAGAGAGCAGATGTTTTCAGATGTCATCAGTGGCAGCCTCCATGCTTCCTTCTACAAGTTTCCTTTAAATAGGCAAATGTTTAAATGTATAAAGCAAAATCCTAGAAAAAGAGGATTTATTTTTCTCAAACGGTCAACTGTTATTTAGATTTCTTGGAATAACAGTCTTTGTGGTACATTTTAACATTATACAGGGTTAATAACGTTTTTTTTTTTTGGTAGAGGATATGCCTTAGTTATGTAGGTAGATGGCAGTGTTTAGTTTGCAGCTGCATCGATTGTTAAACTCTATGTGTTTTCTCTGTATAATAAAGTTTCCTTTTCCTGTCTGCAGTTAAGCAGCAAAGCCCATGTGGGCTATGCACTGTATGCATAAAGCTAAATACAGAATTTCTAACAATAAGAAACCCATTTAAAGCACTAAACTCCAGAATGTAGGGGTCAATGGTCTGGGCTGCAAAGAATCTTATAAATTAGATGTATACTTCCTGTGACAGCAGGAAGGTAAAGTCACCTGGTTGCATCCAGGGGGGTAGATATATTTCTCCCAGATTCAGGCTTTATGCCGACTTATACAACTAGGTGGAGAGTTGTATAAGGCTAGTGGGCTCATGGATGACTCATACCTCTAGGGAGAGTGTGGGGCGTCGTGCAGACAGAGATGAGGAGACCAGCTGAACCTTGTCAGCTCATTTAGGCCTCTATAAGAACTCCCAGCTTCATTAGATGTTAGCTCATGCCTGGAACCAGACCTGTGTGGACTGTCTAGGGAGAGTGAACCCCTGTGCGGTGAGACAAAGCCTGTGTGGCTATTTGTTTGGACTTTTACTAAACCAGGGACTTAGGGACTAGGACAGCACCAGGCTGATCCCAGTTGTTAGTTTAGGAAACCTGCATGTTTAGTCAGAGGTCAAACTGACCAGGATTTATTTTGTTTATGTTTCTTTTTGGCTTTGCTGTGTTTTTGTCACTGTACATAGAGAAATAAACCGCACCTTTTGATTTTGAAAACCACAACCTCCGTCTGCTGGCCCTGTTTTTGTGTGGGGAGCCCAACCAGGGGGTCACACACACCCGCTACCGAGTTAACCCCCTCACAGTTGGTGGAGAACCAGTGGCAGTTTTTTTTAAGCCAGCATGGAGGAGATACTGAAACAGCTGGCTCTAGCAAATGCCAATCAACAGCAGACAAATGCAGGTTTGCAAAGGAGCCTTGCAGCCCAGCAGCAAGCTCATCAACAAGCCCAGCAGCAATCTGAGGCCCGCTTCATAGACCTGTTACAGAAGCAAGAGCAGAGACTACAACAAATGGAAGCAGTAATGCAGCAACGTCCGCAGACCAGTGAGGAAAGCCGTCCCACTAATACCGCGTCCTTTGGGGTGAGTCGTTTATTGACAAAAATGACTGGAGAGGATGATCCAGAGGTATTTTTGACCACATTTGAAAGGACTGCTGAAAGAGAAAAGTGGCCTGAGGAGCAGTGGGCTGGACTGGTGGCTCCTCTGTTAACTGGTGAATCGCAGAAGGCTTACTATGACCTAGAGCCTGACCAAGCAAAAGACTATGTGATGCTAAAAGCTGAAATATTGGCAAGGCTGGGTGTCACCCTGGCTGTCCGGGCTCAGCGTGTGCATAACTGGACTTTCCAGCTTGGAAAACCCCCCAGGTCTCAAATGTATGATCTCATTCACCTGAGCAGGAAGTGGCTACAGCCAGAGACTTTGTCCGCACCAGAGATTGTGGAACGTGTTGTAATGGATCGGTTTTTGAGAGCTCTTCCTACTGCCATCCAAAAGTGGGTAAGCCATGGAGACCCAGAGACGGCCGGTGGTCTTGTGGATCGTGTAGAGAAATACTTGGCTACAGAGAACCTGACGGCCTCTTCCAGAGACTCTCGGACTTTCCACCCTAAGACCAGACCATTCCCAGGGGCGGATAAGAGGATTCCAAGGGGTGAGGGTGGAGAGAGTGAGAGGGTGGGAGCTCTACCCAAAGTTTGGCGAGAACAGCCTGGGAAGTCAGGGGCTCAAGAGGCAGCCAAATGGATTGTTTGCTACCGCTGCCGGCAAGCGGGACATATTGCAGCAAATTGCCCGGTTGTGGAGGAACCCATGCAATGTGACTTTCTGATGGACAGACGTCAGTCGCTGTGTGCGACAGTCGCATGCACTGCCATTCGGGGAACTGAGAAACATTTATGCAAAATGTGTATTAATGGTAGAAATGTTGTGGTATTACTGGATTCAGGTAGCCTTGTGACCCTGATAAAGGCTGAATTAGTTAAAACAGAGGTCTCTGGGAATAGCAAGGTAGCTGTTATTTGTGTGCATGGGGACACCCGAGAGTATCCAGTGACTACAGTGTGTTTCGAGACCCCCAAAGGTACCCTCTCTCATCCAGTGGGGTTAGTATCTCAATTACCGCATGATGCCATTGTGGGAAGGGATTTTCCGAAGTTCTGGGAACTGTGGGATGATCCTGAGCCCCCCACTGGTGCCCCTATGTACCAGGAATGTGATAGCCAGAACTCCTCTGAGAGTGGTGAGGACTCTCCAGAATTTCCCTTGTCAGTATTGGCAGGGGAGACTCAAGAAACTGGAGAGGAGCCCACCTCCTCAGATGAAAACCTACCGTCTGTGGAGTTTTCTGATCTGGAGGTTCACAAGGAAAATTTTGCCACAGAACAGTTAAAAGACCCCGCCCTAATAAAGGCACGGGAAAACGTAGTGGAAATAGATGGCGAGTTAGTGAACCCAGATAATACCTGCACTTACCCATACTTCAGCGTAGAGAAGGACCTACTGTATCGGGTGGCAAAAAGGGCAGAAGAAACCGTTGAGCAGCTTGTGGTGCCCAAACCTTACAGGAAGTTGGTGTTGGAGTTGGCCCATGGGCACATTCTTGGAGGTCATCTGGGGACAGAGAAAACCCGAGAGAGGGTATTACAGAGATTCTATTGGCCTGGGGTGATGAAGGACATAGAAAATTATTGTTCCTCCTGCCCTGTGTGTCAGAGGTCGGCCCCGATGCCACATTTCCGTAGCCCGCTGGTCCCTCTACCCATCATTGAGGTCCCGTTTGAGAGAATCGCAATGGATTTGGTAGGTCCTATAATCAAGTCCGCTAGGGGGCACCAGTACATATTGGTTATAATGGACTATGCCACCCGTTATCCAGAAGCGATCCCTCTCAGAAATACCTCGGCCAAAACCATAGCCAAAGAGCTATCTCTTGTTTTTAGCCGGGTGGGTATTTGTAAAGAACTGCTTACGGACCAAGGTACACCCTTTATGTCCCGGGTTATGAAAGAGCTGTGTAAATTGCTCAAAGTGACGCAATTGCGTACATCTGTGTATCACCCCCAAACCGATGGGCTGGTTGAAAGATTCAACAAAACCCTAAAACAAATGTTGAAGAAAGTGGTGGATAGAGATGGAAAGGATTGGGACTGTCTACTTCCTTATTTGATGTTTGCTATTAGGGAGGTGCCCCAATCCTCTACGGGATTCTCCCCCTTTGAGTTACTGTATGGGAGACACCCAAGAGGGCTGTTGGATATTGCCAAGGAAACTTGGGAAAGTGAGAGTTCTCCCCACAGGAGTGTGATTGAGCATGTCGCCCTGATGCAAGATCGAATTGCACAGGTAATGCCCATCGTGAAGGAACATTTGGCCCAAGCGCAGTTGGCACAGCAGAGAGTGTACAACCGTGGAGCAAAGACCCGTACCTTTTCCCCGGGGGATAGGATATTGGTACTTGTCCCTACGGTTGAAAGTAAATTCCTTGCCAAATGGCAAGGCCCCTACGAGATAATGGAAAAAGTGAGCGAAGTGAATTACAAGGTCAGACAACCAGGAAGGCGAAAGCCCGAACAGATATATCACGTTAATCTGTTGAAAGCCTGGAGGGATAGAGAGTCCCTAGTCGCAGAAACTTGGTCACCAGCTCAAACTGGTTGCGTGATTCCGGAGGTTGGAATAGCAGCCACCTTGTCACAACCCCAACAACAGGAGGTTAAGGAGTTTGTGCTTCGCAACAAGGAGGTGTTCTCTGAGCTGCCGGGACAAACATCTGGGGTAGAGCATGATATTATTACCCCGCCCGGTGAAAGGGTGAAGTTAAAACCCTATCGGATCCCAGAGGCCCGACGGGAGGCAATACGGGAGGAAGTACAGAAAATGCTGAACTTAGGGGTGATAGAGGAGTCCCAAAGTGATTGGTCTAGTCCCATTGTGTTGGTGCCTAAACCGGATGGGAGCTGGCGATTTTGTAACGATTTTCGTCAGTTGAACAAAGTTACAAAATTTGACACCTACCCCATGCCACGTATAGATGAGTTGATCGACCGGCTGGGAACAGCCCGATACATGACGACTCTTGACCTCACAAAAGGGTATTGGCAAATTCCCCTGGCCAAGTCGGCCAAAGAGAAAACCGCATTTGTAACCCCAGACGGGGCGTTCCAATATAAGAGAATGCCGTTCGGGTTACAGAATGCGCCGGCCACATTCCAGCGGAAAATGGACCAGATACTGAGGCCCCATCGGAAGTATGCTGCGGCTTACCTGGATGACGTAATTGTCCATAGCACAGATTGGGCCTCACATCTGCCAAAAGTGCAAGCAGTCCTAGACTCTATCCGGGAAGCGGGGTTTACGGCTAACCCCAAGAAGTGTACCATTGGGCAGGAGGAGGCCAAATATCTTGGGTACACCATTGGCAGGGGAGTAATAAAACCCCAACTCAACAAAGTCGAGGCCATCCAGAGTTGGCCACGTCCCAACAGCAAGAAGCAGGTACGAGCCTTTCTGGGAATCGCGGGTTATTATCGGCGCTTCATTCCCCACTTTGCTTCTAAGGCTGTGCCCCTAACCAACCTGACGAAAGGGAAAGGGTCGGTCATGATTAAATGGACCCCCGAGGCGGAGGCAGCATTCCAATTCTTGAAACAAGCCTTATGTAGCCAGCCAGTGTTGTACTCACCCGACTTCTCTAAAGACTTTGTCGTACAAAGTGATGCGTCAGATGTGGGGTTAGGAGCAGTATTGTTCCAGGTCTGGAACGGGGAAGAGCACCCAGTCATTTACCTCAGCAGGAAGTTGAAGTCCCATGAGGTAAATTACGCCACGGTTGAAAAGGAGTGTTTAGCGGTGAAGTGGGCTCTAGATTCCCTTCGGTACTATCTGCTAGGTAGGCACTTTGACATGGTTACGGATCACGCTCCGTTAAAGTGGATGGCTCAAAACAAGGAGACAAATAGAAGAGTGAATAGGTGGTTCCTGGCCCTACAGGAATTCAACTTCACAGTAAAGCATCGCCCTGGCGTTCAAATGGGGAATGTGGATGCTTTGTCTCGAGTACATGAATGCCTGATTGCTGGTGTTCCAACCCCAAGGTTAAAACAAGAGGGGGGGGTATGTGACAGCAGGAAGGTAAAGTCACCTGGTTGCATCCAGGGGGGTAGATATATTTCTCCCAGATTCAGGCTTTATGCCGACTTATACAACTAGGTGGAGAGTTGTATAAGGCTAGTGGGCTCATGGATGACTCATACCTCTAGGGAGAGTGTGGGGCGTCGTGCAGACAGAGATGAGGAGACCAGCTGAACCTTGTCAGCTCATTTAGGCCTCTATAAGAACTCCCAGCTTCATTAGATGTTAGCTCATGCCTGGAACCAGACCTGTGTGGACTGTCTAGGGAGAGTGAACCCCTGTGCGGTGAGACAAAGCCTGTGTGGCTATTTGTTTGGACTTTTACTAAACCAGGGACTTAGGGACTAGGACAGCACCAGGCTGATCCCAGTTGTTAGTTTAGGAAACCTGCATGTTTAGTCAGAGGTCAAACTGACCAGGATTTATTTTGTTTATGTTTCTTTTTGGCTTTGCTGTGTTTTTGTCACTGTACATAGAGAAATAAACCGCACCTTTTGATTTTGAAAACCACAACCTCCGTCTGCTGGCCCTGTTTTTGTGTGGGGAGCCCAACCAGGGGGTCACACACACCCGCTACCGAGTTAACCCCCTCACATTCCAGAAAAACAATCTGAAAACTCTACTTAAAACATTCCTCCAAGTTTATCATAGGGCAAAGATACAATGTATGGAGCCATGTAGAAACTAATAAGCAATGACCATTGTTCTGACTGGTCTAGTTAAATTTATTTTGTTGTTCAGATTTCCTTTACTTTGCACATAATCATTTTTCTATTAACCCCTTATGACAATGGGAAGTAAAACCTTAAAGAGGTATACATCTCTGACAGCAAACTCCACTTCATGTCTGCTACCCTAATTCCGAAACCTGTTCTGTTAAGCTTGATTCATTGCTATGTCAGATGGCTCTATATATTCCCACTGTAAGATGATCTGCAAAATTCAGAATTTTGCCTGGAGAAGCAATAAAGGAATTTGCACATCCAGCAATAGCGTTACACAAATGAAAGACACACGTTACTGAATCAGTAGCTTTTGAGCAGGCTTAAATGGGATTAGTCAGTCCTTGAACCCTCATTAGGTGCTTCTATTACACCAGTTCAACTCCACTGCAAGTGAAATGCCATACTGCCCTGGAGCTAGTGTGCAGCCCAGAAGATGGGCAGCGCTGCTAAATCTGGAGGCTGCACACAGTTTATTAAGAACACAATATGCCAACTGAAAAATGTAAAGGAAAGTTGTAACAAATTCTTTATTTTTGGTTGACAATCAATGTTTTTTTTTGCTATGGGCTGTGAATTTTTTTTTCCAGCGGGAGAAGCTAGGAGGAAATAGTTTGAGTGTTTCTAAAGAATAGGGTATTATAAATGTTCTTAAATGTTCCCATTAAAGACATCATCAAAGTCAAAACAAGATAGCTTGCCACTTTACACACAAAAGCATGTTGCCTTTGACATTACACTCAATCCTATCATCTTTAGACTGTTCCATGTGCATTCAACACACATAGTAAGGCACATGTGTAGGTGTAAATCAACCCTAGTTTTCCTTTCAGAACACACTAAACTGCAGCCTCATAATGTAGTTGTGAACCAGCCATAGAATAGGATTTCTGCTTGAAATACATTTTCATGCAGCAAAATGTGTATGTTTTGCTGCATGTAAATGGACAAGGGTGAATAGGCCCTAACGCAAGAGCACTAACCACATAAAAACCATGGTAGTTTTATATATATATATATATATATATATATATATATAGCTATATGTAATATAATGTAAAAGGTAAATAGTAAAAGCAATACTTCAATTCACATTTGTAGCATTTAAAACATAAATATTATTATTTTCCATGGGTTTGGTTCTATGCTTAATGGTGCAGTTTGTCCTGAAAGGAAACGTATATGGGCCCATGCACACCTACACATGTGCTTTACTACATGCGCTACTTGCACATGGAACAGTGTGAATCCAGCCCTAAAGTTCTGGTCTTGAGTCTCACCAGGGCCACCATCTACATGTAGTCTGTAAGTGCTTCTCCTGTCTGCAGGGGTCTTGGCTCTGTTTTTTCACAAACAAAGGAGGATAATGGTAGATTAATTTACTTCATTCCAAATTGGCCCTAGAGTACACATATAGGCATTATATTGTGAGCTCATTTGGAGTGCAATGACTGATGTAAAAGGTTCTAAGTATAATGTAATATGTTGCACAAATTGGTATATCAATATGGGAAATAAATAATTGTTCCCACTGAAAAATAACTCCCATATGAAATCCATTTCTGACTTTTGCATACACACTATCAATAATATGTGTTTTCAGCTACTATAGACATACGTGTGAAGAATCTAATACCTGTGGTCTGCCACCTGTCAACCCTGATTGCAATTTGTTTTCTTTTCATTGGAACATTTTATCAGTGTGAGATAGATATATATAGAGAATGAGCACTGCTTCACACCAAAGTGCCTGTCATTGCACTTGACCAGATACACTTGGTCAAAATCTTGCTTCCCTGGTGCTTGCAGATCTAAAGCACAGGCTGTTTGCTAATGGGTTAAAGAATAGTTCAACTGATCAACCACATTGCTGTGGGGCTCTTTTATAGAAGCTACAGAATGTTAGCTATTGCAGCCAACAGAGCAGCCTTTCCAAACCAGGGTTCTGTGGAACCCTAGGGTTCCTCCAGAGATTGCAAGGGGTTCCTTGAGCAATGAGCAATTTCTGCCTCTCAGATAAGTAACCACTGACGTCAATGATCTTCTTAACTATCATAAAAGGGGGAGATTTTTTGCACTTACCACAAATGTAAAGTGCATTCTTCACACTGCTCACTATGCTAATATATCTCATGAGTTGTAAATAAAGTAATTATTAGCAGAGACTCCCTGAGACCAGAAAGTTATTTCAAGGATTCCATGATATTAAAACGGCTGGGAAAGGATGGAATAGTGCATTATTTCTCAATGTGAGATATGAAATGAAACCAGACATCCATTGTTAGTCCTTTGATGCATTTCTTGTATACAGTGGAACCTCGGATTGCGAGTAACGCGGTTAACGAGTGTTTCGCAATACGAGCACTGTATTTTTTTAAATCGTAACTCGGTTGGCGAGTGTTGTTTTGCAAAATGAGCACGATTCAGGCCAAAGCAGTGTGCAGTACCACATTTGGCCTGAGGTGGGGGCACCGGAGCTGAGCAGAGCTGAACGTCGCCAATCGCAGCCGATCAGCGCCGTTCGGAAATGCACGGAAAGGCCCGAGGACAGCGCGGCTGACCTCTGCAAATCTCTGCAACAAAGTCTTTCCGAGGTTTGCCAAGGTCAGCCGAGGTGTCCTTCTGGCCTTTTCGGCCGTTTCCGAGGCTCTCCAGCCCCCCGCCTCTGGCCGCATGCGGTATTGCATGCCTTTGAAGTCAATGCGGAACAAATTATTTTTGTTTCCATTGACTTCTATGGGGAAACTCGCTTTAATATGCGAGTACTTTGGATTAAGAGCATTCTCCTGGAACGGAGAGGTTCCACTGTATTAGCTTTAGTATATATTGATATTCAGAAATACATAGTACTCTTCTTTCACATTGCTAGATTTTTGTCACATATTTACATCTCCTCCATCAAATGCCAAAGCAAGTTGAAACAGTTTAGGCTCCTATAAATGCTCTAAACAAGTCTCTCCTATTTATCCAGAGTGTGCAGGCTTTACTGGCCGCATTGCTGAAGGATTTAAGACTATTCAGCACCAAAAGCATATGTAGCTCAGACACCTTACGTGATCATTATAATCTGCACAATATAATGTTCCTGCAGGCAACATACATGCAAACACCTGTATTTATTGTAACAGAGCAACGCCCAGAGTTATCCTCTACAGAGTATAGTAATTGAAACCCTTAGAAAATATAGCTTGGAGGGAGGAAAAACCTTTTATGGGTATTATATGATTCTGTAGGGCAGCATATATTGTTGGCCAAGGAATCCACAAAGTCACACGTTTTTGAAAATAATTAAATGAATAAGGATGAGCCAAAAATCTACTCTACAGAAAGATTGACCTACTAAAAAAAGAAGAACATGTCATAAAATAAATCTTATCCCATTTAACTGTATACTTCCTTTATGTACAGTGAGTGTCAGATCTACAGCAAATGCATACAGTGCAGAGGAACCAGTGTCCAAGATTGGATGAAGACTCTTAAGGGCCATCAATATGGCCAAAAACAGAAGGGTCCAGTGCAGAAGCACCATGGTCCAAGGTTGGATGAAGATACTCATAGAACATTTACTGTCCCAATCAACATTGATAATTTTTAATTTTTATGCTGCAGCATTAGTAAATAGATAGGGAAGTATAACATATTTACTTTTAAACTTTTTTTTTAATATTTTTTCAGTTACTTCCTGTTTTCTTGCCTAGGCAAATTATGTCATATATCCCAGGAGTCTGGAGAAGGGGTTTTCCCAGCTAAGCTCACTCTCCTACGTGCATGCCAGAGCTAAGAGCAGATGGATTCCAGGAAGTAAATTCTACATGAATCATTTGCCCTTACTCAACATGGCTATGGTCAGAAATGCTAGGGGGTGTTTTTCAAAGTGATTTCTCAAAAAAATAAAGCATGGAGACATGGATGGATGGGGGAGTTTTCTTTGAATATTAAAAATGAATTCGATTTGGTTTGTGGTGCTCAGATGCAGTGAAGATCTGCTTTAATGCTGTCAAAATCAGCACAGTCCAGTGCAAAGGCACCAGGGTCCCAGGCTAGATAAAGATAGGTCAGCAGGGAGCAGTATTGGGAGCGGTATTGGGTGTCTAAAATTCTGATTCTTGCACCAAGGTATTTTATACTCAAAAGTACACACTGCATCTTTGAAAAGAAGAGCTTCAGTCAAAAAACAATTAGTATATTTAAATGAGGCAAGACCATTTCAAA
This sequence comes from Rana muscosa, assembly GCA_029206835.1. NCBI lineage: Eukaryota > Metazoa > Chordata > Amphibia > Anura > Ranidae > Rana > Rana muscosa. The sequence goes on from CM055123.1 coordinate 203,112,880, forward strand.
TTTCTTTGTTTAAAATGCTCAAAGGTCCCTTTACAGAGTTTATAAACGTATTACCTCCAATTTCTAACTGTTATGACATCAGTCACCTGCATTCCTTTTTATCTAACTATAATCTATTTAAAATGTGAAGAATAGGGGGAAAAACTGCGCTAAACCCAAAAATGAAAATGCAAAACAAGCAGCTAACACATAAACAAAGTCAAATACGGAGAGGAAAAGGGTAGTGTAGCGCTAATATTAAAAATGTGTGAAAGGATTGCTCCTAAAGGTGAGAGAAACCCAAATTGCACAATAAAAACCTAAAAAGATGAACAAACTAATAATGAAATAAACATGTGTGCATAACACACTATAAAAATATAATGGAAAACAGTCTATCAATGTGAGCTTCCAATGATGTGATGAAATGTGAGACAAAGTCCACATAAGGGGAGGAACGGATGAGGCTTCTTCCTGTTAAGGTGGCACCAAGTGATACAAACGAAAGAAGGGGTGGCCTGTAGTCACTCTGAAATGTCTTCTGGCTAGCCAGATTATTGTGGTCTAAACCTGCATACGACTTGAGCTACTTCTATTGCTGTTTGGAAGCGACTTTGGCTTGTGACCTCGACTACGAAACTCTCTCTTGCATCGACCTTGGCTTGTGACCCCAACACCGATCATCGGTCTAGCAATTCAGACTTTCCTATCTCTCGCAGACCTGAGAACTGAGCTTGCCTGGCGTTTTCTCCATTGGTCTCGACTCATTACAGGAGCTCATGAACCCCAGAGTGCTCAAATCTCAATCTGACCCTGAAGGGATATTTGCTGTACCTGCGGTATCCAGGAAGCCTAAGACTTGGGGATTTCACATCTTGATCCATCTGGACCATCTTCCCTACTTAACACTGGATTGAGATCATCTGCGATCCTAAAGCCCGTATGACCCACTGTCGGAAGACATGTGTGTCCATCTCAGTCGGTAAGAGTACCTAATTTATTTATTTCAGAAGACATATTAGAGTGTCTACAGGCCACCCCTTCTTTTGTTTGTATCACTTGGTGTCACCTTAACAGGAAGAAGCCTCATCCGTTCCTCCCTTTTTGTGGACTTTGTCTCACATTTCATCACATCATTGGAAGCTCACATTGATATTGGGACTGTTTTCCATTATATTTTTATAGTGTGTTTTGCACATATGTTTTATTTCATTATTAGTTTGTTCATCTTTTTAGGTTTTTATTGTGTAATTTGGGTTTCTCTCACCTTTAGGAGCAATCCTTTCACACATTTTTAATATTAGCGCTATACTACCCTTTTCTATTTTATAATCTATTTAGTTTGAGTATTCTAAACTGGCAAGCCAAAATAATACATTATATAAAATCAGGCAAATGTAAATGGTTGTTCTTGTGACTTATGTATTTTTTAAACTGTGTGCAGATATTCATATGCGCACACATAAAGGCTTTTAAAGATCTTTTTTATAAGCGACCCATTAATATGTTTCTCAAACTCAGACATTGTGGCTGATTTACTAAAGGCAAAGAGACTGTGCACTTGCAGATGCTCCAAAGCTTAGTAAATGAGCAGAAGCTCTGCTGACTTCCATCATCTAATCAAGTGCAATGAAAAATTATTTTTATTTTTAATTTTCCTTGAATGTGATTGGTATTCTTTGCAAAGAGAACCTTTATCTCATTTACTAAGCTCTGGAGTAACTGCACTTTGCCAAGTGCACAGTCTATTTGCCTTTAGTAAATCAACCCCACTGTGTCCATGCTCCTATTAAGCCATTCAAAATGAAGTGATGTTACGGGCTGCTCCCACCTTCTATGCCTTTTTCTTAGGGTTCCAGTGTCCATGTCTACAATGTTTTACTGTAATAGGCTTTCATTCTGGGAAGTATTATGATAACCAGGAAGTTATTAAGATCATTTTGATTATATTATTTGCAGACACATCTATAGATACATATTTAAACATATCTACCTGTAATAGCAAGGGCACCTTGTAAAATGCAATCTATACAGGTGGGCCATCCATTGACTGATAGAGTCCTATGCTAGCCTTCCTTATAGAATGACCTGCATTTAGAATCCTCTGCTTCTTTTATATCTCTGGAAGCATCTACTGAAAATTCTATCTGCATATGTTAATTTTCCCAATGAAATTAATACATTTTAAATCCCACAGATCAGATAAGTGATGGAATCTTTAAACATGGCACAAAAAAAAATCATCATAGAACGTTAACATAAGGAAAGTCTCGGACTGCATTGGCTCCCAAAATTAAAATTAATGATTTAATTTGTTGGTGTTTGCACCCAATTGGTCTATTTAAATTCCCTTCTGCTAAACATATCTTATCTTTATCTACTATAGTCTGCTCTGCCCAATACATATCCCCTCATCACCTAAATACATGGAAATTGCTAGTATTGGATGACAGGCATCACACATGTATCTGCATCCTAAAAGTGTTCATAGTGTTTCTTAATGAAAAAATTTGATTTATTTATGGAATGTGCCAATTTGAACTTATGACTGTTTTTGAATGGTTTTGCTTTCATGTAAGATGTTACATGTATTTGTTTCACTGGATTAGAAAGTGGTTAGTTATAGTCTCTGTCTAGATTTATATCTGTCCTCTTTAGTTCTGAAAATAGAATAGAACACAAATAGGGAAAGAGATACTCATGCACACTCTAAAACACCTCTATTTATTGGGGATTACAATGTGACTTTTTTACTGTCTGGTAATCATGCGTAGGGTCAATGTAATATTTGTCTTTAGTTTGCTCATATATATATATTTTACAAGCTTTAGTTTTAATGCATTTTCAAAGTCATCCTCTAGGCGTAGCTATCATTATATAACATCATATCGAAATCTTGTAGCTACATGACATACTCATGATTTCTGAAACATAAAGCAATGTATTCTGCATTCCTGCTTGCACCCATCCCTGTGGCGATGGCTTACATTTTTATGTATAATTATGTGGCGTACATCGTTTATATGCGCTGATTGGTTTCATATTCACTATAATTCGGTTAAGTATGTGTTCTACATGTGTTGTGATATGCTGTCAATTATTAAACATTCTCCAGAAAATAGATAAACCATTTCCACCTATTCATGGAGGAGGCTGTATAATGATTACAGCCCTCACCTCATTGTGTGAGGGGGTATATAAAGTCTGAGCACTTATCTGTAATTCTGTCCTGGTAAGAACTGGGTTGTCAGGGGAGGTATTACCATAGATCATCACAAAATTGACTAGGTATATGACAACACCAGTCATCCTCTTTATGGCTGATTACAGTTAAGGGCTCAGGTTGTACACAGTCCCCCAGCTCTCAGATTTCTTGACTGGGCTGTAAATCATTAAATACGGAAAAACATCTTTTATCCTCTCTTTTACTGTAAAAATACATAAAGTTGAATTTTGAATTGCAGTACCGTTCCCCGACTTCATTTTTGGGGAGGCGCTGTTGTACTATAGTTATACTTCTACATAGCAGCACAGAGGGTCCTTGGTTCAAATCCCAGCACAGAGTTGGCATGCTCCCCCTATGTTTGCATGGGTTTCCTTCGTGTACTTCGGTTTCCTCCCACACTTCAGTGGTATGCTGGAAGGCTAAATTCCTTCTGTCTAAATTGGATGCAGTATGCCTGTGCATTATACACTATATTACCAAAAGTATTGGGACACCTGTCTTTACACGCCATTGAACTTTAATGGCATCCCAGTCTTAGGCCGTAGGGTTCAATATTAAGTTGGCCCATCCTTTGCAGCTATAGCACCTTTAACTCTTTTGGGAAGGCTGTTCACAAGGTTTAGGTGTGTGTCTATGGCAATGTTTGACCATTCTTCCAGAAGCGTATTTGTGAGGTTAGGCACTGATGTAGACGAGAAGGCCTGGCTCGCAGTCTCCGCTCTAATTTATCCCAAAGGTGTTCTAACGGGTTGAGGTCAGGACTCTGAGCAGGCCAGTCAAGTTCTTCCACCGCAAACTCATTCAACCATGTCTTTATGGAACTTGCTTTGAGCACTGGTCCAAATCATTTGGTGGAGGGGAGGGGGGGGGGGGGTTATGGTGTAGGGTTGGGCTTGTCCCCTTAGTTCCAGTGAAGGGAACTCTTAAGGCGTCAGGATGCCAAGACATTTTGGACAATTTTATGCTCCCAACTGAGTGGGAACAGTTTGGGGATGGCTCCTTCCTGTTCCAACATGACTGCGCACCAGTGAACAAAGCAAGGTCCATAAAGACATGGATGAGTGAGTTTGGGGTGGATGAACTTGATTGGCCTGCATAGAGTCCTGATCTCAACCCGATAGAAAACCTTTGGGATGAATTAGAGCGGAGACTGCGAGCCAGGCCTTCTCGTCTACATCAGTGTCTGACCTCACAATTGCGCTTCTGGAAGAATGGTAAAAAATTCCTATAGACACACTCCTAAACCTTGTGGACAGCCTTCCCAAAAGAGTTGAAGCTTTTATAGCTGCAGAGGCTGGGCCAACTCAATATTGAACCCTACGTACTAAGACTGAGATGCCATTAAAGTTCATGTGCGTGTAAAGGCAGGCGTCCCAATACTTTTGGTAATATAGTATATGTATGTATGTGATACAGGGACCTTAGATTGCAAGCTGTTTGTGGGCAGAGACTGATGTGAATGAGGAGTATGTAAAAGACTGCATAAATGGTCAGCACTATATAAATTAGTGTAATAAATAAATGTGGCTGGGGTAACAGTAATACCATTAAAGGAAGAAAAAGCATGTCTAGTGGTTATATTTTTTTCAGTATTCCAAAACCGAAACCAGTACAAATCACGGCTGTACTGCGTAATCAGCAAGCACAAAATCCTAAAACTACCACTTGCTGTCATTATTACAGCTGTATAATACATGCCATATCGTGTACATGTTGTAGATTTTATACTACAAAATACACAAAACACCCCAAGCACTGGCTGTAATACGCTATATATTTAACGGGGCGCTGGAGCTATCAGTAGAAGAACATCAAAGGCATTAAAGTAGTTCAGATTTGTGCCAGGATAAACATTTTCACGTGGATTTTTTTACTCTTTTCATCTCATCCACAAATGCAATCTGTTGCTAAGGTATAACAGTAGCCTGCCTGTTTCTCAATGGACAGTGTGGTTTTCCGAGTGATCTAACAGTAAAAATCTCTAGCACTTCTCCCACATCTCACATAGTAAGCACACTGCTCTCACTTTCCTTCTTCCTAACACAAACTTGTCAATGGGCAATGAATATGTGGGAAACGTCTGTTTAATATTCAAGATTACTAAGCCAAAAATGACTCCAACGGCTTCTAACTTTTCAAGTTTGTGAATATTTTGACGTAGGTAACATCTGTCATTCTCATTTGCGCAAACTGCTATGTTACATGTATGCGATACACTGTGCAAATTGACCTTTCCCTTTAAATCAGTAGAGGTATGAAACATTTGAAGTCTGGTTGTCACTTGTACAAGTCTTGGCTGTATTAAAAGAAACATGTACCAAAGGAAATGCTGTTTGCCTGGCTTCCTAGCTGATCCTCTGGTTTCAGCGCTTGTAGGAAAGTCTACAAATCAAGAGTGCTGGCTCTATGTTGACTTGCTGCATGCTGGTGCTGGGCCAGTGGGGTTGAGTTCCTAAAAGGCGAAGCTCTGCTGACTTCTGTCACCCAATCATGTGCAACCAAGAATGCGTTTTTTTTTTATGTTCCTTGAACGTGATTGGGTATTCTTTGCAAAGTGAAATTTCACCACTTTCAATAAGCTCTGAGGAAAAATCCCTTGTAAAGTGCAACTTCCCTTACAAAGTAAACAGCTTATTTGACTTTAGTAAATCAACCCTAGTGACTCAAATTTTTTAAGCCAGAGACAACCAGGCAACTGGCATTTTCAAGGGTAGGACGACAACGGTAGCCAGCCAAGTCCTTTCAATACAGGTTTCCTTTAAGGGAGAGTCTGATCATGCTATCAGTAGGGTAATATTATAATCCAGAGTTGACTACAGAAAAGAATAAATATTTGTGTAGCATATCAGGTATTAGCATGACATGCAGTCAGACATAATGTAAGTGATTTAATCAGACGTATTGCTCCCAATTATCAAACAGAAATGAAAGGTTAGCTGCTGAGTAATGAAATAGCCATGATCATATCTCCCATCCAAGGCTCAATGACAACAGTGAAAAGTCAATAATTCGTAACATGGTCCAGGCTTGCATTTTATAGTATGTCTCCATACATCGTGCAATAAAGAACCTATAGCAGAGGTGCACAGAGTCATTTTACATTTAGTACATGTATTAGCCCTGCATCAATAGAACAACACTCTAGGAGGCTCGTACAAATAATCTCAAGTTCAAAAGTCCACGGTCACTGAGTCACAAGCATTGGTAACACCACCTTAGTAAATATTTAGTAGCCAAGAAAAAGGACTTAAATGTGTATCCATGTAAAAAAGGCTTTTAAACTTAAAATCAGCATGCTTACAAGTATAAGAACCAATGCTATTGAACAACATATCAGTCATTTATCATGTCACACAACTTTTTCTATTCTGTCACAGTAGAGGGCACATCCCAATTAACATCTAGTTATCCAAACCTTGCATGATATCATTAAAGTATGCATTATATACTTACACACTTATCATAGCTTATTTGTCTCCTACAATGTAACACCTATTAAGTCGATGTACCTAACAGTCTAACGAAACATACAAACGCAATCAGTATTTTGTGATACGTACCTGGTGTGCTTTGGCAAAAGAAGAACCCCTGGCAACAAGGGAGGCCAAATTGAGTGTGCCTTCCAAACAAACGTTTCCTTTTTATAATTGCTTGCCCTCCTACACTTGTTTACCCGTCCTCCGAGGTGTGTTGAGGCTGACTGATGCTTCAAGAATGTTCAATTTTTCTCTTATTCAACCCATCTATCCCAGTCTCCCGTCATCTCCAGGCAAGTCCTGACAAAGGTGTGGCATGGCTTTTGAGTTTTTTTTCTCCCCACCCTACAAGTCAGCCCAATAATCTGTAAGAGGAGAGAAAAAAAAATCTCTGCCTGGAGGATGTAAACTCTAAAGGAGGCTGCACCTGTCTGAGAACACAGATTGAATGTACAGTAACTGAATCTAGAATAGAAGAAACATTATACTTTACAGAAAGATATACCGTACTTCTTTGTCACTATTCACAAAAGTAGATATGCATTCCACAGAGTAGCCAAGAAAAAGGACTTAAATGTGTATCCATGTAAAAAAGGCAGATTGCTGGCGCTTCTTTACTCATGATAACAAATTTTAAATAATTTTCCATGTAAAGTTTATTGGCATGGATAATGTCTCATAATACTCTTATATGTATATCTGAATGCATTGCTTTTGTTTTTAGTTCATCTCAAATTTTTTTAATCAATATATTTTTATTAAAGTTTTAAGATTTAACTTAGTAATCAAAATGAAATAATAGGTAGAGACAGAAACCCCTTTGATCCATAAAGAAGCACAAAGGAAACAATTGTCTACCGTAAGTTATAGTGTTTTATAATAATCTGTGTTTGGGTCAGCAAGGTAGGTCATGGGGGGGGGGGGTAGAATAGAAGTAGTGGTGTGAGGTGTTTCTTTATGAAGGGAGACTTTAAATTATCTCAGAGTGATGGAATAGACCAAAAGTAATCAGAAAACATGGAAAATCATAAGAATTAGGAAAGACAAAGGGAAGGGAGTATTTGTATTAGACAATGCCTGTCGGGTTAAGGTTAAAGCTTACTTTTTACCCCGTGCAGACAATGTACTTCTATGTAGACTTGACTAGAGGCTTGAACTACATACAAGGCAAAATAAATATACAAGTTGGCCTGATTATACTTAGGCACCCATATCACGAAAGGAGGCTGCTGCTGTGCTTAGGTATAGTAAAGCCTTGCAGAAGGCACAAAAAATGTGAGGACATTATTATTATTAAATTGTATCTAAAGCCAAAAAACTTTGGTTTTATTTTATTCTATGTATTCTATTAAAGCATGTATTCTTAACTCAAAAAGTCCCTTCTGTTGCACTCAGCCTCCACCAAATCTCCAAATTCCTTTCTTTTTTTTCTGCTGTGATACCACTTCCTGTTAAAGGATGGTTAAATCCAGGGCCAGCGCTGCCACTAGGCAAACTAGGCAGCCACCTAGGGCACACTGCTGCCTAGGGGGCTCAGCCACGACTGCTGACTTCCCTACTAGCCTGGCCAGGGAACACAAGGGGCTGAAGACTGCTACCCTACACAGGGCTGGGGTACTGACTTACTCTCTGCTGGCCAATACTGAGAAAGCAGCAGCCATGGAGGACAACCGTCACAGGGGCTGCGGAGAGGGTCAGCAGCAGCTCAGCCTGTGAGGAGAGTGACTCTGAGCAGTTTCCTGGGAGTCGGAGGACAGCTGGGGGGGCGGAGGAGGCGGGCACCATGTCTCCCCTCAGAATAGAGGAGAAGTTCTTTGGCTTCAGGAGCATGCTGGAGGGCTGCTACCGACTGCATGGTGCCTACCACTGGCTATCCAAGCAAGCCCAGAAGCTGGAGCTCATGTTGGAGCTGACCCAGTGAATCAGTAAGTTCATACTGGACGCTGGCCTGGTCTTGCCTAGGGCAGAAAATAGTCAAGCACCTGCCCTGGCTAAGTTTGTTTTCCATGGTTTTGCTGTATGTAGGAATGTAGTCACCCTCTATTTCTCCCTAGATGGACTGTGGGATTTGTAGTGTGCATAGAGCAGTGCACATGATCACAACTAAGGTGCACTGCTCATTTCTAACAGAAGTAAGGAGGGTGAAGTAGAGGTTTGGAAGCACAGGGAGGATGTTACAAAGAAGCATAAAAACACAGTAAGAAATAATGTCATTGTGACAGGAGGGTCACGTTGGACACAGGGTGAGCCAGGAAACCATGGACATTAAGAATATGGCTTGGATTGCTTGAAATTGAAATAGTAATATTAGTCTACAATATTGTTTTATTCTGAACTTAACAGGTTAATTGAGAGATACTGAGGTGTTCAGCCTCAATCACCTGTTTGCCTAGTGTAATGCTAATGAATCCCAGCTTCTAGAAGACCTGTTCATTGTGTGTGGTGATGTGGATTGGGGAAATTAAGTCTGTCCTTGTGTGTATTGTAAAGTACCAGACAGTCTGGTGAATATAAAGGTCATGCGAAGTTATTTAAACATAAATGGGATTAGAACCTGTTGTCTCCTAGCAGACGTCAAAATAATGTGTATTGGGGCTTGTTATGTTGTGGATGGAGCTGGACCATTGTTCATTTTAGGTTAATGCAGTATTGGATGGGTATAAAAGTTACAATGTTTTTCTCAATAAATTCATTCGATCCTAGGAAGATACAGAGTGCGTCTCGTTCTTCCAGAAGGAATAATTCCTATGGGAAGGGGTCATCTGGCTGTGGAGGATCGACAGGGAATTTGTGTCCAGGAGAGGGAAGATATTTAAACGGTTTTACCCCCTTTGGTATTTGGGGTGCCGTTACATTGGTTGGCAGCTGTGGGATTTTCCCTCCAGTTCCTGGGACACTCCAAACCCCCACAGTGAATGACCAGCTATGCAGCCTGCAGGAAAGTCACACTGAAAAACCTACTTGAGAGCCGAGATGGACCAGAAGGAGGGTGATGCAGGACCCCGGTCAGTTGAAGATTTGTTTCAGCAACAAGTTTGACAGCGCTTGGCATTATATGGTGCTAACCCATCAGAGACCGCCATACAGGAAGCCATTAGAGGCATCCACCTGCAGGATGTGTGACAAAAGAGAGAACTAGAGCGACAAGAGAGAGAACGAGAGCGTCAAGAGAAAGGACTAGAGCGACAAAAGAGAGAACTAGAGCGACAAGAGAGAGAATGAGAGCGACAAAACAGAGAACGAGAGCGACAAAAGAGAGAACGAGAGCGACAAAAGAGAGAACTAGAGCGGCAACATGAGCGGAGAACGGCGGAGATACGGCAATCGGAGATCGCCTACAGACAGCTGCTAGAATCTGCTCAGCAGCAGGGTGGGGCTACCTTTGCCTGGGACTATCAGGAAATACCAGTTGACAACTATGAAATCCTGGCTGAAGAATCAGCAATGGAAAATCTGAAGATTGCCATCCCTAAAACCAAAGTGAATGATACGGAGTTCCAGGGAGCTAGCCTGGCTGAAGAATCGGCAGTGGAAAATCTGAAGATTGCCATCCCTAAAGCCGAAGTGGATGATATGGAGTTCCAGGGAGCTAGCCTGGCTGAAGAATCGGCAGTGGAAAATCTGAAGATTGCCATCCCTAAAGCCGAAGTGGATGATATGGAGTTCCAGGGAGCTAGCCTGGCTGAAGAATCGGCAGTGGAAAATCTGAAGATTGCCATCCCTAAAGCCGAAGTGGATGATATGAAGTTCCAGGGAGCTAGCCTGGCTAAAGAATCGGCAGTGGAAAACCTGAAGATTGCCATCCCTAAAGCCGAAGTGGATGATATGGAGTTCCAGGGAGCTAGCCTGGCTGAAGAATCGGCAGTGGAAAACCTGAAGATTGCCATCCCTAAAGCCGAAGTGGATGATATGGAGTTCCAGGGAGCTAGGGCAGTTGGCTCATCTCCCCAGCCACAGATTACAGAAGGTATGGACTTAAGGGAATGTTCAGAGGATGTTATGGATTATGCATCGCCTGCCCAAGTACTGGCAGCAGGACAGAGTACTGCAGACCCCTGCTCTACACCCGTGGCAGTTTTGGAGGCCCGAGGTGAGAAGGTGATGGTTCCTCTTTCCCAGGGGATTTCAGAGATGCAGGGGGGAGAAGCAGCCCTTTTCCCTCCCCAACAGTTAGCCAGAGCAGATGGTGTGGAGTCCCCAGCAGAAGTGCTGGCAACAGGGCAGAGTGATAGCAACCTCTGCCCAGCACCGGAAACAACTGTGGAGTTTCAGGGAGCCGGGGCAGTTGGCCCATCTCTCCAGCAACAAGCTGAGGTGGTAAAGCTTTTACCCCCAGCTGAATTACTGGCAGCAGGGCAGAATGCTACCGGCCGCTGCACACAACTGCCACTTGAGCGGATATCAGTGGATGGGACTGCGGTCTCCACTCACAGCAACCCAGCGCAAGAGCTGGCAACAGAGCAGAGTGCCGCGGGCCTCTGCTCTCAACTAATGGAAGAGGGAGTTCCTGTGGTACTGGATGGGACTTCGGTCCTCACTGACACAACCCCAGAAAATGGTGTGACACTGGGACAGGAGGATGTCAGCCTTGCTTTGCAAGCACTGGGGGATTTTCACCTACCACAAGGGGATGGGACTTCAGTCTCCACTTGTATACCTCAGGGATGCTGGGCAGTCGGCCCAGATCCCCAACAGCATGATGGACTGAGCCCAGTCACCCTGTCTTCTCCCCAGCGGCGGGTATGTTCTCGGAGAGAGGCAGAGGTTGGCTGGGTAAGTAATGCTCTGTTTGGAGCAATGTATTTGGGGTACTGTGCGAATACTGGCATTAGAAGAATGGACCTATGGACTAACTTCGGAGTCAACCCGTCTGGGGTCACCTCCTGTGTTAGTCTCCTGCCGAAAGGGGAGATGTGTGACAGGAGGGTCACGTTGGACACAGGGTGAGCCAGGAAACCATGGACATTAAGAATATGGCTTGGATTGCTTGAAATTGAAATAGTAATATTAGTCCACAATATTGTTTTATTCTGAACTTAACAGGTTAATTGAGAGATACTGAGGTGTTCAGCCTCAATCACCTGTTTGCCTAGTGTAATGCTAATGAATCCCAGCTTCTAGAAGACCTGTTCATTGTGTGTGGTGATGTGGATTGGGGAAATTAAGTCTGTCCTTGTGTGTATTGTAAAGTACCAGACAGTCTGGTGAATATAAAGGTCATGCATAGTTATTTAAACATAAAGGGGATTAGAACCTGTTGTCTCCTAGCAGACGTCAAAATAATGTGTATTGGGGCTTGTTATGTTGTGGGTGGAGCTGGACCATTGTTCATTTTAGGTTAATGCAGTATTGGATGGGTATAAAAGTTACAATGTTTTTCTCAATAAATTCATTCGATCCTAGGAAGATACAGAGTGCGTCTCGTTCTTCCAGAAGGATTAATTCCTATGGGAAGGGGTTGTCTGGCTGTGGAGGCTCGACAGGGAATTTGTGTCCAGGAGAGGGAAGATATCTAAACGGCGTTACCCCCTTTCGTATTTGGGGTGCCGTTACAGTCATGAAAAATGGTTTACAGGGCTATTATGTAGCAGATGTGTATTGATGGGTTTTGGACAATAAAAACATTGTTTGGTGTCACTTAAATTTTTTGATTCAGTGGGAAGAATTAGAACCCCTTTCAGGTTTATATTGATTTTCTCAGAGGGGAAATCACCCTCATTGTTTGTCTTTGTGATCATCCTCACTTGGACAAAGACTTATTAGAAATACAAAATTTCACGTCCTGCTGTTTAGGACATTAAGTTGTGGCTTAGGACATTAAATTCTTTAGTTTAAAAAAATGAAAAAAGAGATTGCTAACTCTTTGTGATGGCATTTGGTGTTAGGTGCAAAGGCTCAAAATACCACCAGCATGGCTAGTGACAAGCCTATCCATTAGCATTGGCACCAAGGTATCTCTCTCTCCATATTTTGGATTGCTATCTTTGATATAAAGTAATGACTTGCAAATATCTTACTGAAAAGAGATACTTGTAAAGATGCAAAAAATGTAATAAATTCCAGAGTAAATGTACTTCCATAAATTGTAGGATAAAATTTATGCATGCATGCTGGATTAACTGGTTTAGCATTTTTTAACTTGAATATAAGCTGGAAATGTTGACAGTGGAAGCCAGTTACCATGGTGACATTTCCTCAGACACAAAGCATGTATATTAGGACGAACCTTCCATATGGGCTGAACCCAGAGGTTGCTGAATACGGATAGAGAGGGTGTTTTGCATATTTCCGGAGCAAGTTACAGCAGATCACATCCTCATCACTGCCCTGACCCAATTTACCCCATGAATAGTCACGGATGCTGATTGGCCAATGCTATTTTTTCTGCAGGTTTTAATTTCATTTTTTTTGATCTTGTGAATAATAAAATAAGCAGATCAGACACACCTTGAAATTCTACACTAATCTGCTTAACTGCATTTTTCTGCACACATTACTTTTCTGCCCTAAAAAATAAATCGTTTTCTGCAGAAAGAGGCAATGCATGACCCTTTCCATTAATTTGTTAAAAAGCATGGTAACTCAAGAAATCTGTCACTCTGCCAAATTCAGAGTCTTTTTGTCACAACAGTGTGACTTCAAAGAAGTTTTATTAAATATCACACTTGGAAATAGCCAGATTCCTTGGACCCCCATTATATATCAAAAGGTTTTTATTGCTCACAAAAAATACAAGGTACAAAAACATGTAGCATGCTATATCCTGTACAAGTAGCAAGATAAGTCTTTGACATTCCTTGGTCACAACAAAAATCACATACATTAAACAATCCGCTCAGAATTTCAAATAGCATAAGGTGAACAGTACACAACCCATCAGTCCATCCCCCCTCCCACCCGCCCATCTGTTGCCGGTGGGAGCATGCTACACACCTCCCAACAGCCTCATCCTCACCAATTCCATGGGGCCTAAACCCGGTACAGCAAGCCATGCATCCCAGAGCCTATCAAACTTTCCTGCATTGCCCCTGTGCTGGTATATGTATTTCTCCATCAAAAGCATTTTACCCATCTGTTGTATCCACAGTTTGACCGTGGACGGCTCCTCAGACTTCCACAGTAGTAGAATAGTTTTCTCGCCTGGAACAATGCCCTAGTAAATGCCATTCGAGTCACCTCCTCTGGTATCTCCCCCTCCAGTATTCCTAGCAAGCAACATAAGGGGTCAGAAGGAACGTTGGTCTGGAACACCAAGTTAAGTATAACCAGTTCCTCCGTCCAATATCTATGGAGTTTGGGGCAATGCCAGAGGAGGTGAATCAGATCCCCAGGCACCGCCCTGCACCTACCGCATAGTGGATCGGGCAATCTTCCCATCTTAAAGAGTTTTACCGGTGTAAAATGTACAGTAGTATATATAGTTGGGATACCTTTTGTGCCACATTAAGCGAACAGGCGTTGACCACCTGCATTGCCTCCTCCCAGAGCTCCCCCTCTATAGGACCAACATCAGCCTCCCACTGGCTCACCAATTTCATGGGGTGTCCCTCCAGAAACGAGGACAACAGCATGTTATAGCACTGAGAGATGACACCCCTAGTCTCACAAGCGTCCTGCAACATGTGAAAGACAGGGGTGGGGGACTGAACCCACTCCACTGCATCTCCCTGAGCCCTGACAGCATGTCGCAACTGCAGGTAGTAAAACAACATATTAGATGGGAGCGCTTATCTCGATTGAAGTACATGAAAAGGAAGTAAGGCCCCATTATGAAACACTTGTCTCATGTGGGTTATAGCTAATGACCGCCACTTAGGGCCCTGCCAAAGTTTGGCCAATTCAATATAAGTGCCGTTCCCCCATAGCGGGCTGTACTTAGTGACATTCTGAAGTTGTTTGGCCTTATTCCACACCTTCTGAAGGAGTGAATAAGTAGGCATCTTTTTGATAGATTTCTGAAACCGTTGGGCCTTGTCTAATATTTGACAGTGTTTCTTACAGGGAATCCATCAGGCCAGAGGTAGAAGAGCTGCTACTGGCATATTTTTGAAGGTACGAGCTATGGAGTTGTGATCCTTACCCTTGCCCAACTACATAGTGAGGTTGATTTACTAAAACTGGAGTGCAAAATCTGGTGCAGCTGTGCATGGTAGCCAAACTGGAAGCTGATTGGTTTTTATGCAGAGCTGCACCAGAATTTGCACTCTCCAGTTTTCGTAAATGAACCCCATCGAGTCAATGTGGTTGATTTACAAAAGGCAAATAGGCTGTTCACTTTGTGAGGAAAATTTTACTTAGCTTAGTGAATGTGATGATAATTCACTTTGCAAAGAATACACAATGAAAATAAAAATGCACATGATTGAATGATGGAAGCCAGCAGAGCTTCACCTCATTCACTAGGAAAGTGAGCAGCCTATTTGCCTTTTGTTAATCAATCCCACTGACACAGAGCAAGTATGTAGTAAGTAAAGTGTCAGGACCCCTGGCCATTTTACTAAGCAGTAAATCAAGGAAAAGGATAACAGACCAATGTTTGCACTTTTACAGTAACTCAGCAAAAGGAACTCTCATGTGTCCTGACCAGTTACTTTTGTTGTGATTGAAATAAGAAAAGCATTGAGATCATGTCAGGTTCTATATTATTTTTCCTGAAAATCATCAGCATTTTATTTAAAGCGGTTGTAAACCCTTACATATATCTACTAAAGTGACTAGTCTCAGGTGATACACAGTGATGAAACAAATCCTCCTACATACATTGTACCTGTTTATCTGAAGCCCTCTCTTCTTTACAAACACAAAACACACATTTCACACAACATTTCTCAGCTTCAGGAGGCTATCTGGGGGGACTCAATCAGTATTTCTCTGAATTTGGCAAAGTGTTAAGCTAACTTTATCAGGTTACACTTTAGAGCATCCTTTCTCAAACATTTTGCCTCAGAGGAACTCTTGAAATAATGTTCAGGACTCAGTGAACCCCTGCTAAAACCAGTTTGACAAATTATTATGAAGCCCAGAGATTTCAATAAATGCACCACCTCCTATAAAGTATAACAGACAAGTGTATAGGCCCCAAGGGGGCAGTAAGTGGAGTATTAAGGTACAAAAAATCTATTATCCAAAAAATACAAAATGTATTAATACATAAACAGTATAAAACTACTTATACAATTAGGGCTATAGATAGCCCAATGGTCATTTTACAAAAGAATGGTTGCCTCTACATGTTTCATCACAAACGTGGCTTCTTCTTAAGCTTTTGTAGGACCTTTATTTTAAAACATTACCACCTGTTGAATGGTCACGATTCCGGATACTCCCCAAGACCTACCAAGAGGTCCAATGGGGGACATCTGTGCCACAAGAGTGAAAGGAAAACAGTTGCCCTATAGTTACACCTTTTATTTTAAGAAGTTTTGGCAAATTGATTGATCAATATTTAATCTTTCCCCATAAATGGATTTCATCCATTACCAGCATACTTCAAGGTGCTTGTACCCTCCAAGCATTTCCTTTATTTCACTTTGCCACCGTTGCTTGACTCAGTGTCTGAGAATGACACCATACACACCATATACCCAGGGAGGATCAAAGAAATTTGATCTGTCCCAAGGGATTAAACCTTTTTGGGAAATGAGTATTGAGCCTCCCCAACAGCAGGCTAAGTGGCCACTTAGCCTGCTGTTGGGGAGGCTCAATACTCACCTTCATGTTTTCGGGGCTGTCACTTCCTGCCGGTACCATGCTGCCTGTTTGGTGGGAATGCCATAAATCAAAGGCTTCTCGAATAAAGTCTTTGTGATAATAAGGAAAGTTACAGATATACCTGTTCAACAGCTACCCCGTATAGCTCTATTAAATTAAAAGGTTGATGACAGTGCGCATTCTACTCAAAGGTTGATCCATTTTATGTTATTGGCTGCCAAACCTGCCATAGCTTGATTCTGGAAGTGCCTCTCATTTCATATTGATATGTTTAAGCGCGAAGTTTCTTGGATTATGCTTAATGAGCACCTGGCAAGCAATCTTACTGATTATGTGCCTCGGTTTAGGAAGGTATTGGAACTGTGGGCTAGTTATGTTCTATTCTATTGCTATTCTATGTATCCTGTTCAAGACCTCCTGGTTCAAGATGTTTTCGCAGGTTCCTCTTCTGGGTCTCCTCTTCCTCTTCTGTTTTACCATCTTTTTCCCCTCTGGGACCTGTATTCTGGTCTTCCGACTGGACCCCTCCTTTCCTTTTCATTATCTTTTTCCTTCTCTTCCTTTATAAGATTGTGTTATATGCTCTCATGTTTGGGGCTAGTCCCCATTTTTTGTTTCAAGTTGGCGTAAGGTCAACTCTTTTTCTTTTCTTTTGTGATCACCTGGACTATTCTAGTTTTGATCCCACCAGCCATTTGAAAACGAACATTCCAAAAATGAAATTGTTCAAACTAAATTTTACTGGTGTATGGCCAGCTTAAGAGGTTCAGTAAAACTTCAGTAAAAACATTATTTGTTTTTAAAGAAATAGGAAGGAGCTTTTTGAATTACTTTATTTGTCCCCACTGGGTTAATCAACCCCAATATTTGATAAAAAGTAAGAGGAAATCCAAAATGTTACAATTAAGTAGAGAGTATATTTTTCAATGGGTACACCTCCTCTGGTGACAACTGTTGTAGGTGGGATTTTCCCTCAATATGTGCATATTTCTACTCACTTCATTCTTTGTCTTTGGAGCAGGAAATTAAGAGAATTCTCTCCAATAAAAATACAAACAGCAAATAAAATCTGATTTCAACCCTTCCACTCTTCAACCAAGCAAAAAGTTTTAAAGTTACATTAATATCTCTTAGTTGCAAAGAGCAATTTCTACCCAGCATCCTATGTTCCAAAGCAAGGTCTGCAATTCTGTTTGTGGCTGTATAGATGACAAATAGAACAGATTTAAGGTTATTATTCTTTGTCCACTGTAAACTGAAATCCACAGTGCAGGATTTCATTTTACTCCCTGAGCCAATCCTTATATTTCATTACATAACTCTTTAAATTCCTCTTTTTTTTTTCAGGTATAAACTAAATCCGGAAATAATTCCTTTTGCTGCAGCACCCCCAGGATAATTGAGTCACAGCATCTATGCTGTTTGACGTGGATGTAGGGAGGATTATATGAAAAAAAGTGCCTTTTTGCATTGACCAAACATGGAAGTAGGAAACCGCTCATAAAAATCACATACTGTATATACATTCATACCAATCCCAGTTACCAAGTTATGGCAAAGAATGAAAATATGGCAGGTCTGTGGCTTATAGTTTTTTACCATTCATAATTTGCCTTCAGTTTGAATGACAAACATCGGTATGTTGTGCCACACCAGTAACATTGTCTGTTTAATTGGGTTAATGTAATATATCCACTTCTGCAATTTCTAAATCAGATTTAAAAAGAGGAATTGCAAATAAAGATGAATGACATGCCTCATTTGCTAAAAGTTAGACAAAGAGCATTTAGGCACCTATTTACTAAGATAGTGCACAGAACATATAAAGCAATCATATTTCAGTTTATTACAGTCACATCAATGAAAGGTAATTTTTAATAGAGTACTTCAAACTGTTACATTTTTCTTTCTTAAATTGTATATTTTAAATGTTTGTAGCAGGTTACTTTTTGGTGTCAGGAACCTGGTGCAATAGTTAATGGGATGGGGCTATTAGTACAACCCCCCCCCTCCCCAAAAAAATACATAAAAAAAAAAAACATGTCCCTAACCATAACCTATCCCTGGAAAAAAAAAAGAAGTATACTGTAATATTTAACCATATCCTTACCTGAACTGCTGAAATAAACTAATGCCACGTACACACGACCATTTTTCTCGACGGGAAAAATTAAATTTTTTCTCTTTGACGAGAAAAACGACCGTGTGTTGGCTTTTGATCATTTTTCCTGACGAGAAAAACGGCATTAATCACGACGAGAAAAATTAGAACATGCTCTTATTTTTCTCGTCGCGATTCACAACATTTTTTTCCGCGGCAGTTTTCCCACAGGAAAACACTGCCGGGGAGCCTACACGGTCGTTTTTCTCGACCAAGAGAAAAAATGTCGGGAAAACCGGCCATGTGTAGGGGAACAAGCCGTTCCTCGTTTTTCCCGTCGATTTTCTCAACGGTGTTTTCACCGTCGAGAAAATCGATCGTGTGTACGCGGCATAACTCTTAAAACAAGCTCTTAAAGTTGTTGACGGGTATAATGCACAGGTCATAGAGGTACCTCTGCTCTGTACAACTGTCGAGTCAGTCTGATTGGAAACATTTTGGGCAAGTACTGGTAGTTTTGAAGTTTGCTTCTTGCATTGTCTGATCAGAACAGCCAAGTTGTTGTCTGTAAAGACCCTGCGATCCCTTTGTGGGGTCTTCCCTATGTCGTCTTGGTGGCATCTCCAAAACACAAAAATGCAATGTGCCCATGGGACTGTGTGGAGCTCAAATAAAAATGGTATAAAAAAAATATATAAAAATGCAAAATTTATTGGAATTGACATAAAGACATGTATACACTTCCAGATTATTTTGTCACAATACCAAATGGTTTCACCAAAGTAAAATACAAAGTATCATCGTAGTAAAAAAAACAGCATTATTCATTGATGGATGCTGTAATCTCTATGCATTTGTGGGACAATGCCCACTTCATCAGGAGACAGCTACAGTTGGTTTATGTGTGCTTATGGAAGTTGATAACGTGCAAAATACAATGGCACAGTAAAGGTCAACTAAGATGGCAGGTGAGTCTTAATGCTATGAAGACATCATAGCCAGGGTTCCCCCCCCGGGAGCGGAGGGTGGAAGGGTGGCCAGGAGGTGGGGGATGGAGATCTGACCCCCACAGCAGAATCCCTTATGCAAAGCAATACAAGGAACATGCCTGCGTGAGGGAGTGCTGACACCCATCCAAGTGATGAGTTGCATCTCCAATTATGTGATTTTATTTTTAAATTGTAACCCAAACTGCGTCCACTGGACACCATCTCTTCTTTTTAGAACTGGTGCATATACCCCTCAGATTCTAGACATGCTTGCGCATATGTATAAGCTAGTACTTGGGGCCCAATACCAGCCACCTCCATATTATATTAGAGGGTGGGAGAATGAATTTCACCCCCCCACCATATTCAAAACATTATATGCTTGACTCATGTTTCCTCCATCAGTATCTGTATCCAGGAATACCCCTATAAATTCTTAACTTGGTGGTACAGAACTCCCTCTAATCTGGCCTAGATGTTTCTGGTGCTGATTATAGTGGGTGGCAGGAATGTCCCCAACCTGGCACCTTCCTCCTGCCCAAACATCTGGGTGTTCTGGGAAGCAATTACCTCTTGGATAAAGAAAATAACCCTTAAACCATTTCAGTGTACCCTGCTGCGGTTTCTTTTTCATGATGTTCATTCATTGGTTAAGTTGTATAAGAAAAGTGTGTCTCCCAACCTTTTAAATACTGCCAAGAGCCTGATCCCATGTTATTGGAAACAGGCTGTTTATCCTACATTAGCTGATGGAAACAAGAAGTGGACAAAATCATGGAAGTGGAACGTTGGGTGCATGTTGCCAAGGAAGGACCAACTTGACTGCTTCCATGATATATGGTCAGGATGGATGTACTATTCCTCCAAGATCCCAGATGACTGAAAACTCTTTAGAATATTTAACCACTTTAACAGCCTAGTGCCTTCTCCTTATCTATTTTACCATAGTATTTATTTAGCACCTCGCACCACTACCTTGACTTTTTATTTTTAAATGGTTATTTTACAGTATGCACCCCCCTGAAATTTCCTGAGATGGTCATTCTCAGACTGTTAATCAACAGGTATATCCCCGGATTTGTAATGTATTGGTGTCAATTGTTCCAATTTGTTTTTGGTCAGTTGATTTCTGACTTGTGCTTTGTGCTATTTCCTATGGCTACCTGTGGTCCTGGAAGGAACATTCTCCCTCCTCACTTGTTTTTCCTACTTGCATAAGCATTTGTCCTAGGTACCACGGGATTTACACTGACTATTGTTACAGAAGCACTGTTATTCTATATTCTATTGAACTTATCTTTGTATTAATGTTTTTTTCCATTTTTTGTATTACTGTTCTGTACAAAACATAATAAAAAGTGATTACAAAGAAATAAAGAAAAAAAGAATAGCCCAACATTTGTCATAATTATAACTTATACTTATCAGCAGCCCTTTTGTTAACCACTTCCCGCCCCGCCTATAGCAGAATGACGGCCGGGCGGCGGTTCAGCTATCCTGACTGGGCGTCATATGACATCCAGCAGGATAACTGCCGCTGCGCGCCTGTGGGGGCACGCATCGCGGCGATCGGTGGTGCGGTGTGTCAGTCTGACACACCGCTACATCAATCTTGGTAAAGAGCCTCCGACGGAGGCTCTTTACCACGTGATCAGCCATGTCTAATCATGGCTGATCACGATGTAAACAGGAAGAGCCATTGATTGGCTTTTCCTCATTTGCGTCTGACAGATGGATGGCCACACTGGACCACCAGGGATGCCGCCAGGACCACAAGGGAAGCCCCCATCATATGGATGGCCAGGTACGTCCCCCATGGTCACAAGGATTGCCACAACATGCCCAATATATGCCAATCAGTGCCCACAAATGGGCACTGATTGGAACCATTATGGATGCCTGCTAGATCAGTGATGCCCAGCAATGCCACCCATCAGTATCATCAGTGCCACCCATCAGTGTCTATCAGTGCCCATCTGGGCCCATCAGTGCCCACCTATCAGTGCCCATCGGTGCCCATCCGTGCCACCTACCAGTGCCACACATAAGTACCCATCATTGCCGCCTATGAGTGTCCATCAGTGCCGCCTATGAGTGTTCATCATTGCCGCCTATGAGTGCCCATCAGTGCTGCCTGTGAGTGCCCATCAGTGCCGCATACCAGTGCCACCTATCAGTGTCCATAAGTGCCGCCTATCAGTGCCCATCAATGCCACCTATCAGTGTCCATCATCAGTGCCACCTCATTGGTGCCACCTCATCAGTGCCCATCAGGGCCGCCTTATCAGTGCCCGTCAGTGCAGACATATCAGGGCCCGTCATTGAAGGAGAAAACGTACTTATTTACAACATTTTATAACAGAAACAAAGAAAAACCTTTTTTCTCAAATTTTTTTTTATTTTTTATTTGTTGCGAAAAAAATTAAAACCCCAGCAGTGATCAAATACCACCAAAAGAAAGCTCTATTTGTGGGAACAAAATGATAAAAAATGTGTTTGGGTACAGTGTAGCATGACCGCGCAATTGTCATTCAAAATGCGACAGTGCTGAAAGCTAAAAATTGGCTTAAAAAAGTGCCTGGTATTGAATAGAGTTATTTTAACTCTTAAATTCTCTGTAACCTTACCAATTTACCTACCCCCTAAAAAAGGCCAATCCTTTTGCAACACTTAACCACCTAAACTCTAACATTCAATCACATCCTCCAACCTATTAACCTAACCCCTAATACTAATTTGACTCCTTCTGCTACACATTTACCCTAAAAAAACACGAACATTTTTAAATCAATAAACTTTTTATAGCGAAATGGGATATCTTCCACATCAATGAAGTAACATTAGGGCTATTCCTCTGGCAGATTCTGAAGTTTGGAAAGTTAAACTCCAACTATGCCGGAGTTCTAATATATTGGAAAAATTATTCTGGTGGTGTTGTGTGGTTTAATGGTATCTTCTCAATTTACTGTAGGAGATGGGGGATAAGTCTGATAATGGAATTTCTTATTAATAAGCAAGAGTGGTTGTATCTAAATTAAAGTGTTTGCTACCCCAACATTTCATATTCCTGATATGTGCCTGCTGTACCATGTACTTGTATGAAAAAGTATCCTGTTCTCTTTGTATTGCTTCCTTTGTGTGAAATCCCTGGTGTTTCTGCTTGTCCATCTGCTTTCCTAATAAAAAAACTGAACACACTAAGCAGGAGAGCACACCGTGGTCACTTCTCAAGCTGCGCTGGGAACTCAGCCTGCGCACCTCCAATGATCAGACTTGTCCTGACACGTCCCCACTGCAAAGCCATTCACTGGGAAGATCAGTGTGCTGTTGCTTCTCCTCTCCCCAGCTCTAATGCAGCTGAGAACAGAGGGAATGTGATAACTTATAAAAAAGGGAAAAAAGGTATTTATAATGTTTTTTTTGTTCATCTATACAGAAATATTTTGCCTTTCATTTCTATTTTTAACTGAATGGGTTGTTTTACCAGGTGATCGTTTACAATTACTTTAAGGAAAATAGATGGTAGAGTTTGGGCATATCAATTATAGAGTATAAATGTACCCTTTGGTTGACCATTACTGATTAATAACTAGGTAATGTGTAAACATACTGTCATTTGTAAAAAGCATGATGTAGAAGACATGATACCGTCATAGTTGAAGAAAATAGTACATAATAAACAAGGTAACCATTTTAGTCTGTAAATTGTGTTGCGCACAATTTGTCAATTTGTAATACACTAGCATTTAATTGAGTTTTATAACATGACATAACATTAGGCATGTTGTTTAAATCACATTCACAAACAGTCAGTAATGTTTGTATATGAAATTACTGTGTCCTGCACTATTTGTAAAATAACAAGAGGTTGTCTGTAATATTAGGGAATATTTCTGAGCTTTCTGGTCATGTAATGAACATGATACAGCTTGTAGCTTTCACTCATATACATTAAAGTGTGTATGCTGTCAGCTTCATAATAATTATTATACAGTCCACACTATGTGAGACCGTGACACGTGCCTCTCATATGAACAGGCTCAAACACGATTATTTAGCTTCTACTGTAACCTCCCAGGATCAAGCAGTTTGCTTTTTTCTTAATATTTTCTCATCTTCTGACCACTGGATGTACTGACATTCTAACTGCCCGATCCTTAAAAGAGGCGTATGGCCAAAGCTCTTTTGGCTATGCTTCTCTTGTGAGTCACAGGAGAACATTTGTGCTTTCCTTTGTCCTAGCATCATCCTGCTGAGAGGCTGAGCCAGCTGCTTCCATCCCCTTCCACAGCCTGGTTCTCCAGTGAGCTCTGGAGGGCGGAGCAGAGAGCGGTGATTGACTGTCACTGCTCTCTGCTCAGTGCGGACCAGAGAACTGAGCAATCAGTAGTCACATGATTGCTCAGTTCTCAGTCTTAGATCCAGAGGTGGACAGCTTACAGCATTGGGCTGATGCTGCAGCAGATATGTAAATGTTTATGTTTATTTTTTTATATTCGCACACTTTTCCTTTAAGTGCCAAATTTTAACAGATAAATCCTAAAGTGACACTGGGCTTTGCTAATGCAGGAAAAAGCAACAGGTTCACTTTAATACCTCCCTCCCCAGCAATGTATACTTACCTTTTCTTCACTCATCACCACTCTGTTCAGCCACTGGGAGCAAGGATGGAAAACCCAGAGTAAGTTTTTAGTCACCCTAGTCAGAGCTCACAGAGCACACCCTCCCTGCCCCAATTCACATGGTCCTCCATCTTTTTTGCATCTTTTTTGGATGTTACCAGAAACTTCTGCTAATAGTGAGGTCCAGTTTTGGTACAGTGGAGGAGTAAGCGTAGCTGTCCACCCTAAGACAAGAAGTGTGTTAATCACAGGATTACCAGGTGAGAATTAACGGTATAAAAGTCTGAAAAAAAAGAAACTAAAGCATATCCCTCATCTAAGAAATGGTAAGCTTCAATAATTATATTTTGTTTTTGAGTTTAGGTACGCTTCAAAGTGGACCTGCCCTAAAAATTGTGTGCACTTGCCCCCTGAGAAGTTGCTGCGTCCTTGAGGAGGATGACCTGTTCTGGCAGCTACTGTACTCACTGACACACCTTTGGTTTGTTACACATTTTACTAAGCAAGACTAGCCTGAAGGAAAGAACAGCTAGATAAAATCCCCTGTATCCCATATCAGAGTGCTCACCCCCAATTCCCCCAGTTGGAAGTATTTGTAATCTCACATGTTAGCAAAGCAAACCTAAACAATGGCCGGAGGGTGCTCATCACAATAAATGACCTGGCAGTGTCTTCAGCGACAGTCTTTCCTACATGGAATCTCCTCCACTGTTGTGCCAGTAGTGGCGCAGTCAAAAAACGGCTCTGCAGAGGGCTTACCTTGCAGAAGAATATCCTCTTTCATTCTCTGCACCCTGAATGCTCACACATAGGCTAAGAGGCTCTCAAACTCTTACTATGGGACAGCTTTTCAATATCAAACGAGTGCTGCACAAAGTGCGTGGTACTCACGAAGAACAAACTCAGTCTTTGACCTTACAAGTACTTATAAGTATCGAGGACTTAGTCTCTGTCCCTAGGAAGCAGCACCTACCTCTCCAAACACAGCCATGTGGTCCTGGGATCACTCGAAAGTGTAGACCTCTTCCAGAACCTGGTAATGCCACCCAGCAGCCTGTGGAGTGTGTATTTCTGGAACCCCCATGACACAAATACAGTTCTGGTTCCTTTTTAACTCAATGCTGATGCAGCAGATGCATGGATCTTGCACAACCAAAAAAGCCCATTCATTTTGCAGCTGCACACCACAAATTCTCTCCCAGGATACAGATGTCCTCCTTTCTGGAAGTCTCTTAAGCCAATAGCAATCCCAGTAACATCAGTCTGGTATCTTCCAATTTGGCTGCTGCCTTTTCTGGGGACATATTTCCTTTCAGCACTGTCCACCAATGCAAGAATACTACAGCAATGTTATATGAGATGTTACAGTTCTGCCAGAAAAAATTATTGTAAGGTATAAGAAGATCATGAACCAATATTCATGGTTAGAGTTCTCCTCAAATATATATATATTTTACAATAATGTTTCTCTGACATGAGTGTGAACAAGATGTGTGGTCAGGCTAATCTTTCTTCTGTGTAACTGACAAGCATGAAATGTGACTTTGTGGTTAGGCCTTTTCCGGGAAAAAGTTTATCTCACTTCTGCTTTTTAACTGACAGATTGACCACACTGACATCTGGCGTTTCTTATCTTCCTGTTTCAAATGTCAGAACATGTCTAGTTTGACCACAATTGATGTATGTTAACTGACCGCTTTTGCAGAAGTCAAAAAAACCTGTTAGAATTTATTTTTGTCTAAATCATGAGGTTTTTGCTTATTGCTGATAGGTCCATAGGAGGGAGGCAACTTTTCTCGCTGTGTATAAAAAAGGACATGTAACTATTAAAACACATATTCTAGTATACCCATTCACTGTTTATTGGTGTCTTGAATATCCGACCGGTCAGAGAGACTTCCACAGATCCTGAGTCCAGCTCGAGCCAAGAAGGTCCAACAGAACCAAACAGAACCAGAACCTTTCAGTGGTACCAGAAGTGGGGTGATCCAATTGAACAGGTAAGACCCCCTTTAATTATTATTGGGAACAACAGTCTTGCCTTGTCAATTGGTTCACCATAAAGTAGACTCTCGAGAAAACTACAAGTTTTCTGGGACTCTGTTAAGATTGAAAGGTAGATTTAGAATAGATACAGAGGGTCTCGCTAGGTTGGCCAGACCAGGTTATTAGATTGAGAAAGAATCTTAAATTCTTCTCTACATAGGATGGATCTGTGGAAACTCTATATCTAAAGGTGTACACAAAAAGGGTTACCTTTTTAAATGTCGACTGTATATTGTTGTCCTGAATGTAAAACTGGTTTATTGTTTGCTTATAAAGGGAAGACCACGTCATTAGTGGCAATTGTTCCAGGGGGGTATCATGTCAAAATTGGCAAGGGTCCTATGTTCCAGGGATCAAAACAACATATGTTAAGGTTTAATATACACAACATACTACCCCCCAGTCCGGTGTTCGAGGGACTAAGTGTAGCAGAAATACAGTGTCTGGTTGTATTTAAAAAAGGAGAACACTGGGTTCCTTGTCATAAATCTATAAATTGTCATAAGTTTAAGGACATTTTCCGCCCCTGGAACGAAATAGAGAAAGCAAGACAGAAATCTTTTAATTTTAAAGTATAAGTATTATTGTTTGCTATAATGGGTAATCAAGCAGGAAAGGAAGCTGAAGGTAAGCAGCACCAACCCTCTCCGATTGATTACATTAAAGTCAATTATGGGAAAAATTATACTGATCCTTTTTGGTCACTAGTTTTAAAAAGAGCACATCAGTTAGAAGTGCCATGTTTGGGGGAATACGGATCATGTTCCGAGGAAGAGTGGGAGGAAGTGACCAGAATATGTGGCCAACATAAACAGTATAATTATCCCATGAAAGACCTTGACAAAGATTACATGACTAAATGTTGTAAGATTTGGGCAAAAGGGTATGAAGGAATATAGAAAGAAATATACAAGTGTAAAAATGAAAAAGAAAGAGCAATTAGAAGACGCAATAGGAAGTCCATCAGCTTCCCCTAAATTTTATCAAGAAAAACCCCCTCCATATGCTATGGTAAAAGATGAATCCCTTGTCCCAAAGAAAATATACCCCTCGTTAGATCCAAATGTTATAGCAGGAGTATTAACCATAGCTAAACAAAAGGGAACTAATTGGTTACGAGAGGGGGAAGATAGAAGACAGATAAAGGAACGTTTAAGTCAATTAGTAAAGGAGGAAGAACAGTGTATTAAAAAAGAGGAAGATGAAGAAAAAGTGATAGAAGGAAAGCTGAGGAGGATAAGGATGATGAGGCAGTGGGTGGCTTGACCTCGGGGATAGAAGCCCTCAAATTCCCAGTTATTCACATGGGAGAAACCCCGGTCCATATCCCACTCCCCCTCGGGACGTTAAGGGATATTAAAGATCTTTGCCCAAAGCCACGCAAACACCCCAGAGAGGCAGCTCTGTTCTTACAGAGACATTGCGCGGGCACTGGCATGAATGCCGATGACTGTGCAATAAAAATACAGACAGTGGATGCAGATCCTATCTGCGATGTAGAAGTTAAGACATTATTTGCTGATAATGACCCCTTTAAAAAGGCAAAGGGATGGGAATCATTTTGGGCAGCTGTGACAGCTGTTTGGCAGTAAAGTTACAAAGGAGAGAGCGCTTAGCAGATAATGTGCACTGCAAAGCAGGGACCGGGAGAAAACTTTTATTCATTTTGTAAACGGGTACACCAGTTATACAAAGATACAGGAATGGAGAACCCTGAACTGTATGTGAGCACAGTCATGTCCGGGGGAGATCCCAAAACAACACAGTTACTTAAATTAATTACCCCCAATTGGTCAACATTAAAACCTGATGCCTTTCTCAAAGACATTAAAAAAGCGTGTATCCTCTGGCTTATTCATTACAAAAGGAGGGGTATTTCCCTCATTTAACCCCGAACAGATAGAAAGCCCGCAGTTAGCTGCTGCACAAATGGTTGTCCCTTATACACAACCAGTTCCCCAACAATCCCAACAAGTACAATACCAAGCATATCCCCAGGATAACCAGCAGGGTTGTTTCACATTCAGGGACATTTGACATTGGAAGTCAGAATGCCCCCTTAGGAGTGGAACAAGTAGGGCAGCTAACCGCAGGGGTAATATGGGAAGTGACAGATTGCCCGTTGGTACAGTTCATGACCAACATCTTTTTAAATGAGTTTTGCCATTCTGACTGACCACTTCCTCTGGGAAGAGACTTAATGTCAAGTTTAAACATTCACATCAAATTTACAAAAGATGGGGGCCTGCTAGCTACATCAGAAATCTGTGATTTGTCTAACCCAAAAAAGACAGGATTTTAGAGGGTACTTTATGTTACTACCGGCACACCTTGAAGCACACCCTATATGGGCACTGCATACATTGTACACCATACAAGCCCATCATTGGGGAAGGAGCAGTAGTACATTACCAAAAACAATATCCCCTGTCAGAAGGAAAAATTGCA
Source organism: Rana muscosa (assembly GCA_029206835.1). NCBI lineage: Eukaryota > Metazoa > Chordata > Amphibia > Anura > Ranidae > Rana > Rana muscosa. Next base: position 203,141,478 of record CM055123.1, read on the forward strand.
GGCATAGCACCACAAATAAAGCAATATTTAGCAGATGGAATACTGAAACATACAATCAGTCCCTGGAACACCCCCATTCACCCAGTCAAAGCCAGTGGTGAATGGCGCTTTGCACAGGACCAAAGGGCCCTGAACAAAGCTATTGTCCCCCTTCCACCTTTTGTTGCGGATATTGCTACAATATTTTGTGAGATACCGGCAACGTCCAAGATCTACATGGTCATTGATTTAAGTATCGCGTTCTCTTCCATACCTGTTGCAGAGGAAGCCCAAAATTACTTTAAACCTGGGCCAGGCTCCCGCAAGGCTTTGTGAACAGTCCTGCAGCGTGCTCCATGGTCTTGAATCGATCTTTGAGCGATTGGGTACCAAAAGAAGGCTCAGTGTTGCTTCAGTATGTGGATGTCCTATTGCTGTGTAATGAAAATGAGGTCAGCTGTGCGGAGGACTCAGAGCACCTACTAACTCACCTCGCCTCAAAAGGTCACTTGGTGTCTCGCAAAGAGATCCAGTGGTGCAGGTCGCAGGTTGAGTACTTGGGGTGTATAATTCGAACCGAACGTTTGGTGTCACCAGCTCGAGTCAAGGCACTGTCCTCCTGGAGTCCACCAAGAGACAAGTCAGCGCTTCTCTCTTTCCTAGGGTCCATAATATACTGCAGGCAGTGGATACCTGATTGCTCTTATTATGATTCTATCCTAAGGTCTGCTACCCTGCAGGATGCCCCAAAGTTTATTGACTGGACAACAGAGAGGGTTAAGGCTTTCACAGTATTAATCAGCTCTCTAAGGCAAGCCCCTGCATTGGGACTTATAGAGTGCGCAGGGCCTTTTTCATTGTACTGTGTGGTATCTGGACCTACGGTTGCAGCGGTCCTAGCACAATCACATGGGAATTCTCTGAGACCCGTATCATACATAGTTACATAGTTACATAGTTACATAGTTAGTCAGGTTGAAAAAAGACACAAGTCCACCCAGTTCAACCATAAAAAAAAAAGAAAAAAAAATATATCGTACAATCCCATATACCCAATTCTATACCCACAGTTGATCCAGAAGAAGGCAAAAAACCCCAGAAGAGCATGATCCAATTTGCTACAGCAGGGGAAAAAATTCCTTCCTGATCCCCCGAGAGGCAATCGGATATTCCCCGGATCAACTTTACCTATAAATGTCAGTACCCAGTTATATTATGTACATTTAAGAAAGAATCCAGGCCCTTCTTAAAGCAATCTACTGAGCTGGCCAGAACCACCTCTGCAGGGAGTCTATTCCACATTTTCACAGCTCTTACTGTGAAAAAACCTTTCCGTATTTGGAGGTGAAATCTCTTTTCCTCTAGACATCTCAAAGAAACTTCCAGATCAAGTTCAAGGTATGCCACATTGCTTACAGGCCGTAGCAGCCTGTGCAATGGCAGTAAAAGAGGCTTCAAAGGTGGTTCTGGGACATGACCTCACACTGTATACTACACACCTCATGACAAACATGAACACACAACACATGACAATGCAAAAGGTGCAGCGGCTATGAGATTATCTTGCTAAAAACACATAATCTAACCATAAAATCATGTTCAGAAACCTCAAAGCCCATTAGGTTTTTACATTCAGGAACACGATTGCACTGAGGTACTTGCAGAAACTACCCTCCCTAGACCAGACCTCACAGATGTTCCGTATCCAAATACGGAAAATGTTTATGTAGATGGCAGCTGCTCCCGACCTGATGACAAAACTTATCAAACTGGTTATGCCATTGTTCAATTGCCAGATGTAATGATTGAAGCCAAATCTCTGAATGCTAGTTCAGTCCAGATTGCAGAACTCATTGCTATAACTATGGTTTGTCAGATTTTTGAAGTAAAAGATGTAAACATTTACACTGACAGCAGATATGGGTACACGGGTTGACAAAAGATCCTACTGGACTTTGGTCAACCAAGGAGGGAATAATAGGGAATAAAAGGAGTGCACACATGATAGAATCCCTAGATTACACACAAGTCCCCACACAGATGGGCAATTTAGAATATCTTTTGGTTATAGTTGACAGATTTACAGAATGGGTAGAAGCAATCCCTACCACAGGAGAGACAGCTAGAGTACTAATAAATCAGTGGATCTGTAGGTTTGGCCTTCCGGCCACTATATGGTCAGATCAAGGTCCAGCATTTACCTCGGCCTTAATGAAGGAGCTAGTAAAAATTCTAGGCATCCAATGGAAGCTGCACATTCCCTACCACCCACAGAGCTCAGGAGTAGAGGAAAGCATAAACAGAACCATAAAAGACAAATTGAAAAAAGCAACAGGTGGCACAATGAAAAAGTGGTTAGATTACTTGCCAGCAGTCTTATATCAAATCAGGACTGCCCCCCCACAGAACAGGAATATCTCCTTTTGAAATACTTATGGGTAGGCCAGCACAGAGGAAACCTGATGAGGGAGAGGAGGTTAATCTTTATTCTTTACAGGAAGAGTACGTGAAACATCTGGTAAGTAGCCTTAGTGAAACAGAGGACAAGGTTGCTGTCACTTTCCCTCCTCTCTCCACAGAGCCTACACATCCGTATATCCCAGGAGACAAAGTATTGATAAAACAACTTGCTGTCCGGAAACAACCAGGCCCTATCTTCCAAGGACCATTTGAAATTCTGAAGGTTGCCAGAACAGCCGTTCTTACAGATCAAGGACCACAATGGATCCATGCATCCAGACTAAAGACATTTCCGAAGGGAAACTGGAAGAAGGTGAAGGAGAAGACAAAGACCTCTGTTCTGGAGAGTATTCCAGAAAAGGATCCAGAAAATACTCCCTAGTGGACCATAAAAAACAAGAAACTCAGAGTTCCATACCCATAGACACTAATGGTCAAAAAGGAGGGGTCACTTCGGCAAAACTTTTTATTTTTTCCTTAATGATTACATTGTTTATTTTAATGCTCATAATCATAGGACACTGTTGGTCAGATAATTCTAACAGACCAAAAAGAAGTATGGAAGACAATTTTAGTGGTAAAATGCTGCTGCTTAAATTTAAGTATGCTTATGCTCAAAAAATCAGGATATGAAAAATGTTGGATATGTAGTAAACTCCATCCTAGCACTGCTAGGATCCCCCTAATGGCAGTACCTCTAAACTTCACCCCTCTCCTAAACGGCACACCACCTGTCGTCCTTAATAATTCAATGATCGATGGGCTTCAATTCTTGAAGCCATGATCATAAGGAGGGGTTGTAAGGTATAAGAAGATCATGAACCAATATTCATGGTTAGAGTTCTCCTCAAATATATATATATTTTACAATAATGTTTCTCTGACATGAGTGTGAACAAGATGTGTGGTCAGGCTAATCTTTCTTCTGTGTAACTGACAAGCATGAAATGTGACTTTGTGGTTAGGCCTTTTCTGGGAAAAAGTTTATCTCACTTCTGCTTTTTAACTGACAGATTGACCACACTGACATCTGGCGTTTCTTATCTTCCTGTTTCAAATGTCAGAACATGTCTAGTTTGACCACAATTGACGTATGTTAACTGACCGCTTTTGCAGAAGTCAAAAAAACCTGTTAGAATTTATTTTTGTCTAAATCATGAGGTTTTTGCTTATTGCTGATAGGTCCATAGGAGGGAGGCAACTTTTCTCGCTGTGTATAAAAAAGGACATGTAACCATTAAAACACATATTCTAGTATACCCATTCACTGTTTATTGGTGTCTTGAATATCCGACCGGTCAGAGAGACTTCCACAGATCCTGAGTCCAGCTCGAGCCAAGAAGGTCCAACAGAACCAAACAGAACCAGAACCTTTAATTTCTGACAAAGAAAAGTAGAAGATAAATAAAAGGTAAAAATAAAAGATAAAAAAAAACCTTTGTCCTGGCTTTTGGTGCTTCTTGAAGGCGCTAATGATATCATTGTGTTTTACTGCTGCCTCATAAGATAGCCGTACACTGATAATCCCATGCACCCTAGCCAACTGCAGGAGTACATTCTTGTGCGATTTCAAGTGCCCAGGAGTCAGTGGTGAGGTGCAGCGATCTCATCCACACACCCCAGAAGCAGTTGATATTTAAAGTGTAAGTAAACCCCCCTATCGTTTTCAGACAAGGAAGCTGCCATCTTTGCCTCTGTTTAATCTACAACTGCCATGATGCTGCACATGTGATCAGCTATGACACCAGCCATTGGATGGTTTGACAGTTTGGTTGAGAGCACAACCAATGGGAGTGTTACATTTCCAGCACGTGCTGGAAATTAAACTGTTTTATGGATGGGTTTACTTCCGCTTTAAGCCAAGGTGAGCATTTTTTGGGTAAAATCTTTATTTTGTAATGTTTTTTTGTAGCTTATTTAATTTGGGCAGCAGGGGGCTGGCAGAAAAGCGAGCCTTCCATTTTCACAGAAAGTCCATTTTAAGCATAAAAGTTTAAATCGACATTAAGGCTTGCAGAACTGTACTGGTTACAGATTTTACAAGACCCATCATGTGGTGGCACTTTTGACCCAAGGCAAATAATGTACAGGGCTTTGAGTCATTTCAAACAATCATGGTAAGTTTGGTACATCATGATAACTGTGATTCATCAGTGTTACTAACAGTCATACTCAACTCTTGATGCTGTAGGCTTTATAGTGAATACCGGAGAAAGCCCTATGTTACTACCACTAGGAAATCACATGAAACATTGTGAAATCTATTAAACCTGTCTAAAAAGAATTTTAAATGAAAAGTGAAGAGTAATTTGCTGTGTAAATGGCTTAAGTGAATAATTAGTATAAACATGTATCCAGCTGTAAAGTGTTGTTTTTGAAAATTTTCATTTATGCACAGAAAGAGCACAATCTTTTGGTTTTGATGACATTGCAAATCATAGAAAAAAATATAAAATAAGCAAGGAGGTTCTATATAGTAAAGAGATTGTATAAAAGAAAGTAATGGTTCTGACACCACAGCGCCCGATCTGGAACTTCCACGAAGATGTGTGTAGATTGCAAAGCATGATAGCATTATTAACGGAACAAGAACTATTGGAATTATACTGTGTAATACATAACTAGGCTTCTTCACAGCACTTACTGAGACCCCTAGCATAAATGTTGTATATCGGAGACTGTAAGCCCAGAATAAATGTACATGTTAAAATTCTCTTGCCTTCTCAACTGGTAGAATTTCCAGTACAGAAATAAATAATAGACGTAGCTTCATCCTTTTGAATCTTTACTTTGATTTAATCTCAATGCTAGTCAAGGTCATTGTATGCTCACCTGTACTACAATAGGATGTTAGGACAAGCACATGCTTTGATGTTCACTACTTTAATTATTATTAGTCTGTTTGAGATAGTGTGCCAGAAAAATTCTCACTGGAGAAGAAAGTGACTTTGTATCCTATTTACAGTGCCTCGAAAAAGTATTCATACCCCTTGACATTTTCCAAATTTTGTCATGTTACAACCAAAAACGTAAATGTATTTTTTGGGGATTTAATGTTATAGACCAACACAAGGGGGCACATAATTGTAAAGTGTGTCTTGCATTTGTATTCAGCCCCCCTGGGTAGAACCACCTTTCGCTGCAATTACAGCTGCAAGTCTTTTTGGGGATGTCTCTACCAGCTTTGCACATTTAGAGAGTGACATTTTTGCCCATTCTTCTTTGCAAAATAGCTCAAGCTCTGACGAATTGTATGAAGAGCGTCTGTAAACAGCACTTTTCAAGTCTTGCCACAGATTCTCAATTGGATTTAGGTCTTGACTTTGACTGGGGCATTCTACCACATGCATATGCTTTCCATTGTATTGTAGCTCTGGCTGTATGTTTAGTAGTGATGAGCCGAACACCCCCGGGTTCGGTTCGCACCAGAACCCGCGAACGGACCGAAAGTTCGCACAAACATTAGAACCCTATTAAATACAATGGATGCGAACGTTCGAATTCTAAAGTGCTAATTATAACGACTATTATCCATGTTATTGTCCTAAACAGAGTTTGGGAACCCGGGTTCTGCACCAGGGGACATGTATCAATGCAAAAAGAAGTTTTAAAAACAGACGTTTTCCGGGAGCAGTCATTTTAATGATGCATAAAGTGAAAAAAAAAAAGTCAAATATTCCTTTAAATATTGTACCTGGGGGGTGTCTAAAGTATGCCTGTGAAGTGCCACGTGTTTCCCGTGTTTAGAACTGTCCCTGCACAAAATAACATTTCTAAAGGAAAAAAAAGCCATTTAAAACTGCTTGCGGCTTTAATGTAATGTCTGGTCCCGGTAATATGGATGAAAATCTTTAAGAAAAATGGCATAGCTACCCCATCAACCCCCCTACCCCAGCCCATTACCAGCCCCTTTGGGTCTTGTATGGATATTAAGGGGAACCCCGCACACAAAATAAAAAAGGCCCTATATACTCTGAACAGCCGTATACAGGCGGTGCATACAAGACAGGGACTGTAGGTTTGTTCTTATGTAGAATCTGTTTGTAATTTTGAACAGCTACATTGTTTAAGTGTAGCTCCAGCCCAAATACCTATTTTTAAGCTTTTTGGAAAACATAGGGAAGGGTTATCACCACTGTAACATTTGTTTTGCTGTCTGTGCCCCTGTTCAGAACATTTCACCTCACTTTGCGTCCCAATGACAACTGTTTTTGAAATGTGGTGTTTTTATTGAAACAAGGATTGGTGATAAAGCATCAGTAGAGAGGAGACACCTTTCTCCCATATTAATTCTTACAGGAGAGAATTTTCCTTCCAAGGGGTAGATTTCCTCTCACTTCCTGTTGTCTTCTTCCGTTTGCAAGTAGTAGTCGTTTGTAAGTTGGATGTTTGAAAGTAGGGACCTGCCGTATATACTCTGCAGAAATTGGCCCCTTAGGTGTTGGTGTTGGCACAACACTGTAAGCACTCACAGTTACTCTTGGTGGGTGCTGGAACGCCCTGCTGTCAACTATTATATCAGGAATTGTAATAACATATAATTGTTGAACAGTGGTAGTAAAAATTGGGCCTTTGATGGTGGTGCTGGTGCCACAACACTGTAAGGCCTGACAGTTACTCTTGGTGGGCGCAGCAATGGGCCCTGCTGTGAATTATTAGATCAATAATTATAATTGCATGCCCCTGTTGAACAGGGGCTGAAAAATTGGGCCTTTGGTGGTGGTGGTGGTGGTGGTGGTGTTGACACAACACTGTAAGGCCTGACAGTTACTCTTGGTGGGCGCAGCAATGGGCCCTGCTGTGAATTATTAGATCAATAATTATAATTGCATGCCCCTGTTGAACAGGGGCTGAAAAATTGGGCCTTAGGCACTGGTGGCACAACACTGCAACCCCTCACAGATACTGTACTTGGAGCACAGCAATGAGGCCTGTTGCAAAGTATTGCATCAAAAATTGTAATTACACGCCCCTGTTAAACAGGGGCTGAAAAATTGGGCCTTAGCCACTGGTGGCGGCACCCATAAACCAAAATGATCTTCCAAGCTATCATCATTAATCGGATCATTGAGGAGGAGGAGGAGGATAGCCAGTCAACATAACAGCACAGGCACTCAGCATCAGCATCAGTCTTGAAGGGATGTGACATTTTAAAATCAATTAGTCTGTTATATCAGCATCAGGTGTGTGGTAGCTGGTGGTGATCCAAGACTGGTTCATCTTGATGAAAGTCAGTCGATCAACCGAGTCGGTGGACAGGCGCACCCTGTGATCCGTGACAAATCCTCCAGCAGCACTGAATGTGCATTCTGAAAGAACGCTGGATGCAGGACAGGCCAGTAGCTCAATTGCATACTGTGCAAGCTCTGGCCAGTGATCCATCCTCAAGACCCAGTAAGCCAGAGGATTTTCGGTGGAAAAGGTGTCCAAGTCTGACCTTGCCCCTAGGTATTCCTGCACCATGTATATCAGACGCTGGCGATGGTTGCTGGAACCGATCATACTTTGGGGCTGCGGACTAAAGAATTGTCTGAACGCATCGGTCAGACGGCCACCTTCCCCACCGCTCCTTCTTTGACTGCCCGAAGCCTCAGCAACTCGTTGTCCAGGACCAGGAGTTTGTAACCTCCCAGTCTCTGGGAACGCGTTGCACAGACCTTTCTGCAAGGCCTCCCGGAGTTGTCTCATCCGCAACCTTACCCTTGTACCGTGGATCAAGGAGAGTGGCCAGCCAGTAATGGTCCCTCTCCTTGATCCGAAGAATACGAGGATCCTTCCGCAGACTTTGCAGGATCAGGGAGGCCATGCAGCGTAGGTTAGCTGAGGCATTCAGTCCGGAGTCCTCTGGGTCACTAAGGACGACATGATCCGCAGCCACCTCCTCCCAGCCACGTACAAGTCCACTGGTTTCTTGGGACTGTAAATCATCCCTAAAAGACTGCTGCTGATGATTAGGGATGAGCTTCGTGTTCGAGTCGAACATACGTTCGACTCGAACATTGGCTGTTCGATCGTTCGACGAAGATCGAACGATTTGGGCCGTTCGCGCCAAATTCGAGTGACGCGAACGGCCCACAATGCACTACGCCATCGCAGTGTCATCCAGGCGCTGTGATTGGCCAAGCATGCACTGTGACCCCGCATGCTTGGCCAATCACAGCGCCGGCAGCGAGGAGAGCAATGATTGGCCACAGGCAGGATGCCTGTGGCCAATTATTGCTGAGGGTGTTTAGTACACGCCCCACACTATAAAAGGCCGCCAGCACGGCGGCCTAGTGTAGTGTGTTCCGGAGCAGGGATAGAGTAGCATAGGCAGGGACAGTGACTGTTATTTCTTTCTTGCTTAACCTGGATTCCTTTAGTTTAGGGAAAGAGAAGGATAGGTAGGGAGAGTGTCAGTGTGTTTTGTGCTTCTGCTATAGTGTGCTTAAAAAAAACATTTATTCTAGGGACAGAAAACTCTAGGTAGGGACAGTGTCAGTTTCTTTCACTCTGCAAGTCCTTGTTTCCAGGGACCTGTAAGGACAGTGAGTTAATTGTCCTTGTGCTATATTGTGCTTAAAAAAAACATTTATTCTAGGGACAGAAAACTCTAGGTAGGGACAGTGTCAGTTTCTTTCACTCTGCAAGTCCTTGTTTCCAGGGACCTGTAAGGACAGTGAGTTAATTGTCCTTGTGCTATATTGTGATTAAAAAAAACATTTATTCTAGGGACAGAAAACTCTAGGTAGGGACAGTGTCAGTTTCTTTCACTCTGCAAGTCCTTGTTTCCAGGGACCTGTAAGGACAGTGAGTTAATTTTCCTTGTGCTATATTGTGATTAAAAAAAACATTTTTTCTAGGGACAGAAAACTGTAGGTAGGGAGAGTGTTTTTTTTCTTTCACTCTGCAAGTCCTTGTTTCCAGGGACCTGTAAGGACAGTGAGTTAATTGTCCTTGTGCTATATTGTGCTTAAAAAAAACATTTATTCTAGGGACAGAAAACTCTAGGTAGGGACAGTGTCAGTTTCTTTCACTCTGCAAGTCCTTGTTTCCAGGGACCTGTAAGGACAGTGAGTTAATTTTCCTTGTGCTATATTGTGATTAAAAAAAACATTTATTCTAGGGACAGAAAACTCTAGGTAGGGACAGTGTCAGTTTCTTTCACTCTGCAAGTCCTTGTTTCCAGGGACCTGTAAGGACAGTGAGTTAATTTTCCTTGTGCTATATTGTGATTAAAAAAAACATTTTTTCTAGGGACAGAAAACTGTAGGTAGGGAGAGTGTTTTTTTTCTTTCACTCTGCAAGTCCTTGTTTCCAGGGACCTGTAAGGACAGTGAGTTAATTGTCCTTGTGCTATATTGTGCTTAAAAAAAACATTTATTCTAGGGACAGAAAACTCTAGGTAGGGACAGTGTCAGTTTCTTTCACTCTGCAAGTCCTTGTTTCCAGGGACCTGTAAGGACAGTGAGTTAATTTTCCTTGTGCTATATTGTGATTAAAAAAAACATTTATTCTAGGGACAGAAAACTCTAGGTAGGGACAGTGTCAGTTTCTTTCACTCTGCAAGTCCTTGTTTCCAGGGACCTGTAAGGACAGTGAGTTAATTTTCCTTGTGCTATATTGTGATTAAAAAAAACATTTTTTCTAGGGACAGAAAACTGTAGGTAGGGAGAGTGTTTTTTTTCTTTCACTCTGCAAGTCCTTGTTTCCAGGGACCTGTAAGGACAGTGAGTTAATTTTCCTTGTGCTATATTGTGCTTAAAAAAAACATTTTTTCTAGGGACAGAAAACTGTAGGTAGGGAGAGTGTTTTTTTTCTTTCACTCTGCAAGTCCTTGTTTCCAGGGACCTGTAAGGACAGTGAGTTAATTGTCCTTGTGCTATATTGTGCTTAAAAAAAACATTTATTCTAGGGACAGAAAACTCTAGGTAGGGACAGTGTCAGTTTCTTTCACTCTGCAAGTCCTTGTTTCCAGGGACCTGTAAGGACAGTGAGTTAATTTTCCTTGTGCTATATTGTGCTTAAAAAAAACATTTTTTCTAGGGACAGAAAACTGTAGGTAGGGAGAGTGTTTTTTTTCTTTCACTCTGCAAGTCCTTGTTTCCAGGGACCTGTAAGGACAGTGAGTTAATTGTCCTTGTGCTATATTGTGCTTAAAAAAAACATTTATTCTAGGGACAGAAAACTCTAGGTAGGGACAGTGTCAGTTTCTTTCACTCTGCAAGTCCTTGTTTCCAGGGACCTGTAAGGACAGTGAGTTAATTTTCCTTGTGCTATATTGTGATTAAAAAAAACATTTTTTCTAGGGACAGAAAACTGTAGGTAGGGAGAGTGTTTTTTTTCTTTCACTCTGCAAGTCCTTGTTTCCAGGGACCTGTAAGGACAGTGAGTTAATTTTCCTTGTGCTATATTGTGATTAAAAAAAACATTTTTTCTAGGGACAGAAAACTGTAGGTAGGGAGAGTGTTTTTTTTCTTTCACTCTGCAAGTCCTTGTTTCCAGGGACCTGTAAGGACAGTGAGTTAATTGTCCTTGTGCTATATTGTGCTTAAAAAAAACATTTTTTCTAGGGACAGAAAACTCTAGGTAGGGAGAGTGTTTTTTTTTTTTCACTCTGCAAGTCCTTGTTTCCAGGGACCTGTAAGGACAGTGAGTTAATTGTCCTTGTGCTATATTGTGCTTAAAAAAAACATTTATTCTAGGGACAGAAAACTCTAGGTAGGGACAGTGTCAGTTTCTTTCACTCTGCAAGTCCTTGTTTCCAGGGACCTGTAAGGACAGTGAGTTAATTTTCCTTGTGCTATATTGTGCTTAAAAAAAACATTTATTCTAGGGACAGAAAACTCTAGGTAGGGACAGTGTCAGTTTCTTTCACTCTGCAAGTCCTTGTTTCCAGGGACCTGTAAGGACAGTGAGTTAATTGTCCTTGTGCTATATTGTGCTTAAAAAAAACATTTATTCTAGGGACAGAAAACTCTAGGTAGGGACAGTGTCAGTTTCTTTCACTGTGAAAGTCCTTGTTTCAAGGGACAGAGAAGGACACCTGAAGGTAGCCCTTATTGCTTTTTTCCCATCTCCCTGCAGGCCATCTATTAGAATGTCTGGAAGGCAAACAAGGAGAGGCAGACAGTCAGGAGGCAATAAAAGAGGGCAAGCAGGCTCTGTGTCTGGGGGCAACAGTGCTGGTCGTGGACGCGGTGCATTGTCATCAGCACATGGCCATGGGACACGCTTGTCCTTCTTTTCGGCAGCTGGACATGTTGAGCCACATCATGCCGAAGACTTGGTAGAGTGGATGACCAAGCCCTCCTCCTCCTCCTCATCCTCTCTCACCCAGGCTCAGGGTACTGGAAAAGCAGCTGCCAAAGCGTCGTCTTCCCTGGTATCAATGTCAGACAAATCATCAGTCACTCCTTCCCTAGACCCACCATGTCCTCCTCCTGAGGAGTCCCCCGAACTGTTTCAGCACAGTGTTGGGTACATGCTCCAGGAGGATGCCCAGCGTTTCGAAGGGTCTGATGATGAAACCCAGCTAGAGGAAGGCAGTAGCGTGAGAGCAGACAGAGGGGATGCTCAAGAAGGACACCAATCTGGCAGTCATGTTCCAGCAGCTGCAGCATACTGCCAGATTGGCTCCAGTGATGAGGAGGGAGGGGATGATGAGGTCAATGACTCCACGTGGGTGCCTAATAGGAGAGAGGAGGAGGAGGAGGATGAGGAGGAGGCACATCTCCAACGAGGCAGGATGCCCTTTGGTGGCCAGCGTAAGGGCAGTACACCGACGGAATCACACCGCAGAGCTCCGCCTGTGCAGGGCGCTGCCTCTGCCCGTCATTCAAAAAGTTCTTTGGTGTGGGCCTTTTTTGAGGCTAGTGCATCAGATCGCACAGCTGCTGTTTGCAACATATGTCTCAAGCGTATATCGCGTGGCCAAAACATCAGCCGCTTGGGTACCACATGCCTGACCAGACATATGTTGACCTGCCATGCAGCTCGTTGGCAAGCCTACCTCAAAGACCCACACCAAAGAACAAAGCGGACCTCTCCTTGCACCGCATCAGCTGGGATCTCCAACCCCACTATAACTTCAGTCCTCTCTGAAACATGCACTGAGAGGAATGAAGGTGTAGAATTAGGTGTGTCACAGCCAAGTACTTGCGCCCACTCTGCTAGCAGTACACCGACGTCCGATTCTAGCAGGCAAATTTCCCTGCCCCAGCTGCTGGACCGTCGAAAGAAGTTCACTCCCAGCCATCCACATGCCCAGCGGTTGAATGCTAGCTTGGCTAAATTGCTAGCGCTTCAACTGCTGCCTTTTCAGTTGGTAGACTCGGCCCCCTTCCGTGAGTTTGTGCAATGTGCGGTTCCTCAGTGGCAGGTTCCCAAACGCCACTTTTTCTCACGGAAGGCTATTCCGGCTCTCTACCGGCATGTGGAAGGCAATGTCTTGGCCTCGCTGGACAGGGCGGTCAGCGGTAAGGTGCATATTACCGCTGACTCATGGTCCAGCAGGCATGGACAGGGACGTTACCTTTCTTTCACGGCCCATTGGGTCACTCTTTTGGCAGCTGGGAAGGATTCAGGACAAGGTGCAGTAGTGTTGGAGGTTGTCCCACCGCCACGCCTCCAAAATGCTACTACTGGTTGTGACACACCTCTCTCCTCCACCCCCTCCTCTTCTTCTTCCTCCATGGCCTCTTCCTGTGGTTTGTCCTATGAACCAGCGGTGCTCCGTAGCCGTTCACGGGGCTACGCAAGTACGCAGGCAAAAAGATGCCATGCCGTGCTTGCGCTGGTGTGTTTGGGGGACAGAAGCCACACTGGGGCAGAGGTCCTGTCTGCTCTGCAGGGCCAGGCCGAGAGGTGGTTGACGCCACGCCAGCTTAAGCCAGGAATGGTGGTTTGCGACAATGGCACCAACCTCCTCTCCGCCCTCCGACAGGGACAACTGACCCATGTGCCCTGTGTGGCTCACGTCCTTAACCTGGTGGTGCAGCGCTTCTTGGGCAGGTACCCGGGCTTACAGGATGTCCTGAGGCAGGCCAGGAAAGTCTGTGTGCATTTCCGCAGATCTTATAATGCCAGTGCTCGCCTGGCTGAGCTGCAAAAGGAGTTGAACCTGCCCAAGAACCGCCTTATATGTGACATGCCCACCAGGTGGAACTCAACGTTGGCCATGCTGCAGCGGCTGCACACGCAGCAGAGGGCCATCAATGAGTACCTGTGCGACTACGGCACCAGGACAGGGTCAGGGGAGCTTGGTTTTTTTTCTCCACGCCAGTGGGGCATGATCAGGGATGCATGCACTGTCCTGGCACCATTTGAGGAGGCCACGAGGATGGTGAGCAGTGACAGTGCATGCATCAGTGACACTGTACCTCTTGTCCACCTGTTGGAGCACACGCTGCGTGGAATAATGGACAGGGCACTTGAGGCAGAACAGAGGCAGGAAGAGGAGGACTTCCTTGCCTCTCAAGGCCCCCTTTACCCAGACAGTGTTCCTTCTGTCCCACCCATCGCACAGGAAGAGGAGGAGGAGGAGGAGGAGGAGGAGGAGGAGGAGGATTGTGTCAGCATGGAGGTGGAGGCTGGCACTCAGCATCATCAGCAGCAGTCTTTTAGGGATGATTTACAGTCCCAAGAAACCAGTGGACTTGTACGTGGCTGGGAGGAGGTGGCTGCGGATCATGTCGTCCTTAGTGACCCAGAGGACTCCGGAGCGAATGCCTCAGCAAACCTACGCTGCATGGCCTCCCTGATCCTGCAAAGTCTGCGGAAGGATCCTCGTATTCTTCGGATCAAGGAGAGGGACCATTACTGGCTGGCCACTCTCCTTGATCCACGGTACAAGGGTAAGGTTGCGGACCTTATGTTACCGTCGCAGAGGGAGCAGAGGATGAGACAACTCCGGGAGGCCTTGCAGAAAGGTCTGTGCAACGCGTTCCCAGAGACTGGGAGGTTGCAAACTCCTGGTCCTGGACAACGAGTTGCTGAGGCTTCGGCCAGTCAAAGAAGGAGCGGTGGGGAAGGTGGCCGTCTGACCGATGCGTTCAGACAATTCTTTAGTCCGCAGCCCCAAAGTATGATCGGTTCCAGCAACCATCGCCAGCGTCTGATAAACATGGTGCAGGAATATCTAGGGGCAAGGTCAGACTTGGACACCTTCCCCACCGAAAATCCTCTGGCTTACTGGGTCTTGAGGATGGATCACTGGCCAGAGCTTGCACAGTATGCAATTGAGCTACTGGCCTGTCCTGCATCCAGCGTTCTTTCGGAACGCACATTCAGTGCTGCTGGAGGATTTGTCACGGATCACAGGGTGCGCCTGTCCACCGACTCGGTTGATCGACTGACTTTCATCAAGATGAACCAGTCTTGGATCACCACCAGCTACCACACACCTGATGCTGATATAACAGACTAATTGATTTTAAAATGTCACATCCCTTCAAGACTGATGCTGATGCTGAGTGCCTGTGCTGTTATGTTGACTGGCTATCCTCCTCCTCCGAGTCCTCAATGATACGATTGATGATGATAGCTTGGAAGATCATTTTTGTTTATGGGTGCCGCCACCAGTGCCTAACGCCCAATTTTTCAGCCCCTGTTTAACAGGGGCGTGTAATTACAATTTTTGAAGCAATACTTTGCAACAGGGCTCATTGCTGTGCTCCAAGTACAGTATCTGTGAGGAGTTGCAGTGTTGTGCCACCAGTGCCTAAGGCCCAATTTTTCAGCCCCTGTTTAACAGGGGCGTGTCATTACAATTTTTGAAGCAATACTTTGCAACAGGGCTCATTGCTGTGCTCCAAGTACAGTATCTGTGAAGGGTTGCAGTGTTGTGCCACCAGTGCCTAAGGCCCAATTTTTCAGCCCCTGTTCAACAGGGGCATGTAATTACAATTCTTGATCTAATAATTCACAGCAGGGCCCATTGCTGTACCCACCAAGAGTAACTGTCAGGGCTTACAGTGTTGTGGCACCAGCACCACCATCAAAGGCCCAATTTTTACTACCACTGTTCAACAATTATATGTAATTAAAATTCCTGATATAATAGTTGACAGCAGGGCGTTCCAGCACCAACCAAGAGTAACTGTGAGTGCTTACAGTGTTGTGCCAACACCAACAACTAAGGGGCCTATTTCTGCAGAGTATATACGGCAGGTCCCTACTTTCAAACATCCAACTTACAAACGACTCCTACTTGCAAACGCAAGAAGACAACAGGAAGTGAGAGGAAATCTACCACTAGGAAGGAAAATTCTCTCCTGTAAGAATAAATATGGGAGAAAGGTGTCTCCTCTGTACTGATGCTTTATCAGCAATCCTTGTTTCAAGAAAAACACCACATTTCAAAAACAGTTGTCATTAGGACGGAAAGTGAGGTGAAATGTTCTGAACAGGGGCACAGACAGCAAAACAAATGTTACAGGGGTGATAACCCTTACCTATGTTTTCCAAAAAGTTTAAAAATAGATTTTTGGTCTGGAGCTACACTTCAACAATGTACCTGTTCAAAATTACAAACAGATTCTACATAAGAACAAACCTACAGTCCCTGTCTTGTATGCACCGCCTGTATACGGCTGTTCAGAGTATATAGGGCCTTTTTTATTTTATGTGCGGGGTTCCCCTTAATATCCATACAAGACCCAAAGGGGCTGGTAATGGGCTGGGGTAGGGGGGGGGTCATGGGGTAGCTATGCCATTTTTCTTAAAGATTTTCATCCATATTACCGGGACCAGACATTACATTAAAGCCGCAAGCAGTTTTAAATGGCTTTTTTTTCCTTTAGAAGTGTCATTTTGTGCAGGGACAGTTCTAAACACGGGAAACACGTGGCACTTCACAGGCATACTTTAGACACCCCCCAGGTACGATATTTAAAGGAATATTTGACTTTTTTTTTTTCACTTTATGCATCATTAAAATGACTGCTCCCGGAAAACGACCGTTTTTAAAACTTATTTTTGCATTGATACATGTCCCCTGGTGCAGAACCCGGGTTCCCAAACCCTTTTTAGGACAATAACATGCATAATAGTTGTTATAATTAGCACTTTAGAATTCGAACGTTCGCATCCATTGTATTTAATAGGGTTCTAATGTTCGTTCGAACTTTCGGTCCGTTCGCGGGTTCTGGTGCGAACCGAACCCGGGGGTGTTCGGCTCATCACTACTGATGATGCTGAGTGCCAGCCTCCACCTCCATGCTGACACAATCCTCCTCCTCCTCCTCCTCTTCCTGTGCGATGGGTGGGATAGAAGGAACACTGTCTGGGTAAAGGGGGCCTTGAGAGGCAAGGAAGTCCTCCTCTTCCTGCCTCTGTTCTGCCTCAAGTGCCCTGTACATTATTCCACGCAGCGTGTGCTCCAACAGGTGGACAAGAGGTACAGTGTCACTGATGCATGCACTGTCACTGCTCACCATCCTCGTGGCCTCCTCAAATGGTGCCAGGACAGTGCATGCATCCCTGATCATGCCCCACTGGCGTGGTGAAAAAAACCCGAGCTCCCCTGACCCTGTCCTGGTGCCGTAGTCGCACAGGTACTCATTGATGGCCCTCTGCTGCGTGTGCAGCCGCTGCAGCATGGCCAACGTTGAGTTCCACCTGGTGGGCATGTCACATATAAGGCGGTTCTTGGGCAGGTTCAACTCCTTTTGCAGCTCAGCCAGGCGAGCACTGGCATTATAAGATCTGCGGAAATGCACACAGACTTTCCTGGCCTGCCTCAGGACATCCTGTAAGCCCGGGTACCTGCCCAAGAACCGCTGCACCACCAGGTTAAGGACGTGAGCCACACAGGGCACATGGGTCAGTTGTCCCTGTCGGAGGGCGGAGAGGAGGTTGGTGCCATTGTCGCAAACCACCATTCCTGGCTTAAGCTGGCGTGGCGTCAACCACCTCTCGGCCTGCCCCTGCAGAGCAGACAGGACCTCTGCCCCAGTGTGGCTCCTGTCCCCCAAACACACCAGCGCAAGCATGGCATGGCATCTTTTTGCCTGCGTACTTGCGTAGCCCCTTGAACGCCTACGGAGCACCGCTGGTTCCGAGGACAAAGCACAGGAAGAGGCCATGGAGGAAGAAGAAGAGGAGGGGGTGGAGGAGAGAGGTGTGTCACAACCAGTAGTAGCATTTTGGAGGCGTGGAGGTGGAACAACCTCCAACACTACTGCACCTTGTCCTGCATCCTTCCCAGCTGCCAAAAGAGTGACCCAATGGGCCGTGAAAGAAAGGTAACGTCCCTGTCCATGCCTGCTGGACCATGAGTCAGCGGTAATATGCACTTAACCGCTGACCGCCCTGTCCAGCGAGGCCAAGACATTGCCTTCCACATGCCTGTAGAGAGCCGGAATCGCCTTCCGTGAGAAAAAGTGGCGTTTGGGAACCTGCCACTGAGGAACCGCACATTGCACAAACTCACAGAAGGGGGCCGAGTCTACCAACTGAAAAGGCAGCAGTTGAAGCGCTAGCAATTTAGCTAAGCTAGTATTCAACCGCTGGGCATGTGGATGGCTGGGAGTGAAGGTAGGTTTGCCAACGAGCTGCATGGCAGGTCAACATATGTCTGATCAAGCATGTGGTGCCCAAGCGGCTGATGTTTTGGCCACGCGATATACGCTTGAGACATATGTTGCAAACAGCAGCTGTGCGATCTGATGCACTCGCCTCAAAAAAGGCCCACACCAAAGAACTTTTTGAATGACGGGCAGAGGCAGCGCCCTGCACAGGCGGAGCTCTGCGGTGTGATTCCGTCGGTGTGCTGCCCATACGCTGGCCACCCAAGGGCATCCTGCCTCGTTGGAGATGTGCCTCCTCCTCATCCTCCTCCTCTCTCCTATTAGGCACCCACGTGGAGTCAGTGACCTCATCATCCCCTCCCTCCTCATCACTGGAGCCAATCTGGCAGTATGCTGCAGCTGCTGGAGCATGACTGCCAGATTGGTGTCCTTCTTGAGTATCCCCTCTCTCTGCTCTCACGCTACTGCCTTCCTCTATCTGGGTATCATCATCAGATCCTTCGAAACGCTGGGCATCCTCCTGGAGCATGTACCCAACACTGTGCTCAAACGGTTCGGGGGACTCCTCAGGAGGAGGAAATGGTGGGTCTAGGGAAGGATTGACTAATGAAGATAATGATACCAGAGAAGAGGACGCTTTGGCAGCTGCTTTGCCAGTACCCTGAGCCTGGGTGAGAGAGGATGAGGAGGATGAGGTGGGCTTGGTCATCCACTCTACCAAGTCTTCGGCATGATGTGGCTCAACATGTCCAGCTGCCGAAAAGAAGGACAAGCGTGTCCCATGGCCATGTGCTGATGACAATGCACCGCGTCCACGACCAGCACTGTTGCCCCCAGACACAGAGCTTGCTTGCCCTCTTTTTTTGCCTCCTGACTGTCTGCCTCTTCTTGTTTGCCTTCCAGACATTTTAATGGATGGCCTGCAGGGAGATGGGAAAAACAGCAATAAGGGCTACCTTCAGGTGTATACTGTGCAGGAGGCTTAGCAACAATGACACTGACACTGTCCCCTGCCTATCCTTCTCTGTCCCTAAACACAAGGATTTGCAATATGCTTCAGCAAGATTGGTTTAGCACAGAATAGCACACTGACAGTTTCCCTCACTGTCCTTCTCTGTCCCTACAAACAAGATTTAGCACAGAATAGCACACTGATAGTTTCCACGAGTGTCCTTCTCTGTCCCTAAACTCAAGGATTTCAAATATGGTTCAGCAAGATTGGTTTAGAACAGAATAGCACACTGACAGTTTCCCTCACTGTCCTTCTCTGTCCCTACAAACAAGATTTAGCACAGAATAGCACACTGATAGTTTCCACGAGTGTCCTTCTCTGTCCCTAAACTCAAGGATTTCAAATATGGTTCAGCAAGATTGGTTTAGAACAGAATAGCACACTGACAGTTTCCCTCACTGTCCTTCTCTGTCCCTACAAACAAGATTTAGCACAGAATAGCACACTGATAGTTTCCACGAGTGTCCTTCTCTGTCCCTAAACTCAAGGATTTCAAATATGGTTCAGCAAGATTGGTTTAGAACAGAATAGCACACTGACAGTTTCCCTCACTGTCCTTCTCTGTCCCTACAAACAAGATTTAGCACAGAATTGCACACTGATAGTTTCCACGAGTGTCCTTCTCTGTCCCTAAACTCAAGGATTTCAAATATGGTTCAGCAAGATTGGTTTAGCACAGAATAGCACACTGATAGTTTCCCTCACTGTCCTTCTCTGTCCCTACAAACAAGATTTAGCACAGAATAGCACACTGATAGTTTCCACGAGTGTCCTTCTCTGTCCCTAAACTCAAGGATTTCAAATATGGTTCAGCAAGATTGGTTTAGAACAGAATAGCACACTGACACTTTCCCTCACTGTACCTCTCTGTCCCTAAACTCAAGGATTTCAAATATGGTTCAGCGAGATTGGTTTAGAACAGAATAGCACACTGACAGTTTCCCTCACTGTCCTTCTCTGTCCCTACAAACAAGATTTAGCACAGAATAGCACACTGATAGTTTCCACAAGTGTCCTTCTCTGTCCCTAAACTCAAGGATTTCAAATATGGTTCAGCAAGATTGGTTTAGAACAGAATAGCACACTGACACTTTCCCTCACTGTACCTCTCTGTCCCTAAACTCAAGGATTTCAAATATGGTTCAGCAAGATTGGTTTAGAACAGAATAGCACACTGACAGTTTCCCTCACTGTCCTTCTCTGTCCCTACAAACAAGATTTAGCACAGAATAGCACACTGATAGTTTCCACGAGTGTCCTTCTCTGTCCCTAAACTCAAGGATTTCAAATATGGTTCAGCAAGATTGGTTTAGAACAGAATAGCACACTGACAGTTTCCCTCACTGTCCTTCTCTGTCCCTACAAACAAGATTTAGCACAGAATAGCACACTGATAGTTTCCACGAGTGTCCTTCTCTGTCCCTAAACTCAAGGATTTCAAATATGGTTCAGCAAGATTGGTTTAGCACAGAATAGCACACTGATAGTTTCCCTCACTGTCCTTCTCTGTCCCTACAAACAAGATTTAGCACAGAATAGCACACTGATAGTTTCCACGAGTGTCCTTCTCTGTCCCTAAACTCAAGGATTTCAAATATGGTTCAGCAAGATTGGTTTAGCACAGAATAGCACACTGATAGATTCCCTCACTGTCCTTCTCTGTCCCTACAAACAAGATTTAGCACAGAATAGCACACTGATAGTTTCCACAAGTGTCCTTCTCTGTCCCTAAACTCAAGGATTTCAAATATGGTTCAGCAAGATTGGTTTAGAACAGAATAGCACACTGACACTTTCCCTCACTGTACCTCTGTCCCTAAACTCAAGGATTTCAAATATGGTTCAGCAAGATTGGTTTAGAACAGAATAGCACACTGACAGTTTCCCTCACTGTCCTTCTCTGTCCCTACAAACAAGATTTAGCACAGAATAGCACACTGATAGTTTCCACGAGTGTTCTTCTCTGTCCCTAAACTCAAGGATTTCAAATATGGTTTAGCAAGATTGGTTTAGCACAGAATAGCACACTGATAGTTTCCCTCACTGTCCTTCTCTGTCCTTACAAACAAGATTTAGCACAGAATAGCACACTGATAGTTTCCACGAGTGTCCTTCTCTGTCCCTAAACTCAAGGATTTCAAATATGGTTCAGCAAGATTGGTTTAGCACAGAATAGCACACTGATAGTTTCCCTCACTGTCCTTCTCTGTCCCTACAAACAAGATTTAGCACAGAATAGCACACTGATAGTTTCCACGAGTGTCCTTCTCTGTCCCTAAACTCAAGGATTTCAAATATGGTTCAGCAAGATTGGTTTAGCACAGAATAGCACACTGATAGTTTCCCTCACTGTCCTTCTCTGTCCCTACAAACAAGATTTAGCACAGAATAGCACACTGATAGTTTCCACGAATGTCCTTCTCTGTCCCTAAACTCAAGGATTTCAAATATGGTTCAGCAAGATTGGTTTAGAACAGAATAGCACACTGACACTTTCCCTCACTGTACCTCTCTGTCTCTAAACTCAAGGATTTCAAATATGGTTCAGCAAGATTGGTTTAGAACAGAATAGCACACTGACAGTTTCCCTCACTGTCCTTCTCTGTCCCTACAAACAAGATTTAGCACAGAATAGCACACTGATAGTTTCCACGAGTGTCCTTCTCTGTCCCTAAACTCAAGGATTTCAAATATGGTTCAGCAAGATTGGTTTAGAACAGAATAGCACACTGACACTTTCCCTCACTGTACCTCTCTGTCCCTAAACTCAAGGATTTCAAATATGGTTCAGCAAGATTGGTTTAGCACAGAATAGCACACTGATAGTTTCCCTCACTGTCCTTCTCTGTCCCTACAAACAAGATTTAGCACAGAATAGCACACTGATAGTTTCCACGAGTGTCCTTCTCTGTCCCTAAACTCAAGGATTTCAAACATGGTTCAGCAAGATTGGTTTAGAATAGAATAGCACACTGACACTTTCCCTCACTGTACCTCTGTCCCTAAACTCAAGGATTTCAAATATGGTTCAGCAAGATTGGTTTAGAACAGAATAGCACACTGACAGTTTCCCTCACTGTCCTTCTCTGTCCCTACAAACAAGATTTAGCACAGAATAGCACACTGATAGTTTCCACGATTGTCCTTCTCTGTCCCTAAACTCAAGGATTTCAAATATGGTTCAGCAAGATTGGTTTAGCACAGAATAGCACACTGATAGTTTCCCTCACTGTCCTTCTCTGTCCCTACAAACAAGATTTAGCACAGAATAGCACTCTGATAGTTTCCACGAGTGTCCTTCTCTGTCCCTAAACTCAAGGATTTCAAATATGGTTCAGCAAGATTGGTTTAGAATAGAATAGCACACTGACACTTTCCCTCACTGTACCTCTGTCCCTAAACTCAAGGATTTCAAATATGGTTCAGGAAGATTGGTTTAGAACAGAATAGCACACTAACAGTTTCCCTCACTGTCCTTCTCTGTCCCTACAAACAAGATTTAGCACAGAATAGCACACTGATAGTTTCCACGATTGTCCTTCTCTGTCCCTAAACTCAAGGATTTCAAATATGGTTCAGCAAGATTGGTTTAGCACAGAATAGCACACTGACAGTTTCCCTCACTGTCCTTCTCTGTCCCTACAAACAAGATTTAGCACAGAATAGCACACTGATAGTTTCCACGAGTGTCCTTCTCTGTCCCTAAACTCAAGGATTTCAAATATGGTTCAGCAAGATTGGTTTAGAACAGAATAGCACACTGACAGTTTCCCTCACTGTCCTTCTCTGTCCCTACAAACAAGATTTAGCACAGAATTGCACACTGATAGTTTCCACGAGTGTCCTTCTCTGTCCCTAAACTCAAGGATTTCAAATATGGTTCAGCAAGATTGGTTTAGCACAGAATAGCACACTGATAGTTTCCCTCACTGTCCTTCTCTGTCCCTACAAACAAGATTTAGCACAGAATAGCACACTGATAGTTTCCACGAGTGTCCTTCTCTGTCCCTAAACTCAAGGATTTCAAATATGGTTCAGCAAGATTGGTTTAGAACAGAATAGCACACTGACACTTTCCCTCACTGTACCTCTCTGTCCCTAAACTCAAGGATTTCAAATATGGTTCAGCGAGATTGGTTTAGAACAGAATAGCACACTGACAGTTTCCCTCACTGTCCTTCTCTGTCCCTACAAACAAGATTTAGCACAGAATAGCACACTGATAGTTTCCACAAGTGTCCTTCTCTGTCCCTAAACTCAAGGATTTCAAATATGGTTCAGCAAGATTGGTTTAGAACAGAATAGCACACTGACACTTTCCCTCACTGTACCTCTCTGTCCCTAAACTCAAGGATTTCAAATATGGTTCAGCAAGATTGGTTTAGAACAGAATAGCACACTGACAGTTTCCCTCACTGTCCTTCTCTGTCCCTACAAACAAGATTTAGCACAGAATAGCACACTGATAGTTTCCACGAGTGTCCTTCTCTGTCCCTAAACTCAAGGATTTCAAATATGGTTCAGCAAGATTGGTTTAGAACAGAATAGCACACTGACAGTTTCCCTCACTGTCCTTCTCTGTCCCTACAAACAAGATTTAGCACAGAATAGCACACTGATAGTTTCCACGAGTGTCCTTCTCTGTCCCTAAACTCAAGGATTTCAAATATGGTTCAGCAAGATTGGTTTAGCACAGAATAGCACACTGATAGTTTCCCTCACTGTCCTTCTCTGTCCCTACAAACAAGATTTAGCACAGAATAGCACACTGATAGTTTCCACGAGTGTCCTTCTCTGTCCCTAAACTCAAGGATTTCAAATATGGTTCAGCAAGATTGGTTTAGCACAGAATAGCACACTGATAGTTTCCCTCACTGTCCTTCTCTGTCCCTACAAACAAGATTTAGCACAGAATAGCACACTGATAGTTTCCACAAGTGTCCTTCTCTGTCCCTAAACTCAAGGATTTCAAATATGGTTCAGCAAGATTGGTTTAGAACAGAATAGCACACTGACACTTTCCCTCACTGTACCTCTGTCCCTAAACTCAAGGATTTCAAATATGGTTCAGCAAGATTGGTTTAGAACAGAATAGCACACTGACAGTTTCCCTCACTGTCCTTCTCTGTCCCTACAAACAAGATTTAGCACAGAATAGCACACTGATAGTTTCCACAAGTGTTCTTCTCTGTCCCTAAACTCAAGGATTTCAAATATGGTTTAGCAAGATTGGTTTAGCACAGAATAGCACACTGATAGTTTCCCTCACTGTCCTTCTCTGTCCCTACAAACAAGATTTAGCACAGAATAGCACACTGATAGTTTCCACGAGTGTCCTTCTCTGTCCCTAAACTCAAGGATTTCAAATATGGTTCAGCAAGATTGGTTTAGCACAGAATAGCACACTGATAGTTTCCCTCACTGTCCTTCTCTGTCCCTACAAACAAGATTTAGCACAGAATAGCACACTGATAGTTTCCACGAGTGTCCTTCTCTGTCCCTAAACTCAAGGATTTCAAATATGGTTCAGCAAGATTGGTTTAGCACAGAATAGCACACTGATAGTTTCCCTCACTGTCCTTCTCTGTCCCTACAAACAAGATTTAGCAGAGAATAGCACACTGATAGTTTCCACGAATGTCCTTCTCTGTCCCTAAACTCAAGGATTTCAAATATGGTTCAGCAAGATTGGTTTAGAACAGAATAGCACACTGACACTTTCCCTCACTGTACCTCTCTGTCTCTAAACTCAAGGATTTCAAATATGGTTCAGCAAGATTGGTTTAGAACAGAATAGCACACTGACAGTTTCCCTCACTGTCCTTCTCTGTCCCTACAAACAAGATTTAGCACAGAATAGCACACTGATAGTTTCCACGAGTGTCTTTCTCTGTCCCTAAACTCAAGGATTTCAAATATGGTTCAGCAAGATTGGTTTAGAACAGAATAGCACACTGACACTTTCCCTCACTGTACCTCTCTGTCCCTAAACTCAAGGATTTCAAATATGGTTCAGCAAGATTGGTTTAGCACAGAATAGCACACTGATAGTTTCCCTCACTGTCCTTCTCTGTCCCTACAAACAAGATTTAGCACAGAATAGCACACTGATAGTTTCCACGAGTGTTCTTCTCTGTCCCTAAACTCAAGGATTTCAAACATGGTTCAGCAAGATTGGTTTAGAATAGAATAGCACACTGACACTTTCCCTCACTGTACCTCTGTCCCTAAACTCAAGGATTTCAAATATGGTTCAGCAAGATTGGTTTAGAACAGAATAGCACACTGACAGTTTCCCTCACTGTCCTTCTCTGTCCCTACAAACAAGATTTAGCACAGAATAGCACACTGATAGTTTCCACGATTGTCCTTCTCTGTCCCTAAATTCAAGGATTTCAAATATGGTTCAGCAAGATTGGTTTAGCACAGAATAGCACACTGATAGTTTCCCTCACTGTCCTTCTCTGTCCCTACAAACAAGATTTAGCACAGAATAGCACTCTGATAGTTTCCACGAGTGTCCTTCTCTGTCCCTAAACTCAAGGATTTCAAATATGGTTCAGCAAGATTGGTTTAGAATAGAATAGCACACTGACACTTTCCCTCACTGTACCTCTGTCCCTAAACTCAAGGATTTCAAATATGGTTCAGGAAGATTGGTTTAGAACAGAATAGCACACTAACAGTTTCCCTCACTGTCCTTCTCTGTCCCTACAAACAAGATTTAGCACAGAATAGCACACTGATAGTTTCCACGATTGTCCTTCTCTGTCCCTAAACTCAAGGATTTCAAATATGGTTCAGCAAGATTGGTTTAGCACAGAATAGCACACTGATAGTTTCCCTCACTGTCCTTCTCTGTCCCTACAAACAAGATTTAGCACAGAATAGCACACTGATAGTTTCCACGAGTGTCCTTCTCTGTCCCTAAACTCAAGGATTTCAAATATGGTTCAGCAAGATTGGTTTAGCACAGAATAGCACACTGATAGTTTCCCTCACTGTCCTTCTCTGTCCCTACAAACAAGATTTAGCACAGAATAGCACACTGATAGTTTCCACGAGTGTCCTTCTCTGTCCCTAAACTCAAGGATTTCAAATATGGTTCAGCAAGATTGGTTTAGAACAGAATAGCACACTGACACTTTCCCTCACTGCACCTCTCTGTCCCTAAACTCAAGGATTTCAACTATGGTTCAGCAAGATTGGTTTAGAACAGAATAGCACACTGACACTTTCCCTCACTGTACCTCTCTGTCCCTAAACTCAAGGATTTCAAATATGGTTCAGCAAGATTGGTTTAGAACAGAATAGCACACTGACACTTTCCCTCACTGTCCTTCGCTGTCCCTACAAACAAGGTTCAGCACAGAATAACACACTGACACTCTCCCTACCTATCGTTATTTGTCCCTAAACACAAGGAATCCAGGATTAGTAAAGGAAAAAAAATGACACTGTCCCTGCCTATGCTTCTCTTTCCCTGCTCCGGAACACACTACACAAGGCCGCCGCGCTGGCGGCCTTTTATAGTGTAGGGCGTGTACTAAACCCCCTCAGCAATAATTGGCCACAGGCATCCTGCCTGTGGCCAATCATTGCTCTCCTCGCTGCCGGCGCTGTGATTGACCAAGCATGCGGGGTCACAGTGCATGCTTAGCCAATCACAGCGCCTGGATGACACTGCGATGGCGTAGTGCATTGTGGGCTGTTCGCGTCACTCGAATTTGGCGCGAACGGCCCAAATCGTTCGTTCTTCGTCGAACGATCGAACAGCCGATGTTCGAGTCGAACGTATGTTCGACTTGAACACAAAGCTCATCCCTAATGTTTAGGGTCGTGGTCCTGCTGGAAAGTAAACCTCTTATATTTCAGGGGTATATAATTATAATCTGTAATAATGATGCTCTATTAACCTCAGTCTTATTTGTTAGTTTCAAAACAAACTGTAAAACAGACTGTTAAACCTAGAGTTTCAGTATGGTAGGTCCTTCTATGTTATGGTAACAACACAATTTTAACGGGGCTCAGAGTACGTTTCTCACGCAAAGGAATGCAGATCTCCCCAACCAAATAGAGGAGGACGCCCCATCCCCCAAAAACGCAGGAGTTAGGCACTCTGAATCTCTTAATACCAAAATCCAAAAAGGGGAACCAAAAAGAGAAAATAAGGAAAGAAAAGAAGAAGAGAGAGGAGAAGGGGAAGGGGGAAAGGACTCCACGTCAACCAGGAGGAAAGCTAGCCAGGTATAGTCTGAGGATCATTAGTCCAAGTATCGGATCAATGGACCCCATACCTTTTCAAACACCTTCTATTTATCCTGTAAGATTGATGTCAACCTGAAAGTTTATGTTTCAGTTGGTCAAATGGTATAGCAGCCGACCTCCAGTTCCTGGCTATCGTAATTTTAGCGGAAACAAATATAAACGTGTGGAGTCGTCTCTGGGTTTTGGAGGCCTCCTCAACCTTATATCCCAGTAAAGTGTGTTTGGGGACTGAAATTAACTGTAGCTCCCCAGTGTCGGCAGCACTCATGCAGCCCCAGACCATGACACTCCCACCACCATGCTTGATTGTAGGCAAGACACACTTGTCTTTGTACTCCTCACCTGGTTGCCGCCACACATGCTAGACATCATCGGAACCAAATAAGTTTATCTTGGTCTCATAAGACCACAGGACCTGTTTCCAGTAATCCATGTCCTTAGTCTGCTTGTCTTCAGCAAACTGTTTGTGGGCTTTCTTGTGCATCATCTTTAGAAGAGGCTTCCTTCTTGGATGACAGCCATGCAGACCAATTTGATGAAGTGTGTGGTGTATGGTCTGAGCACTGACAGGCTGACCCCCCCACCCCCTCAACCTCTGCAGCAATGCTGGCAGCACTTATACGTTGTGAAGGGGTTAACTCGGTAGCGGGTGTGTGTGACCCCCTGGTTGGGCTCCCCACACAAAAACAGGGCCAGCAGACGGAGGTTGTGGTTTTCAAAATCAAAAGGTGCGGTTTATTTCTCTATGTACAGTGACAAAAACACAGCAAAGCCAAAAAGAAACATAAACAAAATAAATCCTGGTCAGTTTGACCTCTGACTAAACATGCAGGTTTCCTAAACTAACAACTGGGATCAGCCTGGTGCTGTCCTAGTCCCTAAGTCCCTGGTTTAGTAAAAGTCCAAACAAATAGCCACACAGGCTTTGTCTCACCGCACAGGGGTTCACTCTCCCTAGACAGTCCACACAGGTCTGGGTCCAGGCATGAGCTAACATCTAATGAAGCTGGGAGTTTTTATAGAGGCCTTAAATGAACTGACAGGCTTCAGCTGGTCTCATCAACTCCCTGCCTGCACGACGCCCAGCCCTCTCCCTAGAGGTATGAGTCATCCATGAGCCCACTAGCCTCAGCTGGGCTTCATCAACTCCCTCCCTAGTTGTATAAGTCAGCATAAAGCCTGAATCTGGGAGAAATATATCTACCCCCCTGGATGCAACCAGGTGACTTTACCTTCCTGCTGTCACATACCCCCCCCTCTTGTTTTAACCTTGGGGTTGGAACACCAGCAATCAGGCATTCATGTACTCGAGACAAAGCATCCACATTCCCCATTTGAACGCCAGGGCGATGCTTTACTGTGAAGTTGAATTCCTGTAGGGCCAGGAACCACCTATTCACTCTTCTATTTGTCTCCTTGTTTTGAGCCATCCACTTTAATGGAGCGTGATCCGTAACCATGTCAAAGTGCCTACCTAGCAGATAGTACCGAAGGGAATCTAGAGCCCACTTCACCGCTAAACACTCCTTTTCAACCGTGGCGTAATTTACCTCATGGGACTTCAACTTCCTGCTGAGGTAAATGACTGGGTGCTCTTCCCCGTTCCAGACCTGGGACAATACTGCTCCTAACCCCACATCTGACGCATCACTTTGTACGACAAAGTCTTTAGAGAAGTCGGGTGAGTACAACACTGGCTGGCTACATAAGGCTTGTTTCAAGAATTGGAATGCTGCCTCAGCCTCGGGGGTCCATTTAATCATGACCGACCCTTTCCCTTTCGTCAGGTTGGTTAGGGGCACAGCCTTAGAAGCAAAGTGGGGAATGAAGCGCCGATAATAACCCGCGATTCCCAGAAAGGCCCGTACCTGCTTCTTGCTGTTGGGACGTGGCCAACTCTGGATGGCCTCGACTTTGTTGAGTTGGGGTTTTATCACTCCCCTGCCAATGGTGTACCCAAGATATTTGGCCTCCTCCTGCCCAATGGTACACTTCTTGGGGTTAGCCGTAAACCCCGCTTCCCGGATAGAGTCTAGGACTGCTTGCACTTTTGGCAGATGTGAGGCCCAATCTGTGCTATGGACAATTACGTCATCCAGGTAAGCCGCAGCATACTTCCGATGGGGCCTCAGTATCTGGTCCATTTTCCGCTGGAATGTGGCCGGCGCATTCTGTAACCCGAACGGCATTCTCTTATATTGGAACGCCCCGTCTGGGGTTACAAATGCGGTTTTCTCTTTGGCCGACTTGGCCAGGGGAATTTGCCAATACCCTTTTGTGAGGTCAAGAGTCGTCATGTATCGGGCTGTTCCCAGCCGGTCGATCAACTCATCTATACGTGGCATGGGGTAGGTGTCAAATTTTGTAACTTTGTTCAACTGACGAAAATCGTTACAAAATCGCCAGCTCCCATCCGGTTTAGGCACCAACACAATGGGACTAGACCAATCACTTTGGGACTCCTCTATCACCCCTAAGTTCAGCATTTTCTGTACTTCCTCCCGTATTGCCTCCCGTCGGGCCTCTGGGATCCGATAGGGTTTTAACTTCACCCTTTCACCGGGCGGGGTAATAATATCATGCTCTACCCCAGATGTTTGTCCCGGCAGCTCAGAGAACACCTCCTTGTTGCGAAGCACAAACTCCTTAACCTCCTGTTGTTGGGGTTGTGACAAGGTGGCTGCTATTCCAACCTCCGGAATCACGCAACCAGTTTGAGCTGGTGACCAAGTTTCTGCGACTAGGGACTCTCTATCCCTCCAGGCTTTCAACAGATTAACGTGATATATCTGTTCGGGCTTTCGCCTTCCTGGTTGTCTGACCTTGTAATTCACTTCGCTCACTTTTTCCATTATCTCGTAGGGGCCTTGCCATTTGGCAAGGAATTTACTTTCAACCGTAGGGACAAGTACCAATATCCTATCCCCCGGGGAAAAGGTACGGGTCTTTGCTCCACGGTTGTACACTCTCTGCTGTGCCAACTGCACTTGGGCCAAATGTTCCTTCACGATGGGCATTACCTGTGCAATTCGATCTTGCATCAGGGCGACATGCTCAATCACACTCCTGTGGGGAGAACTCTCACTTTCCCAAGTTTCCTTGGCAATATCCAACAGCCCTCTTGGGTGTCTCCCATACAGTAACTCAAAGGGGGAGAATCCCGTAGAGGATTGGGGCACCTCCCTAATAGCAAACATCAAATAAGGAAGTAGACAGTCCCAATCCTTTCCATCTCTATCCACCACTTTCTTCAACATTTGTTTTAGGGTTTTGTTGAATCTTTCAACCAGCCCATCGGTTTGGGGGTGATACACAGATGTACGCAATTGCGTCACTTTGAACAATTTACACAGCTCTTTCATAACCCGGGACATAAAGGGTGTACCTTGGTCCGTAAGCAGTTCTTTACAAATACCCACCCGGCTAAAAACAAGAGATAGCTCTTTGGCTATGGTTTTGGCCGAGGTATTTCTGAGAGGGATCGCTTCTGGATAACGGGTGGCATAGTCCATTATAACCAATATGTACTGGTGCCCCCTAGCGGACTTGATTATAGGACCTACCAAATCCATTGCGATTCTCTCAAACGGGACCTCAATGATGGGTAGAGGGACCAGCAGGCTACGGAAATGTGGCATCGGGGCCGACCTCTGACACACAGGGCAGGAGGAACAATAATTTTCTATGTCCTTCATCACCCCAGGCCAATAGAATCTCTGTAATACCCTCTCTCGGGTTTTCTCTGTCCCCAGATGACCTCCAAGAATGTGCCCATGGGCCAACTCCAACACCAACTTCCTGTAAGGTTTGGGCACCACAAGCTGCTCAACGGTTTCTTCTGCCCTTTTTGCCACCCGATACAGTAGGTCCTTCTCTACGCTGAAGTATGGATAAGTGCAGGTATTATCTGGGTTCACTAACTCGCCATCTATTTCCACTACGTTTTCCCGTGCCTTTATTAGGGCGGGGTCTTTTAACTGTTCTGTGGCAAAATTTTCCCTGTGAACCTCCAGATCAGAAAACTCCACAGACGGTAGGTTTTCGTCTGAGGAGGTGGGCTCCTCTCCAGTTTCTTGAGTCTCCCCTGCCAATACTGACAAGGGAAATTCTGGAGAGTCCTCACCACTCTCAGAGGAGTTCTGGCTATCACATTCCTGGTACATAGGGGCACCAGTGGGGGGCTCAGGATCATCCCACAGTTCCCAGAACTTCGGAAAATCCCTTCCCACAATGGCATCATGCGGTAATTGAGATACTAACCCCACTGGATGAGAGAGGGTACCTTTGGGGGTCTCGAAACACACTGTAGTCACTGGATACTCTCGGGTGTCCCCATGCACACAAATAACAGCTACCTTGCTATTCCCAGAGACCTCTGTTTTAACTAATTCAGCCTTTATCAGGGTCACAAGGCTACCTGAATCCAGTAATACCACAACATTTCTACCATTAATACACATTTTGCATAAATGTTTCTCAGTTCCCCGAATGGCAGTGCATGCGACTGTCGCATACAGCGACTGACGTCTGTCCATCAGAAAGTCACATTGCATGGGTTCCTCCACAACCGGGCAATTTGCTGCAATATGTCCCGCTTGCCGGCAGCGGTAGCAAACAATCCATTTGGCTGCCTCTTGAGCCCCTGACTTCCCAGGCTGTTCTCGCCAAACTTTGGGTAGAGCTCCCACCCTCTCACTCTCTCCACCCTCACCCCTTGGAATCCTCTTATCCGCCCCTGGGGATGGTCTGGTCTTAGGGTGGAAAGTCCGAGAGTCTCTGGAAGAGGCCGTCAGGTTCTCTGTAGCCAAGTATTTCTCTACACGATCCACAAGACCACCGGCCGTCTCTGGGTCTCCATGGCTTACCCACTTTTGGATGGCAGTAGGAAGAGCTCTCAAAAACCGATCCATTACAACACGTTCCACAATCTCTGGTGCGGACAAAGTCTCTGGCTGTAGCCACTTCCTGCTCAGGTGAATGAGATCATACATTTGAGACCTGGGGGGTTTTCCAAGCTGGAAAGTCCAGTTATGCACACGCTGAGCCCGGACAGCCAGGGTGACACCCAGCCTTGCCAATATTTCAGCTTTTAGCATCACATAGTCTTTTGCTTGGTCAGGCTCTAGGTCATAGTAAGCCTTCTGCGATTCACCAGTTAACAGAGGAGCCACCAGTCCAGCCCACTGCTCCTCAGGCCACTTTTCTCTTTCAGCAGTCCTTTCAAATGTGGTCAAAAATACCTCTGGATCATCCTCTCCAGTCATTTTTGTCAATAAACGACTCACCCCAAAGGACGCGGTATTAGTGGGACGGCTTTCCTCACTGGTCTGCGGACGTTGCTGCATTACTGCTTCCATTTGTTGTAGTCTCTGCTCTTGCTTCTGTAACAGGTCTATGAAGCGGGCCTCAGATTGCTGCTGGGCTTGTTGATGAGCTTGCTGCTGGGCTGCAAGGCTCCTTTGCAAACCTGCATTTGTCTGCTGTTGATTGGCATTTGCTAGAGCCAGCTGTTTCAGTATCTCCTCCATGCTGGCTTAAAAACTGCCACTGGTTCTCCACCAACTGTGAAGGGGTTAACTCGGTAGCGGGTGTGTGTGACCCCCTGGTTGGGCTCCCCACACAAAAACAGGGCCAGCAGACGGAGGTTGTGGTTTTCAAAATCAAAAGGTGCGGTTTATTTCTCTATGTACAGTGACAAAAACACAGCAAAGCCAAAAAGAAACATAAACAAAATAAATCCTGGTCAGTTTGACCTCTGACTAAACATGCAGGTTTCCTAAACTAACAACTGGGATCAGCCTGGTGCTGTCCTAGTCCCTAAGTCCCTGGTTTAGTAAAAGTCCAAACAAATAGCCACACAGGCTTTGTCTCACCGCACAGGGGTTCACTCTCCCTAGACAGTCCACACAGGTCTGGGTCCAGGCATGAGCTAACATCTAATGAAGCTGGGAGTTTTTATAGAGGCCTTAAATGAACTGACAGGCTTCAGCTGGTCTCATCAACTCCCTGCCTGCACGACGCCCAGCCCTCTCCCTAGAGGTATGAGTCATCCATGAGCCCACTAGCCTCAGCTGGGCTTCATCAACTCCCTCCCTAGTTGTATAAGTCAGCATAAAGCCTGAATCTGGGAGAAATATATCTACCCCCCTGGATGCAACCAGGTGACTTTACCTTCCTGCTGTCACAACGTCTATTTCCCAAAGACAACCTCTGGATATGATGCTGAGCACATGCACTCAACTTCTTTGGTCAACCATGGCGAGGCCTGTTCTGAGTGGAACCTGTCCTGTTAAACTGCTGTATGGTCTTGGCCACCGTGCTGTAGATCAGTTTCAGGGTCTTGGCAATCTTCTTATAGCCTAGGCCATCTTTATGTAGAGCAAAAAAAAAATTTTCAGATCCTTAGAGAGTTCTTTGCCATGTTGAACTTTCAGTGACCAGTATGAGAGAGTGAGAGCGATAACACCAAATTTAACACACCTGCTCGCCATTCGCACCTGAGACCTTGTAAAACTAACGAGTCACATGACACCGGGGAGGGAAAATGTCTAATTGGTCCCAATTTGAATGTTTTCACTTAGGGGTGTACTTACTTTTTTTGTGTGTTGAGTTATTTTGAGGTGACAGCAAATTGTTATACAAGCTGTACACTCACTACTTTACATTGTAGCAAAGTGTAATTTCTTCAGTGTTGTCACATGAAAAGATATAATAAAATATTTACAAAAATGTGAGGGGTGTACTCACTTTTGTGAGATACTGTATATATATATATAGGGAGGCCAGTATGTTGGCCTGAAATTATGGGAGGAGTTCGAGGGGTACTTAAGCAGACCATCCACGATGGTCAGCGTCGGCTCTAGTGCGTGGTATTACTACGTCACCAGCCCGACTCTGCTCAACTCACAGCGTCCATGAAGTTGTGTTCGTACTTTCGAGATCGCTCGCAGTCGTTCGCAGTCGTTCGTCGATCGTGTCATCGCTCGCTGTCGCAGGTAGGACTGGTTGTTACCGTTCTAACGAATCGTAACACTGGTTTACGTTTCCCTTTTACAAATGATCATACAGCTCACAACCGGTTTTTCTTGATCTTTCTGCGTGCATTTGTATTTTCTGTCTAGATTCATTTTCATTCGAGCCCAGTCGCGTCCGCGACGTTACGACTCGTAACAGCCCGCCACGCAGCACCATTTTCTTGTAGAGCTTACCCGCTAGGTTCTATGAATCATACGAACAGCACACAAGCCACTTGCTACAAGTCTCTCATACGATGCATGGCCGCCAAACCGGCGTCCCACCCATCATAAACCCCAATCCACCTACTGACCCCCTACACCTCCTACGGTGCACTCACTTCATCTAACTGACGACCTACACCTCTTACTACATACCAACATACACCACCAGCCGGTCCGAATCTAGTCGCAACATCGGCACTACAATTCGGACCCTCGGCAACCACAAGGCCCCTCAAATACGAAACACCATTCAGTCGATCCGAGTCCAGTCGTCTACGAGGAAAAGTGTACCGCTCAAAGGTTCCAGGTTCCTTCAATTAGCTCCCGCCCTGCTCCACTTCCAGGTGCTGGCTATGCTCTGATGCTTGAGGAGAAGAAGTAATCTGGACTGCCGCACTCTGGTTAAACGTGTTATTTAATGAAGAAAATTAATATGCCAAAAAAAAAAAATTCCAGTCGTCTACGATTCGGACCTGGTGCTCAAACCCCCTCCTTACCTCACAGCCATATCCAATTCGAATCCAGTCGTAGCATCGGCTGATTTGGATCCTTGGCAATACAAACCTCATTGATCGATCCAAGACCAGTCGCAGCACCGGCTCTACGACTCGGATCTCTAGCAAACAACCTCTCCAACCGATCCGAAACCAGCCGTAGCATCAGCTCTATGATTCGGACCCCTGGCAAACACAATCGATCCGAGTCCAGTCGCACCTGTCATGGATATGCAGTAGTGTTTGTCTGTCAGCTTACCTTCCTTCCCATGTGTTCATCTTAGAGGCCAGAACCCTTTCACCTGGCTTCCTTTATAATCTCCTCCCAGCCAGACTCCACCCCAGGCCCTATCACAGAACACTATATTAACCTGTGCACTGCAAGCCTGCTTTGCTGATCAACGTGTTTGTTAGGCATTGTGTGTTTGGGTTCCTGCCTGCCGTGTGCTATGTCTGTCTCTCTGTTACGTTATTGGCTTGTCCCTGACTAAAACTGTCTGCTCGTGACCCTTGACCTTCGGCTTGTCTTTCGTTATCCTTGTCTGCTTGTGGCCCTTGACTTTCAGCTTGTTATTCGTTACTCTTATATCTTGTGCTGCTGCTTCCCCTCTTGTCCCCTTATCCTATGGGGTGTGAGCTAGGAAACTCTAGGGGCCGCGACCTGGACCCAGCCTGCAGCATAACATCCTCACCACTAGAGGCTCTGGAGAAGACCTGCTGGGTCTTAGACTCCGCGCCCTGGGGAATCTTGGCTCTAGCTTCCTATAGGATCCTATAGGATCCCGGTTGTGCTCCTCTGGTCCCGCTTTCCACAACCACCCAGTTTCCTATCCGCAGCAGTCAGCCATAGGGTTCACTACCTTGCGGTGCACTCCTGTCCCCCTACGGTGTGCATCTGTCACCTGGCCGTAGGTGACCTGACAGCACCACCGACTCAATGACTCAGCTTCCTAGCACAAACAGACCCCTCCAACGATCTGAATCCAGTCGTAGCATCGGCTCAACGATTCAGACCATCGGCAACACAAGTGCCGGTTCGTTATCAGTCGCATCGGCGTTACGAACCATTCCCCAACCTCAGGTGAAAAAAAAAAAAACAAGCATTTACATACACGTCTTACTCCAACTATTCCAGCTTCATCGCGAACGGTCATTCCTACATACTCACAATTCACAAACTTGTTTTCACCTTCCTAGAAAGGCTGCTTCCTCGCAATCGCTGCAAGTCTTCTGCAAGTGGTTCAAATCAGCCACTCATCATCTCCAGTAGCAACACGGCTACTCACCTTTTTTCTCTGTCACTTTCCCCATGCAGGTCAGTTTGAGTTCCAGTTGGTCCACCCTGCACCAGGTTTGGACAGTGTTCCCCTCAGGTAAAAAAAAAAAAAGAGAGGTATATTAGGGCTTACATCTGCACCAGGGAGCCAGCTACTGCTCCAAACAGCTCTCTGCATCCACCTTACCAAAAAGCATTTCTATGTCACCTTACTACAGGTTCCCGGTCGACCCAGTTCTCGACCCCAACTGAGACTTCACTACTAGGGTACAAGGCAGGTGTGTAAATTCAAGGCTCCCACCTTACTTTCTCCTCTCACTCTTTCACGACATATTGTACTTCACATACACAATGTGACTTGCTCACGAGGCGTTAGTAACTGTCACATACCTCTGTGCACTTCACTTTGTTTTCGAAGAGCGATCCGAGATCCTTCACCACGCAGACAAGGTTGCCTAATGTCCAGCTTGCTGGCAGTGCAAGCGTTAGCAGACCGAGCACACATCAACCAACTACAGATCTCAACATTCCTACTTAGAATACCAGACTTCAGCTACCCGCCCCAGTCAGCCCTGGGGGCTCTGGTTCATTAGTCTGTGCCGAGCACAGACGGCACCCGAGCTATCGGTTACCTAGCCAGTCACCTCCTGGCTCACCTCAGTTGCCACGCATTCTTTTGAGTTTCTAAATTACACTCAACAGCGCTCGCACGCAAACTAGCTGTCATCTACGCCTGTCGCTCCTTGTCCTATCCACACTGCTTTCCTTCTTCCTCTCCTTCTCTGAACCCTGCTATCCCCTCCAACCTTGCAAACTTATCCTAAAACATATGCATTCCCCTCCTTGTTCTAGCTGACGCGATGCCGCAGGCCGACAGCGAAGACTTCGCCTCCACCCCACCATCACCCTTCGTGGGTCCAGCGGACGGCACTACACAGTCTCCCAGAGCTTGGACCATCCCCAGGCTTACGACCGAACTGCGATGGAGAGGTATTCCCTACCCTTCCACAGCCAGGAAAGCTGAGCTGTTTAGGCTGCTGTTCCCACTACCAGCGGCAGCTCTACCAAACACTCAAGCTTCACTGCAGTCGATATCCTCTGCAATTACCCAGCTGCACGCCTTGGTGACCACGCTGTCAACTTCAGTCACCGATGTCCAGGCTAGAGTAGGAGCCCTGGAAACACGACCAGCTGCGCCTCCACCAGCTCCAGTCTCCACCGTCGTTACCGTACCCCCACTTACAGGTACGCCCGACATCGGCACCACTATCTTTCCGTCACACCTTGTCCCAGCGGGCATCAGGAAGGACATCCTGGACGGCAAGGACGTGAACCTAGCATCCTTACTCATTTCTGTTCAGGACATGACAGAGAACAAGTCATATTCCTGGGGGGACGTCTCAGTCATCCTAAAGGCCAAGGACCCCAGGCTCACTCGCAAACTCTCCGTTACAGAGTTTGTGTTGGCCTTTGGGATGCTTAGAGATGTAATATGCACGGCCAACCCCAACAGGAGGGAAGAACTAGACCTGTACCTCCACACAGTAGTGGATCTAGGCCACAAGTACGGTGGGTGCTCATTCTATGATTACCACCGGTCCTATTCAGCAAAAGCAGCAGCCAGACTGTCACAGTTCCAGCTCAACACCAACTGGAGCACTATAGACACAGAACTGTTCTGCCGCCACTTCGCCGGCCTTCGCTCCCCTCTCTGTACAATCTATCAATCTGCCACCCACACGGCTAATTGGTGCTCCGAGCTGAGTGGCAGATGTACCCCCAGCTTCCCTTCCACCTCCAACGCAGCTCACAACTTATCAGCTGTCACACAGTCATCCCAGTCAGACAGGCTAGGACGTCCAATTCAAGCACTGGGAGGCGCAGCCATCTGCAACAACTTTAATTTCAAGGGTTTCAATTACCCTCACTGCAAACTCCTGCACATCTGCCTCCTGTGCCAGAAGACTCACCCTAGAAGTACCTGCGGCATCAAGCAGCAGAGTCAATCGTGACTAGGCCGCGTGCACGTTGGGTGGCTCAGCTTCTACCTCTCCTCACACCCAACCCCTTCTCTAGCAGTCTTCCTAGTGCAGGGGTTCACTACAAGGTTCCACACCAGACTCATCACACTACCTAACTCTACCCACGAGTGTAAAAACCTGCTCTCAGCAGCCTCCGACGAAGAAGCCATCAGCACCCTGCTGCAGACCGAATTGGACCGGGGGTATATGATTGGCCCCTTTTCACAGTCACCCTTCACTGTATGGAGAGTCAGCCCTATTGGACTTGTCAAGGGCAAGTTTTCTAATAAACTTTGATTCGTTTACGACTTGCCCGCGCCTCATTGTTCTAACATACCCAGTTTAAAATCCCTCATAGCCTCAGAGGAGTTCTTACTGAAATACTCCTTAGTTGACTTAGCCATCCAAGCAATCATTAATATAGGGGTAGGTGCCTGGCTATCCAAAGCCGACATCTCAGTGCCTTTAAATTGCTACCCATTGAACCGTACCTATGGCGGTGGCACGGGATCAAGTGGAAAGGCTTATACTACTTCGCGACCAAGCTGACCTTCAGCTCCAAAAGTAGTCCCTGGCTGTTTGACACATTCGCCCAATCCCTTTCCTGGATTCTCTCACACCATGCATGCTGTCAGAAGGTAATCCATTACCTAGACGATTTCTTACTCATCGAGACACCTAGTAAACCCCCAGAAGACCTAAATAGTCTAAGAGAGGTCTTTAACATCCTCAACGTGCCCATAGCTGAGAAAAAAGTAGAAGGCCCGGCACAGCTCATCACCTTCCTGGGAATCATTCTAGACACACGTGCCATGCAGGCTAGCCTACCTCTCGATAAATTGACCCGCATCAGGACAGTCGTCCATACATTTACCGTCACGCAAAGGTGCACTAAGAGGCAGCTACAATCCTTGCTGGGCATGCTCAACTTCGCCATGAGGATCATCCCTCAAGGGCGATTGTAACGCCGAGCGCTCCGGGTGTCCCATCCATCCCGGAGCGCCCGCGGCGTCTGTCTCCCTGCAGCGCTCCGGTCGGCTCCTTTGACCGTGAGCGCTGCTCTGATGCTGGCGGGGATGCGATCCTTGCAGCGGCACCTGTCCACCCGCGGATCGCATCCCATTCTGCTCACCGGCCTCCTCCTCCTGCTCCGTCCCGGCGCGCGCGGTCCCGCTGCTCTCTAGGGCGCGCGCGCGCCGGTCTTCTTAAATTTAAAGGGCCAGTGCACCATTGATTGGTGCCTGGTCCAATTACTGTGTCACACTCCAAAACACTTAAAAACCCACTCCCCCTTCCTGTCCTTGCCGGATCTTGTTGCCTTAGTGCCCTGAGAAAGCATTTTGTACTTGCCTTTCCAGTGTATCTGACCTTCTGCCGTTGCCCCTGACTATGTACCATTGCCGCCTGCCCTGACCTTCCGCTACGTCTGACCTTGCCTCTGCCTAGTCCCAGTGTACCGTGCCTATCTCAGCTGCCAGAGAAGTCGAGCCGCTACTGGGGGACACGACCTGGTTGCTACCGCCGCAGCAAGTCCATCCCGCCTTGCGGCGGGCTCTGGTGAAAACCGGTAGCTACTTAAAACCGGTCCTCCAGTGCGACCCGTGCCTTCGCCTCTCTGGCACAGAGGATCCACCTCCTGTGTCCTCACTAGCCACCAGTCCGGGCCCTGACAGTAGATCCGGCCATGGATCCCGCTGAGGTACCGCTGCCAAATCTCGCTGACCTCACTACCGTGGTTGCCCAGCAGTCGCAACAGATCGCACAACAAGGACAGCAGCTGTCGCAGTTGACCGCCATGGTCCAGCAGCTTCTGCCGCCGCAGCCTCCAGCATCTTCCCCTCTCTGAGCTGCCGCTACTACCTCGAGAATTCGCCTGTCTCTTCCGGAGAAATTTGACGGGGATTCTAGGATGTGCCGGGGATTCTTGTCCCAATGTTCCCTGCATCTTGAGATGATGTCTGACCAGTTTTCCACAGAACGGTCTAAAGTGGCATTCGTGGTCTCTCTGTTGTCTGGAAAGGCCTTGGCCTGGGCCACGCCACTCTGGGACCGCAACGACCCTGCTACAGCCACCGTTCAGTCCTTCTTTGCTGAGGTTCGCAGCGTTTTTGAGGAACCAGCCCGAGCCTCATCCGCTGAAACCGCCCTGCTTAACCTTGTCCAAGGAAACTCTTCTGTGGGCGAATATGCCATACAGTTCCGCACACTGGCCTCAGAGTTAGCTTGGAATAATGAGGCTCTCTGCGCGACCTTCAAGAAGGGTTTATCCGGCCACATCAAGGATTGTCTGTCCGCACGAGAGATACCCTCTTCCTTGACGGAACTCATCCATTTAGCTACCCGCATCGATATGCGTTACGTCGAAAGACACCAAGAGCTTCGCCAGGAGAAAGATCTTGTTCGCACCAGGCGTTATCCGCGCCTGGCTCCTCTCTTTCTGAATCCAATGCATCCTGTTACCGTGTCTCCCGCCGAGGAGGCCATGCAAGTGGACCGGTCTCGCCTGACCCTACAAGAGAGGTCTCGCCGTAGGAACGAGAACTTATGCCTTTATTGTGCGAGCTCTGATCACTTCCTAAAAGACTGCCCTATTCGTCCTCCGCGTCAGGGAAACACCCGCACCTAGTGAACGTGGGAGAGGCGTTACTGGGTGTGAATTCTTCCTCTCCACGTCTGACTATTCCTGTGCGGATTTCTCCTTCTGCTGGCTCCCTCTTCCCTGCGGTGGCCTTCCTGGACTCTGGTTCTGCAGGAAACTTTATTGAAGCCTCTTTCATCAACAGGTTCAACATTCCTGTTACCCGTCTCATCAAACCCTTCTTCATTTCCTCTGTAAATGGAGAGAATTTGGATTGTACCGTGCGTTACCGCACCGAACCCCTGCTCATGTCCGTTGGTGTTCTTCACCAAGAAAAGATTGAATTCTTTGTTTTGCCGAACTGTACTTCTGACATCCTTCTTGGCCTACCCTGGCTCCAGCGTCACACTCCTACCCTCGACTGGACCACTGGGGACATCAAATCCTGGGGTGACTCCTGTCACAAGCATTGCCTTAAGTCTGTGCCGACCTGTCAAGTCCCCATCACTACTCCTTTGCCTGGCCTTCCAAAGGCCTATCAGGACTTTTCTGATGTCTTTTGCAAAAAACAGGCGGAGGTCTTACCACCACATAGACCCTACGACTGCCCCATTGACTTGCTCCCAGGTACTACACCACCCCATGGCAGAATTTACCCTCTCTCCTCTCCTGAAACCAAGGCTATGACTGAATACATTCAGGAGAACCTCAAGAGAGGTTTTATTAGGAAATCATCTTCTCCAGCCGGAGCGGGCTTCTTCTTCGTGGCCAAGAAGGACGGATCTCTACGCCCTTGCATAGACTATCGTGGTCTCAATAAAATCACTATTAAAAACCACTACCCTCTGCCTCTCATCTCGGAGCTCTTTGACCGTCTGCGCGGAGCAAAAGTTTTTTCTAAATTGGACCTCAGGGGCGCTTATAACCTCATCAGAATCCGTAAGGGAGATGAATGGAAAACCACATTTAACACCAGAGACGGTCACTTCGAATATCTCGTCATGCCGTTCGGACTTTGCAAAGCCCCTGCAGTCTTTCAAGATTTTGTCAACGAAATCTTCCGGGACCTACTGTATACCTGTGTGGTTGTCTATCTTGACGACATCCTAATCTTCTCTGCCAACCTTAAGGAACATCGGCTCCATGTCCGTCAAGTGCTCCAGCGCCTCCGCGTAAATCATCTTTACGCTAAATTTGAAAAATGCCTTTTTGAGCGCAGCAGTCTTCCTTTCCTAGGATATCTGGTCTCTGGACAAGGTCTTCAAATGGACCCTGACAAACTCTCTGCAGTCTTGGGTTGGCCACGCCCCTCTGGACTTCGTGCTATCCAACGCTTCCTTGGTTTCGCCAACTACTATCGTCAGTTCATACCCCACTTCTCCACCATCGTTGCTCCTATAGGGGCACTGACCAAAAAAGATGCGAATCCTAGGTCCTGGCCGCCTCAAGCGGAGGAAGCTTTTCCTCGCCTTAAGACCGCCTTCTCCTCTGTACCTGTCCTGTCTCGGCCAGATCCTCTAAAGCCGTTCTTCCTTGAAGTCGACACCTCCTCGGTAGGAGCCGGAGCTGTGCTTCTTCAAAAAAACGCTAAAGGGAAAAACGTCACTTGTGGTTTTTTCTCTAAAACTTTCTCCCCTCCGGAAAAAAACTATTCCATAGGTGACCGTGAACTGTTGGCCATCAAGTTGGCATTAGAAGAGTGGAGACATCTCCTGGAAGGATCTCTTCACCCTATCTCCATCTACACTGACCATAAAAATTTGTCCTACCTTCAGTCCGCTCAGCGCCTAAATCCTCGCCAGGCCAGGTGGTCATTGTTCTTTGCCCGCTTCAACTTCCAGATCCATTTTCGGCCCGCAGACAAAAATGTCAGGGCTGATGCTTTGTCCCGTCTCTCCGATACCTCGGAAACCGAGACTCCTCCTCAACACATCATACCCCCTGAGTGTCTGATTTCCTCTGCTCCCGCTTCTCTCGTGCCAATTCCTCCAGGAAAGACTTTCGTTCCTCCACGCCTTCGGCTTAAGATACTCAAGTGGGGCCATTCCTCCCATCTAGCCGGTCACGCTGGGATCAAAAAATCCATACAATTGATTGCCAGACACTATTGGTGGCCTACCCAGGAGGAAGATGTGACTGACTTTGTACGGGCCTGCACTATCTGTGCACGTGACAAGACGCCTCGCCAGAAGCCTGCAGGTCTTCTCCTTCCCCTACCTGTGCCTGAACAACCATGGTCCCACATCGCCATGGATTTCATCACGGACCTCCCTTTGTCTCGTAGTAACACTGTCATCTGGGTGGTCGTTGACCGCTTTTCTAAAATGGCTCATTTTGTCCCGCTCTCTGGTCTGCCTACTGCACCTCAGTTGGCGAAGCATTTTTTTCTTCAAATTTTCCGCCTCCATGGGCTGCCCTCACATATCGTCTTGGATAGATGTGTTCAATTCATCTCAAAATTTTGGAGCGCTCTCTGTACTCAACTAAAAATTAAGTTGAATTTTTGTTCCGCTTATCACCCGCAGTCCAATGGACAGGTGGAGAGAGTTAACCAGGTCCTTGGCGACTACCTACGACATTTTGTCTCCGCCCGTCAAGACGATTGAGTCGACCTATTGCCCTGGGCAGAATTCTCATACAATTTCAAGAACTCTGAATCTTCCTCCAAGTCGCCTTTCTTTGTGGTCTACGGCCGTCACCCATTGCCCCCCCTCCCCATTCCCACGTCTTCTGGAGTTCCGGCCGTGGATGAATTTACTCAGGACTTTGCCTCTATCTGGAAAGAGACTCAAAAGTCGCTCTCACTGGCCTCTGCCTGCATGAAGAGACATGCAGATAAAAAAAGAAGAATCCCTCCTGTCTATACCCCTGGTGACAAAGTGTGGCTC
Source organism: Rana muscosa (assembly GCA_029206835.1). Taxonomy (NCBI): domain Eukaryota; kingdom Metazoa; phylum Chordata; class Amphibia; order Anura; family Ranidae; genus Rana; species Rana muscosa. The sequence goes on from CM055123.1 coordinate 203,185,201, forward strand.
TCCTCCAAATATATTCGGTTTCGGGTACCTAGCTACAAGCTGGGCCCTCGTTACCTCGGGCCATTTAAAATCAAAAACCAAATCAATTCTGTTTCTTACAAGCTCCACCTTCCTCCTTCTCTTCGTATTCCCAACTCTTTTCATGTGTCTCTTCTTAAACCCCTCATTCTTAACCGATTTTCCCCTAAGGTCACTGCTCCTGCTCCTGTCTCTGGTTCTTCTGATGTCTTCTCGGTGAAAGAGATCCTCGCCTCCAAGGTCATCCGAGGTAAAAGATGTTTTTTAGTGGATTGGGAGAACTGTGGTCCTGAGGAAAGGTCCTGGGAACCTGAGGCCAACATTTTAGATAAAGAGCTCATCCGAAGATTCTTGGGTTCCAAGAAGAGGGGGAGACCTAAGGGGGGGTACTGTAACGCCGAGCGCTCCGGGTGTCCCATCCATCCCGGAGCACCCGCGGCGTCTGTCTCCCTGCAGCGCTCCGGTCGGCTCCTCTGACCGTGAGCGCTGCTCTGATGCTGGCGGGGATGCGATCCTTGCGGCGGCACCTGTCCGCCCGCGGATCGCATCCCATTCTGCTCACCGGCCTCCTCCTCCTGCTCCGTCCCGGCGCGCGCAGTCCCGCTGCTCTCTAGGGCGCGCGCGCGCCGGTCTTCTTAAATTTAAAGGGCCAGTGCACCATTGATTGGTGCCTGGTCCAATTACTGTGTCACACTCCAAAACACTTAAAAACCCACTCCCCCTTCCTGTCCTTGCCGGATCTTGTTGCCTTAGTGCCCTGAGAAAGCGTTTTGTACTTGCCTTTCCAGTGTATCTGACCTTCTGCTGTTGCCCCTGACTACGTACCATTGCCGCCTGCCCTGACCTTCCGCTACGTCTGACCTTGCCTCTGCCTAGTCCCAGTGTACCGTGCCTATCTCAGCTGCCAGAGAAGTCGAGCCCCTACTGGGGGACACGACCTGGTTGCTACCGCCGCAGTAAGTCCATTCCGCCTTGCGGCGGGCTCTGGTGAAAACCGGTAGCTACTTAGAACCGGTCCTCCAGTGCGACCCGTGCCTTCGCCTCTCTGGCACAGAGGATCCACCTCCTGTGTCCTCACTAGCCGCCAGTCCGGGCCCTGACAGCGATCCTTTATCTCACGCCTCTTAGTTTTTCTCTCCGAGGCACAAGACCCTGACCAAATCATCAAGCTAGACGCTGCGGCTATAGCGGATCTGGCCATGTGGGACCAATTCCTTGAGAACTGGAATGGCAGATCTATGTTCATCCCATCAGCATCTCCCTCTTCATCACAAATAATTACAGACGCAGCAGCTTCCACAGGCTTTGCAGGAATTTTTGGCCATCATTGGTTTGTGGGGCCGTGGCCGTCAGAGATACTCACAATTCCCGGGTTTAGTCAGTCCTCCTCTCTATTTGAGATCTACCCAAAGGTCGCAGCAGCTCAAGTTTGGGGCAGCACTTGGGCAGGACAGACCGTCACCTTCGCCACAGACAACCAGGCCACAGCCACAATTATTAACAAAGGCAGGTCCAAATCACTGGCCATTATGTCCTGCCTGCGTAGGCTGGTGCTACTTTCCCTAAAACGTCAGTTCAATGTTCTCTGTATCCACATCCCAGGTAAATGCAACACCTCGGCCGATGCACTATCTCGCTTTAACTATGCCACATTCTTTTCACAGGAACCCGGAGCCGACCCGACCATGTCCTGTATCCCACATTGGTCGCAACTAACTCTGGATTGAAACAGCACCTTCATGACGCTACCTCCCTCATCAATGCGTCTGTAGTGGCCTCACGCTCTCTCTTCTCTTTAGCGGTTACTCTGGCTCCAGTCTAGGGGTACCTTGAAGGGGAGAGCGAGGTGCGCCATGGCCCATGTCCTCTAGATTACAGCATGTAGAGGTGAAGGCCAGCACCAGATTACCTTCGGGCTGTGTATACGCTCAGAGCCAAGTCTGTTCTGCTGATAACCCCCTTTTGCTCCCAGTAATTGGAGTACCACACACTGAAAAAGGTCCAACACTTATTTATTCCATACCGGCAAACAAATAGTCCTTTGCGAGCAGACAGTTTGAGACCCATAGAACAGTTCAGTATTGGTGGGGAGTAGGTCAAGGCACAATCCTCAAAGAAACTAAACCGTTGAGGTTTCACCAATGGTTACTAAGCACAGTGGCTGTAAAACGTACTTTTTGGCTTCAGAGTCTCTTCCAGCGACTCTGATGAACAGGAACTGGAGTTACCTTCGCTACACTGCAGCCCCTGTCAGGGGGAAGACATCCCTCCAAAAGAGTTACCAGAGGCCCCGCCGTCACCGGATTAATGCTGTACCGGGCTATTCGGAAGGGTTACACTCCCCGGCCTCCTCACCTCAGATACGGGTCCCAACACCTTAGGGCCCCTCGGACTCCTCAACCCTCGCAGAACCCAGTCGAAGTTACTGGGCCCCAGGCCTTGGCCATAGTACCTGACCCCAGGCTTAAGGTGCCTGGGATGGACTCCATCTCTCGCTCCGGCCAGGTCAAGGGCACCTGAGCCCGGAACTCCGGAACGCCAGCACCCAGGCTGAAGGTGCCTGGGTGCGGCCGCGTCCTCCAACTCCGAACTCTGAACCCCTCGGACCACAACCGCGTGGTAAGGGCGTCCGCCCCTTTTATCCCCTCTCCCTTTGTGTCACAGCGGGTTCCCCGCCCCGCTGTACCAGCACCAGGAAAGGACAAAAAGGGAGCAGTCTTGCGGTGCGGGTTCAACTCTGGCCCAGGGCGACAACGCCACCTGCAGGCCGCAGGGAACCTTGCACCACCATAGTCCTCCAAGAACCACAAAAGGGCTTCTCAGACTCCCTAACAATTAGTGCATCCGGGTTGAATAACCCAGATGCTCCCCCCCAAATTTAAATGCCCGCTACACGTCCTTATCTCCCAATACACTAAAGGCCTACCGTGCCGCCTGGAAGACCTACGACAGGTTCCTAGCCGCTAACCCTGGCACGGTATCAGGAGATCTCAACCATATCTTGGCCTTCATTTCCTACTGTCACACTCAGCTCACATTGTCACACAATACCATCAGACTCTATTTAGCCGGCATCCAGCATTTCATCTCCCTACAAGACCCTACCAAACCTTCCTTGTTCGCCGCTAATGCTGTTAAATCCATACTACGTGGCATTCACAGGCAGCAACCACACACTAATACAAAACGCTTACCAGTGACCAGTGCCATATTCCGGAACATGTCCGCTATTCTTTCTCGTTCTCCCTTCGGTGTACGGCCCAGCCTGGTCATTCAAGCAGCCATTTACCTAGCCTTTTACTGCTTCTTATGCCCCAGCAAATTTACTGTCACCAGCCCTAGCTGCCAGGTACTACGCAGACACCACCTGACTCGCCACCAGAGTCACTTCGTCCTTCACCTGACGGTATAGAAAACGCAACAATCCGGTCCCGGAGTAGACGTCAAACTTTTTCAGACGCACAATGCCTGGTGCCCCGTGGCCATTCTAGATCAGTTGGTAACCGTCCTGTCCGACCTATCAGAGGGCAGCCCTCTACTACCTTTTCCAACTGAACCCCTAAGAGGGAACCAGTTCACCAGCCACGTCAGGACCCTGCTGCGCATCTTAGACCTTGACCCAGGACGTTACTCTGGACATTCTTTTCACATTGGAGCAGCCTCAGCAGCCTCGCAAAAACTGAGTTTCGGATCATGTAACCAGAAAGATGGGCAGGTGGAAATCCACGTGTTTTGCTCGATACATCCCCAATCTTCAAAAAGAAATATCACAAGCCTTCAACAGACTCGCTCTGTAGTTTGTTATCTTACACAATAAATAAATACTTCCCTAACCAAGTGTAATTTTTGGCCCCTTTTATTGGCATACCGTCCAGCAGGCCAGACCACACTTCAGGTCTTATTTGTGTTGTTAGTCTTGTGACGTGTTTATGTGATCCATATCTCTTCAAAGGGCTCTGACCAAAAATAGGAAGGCCAGTATGCTGGCCTGAAATTATGGAAGGAGTTTGAGGGGTACTTAAGCAGACCAACCACGATGGTCAGCGTCGGCTCTAGTGCGCGGTACCCACCCACCCATACCCCCTTTTTAGGGCACTTCTCTCTAAACAATTCTCAACAGAATTATCCATTATTTCTATCTTAAGGTATGGCCCCTTTTATTGGCATACCGTCCATCAGGCCAGGCCACACTTCAGGTCTTATTTGTGTTGTTAGTCTTGTGACGTGTTCATGTGATCCATATCTCTTCAGACAGAGGGCTGCGACCATAAATAAATAAATAAATAAATATATATATATATATATATATATATATATATATATATATATATATCGTATATACTCGAGTATAAGCTGACTCGAGTATAAGCCGAGGTACCTACTTTTACCAAAAAAACTGGGAAAATTTATTGACTCGAGTATAAGCCGAGGGGGGGGGGATGTGCCCATTGCCCAACCTTACTGTGCCCATTGGCATCTCACTCTGCCACCTCACTGCCCATTGTCACCTCACTCTGCCCATTGTCGTCTCACTGTGCCCCCTTACTGTGCCCATTGCCATCTCACTGCCCACTGTCACCTCACTATGCCCCCTTACTGTGTCAATTCCGCCTCCCTGTGCCCGAGTCAGTACCTCAAAATCTTGTAATTCCGCGGCGGCGTCCATTGTTCAAATCTCGCGCCGTTCTCCCTGTCCCTTCCGTGATAGGCGTTTCCAGCAAACACTGTGTTGAGTGTTTGCGCCTATCACGGAGGTCCTCTCATTCGCCGACGCCGTTTCCCAGCAGGCACTGTGTTCAGTGCTCGGCCAATCACGGACGTCGGACAAGAGGACCTCCGTGATAGGCGCAAACACTCATCACAGTGTTTTCTGGAAACGCCTATCGCCGAAGGGACAGGGAGAACGGCGCGAGATTTGAACAATAGACGCCGGCCGCAGAATTTCACGATTTTGAGGTACTGACTCGAGTATAAGCCGAGGGGTATACTTTCAGCCCTAAAAAAAGGGCTGAAAAACTCGGCTTATACTCGAGTATATACGGTATATATATATACACACATATAAAATTGTCAAACACGCTTTTTGACTTTAAAGCTTGGTTCCCACTGCTGTGACAGAAAGTCGTGTGACTTTGCCCTGCAACTTCCTTGTGACTTGATCCGACTTGAATGCTGTTTAGGAGCCTGTACAAGGGCTGAAATCACACCCAAGTCAGGCCAAAATAGTACAGGAACCTTTTCTAAAGTCAGAGCCATGTGACTTAAACTTAACCCGCAACTCTAACCCCTAACATACCTCACATAGATACATATAACAGGGCCTCTGATGCCCAATCCTTACACCAAAGAGGAAACAGATATGACACTACCAAAGCCAGCTGTTTCAATATACATTACTGTATATATGGTGCATAGAACATGGCAGCCACAAGAATCGATGCTGCTCAGATACAGTGGCCTAGGAGACACAGCCCTCTTTCCAGGTATTAATGCAATATAAGTAAATAAGGCCATAAACATACCCTTGAAGAACAACGACAGTCATTGTGACAGGGGTCACTTTGGGCACAGGGTGAGCCAGGAAATAATGGACATTAAGAATATGTCTTGGATTGCTTTAAAATGGGACAGTGATATTTTTCCACAATATTCCCCAGAATATCTGTAAATAACTATTTACTGTTTGATTATGAACTCAACAGGTTAACTGGAAAGTGACTCCTTCATGATGTTGGGACACATACTGTTAGATGCTAATGTCACCACATCCAGCCCCCACCTGTGTCTGCTAAGATGTCAGATGTGTATTGGGAGACAGTGAGGCTAGCCTAAAGGTCATGTGTCCGAGTCATCACTGTAGTTAATTAGCTCATGTAAATTAGGTCTGGTCAAAGGTGTATTGTCTGAGGAGAATGTAAGAACCTCCTCTCTGTGTGTATAAAACTGGGAGTTTGTCATTAAAGATTGTCTGTCCAGTTGGAAACTTCATACAGAGTGTTTGTCTCGTATGTTTGGAAGGATTAATCCTATGGGAAGCGGTCACCTGACTGTGGAGGATCGGCAGTGGATGTGTGTCCAGAGAGGGAATATCCTAAATGGCGTTAACCCCTTTCATACTTGGGGTGCCGTTACAGTCATATTAATAAGATGATTATAAAGCAGGTAAATGATGTACCAGATAACCTCACATCTCTTACATCTTGAAAGGGGGCACATATGGACCCCAAAACTATCGTATCCTTTCTTACATGTATTTTAATTTGTTTTTCTGTATCTTTTCTATGTACCGGTATATAAAAACTCCTTACGTTAACAGAGAAGCTAATGTACAGGTGTATTTATTTTATTCTTGTATTGTCACATCTCAATACAAAAATTGTAAAGTGTTTGCCATCTAGAGAACCTCAATTGTTAGCTGAGCCAAGGCTTAAGGAGAATATATGTGTTTATCTGGGCTATGAAACTACAGATATAGAGATATACAGTAGCTTGACCTTAATACACCTGAAAAACGTTGTTTCTTGAAATCACAAACATATACCATTATCATTATTCTGAAATTACTAAAATTTGGAGTTTTCGTTTTACAGCTACATCACTGGTGACTAATAGAAAGTATGCATTTTTTGAAACGCTACAGATAAAAATCACACTAGCCTCCGTATCTCATATGATTCTTTGAATATTTCAGATGTTGCCATAGTTGCACCTGCTGTCCTGCGGCTTTCTTTCTCTGTTGTCTAGTACAGACTTGTAAGCCTAAGAGAGTGACCCTCCCGCAGTCACAAAATATACATTCCATAAATATACAGTATCATATTAGATGTTCCACAGTCACAATATTTCCTAGAACCATTGCATAATTATCATCTTTATAACACATATTATCATCATGAGCATTCTGAATGTCCAGTAAGACTTCTTCATTTTGAAGGTCATAAACTTAAAATCTTACAGGAACATTTCAGGGTATTTGGAGACCAATTTAGAGACGTAATACAGTCACAAACTCCTCTTTGGATGTGCTAGTATATTTTCAACTAGTACCACCAATAGATCATCTATATAGAATGTTCATTCTAGCTCATGGAGCTTCTTTCTGTTTGAAGGAACAATACACCCAGGGACCACTCCTGATTTGCCTACCTGACTAAAAAAGTAAGCCGGATCCATGTTCAAAAACATCATGGGGGTTATTTACGAAAGGCAAATCCACTTTGCACTACAAGTGCAAACTACAAGTGCAAAGTGCACTTGAAATTGCACTGAAAGTGGACTTGGAAGTGCAGTCGCTGTAGATCCAAGGGGGACATGCAAGGAAAATAAAAAACAGTATTTTAGCTTGCACGTGATTGGATGATAAAATCGGCAGAGCTTCCCCTCGTTTCAGATCTACCCCTCAGATTTACAGTGACTGCACTTCCAAGTGCACTTTGCACTTGTAGTTTGCACTTGTAAGGCAAATCCACTTTGCACTTCGTAAATAACCCCCCATGTCTGCTCTTTTACTCAGGATCTTGTTCTGGAAGCCACTATCCATAACTCTAACTCAAAGATGATACACTAACATATACAGAGACCAGTAAACTATACACCACATCAAAAACGAATAGAATATATCAAAACACACAGGATACAATCCTACAGCCTCCGACCTTGTCTCCAGGAACCCTAGTCAATTTCCCATTCCATCTCTCTATCCAGTGATTGTACATGTGATCCCAGGCTACCAAGAATTTAAACAAGGCAGAATACCCCTACAAAACAGGAAAGAGAACTCTGCCCTTTTATGAAAAAGAGTCTTAGATTTAAAGGATAAGTAGCTTCTTTTTTTTAAAATTGTGGTTTTAAATTTTCAAAAAATGTAGACTACATTAATACATATAAAAGAGTTATTTTTATGAACATAAACCTAATTTAGAAGAATCTGTTTTTTACAGGCCCCATGAGGCTTCGTAACCTTTCTCATTCATTATTACAACTATATAACATGAGCGCAAGCTACTGAGACCCATATTACCTTCATGGCACTGACCCCCTAGTCTGCAATTAAGATATGAAGAGAATGATTTGAAAACCCCCGATGTTATTCGCTGTGTACCCTTCTTTAATCTCTGAATCCATTTACAGACTAGAGGATCTTAACAGTGGTATGGAATCCACTGTCCACTTTTAAACAGAATACCTCTCCATAAAAGGTACACTATTGTACTGTTTTGTAAATGGTAAATTGAAAGGAACTTCAACATTTTTTGGTACAAAAAGGATTTTTGCGAATAATTGACAAACACATACATGGCAAATAGCAAGAGATATGACCTATTATCGCCACGTGACATGCCTCCATCCCTAAATTACTTCATATGTAAAAGGAAACAGTGGTCATGGGACTTTAAATGAGCCATGTCACTACCCAGAGTCAAAATAACATGAAGTAAATAGTATAGAAAGTTTATTACAATCCAAGAATAAATCTACATAATCACAGAAAAACACAGTACATGGTAATGAATCACAAAAAAGTCATAAAAACCAGCTGACATATAAAAAGCACATATTAGAACACATAAATAGATATTGTATTGATGCATGATGGTATATGCACAATAATGACACAACCAAAAATAGGTATAAATTGCAAGAACCCGACTGTCTTGGCATCCTTGAAAAATCACAATGGAACTCGACGTGTTTTGTGAAACATATCCACTCATCAGGAGTACAGTATAAGGAATGTCTATCATAGTGAAAAAGTAAAAAATATATAATATAATAGTATACAGTCAAAATTATTGAACACTTTCCTATGACAGGAATGAAAGACATGATCTAGGAGAGTGCTTACTAGTCAGCTGGAAATTAGCCTGGTTCCCAAAGGGAGGGAGAGAAAGGGGGTGACAGCAATGTCTTATCTGGGGCTGAGGCAGGAATAAACCATCCATACCAAAGGAACAGACAGAGGGGCAGGTCAGAAAACAGCAGAAAAGTCCATGGAATAGTGGGATGCAGGAACAGCTCGCGTACACACTAATTTAAAAATAAATATATATATACATGTGTAATATATAGAGTACAAATTTAAATATGTGTATGTATGTAAAATATACCAACATGTAAGTATATAAATAAATGCAATAAAGTGTGCAAGTGTCTAAAAACTATATCTGACAAAAAAAGGGAGTATAATAAATTGAATAAACAAACCAACCATAACAATATGCATTGGAGGAGCAGGTGCACGATGTATAATAAGATCAGGTTTTTACGTTTTTTTACGGTTTCAGCAATCTGATTTTAATTACACGTCATGCACCTGCTCCTCCCATGCATATTTGTATGGTTGGTTTGTTCACTCAATTTATTATATTCCCGTTTTTGCTGCTTTATACAGCACTGCATACATGAATGTACATTTGGCCACAGACATGTAGGCGGGTGCCTACAATATACTGTTGTATACTGTAGGTTATGTTTTGGTAACAATTATGTTCACCTTTTTAAAATGTTGATTGTACTGTCTATCTATACTATACCTTTATAAATGCTGCACATACAGTATACTCTATTGATTTTCTTACTCTCCTCTCAGTTAAGCCATATGGTCCCAGTGTGTATCCTTTTGGGGCCCGTGCGGTCTGCTTCCGGAGACTTTCCATCCCTTTTCCCATCTTTTCCCATTTTAATTGGGTTGGGACGCATGTCAGCGGAGAAGGCCCTTTTTTGAAATTGTTATGCTTTTATGGGTCTTTACCTGTGTGGACTCATAGATTAAGGACATTGTAAGTACTGTCTCTAAATCCTACCTATCGCTACAAAAGCCACCAATATATATACAGTGTGATGAATGTTTTTAATATGACTCTCATTTTGTAGACTGCACCTATACTAATAGCAAAAGATTGACCCTGAGGAAGGAGTAAAGCTGCTCTGAAACGCATCAGACATGTTGTTGCAACTGCTTCAAAAATATTGAATAATTGTTATGTGAACAAATGGTGTGGTAATATATGCCTCTTTTTACTGTGTATTGCATTTTTGATAATTACATGTTTTTTTTTACTTTTGTAAATTAATTTGGTAAAATAAAACTTTGAATTTTAAAACAAACCTTTGTTACTCTCCTATGCCTTTAAAGTCCCATTGTAGAGAGAGGGAAACTTTGTCTTTCCATTATACTATGTATGGTTGCCCCAGGTGTCCTAGGAGTTAATGTGGTTAATCATGCAGATCTCTGGTGTTCATGTGTTCTAGCTTCGGGAGCATATAAATACTGGAGATTGGCACTGGAAGGGGGATCTCAGGTCATGTGTGTATAGAGAGAGCGGTGTGTAGGATTTTAGAACTTTATGCTGGGCAAGTTGCCTTCAGCAGGAACCCAGTCAGGGTGATGGGACATGGATTTTGCCAATATAGGATCCATTCTATGTATGGACTTAATGCCTAAAGGTATGACACTAGAATTTGGTGCAGGAGCACCAGGGGTGGCACAGACATCTTAATGTGCTTAGCAACATGTGGATAAACTTGAGAGTCTTTGTTCTGTTGTGAATTGTGTAAAGAAAATTATTTAAGTAAAAGAAGATTTCTGAGTGTTTGCCTGGTCTGAAGTAATTTGGGGTCATAAAGTGGTGCATTCAAGGTGTATTCCAGAGCAAAGTTGTCTAATGGGGAGAGACATTCGTACACAATGGATATAGTACCAGTATTCTATATGTTGCAAGGTTAACCTTTGTAAGTGGGGTCACTGCTGCAGTGAATTAAGGTACAAGTGTCTACTAAAGATAGCAGTCAGCCAGCAAGAAAGCATGGTGACTTGGCATGGGTAACGGAGGTCCCCTATAGAAAAGGGTGGCGGCTAGGGATGTGCCGACCACCCCCCCGTTCGATTCGCACCAGAACCTTCGAACGGACCGAAAGTTTGCGCGAACGTTAGAACCCTATTAAATACAATCATCGTGAACGTTTGAAATCTAAAGTGCTAATTATAACGACTAATATGCATGTTATTGTCCTAAAAAAGGTTTGGGGACCCGGGTTCTGCCCCAGGGAACATGTATCAATGCAAAACGAAGTTTTAAAAATGGACGTTTTTCGGGAGCAGTCATTTTAATGATGCATAAAGTGAAAGAAAAAGTCAAATATTCCTTTAAATATTGTACCTGGGGGGTGTCTAAAGTATGCCTGCGAACTGGCATGTGTTTCCCGTATTTAGAACTGTCCCTGCACAAAATGACATTTCTAAAGGAAAAAAAGCCATTTAAAACTGCTTGCGGCTTTAATGTAATGTCTGGTCCCGGTAATATGGATGAAAATCTTTGAGAAAAATGGCATAGCTACCCCTGTTGAACAGGGGCTGAAAAATTGGGCCTTAGCACTGGTGCCACAACACTGCAACCCCTCACAGATACTGTACTTGGAGCACAGTAATGAGCCCTGTTGCAAAGTATTGCATCAAAAATTGTAATTACACGCCCCTGTTAAACAGGGGCAGAAAAATTGGGCCTTAGGCACTGGTGCCACAACACTGCAACCCCTCACAGATACTGTACTTGGAGCACAGTAATGAGCCCTGTTGCAAAGTATTACATCAAAAATTGTAATTACACGCCCCTGTTAAACAGGGGCAGAAAAATTGGGCCTTAGGCACTGGTGCCACAACACTGCAACCCCTCACAGATACTGTACTTGGAGCACAGTAATGAGCCCTGTTGCAAAGTATTGCATCAAAAATTGTAATTACACGCCCCTGTTAAACAGGGGCTGAAAAATTGGGCCTTAGGCACTGGTGCTGGTGCCACGACACTGCAACCTCTCCCAGATACTCTAGTTGGAGTGCAGGAATGAGCTCTGCTGCAAAGCATTGCATCAAAAATTGTAATTACATGCCCCTGTTAAACAGGGGCTGAAAAATTGGGCCTTAGCCACTGGTGGCGGCACCCAGAAACAAAAATGTTCTTCCAAGCTATCATCATGAATCGGATCATTGAGGAGGAGGAGGATAGTCAGTCAACATAACAGGACAGTCACTCAGCATCAGCATCAGTCTTGAAGGGATGTGACATTTGAAAATAAATTATTCTGTTATATCAGCTTCAGGTGCTTGGTAGCTGGTGGTGATCCAAGACTGGTTCATCTTTATGAAGGTCAGTCGATCAACCGAGTCGGTGGACAGGCACACCCTGTGATCCGTGACAAAGCCTCCAGCAGCACTGAATGTGCGTTCCGAAAGAACGCTGGATGCAGGACAGGCCAGTAGCTCAATTGCATACTGTGCAAGCTCTGGCCAGTGATCCATCCTCAACACCCAGTAATCCAGAGGATTTTCGGTGGGAAAGGTGTCCAAGTCTGACCTTGCCCCTAGGTATTCCTGCACCATGTATATCAGACGCTGGCGATAGTTGCTGGAACCAATCATACCTTGGGGCTGCGGACTAAAAAATTGTCTGAACGCATCGGTCAGACGGCCACCTTCTCCACCGTTCCTTCTGCTGCTGACCGAAGCCTCAGCAACTCGTTGTCCAGGACCAGGAGTTTGTAACCTCCCAGTCTCTGGGAACGCGTTGCACAGACCTTTCTGCAAGGCCTCCCGGAGATGTCTCATCCTCTGCTCCCTCTGCGAAGGCAATATAAGGTCCGCAACCTTACCCTTGTACCGTGGATCAAGGAGAGTGGCCAGCCAGTAATGGTCCCTCTCCTTGATCCGAAGAATACGAGGATCCTTCCGCAGACTTTGCAGGATCAGGGAGGCCATGTAGCGTAGGTTAGCTGAGGCATTCGGTCCGGAGTCCTCTGGGTCACTAAGGACGACATGATCTGCAGCCACCTCCTCCCAGCCACGTACAAGTCCACGGGTTTGTTGGGACTGTAAATCATCCCTAAAAGACTGCTGCTGTTGATGCTGAGTGCCATGCTCCACCTCCATGCTGACACAATCCTCCTCCTCGTCCTCTTCCTGTTTGATGGGTGGGACAGAAGGAACACTGTCTGAGTAAAGGGGGCCTTGAGAGGCAAGGAAGTCCTCCTCTTCCTGCCTCTGTTCTGCCTCAAGTGCCCTGTCCATTATTCCACGCAGCGTATGCTCCAACAGGTGGACAAGAGGTACAGTGTCACTGATGCATGCACTGTCACTGCTTACCATCCTCGTGGCCTCCTCAAATGGTGCCAGGACAGTGCATGCATCCCTGATCATGCCCCACTGGCGTGGTGAAAAAAAACTGAGCTCCCCTGACCCTGTCCTGGTGCCGTAGTCGCGCAGGTACTCATTGATGGCCCTCTGCTGCGTGTGCAGCCGCTGCAGCATGGCCAACGTTGAGTTCCACCTGGTGGGCATGTCACATATAAGGCGGTTCTTGGGCAGGTTCAACTCCTTTTGCATTTCAGCCAGCCGAGCACTGGCATTATATGAGCTGCGAAAAGGCACACAGACTTTCCTGGCCTGCCTCAGGACATCCTGTAAGCCCGGGTACCTGCCCAAGAACCGCTGCACCACCAGGTTAAGGACGTGAGCCACACAGGGCACATGGGTCAGTTGTCCCTGTCGGAGGGCGGAGAGGAGGTTGGTGCCATTGTCGCAAACCACCATTCCTGCCTTAAGCTGGCATGGCGTCAACCACCTCTCGGCCTGCCCCTGCAGAGCTGACAGAACCTCTGCCCCAGTGTGGCTCCTGTCCCCCAAACACACCAGCGCAAGCACGGCATGGCATCTTTTTGCCTGCGTACTTGCGTAGCCCCTTGTACGCCTACGGGGCACCGCTGGTTTCGAGGACAAAGCACAGGAAGAGACCATGGAGGAGGAAGAAGAGGAGGGGGTGGAGGAGAGAGGTGTGTCACAACCAGTAGTAGCATTTTGGAGGCGTGGCGGCGGAACAACCTCCAACACTACTGCACCTTGTCCTGCATCCTTCCCAGCTGCCAAAAGAGTGACCCAATGGGCCATGAAAGAAAGGTAACGTCCCTGTCCATGCCTGCTGGACCATGAGTCAGCGGTAATATGCACCTTACCACTGACCGCCCTGTCCATCGAGGCATGGACATTGCCTTCCAAATGGCGGTAGAGAGCCGGAATCACCTTCCGTGAGAAAAAGTGGCGTTTGGGAACCTGCCACTGAGGAACCGCACATTGCACAAACTCACGGAAGGGGGCCAAGTCTACCAACTAAAAAGGCAGCAGTTGAAGTGCTAGCAATTTAGCCAAGCTAGCATTCAACCGCTGGGCATGTGGATGGCTGGGAGTGAACTTCTTTCGATGGTCCAGCAGCTGGGGCAGGGAAATTTGCCTGCTAGAATCGGACATCGGTGTACTGCTAGCAGAGTGCCCGCAAGTACTTGGCTGTGACACACCTAATTCTACACCTTCATTCCTCTCAGTGCAGGTTTCAGAGAGGACTGAAGGTATAGTGGGGTTGGAGATCCCAGCTGATGCGGAGCAAGGAGAGGTCCGCTTTGTTCTTTGGTGTGGGTCTTTATGGTAGGCTTGCCAACGAGCTGCATGGCAGGTCAACATATGTCTGGTCAAGCATGTGGTGCCCAAGCGGCTGATGTTTTGGCCACGCGAGATACGCTTGAGACATATGTTGCAAACAGCAGGGGTGCGATCTGATGCACTCGACTCAAAAAAGGCCCACACCAAAGAACTTTTGGAATAACGGGCAGAGGCAGCGCCCTGCACAGGCGGAGCTCTGCGGTGTGAGTCAGTGTGCTGCCCTTACGCTGGCCCCCGGAGGGCATCCTGCCTCGTTGGAGATGTGCCTCCTCCTCATTCTCCTCCTCTCTCCTATCAGGCACCCACGTGGAGTCAGTGACCTCATCATCCCCTCCCTCCTCATCACTGGAGCCAATCTGGCAGTATGCTGCAGCTGCTGGAACATGACTTCCAGATTGGTGTCCTTCTTGAGCATCCCCTCTCTCTGCTCTCACGCTACTGCCTTCCTCTAGCTGGGTATCATCTTCAGACCCTTCGAAACGCTGGGCATCCTCCTGGAGCATGTACCCAACACTGTGCTCAAACAGTTCAGGGGACTCCTCAGGAGGACACGGTGGGTCTAGGGAAGGAGTGACTGATGATGACATTGAGGACGCTTTGGCAGCTGCTTTGCCAGTACCCTGAGCCTGGGTGAGAGATGATGAGGAGGATGAGGAGGGCTTGGTCATCCACTCTACCAAGTCTTTGGCATGATGTGGCTCAACACGTCCAGCTGCCGAAAATAAGGACAAGCGTGTCCCATGGCCAAGTGCTGATGACGATGCACCGCGTCCACGACCAGCACTGTTGTCTCTAGACACAGAGCCTGATTGCCCTCTTTTATTGGCTCCTGACTGTCTGCCTCTCCTTGTTTGCCTTCCAGACATTCTAAAGGCCTGCAGGGAGATGGGAAAACCAGCAATAAGGGGTAGCTTCAGGTGTATATTTTGCAAGAAGCACACTACGCCTGCTGTAAGTGCTGCAGATGCCTGCCTGTGTTACACAATAGGAAAACACAGCAATAAGGCCTAGCTTCAGGTGTATATTTTGCAGGAAGCACACTACGCCTGCTATAACTGCTGCAGATGCCTGCCTGTGTTACACAACAGGAAAACACAGCAATAAGGGCTAGCTTCAGGTGTGTACTGTGCAGGAGGCTTAGAAAAAAATATCACTGACACTGTCCCCGCCTATCCTTCTCTCTCCCTGCACACAAGGTTTAGCAGAATATCACTGACACTGTCCCTGCCTATCCTTCTCTCTCCCTGCACACAAGGTTTAGCAGAATATCACTGACACTGTCCCTGCCTATCCGTCTCTCTCCCTACACACAAGGTAAATGAACAAATATCACTAACACTGTCCCTGCCTATCCTTCTCTATCCCTGAACCGGAACACACTACACAAGGCCGCCACGCTGGCGGCCTTTTATAGTGTGGGGCGTGTACTAAACCCCCCTGAGCTATAATTGGCCACAGGCATCCTGCCTGTGGCCAATTATGGCTCTCCTCGCTGCCGGCGCTGTGATTGGCCAAGCATGCGGGGTCACAGTGCATGCTTGGCCAATCACAGCGCCGGGATTGCACTGCGATGGCGCAGTGTATTGTGGGCCGTTCGCGTCACTCGAATTTGGCGCGAACGGCCCAAAACGTTCGATCTTCGAACGATCGAACAGCCGATGTTTGAGTCGAACGTATGTTCAACTCGAACACCGAGCTCATCCCTAGTGGCGGCTAGCAGTTGGTACTCTGACATTGAGTCTGACTGTGCCACGGGGAATCCTAGGGACCCAGCCTGGGAATTACTGAAGACAGGGGGAGAGGCCATGTGGAATGGAGCATGGTACTGAGCTTCTTGGAATACGCAAGCAGATTAATGTTAACAAGGAGCATAGGAATGAATGTATGGAAGAACAAGGGGATAGAGGCGTCCAATGATGTAATAGAGTGAGATTATATGTACTGACTGGTGGAGTCTGGTTTAAGCTATGTGGCACAGGCTCAGAAATGCCACAGCTAGTGATATTGGCTGAAGTCAAAGGTGTCTGTCAGAGTGTAAACAAGTGGAGTGCAAAGGAAGTATAAAAATTAAGAGCCCATTCACACACAGGGGCGGCACGACTTGTCCCGCGACTCTGCCAGGCGATCTTCACACAACTTCAAAGGTGACTTGCAAAATTACTTCTGTATTGAAGTCAATGGAAGTCGCCCTGAAGTCGTCTCGAAGTAGTACAGGAACCTTTTTCTAAGTCGGAGCGACTTGAGTCGCTCCTATTAGAACGGTTCCATTGTACAGAACGAGACGCGACTTGTCAGGCGGCTGAGTCGCCTGACGAGTCGCCCCTGTGTGAATGGGGTCTAAACGTCCAAACAGCAAGAAGTGTTGTCTATTAACAGAAAGTTAGTTTAGCGCACAACATGTGTTTTAGGCAAATACCTCTGTCAGGGCTCTAGGGGCATAAGTGCACACTTTCACTGTGTCCCCACCTGAACCTGCTTACAGACACATAACAGAATAATTTATATGCCCACTATCCAAAAAGGAGGGATAAACCCCTTTTTGGGATCTGTGATGGAAGGGAGATACACAAATACCTTTAGATTTAAGAAGGCTTTGTGCCACTGGGAACATAGTTACATCCAAGCCATTGAGTGTAGTTAAAATTGCACCCATGCACCCAGCACAATAATGCGTAGCCCTCTTGCAATGTTAATATCATTTATTGTACAATGTATATATTTTTGCACATTATAGTTACATGGCATTTACCTTTTCTAAAGTCTAGACAACCAAAATATACATTTAATCAGTGTGGGAAATCTGATAACCTTTATATCTTCAATTTCACAGAGAATAAAAGCTCTCTTTATCCTAAGGGCACCTAACCTTAGCTTTCAGACTTAACACTTAGCACTTCCACAGTGTCTGATTCAACTATATAAAACCACTCCTTATATTTTTATTTGTCACTGTTTGTTCTTTTAATAAACATGTTTACTTGCATGTATCTCGGTTGTTCTGTTGTTCATCCATCTTCTCTTTTCAAAGGCCACAGGAAGAAAGAACAGTGTATGTCTATGTGCCCTGGCTCTGTGGCATTATAGAGTTATGGGATAGCTGACAAGAATAATAGCAGCTGATGTTGCAATCTACACAAGTCACATCACTTCGATGCTTGTCTCAATTCAATTTAAGGCCAAACTCCACCCAAAATTGTTTCTCTGTGGGCATTGGAGGTGTAACTCCTCTGATGACTCCAAGCTGTTGACACCATGATGAAGGTGTGACATCATTGCATACTAGATTCTTAATTTATTTAATTATTCCACAGCATGGAGAAGACAATGGTGGAGGTTTTTTTTGGTTGTTTTTTTTCATAAGCACTGTTTGAATTTATTTTGTAAGTGGCTACATGCCGCAGGAACTGCTCCAGGCCCAAATTATCTACAAAAAAAATAAAAATAGAGGCAAAAAGTTGACATAAGAAGAGAAGTGGGAAAGGTGGGGTTAAAGGGAAGGATGGGAGAGAGGAAAAAGGGATCAAGAGGTGGCAGGCACAGTGGCTTAGTTTTTATCACTTCTTCCTTCCACTACTGGGGTCCTTGGTTCAAATCCCAACTTGGATGCTATCTTCATGGAACTTGCATTTACTCCCTGTGCTTGCATGGGTTTTCTCTGGGTATTCTGGTTTCCTTCCACACTCCAAAGACATGCTGGTAGGGATTTTTTTTAACCCTGTATAAATGCCTATAATAAATAAGAGGGGAGAGGAATAGAACACATCAACAGATTCAATCATAAAAAGTGGATACATCTCATTCATAATTTAAACCATTAGATATCCTAGTGTTGATAGCAAATATCCCAAAAAAATTCTACTCCAGAAGTGTCTGACAGTTCTTTTCTAAGATCTGGACTTTCAATGATTAATTTTTTCTGGAGTCATGTTTCTGAACAAAATAATTATTTACTTTAGTATTATTTGTATCGCCCAGGTGATCACCAAACTGGTCATGCAGCCACTTAGTGGTATGGCCCACATACCCTACACTCTATACAGGTCTAAACATATACAGTGGAACCTCGGTTTGCGAGTGTTGTCTCGCAAAACGAGCATGATTCAGGCCAAAGCGGTTGCAGTACCGCATGTTGCCTGATGTGGGGGGGGGCGCCGGAGCCAAGCAGAGCCGAACGTCGCCAATCGGTGCCATTCGGAAATGCCCGGAAAGGCCTGACAACAGCACGCCTGGAACGGATTATGCTCGTAATCTGAGGTTCCACTGTACTCCATACATAGTATTACAATTAAATACATCTTTTGTATGATTGGGAATTTAGTATAAGGGCCAGCACTTTTGTTAATATTTTTAGATCCGTATTGATCAAGGAGATCGGGCGATAATTAGCGCAATCTCCGTGCTCCTACTTTAATGACCTGAGGCGGGGTAATAAAATCCCCAGTCATGAGAATGCAGCTTATTTACACGTCATACCAAAGCCGGGAAAGGATCACGGAGATTGCGCAAATTATCGCCCGATCCTCTTGATCAACACGGATCTAAAAATATTAACAA
This sequence comes from Rana muscosa, assembly GCA_029206835.1. Lineage (NCBI taxonomy): Eukaryota > Metazoa > Chordata > Amphibia > Anura > Ranidae > Rana > Rana muscosa. The sequence continues at coordinate 203,204,255 of CM055123.1, forward strand.
AAGTGCTGGCCCTTATATTAAATTCTTTCCTCCCACATTATATTCACCCAGACCAGGCAGGCTGTGTCCCAAACCGCCAGGCGTCGGATCAGACCCGTAGAATTATAAATCTAAATCGCGGCCACACAGTCTGAGTGGGACTGTAAGGGACCAAGACGGGGAATGCTGCTTTCATTGGACATCCAGAAGGCGTTCGATTCCCTATCATGGGAATACTTATTTGACGTGTTACGTCGCTTTGGGTTTGGCAAGCGCTTTCTGGCCCTCCTTCAGACACTGTATGAGGCCCTGACAGCATCTCTGATGCTCAGGGGATACTCTTCCCAACCTCTTGATATTAGGAGGGGAACTAGACAGGGATGCCCATTGTCCCCGCTGTTATTCGCTCTAGAGATTGAGCCCCTAGCTATAAGGATCCGCACATGTCCGGATATTAAGGGCATCGCCTGTGGGGATGGGGAACATAAGTGCTTGCTCTTCGCTGATGACCTTTTGCTGGCCCTGTCATCACCTATCACCTCCCTCCCCAATTTATATGCCATCCTACAACCGTTCTCTGACATCTCAGGCCTCAAAATCAACCACAGTAAGTCCAGGGCGCTGAATCTTTCTTTGCTGAACTCCACCCAGAAAACGCTCGAACAGTCCTATCACTTTTTATGGGAACCGGAAGCTCTCTCGTATCTTGGGATACGTCTGACCTCGTCCATTCAAACGCTGTATAAACAAAATTACCCTGCTCTGTTCAAAAGACTGACAGAGGACCTAGCCAGATGGCAGATTCATCCCCCATTGTGGTTCGGCAGATTACACTCAATAAAAATTAATATATTACCGATATATATTTGTTTCGCACTATACGTGTGTCACTAGTACGCTCCGACCTCCAAGCATTTCAAAATAAAATTCTCCAGTTTATTTGGGGTGACAAGAGGCCTAGGGTGAACAGGGGAACAATGTACACTCCAAAACAGAAAGGGGGACTTGGGCTGCCCGATCTCCTGAAGTACTTTTACGTGGCCCAGTTGGCCCAGGTCTCCAAGTTTCACTCCCAACAACCCCAAACAATATGGATGACTATGGAATCTTATTCCTGTTGCCCCAACCCAGTTTCTCATAAAATGTGGCTCCCAATGAAAGAGAGAGACTGATTATCTTATGTCCTACTCTCTCCTTCTCGCTAGACATTTGGGATAGACTTTCGAGGACACATAAATTCAAGTCACCCCACAACCCCCTAGCACCTCTATTGAGAAACCGGGAGTTCACCCCGGGCCTCTCTCCCCCCGCATTTGAATGGTGGACCAACAAGGGGCTAATACGGATAGTAGATCTTTGTGATCACAGAGGCATGCTGACAGAAAGATCTCTGGTAGACAAATATCAATTGCCAACATCTGAACGCTATAGACACACCCAAATACACCATTATATACAAGCTTTAGCACGTAAGGGCGATTTAGCAACAATGACTCCCATGGAACACCTATGTAGACAATACGATGAACTCAGGGGCCACATCTCTGCTATATATACAATCTTGACGTATGTGTCGACAAAACTGAATTATATGGTCCAATGGGAACAAGATCTCCAGGAAACCCTAGATCTCGAGGAATGGCACTCGATCTCAGAGACGGCGTCTCGATCGCTTATCAATACCTCCATTATAGAGGCTAACTACAAGGTTTTATTAAGATGGCATATGGTACTGGCCAGACTAGCCACTTTGTGCCCGGAGCCACCTCAGGGTACTTTTGGAGGATGCGGCCAGGTGGGAACAGCGTATCACATATGGTGGACATGCCCCATGATCAGGAGATTTTGGATCAGGGTCTACAACTTTATATATACCCTCACCCAGATTAACCTGGTTAAGTCTGAAAAACATGCACTCCTGAATGCCAGGGTAGCTGAAGCCTCGAAAAACCAAAGATGGCTGCTCACATTCATTTTCATATCAGCCAAAATTACTATAGCCAGAAATTGGAAGTCTGCAGCCCTACCATTTGACCAACTTAAACACAAAATGTCATAGCTCATGTTAAATGAAAGATCAACAGCAATTGCACAGGATAAGATTAAGTTGTTTAACAAAGTATGGGATCCATGGATCAAACACCTGACATATGATCCCAGGACGATCACAAATCAGAATCCTTCCTGTAGGATAAGTCAATGAGCGTAGAGCCACAACCCCCCCTCCCCCTGTCTTCCCTTCTTTGCTCTCCCCCTTGCTTCTTATTTATTTTTTTTTCTTCCCGGTTCTACCCCCCTTTTTTAAAATGTTTTATTTCATTACATTTTTTTATATTTTGTTCATTTTATATCCTCGGCGAGACATTGTTCTCCGGTGGTTTGGATGGTGCTCCCCCGTAGCGGGGAGAGCCAGACTCCCCCGACAGAGGGATGGGGGGCTGGTGCTTCCCGGTAGGTGGGGGGTATTCTCTGGAGACATGGAGTATGCACAAGGCCATAAAATAGGAAGTACAGTGTATGATGTGTGTTATTTGGTGTAAAGTGGTACGTACGCCAGTACATCAGATTGCATAAGGGGTGGTCTACTTCAGGATAAGACAATAGGCCACGCCTGTTATATGAGGAGGATTCCTTGTATGTATTGTCTGTATTACTCACTAAAAACGCTGTATGTTGCTCAGTGTAATGCCGAGATCATTGTTCTCTGTTCTGTTCTAACTTCAATAAAAATCATTGAAAAACATAAAAAACGTGCAGCTGGAAGTGGGAGGGTGGATGATGCAGGGTGTGTGCTAATGAGGTCAGCTGGTCAACTCCTTCCTGTGTCATGACCTAAAGTCTGTAAGGAAGTAAGACAGAAGCAATAGATATGTTTGGAAACATAGATTAAGGACAGTAAGGTAAGTGTCTGTAGATTTTATGGAAAGCTTTGATATTTTTGCAAAAAAAGTACATGAACTAAGCCTTTAATTTAAGGGTTTCACTGTTTGCCTGGGATTCAGGTTTAGGGAGTGAACAGGTTAACTTCCTGGCAAGCTTGCTCTCACTTTATTAATTGCTTTTATAACCCGACATGAGCAATCCTTTGCACTGGAGGTTTCATTTGCAAGCTGACATGGTTGAGTGTTATGAAACTTTTGTATGTGTAGCGGGTATATACTTTTAAAACTGGTGAGGACACCAGTGATGCATAGTTCCCTGCGGCCCGGCAGGTGGCGCTGTCACTTTGGGCCGGGGTTGAACCATCGCTGCAGTGCCGTACCCTTTGTGACCTCTCGCAGCGGTTGTACGGCAGGGCGGGGAACCCGCCGTGCTTGCTGGGAGAGGGTATAAAGGGGGCGGACATCTTCACCACGAGGTTCGAGTCCCAGGCACCTTCAGCCTGAACACCTGGAGTTTGTGTTCCATCCCAGACACCTTCAGTCTGGGGTGAGGTACTCAGCTGGAGGCCTGGGGCCCAGTACCTTCAGCTGGGTCCCGTGAGGGAGGGATTGTCCTAGGGGGCCCTGGGAGTGGGGGACCCGAATCCAGAGGCATAAGGGACTGGAGGAGGGACTCATCCGAAGACCTGGTGCAGCAGATTGCCAGTTTCGGGTGAACCTCTGGAGACCGCCCGGAGGGATATCTTTCCCGAACAGGGGCCAAGTTCAGAGAGGAAGGTGGTTCATGTTCAATGACCGGTGGCAGCAGTCCAACTATTCAACTCAGGTCAGTGGCAGAGACCTGCTATTAGGCCTGTGGCAGGGGGCCTCAACGGTTCATCCGGTCGGTGGCAGCGACCAAAATTCACGGTCGGTGGCAGAGACCGTGCGCCAGGCCTATTCGCTAGCAAAGGAAGAGGAGAGCTCAGTTGTGCCTGGGCCTACTCGTACCCACACCCCTGTCTGTCACTGAAAGTTCAACTGATTGTGTTCACCCTGAAAGTAGAGAAATAAAGGAGTGTTGGACTTTCGATTGGTGTGGGGCTCTATGTTATTGGCAGACACATCTCCACGGAACAGCTGGAGGCTTCGTATGAAGTGAACAGACCCGGAGGTAATTCAAGTAACTCTGCTCAACCCTCATACACATACGAGGGGATAGCTTGGCGTAGTGTTCCTGCACTCTCCTCTCCCAGGTACCCCTAGACACAAGCCAATCAAACGAGAAAACCTGAGAGGAAGAGTAAGGCTCCGCTACACGTGGGGGCTCGTCCAGGATGTGTTCGTGCTACAATGGAGCTGGAGTTTTTGGAATTTGAAAGCGTCTGCCCGAAAGAGTAGGTCGGCCATATTGGCCACGAGGCACACCCTCCCTGCTCAGTTCGTGGGCGTGACCCAGGGAAGGAGAAAGCCCGCAAACTGGAATGCAAGAGGGGAGGAGTCCAATCGTGTAAAGGACTACACGTGGGGACTTTGGCGCCAACAATGCAGTGCGCAATGGATCAGCAGAGAGTCGCCATGTTCAGCAATGCATCGTGGATTCCTATTCATCCTACTACCACAAGTCTGACTACTGCTGCTCCGATAACAGATACAGGGATTCGGCTAAAGCCCCGGGGACGATTCGCCCTGTACTCATGCATGGACGTTGAGGCCCTGGGTTTGCTTTGTCCCGGCTGTTCGGGACTGGTGTGTCAGCTGAAGCCATTCGGGCACTGCGAGGCCTGCGGAGAGTTCCTATTTGAGGTGGAACCACCTATTGAGAAACCCAGAACCATTCACCTCAACCGTGCAACAGGCCACACCACTCAAGAAGGAGGAATCGCTGCTTTTACAGCCATCCCTGTGCGCACTGCAGCGACCGCAGGGGAGGTCGCAATCACTGAGGTACGGGAGAAATCAGAGGATGCTGACTCGGTCACCACTGTTTCCCAGCGTCCACCGCTAAAGAGGAAGACTGGCTTGGTTGCCCCATCCAGCGGTTGCGGTGGATCACCCTGCTCGCCTACGCCCGCCCCGGATGCATCCGGTCGGAAGAGTCCCGGACATCCCTTCTCTACTTTGGGCCGAGGTAAGCCGGGCGGAAGGAATTGGTGTTGGGGCGGAGGTGTCGGCGATTCACGGCCCTGTGTGCCCGCGGGGGGTAGCAATTCAGCCTCTACTACAGGCTACCAGCCCGCGGAGGAGTGTGACACCTCCGACCTAGAGTCGCTCTCCGATCCGGGAGACAACGTCATCATAGATGAACTTTTCGCAAAGTAGGGCTGGGACAAGATGCCTCTCGCCTCTCTCCTCGTCCCGCAGAGTCAGGGATCCACCCATGTCTACAGGGGATAGTACACCCCGGGTGGAGGCACCAGCGCCTGAGGAGGGATCCCGTCCCCAGTCTGCCCTTCTACCTCCGGTGCCTCCTGCATCTGGCACCGGGGAAAAGAGACTGTTGCTGCGGGCGCCTATGCCTAGAATGGAGGTGATCAAGGCACCTCGTTACCCGGACACCATCGTCCAACTGGGTGAGGGAGACCGGGCCACTATGCCTCCGCTGGCGAGACTACAGCACCTCTTTGGCCAAAAGGTTACCAACGAGTACGGGTGGGAGTACCCGTACTTACCTAAGGAGCTTCTATATGAAGTGGAAGTCTGCCGGGAACACTGGTACAATGATTTTGTGTGGACGCACCTTCAGGTCCCACATGCCCGCAGGTACCTCGCGTGTTCCCCTAAAGCCTCTCAACGGTTCAAGGACTGCAAGTCAGAATGGATGCTGGGTTCGGCACATCCATGCAGACAAGGTGTTAATTTGTCGCAAAGAGGGGGAGGATGTCGAATACCATGTAGAGACAATGGACCAGCACTTGAAACCCCTTGTCTTGCCGCACCCAAAGTTCTATTTGTAGGAGAAAAAAAAAGAACTCTGTTCTTGATTTGCCTTGTTGCTGCTGAACTTTTCGGGGTTGTTTCCCGGGAAAACCCAGTGACTGTGCCCGTGTTGATGGGTGTTTGTGCTCTCTGGAGGAATTTAAGGACTGTTGCCATTGTTTGTTCTTCATTTTTCCATCCCACAAAGTGATTATGGACTTTGGGGTAGTTAGAGCCGCAAGAGAAAAAAAAAAAAAGAGAAGATCTTCAACCAGTGCAGTTACCGCGGCACTGTCACCAGGTTGCAGTGTTGCGCACCGATATTCACTGTTCACTCACACACTTATAGAAGGAAAGGATTTCTCTGCGGAGAGGTTCTTTCGTTCTTACACAAACATATGTGTCAGGGATATGTGTGTTTAACGTTTCTTTTCCCCTCTGCAGGAGAACATCTCATCAAGACCACTGAGAATGGGGTGGGTCTTAGTCAGGATGGGTGGGAAGGAATGTTAATGTGAACATGTGTTTCAAATAATGTTGTTATGTGTTGTTTGTTTTCCTTCTCTCCCCTTTCATGTCAGGTTCAGGCACAACTGTTTGGTTCGTTTTCAAAACTTTTGTATTTTTTTTAAAAATTGTTAGTCGGTTTCTGGATCAGGCTATGCTGGCCCCTTTGGGCATGGGTTGCTCCAGACACTGGGGACCAGTGTCCAATAACCAGGGGGAGAGTGTAGCGGGTATATACTTTTAAAACTGGTGAGGACACCAGTGATGCATAGTTCCCTGCGGCCCAGCAGGTGGCGCTGTCACTTTGGGCCGGGGTTGAACCATCGCTGCAGTGCCGTACCCTTTGTGACCTCTCGCAGCGGTTGTACGGCGGGGCGGGGAACCCGCCGTGCTTGCTGGGAGAGGGTATAAAGGGGGCGGACATCTTCGCCACGAGGTTCGAGTCCCAGGCACCTTCAGCCTGAGGGCTGCTGTCCGCGGTCGGTGTCCAGGCGGCCTAGGCCTGGACACCTGGAGTTTGTGTTCCATCCCAGACACCTTCAGTCTGGGGTGAGGTACTCAGCTGGAGGCCTGGGGCCCAGTACCTTCCGCTGGGTCCCGCGAGGGAGGGATTGTCCTAGGGGGCCCCGGGAGTGGGGCACCCGAATCCAGATGCATAAGGGACCGGAGGAGGGACTCATCCGAAGACCTGGTGCAGCAGATTGCCAGTGCCGGGTGAACCTCTGGAGACCGCCCGGAGGGATATCTTTCCCGAACAGGGGCCAAGTTCAGAGAGGAAGGTGGTTCGTGTTCAATGACCGGTGGCAGCGGTCCAACTATTCAACTCAGGTCAGTGGCAGAGACCTGCTATTAGGCCTGTGGCAGGGGCCTCAACGGTTCATCCTGTCGGTGGCAGCGACCAAAACTCATGCTCCGTGGCAGAGACCGTGCACCAGGCCTATTCGCTAGCAAAGGAATAAGAGAGCTCAGTTGTGCCTGGGCCTACTCGTACCCACACCCCTGTCTGTCTGTTACTGAAAGTTCAACTGATTTATTTCTCTACTTTCAGGGTGAACACAAGGAGTGTTGGACTTCTTTCGATTGGTGTGGGGCTCTATGTTATTGGCAGACACATCTCCACGGGACAGCTGGAGGCTTCGTATGCAGTGAACAGACCTGGAGGTAATTCAAGTAACTCTGCTCAACCCTCATACACATACGAGGGGAGAGCTTGGCGTAGTGTTCCTGCACTCTCCTCTCCCAGGTACCCCTAGACACAAGCCAATCAAACGAGAAAACCCGAGAGGGAGAGTGAGGCTCCGCTACACGTGCTATCCAACCCACAGCTATGGAGAAATGCAGAGATAGATAGATAAATAGATAGATAGATAGGAGATAGATATTGAGAAATAATTATGGTTAGTGTTTTATATATAAATATGTATGTATATGCCTTTGGGAAAAACTAATATATAGGTTTTATATGTGCTGCCATTTCATTTAGTAAACGTTTAAAAGATACGAGAAACATCACAGATTTTATTAATAAGGGAGTCGCCATAACAAACACACTGGCGACATGCAGAATACATACTCACCGCCTCTTGGGCATATGAATAATCACATTCCCTTTATTTCTTAGTCTTGGTAACCCTTTTGATGGCAGAGAAAGAAAAGGCTGCTCTGCATTTTGTTATTAGTCTTCTTCCCATTGCCCGCAGCAGCCTTGAATAATTTTATTACAAGACACATCATGCCAAGGCATTGTTTTGCATTAATCAGCACTGCGGACTTAAACTTGTAACTGCAGGTATGAAATAATCTGTGCTTGTGGTAAACTGGAGTTTGTGCCAGCATCAGTGGCTGTGCCAAGTTGCTAAACAGACTTCCTGGCAGCCCTGTCTTTACACACAGATGTTAAAGTCCTTTCCTGGTATTCTCATCATTAGATGACATGTCTATGAGCAGGCAGGGAACAGGACTGCAATGTTAAAGGGCCAATAACACACTGTATATAAAATAAACACTATCTATCTATCTATCTATCTAGTGCTGTGCAAAAGTTTTAGGCAGGTGTTAAGAAATGTAGTAAAATAAGAATGCTTTCAAAAAAATATATTTTAATTGTTTTTTTTTATCACGTTACAAAATGCAAAGCGAAATCGAATCAATAATTGGTGTGGCTACCCTTTGGCGTTAAACCAGCATCAATTCTAACACTTGCACACGTTGTACACTTGCACAAAGTCAGGAATTTTGTAGGATTAGAGTCAGGTGTATGATTAACCAATTATACCAAGCAGGTGCCAATGATCATCAATTTCATATGTACGTTGAAACACAGACATTACTGAAACAGTTGTGTATGAGGGTTAAAACTGGTTGAGGAACAACCAAACTTTACTACTAAGGTGAGGTTGTGGAAGAAAGTTTCATGTCACAGGTCATACACCATGGCAAGACACAGCAACAAGACACAAGGTAGTTATACTGCATCAGCAAGGTCTCTCCCAGGCAAGGATTTCAAAGCAGATTGGAGTTTCAAGATGTGCTATTCAAGCTCGTTTGAAGAAGCACAAATGGGCAACGTTGAGGACTGTAGACCCAGTAGTTGACCGTGGATTCTTAATGCAGCAGATGAAAGTCACATCATGCTTACTTCCCTTTGACATCGGAAGATGTCCAGCAGTGCCACAAGCACAAAACTGGCAGAAATCAATGGGACCCAGGTACACCCATCTACTGTCCAGAGAAGTCTGGCGGAAGTGGAATGGAACAATTGCATCCAAAAAGTCATAACTCTGACATGAAAGCAAGGCTAAGCAACTCAACTATGCACAAAAATATAGGAATTGGGGTGCAGAAAAATGGCAGCGCGTGCTCAGGACTGATGAGTCAAAATTTGAAATATTTGAAAGTCCCACGCTCGGCCCCGACATCCTCCTCGCCGTTCAGCCTGTCCGTTGATTGGCTACAGTGGATGGATTGAAAGCAGCGCAGCCATTGGCTGGCGCTGCTGTCAATCACATCCAATGACGCGGCATGCCCGGGGGCGGGGCCAAGTGATACAGTGAGCTGCAATAGCCACTGGCTGGATCACTGGAGCGTGCCCGCAATCACTTACCACCATGCGAGCTCGCATATAGGTGGTGAGTGATTGCGGGGAGGAGCCGAGACAGCCGCAGAGGGGCCCCAGAAGACGTGGATCGGGGCCACTCTGTGCAAAACGAGCTGCACAGTGGAGGTAAGTATAACAGGTTTGTTATTTTTTTTGTTTACAAACCCTTTATTATTTAGTGTATGAGACACAAATTAATGCAGCTCTGTATTCATGAATACACCATATTTTATTTTTAAATGTTAGAAGTATAGCTTCCTTAATTTGACTTGTTATTGAGGTCCTTGTGCAGCATAACTCAGAAATGGGCAAGGAAAAGCAGCTCACTGTTCCCATTAACTGTGTTGCAGAAGCATCTTTATGGGAAGAGAGATCAGAGTGACAGAGAGAGATGAGCTCATCAGTGTGCTGTTTCTTCTTTCACTGCCCAGTCACAGTGTGGGGTAGGGCAGAGACCTGTTAAGTTAAAGTAAAAATGCAGCAGAGAAAGCAAAAGTTGCAACACACCGGTCAGTGATTATTTGGCTAAATAACCCAGACTGGGTTCACACTGGTACGACGCGATGGTCGTACGACTTTGGATCCGACTTTGCCTTGCAACTTGAAGTCCGACATGAGTCCCGACAATACCAGGCACTGTGTCTGGTATGAATCTTGAGGAGGGGGAACTCCACGCCAAATAAAAAAAAAACGCATAGGTTTCCCCTCTAAGAGCATACCAGGCCCTTCGGTGTAGGGCCCCCCCCCAAAATACATACCAGACCCTTATCCGGGCATGCAGCCCGGCCGGTCAGGAAAGGGGGTGGGGACAAGCGAGCGCCCCCCCCTCCTGAACCATACCAGGCCGCATGCCCTGGGGGGTTGGGTGCTTTGGGGCGGAGGGGGGCCCAGCACCCCCCACCCTATAGCACCTTGTCCCCATGTTGATGAGGACAAGGGCCTCTTCCCGACAACCCTGGCCATTGGTTGTCGGGGTCTGCGGGGGGCTTATCGGAATCCGGGAGCCCCCTTTAATAAGGGGGCCCCCAGATCCCGGCCCCCAGCCCTATGTGAATGAGTATAGGGTACATCGTACCCCTACCCATTCACCTGGGGAAAAAAGGTGTCAATAAAAAAACACAAAGGTTTTTAAAGTAATTTATTAGGTAGCTCCGGGGGTCTCTTCTGGCTCCGGGGGTCTCTTCCGACTTCGGGGGTCTCTCAGGGCCCTTCTCCACGCTCTCCGGTTCTTCTCCCGCTGTCAGGTGTCTTCTGCCGGGCTCCTCCGCTATCTTCTGCTCTTTTGCCCGCTCTTTTGCTAGCATTTCCCGGTCTTCTCCGTCGTCTTCTTCCCTCTTCTCTTCTTCCGATGTTGACACAACGCTCTCTCCTGCTGTAATGCCATGTGCGCGGTGCGCAACGACTTATATTGGCATGGTGCGTGGTCACCGGGTAATGGCACCCAGGGATCCCGCGCCTTATGACGTCACCGTCCCATTATGCTCTGGGTGATGACATCTTAAGGGGGGATCTCTCGGATACCGATAAGCCCCTCGCCCGCAGACCCTGACAACCAATGGCCAGGGTTGTCGGGAAGAGGCCCTTGTCCTCATCAACATGGGGACAAGGTGCTTTAGGGTGGGGGTCGCAGGGCCCCCCAAAGCACCCAACCCCCCCCCATGTTAAGGGCATGCGGCCTGGTACAGTTCAGAAGGGGGGGCACTCACTCGTCCCCACCCCCTTTCCTGACCAGCAGGGCTGTGTGCCCGGATAAGGGTCTGGTATGGATTTTGGGGGGACCCCCCATGCTGTTTTTTCAGCGTAGGGGGTTACCCTTAAAATCCATACAAAACCGAAGGGCCTGGTATGCTCTTAGAGGGGAAACCCATGCCGCTTTTTTATTTAAAATTTGACATGGGGTTCCCCCTCAAGGTCATCAGAGCACAAGTCGCATGCCAAAGTCGGATCATGCAAGACGGCGATCCGACTTCAGTGATATTCAATGGGCTGAAGTAGGATCAAAGTCAGCCAAAGTAGTACAGGGAGCATTTTCAATGTCGGACCAGTTAAGACGGCTCTCATAGGGAAACATTGATTTTCACACGTCATGCGACATGAGCTCCCAATGTCGGAGCGTTTGTCGCACCAGTGTGAACCCGGCCTCACACAACTGAACAAATTAGTAAAGGCAACCCATACATATATATTTTTTTTCTTTTAGTTCAGACAATTACCCATTCACCTCATCCACACACTCGATGTGCATGGGGGAATCCTTCCTGTTGAGTCATTGTGCTCTGACAATAGGAAGCTTTAATCTCTGTCAGAATAAACGAATCAGTGCTACTGGCTATAGCTGGGCTCACTAATCTGAAAAACCCAGCAGACTGATTGTACAGAAATTGATCGACCAAATTTTGATCCATTTATGGCTGCCTTAAAGTAATTGTAAAGGCAGAATTTTATTTTTATCTTAATTAAGATAAAAAGCCTTCTGTGTGCAGCAGCCCCCCTCAGACCCCCTAATACTCACCTGAGCCCCATCTCTATCTAGTGATGTGCACGAGTGCCTCGGCCGTCCGGGACTCTCCCTCCTGATTGGCAGTGGTTCCATTGGCTCCTGCTGCTGTCAATCAAAGTCAGTTAGCCAATCAGGGGAGAGAGGGGGCGGGGCCAAACTGCTGCTCCATGTCTGAATGGACACACGGTACTGCGGCTCGGGTGCCCCATAGCAAGCCGCTTGCTTTGGGGGCACTCAACAAAAGGGAGGGGCCAAGAGAGCCGGCGAGGCACCCAAGAAGAAGAGGATCCAGGCTGTTCCGTGCAAAACTACTACACAGAGCAGGTAAGTATGACATGTTTATTATTTTTAAAGAAGAAAAAAAAAAACAGACTGTAGTATCACTTTAAGGATATATGCTGCTTTATAAGACCTTATTCACATGAGGTTCCAACGTTGATGTGCAGGTGGAAGCTACAGGTGCACTGTCCAACCCTAAACCATATTATTTTACATTAAAATGAGTTATAATGAGCACAGTAAAGCTGCAGTAAAAAAAAAAAATGACTTTGCAGCATGCTTAAAGCTTAGTTCCACCCACTTTTGAGAGGCGGTCTTAAACGAAAGATCACCTCTCCACCCCTCGTTTTTGGACAGTAAATTTTTTTTTTCTTCTATATTACCTTTTTTATAAAAGCCTGTACTTCTGAACCATCCGGCCTTATTACTCTTTCGTTCATGGACCGACACAGCTTCTCTATTGACATAGTGGGTATTATCCGTTAATTAGAAGTGACTAGGCAGAAAACTTGTAAAAAGTGTTGCATCACACCTTCTACAGTAACGCCCAGGGGGCGGACCCTCTGGGTATATCCCCTCACTCTGCATCTCGCAGATCAATTTTTTTTCTGTCTAATCGGCCACCATCTCTAGGTGGATCCGACAGATAGTAATCCAGGCTTATGCCTTAAAGGGTCAAGCGCCCCCCTTTCCGGTCACGGCGCATTCGACCAGGGCAATAGGTGCCTCTTGGGCTTTCTGACACCAAGCGTCTGTTTCACAATTATTTAAAGAGGTGACTTGGTCGTCCGCTCACACTTTTACAAAATTCTACAAGGTTGATGTAGGTGCATCTTCGGATGCCTCTTTCGGCAGCAAAGTTTTGCAGGCGGCTGTTTAGAGTTGCAACTCCTCCGTTGGAGGAGCTCTGTTTTGTGTTTGGGGTGAAGTTTATTTTTATGCTGTTACCACCCCTCGTTTTTCTCTGACACTGCTTTGGGATGTCCCACTATGTCAATAGAGAAGCTGTGTCGGTCCATGGACGAAAGAGTAAATAGGATTTTTTTACTCACCGTAAAATCCTTTTCTCTGAGTCCATGGACCGACACAGCACCCACCCCTCTTTTTAAGTTTGTACTGCTTTTTGACGAACTGATCTGAGAGATGCAGACTGAGGGGATATACCCAGAGGGTCCGTGTGTGTCCCAGAAGACAGCTGGGCATTCACAAAGCACCGTGCAACTCGCGCATGCGCAGTAGGAAACAGGCAGTGAAGCCGCAGGGCTCCACTGCCGGTTTCCCTTAATTAGAATGGCAGAGCCTGCACCCTATCCGATGGATGGACCGGCCTCTGGGGGCCGACATCGCGGGCTTCCTGGACAGGTAAGTGTCCTTATTAAAAGCAGCTACAGTGTTTGTAGCTGCTAACTTTAAAAAAAAATAATAATTTGCGGGTGGAACACCGCTTTAAGGATTTCTGTTCTATGAATTTTTTTTTACTAATTTTTGGTTTTCACTCTTTCAAATACAAGAGTACCCTTCAGTCCTTTTTAGTACTGTAATAACGGGAATATATGAAGCTTTCTGATACACATTCTTAAAACAAGTCTGTATAGCTGGGAGCTATATACTTGACCTTGTTATTTGTGTTCTGTTAAAATGGTATTTTGCCCTCAAGCTGTTGTATTACCTTCCAAAGCTATTTGAGCCTTTAAATGGAGAGTGCTAGCTAAAAAAAAAAAGACCTCTTTCACACCAGCGCACCGATCGGGTTCGGCTGTCTGTTTTTCAGGCAGACCGGATCGGACCACCCACTGCTCTTTATGGAGCAGCGGATGTCAAAAGATGGATGGGGATACGTTTGCCATCCTTCCGGCCCATATAGAACAGTGGGCTGTGTCCGTTTCTGCTCTGCATAGCCATAGGCGTGCGCACAGGGTGTGCCAGGTGTGCCCAGGCACACCCCAATCACCCCATGTGCATTAGTGTTATCGCTCTGTGTAGCAACAGGAACATGGGAAAGATCTCCCGTTTACTGACTCTGCCATAAGAAAAGTGTTTATGCTCTTCTCTTTCACGGTGCCAGCAGGGAGATCAATGTGCCGAGGTCATTATAATATATATATATATATATATATATATATATATATATATATATATATATATATATACACACACACACACACACACACATACATACACACACACACACACATGCATGTGTGTTTGAGCTTAAAGCGGAGGTGCAGCCAGTTTAAAAAAAAAAAAAAAAGTCAGCAGCTACTAACAGTGTAGCTGCTGACTTTTAATAAGGACACTTGCCTGTCCTACTCGCCTGCGATATCCGTCCCGCCACGGCGATCGATCGCTGCTGTCAGGTCCCGGCTCCTCCATCCTGACGGCTTCACTGCCCGTTTCCTACTGCGCATGCGCCACTCGCACGGCGCTTTGTGAATGGGCGGCTTGCCTCCTGGGATACTCACAGTTCCCAGAAGGCAGCGCGCCCCATTCACAAGAAGAGGAAACGGAAGTTCTCAATCCGAGGACAAGGGAGAGGCACAGTAGAGGCAGATTAGGGGACTTCCACATAGCAACAGGCATTTCGGGTGAGTATAAAAAAAAAAAATTCTATAAATTTTTTTTCTTTTTTTTAGGATTTTTAATGTAAAAAAAAAATTCTGGGTGGACCTCCGCTTTAAGGGTGCACACCCTATGCATTAGGCTGCACACACCTATGTGCATAGCCGAAGCAGACAAGGACCTGTCATCTGCCTGCTCAGCAGGGATCGGCGGAAAGATCTCCCGCTGAGCAGGCGGATCTGCTTGTGGGATTCCGCTCTGTCTGAAAGGGGCCCTGAACTAAAATAAGTGCATTAACAAAGCTTTTATAAACTTGTATTAAAATTGACATATTAGCCACACAAGATGTGACATGGGAGTTCAGGAGCACTGCCAGCCGCTTGTAAAAGTAACAGTCTAAAAACGTACAAACAATCCAAAAAAACAAAATAGTCCATAACTTTGGTACAATGGAAAACAAGAGAGTGGCTCCCTGCGATCATACCAGTCCCACACTGGGGTTTGAGGTTTTCCGTCTGCTTCAGGGGTTCCAAAAAGGTGAACCTTGGCTCAGTCCCAAGCTACTCCACTCTTCTCCCTCAGATGTGCCCTGCTTTCCCCTCACAGACAAGTGTCAACTGTTTCCTCTTCCTTTTCTGGACTCTGATGCACCCGAGTTAATCCTTTCAGGACCAAAGTCCCTGTAATCAGGGTTTGGAGGTTCTTCCCACCCAAAACCCCTCAAACCTCCAAAATTCTGTGTCCCCCAATGAGTATTTAGCAATCCAGAGTGTACTGAAAATCAGTCCTCTTCCCAGAACCCCTGAGTAATCAACATTGCCTTCAAAACATCCCCCTTAAAGTGACCACAACCCAAATTGTATGGAAATGTACCTGATGTTCAGGACCCATCTCTGGCATTCTGTACATATCCCCCTCTCTCTGCCCCCACTGTATGTGGGATACCATACAGGGTATCTGTTACGTACCTGCCAGATGAGCCTGACGTGCAGTGGGAAGGCTTCTCGTACAAGGGCCACCGATGTTGCAACAGTGGCCGCAAGAGCCTGGCGGTGTATGGGTGCCTGGTTCATCTTTGGTCTTGTCAGTTCAGCTAGTGCAGCAGGGAACAGGAAGCAGGCTGGTAGGTGCACTGACTGGGGAGACACTGAATACGTAGTCAGACAAGCCGGGTTTGGTAACAGACGATCTAATGTAGGTAGACGACAGGCAGAGAATGGTCAGGATACAGGCAAAGTTCGGCAACAGGAAATCAAGCAGTGTAGAGCTGAGCGTGGTTACAAGGCAGGCCGGGATCAGGATAACAGAGATCAATCGTAGTCAAACAAGCCGGGTCAAACACAGGAAACAGATCAGATCAGATCAGATCACAGGAACAGGAAGTCACTGGAACAGGTATGAACTGCAGATCAGGCAGCGAAGACACAGTGCTGCTGAGGTGTTTAAATAATGCAGCCTGTTGCCAATCACTGAAATCAGTCTGCACTATTAACCCTTAGGTGGCAGATCATGACATTGCCCCCCCTTACGGGCAACCTCCGAGTGCCCAACAGGTCTCTCTTCTGTGGATTTCTGTGAAAAAAGGCATTAACAAGGTCTCTGGCGTGCACATCCTGTTCAACCTCCCAAGAGTTATTCTCCGGGCCATAACCTTTCCACTTAACCAGGTACTGTACCCGATTCCTTCTTCTCCTACAGTCTATGCAGGGCTGGTGCAAGGATTTTTTACACCCTAGGCGAAACCTAAATTTTGCCGCCCCCTTGGCTCTGCCCCTGACTCCACCCCCTTTGCCCTACCCTTGTAACAAGTGAACTACCTGACTCATACACTGACCCACCTACCTGACCCATACACTGACCCATACACTGACCCACCTACCTGACCCATACACTGACCCACCTACCTGACACATACACTGGCCCACCTACCTGACACATACACTGACCCACCTACCTGACCCATACACTGACCCACCTACCTGACCCATACACTGACCCACCTACCTGACCCATACACTGACCCACCTACCTGACACATACACTGACCCATCTGACACATACACTGACCCATCTGACACATACACTGGCTCACCTACCTGACACATACACTGACCTATCTGACACATAGTGAATGAAGATATCCACGCAAAATGGTTAAAAGAAGCTGCTGCCCCCCTGTTTGAGTCCCGAGACAGGACCAAAAATAAAGTGAAAGTAAGAAAATAGAGGTAATGGCGCTGCTAAAGCTAAGAGATGTAAGGGGACCCTAAACTCAATAACACCTGTTCCTAGTGTTTAAGTGTGGCACCCTTAGCTGCCAATAAGCTGAATTGTGCAGGCTAATCAGCCCAAATTGAGTGAGAGGATAATGTGAAAAAGTATGCAGATATGACTTCTACAACTTGGCCTCTGAAAGGTGATCTATTGCAAATTGCCCTTCAGAGGTTGGTGTTGCAAATATAATTCATGCAAATTATTTTGCTTTGTTATTCTTACCACTGGGAATTACACATTCAAAGGAAGGATCCTCATGAAATTAGCTCTTCACTTCATACACATTGGTGTACTCAGCACTTATACTATATGTTTATGGTGTTCACATGACATTTGTTTTATGGTTTGTTTTTTGAATTATGTTTGTGTAGCGGGGTGTTCCCCTTTAATGCAAGAGAGACTACATTACCCAGAACCCCATTCGGCAATGTTCCGCCGCAGAGACTCATGGGAGGGGTTATAAAAGGAGGAGGCGAGGCTGGGCTCGGCCTCTTTGGGACACGAGACTTCAGAGACTGATCCTCCTGTGCGGACGTGTCGGAGTGCAGGGCCTGAAGCCTGAGGCTTTGCGCAGCACCAAAGAGCCTTCCACCCCTCTGCGAGCCTGGGTGGCATCTGACTTCTCTCGACTACAGCCTTGTTGGATCGGGGACCCGATCGCTGAAGAGACGGAGTGTGTGTGTGAGGACACAACAGGTGGAAGTTCCCGGACTGGGACCGTAGTCCGGGTGGGTGAGAGGGCATATGCCCAACCAATATACTGTTACTGCATCTAGGCCTATAGACTGCCGTGGCTTATGAGTTGTTCTTAGTGCTCTTATTGAAGATCCCCCTTGTTAGAACTAAATCTACCGTTCGCATAGTCAAGTTCTACTCCATCTTTACCTACCCCATTGGATTACAAAGTTTGTTCTCTATTAATGTGCACCACCGTTAAAGATCTGCCGGTGAAGAAAAAGAACTAAGTTGTAGATACTAAAAAACCAGGCCTGGTGGGGTTTCTAGGGTGGTTTGGTTACTGCGCCACAGGGCACTTAGCTAACGGTCGCCCGCGTGGCGCACTTGTTGTGTGTTAACCCTATGGGGTGTTAGTGTGGCTGGGCTTTACATTACAAATGATCATTCTGTAAACTGTTATTGATGTTACCTTCTTTTCCTTTACCAAGAGCTTAAGTAAAATCTTACATTTATTTAAATTCAGTATTGTTTCAATGCTCAGTTATTCATACAGTATAAGACATACAATTTACTGTCAGTACTAGCTGTGCCAGTAGGGGGTATAGCATATTGCCGGGGGTTGGCGGAGCTGTATTCAGGGCCCAAACTAAATCAGCGGCCTTCTTAGGTGGAGGTATCGCTACACGTGGGGGTTCTCGTCCGGGATCCTGATGCAGCAAGTGAACGCCAGAGGTGCCGGCATGGACCCCATGGATCCACGAGCGGTAGAAGAATGGTGCAAAGCCTCTAACGCAGAGCCAAACCAGTCGATAGTCATCAGCCTCCCTGGGGAGATATGGTCGACTGAAACGGTAGAGGAATTGATGAAGTCAGTGTCCCCAAATCACACACCGTGGGTGACGGAGATAAAGTCAGACCCAGACACCTCATATCAGTATGCATTAGTGGAGTACTGGAACGGGATGCCAGAGGCCTGTAAGCGCAAGTGTGTGCGGACGCCAGACAACAGAACTTATAGGTTGGCGCACGCAGTAACTGAAAGAAAGGAACCATCACCAACGGGATCACCGCAGGCTGCGGCCCGTACCCCACCGCGAGAAAGGGACAGGGCGACGCCCCCGGTGGCGCCTGCACCTGCCACTGTTATATCACCAGAACTGATAGGTGCGATAGGGGATCTGCTAACCAAGTGTCAGAAGGCAAACACGGTGCATGTAGAGACTAGCTACCGGAGACTAAAGACATTCTCAGGGAAGTTCCCTGTCCCCGCAGGGGAAGAAGACTTTGACACCTGGGTGGAGCAGGCATTGCAGGCAGTAGAGGCATGGGAGGTGCCTGAAGCGCAGAAGAGGCAACGAGTGATGGAAAGCCTTAAAGGCGCAGCAGCAGAAGCAGTGAAAAGCTTTCGGTTTGGGAACGCAGATTGCACGGCTCAAGACTGCCTAGCCATGCTGCAAGAAGAGTTTGGTCAATTGGAAAAGGTGACTGAGATGGTCTACCAGTTTGAACACACTTTCCAACAACCAGAGGAGAAACTTTCCGAATATGTTAGAAGACTGAACAGGTTGTTGTGCAAGATTGTGTTGAAGAAGGGGATGAGGCCCCAAGACACAGATGCGGCAAGAATGAAGCAAGTCTTAAAGGGAGCGCTGCGCTCGGATCCAGTCTGGTTGCACCTGAAAACCTCAGGGGGAGGAACGTTGCTGACTTATGCTGACTTGATAAAAATCATCAGAGATGAGGAGGCACTGCAACAGGACCAGCAGTTGATTAGGACAAGTGTTGTACCCGCACAGGTGCTAGTCAATCCAGTAATGACCCCTGAAAGAGATTCGGAGATAGACACCCTGAAAGCTCAAATGTCCAAGGTGTTAGAGATGTTGACCTCTCTGATGGAAAAAGACACAGAGGGTCCCAAGAGAGAAGTACCAAGGAAGGAATTATTCCCAGTTGCCTCAGCACCCGCATCTTGACAAGAATGGGGAGATATCGTCTGCTTTAACTGTGGAGGAATTGGACATATTGCGGCTACATGCTCCAGTCCCAAAAAGAAGAAAATAGACAACCGCAAGCCAGCGGGAAACTTCAGAGGGCCCCGGTGAAGGAGTCAACCGGGTGCCCATCACCTTCAGTGAGCTCCAAGCTGAAAGCAAAGCAGAAAACTACAGGAGATAAAACGCCTCGGGGGAAACACAACATTCCTAAACAGAGATACACCCCAGAGAAAGGGGGTAAGACCCCTCAGAAGAGGCACAGCACTCCCCAGAGGGGGTGCACACCTAAGAAAAACAATAGTATCCCTCAGCGGGTGCCTACACCCAGTAAAGGGGGGGGAGTCAATGCATACCAGGCTCAAGAAAGACTGAAGTCCAAAGGGGATTGGACGAGAGGAGGTTCAAAGAAAAAAAGTCTGAAGGAAGCGACCCCTGCCGGGCCTTACCCGGAGAAGCTGGTAGGCCCATCTCCTATAGTGTCCATTCAAGTGGAGGGAGTCTACACCAGAGCAATCTTGGATACTGGGGCGCAAGTAACCCTGCTATACAGAGACTTTTACGATAAGTACTTGAGTCACCTACCCATCCGGAAAATAGAGGGACTAGAGATATGTGGGATTGGAACCCAGAACTTCCCCTACGATGGCTATCTGCCTGTCAGGATGACCTTTGACCCATCTGTGGCTGGAAAAGCCGAAGTGTTTGACACCCTGGCAGTTGTGTGCCCTCGGCCACCAGGAGCCAGCAAGAGCTCCCTGATAATAGGGACAAACACGGACCTGGTCCGAAGACTTCTGACCCCTCTAGTGAAAGAGAAAGGGGCAGCGGTCACCAAGATCCACCCCATGCTGAAGACAGCTTGCCAAAGGCTGGTCTTAGAGCAGAAGACCCCAGGAGAGGGGATAGGGAAGGTGTGGAGACTTGGAAGAGGAGGGATAGTGCTGCAGCCCGGTGAAGTAACCTGTCTCAGAGCCACTGTGAAGCTTACTTGGGAGCAGCCTGGACCCTTTGTCATGTTGGAATCTGATCCAAGAGAAGGGTCTCACGGTCTGGAAGTGATACCAGAAGTGATTCCGCTGAAGGCCCTAAAGAAGGCCCATTGTAGAGTCCCAGTGAGTGTTAGGAACAATACGGATGGCCCCATGAAGGTCCCAGCCAGGATGCTGCTAGGCCAGATGAGCCCTGCTGCCCCTGTCAACCTGTCAGAGGTGGGCGAAGGAGGAGATGCTTGGGAGAAGATATCCATGGAAAACCCGAATCTGCCCAGGGCTTGGAAAGAGAGAGCCAAGGCCCAGCTGAACAGATGGGAGAAGATCTTCTCTAAAGATGAGTTCGATGTGGGGTGTGCAAGGAGTGCCACCCATCGGATCCGCCTCCAGGAAGATAAGCCCTTCAGAGAGAGAGTCAGGCGGGTCCCCCTAGCAGATCTGGAGGATCTAAGGGAACAACTCTCAGAACTCAAAAGGACTGGAGTGATACGGGAGTCTAGAAGCCCCTATGCATCCCCGATAGTGGTGGTCAGGAAGAAGAATGGGTCATTGAGGCTCTGTATCGACTACAGGACTCTCAATCGGAGAACCATACCCGACCAGTATACTACTCCAAGGATAGAGGATGCCCTACAGAGTTTGTCTGGAGCCAAGTGGTTCAGTGTTATGGATCTCAAGAGCGGGTACTATCAGATCCCCATGCACCCAGAAGACAAGGAGAAGACAGCTTTCATAACCCCAGTAGGGTTCTTTGAATTCGACCGGATGCCTCAAGGTCTGTCTGGAGCCCCAGCTACTTTCCAGCGTCTTATGGAGAAGACTGTAGGAGACATGAACCTTATTGAAGTCCTTGTGTACCTGGACGATGTCATAGTCTTTGAAAGAACCCTGGAGGAACATGAGGAGAGGCTGGAAAAAGTATTGAGGAGACTCAGTGAGGAGGGACTCAAACTTTCGCCTGAAAAGTGTCGGTTCTACCAGTCTTCTGTGAACTATCTGGGGCACATAGTGTCTGAAGAAGGGGTGGCCACAGACCCCGAGAAATTGGAGGCAGTTACCTCCTGGCCACGACCCACCACAGTAACCGAACTCAGATCCTTCTTGGGTTTCTGCTCCTACTATAGGAGGTTTGTGGAGGGATTCGCCCGAATTGCTAGACCATTGAATGAACTGCTCAAGACTGAGGGGGAAGAGGACGACTCAGGGCCCAGAAAGCCGGGAGAGTCAGTCAGAAATCAGTGGAACCAGAAGTGTGAAGAGGCCTTCCAGGCATTAAAGGAGAGCCTAACCACTGCCCCAGTCTTGGCCTACGCAGACCCAACCAAGCCCTATGAACTACACGTAGATGCTAGTCATGATGGTCTGGGAGGAGTACTTTATCAAGAACACAAAGGGCAACAACGGCCTGTTGCCTATGTGAGCAGGAGCCTGACCCCCTCTGAGAAGAACTACCCCACTCACAAGCTGGAGTTCCTGGCCCTCAAGTGGGCGGTAGTAGACAAGCTCAAAGACTACCTGTATGGGGTGGAGTTCACTGTGAAGACCGACAACAACCCCCTTACCTACCTTTTCACCACGGCCAAGCTGGACGCCACTGGACACAGGTGGCTGGCCGCACTGTCTGGATTCAACTTCAGCCTAAAGTATAGGCCAGGGGCTGGGAATAGAGACGCAGACGCTCTGTCCAGGAGATCTCATGCCCCCACCAGTGATATAGAAGATTGGACCCAAGTGGCACCGGACGGGGTGCGGGCCCTTTGTCAAGGAGCTGAATTCCAGGCCAGAGGAGGCTCCAGAGCAGAAGAAATAGGAGTTACCATGGTGGGAGTCCCAAAACACTACTGTGGAGTGACTCAATTGGACGAAGACAACCTGCCGAGATTGTCCAAGAAGGATTTGAGGAGTGACCAATTTGAAGACCCCATGGGGAGATTGGATCCTGATTCTCCAGGGCCTCCAGGACCAAACAAACTTCTGTGTCATCCCTAAAAGGAGGCTCGCCTGTTGAGGAAAGAATGGGACAGGTTGCAGGTACATCAGGGAGTGGTCTACCGAAGGGGCCCCTCTGATGATTAAGAAGATAAGTGGCAACTGTTCCTCCCAGAGAAACATCGAGAGACTGTTCTGATTGCCCTGCATGACAATCATGGCCATCTAGGGGCTGAAAGGACCTTTCAACTTGTCAGAAGTCGGTTCTATTGGCCCTGCATGAGGGCAGAGGTAGAAGAGTACTGCCACTCATGTGCACGATGCATCCAGAGGAAGACTTTACCCCATCAAGCTGCCCCAATGGGCCATCTACAAAGTCAAGGCCCAATGGATCTGGTATGCATTGACTTTCTCTGCCTTGAACCTGACCTGAGTGGACTAGGAAATGTTCTGGTGATAACCGACCATTTCACCCGGTATGCCCAAGCTTTCCCAACCAAAGATCAGAAGGCCTCCACCGTAGCCAAGGTACTTATGGAGAAGTACTTTGTCCATTATGGGCTGCCACAGCGGCTTCATTCAGATCAAGGAAGGGACTTTGAGAGTAAACTGATCCGGAAACTCCTGGATTCGTTGGGAATCAAGAAGACTCGAACTACACCTTACCACCCACAAGGGGATGCTCAACCGGAAAGGTTTAACCGAACCTTGCTCAACATGTTGGGGACTCTGGAAAGTGAGAAAAAGCAACATTGGAGCAAACACATAGCAGCCCTAGTACATGCTTACAACTGCACCATCAGTGATGCTACAGGCTACTCCCCATATCGGCTCATGTTTGGGAGAGAAGCGAGACTACCTGTGGACTTGGCCTTTGGCACCTCTCTGGACCATTCCTCAGCCACATCCCACAAAGGATATGTGGACAGGCTCAGACACCGCCTGAAAGTAGCCTATGAACAAGCTCAAGCGGCCTCAGATCAAAGGGGAGCTCGAAACAAAAGAAACTTTGACTTGAAGGTCCGGGTGCAAGACCTACAGCCCGGGGACCGAGTACTGTTACTCAATCTGGGGGTCCCTGGGAAGCACAAACTTGCAGATAGATGGAGATCTGAACCTTATGTCATCTGTAGGAAGTTGCCGGGCCTGCCTGTCTACAAGTTGAAGCCGGAAGGAAAGGTGGGCCCTCTGAAGACGTGGCATCGAAACCACCTGCTCCCTCTTGCTGAGGCTGTTAGAATACCTCCCGTGGGAGATTCCCCTGAACCGGCCTCTATCCTGGATACTCCTAGGCCGAATACTCGGTCTCAGGCTTCCCGAGATGAAGATGGAGAGGCCTCTCAACTTAGTGAAAATGAGGATGGAGAACTTAATTGGCTGTGGCCTTCCCCAACTCCAGGAACTTCTACCATAGACCTTCCAACCACTGAGGACACCACAGATGAAACACTGAACCCAGAAGCCACAGAGTTCATCCCCTCTAGTCCTTCAGCAGATTACTGGGAAGATGCCCATGATGGTTACTCAGAGGAAGAGGAGCCTGTGGCACCAGAGCCAGAAATCCCAAGAGAGCAAAGGGCTCGAAGAGTCATCCGGCCTCCTAAGAAGCTGACCTACCCACAAATGGGGAATAGCTCAGAGGATTCTGTAGTTACTGCTAGGAGGAATGCTGAAAATCCGGATCCCTCCACTGTCCATTTAGTGGAGGGCAACCCCAGCTCACTCTCTGGCACAGCTAGGCAGGCCACCCATGATAATGTGACCTGTGGGCAAGGGAATTCTACTCCTCAGTTTTGGTGGGAATTCCCTATGCCAACATCGTTTGTAGAATTGTCTAGAGTTGTACATAGTCTTTGTTAAGGTTTATCTTTGGGGACCAAAGAGTTCAAGTGGGGGGAGTGTGTAGCGGGGTGTTCCCCTTTAATGCAAGAGAGACTACATTACCCAGAACCCCATTTGGCAATGTTCCGCTGCAGAGACTCATGGGAGGGGTTATAAAAGGAGGAGGCGAGGCTGGGCTCGGCCTCTTTGGGACACGAGACTTCAGAGACTGATCCTCCTGTGCGGACGTGTCGGAGTGCAGGGCCTGAAGCCTGAGGCTTTGCACAGCACCAAAGAGCCTTCCACCCCTCTGCGAGCCTGGGTGGCATCTGACTTCGCTCGACTACAGCCTTGTTGGATCGGGGACCCGATCGCTGAAGAGACGGAGTGTGTGTGTGAGGACACAACAGGTGGAAGTTCCCGGACTGGGACCGTAGTCCGGGCGGGCGAGAGGGCATATGCCCAACCAATATACTGTTACTGCATCTAGGCCTATAGACTGCCGTGGCTTATGAGTTGTTCTTAGTGCTCTTATTGAAGATCCCCCTTGTTAGGACTAAATCTACCGTTCGCATAGTCAAGTTCTACTCCATCTTTACCTACCCCATTGGATTACAAAGTTTGTTCTCTATTAATGTGCACCACCGTTAAAGATCTGCCGGTGAAGAAAAAGAACTAAGTTGTAGATACTAAAAAAACAGGCCTGGTGGGGTTTCTAGGGTGGTTTGGTTACTGCGCCACAGGGCACTTAGCTAACGCTCGCCCGCGTGGCGCACTTGTTGTGTGTTAACCCTATGGGGTGTTAGTGTGGCTGGGCTTTACATTACAAATGATCATTCTGTAAACTGTTATTGATGTTACCTTCTTTTCCTTTACCAAGAGCTTAAGTAAAATCTTACATTTATTTAAATTCAGTATTGTTTCAATGCTCAGTTATTCATACAGTATAAGACATACAATTTACTGTCAGTACTAGCTGTGCCAGTAGGGGGTATAGTATATTGCCGGGGGTTGGCGGAGCTGTATTCAGGGCCCAAACTAAATCAGCGGCCTTCTTAGGTGGAGGTATCGCTACATTTACAACACCAACCTCCTGAAGGGCAATTTGCAATAGATCACCTTTCAGAGGCCAAGTTGTAGAAGCCACATCTGCATACTTTTTCACATTATCCTCTCACTCAATTTGGGCTGATTAGCCTGCACAATTCAGCTCATTGGCAGCTAAGGGTGCCACACTTAAACACTAGGAACAGGTGTTATTGAGTTTAGGGTCCCCTTACATCTCTTAGCTTTAGCAGCGCCATTACCTCTATTTTCTTACTTTCACTATCTGACACATACCCCAACCTACCTGATACATACACTGACTCCTATTTCCTGCATTACTAACACATCCCCCATCCCCCACACACTAGATCTAGATGACGAGGATCCATCCTCCTCTTTACCTCTGCGCTTCATCGACCATCACATCCGGGCTCTCCTCACGGTTGGGCGGGCAGTATTGATTAGGTGTTCCCTGCCAGCGCCGCCATCCAGATGCTCCATGGTGTCCCTGCTGGCCGGGAGGTCAGCTAACAGACGCTGTACCTCTCGATGCGCCTTTCTCCGCCGAGCCCTGCCCCTTCGCTGCACACACAGACACACAGCGCCGCACCAGAGGGACACGCTGGAGCAAAGGAGTCCCGGAGCGGCGCTGTGTGAGGAGATGCGACAGCGGGCGCTTAGCGGGACATTGGCGGCACGCAGTGGATGTTTTCCAGAGACAGCCGGCCCAGCATTGAACAGGGGCGAGCTCCTGCACGTCTGGAGCTTCACTGAAACAGAGGCCATGGCTGCGCCCTAGGTGTTAGTGCGCCCTAGGCGACTGCCTACTCCGCTTAGTGGTAGCGCCGGCCCTGAGTCTATGATAGCCTCCACCTCATACTCCTCTTCGCCATTGATGGTCACAGGTTCTGGTGGCTTGGATACTCTATCTGGAAAAGAGTCAGGGACTGTGGGTTTCAAGAGAGAAACATGGAAGACAGGATGTATCTTAAGTGAATCAGGTAAAGATAATTCATAAGCAACCTCATTAAGTTTCCTCTTGACTGGGAATGATCCCACAAATTTAGGTGCCAGTTTCTTTGAGGTACATGCCAACCTGAGATTCGTAGTAGACAACCATACCTGGTCTCCCGGTTGGAGAATCAGTTCACCCCTCCTTTTCCTGTCAAAAGCCATCTTGCTTGCTGCTTGTGCCTTGGTAACCGCTTCTTGAAGCAACTTATTGTTGCGGTTTAGGAAATCCACTGTGTCTTGGACAGCAGGAACTGTGGTCTCTGGAATAAAGTCGGGCAAGAAGGATGGGTGAAAACCGTAATTTGCAAAGAAGGGTGACTGACCTGTGGCAGAGTGAGTGGCATTATTGTAGGCGAACTCCGCCAGTGGCAGCAGCGATACCCAGTCATCCTGGACAAAAGTGGTGAAGCATCGGATATACTGTTCCAATGTCTGATTGGTTCTCTCTGTCTGTCCATTGGTCTGGGGATGGTAGGCAGAGGACAAGGATCTTTCAATTTTAAGGGCTTCACACAGAGTTTTCCAGAATCTGGAAGTGAACTGAACCCCCCGATCGAAGACAATGTTCATAGAGACTCCGTGAAGCCTCACAATCTCTCTGATAAATACTTGAGCCGTCTCCATGGCCGAGGGAGTACTCTTCAGAGGCAAGAAATGGGCCATTTTGGACAGTCGGTCCACTATTACAAAGATGGCTGTGCATCCTTCCGATGGGGGAAGTTCCACAATGAAATCCATGGCTATCATTTTCCATGGTCTATCAGGGACTGGTAGTGGCCGAAGTAGACCCCAAGCTCGGTTCTTTGTATCCTTGCTGCGGTTTCAGATTGCACAGGAATTCACGTACCTCTTACAGGTTTCTTCTAGGTCCGGCCACCAAAATGTGCGTTTCAGGAGATCAAGCGTCTTGTGGACCCCAAAATGACCTGCTAGGGGATGATCATGAGAAAGACCCAAAATGGTTATACGTAAACATTCAGGCACAAATACCTTGCTTCCGTTAAACAGCAATCCTTCCTGGAGTGTCAGCGTGACCCCTGGAGGGTTAGGAACGTCTGTCGAAGCCTGCTTCATTCGGCTGAGGAGGTTGCCCTGTAAAAGTAAGAAGTTATTTTCAGACAAGATGGTATCTGCTACTGGTGGTTCCTTGGGGTCATCGAACATACGAGACAGTGCGTCTGGTTTGACATTCTTCGAGCCCGGCCGATAGGTAATGTGGAACACAAATCGGGAAAAGAACAGGGCCCAACGTGCTTGACGTGGCTTTAGACGTTTAGCAGTCCTCAAGTACTCAAGATTTTTGTGGTCAGTATATACCAATATGGGATGCGCTGCTCCCTCCAGGAGGTATCTCCACTCTTCTAAAGCCGCCTTAATGGCCAGTAATTCTCGGTCCCCAACATCATAGTTTCTCTCTGCTGGGGAGAGCCTGCGGGAGAAAAAGGCTACTGGATGCATCAGATCCTTAGGGCCGTGGCGTTGGGAGATGACTGCTCCAATAGCGACTTCAGATGCATCTACTTCTAGTGTATACGGCAGAGACGGGTCCGGGTGACCAAGAACAGGTGCTGAAGTAAACAGTCTCTTCAAGGTTTCAAATGCGGCTTGTGCCTCGGGTGTCCAATGGAAGCAAAGGTTCTGTCTAGTCAGCTGTGTGATAGGGGTGATGATGGCGGAAAAGCCCTTAATGAACCTCCTGTAAAAGTTGGCAAATCCTACGAAGCGCTGCACCCCCTTCTTGTCGGTAGGTGCAGGCCAGTCTAAGATAGCAGAGACCTTTTCAGAGTCCATCTTGATCCCTTCAGGTGAGATTATCAGTCCCAGGAATTGGATGCTGCTTTGTTCAAATTCACATTTTTCACCTTTAGCATATAGTCAGTGTTGGCGGAGCCGGCTCAGCACCCTTTTGACATGACCTCGATGAGAGTCTAGAGAAATGGAAAAAATCAGGATGTCGTCTAGGTAAACAATCAAAAATATATCCAGGAAGTCTCGGAATATATCATTAACAAAGTGTTGGAAAGTAGCCGGGGCATTGCATAGTCCAAAGGGCATCACTAGGTATTCATAGTGGCCAAATCGGGTGCGAAAGGCCGTCTTCCACTCATCCCCTTGACGGATGCGGACTAAATTGTAGGCCCCCCGTAGATCTAGTTTGGTGAAGATGGTTGCCGACCTTAATCTCTGAAATAGTTTGGGTACTAGAGGAAGAGGATATCGGTTTTTAACTGTAATTTTGTTGAGCTCCCGATAGTCCACACAAGGTCGTAGGGAGTGGTCCTATTTCTCAACAAAAAATATTCTTGCTCCTGCTGGGGAGGTAGATGGTCGGATGAACCCCTTTTTCAAGTTTTCTTGGATATACTCTTTTAGTGCCTCCTGTTCTCGTTCAGCGAGGGGGAAGATTCTACCGAAAGGGATTTCAGACCCTGGAAGCAGTTCAATTGGGCAGTCGTATGGCCGATGCGGGGGAAGAATGTCAGCCCCTCGCTTACTAAAGACATCCAGGAACTCATGGTAGGGTTCAGGTACGACTTGCCGCACCTCAGACTCAGAGTCCACACAAAATAGTGTTGTAGAAGAAGCTGGGGACCTAGGTAGGCAGTGCTCCTGGCAATAGGCTGAGTGGAAGTTGATTCTCCCTGTGGCCCAGTCAACTTGCGGATTATGCGCCTGCAGCCAGGGTAGGCCCAGAATAACAGGGAATAGCGGGGAGGTGATGACATCAAGGCTTAGGATTTCCTTATGTTGGGAGGAAGCCAACACGGGTAAGGGAAATGTCTTTTGGGTCACAGGTCCAGACTTGATACATGACCCGTCAGCTAGAAAAACAGAAAGTCCTTGTGCTTTAGGTCTCAAGGGGATGCGTTGTTGTGTTGCAAAGGTTAGATCAATGAAGCAACTGCAGGCCCCGGAATCAATGATCGCGGTAACTGCCACTTCCCTTTCTAGCAGCTGAAAAGAGATGGGAAGGGTTAGGTTGGTGGCATTGGTAGGTAAAGAAAAGTTATTTACTGAAGAAATCATCCGCCACTTACGTGTCTTGGTTGGACAGGAACGTACATAGTGGCCCACTTTCCCACAGTATAGGCAGAGGTTATTCTGTCGTCGGTGCAGGCATTCCTCTGGAGACAGAGGGGGGCGTATTAGGCCGATTTGCATAGGCTCCGGTGCTTCGGTGGCAGAAGTAACAGGAGCGAAGTGAGTGGGAGCTGGGATCCGGGGCATCATCCAGACTGGACGTGGCTGCTGGGCTGATCTTTCGGATCGTCGCTCACGGAGACGACGGTCAATTTGAATGGCCAGTGTGATAAGGGCCTCCAGGGTATTTGGGACTCCGACACGTGCCAATTCGTCTTTCAGACCTTCTGATAACCCCAAGCGGAACTGGTGTCGCAGGGCTGCGTCATTCCACTGTGTGTCTGCACTCCAGCGTCTAAAGTCTGTAACATAATCTTCGGCCGTTCTGCGGCCTTGCTGGAGTGCATGAAGGGCAGCCTCTGCTGTGGTGGTTCGTTGCGGGTCATCATATAATTCAGCCATCGCGCCGAAGAAGGCGGACATGGACTGTAACAATACATCGTTCTTTTCCAACATCCGATGAGCCCAGGACTGGGGCTCACCCTAAAGCATTGATATGATGAATCCTACTTTGGTGGTTTCAAGGGAGAAAGTTCGAGGTTGCAGGGCGAAGTACAGTTCACATGCGTTTCGGAAGGATCAAAATTTTCCCCGGTCACCTGAAAATCTCTCTGGCGCTGGAACTCTGGGTTCAGGGGGCAGCATCACCACTGAGGTTGCTGCAGTGGCAGTCCTTGAGGCAGAAGGTGCAGCAGTGCTTGCTGGTGTAGCTAGAGTCTGTACACGTTGTTCCAGTTGCGTATAACCCTCCTGTAGAGATTTGACTGCTTGGGTAAGTGCTGCAAGGTGCTGGCAGATGTCATCCATGGCCGACTTCCGACTTGCAGGCTCAGACATGGCTGCCTGATACTGTTGCGTACCTGCCGGATGAGCCTGACGTGCAGTGGGAAGGCTTCTCGTACAACCCCGGCTCAAGGGCCACCGATGTTGCAACAGTGGCCGCAAGAGCCTGGCGGTGTATGGGTGCCTGGTTCATCTTTGGTCTTGTCAGTTCAGCTGGTGCAGCAGGGAACAGGAAGCAGGCTGGTAGGTGCACTGGCTGGGGAGACACTGAATACATAGTCAGACAAGCCGGGTTTGGTAACAGACGATCAGATGTAGGTATAGACGACAGGCAGAGAATGGTCAGGATACAGGCAAAGTTCGGCAACAGGAAATCAAGCAGTGTAGAGCTGAGCGTGGTTACAAGGCAGGCCGGGATCAGGATAACAGAGATCAATCGTAGTTAAACAAACCGGGTCAAACACAGGAAACAGATCAGATCACAGGAAGACACTGGAACAGGTATGAACTGCAGATCAGGCAGCGAAGACACAGTGCTGCTGAGGTGTTCAAATAATGCAGCCTGTTGCCAATCACTGAAATCAGTCTGCACTATTAACCCTTAGGTGGCAGATCATGACAGTATCCTAGGAAGGGTATCTACATTTTGGTGCTGCTTTTCAGGCCTGTGTTCTACTATGAACTTGAACTCTTGTAATGCTAAGAACCATCTGGTTACCCTGGTGTTTGAGTGTCTATTTTTTCTCATCCAGCTCAGTGGGGCATGGTCCAACATTGGATGAAACTTCCTGCCAAGGAGAAAATAGCGTAGTGAGTCAAAAGCTCACTTATTGGCCCATGGGGCAGGTAAAGATGACAGGGTGGATGTCACGTCCTTCATGTTTCCCTCCTCGTTGGGCGCCAAGCAAGGGTCACATGAGAGGCCTATCCTGGCGTGGGCCCCAGAAGGGGCTACACTAGGCACCTGTAACAGGGTCACTCTCCTTACACATGGGGTACCTTTACTTTGTGCCATTTTCATCAATGCCCTGGGACAAGGCTGAGGCTGCCGTGGGGGTATACTCCACCTTAAGGCATGGTTTATGAACATAAACCATGTACACTTGCAATGTAACTGTTCTCCAGTTAACTCTCGGGTCCCTGTGACAACTCAGATAGCAAGGATAATTTGCTACAAAATTGTGGCTGTGTTGAATCGTAAATCTGTTAACTTACTGCACATTTTCTTGGGAAAGTTGTACACTTGCAGAGCACTTGAAGCACAAGTTCTAGTTGACACTTTTCCAATTTGTAGCAAATTTGCATTGCAAGTTTCTAGCAAGAGCAACGTTGCAGTGGTGAGTCTACAGCAAGAGCTCTGCAAGTCTACAGCATAAAAATTCAGCCACAGTGACCCCTGTGGTGGGATGACTATAGCACAACATAACTGAACCAGAACTTGCAACAGACTTTTAGAATGTTTGTGTAGCGACCTCACCCCTCTCACCCCTTCTTATTCACGGCTTGTCTGTCTCGTCTAGGGGTTAGCACGGGGGAAGGGATGAGATACACCACGGCCCATGTCCTCCAATGTGTAGAGGTGAAGGCCAGAACTATCAGGTTTTGTGTATGTGTCCCAGAGTCAAATCCTCTCCTCGGATTGACTCCCCTTTGCTCCTACTAACCAGAGTTCCGCACACTGAATAGGTTCAACTCTTATTTATTCTTCTCAATAAATAGTCATACAGCACAGACCGGTTGAGACCCATATATTTGTGGGGAGTAGGCCAAGGCACAATTCTTTTAGATAGAGCTAACCACTGTGGTGTCACCAGTGGCGAATAGTCACTGCCACTGACTATATTGAACAGAACATGAATTACCATCGCTAACGTAGCCCCCATCAGGGGAAGGACATCCATCCAAGACAGTTACCGGAGGCCTCCCTGTCACCAGCAATGCTGCGCTGGACTCTCCGGAGAAGTTCCGCTCACCGGCCTCCTCGTCTCAGACACGGGCACCCAAGGAGTTAGGGCCCGCTCGGATTCCTCCACCCTCGCGGAACTCAGTCGAAGGTACTGAGCTCCAGGCTTCCGCCATAGTACCTCACTCCAGGCTAAAGGTGCCTGAGATGGACTCCATCTCCCGCTCCGGCCAGGTCAAGGGCACCCGGGCCCGGAACTCCGGAATGCCAGCACCCAGGCTGAAGTTGCCTGGGCGCGGCTGCGTCCTCCGACTCTGAACCCCCAAGGTCAGGGCATCCGCCCCTTTTATCTCCTCTCCCTTTGCGTCACAGCGGGTTCCCCGCCCCGCTGTACCACTGCCAGGAAAGGACAAAAAGGGAAGCAGTCTTGCAGTGAGTGTTCAACTCCAGCCAGGGCGACAGCGCCACCTGCAGGCCGCAGGGAACCTCACACCACCAGAGTCCTCCAAGAACCATAAAAGGGTCTCAGATTCCCTAACAATCAATGCATCTGGGTTACACTACCATCCAGATG
This sequence comes from Rana muscosa, assembly GCA_029206835.1. NCBI lineage: Eukaryota > Metazoa > Chordata > Amphibia > Anura > Ranidae > Rana > Rana muscosa. The sequence continues at coordinate 203,237,103 of CM055123.1, forward strand.
CCTCCCCTAAAATCACATACCCGCTACACTTGCAAAGAAAGTTGATCTAGAGTCATGTAATGCGGACTTACTGCAATTGTGCAACAGACTTGTGAAGCCTGGCAAGTCTAGCAATAGCTTAACAAGTCATTTTCAAACTTGCAGCACAATTGCTTGCTATCTGGGTATGTACATCTTCCTGGTAACTTGCATTTAGGAGCGACAGGCTGAGCTCTGTCCTCATCCACCTGTCCAGCATTTCCACTACCATTCCCTGTAGCGGAGTGTGCCCCGCTGGGCACCTTGGGCTGGCTCCACACGTGCATTTTACTTAACTCTTGAACCTCTGTATAAGATGGGGACTTCTGTGGGGCAAATCCACTCCCGTTGCTCTGGGAGACAGACCACTGGCAGAAGGAGTGCCAACAACATCTCCCTCGCTGCTAGAGACCATTCCTATAAAACACAGACAGGCTGCTTTTTAGACTTCCATTACCCCATGTAACAATTTGTGTCTTTACACTTCTTCACTGCACACCAATGTCTTCAAACCCCAATGTGTGTAAGATCCAGTCAGTAGACTATGTGCGCCAGTTACTTGCATTACACCCCTTTCAGTGATTCAGACCAGGCAAGGACAATTTTTCAAATGCCTTTCTTAGAAAAGTCCAAACAGTAATTACAGAATCCAACATTCACAGTCAGAATTCTTCCCTAATTCACTAACTCCAACTAAAGGCTGTGTGCTACCCCAGCATACCTGCAAAAGTAGTGTTCGTGCCATACAAAGTCTATCAAAGGCATTCTTCCAGGGCTGGTGTCTTCGGGCCAGCCGCAGGTTCTGATGACTTCACATCCAAAAGGTGATAAGCAACATCCTTCTGCTTCTCGCTGGTGTCATGGTGTCTGTCTCTCTTCCTTACGTGTATCGGCCTTAGTTCTCCACTAATAGAAAAAATTGTCAGAAGGAACTACTGCCTAAATGACCATATCTTTGAGCCTCCGGGGGGTGATATAAATGAGATGACGTCCAAACTGAATCTATCTAATTTCCACTAAGCCTTTGTGTGGAACATGCTGTTGAAGGTAACCCGAGCCGACCCTAGCTGGCTCTCAGAGGGCTCTCCGTATCAGACCATTGTCCCACATTTATATCACAGGATTAGTGGACTGTCCCCACAGAAGAACCCTCCAAAAAGACCAAAGAACCAGGAAAGTCATTAAATCTTACCCTCCTGTCCGGGACAGCATATACTGGTTATTTCAACCTGCTTACAGGTCAAGCACTCCCGCTCTACTACAGAGTAATGTCTCTTGGCAGCTGTCAATTTTCTTCTAAGAAAGACTACGGGGGGTTCCTCCCTATTGACTTCTTGGGACAGAATGGCTCCTAAGCTCTCACTGGGGGCATCTGTTTGAAAAACATACTCTTTTGAAAAATCCAAAACAGCCAGCACTGGAAACTGGCATAAGGCTGCTTTAAGCTTCCGGAAAGCTTTCTCTGCCTTGTCATTCCACTTGACCCTTTGTCAAGTCAGTGAGAAGTGCAGCAATAATGGTGAAGTTTGGGACAAAACTGATGGTAGTACCCAACAATGCCAGAAAGGCTTGGATCTTTTACTTTGTGACAGGGCGGGGGTCAAGCCTGAAAGTCCTCTACCTTGTTCATTTGAGGTTTTACCAAACCTCTGCCCACCATGTACCCAAGTGGGTATTTTTCATAGCAATGGCAAACATTTCCAGATTAACAGTAAGGCCTCATGCCCACGGACGTTTTTACAGCCGCGTTTTTGAGCGTTTTTTACAGCTTAAAAACGCCTGTCCATGTTAGTCTATAGCTTCATGCCCACCTAGACGTTTTTGAGCTGCAAATAGCATAGATGTTTTTAAGCTGTAAAAAAAAACAGGACCAGTGCGTTTCTCAGCGTCGGCGTTAGGCATAAAAAAACGCGAATCGTCAAAAAACGCGCAAAAACGCAGTGATTGCGTTTTTAAGCTCTGACGTTTTTGTTTTTTCCAAAAAAATTAATAAAATTAAAATTATACAATAACATGGACAGGCGTTTTTAAGCTGTAAAAAATGCAGCTGTAAAAACGTCCGTGGGCATGAGGCCTTAATCTCTCCTCCTTTAGAGAGTCCAAGACAGCCTGCACTTGGGTAAGATGGAACTCCCAGTCAGAGCTAAATACCATTTTACCTCTGCTTTTTACCTCTGCAGTAACTCCCGGCCAGTAGAATCAGTCTGTTATCTGTGCCTCTGTTTTCTTGGCACCCAGGTGACATTGGGGGTTATTTACGAAAGGCAAATCCACTTTGCACTACAAGTGCAAAGTGCACTTGAAATTGCACTGAAAGTGCACTTGGAAGTGCAGTCGCTGTAAATCTGAGGGGTAGATCTGAAATGAGGGGAAGCTCTGCTGATTTTATCATCCAATCATGTGCAAGCTAAAATGCTGTTTTTTATTTTCCTTGCATGCCCCCCTCGGATCTACAGCGACTGCACTTCCAAGTGCACTTTTAGTGCAATTTCAAGTGCACTTTGCACTTGTAGTGCAAAGTGGATTTGCCTTTAGTAAATAACCCCCATTGTCTTCTAAATAGACTGTGGGCGTAGTGTTTTATCCATTGCTTTCAAAAAAGTAGCCACCAGAGTACAAGCCAGCCGCCATTTTGTTTTATACTGAAAATGACCTTCTGCGGTGGAAATGTATTATTTTCTCTGGCTTCCTTAGTTAAAGGTATCTGCCAGTATCCCTTGGTCTAAGGTGGTAATATGCCGGACTGGCCCCAATCTCTATATTAATTTGTCAATCTGGAACATCGGATTTGCATTAAACTTCGATACCTCATTGAGTTTTTTAACATCATTACAAAACTGCAGAGTCCTGTTGGGCTTTGCTACCAATACAATCAGGCTTGATCCTTCACTCTGTGATTTCTTAATAATATCGAGTTGCAGCATCTTCTGAACTTTCTGTGTCTTGGGAATGCTTTCCTTTGTGCCTCAGGAATGTGGTAGGGTTTTATTTAGACCTTTACACCAGATTCAATGACAATGCCATGCTCAATCACCTTGATAAGACCTGGCAGTCCTAAAAACATCTTTCTATTACGCTGTAAAAACTCTTTTGTGTGCTGCTTTTGTGGCTTGTACATGCTGATGGAAACCGGGATGAAGTCCACCCCTACAGAGGGCTTAGAACTAACCTCAGCCAGGGCAACTACCTGCTCTTGGTCCTTTCAGGGTTTTTACAGATGCAAGTGGCATATTTGGTATGACTTTTGCTTCCTAGGTTGGTGTACTTTATAATTTAAGTCTCCAACCTTTTCTACCACCTCAAGTGGCCTCTACTACCCGACCAGGAATTTGCTTTCTACTGTAGGTATGAGCAGGGCCACCCTGTCCCCAACCTGGAACTGTCTAAGCTCGGCAAACAAGATGTACACCCTTCTTAATCATAGATTTTAAGGTTTTATCCTTCAACCAACCCATCCATCTGTGGGTGGTAGACAGAAGTATGCAACTGTTTGATCTGAAATAACTTACATAGATCTGTCATCACCCTTGACATAAATGGGGTGCCCTGGTTTGTCAAAATCTCTTTAGGGAACCCATTCCTGGGGAACATGTTAAGCAACTTTCTGGCAATTGCTTTTGAGGAGGTCTTCCTCAGAGGGACCCCCCTCAAGGATGTATTTATGCCTTTGAGCCAATTGCACTAAAAGACCCACCAGATCCATCACAATCCCTTCAAATGGTACCTTGATAGTGGACAGAGGCACCAAAGGGTTCCTAAACTGTGTTACTGATGCAGTTAGTTGACAGGTGGACAAGAACTGCAATACCATTTTACCTCTGCAGTAACTCCTGGCCAGTAGAATCAGTCTGTTATATGTGCCCCTGTTTTCTTGACACCCAGGTGACTTCCTAATGTGTCATTGTGGGCCAGGTTAAGTACCATGTGCCTAAAAAGCCTGGGGGACCAGTAGCTGGTCGACCATCTCAACCTGGACTTTGGTAACTCTTTATAGCAACTCACTAATGACCACAAAGAGGGGAAACCTGTTCTTGGCCTCAGGCACTTGTGGCTCCCAATTAATCACTGTAACCAGTTCCCAGGTATTCTTTAAAGTGGGGGTCGCTCATTTGGGCGGAACCAAATGTGCCCTGTGACACTTCTAGGTCAGGATGTGTGGGATTAGAGGAACTTTCCCCCTCATTCTCCTTGGGCATAACCTGTAATGGGGAGGATTCCTCTACATTCTTTTTAACCATGACCTGCATAAGAGAGAACTTCCTCTCCCCCTCAGGGGTCTTCTTAGCCTGTAGACCATTTGCCACAGGTGCAACATTGTCAACATAGTTCCAATGGCCAGCCCATTGAAGGGGACAGTAGGTCACCCTGTACAGGCAGTCATTTAGTCACAGAGTTCCTCAAATAAGGTACAGTCCTGCCCCACAATAATATCATGTATGAGGTTGCGCCCCACCTTAGCCTCCTGGGTAACCGCGCCACATGCCGTTTTGATTGTCACTGGTATTAGCGTGTATGCTTTAGTCTCCCCGTGTATACATACCACCTGCAGGGTCTTAGAAATGGGGCCTACTTTCCCAGCTACCCCGGTATAGACAAGTGTTACCATAGTACCTGAATCCAACAGTGCTCGGCATAGAGTTGGCTTACCCAGATGTCGCAGCTCTGCACTCCATAGGTTTCTCCTGCAGCACGTTCTCATTTCTTTGTGCAGGAGCAGAGCCCTGGGACACTGAGATGTTCACCCCCTGGTTCTCCTAAGCTCTTGTTCCCAGGTTTGTAGGTGGCCTAAAGTGATTGTAAATGGTCACCTTTTAAAACAATCCTTTTAGTTTAAAATAGAAATGAAAGGCAAAACATTTGTGTATATACAGTATACAGTGCCTTGAAAAAGTATTCAAACCCCTTGAAATTTTCCACATTTTGTCATCTTACAACCTAAAGTGTAAATATAATTTATTGGGATTTTATGTGATAGACCAACACAAAGTGGCACATAATTGTGAAGTGGAAGGAAAATGATAAATGGTTTTCAATTTTTTTTACAAATAAATGTAGCGGCCTCACTCTCTCTCCATCTTTATCGGTTACACGCCAACTCATGTCTAGGGGTTCCTGGGTTGTGAGAGTGAGATGCGCCACGGCCCATGTCCTCCCCATTGTAGTAGGGAGGTGAAGGCCACTTCCTGATGTTTCCTCGGGCCGGTGTGTTCTGTGAATGCACTGAGTCTGTAATTGCAAGCTCCCCAGCCTCCCCTTTGCTTCCAGTAACTGGAGTTCACACACCGGAGAAAGGTCCAACACTTGTTTATTTGACACTCCAATACGCAAAGCACAATAAACAGTTCTTTTGCAGCAAACTGGTTGGGACCTATAACCTTGCCAACGGTGGGCCGAGCAGATCAAGGCACTTCCTAAAGTTTCAGTTCTATGCCACTGTACTATGACCAGCGGCGCCTAAGCCAATCCGGCTGTTACAGAACAGGAAGGATGGGGTCTCTTCCAGCAACCCCTATGAACAGCAATGGAGCCCTCTTCGATGCGCTGTGGCCCCTATCAGGGGGATGTGTCCCCCCAAGAGAGTTCCCAGAGGCCCACTGTCACCGGGTTGGTGCTGCTCCGGGTCTCCAGTGGGTAACCTCTCCGGCCTCCTCACCTCAGGTACGAGTCCCTCCGCTCAGGGACCCTCGGACAGTCCACCCTAGCGGGACCCAGTCGAAGGTACTGGGCCCCAGGCCTCCTCGATAGTACCTCACCCCAGGCTGAAGGTGCCTGGGATGGACGCCAACATGACTCCGGACCAGGCCATGGGCCCCTGGACCAGACTCCTGGATCTCCAGCACCCAGGCCTAAGGTGCCTGGGTGCGGGCCGCAGCCCTCCTCCTCCGAGGACCTCCTTCTCCGCAAGACGACGACGACCTCGTGGTCAGGGTGTCTCCCCCTTTTATCTCCTCCCTTCAACGGCCCGGCGGGTTCCCCGCCCCAGCCATACCATCTCCGGGAAGAGACCAAACAGGGAGCACTGCAGGGGATGATTCTACCTGAAGCCTGTGGGCACCTCGCCACCCACAGGCAAAGGGGAACACTACATCCTCCAATCCTCCACGAAACAAAAAGGGGTCTGAATCCCAACACAACCATACACCTGGGTCACACTATTGCCCAGGTGTATCCCATCAATTTGAGGACCCCGCTACATAAATATCTGAAAAGTGTGGCATACATTTGTATTCAGGCCCCCGGAGTCAATATTTTGTAGAACCACCTTTCGCTGCAAGTCTTTTTGGGTATGTCTCTACTAGCTTTGCACATCTAGAAAATGAAATTTTTGCCCATCCTTCTTTACAAAATAGCTCAAGCTCTGTCAGATTGAATGGAGAGTGTCTGTGAACAGCAATTTTCCAGTCTTGCCACTGATTCTCATTTGGATTTAGGTCTGGACTTTGACTGGGCCACTCTAACACGTGTTTACTGTGTCCCCCACATGGCTTCTCGCAAACTGCAAACTGGACTTCTTAGAACTTCCTTTCAACAATGGGTTTCTTCTTGCCACTCATAAAGGTCAGATTTGTGGAGTGCATGACTAATAGATTCTCCCACCTGAGCTGTGGATCTTTGCAGCTCCTTGAGAGTTATAATGGGCCTCTTGGCTGCTTCTTAGATTAAAGCTCTTCTTGCCCGGCCTGTTAGTTTAGGTGGACGACCATGTCTTGGTGGGTTTGCAGTTGTGTCATGAGAGGCCATATTCTCTCATGAGAGGCCTACACCGGGATGGGTTCTTTAGGGCTACGCTAGGCACTTAGTTTAGGGTCACTGTCTTACACACGGGATAACTTTACTTGAACAGAGGACTGAACTCTCATAAACTCTCTTAATGTATTATACACCTCAGTCTCTTGTGCAATAAGGAGGGACACACAGAGCCCTTGCCCTCTCCACCTGTCCAACGTATCACCACTACCTCACTCCCAGTAATGGTATGGAGCCCCGCCGTACACCTAGCGCTGACTCTTTGCATGCACTCACTTAACTCTTCCATATCTGTGTACAGGTTGGGCACCCCTGCAGTGCCAATCTGTTCCAGTTGCTATGGGAGACAGACCTGCTCACGGAGAGAGTGCCGACAAAAATTCCTCCTAGACAAGCTGCTAGAGAGACCTTCGTTACCCTTGGTAACCACTGTATCTTCACACTGTATTAAATTCTCTACCATTATCTTCATACCACAATGCGCTTAGTGACCCGAGCTGTGACTATATGTGTTGGTTACTTGCATGGCACCCCTTTAGTAACTGCAGACCAGGCAAAGGAAAAGTTTCAAAACCTCTCCTGGAGAATAAATTAACATGACAGTTCAACATAAAGTGTAGTCTTTTCCTAACATCCTTAGTCTCTAACTCAGGCTTGTGGCTGCCCTAGCATAACTGCACATAAAGGCAGTGGCGGAACTACCAAGGTTGCAAAGGTTGCACTTGTGACCAGGCCCTGACATTCCGCCACTGTCAGGGGGCCCCAGCGGGGTTGCTGACTGCAGGGCTCTGAGCCGAGAGCCTCTCTCTCAAACAGCCCAGGGCCTGAACTGACAGTTCTCTCTTCCTCCTCCCTCGGGAGGAGGGAGCCGAACTGCTCCTTCTCCTCTTGCCCCTCTCTTCCTGTGTGCACCGTGGGAAGCATAAAGCTAAGCAGCTGTATTTGATTATTCAGCTGCTGGGCTTCACACTTCCTGTGGTGCATTCACTGCTGGGACTGCACTGATAAGATAATCAGAGCAGTGATGATCAGTGCCCTGTTTATCAGTGTAAACAATGTACTGACAGTCTTGCCAGTTAACGGGCCCCCTTTCTTCACAGAGGCATAGCGTGGGAGGAAAGGACTGCTGATAACCAGCAAGTCTGTCTTCATGTGATCAGCTGATCACATGGTAAAGGGCTGCTGTGATTGGCCATTTACCGTGATCTGTGATCAGCTGTGCCTGAAGGACACAGCCATCACAGAGCACGCTGGATACACACCCCGGGGGGCACGCGGGAGGCAGGATTATGGGAGGATGTCCATGGATGCCCTCCCAGAACTGGTAGCCTGGATGTTCAGGGGGGGGCCCTTAATGGTAACTTGCACTGGGGCCCTGAAAGTTCTAGTTACCCCTCTGCATAAAGGGTCCATTCTTGGCAGAGTACATCATGTTAGTGTCCAGGATTGGCATCTTTGGGCGAGTGCTGGGACAAGGTCATCTAACGCCCAGGGTGAAGATGCCTAACTGTGCCCCCCAAGATGTATGAGCATCATGTGTCAGCAAAAATAAGCCAAAATTCTCCCCAAACAGAAATTCCCCCTCTTCCCTCCTGTTAAAATCCCCCTTCCCAGCACAAATCTCCCCCCATCCCCTCTCTAAGCTCAAATCCCCTCTCTCCCCTGCTAGTACCGCCACCCCCCAAAGCACACACCTCCAAGCACACACCTCCCCCCCAAATTTCTTATTCTAGCACAAATACCTCCAAATCATTCCCACTAGCACAAATTCTTCCCCCTAAATCCCCCCCTCTAACACAAATTCCCCTCCCTACATTTCCCTTCTTGCACAAATGCCCCCTCCCAAATCACCCCTTCTAGCACAAATCCTCTTCTCCCCTCCACCTTCCTAAAACAAATATGACCCCCATCACCCCCTTGCATTTTCCCTCCCAGCACAAATCCTTTCCCCAAAGTTCCCCAAAAACACCCCCCAATCATCCCTACTAGCATAAATACTCCCCTCCAAATCCCCCTTTTTAACACCCCCAAAATCTCCCCATATTTCCCCTTATAGCACAACCCATCCCCCAGCACTAACCCCCCCCCCCAATTACTTCTAGCACATTCCCTCTAATTCCCCTCCTAGAATAAATTTTACCCTTTTAACCCTTCCCAAATTCCTCCTCCAGCACAAATCCTCCCCCCTCATATTTTTCCCCAGCACAAATAACCCCATAACCCTCATCATCTTAACAGACCCCTGACATCTCCCTTTTGAGACAGGGAAAGGGACTGAGGATTCCCCAGTCCCTTTCTCTGCAGCTTCAGCTGCACTGAAGATTATTGGGCAGGAGATAGTGGCTCCTCTCCATTCATAAACTGCTCAGTGACAGTTATGAATGAACAGAGTCAGTGATCACTGACTTTGGAATAGGGAGGAGCCGGTAAATTACATATTTACTGACTCCTTCCACAGCTCTCCATCCTGAAAGATCGAGGGGGGCGGAGGACAGAGGGGGACCGAGGAGCACGGAGGGGGACCGAAGCACAGCAGGGGGACCGAGAAGCTCAGAGGGGGACTGGAGGAGGATATGGGGGACAGTCAGGGGAGATCGGTGCGGCGCTGGGGAGGAGTTACAATCACCAATCTCCCTGTATAGATTTCAATAAAGCAGCTAAAAGCTGCAGGAGGGAGAGGAGGAGAAGCGACTGTCAGCTGCTTTATTGAAATGTATACAGGGAGATCAGTGATTGTAACTCCTCCCCAGCACCGCACAGATCACCCCTGACTGTCCAGGTATCGGTTTAAGCATCGGAGCATTTGCCCGAGTACAAGTACTCGGGCAAATGCTTGGTATCGGTACTGATACTAGTATCGGTATCGGTGCATACCTATTATTTTATTGGGATTTTATGTGCTAGACCAACACAAAGTGGCACATAATAATAAAATAAGAAAAGTGAAAGGAAAATGATAAATGGTTTTCATTTATTTTTACAAATAAATATCTTAAAAGTGTGGCGTGCATTTGTATTCAGTCCCCCTGAGTCAATACTTTGTACAACCACCTTTCGCTGTAATTAATTACAGCTGCAAGTCTTTTTGGATATGTCTCTACCAGCTCTGCACATCTAGAGAGTGAAATGTTTGCTCAAGCTCTGTCAGATGGAGAGCATCTGTGAACAGCAATTTTCAAGTCTTGCCACAGATTCTCAATTTGATTTAGGTCTGGACTTTGACTGGGCCATTCTAACACATGAATATGCTTTGATCTAAACCATTCGATTGTAGCTCTGGCTGTATGTTTAGGGTTCTGCTGGAAGGTGAAAATCTTTTGCAGACTCTAACAGGTTTTCTTCTAAGATTGCCCTGAATTTGGCTCCATCCACCTTCCCATCAACTCTGACCAGCTTCCCTGCCCCTGATAAAGAAAAGCATCCCCACAACATAATGCTGTCACCACCATGTTTCACTGTGGGGATGGTGTGTTCAGGGTGATGTGAAGTGTTAGTTTTCTGCCACATAATGCGTTTTGCTTTTAGGCCAAAAAGTTCAATTTTGGTCTCATCCGACCAGAGCACCCCCTTCCACATGTTTGCTGTGTCCCCCACATGGCTTCTCGCAAACTGAAAACAGGACTTTTTATGGCTTTCTTTCAACAATATCTTTCTTCTTGCCACTCTTCCATAAAGGCCAGATTTGTGGAGTGCACGACTAATGCCGCGTACACACGACCGATTTTCATGACGAGAAAAATGCAATTTTTTTATTTGGTCATTAAAAACAATCGTGTGTAGGCTCCAGAGCATTTTTCGCGACGTGAAAAATGGGCATTAAAAATTTTGAACATGCTCTATTTTTTCTTGTCGTTTTTCACGTCGTGAAAAACAGCCGCGTGTAGGCTTTAATGAAGTGAAAAAAACGTGCATGCTCAGAAGCAAGTTATGAGACGGGAGCGCTCGTTCTGGTAAAACTAGCGTTCAACGCTGTAACGGACTGAAGAGCATGAGGGTGAAAAGCGTGAATCGTCTCTCACCAAACTTTACTAACACGAGGATCAGCAAAAGCAGCCCAAAGGGTGGCGCCATCAGAATGGAACTTCCCCTTTATAGTGCCGTCGTACGTTTCCGCTAGGGATGAGCCGAACACCCCCCCGGTTCGGTTCGCACCAGAACCTGCGAACGGACCGAAAGTTCGGGCGAACGTTAGAACCCTATTAAATACAATGGACGCGAACATTCCAAATCTAAAGTGCTAATTATAACGGCTAATATGCATGTTATTGTCCTAAAAAGGGTTTGGGGACCCGGGTTCTGCCCCAGGGGACATGTATCAATGCAGAAATAAGTTTTAAAAACTGATGTTTTTTCGGGAGCAGTCATTTTAATGATGCACAAAGTGAAAAAAAAAAAGTGAAATATTCCTTTAAATATCGTACCTGGGGGGTGTCTAAAGTATGCCTGTGAAGTGGCACGTGTTTCCCGTGTTTAGAACTGTCCCTGCACAAAATGACATTTCTAAAAAAAAAAGCCATTTAAAACTGCTTGCGACATTAATGTCATGTCTTGTCCTGGCAATATGGATGAAAATCTTTGAGAAAAATGGCATGGATGTTTGAAAGTAGGGGCCTGCCGTATATACTCTGCTGAAATTTTCCCCTTAGATGTTGGTGTTGCCACAACACTGTGAGCCCTCACAGTTACTCTTGGTGGGCGCTAGAACACCCCTTTGGTGGTGGTGCTACAACACTGTCAGCCCTCACAGTTACTCTTGGTGAGCGCATGAATGGGCCCTACTGTTAATTATTAGATCAAGAATTGTATTTATATGCCCCTGTTGAACAGGGGCAGAAAAATTGGGCCTTTGGTGGTGGTGGTGGTGGTGTTGCCACAACACTGTAAGCCCTCACAGCTACTCTTGGTGGGCGCAGGAATGGGCCCTGCTGTGAATTATTAGATCAAGAAAATTGGGCCTTAGGCACTGGTGCCACAACACTGCAACCCCTCACAGATACTGTACTTGGAGCACAGCAATGAGCTGTGAGCCCTGTTGCAAAGTATTGCATCAAAAATTGTAATTACACGCCCCTGTTAAACAGGGGCAGAAAAATTGGGCCTTAGGCACTGGTGCCACAACACTGCAACCCCTCACAGATACTGTACTTGGAGCACAGCAATGAGCCCTGTTGCAAAGTATTGCATCAAAAATTGTAATTACACACCCCTGTTAAACAGGGGCTGAAAAATTGGGCCTTAGGCATTGGTGCTGGTGCCACGACACTGCAACCTCTCCCAGATACTCTAGTTGGAGTGCAGGAATGAGCCCTGCTGCAAAGCATTGCATAAAAAATTGTAATTACATGCCCCTGTTAAACAGGGGCTGAAAAATTGGGCCTTAGCCACTGGTGGCGGCACCCAGAAACAAAAATGTTCTTCCAAGCTATCATCAGGAATCGGATCATTGAGGAGGAGGAGGATAGTCAGTCAACATAACAGGACAGTCACTCAGCATCAGCATAGGCAGTCTTGAAGGGATGTGACATTTCAAAATAAATTATTCTGTTATATCAGCTTCAGGTGCTTGGTAGCTGGTGGTGATCCAAGACTGGTTCATCTTTATGAAGGTCAGTCGATCAACCGAGTCGGTGGACAGGCGCACCCTGTGATCCGTGACAAAGCCTCCAGCAGCACTGAATGTGCGTTCCGAAAGAACGCTGGATGCAGGACAGGCCAGTAGCTCAATTGCATACTGTGCAAGCTCTGGCCAGTGATCCATCCTCAAGACCCAGTAAGCCAGAGGATTTTCGGTGGGAAAGGTGTCCAAGTCTGACCTTGCCCCTAGGTATTCCTGCACCATGTATATCAGACGCTGGCGATGGTTGCTGGAACCGATCATACCTTGGGGCTGCGGGCTAAAAAATTGTCTAAACGCATCGGTCAGACGGCCACCTTCTCCACCGCTCCTTCTGCTACTGACCGAAGCCTCAGCAACTCGTTGTCCAGGACCAGGAGTTTGTAACCTCCCAGTCTCTGGGAACGCGTTGCACAGACCTTTCTGCAAGGCCTCCCGGAGATGTCTCATCCTCTGCTCCCTCTGCGACGGTAAGATAAGGTCTGCAACCTTACCCTTGTACCGTGGATCAAGGAGAGTGGCCAGCCAGTAATGGCCCCTCTCCTTGATCCGAAGAATACGAGGATCCTTCCGCAGACTTTGCAGGATCAGGGAGGCCATGCAGCGTAGGTTAGCTGAGACATTCGGTCCGGAGTCCTCTGGGTCACTAAGGACGACATGATCCGCAGCCACCTCCTCCCAGCCACGTACAAGTCCACGGGTTTCTTGGGACTGTAAATCATCCCTAAAAGACTGCTGCTGTTGATACTGAGTGCCAGGCTCCACCTCCATGCTGACACAATCCTCCTCCTCGTCCTCTTCCTGTGCGATGGGTGGGACAGAAGGAACACTGTCTGAGTAAAGGGGGCCTTGAGAGGCAAGGAAGTCCTCCTCTTCCTGCCTCTGTTCTGCCTCAAGTGGCCTGTCCATTATTCCACGCAGCGTATGCTCCAACAGGTGGGCAAGAGGTACAGTGTCACTGATGCATGCACTGTCACTGCTCACCATCCTCGTGGCCTCCTCAAATGGTGCCAGGACAGTGCATGCATCCCTGATCATGCCCCACTGGCGTGGTGAAAAAAAACCGAGCTCCCCTGACCCTGTCCTGGTGCCGTAGTTGCACAGGTACTCATTGATGGCCCTCTGCTGCGTGTGCAGCCACTGCAGCATGGCCAAAGTTGAGTTCCACCTGGTGGGTCATGTCACATATAAGGCGGTTCTTGGGCAGGTTCAACTCCTTTTGCAGCTCAGCCAGCCGAGCACTGGCATTATATGATCTGCGGAAATGCACACAGACTTTCCTGGACTGCCTCAGGACATCCTGTAAGCCCGGGTACCTGCCCAAGAACCACTGCACCACCAGGTTAAGGACGTGAGCCACACAGGGCACATGGGTCAGTTGTCCCTGTCGGAGGGCGGAGAGGAAGTTGGTGCCATTGTCGCAAACCACCATTCCTGGCTTAAGCTGGCGTGGCATCAACCACCTCTCGGCCTGCCCCTGCAGAGCTGACAGAACCTCTGCCCCAGTGTGGCTCCTGTCCCCCAAACACACCAGCGCAAGCACGGCATGGCATCTTTTTGCCTGTGTACTTGCGTAGCCCCTTGAACGCCTACAGAGCACGGCTGGTTCCGAGGACAAAGCACAGGAAGAGGCCATGGAGGAAGAAGAAGAGGAGGGGTGGAGGAGAGAGGTGTGTAACAACCAGTAGTAGCATTTTGGAGGCGTGGCGGCGGAACAACCTCCAACACTACTGCACCTTGTCCTGCATCTGTCAGGAAAGGTATTTACGTAATCTGCCCGGCAACAGCAGCATCAGAAGAATGCCTGCCTTTGGAAGAACTGTTCGGCGCATGGGCGTGCGCGATAGCGCAACGGGTGCGCGCGCACGCGCGCCCGCGGGAGCGCGCACGGTGACGGCGCTTGACGCCAGAATCAGGTATTTAAACTCCCCTGTCATGCTGCCCAGTGCTGTCTGGTCTACAGCGTTTCCTGAGACCCCTGCTGATTGATACCCCGCTGCTGAACTTCCTACCTGATCCGGCTTCCCTCTGTGTATCCTGTTTTCTGCCTGCCCTTCTGATCCCGGCTTGCCTTGACGACTCTCTTGCTTATCCCTCTAACCTGATTGCTGCCCGCCCAACGAACTGACCCGGCCTGGACTCTGACTACCGTTTTGGATCCCGCTTCTGTACCTGAACCAGCCTGCCAGTGTTTGACCCGGTCTGCCCTCACCTGCTCTGCTGCTCATCCACGAGTGTTCTACTACTGCACCTTGCCGTGGACTACAGCTTCTGCTCAAGGCCCCTACTCAGCTTACCAGTCAGGCACTTGTGCCCTCTGCCCTCGCGAGCTCCTGTTCCCTCTACCAGGGCCTCGTGAATCAGAGGCTACGAGAAGCCGCACCCTGCACGTTGGGCTCGTCTACCAGGTACGTGACAGTACCAGACAGCCATGTCCGAGCCCACGCAGGGAGCCTCTCCAATGGAGGACTTGTGCCGCCACCTGGACGGACTTACCTCGGCCGTCAGAAGTTTGCAAGAGGGGTACACCCGTCTGGAGGAACAAGTCCGGACCTTATCCACCCCGGCCTCTGGAACTTCTCCTGCACCATCTGTGGTAATGCTGCCACCAGAACCTAGGATCCCCACTCCGGAAAGATTCTCGGGGGACCGCAGCAAGTACAGGGCCTTCCGTAACGCCTGCAAACTGTTCTTTGCGTTACAGCCCCGGACATTCTCGCTTGAGTCCACCAAGGTGGGTTTTGTCATTTCCCTACTTTCAGGAGAACCCCAGACGTGGGCCCATCGCCTCTTGGAACACAAGGACGTCTGCCTGAACCTGCTGAGCTCCTTCCTTCAAGCGATGGACCTCCTCTATGAGGACCCCCTTCAGGCGGCTACTGCAGAAGCCGCACTATGCTCCCTACAACAAGGCCGCAGGGCCGTGGAAGATTACGTGTCCGAATTCCGGCGTTGGAGCGCGGATACTAACTGGAATGACGCTGCCCTGCGTCACCAGTTCCGCCTAGGCCTCTCGGAACCTCTTAAGGATGAACTGGCCCAGGTGGGCATCCCCGCAACGCTTGACGCTCTGATTCTGCAGGCTACCCAAATCGACAGACGGCTAAGGGAACGAAGGGCAGAACGCACCACGGGCCCTTCTCGCCCTGTCTGGATGCTTCCCCGTGTGTTTAACCCAAACCCTCCTCACTCCGCTCCTCCGGCGTTCGCTCATATGCCCACCAACGTTCCAGAGCCCATGCAGCTTGGTTTGCTTCGACCCTCGCTTACTCCCGAGGAGCGTCAACGCCGGCGGAACAACAACCTCTGCCTTTACTGTGGCGAACCGGGACACTACGTGAGGTCCTGTCCCGCCAAGTCCCGTAAGTCTTCCTCTGTTTGTTCTACCTGCTCACCTGTTTCATTTGATAATGCAACTCATCTGGCTGTTTCAATTTCTCTACAGCTTCCAGGAGGGAATATCCAAGCTACCGCCCTAATTGACTCCGGGGCGTGTAGCGGCTTTATGGATGCATCTTTCGCCAGCAAGTCCTGAATCCCCCTACAACCCAGAGCTAAGGGTCTATCCATCCATCTGGCCGACGGATCAGCCATCAAATCCGGGCCTGTTACCCAGGAGACGGCCCCTCTGGACACAGTCATCTCCAATAGCCACCGGGAATGGCTTTGCCTGGACATTATTGAGTCCCCCTTGTTTCCCATTATACTGGGTATGCCATGGCTGAGGGCTCACAACCCCAAGATTGACTGGATTACTGGAAAGATCAGCTTCCGCTCTCCTTATTGCCACCAGCATTGCCTATTGAAAAACACTGATACGCCTTCTTCGCTACTGTGTCTTGATGCTGATGCCGAGACCCGCCAATCCGTCCCCAAGGCATACCACACCTTTCTGGATGTATTCAGCAAGAAAGGTGCAGAGACATTACCCCCACACAGGCCTTACGACTGCCCGATTGAACTCCTCCCCGGGGCAGAGGTACCATTTGGGAGGATCTTCCCTCTGACCGAATTGGAGCTGGGGACTCTTAAAACTTACATTGATGATAATCTGAAAAAAGGGTTCATCCGCCCTTCCACCTCACCGGCAGGAGCGGGGATATTCTTTGTCGAGAAGAAGGACCACTCACTACGCCCATGCGTAGACTACCGTGAGCTTAACAAGATTACGATCAAGAATCGTTACCCCCTTCCTCTGGTGCCTGAACTCTTCCAGAGACTTGGAACCGCCACTATATTTACCAAATTAGACCTACGTGGGGCCTACAACCTAGTCCGGATTCGAAGCGGGGATGAATGGAAGACCGCCTTCCGTACCCGATTCGGGCATTTTGAATACTGTGTGATGCCCTTCGGTCTATGCAACGCCCCAGCTACATTTCAACATTTTGTGAATGAGGCCTTCAGAGACTATCTTGACCTGTTCGTTATCGTCTATTTAGACGACATCCTAATTTTATCTCCTTCTCTGTCCATCCATCGGGAACATGTTGGGAAGGTATTAAACCGACTCCGTCAACACGGTCTGTATGCAAAACCTGAGAAATGTGTCTTCGAGCAGCAAAGCATCCAATTCTTGGGGCTGATTATCTCCGTAGAAGGCATCAAGATGGACCCATAAAAGGTCTCCGCCATCCTGGATTGGCCAGCCCCTACGGACAAGAAAGGGATCCAGCGGTTTGTGGGGTTCGCGAATTTCTATCGCAAATTTATCCGGGGTTTTTCCACCATCATCGCCCCCATCACCAGCCTGACAAAACAAGGCACGCGCTTCAACTGGACCCCTGAGGCCCAGGCTGCCTTCTCTACCCTCAAGGGTCAGTTCATCTCAGCCGCTGTCCTAAGACACCCAGACCCAGCCCTGCCCTATACCCTAGAAGTAGACGCCTCAGAGATTGCCGTGGGAGCAGTACTCTCCCAGAGGCAGGGTCCCAAGGCCCTGTTACACCCTGTAGCTTTCTTTTCTCGTAAGTTGTCCGAAGCAGAAAGAAACTACGATGTCGGGGACAGAGAATTACTCACAATTAAGGCAGCACTGGAGGAATGGCGCTACTTGCTGGAGGGGGCAGCACACCCCATTTTGGTCTACACAGACCACAAGAACCTGGAGTACTTGAAAGTCGCCAAGAGACTGAGACCACGTCAGGCTAGGTGGGCACTTTTTTTTACCAGGTTCTCATTCCACATTACTTACAGGCCCGGGTCAAAAAACACAAAACCTGATGCACTTTCCCGGATGTTCAGTGAACCTCAAACCTCGTCACTCCCGGACACCATCCTGACGCCTGGAAACTTTCTTTTATTACAAGAAGACGTACTATCTCAGATCAAACGAGCTTACACAAGTGAATTACACCTACCGGACGTTACCTTACAGCGGAGAAATGACCTGCTGTGGTTCCAGGACAGGATTTTCGTACCTCAACAAGCACGAGTCAAGGTCCTTAAGTCTTGCCACGACCATGAACTGGCTGGCCATTTCGGTGTCCGCAAGACATCTGAACTTCTTCAGCGCATGTTTTGGTGGCCTCGCCTATTGAAGGACTGTAGAGACTATGTGGATTCATGCGCCGTTTGCACTCGAAACAAGGGCAGCAAGGCCAAAGCATGGGGACTATTAAAACCCCTACCCATTCCAGAAAGACCCTGGAGAATGATCTCCATGGATTTTATCGTTGAGTTACCACCATCCGAAGATTGCACTACCATTTTTGTGGTAGTAGACAGACTATCCAAAATGGCCCATTTTTTGCCTATGAGAGGCACACCTTCTGCTCCTGAAACCGCAAAACTGTTCATCAAGGAAATAGTAAGGCTGCACGGTATCCCTTCAAACATCGTATCCGATCGGGGGGTGCAGTTTACGTCCAGATTTTGGAGAGCACTTTGTGGATCCTTAAAAATTGACCTGTGCCTTTCTTCGGCTTATCACCCGCAGACCAATGGGCAGACTGAACGAACCAATCAGACGCTCGAACAATATCTACGCTGTTTCTCAGGCTTTTCTCAGGACGATTGGGTACCCTTACTACCTCTTGCCGAATTTGCGTACAACAACTCTGTCCACTCAGCTACCAAACAGTCCCCCTTTTTCGCAAACTACGGTTTTCACCCCTTGTTCCTATCCAATAATATACCGGAATGTGCAGTTCCAGCTGCCCAAGAGACTCTGAACTTCTTTAACAATAACAACAAACTACTACAAGAAACAATGGCAAGGACCCAGAAATATAACAAAGAGATATTCGACAGGAGGAGGAGGGGGGAGCTTAACCTGGTACCCGGAGACCAAGTCTGGCTGTCCACGGTGAACTTGAAATTAGCATGCCCTTCCAAGAAATTGGGCCCCAAATTTGTGGGCCCCTTCCCTGTTTTAAGACGGATTAACGATGTGGCTTATGAGTTGAAACTGCCGGAATCCTTCTGGATACACCCGGTGTTCCATGTGGCCCTACTCAAACCTGCAGTTCCGGATCCATTCTCCGATCGAGGTATAGGCCCCCCAGAACCAGTACTAATCAATGGGGAGGAGGAGTTCGAGGTCGAATCCATCCTAGACTGCAGGAGGAGGCGCAACCAAACCCAGTACTTGGTGAAATGGAAGGGCTATGGCCCGGAAGAAAATTCCTGGGAACCAGAGACTAACATCCACGCAGAGAGACTAATTCTGGCCTTCAAAAGATCCCACCCAGTTAGGATGGCCCAGTTGGGCATCCGGAGGCTGCCCGTTGGAGGGGGGCAATGTCAGGAAAGGCATTTACGTAATCTGCCCGGCAACAGCAGCATCAGAAGAATGCCTGCCTTTGGAAGAACTGTTCGGCGCGTGCGCGATAGCGCAACGGGTGCGCGCCCGCGGGAGCGCGCCCACGCGCACGGTGACGGCGCTTGACGCCAGAATCAGGTATTTAAACTCCCCTGTCATGCTGCCCAGTGCTGTCTGGTCTACAGCGTTTCCTGAGACCCCTGCTGATTGATACCCCGCTGCTGAACTTCCTACCTGATCCGGCTTCCCTCTGTGTATCCTGTTTTCTGCCTGCCCTTCTGATCCCGGCTTGCCTTGACGACTCTCTTGCTTATCCCTCTAACCTGATTGCTGCCCGCCCAACGAACTGACCTGGCCTGGACTCTGACTCCCGTTTTGGATCCCGCTTCTGTACCTGAACCAGCCTGCCAGTGTTTGACCCGGTCTGCCCTCACCTGCTCCGCTGCTCATCCACGAGTGTTCTACTACTGCACCTTGCCGTGGACTACAGCTTCTGCTCAAGGCCCCTACGCAGCCTACCAGTCAGGCACTTGTGCCCTCTGCCCTCGCGAGCTCCTGTTCCCTCTACCAGGGCCTCGTGAATCAGAAGCTACGAGAAGCCGCTCCCTGCACGTTGGGCTCGTCTACCAGGTACGTGACAGCATCCTTCCCAGTTGCCAAAAGAGTGACCCAATGGGCCGTGAAAGAAAGGTATTGTCCCGGTCCATGCCTGCTGGACCATGAGTCAGCGGTAAGGTGCACCTTACCGCTGACCACCCTGTCCAGTGAGGCATGGACATTGCCTTCCACATGCCAGTAGAGAGCCAGAATCGCCTTCCGTGAGAAGAAGTGGCGTTTGGGAACCTGCCACTGAGGAACCGCACATTGCACAAACTCACGGAAGGGGGCCGAGTCTACCAACTGAAAAGACAGCAGTTGAAGTGCTAGCAATTTAGCCAAGCTAGCATTTAACCGCTGGGCATGTGGATGGCTGGGAGTGAACTTCTTTCGACGGTCCAGCAGCTGGGGCAGGGAAATTTGCCTGCTACAATCGGACGTCGGTGTACTGCTAGCAGAGTGACCACAAGTACTTGGCTGTGAAACACCTAATTCTACACCTTCATTCCTCTCAGTGCAGGTTTCAGAGAGGACTGAAGATATAGTGGGGTTAGAGATCCCAGCTGATGAGGAGCAAGGAGAGGTCCGCTTTGTTCTTTGTTGTGGGTCTTTAAGGTACGCTTGCCAGCGAGCTGCATGGCAGGTCAACATATGTCTTGTCAAGCATGTGGTGCCCAAGCGGCCGATGTTTTGGCCACGCGAGATACGCTTGAGACATATGTTACAAATAGCAGCGGTGCGATCTGATGCACTCGACTCAAAAAAGGCCCACACCAAAGAACTTTTGGAATAACGAGCAGAGGCAGCGCCCTGCACAGGCGGAGCTCTGCGGTGTGATTCAGTCGGTGTGCTGCCCTTACGCTGGCCCCCGGAGGGCATTCTGCCTTGTTGGAGATGTACCTCCTCCTCCTCCTCCTCCTCCTCCTCTCTCCTATCAGGCACCCACGTGGAGTCAGTGACCTCATCATCCCCTCCCTCCTCATCACTGGAGCCACTCTGGCAGTATGCTGCAGCTGCTGGAACATGACTGCCAGATTGCTGTCCTTCTTGAGCATCCCCTCTCTCTGCGCTCATGCTACTGCCTTTCTCTAGCTGGGTATCATCATCAGATCCTTCAAAACGCTGGGCATCCTCCTGGAGCATGTACCCAACACTGTGCTCAAACAGTTCGGGGGACTCCTCAGGAGGACATGGTGAGTCTAGGGAAGGAGTGACTGATGATGACATTGATACGAGGGAAGAGGACGCTTTGGCAGCTGCTTTGCCAGTACCCTGAGCCTGGGTGAAAGAGGATGAGGAGGATGAGGAGGGCTTGGTCATCCTCTCTACCAAGTCTTCGGCATGATGCGGCTCAACACGTCCAGCTGCCAAAAATAAGGACAAGCGTGTCCCATGGCCACGTGCTGATGATGATGCACCGCGTCCACGACCAGCACTGTTGTCTCTAGACACAGAGCCTGCTTGCCCTCTTTTATTGGCTCCTGACTGTCTGCCTCTTCTTGTTGGCCTTCCAGACATAGTAATGGACTGCAGGGAGATGGGAAAACCAGGAATTGGAGTAGTGTATATTGTGCTGGAGGCACACAACACCCACTAACTCCTGCAGATGCCTTTATTAGAGAACACCAGCAATAAAGGGTAGATACATATCTTCCAGACATTGCAGTCGCTACTTATGCAACTTGGTAATCCACTAAAACATTTTTTTTTTTTTAAAAAGGAGACATTAGCAGGGGGGGATTTGGTATATATTGGAAGGAACGTCCATAAAGGTTGATGGGTATATACACTTATCGGTAGATATTAGCTCTATGCATTTCGGGCCTTGCGGGCCGCTCATCAGGAGCAAAAACCGAAGTGATCATCTGGGGATGAAAAAGACAGATACATTTTAATGATCTAAAAGAATGCTACAGAGCTGGTGGGCAAACATAGAATAGGAGAAAAATCCCCCACCCATACATTTAACCCACAGAACTTACGGATGCGTCTGCATGGGGGTGGTGCGTCCACGAGAGTCACGGACCAGCCAGAGGGCGTCACAACCGGGAGCTGGGGAGGCATGGCAGGGCGACAACGACTAATACTGACAACGCCCCGTGAGGGTGGAAAAATAAAATTCAAAGTGGTTGTAAGCTATGTAGGGTAACCCCAAATGTGGGGACCTCTGTGAAAAAAGAAAAAAAAATTAAAACTGTCACACTGAAAAAATGTTGTAACACTAAAAGCTGTGTGTATCTGTATGTGAAAAAGTGGTGTGTATCAGGGTGTGGGGGAGGGTAGTGTGAGGTGAGAGGACATTAATTAGGCAGGGAAAGAAAAGAAAAAGGGAGAAAAAGAAACAGAGAAAAGGCTGAGAAAAAATAAAAAAAGGGAGCAATAAAAGGGATTAAAGATAGGAAAGCCAAATAGTGAGTGAATATTGGGAAGAGAAGAAGATACCTGTTGCAAAGTGGAAAAGACATACAGATAAAAAAGCCAGATAGTGTGTGAATATTGAGGAGAAAAGAAAATACCTGTTGCAAAGTGAAGAGAGCACGTTATGCAGTGTGAGTGCTGTTCCAAACTGAGAAGTGATGTGTGTGATCCTGAGTGTAGGGCCCAGCAAAGGGAGAGGCTTATATGGGAAGTGCCGCCATAACCACGCCCCCAACGTCACACTGACACATGCAAGTGGGGGAGAGAGGAGGGAAGGCGCCATCAACCAGGCCGTAAGACCGGGCGAGATGCGCCCAACCAACCAATCATTCCCCCCTGCGCGCCAGCTATGGAACACACTAACGTCGGTGGTGCAGTGCCCGAAGGACACCGCACGCCCGGTGTGCTATGCGTGACGTCGACGTGCAGTGGCGGAACCCCCACTCACCCAAGGCCACAACAAGGCGAAGGGAGAGGGGGGGACCCCAGTGCACGTCGCAGCTCCCTGAAGCGAAGGCGATGGCAAAGTCCAATGAAGGACATGCACAGGACCACCCACATGCATACGCATTAGCATTATAAAAAATGAAAAAATGGAGCAGGGTAGGATGTTGGAAAAACTTTTTACCGTTTTTTGGGAGGAACTAGTTGTAAAGTAAAATATACGCGAGCTGGACATCGAGTTTAGCTAACGAAGGAGCCATGTGTGGAAAATTCAAAAAATATATTAATGCGACCGTGTGCCTCCATCCCTAATTGATTGATAAAAAAGGGGAAAAAAAGAAGGGTTTTTTTGGGACTTTAAATGAGGTTCAGGGGCCGTTCAGATCCCCTCCTCCAACCCGGGTTTAGTATTTAAAAAGGAAAGTAGAGGGCGGGACTTTGTATGAGGCACATATCAATCAATTAGGGATGGAGGCACACGGTCGCATTAATATATTTTTTGAATTTTCCACACATGGCTCCTTCGTTAGCTAAACTCGATGTCCAGCTCGCGTATATTTTACTTTACAACTAGTTCCTCCCAAAAAACGGTAAAAAGTTTTTCCAACATCCTACGCTGCTCCATTTTTTCATTTTTTATAATGCTAATGCGTATGCAAGTGGGTGGTCCTGTGCATGTCCTTCATTGGACTTTGCCGTCGCCTTCGCTTCAGGGAGCTGCGACGTGCACTGGGGTCCCCCCCTCTCCCTTCACCTTGTTGTGGCCTGGGGTGAGTGGGGGCTCCGCCACTGCACGTCGACGTCACGCATAGCACACCGGGCGTGCGGTGTCCTTCGGGCACTGCACCACTGACGTTAGTGTGTTCCATAGCTGGCGCGCAGGGGGGAATGATTGGTTGGTTGGGCGCATCTCGCCTGGTCTTACGGCCTGGTTGATGGCGCCTTCCCTCCTCTCTCCCCCACTTGCATGTGTCAGTGTGACGTTGGGGGCGTGGTTATGGCGGCACTTCCCATATAAGCCTCTCCCTTTGCTGGGCCCTACACTCAGGATCACACACATCACTTCTCAGTTTGGAACAGCACTCACACTGCATAACTTGCTCTCTTCACTTTGCAACAGGTATTTTCTTTTCTCCTCAATATTCACACACTATCTGGCTTTTTTATCTGTATGTCTTTTCCACTTTGCAACAGGTATCTTCTTCTCTTCCCAATATTCACTCACTATTTGGCTTTCCTATCTTTAATCCCTTTTATTGCTCCCTTTTTTTATTTTTTCTCAGCCTTTTCTCTGTTTCTTTTTCTCCCTTTTTCTTTTCTTTCCCTGCCTAATTAATGTCCTCTCACCTCACACTACCCTCCCCCACACCCTGATACACACCACTTTTTCACATACAGATACACACAGCTTTTAGTGTTACAACATTTTTTCAGTGTGACAGTTTTAATTTTTTTTTCTTTTTTCACAGAGGTCCCCACATTTGGGGTTACCCTACATAGCTTACAACCACTTTGAATTTTATTTTTCCACCCTCACGGGGCGTTGTCAGTATGGGTCGTTGTCGCCCTGCCATGCCTCCCCAGCTCCCGGTTGTGACGCCCTCTGGCTGGTCCGTGACTCTCGTGGACACACCACCCCCATGCAGACGCATCCGTAAGTTCTGTGGGTTAAATGTATGGGTGGGGGATTTTTCTCCTATTCTATGTTTGCCCACCAGCTCTGTAGCATTCTTTTAGATCATTAAAATGTATCTGTCTTTTTCATCCCCAGATGATCACTTCGGTTTTTGCTCCTGATGAGCGGCCCGCAAGGCCCGAAATGCATAGAGCTAATATCTACCGATAAGTGTATATACCCATCAACCTTTATGGACGTTCCTTCCAATATATACCAAATCCCCCCCCCTGCTTATGTCTCCTTTTTTAAAAAAAAAAAAAAATGTTTTAGTGGATTACCAAGTTGCATAGGTAGCGACTTCAATGTCTGGAAGATATGTACTGTGTATCTGCAAATATATGAAATATCCTTGATGGAATATTTATTAACTATTTACTATTGTGCAATATTTGGTTCGGATGAAATATAAAAAAGTATTGATATATAGCAAAATGCATAAAATTTTAATATGAAATTGTATTGCGATTTGAACCAATTAAAAGCTGTCCTCCATCAAAGTTATCTCTTTGTGTCCGTGTGCCTCATACAAAGTCCCGCCCTCTACTTTCCTTTTTGAATACTAAACCCGGGATGGAGGAGGGGATCTGAACGGCCCCTGAACCTCATTTAAAGTCCCAAAAAACCCCTTCTTTTTTCCCCTTTTTTATCAAAGGGTAGATACAGGTGTATACTGTGCTGTGCTGTGCTGGAGGCACACAACACCCACTAACTCCTGCAGATGCCTTTATTAGAGAACACCAGCAATAAAGGGTAGATACAGGTGTATACTGTGCTGTGCTGGAGGGACACAACACCCACTAACTCCTGCAGATGCCTTTATTAGAGAACACCAGCAATAAAGGGTAGATACAGGTGTATACTGTGCTGTGCTGGAGGGACACAACACCCACTAACTCCTGCAGATGCATTTTTTAGAGAACACCAGCAATAAAGGGTAGATACAGGTGTATACTGTGCTGGGGCACACAACACCCACTAACACCTGCAGATGCCTGTATTATAGAACAGCAAAAAAGTGTAGATACAGGTGTATACTGTGCTGGGGCACACAACACCCACTAACTCCTGCAGATGCCTAAGAAAAGAACACACTGTCCCTGCCTATCTAGCTTAGAGAACAGCAATAAAGGGTAGATACGGGTGTATACTGTGCTGGAGGCACACAACACCCATTAACTCCTGCAGATGCCTGAGAAAAGAACACACTGTCCCTGCCTATCTAGCTTAGAGAACAGCAATAAAGGGTAGATACAGGTGTATACTGCGCTGGAGGCACACAACACCCACTAACTCCTGCAGATGCCTGAGAAAAGAACACACTGTCCCTGCCTGCCTATCTAGCTTAGAGAACAGCAATAAAGGGTAGATACAGGTGTATACTGCACTGGAGGCACACAACACCCACTAACTCCTGCAGATGCCTGAGAAAAGAACACAATGTAGAACACACTGTCCCTGTCTATGTAGCTCTTTCCCTGCACGCCGGAACACACTACACAAGGCCGCCGTGCTGGCGGCCTTTTATAGTGTGGGGCGTGTACTAAACCCCCCTGAGCTATGATTGGCCACAGGCATCCTGCCTGTGGCCAATTATGGCTCTCCTCGCTGCCGGCGCTGTGATTGGCCAAGCATGCGGGGTCACAGTGCATGCTTGGCCAATCACAGTGCCGGCAATGCAGTGCGATGGCGCAGTGCATTGTGGACCGTTCGCCTCACACAAATTTTTTCGCGAACGGCCCACAAAGTTCTGGTTTCGCCGAACAGGCGAACAGGCAATGTTCGAGTCGAACATGCGTTCGACTCGAACACCGAGCTCATCCCTAGTCACCGCGCTTTGCTCAAGCATTTTTTTTCACGAGAGTGTGTAGGCAAGGTAGGCTTGAGAAGAATCACGTCGAGAAAAACTTTGTTTTTTTCAATGACATTAAAACCGGTCGTGTGTACATTATAGTTGTCCTGTGGTCAGATACTCCCACCTGAGCTGTGGATCTCTGCAGCTCCTCCAGAGTTACCATGGGCCTCTTGGCTGTTTCTCTGATTAATGCTCTCCTTGCCCGGCCTGTCCATTTAGGTGGATGGCCATGTCTCGGTAGGTTTGCAGTTGTGCCATACTCTTTCCATTTTCGGAAGATGGATTGAACAGTGCTCCGTGAGATGTTCAAAGCATGGAATATTTTATTATAACCTAACCCTGCTTTAAACTTCTCCACAACATTATCCCTGCCCTGTCTGGTGTGTTTCTTAACCTTCATGATGCTGTTTGTTCACTAAGGTTCTCTAACAAACCTCTGAGAGCTTCACAAAATAGCTGTATTTATACTGAGATTGAATTACACACAGGTGAACTCTATTAACTAACTAACTCTATTAACTAATTAGGTGGCTTCTGAATGCAATTGGTTCCACTATATTTCAGTTGGGGGTATCAGAGTAAAGGGGGCTGAATACAAATGCAAAAAACTGTGCCATCATTCCCCAAAAAAGCTCCTGTATTTTTTCTGAGCATTGATTGGCAACACATTGCTCAGATGTGAACGGGCACAATAGAATAACATGAGAATCTAATGGAATTCTGGAAACGCACTTCAAATTGCTCTGGTGTAAATGGGGGCAGTCTTTAACCACATTTGGTTTTTCAAGTTCATGTGTGATCTCACCTGTGAAACAAAGCTTTGTTGTTGTTTCATTGTGGAAGGAAAACAGACAGTATTTTTATCGATAGCATCTTTATCGAAGGCAGGAGACAAGTCAGAACAAAGTCGCAGTGAGTTGTTTGGAAGTCAGCTGCCAGCAAAAACATTGCCTAAAGCCACGAAGAGTAGCTCCGAAATGACCGCAGCAGATGGCGAACCATTTACTAACACTCCACCTTTCGCCTCCAGCGCTGAAAATGTGCAGAGCGTGCATTATACTGTGAGATATATCACATGCCATTGGGTGAAATCCACAAGTTCACAGCAAGATGTGAAATTGCAGATCTGGTTGTAAAATAACACACCTCCTTTGCTTTGCATTGTATTTTTTAAATGTGCTTGCATGGTGTTTTAAATTTAAAAAAAAAGACGTTTAGAGAGATCAGAAAATGCAGAGAACAATTTACTACTGTAGCTTGTTGTAGGCAGTGCAAGGATATTGGAAGGACCACCTACTACAAAGGCTACTGTAAGCAGAGCAGCTGGATTATGGGACAACCTCCATTGTTGTACTTTTAGATGTGATTAGAGCATTCTCATGAAGTAATATATTGCTAACATTGCTTAACCACTTACCCCATATGGACATAACCATACCTCCTCTGGATTAAGTGATTTTACTAGGGTCATGGCTGCAGCAGTGCCCTCCCCCCCCCCCCCTGATAAAAGTACTTTTACTAGGGTCATGGCTGCAGCTGCAGCAGTGCCCTCTCCCCCCTGATAAAAGTGCTTTTACTAGGGTCATGGCTGCAGCTACAGCTACAGCTGCCCGGGTCGGTCAGTCGGTCTTGGCCGGGTCACGGGGGTCACAGGCGGCACCCCTCCCCCCTGGGTCGGTCAGTCAGTAGTTGGGGCCCCGCACTTACCCCATCTCGTGGGCAGCACTCCGGGCAGCGGGTGGTGGCAGCTTCTTTTAGGGCTGTGGGTGGCTGTTCCTCGCTTCCCCTGCATCTCCTTCCTCCTCCTCCTGGCAGCCAATCCGATCGGATCTCCCTTCGGCCAATCAGGTGACGCTTCCTGATTGGCAGGGAGGAGAATCTGTGTTACAATAGTGAATATACATTCGCTATTGTCACACAAATGGGTGGGCTTCGGGGGAGCCTTCTTTGAAGCCTATTAGAGCCCCTGGCTTTAATCACGTGTTTTGAAAAAAAAAACCCTGATTGGAATTCATGCCCATGCGCCCCTAATGGACGGGCCTCCACTGAGCTACAGTCATGACCTGGTATCTTTTATTCAGCAGACGATGCTGAATAATGTAAAAGTGATCCAAGCCGCTAAATAGCCGCTGGACCTCTTTAACATGTGGAGGTAGGTGGTGTCGCCCTTCCTTCCTGTTGCCTTCCGCTGGCTTACCATGAAGATGAGGGAGGAACAGAAGTTTCCCGATCATCTCTATGTTCTATGAAACCAAGCGTGAAAGAAAAAATAAATAAAAATTATGAAATATAAAAAATTGAAAGCGCCCCGTCCCCTTGTGCTCACGCGTCGATCCTGCATGCAAATATAAACGACAATCGCACAACATATGTGAGGTATGGCCACGAACATCAGAGCAAGAGCAATAATTATGGCACCAAACCTCCTGAGCAATCTGAGCAGCCTATGGAGATTTGTAACCACTTGCCGACAGCCTCTTGTCGGCAGAATGGCACTCGATGTCCGCCGGTGTCCCGCGATCGTGTCACGGAGCTGCAGAACGGGGAGATGCCTATGTAAACAAGGCATTTCCCTGTTCTGCCTAGTGACAGGACAGTGATCCACTGCTCCCTGTCATCGAGAGCAGTAATCACTGTCTTGTCACTTGTATCCCAGCCCCCTCACAGTTAAAATCACTGACTAGGACACACTTAACCCCTTCCTCGCCCCCTAGTGTTTAACCCTTTCCCTGCCAGTGTAATTTACACAGTAATCAGTGCATTTTTATAGCACTGATCGCTGTATAAATGACTGGTCCCAAAATAGTGTCAAAAGTGTCCTATGTGTCCGTCGCAATATCGCAGTCACGATAAAAATCGCAGATCGTCGCCATTACTAGTAAAAAAAAAAATAATAATGAAAAAAAGCCATAAAACGATCCCCTATTTTGTAGACGCTATAACTTTTGCGCAAACCAATCAATATACGCTTATTGCGATTTTTGTTACCAAAAATATGTAGAATACATATCGGCCTAAATTGAGGAAAAAATGTGTTTTTTTATATATTTTTTGGGGATATTTATTATAGCAAAAAGTAAAAAATATTGCTTTTTTTTTCAAAATTGTCGCTATTTTTTTGTTCATAGCGCAAACAATAAAAACCGCAGAGGTGATAAAATACCACCAAAAGAAATCTCTATTTGTTGGAAAAAAAGGACGTCAATTTTATTTGGGTGCAATATCGCACGACCGCGCAATTGTCAGTTAAAGCGACGCAGTGCCGAATCGCAAAAAATGGCCCGGTCATAGGGCAGCCAATTCTTCCGGGGCTGAAGTAGTTAAGTACTTTAGTTTGTCGCAATTCCATGGGTGCGTGCAATTTTAAAGCGTGACATGTTAGGTATCTATTTACTTTTTCCAAAAGATTTGCGTTTGAAAAACCACTGTGCAAATATTGTGTAACTAAAAAAATTGCAATAACCAACATTTTTTTTCCCCCTGGGTCTTTGTTTTAGAAAATATATTATGTTTGGGGGTTCTATGTGTAGCGGGTATGTATTTTCCCGGGTGTAGATTTGAACTTGACAGAGACATTGGTGATGTGTAATTCCCTGCAGCCCAGCGGGTGGCGCTGTCGCCCTGGGCTGGGGTTGAATCATTGCTGTGTGTTGTGCTTACTTTTTGTCCTCCCTCGGCAGCGGTATGGTGGGGCGGGGAACCCGCCGTGCTTGCTGGGAGAGGGTATAAAGGGGTCGACCATCTTTGTCGCGGGGTCGAAGTCCCAGGTACCTTCAGCTTGTGGACGGTGGTTCGTGTCAGTCCTCTGGGTGGCCTAGGCCTAGAGGACAGCCTGAGGTCGTGTTCCATCCCAGGCACCTTTAGCCTGGGGTGAGGTACTCGGATGGAGTTCCGGAGCTCAGTGCCCAACACTGAGTTTCGCGAGGGAAGGAGATCCTAGGGAACCCCGGGAGTGGGTACCCGAATCCGGAAGGCGCAATGGACTGGGGGGAGCTCCTCACTTGAAGACCCGGTGCAGCATATTGCCGGTGACAGGTGAGCCTCTCGTCGGAGACCGCCTGGAAGGAAATTCCCCCTCGTGCGGAGACCGTAACCTACTTTCAGGAAGGAAAGTGGAGAACCAAATTGTGTCTGGGCCTATTCGCATCCACACCTCCTTTCCTGTTCTGTTAACCAAGGGAGTTCAACTGATTGTGTTAATTCGCAGAAGAATAAAGGAGTGTTGAACTTTAATGGTGTGGGGCTCATTTCCTAGCAGACATTGTTTAAGGTGACTCTTGGAGGGAGGATCCAGGTGCACAGCACTGACCCGAAGGTAATACAAGAACGTTGCTTATACCGCACTGACACATGTGGTGGAAGCCAGGCGTGGTGTCCCCGCTCCCTCCCCTCTAAGATACCCCTAGACAAAAGAAAGACGAGACGAGAGAAAGAGGGGAGTGAGGAGGCCGCTACACGTGGGGGCTCTGGTGCGGTATAGTGTTTGTGCACCACGGAATTGAATGTGTCTGCTGGAGGAGTTAAGCGAATAGGCAGGCTTTCATTGGCCGAAGTGCATCCCTGCTCGAAGTCGTGGACATGACCCAATGAAGGGAAAGGCCCGCGCAGAAGAGTGGAAAAAGGGGGAAGCTCAGCCGTGTGAAGTAGTACACGTGGGGGTTTCTATATTGCACTGCGCCACCAGGCACACCCCCATCGCTTAGTTCGTGGGCGTGACTCAGAAACAGAAAAGAAGAAAAGCCCGCGAACTGGAGAAAAGGGGAGGAGTCCAATACGTGTGAAGGACTACACGTGGGACGTTGGTGCAAAAACTTTGCAGTGTGCGATGGATCAGCAACAGGTCGCCATGTTCGGACATACATCGTGGATTCCAATTCACCCTTCCACCACGACATTGACTGCTGTTGCTCCGGTGACAGATACGGGGATCCGGCTAAAGCCAAGGGGTCGATTCGCCCTGTACTCGTGCATGGACGTTGAGGCCCTGGGTGTGATTTGTCCCGGCTGTTCGGGACTGGTGTGCCAGCTGAAGCCATTCGGGTGATGAGAGGCCTGTGGGGAGTTCCTGTTCGAAGTGGATCCGGTGGTTGAGAGGCCGAGAACCATTTACCCTGGCCGTGCTGCGGACAACACCACTCAGAGAGGAGGAATCACTGCTGTGAGAGCCATCCCTGCGCACACTGCAGCGACCGCGGAGGAGGTCGTAAAACCCCAACGGGAGAAATCCGAGAATGCTGACTCGGTCACCACTGTCTCGCAGCGTCCGCCACCGAAGAGAAAGACCGGCATGGTAGCCCCGACCAGCGGTTGTGGTGGACCGTCTCGCCCGCTTACGCCCGGCCTGGATGGATCCGTCGACAAGAGTTCCGGACGTCCCGCTTCAAGTAAAGGCCGAGGTAAGCCAGGCGGAGAGATTTGGTGTGTGGGCGGAGGTGTCGGGAAGTCATGGCCCAGTGGAGGAGTGTGACACCTCTGACCTGGAGTCGCTCTCGGACATAGGCGACGACGTTGCCATAGACGATTTGTTTGCCGAGAAGGGTCGGGACAAAGTACCTCTCGCTTCATCTCGGAGGATTAGAGATCCACCCATGTCAACAGGGGAAAGTACACCCCGGGTGGAGGCACCAGCGCCTGAAGAGAGGTCCCGTCCCCAGCCTGCTTCTACATCCCCGGTGCCATCTGTACCGAAGGCCGGGGAAAAGAGACTGTTGCTGCGGGCACCTATGCCCAGACCAGATGCGGTCAAGGTCCCTCGCCACCCGGACTCGATCGTTTTGCCTGGCGAAGGGGACAAAGCTACCATGCCTCCTTTGGTGAGACTACAACGCCTATTTGGCCAAAAGGTTGCTGCAGAATACGGATGGGAGTATCCGTACTTGTCGAAGGAACTGCTTTATGAGGTGGAAGTGTTTCGGGAGCGCTGGTACAATGACTTTGTGTGGACCCACCTTCAGGTTCCACACGCTCGCAGGTATCTGGCATGCTCTCCAAAGGCCTCTCAACGTTTCAAGGACTGCAAGGCAGAGTGGATGTTGGGACGACACATCCATGCAGACAAAGTGCTGATCCGGCGCAAGGAAGGGGAAGATGTGGAGTATCATCTAGAGACCATGGACCAGCACTTGAAGCCGCTTGTTCTGCCGCATCCCCGCTTTTACTTGTAGGAGAGAGAAAGACTCAGTTTGTCCTTGATTATGCTGCTGAACTTTCTGGGGCCGTTGCTTTTGTGCCCAGAGGAATGAAGAACTGTTCCTGTTTATTCTACACTTTTCCCGCAAGAGATTATGGACTCTGGGGTAGATAGGGCCAAAAGAAAAGGGGAAGCTTCCACGGGTGCAGTTACCGCGATGCTGTCACCAGGTGGCAGTGTTGCGCAATGTTAAACACTTTTCACGCATTCACTCTTTGGAGAAAAGGGATTTTTTCCTGAAGAGGTTTCTTTTCTCTCACACGAATACATGTGTCAGAGTTATGTGTGTTGTTTCTTTCTTTTCCCTCTGCAGGAGAGCATCCATCAAGATCACTGAGAATGGGGTGGATCTTAGTCAGGATGGGCGGGAAGAGTATGATGTAAAATGTGATTCAAAGTTATGGTTAAATGCTGTTGTTTTATTCTTTCTGTATTCCCTTTTTATTACAGGGCTCAGACACAATTGCTCCAGTAGGGTAGTTTTTCCTAAAAGTTTTATTTTTGTACAATTGTTAGTGAGTTTCTGGATTGGATTATGTCAGCCGTTGAGGGCATGATTTATTCCAGACACTGGGGACCAGTGTCAAACCACCAGGGGGAGAGTGTAGCGGGTATGTACTTTCCCGGGTGTAGATTTGAACTTGACAGAGACATTGGTGATGTGTAATTCCCTGCAGCCCAGCGGGTGGAGCTGTCGCCCTGGGCTGGGGTTGAATCATTGCTGTGTGTTGTGCTTCCTTTTTGTCCTCCCTCGGCAGCGGTATGGTGGGGCGGGGAACCCGCCGTGCTTGCTGGGAGAGGGTATAAAGGGGCCGGCCATCTTTGTCGCGGGGTCGAAGTCCCAGGCACCTTCAGCTTGTGGACGGTGGTTCGTGTCAGTCCTCTGGGTGGCCTAGGCCTAGAGAACAGCCGGAGGTCGTGTTCCATCCCAGGCACCTTTAGCCTGGGGTGAGGTACTCGGATGGAGGTCCGGAGCTCAGTGCCCAACACTGAGTTCCGCGAGGGAAGGACATAGTTGCCAATAGTCCCGGATTTCCCGGGACATTCACGGATTTGTGTGTCTTGTCCCGTACATATTGTTTCCCGTTTTTTTTCCCGAATTTTTAGGTTAGTCCCGGCCATCTGAAATTTGTCCCGGCCATCTAAAATACAATGTCCCGCCCATCGCTAAGCGCTGCGGTTAGTCATTCCCCTATCCTCTCAGAATATCCTCCCCCGCCTCATTTTTGTCCTCCTGTTGTCTTCTATTGGACAAGGAGGACACATGCTCTCGCTCTGTATTCTTATTTGCATAGTACTATTGCAAGGGGGCGTGGCTAGTTAACTTACCACGCAGCCCGCGCAAATCAGAGCCCAGTCCGTTGGATAGAGAGAGAGGAGGAGGACGTGTGTTCAGGATGTGCGTACTGCAGCTGCGTAGGAGGACTTTTAGGAGGAGGACTTTTAGGAGGAGGACTGGAGGACTGTTCCGGACTGCCTAGGAGGAACCGAGCCTCGGAAGCCAAGTAAGTACTCAGAACTGAGTCCCCCTTTTTTTTTTTTCTTTTCTGGGGGGGGGGGGGGTTATCCTGGGGTGTGTTTTTTTTTTTTTTTGGGGGGGAAGTTCGAGATTGGAAGTGGGTGACGACCCCCTGGGGACAAATTAGGCCGCGGACACTCTGCAGCCGAGCCGGCGCCACGTGGAGGGTTGACTGGACTGAGTCACTGACTAGTAGGCCGCAAATAGTAAAGTGCTCCTTTTTCGTTTTTTGCTGTGGGGTTTTTTTTTTTTCTGTTGTTTTTTTGGGTGGGGCGGTTATTTTTATCGTGTGTGTGTGTGTGGGTTTTTTATTTATTTTTATTTTTTTCGTTTATTTTTCGTTAAATTTTTTTATTTTTTTTTGGGGGGGGGGGGTTGGGGTTGGAGATGGCCATAGGAAGTGGCAGTGGGTGACCCCCTTATGGTGACAAATAGCTTATGGTGGCCCTGTTATTTTTTTTTTAAATGCACAAAAATCTAACGGGGGGCCACCATCAGCTATTTGTCTCCATAAGGGGTCACCCACTGCCACTTTTTATCCCTCCCCCCCAAAAAAAGGGGGAAAAAAACCCATCAAGGCCGTGTTCACTGTTGCTTCCTATTACTGCCCCCACCCCTAATTTTTATTTTTTAAATGCTCACTTTCACTTCCTATCACACCCCCCAAAATGGGGAAAGAGGGGGTCCACCTTCAGGCATCCGCCCCCATAAAGGTCACCCACTTCCGCTTACTATTATTACCGCCCCCACCCTCTTATTTTTTTTTTTTTTTTTTTACAATGGGACACACTACCCTATATGCTACGGGCCTCGTGTACACTGCCCTACAGCTTAGACTTGCTGTACATACTTGCCAACTGTCCTGAATTTCCCGGGATTTAGACCTTTGTACCGATTATATTGTTTCCTGGGAAATTCGGTTTTATGATTTTTGTCCGCCATTTTCAAGAAGACCAGAAGAAATAGGGTGGCTGCAATAGATATTGAGCTGCGGCGCCACCCATCCTCCGCCCCGCTGCCAGTCTCTGTGACCTGTTATAGAAAAGGGCGGGGGATGGGTGGCACCTCAGCTCAATATCTATTGTAACCACATGGCCGGTGTTCTGCCGAGCTGGTTCCTCATATCGATATGGTTCCGAGCTCGACTGCGTAGGCGCAATCCAAGGCGACGGAAATCTCCGAGCTTTAACAGCTGTTTGGCAGCGCCTGCGCAGTCAAGGGGGGAACCATATCGATAGGACGCGCTCGCTCCCGTTGCTTAGATACACACGCCGCTTTCTTCTTCTGTATACAGCAAGGGGCGGATAAAATGTGATATTGAGCAGTGCGATTTGCTTGTTTATACACGGCGCTCTATCCAGCAAGGGACTGTATAGAGCGTCGTGTATAAAACAAATTGCACTGCTCAATATCACATCTGAGCCACCCCTTGCTGTATGAAGAGGAAAGCGGCGTGTGTAATGAAGCATTGGGGGTGAGCGCGTCCATAACTGCCGAGCCTATGGTTCCTCCTATCAATCTGGTTCCCTCTTGACTGCGCAGGCGCAAGCCAAGCCAACGGAAATCTCAGAGCTTCAACAGCTGTTCAGCAGCGCCTGCGCAGTCTAGCTCGGAACCATATCGATAGGGGAACCAGCTCGACAAGACACCGGCTCTATTTTGTTCCCCCTCGGCTTCTCTTCTGTAATGGCGGCGGAGACACTGCTAGAATTCATGACAGATGTAAGGAGGGACTACGCTGGGGGCACTGATGTAAGGACGGATTGCGCTGGGGACACCTGATTGCATCTGGTGGCAGGTGACACACTCAGGGCTTCCACTGATTCTGCATTATGGTGAGTTGAATAATTTCATTCTATATTACAATGTAATAGAAATAATGCGCTTCAATCATCCTGACACCATAAAGATAGTGCCAGGATGATTGAAGCGCTAACACCAGGTGTTCGGAGTATCTTTATCTGCTGATTTTGTTAAACTTTCTGGAATACACAGATTCTATTGTGGTGTAGGATCCTCTCTCTCTCTCTCTCTGTGTCTGGGTCTCTCTCTCTGTGTCTGGGTGTCTGTCTGTGTGTGTCTCTCTCTCTCTCTCTCTCTCTGGGTCTCTCTGGGTCTCTCTCTCTCTCTCTCTCTGGGTCTCTCTCTCTCTGGGTCTCTCTCTCTCTCGCTGGGTCTCTCTCGCTGGGTCTCTCTCTCTCTCGCTGGGTCTCTCTCTCTCTCGCTGGGTCTCTCTCTCTCTCGCTGGGTCTCTCTCTCTCTCGCTGGGTCTCTCTCTCTCTCTCGCGGTCTCTCTCTCTCTCGCTGGGTCTCTCTCTCTCGCTGGGTCTCTCTCGCTGGGTCTCTCTCTCTCGCTGGGTCTCTCTCTCTCGCTGGGTCTCTCTCTCTCTCTCGCTGGGTCTCTCGCTCTCTCTCTCGCTGGGTCTCTCTCGCTCTCTCTCGCTCTCTCTCGCTGGGTCTCTCTCGCTCGCTGGGTCTCTCTCTCTCTCGGTCTCTCTCTCTCGCGCTGGGTCTCTCTCTCTCTCTCGCTGGGTCTCTCTCTCTCGCTGGGTCTCTCTGTGTGTGTGTCCTTAACCACGCCCCTTCTTAACCACGCCCACTTAAGCCACGCCCACGATTCAACGTAAACCACGCCCATTTTTCGGCTGCCCGCGCCGCGTTTTTCTCCCAGCCTCTCATCCACAAATGCATGCCCCCCCTAATTAAATCAAGGCTCCGCCTACTTGCAGAAAAGTGTCCCCGATTTATTTTTTCCAATGTTGGCAACTATGGAAGGAGATCCTAGGGAACCCCGGGAGTGGGTACCCGAATCCGGAAGGCGCAATGGACCGGGGGGAGCTCCTCACTTGAAGACCCGGTGCAGCATATTGCCGGTGACAGGTGAGCCTCTCGTCGGAGACTGCCTGGAAGGAAATTCCCCCTCGTGCGGAGACCGTAACCCACTTTCAGGAAGGAAAGTGGAGAACCAAATTGTGCCTGGGCCTATTCGCATCCACACCTCCTTTCCTGTTCTGTTAACCAAGGGAGTTCAACTGATTGTGTTCATTCGCAGAAGAATAAAGGAGTGTTGAACTTTAATGGTGTGAGGCTCATTTCCTAGCTGACATTGTTCAAGGTGACTCTTGGAGGGAGGATCCAGGTGCACAGCACTGACCCGAAGGTAATACAAGAACGTTTCTTATACCGCACTGACACATGTGGTGGAAGCCAGGTGTGGTGTCCCCG
This sequence comes from Rana muscosa, assembly GCA_029206835.1. Taxonomy (NCBI): domain Eukaryota; kingdom Metazoa; phylum Chordata; class Amphibia; order Anura; family Ranidae; genus Rana; species Rana muscosa. Next base: position 203,274,168 of record CM055123.1, read on the forward strand.
CTCCCTCCCCTCTAAGATACCCCTAGACAAAAGAAAGATGAGACGAGAGAAAGAGGGGAGTCAGGAGGCCGCTACATAAGTAATTACACTGATTTTTATGTGTATATGAGAAGTGTCAGAATAGGCTTGGGAGGCAAGTGACTAAAGAGAACTAGTCCTGAATCTGAATATTCACTGTTAAAATATTAAGTAAGACAATTCCAAATTTATATTTGCTCTATTTTTCTACCCCTGAAAAACTTTAAAGCAGTACTCCAGCCAAAAATATCAAGATACAAATGAAAAAGTAAAAATAACAAAACCAGCTTTTGCTGCATCATTCAGCTTCTGTCCAGAGATGTCATCTGCAGTTCTGTAGCTTAATGTCCTCAGTTTGATGGCCAGCATCATCCAACCCACGTCCTCTGAGCCCAGGTCATCCTTGATCCACCCCAGCCTGCTACTGGGCAGTGAAAGGGAAAGCAGCACAATAATGACCTCATCCCTCTGTCAGACTGCTCCCTCTACCGCAGCATGCTTCTTATCAGCACATGAACAGATTGGCTCCTTGTGCTACTGCTTCCACCCCACACTCCAACTCTGCTATACAGAGACTGTAGGAGGCTTGTATCAGGTTAAATTCAGATATTGACACTGTTTGCAAAAATAATCCAGTGATGGGTTGAAGCTCTGCCTAGAGTTTACCTTTAATTCAACTCCAGCCAAAAATGTATTTTATATTTTTTTTGCTAGAGTTAGGAAGGGTTGGAGCCACTTTCGACTTTGCTGTCTTTGTTCCCTTTTAGGAAGATTTCTTCTCACATCCTATCAGCACAGGAAGTGATAAAAAATCTTCCCAAAAACACATTTTTGCTAGAGTGGAGAAGGGTTAGAATTACTGTCCCAGTGACTACCACGCCAATCATTTCATGTATGGACAGTATTGGTATAGGAAGTGAGACAAGATTCCTCCAATGTAGTTACAGACAGAAGTGTCAGGCAGTCCAAGATTATGAACTAGGAACTGAATGACTGTGGAAATGACTGCGGAGCTACCGATAAAAAAAAAAAAAAACACCTGACAAGGCCTCCTCAACCTGACAGGACTAGGGCACCTGAGCCGGACCTCCCCTCCTAGGCAGCCAACAGAGCAAAAGAGGTAGCATGCACAGTGTGCTCTGGAGAAATTTGAATGCGACAACAGTGGTAAGGATTTATAACTTGTACAGAGAAAGGGGGTCAAATATGTGTATACCATTTACAAAATGCAGGTGTCAGGAACATGTAATGTTGAGAGGGGTCAGATGTACGTACTGTACAGCAGTGTTTCTTAACTCGTGGTACCAGAGGCAGGGTGTACGACGCCCAGAGCCGGCGTCACCAGCGGCATCGGGAGAGGAGGGCTGCCGGAGCTGACTACCCGGCGCGGCCCAGTGACATAGAAGTCCTGCCTTTGGCTCCTATAATGGACGTCACCCTGGTCCAATACCGGGCCGTAAGACGTTCATCATAGGAGCCGCCGGTCCAGGGGCGGGACTTAGTGGACACTGCAGTGGAAGATCCCCGCTCTGTGTAAACCGGCGGCGGCTCTCCTCTCCCCATGGCGGTGCTGATGGGCAATGGCGACTGGCGAGGCTGCGCTGATGGGAAATGGCGACTGGCGAGGCTGCACTGATGGGCACTGGTGACTGGCAAGGCTGCGCTGATGGGCACTGGCAAGGCTGCGCTGATGAGCACTGGCAAGGCTGCGCCGATGGACATAGGTAAGGCTGAGCTGATGGGCACTGATCAGGCTGTATTGATATGCACAGGTAAAGCTGCACTGATCAGGCTGCATCAATGGGCACTGATCAGGTTGCATTGATGGGCATTGATCAGGCTGTATTGATGGGCACTGATCAGGCTGCATTGATGGGCACTGATCAGGCTGCATTGATGGGCACTGGTGAGGCTGCATTGATGGGCACTGGTCAGGCTGCATTGATGAGCACTGGTGAGGCTGCATTGGTGAGGCTGAGCTGATGGGCACTGATGTGTGTGTGTGTGTGTGTGTGTATCTGTCATTGCAGCATGCACACATACAATGATATTGCAAACGAACAAAAACCATCACAAACACATACCGACATTACACACACACACACACAGAAACTATGACATCCAAACAATAGAAATTACTTTCTCGAGACAGGGGTACTTAGGATTTTTTTTTAGACCTGCGGTGGTACTTCAACATAAAAGGTTGAGAAACACTACTTTACAGTACACAGAAGTCAGGGGTATGTAAAGTTCAGAGGTCAGTAATGTTTAATGTACAGAATGCAGGGGCCAGGAGGGTGTAATAAAGAGAGGGCAGGGGTTAGAACTGTGTAATATGCAGAGTGCAGGGGACAAGGGGTGTGTAATGTAGATAGTGCAGGGGTCAGGAGAGTGGGTAAAGCATAGCGTGCAGGGGTTTAGGAGTGCAAAATGTACAGAGTGCAGGGGTCAGGAGTGGGTAATGTACATAGTCCACTCTGCTGAATGGTTGCTAGAGTATACAGCATCTTGCACATCATATCATATAACATAATTTCATTGCCACACTCAAAAAGGTCACTTGCAGTTGGGGGGAGTAAATACACACTACTGAGCAGCATTTCTTTCTCGTACATCACGGGACACAGAGCGACATAGTCATTACTAATGGGTTATATAGATACCTTCAGGTGCTGGCACTGGCAACTTCCAAAACCGGAAGTACCCTCCCCTATATAAGCCCCTCCCATCCGGGAGCACCTCAGTTTTTTGCCAGTGTCTAAGGTGTTGGCCAAGAAGTAACATGTGTTTTTCACCGAGCTTGCGTACAGGTTCTTTTGGGCCTCAGTAAGCTATTCCGGATCCGACCAAAAAAGCTTCATAGCTAAACGGTCGGTACCCGGGCCTTGCAAGAGAAGAGCAAGGTTTTGCCTGTAATGCCTCTCTTAGGAGGGCTGGACCCTGGGATCCAGAGCTCTGGTCATACCCACGACCAAGATGTTTTCTGTGCAGGGTGCTATAAAGGTCCAGGGGAGTGGAATCCTTGGGAACCCGGTCCCTGAAGGTTTAATTACAATGCCTGCCGTGATAGGTGAAGTTTGGGCTTCTGTGGACCAAACAGAGTCCTGCGGTGAGGAAAAGGTAAGTGGGGGCCCTCGGGAACTTGGTTCTATTGAGGGACCCCCAAGCCTATTTTGTCTTTCTGCCTGTTACCTAAGGTATTCCCGCTAATATTCTGTGTATGCCTGTTACTACTGAGAAAATGTAAAAATTTTAATAGTAGGCAAGAAAAAAAAAAAAAATGTGTAAGACCGCGGTACCTGTGTTAGACACTAGAGGCCGCTATGGTTCTTTTTCTTGTAATGTGGATTTTTTTCTTCCAAAATCAAATCCAGGCAGTTGGTAAGTTCTCTGCTGGGAAGCTGTCTCCTCTGCCCTGTTGCTGCGCTCATCCATCCCCGGGCCCTGCGGCAGGGACCCTGGCTCCCATCTAGCTCCTTATTTTTTTCAAAAAAGGCGCCGAAGGCGCACGTGCCCATGCGCGTGCGCGTGCACGCGCCTCTATATATAGAGGCGATCTGGAAAAAGGGGCGGAGCGGGTGGATGACGCTCGGTGTGCGCCGCGGCGCTACTGCGCATGTGCGGGCGTCCAGCGTGTTTTAAAGCACAATCATAGCTGGCTATTGAAGTGCACAGACAGAGCTAGCAACAGTATAAAGGCACACAGAGGCGGTTGATGCAGGCATCCCCTAGAAAGGCACTTTAGTAGACACCAACTGTTATATAGCAGCAATTGTGCTAGACTATTCTCAGTAGAAGTGGTGTATTACGGCTGGAATACCTCAGGTTTAGGCTTAGGAATATGCCGTCCAGAAGCTCCGGAACGGAATCTTCCAGGAAGCGAAGGGGGTCTCATCGGGCTCTGAGGATCTTGGGCATGCTTCTGCTGCACCAGTCTCCCCTGAAGTTCAGAGGTAAGTGACCGTAGAGACCCCGCAGGGGTACTTGGTACTGTGGCTGTCCTCAGTTCACCTGCTCCTGTGTATGTAACAGAGGAGGTTTTTTCCTCAGCTCTGGGAGGATTAGAGATTGTCAACATTGATCGCTGCCTCCCTGTCAGGGAAAGCACGCCCGATCTCCGTCTCCTCCTTCAGAGTGCCTGTTAGCAGAGCAACAGTCCCATACAGGGATCGACCTGCCTGAAGGGGATCAGGATGAGGTTGATTCTGTTATAGAGGAATCAACAGTGGGGGAACCTTTTCTCAGCATCTCAAGCTGAAAGATTATGGGTTCAGTCTCTGACTAACATGGTCCGATCAGCATTTAAAAATACACCTTGCGGAACCATCAACCACTACTGTATCCTCGTTGGGGTCGCTAGAAGCCCCCAGACTGTCTGTTCTTTTCCACTTCACCCTTTACTGAAAGGGCTCATTTACCAGGATTGGGAACATCCTGAGAAAATATTTATTCCCCCCAAGAGATTTCCGGTGGTCTATCCCATGGAGGATAAGTTCATCAAAAAATGGAAGGTCCCTACAGTGGACGCAGCCAACTCTTGTGTGTATAAATCACTGACATGTCCAGTGGATAATGTCCAAATGTTCAAGAACCCAATAGATAAAAGATTGGAGTCCTTATGAAAGTCTGCTTCTTTCTACAGCAAGCTTGGTGACACAACCAGCAGTGGGGTCTGCTAAGCAGTGAAGGATCAGTTGAAACAGGTCTTGAGGGACTTGACAGATCAGCAGGCCCTTGCCCTAGCTGATCTACCTAGAGCCTTAGGCTTTGCGGTTGACGCCATAAAGGATTCAATCCATCAGGCCTTCCGCCTTACGCTGTCTGTAGTACATATGCGTAGGCTTCTATGGCTCAAAAACTGGTCTGCTGAAGCTCCCTGTAAAGAATGGCTGGTTAGCGTCCCATTTCATGGTGAACGCTTATTCAGGGAAGACCTGGACAAATATATCCAGAAAATTTCCAGCGGTAAAAATACACTCTTGCCGGTTAAAAACAGAGTTAGAGGTCCCTCTTTAAGAGGCCTGCTTCTCCAGTCCCTGGGGCATCGACTGTGTAACAGTTCCGACGGCCTCCTCGGTCAATTCCCGGGGGTAAAAAACAGGGACAATCGCAGGGTAATGAGAAACCCTGGGTCAGGGGAGGTACAAAACCTCCCCCAAAGTTAAATTCATTGAAGGGTTGCCCCCACTCAGTCGGGTGGGGGGAGGACTCCAGTTGTTCGCAAGAGACCTGGCGGGACACGATCAAAACAGATAGGTGCTCTCCGCAGTATGTTTGGGATACAGATTGGAGTTAAAAGACTCTCCTCCTTCCCATTTTTGAGGTCAAACGTGCCAAGGGATCCCCGAAAGAGAGAGTCCCTCCTGTTGGCACTAGAACAACTATTGCTCCAAGGAGTAATTATGGAGGTTCCCCTGGAAGAATGGGGGTTCGGGTTTTACTCAAACCTCTTTACAGTCCCGAAGCAAACGGGGACGGGAGGCCCATATTAATTCTAAAAGAGCTAAACAAATTCCTGCATATCAGGACTTTCCGATGGAGTCGATCCGATCGGTGGCCACTGCCCTACAAGGGGAGGATTGGTTAGCCGCGATCGACATCAAAGATGCTTATTTGCACATTCCCATCTTTCCAGTCCACCAAAAATTTCTACGCTTTGCAGTAGAAGGGCGCCATTTTCAGTTCAGAGCCTTACCCTTCGGTCTGGCCACAGCACCACGAGTGTTTACAAAAATTCTGGCCCTTTATTGGCCAATCTAAGAACACAAGGTGTAATGATAATGGCATATCTAGATGACTTGTTGCTGATAGACCACTCAGTGAAAAAACTAGACGTGGTCGTTCACAAGACAATCAAGTATCTGGAATCTCACGGTTGGATTATCAACCGAGACAAGTCAGCCCTAAAAAACAGTCAAAAGTCTGGAATACTTGGGGCTAAGGTTGGATTCAGGCCAGAGAAAAATATTCTTGCCTCAAGGAAAGGTGTTGTCTTTGAAAGATTTGATCCACTTAGTGGGTACAAAAAAGACAGCCGTCCATACGCCTGTGCATGAGGCTGCTGGGGAAAAATGGTGGCATCATTCGAAGCAGTACCCTACGGTCAATTCCATTCAAGGAATTTGCAAGGGGCCATACTGTCAGCCTGGAACAAAAAAGTTCAGGCCCTAGACTTACAATGTCCTTGTCCCCTTCCGTTCGCAAGAGCCTCCGTTGGTGGTTGGTTCCCCAGAATCTGGAAAAAGGGAAATCCTTCAGTCCGATTTCTTGGAAGGTGGTCACTACAGATGCCAGCCTTATAGGCTGGGGAGCAGTACTGGAGCAATGGTCTCTCCAGGGCAGATGGTCGGATGCAGAAAAGGCCCTGCCCATCAATCTCTTAGAGATACGAGCAGCCCGGTATGCCCTAGTAGTATGGACATCCAAACTCCAAGGGTCCCCTGTCAGAATTCAATCAGACAATGCCACAGCAGTGGCATATATCAATCATCAGGGGGGCACCAGGAGTCGTGCAGCCCAGAGGGAAGTAAATTACATCCTGAAATGGGCAGAAAGATATGTCCCAGCCATATCTGCGGTATTCATTCCAGGAGTGGAGAATTGGAAGGCGGACTTTCTAAGTCGCCAGCAATTATGCCCAGAGGAATGGTCCCTTCACCCCGAGGTTTTCTGGACAATATGTCAGCGGTGGGGAACACCGGATGTAGATCTTCTAGCATCCAGATTCAACGCAAAGGTGGACAGGTTTGTCTCTCGGACAAGGGATCCCCTAGCTTGCGGCTCGGATGCCCTAGTGTTCCCTTGGGATCAGTTCAAGCTGATATATGCATTCCCACCGCCACAATTATTACCTCGATTACTCCGCAGAATCAGGGTAGAAAAGAAACCAGTGATTCTGGTGGCTCCAGCGTGGCCCCGAAGAGCATGGTACGCGGAGATTGTAAAATGTCAGTGGGGAGTCCTTGGACTCTCCCACGTCGTCCGGACCTGCTTTTGCAAGGACCGATATACCACCCTTCCTTACCAGCCCTAGGTTTGACGGCCTGGCTATTGAAGCCCACATTCTAAAAAAGAGAGGGCTCTCTAATCCTGTGGTATCTACCATGATCAATGCCAGGAAGCCGGTATCCAGGCAGATCTACTATAGAATCTGGAAGGCGTACATCGCGTGGTGTGAGGCCAAGAAATGGCATCCACATAAGTACGTAATAGGTAGGAGTCCGGACTTCCTACAGTGGGCTGTACATAGGAAGCTTGCCTTGAGTACTATCAAGGGTCAGACGGCCTTGTCAATATTTTTTCAAAGGCCCTTGGCTTTGCATTCATTAGTCAAAGCTTTCATACAAGGAGTGAGGCGTATTAGCCCTCCGGTTAGTATTCCCATATGTCCATGGGACTTAAACCTAGTTCTGTCGGTTCTACAGAAACAACCATTTGAACCATTGCGGCACATTTCCTTGGTTCTTCTCACCAGGAAATTGATTTTCTTAGTAGCCATTTGTTCGGCTAAAAGAGTATCGGAATTAGCCGCCTTATCCTGTAAGGAGCCATATCTGGTTGTCCATAAGGACAGAGTAGTATTACGTCCTCATCCAGCCTTTCTTCCTAAGGTGGTATCGAGGTTCCATTTGAACCAAGATGTGGTTCTTCCTTCCTTTTTCCCCAAACCTAGCTCGGTAGAGGAAAAGTTATTGCATTCTTTGGATGTAGTAAGAGCAGTTAAAGCTTATCTAAAAGCCACTGCTCAGATTCGCAGAACGGATACTTTGTTTATTCTGCCGGAAGGCCCCAGAAAGGGTCAGGCAGCGTCAAAATTTACTTTAGCCAAGTGGATTCGACAGGTCATAATGCAAGCCTATGGCTTGAGAAGGAGACCGCCTCCGTTCAAAGTTAGAGCGCACTCCACGAGAGCAGTTGGAACTTCATGGGCAGCGCATCACCAGGCCTCCCTGGCTCAAATCTGTAAGGCCGCAACATGGTCTTCAGTACACACGTTTACTAGGTTCTACCAGGTGGACGTTAGAAGTCAGGAGGATGTCGCCTTTGGGCGCAGTGTGTTGCAGGCCGCAAAAGATCCTCATGTCTGATAGCGCTCAGCTTATGTATGGTGTATCCCCCCCCTCATTGGGCATTGCTTTAGGACATCCCATTAGTAATGACTATGTCGCTCTGTGTCCCGTGATGAACGAGAAAGAAAATAGGATTTTTATAACAGCTTACCTGTAAAATCCTTTTCTTGGAGTACATCACGGGACACAGAGCTCCCACCCCTCTTTAGGGACACTTATTGCTTTGCTACAAAACTGAGGTGCTCCCGGATGGGAGGGGCTTATATAGGGGAGGGTACTTCCGGTTTTGGAAGTTGCCAGTGCCAGCACCTGAAGGTATCTATATAACCCATTAGTAATGACTATGTCGCTCTGTGTCCCGTGATGTACTCCAAGAAAAGGATTTTACAGGTAAGCTGTTATAAAAATCCTATTTTTTACCGCCCCCAACCTCTCCCTCTTAAGCTGCACAGGTAGCATTCGGTGGGGAGTCAGCAGTAATGAACGCCAACTACAGCCCATTCAACTGAATGGGGGTGTCCTGCCACCCTGAGTTGCAGAGGCCTGAGAACCCATACAGGAGGGCTGGCTCTACCCCCTTTTTAGCAGCCCAGCCTCCAGGCACAAGGGGTCAAATATAAAAGAACCAGGCAAAAGCAGCAAAGGACTGTTTAAAGGCTGGAGGAAACAATAATCTATCTAAACAATGTGATATAAATTTAACTTGAAATTCTATGTAAAAAAACATACGGTACATAAATAGTTATATATATTTTGAGTATATACTGTACCTTAATGGATCTGTTTTACCTGGAGCTCTCTTTTAAGCTGTAATGTAACTGTAAGATATTTTGTGGGCTCAATAAATCTGTTCACATGCAGTTTTACATTTCACCACGGGAGGATCACATCAGTAACAATTAAGCTATTATTCATGTGCTAATCTACAGACATGTTAAAACATAACCACATACAGCTCATCATGCTGGACTGTCTTCCACTACAAGTAATTAGACTCTAAAGAATGGGACATCGACATCTATCTAAATAACTCATAAAGTATCCTTATCTTCTCCTCCATGATGGAGATTTATTGTTCCACATTTGTTGTCTGCTTCCATTTAGTATTTCAACAGTCTTGTATATGTCTGTGTTTAAGATTAATCAATGCTCTTAGTTTATTGACCGTTGTGTCTGAAAATTATATTTGCAAAAACAAAAATGTAAATGGTTTTACATACCATTGACTGGCGCACTTAGACAAGCTATAGACTTAGTGCTTACTAGATATAGAAACACCTCAAAAAAGATCAGCTAAAAACGTAAGAAATGTTATCCAAGTATCCTAAAGGCTAGGGTTTCCAGTAGGGATGCACCGATACCATTTTTTTAAACACCGAGTACGAGTAACGATACTCTTTTGCAGGTCCTCGCCGATACCAATTACCGATACATATCGCCTAGGAAGAGGTGTGGTTTGGGAGGTGGCGGTAGTTGAGGGTGGGGTAAAATAGGGATTGTGGGGTGGGAGAGTTGGAATGGAAAAGGCTGTGATCGCTGGGGGGAAAGAGGATGGGGATAGGAGGGTTATTGGGAAACATGGGGGCAGGGGTGACAGCTGGTAGAGGGATGGAGGAGGCAACAGGCAGAAGTGACTGCAGGCATGGTACAGGAGACAGTCAGAGATGGCAGACATGGTACAGGAGACCGTCAGACTGCAGGCATGGTACAGGAGACAGTTATGGACTGCAGACATGGTACAGGAGACAGTCAGGGACTGCAGGCATGGTACAGGAGACCGTCAGAGACTGCAGGCATGGTACAGGAGACAGTCAGGGACTGCAGGCATGGTGCAGGAGACAGTCAGGGACTGCAGGCATGGTACAGGAGACAGTCAGGGACTGCAGGCATGGTACAGGAGACAGTCAGGGACTGCAGGCATGGTACAGGAGACTGTCAGAGACTGCAGACATGGTACAGGAGACCGTCAGAGACTGCAGACATGGTACAGGAGCCAGTCAGGGACTTCAGGCATGGTACAGGAGACAGTCAGGGACTGCAAGCATGGTACAGGAGACAGTCAGGGACTGCAGGCATGGTACAGGAAACAGTCAGGGACTGCAGGCATGGTACAGGAGACAGTCAGGGACTACATGCATGGTACAAGAGACAGTTAGGGACTACATGCATGGTACAAGAGACAGTTAGGGACTGCAGGCATGGTACAAGAGACAGTTAGGGACTGCAGGCAAGGTACAAGAGACAGTTAGGGACGGCAGGCATGGTACAGGAGACAGTTAGGGACTGCAGGCATGGTACAGGAGACAGTTAGGGACTGCAGGCATGGTACAGGAGACAGTTAGGGACTGCAGGCATGGTACAGGAGACAGTTAGGGACTGCGGGCATGGTACAGGAGACAGTTAAGGTCTGCAGGCAGGGTACAGGTGTCTCTCGTGGGAGAGGAGCTGGCCGGACAGCACACGGAGGAGGGAGAGAGCCCTGCTGCTCAGTACAACAGGATACCGCTGTACAGAGTCTTCTTACAGAGCCCCCTGTTCTCTGCCTCAGCATCCAGCCAGGGAGAGCCCGGATCCAGTGCTCTGTGTGGCCGGGGGTCAGAGCTGGAGGAGGGAGGTATGCAGTGCGGAGACAAGGCTGGTTGGCTGTTAGGCCAGGCAGCCCGGCGGGCCTGCACCAAGCGATGCCACTGGGACGAAGCAGCGGGGATGGCACTGTCCGGATGGGAGGAGGAGGCGGTCCGCTCCCAAGCGACGTCACTTCTGATATCGGTTTCCGGTATTGGTTTCCGGTATCGGAGCATTTTCGCGGAGACCGATACTCGCGAAAATGGCTAGTATCGGTGCCGATACCGATACCAGTATCGGTATCTGTGCATCCCTAGTTTCCAGGATATAGCCTATCCAGTCAAGGGAACACAGTAGGTCTTAAAAGACTGTGAGCCCTGGTTCACACTGATGTGATGCGGGTAAAGCACAAGATTCACTGCGTTTCCCCGCATCACACTGCAAGGCATTCGCAAGGCAATCGCTCATGGGATCTGCTGCGGGTGTCAATGTTAGATTAACGACACCCCAAAACAGATTGCAAAACGCAGTGGGATGTTAGAATTGCATTGCATGGGTGTGAACACCCATGTGTTGAGATTCAGGTGCAGAGAAATAAAAAGTCTCCCGCACCATTTTAGTGCGAATGCGATGACTTGTGATTTGAGTCATACAAAATGTATGGTGGCTAAAATCGCACCGCACAGACATCGCATGTGATGTGCACAGGAATACAGTGTGATTCATATAGTTACATAGTTACATAGTAGGTGAGGTTGAAAAAAGACACACAAGTCCATCAAGTCCAACCTATGTGTGTGATTATATGTCAGTATTACATTGTATTTTCCTGTATTTTACCATGTTGTGGTCGTTCAGGTGCTTATCTAATAGTTTTTTGAAACTATCGATGCTCCCTGCTATGACCACCGCCCGTGGAAGGGAATTAAAGGTTAAACCTCTTTTCTTCTAATTTTAATGAGTGGCCATGTGTCTTGTTAAACTCCCTTCCGCAAAAAAGTTTTATCCCTATTGTGGGGTCACCAGTACGGCATTTGTAAATTTAAATCATATCCCCTCTCAAGTGTCTCTTCTCCAGAGAGAATCAGTTCAGTGCTCGCAACCTTTCCTCATAACTAATATCCTCCAGACCCTTTATTAACTTTGTTGCCCTTCTTTGTACTCGCTCCATTTCCAGTACGTCCTGAGGACTGGTGCCCAGAACTGGACAGCATACTCTAGGTGCGGCCGAACCGGAACTTGTAGAGCGGGAGAATTATCGTTTTATCTCTGGAATTAATCCCCTTTTTAATGCATGCCAATATTTTGTTTGCTTTGTTACCAGCAGTTTGGCATTGCATGCCATTGCTGAGCCTATCATCTACTAGGACCCCCATGTCCTTTTCAATCCTAGATTCCCCCTGAGGTTCTCCACCCAGTGTATAGATTGCATTCATATTTTTGCCACCCAAATGCATTATTTTACATTTTTCTAATTAAACCTCATTTGCCATGTAGTTGCCCACCCCATTAATTTGTTCAGATCTTCTTGCAAGTTTTCCACATCCTGCGGAGAAGTTATTGCCCTGCTTAGCTTATGTAGCACTACCCCCAGTTAAGAGAGCTGCTGGTATTGTTTTGGGCCTGTACCGTATTGCTGTCAGTCCCCAGAAACTGACTCTAACCCTCCACTGGCACAGCTGTCAAACAAATGGGATTGTGGTACCCACTAGCAATAGGAACCACAATACCGCAATAGGGTATACAGTCACAGTTAAAAATTGGTTTACCTGTGTTGGCCGTCTCCCTGTAGCAGTTAATACTCCAAACAACGTGTTTGCTCAACCACAAAAGTACTTTACTGAATAAGAAATGACAGGTTAAACAAATATGCGGTTTACTTATGCAGAGCCCTGCAAAAGCCAAAGTTATAAACATATAAATGTACAAGGATATAATAGAATCTTATTACACACTAAATGTCTTTAAATAAACTATGCTCGTGAGCTCCCCCCAGTGGGCAATATGGCGCCCAAGTACTGTCACTGTGAGTTCCAGTCAGGCCTGACTAATGTCAATGTACAGTTACTCCAATAGAAGGGATCTTCGCTAGCAAACATTGGTGCACGTAGTATTTGTAATCCAAGGGATATCAAAAGTTCGCTGAACTCCCGCAATGCTTTTGGGCGTGAAGTCACAGGTAATAAAATGCCAACTTTAACTACGCAGTTACTGCGCAACACACTGTCCCCTGGTGCGTAGCGCACTGCTCTGATGGCGGTGGGCCCTCAGAGTCCTGGGCAAGTGCCCTCTCACCCGACCAGGCCCAGTCCGTTCGGCTGGTTCCATTGCTGGTGCTCCGGCACACGATCTCTCCACCACCCGTAGTCTCCGGTCCCTCAGACAACCATATGGAAGTTGATAGATGGGTCAACTCTTGGATGCTCCGAGATGTCAGCAGACTCTCCGGATGAGATTTCTCTCCTTCAGACGAGCAGGCTTTGTGGATTCTGCAGGCCCAGGCTCTCCGGCCTAGACGGACACAACAGGCCTCAACACAGGCTCCAACTTGCTGGGCGGGCGATGTCCGAAGAGAGGGCGTGTTGCTCCTCCTCCCCCTTAAATAACCATCCCCAGCAGACCTTGCGCCGAGCAATGCACTGTGGGCATACAGCTGCACTGTGGGTACAGTAGTCTACTTAATATCCACGGCATTGGAGTCCATCTCTCCCTGTACCACAAGTCCCACCATGCACCTTTCTCAAGGTTAAACAGTAGTCAATCCATTGTCAAATAGAACTCCGGAGGGATCTGGGTTCACTTGCATATGTAGCGGGGTATCGGTTTCACCCGCAAGACTACAGTTCCCAGCAAGCTTTGAGGCACCCAGGGTGCATTTCCCCGCGCAAGGACTGCTGGGGTGGACTTTAAAAGGGGAAGGGGGAGCTTCAGGCTTTCTCTTGGAATGCCGCCCTCCTTGCAAGAGGATCCCCTGCACTTACCTGATGCGCGTGTTAAGCCTGAAGCCTGGGCCTCGCACTTTGTTCCAGAGAGCCTTCTGTTCCGCCGAGGAGCCTGCGGAGCATCCGATCCACCTGAGGTGCCATCATCTTCTGGAGGACCGAAGACCTGGTACATCGTGGGCACTGTGAAGCCACTCACAGTAGCGGAGGAACAGGACGGGAGTCGATCCAGTCTGGGTGAGAGAGCGCCAGCTCAGAACCACATCCCAATAACTTTGTTGCCTATTAACTTTGGCTAGGCCCATCATTGATCGCAGTTATACTTTGGAGAGACTGTTATGCTGAACTGAGTTTGTCAGTCTCTCCAGCTTTGCAGAGTTAGCGATTATCTGCAACCCCTTGTTGGATTACAATTTGTTTCTCTATGTGCACCACCGACAGTTGCTAGCGAAGATTCTTCAACTAACTATACCCCAAAGTTATAGTCAGGCCTGACTGGGTAGTATAGGACATTGCTGGGCGCCATTTTTGTTTGCTCACGAGGGAGGATAGCTGCAGCGGGGCTAAAGTGTATTCATTGCATTATTGAATGTCATACCCTTTTTATGTGCACACCTATATTGCAGGGATCTGCATAAGATATTGTAACCAAATTACCGGTTTACATTTTTGCCTACAGTAAAGAGTTATAGTTGAGTAATTTGGTTGTGTGTGTCCATTACTGTGCTGGTATACAGAAAGGGGGTTGTACTCCATAATAGTATCAGAGATAATACAGTTATACCATTACTTTCCCTCTTTTCCTAACTGTGTCACGGGAGAAGTCAGAGACGATTGCCAGGGGTTGGTAGCGGTGCATTACGGGGCCCAAACAAACAAGCAGCCCTCTTAAGCTGAGGGTACCGCCACACGTGGGGGCTCGGTCCGGGACCCTTGTATATTGCACGCTGTGATCAAGGCGGTCTGAAATACCAGCATGGACTCGCAGGCAGTAATAGAATGGTGCGCAGAGGAGGGCGTGGATCCACTCCGGGCGGTAGTTGTTGAACTCCCAGAAGAGATCCAGGAGAAAGAAGAGATAAAGCAACTAATAATGTCAATGTCCCCAAACTGGAAAGCATGGCCGGTAGATGTGAAGACAAATACTTCAGGGACATATGCACTAATAGAGTGGACAAGGGGAGTCCCAGAGGAGTTTAGAGGACAGAGTGTAAAAGACATAGATGACCGAACGTATCGCTTAGTGCATACTGGGGCTGTGAAGAAAGAGTCCCCACGGACCTCCCCAGAGTTATCTCCGTCACTCTTCTCCAAAATGGGAGGCAGTAGCGAAACGAAAGTACCAAAGTCACCCCTGACTGCCATAGGTCCCGAACTGTTGACTGCTTTGGGGGACTTTGTCGTTAAATGCCAAAAAAATAACACGGTGCATGTGGAAGCTGGGTACCGGAAACTCCGGGTGCTTTCAGGAACACAACCTGTGCCACCCGGGGAGGAAGATTTCGATATTTGTATCGAGCAGGCAATGCAGGCAGTAGAAGGTTGGGAAGTTCCAGAGGCGCAGGAGAAGCAACGCATCAGTGAGAGCTTGAGAGGGCCTACTGCTGAGGCGGTGAAAATTTTTAGGTGCAGCAATACTGTGTGTACGGCAATGGATTATTTGTCTGTGTTGCAGGAAGAGTTTGGCCAGCTGGAGAAGGTGTCGGAACTGATGTATAGATTTGAACATACCTTCCAACAGCCAAGAGAGAAGTTGTCGATCGGGCTGGCCTTTGACCCCTCGGTGACCGGGAAGGCCAACGTTTTTGACACTTTGGCAGTGGTTTGCCCTCGCCCTCAAGGAGCCAACACAATGTCCATGTTGATAGGGACCAACACTGACTTGGTCCAGAGACTGCTGACCCCGTTAGTGCAAGAACGGAGTTCTCCCAGACAAAAGATTCACCCCATGCTGCAACAGGTCTACCAGAAGATGATCCGTAAGCAAAAGGCCCCGGAAGAGGGGGTGGGAAGAGTCTGGAGACTGTCAAGAAGATATGGGCCTACAAAGCATACAGAGAGCAGCAAAGAAAACGGCTCGAACAGGTGGGAGTTGTCCGCACGCAGCCCAAGCAAAAACTACTCCTGGCACATTTCAAAGAGGTAGTCTGGTCTCTTCCGATCTGGACTCACAAAAAACTTCAAGGGGCCACAGTTATGGTGGAATCCTGCAAGGATATGCGGTGTTGCCAAAGGAGTGGCTATTCACACACATCTTGTCTAAAGTTCACAAAGGAAAGGTCGTGGTGCAGCCCATTAATCTGGGGACAACCCTGGTTTCACTTCCCAGCCATGCCACCCTGGCAGACCTGTGCGTAGTACCTCGTCACTGCATCTTGAAGGCTCATCCCAGAGTAGAGGCCACTTGTGCTCCACTACAAACAGCCATGTCCTCGTTGGACGAGTCACAATACAAGTTGTTGTTGGAACAGCTGGACTTTCCCTTCTGGAACTACCCTCTACAGCAATAAAGGCTGCTTTCACCAACTGCTTAAAAAGCATCTACTGGTTTTTGGCACCAGCCCAGAAGACTACGACAACACTAAGGCTATTGATCACCCAATCTATACAAGGGATGCTCCACCCATTCAGGAGCTATACTGTCACATTCCCCCACCTGGCACGGTTGGCTGCAAACTCGATGTTCGCCAGCGGCCCGCGATTGTGGCGAGGAGAGGCAGAACAGGGAGATGCCTATGTAAACAAGGCATTTTCCTGTTCTGCCTAGCAACATGACAGGGATCGGGAGCAGTGATCTCTGTCATGTTGTAGTGAGCCCATCCCCCCTACAGATAGAACACAGTGAGGGAACACATTTAACCTCTTGATTGCCCCCTAGTGTTTAACCCCTTCCCTGCCAGTGTCATTTATACAGTAATCAGTGGCTAATTGTAGCTCTGATCACTGTATAAATGTCAATGGTCCCAAAATATTGTCAAAAGTGTCCGATGTGTCCGCCATAATGTCGCAGTCCTGATAAAAAACGCAGATCACCAGCATTACTAGTAGAAAATAATAATAATAATAAAAATGCCATAAATCTATCCCCTATTTTGTAGACGCTATATACACTGCGATATTTTTGGTAAAAAAAAAAAAATGTAGAAGAATACATATCGGCCTAAACTGTGGAAGAAATTTTGTTTTTTTTATATATTTTTGGGGAATATTAGTATAAAAAGTAAAAAATATTTCTTTTTTTTTCAAAATTGTCGCTCTTTTTTTGTTTATAGTGCAAAAAATAAAAACCGCAGAGATGATCAAATACCACCAAAACAAAGCTCTATTTTTGGGGGAAAAAAAAAAAACGTCAATTTTGTTTAGGTACAACGTTGCATGATGCAATTTTTAGCTAAAGCGACGCAGTGCCATATCGCAAAAAATGCTCTGGTCAGGAAGGGGGTAAATCCTTCCGGGGCTGAAGTGGTTAAACTTCTCCACAACTTTATCCCTGCCCTGTCTGATGTGTTCCTTGGCCTTCATGAAGCTGTTTGTTCACTAGGGTTCTCTAACAAACCTGAGGGCTTCACAGAACAGCTGAATTTATACTGAGATTAAATTACACACAAGTGGACTCTATTTACTAATTAGGTGACTTCTGAAGGCAATTGGTTCCACTAGATTTCAGTTAGGGGTGTCAGAGTAAAGGGGGCTAAATACAAATGCACGCCAAACTTTTCAGATATTTATTTGTAAAAAAAATTGAAAACCATTTATCATTTCCTTCCACTTCACAAAATACATTTACGTTTTTGGTTGTAATATGACAAAATGTGGAAAATTTCAAGGAGTATGAATACTTTTTCAAGGCACTGTATTCAGGTAATATGTGCAATGGCATTACAGCCAATAGAGTTTACAGTTTTTATATAATTTTTTTTTTTGCACTTCTGTTTGTCAAAAAGCAATACTTTTGTTTGTTTGTGAAAATTGGTTTTATTTATAAAGACATTATATATCACAACGGCTAAGTGCCGGTTCACACATGGGCAACACGACTTCCAGTGCGACTTTGCGAGGCAACTTCAGCGTGACTTGGAGCGACTTACAACACGACTTCCAATCGCCTCCAGGACAGGCGACTTTGCCAGTGGCCAATCAAAAAATAATCGGCTCTGTGGGAGGGAGGGGTTTGCCTGAGAAAACTATTTTCTCTTTCTGTAAAGTTGCTTCAGTTAAGACAGTGATCCGACTTTGCAGGCAACTTCCATTGAAATCAATGGGTACAAGTTGCCTACAAGTTGCCTAGAAGTCGCCTTGAAGTAATACATGAACCTTTTCTGAAGTCGGAGTGACTTCAGTTGTGTACATTAAGACGGCTCTCATTCACTTCAATTGAATTTCTCATGTCGCGCGACATGGGGCGACTTGGGGCGACACAAGTCGGATCCCAAGTCGCGGTAGTGTGAATCGCCACTTAATCTGTGTCTGTAGTGCATGTTCAAACCTTAATACCATAAATAATAACATGTTATTGATTTTTACTCCAGGAGTATATGAGTTTGGAAATTCTAGAGAAATGTTTAAATAATGCATTACAATTTTACTAAACCCATTAGATTTTAGTTGACTAAAATGTACTGGAGATGACAAAAATACGACTAAAACTCAAATAGCATTTTAGTCAAAAGACTATAACTAAAATTAAATCAAAATTTGCTGCCAAAGTTAACACTGGTTGTGCCTTAATTAAGTTCATTGCATTTCTTAGGTTGTTCCTTTCTGTGTTGCGATGACAAGGACAGCATCTGTCAAAAGGGGGAGGAGTGTAAGCAGGTGCAGTCTATTTTGTCCACTGTAGGTGGGGCTCGACCGCAGGGGCATTGCAGTCAAAGGGGAAGTCAAGAGGAACATAATGGTTTTCTCTCACAGGCCAGCCAATGGTTGATAATGCCCTGGGAGAATAAAAACCACAGTGGTATTTCACAAAAAAGGAGGAGTTCGGCATAAATTGTAAGTGCCTTTGGTCTTTGAAGTGCCGTTTTCATTCACCAAGCAAGCTATCTTATGAGAGGGGGTGCTTCTATTAATATTGGTTTCTCACACATTGCAGGAAATTGAGCTCTATGCCTAATGCCGCGTACACACGGTCGGAAATTCAGACAGAAAAAGTCCAACGTGAGCTTTTGATTGGAAATTCCGACCGTGTGTATGCTCCATCGGACTTTTGCTGGCGGAATTTCCGCCAGCAAAAGATTGAGAGCAGGTTCTTTATTTTTCTGACGGAAAAAGTTCCTATCGGACATTCCGTTCGTCTGTATGCAATTCCGACTCACAAAAAAACACGAATGCTCGGAAACAATTTGACGCATGCTCGGAAGCATTGAACTTAATTTTCTCGGCTCGTCGTAGTGTTGTACGTCACGCGTTCTTGGTGGTCGAAAGTTCAGAGAACTTTTGTGTGACCGTGTGTATGCAAGCCAAGCTTGAGCGGAATTCCGTCGGAAAAACCATCCAAGGTTTTTCCGATGGAAATTCTCGACCGTGTGTACGCGGCATTAGAAGGGAAGATTCCCTTCCTTTCCCAACTTTTCCTGGTTCTGAGATTGGATTTTTTAGAACCCCCTATTTTATGGTGACCTGGTACAAATGAGTATTATGCCCATATATCGGTTACTGTATATTTGGAGCTTGTTGGGCTGAATAAGTTAGATGGCATAATTTCTGATTTTGTTCCTGTCTGTCTGAGAATTGGGGGTCGTTCCTGGCCACTTTTTCCATGTGTCACAGCATCTCCTGTTGCATTCTCATTAGTATAAAATATAAAAAAAGGTCCGACAGTGTGAAGGGGAGCCCCCATTATGGCCACAAGTGCTGTGCAGACTCAGGAGCTCAAGGTGTTCAGGGGTTAGTAAACAAGCAGATCACCCTGGTGGATGATGCAGGCTCACCTGAAGTGCGGGGTCTAAGCACTAACCAGTATTTACCAGAGCTCCTGATGGTGGAGATGTTTTTTGCTGTGTGTTAGTACTAGGTTGTGATCCTCAGGATTGTCCCACCAAGAGGTGAGCAGGCTGGGGTCCAGTAGCAGATATAGCTGGTTGGAATCAAGAAAAAGTGTAGTCAGTAAATAAGCCAGAGGTTGGTAAAAAGGGGTTGCAGGTTGGGATCAAGTGGAAAAGTAATCATAGAACAAGCCAAAGGTCAGTTACTGTCAGGGAAATGGCCGTGGAAGTACTGGCAATCTTGCCAGTAGAAGAAATGGGCGCCATAGGCACATCATGTGACAGGTGGATCCCCCTGCTGGCCAATAAAAGGCTGCCACTGTCTGACCCAAATTGCTGGATTGTCGTCAACCTTCCTGAGCCTCTGTACTACTGCTGTTTGGATTTCCTGTTGTTACCCGGCTTGTTCCTGACCTGTCTGATCTGCTCTCCTGGTTTGACCCCCTGGCTTGCTTTACTGACTTGTTACCTTCTCCAGCACCTGATCCCGGCTTGTTTCACAGACTTTGCCTCAGTTATCTGTTCCTGCCTGATTTCCAATACCAGACCTTTGGCTTGTCTCTTTTCCTGCAATCTGCATCTCCTGCCTGGATCCACGGTGTTTGACCCCCAGCCGGCTTCCACTGTTGCTCCTTGTGCACACCTTGCCAAGTGTTACAGAGGATTCCTAGAGACTGCAGCCCAGCGGTGTTTCCTGTATTCTCCAGTATTCTTCAGGCACTCGCCAGCTCTTTTCTCCTGGATCCATCTGGCAACCTGTGCTTCTCTGGGCACTACACCCTCTGTACCCAACCTCAGAGGTGTACTGCACTCAGCAAGGGGAGCCCTCTCGGCATTTTGGCCTCCAACCAGGTACGTGACAGTTACTAGTGGTAGTGGAGATAAGGACAGCTGCAGGTAAGCAAAGGGGCAAGACATTGGCTGGAGAGAGAGTCCAATAATCTGGCAAACAGAACATGCAGAGACATGTTTTCAATCAGGAGCTTCATGGGAGGAGCAAAGAGTTGAAGGTTTCACCAGAAACAAGAGACAAGAAAGTCCAAAGGTTCAGACGTGGAGCTGGCCAGCATATTAGGTGGATCAGCAAGAATAGCCACTGCCGGATACAGCAAAGGTTGTGGATTCAGATCCCTGTCCTGACACACAGATATCTTGCCAACAAAATATTTTTTAGATAGAAAAAAATATTATGCAGCTTAACTGTCCACTAAAATCCAAAATATCAAATTTGGGTGGACTATCCCTTTAAAATAGACCTGATGTATGCCTCAATTTGTTCTTTTCCTATTTTCTGGAACAGGATTTCTAATCTGAGTGAACTGGATTACTGAGAGGGGTCCACATGAATTGGTATGAGTCACATAACTGCAATGTGTGAAACTGTGGATCTCTTTGTTTTGTTCAAACAATGGGAAGTAATACATGAGTGGATGGTATAATCTGTCTTTATCTTCCTGGTTAGTGTGTTTTACTGCAGCTAAATGTAATTGAACACACCAGAAACATATAATTCACTCCAAAATCTGTGTCAGAGCTTGCATGTGTACAGTGTGTGCTGCTGGCAGTGGAATGTGAGCAGTAAAATAGTACAGTATTGTAATGGGAATGGACCTGCAGGGCAGAAGATCAAACAGATAAAGGGAGAGTCAGCGGTCAGAAAGCAAACACCTAACAAAGGAGAGGTTTAGAGATCAAACCTCAAACATCAAGATCCTTTCACTTGCATTTGAATTAGACTGACAAGAAAACAAACAGAAAAACAGGAAACAGTTATTTATCCCACATCCATGTTGGTGCCAAGTACCTGGTGGTACTGCTTGGTTTTAGTACATGAAACAAAACATTTTGGCCCAGGACGATAGATTAAGAATAGATTTGAAGGTGGTTAAATCTGGTGTTAGGGTTTATGGTTGGGGGGGGGGGGGGTATATGGTTGGGAAAAAGGATTGGGGGTTAAATCTGTATTAAACCTTAAAACAATAATATATTACAGTTTACTTATCCTTAACCACCAGGCCATTTTTTGCACTGCGTTGCTTTAACTGATAATTGTGCGGTCCTGCAATGCTATACCCAAACAAAATGTATGTCCTTTTTTTCCCCACAAATAGAGCTTTCGTTTGGTGGTATTTGATCACCTCTGTGGGTTTTTTTTTTTTTTTTGTGCTATAAACAAAAAAAGACGGACAATTAAAAAAAAAAAAACTTTCTGCTATAATACATATCCCCCAAAAAAATGGGATGACCTTGCCCCCCCTCTGACGGCTCTTGCCTATATAACAGACATAAGAGACAGCAGTCAGTGAAACGCATCCCATGGAGGAGGAGGTTTTTTTTTCTTCTATTTTTCAGGTCTGTCTGCGCCGTGGTTGAAGATGGATGAACACCGCAGGACACTTTTTTTATTTTTTAATAAAAGACTTGTCAAAAACTGTGTATTGTGGTTTTTACTTTTTGACACTTTTTTTGGTGAATGGGTAGGGGTACAATGTACCCCCTTACCCATTCACATAGGGGGGACGGGATCTGGTGGCCCCCTTGTTAAAGGGGGCTTGCAGATTCTGATAAGCTCCCCATTTGCAGACCCCCGCAACCAATGGCCAGGGTTGTGGGGACGGGGCCCTTGTCCCCATCACATGGGGACAAGGTGCTTTGGGGGGACCCCAAAGCACCCTACCCATGTTGAGGACAAGCAGCCTGGTCCCCCCCATCCTGGCCTGCCAGGCTGCTTGCTCGGATAAGGGTCTGATATGGATTTTGGGGGGGACACACTGATTTTTTTTTTACATTTTGAAGTGGAGTTTCCCTTAAAATCTATGCCAGACCCAAAGGGCCTGGTATTGATTTTGGGGGGCCCCATGTCGTGTTTTTTTTTTGGCGTGGAGTTCCCCTTAAAATCCATACCAGACCCAAAGGGCCATGTATGGACTGGGGGTGGGGGTTACCCTGGTCGTTTTTTTTCTTAATTCTGTCATAGGGTTCCCCTTAACCACTTCAATACACTATATTATATACTGTACACTGCACTATATACCCTGCACTGTATTATATACACTACACTGACTGCATCATATACTCTAAACTGCAGTATATATATATTATACGGACTGCACTATATACTCTGCAGAAAAATTGGGCCTTAGTTGTTGGTGGTGCCAGAACACTGTAACCCCTCACAATTACTCTTGTTGGGCCCAGGAATGGGCCCTGCTCTGTTAAATATTATTTCACAAATTGTAATTACATGCCCCTGTTAAACAGGGGCAGAAAAATTGGGCCTTGGGCGGTGGTGGTGCCAGAACACTGTAACCCCTCGGTTACTTTTGTTGGGCACAGGAACAGGCCCTGCTGTTAAATATTATTTCAAAATTTGTAATTACATGCCCCAGTCAAACAGGGGCAGAAAAATTGGGTGTTGGTGGTGCCCAAAACCAAAATTGGAAGCTAGCATCATCAAGATTCAGGAGGAATAGGATAGGTAGCATAGGCAGTCTTCAAGGGATCCCAGATCCATAGCAAATTCAATCAGTTACATCAGCATCAGGGGCTTGATAGCTGCTGATCCAGGACTGATTCATTTTTATAAATGTAAGCCTATCAACGGAGTCTGTGGACAGGCGCACTCTTTGATCATTACAAACCATCCAGCAGCACTGAATGTGTATTCAGAAAACACGCTGGGTGCAGGACAGGCCAGTAGCTCAATTGCATATTGAGCAGGTTCTGGCCAGTGGTCCATCCTCAAGACCCAGTAACCCAGTGGTTGCTCGGTTGGAAAGGTCTCCAAGTCTGCTCTTGTCCCTAGATATTCCTGCACCATATAATGCAGACGCTGGCAATGATTGTTCAGACCTTGGCGCTGAATTGTTAGTTTTTCCCTTTGCTCTTTGGGCTCAGAAAGTTCTGGTATAGCAGCCTCTTCCTCTTCCACAATAGAAAGTTGAAGAGTCTCTGTGTCCTCTGCAGTTAGGAAAATCAGAAGATCCTCCCGGCCTGTCAATGATTGGTTCTGTGGTATGAACTCTGGTGCCTCAGGCCTAAGGGTTCCAGTATCCGTTTCTCTAGAAGGAAGAAGAGTGGCAGTTTGTGATAGCGTAGACTGCCACAGCCAGTCCATGCCCAGTTCTTCATCCTCACTGTCCTCTTCATCTGTGTTCAGCGGCACAGACCGAGACCTGGTTATTGGACATGATCTCTGAGTAGTTAGAGTAAACTGTGGATCTGGTTGTTGAGGCATACGAACTGCTTCTGATAGAGGTAGCAGATGATTCCGGTGCTTCCTTCTGTGCAAATCTGGTATACTGGTAATCCTGGCAACTGCTTACAGATGATGTAGGGCTGCGATTAGCCAGTTTGTGCTTCCTAGGGGCACCCAAGTTTCTCAGTATCACTCTGCCGCCAGGCTGCAAATTGTGTACTCTCACCTTCAGGTCAAAGTTTTGCTTGTTTCGCTGGCCCCGCGTGTCTGAGGCAGCCTGGGCTTTTTCATGTGCTGTTTTCAGCCTCTTCCTCAGGCAATCCACATATCCTCTGTGTGACACCATCGAGGTATGATCTAAAGAGGTGCCGAATGCTAAGTCAACTGGCAGTCGAGCTTCTCTTCCGAACATCAGCCTACATGGTAAATAGCCTGTGGCATCATTTTCAGTGCTATTATAGGCATGTACAATAGCTGCAATGTGCCTGCTCCAATGTTGAAGTGAAGTGGTCGGTCACCACCAGAACATTTCCCTGTCCACTCGAGTCAGGCTTCAGACACAGAAAATCAATACACAATAATTCCAGTGGTCCTTGACTTTGAAGATGGCCCATTGGGGCAGCTCTGTGGGGCAAAGTCTTACTCTGTATACACGGTATGCAGGAGTGACAGTATCCCTCAACTTCAGCCTGCATACAGGGCCAATAAAACCGGTCTTGCACCAGTTTGAATGTCCTCTCAGACCCTAGGTGGCCATGATTGTCATGTTGGGCAGTCAGCAAAGTTTCCCTATGCTTTCTTGGTAAGAATAGCTGCCACTTATCTTCAGGATCATCTGAGGGGCCCCTTCGGTAGACCACCCCATTGCGTAACTGCAGTCGATCTCATGTCTTGTGCACTAGTTGTGCTTCTGTTAGCGAGCCTGTTAGCAGTAGATCTGGGCGTTGGCCCTCCAGGGCCTTCAGTGTTAAACTACAGAGGGGATCTTCCATCTGGTCCTTAAGTCCCTATATGTAAGCTTAGGTAGGCCGCTATCCCTGATCTGGGACAAATCACAATAGTATTTGGGGATACCTGCCACTGAGACTCCGATGGCTTCTGCCCCAGTTGTTCCTCTGGCCTGATGTTCCACTCCCTGACACAAGGCGTGTATCCTTTCTGGAGTCAGTTGAGTCCACTCTTAAGAGGAAACCCCCAAGTCATAGGGTCTCCTCTACAGGGCATCAGCATCTCTATTCCCAATTCCTGGGCGGTATTTTAAGCTGAACCCTGATAGGGGGGCCAACCACCTGTGCCCGGTGGCATCCAATTTTGCTGTGGGGAGTATATATGAGCGTGGGTTGTTGTCAGTTTTGACCACAAAGTCTGCACCATACAAGTAGTCTTTCAACTTGTCCACCACTGCCCGCTTCAGAGCCAAGCATTCCAACTTGTGAGTAGGGTCGTTTTTCTCAGCAGGTGCAAGACTTCGGCTCACATAAGCAACCGCAGGTGTCCATCGTGCTCCTTATACAGTACCCTGGCTAGCCCATCTTGACTGGCATCAACTGGCTGGATTGGCATAGGCCAGATCAGGAGCAGTTGTTAGAAAGGCTTGCTTGCACTGGTCGGTCCACTGGTCTTCTTCTTTTTTTTTTTTTACTCTCGAGGCATCCTGGGTCCTCTGATTTGCTTGATGGGTTTTGTTGAACCGGTGTCCTCATCATCCTCATTCTTCAACAACTCATTAAAGGGCCGAGCTATTTTAGCAAATCCTTCGACGAACCTTCTATAGTGTAAGCAAAATCCCAGGAACGACCTAAGCTCAATTTCATTGGTAGGCATTGGCCAAGAGGTGACAGCTTCCAGCCTCTGGTGGTCAGTAGCTAATCCTTCAGTGGAGACAACATGGCCAAGGTAATTAACTGAAGGCTGGTAAAACTGACATTTTTCCAGGGACAGCTTCAATCCTGCATCATGGAGTCTCTTCAGTCTCTTTTATCAAAATATTTTTACACTTAAAGTTATCCCCCTTTCACCTCTTGAATGTTGGAATGTGGTAAAATATTTTATTGCTTGCTTTTCAAATGTTTAATAACAATCACACCGATCACCCCAGTACTCCCATCAAATAAATACACACCGTAATATTCTCACCTCTCTTCCAAAATTTACGACCTGTGCCATGTCGGACAGCGTTCCTGCTCTCCTATGACCTGGAGTGTCACAGGGGTCTTTCTCAGACTCGTTTTTTTGCCATAGAGTATAATGGAGAGCCCAGTTGCCTACTTACTTAATTACTTAAAGTGGTTGTAAACTCACTTATTTAACTTGCACCTACAGGTAAGCCTAGATTAAGGCTTACCTGTAGGTGTTTGCAATATCTCCTAAACCTACACGGTTTAGGAGATATTTGCCAAAAGATATACACCGTTGTCTATGGCGCATGCGCGCCGTAGACAACGGTGCATTCAGTGAGAATCCCTATTCACAAATCCGGCTTTGCCAAATTTGACGGCTCCCGCGCGCATGCGCGGAATGATGTCTTCGCCGCCGCTCTGGCCAATCACAGCGCCGGAGCGGCGCTGTGATTGGCCGGAGCGGCGCTGTGATTGGCCGGAGCGGCGATACCCGGAAGTAACCTTCTGGGTATCTGTGGAGCGATGGCTGCGCCTGGAGGGGGTTAGATCTAAGGTAAGTAATGCATAATGAGAGGTATGCTAGTCATACTAGCTCATAATGGCTTTGTCTTGCAGGTGTTTTTTTTTTTTTTTTAAAAGGGTTTACAACCACTTTAAAGTCCTGCTAGATCACCTCAGGCTGTCCCCCTTTGCAGCTAATATATAGCTATGTCCCCCTTTCAAGGTACTGTATAGCTATGTAAAATATTAAAAATAAGTGCCTATACTGTTTATGATTCAGTAATAATTTTTTTACCCTGCTCTGCACATGCTCAGTTTCACTCCATTTTTTTGGGCATTGCACTGAAAATCAGAGCCACTAGGCTGATCTGCTGACAGCCTAAATATTTACTGCTGCTCAGGGGCTCTGGGCTTGAGCAAAATGACAGCCTCCGACAAGAAGACACAGGAGTAATGCTGGAGGCAATTTACAGCAAACACTAATTTTGCTGGCCACGTTTACCCTCTTACTGCCCAGACCAATTCTCAGCTCATTTTAAGGGCAATTTTTAGGTCATGCAACACTGTACCCATATGAAATTTGTATAATTTTTTTTACACAAATACAGCTTTCTTTTGGTGGTATTTAATCACCACTGGGTTTTTTATTTTTTGCTAAACAAATTAAAAAATACTGAAAATTTGGAAACAAAAAACATTTTTCATAGTTTGTTATAACATTTTGCAAACAGGTAATTTTTTTCTCCTTCACTGATGTACGCTGATGATCGGCAGCACTGATGAGCACTGATTGGTAGCACTTTTGGGACTGCACTGATAATCAAAACACAGGATGCAAGGGGTGCGCA
Source organism: Rana muscosa (assembly GCA_029206835.1). Lineage (NCBI taxonomy): Eukaryota > Metazoa > Chordata > Amphibia > Anura > Ranidae > Rana > Rana muscosa. The sequence continues at coordinate 203,301,413 of CM055123.1, forward strand.
GACAGCGTGATCACGGGAGGACGTCCATGTACGCCCTGCTGGCAAAGTAAGCCTGCGATGTAACCGTCTTTTGGCTATAGTCCGGGCAGGAAATGGTTAATGCGGAACGTATGTTCCTTGTGTAGCGGCCTCACCCCATCTCCTTTGTCTAGGGGTATGTCACATGACAGGGTGAGATGCGCTACGGCCCATGTCCTCCCCATAGCTGTGGGTGAGGTGAAGGCCAGCACCAGATATTTCCTCGGGCCTATGTGCTTTGTTCTAGAATACAGTCCTGCTGTGTCAACACTTCCCTTTGCTCCCATTAACCAGAGTTCCACACACCGATCACAGTCCAACTCTTGCTTTATTGTACATCTCACAATAAACAGTGCTTCAGTAGCCATCTGGTTGCGACTTGATAACATTTTGATACGGAGGTGAGCAGGTCGAGGCACTATCCTCGCCATCAACTAAACCACTGCGATCTCGCCAGCGGTTACTATAGCATTCAGCTAGAAAGGACTTAGAATCTGAGAGTCTCTACTAGCGACTCAAAAGAACGTAGATAGGAGTACCTTCGCTGCGCTGCGGCCCCTATCAGGGGAAGATGTCCCTCCAAGGGAGTTACCAGAGGCCCATCCGTCACTGGGTTGATGCTGCTCCAGACTCTCCGGACGGGTAACCTCCCTGGCCTCCTCACCTCAGACATGGGCCCCGTCCACCTCAGGGACCCTCGAACGTCTCCACCCTCGCGGGATCCAGTCGAAGTCACTGGACCCCAGGCCTCCTAGTTCAGTACCTCACCCCAGGCTAAAGGTGCCTGGGATGGACTCCGACTCCATTCCGGTCAGGCCTAGGGCACCTGAGCCGGAATCCAGAACCCGCCCGCACCCAGGCTTAAGGTGCCTGGGCGCGTGAAGAACTTCCTCCAGAAGACCTCGTGGTTAGGGCGTCGCCCCCTTTTATCTCCTCCCATCGACACCACGGCAGGTTCCCCACCCTCGCCGTACCATCTCCAGAAAGGGACAAAAAGGCTAGCACTATAATGGCAAATCTACCTTGAGCCTCCTGGTACCCCGCCACCTGGAGGCCAGGGAGATTATTACACCATCCAATCCTCCACGAACACAAGTGGTCCACTATCCCTGTACTTACACACCTGGGTGTCCCACCTCAATTTAGAGACCCCGCTACATACTCCCCTCTGTGATTTGACGCTGGTCCAGAAGATTGTAGGAAAGGAACAACAAGTGAGTCTCTTCTCACAAGTAGAACTTCGGGTCAGGCAAGAACAAGGGCTTCAGATGTTTATCAAAAACCTCAATTGAATAGTCAGCATCATCTCCATCTTTCCTGCAGATGCGCACCTTGTCTGCGTGGATATGGCGCCCCCACATCCAGTCTGCTCTGCAGTCCCGAAACTTTTTCGACACGGATGGCGAACAGGACAAATATCTTCGTGCATGGGGTACTTTGAGCTTTTCCCAAACAAATTCGTCATACCATCTCTGGCGTAGGACCTCAACTTCAAAAAGTAAGTCCCGAGGCAAGTAGGGATATTCCCACCCATACTCACGGGCGACTCTCTGTGAGAAAAGTCGTTACAATCTGACCAAAGGAGGCATGGCTTCCCGCTCACCTTCTCCGGGTTGAACGATGGCCTCCGGGGCCTCCGGATGCTGAGGTACTTTCACTACCTCTAATGGCTTTTCTCTCGGTGCTCGTAGTGAGGCTCGCTGCATCCCCGCCACCAAGAAGGGCGATGTTGTAGATTGTGGGAAGGCACTCTGAGGACTAGACTTCCTCGTAGACTCCGGGGCTTGTACCCGGGGCGTGCTGTCTCCTATCGACATAGGGGAATCCTGCGGTACACGTAACACAGGCAATGGGCGTTTGTCCCAGCCCTTCCGATGAAACAGTTCATCAATCTCCCCGTCATCTCCACAATCTGACAGCGACTCAAGGTCGGAAGTGTCATACATCTCGGCGGGAAGGTAGTCTCTGGTAGAGGTGGTACTACCCTCCCTTGCGGGCTCCACCGACTGTGGACCCCCGACACCTCCAACCACCACCACAGTCCCAGCCCCTGGCTCACCTTGACCTTTTGTAGAACTGGGATGTCCAGGACTCTTCCAACCGGATCCATCCAGGCCAGGCAAGCGACGGGGTGAAGCTCGACCACGACCACAGGAGGCCTGCACCAGACCAACTTTCCTCTTCGGAGGTGGGAGCAGAGAATCTGTGGTGACCGAAGCAGCATCCTCGGATTTTTCTCTCTCAGTCTCTGATTGGGCAGTCACGTCGCCCTGGTCAGTGCGTACAGGAACCTCCGCAAAGGCCTGGATCTCTCCTTCCAGAGTAGCGGTACCTGTGAGGCTATTGAGGCGAAGGGCCCGGGGCCTTTGCATGCCTCGCAACGCCCGAATGGCTTCAGGTGGACCACCAGTCCCGAGCACCCGGGACAGATCACGCTGAGGGCCTCCGTGTCTCTGCATGAGTACAAAGCCAACTGCCCTCGGGGGCTGAGTCTTATCCCCGTGTCTGTAAGGGGAGCAGCGAACGTAGTCATCTTCGTGGGGTAGGGAACCGGAATCCACGGGGAGCTTGAGGCCATCCCGACTATCTGCTGCTCCATCACGCACTGACCACGCGCCGAAGTCTCCACGTGAGTTCCTCCACATGGCCAGACTCCTCCCATGACTTGTACATTTTTGCGGGCTTCCTTCAGGCTCCGCCCACGAACTGTACAGTCACGGGGTGCCTCGTGGCGCAGTGCAGTAAAAGCCCCCACATGTAGTACTTCACACGGCTGGACTCCTCCCTCTTCTCGCTCTTCTGCATGGGCCTTTCCCGTCTTGTGGTCATTTCCACGACTTTGAGCAGGGATGCACTTTGGCCAATCACATGGCCGACCTGCTCGGAACTCCTCCGGGCAGCAAAGTCCAGACACAGCCATTCCTTCTTCCAAAGTTAAGACACACATCATCCCGGACTCACGAGCCCCCACGTGTAGCGGCCTCACCCCATCTCCTTTGTCTAGGGGTATGTCACATGACAGGGTGAGATGCGCTACGGCCCATGTCCTCCTCATAGCTGTGGGTGAGGTGAAGGCAAGCACCAGATATTTCCTCGGGCCTATGTGCTTTGTTCTAGAATACAGTCCTGCTGTGTCAACACTTCCCTTTGCTCCCATTAACCAGAGTTCCACACACCGATCACAGTCCAACTCTTGCTTTATTGTACATCTCACAATAAACAGTGCTTCAGTAGCCATCTGGTTGCGACTTGATAACATTTTGATACGGGGGTGAGCAGGTCGAGGCACTATCCTGGTCATCAACGAAACCACTGCGATCTCGCCAGCGGTTACTATAGCATTCAGCTAGAAAGGACTTAGAATCTGAGAGTCTCTACCAGCGACTCAAAAGAACGTAGATAGGAGTACCTTCGCTTCGCTGTGGCCCCTATCAGGGGAAGATGTCCCTCCAAGGGAGTTACCAGAGGCCCATCCGTCACTGGGTTGATGCTGCTCCAGACTCTCCGGACGGGTAACCTCCCCGGCCTCCTCACCTCAGACATGGGCCCCGTCCACCTCAGGGACCCTCGGACGTCTCCACCCTCGCGGGATCAAGTCAAAGTCACTGGACCCCAGGCCTCCTAGTTCAGTACCTCACCCCAGGCTAAAGGTGCCTGGGATGGACTCCGACTCCATTCCGGTCAGGCCTAGGGCACCTGAGCCGGAATCCAGAACCCGCCCGCACCCAGGCTTAAGGTGCCTGGGCGCGTGAAGAACTTCCTCCAGAAGACCTCGTGGTTAGGGCGTCTCCCCCTTTTATCTCCTCCCATCGACACCATGGCAGGTTCCCCGCCCTCGCCGTACCCTCTCCGGAAAGGGACAAAAAGGCTAGCACTGTAATGGCAAATCTACCTTGAGCCTCCTGGTACCCCGCCACCTGGAGGCCAAGGAGATTATTACACCATCCAATCCTCCACGAACACAAGTGGTCCACTATCCCTGTACTTACACACCTGGGTGTCCCACCTCAATTTAGAGACCCCGCTACACTTGCTAAACATTATTTTTTATCGCTTTAAGGTAGGTAGGAAATACACCCACATTGGGGAGGAGGTGACATCACTACTTGCCAACCGGTCAAATTCTGCTATTCCTCTCCTACATGTAAAATCTATGTTTTTCTTTTTTGCTAGAAAATTACTTAGAACCCCCATTTAAAAAATAAATAAAAATTAATTCTTTATTTATTTTTATTTTTTTACACTTTCCCTTAATTTTTTTGATCATATTTATTCCTATTACAAGGAATGTACAAATCCATCAGATCCCTGCTTACAGAACATAACTCTGCCTTGTTTATATAGAGAGAGCTCTGTTCTGTGTCACTCCTCGCTGATCAGTGGGTGCGGGGGACATGTCCGGCACCCGCTGATCGGCTTGTGCTGTGTCTAATCACAGCCATGGCGCTGGCAGTGCGCGCCCCCTACCCAGAAGAGCTGGATCACATACTAGCTACATGATCCAGCGCAGGAGAACCGCCTTGCCGCCATACATCCACATAACTCCCAACATTTTGAGATGGTAATGAGGGACACCTACTTGCAAACGTATGTAGGCATAGGACACACCCCCCTGACACACCCCCTTAAAAGGAGAAATAACCAATAAAAAGGTTAATTAAATCCACAAGGACTTTTTTGTACCACTACTATTCCTTTATATTGGCATTTGAAATTTTAAAATGCAGCAATTTAGAAATCAGATGAAAGGTTTAGCACTGGGAAACACTTTTTGAAAGATATAAAGTGAGTTTTCTATACAACTGTATAGATCAGACCAAAATGAGGGACAAATGAGGAGGAAAGAGGGACAGATGGACATTGTTTCAAATCAGGGACAGTCCCTCGAAATCAGGGACAGTTGGGAGCTATGCATCCAAGTGATGCGGTCAGCAAGCGGTTAACCTAGGGTTGCCACCTTTTCTTCAAGTCAAACCTGAACACTTTAGCGGAGCACAGCAATTTTTTTTACAAAATAAACTATACATATATTTTACGATTAAATAACATTTCTAATCATATAAAATTAATCACAAGAGTCCCCCTTTACATCAGAGTCCACAGAGTTCCCCTTTTATATCTGAATCCACAGAGTTCCCCTTTTATATCTGAATCCACAGAGTTCCCCCTTTACATCAGAGTCCACAGAGTTCCCCTTTTATATCTGAATCCACAGAGTTCCCCTTTTATATCTGAATCCGCAGAGTTCCCCTTTTATATCTGAATCCGCAGAGTTCCCCTTTTATTTCTGAATCCGCAGAGTTCCCCTTTTATATCTGAATCCACAGAGTTCCCCTTTTATATCTGAATCCACAGAGTTCCCCTTTTATATCTGAATCCGCAGAGTTCCCCTTTTATATCTGAATCCGCAGAGTTCCCCTTTTATATCTGAATCCGCAGAGTTCCCCTTTTATATCTGAATCCGCGGAGTTCCCCTTTTATATCTGAATCCACAGAGTTCTCCTTTTATATCTGAATCCACAGAGTTCCCCTTTTATATATGAATCCGCAGAGTTCCGCTTTTATATCTGAATCCGCAGAGTTCCTTTACACTGTAAGTGGGGACTCTGCAGATTCTGATGTATGGGAGAACTCTGGGGACTCTGACATAAGGGATGCTCTGGGAACCCTGATTTAAGGGGGAACACTGAGAGCTCTAATTACCCAAGAGGACTCTGATGTAAGGGGGAACACTGCAGCCTCTGTTGTAAAGGGGAACTGTGATATAAGGGATGCTCTGAGAGCCCTGATTTACCTTAGATTACTCACTGAGAGGCAGGAGGGGGAAGGGGGGAGACTTCAGTCACAGACAGGGATGGATGGTGAGCTCAATCACCCCTAGGCAGTCAGCACCTTTCATTCAGATGTATCTGAGGCTGCTGGGCTTCCAATTTCCCACCCCCAGATTTCTTTTCTGAGGCAGAGTGCCATGAATTGGCGTGTGGGCAGACACAGAGGGGTAGGGGTGGGAGGAAGAGGAGAAGATCGAGCCCTTTCTCCTCCCATCAGTGTGGAGGGAGTGGATTGTTAGTATTGTTAGTGCTGGCTTTGGGCAGTGTGAAAGAGAGTGTAAAGCTTCGTACACACGGTCTGACTTTTTGCTAACAAACTTCAAACTGAGCAAGTTTGAAAAAGAATCCGACCATGTGTACACTCGGACAAACTTTTTTGGTTTTCATGGGACAAATGTTCGGTCTGCAAACGGACAAACTTTTCGCCAACAAAAGTCCGATGGAGCAAAGTCCGACCGTGTGTACAGAAATCCATCGGACTTTTGTCCGATGGACAAATACACATGCCCAGAACCAATGTTAAAATCAACCAACAATAGCAGAAGTTGACCAAAGGGTGGCGGTAAAGAGCAGAAAAGAGCATAAAAACCACGCGATGTTTGAAAAGTTTTGGGAAAGTTTGCGGAAAAGTCCTGTGGTGTGTATGCTATGGGTGTTCCCGGCCAACTCCCTTTGGACAAAAATCCACGGGAAAGTTTGTTTGAAGTCCGACCGTGTGTACGAGGCTTAACAGACAATCCTGGACAGGTGGCAACCCTAGGTTAACCTGTTGATTGAACAAAAAAACTGACTAATGTATCATACACATTATGTATGGGCTGCCTAAAGACTCGGTCACCAGCCTGCATGCTAAAATAGGGGTAGACTGGGGTCCATTGTGTAGTGGAGGTCAGTGGCATTGTTACAGATCAAGGCACTGTCAACCTTTTTTTTACTTTAAATGAAGCAGCACTGCTGAGTTAAATGCATCAATCAATAAAACATGGTTTAATGGATACAAGGAATACATACATCATGAGATAGCAGAAAACATTATACTGAATAGTAGCAACATAATCATATAGTTAATAATGTACAATTATTAAACAGTAGCAATAAAATGAGGACATTATCTATGCTAAACAAAAAAAAAAAAACATTTTATTTGTTAATATTACCAAGATTATACCAGCGTACCATTATGAGGTGAGAGTGTTTGGAATGGTTTCCCTCCCCTCTCCTTTATATACCATTGCTTATATCTATATATATAATTTCTACCAATTTACCAATTTGACCATTCCATTTGTTTATAGATACATCCAGCATCAGCTCCTGATGAGTGGTAACAACAACCACGAAACGCGTAGAGCTTGTTACGATGCGATGTCACAGTGATCATGTTTTAAAATTTTTACCTATATACAGTAGTTTACCAATATGCACCTATCTATCATGGTTTAGATGTTATTATCATTACAATTTTGGTCTGCCTACCTCATGTGCAGTATTTATTAATTTGAGATAATCATTTTATTGCTACTGTTTAATAATTGTACATTATTAACTATATGATTATGTTGCTACTATTCAGTATAATGTTTTCTGCTATCTCATGATGTATGTATTCCTTGTATCCATGGGCGTCCGCTGAACTTTTTTCAGGGGGGGGGGGCAACATTTTAAGGTCATCCATGCATCTTTGGGGAAGTGGAGCAGCTCTGTATACACCACTCCTCCACCGCCCCTGCCCATTTAAATAAATGGGCACCGCTGCCGAAGCGCCTGCAAAGCGCTTCGGCAGCGGCGATACACCGTTTCATTTAACCCTGTCTTCGACCGCTAGCTGGGGTTAAAAGCTCCCCACTAGCGGCCCAATAGCGCCACTAAAACTATGATAAAGCGCCGGTAAAACTAGCGGCGCTTTACCGATAACGCGGCCAGCTGGCAGTGTGAAATAGCTCTTGAGTATAATTCAGCTTCACTCCACCATGTCCATATAAATATAGCCTAGAGAATGTACATCTTTCTATGTTGCAATACATCTGTTGTGGCCATATTTTGATCTTTATGAAAACAGCCTATACTGTATAGGTTGTTTTCATCTAGATCAAAATATGGCCGCCCACAACAGATGTATTGCAATACAAAAAGATGTCCACAGTGGTGTCGTGGCACAGGCACTGCTTTTACCTGTAGTTCTTCAGCGATAGGCCCAGGGCAGGCACTGGCATTGTATTCTCTCGTCTCGGCCACTGCATGCCACGCACCTGTGGGAGGAGCCAGCGCATACATTTACACAGGCAGAGGCAGCAGCCAATCACGGAACAGCTGGGTCACGGACGGTGATATTAAGCAGAGGCCCGAGCGGCAGAGCCAATCCGATGCTCGGGCCGGGGGTGAGGAGGGAGGGACGGATGTGTAGTTGGAAGAGACAAAGCAGCCCCAGCCCCCAGGCCAGCAGCAGACTTAGAAAAAAAAAAAAGGTCCATGGCTGCCGCGGAGGCAGCCATTGCAACACAGGGGGCAAGTGTCTTCACTCTGACTTCTGATTCCAGGGGGGGGGCAATTGACCCCCCTTGCCCTATGGAGCGGACGCCCATGCTTGTATCCATTAAACCATGTTTTATTGATTGATACATTTAACTCAGCAGTGCTGCTTCATTTAAAGTCCCACCATCCTAGTTGTTGATTTCTTCCAAAATATCGGGGATGGAGGCTAATCCCAGGGATTGCCTCACTTAAAATCCCACCCTAGTTAGTTCTATCTCACTTTTTTTTACTTTATTGAAACGGCCACAAAATTACATTTCATTCATTTCTATGTAACGTGAGGTGAAGAAGTGCAGTGCATATTTTTACACAAAGCACTGCAACACACAATGCAGTGTTTTAGTATACACAGGGCACATAGGGAACCATTATTGTCTGTGACTCTGTATGCTCTGGTGCTGTGACTTCCCGTACATACATATCACTACAGCTCAGCTGAGGTGTAAAGACGGGATATCCGAGAGTAACAGTACAGCTACACCACCAGGCATGCTGATTGGAAGAAACTGGGTCATGTGACCAGCAGCACACAACCAGGAAGTGTAAGCAGACAGAGCAAACGGAGGAAGGAGCTGCTGGGAGCTGAGGAGTTATACTACTAATAATAACAAGGAGGTGATGGGCTGTGCTGTGTGTTATATTGCATGGAAAGAAAGTTATATGAGAGACATAACAAAGGATTGGGGTGGGTTAGTCTGGGAGTATATATAATATACATATATGAGATTGCTTTGCTAAAGTTGGAGATGCTGTTCCCTTTGCAAAGTGAATGTTGGTATACCTGTGTTCACTTTCAATATGTTAAAAGCTAATGCAAACTTTTGCAATAATAATAATAATAATGCACATATATTTGTAGCAAAACTGCATTTATTATTATTTATTTTTTTGTTGTAAAAGTTTGCATTAGCTTAAAACATATTGAAAGTGAACAGGGGTATACTAACATTCACTTTGCAAAAATAATAATAATGCACAAATGCATTTATTATTATTATTATTATTAATGATAATGATGATGATAATAATAATAATAATAATAATATCATTATTAATAAATAAATAAAAAATAAGAATTTGAAAATGAACCTGAAAAGCATTGCACCTGCTTTATGTGGCAATGCCAGGCTCAGACACACGTCTATTGAGCTGATGTGGCTGTGCTGCACATCCACGCAAAATTCAAAAGTGACAGCTGCTGCAGGGGAGAAAAACTCTTGCACGCTGTCAGAGGGAGTAGTTTGAGAGTTGGGGGCATCTGTTTGCAACCATGTTAGACTCTAAATCTGGTTGTACAACGTGATCTACAAGGTGGAATTGGCCTTTAGGACTGGTTCACACCACAAAAACGTACTCCAGATTCGTTCCGGATGCGTTTCTGCATGTGCGTTTTTGATGCGTTTCCGGAGGCATTCCAAGTGCTTTTTTTTCCCCATTTTTTTTTCACTATACTAGGGTCCAGTGCGTTTCAGTGCATTTTTTTGGTGCAGTTTACTGCGTTCCAGTACAGTCCAGTGCAGGAAAAATGCAGCATGTTCTATTTTTTTTTTTTCTGGAACTGGAAAACCCTGGAACTGACTGCACTGGTGTGAACTCTGCCATTGGAAACCATATAAACTATTTTCTATGCATTTTTGAGGCAGAAAAAAACCCCTCACTGGACTGCATGTGGCTTGAACTGGCCTTTAGCCTTTAGCCCTAGCTAGAACATGATGAAAGACTTCCCTTTAAACTAAGCCCTACAGTGGTGCAGTTACCGCTGCAGAGGCTTCCATCTTCACCAGCTCTTCCTTCCGAGTTCGGGGACTCCGGGCATCTGCCTGAGCCGCGATGATGTCACTCCCGTGCATGCACGCGAAAATCACAGCGCACAGCTCTGAAGGAAGGGCACGGGTATGCACGGGTATGCTGTTCCTTCAGAGAGCATACGCCGGTGATTTTACCAGCTGCTGCTCGCAAGAATATCTTTTAAACGGTGCACGTTTAGGACTATAAACTTACCTTCCAGGGTTTACTACTGCTTTAACCTCCCTGGCGGTAATCCAGAGTGCGGCTCGCGGTTAATTTTCAGTACCAAAAGCGGTAACCCCGAGCCACACTTGGGATTACACTGTAGTGATACTTACCTTGTCCCTGCGATCCCCAATGTCCTCCCGCTGTGTCCTCTGGCCGATGCTGGTGTTCCGTCAGAATAGGCAACCCGTCGTCCACAGTACAGATACAGCGATAAGGCCGCAAACGGATATCTTGTTACACCCACCGGAGTTTTGCATATAACACCTTTTTGTAACCATAAACTGAGCTTATATACTAAAATACAGTATTTAGAAATACGTGACACTCTTTTGATGTTGAATTGAGCCTAATCTCAGAGGTTTGCTGATTTGGCAGAACACCGCTGTTTTTAAAATTCAACATCAAAACAGTCTGATGGATTTGAAAATACCGTACTTCACTATATAAGTTCTGTTTACTGTTCCATGCAAAACAATGTGCTGCTTTGACATTCAAAAATACTGACATAATCAGACCACCAAGGAGGTTAAAGCAGACCTTCACCCTCCCCACCCCCTTTCCATAATTTCAGTCCCACTATCTCCTTTTCCACAATTGCACATTTATTTATTTATGTATTGCCTTTTTTGGGGGACCCCTCCTATGTACTTCTGGGATTCTCATCTAGGCGATGTCACGTTGCCACCAGCGATACCCATCATACGTCCCATGAGGCCTTGGGGTTCTGTAAAGGTGCATGCGCTGCAACGTGTCAACAGGGTGGCAGCTGTCTTTTTCTGGTTCCTGCAGCTGGCCCCCTGATAATGCAGCACATCTGTGTCATCAGGGGTCAGCTTCAAGAATCTGCAATCGAAAGAGCTGGCTTTTTAAAAGACTTGAGAGGAGGATGACAGTGTGGGGCCTGGCATGCGTTGCATTAACAGCCAACTCAAAATGAATGGGTTGCCACAATGCACTGCATGTTAATGTGCATAAGGTACAATAAAAGCATATAATACAGCCGCACATCTGGTGATGCATTGCAGAGCTTTGAACCAGTGTGAAGGAAACAGGATTTTTGCCAGCACATGAATAATCAGAGGTTCACTTTATTCGCTATTATTTAATGTGAACCGCTTGTACTCTTTTAATAATTTCACCCCTTAGTGTGTTACATGACTTGAACATCAATAGGAGGGTAAATGTTTTCTGAACTAAAGAGTTGTAGGAATTCTGTCTTGTGGAAATTACTGAACGCTAACAGCCAGTCGTCCTTTCTGAGCAGTGACTGCAACACTAGGCTCATACATCCAGGTCTGTGATTGGCTGACTTGAGTAGTACAAAAGCTGGCTATTCCCTTACTAGCGGGCACGGCTGCAGAAGGCAGAGGTTTGATTGGTAATGTTGCTTAGAACCAGGCTTCTTAGTGGTCTGGTATTGTATTGCAGGGTGGAAGGCTTCATATTACTAGTTCCCACAGGTAGTTTGTGTTCTAGAAGTGTACATGTACTTCCAAAAGCTGCATTGTACTATAAGTGGTATTGGAGAATGCTGCTCTCTACCTAGCAGGGTGTGCTGAGACATGTAGTGCCACAAGAGCATGAGGGCACAAGCTAGTCTTATCACCATGACCTACAACTTACCATACTGGAATTTGTAGTACCACAGCAAGCTGAGAATCACAGGTGGTCCTAGCCATAGTTCTTAGGTACATGGCTGTTGGAACCCATACAAAAATGTTGGCTAGTGTTGAGCTGGCCATACGCTCACAGGTTTCTCCTGTTCAGACCCGTAGCCTGAAAAAGGGAAATCTTTTGATCCCTTCATCCACTCTAAATGCCATTGATGGAGGAATCTTCTAGGCCGACTCTTGTATTCTGACAGCCGACACCATGAATACTCGAACAGGCCTGTAGCTGATTGGCTGCAGTCGATGTTTGACCGGCCAGCAGTTTTTTCTTGCCTCCTCCGATAAAAAGATGACAGACGGAGTGGTGCTAACTGGGCAAACCAGCCAAAATGTTCTCCTTGTATGGCCAACTTTATACTTAAAGGATGTTTTCTTTATCGTACACCACGGGACACAGAGCTAGTCATTACATAATGGGTTAAGGGTCACCAGCGGTGATTGGACACTGGCACAACCAATGGAAGACAGTTCCCCTCCATATAACCCCTCCCATCAGGGAAGTACCTCAGTTTTTTTCGCCAGTGTCGAAAGGTGTTGGACGCGTTAGGAGGTGCTAAAGGAAAGCTCTACCAAAGAGACCCTCTGGGGGTAAAAGAGCTATGCTTTCGGATCCATCCAAGACGCCTACAAATGAGCTGAATCTGGATGGGATCCGGGCCTCATCCATGAGGCGTCGCCTGTAATGTCTCTCTTCGGAGGACTGGGCTCTAAGATCCAGCACTTTCGCTATTTCGCTATAAAGTCCTGGTAAGAGTCTTGTACAAGGCCCAGGGGAGAGGTATCCTTTAAATAGGAACCCATATCCCTGAAGGTTGGCACACATAGCCCACCGTGAAGGGTGAAGTTTGGTATCTGTCTGAAATCTTTCAGCAGAAAAACCTGCGGCGTGGATAAGGTGAGATTAGAAGGTCCATAACTAGGTTGGGACCTTTTTCAAAAAGTGGATGTCTTCTTTTTTTCCACCACTGGGGGGAGTAAAGAGCTGAATATACTCACCTCACTCTGTTCAGTGTCGGCTTCGGCGAAGTACACTGCTCGTCACCTCCGCTGCTGAGCTTGCTGGGGCACCCCGATCCTCCTTTCGGTGGCCGACCAGACACCTGCAGATGCAGGTAAGTGGGAACAAGGGCTGATGAGAGTCCTCTCTCACTATGGCCACCGCCATAGCGCTAAGGGCCGCGCGCGCGAGCGCGCTTTATCGGAGGGGGGGGGGGGGGCGAAGGCGTGCGCGGGCACGTGGCGCGCGCAGGCACAGAAACGGCGCCAAATTTAAAAGACTGTCAGTGTGAGAAGCACTGCAGCAGCAAGCAAGCTCGTTAGTTCTCTTATTCCTGGCAGAGAAACACAGCAGCTATACAGGGACGTAAGACTCCATGTGGTTGGATTGGGTACTTCCTAGAAGACATCCATGTTATGCATAGTTATGTGTTAAAAGTTGCATACTTAATGTATTTGCTAAACTAAACACGGTAGTATATGCATTTAGGTACCTTGTATTTTGTCTAAACAGTAAGCCTTCCAGGGGAAGTAATACGGACAAAAAGAGATAAGAAAGCACCACCGCCTGAGAGGAGGCTCTAACTGTGCTGACTCGGTACCTTTCTCTCCTGTGTTGCTAAATGCACCTGTTCAGGATGAGCCATTACCTCTGTCAGGTATGGCGGCTTCCCCAGTGAAGCCTGGGTCTGTATATGTCACTGAGGACACTTTATCAGCTGCCCTAAACAATCTGGAGGAAAAAATTGCTACCTTAATCGCTAAGTCCTCTAAAAAGGGACAATAAGCGAAGCAGGTCTCTTCCAGTATTGGACCTCCCTTCAGAAGTACCTGAGGGAGGAGGATGAGGAGGAGGAGGCTACATCAGCAGAGGATGAGGAGCCAGATTTTAAGGTCACAGGTACAATGCTATAGCAGTGCATTTAAGTTAACCTCTGCGGAGGTAACGGAATAACCTGTCTCCTCCCTAGGGTCATTAAGATCCCTGCAAGGTGCATGCTCCTTCCCGGTTCATCCGTTACTAGAGGATCTAATATACGCAAACTGGCAACATCCAGATAAGCGTTTCTCACCTCCAAAAAGGTTTAACATTCTTTATCCTATGGGGGAATTTTTTTTAAAGAAATGGAGCCTGCCTGCGGTAGTTGCGGCTATTTCTTGTGTAAATAAAAACCTGACATGTCCGGTGGATAATGTACAAGGGTTTAAAAGATCCTTCTGAGAGGAAGTTGAAATCCTCCTTCCTTTTGGCCGGCTCAATTACCCAACCTGCAGTAGCAGAAGTCGGTATGTGTCAGGTCATCAGCCAACAGGTAAAGCAGGGGCTGAAGGAACTGCTTTCAGAGCAGGCTAGAAATTGGGAAAATTTGCCTAAAGCCTTATGCTTCACAGTGGATGCCATGAGAGATTCTATCATACAGGCATCACGCCTTACACTCCAGCTGGTACAGATGCGCAGAGTACTTTGGCTTAAGCATTGGTCAGCGGAGACCCCATGCAAAAAGCTGTTGGCAAGTTCCCGTTCCATGGCGAACGCCTATTTGGGGAAGATTTAGAAAAATATATACAGAAGATATCAAGTGGTAAAACGACTTTTACCTGAGAGAAAGAAAAACAAGAGATCTTGTTTTAAACGCTCTCTCTCCCCAGCTCCCGGGAAATCTGACTCCAACCAGTGGCGGCGGCCTGTTTTAGCCGCCCACAAAAGCCAAGGGGCAAGCTCAGAAGAACAAGAAGCCGTGGGGTGCAAGAGCTAATAAGCAAGCCCCCAAAGCCTCTCAGTGAAGGGGCGCCCCCGCTCGGCCGAGTGGGAGGAAGGCTTTGTCAGTTCTGAGCGACTTGGTGGTCAGAAATCCAGGACAATTGGGTAGTATCCACAATATCCTCAGGGTACAAACTGGAATTTCGAGAGATCCCACCTTCTCAATTCCGAGGTTCAAGACTCTCCAAGGATCCACAAAAAAGAGAATCCTTTTTCAAAGGTTTGAATCACTTAATGGTCAAGGGGTAGTTACAGACGTACCCCAAAAAGAGCGAGGTTCAGGTTTTTACTCAAACCTCTTTGTGATTCCAAAGCCAAATGGAGATGTCAGACCCATCCTGGATCTAAAATCCCTAAATCGGTTCCTGAACGATCGCCATTTTCGAATGGAAACGATCCGATCCGTGGCCGCCACTTTAAAGGGCGGAAAATTCATGGCGCCCATAGATATCAAGGACGCACATTTACACATACCCATCCTCCCCGCTCACCAAAGATTCCTAAGGTTTGCGGTAGAAGATCGCCACTTTCAATTTGGGGCTCTGCCGTTTGGTGTAGCCACCGCGCCCATAGTATTCACAAAGGTGCTAGCTCCTCTGTTAGCAAACCTAAGAACACAGGCTGTTACCGCAATGCCCCATCTGGACGATCTACTAGTAATAGATCAGTCAAAGGACGGATTGGGTCACGCTGTACACACTACAGTAGGATACCTGGAGCATTTAGGATGGATTATAAATTTACAAAAATCCTCTCTCCAGGCCCAAAGAAGGATAGGGCACCTGGGCATGATCATAGATACAGCCCAAAACGGGGTATACCTGCCAGAACCGAAGATACAGTCTCTGAAAGACCTGATCCACAAGGTCAAAGCAAACAAGAGGCCGTCTATTCGCCTTTGCATGAGACTATTGGGAAAGATGGTAGCCTCCTTCGAGGCGGTCCCTTACGCCCAGTTTCATTCGAGACTACTTCAAGGCAATATTTTAGCTTCCTGGAACAGGAAGAGCCAAGCTCTGGATATACCCATGCGCCTGTCCTCACAAGTACGCCACAGCTTCGATTGGTGGCTAGAAGCCAGGAATTTACGGAAGGGAAAGTCCTTCCTCCCAGTGGCCTGGAAGGTGGTATCTAGGGATGCCAGCCTATCGGACTGGGGTGCAGTATTCGAGGAGGCTTCTACCCAGGGAACCTGGGCCAAGACTCAGGGGATCCTGCCCATCAATGTGCTAGAGATCCGGGCGGTATATCTAGCCCTCAAAACCTGGACATACAGGTTACAGGGCTACCCAGTTCGGGTTCAATCCGACAATGCTACTGCAGTAGCTTACATCAATCACCAAGGAGGCACCCGCAGTCGGGCAGCCCAAAGAGAGGTGAACCGGATCCTGGCATGGGCAGAAGAGCATGTACCTTGCCTTTCTGCAATCTTCATTCCAGGGATGGAAAATTGGCAAGCAGACTACCTGAGTCGTCAGCAGCTGCTACCAGGGAGTGGTCTCTTCACCCCGAGATCTTTCAGGCCATATGTCTGAGATGGGGAAACCCAGATGTAGACCTGCTAGCTGCCAGGTTCAACAAGAAATTGGACAACTTTGTGTCCAGAACGAGAGATCCTCTAGCCTACGGGACAGACGCTCTAATAGTTCTCACTGATCTAGGCATTCCCTCCGATCCCTCTTCTACAAAGACTGCTTCGCAGGATCAAGGAGGAGGGAATACCAGTAATCCTAGTGGCCCCAAACTGGCCCAGGAGGCCTTGGTACGCCGAGATTGTAAAAACGGCGATAGGAAGGCCCTGGAAGTTTCCACTCCGACATGACCTGCTGTCACAGGGTCCAGTATTCCACCCTTCCTTACAAAGGCTAAAGTTGACGGCCTGGCTGCTGAGACCCACATTTTTAAAAAGAGAGGGGTCTCTGGTCCGGCTCTTTCTACGCTCATTAATGCTAGAAAGCCAGCCTCCAGACTCATCTATCAGAGAGTCTGGAGAGCATACGTTTCCTGGTGTGAATCCAGATGTTGGAATCCTCAGAAGTATGAAATAAGTAGGATTCTTGCTTTTTGCCAGTTAGGAGTGGATATGAATTTAGCCCTTAGCACCATCAAAGGGCAAATATCGGCTCTATCAGTCTTCTTTCAGAGACCATTGGCATCTCACTCCCTAGTTCGGACATTCATTAAGGGGGTACTGAGGATAAATCCTCCAGTTAGGACTCCCTTGTGTCCATGGGATTTGAATTTGGTATTGTCAGTGTTGCAAAAGCAACCTTTTGAACCTATTCGCCATATTCCTTTAATTATATTAAGTAGGAAGTTGGCCTTTCTGATTGCTATAGCTTCTGCTAGGAGAGTATCAGAGCTAGCAGCTCTTTCTTGTAAAGAGCCTTATCTAATTTGTCACAAGGACAAAATCGTACTACGACCCCATCCGGCTTTTCTACCTAAGGTGGTGTCGGCTTTTCACTTGAATCAAGACATTGTTCTGCCTTCCTTTTTTCCAAACCCGCGGACGGCGGGGGAAAATTATTACACTCTCTAGATCCAGTGAGAGCGGTAAAGGTGTATCTGCAAGCAACCGCTCAGATACGTAAAACAGATGTTTTGTTTATTTTACCAGATGGGCCCAAGAAGGGCCAAGCGGTATCAAAATCCACCATTTCCAGGTGGATTAGACAAGTAATTGTTCAAGCTTATGGTTTAAAAAACAGGACTCCTCCTTTTCCTGTTAAGGCGCACTCTACCAGGGCGATAAGTGCTTCATGGGCAGTGCACCACCAGGCTTCGATGGCTCAGATCTGTAAAGCTGCAACTTGGTCTTCAGTCCATACATTTTCCAAATTCTATCAAATAGATGTGAAAGGACATGAGGATTCCGCCTTTGGGCGAAGTGTGCTGCAGGCAGCAGTATAGGGCTTCTGGTCCGCAAGCGGCCTGTTTTGATCTGTGTCTCCCCCCCTTCATATGAGCATTGCTCTGGGACGTCCCATTATGTAATGACTAGCTCTGTGTCCCGTGGTGTACGATAAAGAAAATAGGATTTTTATAACAGCTTACCTGTAAAATCCTTTTCTTGGAGTACACCACGGGACACAGAGGTCCCCCCCTTCTTATGGGAACCTTACTGCTTTGCTACAAAACTGAGGTACTTCCCTGATGGGAGGGGTTATATGGAGGGGAACTGTCTTCCATTGGTTGTGCCAGTGTCCAATCACCGCTGGTGACCCTTAACCCATTATGTAATGACTAGCTCTGTGTCCCGTGGTGTACTCCAAGAAAAGGATTTTACAGGTAAGCTGTTAATAGGATTTTTATAACAGCTTACCTGTAAAATCCTTTTCTTGGAGTACACCACGGGACACAGAGGTCCCCCCCTTCTTATGGGAACCTTACTGCTTTGCTACAAAACTGAGGTACTTCCCTGATGGGAGGGGTTATATGGAGGGGAACTGTCTTCCATTGGTTGTGCCAGTGTCCAATCACCGCTGGTGACCCTTAACCCATTATGTAATGACTAGCTCTGTGTCCCGTGGTGTACTCCAAGAAAAGGATTTTACAGGTAAGCTGTTATAAAAATCCTATTATTTGTATTCTGTTTATTTTTTATCTTTTATTTCTATCAAGAAAGCTTGGATTCAAGCAGCAATGGACTTGCTTTCGTCAGAATCCCTAAGCCTCAACAATTCTCCTAAGTATATTGGCTCGCCGGATCCTCAAAACAATATACCTGCTAAACAAGTAAGTAACTCTTCAATTGTGTTGGAAATCACTCTCCTAAAGAATACCTGTACTCGAGGAACATTCAGTAAACTACCCCCCTCATTGATAGTGGGCACTGTGATGGAGATTTACTAAAGCTGAGGCACTTAGAATCTGGTACAGCTGTGCATGGTACTCAATCGGCTTCTAACGTCAGCTTGCTCAATTAAACTTTGACAATAAAACCTGGAAGCCGATTGGTTTCCATGCAGAGGTGCACCAGAATTTGTACTCTCCAGTTGTAGTAACTTTCCCCCTCTCTGAGACTGCTTAACCCCCCCCCCCCCCCCGGAAGCCACAAGCAATCAATGCCATGCAAGGAAAGTTGAGCACGCCACTTTGCACCCTACAAAGCAATTCTGGTGCCTCTCAGTTGGTGGCAGAAACAACCAAATCGCCCTATGGGATACATTATGTATTGCAAACTTGGAGGTGACTTGGAAGCACTTAGTAGGTCCATGGGTACAGAGAAGGTACTTTGAAATGTGGATACAGCATTCAAGATAAGTTCAGGGTTAGAAGTGTGTGAATAATAATACTTCCATTGGAAGGATTTTTTACTTATGGAGGAAAGGTTGCATTCTATCTAAAGCTAAAACTTTTTTTGTGTGTGTAGTTAGAACCTCTGTCAGGTTTTTATGGCTGTCTATGCTCTTGATGGGGAGATTCATCCTTTTCTATTTGTCCTGGTGACTACCGTCACTGGGTCTGAAAGTGATAGAAAATCCATTGCTATTGTGACACGTGAAGAGAATGCAGATCCTCCAAATTTTCACTTGTCGCCAGAGAGAGAATGTAATAAGAATCTTCCAATAGGGGAACCTGTTCCTGGGAACAACTGTCCTACCAAGGGTCTCCCCCTCTACAAGACAGGAAGTGAAGGAGAATCCCTCCAATGGGACATAAATGACAACGAAAACCTGACAGGGGTTTTAATGCTACTCTACCCAATTTAAAGTTTTGGCTTTATATATAATTTACCACACTGTGCTCAGGAAAAAAATTGTATGGGCCATGGGATGTTCCTGAGAGCTTCTAGCAAAAGCCAGAGATTACTGTATGAATACTTGCATATCTTATTAATTTTAATTATTGGGGAACATACACTACTGTGCAAAAGCTTTAGGCAGGTGTGAAAATATGCTGTGTATTAAGAATGTTTTCAGATCTAGAAGTGTTAATAGTTTATTTTTATCAGTTAATAAAATGGAAAGAAAAGAACAGAAGAGAAATTCAAATCAATATTTGGTGTAACCACCCTTTGCCTTCAAAACCGCATCAATTCTTCTAGGTACACTTGTACACAGTTTTTTTTTTAAGGAACTCTGTAGGTAGGTTGCTCCAAACATCTTGGAGAACTAACCACAGATCTACTGTGGATGTAGGCTGCCTCAGATCCTTCGGTCTCTTCATGTAATCCCAGAAAGACTCGAGATCAGGGCTCAAGCCATCACTTCCAGGTCTCCTTGTTCTTTTTTACGCTGAAGATAGTTCTTAAAGTGGTTCTAAAGCCCTAAGTTTTTGTGCTGTAGCTGCTCTCTAGAACCCCCCCCCCTTTTTTTTATCCGAGGCCATCTAGTCCATCGATGTGCACGAGCACAGTGGCTTCCTCCACTGGCTCTCTCCTCATTGGACAGATTGATAGTGGGAGCGATTGGCTCCTGCTGCTGTCAATCAAATCTGGTGACACAGGGGCGGGGCCGAGTCCCGCTGTCTGTGTAGAGCACGCACTGGTGCCCCCAGGGAAAGAGGCTTTCCTGGGGGCACCCATAGAAGGCCCTCCTGGGCCTGGATCGCTGGTGGGGAACCCCAGAAGAGAATCAGGTTGGTTTTGAGCAGGTATAGGTATAGGCATGTTTGTTGTTATTTAAAAAACAAAACAAAAAAAAAACAAAGCTTTATAACAACTTTAATTACAATGGCTGTATATTTGGGGCCAATCACACACCTCTCTGATTGTATTACATGGATAAATATCTACCTGTATTTCTCAGCATTGAGGACACCACTAATCCTGATCAAATCTCAAAATTTATTTGTGGAAATGCAGCCCCAAACTTGCAAGCAGCCTCCACCATATTTCACTGTTGCCTCCAGACACTCATTGTACTACTCTCCAGCCCTTCGGCGAACAAACTGCCTCCTGCTACAGACAAATATTTAAAATTTTAACTCTTCAGTCCAGAACACCGGCTGCCATTTTGCTGCACCACAAATTTCTATGTTTGGGTGCATATTTGAGCCTCTTAGCCTTGCTTCCATGTCGGAGGTATAGCTTTTTAAACACAGTTCATGAAGACCACTTTTGGCCAGACTTCTCCAGACAGGATATGGGTGTACCTGGGTCACATGAGTTTTTGCCAGTTTTGTGCTAAAGGCACTGCTGGACATCTTCGAATGTTGAAGGGAAGTAAGCATTATATGTCTTTCATCTGCTGCATTAGGTTTCCTTGGCCAACCATTGCGTCTATGGTCCTCAACGTTGCTTTGTGTTTCTTCAAAATCTTGGAACCCCAGTTTTCTTAAAAGTCCTTGCCTTTTGAGAGACCTTTTTGATGCAGTATAACTACCTTGTGTCTTCTTGCTGTGCTCAGTCTTGCCATGGTGTATGACCTGTGACCTGAAACTGTGTTCCACAACCTCACCTTTAGTAGCAGAGTTTGTATGTTCCTCACGCAGTTTAAACACTCCTACATAGCTTTTCTGTTTCAGTTAATGACTGTGTTTCAACCTACATATGAAATTGCTGATCATTAGCTACTGCTTGGTATAATTAGTTAATTATTCACCTGACTCTAATCCTACGAAATCCCTGACTTTGTGCAAGTGTAAGATTTGATGCTAATTTGAATCCAAAGGTCAGTGACACCAAATATTGATTTGATAAAGGCTGGGTTTACACTATTGCTAATTGGATGCGGGTTTCCCTGCATCCAATTTACATGTCAGGAGATTGTGACCGGCTCTCTATGAAGCTGGTTCACTCCTCACCGGAGTGGCTCCAGTGCCAATTGCACAGAAGTGTCCTGTGCGCCTTCTGATCCGTTTTAGGTCCGAGTTCAGCCAAAAATTTGGGCTGAAATCGTGAACAGGGACGCACCGGACCCCTGCTGTGAGCCGCTCCGTGCTGCGGTGTGAACTAGCCTTAGATTTTTCTTCTGTTCGCTCACTTTTCATATTGTAAAATTATAAAAATTAAAAATTAAAATCTATATTTTTTAAAGCATTCTTACTTTACTGCATTCCTTTACACCTGGCTAAAACTTGTGAACAGTGCTGTACTGTAAGACCACTTTCACACTGAGGCGCTTTTCAGGGGCTTTCTCGCTAAAAAAAAAGCGCCTGAAAAGCTTACGAAAACGTATTCCCATTAAAATCAATGAATGCTTTCACACTGGGGCAGTGCGCTAAAAAAACGCCCCTCTCCATTGAAATGAATTGAAAGCGATTCAAAAGCGCTCAGTGTTTTACTGGCAGTTTTTCAAGCACCTCAGTGTGAAAGAGGCCTTATTCTATGTTGTAAAGCATTATAACACACCATAAACTAAATACAGTGCCTTTAAAAAAGTATTCATATTCCTTGAAATTTTCTACATTTTGTCATGTTACAACCAAAAATGTAAATGTATTTTTTGGGGATTTTATGTGATGGACCAAGACAAAGTGGCACATAATTGTAAAGTGGAAGGAAAATGATAAATGGGTTTTTAATTTTTTTTTTTTTTTTTAAAGTAAATATCTGAAAAATATGGTATGCATTTGTATTCATCCCCTATTACTCTGATACCCCTAACTAAAATCTAGGGGAACCAATTGCCTTCAGAAATCGCCTAGTTAGCAAATAGAATCCACCTGTGAGTAATTTTAATCTCAGTATAAATACAGCTGTTCTGTGAAGCCCTCAGAGGTTTGTTAGAGAACCTTAGTGAACAAACAGCATCATGAAGGCCAAGGAACGCACCAGACAGGTCAGGGATAAAGTTGTGGAGAAGTTTAAAGCAGGGTTGGGTTATTTAAAAAATAAAATCTCAAGCTTTAAACATCTCACAGTTTAATTCATCATCTGAAAACGTAAAGAGTATGGCACAACTGCAAACCTACAAGACATGGCTGTCCACCTAAACTGACATGCCGGACAAGGAGAGCAATGAAGTGTAAGTAAACCATCCTATCGTTTTTCAGCCAAGGAAGCTGCCATCTTGGCCTCTGTTTAATCTACAACTGCAATGATGCTGCACATGTGATCAGTTATGACACCAGCCATTGGATGGTTTGACAGTTTGGTTGAGAGCATAACCAATGGTAGTGTTACATTTCCGGCATTAGCTGGAAAGGTAACTGTTTACTCGCGCTTTAATTAGAGAAGCAGCCAAGACGCCCATGGTAACTCTGGAGGAGCTGCAGAGATCCACAGCTCAGGTAGTCGGGCACTCCACAAATCTGGCCTTTATGGAAGAGTGGCAAGAAGAAAGCCATTGTTGAAAGAAAGCCAAAAGAAATCCCATTTGCAGTGTGTGAGAAGCCATGGGGGGGGGGACACAGCAAACATGTGGAAGAAGGTGCTCTTTTAGATAAGACTAAAATTGAACTTTTTGGCCTAAAAGCAAAACGCTATGTGTGGTGGAGAACTATCAGAGTTGATGGGAAGATGGATGGAGCCAAATACAGGGCAAGCTTAGAAGAAAACCTGTTAGAGGCTGCAAAAGACTTGAGACTGAGGCGGAGGTTCAACTTCCAACAGAAAAACGACCCTAAACATACAGCCAGAGCTACAGTGGAATGGTTTAGATCAAAGCATATTCATGTGTTACCGTAGAATGACCCAGTCAATGTCCAGACCTAAATCCGATTGAGAATCTGTGGCAATACTTGCAAATTGCTGTTCACAGACGCTTTCCATCTAATCTGACAGAGCTTGAGCTACTTTGCAAAACTTTCACCCTCTAGATGATGTGCAAAGCTGGTAGAGACATTCCAAAAAAGACTTGCAGCTGTAATTGCAGTAAAAGGTGGTTCTACAAAGTATTGACTTAGGGGGGCTGAATACAAATACACGCCACACTAATCAGATATTTATTTGTAAAAAAATTGAAAACCATTTATCCTTTTTCTTACTACTTTACAAGTATGTGCCACTTTTGTTGGTCTAGCACATAAAATCCCAATAAAATTCAATTATTTTTTTGGTTGTAACATGACAAAATGTAGAAAATGTCAAGGGGTGTGAATACTTTTTCAAGGCACTGTAGTAGATGTTTAATTATCCTAGTATGGAGTTGTTATTTTTTTTTT
Source organism: Rana muscosa (assembly GCA_029206835.1). Lineage (NCBI taxonomy): Eukaryota > Metazoa > Chordata > Amphibia > Anura > Ranidae > Rana > Rana muscosa. Next base: position 203,325,289 of record CM055123.1, read on the forward strand.
CTTTCTAGCTCATAAATCATTAGTAAAATTTATGATCATGAGAGTGCTGTAGGGTAGGAGAGGGGACATAAATCATTGCCCCTTTGTTTGATAAACTACCTTGACTAAATACAGAAGTATCTGTGTAACTTGTGTACATCTACACACGTCTTATTTCATGATCCTGAGAACTTCTTAAATGAGTCACTTTATTGCTACATTTCACATACTGAAACAATCCTCTTTTTTTCTATGTTTTCTGGGGCCCTAGGTAATGATTTGACAAGACCTTGAGGCGGACTTCAGTTTTTAAATACTGACTAACAAATATACTATGTTAGCAATCTTCCAAAAAAATAAAAAATAAGCATCATAAACTGCTGTTGCTAAACACATGTTGAAGATTGAACACATATTACTATTAGAGCTCTTAGGTTAGAACTGGATTTAAGATATTTGCTAAAGGGGTTTTCCAATTTTTCAAAAAAAAAAAAAAATTGGGTTTTTTAAGAGGGACTGCACTTATCTGTCATCACATTGCCTCACTGGTTGGTAGGAACCCAGTGCCATGAGCCTGTAACAAGGGAAAAAAGCTGGCATTGTTTTGGTGCCTATAGCTTCCCATAGGGGGGATTTCCTAAAACTTTAACAGACTGAATCTGAGCAACTGTGCAAAGTAACCTTATCTTCAGCTTGATCATTTAAGTGTTGAAAGTTAAAGATAGCTGCTGATAAGTTGCGACACACGGCTGCCCCAGATTCTGACTGCTCCATTCTTGGTAAATTCCATAGTGTTTCAATGAGACTGTGCCTTTCATTAACTCATTGGCACACAATTACAATTTCAGTGTAAGAGTTGTGATCCATAGTGAGTATGACCGTTGGCAGCATCACTTGAAAGCCAGGTTCACATTATTAGCCAGCGTACACCAAGGTGGATGCAGGCTAGAAAAGGACCTGAAGGAAATAACACTGATTTATTGTAAATACAGCGGAAACAAATGTCAAGATTTTTAAAGTGGTGTTGCAGCTTACCAATTCTTAGATGTGGTATCGCAATTTATTTTTCTTTTTTTAAGCCCTTGTTCACACTGGTGCGTTTTGACATGCGATTTGGCATGTCAAATCGCATGTCAAAACGGCGGTATTTGCTGCAAATTGACGGCAATGGCACCGTCCTAATCGGTGCGACGCCGCATCTGCGGCGCTGCACCGATTTCAAAAAGTAGTTTCTGTACTACTTTTTGCGATTTTGGCCCGCGATTTACATTGACATCTGTGCAGAAACCTGCACAGATGTCTCTGTAATCATGGCCGAAATCGGGACTGACCAGCGGGAGTAAAATCGTGCGAGTTCAGCTGAACTCGCACGGCTTCACTTTCGCAGCCCAGTGTGAACCTGGGCTTAGGCTTTTTCCCCTCGATTTTTACCTGGTGATCTGGCCCGTAACACTCATCCTGTATTAGAGTGCCTCTATTTTGGGTGAAGGAGCACAGTGGACACCTTTTGGGCAGCAGCATTGTCAGTCTGGGGGGGTGGGAGTGTTGGACCAGAAAATTTAGATACACCTACAAATTGAGACCAAACTCCAGCTCACACTGCAGTTACACCAACATTCTCTTCTCTTTTACGATAAATGTTTTACATGAATAAATAAAAGATGAACATTGCAAGATTGTTTGTGTCAACACTCTCTTAAGGCTCGGTTCACACAGGGGCGACTCCGGACGCGACTTCAGGTCGCCCCGAGTTGCCCCAAGTCACGCTATTTTTAAAACGAATTGAAGTCAATGGAGATGTTTTAATGTACACGACTGCGGTCGCTCCGACTTCAAAAAAAGGTCCCTGTACTACTTCAATCCGACTGCTAGGCGACCTGTACTTATTGATTTCAATAGAAGTCGCTCAGAAGTCGTATTCCCTGTCTTAACAGGAGCAACTCTCCAGGAAGAGAACACATATTTTTCAGGCAAACCCCTCCCTCCCCCCTACCTCCCACAGAGCTGATTCTTATTTTATTGGCCACTGGAATGTCTCCTGTCCTGGAAGCGACTTCAAGTCGTGTTGTAAATCACCACAAGTCGCGCTGAGGTCGCCCTGAGGTCGCCCTGTGATTCATGCTCAAGTTGTGTCTGAGTTGCCTCTCAAAGTCGCGCTGGAAGTCGTGTTGCCCCTGTGTGAACCGAGCCTTACTGATACAAGTGAAGGAGAGATGGTTCTGTTGAAAAACAACAGACATATTAGTCAAATAACCAGGCAAAAATAAAAGACAACGAATGCAGCCATCACATCCAGAAATTGGTAAGCTGCAATATAATAAATGTTTGTGTTGGGGTTTAATACTGCTTTTAAGTGTTTTGTTTGGAGTTCTACTTTAATCTTGGTGCTTGACATGCATATATGTTAAAGTACTCATGCAGAATTTTGGCTTCACTAGGTTTTAATTTGAAAGGCAGCAAATTAAATCCAGCATATGTATGATGATGAATTAAGAACGCCATGAAGGGCTTATTGGACAGTTTGCGCAGCACTTTACAATATAAAGGGAGTCTGTACAATTGTAATACAGGAGGGCCCAGCTCATGGAGCTTACAATCCATAGAATGTTGGATTTTCCACATGGCATGTCCATGGAACACACCATAACCACATTTTATGGATGGATCGTTATTCTCATTTATCATGGTACTGTATGGTGTTACTAAGAGTGCAAAAAGTATGCAAACCAGCAGTGGATTTGTCCATGGTGTTCCAACTTAACCTTTCAATCAAATACACTAATGTTGTAGAGACAGACCCTGAAGCCCTGTATACACGATCAGATTTCCGATGGAATCAAGTCCGATGGATTTTTCCATCGGAATTCCAATGAAGCTGACTTCCATCAGTCTTGCCTACACACCATCAGACAAAATTCCGACCGTCCAAAACGCGGTGACGTAAAACACTCCGAGCCGAGAAAAATGAAGTTCAATGCTTCTGAGCATGCGTCGACTTGATTCTGAGCATGCGTGGGTTTTTTCTCCGTTGGAGTTCTACACAGAAGATCAGAATTTCCTATAGTTTTTTTTTTCCATCGGAAAAACTTAAAACAAGTTCTATTTTTTTTCACCGATGGGGGAAAAAAGTCAGATCGGGCCCACACACGATCGGTTCGTCCGATGAAAAAAGTCCATCGGACTGTTTTCATCGGTAAAACCGATCGTGTGTACAGGGCTTAACACTGTGTGTGCAAACAGTGGTTTCTCTGTAGAGATTCAACCCCCAGAGCTAAAGTTCTCCAATCAGCAGGGAGTGTGTAAGCTTTGCCTATTGCTTTGTTGGACCATTGCAGCAAAACCTTTGCTTTCACAAATACCCCTTCAATACCAAGGGTCCTTCTCTGTAGTATGTTGGCAGGGGACAGGCTTTTCTATTCAGGCTTTGTCTGCTTTCCGAATGTAAGGCTGTGAACGCCAAGTTGGGCATTGGTGTCAATTCGAATGTGTTTGTAAATGTGGTTAGGGAGCTTTACTTTATGAAAAGTTTATTCTATATGCAGTACACACATATGTTTGAGATTTGGACAATATTTGTCTATACTTTTTCCAAAGAACTGTGAACAAGTGTTATGCAGAGTGGCAGTCACTTATCGTTTTGTGTTTTGTTCTATAGCCCATGAGTGCCACCCTTCGAGAGAGGCTCAGGAAAATGCGAAGATCTTTCACTTCGCCATGTACAGTTGCCAAACGGCTGAAAATTGATTGTGAAGAGAGCGATACTCGTTCACAGTGTGCCAGCAATCCCATCCCTACCCAGGATGCTCAGGGAAGCTCCATAGCGCACACATATACTGTTGTCCCATCTGTAGACACTAGCCTTTCAGAATGTCTGCCTTCAGTGGAAGTCTCCACACCAACCACTCCTAGGTATACCAACCATCAAGATTTGCTTCAGGAGAAAAGGAAGTTACTAAAGCGAGTTGAAGAGAAGGAAGAAATTCTAAGGAGATTAAAAATGGTTAAATTGTATCGATCTAAGGTAATGTGCAACCTTCCTTATATTTGCCTTCCCTGGTTCCTTCTTTTCCCTCTCATCAAAATGCAAATTACATTATTTTTTTTGTTCAATATAATATATATTTTTTTAAAGATTTTCACAAAAAACTGAAGGGTACAGTGTATGCTACAAGTATATCAATTGCGTTGTAAAAAAACTAGTGGTAGCAATACATGTAACAAACTTATTAGACATAATAGATGATGTATCCAAGTCTAATAATGTCACACGATAAAGTTATTGTAGATGACATGGATTGTTTCTTTCTGTCTTCAATAGATACCTTGTTTTAGACCTAGTTATGTCTTTTAATATGGGCAGATCATAGCTAGTGAGAGGGGCTATACATAGCTTCCTGAAAACACCAAACCACCCTAGGTAATGCCCACATGTAATGATGAAATCCAATGAAAGAAAGGCCAGGGCCACAGTCAGACTGGGAAGGGAATGGCTAGATGATATTGGACATCCTCCAGCCAGGGAACAAGGTGGGCTCTTTCTGACTTGAAGTTGTAGCTAATCATCCAGATTGTATACGCCGCTGAATGCCGCTATTTCCAGAGATGATGTTTAGCTGCCTCTGGACCCAGCAGCCCATCCACCCCTGATCACACCAATGCCACATAGGAATTGAGTAGTATTTGACATGTGCCGCATCTCCAGCCCCCCCCCCCCCCAATGCTCAAGCATAGTGAATCTGCTAGAAGCTGATGACCTCTCACTTAAACTAAAAATAATTTATAAAACATTTTTTGTTTGGGTGAGAAAAGGGAGAGAAGGGTCTGAATTGTATGGGATCATGCAGGCAGATTTAAATGTCACCTGAGTTTATTTCCCACTTTAAACTTCAAACTTTAAAACGCCAACATTAAGGCCTCATGCACACCGGACGTTTTTTGACGTTTTTACAGAAGCTGTTTTTGGCAGTATACGTTTTTTTCTACAATCATTAAACTCTCCATCATGTTATCCTATGTGTCCATGTACACATAGGCTGTTATCAGCAGTTTTGGGCAGTGGCGTTTTTGAGCAGTAAAAAAACAAACAAAACTAGTGGGTTCTGAGAGACGTTTTTCAGCTGTAAAAACGCTCTAACGCTGAAAAACGTCGCTCACCAGCATTTTTTAACTTTTTTGATCCATTAAAAAAAGAAAATAAAAAAATTCTTCAAAAAAAAAACCCCGCTAAAAAACACTATTGCAAAAACGTTGCAAAAAAAGGAAAAACTCACTGCAAAGCTACTGGCGTTTTTATAACGTTATTTTAACGTCCAGTGTGCATGAGGCCTAAAAGAGAAGTATGGACCTTTTTTTTTTTTTTTCCTCTTCAGAATCCTACTTACCTAGGTGGATGCTGCATCTGCCCCCTGCCAGCTCTAGCGCTGAAAACCGAGCGATCAAACGCCACCGATGGCTCGGTTCTCAGGGCTCCCTGAGCAGAGAGTTCCTGACTATGCTCTGCCCCCCCTGCAACATTGGGCTGTGGAGGGGGCAGGAGTGGCAGGCTCAGGCTGCCAGAGGCTCACTGAGAGGCTGAGCCAAGTGTGGGGGCGGATCTCGACTTCATTATCACAAACTTGCCCGTGCCTGGACCGTCTCTGACGCTGAAATCGCGGAGCTTCAGTCTCCTCGAAAAAAAAATTACATCGGCAGCTGTAGCTGCTGAGTTTTAGTATAAGGACACTTACCCGTCCAGGGCTGTCCTCCATCCAAACCTGTTCTTCATTGGGCTTCGAGTCCGCCGACATCGTAACTAAGGGAAACCGCCTTGTGGTTTCACACGGCTCATGCATGAACCACGCTGCGCTGTTAATAGTTCTGCGGTCTTCTAAAAAAGACAAACAAAAAAACTGAGTGCTAACTGGCAAAGAGGAGGCACAATCTACAATGTTCACGGAGCGGTTAAAGGGCATAAATTGTTGCTTCTGTTTTTTATTTCTTATATTATGATCTAGTGCAGGGGTGCCCAACCAGCGGCCCGGGGGCCACATGTGGCCTGCGGAGCACTCTGTGGCCCGCGACCTCCTGCTCTGGGATGGAATAGAATTCTGTTATTAAAGGTAAGTTTATTACTAAAATCAGTGTGTATATACGGGTATATCTGTTCTGCAGTGGTTACTGGGCTGCTTTCAAACTGATCCGCAGGTGCAGAGCAGTGCACCTGCGGGTTACCTTCACTGAGCCATAGACTTCTATTACCTGCGAGTTTGGTGTTCTTTCTGAAAGTGCATCACACCTACAGGATATAATAGAAGTCTGTGGCACAGTGCAGCTAACCTGCAGGAAAGCCACAGGTGAACTGTGCTACACCCACGGTGCAGGTAAACAGTGCATCAGTTTGAAAGCAGCCTTAGGCCCCTTTCAAGTGGTCAGTCCGACCCAATCGGACCCTCCTTTCACCTCTAAGGAGTGGCAGATGTAAATGGACTTGTGTCCGTTTACAAACGCCCGCCTCCAATCCGATCCGCTAAAGCAGAGTGGGCTCTTTAGAGTAGAGTGGGCTTTCATCCACCCGCTCCGCTCATTGTGGCCCGCGACCAGTTACCAAATCACTTCAGTGGCCCTCGCTCTTCTAAAGGTTGGGCACCCTGGATCTAGTGTGTGGTGTGTTTGTTTTTTTTTTTTATTAAGCACACACAAGTGTTTCCATATTCAAAATTGTATCCGATTGCAAACTATATAGTGTGGTTGAGAAAAGAAGGCTGATTACAATGAAAGTCATTTTTGTTTAATGTACATGACCAGTGTGTTTTTTCTTTTCCCCATTATAGAACAATCTGACCAATCTGCAGTCATTAATAGAGAAATGGAGAAAAGGTAGTCAGCTTTTGCTCTATGAACTCCAAACTGCTTTAACTACTGAGAATAAAAAGATTAGTCTCACACAGCTGATAGAAAGTTATGGGTTGGACGAGAAATTACTTTGCTACAACAGAACAGAAGAAGACTTTGAAGAACCCTGACAAGGAAATGTATGAGGGGCCTTTTGTCTTTATTGATTTACTTATGCATTTGCTATTTGGAAGAACCGTTTTAAGTTCTCTCCAGGCAAAACTGCCTTCTGTTAAAAGGTCAGAACTGATATTTCAATGTCTGGAATATGCTTGGATGTTAAACCACTAACACTTCCCTATGTTTAGAGACTCTGGTTACAAAATCTGTGTGTTTTGAGTTCTCGGACCTGCATACCTGCCATGGTCATTACAAGGTGGCTCCATTTTCCCTGTTGGATTGTACAGTTTCTTTTTACATTGCACAGAATGTAACATGCAGGGTGGAAATACATCAAAGTGGGCAATTGGACTCAGGCAGGAACTATTGTGTGGAGACATCGCCACAGGAGTTTCTGTGTGATAATAGGCGTTATCAGCTGGCTCTGTCCACCTGATGCCGTATAGAACTGCAATATAATTTTTTGGTTTGACTTGCTGTTTATTTTATAAAATGTTAAATAATTTTTTAGTGTTTGTAAAATTAGGAATATTTAGAAATGGATTCAAGTCATTCAACTTATTTGATAGTAATAAAAAGTTTGAATGAAGAACGTGGCTTAAGTGTAGGTATTATTATTGTGATATACAATAATTGATAATGTGTGGTATCTTGTTCAAAATATATGGCTGCATAAAAAGTGCACTTGCATTTACAGCGGTATTAAACCAAAAAGCAAATGTTTTATCATGTTACAGCTTATCAATTTTTAAGCCTCGTACACACGGTCGGACTTCCATTGGACTTTTCCGTGGATTTTTGTCTGAACGGAGTTGGCCGGGCACACCCATAGCATACACACCACAGGACTTTTCTGCAAACTTTCCCAAAACTTTTTCCAACATCACGTGGTTTTTCTGCTCTTTATCGCCACCCTTTGGTCAACTTCTGCTATTGTTGGTTGATTTTAACATTATTTGTTTTGTCCATCGAACAAAAGTCCGATGGTTTTCTGTACACACGATAGGACTTTGCTCCATCTGACTTTTGATGGCCAAAAGTTTGTCCGTTTGCAGACCAAACTTTTGTCCGATGAAAACCAAAAAAGCTTGTCCGATGGAGCGTACACACAGTCGTTTTTTTTTGTCAAACTTTCTCAAAATGAAGTTTGTTGGCAAAAAGTCCGACCGTGTGTACGGGGCTTTAGATGAGATGACTGCATTCGTTTTCTTTTTAGCTTTCTTTTCACCTGGTAATCTGGCCAGTAAGTCTGTTTTTCAAAAGAGCAAGCTGTCCTGTAGATGTAGTAATTATAGGGATGAAACTAGGGCTGCAACTAATGATTATTTTTATAATCGATTAGTTGGTCGATTAATCGGTTAATAACCTTAAAAAAAGTTGTGGTGTATAATTTAGTTAATATGTAATGTTTTAAAAAAAAAGGCAATTTATTCTTAAATATCTCTATGCAGTGGTAAATATAAATAACCAACTGTATGGTTATGGAGCAAAATCTAATCCAGTCTGAGAATAACAGACAGAAGAGATATATACTGTATAAACTATTAGAGAAGAGATGTACTAAGGATATATACTATTAAAAGGGTGAATTTGGTAAAATATCATCAGACTCGGATCAAATTTTTTTTTATTTAAAAAAAAAAAGATGTCTTCCTTAAAAAAAACGTTCATTCGATTTTCTAATTGTTAGTGGGGTCAAATCGACGTTCATTTTCAACCAGTGAAGGGAAAATTTAGAAATAATAGAAAACTTCTTGGTCAAAGAAATTTTCAGACAGTGTATGTGGTTTTCATTTAGAAATGACATTCATTTTAAAAACAAGTGAAAATTTCAAACAACATCCTTTCATTCAGCGAATGTACAAAGATTTTTCGTATGAATATTCTCGTCTGAAAATTGATCCGTGTGGCCAGCATAAGGCTCGGTACACACCTATGCAGTTTGCTTTTGATCTGTTTCTGCAGTGCTTTTTGCTGTGCGTTTTGATTTTTGCACACGTGATTTTGCTGCGATTTGCGTTTTTGCATTTTTTTGGGCAAATTTGTTGTTGGGCAGATTAAAAAACACAACTTGCTGCAAAAACGCATTACATGCTTTTATGCACCCTCTCCATTGAAGTATATTGAACCAAAAAAGCATTGTTTTGCATTGAAAAGTCCCTGACCCTTTCTAAATACGCAGCGGCTGTAAAAAGCATAGATGTGAACCTTTCCCCTTAGGAAACCATGTAAATGAACTGTAGTGCGTTTCTGCAAAAAGCACCAAAAAACACATAGATATGAACCAGGCCTAAGACGTTTAGTAACATAATGGGGTTAAAAAAAAACTAAAATTGGCCCTTTATAGTAAAAAAAAAAAAAAAAAGCAGATAATCAGTACTGTAAGGGGTTAATTTTTTTTTACTGTAGAACTGTGAAAGTAATCTTCACAGTTGCTCTTTTTGTACTATAAAGGGCTAATTTTAGTTTTTTTTTTTTTTTTTTTAACCTCATTATGTTACTGCCTGATTAATCGATTATGAAAATAGTAATCGATTAATTTCATAATCGATTAGTTGTCAATCAATCCATTTGTTTCGGCCCTAGATGAAACCAACCATTTTACCACTTTTATGTAAAACATTTTATCCCAAAAGGAAAAAACTGTTGCTGTAAGTGCTTATAAAGTGTGAGCTGGAATTTGGCTTGAATTTGTTAGCGTATCTAAATCGTCTAGGTGCCTTCTTCCTGTGGAGGTGGGAATGTTTTTTTTTTTTTTACTGCTTAATTATTGCTGTCTTGTTTCTTTCTGACACCAGTGCAGTATAGGACCAGGGCCAGCGCAAGCATAAGACAGGTTAGGTGGCCGCCTGAGGGCACCAGAATGTAGGGGAGCTAAAACCAGGGCCCTTCAAGATGTGCTTATGCCCGCGCCAGCCTTGCTCACACGGATTCTACCTAGCTGAGAACAGGTCAGACATTTTGCATGGCAACGGCCAGCACAGCCCTGGGCTCTGTGAATGAAGTACACTTCAGCTGCCGCCTCCGTTCTATGCTGTAAACTTCTGCCGCTACTCTCCCAGCCTGTCCTCCTCCCTCCCAGATGAAGAGCGGACACATTTGGTTTCCGATTTCCAGCATCTTCTTTTCTCCCTGCAGCCCCCCTCTATGAAAATCTGTTTCCTCACACCTGGGTGGTAGCAAAAGCACCTCCAGTCCACCAGGGAGACCATCGCTGCCGAGCTGGAAGCTTGTGAGAGGAGGGGGAAGAGCAGAGTAAGACCAGGGGGAGGTGCCAGCAGACACAGCATCGGGAATGGAACTGAGAGATCCTGCAGCCTCAGTGGAAGATAGGACAAAGTGCTTTATTATTTACCTGTCTGACTGCCTTATTATACAGCCCTCGATGCTGACATATACAGCATAGGGACAGAGTAGGAGAGATGCATACATAAAGACATAATGGGGACAGAGAAGGACACATATGGACAGAGGAATGGACATAGATGGGGACATAGGGCAGTCAGGGAAGAGTACATGGTGACAGAGCAAAAGAGATGGGGGAAAAACATAACACTTGGTGAGAGGTGGACAGGGCAATGGAATTGGGAACAGAGCAGGGGACATGGAGGGATGGGACAGTTAGAACAGGAAACATGCGGACAGTCAGTCTGGGTTGCTAAAACCCAGATGGATAGTTGCAGACCATTTATAAAAAAAGGTGCATTTCTCCTGTCCTTAATGGATGTAAACCCACTCTCATCTAAACTACTGCCATAGTGCTGATCTCTAAGGATATACATGCCTCCTGCATGTATCCTTACCTGTCAAATGTCTCCCCTCTGTCTGTTATGAGACCTGAAAAACTGCAGATTCTGTGGGTGCATCTGTTGTCTGGAGCTCGGTGGATGAAGTCGTGATGTCAGTAGACTCCCCGCCCACATCTACACTCCCCTTGTCAACATGCATTTTCTCCAGTGTATTCCTTCTGCTATGATCACTAACATCCAGTCAAAATTCAGAAAAGGAGTGGGGGTGGGAATTAAAAAATAATGCCTGTCTAAAGCTAGTGCATGAGATATGTAAATAACCTGTCACTCAAAGCAAGGGGGCGGAACGGACAAAGGTTTTTCTCTGTTTGTCCGTTTTATCTCACTGAACAATAAAATAGGATTGCTCAGAGCTGGATTAACTCTTTGTGGCAAGACCTGGCACAAATGATAGGAAATCTTATACTCTACATTGTGACAGCAAAAAAAGAAATAAAAACATTTCGGGTTTACATCCACTTTAAATGTCTATAGACAGAACAACACCCATACATTTTGTGGCTTTTCCTGGGCTCTTTTCTGCACATCGGGCAATTCCAGAGTCGGCTTATCACACACACACATTGGGGTCGCCTACATAGGAAAACAGCAATTGCCCTACACGTGTTAGCTTGTAATACCTGAGGTCTCCCTGCAGTTAGCATAGTGCTACACATGTACCAGAGCTCCAGCATAACTCTAAACTGTATACCTGTAGGGGAAGTGTTGCCTATAAAAAAATATAGGATATTGATGTTTTTGAAGGGGCAAAGATGCTGCTCCATGGGTTTAAAGCACATGAGGCTCCCTTATGATACTGGGCCTTAAAATTGTCTGCGAATCAGCCTTGGACACTAGTCCTCTGCTGTCCAGAGCCTCAAGCTATGCGGTGGTGTTACACCGTCTGCTCTGGCTAAACGGTTGGTTGGCGGACCAATTTTCCAAGAAAGCCCTGATGGATTGCCCTTTAAGGGCGCCAGACTTTTTTGGAGCATCCCTGGATGACAATATTAATGCCACAGGAGGTAAGAGCATGCTGCTCCCACAATCCAAAACAGGTAAGGGGCCACGCCATTGGCTAGGGCTCTCCTTCACCGCAAACAAGCGTTTTTTTCGTCCGCCTAGTGCGGCAAGTAAACGATCCCAGGCCGATAAAGCGCCTGCTGAGGGACAGAAGCGTCCCTGGTTTCGCAAGTCCAACAAGCCTGCGAACAAATCTAGTTTCCTCAGGGTACAAGATAGAGTTTCTCTCTTGCCCTCCGAACAGATTGTTATTTTTATTTATTCCTTTCCTCTCCAACCGCCAGCTTCTGCCGACTCGTCAGGAAGACCTGCTGATACGCGGGGTGATAATTCCTGTTGCAGTACAGGAACGGTTTCAGGGGTTTTACTCAAATCTGTTTGTAGCACCAAGAAGGAGAGGGGGTTCATCCAAACTTGGATCTCGAGGCCCTCAATTGCTTGTGAAGGTACAAAGATTCCGGAGGGAGTTGGTTCGCTCTTTTGAAGGACGCATACTTGCAGATCCCCATAGGCACCAGGCATCAGACATGTCTGCGCTTTGCGGCTGGGAAAGACCACTACCAATTGGTGGTGCCCCCCTTGGCCTGGCATCAGCACCGAAGGTGTTCAACAAGGTGCTCGCCCGGATTCTGGCCCTACCAAGACAGCGTGGCATCGCTATCGTGGGCTACTGGGACAATATTCTTCTGAGGGTCACCTCAAGCTCAGAATAGAGGTGAGCGTGTCTATAACCTGTCAGACCCTCCGATACTTTGGGTGCTGAACACTCAGAAGTCAGGATTGGTACCGACTCAACTCCTAGTGTATCTGGGGTTGATTCTGGACTCCTCAGAGGGGAAGTTTTTTTCCCTAGTGGAAGGTTGCAGACCCTTCGGGCTGCGGTGCGGCAGTTGACATGCCAAAGATGGTCGTTACTTCGCTTTTGTATGCGAGTCCTGGGCCTCATGGTAGCCTCCTTCGAGGTGGTACCATATGCGCAATTTCACACGCGAGTGTTAGAGAAGGAAATTCTGTCCAGATTGGACAAGTGCCCAGCATCCCTGGATTGCCAAATCCGGGTGAGCCACCTAGTTAGGACCTCCCTAGTTGGTGGCTGACATCACCGGCACCTCTGTCCGGGAAGTCGTTCCTTCCTTTTTACTGGATGGTGGTCACAACGGACACCAGTCCTTACTGGTTGGGGGGGGGGGGAGTCTGGGGGTCCAGTCGACTCAGGGTCGCTGCACTCCGGAGGAATTCCACTTGCCGATCTATGTCCTGGAACTCCGGGCGATCAGGCTGTGCCTCTCCACATGGTTTCAGGGGCTACAGGGGCATCCAGTCAGGATCCAGTCGGACTGGATCCAGTCAGGATCCAGTCAAGGAGGAACAAGAAGCTCAGCTACAGCATCTAGGGACGCTCACAAGCTAAGGTGGGCAGAAAGGAGCGTACCGGCCCTGTCGGCCATATACATTCTGGGTGTGGAAAACTTTCAGGCGGAGTCTCCAGATACCGGACCAAGGAGAATGGTCTCTACACCCGGAGGAGTTTCAGCTCCTTTGCCAAAGATGGGGCACGCCAGACGTAGATCTCCTGGCTTCTCGACTCAATCGGAAGGTATTAAGGTTTGTGGCCAGGTCAAGAGACCCACGGGCAGACGCGACAGATGCGTTGGTGGCACCGTGGAGTCAGTACCGGCTAATCTATGCCTTCCCTCCTCTGAAGCTCCTTCCTCATATGCTTCGCAGACTGGAGGCAGAGAGGATTCCAATGATCCCAATTGCTCTGGATTGGCCTTGGCGTCCTTGGTACACCGATCTAGTGCGTCTGATAGCAGATGCCTCTTGGCGTCTACCGCTAAGAAAGGACCTGCTGTCACAGGGTCCCATACACTATCCTGTTTTACAGTCACTGGCTTTAACGGCATGGCTATTGAGAGCCACTTGGAAGACCTACATATATTTGGTTCGAGAGTCCTGCTGTTCTTACAGCGTGGGGCAGACCAAAAATTTTGCTTTAAGTACATCTAGATATCTGCCCTGGCTGTCCTTTTTCAACGACCCCTGGTGGCTCACTCTCTAGTGAGAACGTTTGTACAGGGGGTTCGGCATGCGGCCCCACTGGTCCGCCCTCCACTACCTCCGTGGGGGCTTGTCCCTTGGCGTCTACCGCTACGAGAGGACCTGCTGTCGCAAGGTCACATACGCCATCCTGCTTACAGTCGCTGGCTTTAACGGCATGGCCTCTCGGTGCTTCAGAAACCACCGTTTGAGAACATCAGGGAGATTCCCTTGTTGACACTTTCTCAAAGTGGTCCTTTTGGTGGCTGTTATGTCAGTTAAGATGGGTTTCTGAGCTGTCAGCCTTGTCATGCAAGGCTCCCTATCTGATCTTCCACAAGGATAAGGTGGTGCTGCGTCCGCAGCCTTCTTTTCTTCCTAAGGTCGTTTGGACCTTGCATCTCAAGGAAGACATTGTACTGGCATCCTTGTGTCCTCATCCGTTGAATCCTAAGGAGACGACGTTGCATTCCTTGGACGTTGTCCGAGCTCTGAGAGTATACTTGTCTGTTACTGCCCAGTTCAGACTGTTTGTTTCGGTGGCTGGCCCCAAGAAGGGCCCAGCGGTCTCGTCGGCCACCATTCCGAGGTGGATCCGACAGATCGTGATCAGGCTTACGCCATAAAGGGTCGAGCGCTTCCCTTTCCCGGCGCATTCGACCAGGGCAAGAGGTGCCTCTTGGGCTTTCTGATATCAAGCGTCTGTTTCCCAGGTGTGTAAGGCGGTGACCTGGTCGTTCGTTCACACTTTCACTAAACTTTACAAGTTGATGTGAGTGCATCTTCGGGTGCTTCTTTCGGCCGCAAAATTTTGCAGACGGCTTTTTAGAGTTACAACTCCTCCGTTAAGGAGCTCTGTTTTGTTTTGGGGTGAAGTTGTTTTAATGCTGTTCCCACCCCTCGTTTTTGACACTGCTTTGGGATGTCCCACTTTGTCAAGATTAAGGCTGTTTCTGTCCATGAACGAAAGAGAAAATAGGATTTTTATACTCGCCGTAAAATCCTTTTCTCTGAGTTCATGGACGGACACAACACCCACCCCTCTTTTTTAAGTTTGTACTGCTTTTGACTAACTGATCTGCTTAGTGCAGGCTGAGAGGATGTAGCCAGTAGGACCGCCCCCCTAGGCGAGGCTGTTCAGCTTTGAAGTTGTTAGCCTTCCTTCAGGAGTGACTAGGCAGAAAGTGTTATTACCCACTTTGTCAAGATTAAGGCTGTGTCCGTCCATGAACTCGGAGAAAAGGATTTTACGGTGAGTATAAAAATCCTATTTTTTTTTCCCCAAAAAATGTGTTTGAAAAATACACAATACTGTGTGAAAAAAAAATGCAACACCCACCATTTTAATCTGTAGGGCCTTTGCTTTAAAAAAATATATATTGTTTGGGGGTTCAACGTATTTTTCTTGCGAAAAAAAAAAGTGTCAGAAAGGGCTTTGTCTTCAAGTGGTTAGAAAATGGGTGATGTGTGACATAAGCTTCTAAATGTTGTGCATAAAATGCCAGGACAGTTCAAACCCCCCCCCAAATGACCCCATTTTGGAAAGTAGACACCCCAAGCTATTTGGTGAGAGGCATGTCGAGTCCATTGAATATTTTATATTTTGATACAAGTTGCGGGAAAAATACACATTTTTATTTTATTTATTTCTTTGCACAAAGTTGTCACTAAATGATATATTGCTCAAACATGCCATGGGCATATGTGGAATTACACCCCAAAATACATTTTGCTGCTTCTCCTGAGTACAGGGATACCACATGTGTGAGACTTTTTGGGAGCCTAGCCGTTTACAGGACCCCAAAAACCAATCACCGCCTTCAGGCTTTCTAAGAGCGAAAATGGTGATTTCACTTCCTTACTACCTATCACAGTTACGGAGACCATGAAATGTCAAGATAGCACAAAACCCCCAAAACGTATGTTCTTCCTCTCCTGCCTTGATGCCACTTATATCGGGATTATTTTGGATCGTTGCTAGGAGTGGTTCCAGGGACAAAACAAATAGAAGGGGGGAGAGGGGGCACCCTTGTCTCGTCCCGTTTTTCATCTCGAAGGAGGGGGATGGCACACATTCATTTTTATATTTACCGTAGGGTGATGGTACAGTACTTTGATCCATTGGATCATTCTTGGACCCACTCCCATAGTTTCCAACGTTTTTATCATGAGTCCCCAGTCTACCCTGTCGAATGCTTTTTCAGCATCAATCGACAGGAATAGAACTGGGAACTAGGGATGAGCCGAACATCCCCCCGGTTCGGTTCACACTCGAACCTGCGAACGGAAAGAAAGTTTGCGCGAACTATCGAACCCCGTTAAAGTCTATGGGACTCGAACGTTCGGAATCAAAAGTGCTAATTTTAAAGGCTAATATGCAAGTTATTGTCCTAAAAAGGGTTTGGGGACCCGGGTCCTGCCCCAGGGGACATGTATCATTGCAAAAATAAGTTTTAAAAACTGACGTTTTTTCGGGAGCAGTGATTTTAATGATGCATAAAGTGAAAAAAAAAAAGTGAAATATTCCTTTAACCACTTAAGCCCCGGACCAATATGCAGCATAAAGACCAGAGGTGATTTTACAATTTGGCACTGCGCTGCTTTAACTGGAAATTGTGCGGACATGCAATGTTGTACCCAAACAAAATTTGCGTCCTTTTCTTCCCACAAATAGAGTTTTCTTTTAATGGTATTTGATTGCCTCTGCGATTTTTTATTTTTTTTGCAATATAAACGGAAAAAGACCGAAAATTTTGAAAAAAAAATGATATTTTCTACTTTTTGTTATAAGAAAAATCAAACTCCATTTTAATCATACATTTAGGCCAAAATGTATTCAGCCACATGTCTTTAGTAAAAAAAATGTCAATAAGCGTATATTTATTGGTTTGCGCAAAAGTTATAGCGTCTACAAACTAGGGTACATTTTCTGGAATTTACACAGCTTTTAATTTATGACTGCCTATCTAATTTCTTGAGGTGCTAAAATGGCAGGGCAGTACAAAACCCCCCCAAATGACCCCATTTTGGAAAGTAGACACCCCAAGGAAATTGCTGAGAGGCATGTTGAGCCCATTGAATATTTTTTTTTTTTTGTCCCAAGTGATTGAATAATGACAAAAAAAAAAATTACAAAAAGTTTTAAGTAAATGATATATTGCTCACAAATGCCATGGTTATATGTGGAATTGCACCCCAAAATAAATTTTGCTGCTTCTCCTGAGTACGGGGATACCACATGTGTGGAACTTTTTGGGAGCCTAGCCGCGTACGGGGACCCCGAAAACCGAGCACCGCCTTCAGGATTTCTAAGGGTGCAAATTTTTGATTTCACTCCTCACTACCTATCACAGTTTGTTTCGAAGGCCATACATGCCAAAATAGCACAACCCCCCCCCCCCAAATGACCCCATTTTGGAAAGTAGACACCCCAAGCTATTTGCTGAGAGGTATTGTGAGTATTTTGCAGATCTCGCTTTTTGTCACAAAGAAAAAAGAAAAAAATAATAAATTTTCTTTTCTTTCTTCATTTTCAAAAACAAATGAGAGCTGCAAAATACTCACCATGCCTATTAGCAAATAGCTTGGGGTGTCTACTTTCCAAAATGGGGTCATTTGGGGGGGGGGGGTTGTGCTATCTTGGCATTTTATGGCCTTCGAAACTGTGATAGGTAGTGAGGAGTGAAATCAAAATTGTACGCTCTTAGAAATCCTGAAGGTGGTGATTGGTTTTCAGGGTCCCGTTCGTGGCTAGGCTCCCAAAAAGTCCCACACATGTGGTATCCCCGTACTCAGGAGAAGCAGCAGAATGTATTTTGGGGTGTAATTCCACATATGCCCATGGGCATGTTTGAGCAATATATCATTTAGTGACAAATTTGCGCAAAAAAAAAAAGTTTGTCATTTTCCAGCAACTTGTGAAAAAATATAAAATATTCCATGGACTCAATATGTCTCTCGGCAAATAGCTTGGGGTGTCTACTTTCCAAAATGGGGTAATTTGGGGGGGTGTTTGTGCTATCTTGGCATTTTACTAACTATGATAGGTAGTGAGGAGTGAAATAAAAAATTTACGCCCTTAGAAATCCTGAAGGCGGTGCTTGGTTTTCGGGGGCCAGTACGCGGCTATGCTTCCAAAAAGTCCCACACATGTGGTATCCCCGTACTCAGGAGAAGCAGCAAAATGTATTTTAGGGTGTAATTCCACATATAACCATGGCATGTGTAAGCAATATATCATTTAGTGACAACTTTTTATAAAAAAATGATTTTATTTATTTTTTTGTCATTATTCAATCACTTGGGACAAAAAAATGTAATATTCAATTTGCTCAACATGCCTCTCGGCAATTTCCTTGGGGTGTCTACTTTCCAAAATATGGGTAATTTGGGGGGGTTTTGTACTGCCCTGCCATTTTAGCACCTCAAGAAATGAGATAGGTAGTCCTAAACTAAAAGCTGTGTAAATTCCAGAAAATGTACCCTAGTTTGTAGACGCTCTAACTTTTGCGCAAACCAATAAATATACGCTTATTGACATTTTTTTTTTTACCAAAGACATGTGGCTGAATACATTTTGGCCTAAATGTATGACTAAAATTGAGTTTATTGGATTGTTCTTATAACAAAAACTAGAACATAATTTTTTTTTTTCAAAATTTTCGTTCTTTTTCCGTTTATATCGCAAAAAATGTCAGAGGCAATCAAATACCATCAAAAGAAAGCTCCATTTGTGGGAATAAAAGGACGCAAATTTTGTTTGGGTACAACATTGCAATTACCAGTTAAAGCAGCGCAGTGCCAAATTGTAAAAAGTCCTCTGGTCTTTGGGCAGCCAAATGGTCCGGGGCTGAAGTGGTTAAAGTGCCTCTGATTAACCCCAAATAAAGTTCAGCTGTTCTAGTAGGTCTTTCCTGACATCTTCCTAGTCACATCCTACAGCAAAAGCCATGGTGAGCAGAGAGCTTCCAAAACATCAGAGGTATCTCATGGTAAAAGGTATCAGTCAGGAGAAGGGTAAAAAAAATTTTCCAAGGCATTAGATACACCATGGAACACAGTGATGACAGTCATCATCAACTGGAGAAAATATGGCACAATAGTGACATTACCAAGAACTGGACGTCCCTCCAAAATTGATGAAAAGACGAGAAGAAAACTGGTCAGGGAGGCTGCCAAGAGGCCTAAAGCATTCAAAGAGAAGTATTGTGTGTTTTTTTTTTTTTTTTTTTTGCTCATTCATACTTACCTAGGTGGATGCAGCATTGGTCCCCTGATGCCCATGCACGAACATAGCTGATTGCTCTGTTCTCTCAGCTCCCCGAGCAGAGCTGCTGACTGTCAATCATCAGCTCTCCTCTCTGCTCCTCTACGCTCACTGGAGCGCTGAGCTGTGGAGGGGCGGGGAGCGGCCGTTTCAGGCTCTCAGCGGCTTGCTGAGACGGGTGTCAGTGGACTGATTTCTGTGACATTAGCAGAGAGTGGACTTCAGCCTGCTCTCTGCTGAAAATGAGTCACAGGCGTGCAAAACGAATTGCACTCCAGTGACCCATAGGAGAAGCCCAGCCAAATGAGCTTAGGCTGGGCTTTTCCTTTTAAAGGAGCTGCAGGAATATCTGATAAGTACTGGTTATGTAGTACATGTGACAATAATCTCCCATATTCTTCATATGTCTGGGCTATGGGGTAAAGTGGCAAGACGGAAGCCATTTCTTACGAAGAAAAACATCCAAGCCTTGCTAAATTTTGCAAAAACACATCTGAAGTCTCCCAAAAGTATGTGGGAAAATGTGTTATGGTCTGATGAAACCAAGGTTGAACTTTTGGCCATAATTCCAAAAGATCTGTTTGCCGCAAAAGCAACACTGCACATCTCCAAAAGAACACCATACCCACATTGAAGCATGGTGGTGGCAGCAGCATCATGCTTTAGGGCTGTTTTTTTCTTCAGCTGGAACAGGGGCCTTAAGTCAAGGTAGAGGGAATTATGAACAGTTCCAAATACTTGTCAATATTGGCACAAAACCTTCAGACTTCTGCTAGAAAGCTGAACATGAAGAGAAACTTCATCTTTCAGCATGACAACGACCCAAAGCATACATCCAAATCAACAAAGGAATGGCTTCACCAGAAGATAACGTTTTGGAATGGCCCAACCAGAGCCCAGACCTGAATCTGATTGAAAATCTGTGGGGTGATTTGAAGAAGGCTGTGCACAGGAGATGTCCTTGCAATCTGACAGATTTGTAGTGTTTTTGCAAAGAAGAGTGGGAAAATATTGCCAAGTCAAGATGTGCCATGCTGATAGACTCATACCCAAAAAAACAGAGTACTGTAGTAAATTCAAAAGGTGCTTCAACAAAGTATTAGTTTAAGGGTGTGCACACTTCTGCAACCATATTATTTTACTTTATTTTTACTTCTCTCCACCTAAAAGATTTCAGTTTGTTCAACTGAGTTGTGCAGTTTATATGTCACATTCAGCCCAGGTTCACACTAGCGCAATCTTAGACATCGCATGTGATTCGCACCCGCACTGCAGGTGCTGATCACATGCGATGTCTGTGAGATGCGAGTTCAGCCATACAGTTGTTTGGCTGAACTCGAATTCGATTTGCACAGAAAAAAGTGCAGGGACTTACTTTTCTCCACACTAGAATCGGATCGCATGGATGTTCTCACCTATGCTATCTGATTCCTGTGCGAGTTCGCACTGCGATCTGTGAACCGATCTGGGGCTGGCATTAACCACTTCAGCCCCGGAAGGATTTCCCCCTTTCCTGACCAGGCCATTTTTTGCGATACGGCATTGTGTCGCTTTAACTGACAATTGCGTGGCCGTGCGATGTTGTACCCAAACCCCTGAGAGAACTGGCATTTGTGTGTTTACACACACAGATCCCGGTTCTTGCTCTGTCACGAGTGATCGCGGGTGCCCGGCGGTCATCGCGCCCGCGGGGCACGCGCATCACCTCCAGTGACATGTGGCGGGCGTGTGCGTGTGCCTGTTATGACGTCTTAAAGGAGCGACGTACAGCTACGGCGATTTGCGTCGGCTAGTGGTTAACAACATATTGACACCCGCAGCGGTTCGCAGAAGGCAGTGTAATCGCGCTGGTTCCCGCATCGCATCAGTGTGAACCTAGGCTAAAGGTGGAAAAAGTTCTGAAATTATTTATCTTTGTCTCCTTTGTTTACATCACAGAAACCTGACAGGGGTGTGTAGACTTTGTATAGCCACTGTACTTGCCTTGCCTTTCCTTTGCTCTTCCGCCACTCAGCAACCAGTAGCGAAGTAAGACATCCCTGTGTAAGCTCAAAGTTTCTGTTGTCTGTTTCTGTTGTCACAGCATACACAGGGCCAAAGGCTCTCAGCACTCAAGCAAAAATGAGGAACCAGTTCTGTAACATGGAGTGAGTCTTATACAGTAGGCAGGGGAATAAAGGAATGTAAGTATGCACTACTCTGTAGTGGGACAAAGAAACCTGTTGGCTCTGCCCTGCATGTGCAAGGTAAACCAAAATATAAAAGATAAAGTCTCCTCTGTTTGGATTACAAAAGTGCAATTGTTTACTCCCTAAAAAGGAAAAAAATAAAGCTATTCATGCATGAGGACAAATGGTTAACCAAATAACCAACAAACTATTTTTATTCCCTTTTGACATGTTAAAAAGCGGTTTGAATGCTTCACCTTCAGACATCACTTGAAAAAAAAATTTTTTGGATCAATTGCAAAGTTTTGTTCATCTCCTTTTTGTTTCTCTGATCAACACAGAGCTCGGGTAGCTGGTATCTTCTTGATCAGTGTATGTGGCTGCCTGGTCTGATTAATTACAAAACAGATGATCAGATATTTGAATGTAGTGTAACCCTATATCATAAAATAGCATGACTGTTAACAAAAAAATGTTTAAATTTAAAATGTTCATTTTAAGAATATGGGAATTATGGGACAGATTCACGTGTTTTCTAAGAAGAAAAAAAGCCCCTGAGCAAATAGTTTTCCTTAGACTTTTAAGAAAAAATATCAAGTTTAAACCGGAGTTTTGCATTTCGACTCCAGGCAAATACTTCACCGTGTGTAATCACATTTTTCTTACATTTCATGAAGTAATATTTTACATTTTTGTAATCTCACTGCCATTTAACAGGAGTTGATTTTAGTTCTTTTCTATTTTTTTTTTTAATTTCCTGCCCTATAAATACACATATGGAACTTAGGGTATAGCAAGGGTGATGTGTAAAGGGTTATTTTTCTTTGTTGGTGACCAATGTGCGCCTTGTAGTTCTTTGTTGAAGTGATTGTAAAGTCTTGTGTGTTTTTTTTTTAAATAACAAAACTGTTATACTTATCTGCCCTGTGCAATGTAATTGTTTTGCACAGAGCAGCCCAGATCCTCCTCTTCTCGGGTCCCCCTTCTGTGCTCCTGGCCCCTCCCTCCTGTTGAGTGCCCCCACAGCACCCAGCTTGCTGTGGGGGCACCCGAGCCTAGCCACAGCTCCCCGTGACCTTTTTTGGTCATGCCCTTTTTGACAGAAGCCGCATGTTCGGACAGCTTCTGTCGGACCGGCTGCCGTACACACGGACCGAATGCCCTGATATTTGGCCTGTGTGTACGGCCCTTTAGACTCATATAATAATGACAAAGTTTAAATCAATTTACAAAGTATACTGACTCACTCAGATTTCAAACTAATGTACATAATGCAGTCATATATTGAGGCCCAATGGGGGGAAACAAAAGTAACCTGCCTGTATGTTGGAGAATAGCCATTTAAACAGAGAACTATATTGTATATATCTTATGCAGACATTGTTCCTGCTAGGAGATGTTAATTGGATCCCATCACTACAAAGGAATAGTCCAAATCAATGACCCACCGTGTTGTGTGAGTTGCCTCCAATCTCGCTCTTGCACTCTCTCTTTTTCTCCCTGCCCAGTTTCTCTTTCCTTTTTTCTCCTTTTTTTATTTTGTTCCCCTCTTTCATTTTCTTTGTCTCATTCCCCCACCCTCCCCCAATTGTCTTCCTCGGTCACTTTATTTTCTCTCTTCTTTTTTTTTTATCACTTATACCTTTTTCTCTCTTTCCGAGCTCTTAAGCACGCGCTCCTCTTTTTTCCACCTGCTCTTTCCTCCCTCTCTTTTCTGTCACTCTCACTCTCTTGTTACACTCTCTATCTTTTTGTGTCTCTCTTTTTAATTACTTTATCGCCCTCTCTCCTTTCTCTCTTTCTGTTCCCACCCCCTCTCTTGTTACACACACTATATTTTTGGCTCTCGTTTTTAATACTTTACCCCTCCTTTTTCTTTTTTTCTTTTTCTTCTTCATCTTCCACCTATATCTATTTTCCCTGTCTTTGCTTTTTATCTCTCCCTCTCCTCTTATAAGTTCATGTTTTTAAAAAGTGAATCTGTGCATGTTTCAGTCTTTCGCACCAACAATCTCTCAGCATCACAATCTATAGGGTCACCCTACAGCTCAATGTATTGTTCACATATGAAAAAAACGTTAAAGAGGCTTCTTGTTGCCTGGTTGCTTTCATTCAGTAAATGTTTTGGGACATTTGCCAGGTATAGCGTTACGTGTATGTCAGGACAAAGAAAAAAATATATAGAGAGAGTACATCTCTGCAATACATGCACGCTTCTATGTTTTCTCCCCTTGAAGACCCTGCAAGTACAGAAAAAACCTTCTGTGTGCAGCAGCCCCCCCCCCCTAATACTTACCTGAGCCCCATCTTGTTTCAACTATGTTGCATTAAAGACTCAGCTGTCCGAGACTTTCTCTTCTGATTGGCTGAGACACAATAGCAGGTGCCATTGGCTCCTGCTGCTGTCAATCAAAGTCAATGAGCCAATGAGGAGAGAGAGAGGGGGTGGACCGAGCTGAGGCTCCATGTATGAATGGACACACAGAGCAGGGGCTTGGCTCAGGTACCCCTATAGCAAGCTGCTTGCTGTAGGGGCAGGAGGGAGGTGCCAGGAGTGTCGGCGAGGGACCCGAGAAGAGTTAAAGTTTAGTAACCACGGTTAAGCTGGGTACACATGGCTCGAATATTCTGACCATGTGTACAGCTGTCCTTCTGACAAAAGCAGGTCTAAGGACTGGCTTTTGTGGGTCAGCGGTAAGAATATACCCCTGACCCACAATGTGAGTTCATTTCTGCTAAAAGGCATGATATGAACTAACCCCCAATTGATTTGTTGTAACTAGTTGTGCTCTCCGCTTTTTGCAAAGACTTCAGTCTTAAGCCACTGTGGAGGCTAACCTGAGTAGTGATAAGTTTGTGCATGGTCTTACCGCTGTAACCCCCTATTATCCTCGGGAAGTGGATCCTTTGGAGGTATGTTGTGTATGCATGTATACCTATGGAGTAATTCCCTTTTGGTATCTATATGACCCATGTCTGTTAAAAGGAGGATTCCCGCGGACATGGAGTAATCTAATAACATTATTCTTATAAGTCACACATCCATGTCCCCTATTAGATAACACATCAATGAGATCCTGCAGTGAGATTTTTTCATGCAACTTCTGTCGGTATTACTGGGTTGGACTTTTGTGGATGAGTGTGGACCCACCTGGTACAACTTCGTCCTTTGGACATAGGGGGTATCCTTCCGTGTTGCTGGTGCCACTGCTGGTCTAGCGACGACTTTCATGATGATCATTTTTGGTATGTCCCCTGTTGTGCAACTACTAGGCTGTGTGTTTTATACTGTAAGCAACTGACAGTATTCATCATGTACTTTGTTACTTATTAATGTATTTGATTTTTATTATATAGTGTGATTCCTTCTGGACAAAGTCCCTGACAAAGGGACGTATTGTGTCCCGAAACCCGTTGGGTCGTCTGGACTATATATGGGAATTCCTCACCAACATCGTCACTGTTTTTATTGGTTTGAGACCATATAAGTCATGATATATATATTGAAATTTGAATAAAATTATACTGTTTTTTTTATCCTACTGGGTTGCCGTTAAAGTCCCATTTATTATGGGGGGTACTTCCTTTCTGGCTTTTGTTGAAGGGACACATTGGAAAACCCGCATCCGATCAGTGCTCGCAGCCCTGATTAGTGTGTTCTGGCGGTGCAGAACACAAAGGCACAGTGGGAGAGATCTCTGGGTTGAAGCCCGCTGGGTTGAATGAAAAAAAAAAAAAAACAGGTTTTAGTAAGAAAGTGAAATAATACTTTTTTTTTTAGCATAGAAGTGCTATTATGGAGTGCTGACATATGTAAAAGCAGCAACAAGAAGAAATGATTAAAGTGATATTAAAGGCTTTTTTATTATTTATACCCATTGTAGGTACAGTAAATATTCCCTAATTGTGCATCGTTTAAGAGATATTTACTTTAGCAGCGCCGGTGATGTCAGCGGTGCATGCGCACTACACTCTCAATGTACGGCTTCCATAGAGAGAGAGACGTGCCGCGGACATGACTCCCGCGCCTATACACTGGAATGACGTCATCGCAGCTCGGCAAATCAAGCGGCGGTAGCCCGTGACCCTGGAAGGAATATTGGGTGGAGATGGAAGCCCTGTCAGCGGTGACAGAGCGCCGCTGGAGAGCTTCATTTTCAGGTTGGTCTTTCATAATGTGCTAGTATGCGATGCTTTATGACATTGATTTGCAGGGAGAAGATTTTTTATTTTTTTTTGTGGTTTGTTGTTCGGTCAATTAGTCATGTCCAATTCTTTGTGACCTGACTAACCGACTGAACAACAACAAACCGCAAAAAAAAAAAAAACTACTAATACCTATTCCTATTCTTAAACTATTACTACCGCTTTAAATGACTCTTGTGTATGGAATGCAAGTGGCAACACTGTAAAACCATAGTATGCCAATTGGTAATAGAAAGTAGCAAATAGGTGAGAAAAAATAAAATCAGAATATTACAGAAAGCATTTCAGGTTGGTTGTATGTTTCAGGCCATTGAGATGCAGTGTTTTGTGCGCTATTGTCAGATTTCACCTTTAAAGTTTAGCTCTTGTTGAATAGAATGATCTTATTTTTTTCCTTTTGGTAATTGTTCATTACAAAGCTTATGTTGCCTGAGGCTTTGTGTTTAAGTATAAACAATATTTCAGAACCCTAATGAAAGATAGTTTAATGCTATTTGGTTGGTACTGTTTGGTTATAAACTTGGGGATGAGCTAATGTTGAGCCTTAAAGCTCTGCTACAACTTGCAAAAACTTGTATGCCCATCGTCAGAATATGCATGTTTTTGCTCTTAGAAAGTACGTAAACCCTAAAAAGGAACTATAATTATTTGCTTCTTTTTGGCTTGTTAAATACACGATTGAAAGTGTTATTTTTGTTTGATAAGTTTGTTTTGCTTCGAGTTAGTGGATTGCAGAACACATACCAACTGTGTTATGGAGATGGGAGGGGTAGGTGTTCTATAGTCCTGTCACACTTCCTGTCCTAGGCTGGCAACACTATTCCTCCATAGATACATTACAGTGAGAGAGTGTTGTCAGAATTACCAGGTGAAAAAAAAAGCCTGAAAAAAAAAGAAAACAAATGAAGCCACCAAATCGAAAGACTGGTAACACCCTTTGGTCTGTGAAATATACAAATGAGAGTGTTTGTTTTGTTATCTGCTTTTGGTAAATGCAAAAATAGTCATTGATCATGTCAGAAATTTGGAGCTGCCTTGTGCACACTTGTCATATCTCAGCAAAAATGCTATGTATTATCATCCCAAATAGGACTTGGTAGCTGAGTGCAGTTCAGTGCTGGAATTAAGGGGCCCTTCCTCCCACTTAGTTTGAAAAGTCCTCATGACAGATGCCAGCCTGTAGGGTTGCGGCAGAATTCGGGATACTCTCTTGGTGCTAGGGGCTTGGTGGTTGCCAGAGGAAGCTCATCTCAATAAATGTTCTGGAGCTTAGAGTGAATCTGTTAAGTGCTGGACCTCTCGGTTGCAAGGTTATCTGACCAGGATTCAGTCAGTCAATGCTACAGTAGCCTGCATCAACCATTAGGGAGGAATCAGAAGTATTTCAGCTCAGAAGAAGCCAATCAGATTTTGGCTTGAGCAGAACTTCACATCCCTGTCCTGGCTACCATGCTCATCTCGGATATGGAAAACTAGTGGGTGGACTTCCTCCGTCATCATCATCTGGCGACTCCCATAAGATTATCTCTTCACCCTCAGGTGTTTCAAGACCTCTACCATGGGATTGGGGGGGATGCTGTACGTGCACCTCCTGGCTTCCAACAACACATTGAGCAGGTTTGTCTTTAGGATCCTGGCAGACTCTCTGTGGGCACTTCTAGATTGTCCAGATTCTGTCCTAAGGACTGGTTTACCACCCTGCTTCTCAGTAAATGGTCTGGCTGTTGAAGCTATGGTCCTGTGGGACAGTGGCCTGTTATTGGATTTGGTTATCCCTATGCTTTTTATAAGCTTGGAAATTGCTTCTCCCAAAGTCTACATCACACCTGGAATGGAGGCAAGAAAATCCCATCCCAGGAAGTATTCTGTGGGACATCTCCTGTCTTTCTCCAGTCTGGTGTGGATTAATGTTTGGCCATGAGTATTATCAAGGGTCAAATCTTAGCCCCAGTGGTGGTCCTTTCTAGTTGCTCACTTATTCTTCCTGTACGTCCCCCAGTAACACTGTGGGATCTCACCTGGTTCTGTTGGGTATTCAGAAACTGCCCTTTGAACCTGCCAGGGATATTCCTCTGTCTATCCTAACTCGCAAGGTTGCCTTCCTCATTGCCATCACCTCTGCACAGTTAGTTTCTTAGTTATCCTGTAAATTAAACCTATTTTGTGCTACACAGAGACAATGCTGTCTTGAGGCGGAGAAGGTGTTTTCTTCCCTTCACCTTAACCAGGGCATTGTTCTACTATCCTCTGTCCTGCTCGGAAACGTCATAAGGTAGGGGTGCTCAACCTTTTGAAGGGCACGGGCCACACAAGTAATTTGGTAACCGGTCGTGTGCCACAATGAAGTGAAATGGTTCAGAATTTCTATTTTTTTATTTTGAATAGAAAAATTAAGATTTTAACCTTTTCAATACCAGGAACTCACGCACCTTCCTGCCCAAGCCAATTTTCAGCTTTTAGCGCTGTCGCAATTTGAATGACAATTGTGCGGTCATGCTACACTGTACCCAAACAATTTTTTTATAATTTTGTTCCCACAAATAGAGCTTTCTTTTGGTGGTATTTGATCACCTCTGCGATTTTTATTTTTTGTGCAACGAATAAAAAAAGCCCGAAAATTTTGAAAAAAAAAGGTTTTATTTGTTTCTGTTATTTTTTTTTTGTAAATAAATAAGTTTTCTTCTTCAATGATGGGCACTAATATGGCTGCACTGACGGGCACTGATGAGGTGGCACTGATAAGCACTGATGATGGGCACTGATAGGCGGCACTGATGGGCACTGATAGGTGGCACTGGTATGTGGCACTGATGGGCACTCATAGGCAGCACTGATGGGTACTCATAGGCGGCACTGATGGGTACTCATAGGCGGCACTGATGGGTACTTATGGGTGGCACGGATGGGTAAATATGGGTGGCACTGATAGGTGGCACAGATGGGCACTGATGGTCACTAATAGGTGGGCACGGATGGGCACTAATGGGTGGCAATGAGGGACACAGATGATTGGCACTGGTTAATACTGGTGGTGTATTGCTGGGCATCACTTTTTTATGGTATTATGGTGCCAGTCAGTGCCCATTTGTGGGCACTGATTGGCACATGTTGGGCATGTTTTAAAACATGTGGATGGCCATGGGGGATGTACCTGGCCAGCCACATGTTGCCCGCTTCCCTGGTGGTCCTGGGCGGCATCCTGGTGGTCCAGTGTGGGCATCCGAGGGGGGGCTACGCTGATGGACAATCAGCGCGAACCCCCCCTGTCAGGAGAGCCGCCGAACGGCTCTCCTCTACTCGCGTCTATCAGACGCGAGTGAGGAAGAGCCGATCAACGGCTCTTCCTGTTTACATCGTGATTGGACACGGCTGATCACGTGGTAAAGAGCCTCCGCTCTTTACCGAGATCGGTGTAGCGGTGTGTCAGACTGACACACTGCTTCACTGATCGCCGCGATGCGCGCCCCCCCCGGGCGCGCGGCAGCTGTTATCCTGCAGGACGTCAATAGACGTCCAGTCAGGATAACTAAACCACTTCCCGGACATCAATTGTCTATTGACCGGGCAGGAAGTGGTTAAAAAACAATCAGGACAATCATCATTCTCTGTTGGACGAATCCATGTTGGTTGGATGGATGGTGGATGCTTACCCACTGTTTAATCACAAAAATTTTTTTTTTCAACCAGATCACCTTTAATCCTACTTTTGCAGGTTTGACCAGTCAAAAAAGCTCCGAACCAGTGTTGCAGCCTTTACTATATTAGGGTCTTTGCAGCCATCTTTTAAATTGGCAAAACAAGGACTGTGAACAATCTAAAACAAACAGACCAGCCCTAGTAGTGCAATAAACAACTTTATTAGGCAAAGACAAAATGACACATTCATTCACATGCTTCTGGAATGAAATCAAGCTCATCACACAACTGTGAAAATTCGCCTTCAGAACCCCTGTATGCATGCCACTAGATGTAATCCAGTTGGCTAAAGCCTCCTCTCCCCCGCGTCTGTGTTTTAAGAAAGAAAGAGAAGAGTGGGGAGCCAGCTGCAATAGCAGCTTGTGTATGAGAGCCACCAGGATTATGGAGGACCAGCAATCATTCAGTAGAGCGTTGTGCACCTGGAGGAAACTGTGTGGGTTGCCCTAGGTTTGAAGTTGCAGGCCACATCCGATGTCTCTGTGTGCCACTGGTTTAGCATGTCTGTCCTAAGGAGATTTCCCTAAATTTGCTGGATGTGGTATGTGCTGTTTGAGTTTATCACTCAGCTACAGCTCCCTTTTTGGTTTGTCAGACGTTCCTAAAGACTTCCATATAGAACAGCGACTTCAGAAACTTAATATGTACAGTCTGGAGGAAAGGGGAGACATGATTGAAAGCTTTAAATACATCAAGGGGGTGGATAAGGTTTACGAAGGGCAGTTTTTTCAATCTGAAACCAAAATCAAGAACAAGGGGACAGTACCTCAAACTAACGTTTTTAAAGTATTCTTTTACTGAAAAGGTAGTTTATGTTTGGAATAAACTTCTAGCAAGACCCCCCCCCCCCCTCCCAACTCCCATTCCAGCACAAATCCTCTCGCCTGTCTAGTACAAATGCCCACACAAATTCTCCCGCCCAGCACAAATCCTCCCATAAATTCCCTTTCCCAATACAAATCCTTTTCCAACTGCCCCCCAAACCTTCTTCCCCTTTCCAGCACAAATCTGCAACCCCCCCTCCCCATAAATTCCCCTTTCCTGCTTCCCCCAGTCATTTCTTCCAGCCCAAATGCTCCCCCCTCTTCTATCACAAATGCCCCCCAATACAATTCCCCCCTTCTAGCACAATTTCCCCAGTTTCCCATCCTAGCACAAATCCTCTCCCCCTACAGGCCCAAATCACTCACACCCACCCCCTCCCCAGCACAATTTCCTTTCCAACCTATCATGCCAGCACAAATCCTCTCTCCTTCTAGGACACATTCTTACCACCACCCCCCCCCCCATTCACAAATTATTCTATAAATCCCACCTACCCACACAAATCCCACTTATTGTACAATTCCTCTTTTCCCCCAATCCCCCCTCTTAGCACAAATCCTTTTCTCCTTTAGCACAAACTCCCCCAAATCTTCTTTCTCTTCCAGCACAAATCTCTGTGCCCCTCCCCCGAATCCCTCCTCAGCAAACCCCCCCCCCCCACATCATTCCTTCCAGCGCAAATCTTCTCCCCCTTCTAGTGCAAATCACCCACAAATCCCCCTCCCCCCACACAATTACCCCCCCTCCAGTCTACCCAGACAGCACAAATCATCTCTCCTCTTAACACAAATGCCCCCACAAATCCCCCTCTTCCATAAAAAATCATGCCATAAATCACCCCTCCTAGCACAAATTCCTCTTTTCTTTGAGTTTCTCCTCCCTGCACAAATCTTTTTCCCCTTTAGCACAAACTCCCCCAAATAATATTCCTCTTCCAGCAAGAACCTCTGTGCGCCTTCCCTCCCAGATCCCCCCTTTAAGCACAAATACCCCTCCCCCTCAAATAATTTCTCCCAGCACAAATCTCCCTCCTAGCACAAATGTCCCTGCAAACCCCCCCTTCTAGCACAAATCCCCCACCCCCAATCACTCCACCCAGTATAAATACTACACCACCAGCACAACTCTGTTACCTGCCCCCCCCGTTCCCCAGGTCATTGTTTAAGACTCTTACGTGACTGGGGTGCCTCCAGATTTTACATACTTTTAAAGGGTGCCATGACTGAAAAAAAGTTGAGAAACTCTGACCTAATATTTCCTTGCATGTGGTTGGGTATTCTTTGCAAAGTAAATTTTTACCACATTCTCTATGCTAAGTGAAAACTCATCTCTTCAGGGAAGCCTATCACTTCTCCAACTAATCTTTTACCACTTTCATCAGCTCATTCCCCACAGTTACAACCTTTTGTACCACCTGCCCCACCCTATTAGATTGTAAGCTCTTCTGAGCAGGGCCCTCTTAATCCTCTTGTATTATAACTGTATTGTCTCCCTTTTTATATTGTAAAGCGCTGCGTAAACTGTTGGTGCTATGTAAATCCTGTATAATAATAATAATATACATGAAATGAAGATGTAGCGCTAAGTGAAGAAATGAAGCTCAATGATTTGGGCCTCCAATCAAACCAAAGTGATAAATAATATCAATATAATGAGTCCATACAGTGTCCATAGAAAATTTTTCGTGTTGTGAAGAAAGAACATGTAGCACTGAAGGGTCATCACATAACTCTTGTAGAAAAAGAGAGGTAGAATACTCTTACCGGAACATTAGACCTGTGGTTTAGGCAGGTCAAATAGGCATACGAAATCCCAGTGGCACTCCTCATCAGTTAGTCTGGAAACTGGATCAGATGGGTCCCCAATGTAGACTGTCCGGTAGGCTCCCCGACTTGACAGCAGACTCTGGGTTTCACACCAATCCAGGTGGTCCTCCGATGGAACTGGAACCGCCACTCAGCAAGGAGACTCTTTACCACGGTGAATATTAGTAACCAGTGGCCAAAGGAAGCTATTACTTGACCAACCACCCATGTGAGGAGAAAAGAAGGGAAGGAATGCTCCAATGGTGCAGGTCAATGAGGGTTTATTCAACCAACATAAAAGTGATCACAAACAATAAAAACGTTTAAAAAGGGGCAGTGAATGAGGTAGTGTACCAAGCCCTACTCGTTTCGAACAAATGTTCTTCAACAGGGGCATCTTCTTAATAATAATATACAGTATATATACAATACTTTATATATACAGGGCTCAACATTTCAAGTCCTGAGCTACTAGCAAGGCCTTTTTTTTTTTTTTTTTCCTCCAGACTCTGCCTCAAACGTTCCATGTTATATGTTTCTTTTACCATGTTTATCCATTCTCGAATTGAGGAGCTTTCCACTTCTTGACACTTTTTAGGGATAAGTCTTTTTGCGGCGTTCAGTAGGTGTGGAATTACTGAGTCTTTATATTGTTTAACAGATCCTTCCACTCCATGTAACAAAACTATCCACGGGTCCTCTGTTTTTTTTTTTTTTTTTTAATAATTACTTTTATTAGCTGCAAGATCCCTTTCCAATATTTTTTTATTTTTGGGAAATCCCACCACAGGTGGGCCATGGTTCCTACTGCCTTACATCCTCGCCAACATTTCACAGATTTTCCCGGTTGGTACTTGCTGATTTTATCGGAGGTTGCGAACCACCTTGTTAAACATTTTTTTTTTTTATAAAGGTACATTTTTATTCGTTTTTTTTTTTTCAAAACAAGACATATGTAGCGGGGTCTTCTTTGAGGCCCCGGGACTACAGTACCCAGAGCCCCATTCGGCCTCAGGGCGGAGGTTCCGCCGCAGAGACTCATGGGAGAGGTTACTTAAGAGAAGGGCGGGGGGAAGCTTGCTCTCTTGGGACAACGCGCTTCAAGCAACAAGTCATCCTGCGTGGATCTGCTGTGGGGTAAGGCCTGAAGCCTAAGGCCTTACCCGAAGTCCGAAGAGCCTTTCACCGTCCTGCAGAGCCTGGGACTCCAGTTGGATCGGGGACCCGATCGGTTGCAGACGCTGTGTGCGACAGACACACGCGGTGGAAGACCCAGGCTGGGATCGCGCCTGGAACGGTGAGCGGGCACCTGCCCATATCCATAGACTGAGTTATATTCAGGCCTATAGACTGCCTAGGCCCACTGTTCGCTCACCAGTGTTCTTTGGGGGTCGGGTAGTGGGACAGAGTTGAAGTGCCTACCCCCCCCCCTTGTTTGCATACTGTTGCTACGAGTTACCACCTTTTTGGATTACAATTGGTTCATTTCTTCAAGTGCACCAACGAAAGCTGGCCGGTGAAGAAAATCTTACTCCCTTAGGGAAAGGGGACTATTTCATACACTGTCAGGCCTGACATAGGTGGGGAAAGTTATAAAGTTTGTGTTGCTGTGTCTTAGGGCGCACACGCCATAATAGCTCCGCGTGGTGGATACTGTGCGGCGCCATTTTATAGTGCTGCCTCTGTAGCATTGGTTGATACAGGGTTCTGCAGACCCATGTAAGTGTTGCATGCCATGTTTTATGCCACCATTTTATAGTAAAGCTATTACTTATTCATATTCCTGCCTCAGAGTGTTGTCTGTCTATTTAGGAACTGTTAAGTATCATACACCTGAGAGTGATAGGAAGCTATCCCTAGACTAACTGTGCCAGAGTGGGTCGAGTCAGATTGCCGGGGGTTGGCGGTGCTGTATACAGGGCCTGAGAAAACAAACCAGTGGCTCTCTTAACTGGGGGTAGCGCTACACGTGGGGGCTCTTGAGTCCGGGATTCTGTTGCAGCAAATAGCAGCCAAAAGATACCAGCATGGACCCACTAGAAATAGCAAAGTGGTGCGCAGTAGTAAAAACAGATCCACATGAAGTAGTGATCATAGAACTTGCAGGGACCTGGCAAGACGATGCAGTGAAACAGTTAGTGGCGTCACTGTCCCCGCAACAAAAAGCATACATAGTGGATGTCAGATCAGAACCTCCTTTGACATATGTACTAGTGAAGTGGAAGGATGGAGTCCCAGAAGACTTCAAGAAGCCGAGCATAGAAACGGGGGATAAACAAATCTTTAAGTTAATACGCGCTCCACCCGACTTAAAAGATGTGAAGACAGAGATGAATCCTGGGTCGCCACAGGGCGCTCTCAGCACAGAATTATGCGCGGTCCTAGGGGAAATCATAGCGCGCTGCAAGAAAGATCCTGCGGATTACCAAGTGTCAGGATACCGGAAACTTAGAATGTTTTCAGGAAGGAAGCCTGTACCTTCAGGAGAGGAAGGATTTGAGGAGTGGTTAGATGGTGCTACTCAGGCCTTAGAGGAGTGGGAAGTCCCAGACCACAGAAAGAAGCAGAGAATTGCTGAGAGCTTAAAGGGGCCTGCCCTAGAGGCCATACGCAACCTTAAGATGAGCAAGAAAGACTGTGTTGCGCAAGACTATCTAGACATTCTGCAGAATGTGTTTGGAGGAACAGAAAAGATCACTGAGCTTACCTACCAACTAGAGCACTGCTACCAGAAGGCAGGGGAGAAGCTATCAGAGTTTATGATGCGTCTAGATAAAATACTGCACAAGATGATCTTGAAGAAGGGGATTGACCCGAAGAAGGTGGATGAGGCCCGGGTCCAGCAGGTCATGAGAGGATCTCAACCCCTGGATCCCATCGCACTGGCGCTACGTACAAGACAGGACGGGAAGAGCCTGGAGTACCCTGACTTGATCCGAGTAGTCAGAGAAGAAGAAGCTATGCTGGAGGAGAAGAAAAGGAGCCAACCAGTTGAGCTGGTGCAGCCCCCTCCAGTGATGGTCAGGGCCGCCACGACCTTAGAAAGAGACGCAGAGGTGGATACCTTAAAGTCACAGATGTCCCAAGTGTTAGGAATGTTGACCTCCCTGATGGAAAAGGAGTCAAGGGTACCTCAGAGGAACAGCCCAAGGAAGGAGTTGTTTCCAAATACTTCAGCACCCGCATCCCTGGAAGATAGGGAGGATATGATCTGTTTCAACTGTGGAGGAGTTGGTCACGCGGCCAGGGTGTGTTCCAGTCCCAAAAAGAGGAAGATGAACAACCGCAAGCCGCCGGAAAACTTCAGCGGGCCCCGGTGAAGGAGTCAACCGGGTGCCCATCATTCTTACGGAACTCCATACTGAATAAGAAGCACATGAGAGAAGGGGCCAGGACCCCACATAAGAAACCAAGGGTTCCTCAGAAGGAACACACTCCAAAGAAGCATAGTAATGTCCCTCAGCGGGTAGCTACACCCAGACAGAGGAGGAAGATCAGTACATACCAGGCCCAGGAGAGACTTAGGTCTAGAGACAAACGAGAGAAGAAAAGTCAGAAAGGGAAATGCAAAGATCAGAAGAAGGAGACCCCTTCGAAGCAGTACCCAGAGAAGCTGGTGGGCCCCTCTCCAATTGTATCCATTCAAGTGGAGGGAATCTACACAAGAGCCCTGTTGGATACTGGGGCACAGGTGACTCTGTTGTACCGAGACTTCTACGACAGACACCTGAGTCACTTGCCCGATCCGAAAGCTTGAAGACTTGGAGATATGGGGAATCGGAACGGAAAAGTTTCCTTATGACGGATATCTACCCATCAAATTGACTTTTGACCCATCCATAGCTGGGAAGGGGGAAGTGTTTGACACCCTGGCTGTGGTGTGCCCCCGACCGCCTGGAGCCAACAGGAGCTCCTTGATAATAGGGACCAACACGGATCTGGTCAGGAGACTTTTGGTCCCACTAACAAAAAGGGAGAACCCCACAGTCACTGAGATCCACCCAATGTTGAAGACCGCCTACCAACGGTTGATCTTAGAACAAAAGGCCCTGGAAGAGGGGGTAGGGAAGGTCTGGAGACTGGGAAGGAAAGGGAAGGTACTGCAACCCGGTGAAGTAACCTGTTTGAAGGCCACAGTGAAACTCACTTGGGAGCAGCCAAGCCCCTTTGTGATGTTGGAACCCGATCCAAGGGAAGAACCCTCGGGCCTGGAAGTAATCCCGGAAGTGGTCCCGGTGAGGGTCCTGAAGAAGGCCCATTGCAGGGTGCCAGTGAGTGTCAGAAATACCACGGATGGTCCAATGGAAATCCCAGCCAGATTGTTGCTGGGTCGAGTGAGCTCAGCCACACCAGTTGCCTCCTCAGATGTAGAGAAGACAGATGGAGAAGGTACTGTGTGGGAAAAGCTCTCTATGGAGAATCCAAACCTGCCCAGGGCTTGGAGAGAGAGAGCCCTGAACCAGTTGATTCGATGGAAGAGGATCTTCTCCCATGATGAGTTTGATGTGGGGTGTGCTAGGAGTGCCACCCATCGAATCCGCCTCCATGAAGACAAGCCCTTCAGGGAAAGGGTGAGGCGGGTTCCATTGGCAGACCTCGAGGATTTAGGGGAACAGCTTGCCGAGCTCAAGCGAACAGGGGTAATCCAAGAATCCAGAAGTCCGTATGCCTCCCCCATAGTGGTGGTACGAAAGAATAACGGGTCACTAAGGTTGTGTATCGACTATAGGACCCTCAACCGGAGAACCACTCCGGATCAGTATACCACTCCAAGGATAGTAGACACCTTGCAGAGCTTGTCCGGAGCCAAATGGTTCAGTGTTCAGTGGATCTAAAGAGCGGGTATTATCAGATCCCGATGCACCCAGAGGACAAAGAGAAGACGGCTTTCATAACCCCAGTGGGGTTCTTTGAATTCAACCGGATGCCTCAAGGTCTGTCTGGAGCCCCAGCCACATTCCAAAGACTTATGGAGAAGACTGTGGGAGACATGAACCTCATCGAGGTCCTTGTATACTTGGATGACATCATAGTCTTCGGAAGAACTTTGGAGGAACATGAAGAGAGGCTGGAGAAGGTCTTGAAGAGACTGAGTGAGGAAGGACTCAAGCTCTCCCCTGAAAAATGTCAATTTTACCAATCCTCAGTCAACTATCTGGGACACATAGTGTCTGAAGATGGGGTGTCTACGGACCCTGAAAAACTGGAGGCTGTCACCTCCTGGCCAAGACCCACCACCGTAACAGAACTTAGGTCCTTCTTGGGGTTCTGTTCTTATTACAGAAGGTTCGTGGAGGGGTTTGCTCGAATAGCACGACCTCTGAATGAGTTGCTGAAGACGGAGGGGGAAGAGGATGACTCGGGCCCCAGGAGGCCAGGAGAGTCAGTCAAGGACCAGTGGAACGAGAAATGTGAAGATGCCTTCCAGATGCTGAAAAAGAGCTTGACCACTGCTCCTGTCCTGGCCTATGCGGACCCGAAGAAGCCTTACGAACTCCATGTGGATGCCAGCCATGATGGACTGGAAGGAGTGCTCTATCAGGAGCATGAAGGACAGCAGAGACCTGTTGCATATGTGAGCAGGAGCCTGACCCCCTCCGAAAAGAACTATCCCACCCATAAGCTGGAGTTCCTGGCTCTCAAGTGGGCCGTAGTCGACAAACTTAGAGATTACTTGTATGGGGCAGACTTCACGGTCAAGACGGATAACAATCCTCTCACCTACCTGTTCACCACAGCCAAGCTGGATGCCACCGGACATAGATGGTTGGCGGCACTGTCTGCTTTCAATTTCGGTTTGAAATACAGGCCTGGGGTGGGAAACCGAGATGCGGACGCCCTGTCCAGAAGGTCTCATGTCCCTACATACAGTGTCGAAGATTGGACCCAAGTAGCACCTGACGGGGTGTGGGCCCTCTGCCAAGGGGCTGAACTCCAGGCCAGGGGAGGCTCAAGAGTGGAAGAGATAGGGGTCACTATCGTAGGAGTCCCCAAGCAGTACTGCAAAGCAGCCCAACTGGGAGAAGACAACTTACCCAGACTAACAAAGAAGGAATTGAGATCCGACCAATTGGAAGACCCTGTGGGGAGGTTGGTCCTAGAAGCATTGGAGAATCAGGATCCAAATGTACTCCTACATCATCCCTCAAAGGAAGCTCGCCTACTTAAGAAAGAGTGGGACAGACTGCTGGTGCGTCAGGGGGTGGTCTACCGAAGGGGCCCCTCTGATGACCAAGAAGACAAGTGGCAGCTGTTCCTGCCGGAGAAACACAGAGAAACTGTCATTATTGCTCTGCACGACAACCATGGACACCTAGGAGTGGAAAGGACTTTCCAACTTGTTAGAGACCGTTTCTATTGGCCTTGCATGAGGGCTGAAGTTGAGGAATACTGCCATTCCTGTGCACGGTGCATACAGAGAAAGACACTACCCCATCAAGCGGCCCCAATGGGCCATTTACAAAGTGAAGGTCCGCTTGACCTGGTATGTATTGATTTCCTCTGCCTCAAACCCGACCTGAGCGGACAAGGAAATGTTCTGGTGATAACCGACCATTTCACCCGATATGCACAAGCCTTTCCTACCAAAGACCAGAAGGCCTCCACTGTGGCCAAAACACTTGTGGAGAAATTCTTTATACATTACGGATTGCCAAAAAGGCTTCATTCAGATCAGGGAAGGGACTTTGAGAGTAAACTCATACGGAAGCTCCTGGATGCCTTGGGCATCAGGAAAACCAGGACTACCCCTTATCACCCACAAGGCGATGCTCAACCGGAGAGGTTCAATCGAATCCTGCTCAACATGCTGGGAACTTTAAGTAGCGAAAGGAAGCAACATTGGATTAATCACATAGCGGCCCTTGTGCATGCTTATAACAGCACTGTCAGCGACTTATGTTCGGGAGGGAAGCTAGATTGCCAGTGGATCTTGCCTTCGGAACTTTCATAGACCATTGTTCTGCTGCTTCCCACAAGGGATATGTGGATAGACTTAGGCACAATCTGAAAATGGCCTATGAGCAAGCCCAGGCCGCATCGGATCAACGGGGGGCTCGCAATAAGAGAAATTTTGACCTAAAAGTTAGAATCCAAGATTTGCAACCAGGAGACAGAGTATTGCTGCGGAACCTGGGAGTCCCTGGAATACATAAGCTTGCGGATAGATGGAGACCCGAACCTTATGTCATTTGCAAAAAGCTACCGGGCCTACCCGTTTACAAACTCAAACCTGAGGGAAAGTTGGGGCCATTGAAGACTTGGCATCGGAACCACCTACTTCCTCTGGCTGAAGCGGTTCGGTTACCTCCTAGCATGAATTCCCCTGAACCTATGTCCATTCTAGACACCCCTAGACCCAACACTCGGTCTCAGACCCCTCGGATGGGGGATACAGAGGATTCAGAAATAAGTGAAGATGAGGGAGAGGAAATTGGCTGGCTTTGGCCTTCCCAGGGACCAACGACTTCTGCTATTGATCTTCCGCCTGACGAAGACACCGAGGATCATACACTGAATGCAGAAGCAACAGAGTTTATCCCTTCCTGTCCTTGGTTGGATGCTTGGGAAAGTGCCAGTGAACCATCTGAAAAGGAAGATCCAAGAGAAGCCATGTACCTTCCTGCTCCGGAACCGGATGTTCCTGAGGAAGGGGGAAGTCCTGAGTTAGCAACAGAAGAAGAGTCTGCTCCAACAGAAAGCCCAAGAGGACAGAGGAAGCGGAGGACAATAAAACCTCCCAGGAGACTAACCTACCCACAGATGGGTGAAAGTGCGGAAGACACTGTAGTCACTGCTAGAAGGAGTATGGAAGACCATGACCCTCCCGCTGTTCATTTGGTGGGAGGAAGCCCCAGCTCACTCTCTGGCACAGTTAGACAGGATACTAATGTTAGTGTGTCCTGTGGGCAGGGGAGTTCACTGCCTCGTTTTTGGTGGGAATTTCCTCTGCTGACATCATATGAAGGATTGATGGATGTTATGAGATCTGTAGTTGGAGATTATGTTATCTTTGGGGACCAAAGAGTTCAGGTGGGGGGAGTGTGTAGCGGGGTCTTCTTTGAGGCCCCGGGACTACAGTACCCAGAGCCCCATTCGGCCTCAGGGCGGAGGTTCCGCCAGAGACTCATGGGAGAGGTTACTTAAGAGAAGGGCGGGGGGAAGCTCGCTCTCTTGGGACAACGCGCTTCAAGCAACAAGTCATCCTGCGCGGATCTGCTGTGGGGTAAGGCCTGAAGCCTAAGGCCTTACCCGAAGTCCGAAGAGCCTTTCACCGTCCTGCAGAGCCTGGGTGGATCCTGGATCGTCAGTGTAGGACTCCAGTTGGATCGGGGACCAGATCGGTTGCAGACGCTCTGTGCGACAGACACACGCGGTGGAAGACCCAGGCTGGGATCGCGCCTGGAACGGTGAGCGGGCACCTGCCCATATCCATAGACTGTGTTATTTTCAGGCCTATAGACTGCCTAGGTCCACTGTTCGCTCACCAGTGTTCTTTGGGGGTCGGGTAGTGGGACAGAGTTGAAGTGCCTACCCCCCCCCCTTGTTTGCATACTGTTGCTACGAGTTACCACCTTTTTGGATTACAATTGGTTCATTTCTTCAAGTGCACCAACGAAAGCTGGCCGGTGAAGAAAATCTTAGGGAAAGGGGACTATTTCATACACTGTCAGGCCTGACATAGGTGGGGAAAGTTATAAAGTTGGTGTTGCTGTGTCTTAGGGCGCGCACGCCATAATAGCTTCGCGTGGTGGATACTGCGCGGCGCCATTTTATAGTGCTGCCTCTGTAGCATTGGTTGATACAGGGTTCTGCAGACCCATGTAAGTGTTGCATGCCATGTTTTATGCCACCATTTTATAGTAAAGCTATTACTTATTCATATTCCTGCCTCAGAGTGTTGTCTGTCTATTTAGGAACTGTTAAGTATCATACACCTGAGAGTGATAGGAAGCTATCCCTAGACTAACTGTGCCAGAGTGGGTCGAGTCAGATTGCCGGGGGTTGGCGGTGCTGTATACAGGGCCAGAGAAAACAAACCAGCGGCTCTCTTAACTGGGGGTAGCGCTACACATACAATAGACAACAAACAGACACATATTTTTTTTTTTTTTTTAAGAAAGCTGGTAAACAATTGGCATATATCAAGAGAACAATAATCGGTCACATTTTTTTAAGTAGCAGGGGAGACAGTGCTCTCAGAATCAATCCAGTAGCCCCTAACCTTCCTGAATTTTTTTGGACACCCTCTAGTCTCATATGTCAGTTTATATAGCGAGACAGCATGGTTGATGTTAGTGAGCCAGAAAGCAATAGTGGGCAAGGATGGAGACTTCCAGTGGAAGGTTATAGCTTTTTTAGCATAAAACAATACTATTCTCAAAAATGTTTGTGTTTTCTCGGATATACTATCATCATCAATATATCCCAGTAAACACCTCAGAGGATTACATACATTAGGTAATTGTGTCAATGAGCTAATGAAGGCCGTGACCTCCGACCAGAACTTCCTAATCGGAGCGCACTCCCACATCAAATGAAAGAACGTGCCATCAGCCATGCAGCAACGAGAGCATAATGCAGAGGGTAATCTATTCAGTTTAAACAGTAAGCATGGCGTAAAATAGGATCTGTATAACAATTTCGTTTGTATTACCTTATCACGGGAAGAGATGACAGAGGGAACCTGGAGGGGCAAAAACTCCTGCCAGATTTCCTCCGTCAGCTCAGGGATATCAGCTCTCCAGCTGGCAGCCGCCTTGCTCAGCCTTGGAGTCGTGGAGTGCAGAAGTGACCCATAATATGTAGAGACTAGCTTGGTGTGAGAGGAGTCAGTCAGCAGACGTTCCAGTGGGGAGAGCTGAATAGTTATGTTGCGAAGACCAAACTGCGTTGCTGCAGTGTGGCGTGTCTGTAAATAAAGGAAGTAAGCCGTGCGTGGTAGATTGTAGTCTCTACGAAATTCATCAAAAGAACGAAACACGTTGTCTGAGAACAAATGCAAAATGGTTTTTACCCCCTTTTCGACCAAAATCCCCCGTCAGATCTGCGGAAGAATTCTGGTAGAGTCGGGTTCCCCCAGAGTGGAGTGTTCGGCGAGTAAGTATTACTGTCAGTGAATGACTGTAGTTTTGTCAGTTTAATAAGCCTTATAGTCATTGCCAGGACACTCGTACCCTTCCGCCCTCTAAGGGACATACAATGAATCAAGTTCTGTTGGGATTCATAGGAAGTAAGAATAGCAGCCTCCAAAGCGGTGGCTGCGTTGTTGGCTTCAGGAAAAAAACACCAATGTGCATGAGCTAATACCAGTAACTGGAGGGTGGTCTTGGCAATCCTGACTACTCCCCCCCCTCCACAAAAAGGAAGTAAGGATGAAGTCTATTTCTTTAAATTTAAGCTTAGTGACATATCCTGGCGAATTACCCAATACATATAGAAATCGTGGCAAAAATATCATTTAAAAAATATTAATCCTGCCCAGTAAGGTAAGTGGGAGATTAGCCCAGGTTTTGAATGTGGTCTTCATTCTCCCTATAAGGGGGTCTATATTGAGCTTAGCATAAGAGGTATTAGGGAGCTGCACCATAACTCCCAACCAAATATCGGAAGGAGGTGACTATTTGTAGTGGGCAAGAGGAGGGAAGCGTGGGTGGCTCTGCCTGGTCAATCTGAAATAGGACGGACTTGTCCCAGTTAACCCGGAGAAATGCCCAAACTTGCCAATAATCTCCAGCAGGACCGGGAGAGACGATTGGGGGTCCGACAAATATATTGACATGTCATCAGCATAAAGAGACACCTTTTCCTCCAGACCCCCAATCGTCAGACCCGCAACCTCCCCGCAGGATCTTATCAGTGCTGCCAAGGGCTCTATCGCCAATGCAAAGAGTAACGGCGACAGAGGGCACCCCTGTCTGGTGCCTCTTTTTATCGGAAAGGGATCAGATATGGCCACGTTCACCCTCAGTCGAGCAGTGGGCTTCAAATATAGCAACTGGACCCATCTGATGAAGGCGTTGCCAAAACCAAACTTTGCCAAGACCTCCAGCAAATAAGGCCACTCGACTGAGTCAAATGCCTTGTGTGTGTCTAAGGCCAAAACAGCCCTGGAACCCATCTCCGCATGAGTGGCCTGAAGATTGGTAAACAATCTCTGCAGGTTGATGGAGGTCGATCGCCCAGGGATGAACCCAGTTTGGTCCGCACCAATAACGGTAGTAATAACTGCGTTCAATCGCCGGGCGAGCACCTTGGCCAAAATCTTAACATCTGAATTGATGAGTGAAATTGGTCTGTAAGATTCACATAGGAGGTGATCCTTATGTGGTTTAGGAATGAGGACAATCAATGCCTCCGACATAGAGGGGGGTAGCTGTCCCGTTTCCATAGCAAAACCATATACCCTGCTTAGATGGG
Source organism: Rana muscosa (assembly GCA_029206835.1). Lineage (NCBI taxonomy): Eukaryota > Metazoa > Chordata > Amphibia > Anura > Ranidae > Rana > Rana muscosa. The sequence continues at coordinate 203,368,493 of CM055123.1, forward strand.
GTATAAGCAAATCTTTGTATTGCATATACCACTCGATGGGGAACCCATCCAGTCCCGGCGTTTTATTTCTGGCAAAGGATTGGATAGCATCCCCAATTTCCTCAGTCGTCAGAGGAGCGTCAAGGTCTGACGCCTGCTGGGTCTAAAGTTTGGGCAACAAAATATCAGCGAGATAGTCATCCAATTCCACAATCGTGTAGTGAGCTCTAGTAGCATATAGGGAGGAGTAAAAGGAGATAAAGGCTTCCATGATCTCATTGTTGTGTTCTACCACTATGCCCTCTGCGCACCTAATTCTAGGTATGCTGCATGGCTGATAGGTTTAGAAAGATACGCCAACAAACGGCTGTTCTTGTCACCAAACTCAAAGATTCATTGGTTCTGGTATAGCAGCTTCTTCTGGGTGCTTTCCAAAAGCACTAGGTCCAAATCTCTGGACCCATGCTTCCAGGCAGCATGTGTCTCAGGAGAGGGAGTCGCTGTTTAAGCGGCTTCTGCCTCCCTGAGAGTCCCCTCTGAATCCATCAACTTGGACATAGAGGCTTTGCGTGTCTGACCAACCGCCGCAGCAAAAGAGCCACGTGTAGTGGCCTTCAAGGCATCCCATACCACTGGAACGGGTGCACTCTGTTTATTAAGTAGCCAGTAGGATTTAATTTCCGTCATGCATTGGTTCACCACAATCTCATCCACCAACCACAATGGGCTCAGTCGCCACACTCGATGGGAGGATGAGGGGCCCAGGGCGAGGTCCACCATCAAAGGAGAATGGTCAGACACTGCCCTAGGGAGGTATCTAACCTCTGAGACCATGGATAGCAGATCCGACGAGACCAGACACAAATCAATACGAGACAGAGTACCGTGTGACTCAGAGTGACACGAATTCTCCCTATTGTCCGCATGTTTCCACCTCCAGCGCCTCCACCAAGTCAAATTGAGTTAAGAAGGAACACAGGGGAGTGGGGGGTAATGTAGAACAACGTAATCTGTCTATGGAATTATCCAATACTGTATTATAGTCACCCGTTATTAATAAAGGACCCTCTGCTATCGCCAAAATGGAGGTCATCACCCTTTCAAAGAACAATTTTGTGAAGGGGGGAGGGGCATACAGGCTAGTCACTGTATATGGCCTACCCATAAATTCAAGTACAACAACTACAAAACACCCCTGCGGATCTAGTTTAACATGCTTAATACTAACCGGGGCTGATTTAGCTATTAGGATAGAGGTTCCCCTGGCATACGTGAAGTATGTGGAGTGGAGGGCATAGGCAATTTTTGCCCGTTTGAGGGCCATGACTCTAGAGCCCTGGAGGTGGGTTTCCTGAAGTAGGATTACATGCGGATTGTGGCGTGCTAAGTAGTCAAACATCAGAGATATTTTCACCTTGGAATTCAGCCCCCGTACATTCCAAGACACTAAACGTAGCTTAGACACAAGGAGGCGTAAAGTACATGACTAACTGAACCCACTTCCCATGGCTCGCCGGAAACAACCAGAGCCCGGAGTCCCGCGAACCAGGGGAAGTGCGCAAGGCGAAAAACAGGTCAAAAAGACAAGGGCATAGGAAATAGGGCGATCAAATACATATTATAAGGGTCAGTGATACTAGCCTGGAGATGGACATGCACAAATGAGTGCCAGCAATGTAAAACAAAACACAGAAAATTAAAAACTTCAAACAAAAATCCCCAAACATCCCCACCCACCCTAACCCTCCCGGCACCCAAACACATGAGAGCTTTGTTCCCAAAACCAAAAATGCGAAGCAGGGGGTCATGACACAGACCCCTAACTAACCAACCCTGAGGAGCGTTAAAGTCCCTTAGACGCGGGCCACCGTCCGTGTCCGCACAGGACAAATACGCTAGTTGACCCTGAGTCTGAAGGAGATAGTGCAACAGTCATCCAGATCAAACAAGTAGGAAACAAACAGAGTTAGTGGACTGTAGTTCGCCACCTCAATATAACTGAAAAAAGGGGAACGAAATGATCACAGGCGTAAGGATATTCAGGCCCACTCCTACCCCCCTTCAGCTGTCCTCTGCTGGAAAAGGGTAACGTAGGCCAAATAAGACACAAGATGTAGCCAACAAGGAAGACAAATTAGGTGCGTTGTCAGCGCGGAGGGGATCTTTGATTCTGGTTCCGGCGTTCAGGATGTCCCAGGGTATCCACCCAGTGAGATGCCTCCTTAGGATCCGTGAAGAAGTAGGCCTTGCCCTGGTAAACAATCCTTAATCGAGCAGGATATAGCATGCCATAGGGAAGATGAAGCTCACGGAGCCTGCGTTTATTAGCCAGGAAAGTGGCCCTCTGCTTTTGTGTAGCTACAGAGAAGTCAGGGAAAATAGTAATTCCACTCCCATTAAAGGATACCCTTCCCGTGGCCGGCATGGCGGACTGAGCGGACGTACCTTCTGAGCTCTGCTGGACAAAGATCCGTTTCTGACTCCGTTCCTGGGTGGATTTCCTAATATTCTGGATCCACTGCACCTGTATGCCGTACAGAGCCTCCGAAGGCCCGAAGAGGGGCAAAAGGCTGAGGTTTCCCTCGGTTGTCGTGGCCACAGAGAGTCCGGCCTCTCCACTGCCGGGGGAGCCTGCAGGCTTCCTCATTTGGTATGACGGATCTTTGGTGCTATTTCCACCCTTCGGACACTCAGTATACTTGTCTCTCCACTACTTACCATACTCTGTCTCGAATAGACTTGGCATTTGCCTCTCCCGGACTGGTTGGGGGGGTGGCTTCGACTGAGATTCTCTCTCGCTGCATTTCTGATCATGCTCCGTTGATGGTCTCGGTTGGTGCTACACCTCCCGGAGGCTGGGGGGTCTGGAGACTTTCTAGATACTGGGTGGCAGATCCGGAGATCCAGGAGGACCTACCGGATGAAATCTGTAGTTTTGGGCTACGGAATGCTGAGTCCTCAGGACCATTGGCACTCTGGGATACTTTTAAAGCCTGGTTGCGGGGTGTGTATATTAAAAAGATTGCTGTTAGGAGGAGAGGGTCCGAGCGGGCTCTGAAACAGCTGGAGGCAAAGGCCCTGTCGCGTGAGGGGGCTTATGTCCAGTCACCTGGTTTGGAGGCCTATCACGCCTGGCAGCACACCCTTAGGGAGTTGTCCTTGATGAGAGTGGACATCACTAAGAAGTCCATGATAGATAGGGCTCAGAGAGTCTTCGAGTTTGAGGACAAAAATGGCAAGCTCTTGGCTTGATTGGCCAGGGGACAGTGAGCTTCTACACATGTGGGCAGGCTTAGAGACGCAGATAGCTTGTTGCTTACTACCCCGGAATCCATTTGCTCAAGATTTTTCTGCTTTTATCAGGACATCTACTCATCCAAGGTGACTTATACTGATGCGGACCTCTCTGACTTTTTGGACAGGGTCCCCTTTCCCACGCTTGACCCGGACAGAAGCCGCCTGGACTTGGAAAAGGACATTACTTTAGAGGAGGTGCAGAAGGCGCTGGGTTGTATGCAGTCGGGAAAAGCCCCTGGGTTGGATGGTATCCCTATTGAGTTTTACTCAGAATATCAGGAGTTGTTGGCCCCTAGACTGACGGATCTTTTTCAGAGGTTTTTGGTTCTGGGCTCCCTTCCTGATACAATGGCTGATGCTATGGTGGTGTTGGTGCCCAAACCTGGTAAGTATCCAGAGGAATGTGGCTCTTATAGGCCCATTTCTCTCATTAATGCCGATGCCAAGTTACTGGCCAAAATCCTTGCCCTTCGTCTGATTACGGTGATGGAGGATTTGGTCCACCCGGATCAAACGGGATTCATGCCGGGTAAGGGCACGGACATGAACATCCGCCGGTTGTTCCTTAATCTAGACACTTCCCATGACAATGGTGGTAACCGAGTCATAGCCTCTCTCGATGCAGAGAAGGCTTTTGACTCGGTGGAATGGGGTTATCTTTGGGAGGTTTTGAAACGATTCGGGTTTGGGCCTAGGTTCCGCAGGTGGCTGGGTATGCTGTACGACTCCCCCAGAGCTAGTGTAAGGGCTAACGACAGGCTGTCTGAGTTTTTTCTCCTCCAGAGGGGCACCCGGCAGGGTTGTCCCTTATCGCCCAGCTTGTTTGCCCTGGCCCTGGAACCGTTGGCGATCTTGATCAGAGAGTCTTCCACGGTTCGTGGACTGCGGGTTGGCCCTTTGGAGGAGAAAAATTCTCTCTATGCGGATGATGCCTTACTCTACCTTCAGGATGCTGACGGTTCATTGCAGGCAGCTCTGCAGATATTTGAGGAATTCGACCGCTTTTCCGGGGTCAAGATCAATTGGTCAAAATCAGTCTTGTTCCCGCTGGATCCTCGGCCCCGGAGCGGGGTCTCTTGTACCCCGTTGCTTTGGGTCGAGGAGTTCAAATACCTGGGAATTGTGGTTTCGGGGGACCTTCAAGACTTTCGCCGCCTTAATCTGAAGCCCCTGGTGATGAGACTTAGGGAACATTGTGTCAGGTGGAGAGACTTACCCCTCAACTTGCTCTGACGCATTAATGTGCTAAAAATGATGTTTCTGGCCAGATTCACTTATGTGTTTAGGAACTGTCCGGTTTGGCTCCCTGGCTCTTTTTTCAAGGAGTTGGATGTCTGTATAGGCTCTTTTATCTGGAGAGGCTCCTCGCCTAGGCTTGCGAGATCCACCTTACAACTTCCTGTCCGTTTTGGGGGTCTCGCTCTCCCCTGCCTCCTGGTGTATTATTGGGCGGCGATTCTGGTCACAGTACGTTGGTGGTTTATGCAGTCCAAGTTGAACCCGGCCACCTGCTTGGAGGCCGCTGTCGTGGGTTCACTTGGTGAGTTGGGGAACCTGGTATACAGGGGGGCGGCTGCATACTCGTCTCTTCCGGGACCAACCAGGACTACCCTTAAGGTGTGGACCATTGCCCGGAAGAGATTTAACCGTCCGAACCAAATTTCTCTGTACTGCCCACTGTGGGGTAATCCCCCCCTACCTCCCTCACTTTAGGACGATCCCTGATCCACAGCTATGGGCTGGATATGGCACCCTTTGAGATGTCTTTCGCTCTGGTAGGCTATTGTCCTTCCGGCAGTTGGTTGATCAGTATGGGCTGCCGGAGCGGATGCTCTTCCGATACTTCCAGTTGAGACATGCTGCCAGGGCTCAGTTCCCCCAGACTATTAGTTTAGCAGCGGACCCTATTGAGAGGTTACTAGCTCAGGAGGATTTCGAGAAAACGCTCTCTGCTCTTTACCCTGCCCTCTTGGTAGTTGACTCGCCTAAAATAGACACTCTCTGGGAAAAATGGCTGACTGATGTCCCCAGCCTAGACAGGGCTTCTTGGGAGGAATGTTTTGAAGATGGGTCTAAGCTGATGATATCCTCTAGAGATAAATGAATGCAGACTAAATTTTATTCACCATATTTACTACACACCTCAGAGACTACACAGAATTTACCCGGATAGATCCCCTACCTGCCCAAAGTGTCGCTCTTCTGAAGGTACATTTATTCATATGTTCTGGGCTTGTCCCTTGGTGGAGAAGTTCTGGGCCGAGGTCTTTGAATGTATTAATATCCGACTCGCATTGGATATCCCAACATCACCCAAATTAGCTCTGCTTGGGATACACGATGATGACCAGAGGCCCAGATACACAAAGTTACTTGTATCTATGCTACTGATCTACGCTAGGAAAGAAATCCTCAAACAATGGTCCTCCCCTGCCCCCCCCAAAATTGAATCTTGGGACTCCTCTGTTAACGCGGTCATACCGATGTATAAGTTGACATATGTTAGCAGGGGTTGTCCCAAGAAATTCGACCGGGTATGGTTTCCTTGGACCCAATGATCTTGAGATGATGTTTTTCTCATGTTATTGCTTTATTTTCCTATGTTTAGTTTTGATAGTGTATTTTGGGTTGGATTGACACTGATCTATGTATGGCCTTCTGAATTGGACTATGTACAGGACATGTCTGTGTATCTCTTGTTCTTTGATATCTTCTCAATAAAGACCAACCTTTTCTTGTAAAGGATACCCTTCCCTTTTCTCTGGCAGCACCAAGAATTGCCTCCCTGTCCCTGAAGTGAAGTAGCTTGATAATCATGGCACGTGGCTGGGCCCCAGGTGGTAGGGGGCGCATGGGAACCCTGTGTGCCCGTTCAAAGGCAAATAACGGTGAATAGGTTAATGCGCCAAATGTGGTCACTAGCCATCTTTCCATAAAGACCTCCGGGGTTCTACACTCAGCCCCCTCTGGGAACCCCAGGGAACGTAAATTGCTCCTCCATAAACGGTCCTCCATTTCAGTGAGCTTATCTGCTGTATATTCCTGGGCCTGGCGTAGCTCCCTAACAACAGAGCCCTGCAATGGACGGGTCTCATCCTCCAGCGTGCTAATGCGCTGCTCAGCATTAGACACTCTGTGGCGGAGGTTATGGACATCCTGTTTTAGGAAGGATAAGTCCGTTTTTATAGAGTCCATTTGGGTGGTGAGAGAAGCATGGCTGTGCTGCATGGCCTCCATGATCTGGGACAGGGAGGGCTCTGCATGCCCTGAATCAGCAGAGTGCTCGCTGGGGGTATCAGGGGCAATGTCCTCAGCCGGAGAGAGTAGGAAAGGATCCTCCGGGCTTAGAACAGGGGGGGGGGGACAGTGTGACCCACCCTTCCCTGCATGCTTTGGTTTCAGCGCTGAGGAGTAGGAGGATGGCTGGCTGCGTATGTCTGCAGCATGGTGACCGGCGCCATCTTGCCTCGTTTGCATGGCGTCGGTGGCGGGACGGATCCTGAGGCTTCCTCCATCGGTGGGACGTATTTGACCATCTCCCGGTGGGCACAAGGTTTCCTGGATGCTGTGGGGACAAACAGGACCCCTGGATGGCGATCGGGTCAGCAGGATTCAAGCAGGATGTGTGCGGCACGGACGGAGCTCAGGCTAAGCACGTCCTCACATCCCGGTCGTTGGCCATGCCCCCCCTTGTTAAACATTTATAGTTCATTTCAGCCGTTCTGGGGTCTACCGCGGAACTATGGGTTGATTTCAAAATCTTGCTAATAGTGACTTTATCTATGTTTGAGCCAAATTCCCTTTCCCACTTATTTATGAATGGCGGGATCTTCAGATGCTCCGCAGCCAACAATATTTTGTATATTCGAGATATGCTATTTCTTGTGTTTTCTGCCATGCATAGCCGCTCCAACGGGGTTAGTTCGTCACCTGTTCTTATTGGTTGGGGTAATTGCTCAACAAAGTACCTCAACTGGAGATACCGCCATTCATTTTTTGCACCATTAATTCAGTATTGTGCTTCAACTCTTGAAATGTTATAATTTTCCCCCTTTTAACTATATCTCTTAATTGTGCATTCTCGCTTATTATCCAATTTCCTCCTATTGCTTTTTTACCGGGTAAAAAATAATCGTTTTCTTTCAGTGAGATTAAAGGTGAATAAAATTTCCCCTTACTTTGTGCGTCACGTCCCAAATTTTAAGTGCATTTCATGTCAGTGCATGGGTATTAACATCTACTGTTCTAAATTGTGGGGGGATTACAAATTATACTTCTTAATTGTGCATTGCTTATTGTGTTCTCTAACTTGACCCACCTTTTTTCATTTTGTCCTCTAGTCCATTCCACTACTCTTGATGGCACCACGGCATTATAATATTTAATATTGTCAGGAACCGCAAGCCCCCTTGTTTTTTCTTGTTTTAATACCATAAGTGAGATTCTAGCTTTTTTATTTTGCCAAATAAATTTCCTTATCATAGTTAATAGCACATTAAAGTAGGATTGCGACAGTGCCATCGGCAACATTTGAAACTTATACACAATTTTCGGTAGCAATACCATCTTTAAGGTGCTAATTCTCCCTATCCAGGATAGGGGTCTATACATTATTCTCTTAATTTCATTTTTGATTTCATCCAGCAGGGGTATATAATTGATTTTGTATATTGTCTTCATAGAATTAGCTCGTTTTATTCCTAGATATTTTAGCTCTTTTTTCCATTGGAATTGAAATTCCTTCTGCAGATCCGCTGCTTCCTGCTTACTTATGTTGATATTCAGGATCTCTGACTTAGTTAAATTAATAAAAAAAATTGCTAAATCTCCATATTGTTTTAATATTTTTAGTAAGTTAGGCATTGTGATCCTAGGGTTTGTTATGTAGAACAACACATCATCGGCAAAAGCTGCCAACTTATGTTCTTTCTCTCCTGCCTTGATGCCACTTATATCGGGATTATTTCGGATCGTTGCTAGGAGTGGTTCCAGGGACAAAACAAATAGAAGGGGGGAGAGGGGGCACCCTTGTCTCGTCCCGTTTTTCATCTCGAAGGAGGGGGGTGGCACACCATTAATTCTTTATATTTACCGTAGGGTGATGGTACAGTACTTTGATCCATTGGATCATTCTTGGACCCACACCCATAGTTTCCAACGTTTTTATCATGAGTCCCCAGTCTACCCTGTCGAATGCTTTTTCAGCATCAATCGACATGAATAGACCTGGGGACTAGGGATGAGCCGAACACCCCCCGGTTCGGATCACACCTGAACCTGCGAACGGAAAGAAAGATTGCGCAAACTATCGAACCCCGTTAAAGTCTATGGGAAACGAACGTTCAGAATCAAAAGTGCTAATTTAAAAGGCTAATATGCAAGTTATTGTCCTAAAAAGGGTTTGGGGACCCGGGTCCTGCCCCAGGGGACATGTATCATTGCAAAAATAAGTTTTAAAAACAGCCATTTTTTCGGGAGCAGTGATTTTAACTACTTCAGGCCCACAGGGTTTGTGGGGGTATATCTGAATGATGCCTTGTGAAAAAACCTCTATTATTTGGGATTGTGGAGACAACAAAATAATTTTATACAAAAATATATTTATTTATACCAAAAAGAGAAAAAAGAGAATACATATTCATAGAGAATACATAATTGTACAAAAATGTCCATAAAATCTGTATCATGATTAAAAAAAATTAAAATGAATACAATAGCCTAAATTGACCACTCCATCCGGAGACGAATCAAGGAAGGCTCCATCCAACGCGTTTTAAACTGTATATGTAAACGTCCTTCATCAGGGATTTCAACTGTATTCTTTAAATATTTAAATATTCATAAATTGCTTCAACAGATCATGATACTTTGAACAACTAAATAATATACAATAGAAGGGATATATATATATATATATAAAAACCCCATATGTATGTTTATGTATTTAAAAAAATACCCCATTTCTACCCCCACACAGAATAAAGGGGAACAAGGAAAAATCCTAGAGATGGAAAATCCTAGGTTAAATAGACAGGATATACCAACCAAAATTGCCCTGTAGCATCAATCAGTCCTTCCAGAACTATAACCCTCCAGGAATGGACGAAAGCTTTCGATCTCATTCAGTCCAGGGGGCGTGGTTGCCCTAAGGTGCCTGATCCAGCGCATTTCCCGCTGGAGCAGGACCTTATTCCAATCACCACCCCTACGTGGTATATGAATTCTCTCCACAACTGAGAACATGACCCTGGGAATTTTGTACTTATGCTTTTTGGCAATATGTCTGCCAAGGGGTAAATAGAGGTTCCCTATTTTCATGCTGTGCATGTGTTTTTCTACTCTCTTCCCTAATTCCTGTCGAGTCTTTCCTACGTAGAAGGATCCACACTGGCAAACCATCAAGTACACCACACCCTGTGTCCTGCAGTTCGCAAAATGCTTGAGTGTGAAGGTCTCCCAATTGGGTAAAGCCAGTGTGGACCCGGCAACAATGACAGCACATTGGGAGCATGCACCGCATGGATAGGTCCCAAAAGTTTTACATGGGTCCTTCCTTGCCTCACCCTTATATTCACTCTTAACCAGCATTCCACCGATTGATCCTGCCTTTTTTAAGTTTTGAGGTTTGGATGGTACTAATTTATTCAGGATTGGGTCCTACGTCAGAATTGACCAATATTTGATAAGGATGTGTCTAATTTTCTTATGTTCATTGGAATAATTTAAAATTATCCTTGAGGTGTTATCCTCCTTAGTTTTTTTCTTAGATGTTTTGAAAACAAGGTCATGTCTTTTTGTTCCATTTACTCTATTAAATGCCTTCTTCAAAGTAGTTCTACTATAACTTCTAGCTAATAGACGGTTACTTAGTTCATTTGATTCAATTTGGAAATCAGTATCTGATGTACAATTCCTCCTAATGCAGAGGAATTGGCTTAAGGGGGTAGACTTTTTAAGTGCCACAGGATGGAAGCTGGCTGCGTGCAGCATAGTATTGCCAGCCGTTTCCTTCCTGAAAAGTCTACTGTGGATTTTCCCCTCTTCATCCTTCGATATCAAAATATCAAGGAAACTGACCTTTGTTGAATCATAAGACATTGTAAAAAATAAATTTAGATTGTTCGTATTCATGAGTTCTAGGACTTTTTTGAGATCATCTTCAGACCCATCCCAGACAATGAAAATGTCGTCTATGTAGCGTTGCCACATAAGAATGTGGCAAGCACACAAAGACGCATTGTCTCCCAGGAGAAAATCCTTCTCCCACTCCCCCAGGTACAAGTTGGCATATGAGGGTGCACAGCACGTTCCCATAGCCACCCCCTGTACCTGGAGGTAGTGGGAGCCCTGGAATAAAAAGATGTTATGCTGCAGGATAAAATCCAACATCTGTAAGATGAACTGATTGAATTTCCAATCAGTGGTTGGGCGTTGTCGTAATACTCTTTGAATAGCTTGAATGCCCAGGTCATGTGGTATACTATTGTAGAGTGATTCCACATCTACAGTGACCAAAAGGGCCGATAGAGGTACGACAGGATCTTCTAATATTTGCAGTAGGTGAATTGTGTCCTTGGTATACAAGGGGAGGTCCATTACATGAGGTCTGAGGTGCTGATCGATAACTCGACTAGCACCTTCAGAAATGGACCCATTGCCCGATATCCTGCAGCATAACATCTTTTTATTCCAGGGCTCCCACTACCTCCAGGTACAGGGGGTGGCTATGAAGACGTGCTGTGCACCCTCATATGCCAACTTGTACCTGGGGGAGTGGAAGAAGGATTTTCTCCTGGGAGACAATGCGTCTATGTGTGCTTGCCACATTCTTATGTGGCAACGTTACATAGACGACATTTTCATTGTCTGGGATGGGTCTGAAGATGATCTCAAAAAAGTCCTAGAACTCATGGATGAATACGAACAATCTATATTTATTTTTTACAATGTCTTATGATTCAACGAAGGTCAGTTTCCTTGATATTTTGATATCGAAGGATGAAGAGGGGAAAATCCACAGTAGACTTTTCAGGAAGGAAACGGCTGGCAATACTATGCTGCACACAACCAGCTTCCATCCTGTGGCACTTAAAAAGTCTATCCCCTTCAGCCAATTCCTCCGCATTAGGAGGAAGTGTACATCAGATACTGATTTCCAAATTGAATCAAATTAACTAAGTAACCGTCTATTAGCTAGAGGTTATAGTAGAACTACTTTGAAGAAGGCATTTAATAGAGTAAAGGGAACAAAAAGACATGACCTTGTTTTCAAAACATCTAAGAAAAAAACTAAGGAGGATAAAACCTCAAGGATAATTTTAAATTATTCCAATGAACATAAGAAAATTAGACACATCCTTACCACATATTGGTCAATCCTGACGTAGGACCCAATCCTGAATAAGTACCATCCAAACCTTTAATCACCTTCAAAAAGGCAGGATCAATCGGTGGAATGCTGGTTAAGAGTGAATATAAGAGCAAGGCAAGGAAGGACCCATGTAAAACTTTTGGGACCTATCCATGCGGTGCATGCTCCCAATGTGTTGTCATTGGTGGGGGGTCCACACTGGCTTTACCCAATGGGGAGACCTTCACACTCAAGCATTTTGCGAACTGCAGGACACAGGGTGTGGTTTACTTGATGGTTTGCCAGTGTGGATCCTTCTACGTAGGAAAGACTCAACAGGAATTAGGGAAGAGAGTGGAAAAACACATGCACAGCATGAAAATAGGGAACCTCTATTTACCCCTTGGCAGACATATTGCCAAAAAGCATAAGTACAAAATGCCCAGGGTTATGTTCTCAGTTGTGGAGAGAATTCATATACCACGTAGGGGTGGTGATTGGAATATGGTCCTGCTCCAGCGGGAAATGCGCTGGATCAGGCACCTTAGGGCAACCACGCCCCCTGGACTGAATGAGATCGAAAGCTTTTGTCCATTCCTGGAGGGCTATAGTTCTGGAAGGACTGATTGATGCTACAGGGCAATTTTGGTTGGTATATCCTGTCGGGATGTTCCACCCACCCTCATTTAACCTAGAATTTTCCATCTCTAGGATTTTTCCTTGTTCCCCTTTATTCTGTGTGGGGGTAGAAATGGGGTATTTTTTTAAATACATAAACATACATATGGGGTTTTCATATATATATCCCTTCTATTGTATATTATTTAGTTGTTGAAAGTATCATGATCTGTTGAAGCAATTTATGAATATTTATTGTTTTCTAACAGAAGGATGATGAAGTTTTGTACATGCGCTTCATGTTGGTCCTGGACAAAGCCAGATGTCTCTTGGTAATGTGGCTTGTCTTGTCCTTCTCTGGGTTCTCGTGGTTTACGCATGCTCATATCCGGTGCCTGGGAGGGGCATTTCACTTTGTGGATATTTGCCCCTCAATAATTTTTTCCCATTTGAAAAGATTGGCACCGGTGGTATTGGTCCCCGGTCCGCCATACCCCGCCCCATTTTTCCATTCCAGCGGGGGCTATGGATTTTTATCCTGGGCACCCCTTTGCTATGCATTGGTGCCCTATTTTGTCTGATGATTCTGTGGCCAACCAGTTTTCCATCCTTATTTTTCCCCCCCATGCTTTTCCCCTTACAATCAGGTATCCCTCCCGTTTGCCCTCATCCAAGATAGCCGTCTCTGCACTTCCTGCGGTGCGAGACGGATCTTGGTGAGGATCTGGGTGGCAGAGGCGCCTCTTGTTTTGATCTGTGCTGTCCAGCATAGCCTTGCAAGCGGCGCGTCCATTTGGTGGGGCAACTGGCTGCAGCATTCACACTTGCCCTCCGGAGGTTCGCTGTGGAGATATGCCGGTGACAGACATGCCGCTCATTGGTGCGGCTATGTCATGTGACCGGCGCTCGGCGCGGCCCACTTCCTGAAATGCGGCGCATTGCTGTGGATACATGACGCTCGGCTCAATGAGCCGGTGCGCCATGTGATTTCCACTGACCAATCAGACCCAGCAGAGGGATATAAAAGAACGCCAGAGGAGTTATATGGTGTCATTCCTCTCCTCTGCTGGCAAGCAGAGGAGCTGTCACTTGGAGCTCTGCTGAAGGGGATTTTTCAAATAAGGCTTCTTCGCTGTTGGAACCTTTAATCTTTGGATCTACACCTCCCTCTGGTAGGTAGTGTTTTGAATCATTTTAGGTAATATTTTTTAATTTATTTTTTATTTTTTTATCTATTATTATTTTTTTACTCCTTTTTCCCAATTTGTTGGTATTCAGCATCTCCGTATCTTTCTTTAAGGCACCTTTGTTGGACCTTTGTTCAATTGTCCTGACTCCTTATATGGGCATGCGTTGATGGATTAGACTTTTTGGAGAGGATAACATTAGGGAGCCCATACCATAATGTGACTGGAGCATGAAGCGCATGCACAATAATTTTTAATGAATTTAATTGAGTAAGTTCTTTTCCATTTTTTCTGTCCTCACATGCAAAATTGGGGAGTGGAAAATGGGAAATGCATTTTGCTTTTGTATTTAATGTAATTTTGTGATCTGTCATAGAAAAGAATACAGTTGAATTCCCTGATGAAGGACGTTTACATATACAGTTTGAAACGCGTTGTATGGAGCCTTCCTTGATTCGTCTCTGGATGGAGTGGTCAATTTAGGCTATTGTATTCATTTCAATTATTTCAATCATGTTACAGATTTTATGGACATTATTGTACAATTATGTATTTTCCATGAATATGTATTCTCTTTTTTCTCTTTTTGGTATAAATAAATATATTTTTGTATAAAATTCTTTTGTTGCCTCCACAATCCCAAATAATAGAGGTTTTTTCACCAAATATTTACTCGGGATGATGGCAACTACATGTTGGGTCACATGAGCTGTCTTATTTTCATATCTGATCGATGGGTGCAGCTACAGGCATCATTCAGATATTGCCGGTTTCAGCCGGCGATTCCCTACACCATGAGAATGATCATAGCGGCTGTTCCACCGCTTGATCGTTCTTACGGGCAGCGGAAGGGGACGTTCCCCTCCTCCCGCCACCCTCCGGTGCTTCTACCGACTCACCTGTGCAATCAGTGAGTCGGTGACCAGATCCGCCAGCCCCGGATGTTGATCAAAGAGATTTCCCGCAGACCAGATGGTCGCCAGAGTCTCTATGATCGTCGGAGGCCGGGCTCGATGTTATTCTAAAAAACGGCGCCGCTTCGGCTTTGAAGTGGTAATCGTTTTTTGTTTTTTTTTAGGCTTCCAAGCCTAGAGGTGAGATGTGGGGTCTTATTGACCCCATATCTCACTGTAAAGAGGACCTGCCATGTCATATTCCTATTACAAGGGATGTTTACATTCCTTGTAATAGGAATAAAAGTGATCAAAATATATATATATTTTTTTCAAGTGTCAAAATAAAAAAAAATAAGTAAAATTAACAATAAAAAAATAAAATAAAATTGACAGTGCCCCTGTCCCCGTGTGCTCGCATTCAAAAGCGAACGCATACGCAAGTCCCGCCCATATATGAAAACGGTTTCAAACCACACATGTGAGGTGTCACCGCGAACGTTAGAGCGAGAGAAATAATTCTAGCCCTAGACCTCCTCTGTAACTCAAAAAATGTAGCCAGTAAAAAAATTTCAAGCGTCGCCTATGGGGATTTTTAAGTATCGAAGTTTGGCGCCATTCCACGAGCGTGTGCAAATTTGAAGCGTGACATGTTAGGTATCTATTTACACTGCGTAACTTCATCTTTCACATTTTGCAAAAAAATTGGGCTAACTTTACTGTTTTTTTTTTTAAAGCATGAAACTGTTTTTTTCCGCAAAAATTTTTTTGAAAAATTGCTGCGCAAAAACCGTGCGAGATAAAAAGTTGCAATGACCGCCATTTTATTCTCTAGGGTCTTTGCTAAAAAACATATATAGTGTTTGGGGGTTTTAAGTAATTTTCGAGCAAAAAAATGATGATTTTTACATGTAGGAGCAAAGTGTCAGAATTGGCCGGGCCTGAAGTGGTTAATGATGCATAAAGTGAATTATTTTTTTGAAATATTCCTTTAAATATCGTACCTGGGGGGTGTCTATAGTATGCCTGTGAAGTGGCACGTGTTTCCCGTGTTTAGAACTGTCCCTACACAAAATGACATTTCTAAAGGAAAAAAAGTCATTTAAAACTGCTTGCGGCTTTAATGTAATGTCTGGTCCCGGCAATATGGATAAAACTCATTGAGAAAAATGGCATGGGTACCCCTTCCAGACCATTACCAGCCCCTTTGGGTCTTGTATGGATATTAAGAGGAATCCCGCATCCAAATTAAAAAAAGGAAAGGCGTGGGGCCCCTAGGCCCTATATACTCTGAACAGCAGTATACAGGCGGTGCAAAAAAAGACAGGGACTGTAGGTTTGTTGTTACGTAGAATCTGTTTATAATTTTGAACTAGTACATTTTTAAAGTTTAGCTCCAGCCAAAAAATCTATTTTTAAGCTTTTTGGAAAACATAGGGAAGGGTTATCACCCCTGTAACATTTGTTTTGCTGTCTGTGCACCTGTTCAGAACATTTCACCTCACTTTCCGTCCCAATGACAAATGTTTTTTGAAAATTTGGGATTTTTAGTGAAACAAGGATTGGTGATAAAGCATCAGTGGAGAGGAGACACCTTTTTCCCATATTAACTCTTACAGGAGAGAATTTACCTTCC
This sequence comes from Rana muscosa, assembly GCA_029206835.1. Taxonomy (NCBI): domain Eukaryota; kingdom Metazoa; phylum Chordata; class Amphibia; order Anura; family Ranidae; genus Rana; species Rana muscosa. The sequence goes on from CM055123.1 coordinate 203,384,453, forward strand.
TAGGGGTAGATTTCCTCTCACTTCCTGTTTCCTTCCGTTTGCAAGTAGGAGTCGTTTGTAAGTTGGATGTTTGAAAGTAGGGGTCTGCCGTATATACTCTGCAGAAATTTGGCCCTTATGTATTGGTGTTGCCACAACACTGTAAGCCCTCACAGTTATTCTTGGTGGGCGCTGGAACAAGAATTGTAATTACATGCCATTGTTGAACAGTGGTAGGAAAAATTGGGCCTTTGGTGGTGGTGCTGGTGCCACAACACTGTAAGTCCTCACAGTTACTCTTGGTGGGCGCAGGAATGGGCCCAGCTAGGAAATATTAGATCAAGAATTGTAATTACATGCCCCTGTTGAACAGGGGCAGAAAATTTGGGCCTTAGGCACTGGTGCCACAACACTGCAACCCCTCACAGATACTCTAGTTGGAGCGCAGGAATGAGCCTTGCTGCAAAGTATTGCATCAAAAATTGTAATTACACGCCCCTGTTAAACAGGGGCTGAAAAATTGAGCCTTAGCCACTGGTGGCGGTGCCCAGAACCAAAAATGTTCTTACAAGCTATCAGCATGATCATTGAGGAGGAAGAGGATAGTCACTCAGCATAACAGGATAGTCACTCAGAATCAGCATAGGCAGTCTTAAAGGGATCTGACATTTCAAAAAAAAATTATAGTCGGTTACATCAGCATCAGGTGCTTGGTAGCTGGTGGTGAACCAAGACTGATTCATTTTTATGAAGTTCAGTCGATTGACCGAGTCGGTGGACAGGAGCACCCTGTGATTGGTTACAAAGCCTCCAGCAGCACTGAATGTGCGTTCCGAAAGAGCGCTGGATGCAGGACAGGCTCAATTGCATACTGTGCAAGCTCTGGCCAGTGATCCATCCTCAAGACCCAGTAACCCAGAGGATTTTCGGTGGGAAAGGTGTCTGATCTTGCCCCTAAGTATTCCTGCACCATGTAAACCAGACGCTGGCTATGGTTGCTGGAACCGATCATAACTTGGGGCTGCGGACTAAAAAATTGTCTGAACACATCGGTCAGACGGCCACCTTCTCCACCGCTCCTTCTTTGACTGACCGAAGCCTCAGCAACACGTTGTCCAGGACCAGGAATTTGTAACCTCCCAGTCTCTGGGAACACGTTGCAAAGACCTTTATGCAAGGCCTCCCGAAGATGTTTCATCCTCTGCTCCCTCTGCGACGGCAAGATAAGGTCCCCAACCTTACCCTTGTAATGTGGATCAAGGAGGGTTGCCAGCCAGTAATGATCCCTCTCCTTGATAGCACGAATATGAGGATCCTTCCGCAGGCTTTGCAGGATCAGGGAGGCCATGCAGCGTAGGTTTGCTGAGGCATTCGGTCCGGAGTCCTCTGGGTCACTCAGGACGACATGATCCGCAGCCACCTCCTCCCAGCCACGTACAAGTCCATGGGTGTCTTGGGACTGTAATTGATCCCTTGAAGACTGCTGCTGATGCTGAGTGCTAGGCTCCACCTCCATGCTGACACAATCCTCCTCCTCCTCTTCCTGTGTGATAGGCGGGCCAGCAGGAACACTGTCTAGATAAAGGGGGCCTTGAGAGGTAAGGAAGTCCTCCTCTTCCTCCCTCTGTTCTGCCTCAAGTGCCCTGTCCATTATTCCATGCAGCGTGTGCTCCAACAGGTGGACAAGAGGGACAGTGTCACTGATGCATGCACTGTCACTGCTCACCATCCTCGTGGCCTCCTCAAATGGTGCCAGGACAGTGCATGCATCCCTGATCAAGACACACTGGCGTGGCAAAAAAAAACAGGCTCCGCTGACCCTATCCTGGTGCCATATTGGCACAGATACTCATTGATGGCCCTCTGCTGCATGTGCAGCCGCTGCAGCATAGCCAACATTGAGTTCCACCTGGTGGGCATGTCACAGATTAGGCGGTTCTTGGGCAGGTTAAATTCCTTTTGCAGGTCAGCTAGCCGAGCACTGGCATTATATGACCGGCGGAAATGCACACAGACTTTCCTGGCCTGCCTCAGGACATCCTGTAAGCCCGGGGACCTGCCCAAGAACCGCTGCACCACCAAGTTAAGGACGCGAGCCAAACAGGGCACATTGGTCAGGCGGAGAGGAGGTTGGTGCCATTGTCGGAAACCTCCATTCCTGGCTTCAGCTGGCGTGGCGTCAACCACCTATGAGCCTGCCCCTGCAGAGCTGACAGAATCTCTGCCCCAGTGTGGCTCCTGTCCCCCAAGCACACCAGCTCAAGCACCGCATGTCATCTCTTTGCCTGCGTACTTGCATAGCCCCTTGAACGCCTACGGAGCACCGCTGGTTCCGAGGACAAAGCACAGAAAGAGGCCATGGAGGAAGGAGAGGAGGAGGGGGTGGAGGAGAGAGGTGTGTCAGAATCACCAGTAGTAGGATTTTGGAGGTGTGGTGGCGGAACACTACTGCATCTTGTCCTGCATCCTTTCCAGCTGCCAGCAAAGTCACCCAATGCGCCGTGAAAGATAGGGTAACGTCCCTGTCCATGCCTGCTGGACCATGAGTCAGCGGTAATATGCACCTTACCGCTGACCGCCCTGTCCAGCGAGGCCAGGACATTGCATTCCACATGCCGGTAGAGAGCCGGAATCGCCTTCTGTGAGAAAAAGTGGCATTTGGGAACCTGCCATTGAGGAACTGCACATTCCACAAACTCACGGAAGGGGGCAGAGTCTACCAACTGAAAAGGCAGCAGTTGAAGTGCTAGCAATTTAGCCAAGCTAGTATTCAACCGCTGGGCATGTGGATGGCTGGGAGCGAACTTCTTTTGGTGGTGCAGCAGCTGGGGCAAGGAAATTTGCCTGGTACAATCTGAAGTTGGTGTACCGATAGCAGATTGCCCGCAAGTACTTGGCTGTGACACACCTAATTCTACACCTTTATTCCTCTGTGCAGGTTTCAGAGAGGACTGAAGGTATAGTGGAGTTGGAGATCCCAGCTGATGAGGAGCAAGGAGAGGTCTGCTTTGTTCTTTGGTGTGGGTCTTTTAGGTGTGCTTGCCAACGAACTGCATGGCAGGTCGAAGCATGTGGTGCCCAAGCGGGTGATGTTTTGACCACGCGAGATACGCCTGATGCCGCGTACACACGACCACTTTTCTCGACGAGAAAAAAGGCATTTTTTTTTTCGCCGAGAAAAACGATCGTCTGTGGGCTTTATGTCGTTTTTCTCGTCGAGAAAAACGGCATAAAAAACGACGAGAAAAATTAGAACATGTTCTAAATTTTCTCATCGTTTTTTCCATCATTTTTTTCCGCGGCAGTTTTCCCATAGGGAGACACTGCCGCGGAGCCCACAGACGGTCGTTTTTCTCGTCAAGAGAAAAAATGACGGGAAAAACGACCGTGTGTAGGGAACCCTTGGAACCGAAGCGGTTCCCTCGTTTTTCCTGTCATTATTCACGGTGGTTTTTTAACCGCCGTGAATAATGATCGTGTGTACGCGGCATGAGACATATGTTGCAAATAGCAGTGCTGCGATCTGATGCACTCGTCTCAAAAAAGGCCCACACCAAAGAACCTTTGGAATAACGCGCAGAGACAGCAGCGGCCTGCACATGCGGAGCTCTGCGGTGTGATACAGTCGGTGTGCTGCCCTTAAGCTGGCCCCTGGAGGGCATCCTGCCTCGTTGGAGATGTGCCTTCTCCTCCTCCTCTCTCCTATCTGGCACCCATGTAGAGTCCGTGACCTCATCATCCCCTCCCTCCTCCTCACTGTAGCAAACCTGGCAGTATGCTGCAGCTGGGGGAACATGACTGCCAGATTGCTGTCCTTCTTGGGCACCCCCTCTCTCTGGGCTCACGTTACTGCCTTCCTCTAGCTGGGTACCATCATCCGAGCCTTCAAAACGTTGGGCATCCTCCTGGAGCATGTACCCAACACTGTGGTCAAACAGTTCGGGGGACTCCTCAGGGAGGACATGGTGGGGCTAGGGAAGGAGTGACTGATGCCATTGAGCCGAGGGAAGAGGCCGCTTTGGCAGCTGCTTTGCCAGACAAAGTACCCTGAGCCTGGGTGAGAGAGGATGAGGAGGATGAGGATGGCTTGGTCATCCACTCTACCAAGTCTTCGGCATGTTGCGGCTCAACACGGCCAGCTGCCGAAAAGAAGGACAAGCGTGTCCTACGGCCACGTGCTGAGGAGGATGCACCGTGTCCACGACCAGCACTGTTGCCTCTAGACACAGAGCCTGCTTTCCCTTTTATTGGCTCGTGACTGTCTGCCTCTCCTTGTTGTCCTTCCAGACATACTAATGGCCTGCAGGGAGATGTAGCTGCACAGAGCTGGGATGTATATATATACTGATTATACTGTAGCTAGCAGAATCAACTGCCTGCCTGTAGTATTATTAGTATGAGAACACCAGCAATTGTCTTCAGTTAGCTTTAGTTGCACACTGTGCAGAGGACACAGTACACTAACTGAAAATACTGCAGCTTCCTGCCTGTGGTATTTGTATGAGAACACCAGCAATTGTATTGAGTTAAGCTTTAGGTGCACACTGTGCAAAGGACACTAAAGCAAAATACTGCAGCTCCCTGCCTGTATTTGTATCAGAACACCAGCAATTGTATTGAGGTAAGCTTTAGGTGCACACTGTGCAAAGGACACAGTACACTAAGTGAAAATACTGCAGCTAGCACAATCTTCTGCCTGCCTGTCATTATATTATGAAGAGAATAACAGGAACGGATCTAGCTAAACTGAATACAGTGTATAAATATATATACAACACCTAGGATGCATATATATCCTCTACACACTATAACTGAAGCTAACTGACTCGCCTGCCTGCTCTATCTAACTCAAATTAAATGACACTATCTCTCTTTCTCTCTCAGTCTTTAACCATCGCCGCAACACACTACACAAGGCCGCCACGCAGGCGGCCTTATATAGTGTGGGGCGTATACTAAACCCCCTGAGACATAATTGGCCAAAGCCACCCTGGCTTTGGCCAGTTATGGCTCTCCAATTTTTCCGCACTGTGATTGGCCAAAGCATGTGGGTCATAGTGCATGCTTTGCCAATCATCAGCCAGCAATGCACTGCGATGCCGCAGTGAATTATGGGCCGTGACGCGCCACTCGAATTTGGAGCGAACGGCCCATCATTTTCGAAATTCGGCGAACGCCCGAACAGACGAGTGGTCATCAAAGCTTTCATCCTTTCTGCAAGAATCTTAGCATACAGTTTTGTATCCACATTGAGCAGTGATATGGGCCTGTAGCTTGAACATAGGGTGCCATCCTTCCCCTCCTTTGGGATTACTGTTATCGAGGCGAGGGGGGCCTTCCTGCTCATATCGTATTCTACCCCTAATCCGTTCATATATTGACACAACCTTGGAGTCAGGATCTCTCTGTACTTTTTTAAATAGTACGTTATGAACCCGTCAGGTCTGGGGCTTTTCCCCGGGGGGCTGACTCTTTTAGCGCATTATTAATTTCATCCTCAGTTATAGGTTTCTCTAGTATTTGCCCTTCACTTTTAGATATTTTAGGTAATCTAGCCTTTTTTACAAAGTCGTTTATTTTTTTATTTTCTCGTTTACCTGATCTTCCTTCTGGTTAACGGAGTACAAAGCCCCATAGTAGGTTTTAAAGATTTCTGCTATCTCCTTGGTCGTGTATGCCATTTCCCCATTCTTCTTTTGAATTTTTTCTATATAATTTATAGATTTTTTATTTCGTAGTATTCTAGCTAGATGTTTACCTGCTTTATTCCCCCACTGGTATCTTTCTTTTGCTATTCTATTGAATGTCCTTTTCGTCTCTTGTTACACTAGATCCTTTAGTTCGTCTCACTTAATTGCCAATGATTGAAATAACTCCTGCTGTGATCCCTGCTGTTTTTTGTGGTCCTGCTCTATATATTTCTTCGATTAACGTTTAGATTAAAATTTTTCTCTTTTGGTGGGGGGCGTGGCTAGCCGCGGACCGAGATGGCGGCGTGAGAGCTGAGCTCTGTAAACCAGGGACACATCGCGGCTAACAGCGGCTTTTCAAGGCACACTTCAGCACCAGAGAAAGAGCGTTCTACACCCAGACAGCCCGAGGACCATGACTAGGAAAAGGAAGGAGCTCCGGAAGCCTCAGAAGCTGACGGACTTCTATGCATGGGGGATGCATGGAGGTAGGCAAAATGGCGCCCGCGCCACGTCCACCCCAGCCCTGACCACACATCCCCGCTTACATCCCGCAGCACATAGCTGCAATGATGGCTCTCCTAACAGCTCTCACTCCCTCCCTGCCACCCCGCAGTCAGCTAGCCCAGCTAAGGCTAGATTTCGGCTGGATGGCTCTGGATGCGATTTAGCAGCAGGCCCTGACATAGACTCTGGGGAGGACACGAGGGAGCTACCAGACAGCATAGAGGTTTTCCCTACTATGAATCAACCGGTCATGGACACGGTGCTGAAGGACATGTTACTGTCACTTAGGAGTTCACTCCAATCTGATATTGTATCTTGTATGCAGAAGTTTAACAAGGAGATTCAAGTGGTTGAAGCACGGGTGGATCATGTGGAAAATAAGATGGGAGAATTTGTGGAAACCATTAATGACTTGGTGGACGCGCATGATGAGCGCGGGGAGGAAATAGAAGGGCTTAAAGCAAAAATCGCAGATATGGAGGACAGGGCAAGAAGAAACAACCTCAAAATAAGAGGTATCCCTGAATCTGTGCAGCAAGGTGAGCTGAGGGCATTTGCTGTAGCCCTGTTTAAAGATATTTTACCTGACCTTACGGAGCTGGATGTCTCCATAGACAGGATTCACCGCCTACCCAAGCCGTCCTATCTCCCTAATCAAGTACCACGGGATGTTATCCTGCGGCTGCATTTTTACTACACGAAAGAAAAACTCATGGCAGCCATGCGCAACAAAGATTTAATTCCCCTGCAGCATCAACATCTGCAGTTTTTTGCAGACCTCTCACAACACACTCTCCAAAAGAGGAGAGACCTCAACACCATAACTAAGGCCCTGCGCAACCACAAGATCAGTTACAGATGGGGATACCCTACCAAACTTACAGTCACTAAGGATGAAACCACCTTTGTTATAGACTCTTTGGAAAAGGGATTGAAGCAGCTTAAAGAATGGCAGATCATCCCAGAAACAGAGGGCCGGCCGGTGTCTTCCAAAAGTAACCCCCATAGGGAGTCTGAGTGGCAGAAAGCGAATGCACAGAATTGCAAAAAACGCGAAATCTTGGAAGCTGTGCATATTACTATAAGTGCCCTGGAGAGTGAGGTTCTCTCACGCCTGGACTCACCCCTGAGTACCCTTGAGCAGCGATTGCTGCACCCGAGGGTATACCCTCATTACTTCTCTTCTTCCCTGAGGAATATGTTTACACCCTTTAAATCACGTGACTTTATGCTGCAAGTTAGGCAGCATTCGTTTCTTCTTGGTTCTGTTTTCATTTTTTTTATTGTTTCTCAGTCTTTTTTTTGCACTGCAGCATATATGTAAGCTATTGATTCCAAAGCTGACGCATACTCATGGAGCACCCGGAAGGCCTGAGAAGAAGAGGTCAAGTCTCTATGGAAAACTCTACTCCCGATCCAAACAACTCTCCAGACACCAACTGTTCCAACATACAGTGAGTACTTCCCTCATGGTTCCTTCAGATACAATAATTATCCAATGCATTTCCACTTCTCACCACAGGAGGGAGATGTGGTCACTTGTATTATTCAACATTGAATTACAATATCCCATTAGCAAACACTCCTTTCAACCATGGGGATAACATTTTTGTCTATAAACTCCAGACTGGATCTTTTTTTAGTGGATCAAGGAGTGTTGGCCAGAACAACATCCACTGTCATTAATACTATCACATGGTCAGACCATGCATCAGTGACCCTGACTATCTCCGATGCCTTTTCCTCTAGGCCGACTCCTGTGTGGAGAGCTAACCCCATTCTTCTGCAATCCAAAGACACTAAAAAATTGCTAGAAAATCATCTGACTCAATATTTTATGGAAAATGAAATGTCTGTCAATGATAATTTTGTATTATGGAACGCCCATAAGGCTTATATGAGGGGTATTTTCATCCAGCTGGGGGCAAGGAGGAAGAGGCAGCAGCAAAAACTATTACAGGAACTAACACAGAAAATTCAACTCCTAGAAACCCAAAATAAAACCAACCCTTTACCTCAAATCTCCCAACAGTTATCCCAACTCCGTTATGACTTACGCCTGCTCTTACTGGGCGAATTTGAAAAATCATCTAGAAGGCTTAAAACTAATTATTACGCAAATGGGAACAAGGCAGGTAGGCTGCTGGCCCAATGCCTGAGAGGTACCAGATACAAATCCAAAATCCCCTTCCTTGTACATCCACTTACCAAAGAAAAACAATTCCATCCTAATGACATAGCAAATGCCTTCAGCCACTACTATGGCTCTCTATACAATCTATCAAATGATCCTACTATACCCCAACCCTCCACTGACCTTATTAATGATTTTCTACAAAACATCTCCCTCCCAAAGGTCAGTCCTGAACAGCTTATACAACTTAACTCTCCCTTCACGACCCCTGAGGTTATACAAGCTATACATACTCTTCCAGCGAACAAGTCTCCTGGGCAGGATGGTTTCATAGGGGAATATTACAAGACCTTTCAAAATATTTTCGCACCATACTTATCCAAAGTTTATAATGCTGCGGTTGCCTCTTCGTCCTTCCCCCCTGAAATGCTGAAAGCATTAATAATCACCCTGCCGAAGCCGGGGAAGGAACCATCCACCCCTCAAAATTTCAGGCCATAATCCCTCCTTAACAATGATTTGAAACTCTATGCCAAATTGATAGCAATGCGTCTGATAGACATTCTCCCCCAAATCATACACCCCGACCAATCGGGATTCACAAAATGTCGACAGACATCCGACGCCACAAGGCGATTAATTAATATTATCCATCAAGCAAACCTACAGGGAACGCCTTCTCTGCTCCTAGCTTTGGACGCAGAGAAGGCGTTCGATAGAGTCCACTGGGGATATTTGTCGCGAGTGCTGCAGACCTTCGGGTTTGAGGGACCTATATATGCCGCTATAATGGCATTATACACTAAGCCATCTGCTCAGATATTCAATTCGGGGGTGTTATCCAAACAATTCCAAATCACAAATGGGACTCGCCAGGGGTGTCCTCTTTCCCCCCTGATCTTCAACATGATCATGGAGCCCTTGGCGAGTCACATCCGCAACCACTCTCACATAGAGGGATTCAAATTTCGAAATTCGTCTCACGTCATCAGCCTATTTGCGGATAACGTCATCCTGATGCTCACGGGTGTAAAAACTTCCCTGGCTTCGGTTCACGGGGTTCTGCAGAGATTTAATAGCCTCTCCTACTATAAAGTTAATGAAGATAAATCATTCATACTGGGTCTTAATGTGCCACAGGATACAATGAGAGAATTAGCTGATAAATACCCTTATAAATGGACAGCATCAGGGTTGAAATATCTTGGTATTCAACTAACTTCCACTACAAAAGAACTGGTCAAGGCAAACTACTTGAAATTTTTAGATAGCTTGCACAAGAAACTCCAGAACATATCCAAAACTGAACTATCTTGGTCAGGGAGACTGGCAGCTTTCAAGATGTTAATACTTCCCCAACTCCTGTATTTATTCAGGACCTTGCCAATCCCGGTACCCAACAGTTTCTTCGCAAGGGCCCAAACTTTAATTAACAAATCCCTTTGGATGGGCAAGAGGTCAAGATGTGCTTTTTCCAAATTAACTTCCTCTAGGAAGGCGGGAGGGGTGGGCCTAACAGTCCTAAAAGATTACTACACAGCAGCCATACTGACACAAATCAGGACATGGTTCCCTCAACATATCAGTAGTAGATGGGTAGAAATTGAGAAAACTCAAGTCTATAAGGGTAACTTACACCATTTTCTTTTAACCAGTCCACAAGCAACCGCTAAGTCGGATGATTGGTCACCTACCATTAAAGCGGCATTATCAGCTTGGACGATACTACTAACCACCAAGTTTCACAACGTCAATCTTACATCTGCCCATATACCGTTGACAAGTATATCTCACATTATCCCAAATATAGACGTCAGTACATGGGAAAGACTGGGGATTACACAACTAGATCATCTATTAATAGGCCCAGCCCCTAAGACTTTTCGTGCCCTCCAAATAGAATATGGGCTCCTAGATAAAGAATATTACACCTATCTGAGACTGTTGAACTACCTACACACTTCACCCCCTACCACGATTAATCTCCCATGGCAAGTGTCCCAATACTTTACTACTCTAACCTCTAAAACCAAAGGAATATCCTTATTTTATAATATTTTGGGTAATAAACACACCTTTAACAGGAATCACAATATACTAGCTTGGGAAAGGGACCTAGGCAAAGGTACTGTGAGGGGGTTAACTCGGTAGCGGGTGTGTGTGACCCCCTGGTTGGGCTCCCCACACAAAAACAGGGCCAGCAGACGGAGGTTGTGGTTTTCAAAATCAAAAGGTGCGGTTTATTTCTCTATGTACAGTGACAAAAACACAGCAAAGCCAAAAAGAAACATAAACAAAATAAATCCTGGTCAGTTTGACCTCTGACTAAACATGCAGGTTTCCTAAACTAACAACTGGGATCAGCCTGGTGCTGTCCTAGTCCCTAAGTCCCTGGTTTAGTAAATGTCCAAACAAATAGCCACACAGGCTTTTTCTCACCGCACAGGGGTTCACTCTCCCTAGACAGTCCACACAGGTCTGGGTCCAGGCATGAGCAAACACCTAATGAATCTGGGAGTTTTTATAGAGGCCTTAAACGAGCTGACAAGCTTCAGCTGGTCTCATCAACTCCCTGCCTGCACGACGCCCAGCCCTCTCCCTAGAGGTAGGAGTCATCCATGAGCCCACTAGCCTCAGCTGGGCTTCATCAACTCCCTAGTTGTATAAGTCGGCATAAAGCCTGAATCTGGGAGAAATATATCTACCCCCCTGGATGCAACCAGGTGACTTTACCTTCCTGCTGTCACATACCCCCCCTCTTGTTTTAACCTTGGGGTTGGAACACCAGCAATCAGGCATTCATGTACTCGAGACAAAGCATCCACATTCCCCATTTGAACGCCAGGGCGATGCTTTACTGTGAAGTTGAATTCCTGTAGGGCCAGGAACCACCTATTCACTCTTCTATTTGTCTCCTTGTTTTGAGCCATCCACTTTAACGGAGCGTGATCCGTAACCATGTCAAAGTGCCTACCTAGCAGATAGTACCAAAGGGAATCTAGAGCCCACTTCACCGCTAAACACTCCTTTTCAACCGTGGCGTAATTTACCTCATGGGACTTCAACTTCCTGCTGAGGTAAATGACTGGGTGCTCTTCCCCGTTCCAGACCTGGGACAATACTGCTCCTAACCCCACATCTGACGCATCACTTTGTACGACAAAGTCTTTAGAGAAGTCGGGTGAGTACAACACTGGCTGGCTACATAAGGCTTGTTTCAAGAATTGGAATGCTGCCTCAGCCTCGGGGGTCCATTTAATCATGACCGACCCTTTCCCTTTCGTCAGGTTGGTTAGGGGCACAGCCTTAGAAGCAAAGTGGGGAATGAAGCGCCGATAATAACCCGCGATTCCCAGAAAGGCCCGTACCTGCTTCTTGCTGTTGGGACGTGGCCAACTCTGGATGGCCTCGACTTTGTTGAGTTGGGGTTTTATCACTCCCCTGCCAATGGTGTACCCAAGATATTTGGCCTCCTCCTGCCCAATGGTACACTTCTTGGGGTTAGCCGTAAACCCCGCTTCCCGGATAGAGTCTAGGACTGCTTGCACTTTTGGCAGATGTGAGGCCCAATCTGTGCTATGGACAATTACGTCATCCAGGTAAGCCGCAGCATACTTCCGATGGGGCCTCAGTATCTGGTCCATTTTCCGCTGGAATGTGGCCGGCGCATTCTGTAACCCGAACGGCATTCTCTTATATTGGAACGCCCCGTCTGGGGTTACAAATGCGGTTTTCTCTTTGGCCGACTTGGCCAGGGGAATTTGCCAATACCCTTTTGTGAGGTCAAGAGTCGTCATGTATCGGGCTGTTCCCAGCCGGTCGATCAACTCATCTATACGTGGCATGGGGTAGGTGTCAAATTTTGTAACTTTGTTCAACTGACGAAAATCGTTACAAAATCGCCAGCTCCCATCCGGTTTAGGCACCAACACAATGGGACTAGACCAATCACTTTGGGACTCCTCTATCACCCCTAAGTTCAGCATTTTCTGTACTTCCTCCCGTATTGCCTCCCGTCGGGCCTCTGGGATCCGATAGGGTTTTAACTTCACCCTTTCACCGGGCGGGGTATTAATATCATGCTCTACCCCAGATGTTTGTCCCGGCAGCTCAGAGAACACCTCCTTGTTGCGAAGCACAAACTCCTTAACCTCCTGTTGTTGGGGTTGTGACAAGGTGGCTGCTATTCCAACCTCCGGAATCACGCAACCAGTTTGAGCTGGTGACCAAGTTTCTGCGACTAGGGACTCTCTATCCCTCCAGGCTTTCAACAGATTAACGTGATATATCTGTTCGGGCTTTCGCCTTCCTGGTTGTCTGACCTTGTAATTCACTTCGCTCACTCTTTCCATTATCTCGTAGGGGCCTTGCCATTTGGCAAGGAATTTACTTTCAACCGTAGGGACAAGTACCAATATCCTATCCCCCGGGGAAAAGGTACGGGTCTTTGCTCCACGGTTGTACACTCTCTGCTGTGCCAACTGCGCTTGGGCCAAATGTTCCTTCACGATGGGCATTACCTGTGCAATTCGATCTTGCATCAGGGCGACATGCTCAATCACACTCCTGTGGGGAGAACTCTCACTTTCCCAAGTTTCCTTGGCAATATCCAACAGCCCTCTTGGGTGTCTCCCATACAGTAACTCAAAGGGGGAGAATCCCGTAGAGGATTGGGGCACCTCCCTAATAGCAAACATCAAATAAGGAAGTAGACAGTCCCAATCCTTTCCATCTCTATCCACCACTTTCTTCAACATTTGTTTTAGGGTTTTGTTGAATCTTTCAACCAGCCCATCGGTTTGGGGGTGATACACAGATGTACGCAATTGCGTCACTTTGAGCAATTTACACAGCTCTTTCATAACCCGGGACATAAAGGGTGTACCTTGGTCCGTAAGCAGTTCTTTACAAATACCCACCCGGCTAAAAACAAGAGATAGCTCTTTGGCTATGGTTTTGGCCGAGGTATTTCTGAGAGGGATCGCTTCTGGATAACGGGTGGCATAGTCCATTATAACCAATATGTACTGGTGCCCCCTAGCGGACTTGATTATAGGACCTACCAAATCCATTGCGATTCTCTCAAACGGGACCTCAATGATGGGTAGAGGGACCAGCGGGCTACGGAAATGTGGCATCGGGGCCGACCTCTGACACACAGGGCAGGAGGAACAATAATTTTCTATGTCCTTCATCACCCCAGGCCAATAGAATCTCTGTAATACCCTCTCTCGGGTTTTCTCTGTCCCCAGATGACCTCCAAGAATGTGCCCATGGGCCAACTCCAACACCAACTTCCTGTAAGGTTTGGGCACCACAAGCTGCTCAACGGTTTCTTCTGCCCTTTTTGCCACCCGATACAGTAGGTCCTTCTCTACGCTGAAGTATGGGTAAGTGCAGGTATTATCTGGGTTCACTAACTCGCCATCTATTTCCACTACGTTTTCCCGTGCCTTTATTAGGGCGGGGTCTTTTAACTGTTCTGTGGCAAAATTTTCCCTGTGAACCTCCAGATCAGAAAACTCCACAGACGGTAGGTTTTCGTCTGAGGAGGTGGGCTCCTCTCCAGTTTCTTGAGTCTCCCCTGCCAATACTGACAAGGGAAATTCTGGAGAGTCCTCACCACTCTCAGAGGAGTTCTGGCTATCACATTCCTGGTACATAGGGGCACCAGTGGGGGGCTCAGGATCATCCCACAGTTCCCAGAACTTCGGAAAATCCCTTCCCACAATGGCATCATGCGGTAATTGAGATACTAACCCCACTGGATGAGAGAGGGTACCTTTGGGGGTCTCGAAACACACTGTAGTCACTGGATACTCTCGGGTGTCCCCATGCACACAAATAACAGCTACCTTGCTATTCCCAGAGACCTCTGTTTTAACTAATTCAGCCTTTATCAGGGTCACAAGGCTACCTGAATCCAGTAATACCACAACATTTCTACCATTAATACACATTTTGCATAAATGTTTCTCAGTTCCCCGAATGGCAGTGCATGCGACTGTCGCACACAGCGACTGACGTCTGTCCATCAGAAAGTCACATTGCATGGGTTCCTCCACAACCGGGCAATTTGCTGCAATATGTCCCGCTTGCCGGCAGCGGTAGCAAACAATCTATTTGGCTGCCTCTTGAGCCCCTGACTTCCCAGGCTGTTCTCGCCAAACTTTGGGTAGAGCTCCCACCCTCTCACTCTCTCCACCCTCACCCCTTGGAATCCTCTTATCCGCCCCTGGGGATGGTCTGGTCTTAGGGTGGAAAGTCCGAGAGTCTCTGGAAGAGGCCGTCAGGTTCTCTGTAGCCAAGTATTTCTCTACACGATCCACAAGACCACCGGCCGTCTCTGGGTCTCCATGGCTTACCCACTTTTGGATGGCAGTAGGAAGAGCTCTCAAAAACCGATCCATTACAACACGTTCCACAATCTCTGGTGCGGACAAAGTCTCTGGCTGTAGCCACTTCCTGCTCAGGTGAATGAGATCATACATTTGAGACCTGGGGGGTTTTCCAAGCTGGAAAGTCCAGTTATGCACACGCTGAGCCCGGACAGCCAGGGTGACACCCAGCCTTGCCAATATTTCAGCTTTTAGCATCACATAGTCTTTTGCTTGGTCAGGCTCTAGGTCATAGTAAGCCTTCTGCGATTCACCAGTTAACAGAGGAGCCACCAGTCCAGCCCACTGCTCCTCAGGCCACTTTTCTCTTTCAGCAGTCCTTTCAAATGTGGTCAAAAATACCTCTGGATCATCCTCTCCAGTCATTTTTGTCAATAAACGACTCACCCCAAAGGACGCGGTATTAGTGGGACGGCTTTCCTCACTGGTCTGCGGACGTTGCTGCATTACTGCTTCCATTTGTTGTAGTCTCTGCTCTTGCTTCTGTAACAGGTCTATGAAGCGGGCCTCAGATTGCTGCTGGGCTTGTTGATGAGCTTGCTGCTGGGCTGCAAGGCTCCTTTGCAAACCTGCATTTGTCTGCTGTTGATTGGCATTTGCTAGAGCCAGCTGTTTCAGTATCTCCTCCATGCTGGCTTAAAAAAAACTGCCCGCATTCTCCACCAACTGTGAGGGGGTTAACTCGGTAGCGGGTGTGTGTGACCCCCTGGTTGGGCTCCCCACACAAAAACAGGGCCAGCAGACGGAGGTTGTGGTTTTCAAAATCAAAAGGTGCGGTTTATTTCTCTATGTACAGTGACAAAAACACAGCAAAGCCAAAAAGAAACATAAACAAAATAAATCCTGGTCAGTTTGACCTCTGACTAAGCATGCAGGTTTCCTAAACTAACAACTGGGATCAGCCTGGTGCTGTCCTAGTCCCTAAGTCCCTGGTTTAGTAAATGTCCAAACAAATAGCCACACAGGCTTTTTCTCACCGCACAGGGGTTCACTCTCCCTAGACAGTCCACACAGGTCTGGGTCCAGGCATGAGCAAACACCTAATGAATCTGGGAGTTTTTATAGAGGCCTTAAACGAGCTGACAAGCTTCAGCTGGTCTCATCAACTCCCTGCCTGCACGACGCCCAGCCCTCTCCCTAGAGGTATGAGTCATCCATGAGCCTACTAGCCTCAGCTGGGCTTCATCAACTCCCTAGTTGTATAAGTCGGCATAAAGCCTGAATCTGGGAGAAATATATCTACCCCCCTGGATGCAACCAGGTGACTTTACCTTCCTGCTGTCACAGTACACAGAGGAGCAGTGGCAATATGCCTTGCTAGCTAACTATGCAGTGACTAGGAGTGCAAGTCTATGAGAACTAACACAACAAATTCTACTGAGGTGGTACTTGACGCCCTACAGAATTGCCAAATTCTCCCCTCAGGCATCAAGCACGTGTTGGCGGAAGTGTGGACTGACGGGTTCACTGTACCACATTCTCTGGACTTGTCCAGCGATAACGGCTTTTTGGAAAAAGGTATTCCATTTGATTGGAAAGGTACTGCATTTGACAGTGCCTATCTCCCCGGGTCTTGCATTACTAACATTGACGATAGAGTCCATACCTCATGAGCACAAAACTATTCTTGTCCGTATACTTCTCAGTGCTCGTTTGACCATTATGAGACATTGGAAAAACCAGCTACTTCCAAGTATAGGCGAGGTCATTATGACTACTAATACTCATTCTACATATGAAAGATTGCTAGCCAGGGCTCAAAATAACCACTTAAAAGTCGATGCTTTATGGAAAAGATGGATAGATTGGTATGATACTAGCAAACTCCTTACGTAAATTTTAATATATAAACTTTAATTACAATCTCACTTTACAATTATAGTTTGTTACGTCACAAATCACCTATGACTCTCAGGGATGGAATATGACTCAGCAACAATACTCCAATTCTTATATCTGCTGCATTTCTGTTCGATTTTCTGTTTGTTTTTCTGTTCGTTCAAATGTTTGTTTAAATGTTTTATTATAACTTATCCTTCCCACCGACAGTTTTATGGTCAGGGTTCAACTACCTCTCATATCAATGTGCTCATACATACCTATGTTAAACCTATGTTTGAAATATACTTGGGTGTAGTTCCCTCTCACCTACCTTGTGAGTGTTCGGCGGGGTTGGGGCGCCATTCTCTGCCGGACGGCACAGCATGATCCCTACAGGGGCGCTGGGGCGGAGAGGGGCGGCCTGCGATGGCTGAATACTACAGGACGTTGAGAGTTACCAATTGTGGGACTACACCAGTTGGCATAGACTTGGACTACTTTCTTACCCTAAATTGTTCTGCAATTAATTATAGTTGACCAGGAAACTGTTGTACATACAGCATTATTGTTATCACGTATGCTTTACATTGCTTTGTATGTAATATACTTTAATAAAAATCTATTGAAATTAAATTTTTCTCTTTTTTCTTCCCGACTCCTATGGCGATTAAGATACCCCTAATATAGGTTTTATGGGCCTCCCATAGAATAGCCTCAGATATCTCTTTGGTGTCATTTGTTGAAAAATATTGCTCTATTTTTTTTCTCATTATTTCTTCTACTTCCTTGTCTTGAAAAAGTTCTTCATTCAATCGCCATGTAAATGGTTGTCTTTGTCCGGGTACAGTCATTTTCATTCTCACAGGGGCATGGTCTGATAGCGTGGATATTTCTATATTCGTATCAATAACGCACTCCAAGGACCTATGGTCTACCAAAATGTAATCTATCCTAGAGTAAGTCCCGTGCAAAGGAGAGTAAAACGTGTAGTCTTAGGATGCTGAACCCTCCATACAACAATCATTTGACACAAATGCATTTTCTGTTTAATCTTTTTTAACTGTACATTATTCATCTTCTGTACACGGGACGTACTGTCCACCACTGGATCCATGCAGAAATTCATATCGCCCATCATTATTACATTTCCTTTCTTAAAATCCATCAATTTTCCCATTACCTCTTTAAGAAATTTTATGGGGTTCCTATTGGGGGAATAGATGTTTACTAGTGTACATGCCATTTCACCCAGTCTCCCCTTCAGGAACATATATCTGCCTTCCGGGTCCGTCATCCTATCCAATTTGAACCTCATTGCTTTGGCAAATCCATTTGCCACTCCCCTTGCTCTCCTTGTTGTTGAATCAGCATAGTACCATGTGGGAAAATCTGCAGAATACAATTTCACATTTATATTGTGTTAGGTGGGTCTCCTGCAGGGATACCACATCGACGCCATAATGTTTAAGTTCTTTAAGGATCATGTGTCTCTTAGAAGGTGTGTTTAATCCCCGTACATGATAGGTCATAAAATTTATTGTTGTCATCTACACTGAGTCACCTCCCCGCTGTGGTTTGTATCTCTTTCTACATGTAGAGTATAAGAGGTACCTCTTATCCCCCTCCCTTCCCCTTCCTCCCCCCTATCCCTCCCCTGCCCCCGCCTTGCCCCCCCCCCCTCAGCTCCCCTCCCTCCCCTCCATTGGCCAATTGCTGGCCTCAGGACCATAGGTGGAAGTTAACAACGTCTCCACCCCTGGTTCTCTTTGGTTTGAGGTGCGGCTCCGACCATGTCCCCGTACCCCCCCTCCCGTCAGAGGCGGGGGATAGATGGACCAGCGGTGTAGAGGCAAGTCCAGCTGGCCTTTCTCCACCCCCCTTTCCCTTCCCTCCTACCTTCCCCCCCATCCCCCCCCAGCCTCCCCCGGTCCATTCTCCTTGGTGAGATAGAAAAAAAAAGTCTTTCTATAGTCTTGGCCATCAATTGCACATGATCCTCTTCTTACTGTAGCACATTTTCTTTTTCGTACATCACGGGACACAGAGCGACATAGCAATTACTATGTGGGTTATATAGATTACCTTCAGGTTCTGGCACTGGCAACTTCCAAGACAGGAAGTACCCTCCCCTATATAAGCCCCTCCCATCCGGGAGTACCTCAGTTTTTTGCCAGTTTCTAAGGTGTTGGCCAAGGTTAACATATTCATCTGGGCTTGTGTACAGGTTCTTTTGGGCCTTAGCAAGCTATTCCGGATCCAACCAAAAAAGCTTCATAGCTAAACGGTTGGTACCCGGGCCTTGCAGAGAAGAGCAAGGCTTTGCCTGTAATGCCTCTCTTAGGAGGGCTGGACCCTGGGATCCAGAGCTCTGGTCATACCAAAAACCAAGATGCTATCTGTGCAGGGTGCTATACAGGTCCAGGGGAGTGGAATCCTTGGGAACCCGGTCCCTGAAGGTCTAAGTACATTGCCTGCCGTGAGAGGCGAAGTTTGGGCTTCTGTGCCAAACAGAGTCCTGCGGCGGGGAAAAGGTAAGTGGGGGCCCCTCAGGAACTTGGTTCTATTGGGGGGCCCTCAATCCTAATATGTCTTTCTGCCTGTTACCTAAACGGTATTCCAGCTAAATATCTGTAATGCCTAAGACTGCTAATTCTAGAAAATGTTTTTTCATATGGTAGTTGAAAAAAAAAAAAAAAAGACAAGGTGCGGTACCTGTGTTTAGCCACTAGAGACCGCTGTGGAATGTCTTTTTCTTTGGACTATTCCTTCCAGGGTGAAAGTCCAGGCAGATGGTGAGTTCTCTTGAAAGGGAAACTATATTCCTCTGTCTTGTTGCCATGTGCTCTGTCATCCCCGGGCCCTGCTGTAAACAGGGACCCTGGCTCCTCTCCCTGTGTTTCCATATGTGAACGCTGATATAGGAGATAGGCTGGAAAGGGGGCGGAGCTTGGCGGATGACGCTCTGTGCGCGCCGCAGCGCTTCTGCGCATGTGCGGGCGTCCCAGCATGTTAAAAACACAGTTTTTTCTGTGAACTGGCTGTGGATGGACAGAGCAAAGGGGGCTGGTAGCATACTAAGAGCAGGCATACAGCAGGCGGTTGATACAGGCATCCCCTAGAGAGACACATTAGTGGACACCAACTGATATATATAGCAGCAAGTTGGCTAGACTATTGTCAGTAAGTGGTGTATTGCGGTTGGAATACCTCAGCTTTGGGCTTAGGAATATGCCGCCCAAAGTCTCCGGGTCTAAGACTCCCAGGAAGCAAAAGGGGTCTCTGAGGATCTGGGGCATGCTTTTGCTGCACCAGTCTCCCCTGAGAAATCAGAGGTTGGTACCCGTAGAGAACCCTCAGGAGTGCCTGGTACTGTGGCTGTCCTCAGTTCACCTGCTCCTGTGTATGTAACAGAGGAGGCTTTTACCTCAGCTCTGGGAGGACTGGAGCAAAGATTGGCAGCATTGATCGCTTCTTCCCTACCAGAAAGAAAGCGCACCCGATCTCCGTCTCCTCCATCAGACTACCTGTTAGCAGAGCAACAGTCCCATGAAGGGATTGGCCTACCTGAAGGGGATCAGGATGAGGATGACTCTGTTTTAGAGGAGTCGACAGTGGAAGAACCATTCTCAGCATCACAAGCTGAAAGATTGTGGGTTCAGTCCCTAACTGACATGGTTCGATCAGCATTTAAAATGCCTCTTGTGGAACCAGCAACCACTTCTGTCTCCTCGTTGGGGTCGTTAAAAGCTCCCCAGACTAATTGTTCCTTTCCAATTCATCCATTATTGGAAGGACTTATATACCAGAATTGGGAACATCCTGATAAAATATTTACTCCCCCTAAGAGATTTCCGGTGATCTATCCCATGGAGAATAAGTTCACCCGGAAATGGAGTTTGCCTACAGTGGACGCAGCCATCTCTTGTGTGAACAAATCACTGACTTGTCCAGTAGATAATGTTCAAATGTTCAAGGACCCAATAGATAAAAAATTGGAGTCCTTATTAAAGTCTGCTTTTTCTACAGCGGGAGCGGTTACACAGCCAGCAGTGGCAGCGATTGGGGTTTGCCAGGCGGTAAAGGATCAGATGAAACAGGTCTTAAGGGACTTGCCGGATCAGCAGGCCCATGCCCTGGCTGATCTGCCTAGAGCATTATGCTTTGCGGTTGACGCCATCAAGGATTCTATCCATCAGGCCTCCCACCTTACGCTGTCTTTAGTACATATGCGTAGACTTCTGTGGCTCAAGAACTGGTCTGCTGAGGCTCCCTGTAAAAAGTTGCTAGTTAGCTTCCCATTTCATGGTGAACGCTTATTCGGCGAGGACCTGGATAAATATATCCAAAAGATTTCCAGCGGTAAAAGTACTCTCTTACCGGTTAAAAATAGGTTTAGTGGTCCATCTTTTAAGAGGCCTACCTCTCCAATCCCTGGGACATCTGCTTCTAAGCAGTCCCGACGGCCTCCTCGGTCAAATCCCGGAGGTAAAAATCAGGGACAATCACAGGGTAACAAAAAACCCTGGGTCCGAAGAGGTACAAAACCACCCTCCAAGTCAAATTTATGAAGGGCTACCCCCACTCAAACGGGTGGGGGGAAGACTTCAGTTGTTCGCAGAGACCTGGCGGGTGACGATCAGAGACAGATGGGCGCTCTCCGCAGTAACTCAGGGATACAAGCTGGAGTTAAAAGAGTCTCCTCCTTCCCATTTTATGTGGTCAAGCGTGCCAAAAGATCCCCTGAAGAGAGGATCCCTCTTGTTGGCATTAGAACAACTATTGCTCCAAGGAGTAATTATGGAGGTTCCTCTAGAAGAGTGGGGGTTGGGTTTTTACTCAAACCTCTTCACAGTCCCGAAACCAAACGGGGACGTAAGGCCCATATTAAATCTAAAGGGGCTAAACAAATTCCTGCACATCCGGACTTTTCGGATGGAGTCGATCCGGTCGGTAGCCGCTGCCCTACAAGGGGAGGAATGGTTAGCCTCGGTCGACATCAAAGATGCTTATTTGCACGTTCCCATCTTTCCAGTCCATCAGAAATTTCTACGTTTTGCAGTAGAAGGGCGCCATTTTCAGTTCAGAGCCTTACCTTTCGGTCTGGCCACAGCACCACGGGTGTTCACAAAAATTCTGGCCCCACTATTGGCCAATCTAAGAACACGAGGTGTGACAATAATGGCATACCTAGACGACTTGTTGTTGATGGACCACTCAGTGGCAAAACTAGAAGTGGTAATTCACGATACGATCAAGTATCTGGAATCTCACGGTTGGATCATCAACCGAGGCAAGTCAGCCCTACAACCAGTCAAAAATCTGGAATACTTGGGGCTACGGCTGGATTCAGACCAAAGGAAGATTTTCATGTCTCAAGAAAAAGTATCTTCTTTGAGGGATTTGGTCCACCTGGTGGGTGCAAAAAGACAGCCGTCCATACGCCTGTGCATGAGGCTGCTGGGAAAGATGGTGGCATCATTCGAAGCTGTGCCATACGCCCAGTTTCACTCAAGGAATTTGCAAAGGGCCATACTGTCAGCCTGGAACAAAAAAGTTCAGGCCCTAGACTTCCCGATGTCCTTGTCCCCTTCCGTTCGGAAAAGTCTCTGTTGGTGGTTGATTCCCCAGAATCTGCAAAAGGGGAAATCCTTCAGTCCGATTTCTTGGAGGGTGGTCACTACAGATGCCAGCCTTATAGGCTGGGGGGCAGTACTGGAGCAATGGTCTCTCCAGGGCAGATGGTCGAATGCAGAGAAGGCTCTGCCCATCAATCTCTTAGAGATACGAGCAGCCCGGTATGCCCTAAAGGCATGGACATCCAAACTTCAAAGGTCCCCTGTCAGAATTCAATCCGACAATGCCACGACTGTGGCATATATCAATCATCAGGGGGGCACCAGGAGTCGCGCAGCCCAGAGGGAAGTAAATCACATCCTGGAATGGGCAGAAAAATATGTCCCATACATATCCGCGGTCCTCATCCCAGGGGTGGAGAATTGGAAGGCGGACTTTCTGAGTCGCCAGCAGTTATGCCCAGGGGAATGGTCCCTTCATCCCGAGGTTTTCCGAGCAATATGTCAGCGATGGGGAGCACCGGATGTAGATCTGCTAGCATCCAGATTCAACGCAAAGGTGGACAGATTTTTCTCTCGGACAAGGGATCCCCTAGCTTGCGGCTCGGATGCTCTGGTGTTCCCTTGGGATCAGTTCAAACTGATATATGCATTCCCACCGCTACAATTGTTGCCTCAACTACTCCGCAGAATCAGGATAGAAAAGAAGCCGGTGATCCTGGTGGCTCCAGCGTGGCCCCGAAGAGCCTGGTACGCGGAGATTGTAAAAATGTCTGTGGGGAGTCCTTGGACCCTCCCACGTCGCCCGGACCTGCTTTCGCAAGGACCGATATACCACCCTTCCTTACTAGCTCTAGGTTTAACGGCCTGGCTATTGAAGCCCACATCCTAAAAAAGAGAGGTCTCTCTAACCCTGTGGTATCTACTATGATCAATGCCAGGAAGCCTGTATCCAGGCAGATTTACTATAGAATCTGGAAGGCGTACATCGCATGGTGTGAGGCCAGAAAATGGCATCCACGTAAGTACGTTATAGGCAGGATTTTGGACTTCCTGCAGTGGGCTGTAGACAGGAAGTTTGCCTTGAGTACTATCAAGGGTCAGATTTTGGCCTTGTCAATATTTTTTCAAAGGCCCCTGGCTTCACATTCACTAGTCAAATCTTTTATACAAGGGGTGACGCGTATTAACCCTCCGGTTAAAATTCCCATATGTCCATGGGACCTAAACCTGGTTCTATCGGTTCTACAGAGACAACCATTTGAACCTTTGTGGCACATTTCCTTGGTCCTACTCACCAGGAAATTTATCTTTTTAGTAGCCATATGTTCGGCTAGAAGAGTGTCGGAATTGGCCGCTATGTCCTGTAAGGAGCCATATCTGGTTATTCATAAGGACAGAGTAGTGTTACGTCCTCATCCAGCCTTGCTTCCTAAGGTGGTATCGAGGTTTCATTTGAACCAAGATGTGGTTCTTCCTTCCTTTTTTTCCAAACCTAGCTCGGTAGAGGAAAAATTATTACATTCCTTGGATGTAGTAAGAGCAGTTAAAACTTATCTAAAAGCCACTGCTCAGATTCGAAGAACGGATACTTTGTTTATTCTGCCGGAAGGCCCCAGAAAGGGTCAGGCAGCATCAAAATCCACTTTAGCCAAGTGGATTCGACAGGTCATTATACAAGCCTATGGCTTGAAGAGAAGACCGCCTCCGTTCAAAGTTAGGGCGCACTCCACGAGAGCAGTGGGAACTTCATGGGCAGTGCATCACCAGGCCTCCCTGGTCCAGATCTGTAAGGCCGCAACATGGTCTTCAGTACACACGTTCACTAGGTTCTACCAAGTGGACATTAGAAGTCAGGAGGATGTCGCCTTTGGGCGCAGTGTGTTGCAGGCTGCAAAAGATCCTCATGTCTGATGGCGCCCAGCTTATGTATGGTGTATCCCTCCCCTCATTTGGGCATTGCTTTGGGACGTCCCACATAGTAATTGCTATGTCGCTCTGTGTCCCGTGATGTACGAAAAAGAAAATAGGATTTTTATAACAGCTTACCTGTAAAATCCTTTTCTTGGAGTACATCACGGGACACAGAGCTCCCACCCCTCTTTTGGGGACACTTATTGCTTTGCTACAAAACTGAGGTACTCCCGGATGGGAGGGGCTTATATAGGGGAGGGTACTTCCTGTCTTGGAAGTTGCCAGTGCCAGCACCTGAAGGTAATCTATATAACCCACATAGTAATTGCTATGTCGCTCTGTGTCCCGTGATATACTCCAAGAAAAGGATTTTACAGGTAAGCTGTTATAAAAATCCTATTTTCTCCTTATGCCCAGCCCAGCAGATCTGGCACCTGTAGATCTAGTTTGTTACAAAATTCTGTCAACTTTTCCTGGGAACTTTAGTCTGGTGGATCTTCCCACCTTCTGGCCTATTAGGCACGCTGGGAATCCCCAATTATATTTGATGTTTTGTGCCCGCATTTGCTCTAGAAGTAGTTTCAGAGTTTGTCTCCTAGCAAGTGTTTCGGGGGCTAAATCTGTAAAAACTTGGAGCTCGGTCTCTTCATACTTCACGGGCGGTCTTCCTCTCATTATCCACCAGATTGCTGCTTTTTCTGCGTAGAATTGGAATCTCACTATTATGTCTCGTGGCCACTCAGCTTCTGTACTTTTTAGTTTTCCCACCCGGTGTATTCTCTCGATCTGGAGAGGTTCCTCTACTCCTTTGTCTAATAGAGGATTGAATATTATTTTCATAATTTTTCTCAGATCTTCTCCTCTTTCCTCTGGGAGGGACTGTATTCTCAAGTTTTGTCTTCTGTTTCGGTTTTCTTGGTCTTCTAATCTGTAGAGGATTTTCCTCTGGTTTAATTGTGTTAGTTTGACCTGCTCCTGTAGTTTACTTAGTTCCTGAGAGTGTTTATCTGTTCTCTCTTCTGTCACCTCCACCCGTGTCAACAGATGCCCTAGATCTGCTCTGCTCTGTATTGATTTCTACTATGATTGCATTTTCCAGCCTCGTGCCTCGTACACACGTACGGGATTCCCGGCGGTAAAAAGTCCGCCGGGAATCCCGAGGGGAAAACAGAGAACCTGCTCGGTAAGTTTTCCCCCCTACACATGAGAGGTTTTCCCGACAGGAAAACTGTGATGGAGCTTTTGGCCGGGAATCCTGGCCGTGTGTATGCTCCATCGCAGTGTTTCCCATAGGAAAACTGCCGGGTTAAAAACCGCCGGGAATCCCAAGAGGAAAAACAGAAAACATGTTCTCATTTTTGTTCTCTGCAGTTTTCCTGTCAGGAAAACTGCGATGGAGCATACACACGGCCGGTTTTCCCGGCCAAAAGCTCTCATGGCAGTTTTCCCGTCGGGAAAACCGGTCGTGTGTACGAGGCATAAGAAGCATCGCAGACATTTCCGCTTTTGTTGGAATTTGCGCTTCTGCCCAATGTTCATCCGTTCTACTTATCTCCAGTTCGCTCTCCGTTGTTAAATCATCTCTAGATTGGTCCGGTGCCTCCGCTGCCCTTTCCCAGTGCATTTTTTCTTATCAGTTTTTGTTTGCTGTTGTTTTTCCTGTCCTAGACTCTTTGGGCTTGCCTCCTGGGTCATATACTGTTTGATCGTACTAATCGTTGCTTTATCTTTGGGAGCACTGCCCTTCATAGTTTTACTCATGGTGCTTTTCTTAGCGACTCTTATGCGTTTCCCCAGTTTGTAATATTTTAGTTTCCTTCCTCTAAGTTTCTATCTTCTTTCTTGGGCCAGCACTTTAATGGTCCTGTCTCAGAGGATAGGTCTCCCCCCAAAGTGGGTCTGCGACTAGACCCCTATATGAGGTGCGGTAAAATGTATGCCTCGATAGGTATATTAACAAGACAGTCTGAGAGGGATTAGGTATACCCGGTGACTCTATGCAGATACACATTTATGCAGGTATTCAGATTGTACCGTCAAGCTGCGCCGTATACTGAAAACGGAAACCCCTATTGTATTACTCTAAGTCCTTTCTCGGCCTGCTGGTATATCGGCCCTCTGATGTACAAATGGTGGGGTTGTCCGTAGTCCGTCAATCCGATATTCTAAACAAGTTGGTTTACAGGCAAAAAGTACGAGTAAAAATCTGCTTTAGTAATTTCCCACAGGTGTATAGGCTAGTTAGTATCAGGTTGGACCTCTATTTCAGGCTGAGGTGCAGGTGATTGAGCTGTTTCTGCCACTCAGACCGCCACAACTCTGGGGCTACATAGTTATTCACACAAGTCCAGTAACTGAGCAACTATAGATTGACCTAAGTTGCAGGAAAGCATGTACACACTGTGGCTTGAACATATAGAGATTTACTTGCAGTTTGTCATCTTCCTCTGCTTCCCCCCCTTCCTCCTCTCCGTCTTTGCTATCCTTACTGTCATACACCTGTAACAATCTGCATATTATCGGACAGACTGGGTTGCATATGGATGGATGTGTAATTAGAAAGATTTTAATTACAGTATCAAAGTTCCAATTTAGCTCCACTATGAGATATACCACTTTAGTGAGCTGTGTATCTTATGCCGAGCAACTATACAGACATTGAGCCGTCTAACCAGTGATAGAGGTAAACAGGAAAACAAAATAGTTGCATTGCACGCCAGAGCCTGTAATTTGCTACACTGAGACACTCATTTAGCAGATATTGCATGGATAAGTCTAAAGTCCTACAAGTCATTTGTCACATAGCTGCCACTAGTACATTTCCATGGGTTACATATTTTCAGGCAGGCTGGTTTGCAAACCCATTGGTGTATGAGTTGAAGGGTGTATTTCCAGTGTCAGCATTCCAATTAAACCCCACTGTAGAGTAGTCTGCTTTAATGAATTAGCAGCCAAGCAACTACACAGTAAACCTTCCAGCCTGTAATGGAGGCAGACAGGAAAACCAGGTAATTATATTGAAAACAGGAACTCTGAAGTTTATAGAACTGAAACACTTCTTAGCAGTTTGTGTGGGAATCCAATAATTAACAGTGTGTTACACAGGTAGACATCCAGTCCTGCACGCCGATTGTCTCATATCAGACATTTACACAGTTCAGATCAATTGCAGCATTACCTTGTCCTCCTCACTGTTGGGCCGCCAACAGAAAGATAAAACTCTCACCTAGCCCCTTCACTGACGGTCTCCGTCCATCCTCGCTGTGGTCCGAACTAGGCTCAAGGGAGGGAGCGGGGGGGGGGGGGGGTTGTTATGGGACCTACTCCGCCAGCAATTGGTTATGCTCCGGTGACCTGTCGCCTATACAGTTGGTGGGACAAATCCCAATTGAGCTGGGAAGCGGGGGGCATCATCTGCGGCGTCGCAGCCTCACACACTGCGTTCCAGCCATGGCTCTTCCTGAATCTCACCTCGCACCCCTCTCGACGGCATGGTCAGGCCCCTCCCTCAGAACGCGAGCGTCACGTCCTCACGCCCATCCCCTCCCCCGCTACTAGCAAGGCCTTAAGAGTTACTCACCACCAGTTGCCCCACCCCTAAACATGCCCTCAAGAAATTTCTCATGAAATGACACTGTTAAATGTTTTATTCAGAATTATGTTACAAAAATAAATATTAACAACAACTTTATCAGTGCAGCCTCACCAGTGCTTTTTCCGTGCAGCCTCACCAGTGCCCATCCGTGCAGCCTCACCTGTGCCCATCCATGCAGCCTCACCTGTGCCCATCCATGCAGCCTCACCTGTGCCCATTAATGCAGCGTGACCAATGTCAGGGATCAGAGAGGAGAGCCAGCCGAATCATCACATAGAGCGAGTATCGCTGGCTGTTACAGCTTGGATTTGAATTGTCAGGCGCTCACAGTCACACACAGTGGCGCTCGTCTCCCCCCCCCCCCCCCCCCCCCGGGTTAGCCCCACACTTGCCCTTAAGCTTTTTCCACTCGCCAAATGCGAGCAGGCAAGTGGAACTTTTGAGGGCTGATATATATTACATATATATACATATTTCAAATATGGTGGTTTTCTTAGTGCACGCTGAGTCACCCATCTGCTGTGTTTTTCTGTTTGCAGGAATCCACAACAAAGATCTAAGGCCTTTGGCTGGTAGATTAATATGCCTAAATAAACATCTGATGAATATTATATGTCTGTGTTTTTGTGTCTACAATTAAGCCAATCTTTCTTCATAAGGTACACTGACTGCACTAAATGAAGCATTTAAACTATGTACTACTTATCAGGACTGTAAAGTCATAGATAGCCACTGGGGGGAAGTATGTTTCATAAATCTCTACCTCAGCATCCTATATTAAAGTATAATTAAAGGCAAAACTTTTTGTTTATTTTTAGTTTTATTGCTATCTCTGCCCCCATTAGAAAGATTCACTCTCTCAATTTGTCCTATTTACGGTTATCATCAAATATGAAAGTAAAATTTCACACTTTGGGTTGATCACAGAACAGTAATAAAGTGAAAATCTTCCAATGGGGACCTGGGGGTGCTTTTAGGGATTCCCTTAATTTGCAGGGATGTCCTCACTTCCTGTTTTGGCTATGGGACAGGAAGTGAAGATAAATCTCCCCAATAGGACATACTGTGGATGGCGAAAAAAAACAAACTGACAGGACTTATAACTACGCTATCCAAATTACGCTTTCCAAAATGAACAAAAACAAATTTACTCTTTCGTCCATGGACCGACACAGCTTCTCTATTGACAAAGTGGGTATTATCCGTTAATTAGGAGTGACTAGGCAGAAAAACTTGTAAAAAGTGTTGCATCACACCTTCTACAGTACCGCCCAGGGGGCGGACCCTCTGGGTATACCCTCTCAGTCTGCACATCGCAGATCAGTTTTTTTCTGTCTAGCAAGGAGTAGGACATGGCTCCCTTCGGGCTCATTGGTCCGGGGAAAAAAGATATATATATTTTTTATTTTTTTGCTACATTTGTTGTTTCCTGCGATCTTCGATCAACTGCCGACTGGGTGACAGGCTGGATCCTCGATCCTTGTAGTCTCCCCAGTTTCGGCCATCGAGCGTGTGCCGACCCTAGCTACGCGCTGGGTTTTCCACGACATGCCCGTCGCTCCACGGGTGGCCGGTGAGCCTACGCTCCAGGGCCTGCATCGGACCGCTCAGCTTCGGCTGACCTTACGGCCGAGTCGCAGCAGCCTGGCCGGTGAGCTTACGCTCCAAGGCTTGCATCGGACCGCTCAGCTTCGGCTGACCTTACGGCCGAGTCGCAGCAGCCTGTCCGGTGAGCGTCATGCTCCAGGGCATACATATGATCGTCCCTTCTGGGTCCAATCACAGCATGCCTGGCCAACAGTCACCTTCCGTGCGCGGACGATGATCTGTTTGGAATGTCTTCCAGCAGAATACATGCAGGATAGGTAAGTAAAACTCCCCTGCCTCGGCTGGGTGATTTAGCTGGACATTCCTGGAGAGATCAAGTAAGTGGTTGTGGCCCCTTTCTTCCCTCTCTCCCTGCCTTTCCCTCCTCCCTGGGCTTCTAGCTAAAGGTTGCTGGGTGCTGGGGGTCACCTAGGGGGTCCCACTGGAGCGGGGCTGGCTGTAACTAACATTTAAAAGAAATGTCATTTTTGCTTACCTGTGTTTCTGTGTCTCCATGCTGTCGGCGGCCATTTTGAGGTGGTCCATGCCAAGTTTGGCCTCTTGTAACTGCCTGGCGGCCATCTTCCTGTAGTTCGGCCACACCCACTGGCCCCTATCAGGTGATCGGCGGCCATGTTTGTCCACCCTGTATGCAGATATTGCCGTTCGGCGGCCATCTTTTTTGTGGGCTATGGCTGCCTGACCTCTATCTTCTGTCGGCGGCCATTTTCTTAGAGCCCACATTATCTTCCATACAGACGGTTTTGGCAACCATTTTGCGAGAGCCTCCGGCCTCTAGGGTGCATTACACTGGCACGAAAATTCACACAGGAAGTGCTGATAAAAGAAGCAGACTGACACAGCAGCAAGGGGACAGCATCATAGGCGCAGCATAGCAGTACCTATCCAGGGTGGTGAGTCCTCTGGGTAACCCAGCATCTCTGCAGCGCAGGAGGGTGGCCTATTGATATCTTGCCTGGAGCCCTGTGAGTGTCAGCGTGTGGTCAGCATGGCATCTGAGCCAGATGTCTTCTCCCCTGAAACACCAGATTTAGCAGCTGGTGTCCCTGAGGTGTCTATGGACGCTATGTCGGCAATCCTAGAGGCGTTTGCTGCCAGGGTGGAAGCAGCACACGGGAATACAGGGGGTAATAAACGCCCCCGTCCCCTGCAATCTTCTGGGGATATTTCTGATGCAGAACCAGGTCCAGCTACGGCTCATGGCCCAGATTCTGATGCATCAGAGACTGCAGACCGTGACCGATCGGACAGTGAGGAGGACTCCAAGTCCAGGTCAGTACGCGAGACGGCTTTGGTATCTGACCTTATTACTGCAGTGCGGGATACGCTAAAGTTGGAAAGGACTGAAGAAGTAGCAGATACTCCAGTCCCCTTTGGGTTTCGTAAACCTGCCCGCACTGCTAAGGTGTTCCCTTGTGTGTCTTATTTTGACAAACTCTTATACAAGGAATGGGAGAACCCACTGAGGGTCTTTACAGCCCCAAAGAGGTTTGCAGTACGGTACCCCTTTGAGGAGAGTTTTCTGAAGATATGGACCTCTCCCCCTATAGTGGACCCTTCGGTGTCCAGACTTAATAGAGCCACCACTATTCCAGTAGAAGGGGCTCCTGTTTTCAAGGACCCTGTGGATAAGAAGGCTGAAGCACTCGCTCGCTACCTATACTCAGTGGTAGGCTCAGCAGTACGCCCGGCATTGGCGGGGGCCCTAGTGTCTCAGACACTTACTGAATGGGCAAAATTGCTACTCCAGGGGTTAAAGGAGCGAGATGCTCCTCCTAATGAGATAACTTTGGCCGACCAGTTGGTCCAGGGCCTTAAGTTTGTCTGCGAGTCAGACATGGATACTATTCCCCTGCTGTCAAGAGCTTCGGTTTATGCAGTAGCAATACGCCGCCTGATCTGGCTAAAGGGCTGGTCTGCGGACCAGACTTCCAAGAAAGCCCTATTGGATCTGCCTTTTAAGGGCGACAGACTTTTTGGGGCTTCTCTGGATGACATCATCAAGGATGCTACAGGAGGTAAAAGCACTTTGCTTCCCCAAACTAGCAAGGGTAGGGGACCACGCCAAGGGCAAGGGCCCTCCTTTACTGCACGTAAGCGGTTTTTTCGCCCTCTTAAGGCGACAGGGAAAAGACCCCAGGCCGATAAAGCGCCTGCCCAAGGACAAAAGCGTCCTTGGTCCCGCAGACCCAACAAGCCTGTGGACAAATCTGCGTCCACATGAAGGTCCGCCCCCACCCAGCTCTCGGGTGGGGGGACGTCTTCGCAAATTCGCGACTCAGTGGACTGCTCTAGTCTCCGACAGGTGGGTTTGCGAAGTAATCTCCTCAGGCTACAAGATAGAATTTCTCTCTTGTCCACCAGACAGATTCATCACCTCCAATCTCCAGCTACTACCGACCCGTCGGGAGGCCCTGTATGGGGCGGTCCAGGGTCTACTGGAACGCGGGGTAGTTATTCCAGTTCCAGAACAGGAACGGGGTCAGGGTTTTTACTCAAATCTGTTCATTGTGCCAAAGAAGGAGGGGGTTCGTCCAATCTTGGATCTCAGAGCCCTCAATTGCTTTGTGAAGGTACAAAGATTTCGGATGGAGTCGGTTCGATCCGTAGTCACGGCTCTCCATCCGGGGGACTTTCTGGCCTCCTTGGACATCAAGGACGCATACCTGCATGTCCCCATATACTCCAGACACCAGAGGTTTCTGCGATTTGCTATCGGGAAGAACCACTACCAGTTTGTGGCCCTCCCGTTTGGCCTTGCCTCAGCACCCAGGACGTTCACCAAGGTGCTCGCTCCGATTCTGGCACTTCTAAGACAGCGGGGTATCGCTATCACAGGTTACTTGGACGACCTTCTGCTGAAGGGCCCTTCAAGCTCAGAATTAGAGGTAAGCGTGTCCATTACCTGTCAGACTCTTCGAGACTGTGGTTGGATACTAAACACGCAAAAGTCAGTATTGGTGCCCACTCAACGCCTAGTGTACCTGGGGTTGATTCTGGATTCCTCAGAGGCAAAGGTATTCCTCCCTGTGGAGAAGTTGCAGACCCTCCGGGCTGCAGTACGGCAGCTGACTTCCAGGAATTGGTCGTCACTCCGTTTTTGCATGCGAGTGTTGGGCCTCATGGTAGCCTCCTTCGAGGCGGTCCCATATGCTCAATACCACACTCGAGTGTTACAGAGGGAAGTTCTGTCCAGATGGAACAGATGCCCTTCATCTCTGGATTATCAAGTCCGAGTGAGCCACCTAGTCAGGAGATCCCTGGTATGGTGGCTGACAGCACCGGCTCTAATGGCCGGGAAGTCATTTCTTCCGGTTTACTGGATAGTGATCACGACGGACGCCAGCCTTACAGGTTGGGGGGGAGTCTGGGGTGTCCAGTCGGCGCAAGGTCGCTGGACCCCAGAGGAAGCCCTCCTGCCGATCAATGTCCTGGAGATCCGGGCGATCAAGCTGTGCCTCTTCAAATGGTCTCAGAGACTGCAAGGGCGTCCAGTCAGGATCCAGTCAGACAACGCCACAGCAGTGGCATATGTCAATCATCAAGGAGGAACAAGAAGCTCAGCTGCAGCATCGGAGATCGCTCGCATCCTGAAGTGGGCAGAGAGGAGCGTACCGGCACTGTCGGCCGTGTACATTCCGGGTGTGGAAAACTGGCAGGCGGACTACCTGAGCCGCCAGATGCTGGACCAGGGAGAATGGTCCTTACACCCGGAGGTGTTCCAACTCCTCTGCCAAAGATGGGGCACACCAGACGTAGATCTTCTGGCTTCCCGACTCAATCGGAAGGTATTGAGGTTTGTGGCCCGGTCAAGAGACCCATGGGCAGATGCAACGGACGCGTTGGTAGCATCGTGGGGCCAGTATCGGCTAATCTATGCCTTCCCTCCCTTAAGGCTTCTTCCTCTTCTGCTCCGCAGAGTGGAGGCAGAGGGAATTCCAATGATCCTAATCGCTCCAGATTGGCCTCAGCGTCCTTGGTACGCCGATCTAGTACGTCTGGTAGCAGACGTCCCCTGGCGCCTACCACTACGGAAGGACCTGCTGTCGCAAGGTCCCATATTCCATCCTGCTTTACAGTCATTGGCTTTAACGGCATGGCTGTTGAGAACCAGGTACTGAGAGACCGGGGCCTGTCAGACTCAGTAATTTCTACTATGAGAAGTGCTCGGAAACCGTCCTCTAGGAAGGTCTATCACCGCACTTGGAGGGCCTACATCTCCATGTGTGAGGAAATGAAATGGCATCCGCGTACCTATTTGGTTTCCAGAATCCTGCTGTTTTTACAGCATGGGGTAGACCAAAGGCTTGCCCTAAGTACGATTAAGGGACAGATATCTGCCCTGGCTGTCTTTTTTCAGCGACCCCTGGCGACTCACTCTCTCGTGAGTACATTTGTGCAGGGGGTTCGACATGTGGCCCCTCCGGTCCGCCCCCCGTTACCTCCGTGGGACTTGAACCTGGTCCTCTCGGTGCTTCAGAAGGCACCGTTTGAGAATATTAGAGATATTCCCCTGTTGACACTTTCTCAGAAGGTGGTCTTTTTGGTGGCTGTTACGTCCGTTAGACGAGTCTCTGAGCTGGCAGCCTTGTCCTGCAAGGCTCCCTATTTGATTTTCCACAAGGATAAGGTGGTGCTGCGGCCGCAGCCTTCCTTTCTTCCGAAGGTCGTTTCGGCTTTTCATCTCAACGAAGACATTGTACTTCCATCCTTGTGTCCTCAGCCGTCGAATCCTAAGGAGTCGGCGTTGCATTCCTTGGACGTTGTCCGAGCTTTGAGAGTATACATATCTGCTACTTCCCTGTTCCGGAAGTCAGACTCACTGTTTGTTTCGGTGGCTGGTCCCAAGAAGGGCCAAGCAGTCTCATCGGCCACCATCTCTAGGTGGATCCGACAGATAGTAATCCAGGCTTACGCCTTAAAGGGTCAGGCGCCCCCCTTTCCTGTCACGGCGCATTCGACCAGGGCAATAGGTGCCTCTTGGGCTTTCCGACATCAAGCGTCTGTTTCCCAACTATGTAAAGCGGCGACTTGGTCGTCCGCTCACACTTTCACAAAATTCTACAAAGTTGATGTAGGTGCATCTTCGGATGCCTCTTTCGGCCGCAAGGTTTTGCAGGCGGCTGTTTAGAGTTGCAACTCCTCCGTTGGAGGAGTGCTGTTTTGTGTTTTGGGGTGAAGTTTGTTTTTATGCTGTTACCACCCCTCGTTTTTTCTCTGACACTGCTTTGGGACGTCCCACTTTGTCAATAGAGAAGCTGTGTCGGTCCATGGACGAAAGAGTAAATAGGATTTTTTACTCACCGTAAAATCCTTTTCTCTGAGTCCATGGACCGACACAGCACCCACCCCTCCTTTTAAGTTTTTACTGCTTTTTGACGAACTGATCTGCGATGTGCAGACTGAGAGGGTATACCCAGAGGGTCCGCCCCCTGGGCGGTACTGTAGAAGGTGTGATGCAACACTTTTTACAAGTTTTTCTGCCTAGTCACTCCTAATTAACGGATAATACCCACTTTGTCAATAGAGAAGCTGTGTCGGTCCATGGACTCAGAGAAAAGGATTTTACGGTGAGTAAAAAATCCTATTTTTGCCTATAGTTCTACTTTAATCATGCACTCTTTTCCAGTGATCTACAGGGTTAGTGACATCAAATTATATATTTTTTACACTTTTTGTAAACATTATGTTTGAGCTGAGTTTATTCCATATATAAATTTAATATAAACCAAAAACCATTATACTTTTCTTTTAACCTGTTAAGTAACAAAATATCTGCAATAAATTTTGAGTTAACTGGTTTATGAAGTGAATTCATAATCTGAATTGCAATACAAAGAGAAGAGAAGTTATGTTACATAACTGGCCAGTCACCCAAATGCTCCCTCCTGCAAAGTCACTGACTGCTGCTGACCCCCTGAAAAGCCCACGGTTCATTTTCAAACAGTAATGCTTAGTACACACGACCGATTTTTCGGACGGTTTTCCCAACAGAATTCATCTCAAGCTTGCCTTGCATAGACACGCTCAGACAAAAGTCCGGTGAACTTTTGACTGCCAAGAACGCAGTGACGTAAAAGACTACGACGAGCCGACTAAATCAAGTTCTATGCTTCCGAGCATGCGTTGAATTGTTTCCGAGCATGCGCGTTTTTTTTCCCGTCGGAAAAGCATACAGACGAACGGTTTTCCCGCTAGGATTTTTCCTGACGGGAAAAAAGAGATCCTGCTCTCTTTTTTTTTCCGTCAGTTTTCCCATCGGAAAAACTGCGATGGAGCATACACACTGTCGGAATTGCCGGCCAAAAGCTCTCATCGCAATTTTTCTGAAGGGAAAACCGGTCGTGTGTACTAGGCATAAGTCACCGTGTATTTTTACCTGAGTCCACAGTTATTGTATTTATAATTGTCATGTGTGTGTGTGTAAAAATCACTTATAGGCAGCCTGTGCTTTGAGAAACAAATTGCCATTGCAGACCAACCTGGTCATCATACTGATAAAGTGCCTTTAGCTCTTTGACAGCCGGAGAAGCAGGAGACCTGCACCACTGTTAAACAACTGATCCATGACAACAGTACTATGTAGTGCAGAAAGCAAATCTCCAGTACAATAATAAAAATAAGTAAAATGCACTACTGCCACGCAAGCACAAATATTACAAGCAAAAATAAAGTATAAAAGTGAATGTTCTTCATAAATACCATAATTCATGTGTAATATATTGCCCCAAAAGGGATTAAAAATGCCAAACACAGGTCAGAAGACTTAAAGTGGTTGTAAAGGCAGAAGGTATCCCCCCATAATACTTTCCTGAGCCCCATCACGATCCAGCGAAGTGGCACAAGAGACTTCATTGGCTGAAGCCTCGTACCCACGGCCGAGAATCCCGTCGTAAAAAAAAAAAACATAGTTTTTCTTGATGGGATTCTTGTCAAGCTTTCCTTGCATACACACTGTCAATTAAAAATGTTGTCGTTGTAAAGCGCGGTGACGTACAACACGTACGACGGCAGTATGAAGGGGAAGTTCGATTCCAATGGCGCCACCCCTTGGGCTGCTTTTGCTAATCTCGTGTTACCGCGTGTTAGTAAAATTTTGGGGAGAGACGATTCGCGCTTTTCAGTCTTCGTGCTTTCAGTTCGTTACAGCGTGACGAATGTGCTATCTCCATTACGAACGCTAGTTTTACCAGAATGAGCGCTCTCGTCTCATACTTGATTCTGAGCATGCACGTTCTTTTAAGACTCGGAAAAGCATACACACGACTGGTTTTCTCGTCGGCATACACACGACCGGTTTTCCCAACGAGGAAAACGAGAATCCTGACGAGAAAATAGAGAGCAGGCTCTCTATTTTTCTCGTCGAGATTCCCGGCAGTTTTCTCGACAAGAAACCATACACACGAACGTTTTTCTCGGTAAGAAAGCTCTCCCAGCAGTTTTCTTGTCCTTTCTTGCAGAGAAAAATGGTCGTGTGTACGAGGCTTGAGACTGAGACAGCAGCAAAGCGCCATTGGCTCCAGCTGCTGTCAATCAAAGTCAGTGAGCTAATGAGGAGAGAGAGGGGTGTCTGAATAGACACACCGAGCTGCGGCTCGGCTCGAGTGCCTCCATAGCAAGTTACACTATGTATATACAGTGCCTTGAAAAAGTATTCATATTGACATTTTCCACATTTTGTCAAGTTACAACCAAAAATGTAAATGTTTTTTTATTATGTGCCACAAAGTGGCACATAATTGTGAAGTGGATGGAAAATGATAAATGGATTTAATTTTTCTTTTACAAATAAATATCTGAAACGCGTGGCATGCATATGTATTCAGCCCCCTTTACTCTGATACCCCTAAACCTAGTGGAACCAGTTGCCTTCAGGAGTCACCTAATTAGTAGAGTCCACCTGTGTGTAATTTAATCTCAGTATAAATACAGCTGTTCTGTGAAGCCTTTAGAGGTTTGTTAGAGAACCTTAGTGAACAAACAACACCATGAAGGCCAAGGAACATTTAAAAATAATTAACCCAAGCTTTGAACATCTCACAGAGCACTGTTCAATCCATTATCTGAAAATAAAAAGAGTATGGCACAACTGTAAACCTACCAAGACATGACCATCCACCTAAACTGATAGACCGGGCAAGGAGAGCATTAATCAGAGAAGCAGCCAAGAGGCCCATGGTAACTCTCATCCAGAGATCCACAGCTCAGGTGGGAGAATTTGTCCAAAGGACAACTATTAGTCGTGCACCTCACATATCTGGCCTTTATGGAAGAGTGGCAAGAAAAAAGTCATTGTTGAAAGAAAGATATAAGAAGTCACATAAAATCCCAATAAAATACATTTACATTTTTGGATGTAACATGACAAAATCTGGAAAATTTCAAAGGCTATGATTACTTTTTCCAGGCAGTGTATGCACATATCTGTAAATTTTGCACTTATTGTTTGTCATAATTTAATTTTATTCCAACTTCCTTTTTTTGTTTTGCTCTGTTTAATAATATAAATAAAAAAATACCCAATAGCAAAACAATTTAATAAATTGCAGGGTTTTCCTTTTTTTTTTTTCTTGTAAAAATGTAACCATTAACACCCACACATACACCCAGAGCACTGTAATGTATCACAATGTATGCTGTACTCCTAGAGAAGATTTCCTTTCGGAGCACCCCAATCGGTAATAGGTTAACCCCTTGTCCCTTCCTGTGGTACCCAGCACTCGGACAGACTTCAGGTGTGCATACTCGCGGAATACTTTCTGCATCTCTAAGGCCTCATGCCCACGGACGTTTTTACAGCCGCGTTTTTTACAGCTTAAAAACGCCTGTCCATGTTATTGTATACATTTTTCGATCGTATTTAAAAAGAAAAAAAAAAAAAAAAAAAAAACGATGGAGCTCAAAGACGCAATTGCAGTGTTTTTGCACATTTTCGCGCATTTTTTAACGCTTCGCGTTTTTTTATGCCTAACGCCGACGCCAAGGAACGCACTGGTCCTGTTTTTTTTTACAGCTTAAAAATGCCTATGCTATTTGCAGCTCAAAAACGCCTAGGTGGGCATGAAGCTATAGACTAACATGGACAGGCGTTTTTAAGCTGTATAAAACGCTCAAAAACGCGGCTGTAAAAAACGTCCGTGGGCATGAGGCCTAAATCTGTAGGGATGCACTGATGTTGTTGCAGATCCCTCCAGCCAAGAAGGAGACATGAGGATAGTGTGAGGGGGAGCAGGCACAGTCCTCCCCCGTTCACCCACTCATCTATCACCTTTCAGCCTACCCAGTGTCTAAAAGAACTGAGGAGCCTGTAGCAGGGAGCAAAGGCAGGGCCACCACCAGGGGTGGACTGACAACACATGGGGCCCCTGTGTCCCTGCCCAAACCCAAGCCACATCCACAAAAAGCCCCACCTACATATTGCACTGCACACATTACATTCATTGTTCACAGAATTTCCCTATACTATGTTCAAAATAAATGTTTAATAAGTTAGGAAAATAACTTGTGATAAGCAGTGCACAGGGGGCAGCAAAGTACAGCATGGGGGGGGGGTCAAGTGGTCAAGGTATACAGAAGACAGCAGGGCAGAACACGGGGGGAAGCATGGCAGAGCACACATGGGGGGGCAGCATGGCACATTATGGGACACAGCAGTTCATAGTGCATGGTGGGCAAGAGGGCACATTATGGAGCACATTACATGGGGGCTAGAAGGCACATGGGGCACACAGCAGGGCACATCTTGGGGCAAAGCAGGGCATATTACATGGGCGGTAAGAGGGCACATTATGGGGCACAACAGTGCATATTATAGGGCACAATATGGTGCTCACCAGTGAGCGACACAGCAGGGCACATCACAGGACACATTGTAGGGCACAGGCACACAGTACAGCATATCAAAGGACACATTGTAAGGCACGGGTCCCACAGTAGGGCACATCATGGGGCACATCACCTGTCACACAACAGATGGGGTACACAGCAGGGTTTACATCGGTGGGGCTGGCCCCTCCTTCCCTGCAATCCATCCCAGGTGCTTGTATGTGGCACTAGCTGGGACTGATGAGAAGAGAGGAGGGGCTGGCAGGGAGGAGCGTGGCATGAGAGGCAGTGCCCAATGGATCAGTTCGCCCCTGCTGCAAATTATCTTTTGGATGTTTTCTTACTCCATGTGTGCAGCGTGTGACAGGGCACAATGGGCTCCCCCTGCCCTTGGGGCCCCTGTGCACTGCACACCCTGCACATATGGATGATACACCACTGCTTAAAGTGGAGCTCCACCCAAAAAGTTCCGCTTTAAGGACTCGTCCCCCGCTCCTCTTGCACAATTGCAACTTTTGAGGAGTGTGGGGGGGAGCAGGTACCCGATTTTGACAGGTACCTGCTTCCCACTTCTGTTCCAAGCACCACATTTTCCTCCCTCCTTCCCTGCAGTCTTTTGGGACACTGACAGGTCCCAGAAGACTGCATCCACCATTCACAATGTGCAGCGGGCACCCGGCTGTGAAGTTGCAAGTTGTCACAGCTGGGTGACCAAAGTGAAGATGCCGTCAGACCGAAGAAAGTGGGTAAGACTGACTGGGGTGAGCACACCGCTGGATCATCGGAGAGGTGAGTGGCTGTTTTTTAAAAGTAGTAAGGTGAAGTCCGCGGTTAGGTCAGATGAGGTCATTGACAAAACTAGTAAGGCGGAGCCTACGCACATACGTCACTTCCGAATTTCGAGTAAGCAGTGGAACGCAGGTGATGCACACGCCGCGACCA
This sequence comes from Rana muscosa, assembly GCA_029206835.1. NCBI lineage: Eukaryota > Metazoa > Chordata > Amphibia > Anura > Ranidae > Rana > Rana muscosa. The sequence continues at coordinate 203,424,439 of CM055123.1, forward strand.
CTAGCGCTCACTTTTGTTTATGTGGATGACCCGCTGTACACGTTTTTTTAAGCACTGTGTAGCCTGTTTTAGCGGCTTGTGCTGCAACCTTTTTAATTAATAAAGACCAGCTTTTTTAAAATACTACAATATGGGAGCCTTCTGCCTTTTACTATTGGATTTCCCCTTTTGGACTTTTTTCTGGACTATATAATAAGGATATGTGCATTATGCACTGTCAGCAGGTTGTTATCAACACCTTTTACTTAACATAATTGAATATTTACCTTATATGGTGTATCGGTGGATTGACCTTATGACCCTTACCTGATCCATACATATATGGTGGATACTTTTGTCTATGCATGCTACTGTCTACCCCTATGACACATACCAGACCTGTTTTCCATGTGAGGTGGCTTATTATCACAGATTATGATTTATAACCTATAGCTCACTTTAACACTTCTGACAGGGCCGGATTAACATAGGGGCTATTGGAGCTGCAGCTCCAGGCCCCTTCCCCAAGATAGGCCCATTTGCCCAAAAAAAAAAATCTCAAAAAAAATCTCAAAAAAAAAAGATTGACTTCGAGGATTGTAGCTCGGCGACCAGGGCCCACAGAGACCCCATATTTGGGGGGTATTTAGATGAAGACCCACCCCACTACTGATCAAAATATGGGGCTGCTATCATTTATGGTTCCGGAGATACGGGGCTGCTTGCGCAGCCTGTCAGAAGCTATATACAGAAAGGCCAGTTTAAATACAAGCTGACACACTCTGCAGCAGAGAGGATGAACTCACAGTGCTTATCATAATTATTTGTATGTTACTAAGACTGCTTTCACACTATGCCGCTCCGAGCGTTGGCGGTAAAATAGCGGTAAAGCGCTGCTATTTTACCATCGGATTTGTGGCACATTTTGGCGCTTTTAACCCCCGCTAGCAACCGAGAAAGGGTAAAAACCGCCCGAGATGCGCCGCTACAGCGGCGTATTGCCGGCGGTACTGCCCATTGATTTCACCGCTCCTAATGCGCTCCAAAGAAGTTGCTGGCAGGACTTTTTCTGACGCCCTGCCAGCGCACCGCTCTAGTGTGAAAGCCCTCTGGCTTTCACACTGGAGTGAATAGAGCAGCTGTTTAAGGGTAGATTGCAGGCGCCATTTTTAACGCTATAGCGCCTGCAAAACGCCCTCAGTGTGAAAGGGGTCTTATAGTAATTAACCCCTTGCCACTTAGGCCAATTCTGACATTTCTCTCCTACCTGTAAAAATCATCATTTGTTTTTTGCTATAAAATTACTCAGAACCCTCAAATATTATATATATTGTTTTAGCAGACACCCTATGGAATAAAATGGTGGTCTTTGCAACTTTTTATGTTACACTGTATTTGCGCAGAAATTTTTCAAACGTGTTTTTTTTGTAAAGAAACTGTTTCATTCATAAAAAAAAAAACACTAAAGTTAGCAAGATTTTTTTTTGTATACTAAGCGATGCTTTCATTTTTTTTACAGGTTACATGTTTAGAGTTACAGAGGAGGTCTAGTGCTAGAATTATTGTTCTCGCTCTAACGATCGTGGCGTATGTAATCTGTGTGTATCTGGCTCTGATACTAGCCAGGGCCTACCCAGCCACTGACAAGTATCTCTCCCCAGCCTGTCGCCACACACCCTCTCACCTGCTGACCTGTGGATGGGGGAAATCACTCCTGCAGTGTTATTGTGTTCTGCCAGTGAATACAATGATCAGTGTTGCTAACTATAGCTGGCAGCACTGATTGTTTTGGGAAAAACCTGACAGGCTGGTTGTACTCAAGTCAGATAATAGATTGACTTGTGAAAAAACAGCTAGCCCATACATAGATCGACTATGGCTGGTCTCTGCTTAATTTCAATCCATGTATGGCTCGCTTAACCACTACGCAGTCCCTAAACATCCTTCCACAAACCTTTAAATTTTTCCTTCCCAGATTCCCTTCATCTTCCTCACCTGTACATACTCTCCACACTTCTCTCCTGTACATATACTGCTCACTGTCATACCCTCCACACTTCTCTCCTATACATAGTGCCCACTGTCATACCCTACACACTCCTCTCCTGTACATTGTGCTTGTTTTCATACACGTCTCTCCTGTACATAGGGCCCACTGTCGTACTCTCCACACTTCTCTCCTATACATAGTGCCCACCGTCATACCCTCCACACTCCTCTCCTATACATAGTGCCCACTGTCATACCCTCCACACTCTTCTCCTGTACATACTGCTCACTGTCTTACCCTCCACACTCATTTAATGTACCTACTGCTCAGTATCATACTGTCTACACTCCTCTCCTGTACATACTGCTCACTGTCATACCCTCCACACTCCTCTCCTGTACATACTGCCCACATTCATAAACTCCTCTATTGTACATAGTGCCGACTGTCATACCCTCCACACTCCTCTCCTGTACATACTGCCCACTATCATACCCTCCACACTCCTCTCCTGTACATACTGCCCCCATTATACCCTCCACACCCCTCTCCTGTACATACTGCCCACTATCATACCATCCACACTCCTCTCCTGTACATACTGTAACCCAACCTTACCCTCCACACTCCTCTCCTGTACATACTGTAACCTAACCTTACCCTTCACACTCCTCTCCTGTACATACTGCCAACTATCTTTCGCTCCACATTCCTCTCCTGTACATACCACCCCCATCATACCCTCCACATTCCTTTCCTGTACATACTGCCCACTGTCATACTCTCCACACTTCTCCTCTGTACATACTGCCCACTTTCATACCCTCCACACTCCTCTCTGGTACATACCACCCTCTGTCATACCTTCCACACTCCTCTGCTGTGCATGCTGCCCACTGCCATACCCTCCACACTCCTCTCCTGTACATAGTGCCCACTGCTAGACCCTCCACATTCCTCTCCATTACCTGCACATACTTCCCAGGTTTATACCGTCCGATCACTGCACTGTGATCAATCCGGTGGGTCCTGGGTGCTTCCATTTTCACCCGGTCTTCCTTCTGGGTTCTGTGCCTTCGGTTACTTGCCTTGGCTGGGCTGCGTTGATGTCATTCCCACGCATGCTCATGCGCATCCTCTCTCTCTCATCCCCCCTTTCTCTCTCATCCTCCCTCCCTTACCCCTCACTCCTCTCTCATCCTCTCTCTCTCTCTCCCTCTCTCTCATCCTCCCTCTCTCTCTCTTTAATTTAATTTGTTATAACAAAAAATTGTTTGCATATTTATTTATTTATTATTTATAAAAGGCCCACCAAAATCCTCAGCACCAGGCCCATGATGTTCTTAATCTGGCCCTGACTTCTGAGTGTCCACATATCTTACAGGTTTTGTATCCACACTTAGTGGTCTTTTGAATCTGGTTCACATTTTTTGTTACACTTAGGTAGGGTTTATTACCCTCCGTTTCTTGTGTTTTTTGTTAATTTTAATTGAGACTACTTCTAGGTAGCGCCACTACCCCATTATTTAATTTCACACTGTTTTTTAAAAGTCAGCAGGTACAGTTTTTGTAGCTGCTGACTTTTATTTTTTTCACTGGTGGCTGGAACACCTCTTTAAGGGACATTAGCGATCCTGTTACTGGCAACAGCAACAAGATTACTAAAGAATGTGGAGAACAGCGGCGCTCATCTGAGTGCAGAATATTAAAATGATTAATGATGAGTTTATTAAGATAAAAATCAAAATAAGAATTAACTCACAGGGTAAGGGTTAAATAGGCTAGTCACCAGGGGAGGCTCGCTGTGTTGTCCTGATCCAGATAGCCGGCAGTGTGGGGTGCTGCTGCTGTCTTGCTAGCTACAGGGATTTCCAAGGCTCCGAGTCAAGGTGGTAGTCGTCTTCCCTGTCGGCTGTGACGTCACTGGATGTGGGACATAGGGCCGGCAGGTGTGCGTTCGGAGCATGCGTGCTCCTTCTTCAGGCTGTGATGTCATCACAACCCTTACCCTGTGAGTTAATTCTTATTTTCATTTTTATCTTAATAAACTTATCATTAATTGTTTTAATATACTGCATTCAGATGAGCGCCGCTGTTCTCCACATTATATATCTACAGAGCTGCTTCCTCTTCCACAGCTGGCTGCACCTCTAGAGCGCTTTATACATATTTACCACTTCAGCCCCGGACCATTTTGGTGGTCAAAGACCAGGCCACTTTTTGCGATTCGGCACTGCGTCGCTTTAACTGACAATTGCGCGGTCGTGCAAAGTAGCAAGGATGGAGCAACACTTTGCTGGTTTAGCCAAGAAATGATGCAAGAAAATACAGGGGACTTTCTTGGGACAGCAACACAATGTATTATATAAAACTGTATTTATTACAAATATCAGTAAAATAGTGTACACTAATGAATTTACATAGTTCAAAAGGTATAACTTATAGCATGAGCTTTCACTGGTGTACACTATTTTATCATAAAATGTTTGTGATATTTATAATAAATACAGTTTTATATAACATGTTGTGTTGCTGTTTATTATACAGTATAGCATCAAGAATGTCCCCTGTATTTTCTTGTATCATTTCTTGATTTAGGGATGAGGTGGTTGAGTGGTTCAGCCATTATAGTGGGCGTCAGGTGACTGGTAGATCGCAGTCTGGGCTTGCTGACCCACCTTTCCAGAGCACCAAACAGAGTGCAATGCAGAGGGACTTAATGTAAAGTTGGAGCTGTAGTAGGGAGCCGCATAAGCCGATGCCTCCTCTGTAGTGCCGGCTCCTGTCCCTTGTGAAGTGATACCAACTGCACTCCACCTCTTATCCCAGCTAGCGGTCTCCAGAGTGGTGCCAGCAGCAGGAAAAAATAGATCTTTGGGTCAGTGGGAGGCAATACACAGCGTAATAGTATAGGGATGCTTTTGCACTGATGTGCTGCGGTGTACCCACGCCACGGGTGCAGTGCAGTGTACCTGCAGCTTTCCTGTGGGCTTGCTGCACTTAGGCCTAGACTTTAATTATATCCTGTGGTTTTGTTGCACTTTCTGAATGAAGGAGTTTTTAGAAAGAGTACCACACCAGCAGGATTTAATAAAAGTCTATAGTAAAGCGCAGCTATCCCAGGAAGTTTGCAGATGCACTGCTCTGCACCTGCAGTGCAGGTAAACTGCAGCACATAAGTGTGAATGCAGCCTTATAGGGGGCTCAGAACATTAAGGGTTAATTTACATTTGTGATTTGTGGGGTGGTAAAACCCCATAGTTAAGATCTGTTTTTACCACCCTTGCTCCAACCACACCCTCTTTAAATGCTGTGGCCAGGGGTGTACACATGTTGCAGTATGTTGCCTCCTCACCAGCTAATTATTGCCATGCAATGCACGCAATTGCGATATGGTAGTATGGCAATTAGAGGTTTAAATCAGGTGTGAGGAGACAACACTGTGCATGGTGATCTTTGACATTTCCCATGTTGTTCAGGTAGATCTCCACCTCTTTATGGTTGCCTACCCCCGTATTATAGTTAAAAAAAAAAAATCATGTAACCGCAAAAGTTTAATAGGAGCATATGGCAGGCTTCTAAAATATGAGAACTAAACACAAGACAATACTGCCATCCAGTGTTTACAATAAATCATAACTAGTGTACACTAAAAGTCCTGTTTTTTTTTGTGAAACCATTACTGTACTGAGTAAAATATGTGCCTCCTATGTTAACTTTTCATCCATATTCCCATCGCACATGTTCCTGGAACTAGCTCTAAAGTAATGGGTGCTGCAGCAACTGCCAACTGGAGATTGGAATATGCACAGAACAGTGTAAATGTTTGCCAGTACACCATGGATCTTCAAAGTCTGAACAATCATTTATTGAAGAAAGCTCACAGCAGAAGAGTGCAATGTTTTGGAGCCACGCAGGACCCCTTCGTCAGGCATGTGATCAATCGAAGTCCGTTCTAATGATCTGCGGTGTGTTGGCAAATATTTACACTGTCCTCTGCTAATCTGTGCTATACTACTAGCTGCCTGGCTGTCACTGACCTGGAACTAGCAAGCAACAAGGGAAGTCAGAACATCCGAGCTGCACACTTGTTTTTAATCAATAAGCCAGAAAGCATTATGACCAATTGCCAGGCATCTAGCATTTTCAAAAAGGAAGGTCAGAAATAATACTTTAAATATTTGCTTCAGTATATAAAAGCATTCAGCTTATGGCCCATTAACACGAGTAAAATATACAAAGTATTGTAAAATCAATTCAGACAAGGGTGGGTTAAAAAAATAAATTATTTTCATAAGAGGAAATACCCTACACAATCCTAAAAATTTAAAGTATAGACATAAAAGCATGTTGTTTTAACATCCCCACCTCCTCCATCCCTAAATGCAAGTTGTCTGTTTTTTTTTTCTGTTCATCTGCCTGTAGACAGGCAGTGGTTATCGCTGCCCCAGCCGGAAAGTTGGGAGTTAATTGTGTTTCCTGGATTATTCTTGGTGGGTTTTCTGGGTCCGACCCCCCGATCCTGTGTGCTAGAAAAAGGATGGAGGTCTGGACCCTGGGAGTCGAGAGGGTTCTTGTTGCTGTTCTGCTGGTTCAATCCCAGCCGGTATAGCTTGGTCGGACCTGTTCCCTGCCGTTACTGGAGTCTGGATTTTGAGTGATGTGTCGAGGTCAGAGTTCCCACTGCCCAGGAGAATTGCTGGGGCTTGCAGTTTCTCCTTAAAACACCAATCATGGACTTTGCCAAAGATGGACTCTTTCCAATGCAGGTATGCTGGGGCAGCCACAAGTGTTAGGAAAGAGAAATCTTAGGGAAATGTTTGCACTTTATTTCGGACTGTCATTTTTATATGTCATCATGTAAATTTATTCAAGTAAAGCGTTTGAAAGTAGGTGATTTGTTTTCTTTGGGTTTGAGTAAAAGACCTACTCAGATCTCTTTCCCATTTACTGATGCTCGGCATCTCAAAATCCTCTTTGGGTTTATTTAGTAATCCATACATCTTAGAAACCACTCGAGCGAGTGGTTCCTTCTCTTCACAGTATAGCTCGAAGGCCGTTAATTTGCGTTGGAAATTCCGTGGTGGTCCCAGCGATCTCATAAAATGATTTATTTGCAGTGCTTGCCACAGATTAATTTCAAAGGGGCCCCCGGGTTGCATCAATATTTTAATAGTTGGCCAAGTTTCTGACTGAAGGAGGTGTGAGACCTGGTATAAACCTTTTTTCTTTAAGGCTCTTGAATGCTCCTGTTTCCATACCTGGTGTAAAACTAGGGTTACCCAGGATGGGAAAAAGGGGCGATTGTTTTGATGAGAATCTCACGTCCCGGCATAATCTGGCTGTAATTCGTAGTGTCGTCCCAATAGGCTTTTCTACTCAGCTGCTAAAGAAAAAAATATCTATAAACACCTTTTGTGTTATTGCACCTGGAATGGATTTTTCTTTTTCGTACATCACGGGACACAGAGCGACTTAGTCATTACTAATGGGTTATATAGATACCTTCAGGTGCTGGCACTGGCAACTTCCAAAACCGGAAGTACCCTCCCCTATATAAGCCCCTCCCATCCGGGAGCACCTCAGTTTTTTGCCAGTGTCTAAGGTGTTGGCCAAAGAGTAACATGTGTTTTCACTGGGCTTGCGTACAGGTTCTTTTACGGGCCTTAGTAAGCTGTTCCGGATCCGACCAAAAAAGCTTCATAGCTAAACGGTCGGTACCTGGGCCTTGCAAGAGAAGAGCAAGGTTTTGCCTGTAATGCCTCTCTTAGGAGGGCTGGACCCTGGGATCCAGAGCTCTGGTCATACCCACGACCAAGATGTTTTCTGTGCAGGGTGCTATACAGGTCCAGGGGAGTGAAATCCTTGGGAACCCGGTCCCTGAAGGTTTAATTACAATGCCTGCCGTGATAGGTGAAGTTTGGGCTTCTGTGGACCAAACAGAGTCCTGCGGCGGGGAACAGGTAAGTGGGGGCCCCCAGGAACTTGGTTCTATTGGGGGACCCCCAAGCCTAATTTGTCTTTCTGTCTGTTACCTAACGGTATTCCCGCTAATATCTGTGTATGCCTGTAACTACTGGAAAATGTAAAATTTTAATAGTAGTCAAGAAAAAAAAAAAGAGGACCGCGGTACCTGTGTTAAACCACTAGAGGCCGCTGTGGTCCATTTTTTCTTGTCATGTGGATCTTTGGTTTTCTCAAGTCAAAAGATCCAGGCAGTTGGTAAGTTTCTCTGTGGGAATCCACTTCCTCTGCCCTGTTGCTGCGCTCATCCACCGCATAGGCCCTCCGGCAAAAAGGGCCCTGGCTCCTAGTCCCTGCTTGGTTTCGAAAAGGGCGCCAATGGCGCACGGGCACGCGCGCGGGCGCGTGCACGCGCCTCCTATGAAAAAAAGGGGCGGGGCGGGTGGATGACGCTCGATGCGCGCCGCGGCGCTTCTGCGCATGTGCAGGCGTCCCAGCATGTATAAAAGACACAGTACAAGTGTCAGCTGGATGCAAACAGAGCTAGCAACAAAACGGTGGCACACAGAGGCGGTTGATGCAGGCATCCCCATAGAAAGGCACTTTAGTGGACACCAGCTGGTATATAGCAGCAACTGTGTTAGACTATTACCAGCAAAATTGGTGTATGACGACGGGAATACCTCAGCTTTGTGCTTAAAGGATATGTCGTCCAGACGCTCCGGAAATAAGTCTTCCAGGAAGCCAAAGGGGTCTCCATCGGGCTCTGAGGATATTGGGCATGCTTGTACTGCACCAATCTCCCCTGAAAATTCAGAGGTCAGTAGCCGTAGGAACCCCGCAGGAGTACCTGGTGCTGCGGCTGTCCCCAGTCCACCTGCTCCTGTATATATAACAGAGGAGGTTTTATCCTCAACTCTGGGAGGATTGGAAGAGAGATTAACAGCATTGATCGCTGCTTCCCTGTCACAGGGAAAGCGCGTCAGATCTCCATCTCCTCCTTCAGAGTGCCTGTTAGTGGAGGAACAGCCCCACACAGAGATCGACCTACCTGAAGGGGATCAGGATGAGGTTGATTCAGTTATAGAGGAATCAACAGTGGAAGAACCTTTCTCAGCATCTCAGGCTGAAAGATTATGGGTTCAGTCTCTGACTAACATGGTCCGATCAGCATTTAAAATGCCTCTGGCGGAACCATCAACCACTACGGTTTCCTCGCTGGGGTCGCTGAAAGCTCCCCAGGCTGTCTGTTCCTTCCCAATCCACCCTTTATTGGAAGGGCTTATTTACCAGGATTGGGAACATCCTGACAAAATATTTACTCCCCCCAAGAGATTTCCGGTGATCTATCCCATGGAGGATAAGTTCATAAAAAAATGGAGGGTCCCTACAGTGGACACAGCCATCTCTTGAGTAAATAAATCACTGACATGTCCAGTAGATAATGTTCCAATGTTCAAAGACCCAATAGATAAAAAATTGGAGTCTTTACTAAAATCTGCTTTCTCTACAGCAAGCATGGTGACACAACCTGCAGTAGCAGCGATTAGAGTCTGCCAAGCAATGAAAGATCAGTTGAAACAAGTCTTAAGGGACTTACCAGATCAGCAGGCTCTTGCCCTAGCTGACCTACCTAGAGCCTTGTGTTGCGGTGGACGCCATAAAGGATACAATCCAACAGGCCTCCCGCTTTACGCTGTCTGTAGACATATGCGTAGGATTCTATGGCTCAAAAACTGGTCTGCTGAAGCTCCCTGTAAGAAATTGCTGATTAGCTTCCCATTTCATGGAGAACGCTTATCTGGCGAAGATTTGGACAAATATATCCAGAAAACTTCTGCTGGTAAAAGTATACTCTTGCCGGTTAAGTACAAGGGTAGAAGTCCTTCTTTTAAGAGGCCTACTTCTCCAGTCCCTGGCACATCGGCTGTGAAACAGTTCCGACGGCCTCCGCGGTCAAATCCAGGGGGCAGAAATCAGGGACAATCACAGGGTAACAAGAAACCCTGGGTCAAGAGAGGTACAAAACCTCCCCTCAAGTCATGAAGGGTTGCCCCCACTCAATCGGGTGAGGGGAAGACTTCAGTTGTTCACAGAGACCTGGCGGGACACCATCAGAGACAGATGGGTGATCTCCGCAGTAAGTCTGGGACACAGGCTGGAGTTAAAAGACATTCCTCCTGCCCATTTTATGAGGTCAAACGTGCCAAGCGATCCCCAGAAGAGAGGATCCCTCCTTCTGGCACTAGAACAACTATTGCTCCAAGGGTAATCATGAAGGTTCCCTTGGAAGAAAGCGGGTTCGGGTTTTACTCGAACCTTGTCACAGTCCCCAAACCAAATGGGGACGTGAGTCCCATATTAAATATAAAAGGGCTAAACAAGTTCCTACATATCAGGACTTTTTCGGATGGAGTCGATCCGATCGGTGGCCACCGCCCTACAAGGGCAGGAATGGTTAGCCTCGATCGACATAAGGGATGCTTATTTGCATATTCCCATCTGTCCGGCCCACCAGAAATTTCTACGCTTTGCAGTAGAAGGGCGCCATTTTCAGTTCAGAGCCTTACCTTTCGGTCTGGCCACAGCACCACGAGTGTTCACAAAAATTCTGGCCCTACGATTGGCCAAACTAGGAACACAAGGTGTAATGATAATGGCATATCGAGACGACTTGTTGCTGATAGACCACTCAGTGAAAAACACTAGAAGTGGTCATTCACAAGACAATCAAGTATCTGGAATCTCACGGTTGCATTATCAACCAAGACAAGTCAGCCCTAAAACCAGTCAAAAGTCTGGAATACTTGGGGGCTAAGACTGGATTCAAATCAGAGAAAGATTTTCTTACCTCCAGAGAAGGTGTCGTCTTTGAAAGATTTGACCCACTTAGTAGGTACAAAAAAGAAAACCATCCATACGCCTGTGTATGAGGCTGCTGGGAAAAATGGTGGCTTCATTCGAAGCAGTACCCTATGGTCAATTCCATTCAAGGAACTTGCAGAGGGCCATACTGTCAGCCTGGAACAAAAAAGTTCAGGCTTTAGACTTACCAATGTCCCTGTCCCCTTCCGTTCGCAAGAGCCTCCATTGGTGGTTGGTGCCCCAGAATCTGGAAAAAGGGAAACCCTTCAGTCCGGTTTCTTGGAAGGTGGTCACTACAGATGCCAGCCTCATAGGCTGGGGGGCAGTACTGGAGCAATGGTCTCTCCAGGACAAGTGGTCAGAAGCAGAGAAGGCCCTGCCCATCAATCTCTTAGAGATACGAGCAGCCCGGTATGCCCTAGTAGCATGGACATCCAAACTCCAAGGGTCCCCTGTCAGAATTCAATCAGACAATGCCACAGCAGTGGCATATATCAATCACCAGGGTGGCACCAGGAGTCGTGCAGCCCAGAGGGAAGCGAATTGCATCCTGGAATGGGCAGAAAGATATGTCCCAGCCATATCCGCGGTTTTCATCCCAGGAGTGGAAAATTGGAGAGCGGACTTTTTAAGTCGCCAGCAATTATGCCCGGGGGAATGGTCTCTTCACCCCGAGGTTTTCCAGGCAATATGCCAGCGGTGGGGAACACCGGATGTAGATCTGCTAGCATCCAGATTCAACGCAAAGGTGGACAGATTTGTGTCTCGCACAAGGGATCCCCTAGCTTGCGGTTCGGATGCCCTAGTGTTCCCTTGGGATCAGTTCAAGCTGATATATGCATTCCCACCGCAATTAATCCGCAGAATCAGGGTAGAAAAGAAACCAGTGATTCTGGTGGCTCCAGCGTGGCCCCGAAGGGCATGGTACGCGGAGATTGTAAAAATGTCAGTGGGAAGTCCTTGGACCCTCCCACATCGTCCGGACCTGCTTTCGCAAGGACCGATATACTACCCTTCCTTACCAGCCCTAGGTTTGACGGCCTGGCTATTGAAGCCCACATTCTAAAAAAGAGAGGGCTCTCTAATCCTGTGGTATCTACCATGATCAATGCCAGGAAGCCGGTATCCAGGCAGATCTATTATAGGATCTAGAAGGCGTACATCACGTGGTGTGAGGCCAAGAAATGGCATCCACGTAAGTACGTAATAGGTAGGATTCTGGACTTCCTACAGTGGGCTGTACATAGGAAGCTTGCCTTGAGTACTATCAAGGGTCAGACGGCCTTGTCAATATTTTTTCAAAGGCCCTTGGCTTTGCATTCATTAGTCAAAGCTTTCATACAAGGAGTGATGCGTATTAGCCCTCCGGTTAGTATTCCCATATGTCCATGGGACTTAAACCTGGTTCTGTCGGTTCTACAGAAACAACCATTTGAACCATTGTGGCACATTTCCTTGGTTCTTCTCACCAGGAAATTGATTTTCTTAGTAGCCATTTGTTCGGCTAAAAGAGTATCGGAATTAGCCGCCTTGTCCTGTAAGGAGCCATATCTGGTTGTCCACAAGGACAGAGTAGTATTACGTCCTCATCCATCCTTTCTTCCTAAGGTGGTATCGAGGTTCCATTTGAACCAAGATGTGGTTCTTCCTTCCTTTTTCCCCAAACCTAGCTCGGTAGAGGAAAAGTTATTGCATTCTTTGGATGTAGTAAGAGCAGTTAAAGCTTATCTTAAAGCCACTGCTCAGATTCGTAGAACGGATACTTTGTTTGTTCTGCCGGAAGGCCCCAGAAAGGGTCAGGCAGCATCAAAAATCTACTTTAGCCAAGTGGATTTGACAGGTCATAATACAAGCCTATGGCTTGAAAAGGAGACCGCCTCCGTTCAAAGTTAGGGCGCACTCCACAAGAGCAGTTGGAACTTCAAGGGCAGTGCATCACCAAGTCTCCCTGGCTCAAGTCTGTAAGGCCACAACATGGTCCTTAGTACACACGTTTACTAGATTCTACCAGGTAGACGTTAGAAGTCAGGAGGATGTCGCCTTTGGGCGCAGTGTGTTGCAGGCCGCAAAAGAGCCTCATGCCTGATGGCGCCCAGCTTATGTATAGTGTATCCCTCCCCTCATTTGGCATTGCTTTGGGACGTCCCATTAGTAATGACTAAGTCGCTCTGTGTCCCGTGATGTACGAAAAAGAAAGAGGGATTTTTATAACCGCTTACCTGTAAAATCCTTTTCTTGGAGTACATCACGGGACACAGAGCTCCCACCCCTCTTTTTGGGACACATATTGCTTTGCTACAAAACTGAGGTGCTCCCGGATGGGAGGGGCTTATATAGGGGAGGGTACTTCCGGTTTTGGAAGTTGCCAGTGCCAGCACCTGAAGGTATCTATATAACCCATTAGTAATGACTAAGTCGCTCTGTGTCCCGTGATGTACTCCAAGAAAAGGATTTTACAGGTAAGCTGTTATAAAAATCCCTCTATCTGAATAAAATGAAAAGATTATTTTTGGGCTTTAAAGTGTATGTCCAACTCTGCAACAGCCACACAGACAGAAATAAAAACACTTTTCTTTAGTAGAGTAGGGGAAGGAGATATCCGTCTGTGTCCTTGTTGCAGATTTTCCATCACTTCCTTCCTTTCTGGTGAGACCATTGTCAGCAGGACAGGAATTGAGGGGAAATCTCTCATGTAGCCCTGGATAGTGATAAAGCCAGACAAAGGTTCAGATCCTCTCACACTATATTTAAACATTTTAAATCAGAGAAAAAATTTGACCACTTACCTTTCTGAAACTCCCCTCTCCGAGAAGGCTATGGAATCTGAAGCCATCCAATGTCATTGGGGTGATCTCCTTAGTGCTGGGGCACTGATAGTCACTTTTTGGTGGTGTCTCAATGTGAACTTCACAATTTGGTAGAGTCTCAATGTGAACTTCACAATTTGGTAGAGTCTCAATGTGAGTATCACTTTTTGTTGTAGTCTCAATGGAAACTTCACATATTGGTGGAGTCTCAATGGGGACTTCACATGTTGGTGGAGTCTCAATGTGAACTGCACATGTTGGTGGAGTCTCAATGTGGACTGCACATGTTGGTGGAGTCTCAATGTGGACTGCACATGTTTGGTGGAGTCTCGATGTGGATTTCACATTGGGTCTCGCTCACTGGGGCAGGCCTGCCATGTCAGTTGCATCTGCGGTAAATACAGTGTACATCTGCAATAAAAAAAGGAATTGGATTTAGAACCTTAACCTACATTTGATACATTTTTCTTTGTAGAACATTGAATTTAAGGGAGTAAAGTTAAAAACTCCATTGCCAGGGACAATAAATAAACCCGCCATGACAGGGACACAGGGACGACTATTTTTACTCTTCTTATGAAAATGCTGGTTTCCTGGCACTTATCCAGACCCATTGGATGTGATACTTTCTACAAGTCAAGAAGTGGGCAACTAGTATTTTAAGTGGTGTGATGATTAAGAGTTAAATGAGAAGGCAGGTCTCAAATTAAGTTGTAAAGCTGCAACAGGAAGTAGTTGTGTCATCTGCATGGCTGTTTATTGTGACAGGGGTTGGTAAATCATTAGACCAGCTAAGAAAAATGACAAATGTATTTTAAAAGAAAAGGAAAGGCTTTGTTAACTGGTAATATTGCTCAGTAGGGATGAGCTCGGTGTTCGAGTCGAACATACGTTCGAGTCGAACATCGGCTGTTCGATCGTTCGACGAAGATCGAACTCTTTGGGCCGTTCGCGCCAAATTCGAGTGACGCGAACAGCCCACAAAACACTGCTCAATCGCAGTGCAATCCCGGCGCTGTGATTGGCCAAGCATGCTCTGTGACCCCGCATGCTTGGCCAATCACAGCGCCGGCAGCTAGGAGAGCCATAATTGGCCACAGGCAGGTTGCCTGTGGCCAATTATAGCTCAGGGGGCTTAGCACACGCCCTACACTATAAAAGGCCACCAGCGCGGCGGCCTTGTGTAGTGTGTTCCGGCACAGGGAAAGAGAAGGATAGGCAGGGACAGTGTCATTGTGCTATTCTTTGTGCTATTCTTGTGTGTAGGGAGAGAGAAGGATAGGCAGGGAGAGTGTCAGTGTCATATTCTTTGCTAAACCTTGTGTGCAGGGAGAGAGAAGGATAGGCAGGGGACAGTGTCAGTGTCATATTCTTTGCTAAACCTTGTGTGCAGGGAGAGAGAAGGATAGGCAGGGAGAGTGTCAGTGTCATATTCTTTAATAAACCTTGTGTGCAGGGAGAGAGAAGGATAGGCAGGGGACAGTGTCAGTGTCATTGTTGCTAAGCCTCCTGCACATTATACACCTGAAGCTAGCCCGTATTGCTGTGTTTTCCTGGTGTGTTACACTAAAAGGCATTTGCAGCACTTACAGCGGGCGGAGTGTGCCTCCTGCACATTATACACCTGAAGCTAGCCCTTATTGCTCTAGCTTTTTTTCTTTTGTGTTACACTAACAGGCATTTGCAGCACTTACAGCGGGCGGAGTGTGCCTCCTGCACATTATACACCTGAAGCTAGCCCGTATTGCTGTGTTTTCCTGGTGTGTTACACTAACAGGCATTTGCAGCACTTACAGCGGGCGGAGTGTGCCTCCTGCACATTATACACCTGAAGCTAGCCCGTTGTTAGGGTATGTACTTACCGAGGCCGAGATGCCGAGAGTGGTTCACCTTTGCGACTTGACGCACTCCACTCCCTGGAGATGAGACAGGGAGTGGATGGCGAGAAGCGGCACCGGCTACCAGCAGGTGGTGGGTACTTGTAGACGGTCCGGTAGTGCTGAGTAGACTGAAGAGCAGGCTTCTAGCAGGAACTAGCTGAATCGGTATAGTTCAAACAGCAAGAGTCAATAGAAGCCGGTGCAGGCTGAGTCCGGGTTGCAACTGCAGAGGTAACAGTCCCGGCTGGGGGTCTAGCACAGCAAAAGGTATTAAGTGCAGAAAATACCGGGAATAGGGATGAGCTTCGTGTTCGAGTCGAACATACGTTTGACTCGAACATCGGCTGTTCGATCGTTCGACGAAGATCGAACGATTTGGGCCGTTCGCACCAAATTCGAGTGACGCGAACGGCCCACAATGCACTACGCCATCGCAGTGTCATCCAGGCGCTGTGATTGGCCAAGCATGCACTGTGACCCCGCATGCTTGGCCAATCACAGTGCCGGCAGCGAGGAGAGCAATGATTGGCCACAGGCAGGATGCCTGTGGCCAATTATTGCTGAGGGGGTTTAGTACACGCCCCACACTATAAAAGGCCGCCAGCGCGGCAGCCTTGTGTAGTGTGTTCCGGAGCAGGGAAAGAGAAGCATAGGCAGGGACAGTGTCATTTTTTTTCCTTTACTAATCCTGGATTCCTTGTGTTTAGGGACAAATAAGGATAGGTAGGGAGAGTGTCAGTGTGTTATTCTGTGCTAAACCTTGTTTGTAGGGACAGAGAGGTACAGTGAGGGAAAGTGTCAGTGTGCTATTCTGTGCTAATCCTTGTTTGTAGGGACAGAGAGGTACAGTGAGGGAAAGTGTCAGTGTGCTATTCTGTTCTAAACCAATCTTGCTGAACCATATTTTCAATCCTTGAGTTTAGGGACAGAGAGGTACAGTGAGGGAAAGTGTCAGTGTGCTATTCTGTGCTAAATCTTGTTTGTAGGGACAGAGTAGGACAGTGAGTGAAACTGACAGTGTGCTATTCTGTTCTAAACCAATCTTGCTGAACCATATTTGAAATCCTTGAGTTTAGGGACAGAGAAGGACACTCGTGGAAACTATCAGTGTGCTATTCTGTGCTAAATCTTGTTTGTAGGGAGGGACAGAGTAGGACAGTGAGGGAAAGTGTCAGTGTGCTATTCTGTTCTAAACCAATTTTGCTGTTCCATATTTTCAATCCTTGAGTTTAGGGACAGAGAAGGACACTTGTGGAAACTATCAGTGTGCTATTCTGTGCTAAATCTTGTTTGTAGGGAGGGACAGAGTAGGACAGTGAGGGAAAGTGTCAGTGTGCTATTCTGTTCTAAACCAATTTTGCTGAACAATATTTTCAATCCTTGAGTTTAGGGACAGAGAAGGACACTCGTGGAAACTATCAGTGTGCTATTCTGTGCTAAATCTTGTTTGTAGGGAGGGACAGAGTAGGACAGTGAGGGAAAGTGTCAGTGTGCTATTCTGTTCTAAACCAATTTTGCTGAACCATATTTGAAATCCTTGAGTTTAGGGACAGAGAGGTACAGTGAGTGAAACTGACAGTGTGCTATTCTGTTCTAAACCAATTTTGCTGTTCCATATTTGAAATCCTTGAGTTTAGGGACAGAGAAGGACACTCGTGGAAACTATCAGTGTGCTATTCTGTGCTAAATCTTGTTTGTAGGGAGGGACAGAGTAGGACAGTGAGGGAAAGTGTCAGTGTGCTATTCTGTTCTAAACCAATTTTGCTGTTCCATATTTGAAATCCTTGAGTTTAGGGACAGAGAAGGACACTCGTGGAAACTATCAGTGTGCTATTCTGTGCTAAATCTTGTTTGTAGGGAGGGACAGAGTAGGACAGTGAGGGAAAGTGTCAGTGTGCTATTCTGTTCTAAACCAATTTTGCTGAACCATATTTGAAATCCTTGAGTTTAGGGACAGAGAGGTACAGTGAGTGAAACTGACAGTGTGCTATTCTGTTCTAAACCAATTTTGCTGTTCCATATTTGAAATCCTTGAGTTTAGGGACAGAGAAGGACACTCGTGGAAACTATCAGTGTGCTATTCTGTGCTAAATCTTGTTTGTAGGGAGGGACAGAGTAGGACAGTGAGGGAAAGTGTCAGTGTGCTATTCTGTTCTAAACAAATTTTGCTGAACCATATTTTCAATCCTTGAGTTTAGGGACAGAGAGGTACAGTGAGTGAAACTGACAGTGTGCTATTCTGTTCTAAACCAATTTTGCTGTTCCATATTTGAAATCCTTGAGTTTAGGGACAGAGAAGGACACTCGTGGAAACTATCAGTGTGCTATTCTGTGCTAAATCTTGTTTGTAGGGAGGGACAGAGTAGGACAGTGAGGGAAAGTGTCAGTGTGCTATTCTGTTCTAAACCAATTTTGCTGTTCCATATTTGAAATCCTTAAGTTTAGGGACAGAGAAGGACACTCGTGGAAACTATCAGTGTGCTATTCTGTGCTAAATCTTGTTTGTAGGGAGGGACAGAGTAGGACAGTGAGGGAAAGTGTCAGTGTGCTATTCTGTTCTAAACCAATTTTGCTCAACCATATTTGAAATCCTTGAGTTTACGGACACAGAAGGATAGGCAGGGGACAGTGTCAGTGTCATTGTTGCTAAGCCTCCTGCACAGTATACACCTGAAGCTAGCCCTTATTGCTGTTTTTCCCATCTCCCTGCAGGCCATCCATTAAAATGTCTGGAAGGCAAACAAGGAGAGGCAGACAGTCAGGAGGCAAAAAAAGAGGGCAAGCAGGCTCTGTGTCTGGGGGCAACAGTGCTGGTCGTGGACGCGGTGCATTGTCATCAGCACATGGCCATGGGACACGCTTGTCCTTCTTTTCGGCAGCTGGACATGTTGAGCCACATCATGCCGAAGACTTGGTAGAGTGGATGACCAAGCCCACCTCACCCTCCTCATCCTCTCTCACCCAGGCTCAGGGTACTGGCAAAGCAGCTGCCAAAGCGTCCTCTTCTCTGGTATCATTATCTTCATTAGTCAATCCTTCCCTAGACCCACCATGTCCTCCTCCTGAGGAGTCCCCCGAACTGTTTGAGCACAGTGTTGGGTACATGCTCCAGGAGGATGCCCAGCGTTTCGAAGGATCTGATGATGATACCCAGCTAGAGGAAGGCAGTAGCGTGAGAGCAGAGAGAGGGGATGCTCAAGAAGGACACCAATCTGGCAGTCATGCTCCAGCAGCTGCAGCATACTGCCAGATTGGCTCCAGTGATGAGGAGGGAGGGGATGATGAGGTCACTGACTCCACGTGGGTGCCTAATAGGAGAGAGGAGGAGGAGGATGAGGAGGAGGCACATCTCCAACGAGGCAGGATGCCCTTGAGTGGCCAGCGTATGGGCAGCACACCGACGGAATCACACCGCAGAGCTCCGCCTGTGCAGGGCGCTGCCTCTGCCCGTCATTCAAAAAGTTCTTTGGTGTGGGCCTTTTTTGAGGCGAGTGCATCAGATCGCACAGCTGCTGTTTGCAACATATGTCTCAAGCGTATATCGCGTGGCCAAAACATCAGCCGCTTGGGCACCACATGCTTGATCAGACATATGTTGACCTGCCATGCAGCTCGTTGGCAAGCCTACCTTAAAGACCCACACCAAAGAACAAAGCTGACCTCTTCTTGCACCGCATCAGCTGGGATCTCCAACCCCACTATACCTTCACTCCTCTCTGAAACCTGCTCTGAGAGGAATGAAGGTGTAGAATTAGGTGTGTCACAGCCAAGTACTTGCGGGCACTCTGCTAGCAGTACACCAACGTCCGATTCTAGCAGGCAAATTTCCCTGCCCCAGCTGCTGGACCGTCGAAAGAAGTTCACTCCCAGCCATCCACATGCCCAGCGGTTGAATGCTAGCTTGGCTAAATCGCTAGCGATTCAACTGCTGCCTTTTCAGTTGGTAGACTCGGCCCCCTTCCGTGAGTTTGTGCAATGTGCGGTTCCTCAGTGGCAGGTTCCCAAACGCCACTTTTTCGCACGGAAGGCGATTCCGGCTCTCTACAGGCATGTGGAAGGCAATATCTTGGCCTCGCTGGACAGGGCGGTCAGCGGTAAGGTGCATATTACCGCTGACTCATGGTCCAGCAGGCATGGACAGGGACGTTACCTTTCTTTCACGGCCCATTGGGTCACTCTTTTGGCAGCTGGGAAGGATGCAGGACAAGGTGCAGTAGTGTTGGAGGTTGTTCCACCGCCACGCCTCCAAAATGCTACTACTGGTTGTGACACACCTCTCTCCTCCACCCCCTCCTCTTCTTCTTCCTCCATGGCCTCTTCCTGTGGTTTGTCCTCGGAACCAGCGGTGCTCCGTAGGCGTTCAAGGGGCTACGCAAGTACGCAGGCAAAAAGATGCCATGCCGTGCTTGCGCTGGTGTGTTTGGGGGACAGGAGCCACACTGGGGCAGAGGTCCTGTCTGCTCTGCAGGGGCAGGCCGAGAGGTGGTTGACGCCACGCCAGCTTAAGCCAGGAATGGTGGTTTGCGACAATGGCACCAACCTCCTCTCCGCCCGCCGACAGGGACAACTGACCCATGTGCCCTGTATGGCTCACGTCCTTAACCTGGTGGTGCAGCGGTTCTTGGGCAGGTACCCGGGCTTACAGGATGTCCTGAGGCAGGCCAGGAAAGTCTGTGTGCATTTCCGCAGATCTTATAATGCCAGTGCTCGCCTGGCTGAGCTGCAAAAGGAGTTGAACCTGCCCAAGAACCGCCTTATATGTGACATGCCCACCAGGTGGAACTCAACGTTGGCCATGCTGCAGCGGCTGCACACGCAGCAGAGGGCCATCAATGAGTACCTGTGCGACTACGGCACCAGGACAGGGTCAGGGGAGCTCGGGTTTTTTTCACCACGCCAGTGGGGCATGATCAGGGATGCATGCACTGTCCTGGCACCATTTGAGGAGGCCACGAGGATGGTGAGCAGTGACAGTGCATGCATCAGTGACACTGTACCTCTTGTCCACCTGTTGGAGCACACGCTGCGTGGAATAATGGACAGGGCACTTGAGGCAGAACAGAGGCAGGAAGAGGAGGACTTCCTTGCCTCTCAAGGCCCCCTTTACCCAGACAGTGTTCCTTCTGTCCCACCCATCGCACAGGAAGAGGAGGAGGAGGAGGAGGAGGAGGATTGTGTCAGCATGGAGGTGGAGGCTGGCACTCAGCATCATCAGCAGCAGTCTTTTAGGGATGATTTACAGTCCCAAGAAACCAGTGGACTTGTACGTGGCTGGGAGGAGGTGGCTGCGGATCATGTTGTCCTTAGTGACCCAGAGGACTCCGGACTGAATGCCTCAGCTAACCTACGCTGCATGGCCTCCCTGATCCTGCAAAGTCTGCGGAAGGATCCTCGTATTCTTCGGATCAAGGAGAGGGACCATTACTGGCTGGCCACTCTCCTTGATCCACGGTACAAGGGTAAGGTTGCGGACCTTATCTTACCGTCGCAGAGGGAGTAGAGGATGAGACAACTCCGGGAGGCCTTGCAGAAAGGTCTGTGCAACGCGTTCCCAGAGACTGGGAGGTTACAAACTCCTGGTCCTGGACAACGAGTTGCTGAGGCTTCGGGCAGTCAAAGAAGGAGCGGTGGGGAAGGTGGCCGTCTGACCGATGCGTTCAGACAATTCTTTAGTCCGCAGCCCCAAAGTATGATCGGTTCCAGCAACCATCGCCAGCGTCTGATATACATGGTCCAGGAATACCTAGGGGCAAGGTCAGACTTGGACACCTTCCCCACCGAAAATCCTCTGGCTTACTGGGTCTTGAGGATGGATCACTGGCCAGAGCTTGCACAGTATGCAATTGAGCTACTGGCCTGTCCTGCATCCAGCGTTCTTTCAGAACGCACATTCAGTGCTGCTGGAGGATTTGTCACGGATCACAGGGTGCGCCTGTCCACCGACTCGGTTGATCGACTGACTTTCATCAAGATGAACCAGTCTTGGATCACCACCAGCTACCACACACCTGATGCTGATATAACAGACTAATTGATTTTAAAATGTCACATCCCTTCAAGACTGATGCTGATGCTGAGTGCCTGTGCTGTTATGTTGACTGGCTATCCTCCTCCTCCTCCTCAATGATACGATTAATGATGATAGCTTGGAAGATCATTTTGGTTTATGGGTGACGCCACCAGTGGCTAAGGCCCAATTTTTCAGCCCCTGTTTAACAGGGGCGTGTAATTAAATTTTTTGATGCAATACTTTGCAACAGGCCTCATTGCTGTGCTCCAAGTACAGTATCTGTGAGGGGTTGCAGTGTTGTGCCACCAGTGCCTAAGGCCCAATTTTTCAGCCCCTGTTCAACAGGGGCATGCAATTATAATTATTGATCTAATAATTCACAGCAGGGCCCATTGCTGCGCCCACCAAGAGTAACTGTCAGGCCTTACAGTGTTGTGGCACCAGCATCACCACCACCACCACCACCAAAGGCCCAATTTTTCAGCCCCTGTTCAACAGGGGCATGCAATTATAATTATTGATCGAATAATTCACAGCAGGGCCCATTGCTGCGCCCACCAAGAGTAACTGTCAGGCCTTACAGTGATGTGGCACCAGCACCACCATCACCACCACCACCACCACCAAAGGCCCAATTTTTCAGCCTCTGTTCAACAGGGGCATGCAATTATAATTATTGATCGAATAATTCACAGCAGGGCCCATTGCTGCGCCCACCAAAAGTAACTGTCAGGCCTTACAGTGTTGTGGCACCAGCACCACCATCACCACCACCACCAAAGGCCCAATTTTTCAGCCCCTGTTCAACAGGGGCATGCAATTATAATTATTGATCGAATAATTCACAGCAGGGCCCATTGCTGCGCCCACCAAGAGTAACTGTCAGGCCTTACAGTGTTGTGGCACCAGCACCACCATCAAAGGCCCAATTTTTACTACCACTGATCAACAATTATATGTTATTACAATTCCTGATATAATAGTTGACAGCAGGGCGTTCCAGCACCCACCAAGAATAACTGTGAGTGCTTTCAGTGTTGTGCCAACACCAACACCTAAGGGGCCAATTTCTGCAGAGTATATACGGCAGGTCCCTACTTTCAAACATCCAACTTACAAACGACTACTACTTGCAAACGGAAGAAGACAACAGGAAGTGAGAGAAAATCTACCCCTTGGAAGGAAAATTCTCTCCTGTAAGAATTAATATGGGAGAAAGGTGTCTCCTCTCTACTGATGCTTTATCACCAATCCTTGTTTCAATAAAAACACCACATTTCAAAAACAGTTGTCATTGGGACGCAAAGTGAGGTGAAATGTTCTGAACAGGGGCACAGACAGCAAAAAAAATGTGACAGGGGTGATAACCGTTCCCTATGTTTTCCAAAAAGCTAAAAAAAAGGAATTTGGCATGGAGCTACACTTAAACAATGCAGCTGTTCAAAATTACAAACAGATTCTACATAAGAACAAACCTACAGTCCCTGTCTTGTATGCACCGCCTGTATACGGCTGTTCAGAGTATATAGGTCCTTTTTTATTTTGTGTGCGGGGTTCCCCTTAATACCCATACAAGACCCAAAGGGGCTGGTAATGGGCTGGGGTAGGGTTGATGGGGTAGCTATGCCATTTTTCCTAAAGATTTTCATCCATATTACCGGGACCAGACATTGCATTAAAGCCGCAAGCAGTTTTAAATGGCTTTTTTTCCTTTAGAAATGTTATTTTGTGCAGGGACAGTTCTAAACACGGGAAACACGTGGCACTTCACAGGCATACTTTAGACACCCCCCAGGTACAATATTTAAAGGAATATTTGACTTTTTTTTTTTCACTTTATGCATCATTAAAATGACTGCTCCCGGAAAACGTCCGTTTTTAAAACTTCTTTTTGCATTGATACATGTCCCCTGGTGCAGAACCCGGGTTCCCAAACTCTGTTTCGGACAATAACATGGATAATAGCCGTTATAATTAGCACTTTAGAATCCGAACGTTCGCATCCATTGTATTTAATAGGGTTCTAATGTTCGTGCGAACTTTCGGTCCGTTCACCCGGGGGTGTTCGGCTCATCACTAACCGGGAACAAGGCAGGAGTTCAAAGGAAACGTGGAAGTCCAAAGGTACAAGCAGGAGGTCAAGGATTGTAGACAGGCAGCAGATCCGAGTCACAGGCCGAGGGTCAAACACAAGAGAAGGCAGAAGTCCGTACAACAAGCCGAGGGTCAGGTCCAGGAGAGAGATCAGAGGAATCAAGCCAGTCCGGGTCACAAGGAGATTTTCAAGGTAGTTTTCCAGAGTCTTGGGTACACAGGAAAGCTGACAAACCAGCAACTTGTCAGTGCAACTGGGTTTCTTTAAATAGGCCCGCCTGGATTCCTATTGGACCGCGCGTGCGCATTGGGCGCTGATTGGCGCTGTTGGACGGAAGATTTCCCTGACAGTGCCCCCCTCCTAGGGGCGGACTCTGGACGCCCAGACTAGAAATCAACTCGGGATGTTCCTGGTGAAAGATTCGAATTAGACAGGGAGCATGTAGGTTCCTAGAGGGTTCCCAAGAGTTATCCTCTGGGGGATACCCCTTCCATTTGATTAAATACTGTAATTGCCTGCCTCTTTTCCTGCAGCCCAAGATAGATTCCACCACGTATTAGTTTTCACCATCAACCTCCACAGGTGGAGGAGGTGGCTCATCCCTTCCCGGGAAGGAGCTGGAGACTACCGGTTTCAACAGAGACGTGTGGAAGACCGGGTGTATCCTGTAGGAGTCGGGCAGTGCCAATTCAAAGGCCACAGAGTTGATTACTCGCTTGATTTTAAAAGGGCCTATGAATCTTGGTCCCAATTTCCGTGAAGGGATAGGCAATTTGAGGTTGGTGGCGGAGAGCCATACTTCCTCCCCAACTTTGAAGATTGGATTTTCCTTCCTACTTTTGTCATAGTGTCTTTTGTAAGATTCCTGGGCGTTTTGCATCATTTCCTGAAGTGTCAGAAAATTAGATTGGACAAAGGCTATCCGATCTTGAACAGCAGGAACAGAGCTCTCCGGAATGTCATCAGGGAGGAAGGAAGGATGGAAGCCAAAGTTGGCCCAAAAAGGAGTTTGACTGGTGGCTGAATGCACCGAGTTGTTATATGCAAATTCAGCGTAGGATAATAGGGAGGACCAATCGTCTTGTGAGGCTGAGCAAAAGCAACGGAGATATTGTTCCAGAGTTTGGTTGGTTCTCTCTGTCTGTCCGTTGCTCTGGGGGTGATATGCCGATGATAGGCAAATCTTGACTTCTAAAGATTTGCAAAGTTCCTTCCAGAATTTTGACGTGAATTGAACGCCTCTGTCAGAGGTGATGCTCTTAGGCACCCCATGGAGCCTGATTATCTCCTGAAAAAAGGCTTTGGCTGTATCTGCAGCAGAGGGGGTACCGATCATGGGCACGAAGTGTGCCATTTTGGAGAGGCGGTCAATTACGACCAGAATCGTGGTAAAACCTCCAGAGGGCGGTAGATCTACAATGAAATCCATGGACACATCTGCCCATGGACGTTCAGGGATAGGCAAAGGTTTGAGTAGCCCCCAACTCTTGGTTTTGGGTCCCTTATTCCGTTGGCAACGGGTACAGGAGGCAACATAGGACTTGCAATCTTGCCTCCAACCAGGCCACCAGAAGGAGCGGGAGATTAATTCCATGGTTTTTCGGGCTCCAAAGTGGCCAGCTAGTTTGTGGTCGTGGAAAGTTTTCAGAATCAGTTGTCTCGTTTCCAGAGGAACGAAGACTTTACCTTGGGACCAGAGCAAGTCATTATGCTTCTCCAGGGAAGGGGTTACTTGGTCAGGACAATGCTTAGAGGCAGCTTTTATGGAGTTTAGTAGATCAGCCTGTGGGATGAGCAGAAAGTTTTGTGCTGATAGGATGGTACTTGGTTCCTCTGCTTGAGGGGTCTCGGGAAACATCCTAGAGAGTGCATCCGCCTTCACGTTCTTGGAACCGGGCCTATAAGAAATATGAAAGTTAAACCTGGTGAAGAAGAGGGCCCATCGGGCTTGTCTGGGTCGTAGACATTTTGCTGTTCTCAGATATTCTAGATTTTTATGATCCGTGAATATCATGACAGGGTGAGGGGCTCCCTCCAGAAGGTATCGCCATTCTTCCAGGGCGAATTTGATAGCCAATAGTTCCCGGTCTCCGACGTCATAATTACGATCCGAAGAAGTTAGTTTATGAGAGGCAAAGGCTACTGGATGAAGAAGGGATTTGGGGCCCTGCCTTTGAGAGAGGATGGCCCCAGTGGCTGACTCGGAAGCATCTACTTCCAGAGTAAACGGCAGTAGCGGATCTGGATGCTTCAATACAGGTGCTGATGTGAATGCGTTTTTTAGTTTATCAAAGGCATCCTGGGCTTCCTGTGACCAGTGGAAACTGTAGCCCTGGCGTGTCAGTTGGGTTATAGGTGCCACAATAGAGGAGAACCCCACAATGAACCTCCTGTAGAAGTTGGCGAAACCTATAAACCGTTGTACCCCTTTCTTGTCTGTTGGGGCTGGCCATTCCTGGATAGCTTTGACTTTCTGCGGGTCCATTGCGACCCCATTGGTAGAAATAATAAATCCCAGAAATTGCACAGTGGTTTTCTCAAAGTCACATTTCTCGGCCTTGAGGTAAAGTCTATGTTCTCGGAGAATAGTGAGGACCTTAATGACATGGATCCGGTGCAGTTCAAGGGAGGACGAGAAAATAAGAATATCGTCTAAGTAGACTACTAGGAAGTCGTCCAGGTGTTCACGGAAAATGTCATTGACTAGGTGCTGGAAAGTGGCTGGGGCGTTGCAAAGCCCGAATGGCATGACCAAGTATTCAAAATGACCGAACCTAGATCTAAAAGCGGTCTTCTCTTCGTCTCCAGCCCTGATCCGGATGAAATTGTAGGCCCCTCGAAGGTCCAGTTTAGAGAAGATCCGAGCTGATCGGAATCGTTGGAACAACTCCGGGATGAGAGGCAGCGGGTATCTGTTTTTAATAGTAATTTTATTTAATTCCCTATAGTCGATGCAGGGCCTCAGAGTCCCGTCTTTTTTTTCAACGAAAAAGATTCCGGCACCGGCTGGGGAAGAAGAGGGGCGTATGAATTTCTTTTCCAGATTTTCCTCGATGTAGGCCTTGAGGGCCTTCAACTCAGATTCGGACAAGGTAAAGATGCGGCCGAACGGAATTTTGGAGCCAGGCAGAAGGTCAATGGGGCATTCGTAGGGCCGATGTGGTGGTAGGCGGTCGGCCTGCTGTTTGTCGAAGACGTCCCGGAATTCCAAGTATGCTGATGGAACATGTGGTAGGTTATCCGGTTGAGGGGTTAAAGTAGCACAGACAGTTCAAAGTGCGGAGAGACAGTTTTGGGAACAATACGAAGAAGTGAAGTTAACTTCCCTTTTGGCCCAGTTTATATGAGGCTCGTGTGCTTGCAGCCAAGGGAGGCCCAGGATGATGGGGAACATGGGAGATGGGATGAGGTCAAATCGGAGGTATTCTTGGTGGCCTGAATCCGTGATAGCAAGGACGGGTTTTGTTTCTTGCGTAATTACCCCTGAACGGGGCAGGGATCCATCCGCCAGACGAACCTGAAGATAACGGTCCTTGGTTTGCAGAGGAAAGTGAAGTTGGGAAGCAAGTGAAGAGTCCAAAAAGCAGCTGCAGGCTCCTGAATCAATAATCGCCGGTAGGCGGGTTACTCCTGTTGGTAGCTGTAGAGAAATAGAAAGAACAACGTAAGTCTGTGGTAAGCCAGAAACTTGGTAGTTCAAAGTGTCTTTGGGGGTACACTTACTAGGTCTTACTGGGCAGCTCCGAAGGAAATGGCCAGTACCCCCGCAGTAGAGACACAGATTGGCCTGACGCCTGCGCTGCTTTTCTTCAGGAGAAAGAGGAGGACGAACCAGACCAAGCTGCATGGGTTCAGGCTTGGGAGGAGAAGATGCTGTAGGAACTGGGATGGGTGGATAGGCAGGAGCTGATCGGGGGAAAATTCCAGTTCGGACGGGTAGTCTGGAAACGCTCAGAACGCCGCTCCCGTAGGCGTCTGTCAAGCTGAGTGACAGACTGGATCAAATCTTCCAGAGTAGTTGGAACACCAATCCTGGCCAGCTCGTCTTTAAGAGCCTCAGACAGTCCTTGGCGATACTGGTATTTGAGGGCCGTCTCATTCCAGCCAGTGTCAGCTGACCATTTCCGGAATTCTGCCGTGTAGTCCTCCACCGGCCTTCTCCCCTGGGTTAAACTGTGGAGAACAGACTCAGCTGTGGCTGATCGCTGAGGATCGTCATACAGCTGCGCCATACTCTCAAAGAAGGTGTCGACGGAATCTAGTATGGGGCTGCTTTGCTCCATCAGGCCATGGGCCCAGGCCTGAGGTTCGTCGGTTAGAAGGGAGATGACGAACCCCACCTTTACCACTTCTGAAGAAAAAGTCCTGGGTTGAAGGGCAAGGTAAAGAGAACATGCGTTTTTGAAAGCCCGATATTTCTTACGGACGCCAGAAAATCGTTCAGGTAGAGGGACCCTGGGTTCAGGGGTAGCCATTAATACGCTGGTTTGTACTGTTAGGGTATGTACTTACCGAGGCCGAGATGCCGAGAGTGGTTCACCTTTGCGACTTGACGCACTCTACTCCCTGGAGATGAGACAGGGAGTGGATGGCGAGAAGCGGCACCGGCTACCAGCAGGTGGTGGGTACTTGTAGACGGTCCGGTAGTGCTGAGTAGACTGAAGAGCAGGCTTCTAGCAGGAACTAGCTGAATCGGTATAGTTCAAACAGCAAGAGTCAATAGAAGCCGGTGCAGGCTGAGTCCGGGTTGCAACTGCAGAGGTAACAGTCCCGGCTGGGGGTCTAGCACAGCAAAAGGTAATAAGTGCAGAAAATACCGGGAACAAGGCAGGAGTTCAAAGGAAACGTGGAAGTCCAAAGGTACAAGCAGGAGGTCAAGGATTGTAGACAGGCAGCAGATCCGAGTCACAGGCCGAGGGTCAAACACAAGAGAAGGCAGAAGTCCGTATAACAAGCCGAGGGTCAGGTCCAGGAGAGAGATCAGAGGAATCAAGCCAGTCCGGGTCACAAGGAGATTTTCAAGGTAGTTTTCCAGAGTCTTGGGTACACAGGAAAGCTGACAAACCAGCAACTTGTCAGTGCAACTGGGTTTCTTTAAATAGGCCCGCTTGGATTCCTATTGGTGCGCCGCCGCGCATGCGCGCGCGCCGCTGCGTCGGCACGCGCACCCGAGAACGTAGAAGCGCCGTCCCGCGCACGCGCCGAAGCGTCATTCCACCGCGCGTGTGCATTGGGCGCTGATTGGCGCTGTTGGACGGAAGATTTCCCTGACACCCGTATTGCTGTGTTTTCCTAGTGTGTTACACTAACAGGCATTTGCAGCACTTACAGCGGGCGGAGTGTGCCTCCTGCACATTATACACCTGAAGCTAGACCTTATTGCTCAAGCTTTTTTTCTTTTGTGTTATGCGGCGTACACACGATCGTTTTTCATGCCATTTTTTTTTTACCGACGTTTTTCACGTCGTTTTTTTTCATGTTTCCTCTCAAGCCTGTCGTGCGTACACACGATCATTTTAAAAAACGTTCAAAGCAAAGCGCAGTGACGTACACCACGTACGACGGCACTATAAAGGGGAAGTTCCGTTCTAATGACGCCACCCTTTGGGACACTTTTGCTAATTTCGTGTTACCGCGTGTTAGTAAAAGTTTGGTGAGAGACGATTCGCGCTTTTCAGTCTTCGTGCTTTAAAGATCGTTTTGTGGAGTTCAGTTTGTGCCTGTGGGTTCGTGTCTGTCTTGCAGTGCTTGTAGTCAGTTCGTATCTGTTTATTCAGTGCGTTCTTGTCTGCTCATTACTGTTTTTCAGCTTGTTCTTCATAGGCCTTGCTGTTCTTCCGTTCGTTCTTCTAATTCGTTCTGAGCTGCTGACCATTATCTAGCCATGTTGCGGCTACGTACTCGTTGTAGAGTTCGTGCTGTAGTTGGTGCAGGGGTTCATGCTGTATCCAGACTCCAGGCCATGAACAGGGTGAGGAGGAGTTCATGGACCAAGAATTGGTTGCTCCAGCGGCACCAGTTCTGTCATATTCCTTTGTTGCGGGAGATCAGGGAGAATAATCCTGAGGACTACAGGAATTTTCTCAGGATGTCTAACCCCGTATTTCAGCATCTGTTGGCTTTGGTGTCCCCCTACATTACCAGGCAGGACACCGTTATGCGTGAAGCCATCAGTGCTGAGCAGAGGCTCATTGCCACGCTGCGATACCTGGCGACTGGGAGAAGCCTGCAGGACCTAACGTTCTCCACAGGCATATCCCCCCAGGCTCTGGGTATCATTATACCAGAGACGTGTTCTGCCATCCTTCAAGTTTTGCAGGAGGACTATATTAAGGTAAGTGTTCTTATTTCAAACATCACATTGTATGTATTTCTTTGTTTCTTTGTTTTTTATTTTTTTTGGGTTTATTAGCAGTCCCTAATTCCCATGATTCTTAGCTGCAGGGAATGTCCCCTTTCTCCACATGGTTATTTATTTTTGGGAATGTTTTTATTAGGCCTACATTAAAATTTGCCTTACCTAACCTCTCCAGCATGCTATCCTGGGGCCATACCCACCTAGTCATTTCCATGTATTTTAATCTATGCTCCATCGTAGTGTTTTACCCTAAACGCCCCCTAAAGATTGCCTAGGAATGTAACATTTTTTAATAATTCATACAGAGTGCTACAACCTACATTTGTGATCTCCCCAACTCATCTTCAACCCCCCCCCCCATTTTTTTTGTTGGGTTTGTTTTTGGTTTGTTGTTGCTTGGTTTTCTGAAATCTGCTTTCAATGTTTCTGTCTCAAAGTATTATTTTTTTTTAAATTTAATTCCACAGTTCCCTTCTACGCCACATGAATGGCAGAATGTGGCATCTGAGTTTGCCCAACGATGGAACTTTCCGAACTGTGGAGGGGCCATCGACGGCAAACATGTTCGGGTCGTCCCACCACCCCACAATTCGGGATCCTTTTATTATAACTATAAGGGGTTCCACAGCATCGTCATGATGGCAGTGGTGTCAGCCACCTACGAATTCCTCTATGTGGACGTTGGCAAGAATGGCAGGATGTCTGATGGAGGAGTCTTTGCACAGACGGAGTTTGGGGAACGGCTCCTTTTGGATCAGCTGGCCTTGCCACCAGCAGAGCAGAATGTGGAGGGACTCCCATTTGTCTTTGTGGCGGATGAGGCGTTTGGCCTGGGTCCCCATTCGATGAGGCCATTCCCGCAACGCACCCTCACCCCTAAGAGGAGGGTGTTCAACTATCGGCTATCGGCTGGCCAGAGCAAGAAGGGTGGTGGAAAATGCCTTTGGCATCATGGCCAGCCGATTCCGCCTGTTCCTCACCTCCATCCACCTTGCCCCTTACAAATGGAACCACGTTGTAATGGCTTGTTGTGTACTCCATAATTATCTCAGGGTGCATTCAAGCAATTATCTGACTTTGACTGGGCCTGAGGCCTCATTATTTGAAGTGGAAAATCTTGTGGCCCTGGAAGCTGGCCGTCCAGGCTTGGCCCCCCAAACCGGATGTGAGGTCCGTCAACAATATGTCGATTATTTTGTGGATAGGGGGGCCATTGATATGCCTGATGAATTTTAACCTTATTATTTTTAAAACTAAAACCTTTTTTGGAGAAAATATTGTTTAGGTGTTTTCATTTAATATTCTTTTAGGTTTCTCGTCGGTTTACCTAACGCACTTGTATTGCCATGTGTATTTTGCATTCTTAATTAGCCTTCATTGTCAGTGTAAACACAAAACATTGTTTAGCTCACTTTGCACCACATTTACATAATGAAGCCACAAATTCTGCTTAAGAAAATACCTTTTTTAATTATTTTTGAGGAAACTTCCTTTGAAGTGTAGATGTTATTAAAATATTTTGGGGGTTAAAACGCATGAACAGCCATGCGTAAAAAAAATTAACAAATAAAAAAACGTTAAAATGTAAACATGTACTATTCATTATCAAGCTTAAAACAAAAACAAACCTGCCAAAACACAGCAAGTTCAACGTTCTTTTGTGTTCAAACATTATACACGCCCAAGCACAGCCATTATTTTTTGTAGCTTTTCCTCAACCCGCTTGGTATTTTGCCTGATCTCTATCAAGTCTCCCTTTATTTTTTTCAAGGTCACGACAGCAGACCATGAGGTATTGGATCAGGATCTGGGCACTGTGATGTGTAAACTTTTCGGGGTCTCCGGCCAGAACTGCACCTAAACAAAAAAAAAACGTAGTATAGAATATGTAGGCTTACATCTATTAACCTGCATCTGTCTGGTTTGACACTGACCTCTTGTGGTGCCACTTTCCACTTCCACAACTTCACGTTCCTCTCCATCATGTGGTTCAGGGGGTATTGTTGAAGGTGTTGGATTTCTAGGCTCATCTGACATAGCTTTTTGAAGCCCTATGGAGATTGCAATAAAAGGTAGAGTTTCATTAGTAACTAATAATTTTTTGGCCACAAAAAAACAAGAAAAAGAGATTTCTAAATATTATTTGGAAGTGTGGTCCATTTTTAAATGTACCCTCAGTGACAACCAGAACACATGATTGGATACATTGCCCAAACTAGAGCATATACTTTTTGAAACAAAGTTTGACACATTGTAACACCCCAAAGTATATACACAGGATCACCTGTGTGTGACACCCTAAAAATTTAGGGGTTTGGTCCCACACTTGTACTACTGCGTTCAGATGTTTAAGCAGCTGCTGAGCATTCTCTCCCTTAACATTACAATGCCTACCCTTTTTCCCCAAAACAAATGTGATTTGGATTCTAAATATAAAGCAAATTGTTGACCAATTTTGCTCCCCAAAACCCCCAAAAAATTGTGTGTTCACACTGGATGATCCAAAAACATTGTTTTAGGAACTGGACGGAGAAAGAGGTTTACTATGTCCGTTTAGTGTGCGGACGAACATGAAAGTTCGTATCTTTCACTGTACTATATCAAAGTCTAAATATACACGACTTAATACAAGTAATAATCTTTAGCAGGGAAAATGAAGAAAAAGTACTTACTTTTTCCTATAACTTTCTTGATTCTTTTGTATTGGTCGGGCTCCCGCAACTTCAGATCAGACCATCGTTTTCTGAGCTGTTCCTTCGTTCTGCACACCTCGAATTTTTGGTGAAGAGTTTTGACCACTTTGCCCATAATTTTTGACTTGACAAGATTAGGCCTTTTATACGGCCCATGCTTGGCATCATAATCCTCCCTCCTCAAAATGGCCACCATCTCCACCATTTCCTCGAATGACATGTTGGATGCCTTATATCTCCTGGATCGGGATTTGGGCTCCTCTGGAATTTCCTCCTCTGTAGAGGTAATCTCAGCCACCTGTGTCTCCGCCATGTTGTTAAGCACTACGACGAGCGAGAAGGGGCGGGGAAAGTACAATTTTGAACGTCGGGGGCGGGGAAAGCGTGCGGAGTTTCACGCATGCGCAGTGTATATCAAGTGAAGATCCATGTGTCGAAAATACGTTCATTTGGCGGGAGAGGGAGTTAGCAACGAACGTGTTGACCAAGGTACATAAGTTTTGAAAGATTTGGGTTTCATCAGAGGAGGAGATTTTGGGCTTGAAAATCTGTCAAAAATGCTGATTTGATGAATGTTGCCTGAAACATATGTATTTTCTTGTTGCTTGATTTTACAGAGAGAATGAATAGTTTCAAGAACCCTGACTTTATGTAGGAGTTCATTGATAAATGGAAAGACCTCCCTATCCTTTGGCAGACAAAAAGTAGTGCAAATAAAATAAAGTGGCCAGGACAGCAGCACTGGAGAGCCTGCTTGCATTTGTGCAAACCCAAATACCCACAACAACTCTCCAAGATGTGAAAACCAAAATTGCTACCATCAGGGGGACACACAGGACCCAGAGGAATATGGTCCTGAAGTCCCAGAGGTCAGGTGCTGCAGCAGATAAGGTTTATAAACCCGGTCTGTGGTACTACAGCAAGTTATCTTTCCTGGATGACCAGCTGGAAGTGCGGGAATCTCTCTCCACCCTAGCCCCTAGAGGTCAATACAGCCTCCCTTGTAGCCAGCCCTCCAGCCTTCCTTGCAGCCAGCCCTCCAGCCTTCCTAGCAACCCTGCTCTGGCTTCCCCGGAGGATCAAGATGAGGTCCTTGAGAAGGCAGATTTGGATATATGGAGCCAGGTAAAGTATTGATATCTACATTTATATGTTACAAAAGTGATGATTTTAAATTGATGTTTTAGTATTGTTAGGTATTTAATGTTCAAAAAAAAAAGAGGATTTAAAGAGCAAGATACAGTAGTGGTCAAATTTGATGGGGACGAGGCAACAATATCAGGAGGCGGAATCTATGCAAAATTAGTACCTTTTGACATTCAATTAAAAAATGCCTGGAGGTGAACAATGTGTGTGATTGATGGTGGCAAAAAATAAAGAATGTCCTTTTCTTTTTTTACAGCCAGAGCTGAGCCAGGAAGAGGGTGATGTTGGGGACCAGGAGGAGGCAGGGACCAGTGGCACACAGGAGGAGGCTGGGCCCAGCACAAGAGCCCAGATGCCTCCCCTGATAATGAAACAACGAGGGCCAAGGAGAGCTAGGCAGGTGGAGGAGGAAACAAGAGCCTTTCTAAAAGAGGCTACTGTGGCCCTCAGAGAGGCACCCTCTGCTGAGGAGGGCTTTGCCGCAGTCCTGGCCCATAAGTTAGGCCAAATGGACTTGCGGCAAAAGCTCTATAGTGAAAACCTTTTGCTGAAGGTGATTA
Source organism: Rana muscosa (assembly GCA_029206835.1). Taxonomy (NCBI): domain Eukaryota; kingdom Metazoa; phylum Chordata; class Amphibia; order Anura; family Ranidae; genus Rana; species Rana muscosa. The sequence continues at coordinate 203,458,786 of CM055123.1, forward strand.
ACAAGGGGTTGCTCGGTGAACTGATCAAGTTCAGCGACATCACTGAGGTTGTCCCTACTCCTCCACCTCCTCCTCCTCCTCCTACTACTCCTCCTGCCACCTCCTCTCCTCCTGATCCCCAGCCTCCGAGGAAGCAACCAACAAAGGCTGCAGGGAAGGCTGCAGGGAAGGCTGCAGAGAAGGCTGGAGAGAAGGCTACAAGGAAGCGCAAAAAATAATGCCTGCTGTAGTACCACAGACTGGGGACATATATGACTTATCTGCTGCTGTTCCTGACCTCTGGGAGTTCAAGCCAAGATTCGGCTCCTTTTTTTTTCAATTAAATCGTTTGATTTTGACATCTTGGATGGTTGTTGTGGGGTCCAAAGGATGCACAAATGCAAGCAGGCTCTCCAGTGCTGCCTTCACGTTTAATTTGTAATGTACCTAAATAAAGGATTCTTTTTTTTGGCTTCAAATACTTGACTATGTGATTTGTATTTCAAATGAGACTTTGCTAGGGAGTAGGCAGGGACATTTCAAATAATATTATTGTTATTAACAAGGGACACAAACCTCCTTGAGGCAAAATTAGACAAATTTTGAAGGTTGGTGTGGTAACTTTACACACCAATAATTTACACAAAATCACCCAAAAAAAATAAAAGAAGCCTACATATATCAAAGAAGCCCATCAAAAATAATAAAGCTAACTTAATTACTAAAAAAAAATAAAAAAAAAAAAATTATTGTGATCTTTACATTTAGTTATGAATTTATGAGGGAGATGTGGCTTCAAAAGAATATTTTACAATCATTAGATCAATTAGGAATTACTTAAGAACCTAGTTTGGCATAACTCTCAAATGACATTAGCAAAAGAAGGTAATTATTTAAGCATTATCAAAAGAAGAACGGAATGCGCAGCATTAAAACAATGCTATTAATTCCACCGTGACGAATGTGCCATCTCCATTTCCAATGCTAGTTTTACCAGAACGAGCGCTCCCGTCTCATACTTTATTCTGAGCATGCGCGTTTTTTTTCACGTCGTTAAAGCATACACACTATCGTTTTTCACGTCGTTAAAAAAAAAACGACATGAAAAACGACGTGAAAAAATAGAGCATGTTCGAAATTTCTAATGGCCGTTTTTCACGTCGTTAAAAATGCTCTGGAGCATACACACGATCGGTTTTAATGGCCATTTTAAAAAATGGCATTTTTAACGGCATGAAAAACGATCGTGTGTATGGTGCATTACACTAACAGGCATTTGCAGCACTTACAGCGGGCGGAGTGTGCTTCCTGCAAAATAAACACCTGAAGCTAGCCCTTATTGCTGTTTTTTCCTGTTGTGTAACACAGGCAGTCATCTGCAGCACTTACAGGGGGCGTTGTGTGCTTCCTGCAAAATATACACCTGAAGCTACCCCTTATTGCTGGTTTTCCCATCTCCCTGCAGGCCATTGCTATGTCTGGAAGGCCAACAAAGAGAGGAAGACCGTCACAAGCCAATAAAAGAGGGCAAGCAGGCTCTGTGTCTGGGGGCAACAGTGCTGGTCGTGGACGCGGTGCATTGTCATCAGCACATGGCCATGGGACATGATTGTCCTTCTTTTCGGCAGCTGGACGTGTTGAGCCGCATCATGCCGAAGACTTGGTAGAGTGGATGACCAAGCCCTCCTCATCCTCTCTCACCCAGGCTCAGGGTACTGGCAAAGCAGCTGCCAAAGCGTCCTCTTCCCTGGTATCAATGTCATCATCAGTCACTCCTTCCCTAGACCCACCATGTCCTCCTGAGGAGTCCCCCGAACTGTTTGAGCACAGTGTTGGGTACATGCTCCAGGAGGATGCCCAGCGTTTCGAAGGGTCTGATGATGATACCCAGCTAGAGGAAGGCAGTAGCGTGAGAGCAGAGAAAGGGGATGCTCAAGAAGGACACCAATCTGGCAGTCATGTTCCAGCAGCTGCAGCATACTGCCAGATTGGCTCCAGTGATGAGGAGGGAGGGGATGATGAGGTCACTGACTCCACGTGGGTGCCTAATAGGAGAGAGGAGGAGGAGGAGGATGAGGAGGAGGCACATCTCCAACGAGGCAGGATTCCCTCGGGGGGCCAGCGTAAGGGCAGCACACCGACTGAATCACACCGCAGAGCTCCGCCTGTGCAGGGCGCTGCCTCTGCCCGTTATTCAAAAAGTTCTTTGGTGTGGGCCTTTTTTGAGTCGAGTGCATCAGATCGCACAGCTGCTGTTTGCAACATATGTCTCAAGCGTATATCGCGTGGCCAAAACATCAGCCGCTTGGGCACCACATGCTTGACCAGACATATGTTGACCTGCCATGCAGCGCGTTGGCAAGCCTACCTTAAAGACCCACACCAAAGAACAAAGCGGACCTCTCCTTGCACCGCATCAGCTGGGATCTCCAACCCCACTATACCTTCAGTCCTCTCTGAAACCTGCACTGAGAGGAATGAAGGTGTAGAATTAGGTGTGTAACAGCCAAGTACTTGCGGGCACTCTGCTAGCAGTACACCGACGTCCGATTCTAGCAGGCAAAGTTCCCTGCCCCAGCTGCTGGACCGTCAAAAGAAGTTCACTCCCAGCCAACCACATGCCCAGCGGTTTAATGCTAGCTTGGCTAAATTGCTAGCGCTTCAACTGCTGCCTTTTCAGTTGGTAGACTTGGCCCCCTTCCGTGAGTTTGTGCATTGTGCGGTTCCTCAGTGGCAGGTTCCCAAACGCCACTTTTTCTCACGGAAGGCGATTCCGGCTCTCTACCGGCATGTGGAAGGCAATGTCTTGGCCTCGCTGGACAGGGTGGTCAGCGGTAAGGTGCATATTACCGCTGACTCATGGTTCAGCAGGCATGGACAGGGACGTTACCTTTCTTTCACGGCCCATTGGGTCACTCTTTTGGCAGCTGGGAAGGATGCAGGACAGGGTGCAGTAGTGTTGGAGGTTGTTCCGCCGCCACGCCTCCAAAATGCTACTACTGGTTGTGACACACCTCTCTCCTCCACCCCCTCCTCTTCTTCTTCCTCCATGGCCTCTTCCTGTGCTTTGTCCTCGGAACCAGCGGTGCTCCGTAGGTGTTCAAGGGGCTACGCAAGTATGCAGGCAAAAAGATGCCATGCCGTGCTTGCGCTGGTGTGTTTGGGGGACAGGAGCCACACTGGGGCAGAGGTTCTGTCTGCTCTGCAGGGGCAGGCCGAGAGGTGGTTGACGCCACGCCAGCTTAAGCCAGGAATGGTGGTTTGCGACAATGGCACCAACCTCCTCTCCGCCCTCTGACAGGGACAACTGACCCATGTGCCCTGTGTGGCTCACGTCCTTAACCTGGTGGTGCAGCGGTTCTTGGGCAGGTACCTGGGCTTACAGGATGTCCTGAGGCAAGCCAGGAAAGTCTGTGTGTATTTCCGCAGATCTTATAATGCCAGTGCTCGCCTGGCTGAGCTGCAAAAGGAGTTGAACCTGTCCAAGAACCGCCTTATATGTGACATGCCCACCAGGTGGAACTCAACGTTGGCCATGCTGCAGCGGCTGCACACGCAGCAGAGGGCCATCAATGAGTACCTGTGTGACTACGGCACCAGGACAGGGTCAGGGGAGCTCTGGTTTTTTTCACCACGCCAGTGGGGCATGATCAGGGATGCATGCACTGTCCTGGCACCATTTGAGGAGGCCACGAGGATGGTGAGCAGTGACAGTGCATGCATCAGTGACACTGTACCTCTTGTCCACCTGTTGGAACATACGCTGTGTGGAATAATGGACAGGGCACTTGAGGCAGAACAGAGGCAGGAAGAGGAGGACTTCCTTGCCTCTCAAGGCCCCCTTTACCCAGACAGTGTTCCTTCTGTCCCACCCATCGCACAGGAAGAGGAGGAGGAGGAGGAGGATTGTGTCAGCATGGAGGTGGAGCCTGGCACTCAGCATCATCAGCAGCAGTCTTTTAGGGATGATTTACAGTCCCAAGAAACCCGTGGACTTGTACGTGGCTGGGAGGAGGTGGCTGCGAATCATGTCGTCCTTAGTGACCCAGAGGACTCCGGACCGAATGCCTCAGCTAACCTACGCTGCATGAAGAGGAAAAAAGCAGCGCCTTCTAAGCGTAGTAGTATCAAAAATTTATTGAAAAATATGTAGTACAGCAGCAAGAAATACACTCACAAACGAGTATAATATAAGGCTTATCTTAAAAGTTGTCATCCGCTCGACCCGGGAGCTACGAATCCGGATGTGGACAAGCTGAAATCCCACGTAGTTGTTAGCGGTGGTAGAAGGAACTTCACTCTCGCAGCCGCAGAGATGGGGAAGATTCCTCACTGGAACACAGCTAGTGGAATCGTCACTTCCGGGTATGATGTCAGCGGGGGATGCACGCGTTCGAAGCATGCGTGCTTCTTCATCAGGCTCATAGGGGCCATCTTAGAGTGGGGCAATTTATACCACACCACAATGCAAGTGATTAGCTTACTTAGTTGCCAAGGAGATGGATAGAAGAACGCGGTTAGAGAATATGGCATAGTGCTGACAATATGAATTCAAATAGCGCTAATAAGAATGTGTCAAATAATAATATAAATGATAATAACAATAAAGATAAGGGGGGGGGGAAACAGAGAGAAAAAGAAGAAGAAAACACCACCTAGGTACAATGAATTAATACAAGAAGGGAGTACAATAAAAGTATATGCATTGTGACAGCAGGAAGGTAAAGTCACCTCGTTGCATCCAGGGGGGTAGATATATTTCGCCCAGATTCAGGCTTTACGCTGACTTATACAACTAGGTGGAGAGTTGTATAAGGCTAGTGGGCTCATGGATGACTCATACCTCTAGGGAGAGTGTGGGGCGTCGTGCAGACAGAGATGATGAGACCAGCTGAAGCTTGTCAGCTCATTTAGGCCTCTATAAGAACTCCCAGCTTCATTAGGGGTTAGCTCATGCCTGGAACCAGACCTGTGTGGACTGTCTAGGGAGAGTGAACCCCTGTGCGGTGAGGCAAAGCCTGTGTGGCTATTTGTTTGGACTTTTACTAAACCAGGGACTTAGGGACTAGGACAGCACTAGGCTGATCCCAGTTGTTAGTTAGGAAACCTGTATGTTTAGTCAGAGGTCAACTTGACCAGGATTTATTTTGGTTATGTTTCTTTTGCTTTGCTGTGTTTTGTCACTGTAAATAGAAAATAAACCGCACCTTTTTTGATTTTGAAAACCACAACCTCCGTTTGCTGGGCCTGTTTTGTGTGGGGAGCCCATCCCGGGGGTCACACACACCCGCTGCCGAGCTAACCCCCTCACAGTTGGTGGAGAACCAGTGGCAGTTTTTTTTAAGCCAGCATGGAGGAGATACTGAAGCAGCTGGCTCTAGCAAATGCCAATCAACAGCAGACAAATGCAGGTTTGCAAAGGAGCCTTGCAGCCCAGCAGCAGACAAACGCAACTTTGCAACAGAGTCTGGAGGCTCAGCAACGAGCCCAGCAGCAATCTGAGGCCCGCTTCATAGACCTGTTGCAGAAGCAAGAGCAGAGACTACAACAACAGATGGAAGCAGTAATGCAGCAACGTCCGCAGACCAGTGAGGAAAGCCGTCCCACTAATACCGCGTCCTTTGGGGTGAGTCGTTTATTGACAAAAATGACTGGAGAGGATGATCCAGAGGTATTTTTGACCACATTTGAAAGGACAGCTGAAAGAGAAAAGTGGCCTGAGGAGCAGTGGGCTGGACTGGTGGCTCCTCTGTTAACTGGTGAATCGCAGAAAGCTTACTATGACCTAGAGCCTAACCAAGCAAAAGACTATGTGATGCTAAAAGCTGAAATATTGGCAAGGCTGGGTGTCACCCAGGCTGTCCGGGCTCAGCGTGTGCATAACTGGACTTTCCAGCTTGGAAAACCCCCCAGGTCTCAAATGTATGATCTCATTCACCTGAGCAGAAAGTGGCTACAGCCAGAGACTTTGTCCGCACCAAAGATTGTGGAACGTGTTGTAATGGATCGGTTTTTGAGAGCTCTTCCTACTGCCATCCAAAAGTGGGTAAGCCATGGAGACCCAGAGACGGCCGATGGTCTTGTGGATCGTGTGGAGAAATACTTGGCTACAGAGAACCTGACGGCCTCTTCCAGAGACACTCGGACTTTCCACCCTAAGACCAGACCATCCCCAGGGGCGGATAAGAGGATTCCAAGGGGTGAGGGTGGAGAGAGTGAGAGGGTGGGAGCTCTACCCCAAGTTTGGCGAGAACAGCCTGGGAAATCAGCGGCTCAAGAGGCGGCAAGAAGGATCGTTTGCTACCGCTGCCGGCAAGCGGGACATATTGCAGCCAATTGCCCGGTTGTGGAGGAACCCATGCAGTGTGACTTTCTGACGGGCAGACGTCAGTCGCTGTGTGCGACAGTCGCATGCACTGCCATTCGAGGAACTGAGAAACATTTATGCAAAATGTGTGTTAATGGTAGAAATGTTGTGGTATTGCTGGATTCAGGTAGCCTTGTGACCCTGATAAAGGCTGAGTTAGTTAAAACAGAGGTCTCTGGGAATAGCAAGGTAGCTGTTATTTGTGTGCATGGGGACACCCGAGAGTATCCAGTGACTACAGTGTGTTTCGAGACCCCCAAAGGTACCCTCTCTCATCCAGTGGGCTTAGTATCTCAGTTACCGCATGACGCCATTGTGGGAAGGGATTTTCCGAAGTTCTGGGAACTGTGGGATGATCCTGAGCCCCTCACTGGTGCCCCTATGTACCAGGAATGTGATAGCCAGAACTCCCCTGAGAGTGGTGAGGACTCTCCGGAATTTCCCTTATCAGTATTGGCAGGGGAGACTCAAGAAACTGGAGAGGAGCCCACCTCCTCAGACGAAAACCTACCGTCTGTGGAGTTTTCTGATCTTGAGGTTCACAGGGAAAACTTTGCCACAGAACAGTTGAAAGACCCCGCCCTAATAAAGGCACGGGAAAACGTAGTGAAAATAGATGGTGAGTTAGTGAACCCAGATAATACCTGCACTTACCCATACTTCAGCGTAGAGAAGGACCTACTGTATCGGGTGGCAAAAAGGGCAGAAGAAACCGTTGAGCAGCTTGTGGTGCCCAAACCTTACAGGAAGTTGGTGTTGGAGTTGGCCCATGGGCACATTCTTGGAGGTCATCTGGGGACAGAGAAAACCCGAGAGAGGGTATTACAGAGATTCTATTGGCCGGGGGTGATGAAGGACGTAGAAAATTATTGTTCCTCCTGCCCTGTGTGTCAGAGGTTGGCCCCGATGCCACATTTCCGTAGCCCGCTGGTCCCTCTACCCATCATTGAGGTCCCGTTTGAGAGGATCGCCATGGATTTGGTAGGTCCTATAATCAAGTCCGCTAGGGGGCACCAGTACATATTAGTTATAATGGACTATGCCACCCGTTATCCAGAAGCGATCCCTCTCCGAAATACCTCGGCCAAAACCATAGCCAAAGAGCTATCTCTTGTTTTTAGCCGGGTGGGTATTTGTAAAGAACTGCTTACGGACCAAGGTACACCCTTTATGTCCCGGGTTATGAAAGAGCTGTGTAAATTGTTCAAAGTGACGCAATTGCGTACGTCTGTGTATCACCCCCAAACCGATGGGCTGGTTGAAAGATTCAACAAAACCCTAAAACAAATGTTGAAGAAAGTGGTGGATAGAGATGGAAAGGATTGGGACTGTTTACTTCCTTATTTGATGTTTGCTATTAGGGAGGTGCCCCAATCCTCTACGGGATTCTCCCCCTTTGAGTTACTGTATGGGAGACACCCAAGAGGGCTGTTGGATATTGCCAAGGAAACTTGGGAAAGTGAGAGTTCTCCCCACAGGAGTGTGATTGAGCATGTCACCCTGATGCAAGATCGAATTGCATAGGTAATGCCCATCGTGAAGGAACATTTGGCCCAAGCGCAGTTGGCACAGCAGAGAGTGTACAACCGTGGAGCCAAGACCCGTACCTTTTCCCCGGGGGATAGGATATTGGTACTTGTCCCTACGGTTGAAAGTAAATTCCTTGCCAAATGGCAAGGCCCCTACGAGATAATGGAAAAAGTGAGCGAAGTGAATTACAAGGTCAGACAACCAGGAAGGCGAAAGCCCGAACAGATCTATCACGTTAATCTGTTGAAAGCCTGGAGGGATAGAGAGTCCCTAGTCGCAGACACTTGGTCACCAGCTCAAACTGGTTGCGTGATTCCTGAGGTTGGAATAGCAGCCACCTTGTCACAACCCCAACAACAGGAGGTTAAGGAGTTTGTGCTTCGCAACAAGGAGGTATTCTCTGAGCTGCCGGGACAAACATCTGGGGTAGAGCATGACATCATTACCCCGCCCGGTGAAAGGGTGAAGTTAAAACCCTATCGGATCCCAGAGGCTCGACGGGAGGCAATACGGGAGGAAGTACAGAAAATGCTGAACTTAGGGGTGATAGAGGAGTCCCAAAGTGATTGGTCTAGTCCCATCGTGTTGGTGCCTAAACCGGATGGGAGCTGGCGATTTTGTAACGATTTTCGTCAGTTGAACAAAGTTACAAAATTTGACACCTACCCCATGCCACGTATAGATGAGTTGATCGACCGGCTGGGAACAGCCCGATACATGACGACTCTTGACCTCACAAAAGGGTATTGGCAAATCCCCCTGGCCAAGTCGGCCAAAGAGAAAACCGCATTTGTAACCCCAGACGGGGCGTTCCAATATAAAAGAATGCCGTTCGGGTTACAGAATGCGCCGGCCACATTCCAGCGGAAAATGGACCAGATGCTGAGGCCCCATCGGAAGTATGCTGCGGCTTACCTGGATGACGTAATTGTCCATAGCACAGATTGGGCCTCACATCTGCCAAAAGTGCAAGCAGTCCTGGACTCTGTTCGGGAAGCGGGGTTTACGGCTAACCCCAAGAAGTGTACCATTGGGCAGGAGGAGGCCAAATATCTTGGGTACACCATTGGGAGGGGAGTAATAAAACCCCAACTCAACAAAGTCGAGGCCATCCAGAGTTGGCCACGTCCCAACAGCAAGAAGCAGGTACGAGCCTTTCTGGGAATCGCTGGGTATTATCGGCGATTCATTCCCCACTTTGCTTCTAAGGCTGTGCCCCTAACCAACCTGACGAAGGGGAAAGGGTCGGTCATGATTAAATGGACCCCCGAGGCTGAGGCAGCATTCCAATTCTTGAAACAAGCCTTATGTAGCCAGCCAGTGTTGTACTCACCCGACTTCTCTAAAGACTTTGTCGTACAAAGTGATGCGTCAGATGTGGGGTTAGGAGCAGTATTGTCCCAGGTCTGGAACGGGGAAGAGCACCCAGTCATTTACCTCAGCAGGAAGTTGAAGTCCCATGAGGTAAATTACGCCACCGTTGAAAAGGAGTGTTTAGCGGTGAAGTGGGCTCTAGATTCCCTTCGGTACTACCTGCTAGGTAGGCACTTTGACATGGTTACGGATCACGCTCCGTTAAAGTGGATGGCTCAAAACAAGGAAACAAATAGAAGAGTGAATAGGTGGTTCCTGGCCCTCCAGGAATTCAACTTCACAGTAAAGCATCGCCCTGGCGTTCAAATGGGGAATGTGGATGCTTTGTCTCGAGTACATGAATGCCTGATTGCTGGTGTTCCAACCCCGAGGTTAAAACAAGAGGGGGGGGTATGTGACAGCAGGAAGGTAAAGTCACCTGGTTGCATCCAGGGGGGTAGATATATTTCGCCCAGATTCAGGCTTTACGCCGACTTATACAACTAGGTGGAGAGTTGTATAAGGCTAGTGGGCTCATGGATGACTCATACCTCTAGGGAGAGTGTGGGGCGTCGTGCAGACAGAGATGATGAGACCAGCTGAAGCTTGTCAGCTCATTTAGGCCTCTATAAGAACTCCCAGCTTCATTAGGGGTTAGCTCATGCCTGGAACCAGACCTGTGTGGACTGTCTAGGGAGAGTGAACCCCTGTGCGGTGAGGCAAAGCCTGTGTGGCTATTTGTTTGGACTTTTACTAAACCAGGGACTTAGGGACTAGGACAGCACTAGGCTGATCCCAGTTGTTAGTTAGGAAACCTGTATGTTTAGTCAGAGGTCAACTTGACCAGGATTTATTTTGGTTATGTTTCTTTTGCTTTGCTGTGTTTTGTCACTGTAAATAGAAAATAAACCGCACCTTTTTTTGATTTTGAAAACCACAACCTCCGTTTGCTGGGCCTGTTTTGTGTGGGGAGCCCATCCCGGGGGTCACACACACCCGCTGCCGAGCTAACCCCCTCACAGCATATATATATATATATATTGTGACAGCAGGAAGGTAAAGTCACCTGGTTGCATCCAGGGGGGTAGATATATTTCGCCCAGATTCAGGCTTTACGCCGACTTATACAACTAGGTGGAGAGTTGTATAAGGCTAGTGGGCTCATGGATGACTCATACCTCTAGGGAGAGTGTGGGGCGTCGTGCAGACAGAGATGAGGAGACCAGCTGAACCTTGTCAGCTCATTTAGGCCTCTATAAGAACTCCCAGATTCATTAGGTGTTAGCTCATGCCTGGAACCAGACCTGTGTGGACTGTCTAGGGAGAGTGAACCCCTGTGCGGTGAGGCAAAGCCTGTGTGGCTATTTGTTTGGACTTTTACTAAACCAGGGACTTAGGGACTAGGACAGCACTAGGCTGATCCCAGTTGTTAGTTAGGAAACCTGTATGTTTAGTCAGAGGTCAACTTGACCAGGATTTATTTTGGTTATGTTTCTTTTGCTTTGCTGTGTTTTGTCACTGTAAATAGAAAATAAACCGCACCTTTTTTGATTTTGAAAACCACAACCTCCGTTTGCTGGGCCTGTTTTGTGTGGGGAGCCCATCCCGGGGGTCACACACACCCGCTGCCGAGCTAACCCCCTCACAATATATATATACATACATATACATACACATACACACCCATACACACATATATGTACACATACATATGGACGAAATGTATAATGAAAACATTATAAGGATAATGTATAATCGAGCACTCAAGGTGCAGTAACCTACGCTGCATGGCCTCCCTGATCCTGCAAAGTCTGCGGAAGGATCCTCGTATTCTTCGGATCACGGAGAGGGACCATTACTGGCTGGCCACTCTCCTTGATCCACGGTACAAGGGTAAGTTTGCGGACCTTATCTTACCGTCGCAGAGGGAGCAGAGGATGAGACAACTCCAGGAGGCCTTGCAGAAAGGTCTGTGCAACGCGTTCCCAGAGACTGGGAGGTTACAAACTCCTGGTCCTGGACAACGAGTTGCTGAGGCTTCGGTCAGTCAAAGAAGGAGCGGTGGGGAAGGTGGCCGTCTGACCGATGCGTTCAGACAATTCTTTAGTCCGCAGCCCCAAGGTATGATCGGTTCCAGCAACCATCGCCAGCGTCTGATATACATGGTGCAGGAATACCTAGGGGCAAGGTCAGACTTGGACACCTTCCCCACCGAAAATCCTCTGGCTTACTGGGTCTTGAGGATGGATCACTGGCCAGAGCTTGCACAGTATGCAATTGAGCTACTGGCCTGTCCTGCATCCAGCGTTCTTTCAGAACGCACATTCAGTGCTGCTGGAGGATTTGTCACGGATCACAGGGTGCACCTGTCCACCGACTCGGTTGATCGACTGACCTTCATAAAGATGAACCAGTCTTGGATCACCACCAGCTACCAAACACCTGAAGCTGATATAACAGACTAATTTATTTTCAAATGTCACATCCCTTCAAGACTGATGCTGATGCTGAGTGACTGTCCTGTTATGTTGACTGACTATCATCCTCCTCCTCCTCAATGATCAGATTGATGATGATAGCTTGGAAGAACATTTTTGTTTCTGGGTGCCGCCAGCACCCAATTTTTCAGCCCCTGTTTAACAGGGGCATGTAATTACAATTTGTTATGCAATGCTTTGCAGCAGGGCTCATTCCTGCACTCCAACTAGTGTATCTGGGAGAGGTTGCAGTGTCGTGGCACCAGCACCAGTGCCTAAGGCCCAATTTTTCAGCCCCTGTTTAACAGGGGCATGCAATTACAATTTTTTATGCAATGCTTTGCAGCAGGGCTCATTCCTGCACTCCAACTAGAGTATCTGGGAGAGGTTGCACTGTCATGGGACCAGCACCAGTGCCTAAGGCCCAATTTTTCAGCCCCTGTTTAACAGGGGCGTGTAATTACAATTTTTGATGCAATACTTTCCAACAGGGCTCATTGCTGTGCTCCAAGTACAGTATCTGTGAGGGGTTGCAGTGTTGTGGCACCAGTGCCTAAGGCCCAATTTTTCTGCCCCTGTTTAACAGGGGCATGTAATTACAATTCTTGATCTAATAATTCACAGCAGGGCCCATTCCTGTGCCCACCAAGAGTAACTGTGAGGCCTTACAGTGTTGTGTCAACACCACCACCACCAAAGGCCCAATTTTTCAGCCCCTGTTCAACAGGGGCATGCAATTACAATTCTTGATCTAATAATTCACAGCAGGGCCCATTCATGCGCCCACAAAGAGTAACTGTGAGGGCTTACAGTGTTGTGTCAACACCACCACCACCACCACCAAAGGCCCAATTTTTCAGCCCCTGTTCAACAGGGGCATGCAATTACAATTCTTGATCTAATAATTCACAGCAGGGCCCATTCATGCGCCCACCAAGAGTAACTGTGAGGGCTTACAGTGTTGTGTCAACACCACCACCACCAAAGGCCCAATTTTTCAGCCCCTGTTCAACAGGGGCATGCAATTACAATTCTTGATCTAATAATTTACAGCAGGGCCCATTCATGCGCCCACCAAGAGTAACTGTGAGGGCTTACAGTGTTGTGTCAACACCACCACCACCACCACCAAAGGCCCAATTTTTACTACCACTGTTCAACAATTATATGTTATTACAATTCCTGATATAATAGTTGACAGCAGGGCGTTCCAGCACCCAAGAGTAACTGTGAGTGCTTACAGTGTTGTGCCAACACCAACACCTAAGGGGCCAATTTCTGCAGAGTATATACGGCAGGTCCCTACTTTCAAACATCCAACTTACAAACGACTACTACTTGCAAACGGAAGAAGACAACAGGAAGTGAGAGGAAATCTACCCCTTGGAAGGAAAATTCTCTCCTGTAAGAATTAATATGGGAGAAAGGTGTCTCCTCTCTACTGATGCTTTATCACCAATCCTTGTTTCAATAAAAACACCACATTTCAAAAACAGTTGTCATTGGGACGCAAAGTGAGGTGAAATGTTCTGAACAGGGGCACAGACAGCAAAACAAATGTTACAGGGGTGATAACCCTTCCCTATGTTTTCCAAAAATCTTAAAAATAGGTATTTGGGCTGGAGCTACACTTAAACAATGTAGCTGTTCAAAATTACAAACAGATTCTACATAAGAACAAACCTACAGTCCCTGTCTTGTATGCACCGCCTGTATACGGCTGTTCAGAGTATATAGGGCCTTTTTTATTTTGTGTGCGGGGTTCCCCTTAATATCCATACAAGACCCAAAGGGGCTTCTAATGGGCTGGGGTGGGGTGATGCGGTAGCTATGCCATTTTTCTCAAAGATTTTCATCCATATTACCGGGACCAGACATTACATTAAAGCCGCAAGCAGTTTTAAATGTTTTTTTTTTCCTTTAGAAATGTCATTTTGTGCAGGGACAGTTCTAAACACGGGAAACACGTGGCACTTCACATGCATACTTTAGACACCCCCCAGGTACAATATTTAAAGGAATATTTGACTTTTTTTTTTCACTTTATGCATCATTAAAATGACTGCTCCCAAAAAACTGACGTTTTTAAAACTTCTTTTTGCATTGATACATGTCCCCTGGTGCAGAACCCGGGTTCCCAAACCCTTTTTTAGGACAATAACATGCATAATAGTTGTTATAATTAGCACTTTAGAATCCGAACGTTCGCATCCATTGTATTTAATAGGGTTCTAACGTTCGTGCAAACTTTCGGTCCGTTCGCGGGTTCTGGTGCGAACCGAACCCGGGGGTGTTCGGATCATCCGTACTGGTCTGTTTATATAATTAGTTTTTTGTTATAGCTGATTATTCACCTGACTTCATCTCTCATTACTGGCTCGGCTGGCATCGGTTCTGATTGGGAGATTCATTTTATTGTCAACTCATTTCCCTCCCCCTCCTTTCCTAGCATAGGGTCCCCCCCCCTTCTCCGGGGGATGGCCTAACTGATTTTATCAATCGTTATTTAACTCTAAATACCTCATTGTTTGTGAGTATATATTTACATATATTTACTTCTATACTTTATATGTACTACTATCTAATTTTTAGATCTTCTGTATATAAAATACATGACAAATATATATATGTTAAACCCCCTTTAGGTTAAATAAAATATATTTCATTATCTAGTACAACTATATAATTACTATAATCCTACTGAGTAACTCATTTTAACATCTTTTAACGGTTTCCCACGCCCCCATAGCTTGTTTGTCCTGTTTTTGGAGCACGTTATCATGTTCCTCTGTTATTCTCTATGACACTGACTCTGTTATTGGATCCAAAAAATGTATACATATCTGGCTTATTGTCTTTTTTTTCTTTATATTAATTTACTGTACTATATATTTATGATATTTCTAATATATTGTATCTTCCTTTATTAGTTTTTTTATGTTGTGCTGTTTGCAACAATTACATCCTTCACTGTCGGGATCTAGCCACCTTTCAGGACCCTACGTTTATTGGAGAGGTTATTTCTCCCACAGGCTCTGATACCTTTCTGGCAGTTCTCCAGTGGTTGCAACTGTATTGTCCTCACACATAATTGCTAATTCATTTTTAGAGGTTTTTTATCTCATCTAATGTTATATTTTGTACTCCAATAAATTTGTTATATTTTTCTATCTATGATTTTTGTCATCTCCCAGGGATAGAAATGGTCCATGAAACCTAACAATTAGTGCATCTGAGCCTAGTTACCACTCAGATGCTTCCCCTAAATGTAACCACCCGCTACATATATATATATATAATTGCATTTTATAGTTGGCCCCCCTACTTTTGTCCCTGACCCCCCATGTGCCCCCCCTAAATATGAAAGCTGGAGACGCCACTGCCTAGCAGCACCTTGAAGTGAGGATAGCCTGTCACTAGTGGAGAGGATCAGTGGCATCTCCAGCTTTCATATTTAGGGGGGGGCACATGGGGGGACAGGGACAAAAGTAGGGGGGCCAACTATAAAATGCAATTATATACACATATATATATATATATATATATATATATATATATATATATATATATATATCCTGGGGCCCTTTACTACGATCCCACAACGGGCCCTTTCACATGTTCTGCAGTGAGCTCCCTTCCTACTATACTGGGGCCCCACCAGGGTGTCAGAAAACAAGAGATATATGTCACCAGCACACCAAGAAAATATAAGGGTCCAAAGCAGTGAGAGAACTATCAGGGTTGCAAAGGTTGTCTTGCCACCGGGCCCTGGTGTTCTGCCACTGTGGGGTTCCCCAGCTGTCCTGTCCCTGTTATTGACAGCGCTGGTCTGGCATCTGTCTCCTTGGCACCGGCGGCAGTCTATTAGGACTTTGTGCTGGTGACATTATGCGTGCATGTAGGGGAAGGCTGGCACTTTTGGTTATAGAGATCCGAGCCCCCAGCTGGTCACCTAGCAGCAGTAATGCTGTATAACCTTCTCTGTTGACATGTTGATCGGGATGTGATCCTAGTGATGCTCCCAGTCAGATCTAATAAACACAGTATTTATTAGCATCAAGAGTACAACCACATATATATAATCAACTGTATGTTTAGCAGCCATGTGGGCTCTATGCCTGTAAAGTGTGGGCTTTGATCAATAAAATCACTGATATTTAACACTAGGATTTGACTAGGAGCATCACCTGGATTGCATCACGATCAGCATGCCAGAGAAGGCTCCACTGCTGCTAAGCAACCTGCAGGGAGCTCAACTGTCTACAACCAATAGAGATGGGCTTGGGTGTGTTTGAAATCCCCCATGCCCGATCCCGCCAGGAAGCCGACACTCCACAGTGCTAATCACAGCCAGTGAGACATTTCCTGATCTGTGCAGCTGCGGACTGGGAAATGTCTCACTGCCTGTGATTAGCGCTGTGCAGTGTGGGCTTCCTGGCAGGCTCTGGCATGTGGAATTTTGAACATGCCCAGCCCATCTCTAACAACAAATTGTGCTGGCCCTCTTGTACATCAGCCCCATAAAGTAACCAGCACTGGGTTCCAATGTGCTGCCGCCGCTACCATGGAGACAAAGGACAGCAACTCTGGTTGTTCCAGCACTGGTCCACACTGGGAGGATTCCCCCATCCACCTATAATGTGTAGATGGGGGAATTGGATCATTTCCTTTTTTTTTTCATTCAACCTAATAGTTGAATGAAAAAAAATGATCAATGTATGGGCTGCCTAAGAGCCAAGACCAGCCATAGACAGTTTAAATCTCAGCTGGTTCAGCAGGAACTGGCTGAGATTCTAACCATTAATGAGCAGATTCTCTTATGATTATCACTAGTGATTACTATAGCCACTAGTGATAATCACTGTTTGTCGGGAGAATACAATTGCTGGGCAGGAGGGATATTCCCATGTCAGCACTGTCTGTGTTGATGGGGGAATTATGCAAGTTTCTTTCCTGCAATCTGTGGATGCAGGAAAGAAATGTGCACCGTATATTACCTACCTAACTGAAAGTGAAAGTAAATTGTGAATGTCTTGAAAGAACAGAAGAGGGGGGGAGGGAGACAGATGGGGGAGAGAAGAGATGGAGATAATGCAGTTCAGTGATTACAATGTACTGCAGTCTGCAGTGCACACACTTACCCACGGTCCAGGCTAGAATCTCAGGCATCATTCACACACAGCCAGGAATGCTGCTGATTTTCATATTTCCCGCCCACACATCCCCTCTCTTCAGATACAGCACGCCGGGATAGTGTGGGCGGGACTGGAAGGAGGAGGAGGAGCTGTATTCCTCCCTGCTCGTATGTGAGGAGAGTGAGGGGGGGGGGGTGGCTGGACTCGCTGGGCTGTGAAAGAGTGTCATAGACTGACACTTGGCTCAGCTTGCAGTCACCCCTCTCGGAATTTACAGACTGGTTCTCCTGTCCTAAGGACGGGAGAAATCAGTCTGTTTTTTCAGTAACTGAGATGAAGGCTTGGGCCCCCCTCCCACAGTGCTCGTGGAGTCCTTCCTGCAACTCGCTCTTCTCCGTGCCAATGAGGATGCAGGGAAAGGAGCAGATCGGGCGGCTGTGGTTGTGTGAGCGCTTGCATTATGCAGTGTCAGCGAGCAGAGGGAGGGGGAGGAATCCCCCGCAGGAGCTGACTGGGGACGCTCTCCCTCTAAGGAGAGACTATGTTACCCCAGCAGCTGCCCGAGCGAAAAAAAAAAATGCAAAAAAAATAATAATTTTTTTTTGGGGGGGCACATGGTGGGGCACAGCATAATGTTGGGGGGGAGCAGGGCCCCCTCTGGTCCCCCCCTAGGGACGCCATTGGAGAGGATTAGCCTGAGACTGTCCGAGCAGTGGATGCACGAGATAGAGGACAGCGTCTTCTCATGAACAGTGACAGATTGATTTATACTACTTTGCTGTTTTAAATGTTGTATTTTGTAAGTGTAAGGGGGTGTTTTTTCTAAAAATAACAATAAACTAGTTGAAACAAGATCATGCTATGTGGAGTGTTTCTCTTTCTCACGTGATCAACCACCCGTGGAGTGAGGGATTGAACGGATGGAATCCTGAACAGACAGATGCCCATGAGCTTTTTTATATTTTATCAGTCTGGTGAGTGTATACCATGAGGGGGAGAGTGACACACGAGGTGCAGATCCTGGTATTTGGTGCACGTTTTATGGATAATGACAGGGATCTTCACCTACTGACTGTCCATCTCATCACCCAGCATCACGTTTTATTTCTCTTATAGGACTGTATGAGCTTCAGCCACACTTACAGTGTGTGTGGTAGTGAGCGCTGCTTTGAATAATAATATGTAGAGACTGTGTCTAAGGATTGTTTTTATTCATGTGTATATATTCTATGATCTTTTAAGTGGCTGCTTTTATAAAATATCATTTTTTTTATTTATTTATTTACCTGCCTAAGATTTCAGTTGTATACAGCAGTAAGGGGTACTTCAAGGCACCATAGAGCTGAGTGTTGCATGAAGACCGTTTGTGTGTTTGTTTAAGACTGAAACTTTAAGGTTTGCAAATATTAACTTGGATGTGCTGGATTGCATCATGTGACCTAAACTATGAGAAGCTAAGTAAACCAATAACCATTAATTTCTACACTTTTCAATTACTGACCCCAGTGGCGACCGGTGTTTTTTTTTTTGAGGGGGGTGGAAAACTACCCCCCCAGTTGTTTGGTGGCATCTCAGCACTTACCCCGGTGGGCAGGTTGCAGGCTCCAGCAGCGGCGGGCTTTGGAGGGCAGCGGCGGGTTGCAGGCTCTGACAACAGCGGCGGGCTTTGGAGAGCAGCGGTGGGTTGCAGGCTCTGACAGTAGAGGCGGGCAGTGGCGATTTGCGGGCTTCGGAGGGTTGCAGACTCCAGCAGGCAGTGGCGGGCTTCGGTGGGTTGCAGGCTCCGGCAGCAGCGGGCGTTTATGGACGGCAGGTGGGCTTCTGTGTCTTCTGTGTGGCTCCTCCCTTCATCTCCTAGGCGTCCAATAGGATCACCTGTCCTTTCAGCAAATCCGGTGACGATATCAGACCCACTTCCCGATGGGCCAGGAGGAAGATCAGTGTTGCAACAGTGAATATTCATTCGCTGTTGCAACACACCTGGGTGGGCTCCGGATTGAATGCTCTGTGCCCTGAGCCCACCCTATTTTGAAGCCTATTAGAGCCTCTGGATTTAATCAGTGCTTCAAAAAACACCCCCCGCCCACCCCCTCAATAGGAATTCATCCGCCCGGCGTCCTGAAAGTGGCCAGGCTCATGGATAGGCAGGGAAACGTCATGGAAAGAGGGGGAGGGGCCTGTACGCCCACAATGAATGGGCTGCCCCTGAGTGAAACTTATCTATAAGCTGTGAAGGTAATTTTAGTTTTCTGTTATCTTATTGGTGAAACTCTGACCTTGTTAAGCAGGCAGGATATTGGTGGCGTGGGAGCTGGAAAAGTAATATATTATTACAATAACACTCCTCAAATACTTATGCCGCGTACACACGATCATTATTCACGGCGGTTTAAAAACCGCCGTGAATAATGACATTTTAAACGAGGGAACAGCTTGTTCCCCACACACGGTCATTTTTCTCGTCATTTTTTAAAATGACGAGAAAAACGATCGTCTATGGGCTCCGCGGCAGTGTTTCCCTATGGGAAACACTGCCGCGGAAGAAATGTCAGGAAAAACGACGAGAAAAATTAGAACATGTTCTAATTTTTCTCATCGTGATTAATGCTGTTTTTCCCGTCGGGAAAAACGGCAAAAAGCCCACAGATGATCGTTTTTCTCGTCCAAAGGAAAAAATGTCATTTTTCCCGATGGGAAAAATGATCGTGTGTACGCGGCATAACTTCTCTCTTACAGAGGGGTCCTCTGATGACCAAATGAACACTGTGCTATTATCGTGTCAGTTTTTCCCCTTATTTTTCATTTTTTCACAACTCCTGATATATTTTCCTTGGGCTTCTTCTTGACTTCTACACATGCACTCAGGAGTTATTTATTCCGACACCACTACAGTGTGTCAGGAACGTCCGCTGAGCTGCGCATGCACATCTCAGTGTACATTCAATGGAACATTACAAACATGCAGATTCGTTTGTGTGACTGCAGAGGCTGTATCATAGCATGTCTCTTCTGCACTATAGAACTTCCTGCTCAGTTTTTAAATTGCAGGTTTAGTTACACTTTAAAGTCAATTAAAAGGAAGTTTTTCTTAGAAAAAGATTGTTGGTATTTAAATTGCACCATAGATAATTAATCCAAAGTACTTATATATGTAGCGGGTATCAATATTTAGGGGAAGTGTCTGGGCGGTAGCATGGCCCAGATGCAACAATTACAAGGGTTTTATGGCCGTTTTGGTTTGTGGAAGATATCAATGGTGTCCAGTTCCCAGCGGCCCCTGGGTGGCGCTGTCGCCTTGGGCTGGGGTTGAACCACCATTGTAGGGCCGTACCCTTTTTGTCCTCTTGCGGCAGTAGTACAGCAGGGCGGGGAACCCGCTGTGTCTGCTGGGAGAGGGTATAAAGGGGGCGGACATCTTGCGCACAAGGTCGGAGCACCAGGCACCTTCAGCCTGGGGGCTGCTGTCCATTCGTCCGTGTCCAGGTGCCCTTAGCCTGGGCACATGGAGTCGCGTTCCATCCCAGGCACCTTGAGCCTGGGGTGAGGTACTTTGCAAGAAGGCCTGGGGCGAGGGATGAAGTATTCCTAGGGTGCCCCCGGAATTGGGTGCCCGAATCCAGGGCGTAAGGGACCAGAGATGTGACCCTCCCGAAGAGCTGGTACAGCATAATGCCGGTGATGGTGTGGGCCTCTGGAGACCGTCTGGATGGATGTCTTTCCCTGACAGGGGCCCTTTATCCTAACAAAGGTATTCTATGTTCTTACGGTCAGTGGCGGGGATCCAACTGAACCAGATCGGTGGCAGAGACCTATCATCAAGGTCTGTGGCAGAGGCCTCTACTTTCACCAAGGTTTGTGGCAGAAACCAAATTCACAGTCGGTGGCAGCGACTGTGCGCCAAGCCTGTTTGCGCTATACGGAACAGGAGAGAACTTGATTGTGCCTGGACCTTCTCCTTCCCACACCTGTCTGTTCTTCAAGTTCAACCAGTCTACTCTTCTAGGACTATTTGTTGCTCAAACAGAATAAATAAGTGTTGGACTTTATTTGGTGTGGAACTCAAGTTACTGGGAGCTAAGTGCCCTGCCTGTGACAGGGGCAATCATCCTCCACAAGAGAAGCTGATGCTCCGGACGTGAACACAGACCCGAATGTAAAGGGTTTAGCTCAAACCTCTGCATAACACACATCAGAGGGCACGAGCTGGTGGTGCGTCCCGTCCCCCCATTCTTCTCCCTGGTACCCCTAGACGAGCCAGCCGCAAAGAGAGAGAGAGGGAGAAGCGGGTAAAGGGGGTGCCGCTACATAAAGAATAGGAGTGAACACAGCCTAGCTTACTTTACATTCCTAAGGTTCTATCATCCCAAGGTAATGAACAAACCAGCAATATAAGAAAAAAAGGGGAACTCTGAATATAACACTTCCAGAAGCTGGCTATATGTATCAACCAATGAATACTTTTTTGTAGCTAGAAAATACTTTTTACTAATATACTGCTTAAAAGGTCAAAAACCTTAACAATGTTAAAAGTGATATACAAAAGGTATATAATATACAAAAGATCATTTCAGATTCAAACACATTCTGTAATGTCATATTCCAAGATCAACATGTTTTATGTTCTTTATCTGCCTCTTCAGGACCAATGATAAATAAAAATTCTCCACAGATGTATATTCCATTTAGTTAGTCATTTCCTTTTACACGGGTAACTAATAACAAAAAGTCAAGCTGCATTAAGATACATGAAACTCCAGTGTCACTGGTGCTGGATCAGCTCCAATTACCATATCTCTGGCCATGGGGGTATCTCCACCAGCAAATGATCTTAGAGTGGGAGATGGTAGTAAATGTTAGTAAATCTTTACTGCACACTGCAATAATTACAGTATCTACTTTAAAACATATACAATGTTAGAACTACACTCTCTATAAGAAAAAAAGTCATTTTAATGATCATACAGTTTATAACACAGGTAATATATTGCGTGTTAGGAAAGCTCTGGGCAGCTATTGGTGCATATCACTTGTTATCAGAGTACTGTAAATACAAGGGTAGTAGGTCATAGTCTTCGTATGGATCCAATGATTATGGTATTTGCTTTTGTTTTTTTCTGTAGCACTATGACTCAACATTTTCGTGTATGTATGGAAGTGATTACAAGGTTTAACTTCCCCTTCTCTATAAGACATACAGAAGACTCATCATGACTTTTAACTTATATAACCAGTCACTGGGTTCACCTATTATATATATATATATATATATATATATATATATATATATATATATATATGCTACTGATAACCGATTACACCTATTTACAACATAACATTAAAGGGGTTGTAAAGATTTGTTTTTTATTTTCTAAATAGGTTCCTTTAAAGCGGAGCTCCGCCGGAAAAAAAAATATTAAAAGCCAGCAGCTACAGCTACAGCAGCTGCTGGCTTTTAATATTTGGACACTCACCTGTCCTAGAGTCCAGCGACGTCCGCAGCAGAGGACGAGCGATCGCTCGTCGCTCTGCTGCTCCCTCCGCCATCCTCGCTGAGGGAACCAGGAAGTGAAGCCCTGCGGCTTCATGCCCGGTTCCCTACGGCGCATGCACGAGTCGCGCTGCGCCGTTCTGATTCGTCCTCCTGTGTTCTGGGAGCCGAGTGTCTCCCAGAACACTACGGGAAGTCTGGGGGAAGTGACGTCACTCCCGCAGATTCCCGGAGAGAGGACTCCCGGATGTGGATGAAAATACCTGTCTTAGACAGGTATCTTCACCCCCCTCCCCCCTGAAAGGTGTCAATTTTGACACCGGAGGGGGGGAGGAATCCGATCAGCACAAGTGAAAATTTAGGGTGGAGCTCCACTTTAAGCTAGTGCATTGTTGGTTCACTTACCTTTTCCTTCGATTTCCCTTTTAAATATTTTTTTCTTTGTTTTCTTTGTCTGAATTTCTCACTTCCTGTTCCTCCTCAGTAAGCTGTTCAGTAAGCTGTTCTGGCTGACGCAACACCACTCGGATGATGGTGTGAAGTTTACTGAGGAGAAACAGGAAGTGAGAAATTCAGACAAAGAAAAAAAACATTTAGAAGGTAAATCTAAGGAAAAGGTAAGTGAACCAACAATGCACTAGCTTAAAGGAACCTATTTAGAAAATAAAAAACAAACCTTTACAACCCCTTTAAGTATAGAAAGTACTAAGTATCTGTAAATTTTTTAGATTGTAAGCTTTCACGAGCAAGGCCCTCTTATAGTGCATTGCATTGTAACTGTACTATTAGTGCTATATCCCCAATAATAATAATAATAATAATAATAATAATAATAAGAACAT
This sequence comes from Rana muscosa, assembly GCA_029206835.1. Classification (NCBI taxonomy): domain Eukaryota; kingdom Metazoa; phylum Chordata; class Amphibia; order Anura; family Ranidae; genus Rana; species Rana muscosa. Next base: position 203,481,957 of record CM055123.1, read on the forward strand.
CAGTTTAATATATATTTGAGGCTTTTAGAATTTAAAAGGCACCATTCCTGACTCATGGCACACAAGTATAGATCATGTTCTTTTCTATCTAAAGAAAAATATCTTGTTTATGCAGAACTGCAGTATATATTCAATGGAATCAATCCTGCCACCTTCTTTCCTCTACTACCAATGCTGGTCTTAAAATGTATATCCAGCCAAAACATGTTTCAGTTCTGGGCGGAGTGGGGAACTTTGTCAGGTTTTTACAGCTCAGAATATGTATAATTGAGGTGCTGGATGTGACTTATCATTAGTTTATGGTTGAAGAGAGGCAGTTTAATTCCAGCCTAACACTACCTAGCCCTAAAAATGTCCCCCCCCCCTCCAACATATGTCCAATCCATAATAATATGCACCTATCTAGCTTCCATGTATGCAATAATGTGTATTATAATCTAGACCTGTGATCCCATCTTGAAAAAGACAGAGAATGTGAAAAAGAATGACTGCCTTCTTGCCAAATTGTATTTTTCGAATCTGATCACACAAATTTACATTTTACAATCCCCTGCAAGTAACTCCTCTGGCCCTTTTGATATGTAAAATGCAACCTGCCATCTGTGTTAGAGAAGCAATACAAAGAAAACAGGATACTTTGTCATACATGTACATGGTACAGCAGGCACATATCAGGAATATGAAATGTTGGGGTAACAAACATTTATATATTTTTTTTAATTGGAAAACCAACTGTATTGATAAGTATATGCATGGTTCATAAATCGATATAAGCTAACGTAACCAAAACAATAGTACATACAGTACATGAACACATTAAAGTATCTGTGTGACACAAGGTTAAATACCCAACGGGAGTAAAGCCGGTACACAATAAAGAAGAAAATAAAAAAACGGAGGGGGGGGGGAAATGAGGAATAAACATATCAAGTAGGGTTGTCCCGATACCGATACTAGTATCGGTACCGATACCAAGCATTTCCCCGAGTACTTGTACTCGGGGAAAATGCTCCGATGCTTCACCCGATACTTGGCCAGTCAGGGATGATCGTGCGGCGGGGGGAGTTACAAGCATCGATCTCCCTGTATAGATTTCAATACAGCCTGACAGCTTCTCCCCCGACCCCCCCCCTCTTTTCAGCTGTTTTAGTGAAATCTATACAGCGGCAATCGGTGCGTGTAACTCCCCCCAAAGACGCACCGATCACCGCTGACTGTCCCTGTATCCTCCTCCAGTTCCCCCGTCCGTGCTGCTCTCCCCCTCCACGCTCCGTGTCCCCCCTCCATTATTCGGCTCTCCCCCTCCGCGCTCCGTGTCCCCCCTCCATTATTCGGCTCTCCCCCTCCGCGCTCCGTGTCCCCCCTCCATTATTCGGCTCTCCCCCTCCGCGCTGCTGCTGTCCTCCGCTCCGTGTCACTCTCTATGTCCCCCTCTACGCTCCGTGCCACCCTCCATATCCTCCTCCGCTGCCCTCTGTCAGGATGGAGAGCGGAGGTAGGAGCCGCTAAACCTGGCTCCTACCTTTTCCGAATGAACAGAGTCAGTGATCACTGACTCTGTCCATTCATATAACTGAAACATTGTAACCAGTGTTTATGATGCTTCAGTTTATGAATGGAGAGGAGCCGTTGTCTCCTCTCCATTCATTTTCAGTGCAGCTGAGAAAGGGACTGGGGAATCTGTGTCCCTAGTCCCTTTCTCTGTCTCAAAGGGGAGATGTCAGAGGTCTTTTAAGACCCCTGATATCTCACCAAAGCCCCCCAACAGAGCTGAAAAAAAAAAATTCAATAAATAATAATAATTAAAAAAAAAAAAAAAATAAATAAATAAAAAAATTAAAAACACACTGACACCATCCATCCCCCCCCCCCCCCCCCAAGAAAGTATTGTAAAAGGAAACATAACAAAAAATATTAAAAAAATAAATAAAAAATACTGACACATGTGCCACTGTCACATGACATTAAAAAAAAGTATCGGTATTCGGTATCGGCGAGTACTTGAAAAAAAGTATCGGTACTTGTACTCGGTCTTAAAAAAGTGGTATCGGGACAACCCTAATATCAAGTATACGTTTCACCATCCGCCAACCATCTGTTCCAGACCTTCTCATACTTGAGCGGACACCCTCTATGTACATAGATCAGTTTCTTATATGGAAGAGTGTCATTAACCTCTTTTTTCCAGCACTGGATTGTAGAGGGCAGGGCCTGCATCCAATTACGGGCCACCACTTTTCTCGCCAAGAATTGGGTCTCATGTAAGAAGGTACGCAAGGGGTTTGTCAGCGTCTAATTCTGGCAGCAGGCCGAGCAGGCACATCTTTGGGTCTAGAGTAGCAGGGGAGCCCATCTGGTCGTGCAGGAAGCGTATTACCTGCATCCAATATGCTTGTGTAGCGGCCTCACCTCTCTCCCTTTCTTTATCGGTCATATGGCTGTTGTCTAGGGGTACCTGGGAGAGAGAGATGATACACACCACGGCCCATGTCCTCCGTAACTGGGAGGTGAAGGCCAGAGATTGGGCTTTTGTGTAGGTGTCCTAGAGTCAAGTCCAGTCATTCGTCCCTGACACCTTTGCTTTAGTAACCCAAGTTCCACACAGTGAATAGGTACAACTCAGTTTTATTCTTCTTGCCAAGCAATAAAACAATCTTTCTCCTTTGGAAAATGGGGACAGATCGAGGCACAATCCTTTCCCTTCTTGCTGCTGCCCACTCTGCTGTCATCAGTGGTGAATAGTCACTGCCACTGACTAGGTAATATAGAACGTGAATTACCTTCGCTCACTTTGCCCCCGTCAGAGGAAGAAATCCGTCCAAGGGAGAAGTGGAGGCCTCTCCATCACCAGCGATGCTGCGCCGGGCTCTTCAGAGAAGTTACTGCGCACCAGTCCTCACGAACTCAGACACGGGCACCCAAGGAGTTAGGGCCCCCTCGGATTCCTCCACCCTCGCGGGACTCAGTCGAAGGTACTGAGCCCCAGGCATCCGCCATAGTACCTCACCCCAGGCTTAAGGTGCCTGAGATGGACTCCATCCCTGCTCCAGCCAGGCCAAGGGCGCCTAGGCCTGAAACACCGGAATGCCAGCGCCCAAGCTGAAGGTGCCTGGGTGCAGCCGCGTCCTCCGACTCTCTCTCCCAAATCAGGGCGTCCACCCCTTTTATGACCTCTCCCTTTGCGTCACAGCGGGTTCCCCACTCCGCTGTACCAGCTCCAGGGGAGGACAAAGAGGCACAGTTTGCGATGTGAGTTCAACTCCGGCCCAAGGTAACAACGCCACCTGCAGGCCCCAAGGAACCTCACACCACCAGAGTCCCCACATAAATTCAAACATCCGCTACACTCTCCCCCTGGTGATTTGACACTGGTCCCCCAGTGTCTGGTACAAACTCACATCCCACAAGAGTGATGACATAAGTTCAGCCCAGAAACCAACTACAAAATTTAGCCCTGAATTGTGCCAAGACCTGCATGGGAAAGGGAAAACTTAAAACAATATAACTATAAAACTTTTCAATAAAACACTTTAAATATCTCACACATTTACATTCCTCCCTCTGGCTATCTAAGAACCACCCACTCTCAGTAGTCTTAACAGACGAGTCTCCTGCAGAGGGAAAGAAAAGAAACATACATCCTACCAACATGTGTGTTTGCTTGGAATGAATGGGTCTATCCTAGAAGAAACCCAAGACACCCATCACTTCCAGACGAACTATCCCCTTGAACATTTTCTCTGTGACCCTACACTATCTAAAACCCAAAGTCACTGATTTATTTTTAAGTGCCAGGAGAAGGAGGGAGAACAAACAAAAAAAAAACAGCTCCCATATCTCCAACGAGTAAACTGCCCAAATACAAAAAAAAACTAGGGCACAGTCCCTGTGTTCAAGAGAAGGCACTCCGGAAAGTTCAGCCAGGAATAGAAAAGAAAAGCACACGGGAGTCTCTTTTTTCCCTTACAGGTAAAACCTTGGATGAGGCAGTGATATAGGCTTCAAACGATCATCAAAAGCCTCCACATGGTACCCAATACTTTTTTCCTTCTTTGCGGCAGATCACCACTTTGTCCGCATGAATGTGTCTTCCCAGCATCCATTTAGCTTTACAGTCCTGAAACTTCTTGGTGACCGTTGGTGAACAAGAAAGGTACCGCCGTGCTTGCTGTACTTTCAGTTTGTCCCATACAAAGGTATCATACCATCTATGACGAAAGACCTCCACCTCATAGAGCAGTTCCCGAGGCAGATACGGGTATTCCCACCCATATTCCTGAGCAACCTTCTGGCCAAAGAGACGCTGCAGCCTTGACAAAGGTGGCATAGTAGCTCGGTCTCCCTCTCCAGGTGGAACAATCGCTTCTGGGTGGCGAGGTGCGTTCACCACCTCGGTGGACCTGGGCCTAGGAGCCCGCAGTGATTGACGTTGCACTCCCGCAACAGGAGCAGGTGAAATGGAAGTTGAATCCAGAAGGGGAACTTCAGACAAAGGACCAGCTTCATCCCCTGGCACCGGGGCCTCTACCCGGGGTGTACTTTCTCCAGTAGACATGGGCAGGTCCCTCGTGACAGGGGCCGAAGGGTAGGGGCCTCTACCGACTGTGGACTACCGCCACTTTCTACCACACGGACAGTCCCAACCCCTGGCTCACCTGGACCTTTAAACGAGCAGGGATGTCCAGGATGTTGTCTACCGAATGCATCCAGGTCAGGCAAGCAGTGGAGCGAAGTTCTTCCACAGCCACACGAGGCCATCACTAGGCCGACTTTTCTCTTCGGTGGCCGGAGCAGGGAGCTGCTGGTGACCGAGGCAGCATCCTCGGATTTCTCTCTTTTCACTTCCGCTTGGGCAGTCCCTTCGCCCGGATCAGTGCGCACGGGGAACGCACCAGCATCGATCTCTCCCTCTGGAGTGGCAGTCCCTGTGAGGTAGTTGAGGTGGAAAGCCAGAGGCTTTTCTGTGGATGGTTCCACCTCGAAGAGGAATTCTTTGCAGACCTCACAGCGCCCAAACGGCTTCAGCTGTACCACCAGTCCCGAACAGCCGGGACAGATCACACAAGGGCTTCCATGTCTCTACAGGTAAAGAGAGCCAATCGCCCCCGGGGCCTTAGTCTTATCCCCATATCCATAGTCGGAGCAGCCAGAGAAGACATATCCGCGAAGGAAGGAACAGAAATCCACGGAGCACTTGAAGCCATCCTCTCTCTTTGCTGCTCCATTGCGCACTGACCCACCTGCGCCGGAATCTCTACGTGCGTACCTCCACGTGGCCAGACTCCTCCCACCTTCTGCACTTGTTCGCGGGCTTTTCCCTTGCCCCGCCCACGAACTACACAGTTATGGGTTGCCTCGTGGCGCGTTGGCCAATATGGCCGACCTACTCGGAACTCCTCCGGGCAGCAAAGTTCAATTTCAGACACCATACACATATCCCGGATACGATGCCCCCACATGTAGCGGCCTCACCTCTCTCCCTTTCCTTATCGGTCATATGGCTGTTGTCTAGGGGTACCTGGGAGAGAGAGATGATACACACCACGGGCCATGTCCTCCGTAACTGGGAGGTGAAGGCCAGAGATTGGGCTTTTGTGTAGGTGTCCTAGAATCAAGTCCAGTCCTTCGTCCCTGACTCCTTTGCTTTAGTAACCCAAGTTCCACTCAGTGAATAGGTACAACTCAGTTTTATTCTTCTTGCCAAGCAATAAAATAATCTTTCTCCTTTGGAAAATGGGGACAGATCGAGGCACAATCCTTTCCCTTCTTGCTGCTGCCCACTGTGCTGTCACCAGTGGTGAATAGTCACTGCCACTGACTAGGTAATATAGAACGTGAATTACCTTCACTCACTTTGCCCCTGTCAGAGGAAGAAATCCGTCCAAGGGAGAAGTGGAGGCCTCTCCGTCACCAGCGATGCTGCGCCGGGCTCTTCAGAGAAGTTACTGCGCACCAGTTCTCACAAACTCAGACACGGGCACCCAAGGAGTTAGGGCCCCCTCGGATTCCTCCACCCTCGCGGGACTCAGTCGAAGGTACTGAGCCCCAGGCATCCGCCATAGTACCTCACCCCAGGCTAAAGGTGCCTGAGATGGACTCCATCCCTGCTCCAGCCAGGCCAAGGGCGCCTAGGCCTGAAACACTGGAACGCCAGCACCCAAGCTGAAGGTGCCTGGGTGCGGCCGCGTCCTCTGACTCTCTCTCCCAAATCAGGGCATCCACCCCTTTTATGACCTCTCCCTTTGCGTCACAGCGGGTTCCCCGCCCCGCTGTACCAGCTCCAGGGGAGGACAAAAAGGCACAGTTTGCGATGTGAGTTCAACTCCGGCCCAAGGCAACAACGCCACCTGCAGGCCCCAAGGAACCTCACACCACCAGAGTCCCCACATAAATTCCAACACCCGCTACACTTGGATAGTTGGGCAGGACCATATGAGATGGTAGAAGGAGCCTGAGGTATGGTCGCATAGGCGGCACCCTGGATTGTACATGGGTTTGAAACGTGCTATCCTCTGAGGAGTCAGATAGGTCCTATGTCCTATGTATAATATACAACTGCGTGAGGGGGTCTGACAGTTTGGGGGAAACTTTTTTCACGTCCTCAGAAATTTCGTCCCGATCTTCATCCTCAATTAGTCCAACATCCACCTCCCATCTAGTCTTGGCAGCATAGGCCAAAGCTGTGGTACTAGGGAGACGGATGTATAGGGTGGAGATTAGTTTGGCTGGCTCAGTACCCGTGACTGTGTCTACTATAGAGGGCATTGCCAGGGTTGGGTTGGAGCCAGGAAACTGGGTCTGTATAGCGTGGCGGAGTTGTAAATACCTAAAGAAAATGCAATTGGGGAGGGAAAATTCGCCTTTTAGCATTTGGAATGTTTTAAGTCCTGTAGTGGTCATGATCTGGGGGTAACACACATTTTAACAAATCACACACATCCTACCACCATTGAAACTGTAGATGCAGCATGTATAGTAGAAGAGGGGAAATTCACATCACATTGTAGAGATTTCCTGTTTTTTACTGGGACATATACAGCCCAAAAAAATAAAAAAATTTGATGGCAGTTATAACAATTTCTTGCTCTATCAAAGCAACAAAAAGATTTTGCTATACATACAACTAGAATGTCTCTAGTTCTAGTTGTAAAGAATCATCTCCATGGTGCTTGTGCTATACACAGGCAGAGAGGTCTTTGTCTTTATCAGTCATATTGCATTTATGTAATCAGTATATGGATAAAGCATATATATATACTCTTTTTTCTATAGGATACACTCTGTTTGTTTTCAGTTGATCATTAAGTGGTGGGAGGAGACGGAATGCAGCTGCTTTATATTTAATGAAAACAGATCCTTCCAGACACGCCACCCTGTTCTTGGTGAGTGCTGTGCTAGGCTGCTAGAAACAAACTGCTGAGCTGTGTGCAAAATACAAGAATCTCATTCGTTTTGTTATTCTTGTCATACAGGTTCCTCCAAAGGTGACAGTCTGCAAACATGACCGGCTCCGAGAGAAGTTTGGCTAAAGGTAGGTGTGCAGTGTGACATTTGGATCAGCAGATTGTAAGTGTTCACTCTTTTCAGGTCACTGACTTCTTAAACCACATGGTATCAAGATGCGCACCCCATGTTAAAGTGGTATTAAACCCGAAAGAAAACATTTATTTTATTGCAGCTTACCAGTTCATGGATGTGGTGGCTGCATCTGTCTCTCTGTCTCTCTGTCTCTCTGTCTCTCTGTCTCTCTGTCTCTCTGTCTCTCTCTCTCTCTCTCTGTCTCTCTGTCTCTCTGTCTCTCTGTCTCTCTGTCTCTCTGTCTCTCTGTCTCTCTGTCTCTCTGTCTCTCTGTCTCTCTGTCTCTCTGTCTCTCTGTCTCTCTGTCTCTCTGTCTCTCTGTCTCTCTGTCTCTCTGTCTCTCTGTCTCTGTCTCTCTGTCTCTCTCCGCACATATCTGAATTCTGCAACCTGTAAAAAAAATCGCACATATCTGCAACCTGTATATAGCACATATCTGCAACCTGTAAATCGCACATATCTGCAACCTGTAAATCGCATGTATCTGCATTCTGCAACCCCCCTAATCAAGTCAGCTACACTATATACATGGCAGGGGGGTGGTGGACACAGCAATCACCCCCCCCCCCCCTCAGACCAGCACAGGGTGGCAGGGCAGACCGACACACTCCTCCAGGCGACAGCCTCTTCTTCTTACAACACTACTACAAGTCCCAGCATTGGGAAAAAAAAAGTCATGACCACTCATCATCCTTCGAGTTTTAAAGCGGTTGTATACCGCAAAACTTTTTTTTTTGGGTCAACCTGCAAGGCAAAGGTATAATGAGCTAGTATGACTAGCATACTAGCTCATTATCAATCACTTACCTTAGATCGAAGCCCCCGCAGCGGTCCTCGGACGCGTCCTCCGTCGAATCCATGATACCCGAAATGACTTCCGGCGCTGTGATTGGCTGGATCGGTGATGACGTCACTCCTGCACATGCGTGGGGAACGGCACGATCCCCGCGAATGCGTGAATTACTGGCAGTGTACGGCAGGCTCCCATTCAAGAGCCGCCGCGCTCAGTGCGCCTGCGCCGTTATCTACGGCGCGCATGCGCCGTAGATAGCGGTACAGGTTTTTTTTTGCAAATATCTCCAAGACTGTGTAGGTCTCGGAGATATTACAAGCACTTACAGGTAAGCCTTAATGTAGGCTTACCTGTAGGTGCTTGTACAAAATTTGGGTATACAACCACTTTAAGTTATAATCTGCTAGGTCCCCAGATGATTTAGTTCCCTATGTATGTGTGGGACTACAATCCCAGCATCATAGAACTCTGGTGCATGCAATCCCCCATTATGGGACTACAAGTCCCAGCATCGCAGGGGCACCCATCCTCCTTGGAGCCCTATACTATAACCTGCCGGGACTTGTAGTTCTCCACCCTCTCCTGGAGAGATCAGGTTAACCCATTGCATGCCAGCCTGCTGAGATTTGTAGTTCTCCAGCCTCTCCCTCCTAAGACTCTGGTTCATGCAATTCTCTTAGGTAAAGGACTACAAGTCCCAGCATCGCATGGGCACTCGGCCACTTTGGAGCTCTATGCTATAACCTGCTGGGACTTGTAGTTCTTATTCCTCTGCTAGGTTCTGCAGGTTCATGCTATAGCCCATGTATAGGACTACAATTCCCAGCATCACATGTGTACCCATCTATGTTGGAGCCCTATACTATTTCTTGCTGGGACTTGTAGTTCTCCACCCTCTCCTGGGGAGATCAGGATCATGCATTGCACACCAGCCTGCTGGGATTTGTAGTTCTCCAGCCTCTCCTTCCTAAGACACTGGTTCATGCAATTCTCTTAGGTAAAGGACTACAAGTCCCAGCATCGCATGACCACTTATCTACTTGGAGCCCTATGCTATAACCTGCTGGGACTTGTAGTTCATCTTCTGCTAGGACTCATACTGGTTCATGCAATCTCCCATGTATGGGACTACAAGTCCCTTCAGTGCTAGGAAAACACCTGGAAACCCATCCACCTTGGAGCCATATACTATAACCTGCTGGGACTTGTGAAAGGGTAAAGAGTGTAGTTGTGGTGCTGTTCTGGTGTATGGACCAACTTATGCCAATATTCGTGTGTGAGCTTTAAGTTATGCCTCTAGGATAATAAAAGAAAAACAGAAAAAACAAAAACTAAATTTGGCTCAGCCGGGTGTTTGCTGCTCCCTGGGTTTTTTTTGAGAGTGCCATTGAGGTTGAATCCTGGTTGGAATGTGTACAAGGGAATTTTTAAAGTTAAAATTAAAAATAAGATTAGTGAATAATATCCAAACTTAAGTTGGTGTCTCGGCCGGGTGTTTACTGAATCCAAAATTGGCCGATGTGGTGTATTGGTGCTGGATTGCTGTAGAGTGAGATTTGAGATATAAGATCCCGAGGGAATCTCTGATCTTATACAGTATAATACACTTTAGGTACCTATGTTAATACACATATTGCTGTGATGAATCATGTTAAATAAAATAACATCAATTATTTCCAGTATTGAGTCCACAATCCCTATAAAAAGTGGTGACAAGGTAAAATATTGGTGACTTGTGCTACTGTGCTTGTTCTATGGACTCAATACTGGAAAATAATTGATGTTATTGTTGCTGTGATGAATCATGTTAAATATATGTGTAATAACATAGGTACCTAAAGTGTATTATACTGCATAAGATCAGAGATTCCCTCGGGATCTTATATCTCAAATCTCACTCTACAGCAATCCAGCACCAATACACTACATCGGCCATTTTTGGATTCAGTAAACACCCGGCCGAGACACCACTTGATTTCTGGACATCTTCACCAATTCCTTCACTCCTACCTTATTTTATTCATTCTTTTGAAATACTCCACACCAGGAGTTATCCCAATTTCCATTAAACACTTTTCACCAATCGGGATGTAGCAAACACCCGGCTGAGCCAACATTTGGTTACACCTCTTTATAACCTTTTTACATATCAGAGGCACAGACCTGTCAACATCTAGCACTAATATATCACATCGGCAACTTCTGTAATTGGTTCAGTAAACACCCGGGCCGAGACACCAACTTAAGTTTGGATATTCACTAATCTTATTATTAATTTTAAAAATTCCCTTGTACACATTCCAACCAGGATTCAACCTCAATAGCACTCTCAAAAAAACCCCAGGGAGCAGCAAACACCCAGCTGAGCCAAATTTTTGTTTTTTTGTTTTTTCTGTTTTTCTTTTATTATCCTAGAGGCATAACTTAAAGATCACACACTAATATTGGCATAAGTTGGTCCATACGCCAGAACAGCGCCACAACTACACTCTTTACCCTTTCACATTTCTTGCTCCACCTACATAGGTGGCAGCAATAAGTAGAGGCAGCAGTTCTGCCTACTGTGCAACTTTTGAATTCCTTTGCGCTGAGTCGCCCCCTCCTTTTTTTTTTTTTTTTTTTTTTCTGTACTCTGCTGGGACTTGTAGTCCTCCATCTTCTCCTGGGGCTCAGGTGCATGCAATCCACCATCCAGTGTCCAGGTGTTTCTCTCACTGCTGGGACTTGTAGTCCCATAGATGGTGGATTGCATGCACCTGAGCCCCAGGAGAAGGTGGAGAACTACAAGTCCCAGCAGGTTATAATATAAGGCTCCGAGGTGGACGGGTGTCCAGTGGACACCCCCCCCCCCACCTCAGAGCCTTATATTATAACCTGCTGGGACTTGTAGGTCTCCATCCTTTCCTGGGGAGATCAGGTTAATGCACTGCTGAGTTGGGCCGAAAAGCGACAGAGCACACCGTGCGCGCACAGAGCACACCGTGCGCGCACAGAGCACACCGTGCGCGCACAGAGCACACCGTGCGCGCACAGAGCACACCGTGCGCGCACAGAGCACACCGTGCGCGCACAGAGCACACCGTGCGCGCACAGAGCACACCGTGCGCGCACAGAGCACACCGTGCGCGCACAGAGCACACCGTGCGCGCACAGAGCACACCGTGCGCGCACAGAGCACACCGTGCATACATTACATACAGAGAACACACATTACATGCAATACATACATACAGAGAACACAGCACACTATATACAGAGGTGGAGGGGATCCAGCAGCACATTAGTTGGCACCTGAGTCAGTGAGGATGAATTCTCCTGTAATGTGATGGAGTTGGCATGTTCCCACCTTCCCCCACAGCCCATGTTTTCTCTCCCCCTCTCTCCCCCTCTCTCCCCCTCTCTCCCCCTCTCTCCCCCTCTCTCCCCCTCTCTCCCCCTCTCTCCCCCTCTCTCCCCCTCTCTCCCCCTCTCTCCCCCTCTCTCCCCCTCTCTCCCCCTCTCTCCCCCTCTCTCCCCCTCTCTCCCCCTCTCTCCCCCTCTCTCCCCCTCTCTCCCCCTCTCTCCCCCTCTCTCCCCCTCTCTCCCCCTCTCTCCCCCTCTCTCCCCCTCTCTCCCCCTCTCTCCCCCTCTCTCCCCCTCTCTCCCCCTCTCTCCCCCTCTCTCCAATGTTTTGTAACTTCTTCCTGCCTGAATGTCCGTTTTTGACACATTTTAAAACAACATGTTGCTGTGAAACTTACACATCTTCTTATCACAGAGTCCCACACAGTAGCTGCCATGCAGAAGAGACAGCCGAAGCAGTCTGCCGAGAGGGGGGGGGCAGCGTGAGATACAGACTCTAATACTCTGTGACTGGCCTTACTGGAGATTGTTCCTGTAAATAGGGGGAAATAACGGCACTTACTGTAAGCCTTGGTATGTGGAGGAAAGACACATTCAGATCCTCATAGAGCCGACATCCCACCAGAACAGAAAGTGAAAGTAACACGGCTGCCCGGGAAAGCACCTCATAAGTCCTACGGCGGCTGCTAATGGTCAGATATATAGACGGACAGAAGACTGACCCAATGAGAGTGCTGGGGCTATTAGCTCTACACCACAAAGCAACAAAAAAAAACCGCAAATGTAGCGTCTCGCCTGCAATCACAGGATTGCATTGGGATGACGCTCCCATAGTGCACTGGGGCCGGCGCCCAAGCCCATTGAATTTAAAGAACTTTAAAAAAAAAAAAAAATTCTCAAATCGCCTTTCAGGACAACCTTGGAGAGAGCGTAGCTCCGCCTCTTTAACAGGAAACACTTTCAGCCTTTAAATCCCTCCTCTTCCACCATGGCCTCAGTTATTGTGTTTCCTCCGCCATGGTGGAAGCAACAGGTGGGAACCAGGGTGCTACGCTCTTTCCAAGGGGGAAGCAGTAAGGCTTACCTTTCTTTTTTTCTGCCTGGTGTGCAGCTTTTATTTGGTACTTGTACCAGTGACCATCCCAGCACCCCCTCCACCGCAAGCGGGGGGTGTTCCGGAGTCCCCAGTCTCGCCTGCTCAGGGGAGTAAAGGACCCACAGGAGAAGCAGCATCTTGTGCCCGGAATCCGCGGTAAGGCTCCAGGAGCCGAGCGGTTGCCGCTGCAGGTCAGCGGCGCGAATCGCATGACGGTTCCGGGTCCTGGCTGGCGGGTGACGTCAGTTCCGGCGATGCGGTTTCCTGTGGGGGCGTGGCGCTAGTGGTTCCCAGCGCTTGGAACGCAGAGACTAGGGGGCGGGTCTATCGACCGGCGCTTCCGTTTCCGGCCTACGTGGATGACGCGGGAACCGGGAAAATTTAAAACACACACTGTGTGTATAACCCAGCTGCGCTCTCGACAAGATGGAAGAGAGACAGACAGCGATGGCGGAAGCAGGCGCCCTAAGCTCCGGTCAGGCTCAGGTAAGAGGGGTACAATGGTGCCTTTTATTCTTATCCAAATGAGTCTTTTTTGCTGTGGTGTTTTGTTTGTTTCCTCCCTTAAGGGAGCCTGCTGCTGTACGGTCGGTGGTTACTTCTCTCTGACCTGCTACAGCTTGGACATTGGTGGTTGTTTTCACTGGGACACTTCTTTTCTATCTTTGGTGGTGGCCTAAATGACACTAATTGGTTAGGTGTGGCTAGGACATTAGGTGAATTTCTATTGTTTATCTCGTTTCAAGAGAAAGCTGTAGCAAAAACCAAACATGTAAACCCACCAAGCCAGAGGAAGTGTCCCTCCTGCAAAAATCCTTAAGGGATTCATGGCAAAAAGCTATGTGCAGGTCTTGCATTAAGGACTTAGTGGAAGAGGAAACATCCCAGCAATTCAAGGATTTATTTTCCTCAGTAAGAGAGCTTACAAGTTCTCTTGGTTCGGTTAAATCTCTAAGTCCAGCAGTCTTAACTGAACCCCAGCAACCACCGTCCAGCCCAAGAGCCTCCACCTCTAGACCAGCAGAGAGTGTGGACTCTGGGGACGAAGGGGCAAGTACTCTCCCCTCTCTCAAGGACTCAGATGAGGAGGAAGAGGAAGATGACGGCAAAACCTCCAGATATAAATTATCTTTGGAAGATGTGGATGATCTCTTAAAAGCAATCTACACTACCCTGGATATTCAGGAGGAAAAGGTACATCTTTCAGTACATGATAAAATGTACCAGGGTCTGGATGATTCCAAGCAAAGAGTGTTCCCAGTCCATAGGGTCATATCGGACTCCATCAAAAAGGAATGGAAGGACCCTGAAAAAGGTCCCTTCCTATCAAAGACCCTCAAAAGTAGAGGCAGGTACTCCAAGGAAAGACCTGTTGGAATCCTTCCCTCTAATTTTGAAAGCGGTAAAATACATGGCAGATGCATCCGCTGAATCAATCAAAATGGCTGCTAGATCAGCAGCATTAGTGAATTCAGTTAGGCGTGCAGTCTGGCTAAAGACATGGTCGGGTGACACAGCCTCAAAAATTAAACTCTGTGGCCTACCCTTCTCGGGGGATTTGCTGTTTGGTCCAGAGCTAGAAACTGTGCTGGATAGAACAGCTGACAAGAAGAAGGCTTTCCCTTCTAAAAAGAAGCAACCGTTTAAAAAGAATTTTCGTTCTGTTCAGCAAAGCTTCTAAAAACAAATGACAGCATTACTCCAGTGGGGGGAAGACTGTCAGCTTTTTTCCCTCAATGGAACCAAGTATCCAAAAGTCCCTTTGTGAGGAACATCATTTCACAGGGATACAGTCTAGAATTCTCAGAATGCCCCCCAAGCAGGTTTTATGTCACAGCCCTACCACGGGATCAGGAAAAAGCTTCCGCTATGATGACCCTCTTACAGGATCTGATACAACAGGAAGTGATTGTTCCAGTCCCAAAACATCAGGAGGGCCAGGGGTTTTATTCCCATATATTCTTGGTAAAAAAAAGAAAAAAAAAACAAAAAAAAAACCTTCAGGCAAGTACCAACTGATTCTGAAGATCTTAAACAAATCAGTAAGGTACAAGCACTTTCGTATGGACACAATCCACTCCATTACAAAGCTGTTGACTCCAGGTTGCTTCATGGCATCCCTGGACTTGAGGGACGCCTATCTACATGTGCCGATAGCTCTGGCTTCCCAAAGATTTCTCCGCCTAGCCATCGATCTGGGGACGTCAATATGGCATCTCCAATTCACAGCCCTACCATTCGGGCTTTCATCCTCGCCCAAGATTTTCACAAAAGTCATGACAGAAGCCCTAGAGCCTCTGAAACTGAGGGGGATCTCGGTCATTCCATATTTGGACGACCTACTGTTTTTTTGCAGATTCCAGGGATCAGCTTGTGACAAACCTGCAAGTGTCACGGACTCATCTCAAGAATTTAGGTTGGCTCCTAAATCTGGACAAATCAAACTTAGATCCAACTCAGGAGATGAGGTTTCTGGGCTACACCATAAACTCAGTTCTTCAAAAGGTCTTTCTCCCCCAAGAAAAGATAGAGAAGATTTACTCTGCAGTGGGTCAGATTCAGACAAATCTCCCAACATCTGTCCGATTGGCTATGGCAGTATTAGGCCTCCTCACGGCCTCAATCCCAGCCGTACAATGGGCAAGGCTACACTCCAGACCCCTCCAGAGGAACATTCTACAAGTTTGGTCACACCAGGAGTCACTGGAAAAGTGCTTCAAACTAAAATCAAACGTAAAAAGAGCACTCTGGTGGTGGAGAAACCCAAACATCCTGACAAAGGGTCTCTCGTGGGTGTTTCCACTGGACAAACGTCTGAAAACAGACGCAAGTGCTTGGGGTTGGGGAGCTCATCTGGAAGGGCAAACCGCTCAAGGAACTTGGTCCAAGTGGGAAGCAAAGAAGTCATCAAATTGGCGGGAGTTAAAAGCCATATTTCTGGGCCTCCTTACCTTTCAGCAGATAGTCAAAGGACGTCATGTTCAAATTCTGTCAGACAACACAACAGCGATAGCTTATGTACAAAAGCAAGGGGGAACCAGGAGCCCAGGTCTCATGGAGTTAGCCAGTCAGTTGTTGTCCTGGGCAGAGCTAAACGTGACCTCCTTATCAGCGGTTCATTTAAAGGGATCCCAGAATCTGTTGGCAGATCTGCTAAGCAGAATGGAGTCTGAGCCAGGAGATTTTCTCCATGATCTCCAAAGAGTGGGGGAAACCCCAGGTAGATATATTTGCCAACCAGCAAAACACGAAAGTCCGAGAATTCTTTTCTCTCCACAGAGGGGATCAGGCAGTTGGAATAGATGCTCTAGCACACCCATGGCATTACCAGCTGTGTTACGCCTTTCCCCCATTTCCCCTAATCCCATTGGTATTAAGAAAGTTCAGGGAAGAGAACACCAGTCTTATCCTGATTGCTCCATATTGGCCAAAAAGACCTTGGTTTGCGACACTTCTAAACCTAGCCGCAAATCCTCCTTGGAGGCTACCACTCAGGAAGGACTCACTATCACAGGGTTCTGTGAACCATCCGGAAGCAGACAGACTACATCTGACTGCTTGGCTTCTGAAGAAGACCTCCTAAAAGCCAAAGGACTTTCAGATAAGGTAGTAAGGACCCTACTGTCCAAGTAGAAAGGAGGTAACTAGGGCCATCTACCTTAAAGTATGGAAAAAATTCAATTCTTGGTATTCTTCCAAAAACTTTATAGTCAAGAGTGTCGTTTCAGTTTTAGAGTTTCTCCATGAAGGAATGGAGAAAGGATTGGCAGCCAGCACCTTGAAAACCCAAGTTGCGGCTCTTTCAGTTTACTTTGAAAAAGCTTTGTCCAAAGAAACTTTAATTTCCAGATTTTTTAGGGCCTTGGCTCGGAACAGACCCATAGTCCTTAAAGTTTTTCCCAGTCGGGATCTATCTGTTGTTTTACAGGGTCTCACGGGAGCTCCGTTTGAACCCCTTCAAGAGACTTCCTTAAGAAGTTTAGTTTTCAAAACAATTTTTTTAGTTGCCATTACATCGGCAAGGAGAGTCAGTGAACTCCAGGCTCTGGCGGTTACAGAACCTTTTTTGAGGGTCTTTCCAGACCGAGTGATCCTTCAGACGGATCCAGCCTTCCTACCAAAAGTATCTTCAACCTTCCATAGGTCACAAGAGATAACCCTGCCTACCTTTTCCTCAGTCCCTAACAATGCAGGAGAGGAAGCTTTCCATACGCTGGATGTGAGAAGATGTCTGCTCCAGTTTCTAGCAGTTACCAAAGAGTTTAGAAAAACAAATGCCCTCTTTGTAGTATTTTCAGGTCCCCGCAAAGGGGAGAAAGCTTCCAAAAGTACATTAGGCAGATGGCTTAGACAAGCAATTACAGAAGCTTACCAAGCTAAAGGAGAAATACCTCCCTCAGGTATTGCTGCTCATTCAACAAGGTCAACAGCAGTTTCCTGGGCCAAGAGGGCCGGTGCTACGCCTGATCAGATTTGCAAGGCTGCCACTTGGTCCAACTACTCAACTTTTCTCCGGCACTATAGGTTGGATTTGCTGTCTGCCGCAGATCAAGCCTTCGGCAGGAAGGTACTGCAGGCAGTAGTCCCACCCTAGGGTAAGTTACTCGGTTATCCTCTCCAAGGTTGTCCTGAAAGGCGATTTGAGAAAAACTTAGTTAGACTTACCGGTGACGGTATTTCTAAGAGCCTTTCAGGACAACCGCTATTTCCCTCCCTAATATATCTTAGAAGTATTGATTAAGTGTCTATCATGGTCGTTGTGGTTGTTCTGTGCTTTTTTCTTCCAGTTTGTCGGAAACCACAATAACTGAGGCCATGGTGGAAGAGGAGGGATTTAAAGGCTGAAAGTGTTTCCTGTTAAAGAGGCGGAGCTACGCTCTCTCCAAGGTTGTCCTGAAAGGCTCTTAGAAATACCGTCACCGGTAAGTCTAACTAAGTTTTTTTTTTTTTTTTTTTTTTTTTTTTTTTTTTTTGACAATAGCTTTGGGGGGGGCGGCGCCCGTGCGCCCCTATGGACGGGCCGCCACTGATCTGGCCAGTAAATGTGTTTATTTTTTAACAGAACAAGTTATCCTGCATATGTAGCAGTTACAGGGTTGAGACAAACCATTTTAACACTGATCAGGGGTGTGTGCAATGGTCAGCTTTTATTTATGTAAAACCTTTATCCCAATAGGGGGAAAAAACTTAGGCTCCATGTACACAGAAGCTCAAAAAACAGTCGTTTTGAATGGCAGAAAAAGCTGCTTTAAAATATAGCTTTTATCAGTTTTTTTACTAGCGTTTATTAGTGTTTTTCAGTTTAGCGTTTTTTAGCTTTTTTTTTTTTTTTTTTTTTTTTTTCCCAATGGATCAAACGCTAAACGCTGGCGACCACTGTTTTTGAGCGTTTTGCCCGCCAAAAAACTGCACTTTGAACGCAAATTTCTTGCGTTCAGAAAAAAGCCCATTAACGCTAAAAAACGCTATGTGTCCATGAACATGTAGGCTAACATAGAGTGAAGTTAATGGGCTTTTTAAAAAAACGCCAATAAACTGCAGTTTATCAGCTTCAGTGTACATGGAGCCTTATGCAGCGTACACACGATCGGAATTTCCGTCGGAAAAACCTTGGATGGTTTTTCTGACGGAATTCCGCTCATGGCTTGCATACACACGGTCACACAAGTTCTCTGAACTTTTGACCGTCAAGAACGTGGTGATGTACAACACTACGATGAGCCGAGAAAATTAAGTTCAATGTTTCCGAGCATGCGTCAGAATTTTGTGCGTCGGAATTTCTGATTGGAATTTTTTCCATCTGAAAATTTGAGAACCAGCTCTCAATTTTTTGTTGGCAGAAATTCCGACAGGAAAAGTCAGATGACGCCTACACACGGTCGGAATTTTCGACCAAAAAGCTCACATCTGACTTCTTGTCGGAAAATCCGACTGTGTGTACGGGGCATTACAGTAGCTGCTTCTAAACTGTGAGCTAGAGTTCAGCTTCAGGTTTTTTTTTTTTTTTTTTTTTTTTTTTTTTTTTTCAGTGCATCTAAATCTGCTAGTACATCTTTCACCCCTCTCCTCCTCCAGATTGACAGTGCTGCCATCCAAAGGTGTCTCATTTGTTCAGAGTATGTGCTTCTCAAGCGACAAAAAAAGCTTATTTGAGCTTCAGACGACTTGGAGTGGGGATGTTCTCCATAGAGCTTCAAGTGATGTATCCCAGAAGATTGGAGGCGAAGGGTCAGGGACTGAATTTCTGCTTCGATCGCATAGGGGAAATTGTCAAAACCAAATGCCAAATACAAAAAAAAAATCATGTGTCTAAAGCCCTGTACACACGATTGGATTTCCTAAGGATTCTAATCCGATGGATTTTTCCATCGGAATTCCGATTAAGCTGACTTCCATCAGTCTTGCCTACACACGATCAGTCAAAAATCTGACCATCCCAAACGCTGTGACGTAAAACACTCTGAGAAGCCGAGAAAAATTAAGTTAAATGCTTCTGAGCATGCGTCGACTTGATTCTGAGCATGCGGGGTTTTTTTTGTCCGATGGAGTTCCACACAGACGATCGGAATTTGCTATCGTTTTTTTTTCCCATCGGAAAAATTTAAAACCTGTTCTCTTTTTTTTCACACTGATGGGGGAAAAAAGACCGATGGGGCCCATACACGATCGGTTCGTCCGATGAAAACAGTCCACGGCTTAAGAGTAGTAGAGGAGGGTGTAAGGCAGAAAAGCGCGAACGTCCCCTTTTTGGGTGAAGTTCCGCTTTCAAGTGGAACTTAATCCTCCCAGGCCAAGTGATTTATTATTATTATTATTATTATTATTATTATTATTATTATTATTATTATTTATTAACTTTTTTGGGTAATTCGCTTTCTACTTCCTAGGTTCTGGCCTAGACTACAACGACGTTTCTGTTGCCTGCATTCTCCTGAAATACCCATGTTGCACATGCCAGGAGACTGCATGCACCAGGGCACATCATCTGGGGGCTTGCTGTTTCATTCTGGTACCTGCTTGCGTCATGTCATAAGGAGGCTGGCTGGAAGAACCCAGATGACACAACCGAACTCCTAATGATGTTGCAGATAAAGATAGTGGTGCAGAACCCACCACACGGCAGATCTGCACATGGCACCGCTTTATCGATGGGTATGAGAATATGTGTTTTGTGGCCTACCCAGCGAGAACGGTAAAGTAGGAGATAAAGGTAGGGGTGAGTGATGCTTCCCTTTTTATATGTCATGCTGTAGAATGTCTGCTGGGATGTACTGAGGATTTCTATGTGTAAAGTCTCAGCCCTCCTATGACTACAGCACTCACTGGTCATGCACAGAACTGTTAGGAGCCACAAACAGCCAATTGGCTCTTCAGTTTTAAATGAATAAACATGTTGCATTTATATGCACGTCCACAAAAGGCTGATCTTATATATATATATATATATATATATATATATATATATATATATATATATATATAATTTTATCTCTGTGTCTGCATTGAACATGAAGCATGTGATGTTTTTGCATAACTTTGCCAAGCTGCTCCTTGTTCTGCATTAGCAAGATTGGTAAGTTTAAAAGCCACTTGCACCTTTCATTCTGGTGTGTTGTGGTAATATGTGTTTTGTGTTAGGGCACCGCATTGCACTATGGGTGAAACGCGTGTGTAGCGGGTATTTGAATTTAGGGGAAGCATCTGGGTGGTAGTGTAACCCAGATGCACTAAATGCTAGGGGATCCGGGACCTTTTTCTGGTTCTTGGAGGACTCTGGTGTGAGGTTCCTTGTGGTCCGCAGGTGGCGCTGTTGCCCTCGGCCGGAGCTAAGCTCACACTGCAAGACTACTTTTTTTTTTTTTTTTTTTTTTGTCCTCCCCTGGAGCTGGTACAGCGGGGCGGGGAACCCGCTGTGGCACGAAGGGAGAGGGGATAAAAGGGGCGGACACCCTTACCACGGGGTTCAGAGTCAGAGTTGGAGGATGCGGCCGCACCCAGGCACCTTCAGCTTGGGTGCTGGCGTTCCGGGCTCAGGTGCCCTTGACCTGGCCGGAGCGAGAGATGGAGTCCATCTCAGGCACCTTTAGCCTGGGGTGAGGTAATATGGCGGAGGCCTGGGGCTCAGTACCTTTGACTGAGTTCCGCGAGGGTGGAGGAATCCGAGGGGGCCCTAACTCCTTGGGTGCCCGTGTCTGAGTTCGTGAGGGCTGGTGTGCGGAACTTCTCTGTAGAGTCCGGTGCAGCATTGCTGGTGACAGAGAGGCCTCCTGTTTCTCCCTTGGACGAATCTCCTTACCCTGACGGGCCGTGCAATATAGTCAGTGGCAGTGACTACCCGCCACTGGTGATACCACAGTGGTTAGCAGGAGAAGGGGAGGGATTATGCCTCGATCTATTCCCCATTATTACTCAGTAGAAGAAACTGTTTATTGTTTGGCAAGAAGAATAAAACTGTGTTGGACCTATTCACTGTGTGGAACTCTGGTTACTAGGAGCAAAGGAGTCAGGGACAAAGTACAGGACTTGACTCTAGGACACCTACACAAGACCCAATATTCTGGCCTTCACCTCTTAGTTATGGAGGACATGGGCCGTGGTGTATCTCATCCGTCCCCCCAGCACTGAGACCCCTAGACGAAGAAAGACAAGCCGAGTATGAGAAGGAGAGAGGGGTGAGGCCGCTACACGTGTTACTGCAGCACATTAGTGTGAACAGGGCCTTGGAGCCAAACCACACTTTAGCAGACATGGGTGTTTATAAAGCATTCACATGACTTGTAAAGAGTCCTAAAAGCAAATTCAAACTGAACTCTCATTTATATCTGATTTTGTGTATAATAAAAATTTCCAGTTTAAAGCGGAGGTCCACCCAGAAAAAAATACAATAAAAATCCTAAAAAAAAAAAAAAAAATGTATATATATTCACCCGGAATGCTCGTTGCTATGCGAAAGTCCCCTAATCTGCCTCTAATGTGCCTCTTCCTTGTCTTCGGATTGAGAACTTCCGTTTCCTCTTCTTGTGAATGGGGCGCGCTGCCTTCTGGGAACTGTGTGTATCCCAGGAGGCAAGCCGCCCATTCACAAAGCGCCGTGCGAGTGGCGCATGCGCAGTAGGAAACGGGCAGTGAAGCCGTAAGGCTTCACTGCCTGTTTCCCTTAGTCAGGATGGAGGAGCCGGGAGCCTGGCAGCAGCGATCAATCGCCGTGGCAGGACCGACATCGCGGGCGAGTAGGACAGGTAAGTGTCCTTATTAAAAGTCAGCAGCTACACTGTTAGTAGCTGCTGACTTTAAAAAAAAAAAGAGAGAAAAAAGCTGCACCTCCGCTTTAAGATATTAAAAAAGGGACAAATCTATTGAAAGCAGGAGCGCTTGGTTGGTAGCTATGGAAATAAAACATTTGCATGTCTCCTACAGAAATGTAACATTCCTTTTGAATTCTGTTTGTATAAAGATAACAAATCTCTACTGTAGAAGGCAGTGATTGATGTGGGCCAACTATTGTTTTTCACACGGCCTGTAACTTTCGGTTAAAAATATATATTTATGTAACATGCCTACTTCTTGGAATTGAGCAATCCTTTTTTTTTTTTTTCAGGCAGTGCTGCCCCAGGGCCAGTGCCACAAGGGTTGATTAGACTATACAGCATGAGATTTTGCCCCTTTGCCCAGAGAGCAAGACTCGTCCTACTCGCCAAAGGAGCCAAGTAAGAAATTTAGATACACACTGTCTAGTGATTTAAAGTTTTTGATATGTTTTGCTATGGATTTGTGTATTCAAAGTGGTTATGAACTAAAGTAATCCAATATACATTTCCCAATAGTAAAATATGTACCGTATATACTCAAGTATAAGCCGACCCGAATATAAGCCGAGGCACCTAATTTTACCACAAAAAAAAATGGGAAAACTTATAAGCCTAGGGTGTCCATCTGCATGCCTCACTGTGCCCATGCCTCACTGTCCATGACTAGACTGACGTTTAACATGGGAGTCTATGGAAGAGATGCCCGGCTTTGAAAAATCGGTGCTCCCCAGCCGTAAGTCGTGACCCCCCCCCCCTCAGACAACAAGCTTTGCACACTTGTAGAGGAGAAATTGGGCAATATGTGTGCCAAGTTTCGGGTCCAGGAGACCTACGGCCAGCCGGTACCGGGTCCGCAAAGTCTGGGAGATCAGGCGCAAAAAGGTGACTCGAGTATAAGCTGAGGGGGGGCATTTTCACCACAAAAAATGTGCTGAAAAACTCGGCTTATACTCGAGTATATACGGTACTTATAAATCAGTCTTTGAAATGTAAAACTATGTGTAGGTTATGAGTGGGGATCATTGTTTGTTTAGTATTTGACTTCAAATGCATTTTCTTGTGTACGTAGCCATAGTACACCTTTTACTTGACTTTACCAACTGTGAGATGTGATTTTGTTTTTTTGATTTATTTCCTGAGATGAAGGAAATTCAGTTTTGACAGTCTTCTGCCTTTGCATGCACATTTTACATGTAAGCTTTCCATTGTGTTATGCGGCACAGTAATGGGTGTTGTGTTTAGGCATCTCATTTATAATGAATGGGGTGCCAACTTACCGTCACAGATGACAAAATTCAAATATTTTTCTTCTGCGCATGCCTGGGTTTGTTTTCCTTATAAAGTCATTGTAAACGATCACCTTGTAAAACAACTTATTCAGTGTAAAATAGAAATGAAAGGCAAAACATTTTTGTATAGATTTAAAAAAAAACATAATTTTTTGTTTTTATAAGTGATCACATCCCCTCTGTTCTCAGCTGCAAAACAGCTGGGGGGAGGAGAAGCAGCAGCACACTGAGCTTCCCAGTGAATGGCTGTGCAGCGGGCGCATGTTAGGATGTAACAGGGGGTTAAATTCCTTTTAATTTATTGACAGGTTCATATATTTACGCTTTCAGATTTGTTGATGAAGTGCAATGGCTAAAAC
The DNA here is from genome assembly GCA_029206835.1 of Rana muscosa. NCBI lineage: Eukaryota > Metazoa > Chordata > Amphibia > Anura > Ranidae > Rana > Rana muscosa. The sequence continues at coordinate 203,505,722 of CM055123.1, forward strand.
AACACACATGTAGTATAGTAATAAGGAGCCCCCAACTTCTGAAGTCATTAGTAAGTCCTGGTGATGACAGGCTCTTCAATTTCTAGGCACATTCACTTGTCTGTCCTAGACGATTTTCAATGTTCTCTTGTATTTGATATGTGAAAGAAGACTTGTTTTAGCCAGGCCTAACAAAAGAATGGCTATAACAGGTTTGAGACAATGTGACCATCTGTTATGAGGTCAGAAAGATCAATGTATGCAGAGCCATAGTCAGTATGCAGATATCTAGGCACAGAAATGATTATCTTTAAACTATCATAGTTAATAATGAGCAGGGCCCTCTGATTCCTAGTGTATTTGTACTGTCTACCCTCAAGTTGTAAAGCGCTGTATAAACTGTCGGCGCTATATAAATCCTGTATAATGATGATGATAATAATACCAAGTTCTTTGTAAATCAATTGAGTATAGACCCATACTACACAGGACAAGTCTGATCATTGCAGGAGAGTACACTGAGTTTCCAGCATAGCTAGAGAACTGACCACATGCTGCTCTCCTGCTTAGTGTGGTCAGTTTTTATTAGGAAAGCAAGGGGACTAGCAGGATCACCAGGGATTTCACATAAAGGAAGCAATACAAAGAGAACAAGATACTTTCTCATACAAGTACATGGTACAGCAGGAATATGAAGTCTTGGGGTAACAAACACTTTAATGACAGGTGTCGGTATAGGGCTACTAAATAGTGTGTGGAGTTATTTTATAGCACAGTTTGAATCAGGAATACCATCTTGTGTTTTGTTTTGTTTTTTGTCATTATAGGCATGAAGTAGTAAACATCAATCTGAAGAGCAAACCGGACTGGTATTTAGAGCTGAATCCTTCGGGTATGGTACCTACAATTGAGACTTCTGATGGGAAAATAATCTATGAATCAGCAATTGTTTGTGAATACTTGGATGACGTTTTTCCTGGGGCTAAGCTGATTCCATCTGACCCCTATGCAAAAGCTGAACAGAGGATGTTGCTGGAAGCTTTCTCTGCAGTATGTATGATGAGAACCTTGTGTTTTTTGATGGATGGTGGAAAGTATATACAAATGTGGAAGCCTCTTATGCAGGCCATACATGGTTAGAAATTTGACTGGTTCAGCAAGGACTGGCCAAATTCCAAACCAGGTTTGGGCAGGCTCGTTGTACAGAAGCCGATCTAACAATCAACTTCTGTACAACCACACTGTTGGGTTTTTACTGATTAATCAGAGCCAACAGCTATAGCTGGCAGCACTGATCTGTGTATTCTGATTGGGGGGGGGGGAGAGTCTCTGTCAGAATTCCATAACTTGGCAGATGTGATTTCCCCTATTCACCTCGAATGTGGGGATTGGGTCTTTTTTTTTTTTTCTTTCATTCAATTTCGGGGTAGAATAAAAAAAAAAAATTACTAATTACTAATGCCTTACTTTAGACCAGTGATCCCCGAACTGAATTTTCCTTGCATTTAACTGACCTTTAGAGCCCATGGATCAGTCTTAAATATGGTTTTATTGAATCATAAAGTACTCAACACTTGCTGACTAACTGAAACCATGTGCTATCATCTTTAATGAAATAGGTGTCTGTTTATGAAACAGTGAAATCTATTTACTGTTTCATTCGCCGGCATTCACAGTGGAGATCTTTCTCCTCTGGGTGCCTGTTTATGAAGCAGAGTTGATTACTTCACCCTTGGAGGAGTGAAGCGATCTACCAACACTGGAGAACGGCCCCTGATCCTGGAATCTGGTGAGACTTTACGAGATTACAGCACCAGAAATTCACAGAAACATCTCGGATGTCAGTTTATTAAGCAGTGATAAAAAATCACCGCTCAGTACACTGACAGACGGGTGGTTAATATTAATAAGATTAAGAGTCCCCCTGCATAATATCTATCTATCCTATCTATCGACATGGTTACAGTGTTGGGGGGGGGGGGGGGGGCTGAACGAGGTAGAAAGAAGTTAAAAATCTTCCTCCTTCCTCCTCAGATCCCCCGGGATTCCCTCTTCACTCCCCGATACTCCACCTCTGAGCTGGTGAATCGGATTGTGAATTCTGACACAGATCGCCAGTGAAGTGCTGAGATTGCAGCTTCATAAACTGGCTGTTCCTGTGTCTTTCAATGAGACTTCTCACTGTGCAGAGATCGGCGGGAGAACATGTTCAAACACTTCTCCCCGATTAATCTCTGTCATAAACTGTTTATGGACTGTGATCAGTGGCAATCCTTGGGATCACTGCTTCATAAACACACCAAATGGATTAATGTGTATATCCGTAGAAAAAGTGAAGAAACAAATCTCCATATATAATCTAGGCTATATTTTCCAAAGCAACTCATCCCTAGTGCACAGAAAGTGAAATGATCTTGTACATTACCCTATAGGGAAAATGGGCAAATGTTTGCTCAATAATTGAAATCCTGACCACTAAGCTCAAGGCTAAAGTACACAGTTCATTAATGTTACTATATCAGGCTGGGATGGAGGTAATGCATATAAGTCCATGGATGTGCACAATGGTGTACCTACATTAGATGGGTTCCTGGAGTAAACTTTAGAGCAAAGTGCTTTCCAAATTGCCTCCAGGTAGTGCTCCCTGTGCTGAACACAGTGTCAGACCCCTGCCACCTTCACCATCTTGTGACAAATAGCTGGTCAAACTCACACCTCACTGTCGCTTATCTGCAACAATGACACTCTCAGCCTCACCCTGCACAAAGACTTTCCAGCACACGGGACCACAATCTAAGTGCCAGCAGACTGAAAGCAATCACCACTGGGTTTGGATAACTATAGTTCTCTGTGGCCTTTAATTGGTGCTGCCATCGGGCTAGGGTTGAACCACTGGTATAGTGCTGTGCCTTGGATGTCCCTTCTCGGCAGTGATATGTTGTGCATGGTCGGCCTGCTGTGCATGCTGGGAGAGGATATAAAAGGGGCAGACCCTGCCTGTGGTGGGGGTCTTGTCCCAGGGGTCCTACCCCCGGGGAGTGTGTTGCTGTTCTGCGTATCAGTCCCAGGCACCTTTAGCCCTGGGGCTGCAACTGAAGGCCTTGGGTCCAGCACATTTGGCTGGGGCCCACTGAGGGAGGAAGAATCCCAGGGTGCTGCCTTGCGAGGAGACCCGTTTCTAAGATGAGGAGGCCGGGGGAGGATCGTTCCGAGGGACTGGTGAGAGAATCATAGTGAAGGAAGGGGCCCGGTAACTCTCTGGAGGGATGCTATCTCCCTGAAGGAGGCCTAATACCACAAGCAAAGTTCACCGGGTCTGTGGCAGAGACCCAAAGTTCGTCAGGTCTGTGGCAGAAACCCAAAGCTCACCAGATCTGTGGCAGAGTTTGTGCAGAGACTGTGTCAAGTTTGAGCATCACTCCGGCTGCTAGGACCCACTCTAATGGGAGACTATCCGGGTGAGCTAAGCTTACTTGAGAGATAAGTAGTGAATCCTACATTTCGTTTGTGCCTGGACCTCCTCCCACACCTTTTGCTGTCCTGTCCTCCATCCACCCTTTTCTATCTAATGACTGTGCTTATGATTAAATAAACTCTACGTTGGAGTTGCAGCTGGTGTGGACCTTGGAGTTATTGGGGGGAAATGGAGACTTTTCTTTATTGCATGTAGAGATGAGAACCATTCTCTGGAGAACCTAGCTGTGGAGACCCAGTTGTTACACCGCTCAATCTCTTCACACAGAGGGTACGGGTACATAGCATGGTGTGCCTTGCCTGCCAGTGAGCCAAAGGCAGGTAAAGGATTTTGTGTGCTACATATATAATCAGTAGTAATGTAGCTTTATAATATCTAATTATATGTAGATTTTAAGACTGTGAATTGGAGAAAAGCCTCATACACACGACCGAGTTTCTCGGCAAGAACCAGCAAGAAACTTGCTGGCAGAGCTTTCTTGCCGAATAAATCGGTCGTGTGTATGCGGCTTTCAGTTTTCTCGTCAAGAAAACCGACAATCTCGACAAGAAAAATAGAGAACCTGCTCTCTATTTTCTCGTCGGGTTTCTTGTCGGCCTGTTTCTCGACGAGAAACCCGTGTGTGTACACTTACCTGTCGCCGTGGAAACCCGCGCATGCTCGAAATGACTTTGACGCATGTGCGGTAGCTTCCTAGGCATAGGTAGGGTGTAGCAAGATGGCGGCGACGGCATCGAATGTGACGAGCGCACGCTCGTCGTAGTCGCCGTGTTCGCTCCATTCAAAGAACCTGCGGTTCTTTGAATTGAGCGTGTGTACACTCGGCCGGGACAAGTTTCTTGTCCAAGAATCTCGTCAAGAAAAACACATTTTTTTTCCTGAAGAGATTCTCGGCCGTGTGTACGAGGCTAAAGGGTCTTTTACAGATCAAGTAGGATAGCTATCGGTATAGATCAGGCCTAAATGGCTTTTACTATATTAACTAGTTTTGGGTAAGACATTTTATTGCATGTCATGTACTCCTACTGGGTTTAATGACCCTATGTTTTACGATGCCTGATCCCAATGCCCTCAATGGGAACTGGTGATGACCTTTTTTTTTTAGATGTTTTTACTGCTAGCAGACCTTAAAAGAAGTTTGGGATTCCTGGAAAAAAAATTATACTCAGCTAGGAGGTTGCAGCATTGGTCTGATGCTGCATCTGTCCCCTGCTGGCTCCAGACTGTAAACTGAGTGATCCAACATCGCTGATCGCTTGGCTTTCAATCACCAGCTCTCTGCCATGGCCCTCCAGCGCTCCCTTTAGCACTGGGCTGTGCAGTGGGTGGGAGCGGCTAGCTCAGACTCTCAGCGACTCTGTGAGAGGCTAAGCCAGCTGTTGGTCCAGGCATCTGGGTGGATCCGACCATATTTTCGGTATCTTTTCAGAGCCTTGACTGGCTCTGTCACATCAGCCAACAGTGGGCTTTTGCAGAACAAACTGCACTCCTGTGATCCATAGGAGAAGTCCCGACAAAAAAAGCTTTGGGTATACTCCTGCAAAAGCATTAAATTTAGTTATTTGCAGCTTTAGCAAATCTCTGTTTGTTAGTTACTGTATCTGCTAAGTCATGGTACAGCAGAATGGTTTATTGGCCATTCATGAGTTGAAGTAGCAGTTCTTTTGAAGTTTCCAGACCCTTGTGGATATATTCACTCAGGATAAATGGAGATGAATGTCTTGTTATGGCCATGTTCTGAAGGGAGGGTCACTGCCTTCAGAGAAGAAGAAAAAAATGAGTGCTGACTAAATTCTGAAAATGGCTGCCCTTTGTCTTAGTTTTTTTTTTTTTTTTGGGGTGCTCAGTTTGCAGGATCATCAGTCCCCTCCATCTGTTTACTACTGTCAATATTAATTATGTTGCTGTTAGGCACAAATGAGTTGTATGGGCATGAGCGGTGTACTGGGGAAAATTATTGTTTTCTGACCTAACAATATAACTAAACAATATTGCTATCTATTGCTTTTCAGGTCGTACCTGTATTTTACAAGATTGTGTTTGCACAGAAAGATAATAAAGACACCACTGAATTAAAATCAGTTTCTTGAAAAGTTGAAAAAACTGGAGGAGGTAAGATTTATTTTATTAATCGTTTTGGGTAACCCAGCATGATGGATTGCACCACCACTCTACTCTGTTCACTGTTTTATACGTTCTACACTCCATACTGTGATGTATATTATACTCTATATACCAACTATACCAGTATTCAAACATTAGAAGCTGTTTGTACAAATTTGGATTTTTTTTTTTAGACTTGGAAATTACACAACTTTTCAATGAATAGACTCACTTCTGTTAGTGACACAGCGTTTTCCGCATACTCGGTTATATTTATGTTCAAAATTGCTCTACTAGAATCAATACTGTACCACACAGTCTAGCTGAAATCCTCAGTCGTACTTGTGCACCATGGAAATATGGAAACAAAGTAGGTACTACTAGCGGCATAAGATGCCAGACATATGCATAGTCTAATACAGTGGTTCTCAACCTTTCTAGTGCCGTGACCCCTTGATAAAATTTCCCAAATTGTGGGGACCCCTAACAGTAAAATTATTTTCATAGCGTGGGTTGTCAGCACCTAAGACAAGTAATTTGCATCCCTAACCCACAGATATTTAGCGCTCCCTGAGTCGCATCCACTCGTACAGTATTAAACCCTTTATGGTACATTTTAGGGTGTACCACTCGCGCTTTTTTTTTTTTTTTTTTTTTTTTTTTTCTCCTTTCTTTCCCTTTATCTCTCTCTCTATCCTAATTTTTTTTTTCCCTCTCTCTGGCCGTCTTTCTTGTTTCTCCTATTCTTTCTCTCCCTTTTTTTTTTTTTTCTTTGTTCCTCCCCCCTCTTTTCCTCTCCCTTCCATGTATTCTCTATTTTTATTCCTAATCTTACTCCTTGGTGGGGAGAGTGGGATGACTGGCAGTGCTGGTGGGGAGTTGGGATCAGTGGCAGTGCTGCGGGGGAGTTCTGATCAGCCAACTTGGGTGCACTTGATCAAGGTCATCTGCTGATCTGAGAATTGTAGTGGGGACTTTTAATAGCATCTATAATAACAGGTAGTGTTACTCACTGTGTCTCCAGCTTCACTTTGTCTCCAGCTCTGTGGTGTCTCGCAGCAGTGACACCTATGCCGAAATCGGGAGATAGGGTCTCCTCCAGCCCCTCCCACTTCAAATTCCTCACCAGTCAGCTGACCTCTAGTCTCTGCCCCCCACCCATCCCGTGAACTGAATGGGTGGCTGCAAAGAGGCTGAGTGGACGGCCGCAAGCTCCAGAAACAGCCCAGCTAGGCGGCAACAGACTCCAGGGACAGCCCTGCTGGGTGACTACGAAAAGTCTGGGAGAGCAGTGCAGGCTTTAGGAACAGACCAGGATTTGGTGACCCCTGGCAAATCATCATTCGACCCCCGAGGGGGTCCCGACCCCCCCCCCCCCCCCCCCAGGTTGAGAACCACTGATCTAATATTTTAAACCAAATCTCTAAAGTGTTCATGCCATGCATAAAAAGAAACTTGCCAGAAGTTTAAAAGTAAAGTAGCCAAATGTTGGGAAACTTGCTGAATGATCTTTGCCAGAGCTGACTAATTAGAGAGAGACAGGGATGCATGTTGTTGCAACACAAAGCCCCCAGTGTCCATTTTTTATTTCGGTAGTACAGTACAATTTCATCTTTTCTTATGGTCCTTTTTCCTAGGTTGGGTGATTGAAAAGGTTTGCTACCATCTCAAATGCCTCCATGGAAAGCTGTGGTCTGTGTACGTTGTTGCAAACCCAATGTGTTTGCAAACAGTATGTGACTATGTTTCAGAGATTTCATTTTACAGTTCTCATGAACCATTTTAATTTCAGTCTCCTTCTCTTTAACTGAAACGCTCTACAGAGCTGTCCAAATAGGTACTGCTTTGACTCATGCAGTTCTGTGTGTCAATCTTAGTTTGCGCTATTGGGCTTTGTATCCATTAAAACAGATACAGATAGGATGGAAAATATGAAAAGAGATCTAGAGGGCTGCCTACTGGCAAAAAAATTGAGATATAAAATATTTATCGATATTTTGTATTCTAACAGATAAAAACATGAATTTTAAAATAAAAAAAAAACACAGACCCACTATACAATATATTCAGCATAGTTCTAACATTTTATGATCCAAGATATTAGTGAAATGGGTAAAAGCCATTGTATTTAAAATGTTGCTGTATTTTGCTCTGCCTTGTTTCAGACACTGGCTAAGAAGAAAACCCCATTCTTCGGTGGCAAATCTGTGTCCTTTATTGACTACATGGTGTGGCCCTGGTTTGAAAGATTCAGCATTTTTGGATTGGAAGGGTAAGGGCAACTTTGTGTTTATTCATTGCTCATTAAATTTTGAGATCTTGAATAGCTTGCCAATATCTTTGCAGTTGTAAACTTAGTCAATTTTTTTGTATTACTTAGTAGTTCTAAAATCATACTAGCCACCAGATTTTACATCAAAAGTAAGGAAGCTGATCCAGCCCAAGCTTAAAACGTGCGTGTGCCCTACTCTGTGTATCCCTAAAACACCCTTGACTCCTCCAGTAAGCATACAGCCCAATGTTATATAAGTATTCTTAAGCCCCGTACACACGGTTGGACTTTTGCCCAACAAACTTCGTTTTAAGCAAGTTGGACCAACAATCCGACCGTGTGTACGCTCCATCGGACAAACTTCTTTCGTTTTGGTTTTGTTTTAATCGGACAAAAGTTGGGTCTGCAAATGGACAAACTTTTGCCCAACAAAAGTCAGATGGAGCAAAGTCCGACCGCGTGTACAGAAAACCATCGGACTTTTGTTCGATGGACAAAACAACTAATGTTAAAATCAACCAACAATAGCAGAAGTTGACCAAAGGGTGGCGGTAAAGAGCAGAAAAACCACGTGATGTTGCAAAAAGTTTTGGGAAAGTTTGCAGAAAATTCAGAGCGTGTGTATGCTATGGGTGTTCCTGACCAACTCCGTTCGGACAAAAATCGATGGAAAATTCCGATGGATGTCCGACCGTGTGTACGAGGCTTTACTGACATATGGGCTTTCAAAAGATGGAAACCCACAAAATTAACTGGTGTTAAGTCCCTTTGTCCTTTTGTAATTTGGAGAGGAAGTGGCATGGTAAAAAGGTCTCTCCCAAGTCCTTCTGTTCTGAAAAACAAATGTCCTGCTATATATTAATGCTGATGGTAGTTTGATTATCTACACACGTAAAGATCAGCGTAAATGATCCTTCCATAGAAATGCTCATTTTAAGTTGAATGAGCAGGAGAGGGGAGCACTAAGACACACCCCTGGTGCCAGACTATTTTAATTATGGAGAAAAGGGACAGGCAACTATGTGTGACTGGCTAGACAAACATAAAAAATTGACAAAACATATCTTGTACTAAATTGTTTTTATTTTTCTAGTCCTTTGGATAAGACTCCAAACATCAAAGCTTGGCGTGATCATATGTTACAAGACCCAGCTGTCGAGGCAACCTTCACTGCTCCAGAGGTCCTTTTGGAATTTTTTAAGCTCTATGCTCAGGACAGTTTGGATGCTGTTGATTATGGCCTTAATTAGGATAGCTGTTCTCTTACAATCTGACCTGAAACTTGTGCCTTTTACACAATCAGTACTGTCTCCTGTGGATCATGCCATTTAAAACAGGGTTTCCCAGTTCCAGCCCACCCAGGACATAACCAACACATTTTTCAGCACAGCTTTTAGTTGGTTTCATTTTAACTCATTCTGTGTAAGGATCATGAAGACTGGAATTAATGTTGGTTTGGGAAATGGCAAATTAAAGCACTTGTACTTCAAGTAATAACAAAATAAAATTTCCACAAACTAAGCCTTGTGTTTCTAGACTCTGTGATATGGGTGCAGCCAATGCATGGGGTGCAGTGTTTTTGAAAATTCTGTCTTTCGGTTTAGTCTAATAAGAGAACTGTGTGTGTGTGTGTGTGTGTGTGTGTGTGTGTATTTTACATTTATTCAATCTTTTTAAAGAAAAAACTCATGGTATAACCTAGAAAAAGAAAAAATTAAATAAAAAAATTGTGTGTGTGTATATATATACACACACACACACACACACACACACACACACACACACACACACACACACACACACGGTATGTACTTTCTTTTTAAACTGGTGAGGACACCAGTGATGCATAGTTCCCTGTGGCCCAGCAGGTGGCACTGTCACTTCGGGCTGGGGTTGAACCATCGCTGCAGTGCCGTACCCTTTGTGACCTATCGCAGCGCTTGTGGGGCGGGGAACCCGCCGTGCTTGCTGGGAGGGGGGGTATAAAGGGGACGGACATCTTCGCCATGAGGTTGGAGTCCCGGGCACCTTCAGCCTGAGGGCTGTGGTCGGTGTCCAGGCGGCTTAGGCCTGGACACTTGGTGTTCGTGTTCCATCCCAGACACCTTCAGTCTGGGGTGAGGTACTCGGTCGGAGGCCTGGGGCCCATTATCTTCCGCTGGGTCCCGCAAGGGAGGGATCATCCGGGGGGGCCCCGGGAGTGGGGCACCCGAATCCAGAGGCGTAAGGGACCGGAGGAGGGACTCACCCGAAGACCTGGTGCAGCAGATTGCCAGTGCCGGGTGAACCTCTGGAGACCGCCCGGAGGGATATCTTTCCCGAACGGGGGCCAAGTTCAAAGAGGAAGTTCAGTCCACGTTCAATGACCGGTGGCAGCGGTCCAGCTATTTCAATCAGGTCAGTGGCAGAGGCCTGCAATTAGGCCTGTGGCAGGGGCCTCAACAGTTCATCTGGTCGGTGGCAGCGACCAAAACTCACGGTCGGTGGCAGAGACCGTGCGCCAGGCCTATTCGCTAAGAAAGGAATAGGAGAGTACAGTTGTGCCTGGGCCTACTCGTTCCCCCATGACCCCGCCCCCCCCCCCCATGTTCGTCTGTTAATGGAAGTTCAACTGATTGTGTTCACCATATGGTACGAGAAATAAAGGAGTGTTGGACTTTCGACTGGTGTGGGGCTCTAATATTGGCAGACACGTTTCCAGGGAACAACAAGGCTTCGTATGCAGTGGACAGACCCGGGAGGTAAATCAACTAACTTTGCTCAACCCTCTTATACACATGAGGGGAGAGCTTGGCGTAGTGTTTCTGCACTCTCCTCTCCCAGGTACCCCTAGACACAAGCCATTCACAAAAGGCAAGAGGGAGAGTGAGGTTCCGCTCTATATGTGTGTGTGTGTGTGGCGGGTTTACATTTAGGGGAGTTTACGAAGCAATGATGTGTAACAAAGTTGTGGACAGAATGCCTGCTATGCCCAATGGAGGGATCGCAGAATGGCCAGTGCTCAAGGGCACGCCAGCCCCTGCAAAGGCTGATGCCCTCCAGTCTGAAGGAACGGTTCTGGGCGCAGGCATGGCAGATGGGTTGTCCACGGCCCAGCAACTAAGTAATGGCAAGTGACAATGTGACTAATGTTGACTCGCAGAGGCTCGTTGGTGTAGCGTTAGAGGAGACATGTGTCTGACAGCGCTCCAGGGGAGCAACAGGCTGGGATGAGGGGTACCTCCAAGGAGATGGAGGTCTCTTCAAATGTCTCAACCTCACAAGCTGCAATGGATGAGCCCCTCCATGTCTCGGACAGGGGAAAGGTTCCCAAAAAGGTCACGCATTTAGACATCGGTTGCATAGAGTTGACAAAAACTTTATTAGAAATGCTGGAGTTGGTAAAAGTGCCCTCACTGTACACTTGGGTGTCTCCACCGCAGTCGGACCAGGTGGTGCTGCGTGGTGCCAGGTGGTACAGGCTGTGCTGGGAAGCTTCTTAACAGTGTGGCAAATAGTCCTGAGGTTCTCTAAGAGGGAGCTTCCAGTTACTGAGTGGCCTGGAAGGATTTCAGAACTGTTGGAGACATCAAAGGTCTCTCCGGCTGGTGTAGTGACTGGAAACATCTCTGCTGGTGTGGTGCGGCTGAGCAGTAGTCAGTAGAGAGCGCAGATACTGTCTCAGCAGCTAAATCTCATGAGAAGGAAGGGCCCAGAATAGATGCGGCACTAGCAGAGATGCTTTCTATCACTCAGAAAGAGGTGCAACTTAAAGTACCCAGAGACACTATGAGAAAGTGCTAATGTTGGCTGCTGCAACAATGTAATGTGTACATCAGAAAGAAGTAGTTTGTGCTTGGATCAGTGTCGTTTGTTAGATCAGTTACCCATGGAGTGTTGGACAACAGGTGAGGTGGAACTTGGCTTTGCTCCTGTGGGATGTAGTCCCTCGCCTGTGGTCCCTCCTCAGGTCTGGTACTAACAAGCACTGAGATGGACAGCACTGATTGCGTTGGAAAGTGTGACATTAAAATATATGATTTAATGATTGGAGCTGTTAAAAGTAATGCGGTTGCCGTGGGCAACCAGAGGTTTTTGAACCTGAAAGACCTGTGGTGAAAGGTAGAATCAGGGTAGGCAGAGTTCCCCCAAAAGAGGAGAGTATGCTCAGGGACCCCAAGAGAAGAGGGAAGGCAGTCTACGGAATTATGGGACCATGTTAAGATCCAAGCTGGGACATACCTGGTAGCACACCCGATAAAAAGGGTTGGGCCTACGTGGCTGATGGCCAGCACAGAGGTGTCCCAACTGCTATGGTGGGTGCAGGTGTTTCTCCCTCCGGATTAAAACAAGGGAGGGGGGTATGTGGCAGAGCGAGGCTCTGTCCCAATGAAAGTGAAGATAAAAGGGACACAGGGTTTGCATATCTGCAGACTGCAGGACTAGAGTGTAGAATTTAAATGGAGGAAAATGCTCTGTCAGTTTTCTCCAGGTTTTCCTACTTTAGTATGGGACTCGGTAGTTTGGAGCTCCCTAAGAGACTTGGGTGGGACGGGATCTCCAACCCTGTGTCCCGGTCTTGTGGACAGCCAGCATGGTGTGTGCTCAGGTGCACACAACCAATATAATGAGGGGCTGGTGAGAGTAGAGTGGAGGATGGTGGAGAGTGAGCAGCTTGCTAACTGCTGTGTGAAGACAGATCTATGTTTGGAGCAGTAGCTGCTAGTGAGTGTCTGTGTGAGGATCAACGCTGTGTGCGTTGAAGGGCGTTAAAGCTGTGTGCGTCCAAGGAGCCAGAAGCTGTGTGCTGTGTGCATTAAGGGACTTCAAGCTGTGTGCGTTTAAGAAGCCCAAAGCTGTGTGCATCCAAGACTGAGACTGGAAGATCTGGTGGTTTAAGGTACCAGTACCTAAAGCAAGCAGAGGAACTGCTAACAAGAGAGCCAGGTGGCTTGGTATGTTTTTCTTATTTTTGGACTGCTGAATGAAGTTAAATACCTGCGTGGGAATCCTGAATGGACATTTTGTTTTTCTGTTTAACCACTTAACGACCGCCCACCGCCGATTTACGTCGGCAGAATGGCACCGACAGGCAGAATCACGTAGATCTACGTGATCGCCTTTGTGCAGTTGGGGGGTCCATCCGGACCCCCCTTCACTGCAGTGAGCGGCCGTTAAGTGTTCGGGAGCGATCAGGCATGAGGGGGCGGCCCCCCCTCACGATTGCTCCCGGCGAATGAAATTGCTTCCTCCTGCCTGAAATGTAAACACAGGCTGGAGGAAGTGATGTCATCTCCCTCGCTGCGGTCTTTTCGTTCCCGGCGCCGAGGAAAGAAGAAGCAGGTTAGTGCACCAACAGTCCACTGACACGTAGGTACACATAGGCACACAAATCACCCCCCAGGTCACCCCCCAGGTCACCCCAAAGCCCCCAATCACAGTGTCACTGATTGCAGTGATCATTTATTTTACTGATCACTGCATTTAGTGTCATCTGTGATTGTAAAAAGTTGCAGGGCAGTTAGGATTAGGCCCCTTTAGGTCCAGGGTAGCCCCCTAACCCCCCCTAATAAAGGTTTAACCCCTTGATCACCCCCCAGGTAACCCTTTCACCCCCTAACTTCAGCGTCACTAAGCGATTGTTTTTCCGATCGCTGTATTCGTGTCGCTGGTGTTTTAGATAGGCAGTTATATTTTTTTAGGTTTGCCGCAGGTTTTTATTAGTGTCAGGTACCCCCATATATTATTTTAACCCCCTGATTGCCCCTAGAGTTGACCCTTTCACCAGTGATCGCCGTATAAGCGTCACTGGTTAGCCAGTAAGTTATTTAGTTATTTAGGTTACCCGTCAGGTTTTTATATAGTGTCAGGTACCCCCATATTTAACCTAATAAAGGTTTTAACCCCCTGATTGCCCCTAGTTAACCCTTTCACCAGTGATCACCATATAAAGGTTACGGGTGACGCTGGTTGATTAGTTTGCTTTTTATAGCATCAGGGCACCCGCCGTATATAACCCAATAAAGGTTTAACCCCCCTGATCGCCCGGCGGGTGAGATCAATTAGGTTTTAGCGCCAGAGAGGGTCTGCGTCGCCCCAGGCAGTGTTAGGTTAGTGCCAGTAACGCTAACACCCACGCGCAAAGCATACACCCCCCCTTAGTGGTATAGTATCTGATCAGATCTATACTAGCATCCCCAGCGGTTTAGGGTTCCCAAAAATGCAGTGTTAGCGGGATCAGCCCAGATACCTGCTAGCGCCTGCGTTTAGCCCCTCCGCCCAGCCCACCCAAGTGCAGTATCGATCGATCACTGTCACTTACCAAACACAACACACATAACTGCAGCGTTCGCAGAGACAGGCCTGATCCCTGCGATCGCTAACAGTTTTTTTGTAGCGTTTGATATATTTGCTGACGACAGTTTTTTTCAAAACCCCCCCCCAAATGACCCCATTTTGGAAAGTAGACACCCAAAGCTATTTGCTGAGAGGTATGTTGAGTATTTTGCAGATCTCGCTTTTTGTCACAAAGTTTTGAAAATGTAAAAAAAGAAAAAAAAATGTCTGTCTTAATTTTCAAAAACAAATGAGAGCTGTAAAATACTCACCATGCCTCTCAGCAAATAGCTTGGGGTGTCTACTTTCCAAAATGGGGTCATTTGTGGGGGTTTTGGGCTATTTTGACATTTTATGGCCTTCAAAACTGTGATAGGTAGTGAGGAGTGAAATCAAAAATTTATGCCCTTAGAAACCTTGAAGGCGGTGCTTGGTTTTTGGGGTCCCGTACGCGGCTAGGCTCCCAAAAAGTCCCACACATGTGGTATCCCCGTACTCAGGAGAAGCAGCAGAATGTATTTTGGGGTGTAATTTCACATATGCCCATGGCATGTGTGAGCAATATATCATTTAGTGACAACTTTTGTGCAAAAAAAAAAAAGTTTGTCATATTCCCGCAACTTGTGGCAAAATATAAAATATTCCATGGACTGAACATGCCTCTCAGTAAATAGCTTGGGGTGTCTACTTTCCAAAATGGGGTCATTTGGGGGGGTTTTGTGCTATTTTGGCATTTTATGGCCTTCGAAACTGTGATAGGTAGTGAGGAGTGAAATCAAAAATTTGCGCCCTTAGAAATCCTGAAGGCGGTGCTTGGTTTCCGGGGTCCCGTACGTGGCTAGGCTCCTAAAAAGTCCCACACATGTGGTATCCCCGTACTCAGGAGAAGCAGCAGAATGTATTTTGGGGTGCAATTCCACATATAACCATGGCATGTGTGAGCAATATATCATTTAGTGACAACTTTTTGTAATTTTTTTTTTTTGTTAATTAGCTCATGTTAATTTATGTTTCTGTTACAGTGGTATTCTTAGGGTAATATGATCATGAGAGGGGACCTCCTCCTCAAGTGTATATAAGACTGTATTCTTGTTCTAATAAACAATATGTAAAAATGCAGGAAAGTAGTGGAGTTGGGACTTTAAATGAGGTATAAAGGTAAAATAAATAAAATAAAATGGATAGCTTGGATGTCATAGTTCCCTCTAAATTGAATATGATACGTATAAGTAAACCCAGTAATCACAATATGTTTATGATACAAAAATGTAATCACAAAGGAACAATTCATAATCATCATTAATTTAATAACACATGATTAATTGGGGAACATGATTAATGACATACAAACATGATAATAAATAATTCAATGAATAATAAATATATAAGTAATAACAACATGATTGACACATATCTGATTGATAAATAATGATATAAGCTGTTGTAGAGCATCCGAGGATGTAAACCCTACGCGTTTCATGGTTGCCTACCACTCATCAGGAGTTTGGATGCATGAAAGTAATCTAAAAACAGCCTGGTCCTAATGGCCTGAAATGGTCCGGGGCTTAAGTGGTTAAATAAACGTGGGCTATCAGGCCCTTAACTAGAATGCCTGTCTGATATGGACTCACTGCATAAAAATGTTCGGATCGGCACACCATGCGATCTGCGGCCTCGACCATATGAAAGGCTTCGGCCTAGCTCCGGAGTGGCGGCCATCTTGGCACACCCGGCGGCGGCCGCTGTCTCGTGGGAAAGTGACGTTTCGTCGCCGCCATCATCTTGCTACACCCCACACTCCTGCACAGTAATGATAGAGTGAGAAGGGGGCAAGCGGACATCTTGTTACACCCACCGGAGTTTGAGATTTCAGTTATTTTCAACACAAAACGGAGCTTATATGCTTAAATACAGTATTTGTAAATCCGACAGACTGTTTAGATTTTAAATTTTAAAAGTAGCAGCAAACCTGCTGACCTTACATGGTTGCTAATGTGACTAAATATTAAATGTGAAAATCAGAGGTGTTCTGTCACATTAGCAACCATGTAAGGTCAGCAGGTTTGCTGCTGCTTTTAAAATTTAACATCTAAACCAGGCATGTTCAAAGTCCGGTCCACATTTCGGTTTTGAACGGCCTGCCTGGTTATCTGGACATATATATTTTTTTGTGGCCCCCAACCATCTCCCAGCGCCGGGTCCACAAAAGATATATATCAGGCATCACTAAATGGTGAATCGGGGGCCGAATCCTGCCCGCCTCTAACATCATTAATTACATGGGAAGCGCGGCAGGTCTCTCCTTTACATTGCATCACTCCCCCTTCCTCCCCCTCCCCACACACCTTATTCACACAACCCTGGAAGCGCTGCAGGTCTGGACAAAGGGCAGGACCTTTCAAGTTACAAAGCAGGTGATTGGTTGCTAGACAGTGGGGCGGTCCCAGCAACCAATCACCCGCCTTTAACTTGAAAAGTCCCGCCCTTTGTCTGGACCTGCTATGCCATGTGTGCTTCCCGGCTTGTGTGATGAAGGTAGGGCAGTGTGGGGAGGGGGAGGAAGGAGGAATGCTGCGTTGATGAAAGGGACAGTCTGTCTGACTGTAATATCGAGGGAGCTTTGTGAAGGAGTGGGGTCTGTGATGGAGGGATCTGTAAAGGGGGGGGTCTGTGATAAGAGTGGGGTCTGATGGGGGATCTGTGACCTGAGTGGGGTCTGTAATGGGGGGGGGGAGATCTGTGATGGAGTGGGGGATCTGCTTCACAGACCTTTATTTAAAATTTAAGTTTTTTTTCCCCTGAAACTTCCCTCTTAAAGTAAATACGGTATATCCAAATAACGCAGAGCTCACACAAAGGCAAGAGAATTCTTGTTGGGCAGTGTATTAGTGCTCGAACAAACACACTTAGACCAAATTTTTACGGTTCAAAGAATGTCAGGCAAAATGGTTGGCCCTCACGCATGTTCATTTCATCAAATCTGGCCCTCTTTGGAAAAAGTTTGGACATCCCTGATCTAAACAGTCCGTCGGATATATAAATACTGTATTTAAGCATATAACCTCCGTTTTGTGTTGAAAATAACTGTGAAATCTAAAACTCCGGTGGGTGTAACAAGATTTGTCTTGGGTTTTTTTTTTGCTGATCCGAAAAATGATCCGATCCGTGGCTCTGATCTGAGGAATGATCCGATCCGTGAGTTTTTTTTTGATCCGTTGCACCCCTAGTATTTAATAGAAGCACCCTTTTGATCTAATACAGCCATGAGTCTTTTTGGGAAAGATGCAACAAGTTTTTCACACCTGGATTAGGGGATCCTCTGCCATTTCTCCTTGCATATCCTCTCCAGTTCTGTCAGGTTGGATGGTAAACGTTGGTGGACATCCGTTTTTAGGTCTCTCCAGAGATGCTCAATTGGGTTTAAGTTAGGGCTCTGGCTGGGCCATTCAAGAACAGTCACAGAGTTGTTGTGAAGCCACTCTTTCATTATTTTAGCTGTGTGCTTAGGGTCATTGTCTTGTTGGAAGGTAAACCTTCGGCCCAGTCTGAGGTCCTGAGCACTCTGGAGAAGGTTTTCGTCCAGGATATCCCTGCACTTGGCCGCATTCATCTTTCCCTCGATTGCAACCAGTCGTCCTGTCGCTGCAGCTGGAAAACACCCCCACAGCATGATGCTGCCACCACCGTGCTTCACTGTTGTGACTGTATTGGACAGGTGATGAGCAGTGCCTGGTTTTCTCCACACACACCTCTTAGAATTAAGGCCAAAAAGTTCTATCTTGGTCTCATCAGACCAGAGAATCTTATTTCTCACCATCTTGGAGTCCTTCAGGTGTTTTTTTTTTTTTTTTAGCAAGCTCCATGCGGGCTTTCATGTGTCTTGTACTGAGGAGAGGCTTCCGTCGGGCCACTCTGCCATAAAGCCCCGACTGGTGGAGGGCTGCAGTGATGGTTGACTTTCTACAACTTTCTCCCATCTCCCGACTTCATCTCTGAAGCTCAGCCACAGTGATCTTTGGGTTCTTCTTTACCTCTCTCACCAAGGCTCTTCTCCCTCGATAGCTCAGTTTGGCCGGACGGCCAGCTCTAGGAAGGGTTCTGGTCGTCCCAAACGTCTTCTATTTAAGGATTATGGAGGCCACTGTGCTCTTAGGAACCTTAAGTGCAGCAGAATTTTTTTTGTAACTTTGGCCAGAACTGTGCCTTCCCACAATTCTGTCTCTCAGCTCTTCAGGCAGTTCCTTTTGACCTCATGATTCTCATTTGCAAGGCAGGGATTGCCGCTCCAAACAGACTCACCCCTATACCGAAAAAACCTCTCCAGGAACTGAGGGTGCTGGCAATGCACAAGGCAGTGGAGAAAAAAAAGAGGATATCTGGACAGCCGCACTCCAATCCAACGTGGCTTTTATTGGAAAAATGTGATAAAATAAAACAGGCACTACATGTCACAGCAATGAAATAACAGGGACACTTAAGTCAGACTTAAGTCACCTGTTTGAGGACTTGCGACTTGCTTGACAGAATTCAATAAATGACTCGACTTGACTTTGACTTGTCACTAATGACTTGCGACTTGACTTTGACTTGGGCTATATGACTTGCAATGACTTGGCACCACTAACACTAACTGCAAGCCGCCGTCTGCCTACCTGATCAGCGTGTCATGCAGACAGACGGCGGCCATTGCAGTGTTCAAAAGCCATGCCTCCTCGCCTGTGATAGGCGGAACACTCAATTTCACAGCAGGCAGTGTTCAGCCTATCACGGACATCCTCTTATCCTCGTCTGTGTTATGAGGATGAGCGGATGTCCGTGATAGGCTGAACACTGAATGCTGGGAAATTGAGTGTTCCGCCTATCACAGACGAGGAGGAGCCGCGGCTTTTGAATACTGGAATGGCCGCCGATCAGGTACATGGCTGACGGGCACAGTGAAGCATGGGCACAGTGAGACACGGGCACAGTAAGACACAGGCCCAGTGAGGCAATGGGCACAGTGAGGCAATGGGCACAGTGAGGCACTGGGCACAGTGAGGCACGGGCACAGTGAGGCACGGACACAGTGAGGCACGGACACAGTGAGGCACGGACACAGTGAGGCACGGGCACAGTGAGGCATGGGCACATAACCAATATTATTTATTGTTATCCCTCCTATTATTTTTATACAGTATGGGGTAGATCAGTATTTTGACTTGATTTGTGACTTGACCAAAATAAATGACTTGACTTGACTTGCTTGATTTCTAGCAGGGACTCGACTTGACTTGCTTGCTTTTCGTCACAGTAACTTGGGACTTGCTTGAGACTTGAAGGTTAAGACTTGAGACTTGCTTGTGACTTGCACATGTGTGACTTACTCCCATGTCTGGGGACAGCTAACACGTTTCACACTTAGAAGTGCTTACTCATAGCTAGTTATGAGTAAGCACTTCTAAGTGTGAAATGCGTTAGCTGTCCCTGTTATTTCATTGCTGTGACATGTAGTGCCTGTTTTATTTTTATTTTTATCACATTTTTCCAATAAAAGCCACGTTGGATTGGAGTGCGACTGTCCAGATATCCTCTTTTTTTTTTTTTTCTCCACATGATTCTCATTTGCTCTGACATGCACTGTGAGCTGTAAGGTCTTATATAGACAGGTGTGTGGCTTTCCTATTCAAGTCCAATCATTATAATCAAACACAGCTGGACTCAAATGAAGGTGTAGAACCATCTCAAGGATGATCAGAAGAAATGGACAGCACCTGAGTTAAATATATGAGTGTCACAGCAAAGGGTCTGAATACTTGGGACCTTGTGATATTTCAGTTTTTCCTTTTTAATAAATCTGCAAAAATGTCAACAATTCTGTGTTTTTCTGTCAATATGGGGTGCTGTGTCTACATTAACCACTTCCCGCCCAGTCAATAGGAGATTGACGTCCGGGAAGTGGTTGTGTTATCCACACTGGACGTCATATGACGTCCTGCAGGATAACAGCCGCCGCGCGCCCGGGGGAGCGGTGTCTCAGTCTGACACACCGCTACACTGATCTCGGTAAAAAGCCTCCGGCGGAGGCTTTTTACCACGTGATCAGCCGTGTCCAATCACGGCTGATCAGGATGTAAACAGGAAGAGCCGTTGATCGGCTCTTCCTCACTCGCATCTGACAGACGCGAGTAGAGGAGAGCCGATCGGCGGCTCTCCTGACAGGGGGGGTTTGCACTGATTGTTTATCAGCGCAGCCCCCCCTCGGATACCCACACTGGACCACCAGGGAAGCCCCCCAGGACCACCAGGGAACCCCAAAGCATGTGGATGGCCAGGTAAGTACCCCATGGCCATCCACATGTAAAATTTCTCACAAAACCTATGCCAATCAGTGCCCACAAATGGGCACTGACTGGCACCCTACAAGTGTCAACAGTGCCACCTACCAGTGTCCATCAGTGCCACCTATCAGTGCCCATCTGTGCCAATAAGTGCCCACCTATCAGTGCCACCCATAAATGCCCATCAGTGCAGCCTATGAGTGCCCATCAGTGCCGCCTATGAGTGCCCATCAGTGACGCATACCAGTGCCACATATCAGTGCTGCCCATCTGTGCTGCCTATCAGTGCCACCTCATTGGTGCCCATCAGTGTCGCCTTATCAGTGCCCGTCAGTGCCGCCTTATCAGTGCCCATCATTGAAGTAGAAAAGGTACTTATTTACAAAAAAAATTGACAGAAACAAAGAAAAACTTATTTTTTTTCAAAATGTTCGCTCTTTTTTTATTTGTTGTGCAAAAAATAAAAATCGCAGAGGCGATCAAATACCACCGAAAGAGAGCTCTAGTTGTGGGAACAAAATGATAAAAAAATTGTTTGGGTACAGTGTTGCATGACCACGCAATTGTCATTCAAATTGCGACAGCGCTGAAAGCTCAAAATTGGCTTGGGCAGGAAAGTGTATAAGTGCATGGTATTGAAGTGGTTAATGAGGAAAAAAATGAACTTATATTGCAGCTATTTGCTAAAATCATAATTTAACAAAGAGTGAAAAATTTAAGGGGGTCTGAATACTTTCCAGACCCACTGTGTGTGTGTGTGTCCCAATATATATATATATATATATATATATATATATATATATATAAACAATTTTTTAGTGTGTGTGTGTAAAATCTGTACACACCTACCTTTTTAACAGGTGTTTTGAGTTAGACTGTGACACCATGAGTCTACAATATTGAACTTTTTCTCAATATTCTAATTTACTGAGATACAGAATTTTTGATTTTCACTAGCTGTAAGTCATCAGAAAGAATAGCTTAAAGCAGAACTCCGGCAAAAAACATGTTTTTCCATGTCCTTGTTGCTGATCTACTACCTTCACTAACTATGCCATCCATCTTCTTCTGAGCTCCATAGTTCTTCTG
The DNA here is from genome assembly GCA_029206835.1 of Rana muscosa. NCBI lineage: Eukaryota > Metazoa > Chordata > Amphibia > Anura > Ranidae > Rana > Rana muscosa. The sequence continues at coordinate 203,527,272 of CM055123.1, forward strand.
CAATAGCCTTCTGATCTTGCTGAAAAACCGTTACTGCCCTGTGATATCCTGTTTGTAAGGCCGCTGGCTGCTATTCCTCCTGTATCCTCAACCAGCGTTCTTGTCACTGCCCAGTTGTAGTTCTCTAAAGCGATTAGGGATTTCTGTTTCCCCCCCGCTCGCTATAATGGGAGGAGGGGTCTCACAGCCCCCGGTCTGTACCACCCATGGAGGCGGTGTCCGTCTCCTCCTCTACTCCCTGCCAGCTACGCCCCGACCCGCTGCCGCCCGCCATCCCAGAGTGGGGATCATTACCAGACACTGGCCGGATGACAGAGCGGAGATCTCGGGCTGTGACAGGTCTTGTATGTGAATCACCGATCACCGTAACGTCCCGCCTCCCAGACAGGCATTGGAACAGTGCGCCCGTCTATCACAATGCCGGTCCGGGAGGCGGGACATTACGGTGATCAGTGTTTCATATACAAGACCTGTCACAGCTCGAGATCTCTGCTCTGTCATCCGGTGGCTGTCTGGTAATTATCCCTGCTCTGAACTGGTGGGCACTGATGAGACCGCACTGGTGGGCACTGATAAGCTGCACTGGTGCACATAGATGCAACCGCACTAATGGGCACTGGTGGACACTGATGAGACTGCACTGATAAGCTGCTCTGGTGGACACTGATGAGACTGCACTGATAAGCTGCACTGGTGGACACTGATGAGACTGCACTGGTGGGCATAGCTGAGACCGCACTGGTGGGCAGTGATGAGACTGCACTAATGGGCACTGGTGGGTATAGATGAGACCGCACTGATGGGCATAGATGAGACTGCACTGATGAGCTGCACTGGTGGGCACAGATGAGACCGCACTGGTGGGCATTGATGAGACCACACTGGTGGGCACAGATGAAACTGCACTGATGGGCACAGATGAGACCCCACTGTAGGGCACAGATGAGACCGCACTGGTGGACATAGATGAGACCACACTGGTGGGCACAGATGAAACCGCACTGATGGGCACAGATGAGACCTCACTGTAGGGCACTGATAAGCTGCACTGGTGGGCTTAGATGAGACCACACTGATGAGCTGCACTGGTGGACACTGATGAGACTGCACTGGCAGGCATAGATGAGACTGCACTGATGGGCACTGATAGGCTGTACTGGTGGACACTGATGGGAACTGGGGGGCATAGCTGAGACCGCACTGATGTTCACTGATAAACTGCACTGGTGGACACTGATGAGACCGCACTGATGGGCACTGGTAGACATACATGAGACCTCACTGATGGGCACTGGTGGGCATAGATGAGACCGCACTGATGGGCACTGATAAGCTGCACTGGTGGGCATAGATGAGACTGCACTGGAGGGTTCCACCAGTGTTGTGTTATTGATAAGTAAGTTAGCGCTGCACTTTTTTTTTTTTTTTTCTCATGCCGACATTTACTTGTGCCACATGCTGATGTAAAGCAGCATGGCCTGGCTCTGTCTGTGGTGCAGCTAGGGATTTTCTCACATACACCATGCAAGCACTGATTGCTGTTAGATCTCAAAGCTACAGCAGGAGGAATATTTCTAATACTGAATAACAGCAGAGTACAGTGTGTATAATATAGAATTATGGGCATGTGTCTACAGTTCAGTAATGATTACATAAAGCAAGTACGGGTGATATGTTTATCTCCTGTTTTGGCTGGAGGGGGAGAGCACAAACATGCTTTGCATTTATAAGGCTGTAACCTACTTATCCTGCTGTGTGTTACTGAGTAGTATAGAGCTGCCTGCCTGCAGAACGAGGGGCGTGATTTATGTTAAAGTGGGCTTGTTCACATTTAACATTTACAGGCCTAGTGTACCCTCCCACATTCATTGCAATTCCCAAAGATTTATGGGAAATGTAGTTTGATTACAGAGTAGAGAGAGAAAAGAGGATATGATGTAATCCCTGTGCCAACAGCTCCTCCTTGGCAGAATACATGCAGCATTTTTTTAACCACAGAGCTGACTTCCTGAAAATTCAATTAGACTTTTCTCTTCAATGGTAAGGAATTTCACAAATGTAATAACTGTTTAGTGTATTGTGTAGGGGGTGTACTAATGGGGGATTTTTTGCCGATCCCGGAGTTCTGCTTTAAAATATATCACTCTGTGTGTAATGAATCTATATAATATGAGTTTCACTTTTTGAATTGAATTACTGAAATAAATTAACTTTTTGATGATATTCAAATTTTTAGAGATTCACCTGTAAATATATAAATGATACCAATACTGCATTAGGCAGGAATATACTGTATATACTAGGAGAAGCCCATGGCTTTTGGGTAGGACCTACTTAAATTTGAGGAGAGAAATTCATATATACATCACCTTTTGCAAGCGGTGGAGCAGCGCCTTAAGGTATTACTGTACGTTTAAGTGGATGTAAACCAGATTCATGAAATTTTGAGCTGGGCACATAAATCTGCAGTGTTTTCTTATCTCTCTTTAAAGTTCAAGTCCCGTGTCTTTCTCCTGCTCCGTTCTTCTGTTATCAGCATGATAACTTCTGACAAGTTCTCCTTCAACCGAGATAAAACTAGCCTGAATTTTGTGTCTTAGGAGCAGTAGTGTATTTAGGTTTTGTGCTGCCCTAGGCCTGACTAAACTCGTGCACCCCCTAATTTAAATATGACCCACCCCTTTCTGTCAAAGCCACACTCATTTCTGTTTAAGACCCGCCTTGAAATTTTGGAGTGGGGACACTAGTTCTTAGGGCCTAGGGAGGGGCAATGGATTCCCTTAATTTGCATAGATTTCCTCTCACTTCCTGTTTGGCTATGGGGCAGGAAGTGAAGGGAAATCTCTGCAATGGGACAGGGATGGTAAAAAATAAACTGACAGGGGCTATAACCCTCCCTTACTCTATCCAAAATGAAAAAAAAAGTGTTGCCTATAGTTCTACTTTAAGCACAAATTTCTGATACTTTTATGGAGAGGACTAAGAAGATACAACCATGCCAATGGTGCAGCAGAAAACATATAGCACAGTGAGGAAGGATTGTGGTCCAGGATGATAGGACGGTCAAAATTAGAAGCAGCCCCCCCCAAAGTTGCGGAATGCCAGCTGCCTGCATACCGGAAGCAGTGCGGCCGCTTTATGGGGGTGCTAGACTAATTTACCTCTCAGCCCAGTCTGCCCCATAAGACTGGCGCTAAACTAACAGTGTAGCGCAAGCCAGCGGGGACTCTTTCCGTGCTGCCCCCCTGCAAATTGCTGCCCTAGGCCTGGGCCTTGTTGGCCTAGGCCAGGATACAGCTTTGCTTAGGAGGTTACTGAAAATAGATTAGCAGAGAGCTAAACTATTCAGGAAACAGCTCTGCAAGTCTCTGGCTCTGTGGAGTGGGAGTGTGCCTTTCCTCCAATCAGCTGTCTTGGCTGTATGCCCAGACTTCACACTCTGTGCTGAAAAGGAAGAGAACGTCTGTAACACGTTGTGGACTTTCTAAAGAATATATAAAGTTGAAGACAGCAGATATACATGTAAAACTTATGTAGGGAGATTTGTTTCATCTCTGTGTATCATCTGAGGCTGTTCACTTCACTAGGTATATGTGAGGGTTTACATCCACTTTAACCACTTAACCCCCGGAAGGTTTTACCCCCTTCCTGACCAGAGCACTTTTTACAATTTGGCACTGCGCTGCTTTAACTGGTAATTGCGGGGTCATGCAATGCTGTACCCAAACAAAATTTACGTCCTTTTTTTCCCCACAAATAGAGCTTTCTTTTGGTGGTACTAATTTTTTGCAATATAAATGCGAAAAAAAAGACCAAAAATTTGGAAAAAAAATATTATATCTTCTACTTTTTGCTATAAAAAAATACAATAAACTCAATTTTAGTCATACATTTAGGCCAAAAAGCATTCAGCCGCATGTCTCAGGTAAAAAAAAATGCAATAAGCATATATTTATTGGTTTGTGCAAAAGTTATAACGTCTACAAACTAGGGTACATTTTCTGGAATTTATGCAGCTTATAGTTTATGATCTAATTTCTTGAGATGCTAAAATGGCAGGGCAGTACAAAACCCCCCAAATGACCACATTTTGGAAATCAGACACCCCAAGGAATTTTCTGAGAAGCTTGTTGAGCACATTGAATATTTTATTTCTTTGTCACAAGTGATTGAAAAATGACAAAAAATTAATAAAATATATTTTACGCCCTTAGAAAGCCTGAAGGCGGTGATTGGTTTTTGGGGTCCTGTACTCGGCTAGGCTCCCAAAAAGTCCCACACATGTGGTATCCCCGTACTCAGGAGAACCAGCAGAATGTATTTTGATGTGTAATTTCACATATAACCATGGCATGTTTGAGCAATATATCATTTAGTGACAAGTTTGTGAAAAAAAAACATATTGTCAGTTTCCCGAAACTTGTGTCAAAATATAAAATATTCCATGGACTCAACATGCCTCTCGGCAAATTGTACGGGTTGTCTACTTTCCAAAATAGGGTCGTGTTGGGGGGGGGGGGTGGTTGTGCTATCTGGGCATTTCATGGCCTCCGAAACTGATAGGTGATGAGGAGTGAAATCAAAAATTTACGCCCTTAGAAAGCCTGAAGGCGGTGCTTGGTTTTGGGGCTACTAAGGCAATGAGACTGATCAAATCACCAGTGCAAAATAATGGAATGCCTGAAAACATGACCGGTTGGAGTGCCTTGAGGACTGGAGTTGAGAAACACTGTTCTAACTGCTTGAAGACAAAGCCCTTCCTGACACTTTGTGTTTACATGGAAAAAAAAATTTTTTGATAGAAAATTACTTTAACCACTTAAGCCCCGGACCATTTGGTAGCTAAAGGACCAGAGGTGAATTCAGAATTTTGCACTGCGCTGCTTTAACTGTAAATTGTGCGGACATGCAATGTTGTACCCAAACAAAATTTGCGTCCTTTTCTTCCCACAAATAGAGCTTTCTTTTAATGGTATTTGATTGCCTCTGCGATTTTTATTTTTTGCGATATAAACAGAAAAAGACCGAAAATTTTGAAAAAAAATGATATTTTCTACTTTTTGTTATAAGAAAAATCGAATAAACTCAATTTTAGTCATACATTTAGGCCAAAATGTATTCAGCCACATGTCTTTAGTAAAAAAAACATCAATAAGTGTATATTTATTGGTTTGCGCAAACGTTATAGCGTTTACAAACTAGGGTACATTTTCTGGAATTTACACAGCTTTAAATTTATGACTGCCTATCTCATTTCTTGAGGTGCTAAAATGGCAGGGCAGTACAAAACCCCCCCAAATGACCCCATTTTGGAAAGTAGACACCCCAAGGAAATTGCTGAGAGGCATGTTGAGCCCATTGAATATTTTTTTTTTTTTGTCCCAAGTGATTGAATAATGACAAAAAAAAATAAAAAATTACAAAAAGTTGTCGCTAAATTATATATTGCTCACACATGCCATGGTTATATGTGGAATTGCACCCCAAAATACATTTTGCTGCTTCTCCTGAGTACGGGGATACCACATGTGTGGGACTTTTTAGGAGCCTAGCCGCGTACGGGACCCCGAAAACCAATCACCGCCTTCAGGATTTCTAGGCACAAATTTTTGATTTCACTCCTCACTACCTATCACAGTTTCGAAGGCCATAAAATGCCAAAATAGCACAAAACCCCCCCACATGACCCCATTTTGGAAAGTAGACACCCCAAGCTGTTTGCTGAGAGGCATGGTGAGTATTTTACAGCTCTCATTTGTTTTTGAAAATGAAGAAAGGCATTTTTTTTTTCTTTTTTTTTTTTCAATTTTAAAAACTTTGTGACAAAAAGCGAGATCTGCAAAATACTCACAATACCTCTCAGCAAATAGCTTGGGGTGTCTACTTTCCAAAATGGGGTCATTTGGGGGGGTTTTGTGCCATCTGGGCATTCCATGGCCTCCGAAACTGTGATAGGCAGTGAGAAGTGAAATCAAAAATTTACACCCTTAGAAAGCCTGAAGGCGGTGATTGGTTTTTGGGGTCCCGTACGCGGCTAGGCTCCCAAAAAGTCTCACACATGTGGTATCCCCGTACTCAGGAGAAGCAACAGAATGTATTTTGGGGTGTAATTCCACATATGCCCATGGCATGTTTGAGCAATATATCATTTAGTGACAACTTTGTGCAAAAAAAAAATAAAAAATAAAAAAAATTTCTTTTTTCCGCAACTTGTGTCAACATATAAAATATTCCATGGACTCGACATGCCTCTCAGTATATAGCTTGGGGTGTCTACTTTCCAAAATGGGGTCATTTGGGGGGGTTTTGAACTGTTCTGGCATTTTATACACAACATTAGGAAGCTTACATCCACTCTTCTAACCACTTGAAGACAAAGCCCTTTTTGACACTTTTTGTTTACATGAAAACATTTTTTTTTTTGCAGGAAAATTATGTTGAACCCCCAAACATTATATATATTTTTAAAGCAAAGGCCCTACAGAATAAAATGGTGGGTGTTGCATTTTTTTTTTCTACACAGTATTTGCGCAGCGATTTTTCAAACACATTTTTTGGGGAAAAAATACACTTTTTTTTATTTTAATGCACTAAAACACACTATATTGCCCAAATGTTTGATGAAATAAAAAAGATGATCTTAGGCCGAGTACATAGATACCAAACACGACATGCTTTAAAATTTCGCACAAACGCGCATTGGCGACAAACTACATACATTTTTAAAAGCCTTTAAAAGCCTTTACAGGTTACCCCGTTAGATTTACAGAGGAGGTCTACTGCTAAAATTACTGCCCTCGATCTGACCTTCGCGGTGATACCTCACATGCATGGTGCAATTGCTGTTTACATATGACGCCAGACCGACGCTTGCGTTCGCCATTGGGCAAGAGCAGGGCAGGACAGGGGTGCTTTTTTTTTTTTTTTTTAATTATTCATTTTGCTTTTTTATTTTATTTTTAAATTGTTCCTTCCATATATTTTTTTTTTATCATTTTTATTGTGATCTCAGGGAATGTAAATATCCCCTATGATAGTAATAGGTAGTGACAGGTACTCTTTTTTTGAAAAAACTGGGGTCTAGACCCTAGATCTTTCCTCTGCCCTCAAAGCATCTGACCACACCAAGATCGGTGTGATAAAATGCTTTCCCAATTTCCCAATGGCGCTTTTTATATCCGGGGGGGGGGGACATTCCCTCCCACTGCTTGTAAAAGCAGTCCAGAGGCTAATTAGCCACTAGGATTGCTTTTACATTAAAGCCGGCCGCTGGCTGAAAAGAATGATACCAAGATGATACCTAAACCTGCAGGCATCAATCTGGTATAACCATTCAAAGTCCAGCAACATACCAGTGCGTTGCTGGTCCTTGTTGGACATGTATTGTAATCTTTTTTTTTCATGCAGCCAGGTGGCTGAACGAAAAAAGAGATTGATCGGTGGGTATGCCCACCATTAGAATACCGCCCTTCATCCACCCACTTCTAATGATGGGCATACATGCACCATTTATATATGCCGAAGCATGGGGGCATCCTCCCGCAAAAAAGTTATGCCGCACACACATGGTCGGACTTTTCCACGGGCAAGCCTCCATCGGAATTTCGACCGTATGTACGCGGCATTAGGAGCAAAATCCCTCCTCCGCCCCTGCTGCCCCAATGCTTCGGCATATTTGCTTTTTTTTTTTTTAACTGTGGTGGTGAAATCACCTCGTACAGCACTGGAGTCGCAGGGATCAGGCCTGTCTCTGCGAACGCTGCAGTTATGTGTGTTGTGTTTTGCAAGTGACAGTGATCGATCGATACTGCACTTGGGTGGACTGGGCTGGACGGAGGGGCAAAACGCAGGTGCTAGCAGGTATCTGGGCTGATCCCGCTAACACTGCGTTTTTGGGAACCCTAAACTGCTGGGGACGCTAGTATAGATCTGATCAGATCAGATATTGATCTGTTCAGATACTATACCACTAAGGGAGGTGTATGCTTCACGCGTGGGTGTTAGCGTTACTGGCACTAACCTGACGCTGCCTGGGGTGTGACGCAGACCCTCTCTGACGCTAAAACCTAATTGATATCACCCGCCGGGCGATCAGGGGGTTAAACCTTTATTGGGTTATATACGGCGGGTGCCCTGACACTATAAAAAGCAAACTAACTAACCAGCGTCACCCGTAACACTTATATGATGATTACTGGTGAAAGGGTTAACTAGGGGCAATTAGGGGGTTAAAACCTTTATTAGATAATATATGGGGGTACCTGACGCTATAAAAACCTGCGGCGAACCTAAAAAAAATTACTGGGTACCGATCTGCATCACCGACGCTAAGACAGCGATCAGAAAAACGATCGCTTAGCGACAGTGGTGATAGGGGGTGAAAGGGTTACCTGGGGGGCGATCAAGGGGGTTAAACCTTTATTAGATATTTTATGGGGGTACCCGACACTATAAAAACCTGCGGCGAACCTAAAAAAAATTACTGGCTACCGATCTGCATCACCGACGCTAAGACATCGATCAGAAAAATGATCGCTTAGTGACAGTGGTGATAGGGGGTGAAAGGGTTACCTGGGGGGCGATCAAGGGGGTTAAACCTTTATTAGATAATTTATGGGGGGTACCCGACGCTATAAAAACCTGCGGCGAACCTAAAAAAAATTACTGGGTACCGATCTGCATCACCGACGCCAAGACAGCGATCAGAAAAATGATCGCTTAGTGACAGTGGTGATAGGGGGTGAAAGGGTTACCTGGGGGGCGATCAAGGGGGTTAAACCTTTATTAGATAATTTATGGGGGTACCCGACGCTATAAAAACCTGCGGCGAACCTAAAAAAAATTACTGGGTACCGATCTGCATCACCGACGCCAAGACAGCGATCAGAAAAATGATCGCCAAGCGACGGCGGTGCTAGGGGGTGAAAGGGTTATTTGGGGGGTGATCAAGGGGTTAAACCTTTATTAGGGGGGTTAGGGGGCTACACTGGACCTAAAACTAAATGAAGTGACACTTTTACAGTCACAAATGTCACTGATTGCAGTGATCAGTAAATAAATGGTCACTGCAATCAGTGACACTGTGACTGGGGGCTGGGGGGTGATCTGGGGGGGCGATTTATGTGCCTATGTGTGCTGGTGTTAGTGTAGTGTTAGTGCACTGACCTGTGTGTCTTCTCTTGTACGACGCTCGGTATATGTGAGCGCCGCACAGGAGATGACATCACTTCCTCCTGCTTTCTCTGTCTGTGTAAACATTACACAGACAGAGGGGGCATTTCTATTCGCCGGGAGCGATCGCGGGGGGGTGGCCGGAATCGAACGGCCGCCCCCCCATCTCGGAATGCTCCCAGATGAATTCCGACCGCTCACTGTACAGAAGGGGGTCCGATTGGACCCCCCAACTGTACAAAGGCAATCACGTATGCTCTACGTGATTGTGCCTGTCGGTGCCATTGTGCCGACGTATATATACAGTGAGCGGTCGTTAAGTGGTTAAACCCCTAAACATTATATATATATATATATTGTGAGGGGGTTAGCTCGGCAGCGGGTGTGTGTGATCCCCTGGATGGGCTCCCCACACAAAAACAGGCCCAGCAAACGGAGGTTGTGGTTTTCAAAATCAAAAAAAAGGTGCGGTTTATTTTCTATTTACAGTGACAAAACACAGCAAAGCCAAAAGAAACATATAAACAAAATAAATCCTGGTCAACTTGACCTCTGACTAAACATACAGGTTTCCTAACTAACAACTGGGATCAGCCTAGTGCTGTCCTAGTCCCTAAGTCCCTGGTTTTAAATGTCCAAGCAAATAGCCACACAGGCTTTGCCTCACCGCACAGGGGTTCACTCTCCCTAGACAGTCCACACAGGTCTGGGTCCAGGCATGAGCTAACACCTAATGAATCTGGGAGTTTTTATAGAGGCCTTAAACGAACTGACAGGCTTCAGCTGGCCTCATCAACTCCCTGCCTGCACGACGCCCAGCCCTCTCCCTAGAGGTATGAGTCATCCATGAGCCCACTAGCCTTAGCTGGGCTTATACAACTCTCCACCTAGTTGTATAAGTCGGCGTAAAGCCTGAATCTGGGCGAAATATATCTACCCCCCTGGATGCAACCAGGTGACTTTACCTTCCTGCTGTCACAATATATATATATATATATATATATATATATATTTTAGGGCTGTGGAAATTAACTATTAATTCCTCGATTAATCGATTCATTGTTTTGATCGATCAAAATTCTTTGGGCTTGCCGTGTCCATCTGAAGGGCCCCTTTGCTGTGCCTTCATCTCTGCATGCCGGCGGGACCTTACTATCTGCCACACGCAAGGGCTGTTACACTTCCCTCTATCACTTCCCTCTATCAACCTGGGATTCTACAGCCATCCACTGGGAGTTGTGATAGTTCCCTTCACGGGACATCTACATGCCAACGGATTGATGTTAGCCCCTCCTCATCTGGATTCAGCAGTGGTATCGTTGTACACATTTTTATTCCAGTATCATACTTAGCTACATGTTTTTATGACTGCTTTTGCTACCGTTTGGTATTACTCGCACCATTTTTACAGTTTATGTAGCTACATCGATTTTCTCTCCAGTGCAATATTTATTTTGTTACCTACTTGAAGACTATAAAAGTTTTAATGCTATTCCCATCGAGCGCTGCCTTTGTGTGTTTTTTGTATCCTGCTATCGATTTTTCCAGTGGTTGGTAGCTGCACTGGGAATCAGCCTGCAAGGAGATCAGCTAAAATTAGTTGGATCTATGTGCGTTATAATTAATCGAAATTAGTCGATTAATCGATTTTAAAAAAAAACGATTAATCGAACACGAAAATTTTAATCAGTAACAGCCCTAATATATATATATATATATATATATATATATATATATATATATATATATATATATTGTGAGGGGGTTAGCTCGGCAGCGGGTGTGTGTGACCCCCAGGATGGGCTCCCCACACAAAAACAGGCCCAGCAAACAGAGGTTGTGGTTTTCAAAATCAAAAAAAGGTGCGGTTTATTTTCTATTTACAGTGACAAAACACAGCAAAGCCAAAAGAAACATAAACAAAATAAATCCTGGTCAACTTGACCTCTGACTAAACATACAGGTTTCCTAACTAACAACTGGGATCAGCCTAGTGCTGTCCTAGTCCCTAAGTCCCTGGTTTTAAATGTCCAAGCAAATAGCCACACAGGCTTTGTCTCACCGCACAAGGGTTCACTCTCTCCAGGAAGTCCACACAGGTCTGCTTCCAGGCATGAGCTAACCCCTAATGAAGCTGGGAGTTCTTATAGAGGCCTAAATGAGCTGACAAGCTTCAGCTGGTCTCATCAACTCCCTGTCTGCACGACGCCCCACACTCTCCCTAGAGGTATGAGTCATCCATGAGCCCTCTATCCTCAGCTGGGCTTATACAACTCTCCGCCTAGTTGTATAAGTCGGCGTAAAGCCTGAATCTGGGCGAAATATATCTACCCCCCTGGATGCAACCAGGTGACTTTACCTTCCTGCTGTCACATACCCCCCCCTCTTGTTTTAACCTCGGGGTTGGAACACCAGCAATCAGGCATTCATGTACTCGAGACAAAGCATCCACATTCCCCATTTGAACGCCAGGGCGATGCTTTACTGTGAAGTTGAATTCCTGGAGGGCCAGGAACCACCTATTCACTCTTCTATTTGTTTCCTTGTTTTGAGCCATCCACTTTAACGGAGCGTGATCCGTAACCATGTCAAAGTGCCTACCTAGCAGGTAGTACCGAAGGGAATCTAGAGCCCACTTCACCGCTAAACACTCCTTTTCAACGGTGGCGTAATTTACCTCATGGGACTTCAACTTCCTGCTGAGGTAAATGACTGGGTGCTCTTCCCCGTTCCAGACCTGGGACAATACTGCTCCTAACCCCACATCTGACGCATCACTTTGTACGACAAAGTCTTTAGAGAAGTCGGGTGAGTACAACACTGGCTGGCTACATAAGGCTTGTTTCAAGAATTGGAATGCTGCCTCAGCCTCGGGGGTCCATTTAATCATGACCGACCCTTTCCCCTTCGTCAGGTTGGTTAGGGGCACAGCCTTAGAAGCAAAGTGGGGAATGAATCGCCGATAATACCCAGCGATTCCCAGAAAGGCTCGTACCTGCTTCTTGCTGTTGGGACGTGGCCAACTCTGGATGGCCTCGACTTTGTTGAGTTGGGGTTTTATTACTCCCCTCCCAATGGTGTACCCAAGATATTTGGCCTCCTCCTGCCCAATGGTACACTTCTTGGGGTTAGCCGTAAACCCCGCTTCCCGAACAGAGTCCAGGACTGCTTGCACTTTTGGCAGATGTGAGGCCCAATCTGTGCTATGGACAATTACGTCATCCAGGTAAGCCGCAGCATACTTCCGATGGGGCCTCAGCATCTGGTCCATTTTCCGCTGGAATGTGGCCGGCGCATTCTGTAACCCGAACGGCATTCTTTTATATTGGAACGCCCCGTCTGGGGTTACAAATGCGGTTTTCTCTTTGGCCAATTTGGCCTGGGGGATTTGCCAATACCCTTTTGTGAGGTCAAGAGTCGTCATGTATCGGGCTGTTCCCAGCCGGTCGATCAACTCATCTATACGTGGCATGGGGTAGGTGTCAAATTTTGTAACTTTGTTCAACTGACGAAAATCGTTACAAAATCGCCAGCTCCCATCCGGTTTAGGCACCAACACAATGGGACTAGACCAATCACTTTGGGACTCCTCTATCACCCCTAAGTTCAGCATTTTCTGTACTTCCTCCCGTATTGCCTCCCTTCGGGCCTCTGGGATCCGATAGGGTTTTAACTTCACCCTTTCACCGGGCGGGGTAATGATGTCATGCTCTACACCAGATGTTTGTCCCGGCAGCTCAGAGAATACCTCCTTGTTGCGAAGCACAAACTCCTTAACCTCCTGTTGTTGGGGTTGTGACAAGGTGGCTGCTATTCCAACCTCAGGAATCACGCAACCAGTTTGAGCTGGTGACCAAGTGTCTGCGACTAGGGACTCTCTATCCCTCCAGGCTTTCAACAGATTAACGTGATAGATCTGTTCGGGCTTTCGCCTTCCTGGTTGTCTGACCTTGTAATTCACTTCGCTCACTTTTTCCATTATCTCGTAGGGGCCTTGCCATTTGGCAAGGAATTTACTTTCAACCGTAGGGACAAGTACCAGTATCCTATCCCCCGGGGAAAAAGGTACGGGTCTTGGCTCCACGGTTGTACACTCTCTGCTGTGCTAACTGCGCTTGGGCCAAATGTTCCTTCACGATGGGCATTACCTGTGCAATTCGGTCTTGCATCAGGGCGACATGCTCAATCACACTCCTGTGGGGAGAACTCTCACTTTCCCAAGTTTCCTTGGCAATATCCAACAGCCCTCTTGGGTGTCTCCCATACAGTAACTCAAAGGGGGAGAATCCCGTAGAGGATTGGGGCACCTCCCTAATAGCAAACATCAGATAAGGAAGTAGACAGTCCCAATCCTTTCCATCTCTATCCACCACTTTCTTCAACATTTGTTTTAGGGTTTTGTTGAATCTTTCAACCAGCCCATCGGTTTGGGGGTGATACACAGATGTACGTAATTGCGTCACTTTGAACAATTTACACAGCTCCTTCATAACCCGGGACATAAAGGGTGTACCTTGGTCCGTAAGCAGTTCTTTACAAATACCCACCCGGCTAAACACAAGAGATAGCTCTTTGGCTATGGTTTTGGCCGAGGTATTTCGGAGAGGGATCGCTTCTGGATAACGGGTGGCATAGTCCATTATAACTAATATGTACTGGTGCCCCCTAGCGGACTTGATTATAGGACCTACCAAATCCATGGCGATCCTCTCAAACGGGACCTCAATGATGGGTAGAGGGACCAGCGGGCTACGGAAATGTGGCATCGGGGCCGACCTCTGACACACAGGGCAGGAGGAACAATAATTTTCTATGTCCTTCATCACCCCCGGCCAATAGAATCTCTGTAATACCCTCTCTCGGGTTTTCTCTGTCCCCAGATGACCTCCAAGAATGTGCCCATGGGCCAACTCCAACACCAACTTCCTGTAAGGTTTGGGCACCACAAGCTGCTCAACGGTTTCTTCTGCCCTTTTTGCCACCCGATACAGTAGGTCCTTCTCTACGCTGAAGTATGGGTAAGTGCAGGTATTATCTGGGTTCACTAACTCGCCATCTATTTTCACTACGTTTTCCCGTGCCTTTATTAGGGCGGGGTCTTTCAACTGTTCTGTGGCAAAGTTTTCCCTGTGAACCTCAAGATCAGAAAACTCCACAGACGGTAGGTTTTCGTCTGAGGAGGTGGGCTCCTCTCCAGTTTCTTGAGTCTCCCCTGCCAATACTGATAAGGGAAATTCCGGAGAGTCCTCACCACTCTCAGGGGAGTTCTGGCTATCACATTCCTGGTACATAGGGGCACCAGTGGGGGGCTCAGGATCATCCCACAGTTCCCAGAACTTCGGAAAATCCCTTCCCACAATGGCATCATGCGGTAACTGAGATACTAAGCCCACTGGATGAGAGAGGGTACCTTTGGGGGTCTCGAAACACACTGTAGTCACTGGATACTCTCGGGTGTCCCCATGCACACAAATAACAGCTACCTTGCTATTCCCAGAGACCTCTGTTTTAACTAACTCAGCCTTTATCAGGGTCACAAGGCTACCTGAATCCAGCAATACCACAACATTTCTACCATTAACACACATTTTGCATAAATGTTTCTCAGTTCCTCGAATGGCAGTGCATGCGACTGTCGCACACAGCGACTGACGTCTGCCCGTCAGAAAGTCACACTGCATGGGTTCCTTCACAACCGGGCAATTGGCTGCAATATGTCCCGCTTGCCGGCAGCGGTAGCAAACGATCCTTCTTGCCGCCTCTTGAGCCGCTGATTTCCCAGGCTGTTCTCGCCAAACTTGGGGTAGAGCTCCCACCCTCTCACTCTCTCCACCCTCACCCCTTGGAATCCTCTTATCCGCCCCTGGGGATGGTCTGGTCTTAGGGTGGAAAGTCCGAGTGTCTCTGGAAGAGGCCGTCAGGTTCTCTGTAGCCAAGTATTTCTCCACACGATCCACAAGACCATCGGCCGTCTCTGGGTCTCCATGGCTTACCCACTTTTGGATGGCAGTAGGAAGAGCTCTCAAAAACCGATCCATTACAACACGTTCCACAATCTTTGGTGCGGACAAAGTCTCTGGCTGTAGCCACTTTCTGCTCAGGTGAATGAGATCATACATTTGAGACCTGGGGGGTTTTCCAAGCTGGAAAGTCCAGTTATGCACACGCTGAGCCCGGACAGCCTGGGTGACACCCAGCCTTGCCAATATTTCAGCTTTTAGCACCACATAGTCTTTTGCTTGGTCAGGCTCTAGGTCATAGTAAGCCTTCTGCGATTCACCAGTTAACAGAGGAGCCACCAGTCCAGCCCACTGCTCCTCAGGCCACTTTTCTCTTTCAGCAGTCCTTTCAAATGTGGTCAAAAATACCTCTGGATCATCCTCTCCAGTCATTTTTGTCAATAAACGACTCACCCCAAAGGACGCGGTATTAGTGGGACGGCTTCCCTCACTGGTCTGCGGACGTTGCTGCATTACTGCTTCCATTTGTTGTAGTCTCTGCTCTTGCTTCTGTAACAGGTCTATGAAGCGGGCCTCAGATTGCTGCTGGGCTTGTTGCTGAGCTTCCAGACTCTGTTGGTGAGCTTGCTGCTGGGCTGCAAGGCTCTGTTGATGAGCTTGCTGCTGGGCTGCGAAGTTCTGTTGTTGAGCTGCAAGGCTCTGTTGATGAGCTGCAAGGCTCTTTTGCAAACCTGCATTTGTCTGCTGTTGATTGGCATTTTGCTAGAGCCAGCTGCTTCAGTATCTCCTCCATGCTGGCTTAAAAAAAAACTGCCACTGGTTCTCCACCAACTGTGAGGGGGTTAGCTCGGCAGCGGGTGTGTGTGACCCCCGGGATGGGCTCCCCACACAAAAACAGGCCCAGCAAACAGAGGTTGTGGTTTTCAAAATCAAAAAAAGGTGCGGTTTATTTTCTATTTACAGTGACAAAACACAGCAAAGCCAAAAGAAACATAAACAAAATAAATCCTGGTCAACTTGACCTCTGACTAAACATATAGGTTTCCTAACTAACAACTGGGATCAGCCTAGTGCTGTCCTAGTCCCTAAGTCCCTGGTTTTAAATGTCCAAGCAAATAGCCACACAGGCTTTGTCTCACCGCACAAGGGTTCACTCTCTCCAGGAAGTCCACACAGGTCTGCTTCCAGGCATGAGCTAACCCCTAATGAAGCTGGGAGTTCTTATAGAGGCCTAAATGAGCTGACAAGCTTCAGCTGGTCTCATCAACTCCCTGTCTGCACGACGCCCCACACTCTCCCTAGAGGTATGAGTCATCCATGAGCCCACTATCCTCAGCTGGGCTTATACAACTCTCCGCCTAGTTGTATAAGTCGGCGTAAAGCCTGAATCTGGGCGAAATATATCTACCCCCCTGGATGCAACCAGGTGACTTTACCTTCCTGCTGTCACAATATATATATATATATATATATATTGTGACAGCAGGAAGGTAAAGTCACCTGGTTGCATCCAGGGGGGTAGATATATTTCTCCCAGATTCAGGCTTTATGCCGACTTATACAACTAGGGAGGGAGTTGATGAAGCCCAGCTGAGGCTAGTGGGCTCATGGATGATTCATACCTCTAGGGAGAGTGCTGGGCGTCGTGCAGGCAGGGAGTTGATGAGACCAGCTGAAGCTTGTCAGCTCGTTTAAGGCCTCTATAAAAACTCCCAGCTTCATTAGGTGTTTGCTCATGCCTGGAACCAGACCTGTGTGGACTGTCTAGGGAGAGTGAACCCCTGTGCGGTGAGACAAAGCCTGTGTGGCTATTTGTTTGGACATTTACTAAACCAGGGACTTAGGGACTAGGACAGCACCAGGCTGATCCCAGTTGTTAGTTAGGAAACCTGCATGTTTAGTCAGAGGTCAAGCTGACCAGGGTTTATTTTGTTTATGTTTCTTTTTGCTTTGCTGTGTTTTTTTGTCACTGTAAATAGAGAAATAAACCACACCTTTTTGATCTTGAAAACCACAACCTCCGTCTGCTGGGCCTGTTTTTGTGTGGGGAGCCCATCCAGGGGATCACACACACCCGCTGCCGAGCTAACCCCCCCACAGTTGGTGGAGAACCAGTGGCAGTTTTTTTTTAAGCCAGCATGGAGGAGATACTGAAGCAGCTGGCTCTAGCAAATGCCAATCAACAGCAGACAAATGCAGGTTTGCAAAAGAGCCTTGCAGCTCAAAAACAGAGCTTCGCAGCCCAGCAGCAAGCTCATCAACAGAGCCTTGCAGCCCAGCAGCAAGCTCACCAACAGAGTCTGGAAGCTCAGCAACAAGCCCAGCAGCAATCTGAGGCCCGCTTCATAGACCTGTTACAGAAGCAAGAGCAGAGACTACAACAAATGGAAGCAGTAATGCAGCAACGTCCGCAGACCAGTGAGGAAAGCCGTCCCACTAATACCGCGTCCTTTGGGGTGAGTCGTTTATTGACAAAAATGACTGGAGAGGATGATCCAGAGGTATTTTTGACCACATTTGAAAGGACTGCTGAAAGAGAAAAGTGGCCTGAGGAGCAGTGGGCTGGACTGGTGGCTCCTCTGTTAACTGGTGAATCGCAGAAGGCTTACTATGACCTAGAGCCTGACCAAGCAAAAGACTATGTGATGCTAAAAGCTGAAATATTGGCAAGGCTGGGTGTCACCCTGGCTGTCCGGGCTCAGCGTGTGCATAACTGGACTTTCCAGCTTGGAAAACCCCCCAGGTCTCAAATGTATGATCTCATTCACCTGAGCAGGAAGTGGCTACAGCCAGAGACTTTGTCCGCACCAGAGATTGTGGAACGTGTTGTAATGGATCGGTTTTTGAGAGCTCTTCCTACTGCCATCCAAAAGTGGGTAAGCCATGGAGACCCAGAGACGGCCGGTGGTCTTGTGGATCGTGTAGAGAAATACTTGGCTACAGAGAACCTGACGGCCTCTTCCAGAGACTCTCGGACTTTCCACCCTAAGACCAGACCATCCCCAGGGGCGGATAAGAGGATTCCAAGGGGTGAGGGTGGAGAGAGTGAGAGGGTGGGAGCTCTACCCAAAGTTTGGCGAGAACAGCCTGGGAAGTCAGGGGCTCAAGAGGCAGCCAAATGGATTGTTTGCTACCGCTGCCGGCAAGCGGGACATATTGCAGCAAATTGCCCGGTTGTGGAGGAACCCATGCAAAGTGACTTTCTGACGGACAGACGTCAGTCGCTGTGTGCGACAGTCGCATGCACTGCCATTCGGGGAACTGAGAAACATTTATGCAAAATGTGTATTAATGGTAGAAATGTTGTGGTATTACTGGATTCAGGTAGCCTTGTGACCCTGATAAAGGCTGAATTAGTTAAAACAGAGGTCTCTGGGAATAGCAAGGTAGCTGTTATTTGTGTGCATGGGGACACCCGAGAGTATCCAGTGACTACAGTGTGTTTCAAGACCCCCAAAGGTACCCTCTCTCATCCAGTGGGGTTAGTATCTCAGTTACCGCATGATGCCATTGTGGGAAGGGATTTTCCGAAGTTCTGGGAACTGTGGGATGATCCTGAGCCCCCCACTGGTGCCCCTATGTACCAGGAAGGTGATAGCCAGAACTCCTCTGAGAGTGGTGAGGACTCTCCAGAATTTCCCTTGTCAGTATTGGCAGGCGAGACTCAAGAAACTGGAGAGGAGCCCACCTCCTCAGACGAAAACCTACCGTCTGTGGAGTTTTCTGATCTTGAGGTTCACAGGGAAAATTTTGCCACAGAACAGTTAAAAGACCCCGCCCTAATAAAGGCACGGGAAAACGTAGTGGAAATAGATGGCGAGTTAGTGAACCCAGATAATACCTGCACTTACCCATACTTCAGCGTAGAGAAGGACCTACTGTATCGGGTGGCAAAAAGGGCAGAAGAAACCGTTGAGCAGCTTGTGGTGCCCAAACCTTACAGGAAGTTGGTGTTGGAGTTGGCCCATGGGCACATTCTTGGAGGTCATCTGGGGACAGAGAAAACCCGAGAGAGGGTATTACAGAGATTCTATTGGCCTGGGGTGATGAGGGACATAGAAAATTATTGTTCCTCCTGCCCTGTGTGTCAGAGGTCGGCCCCGATGCCACATTTCCGTAGCCCGCTGGTCCCTCTACCCATCATTGAGGTCCCATTTGAGAGGGTCGCAATGGATTTGGTAGGTCCTATAATCAAGTCTGCTAGGGGGCACCAGTACATATTAGTTATAATGGACTATGCCACCCGTTATCCAGAAGCGATCCCTCTCCGAAATACCTCGGCCAAAACCATAGCCAAAGAGCTATCTCTTGTTTTTAGCCGGGTGGGTATTTGTAAAGAACTGCTTACGGACCAAGGTACACCCTTTATGTCCCGGGTTATGAAAGAGCTGTGTAAATTGTTCAAAGTGACGCAATTGCGTACGTCTGTGTATCACCCCCAAACCGATGGGCTGGTTGAAAGATTCAACAAAACCCTAAAACAAATGTTGAAGAAAGTGGTGGATAGAGATGGAAAGGATTGGGACTGTCTACTTCCTTATTTGATGTTTGCTATTAGGGAGGTGCCCCAATCCTCTACGGGATTCTCCCCCTTTGAGTTACTGTATGGGAGACACCCAAGAGGACTGTTGGATATTGCCAAGGAAACTTGGGAAAGTGAGAGTTCTCCCCACAGGAGTGTGATTGAGCATGTCGCCCTGATGCAAGATCGAATTGCACAGGTAATGCCCATCGTGAAGGAACATTTGGCCCAAGCGCAGTTGGCACAGCAGAGAGTGTACAACCGTGGAGCCAAGACCCGTACCTTTTCCCCAGGGGATAGGATATTGGTACTTGTCCCTACGGTTGAAAGTAAATTCCTTGCCAAATGGCAAGGCCCCTACGAGATAATGGAAAAAGTGAGCGAAGTGAATTACAAGGTCAGACAACCAGGAAGGCGAAAGCCCGAACAGATCTATCACGTTAATCTGTTGAAAGCCTGGAGGGATAGAGAGTCCCTAGTCGCAGAAACTTGGTCACCAGCTCAAACTGGTTGCGTGATTCCGGAGGTTGGAATAGCAGCCACCTTGTCACAACCCCAACAACAGGAGGTGAAGGAGTTTGTGCTTCGCAACAAGGAGGTGTTCTCTGAGCTGCCGGGACAAACATCTGGGGTAGAGCATGATATTATTACCCCGCCCGGTGAAAGGGTGAAGTTAAAACCCTATCGGATCCCAGAGGCCCGACGGGAGGCAATACGGGAGGAAGTACAGAAAATGCTGAACTTAGGGGTGATAGAGGAGTCCCAAAGTGATTGGTCTAGTCCCATTGTGTTGGTGCCTAAACCGGATGGGAGCTGGCGATTTTGTAACGATTTTCGTCAGTTGAACAAAGTTACAAAATTTGACACCTACCCCATGCCACGTATAGATGAGTTGATCGACCGGCTGGGAACAGCCCGATACATGACGACTCTTGACCTCACAAAAGGGTATTGGCAAATTCCCCTGGCCAAGTCGGCCAAAGAGAAAACCGCATTTGTAACCCCAGACGGGGCGTTCCAATATAAGAGAATGCCGTTCGGGTTACAGAATGCGCCGGCCACATTCCAGCGGAAAATGGACCAGATACTGAGGCCCCATCGGAAGTATGCTGCGGCTTACCTGGATGACGTAATTGTCCATAGCACAGATTGGGCCTCACATCTGCCAAAAGTGCAAGCAGTCCTAGACTCTATCCGGGAAGCGGGGTTTACGGCTAACCCCAAGAAGTGTACCATTGGGCAGGAGGAGGCCAAATATCTTGGGTACACCATTGGCAGGGGAGTAATAAAACCCCAACTCAACAAAGTCGAGGCCATCCAGAGTTGGCCACGTCCCAACAGCAAGAAGCAGGTACGAGCCTTTCTGGGAATCGCGGGTTATTATCGGCGCTTCATTCCCCACTTTGCTTCTAAGGCTGTGCCCCTAACCAACCTGACGAAAGGGAAAGGGTCGGTCATGATTAAATGGACCCCCGAGGCTGAGGCAGCATTCCAATTCTTGAAACAAGCCTTATGTAGCCAGCCAGTGTTGTACTCACCCGACTTCTCTAAAGACTTTGTCGTACAAAGTGATGCGTCAGATGTGGGGTTAGGAGCAGTATTGTCCCAGGTCTGGAACGGGGAAGAGCACCCAGTCATTTACCTCAGCAGGAAGTTGAAGTCCCATGAGGTAAATTACGCCACGGTTGAAAAGGAGTGTTTAGCGGTGAAGTGGGCTCTAGATTCCCTTCGGTACTATCTGCTAGGTAGGCACTTTGACATGGTTACGGATCACGCTCCGTTAAAGTGGATGGCTCAAAACAAGGAGACAAATAGAAGAGTGAATAGGTGGTTCCTGGCCCTACAGGAATTCAACTTCACAGTAAAGCATCGCCCTGGCGTTCAAATGGGGAATGTGGATGCTTTGTCTCGAGTACATGAATGCCTGATTGCTGGTGTTCCAACCCCAAGGTTAAAACAAGAGGGGGGGTATGTGACAGCAGGAAGGTAAAGTCACCTGGTTGCATCCAGGGGGGTAGATATATTTCTCCCAGATTCAGGCTTTATGCCGACTTATACAACTAGGGAGGGAGTTGATGAAGCCCAGCTGAGGCTAGTGGGCTCATGGATGATTCATACCTCTAGGGAGAGTGCTGGGCGTCGTGCAGGCAGGGAGTTGATGAGACCAGCTGAAGCTTGTCAGCTCGTTTAAGGCCTCTATAAAAACTCCCAGCTTCATTAGGTGTTTGCTCATGCCTGGAACCAGACCTGTGTGGACTGTCTAGGGAGAGTGAACCCCTGTGCGGTGAGACAAAGCCTGTGTGGCTATTTGTTTGGACATTTACTAAACCAGGGACTTAGGGACTAGGACAGCACCAGGCTGATCCCAGTTGTTAGTTAGGAAACCTGCATGTTTAGTCAGAGGTCAAGCTGACCAGGGTTTATTTTGTTTATGTTTCTTTTTGCTTTGCTGTGTTTTTTTGTCACTGTAAATAGAGAAATAAACCGCACCTTTTTGATCTTGAAAACCACAACCTCTGTCTGCTGGGCCTGTTTTTGTGTGGGGAGCCCATCCAGGGGATCACACACACCCGCTGCCGAGCTAACCCCCCCACAGTATATATATATATATATATATATATATATATTTTAAAGCAAAGGCCCAGCAGATTAAAATGGTGGGTGTTGCAATTTATTTTTTCACATAGTATTTGCGCAGCGATTTTTCAAACGCAATTTTTTTGAAAAAAAAAAAAACACTTATTTGAATGCACTAAAACACACTATATTGCCCAAATGTTTGATAAAATACAAAATATGACCTTATGCTGAGTACATAGATACCAAACACGACATGCTTTAAAATTGTGCACAACCGTGCAGCGGCGACAAACTACATACATTTTAAAAGCCTTTTAAGGTTACCACTTTAGATTTACAGAGGAAGTCTACTGTTAGAATTATTGCCCTCGATCTGACGTTCGCGGTGATACCTCACATGCATGGTGCAATTGCTTTTTAGGTATGAAACGAGACTGATGCTTGCGTTCGCCTTTGCGTGCGAGCACGGGGGGACAGGAGTGCTTTTTTCTTTCTATTATTTATTTAGCCTTTTTATTTTTTTTACACTTCCTTTATTTTTTTATTTTTTTTAATCATTTTTATTGTTATCAAAGGGAATGTAAATATCCCCTATGATAGTAATAGGTTGTAACAGGTATTCTTTTTGGAAAATCGGGGTCTATTAGAGTCTAGATCTCTCCTCTGCCCTCAAAGCATCTGACCACACCAAGATCGGTGTGATAAGATGCTTTCCCAATTTCCCAATGGCGCTGTTTATATCCGGTGAAACCAAAGTCATAAAATGCTTGTGGCTTCTGGTTTCTTAGGCCATAGAAATGATTAGAGACATTCTGGTCTTCAACCAGCTCTATGGTCAGCTGGTGGAACCAACGGCTGCATTCTAAGGTTCCCCGGTGGGACAGGAGAGCCAGAGAAAATCATAAAACATGACGGGAGGGGGGACGTTCCCTCCCACTACTTGTAAAAGCAGTCTAGCCGCAAATTAGCCACAATGATTGCTTTTACATGAAAGCCGACCGCTGGCTGAAAAGAACAATACCAAGATGATACCTAAACCTGCAGGCATCACTCTGGTATAACCACCCAAAGTCCAGCAACATACCAGTACGTTGCTGGTCCTTGTTGGGCATTTATTGTAATGTTCAGCCTGTGGGCTGAACGAAAAAAGAGATTAATCTGTGTATATGCCCACAGTTAGAATACCGCCCTGCATCCATCCACTTCTAATGATGGGCATACATGCACGTTTTTTTTCAACTGTGGTGGTGAAATCACCTCCTACAGCGCTGGAGTCGCTGATTTACATATTGTGAGAGCAAACGCTGTGGCTGTCAAGATAAATAAATCAGTGCTGCAGCTAAATGGCGTACCTGAAAAGCAAACAATGGTAACAATAAAACATTAACTCAATAAAACAACAACAATATGTGCCAAAAAAAATAGTAAAAAATATATGCAGGAGCATGGGGGCAATCCGCCCCTAATGTTAGGGGCAAATCGCCCCTCCACACCTGCCTGCATGCTTCGGCATATATGCTCTTTTTTTTTTTTAACTGTGATGGTGAAATCACCTCCCACAGCAATGGGCGATGATTTCGTATCGTGAGAGCAAATGCTGTTGCTATCAAGATAAATAAATCAGTGCTGCAGCTGAATGGCGTACCTGAAAATAAAATAATGGTTAACAATAAAACACAGTAAACAGTAAAGTATAAAAGAATTTCATACCTGAAAAGCAAACATGATAAAACATAGTAACAATAAAACATTGCAGTTATAAAATACAGTAAAACAGAGCAGAACAATAGAGAGTGAACAATAGAGAGAGAATAGAGAAAGGAACAATAAAACGACAACTAATTTTGGGCTTTTTTTAAATATATTTTTTACCTTTTTTCATTTTTTTACACTTTTATTCGTAACTGTATCTGTAACGGTTCCAGGTTCGGGTCTCTGAAAATGCGATGGCATCTTTGGACACCCTGTGAAAGTGTGTCCTATGACTGTGCAGTGCTGTACCCTACTTCACAAATGACACCAGTACAGTGATCAGTGAAAAATCGGAAAACTGCACTTGGTGACACTGTGACAGGAAGTGAAGGGTTTAACTGGGGGGTGATCGGGGGTGACAAGTGTGCCTACGTGTACTGGTGTTATTGGAGTGTTGGTGCAACTCACAGTTAGATTTCCTCTCTCCTCTCTCTGGAACCGAAAATAATTCCACGAGGGGAGATGACATCACTTCCCCTGCCTGTGTTTACACTTACAGGCAGGGGAAGCATTTCATTCCTCAGAACCGATCAGCAGGTCCAGGCCAGAAATCATTGGTCGGTTCTGTAATGAATCTGATCGTCGCGGGCACGGCGATTCGCGCAGCGGTGCCATTCTGCTGTCATATATCAGTATGAGCCGGTCGGGAACCGGTAAAGGCTTTAAAGTGGTTGTAATGTAATTCTATGCATTAAGATAAAAAGGGTTCTGTGTGCAGCAGCCCCCCTCAGCCCCCTCTATTACTTACCTGAGCCCCATCTCTATCCAGCGGTGTCCACGAGTGCCTTGGCCATCCGGAACTCTCCCTACTGATTCGCTGAGGCACAGCAGCGGCGCCATTGTCAACCGCTGCTGTCAATCAAACTCAGTTAACCAATCAGGAGAGGGGGTGGGGCCGAACCACAGCTCCGTGTCTGAATGGATACACGGAGCTGCAGCTCGGCTCGTGTGCCCCCATAGCAAGCTGCTTGCTGTGGGGACACTCAACAGGAGTGAGGGGCCAGGAGCTCCAGCCAGGGACTCCAGAAGAAGAGGATCTGGGCTGCCCTGTGCAAAACCACTGCAGAGAGCCGGTATCTATAACATGTTTGTTATTTTAATTTAAAAAAAAGGGAGACTTTGCAATCACTTTAAATCGTGTAATCTTACAATGACTGTTTGTATAACTTTATTAGGCATGCGGACATATTTCTTAGATATCATCTGGCTTTTAGTATTATTATAATATAAATATATCATTTGTATTTTTTTAAATTTCAGATACTTTTATAGCGCCGTCAATTTACACAGCGCTTTACACATATATAGTGTACATTTAAATCAGTCCCTGCCCTCAAGGAGTTTACAATCTAAGGTCCCTAACTCACGTACTCATAGCAGTGCCAATTAAGACAGGAGCCAATTAACCTACCAGCATCTCTTTGGAGGAAACTGGAGTACACAGAGGAACTG
This sequence comes from Rana muscosa, assembly GCA_029206835.1. NCBI lineage: Eukaryota > Metazoa > Chordata > Amphibia > Anura > Ranidae > Rana > Rana muscosa. The sequence continues at coordinate 203,552,709 of CM055123.1, forward strand.
CACGCAAGCACAGGGAGGGCTTTTGTAGCTTTGTTATGGAATTTGCAATATATATATATATATATGTGTATGTATGTATGTATATACTATACTATATATACTGTGTGTGTGTGTGTGTGTATGTGTGTGTGTGTATATGTATATATATATATATATATATATATATATAGATAGATAGATAGATAGATAGATAGATAGATAGATAGATAGATAGATAGATAGTATATACACATTTTTTAGAGGAACATTGGCTGTCATTTTTAGAGGCCACTGGCTTACCCATTAGTTGTTTCATCTCTTGTTCTGCACTGTGTGAATTTGGTCATCTTGGTAGGGGCAAGGCTTTGCTTCCTCATGTAGCATACCTCCTTACCCCCGGATTCATGTAGAAACACCCAGTGGCAGGGTGGGCTGACATTTACCCAAGGGCTAAACCCATGACTAGTAATGGGGGATTGAGAAACATTGGGTGCCAGTCACTTTTAGGTGTCTTTTTAGAGATTTTATTGCTCAACACACAAGTAGAGGGGGATAAGGGCTGTAAATACTCAAAAGTTAAGACAGCCTGTGGGCTAACTCTAGGCCTACATTTGCAAGCACATGTTGGGTCCCATACAGGCTTCAGGCCTAACAGGCCAAACAACTCAACAGCACACCTCCCGAGGCTGAAATCCCTGGGGAAAAGAGCTCTCACATGGTTCACCCTAAATATTTATGCTATCCCCAGCATGCACACGTGGAAATAAACCTCACACTGCTTGGCTAGGGGCAACATAAATATTCATAACTCAGCATTACTGTGGTATCTCACTCTGCTGCCTGTAAATGTAACTGGTACCTCTGGCAATAGAGGGAAACAAGAGCAACACAGAGTTTAGGCAAAAATAAAATGAGTAAATAAACAAGTCTACCACTCAGCAAGACTGTGTAGCGATACCCCCAGTTAAGAGGGCTGCCTTGTTTGTTTTTTGGGCCTTGTAGTGCACCGCTGTCAACCCCTGGCAATTGGCTCTAACCTCTCGTGACACAGCTAGGAAAGGGGATGATAGAATTGCACTCTCTCTCTCTCTAGTATTCTATATGACACAGTCCTCTTTAAAATATAGTATAGTAATTGACACTGACAACCAATATACTTAACTATAGGTTCTTTACTATTAGTGAAGGTTAAAAGGGTAAAACAGTATGCAATGTCACATGCAGATCCCTGCAATATAAGTATACTTATCAACAGATAAAACATTCAGTAATGTAATGACAGTTTAACAGACCCCGCTGCAGCTATCCTCCCTCGTGAGCAAGATGGCGCCCAGCAATGTCCTATACTACACAGTCAGGCCTGACTATAACTTGGGGTATAGTTTGATGAAGAAATCTTCGCTATCAAGACACAATGGTGCACTTAAAGAACAAACTGTAATCCAATGGGGTAGCGATGATCGCTAACTTTATAAAGCTGGAGAGACTAGTAAACTTAGTTCAGCAGACAGTCTCCCCAGAGTGTAACTGTAACCACTGATGGGCCTGGATAAAATTAAATAAGCACAAAGTTAACAATAGGTGGCTCTGAGCAGGCGCTCTCTCACCCGACCGGACCAGTCCTTGCCCGGTACCTCCGCTACTGTGACTCGCTTCACAATGTCCACAACGCCCGGGTCTTCGGTCCTCCTGATGACAACTCTTCACAACAGGATCAGACGCTCCGCAGGCTCCTCTGTGGAGCGGAAGGCTCTTTGGAAAGACACAAGACCCAGGCTTCAGGCCTTGTGTGCACAGCAGGTCAGCACAGGGATCCTCTTGCTGGGAGGGCGGTGTCCAAAGAGAGCGAGACAGTCCCCGCCTCTCCCTTTTAAAGTCCACCCTAGCAGTCCTTGCGCGGGGCAATGCACCTTGGGTGCCTCAAAGCGTGCTGGGAACTGTAGTCGTTGGGTGAAAAACGATACCCCGCTACAACTGCTTATGGCAGGGTTTCAGAGTCTCCAGAAAAGAGAATCATGGGCAGCACAGTAGTGACATCACCAAATCTTACTCCAAATCTGCAAAGGCTAGCAGTCAAAGGTAGCAGTGCCTTAGATCTCACATTGAAGATATACAGCTATGGGGCTGTAGGTAAAGAAGTACCTAGGCACACTTGCATACCAGGAAGTGCTCTGCTGTTTTTAGGAGGAATTCCAGACAAAAGTTTCATTTTTCAGGTTACTGCTAGGCACAATTAACATTTTTTTCCTTAATAAAATGGATGTTTGCATGGGACGATCTATGTTTGGGTGGTGTCTTAGACTGAGGTCTGTGTCTGCAGGACGGACTATGTTAAGAGAGCATCTGCAAAGAGTCTTCTCGCTGAAAATTGTCCCAGAAGAGCTCAGTAAAAGCTACTGATGGACATTGTAGGAAAGATTAATTGCCCGCCAATCAAGGCATCTCTGACTGCTATCAGAGGATCAAGAAAACGATTGATGCTCAAGTTAAAGGAAAGACTGTGACTGCTCTTACAGATCTGGCTGATCTTACAGAGTCCAACTATTACCACACGGCTATTCTGAAAGGGCCTACTACCATCAGATTACCTGTGATATTTTTGGTGCTTTTTGCATATCCTGGACCCTTAAATCCCCTCTCCTGCAATTAAAATTTACAATAATCAGGCTACACGACTACCAGTATTGATGTGAGCCTGTCATTCGGGGAGATTGTGGACTTGTGCAAGTTACGCTGCAGTAAACAGTACTGCTGCTGCGCTACCCACTGACTGGTAAGATTTATGTCATATGCCAGTTTTTAATTTTATATTGTAAGTGCATGTCTTATAAAGGGGGGAACAATAAATACATTTCTTTATCGTACACCACGGGACACAGAGCCAGTCATTACATAATGGGTTAAGGGTCACCAGCGGTGATTGGACACTGGCACAACCAATTGAAGACAGTTCCCCTCCATATAACCCCTCCCATCAGGGAAGTACCTCAGTTTTTCCGCCAGTGTCTAAAGATGTTGGACCCGATAGGATATGCTAAAGGAAAGCTCTACCAAAGAGACCTTCTGGGGGTAAAAGAGCTATGCTTCCGGATCCATCCAAGACGCCCAAAAATTTTAAGCCAAAACTGGATGGGATCCGGGCCTCATGCACGAGGCGTCACCTGTAATGTCTTTCTGCGGAGGACTGGGCTCTTAGATCCAGCACTTTCGCTACTTCGCTAAAAGTCCTGGTAAGAGTCTTTTACAAGGCCCAGGGGAGAGGTATCCTTTAAATAGGAACCCATATCCCTGAAGGTTGGCACACAAAGCTTGCCGTGATGGGTGAAAATTGGTACTGTCTGATTCCAGAACCTGCGGCGGGGACAAGGTAAGTGGTTAAGAGTCCTAAACAATGTTACTCTTTCGTCCATGGACCGACACAGCTTCTCTATTGACAAAGTGGGTATTATCCGTTAATTAGGAGTGACTAGGCAGAAAAACTTGTAAAAAGTGTTGCATCACACCTTCTACAGTACCGCCCAGGGGGCGGACCCTCTGGGTATACCCTCTCAGTCTGCATCTTCGCAGATCAGTTTTTTTCTGTCTAGCAAGGAGTAGGACATGGCTCCCTTCGGGCCCATTGGTCCGGGGAAAAAAGAAGATATATATATATATATATATATATATATATATTGTGAGGGGGTTAGCTCGGCAGCGGGTGTGTGTGACCCCCGGGATGGGCTCCCCACACAAAAACAGGCCCAGCAAACGGAGGTTGTGGTTTTCAAAATCAAAAAGGTGCGGTTTATTTTCTATTTACAGTGACAAAACACAGCAAAGCAAAAGAAACATAAACAAAATAAATCCTGGTCAACTTGACCTCTGACTAAACATACAGGTTTCCTAACTAACAACTGGGATCAGCCTAGTGCTGTCCTAGTCCCTAAGTCCCTGGTTTTAAATGTCCAAGCAAATAGCCACACAGGCTTTGTCTCACCGCACAGGGGTTCACTCTCCCTAGACAGTCCACACAGGTCTGGGTCCAGGCATGAGCTAACATCTAATGAAGCTGGGAGTTCTTATAGAGGCCTAAATGAGCTGACAAGCTTCAGCTGGTCTCATCAACTCCCTGTCTGCACGACGCCCCACACTCTCCCTAGAGGTATGAGTCATCCATGAGCCCACTAGCCTCAGCTGGGCTTATACAACTCTCCACCTAGTTGTATAAGTCGGCGTAAAGCCTGAATCTGGGCGAAATATATCTACCCCCCTGGATGCAACCAGGTGACTTTACCTTCCTGCTGTCACATACCCCCCCCTCTTGTTTTAACCTCGGGGTTGGAACACCAGCAATCAGGCATTCATGTACTCGAGACAAAGCATCCACATTCCCCATTTGAACGCCAGGGCGATGCTTTACTGTGAAGTTGAATTCCTGGAGGGCCAGGAACCACCTATTCACTCTTCTATTTGTTTCCTTGTCTTGAGCCATCCACTTTAACGGAGCGTGATCCGTAACCAAGTCAAAGTGCCTACCTAGCAGGTAGTACCGAAGGGAATCTAGAGCCCACTTCACCGCTAAACACTCCTTTTCAACGGTGGCGTAATTTACCTCATGGGACTTCAACTTCCTGCTGAGGTAAATGACTGGGTGCTCTTCCCCGTTCCAGACCTGGGACAATACTGCTCCTAACCCCACATCTGACGCATCACTTTGTACGACAAAGTCTTTAGAGAAGTCGGGTGAGTACAACACTGGCTGGCTACATAAGGCTTGTTTCAAGAATTGGAATGCTGCCTCAGCCTCGGGGGTCCATTTAATCATGACCGACCCTTTCCCCTTCGTCAGGTTGGTTAGGGGCACAGCCTTAGAAGCAAAGTGGGGAATGAATCGCCGATAATACCCAGCGATTCCCAGAAAGGCTCGTACCTGCTTCTTGCTGTTGGGACGTGGCCAACTCTGGATGGCCTCGACTTTGTTGAGTTGGGGTTTTATTACTCCCCTCCCAATGGTGTACCCAAGATATTTGGCCTCTTCCTGCCCAATGGTACACTTCTTGGGGTTAGCCGTAAACCCCGCTTCCCGAACAGAGTCCAGGACTGCTTGCACTTTTGGCAGATGTGAGGCCCAATCTGTGCTATGGACAATTACGTCATCCAGGTAAGCCGCAGCATACTTCCGATGGGGCCTCAGCATCTGGTCCATTTTCCGCTGAAATGTGGCCGGCGCATTCTGTAACCCGAACGGCATTCTTTTATATTGGAACGCCCCGTCTGGGGTTACAAATGCGGTTTTCTCTTTGGCCGACTTGGCCAGGGGGATTTGCCAATACCCTTTTGTGAGGTCAAGAGTCGTCATGTATCGGGCTGTTCCCAGCCGGTCGATCAACTCATCTATACGTGGCATGGGGTAGGTGTCAAATTTTGTAACTTTGTTCAACTGACGAAAATCGTTACAAAATCGCCAGCTCCCATCCGGTTTAGGCACCAACACAATGGGACTAGACCAATCACTTTGGGACTCCTCTATCACCCCTAAGTTCAGCATTTTCTGTACTTCCTCCCGTATTGCCTCCCGTCGGGCCTCTGGGATCCGATAGGGTTTTAACTTCACCCTTTCACCGGGCGGGGTAATGATGTCATGCTCTACCCCAGATGTTTGTCCCGGCAGCTCAGAGAATACCTCCTTGTTGCGAAGCACAAACTCCTTAACCTCCTGTTGTTGGGGTTGTGACAAGGTGGCTGCTATTCCAACCTCAGGAATCACGCAACCAGTTTGAGCTGGTGACCAAGTGTCTGCGACTAGGGACTCTCTATCCCTCCAGGCTTTCAACAGATTAACGTGATAGATCTGTTCGGGCTTTCGCCTTCCTGGTTGTCTGACCTTGTAATTCACTTCGCTCACTTTTTCCATTATCTCGTAGGGGCCTTGCCATTTGGCAAGGAATTTACTTTCAACCGTAGGGACAAGTACCAGTATCCTATCCCCCGGGGAAAAGGTACGGGTCTTGGCTCCACGGTTGTACACTCTCTGCTGTGCTAACTGCGCTTGGGCCAAATGTTCCTTCACGATGGGCATTACCTGTGCAATTCGGTCTTGCATCAGGGCGACATGCTCAATCACACTCCTGTGGGGAGAACTCTCACTTTCCCAAGTTTCCTTGGCAATATCCAACAGCCCTCTTGGGTGTCTCCCATACAGTAACTCAAAGGGGGAGAATCCCGTAGAGGATTGGGGCACCTCCCTAATAGCAAACATCAGATAAGGAAGTAGACAGTCCCAATCCTTTCCATCTCTATCCACCACTTTCTTCAACATTTGTTTTAGGGTTTTGTTGAATCTTTCAACCAGCCCATCGGTTTGGGGGTGATACACAGATGTACGTAATTGCGTCACTTTGAACAATTTACACAGCTCCTTCATAACCCGGGACATAAAGGGTGTACCTTGGTCCGTAAGCAGTTCTTTACAAATACCCACCCGGCTAAACACAAGAGATAGCTCTTTGGCTATGGTTTTGGCCGAGGTATTTCGGAGAGGGATCACTTCTGGATAACGGGTGGCATAGTCCATTATAACTAATATGTACTGGTGCCCCCTAGCGGACTTGATTATAGGACCTACCAAATCCATGGCGATCCTCTCAAACGGGACCTCAATGATGGGTAGAGGGACCAGCGGGCTACGGAAATGTGGCATCGGGGCCGACCTCTGACACACAGGGCAGGAGGAACAATAATTTTCTATGTCCTTCATCACCCCCGGCCAATAGAATCTCTGTAATACCCTCTCTCGGGTTTTCTCTGTCCCCAGATGACCTCCAAGAATGTGCCCATGGGCCAACTCCAACACCAACTTCCTGTAAGGTTTGGGCACCACAAGCTGCTCAACGGTTTCTTCTGCCCTTTTTGCCACCCGATACAGTAGGTCCTTCTCTACGCTGAAGTATGGGTAAGTGCAGGTATTATCTGGGTTCACTAACTCACCATCTATTTTCACTACGTTTTCCCGTGCCTTTATTAGGGCGGGGTCTTTCAACTGTTCTGTGGCAAAGTTTTCCCTGTGAACCTCAAGATCAGAAAACTCCACAGACGGTAGGTTTTCGTCTGAGGAGGTGGGCTCCTCTCCAGTTTCTTGAGTCTCCCCTGCCAATACTGATAAGGGAAATTCCGGAGAGTCCTCACCACTCTCAGGGGAGTTCTGGCTATCACATTCCTGGTACATAGGGGCACCAGTGGGGGGCTCAGGATCATCCCACAGTTCCCAGAACTTCGGAAAATCCCTTCCCACAATGGCGTCATGCGGTAACTGAGATACTAAGCCCACTGGATGAAAGAGGGTACCTTTGGGGGTCTCGAAACACACTGTAGTCACTGGGTACTCTCGGGTGTCCCCATGCACACAAATAACAGCTACCTTGCTATTCCCAGAGACCTCTGTTTTAACTAACTCAGCCTTTATCAGGGTCACAAGGCTACCTGAATCCAGCAATACCACAACATTTCTACCATTAACACACATTTTGCATAAATGTTTCTCAGTTCCTCGAATGGCAGTGCATGCGACTGTCGCACACAGCGACTGACGTCTGCCCGTCAGAAAGTCACACTGCATGGGTTCCTCCACAACCGGGCAATTGGCTGCAATATGTCCCGCTTGCCGGCAGCGGTAGCAAACGATCCTTCTTGCCGCCTCTTGAGCCGCTGATTTCCCAGGCTGTTCTCGCCAAACTTGGGGTAGAGCTCCCACCCTCTCACTCTCTCCACCCTCACCCCTTGGAATCCTCTTATCCGCCCCTGGGGATGGTCTGGTCTTAGGGTGGAAAGTCCGAGTGTCTCTGGAAGAGGCCGTCAGGTTCTCTGTAGCCAAGTATTTCTCCACACGATCCACAAGACCATCGGCCGTCTCTGGGTCTCCATGGCTTACCCACTTTTGGATGGCAGTAGGAAGAGCTCTCAAAAACCGATCCATTACAACACGTTCCACAATCTTTGGTGCGGACAAAGTCTCTGGCTGTAGCCACTTTCTGCTCAGGTGAATGAGATCATACATTTGAGACCTGGGGGGTTTTCCAAGCTGGAAAGTCCAGTTATGCACACGCTGAGCCCGGACAGCCAGGGTGACACCCAGCCTTGCCAATATTTCAGCTTTTAGCATCACATAGTCTTTTGCTTGGTTAGGCTCTAGGTCATAGTAAGCTTTCTGCGATTCACCAGTTAACAGAGGAGCCACCAGTCCAGCCCACTGCTCCTCAGGCCACTTTTCTCTTTCAGCGGTCCTTTCAAATGTGGTCAAAAATACCTCTGGATCATCCTCTCCAGTCATTTTTGTCAATAAACGACTCACCCCAAAGGACGCGGTATTAGTGGGACGGCTTTCCTCACTGGTCTGCGGACGTTGCTGCATTACTGCTTCCATCTGTTGTTGTAGTCTCTGCTCTTGCTTCTGCAACAGGTCTATGAAGCGGGCCTCAGATTGCTGCTGGGCTTGTTGCTGAGCCTCCAGACTCTGTTGCAAAGTTGCGTTTGTCTGCTGCTGGGCTGCAAGGCTCTGTTGATGAGCTTGCTGCTGGGCTGCAAGGCTCTGTTGATGAGCTTGCTGCTGGGCTGCGAAGTTCTGTTGCTGAGCTGCAAGGCTCTGTTGATGAGCTGCAAGGCTCTTTTGCAAACCTGCATTTGTCTGCTGTTGATTGGCATTTGCTAGAGCCAGTTGTTTCAGTATCTCCTCCATGCTGGCTTAAAAAAAAACTGCCCGCATTCTCCGCCAACTGTGAGGGGGTTAGCTCGGCAGCGGGTGTGTGTGACCCCCGGGATGGGCTCCCCACACAAAAACAGGCCCAGCAAACGGAGGTTGTGGTTTTCAAAATCAAAAAGGTGCGGTTTATTTTCTATTTACAGTGACAAAACACAGCAAAGCAAAAGAAACATAAACAAAATAAATCCTGGTCAACTTGACCTCTGACTAAACATACAGGTTTCCTAACTAACAACTGGGATCAGCCTAGTGCTGTCCTAGTCCCTAAGTCCCTGGTTTTAAATGTCCAAGCAAATAGCCACACAGGCTTTGTCTCACCGCACAGGGGTTCACTCTCCCTAGACAGTCCACACAGGTCTGGGTCCAGGCATGAGCTAACATCTAATGAAGCTGGGAGTTCTTATAGAGGCCTAAATGAGCTGACAAGCTTCAGCTGGTCTCATCAACTCCCTGTCTGCACGACGCCCCACACTCTCCCTAGAGGTATGAGTCATCCATGAGCCCACTAGCCTCAGCTGGGCTTATACAACTCTCCACCTAGTTGTATAAGTCGGCGTAAAGCCTGAATCTGGGCGAAATATATCTACCCCCCTGGATGCAACCAGGTGACTTTACCTTCCTGCTGTCACAATATATATATATATATATATATATATATTTTTTTTTTTTTGCTACATTTGTTGTTTCCTGCGATCTTCGATCAACTGCCGACTGGGTGACAGGCTGGATCCTCGATCCTTGTAGTCTCCCCAGTTTCGGCCATCGAGCGTGTGCCGACCCTAGCTACGCGCTGGGTTTTCCACGACATGCCCGTCGCTCCACGGGTGGCCGGTGAGCTTACGCTCCAGGGCCTGCATCGGACCGCTCAGCTTCGGCTGACCTTACGACCGAGTCGCAGCAGCCTGTCCGGTGAGCGTCATGCTCCAGGGCATACATATGATCGTCCCTTCTGGGTCCAATCACAGCATGCCTGGCCAACAGTCACCTTCCGTGAGCGGACGATGATCTGTTTGGAATGTCTTCCAGCAGAATACATGCAGGATAGGTAAGTAAAACTCCCCTGCCTCGGCTGGGTGATTTAGCTGGACATTCCTGGAGAGATCAAGTAAGTGGTTGTGGCCCCTTTCTTCCCTCTCTCCCTAAAAAGTAAAAGGAAAAAAAGAGGGCGCACCGACCTAGTGCATAACCAGTGGCTAGGTTTATTAAAAATATATAAAAAGATTACAAATACTCACAAAGCAAGTATGAAAATAGGCACGTATAACATTCCATCAATGGGAATTGCCTCCTGCTGGAACCAGACACCAGAGAGTCCAGATGACAGGTGTAACAGCTACGGCTGACGCGTTGCGAAGGCGAACCCTCTTCCTCAGAGCCAAAAAGTGATAGTATCTGGACCCCTCTCTGGACTCTTAAAGCCATGTGTAAGTGGGTGTGAGTGGTCATCAATCTAGAGCTCCACCCACCACAGGTCACTCCTCCTCTCACCCAAAAGGCATGCCCATATGAAGTTAACCCCTCACTGCCCACACTGATGTACCCATCAATACATCAGATAGTATATGCATACACTATCTGATGTATTGATGGGTACATCAGATTGATGACCACTCACACCCACTCCCAGCAGGAGGCAATTCCCATTGATGGAATGTTATACGTGCCTATTTTCATACTTGCTTTGTGAGTATTTGTAATCTTTTTATATATTTTTAATAAACCTAGCCACTGGTTATTCACTAGGTCGGTGCGCCCTCTTTTTTTCCTTTTACTTTTTAGTCTTAAAGAATACCAATTATTCTGAAGAGGGCAGCAAGATCCCTGGTCATTTCCTTCCCTACGGAACACTCTGGTTGTGTCACTAAGAGACCAAACTTCCAAGCGCAGGAGATTGTTTGTGTGTCTGTGAAATTCCCTCTCTCCCTGCCTTTCCCTCCTCCCTGGGCTTCTAGCTAAAGGTTGCTGGGTGCTGGGGATCACCTAGGGGGTCCCACTGGAGCGGGGCTGGCTGTAACTAACATTTAAAAGAAATGTCATTTTTTCTTACCTGTGTTTGTGTCCTTCCTCCTCCATGCTGTCGGCGGCCATTTTGAGGTGGTCCATGCCAAGTTTGGCCTCTTGTGACTGCCCGGCGGCCACACCCACTGGCCCCTATCAGCTGATCGGCGGCCATGTTTGTCCACCCTGTATGCAGATATTGCCGTTCGGCGGCCATCTTTTTGTGGGCTATGGCTGCTTGACCTCTATCTTCTGTCGGCGGCCATTTTCTTAGAGCCCACATTATCTTCCATACAGACGTTTTTGGCAACCATTTTGCGAGAGCCTCCGGCCTCTAGGTTGCATTACACTGGCACGAAAATTCACACAGGAAGTGCTGATAAAAGAAGCAGACTGACACAGCAGCAGTGGGACAGCATCACAGGCGCAGCATAGCAGTACCTATCCAGGGTGGTGAGTCCTCTGGGTGACCCAGCCTCTCTGCAGCACAGGAGGGTGGCCTATTGATATCTTGCCTGGAGCCCTGTGGGTGTCAGCGTGTGGTCAGCATGGCATCTGAGCCAGATGTCTTCTCCCCTGAAACACCAGATTTAGCAGCTGGTATCCCTGAGGTGTCTAGGGACGCTATGTCGGCAATCCTAGAGGCGTTTGCTGCCAGGGTGGAAGCAGCACACGGGAATACAGGGGGTAATAAACGCCTCCGTCCCCTGCAATCTTCTGGGGATATTTCTGATGCAGAACCAGGTCCAGCTACGGCTCATGGCCCAGATTCTGATGCATCAGAGACTGCAGACCGTGACCGATCGGACAGTGAGGAGGACTCCAAGTCCAGGTCAGTACGCGAGACGGCTTTGGTATCTGACCTTATTACTGCAGCGCGGGATACGCTAAAGTTGGAAAAGACTGCAGAAGTAGCAGATACTCAAGTCCCCTTTGGGTTTCGTAAACCTGCCCGCACTGCTAAGGTGTTCCCTTGTGTGTCTTATTTTGACAAACTCTTATACAAGGAATGGAAGAACCCACTGAGGGTCTTTACAGCCCCAAAGAGGTTTGCAGTACAGTACCCCTTTGAGGAGAGTTTTCTGAAGATATGGACCTCTCCCCCTATAGTGGACCCTTCGGTTTCCAGACTTAATAGAGCCACCACTATTCCAGTAGAAGGGGCTCCTGTTTTCAAGGACCCTGTGGATAAGAAGGCTGAAGCGCTCGCTCGCTACCTATACTCAGTGGTAGGCTCGGCAGTACGCCCGGCATTGGCGGGGGCCCTAGTGTCTCAGACACTTACTGAATGGGCAAAATTGCTACTCCAGGGGTTAAAGGAGCGAGATGCTCCTCCTAATGAGATAACTTTGGCCGACCAGTTGGTCCAGGGCCTTAAGTTTGTCTGCGAGTCAGACATGGATACTATTCCCCTGCTGTCAAGAGCTTCGGTTTATGCAGTAGCAATACGCCGCCTGATCTGGCTAAAGGGCTGGTCTGCGGACCAGACTTCCAAGAAAGCCCTGTTGGATCTGCCTTTTAAGGGCGACAGACTTTTTGAGGCTTCTCTGGATGACATCATCAAGGATGCCACAGGAGGCAAAAGCACTTTGCTTCCCCAAACTAGCAAGGGTAAGGGACCACGCCAAGGGCAAGGGCCCTCCTTTACTGCACGTAAGCGTTTTTTTCGCCCCCTTAAGGCGACAGGGAAAAGACCCCAGGCCGATAAAGCGCCTGCCCAAGGACAGAAGCGTCCTTGGTCCCGCAGACCCAACAAGCCTGCGGACAAATCTGCGTCCACATGAAGGTCCGCCCCCACCCAGCTCTCGGGTGGGGGGACGTCTTCGCAAATTCGCGACTCAGTGGACTGCTCTAGTCTCCGACAGGTGGGTTTGCGAAGTAATCTCCTCAGGCTACAAGATAGAATTTCTCTCTTGTCCACCAGACAGATTCATCACCTCCAATCTCCAGCTACTACCGACCCGTCGGGAGGCCCTGTATGGGGCGGTCCAGGGTCTACTGGAACGCGGGGTAGTTATTCCAGTTCCAGAACAGGAATGGGGTCAGGGTTTTTACTCAAATCTGTTCATTGTGCCGAAGAAGGAGGGGGTTCGTCCAATCTTGGATCTCAGAGCCCTCAATTGCTTTGTGAAGGTACAAAGATTTCGGATGGAGTCGGTTCGATCTGTAGTCACGGCTCTCCATCCGGGGGACTTTCTGGCCTCCTTGGACATCAAGGACGCATACCTGCATGTCCCCATATACTCCAGACACCAGAGGTTTCTGCGATTTGCTATCGGGAAGAACCACTACCAGTTTGTGGCCCTCCCGTTTGGCCTTGCCTCAGCACCCAGGACGTTCACCAAGGTGCTCGCTCCGATTCTGGCACTTCTAAGACAGCGGGGTATCGCTATCACAGGTTACTTGGACGACCTTCTGCTGAAGGCCCCTTCAAGCTCAGAATTAGAGGTAAGCGTGTCCATTACCTGTCAGACTCTTCGAGACTGTGGTTGGATACTAAACACGCAAAAGTCAGTATTGGTGCCGACTCAACGCCTAGTGTACCTGGGGTTGATTCTGGATTCCTCAGAGGCAAAGGTATTCCTCCCTGTGGGGAAGTTGCAGACCCTCCGGGCTGCAGTACGGCAGCTGACTTCCAGGAATTGGTCGTCACTCCGTTTTTGCATGCGAGTGTTGGGCCTCATGGTAGCCTCCTTCGAGGTGGTCCCATATGCTCAATACCACACTTGAGTGTTACAGAAGGAAGTTCTGTCCAGATGGAACAGATGCCCTTCATCTCTGGATTATCAATCCGAGTGAGCCACCTAATCAGGAGATCCCTGGTATGGTGGCTGACGGCACCGGCTCTAATGGCCGGGAAGTCATTTCTTCCGGTTTACTGGATAGTGATCACAACGGACGCCAGCCTTGCAGGTTGGGGGGGATTTTGGGGTGTCCAGTCGGCGCAAGGTCGCTGGACCCCAGAGGAAGCCCTCCTGCCGATCAATGTCCTGGAGATCTGGGCGATCAAGCTGTGCCTCTTCAAATGGTCTCAGAGGCTGCAAGGGCGTCCAGTCAGGATCCAGTCAGACAACGCCACAGCAGTGGCATATGTCAATCATCAGGGAGGAACAAGAAGCTCAGCTGCAGCATCGGAGATCGCTCGCATCCTGAAGTGGGCAGAGAGGAGCGTACCGGCACTGTCGGCCGTGTACATTCCGGGTGTGGAAAACTGGCAGGCGGCCTACCTGAGCCGCCAGATCCTGGACCAGGGAGAATGGTCCTTACACCCGGAGGTGTTCCAACTCCTCTGCCAAAGATGGGGCACGCCAGACGTAGATCTTCTGGCTTCCCGACTCAATTGGAAGGTATTGAGATTTGTGGCCCGGTCAAGAGACCCATGGGCAGACGCAACAGACGCGTTGGTAGCATCGTGGGGTCAGTATCGGCTAATCTATGCCTTCCCTCCCTTAAGGCTTCTTCCTCTTCTGCTCCGCAGAGTGGAGGCAGAGGGAATTCCAATGATCCTAATCGCTCCAGATTGGCCTCAGCGTCCTTGGTACGCCGATCTAGTACGTCTGGTAGCAGACATCCCCTGGCGCCTACCACTACGGAAGGACCTGCTATCGCAAGGTCCCATATTCCATCCTGCTTTACAGTCATTGGCTTTAACGGCATGGCTGTTGAGAACCAGGTACTGAGAGACCGGGGCCTGTCAGACTCAGTAATCTCTACTATGAGAAGTGCTCGAAAACCGTCCTCTAGGAAGGTCTATCACCGCACTTGGAGGGCCTACATCTCCATGTGTGAGGAAATGAAATGGCATCCGCGTACCTATTTGGTTTCCAGAATCCTGCTGTTTTTACAGCATGGGGTGGACCAAAGGCTTGCCCTAAGTACGATTAAGGGACAGATATCTGCCCTGGCTGTCTTTTTTCAGCGACCCCTGACGACTCACTCTCTCGTGAGTACATTTGTGCAGGGGGTCCGACATGTGGCCCCTCCGGTCCGTCCCCCGTTACCTCCGTGGGACTTGAACCTGGTCCTCTCGGTGCTCCAGAAGGCACCGTTTGAGAATATTAGAGATATTCCCGTGTTGACACTTTCTCAGAAAGTGGTCTTTTTGGTGGCTGTTACGTCAGTTAGACGAGTCTCTGAGCTGGCAGCCTTGTCCTGCAAGGCTCCCTATTTGATTTTCCACAAGGATAAGGTGGTGCTGCGGCCGCAGCCTTCCTTTCTTCCGAAAGTCGTTTCGGCTTTTCATCTCAACAAAGACATTGTACTTCCATCCTTGTGTCCTCAGCCGTCGAATCCTAAGGAGTCGGCGTTGCATTCCTTGGATGTTGTCCGAGCTTTGAGAGTATACCTCTCTGCTACTTCCCTGTTCCGGAAGTCAGACTCACTGTTTGTTTCGGTGGCTGGTCCCAAGAAGGGCCAAGCAGTCTCATCGGCCACCATCTCTAGGTGGATCCAACAGATAGTAATCCAGGCCTACGCCTTAAAGGGTCAGGCGCCCCCCTTTCCTGTCACGGCGCATTCGACCAGGGCAATAGGTGCCTCTTGGGCTTTCCGACATCAAGCGTCTGTTTCCCAATTATGTAAAGCGGCGACTTGGTCGTCCGCTCACACTTTCACAAAATTCTACAAGGTTGATGTAGGTGCATCTTCGGATGCCTCTTTCGGCCGCAAGGTTTTGCAAGCGGCTGTTTAGAGTTGCAACTCCTCCGTTGGAGGAGTGCTGTTTTTGTGTTTTGGGGTGAAGTTTGTTTTTATGCTGTTACCACCCCTCGTTTTTTTTCTCTGACACTGCTTTGGGACGTCCCACTTTGTCAATAGAGAAGCTGTGTTGGTCCATGGACGAAAGAGTAAATAGGATTTTTTACTCACCGTAAAATCCTTTTCTCTGAGTCCATGGACCGACACAGCACCCACCCCTCCTTTTAAGTTTGTACTGCTTTTTGACAAACTGATCTGCGAAGATGCAGACTGAGAGGGTATACCCAGAGGGTCCGCCCCATGGGCGGTACTGTAGAAGGTGTGATGCAACACTTTTTACAAGTTTTTCTGCCTAGTCACTCCTAATTAACGGATAATACCCACTTTGTCAATAGAGAAGCTGTGTCGGTCCATGGACTCAGAGAAAAGGATTTTACGGTGAGTAAAAAATCCTATTTACTCTTTCGTCCATGGACCGACACAGCTTCTCTATTGACAAAGTGGGTATTATCCGTTAATTAGGAGTGACTAGGCAGAAAAACTTGTAAAAAGTGTTGCATCACACCTTCTACAGTACCGCCCAGGGGGCGGACCCTCTGGGTATACCCTCTCAGTCTGCACATCGCAGATCAGTTTTTTCTGTCTAGCAAGGAGTAGGACATGGCTCCCTTCGGGCTCATTGGTCCGGGGAAAAAAGATATATATATATTTTTATTTATTTTTTGCTACATTTGTTGTTTCCTGCGATCTTCGATCAACTGCCGACTGGGTAACAGGCTGGATCCTCGATCCTTGTAGTCTCCCCAGTTTCGGCCATCGAGCGTGTGCCGACCCTAGCTACGCGCTGGGTTTTCCACGACATGCCCGTCGCTCCACGGGTGGCCGGTGAGCCTACGCTCCAGGGCCTGCATCGGACCGCTCAGCTTCGGCTGACCTTACGGCCGAGTCGCAGCAGCCTGGCCGGTGAGCTTACGCTCCAAGGCTTGCATCGGACCGCTCAGCTTCGGCTGACCTTACGGCCGAGTCGCAGCAGCCTGTCCGGTGAGCGTCATGCTCCAGGGCATACATATGATCGTCCCTTCTGGGTCCAATCACAGCATGCCTGGCCAACAGTCACCTTCCGTGCGCGGACGATGATCTGTTTGGAATGTCTTCCAGCAGAATACATGCAGGATAGGTAAGTAAAACTCCCCTGCCTCGGCTGGGTGATTTAGCTGGACATTCCTGGAGAGATCAAGTAAGTGGTTGTGGCCCCTTTCTTCCCTCTCTCCCTGCCTTTCCCTCCTCCCTGGGCTTCTAGCTAAAGGTTGCTGGGTGCTGGGGGTCACCTAGGGGGTCCCACTGGAGCGGGGCTGGCTGTAACTAACATTTAAAAGAAATGTCATTTTTGCTTACCTGTGTTTCTGTGTCTCCATGCTGTCGGCGGCCATTTTGAGGTGGTCCATGCCAAGTTTGGCCTCTTGTAACTGCCTGGCGGCCATCTTCCTGTAGTTCGGCCACACCCACTGGCCCCTATCAGGTGATCGGCGGCCATGTTTGTCCACCCTGTATGCAGATATTGCCGTTCGGCGGCCATCTTTTTTGTGGGCTATGGCTGCCTGACCTCTATCTTCTGTCGGCGGCCATTTTCTTAGAGCCCACATTATCTTCCATACAGACGGTTTTGGCAACCATTTTGCGAGAGCCTCCGGCCTCTAGGGTGCATTACACTGGCGCGAAAATTCACACAGGAAGTGCTGATAAAAGAAGCAGACTGACACAGCAGCAAGGGGACAGCATCATAGGCGCAGCATAGCAGTACCTATCCAGGGTGGTGAGTCCTCTGGGTAACCCAGCATCTCTGCAGCGCAGGAGGGTGGCCTATTGATATCTTGCCTGGAGCCCTGTGAGTGTCAGCGTGTGGTCAGCATGGCATCTGAGCCAGATGTCTTCTCCCCTGAAACACCAGATTTAGCAGCTGGTGTCCCTGAGGTGTCTATGGACGCTATGTCGGCAATCCTAGAGGCGTTTGCTGCCAGGGTGGAAGCAGCACACGGGAATACAGGGGGTAATAAACGCCCCCGTCCCCTGCAATCTTCTGGGGATATTTCTGATGCAGAACCAGGTCCAGCTACGGCTCATGGCCCAGATTCTGATGCATCAGAGACTGCAGACCGTGACCGATCGGACAGTGAGGAGGACTCCAAGTCCAGGTCAGTACGCGAGACGGCTTTGGTATCTGACCTTATTACTGCAGTGCGGGATACGCTAAAGTTGGAAAGGACTGAAGAAGTAGCAGATACTCCAGTCCCCTTTGGGTTTCGTAAACCTGCCCGCACTGCTAAGGTGTTCCCTTGTGTGTCTTATTTTGACAAACTCTTATACAAGGAATGGGAGAACCCACTGAGGGTCTTTACAGCCCCAAAGAGGTTTGCAGTACGGTACCCCTTTGAGGAGAGTTTTCTGAAGATATGGACCTCTCCCCCTATAGTGGACCCTTCGGTGTCCAGACTTAATAGAGCCACCACTATTCCAGTAGAAGGGGCTCCTGTTTTCAAGGACCCTGTGGATAAGAAGGCTGAAGCACTCGCTCGCTACCTATACTCAGTGGTAGGCTCAGCAGTACGCCCGGCATTGGCGGGGGCCCTAGTGTCTCAGACACTTACTGAATGGGCAAAATTGCTACTCCAGGGGTTAAAGGAGCGAGATGCTCCTCCTAATGAGATAACTTTGGCCGACCAGTTGGTCCAGGGCCTTAAGTTTGTCTGCGAGTCAGACATGGATACTATTCCCCTGCTGTCAAGAGCTTCGGTTTATGCAGTAGCAATACGCCGCCTGATCTGGCTAAAGGGCTGGTCTGCGGACCAGACTTCCAAGAAAGCCCTATTGGATCTGCCTTTTAAGGGCGACAGACTTTTTGGGGCTTCTCTGGATGACATCATCAAGGATGCTACAGGAGGTAAAAGCACTTTGCTTCCCCAAACTAGCAAGGGTAGGGGACCACGCCAAGGGCAAGGGCCCTCCTTTACTGCACGTAAGCGGTTTTTTCGCCCTCTTAAGGCGACAGGGAAAAGACCCCAGGCCGATAAAGCGCCTGCCCAAGGACAAAAGCGTCCTTGGTCCCGCAGACCCAACAAGCCTGTGGACAAATCTGCGTCCACATGAAGGTCCGCCCCCACCCAGCTCTCGGGTGGGGGGACGTCTTCGCAAATTCGCGACTCAGTGGACTGCTCTAGTCTCCGACAGGTGGGTTTGCGAAGTAATCTCCTCAGGCTACAAGATAGAATTTCTCTCTTGTCCACCAGACAGATTCATCACCTCCAATCTCCAGCTACTACCGACCCGTCGGGAGGCCCTGTATGGGGCGGTCCAGGGTCTACTGGAACGCGGGGTAGTTATTCCAGTTCCAGAACAGGAACGGGGTCAGGGTTTTTACTCAAATCTGTTCATTGTGCCAAAGAAGGAGGGGGTTCGTCCAATCTTGGATCTCAGAGCCCTCAATTGCTTTGTGAAGGTACAAAGATTTCAGATGGAGTCGGTTCGATCCGTAGTCACGGCTCTCCATCCGGGGGACTTTCTGGCCTCCTTGGACATCAAGGACGCATACCTGCATGTCCCCATATACTCCAGACACCAGAGGTTTCTGCGATTTGCTATCGGGAAGAACCACTACCAGTTTGTGGCCCTCCCGTTTGGCCTTGCCTCAGCACCCAGGACGTTCACCAAGGTGCTCGCTCCGATTCTGGCACTTCTAAGACAGCGGGGTATCGCTATCACAGGTTACTTGGACGACCTTCTACTGAAGGGCCCTTCAAGCTCAGAATTAGAGGTAAGCGTGTCCATTACCTGTCAGACTCTTCGAGACTGTGGTTGGATACTAAACACGCAAAAGTCAGTATTGGTGCCCACTCAACGCCTAGTGTACCTGGGGTTGATTCTGGATTCCTCAGAGGCAAAGGTATTCCTCCCTGTGGAGAAGTTGCAGACCCTCCGGGCTGCAGTACGGCAGCTGACTTCCAGGAATTGGTCGTCACTCCGTTTTTGCATGCGAGTGTTGGGCCTCATGGTAGCCTCCTTCGAGGCGGTCCCATATGCTCAATACCACACTCGAGTGTTACAGAGGGAAGTTCTGTCCAGATGGAACAGATGCCCTTCATCTCTGGATTATCAAATCCGAGTGAGCCACCTAGTCAGGAGATCCCTGGTATGGTGGCTGACAGCACCGGCTCTAATGGCCGGGAAGTCATTTCTTCCGGTTTACTGGATAGTGATCACGACGGACGCCAGCCTTACAGGTTGGGGGGGAGTCTGGGGTGTCCAGTCGGCGCAAGGTCGCTGGACCCCAGAGGAAGCCCTCCTGCCGATCAATGTCCTGGAGATCCGGGCGATCAAGCTGTGCCTCTTCAAATGGTCTCAGAGACTGCAAGGGCGTCCAGTCAGGATCCAGTCAGACAACGCCACAGCAGTGGCATATGTCAATCATCAGGGAGGAACAAGAAGCTCAGCTGCAGCATCGGAGATCGCTCGCATCCTGAAGTGGGCAGAGAGGAGCGTACCGGCACTGTCGGCCGTGTACATTCCGGGTGTGGAAAGCTGGCAGGCGGACTACCTGAGCCGCCAGATGCTGGACCAGGGAGAATGGTCCTTACACCCGGAGGTGTTCCAACTCCTCTGCCAAAGATGGGGCACACCAGACGTAGATCTTCTGGCTTCCCGACTCAATCGGAAGGTATTGAGGTTTGTGGCCCGGTCAAGAGACCCATGGGCAGACGCAACGGACGCGTTGGTAGCATCGTGGGGCCAGTATCGGCTAATCTATGCCTTCCCTCCCTTAAGGCTTCTTCCTCTTCTGCTCCGCAGAGTGGAGGCAGAGGGAATTCCAATGATCCTAATCGCTCCAGATTGGCCTCAGCGTCCTTGGTACGCCGATCTAGTACGTCTGGTAGCAGACGTCCCCTGGCGCCTACCACTACGGAAGGACCTGCTGTCGCAAGGTCCCATATTCCATCCTGCTTTACAGTCATTGGCTTTAACGGCATGGCTGTTGAGAACCAGGTACTGAGAGACCGGGGCCTGTCAGACTCAGTAATTTCTACTATGAGAAGTGCTCGGAAACCGTCCTCTAGGAAGGTCTATCACCGCACTTGGAGGGCCTACATCTCCATGTGTGAGGAAATGAAATGGCATCCGCGTACCTATTTGGTTTCCAGAATCCTGCTGTTTTTACAGCATGGGGTAGACCAAAGGCTTGCCCTAAGTACGATTAAGGGACAGATATCTGCCCTGACTGTCTTTTTTCAGCGACCCCTGGCGACTCACTCTCTCGTGAGTACATTTGTGCAGGGGGTTCGACATGTGGCCCCTCCGGTCCGCCCCCCGTTACCTCCGTGGGACTTGAACCTGGTCCTCTCGGTGCTTCAGAAGGCACCGTTTGAGAATATTAGAGATATTCCCCTGTTGACACTTTCTCAGAAGGTGGTCTTTTTGGTGGCTGTTACGTCAGTTAGACGAGTCTCTGAGCTGGCAGCCTTGTCCTGCAAGGCTCCCTATTTGATTTTCCACAAGGATAAGGTGGTGCTGCGGCCGCAGCCTTCCTTTCTTCCGAAGGTCGTTTCGGCTTTTCATCTCAACGAAGACATTGTACTTCCATCCTTGTGTCCTCAGCCGTCGAATCCTAAGGAGTCGGCGTTGCATTCCTTGGACGTTGTCCGAGCTTTGAGAGTATACATATCTGCTACTTCCCTGTTCTGGAAGTCAGACTCACTGTTTGTTTCGGTGGCTGGTCCCAAGAAGGGCCAAGCAGTCTCATCGGCCACCATCTCTAGGTGGATCCGACAGATAGTAATCCAGGCTTACGCCTTAAAGGGTCAGGCGCCCCCCTTTCCTGTCACGGCGCATTCGACCAGGGCAATAGGTGCCTCTTGGGCTTTCCGACATCAAGCGTCTGTTTCCCAACTATGTAAAGCGGCGACTTGGTCGTCCGCTCACACTTTCACAAAATTCTACAAAGTTGATGTAGGTGCATCTTCGGATGCCTCTTTCGGCCGCAAGGTTTTGCAGGCGGCTGTTTAGAGTTGCAACTCCTCCGTTGGAGGAGTGCTGTTTTATGTTTTGGGGTGAAGTTTGTTTTTATGCTGTTACCACCCCTCGTTTTTTCTCTGACACTGCTTTGGGACGTCCCACTTTGTCAATAGAGAAGCTGTGTCGGTCCATGGACGAAAGAGTAAATAGGATTTTTTACTCACCGTAAAATCCTTTTCTCTGAGTCCATGGACCGACACAGCACCCACCCCTCCTTTTAAGTTTGTACTGCTTTTTGACGAACTGATCTGCGATGTGCAGACTGAGAGGGTATACCCAGAGGGTCCGCCCCCTGGGCGGTACTGTAGAAGGTGTGATGCAACACTTTTTACAAGTTTTTCTGCCTAGTCACTCCTAATTAACGGATAATACCCACTTTGTCAATAGAGAAGCTGTGTCGGTCCATGGACTCAGAGAAAAGGATTTTACGGTGAGTAAAAAATCCTATTTTTAAGGACCTTTTCCTATATGTTGGGTGAAGTGTCTTCTCAAAAACCACCACTGGGGGGAGTAAAAAGTTGAGTGTAACTCACCATGCTCTAGGAAGTGTCAGTTGCCATCTGGACAAGCACACTTTCTCCTCTGCTGCAGAGCTGCTTGGCCTCCCTCCTCCTCCTCTTCTCCTCAAGGTATGGCAAAAAAGACACATAGATATTATACACAAGATGTGCAGCCATAAGGAGGGAGCTTCCCTCACACCTGTGACCGCCGCCATAGCCCGGGTCGCCGGCGCGCGTGGGGGCACGCTCTACCAGCGGCGAGCGTGCACGTGCAGGACGCAAAACGGCGCCAAATTTAAAAGCCATAAAGGGCTGAGGAGAAAGCAAGCTCACTCCTTTGAATGGGACACAGCAGCATTACAGAGGACACGTAAGACTCCATGTGGTTGGTCTGGGTACTACCAAGAGAGACACTCACTTTGTGCATTGAAACTGTGTGTTTGAAGTTGCATACTGTATGAAGATTGCTAAACTAAGCATAGTAGTATATGCTTTAAGGTACCTTGGCTTTGCTTAAGCAGTATGACCAGGACAAAAATTAAAAAAGCACTGCCGTTTGAGAAGGAAGGCTCTAGCAATGCTGGCTCAGTACCTTCCTCACAGATTTTAGCTGACGCACCTGCACAGGATGAGCTATTGCCGCTATCAGGAATAGCGGCTTCCCCGGTGAGGCCTGGGCCTGCATATGTCACTGAAGACACTTTGGCAGTAGCCCTAGGCAATTTAGAAGGGAGAATCGCTACGTTAATCGCTAAATCCTCTAAAAAGGACAAAAAGCGAGACAGATCTCCTTCTGTGGTAGACCTCCTTTCAGAAAAATCTGAGGATGAGGATGATGCTTCATCTGCAGAGGATAAGGATGAGGAGTCAGATGGATCAGGGATATCAGAGGAGCCTTTCTCTGCGTCCCAGATTCTGAAGTCGCAGGTGCAATGTTATGCTGGAACAGTATGTTAACTGAATCACCTGTCTCCTCCCTGGGTTCATTAAAATTCCATCAGGGTGCATGCTCTTTCCCGGTTCACCCATTACTAGAAGGGCTAATGTACGCAGACTGGCAACACCCAGATAAGCGTTTTTCACCTCCTAAAATTTTTGACATTCTTTATCCTATGGAGGAGAAGTTTTCCAAGAAATGGAGCCTGCCTTCTGTTGACGCAGATATTTCTTGTATAAATAAAAACCTGACTTGTCCGGTGGATAATGTACAAATGTTTAAAGATCCTTCTGAAAAGAAATTGGAATCTTTACTAAAATCCTCATTTCTTTTGGCCGGCTTAGTTACCCAACCTGCTGTAGCAGCAGTCGGTATGTGTCAGGTCATCAAGCAACAGGTAAAACAGGGGCTGAAGGATTTGCCTCCGGAACAAGCCAAATTTTGGGAGAATTTGCCTAAAGCCTTATGTTTTACAGTGGATGCCATTACAGATTCTGTTCTGCAGGCATCTCGCCTTACACTCCAGCTGGTGCATATGCGCAGAGTTCTCTGGTTAAAGCATTGGTCAGCAGAAGCTCCATGCAAAAAACTTTTGGCCAGTTTCCCCTTCCATGACGAACGCCTCTTTGGGGAGGATCTGGAAAAATATAACCAAAAGATATCGAGCGGTAAAACCACTCTTTTACCTGAGAAAAAGAAAAACAAGCGGCCTTGTTTTAAACGTTCTCTTTCCCCAGTTCTGGGAAGACCTGCCTCCAGCCAGTGGTGACGGCATTTTCAGCCAGCCACAAAAGCCAAAGGAAATCAGGCTCAGAAGAACAAGAAGCCGTGGGGTTCAAGAGCTAACAAGCAAGACCCCAAAGCCTCTCTGTGAAGGGGCGCCCCCGCTCAGCCGAGTGGGGGGACGGCTTTGTCAGTTTTCAGCAGCATGGCAGACAGAAATCCAGGACAAGTGGGTAGTATCCACAGTATCCTCAGGGTACAAACTGGAATTTCGAGAGATCCCATCTTCTCAGCTTCGAAGTTCAAGACTCTCCAAAGATCCACAAAAAAGAGGATCCTTCTTCAAAGGTTTGGATCACTTGCTGTCTCAAGGGGTGGTTACAGAAGTACCCCTAAAAGAGCAAGGTTCAGGTTTTTATTCAAACCTCTTTGTGATTCCAAAACCAAATGGAGACGTCAGACCCATCCTGGATCTAAGATCTCTAAATCAGTTTCTGAACATTTTTCCGAATGGAAACTATTTGATCCGTGGTCGCTACCCTACAAGGCGGAGAATTCATGCCGTCCATAGACATCAAGGATGCATATTTACATGTACCTATTGTTGGAAAAGTTTATCATTTTGGTCCTTCGAGCCGGAATCCAATGCGTGAAGCCTGGGTCCAATGATTCTGATCGATCAGAAATCGGTGAGTATCGGATCTCAAAACTCACTGAGAACATAAGTCCACCCACTTAACATTAGTGGTTAAATAGGGGCCGATTGCTACCGGGACCCGGGTCCAACCATCTGGTTCCGAACCTGCCGTGATCCAGTCCTTCTAGTGTGTTTGTTTGGGAGGTTGCCTAAGGTAAAATGGATGTCGCCTGCTGTCCAGGACAGATAAAAAAAAGATTTGTTGAAGGGTATACCGAATGTCGAAGGTTGAGGACCCGACTATTTAAGCGCTAAAAGTAGCTGAGTGATCTAAACAGATTGCGAGGCCTACTTTCTTCTTGGTGATCACTTTTTTTTGTATAATTGGTGGTGTTGTACCATCTCCTCTCTCTTTCTAATGATTAACCTTACTGCTAACTTTACAACTTCATTGAACAACAGTACTACAGAGACGGGTTTTAACAATTTTTTGATTCTCCACATAGTGTGTGGTGTTTTGATATTTTTGATTTTCCTGTATTCTTATTGTTATCGTGACCCCAGAGTTGCTACCCCTGTGTTTTATAAGTTAATAGAAAGCCGATTAATGCTAACGACGGGGAACTTGTCTGTTAAGGCAGTTATATGTTTTGTGTGTCTGCAATCTTGTGGTTAGACACTGGACTCAATCCCCCCCCTTCACAGACATTTGTATTGTTAAGGAATTGTCCGGCCATCTAAGCTAAGTGCACTTCCTCTTTTGTGTGTGTGTGCGCGCGTGAATTCTGATCAGGTCACTCTTTATTTTTTTTTCTTAATTTTTTTGTTGTTCTTTGTTTTTTTGTTTGTTTTAAACCACCTGTACTTCTAAAAAAAAAAAAAAAGAAAGAGGGGGGTGAAGGTA
This sequence comes from Rana muscosa, assembly GCA_029206835.1. Lineage (NCBI taxonomy): Eukaryota > Metazoa > Chordata > Amphibia > Anura > Ranidae > Rana > Rana muscosa. The sequence goes on from CM055123.1 coordinate 203,577,876, forward strand.
TAGATTATATATCTATATATGTGCATATGTTTCCTGTTTGGGGAATTTAGACTTTGTTGTTTTATATAGATTTTGGTAGGGTTCTTGTACTCTAAACTCAACATTGAAGTAAAAGAACAGAGAAAGGGGGAATAGTTTCTGTAAAGGAATGTATTGTGTGTGTTGCTGCTGTGTTCCTAATGCGCCATTAGAAGGAGATAAGAAATGTATGCATAGCAAAGACCCTAAATTGGTGAAATGTTGTGCCAAATGGGTAAAAAATTTGGATTTAATAATAAATTAACTGTAAAAGGTTGTCAGGATTTGGACGGGGTGGGAGGACAGCATCCCCTGACAATGACCGTTTTCAGGCCATGGACTGAGAATGACATACAAAAGGCTACAGAACACATAAAACATCCAAAATTAGGTCCAGCGGAATTTATTGAAAACATAGAGGGATTACGGAACAGTTATAAGTTGAACGGGGTGGAGGTAGAGAGAGCCCTGAGGAGAGCACTGGGATCAGATTTGGCTTCGGTAAAGGGGGATTGGGACTAGGGATGAGCTTCGTGTTCGAATCGAACATACGTTCGACTCGAACATCGGCTGTTCGATCGTTCGACGAAGATCGAACGATTTGGGCCGTTCGCGCCAAATTCGAGTGACGCGAACGGCCCACAATGCACTACGCCATCGCAGTGTCATCCAGGCGCTGTGATTGGCCAAGCATGCACTGTGACCCCGCATGCTTGGCCAATCACAGCGCCGGCAGCGAGGAGAGCAATGATTGGCCACAGGCAGGATGCCTGTGGCCAATTATTGCTGAGGGTGTTTAGTACACGCCCCACACTATAAAAGGCCGCCAGCACGGCGGCCTAGTGTAGTGTGCTCCGGAGCAGGGATAGAGCAGCATAGGCAGGGACAGTGACTTTTATTTCTTTCTTGCTTAACCTGGATTCCTTTAGTTTAGGGAAAGAGAAGGATAGGTAGGGAGAGTGTCAGTGTGTTTTGTGCTTGTGCTATAGTGTGCTTAAAAAAAACATTTTTTCTAGGGACAGAAAACTGTAGGTAGGGAGAGTGTCAGTTTCTTTCACTGTGTAAGTCCTTGTTTCTAGGGACCTGGAAGGACAGTGAGTGAATTCTCCTTGTGCTATATTGTGCTTAAAAAAAACATTTTTTCTAGGGACAGAAAACTGTAGGTAGGGAGAGTGTCAGTTTCTTTCACTGTGCAAGTCCTTGTTTCCAGGGACCTGGAAGGACAGTGAGTGAATTCTCCTTGTGCTATATTGTGCTTAAAAAAAACATTTTTTCTAGGGACAGAAAACTGTAGGTAGGGAGAGTGTCAGTTTCTTTCACTGTGCAAGTCCTTGTTTCTAGGGACCTGGAAGGACAGTGAGTGAATTCTCCTTGTGCTATATTGTGCTTAAAAAAAACATTTTTTCTAGGGACAGAAAACTGTAGGTAGGGAGAGTGTCAGTTTCTTTCACTGTGCAAGTCCTTGTTTCTAGGGACTGGGAAGGACAGTGAGTGAATTCTCCTTGTGCTATAGTGTGCTTAAAAAAAACATTTTTTCTAGGGACAGAAAACTGTAGGTAGGGAGAGTGTCAGTTTCTTTCACTGTGCAAGTCCTTGTTTCTAGGGACCTGGAAGGACAGTGAGTGAATTCTCCTTGTGCTATATTGTGCTTAAAAAAAACATTTTTTCTAGGGACAGAAAACTGTAGGTAGGGAGAGTGTCAGTTTCTTGCACTGTGCAAGTCCTTGTTTCTAGGGACCTGGAAGGACAGTGAGTGAATTCTCCTTGTGCTATATTGTGCTTAAAAAAAACATTTTTTCTAGGGACAGAAAACTGTAGGTAGGGAGAGTGTCAGTTTCTTTCACTGTGTAAGTCCTTGTTTCTAGGGACCTGGAAGGACAGTGAGTGAATTCTCCTTGTGCTATATTGTGCTTAAAAAAAACATTTTTTCTAGGGACAGAAAACTGTAGGTAGGGAGAGTGTCAGTTTCTTTCACTGTGCAAGTCCTTGTTTCCAGGGACCTGGAAGGACAGTGAGTGAATTCTCCTTGTGCTATATTGTGCTTAAAAAAAACATTTTTTCTAGGGACAGAAAACTGTAGGTAGGGAGAGTGTCAGTTTCTTTCACTGTGTAAGTCCTTGTTTCTAGGGACCTGGAAGGACAGTGAGTGAATTCTCCTTGTGCTATATTGTGCTTAAAAAAATTTTTTTTCTAGGGACAGAAAACTGTAGGTAGGGAGAGTGTCAGTTTCTTTCACTGTGCAAGTCCTTGTTTCCAGGGACCTGGAAGGACAGTGAGTGAATTCTCCTTGTGCTATATTGTGCTTAAAAAAAACATTTTTTCTAGGGACAGAAAACTGTAGGTAGGGAGAGTGTCAGTTTCTTTCACTGTGCAAGTCCTTGTTTCTAGGGACCTGGAAGGACAGTGAGTGAATTCTCCTTGTGCTATATTGTGCTTAAAAAAAACATTTTTTCTAGGGACAGAAAACTGTAGGTAGGGAGAGTGTCAGTTTATTTCACTGTGCAAGTCCTTGTTTCTAGGGACCTGGAAGGACAGTGAGTGAATTCTCCTTGTGCTATATTGTGCTTAAAAAAAACATTTTTTCTAGGGACAGAAAACTGTAGGTAGGGAGAGTGTCAGTTTCTTTCACTGTGCAAGTCCTTGTTTCTAGGGACCTGGAAGGACAGTGAGTGAATTCTCCTTGTGCTATATTGTGCTTAAAAAAAACATTTTTTCTAGGGACAGAAAACTGTAGGTAGGGAGAGTGTCAGTTTCTTTCACTGTGCAAGTCCTTGTTTCCAGGGACCTGGAAGGACAGTGAGTGAATTCTCCTTGTGCTATATTGTGCTTAAAAAAAACATTTTTTCTAGGGACAGAAAACTGTAGGTAGGGAGAGTGTCAGTTTCTTTCACTGTGCAAGTCCTTGTTTCTAGGGACTGGGAAGGACAGTGAGTGAATTCTCCTTGTGCTATAGTGTGCTTAAAAAAAACATTTTTTCTAGGGACAGAAAACTGTAGGTAGGGAGAGTGTCAGTTTCTTTCACTGTGCAAGTCCTTGTTTCTAGGGACCTGGAAGGACAGTGAGTGAATTCTCCTTGTGCTATATTGTGCTTAAAAAAAACATTTTTTCTAGGGACAGAAAACTGTAGGTAGGGAGAGTGTCAGTTTCTTTCACTGTGCAAGTCCTTGTTTCAAGGGACAGAGAAGGACACCTGAAGGTAGCCCTTATTGCTTTTTTCCCATCTCCCTGCAGGCCATCTATTAGAATGTCTGGAAGGCAAACAAGGAGAGGCAGACAGTCAGGAGGCAATAAAAGAGGGCAAGCAGGCTCTGTGTCTGGGGGCAACAGTGCTGGTCGTGGACGCGGTGCATTGTCATCAGCACATGGCCATGGGACACGCTTGTCCTTCTTTTCCGCAGCTGGACATGTTGAGCCACATCATGCCGAAGACTTGGTAGAGTGGATGACCAAGCCCTCCTCCTCCTCCTCATCCTCTCTCACCCAGGCTCAGGGTACTGGCAAAGCAGCTGCCAAAGCGTCCTCTTCCCTGGTATCAATGTCAGACTCATCATCAGTCACTCCTTCCCTAGACCCACCATGTCCTCCTCCTGAGGAGTCCCCCGAACTGTTTGAGCACAGTGTTGGGTACATGCTCCAGGAGGATGCCCAGCGTTTCGAAGGGTCTGATGATGAAACCCAGCTACAGGAAGGCAGTAGGGTGAGAGCAGACAGAGGGGATGCTCAAGAAGGACACCAATCTGGCAGTCATGTTCCAGCAGCTGCAGCATACTGCCAGATTGGCTCCAGTGATGAGGAGGGAGGGGATGATGAGGTCACTGACTCCACGTGGGTGCCTAATAGGAGAGAGGAGGATGAGGAGGAGGCACATCTCCAACGAGACAGGATGCCCTTTGGTGGCCAGCGTAAGGGCAGTACACCGACGGAATCACACCGCAGAGCTCCGCCTGTGCAGGGCGCTGCCTCTGCCCGTCATTCAAAAAGTTCCTTGGTGTGGGCCTTTTTTGAGGCTAGTGCATCAGATCGCACAGCTGCTGTTTGCAACATATGTCTCAAGCGTATATCGCGTGGCCAAAACATCAGCCGCTTGGGTACCACATGCCTGACCAGACATATGTTGACCTGCCATGCAGCTCGTTGGCAAGCCTACCTCAAAGACCCACACCAAAGAACAAAGCGGACCTCTCCTTGCACCGCATCAGCTGGGATTTCCAACCCCACTATAACTTCAGTCCTCTCTGAAACATGCACTGAGAGGAATGAAGGTGTAGAATTAGGTGTGTCACAGCCAAGTACTTGCGGCCACTCTGCTAGCAGTACACCGACGTCCGATTCTAGCAGGCAAATTTCCCTGCCCCAGCTGCTGGACCGTCGAAAGAAGTTCACTCCCAGCCATCCACATGCCCAGCGGTTGAATGCTAGCTTGGCTAAATTGCTAGCGCTTCAACTGCTGCCTTTTCAGTTGGTAGACTCGGCCCCCTTCCGTGAGTTTGTGCAATGTGCGGTTCCTCAGTGGCAGGTTCCCAAACGCCACTTTTTCTCACGGAAGGCTATTCCGGCTCTCTACCGGCATGTGGAAGGCAATGTCTTGGCCTCGCTGGACAGGGCGGTCAGCGGTAAGGTGCATATTACCGCTGACTCATGGTCCAGCAGGCATGGACAGGGACGTTACCTTTCTTTCACGGCCCATTGGGTCACTCTTTTGGCAGCTGGGAAGGATGCAGGACAAGGTGCAGTAGTGTTGGAGGTTGTCCCACCGCCACGCCTCCAAAATGCTACTACTGGTTGTGACACACCTCTCTCCTCCACCCCCTCCTCTTCTTCTTCCTCCATGGCCTCTTCCTGTGGTTTGTCCTATGAACCAGCGGTGCTCCGTAGCCGTTCACGGGGCTACGCAAGTACGCAGGCAAAAAGATGCCATGCCGTGCTTGCGCTGGTGTGTTTGGGGGACAGAAGCCACACTGGGGCAGAGGTCCTGTCTGCTCTGCAGGGCCAGGCCGAGAGGTGGTTGACACCACGCCAGCTTAAGCCAGGAATGGTGGTTTGCGACAATGGCACCAACCTCCTCTCCGCCCTCCGACAGGGACAACTGACCCATGTGCCCTGTGTGGCTCACGTCCTTAACCTGGTGGTGCAGCGGTTCTTGGGCAGGTACCCGGGCTTACAGGATGTCCTGAGGCAGGCCAGGAAAGTCTGTGTGCATTTCCGCAGATCTTATAATGCCAGTGCTCGCCTGGCTGAGCTGCAAAAGGAGTTGAACCTGCCCAAGAACCGCCTTATATGTGACATGCCCACCAGGTGGAACTCAACGTTGGCCATGCTGCAGCGGCTGCACACACAGCAGAGGGCCATCAATGAGTACCTGTGCGACTACGGCACCAGGACAGGGTCAGGGGAGCTTGGTTTTTTTTCTCCACGCCAGTGGGGCATGATCAGGGATGCATGCACTGTCCTGGCACCATTTGAGGAGGCCACGAGGATGGTGAGCAGTGACAGTGCATGCATCAGTGACACTGTACCTCTTGTCCACCTGTTGGAGCACACGCTGCGTGGAATAATGGACAGGGCACTTGAGGCAGAACAGAGGCAGGAAGAGGAGGACTTCCTTGCCTCTCAAGGCCCCCTTTACCCAGACAGTGTTCCTTCTGTCCCACCCATCGCACAGGAAGAGGAAGAGGAGGAGGAGGAGGAGGAGGATTGTGTCAGCATGGAGGTGGAGGCTGGCACTCAGCATCATCAGCAGCAGTCTTTTAGGGATGATTTACAGTCCCAAGAAACCAGTGGACTTGTACGTGGCTGGGAGGAGGTGACTGCGGATCATGTCGTCCTTAGTGACCCAGAGGACTCCGGAGCGAATGCCTCAGCAAACCTACGCTGCATGGCCTCCCTGATCCTGCAAAGTCTGCGGAAGGATCCTCGTATTCTTCGGATCAAGGAGAGGGACCATTACTGGCTGGCCACTCTCCTTGATCCACGGTACAAGGGTAAGGTTGCGGACCTTATGTTACCGTCGCAGAGGGAGCAGAGGATGAGACAACTCCGGGAGGCCTTGCAGAAAGGTCTGTGCAACGCGTTCCCAGAGACTGGGAGGTTACAAACTCCTGGTCCAGGACAACGAGTTGCTGAGGCTTCGGCCAGTCAAAGAAGGAGCGGTGGGGAAGGTGGCCGTCTGACCGATGCGTTCAGACAATTCTTTAGTCCGCAGCCCCAAAGTATGATTGGTTCCAGCAACCATCGCCAGCGTCTGATAAACATGGTGCAGGAATATCTAGGGGCAAGGTCAGACTTGGACACCTTCCCCACCGAAAATCCTCTGGCTTACTGGGTCTTGAGGATGGATCACTGGCCAGAGCTTGCACAGTATGCAATTGAGCTACTGGCCTGTCCTGCATCCAGCGTTCTTTCGGAACGCACATTCAGTGCTGCTGGAGGATTTGTCACGGATCACAGGGTGCGCCTGTCCACCGACTCGGTTGATCGACTGACTTTCATCAAGATGAACCAGTCTTGGATCACCACCAGCTACCACACACCTGATGCTGATATAACAGACTAATTGATTTTAACATGTCACATCCCTTCAAGACTGATGCTTATGCTGAGTGTCTGTGCTGTTATGTTGACTGGCTATCCTCCTCCTCCGAGTCCTCAATGATACGATTGATGATGATAGCTTGGAAGATCATTTTTGTTTATGGGTGCCGCCACCAGTGGCTAAGGCCCAATTTTTCAGCCCCTGTTTTACAGGGGCGTGTAATTACAATTTTTTTAGCAATAATTTGCCATAGGGCTCATTGCTGTGCTCCAAGTACAGTATCTGTGAGGGGTTGTAGTGTTGTGCCACCAGTGCCTAAGGCCCAATTTTTCAGCCCCTGTTCAACAGGGGCATGTAATTACAATTCTTGATCTAATAATTCACAGCAGGGCCCATTCCTGCACCCACCAAGAGTAACTCTGAGGGCTTACAGTGTTGTGTCAACACCACCACCACCACCAAAGGCCCAATTTTTCAGCCCCTGTTCAACAGGGGCATGCAATTACAATTCTTGATCTAATAATTCACAGCAGGGCCCATTGCTGCACCCACCAAGAGTAACTGTCAGGGCTTACAGTGTTGTGGCACCAGCACCACCATCAAAGGCCCAATTTTTACTACCACTGTTCAACAATTATATGTAATTACAATTCCTGATATAATAGTTGACAGCAGGGCGTTCCAGCACCAACCAAGAGTAACTGTGAGTGCTTACAGTGTTGTGCCAACACCAACAACTAAGGGGCCTATTTCTGCAGAGTATCTACGGCAGGTCCCTACTTTCAAACATCCAACTTACAAACGACTCCTACTTGCAAACGCAAGAAGACAACAGGAAGTGAGAGGAAATCTACCCCTAGGAAGGAAAATTCTCTCCTGTAAGAATTAATATGGGAGAAAGGTGTCTCCTCTGTACTGATGCTTTATCAGCAATCCTTGTTTCAAGAAAAACACCACATTTCAAAAACAGTTGTCATTGGGACGGAAAGTGAGGTGAAATGTTCTGAACAGGGGCACAGACAGCAAAACAAATGTTACAGGGGTGATAACCCTTACCTATGTTTTCCAAAAAGTTTAAAAATAGATTTTTGGGCTGGAGCTACACTTAAACAATGTACCTGTTCAAAATTACAAACAGATTCTACATAAGAACAAACCTACAGTCCCTGTCTTGTATGCACCGCCTGTATACGGCTGTTCAGAGTATATAGGGCCTTTTTTATTTTATGTGCGGGGTTCCCCTTAATATCCATACAAGACCCAAAGGGGCTGGTAATGGGCTGGGGTAGGGGGGGGGGTCATGGGGTAGCTATGCCATTTTTCTTAAAGATTTTCATCCATATTACCGGGACCAGACATTACATTAAAGCCGCAAGCAGTTTTAAATGGCTTTTTTTTCCTTTAGAAGTGTCATTTTGTGCAGGGACAGTTCTAAACACGGGAAACACGTGGCACTTCACAGGCATACTTTAGACACCCCCCAGGTACGATATTTAAAGGAATATTTGACTTTTTTTTTTTCACTTTATGCATCATTAAAATGACTGCTCCCGAAAAACGACCGTTTTTAAAACTTCTTTTTGCATTGATACATGTCCCCTGGTGCAGAACCCGGGTTCCCAAACCCTTTTTAGGACAATAACATGCATAATAGTTGTTATAATTAGCACTTTAGAATTCGAACGTTCGCATCCATTGTATTTAATAGGGTTCTAATGTTCGTACGAACTTTCGGTCCGTTCGCGGGTTCTGGTGCGAACCGAACCCGGGGGTGTTCGGCTCATCACTAATTGGGACACTGGTGGCCTAGTAGACGGACAGGGGCGAAGGGATCCATTACCTCCAGATAGCCCAGACTTAGGAAACAGGTTGACTGCCTTACTGAATAGATGCCAGCTTAGATGGGTACAACGGACTAATTGGCAGAAAATAAATATGACAGTACAAGAAGACAAGGAGAGTGTCAGTGACTACCTAAATAAACTACGAGAGGTTTTTAAAGTGTTCTCCGGGCTCCCCGAAGCTGAGGATGTGAATAGTGCATATCAGCAACAGCTAAAAATAGCTTTTGTAAATGGATTTTAAACAGGATCATAAGGATTACATTGTTAAAAACATGGTTACTTATCGAACTGCATCAGTTTTAGATGTTTTACAATACAGGCATACCACGCTTTAAGTACACTCACTTTACATACACTCGCGAGTAAGGACATACCCACAAGTGTATGTAAAGTGCCTCACAAGTACTATTCAGACATTTTGCAGCCGCAGTAGAAGGAGCTGAAGCTCAGAGAGCATAGCCCACCCTGTTCCAGTGTGCCCCTGACACCCCCACTACAGCCCCTGAGACCTCAACTACATCTCCTGACACCCCCACTACAGCCCCTGACCCCCCACTACACCCTAGAAGTGACAAAAGGTATTGTTTCACTTTAAGTACATTTTCGTTTTACATACATGCTCTGGTCCCATTGTGTACTTAAAAGTGGGGTATGCCTGTATGCTAAACATTCAAAGAGGTATTTGAAAATGAAAATGATGGGAAAAAAATGTGAAAGTAAAGGTTTTTGTGCAAAGTGTTGAAGGAGATGAGGATGTAGAGGAGTACACTGCCGAGGCGAAAACAGAGGAGTCTCATAGAAGGAAGCAGAGGAGGGTATAGCCTTTGAAATAGATACATTTTTACAACAGGGGTGATTATTCCGTGTCCTGACAGCCCCTGTAACACCCCTCTTTGGTATACCTTCACCAGGTTGCCCCAGAGCTATTGTGAATCTCCCACCATCTTTTTGCAGGCAATGTCCTCAAACTTGGCTCAATTTGTGCCCCCAGGGGGAAGCCAGCTCCTCCTCTATGTAGACGACATTCTAGTGGCATCTCCCTCAGAGGAGGTTTGTAGGACTGATACAATGGCTCTGTTGTATTTTCTCCATGATCAAGGGCATAATGTAAATAAAACTAAAACTCCAGTTGTGGCAACAGCAGGTCAAATACTTGGGGTATAATATCTCAAAAGAAGGTCGGCACCTGGATGAAGAGAGAATTCGAGTCCTCCTCCAGGTGCCGAGATCAAAGATCAAAAAACAAATGATGTCTTTTTTGGGCATGACGAATTTTGTAGGGTTTGGATCCTCGGGTATTCAATATTGACCGCCCCGTTGGTCCATGCCATACATGTGTTGCGGGTATGTACTATTTAGGGGCAGCATCTGGGTGGTAGTACGACCCAGATGCACTAATTGGTAGAGTAGGGCTGTGTTTTCGTTCTTGTGAAGACATCTGTGGTGTTCAGTTCCCTGCGGCTAGGTAGGTGTCGCTTTGGGCCGGGGTTGAACCACTACTGCAGTGCCGTACCCTTTGTGACCTCTCGTGGCAGCTGTACGGCGGGGCGGGGAACCCGCTGGGCTTGCTGGGAGAGGGTATAAAGTGGGCGGACATCTTCACCATGAGGTCCAAGTCCCAGGCACCTTTAGCCTGAGGGCTGCTTTCCGTGATCGGTGTGCAGGCGCCCTTGGCCTGTACACATGGAGTTTGTGTTCCATCCCAGACACCTTCAGTCTGGGGTAAGGTTCTCAACCGGAGGCCTGGGGCCCAGTACCTTCCACTGGGTCCCGCGAGGGAGGGATCGTCCTAAGGCACCCCGGGAGTTGGGCGCCTGAATCCAGGGCGTAAGGGACCAGAGAGGTGATCCTCCTGAAGAGCTGGTACAGCATATTGTCAGTGCCGGGTGGATCTCTGGAGACCGTCCGGATGGATGTCTTTTCCCAACAAGGGCCAATTCATCAGGGAAGTTTGTTCATGTTCTAAAGCCGGTGGCAGCGGTCCATCTAATTCACTCGGTGGCAGAGACCTGCACTCAGGCCTGTGGCAAGGGCCTCAACAGTTCACCCGGTCGGTGGCAGCGACCAATCTCACGGTCGGTGGCAGAGACCGTGCGCCAAGCCTATTTGCACTAGAAGGAATAGGAGAGTTCACTGTGCCTGGACCTACTCGTATCCACACCCTGTCTGTTTATTCAAAAGTTCAACTGATGCTGTTCATTTGTCAAGAAGAATAAAGGAGTGTTGGACTTTTTATGGTGTGGGGCTCTATTACTGACAGTCAAACTTCCGCAGGAGAAGCAGGCTCCATCAAGAACACAGGCCCGAAGGTAAAATAAGTGTTGGCTTTCACCTCTGCACATTAGAGGACATTGGCCGTAGTGAACCTCATCCTCCTCCCGCATACACCTAGACAAGCCAGCCGTTTTATTAACAAGGGGACGGGGGGTGAGGCCGCTACACGTGGGGTCTCGAGTCCGGGATCGTGTTATGGAGCCAGAGCTGACGGAGTTTGAGCATGTCTGCCCAATAGAGTTCTGATTAGGTCGGCCATATTGGCCAAATTGCCACGAGGCACACCTTCCCTGCACAGTTCGTGGGCATGACACGGAGAACGCCCGCGAGCTGAAGCGCCAACGGGGAGGAGTCCGGCCATGTGAGGAGGATCACGTGGGGACTGTGGCGTGAACTATGCAGTGCGCGATGAAGCAACAAGCCGTGACCATGTTCAGAAATGCCTCGTGGTTTCCAGTTTCAACCACCACGAGGATGGCTTTGACTAACGCTCCGGTTACGGATACGGGGATCCGGATCAAGCCCCGGGGAAGATTCGCCCTGTATTCCTGCAGAGACGTTGAGGCCCTGGGTATGATTTGTCCCAGCTGTTCAGGACTGGTGGTGCAGCTGAAGCCATTCGGGTGCTGCGAAGCCTGCGGAGAGTTCACATTCAAGGTGGAACTGTCCTTTGAAAAGCCAAGAGCTATCTACCTCGACCGCACAGGTGCCACTACTCAAGAGGGAGGAATCACTGCTTGGACAGCTGTTCCCGCGTGCACTGACGGGACCCTGGAGGAGGTCTCCATCAAAGAAGAGAAATCAGAGGATGCTGCTTTGGTCACCACAGGGCCCTGGCTCCCACCGTCGAAACGGAAGGTCAGCCTGGTAAAGGCTTCCTGTGGCCGTGGAGGAGCTTCGCTCCGCTGCTTGCCTGGCCTGGATGGATCCAGAGGGAAGAGCCCTGGACATTGTGACACTACTACAGGCCCAGGTGAGCCAGGGGTTGGGACTGTTGGTGTGGTTGGAGGTGTCGGGAGTCTACAGTTGGTGGAGCCTACTGAGGGTGGTGACTGCAAGTCTACAAGGGGTTACCTGCCTGCTGAAATGTATGACACCTCCGACCTGGAGTCGCTCTCCGACATTGGAGACGATGCAGAGATCGACAAGATCTTTTGCCAGAAGGGCTGGAACAAGATACCTCTGTCCTCGTCCCGTGCCAAAAGGGACTCGCCTATGTCCGAAGGGGATAGTACATCCCGGGTGGAGGCACCAGCGCCTGAGGAGGGGTCCCGTCCCCAGTCTGCCCTTCGATCCCCGGTGCCACCTGCATCAGACACCGGGGGCCAGAGACTGTCGCTGCAAGCGCCTTAAGCCCAATATGGAGGTGGTCAAGGCACCTTGCCATCCGGATTGTATTGTCTTGCCGGGCGTGGGGAACAAAGCTACTATGCCTCCCTTGGCCAGGCTCCAACGATTATTCTGCCAGAAGGTTGCCAATGAGTATGGGTGGGAAATACCCATACTTGCCAAAAGAACTGTTGTACGAGGTCAAAGTTTGTCGAGAGCGTTGGTACAATGACTTTGTGTGGACACATATCAAAGTGCCACATGCACGCAGATACCTCGCCTGCTCTCCCAAGGCATCACAATGGTTCAAGGACTGCAAGGCAGAATGGATGCTGGGTCGGCATATCCACGCAGATAAGGTGCTGATCCGCCGGAAAGATAAGGAGGGCGCTGAGTATCAGATCGAGACCATGGATCAACACTTGAAACCCCTTGTCCTGCCGCATCCCAGGTTCTATCTGTAGGAGAAAAAGACTCCTTTCCTTTGTTTTTTTTCCAAGTTGGTGAACTTTCCGGGGTTTGTGTTTTTTTTCCTTTCCCAGAAAATCAGTGACTGTGCCCTAGTGAAAGGGGTGTTTGTGCTCTTCGGAGGAATGGAGACTGTTTCAGTTGTTTGTTCTCCTTTCTTCCATCCCGCAAAGTAATCATGGACTTTGGGGTAGTTAGGGCCAAGACACAGAGAAATTTTGTCTCAGGATTCGACAAGTGCTTTTACCGCGGCACTGTCACCAGGTGGCAGTGTTGCGCAACGACATTCACTTTTCACACACACACTCTGGAAGGAAAGAATTTCTCTTAGGAGGAGCTTTTTTCGTTCCCCACACGAACATATGTGTCAAGGATTTGTGTGCTTAATCTTTCTTTGTTTCCCCTCTGCAGGAAAACGTCCATCAAGACCGCTGAGAATGGGGCGGGTCTTAGTTAGTGATGTGGGGGAAAAAAAATATGCCAATAAGGTTGATGTGTTGATAATTTGTTATGTGTTTGTTTCCCTTCCATGTCAGGTTCAGGCACAGTGTCAAGGTTTTTTTCTCTTTCAATTTTTTTTGTTGCTTTTGAATTTTCCCTTAGCTAGTCTCTGGATCGGGTTATGTTGGCTCCCGTTGGGGCAATGGCTTGTTCCAGACACTGGGGACCAGTGTCAAATTACTGGGGGGAGAGTGTAGCGGGTATGTACTATTTAGGGGCAGCATCTGGGTGGTAGTACGACCCAGATGCACTAATTGGTAGAGTAGGGCTGTGTTTTCGTTCGTGTGAAGACATCTGTGGTGTTCAGTTCCCTGCGGCTCGGTAGGTGGCGCTGTCGCTTTGGGCCGGGGTTTAACCACCACTGCAGTGCCGTACCCTTTGTAACCTCTCGCGGCAGCTGTACGGCGGGGCGGGGAACCCGCTGGGCTTGCTGGGAGAGGGTATAAAGGGGGCGGACATCTTCACCACGAGGTCTGAGTCCCAGGCACCTTTAGCCTGAGGGCTGTTGTCCTTGATCGGTGTGCAGGCGCCATTGGCCTGTACACGTGGAGTTCGTGTTCCATCCCAGACACCTTCAGTCTGGGGTGAGGTACTCAACCGGAGGCCTGGGGCCCAGTACCTTCCACTGGGTCCCGCAAGGGAGGGATCGTCCTAAGGCACCCCGGGTGTTGGGCGCCTGAATCCAGGGCGTAAGGGACCAGAGAGGTGATCCTCCCGAAGAGCTGGTACAGCATATTGCCAGTGCCGGGTGGATCTCTGGAGAAGGTCCGGATGGATGTCTTTTCCCAACAAGGGCCAATTCGTCAGGGAAGTTTGTTCATGTTCTAAAGCCGGTGACAGCGGTCCATCTAATTCACTCAGGTCGGTGGCAGAGACCTGCACTCAGGCCTGTGGCAGGGGCCTCAACAGTTCACCCGGTCGGTGGCAGCGACCAATCTCACGGTCGGTGGCAGAGACCGTGCGCCAAGCCTATTTGCACTAGAAGGAATAGGAGAGTTCACTGTGCCTGGACCTACTCGTATCCACACCCTGTCTGTTTATTCAAAAGTTCAACTGATGCTGTTCATTTGTCAGGAAGAATAAAGGAGTGTTGGACTTTTTATGGTGTGGGGCTCTATTACTGACAGTCAAACTTCCGCAGGAGAAGCAGGCTCCATCAAGAACACAGGCCCGAAGTTAAAGTAAGTGTTGGCTTTCACCTCTGCATATTAGAGAACATAGGCCGTAGTGAACCTCATCCTCCTCCCGCATACTCCTAGACAAGCCAGCCGTTTTATTAACAAGGGGACGGGGGGTGAGGCCGCTACACATGGTAACCCCATGGCCCTACAGGACGGTATAAAATAGAGTGAGGAAACAGAGATAGCCTTTACTGACCTAAAACAAGTCCTTTCTAGTCTATCAGTGCTAGCCGTACCAAACTATGACAAACCTTTTGAACAAACAGTAGACTCAAGAGAAGGTCACATGACATCAGTACTTACACAGTCACATGGCGGGTGCCAGAGGCCAATTGCTTACTATTCTACAAAACTAGACAGTGTAACTAGAGCACTTCCACCCTGTGTACAGGCAGTGGTAGCTGCAGCCAAAGCAGTTAAGGCCTCAGCATCTATAGTGCTATATCACCCGCTGACACTTAAAGTACCACATGCAGTGTCTGTCATCCTTTTACAACAAAAGATATCACATTTGAGCCCAGCACGACACCTTTCCTGTATGACAATACTCTTGACACGACCCCACTTAACAATACAGAGTTTACTACATTAAACCCATCCACACTACTACCACTTCCTACTGATGGCCATGAACATAACTGTACTGCTGCCATCGCTGAAAAGGTACTGCAACGAAGTGGTTTGAAAGATGTACCGTTATCTAACCCTGACATGACACTTTTTGTTGATGGCTCCAGTAAGAAAAATCCAGATGGCACAAATGCAACTGGATATGCAGTAGTGACACAGGATGAGATATTGGAAGCTAGGCCATTACCAAAACATTATTCAGAACAAGTAGCAGAACTTGTAGCACTGACAAGAGTATGCATAATTACAAAAGGAAAATCCGTAACCATATACACCGATAGTCAATATGCATTTTCAACAGTACATGTTTTTGCACAACAATGGAAAAACAGGGGGATGGTGACCTCTAGTGGTAAGCCAATTTCACACACGGACTTCATTCTAGAACTTCTAGATGCAATACAGTTACCAAAAGAGCTTGCAATATGCAAATGTCAAGCACACACAAAACATACAGACCCCAATCTCGGAGGGAAATAAAAGGGCATATGAAGCGGCTAAAATAGCGGCACAAGAAACACATCAAATAATGACAGAACTGGAAATCATAGAGATAGATAATACAGTCCTTACTGATATGCAGCAGAATGCACCCCCCCCAGTGAGAAACAATATTGGAAAACAAAAGGTTGCACAATGATAGATAACATTTACACATAACCTGAAGGAAAACCGGTATTGCCAAAATCCCTATTTAGGTATGCAGCAGTGTTGACACATGGAGTAACTCATGTGTCAAACAGGGGGATGACTGAGATGTTAAATAAAGTATGTACAGCCTAATGCTGCGTACACACGATCATTTTTCCCGTCGGGAAAAATTAATTATTATTTTTTTAACAAGAAAAACGACCGTGTGTGGTGTGAGGGGGTTAGCTCGGCAGCGGGTGTGTGTGACCCCCGGGATGGGCTCCCCACACAAAACAGGCCCAGCAAACGGAGGTTGTGGTTTTCAAAATCAAAAAAGGTGCGGTTTATTTTCTATTTACAGTGACAAAACACAGCAAAGCAAAAGAAACATAACCAAAATAAATCCTGGTCAAGTTGACCTCTGACTAAACATACAGGTTTCCTAACTAACAACTGGGATCAGCCTAGTGCTGTCCTAGTCCCTAAGTCCCTGGTTTTAAATGTCCAAGCAAATAGCCACACAGGCTTTTTCTCACCGCACAGGGGTTCACTCTCCCTAGACAGTCCACACAGGTCTGGTTCCAGGCATGAGCTAACATCTAATGAAGCTGGGAGTTCTTATAGAGGCCTAAATGAGCTGACAAGCTTCAGCTGGCCTCATCAACTCCCTGTCTGTACGACGCCCAGCCCTCTCCCTAGAGGTATGAGTCACCCATGAGCCCACTAGCCTTATACAACTCTCCACCTAGTTGTATAAGTCGGCGTAAAGCCTGAATCTGGGCGAAATATATCTACCCCCCTGGATGCAACCAGGTGACTTTACCTTCCTGCTGTCACAGTGGGCTTTGTCATTTTTCCGGACGGGAATAACGGCATTAATCAGGACGAGAAAAATTAGACCATGCTCTAATTTTTCTCGTTGTGATTCCCGTCATTTTTTTCCGCTGCAGTTTTCCCATAGGGAAACACTGCCACGGAGCCCACACACGGTCGTTTTTCTCGACCAAGAAAAAAAATGGCGGGAAAAACGGCCGTGTGTAGGGAACCAAGCCGTTCCCTCGTTTTTCCCATCGTTTTTCTCGACGGTGTTTTCACCGTCGAGAAAATCGATCGTGTGTACGCGGCATATGGCTTCACAAACTACTCAAAAACTTTTTGTTCGCAATGCATTATATGTGCAAAACACAATGCTAAGTGTGGCATAAGGTCACAAAAAGGGAAGTTCCCCACACCACAATATCCATTCCAACACATTTGCATGGATTTGATTGAATTGGACAAATGTGAAAGAAAAGAATATTGTCTGGTAATAATAGATGCTTTGACCAAATGGGTGGAGGTATTCCCAACAGGAAGTGCGGACGCACAGACTGTAGCCAAAGCATTACCAAGAGATATAATTCCTAGGTTTGGAATCCCTGAAAAGATCTACAGCGATAATGGACCCCATTTTGTAAATAAAACTATACAACATTTGACAGAAGTGATGGGTATCCAAGTAAAAAAACATTGTGCTTACCACTCCCATTCAGCTGGATTGGTGGAAAGACACAATGGGATCCTGAAAAATAACCTGAGAAAAGCTATGGAAGAAACAGGTAAAAATTGGATGTACTGCCTACCATTAGCTGTGACTAGCATGCATATTACACCCACACAGGAAGGTTTGAGTCCATTTGAAATGATACATGGAAGGCCATATAGAATACCCTTACTACTAAATGAAACACCAGTTGAAGAATCTGAACGTACCTTAGCAGAATATATGTCTAACTTGTTGAAACAGAAACAAATGAATGAGGTCTGTTCTATTCCAGAAGGTCCAATCCAAGGAGAAGAGAAAATTCATATCGGAGACTGGGTCCTGATAAAAGTAATAAAAAGGAAACATTGGCACTTGCCTAAGTGGGAGGGGCCATATCAGGTTCTTCTCACCACTCCCACAGCAATAAGGATTGTGGAGAGGTCTACCTGGATTCACCAGTCCCATTGCAAAAAGGTTTTACAGGCAGAGCAGGGTCAGTTGGCGACAGAGCTCTGGTAAGTCCGGCTACAAAGGGAGGTCCCGCACAAGGTGGGACTTATCTCAAACCGGGGAAGACTCCCTTACCTTACCTCCTGGGGCTCTGTAGCTGGTCAGGATGAAAGGGACAGTAATTATCTTGGGTCTGCTGGTGACTCTAGGTGAGACGTCCATACGGGAAGTCAGAAACTGGAAATAGAAGGAACCTCTAGAATGGGCAAGTACAGGGAAGGCCTTCATAGAAGGGGTAACTAGTACCATGTTAGTTGATTTTTGCCAAATGGTGGACTGTAGGGACATAACTAAAGCAAGAAAGCTCCAATGGGCAGATAAATATGTTTGTTATCTTTCAAGTGGAACTGACTGTTCAGTATGGAACCAGGCCCTGTGGACCACAGCACACCAAGACTGGGGGTACAACATTCCAGGCATAAATGGTTTAAAAGAAATACTCACCACAACAAAGGCAGCCAATTCCCCCTGTACACATAGCAGAGATTGCAACCAATTGCTGATAACATTAAAAGAACCTAAAAAAAAAAAGGATCAACGGTTATATTCTATGGGAGCATGGGTGTCGGGAACAGATCCTTTAGGTACATTTTTCCTCGAGGTATTACCACCCAATAAAACCAAACAGGAAAAGGTAGACACGGAAGGGAAAGAAGAAGGCCATACTAAAATAGAAGTTCTGAGTAACACTATAAGATTTACTAACCTAACAGTAGAAGATGTCATAGCTTTGGAGACGGGTTACCAAGAAAAAAATTAGTGGTTAGAATGGTTGAGGTACATGGTTAAAACTCTTAAAAAGGAGAACTGCTTAGTTTGTGCTGGAGCTAGACAACATTTAGCAACGGTCCTTTTTCCTCTAGATTACAATACAGATCCAGAAGGTTTAAAATGTATGCTGCGGTTGAATAATACGAGCTATAAACCAGAAGCAAATTCTACCTGTCACACATTGAGTTTGTTGTTTCCCCCAGTGCAGAGACCTCAGATACCTCCAGCGGTTGCTACGTATCCGGGCAATTTTACTTGTTTTGCACTCCCAGGGAACAGTAGCGGGGTGGATCTTGGGTCACTACCTGATGACTGCTGTGCGGAGAGGATTAGCAAGGAAAATGGTGATTGGGTTGAACATGACACTCAGAGAGCTGATGTCTGGTGGATGTGTGGGGATAAGAAACTGTGAGCTAGGATTCCGGCCAATGCCCAAGGGGATTGTGTGATGGTCCAGCTGGTTATGCCCCTGAGAATCCTGTCAGAACACCCGTGGACTAAGAGTCACCAACGGTATCGAAGGGACACCTCTCCCAAAGGGTCATTTGACTCCTAGATCTACATAGATGAGATTGGAGTTCCTCGAGGGGTGCCAAATGAGTTTAAAGCCAGGAATCAGGTAACGGCTGGGTTTGAGTCTCTTCTCTGGTGGGTGACTATAGATAAAAATGTTGACTGGATTAACTATATATACTACAACCAACAGTGATTTGTAAATCATACCAGGGATGCTGTAAAAGGCCTAGCGGAACAGCTGGGCCCAACCTCTCTAATGGCATGGCAGAACCGAATGGCCTTAGATATGGTCCTGGCTGAAAGAGGAGGGGTATGCAAAATGTTTGGTAGCATGTACCTTTATCTCTAATAATACAGCTCCTGGGGGGACCGTGACCAGAGCCCTGGAAGGACTAACTGCTCTATCGAATGAATTAGCGGAGAATTCAGGTATTAATGATCCATTCACAAACTGGCTTGAAGGATGGTTTGGTAAATGGACTGGACTTATCACATCATGTTTGATCTCAATTGCTGTGGCTTTGGCCGTTCTGGTCACTTGCGGATGCTGCTGCATTCCCTGTATTCGAGGACTTTCACAAAAACTGATCGAAACTGCAATCTCAAGAACAATGTATCAAGCACTTCCTACCTCTGAGGAGACCTGTGTGGACATTGAAGCTCAACTTAATGACATACAGTCCGAAAGTGCATAAAACACAGGGACTATCATCGAAATGTGTTGAGATAAAATAGCCACACAAGAGGAGGGAATGTTAGAAAAGTTTTTATGTCTATTGTGTGACTATTTGTAGGAATTTAAAATGGATTCCGATTTCTAAAATGGCTTCTAAAGACACGTTGCTTCTAACTTATATTGTTCAATTGTTTCAACTTACTTCCTAAAATCATAAGCTTTGCTACGAATTGTAAAAAGACACTGCGATTGACAACAAAGCTGTGAACTTTTTAGCCAATAGTATTCTTCCTGTTGACTCTATAAAACGGTCACACATCTCGTGTCTGTATGTGACTTCTGCTTTCTTCTCAGCATGAAAGGCTCATCCATTTGTACCGGTACATTTGAAATAAATTACCTTACTTCTAGAACACCTGAAGTTTGACTGATCACCAGGGATGAGCCGAACACCCCCCTGTTGGGTTCGCACCAGAACCTGCGAACAGACAAAATGTTCGTGTGAACTTTAGAACCCTATTAAATACAATGGACTCGAACGTTCGAAATCTAAAGTGTTAATTATAAAGGCTAATATGCAAGTTATTGTCCTAAAAAGTGTTTGGGGACCTGGGTCCTGCCCCAGGGGACATGTATCAATGCAAAAAAGTAGGATTTTTAAAACAGCTTACCTGTAAAATCGTTTTCTTGGAGTACATCACGGGACACAGAGCGGCATAGTCATTACTATGTGGGTTATATAGAATTACCTTTAGGTGCTGGCACTGGCAACTTCCAAAACAGGAAGTACCCTCCCCTATATAAGCCCCTCCCATCCGGGAGCACCTCAGTTTTGTAGCAAAGCAATACGTGTCCCCAAAAGAGGGGTGGGAGCTCTGTGTCCCGTGATGTACTCCAAGAAAAGGATTTTACAGGTAAGCTGTTTTAAAAATCCTACTTTCTTGTTCATACATCACGGGACACAGAGCGGCATAGTCATTACTATGTGGGACGTCCCAAAGCAATGCCAAATGAGGGGGGGGATACACCATACATAAGCTGGGCGCCATCAGGCATGAGGATCTTTTGCGGCCTGCAACACACTGCGCCCAAAGGCGACATCCTCCTGACTTCTAACGTCCACCTGGTAGAACCTAGTAAACGTGTGTACTGAAGACCATGTTGCGGCCTTACAAATTTGAGCCAGGGAGGCCTGGTGATGCACTGCCCATGAAGTTCCAACTGCTCTCGTGGAGTGCGCCCTAACTTTGAACGGAGGCGGTCTACTTCTCAAGCCATAGGCTTGTATTATGACCTGTCGAATCCACTTGGCTAAAGTAGATTTTGATGCTGCCTGACCCTTTCTGGGGCCTTCCGGCAGAACAAACAAAGAATCCGTTCTACGAATCTGAGCAGTGGCTTTTAGATAAGCTTTAACTGCTCTTACTACATCCAAAGAATGCAATAACTTTTCCTCTACCGAGCTTGGTTTGGGGAAAAAAGAAGGAAGAACCACATCCTGGTTCAAGTGAAACCTCGATACCACCTTAGGAAGAAAGGCTGGGTGAGGACGTAATACTACTCTGTCCTCATGAATAACCAGATATGGCTCTTTACAGGACATGGCGGCTAATTCCGACACTCTTCTAGCCGAGCATATGGCTACTAAAAAGATAAATTTCCTGGTGAGTAGAACCAAGGAAATGTGCCGCAAAGGTTCAAATGGCTGCTTCTGCAGAACTGACAGAACCAAATTTAGATCCCATGGGCATATGGGAGCTTTAATCGGTGGAATAATACGAGTCACCCCTTGCATAAAGGATCTGACAAGTGAATGCATAGCCAGGGGCCTTTGAAATAGTATTGATAAGGCCGAAACCTGACCCCTGATAGTACTTAAGGCAAACTTCCTGTCTACAGCCCACTGTAGGAAGTCCAGAATTCTGCCTATAACGTACTTACGTGGATGCCATTTTCTGGCCTCGCACCAAGTGATGTACGCCTTCCAAACTCTATAGTAGATCTGCCTGGATACAGGCTTCCTGGCATTGATTATAGTTGATACCACAGAGTTAGAGAGACCTCTCTTCTTTTAGGATGTGGGATTCAATAGCCAGGCCGTTAAACTTAGAGTTAGTAAGGAAGGGTGGTATATCGTCCCTTGCGAAAGCAGGTCCGGACGGCGTGGAAGGGTCCAAGGACTCCCCAGACATTTTGATGATCTCCGCGTACCAGGCCCTTCGGGGCCACGCTGGAGCCACCAAGATCACCGGCTTCTTTTCCAACCTGACTCTACGAAGGAGTCGAGGCAACAATTGTAGCGGAGGGAATGCATATATCAGTCTGAACTGATCCCAAGGGAACACCAGAGCATCCGAGCCGCAAGCGAGGGGATCCCTTGTCCGGGAGACAAATCTGTCCACCTTTGCGTTGAATCTGGATGCTAGCAGATCTACATCCGGTGTTCCCCACCGCTGACATATCACTCGGAAGACCTCGGGATGAAGGGACCATTCCCCTGGGCATAACTGTTGGTGACTTAGAAAGTCCGCCTTCCAATTCTCCACCCCTGGAATGAAGACAGCTGACATACATGGGACATGCTTTTCTGCCCATTCCAGGATGTGACTTACTTCCCTCTGGGCTGCACGACTCCTGGTGCCTCCCTGATGATTGATATAGGCCACTGCCGTGGCATTTGTCTGATCGAATTCTGACAGGGGACCCTTGGAGTCTGGATGCCCAGGCTACTAGGGCATACCGGGCTGCTCGTATCTCTAAGAGATTGATGGGCAGGGTTTTTACTACATTTGACCATCTGCCCTGGAGAGACCATTGCTCCAGTACTGCCCCCCAGCCTATAAGGCTGGCATCTGTAGTGACCACCTTCCAGGATATCGGACTGAAGGGTTTTCCCTTCTGGAGATTCTGGGGGATCAACCACCAGCAGAGACTCTTCCGAACGGAAGGGGACAAAGTCATCGGGAAGTCTAGAGCCTGACTTTTCCGTTCCAGGCTGACAATATGGCCCTATGTAAAGAGTGGAATTGGGCGTATGGCATAGCTTCGAATGATGCTACCATCTTTCCTAGCAGCCTCATGCACAGGCGTATGGACGGCTGTCTTTTTGCACAAAGCAGACGGACCAAGCCCCTCAAAGAGGATACCTTGTCTAGAGGTAAGAAAATCTTCCTCTGGTCTGAATCCAGCCGTAGCCCTAGATATACCAGGTTTTTCACTGGCTGTAGGGCTGACTTGTCCAGGTTGATGACCCAACCGTGAGATTCTAGATACTTGATTGTATCGACAATTACCACTTCTAGCTTGGCAACTGAGTGGTCCATCAACAACAGGTCGTCTAGGTATGCCATTATCGTTACACCTCGTGTTCTTAGATCGGCCAACAGTGGGGCCAGAATTTTTGTGAACACTCGTGGTGCTGTGGCCAGACCGAATGGTAAGGCTCTGAACTGAAAATGGCGCCCTTCTACTGCAAAGCGTAGAAATTTTTGATGACCTGGAAAGATGGGAACATGCAAGTAAGCATCTTTGATGTCGATCGAGGCTAACCATTCCTCCCCCTGTAGGGCAGCGGTGACCGATCGGATCGACTCCATCCGGAAGGACCGGACTTTTAGAAATTTGTTTAGACTCTTTAGGTCCAATATGGGTCTTATGTCCCCGTTTGGTTTCGGGACTGTGAAAAGGTTTGAGTAGAAACTCAACCCCCACTCTTCCATAGGAACCTCCATAATTACTCCTTGGAGCAATAGTTGTTCTGACGCCACTAGGAGACACCTTCTTTTCAGAGGGTCTTTTGGCATGCCTGACCACATAAAATGGAAAGGAGGAGACTCTTTTAACTCCAACTTGTATCCCCGAGTTACTGCGGAGAGCACCCATCCGTCTTTGATCGTCTCCCGCCAGGTCTCTGTGAACAACTGAAGTCTTCCCCCCACCCGTTTGAGTGGGGGCAGCCCTTCATAGGCTTGACTTGGAGGCTGGTTTAGTACCTCTTCGGATCCAGGGTTTTTTATTACCCTGTGACTGTCCCTGATTTTTACCTCCTGAGTTTGACCGAGGAGGCCGTCGGAACTGCTTAGTAGCAGACGTCCCAGGGATAGGAGAGGTAGCCCTCTTAAAAGATGGACCCCTAGACCTCTTTTTAATTGGTAAGAGAGTACTTTTACCACTGGAAATCTTCTGGATATATTTATCCAGGTCTTCGCCAAAAAGGCGTTCTCCATGAAATGGGAAGCTAACTAAGAGCTTCTTACAGGGAGCCTCAGCAGACCAGTTCTTGAGCCCCAGAAGCCTACGCATATGTACCAAAGACAGCGTGAGGCGGGAGGCCTGATGGATAGAATCCTTGATGGCGTCAACCGCAAAGCATAATGCTCTAGGCAGATCAGCCAGAGCCTGGGCCCGCTGGTCTGGCAAATCCCTCAGGACCATTTTCATTTGATCCTTTAAAGCTTGGCAGACCCCAATAGCTGCCACTGCTGGCTGTGTAACAGCCCCTGCTGTGGAAAAAGCAGATTTTAATAAAGATTCCAATTTTTTATCTACTGGATCTTTGAACATTTGAACATTATCTACTGGACATGTCAGTGATTTGTTCACAGAAGAAATGGCTGCGTCCACCGTAGGAACATTCCATCTCTGGGTGAATTTTTCCTCCATGGGATAGATCACCGGAAATTTCTTAGGCGGAACAAATAGTTTATCAGGATGTTCCCAGTCCTGGTATATAAGTCCTTCCAATAATGGATGAATTGGAAAGGAGCAATTAATCTGGGGAGCTTTTAGCGACCCCAATGAGGAGACAGCAGTAGTTGATGGTTCAACAAGAGGCATTTTAAATGCAGATCGAACCATGTCAGTTAGGGTCTGGACCCACAATCTTTCAGTCTGTGATGCTGAAAATGGTTCATCTACTGTCGATTCCTCAAAAACAGAGTTTTTGTCCTCCTGATCCCCTTCAGGTAGGTCAGTCCCTTCCTGGGACTGTTGCTCTGCCAACAGGCACTCTAATGGAGGGGATGGAGATCTGGCGCGCTTTCTTTCCTGTAGAGAAGAAGCGATCAATGCTGCCAATCTCTGCTCCAATCCCTCCAGAGTTGAGGCAAAAACCTCCTCTGTTATATATGCAGGAGCAGGTGGACTGAGGACAGCCGCAGTACCTGGCACTCCCGGGGGTTCCTTATGGGTATTAACCTCTGATTTCTCAGGGGAGGAAGGTGCAGATGACTGCTCCAGATCCTCAGAGCCCGATGGAGACCCCCTACACTTCCTGAGAGGTATATCTCAGAGTTTTTTAGGCGGCATATTCCTTAGTTCAAAGCTGAGGTATTCCAGCCGCAATACACCCCTTTACTGAAATAGTCTAATGCAATTTGCTGCTATGTACATCAGTGGGTGTCTACTAATGCGTCTTTCTGGGGATGCCTGTATCAACCGCCCGCTGTAAGCCCCTATACCATGCTACCAGCTCCTTTTCATGCTCTGTGTCCATAGCAAGCAGCGTGGACTGAGTCCTTTTATCTTGCTGGGACGCCCGCACATGCGCAGAAGCGCTGGGCGCACAGAGCGCGTCATCCACCAGGCTCCGCCCCCTTTTTTGAAGCTAAATCTATAAAAAGAAAGCGTGTGTGCGCGCGCGTGCACGTGTGCGCTCTTGGCGCCATGTAGGGAGAGGAGCCAGGGTCCCTGTTTCACCAGGACTCAGGGATGGAAGGAAACTACTTGGCAGCATGACAGAGGAATGCAGCTTCCCTGATAGAGAGCTCACTCATCTGCCTGGACTTTCACCATGGAAGGAATAGTCCCAAGAAAAAAAGACGTTCCACAGCGGCCACTAGTGGACAAACACAGGTACCGCACTTTTGTCCTTTTTTTTTTTTTTAAAACCTCCTTTATGAAAAACATTTCTAGGTTTACAGTTTTTAAAACTTCCTTTATGAAAAGAAATTTCTAGGATTTCTTAGGCATATACAGCTATTAGCGGGAATACCTTTAGGTAACAGGCAGAAAGACATATTAGGCTTGGGGGTCCCCTCAATAGAACCAAGTTCCTGAGGGGCCCCCACTTACCTTTTCCCCGCCGCAGGACTTTGTTTGGTCCACAGAAGCCCAAACTTCACCTCTCACGGCAGGCATTGTACTAGACCTTCAGGGACCGGGTTCCCAAGGATTCCACTCCCCTGGACCTGTATAGCACCCTGCACAGATAGCCTCTTGGTTTTGGGTATGACCAGAGCTCTGGATCCCAGGGTCCAGCCCTCCTAAGAGAGGCATTACAGGCAAAACCCTGCTCTTCTCTGCAAGGCCCGGGTACCGACCGTTTAGCTATGAAGCTTTTTTGGTCGGATCCGGAATAGCTTGCTAAGGCCCAGAGAACCTGTACACAAGCCCAGATGAATACATGTTAACCTTGGCCAACACCTTAGACACTGGCAAAAAACTGAGGTGCTCCCGGATGGGAGGGGCTTATATAGGGGAGGGTACTTCCTGTTTTGGAAGTTGCCAGTGCCAGCACCTGAAGGTAATTCTATATAACCCACATAGTAATGACTATGTCGCTCTGTGTCCCGTGATGTATGAACAAGAAAAAGTTTTAAAAACGGCCGTTTTTTCGGGAGCAGTGATTTTAATAATGCTTAAAATGAAAAAATAAAAGTGAAATATTCCTTTAAATTTCTTACCTGGGGGGTGTGTATGATATGCATGTAAAGTGGCGCATGTTTCCCGTGCTTAGAACTGTCCCTGCAAAAAATGTCATTTTTGAAAGAAAAAAAGTCATTTAAAACTGACTCGCGGCTATTAATGAATTGTCGGCTCCCGGCAATACATTCAAAAGTCATTGATAAAAAAAAAAAAAAAAGCGTGGGGGTTCCCCAGAATTCAATTACCAGGCCCTTCAGGTCTGGAATGGATATTAAGGGGAACCCCGCCGCAAATTAAAAAAAAAAATTGACGTGGGGTTCCCCCAAATATCCATTCCAGGCCCTTCAGATCTGGCATGGATTTTAAGGGGAACTCCACCCCAAATGTAAAAAAAAATGGCGTGGGGTCCCCCTAAAAATCCATACCAGACCCCTTATCCGAGCACGCAACCTGGCCGGCCGCAGGGGAAAAGGGGGGGACGAGAGAGCGGCCCCCCCTCCCTCCTGAACCGTACCAGGCCACATGCCCTCAACATGGGGAGGATGTCCCCATGTTGATGGGGACAAGGGCCTCATCCCCACAACCCTTGCCCGGTGGTTGTGGGGGTCTGCGGGCGGGGGGGCTTATCGGAATCTGGAAGACCCCTTTAACAAAGGGGACCCCCAGATCCCGGCCCCCCCCTATGTGAATTGGTAAGGGGTACATTGTACCCCTACCATTTCACAAAGAAAGCGTAAAAAAATGTTTAAAAAAAACACACAAACACCTTGAAAAAGTCCTTTATTTAAAAAAAAAACAAAAAACATTCCAGCGGTGAAATCCAGTGTCCCGCGGCGATCCCGATGTCCAGCGCTGTCCTTCATTGGTTGTGCCTGAGCGGACCTGATGGGGAACTCCCTCTCAGTGTTTTAAATGTATAGACCCGCCCCTTCTAAAGTTCCCCATCTGGTCCGCTCAGCGGACCAGATGCGGAACATGAGAAGGGGCGGGTCTATACATGTATTACCAAAGTGAGAGCAGTTCCCCATCAGGCCCGCCCCCTCGGTATGTCGGACCCGCCTACGTCATTGGCTTGAGCGGGGAACTTCCTTCACTATGTAAATTTAAATTACACAGTGAAGGAAGTTCCCCGCTCAAGCCAATGACGTAGGCGGGTCCGACATACCGAGGGGGCGGACCTGATAGGGAACTGCTCTCACTTTGGTAATACATGTATAGACCCGCCCCTTCTCATGTTCTGCATCTGGTCCGCTGAGCAGACCTGATGGGGAACTTTAGAAGGGGCGGGTCTATACATTTAAAATACTGAGAGGGAGTTCCCCATCAGGTCCGCTCAGGCACAACCAATGAAGGACAGCGCTGCACATCGGGATCGCCGCGGGACATTGGATTTCACCACTGGAATGTTTTTTTTTTTTAAATAAAGGACTTTTTCAAGGTGTTTGTGTGTTTTTTTAAAACATTTTTTTACGCTTTCTTTGTGAAATGGTAGGGGTACAATGTACCCCTTACCAATTCACATAGGGGGGGGCCGGGATCTGGGGGTCCCCTTTGTTAAAGGGGTCTTCCAGATTCCGATACGCCCCCCGCCCGCAGACCCCCACAACCACCGGGCAAGGGTTGTGGGGATGAGGCCCTTGTCCCCATCAACATGGGGACATCCTCCCCATGTTGAGGGCATGTGGCCTGGTACGGTTCAGGAGGGAGGGGGGGCCGCTCTCTCGTCCCCCCCCTTTTCCCCTGCGGCCGGCCAGGTTGCGTGCTCGGATAAGGGGTCTGGTATGGATTTTTAGGGGGACTCCACGCCATTTTTTTTTTTAATTTGGGGTGGAGTTCCCCTTAAAATCCATGCCAGATCTGAAGGGCCTGGAATGGATATTTGGGGGAACCCCACGTCAATTTTTTTTTAAATTTGCGGCGGGGTTCCCCTTAATATCCATTCCAGACCTGAAGGGCCTGGTAATTGAATTCTGGGGAACCCCCACGCTTTTTTTTTTTTTTTTATCAATGACTTTTGTATGTATTGCCGGGAGCCGACAATTCATTAATAGCCGCGAGTCAGTTTTAAATGACTTTTTTTCTTTCAAAAATGACATTTTTTGCAGGGACAGTACTAAGCACGGGAAACATGCGCCACTTCACATGCATATCATACACACCCCCCAGGTACGAAATTTAAAGGAATATTTCACTTTTATTTTTTCATTTTAAGCATTATTAAAATCACTGCTCCCGAAAAAACGGCTGTTTTTAAAACTTCTTTTTGCATTGATACATGTCCCCTGGGGCAGGACCCGGGTCCCCAAACACTTTTTAGGACAATAACTTGCATATAAGCCTTTATAATTAGCACTTTAGATTTCTCCCATAGATTTTTCGAATTTGCCGCGAACACCCCAATTTGTTCGCTGTTCGGCGAACGGGCGAACAGGCAATGTTCGAGTCGAACATGAGTTCGACTCGAACTCGAAGCTCATCCCTACTGATCACAGAGGAAGTATTTTTCTATCACTATCCATTCCACTCACCAAAGATTCCTAAGGTTTGCGGTAGAACATCGCCACTTCCAATTTGTGGCCCTGCCCTTTGGTGTGGCTACCACACCCAGAGTATTTACAAAGGTGCTAGCCCCTCTGTTGGCAAATCTGAGGACACAAGGCATAGCGGTAACAGCCTATCTAGACGATCTACTTGTGATAGATCAGTCAGTGGCAGGATTAGATCACGCTGTGCTCACTACGGTAAAATACCTGGAGCATTTAGGATGGATTGTAAACCTACAAAAGTTCTCTCTACAAGCCCAAAGAAGGGTAGAGTATCTGGGCATGATCATAGATACAGCCCAAAGCAGGGTATTCCTGCCAGAGCCAAAGATACAGTCTCTGAAAGACCTGATCCACAAGGTCAGGGCAAAGAAAGGGCCGTCTATTCGCCTTTGCATGAGGCTATTAGGAAAGATGGTGGCCTCGTTCGAGGCTGTCCCTTACGCCCAGTTTCATTCGAGACTACTTCAAAGCAGTATCTTAGCTGCCTGGAACAAAAAGATCCAAACTCTGGATTTACCCATGTGCCTGTCTCCACAAGTGCGCCAAAGCTTCAACTGGTGGCTAAAGACCGAAAACTTACGGAAAGGAAGATCCTTTCTCCCAGTCACCTGGAAGGTGGTGTCTACGGATGCCAGCCTATCAGGCTGGGGAGCAGTGTTCGAAGAAGCTTCAGCCCAGGGAACCTGGACCAAGACCCAAGAGAGCCTGCCCATCAACGTACTGGAGATCCGGGCAGTATATCTAGCCCTCAAAACCTGGACATACAGGTTACAGGGCCACCCGGTTCAGATTCAATCCGACAATGCTACTGCAGTAGCTTACAATCACCAAGGAGGCACCTGCAGTTGGGGTGCTCAGAAGGAGGTGAATCAGATTTTGGCATGGGCAGCAGATCATGTTCCTTGTCTTTCTGCAATCTTCATCCCAGGGATAGAAAACTGGCAAGCGGACTATCTGAGTCGCCAGCAGCTATCACCAGGAGAGTGGTCTTTCCACCCCGATGTCTTTCAGGCCATATGCCAGAGATGGGGGACCCCGGATGTAGACCTGCTAGCTTCCAGGTTCAACAAGAGGTTGGACAACTTTGTGTCCAGGGCGAGAGATCCTCTAGCCTACGGAACGGATGCGCTAATAATTCCCTGGAATCAGTTCTCACTGATCTATGCATTCCCCCTGATCCCTCTCTTACAAAGACTACTTCGCAGGATCAAAAAGGAGGGAATACCAGTAATCCTAGTGGCCCCAAATTGGCCCAGGAGACCTTGGTACGCCGAGATCGTAAAGCTGGCGGTAGGAAGGCCCTGGAAGCTTCCGCTTCGAAACGACCTGCTGTCGCAAGGTCCAGTGTTCCATCCTTCCTTACAAAAGCTAAATTTGACGGTCTGGCTGCTGAGACCCACATTTTGAAAAAACGAGGGGTCTCTGGTCCAGCTCTTTCTACGCTCATTAATGCTAGAAAGCCAGCCTCCAGACTCATCTACTATAGAGTCTGGAAAGCATATGTTTCCTGGGGTGAATCCAGAGGATGGAATCCTCAGAAATATGAAATAAGCTTTTTGCCAGTTAGGAGTGGATATGAAATTAGCCCTTAGTACCATCAAGGGTCAAATATCGGCTCTATCAGTCTTCTTTCAAAGACCACTGGCATCTCATTCCCTAGTTTGGGCCTTCATTCGGGGGTACTGCAGATAAATTCGCCAGTCAAGTCTCCCTTGTGCCCATGGGATTTGAATTTGGTATTGTCAGTGTTGCAAAAGCAACCTTTTGAACCTATTCGCCACATTCCTTTAATTATTTTAAGCAGGAAATTGGCCTTTTTGATTGCTATCTCTTCTGCTAGAAGAGTATCAGAACTAGCAGCTCTTTCTTGTAAAGAGCCTTATCTAATTTGTCACAAAGACAAAATTGTACTATGACCCCATCCTGCCTTTTTACCTAAAGTGGTGTCAGCTTTTCATTTGAATCAAGACATTGTTCTGCCTTCTTTTTTTCCGGACCCGCGGACGGTGGGGGAAAAGTTATTGCACTCTCTAGATCTAGTGAGAGCAGTAAAGGTGTATCTGCAGGCAACCGCTTAGATACGTAAAACAGATGTTTTGTTTATTTTGCCAGATGGTCCCAAGAAGGGCCAAGCGGCATCAAAATCCACCATTTCTAGGTGGATTCGACAAGTAATTGTTCAAGCTTATGGTTTAAAGAACAGGACTCCTCCTTTTTCTGTTAAGGCGCACTCTACCAGGGTGATAAGTGCTTCATGGGCAGTGCATCACCAGGCTTCGATGGCTCAGATCTGTAAAGCTGCAACTTGGTCTTCAGTCCACAAATTTTCCAAATTCTATCAAATAGATGTGAAAGGACATGAGGATTCCGCCTTCGGGCGAAGTGTGCTGCAGGCAGCAGTATAGGACTTGTCCACAAGCGGCCTGCTTGATCTGGGTCTCCCACCCTTCATATTGAGCATTGCTCTGGGACGTCCCATTATGTAATGACTGGCTCTGTGTACCGTGGTGTACGATAAAGAAAACAGGATTTTTATAACAGCATACCTGTAAAATCCTTTTCTTGGAGTACACCACGGGTGTAAGGTACCTGTGATAGGTAGTGTCCGAAGTGGAACTTGTGTGCTGAGGATTCAGGCGAAAACGTAGTCAGGCAGATTAGGTTGGCAATAGATCAGGCAAAATGGTACACAATCGAAATCCAGAGAGTGGTCAGGCAGGCAAAGGTCATACACGAGCTGGCAGTGAAGTACAAAATCCGCAGGCTGGAGAGTAGTCAGGAATTCAGGCAGAAGTTCAACACGAAAATCAGGATCAAAAAGCAGTCACAACACCCAGGGAGCTATTCCACACAAACGGGCGCTGAGAGATAGCATCACTTCCTTTTTAAGGGCTGCTTTGATTGAAAATTGTCCACAGCTGGCAGCAGGTGGGGCTAGTGAGTCCAAGGTAATGTTTAACACTGAGAGGACATTTCCAAAACTCCAGATCTGCTCAGTAGCGCAACAGGTAAGGCTGCAGCTTTGGGATCAGGAAGATCCCGGTTCAAATACACCCAGGTACATGACAGGGCCCCCTCCCCAGTGGACCCCTCCGGGGGCCTAGCGGGGCTTAGTGGGAAAGGAGGCATGGAAGTCTCGAATAAGAGAAGGGGCATGCAGATCTTTGGCTGGAACCCAGGAACGGTCTGTGACAGGATATCCCTTCCAATGAACCAGATACCGAAGGCCACGACCCTGTCTTCTAGAATCAAGAATCTTGGAGACTTCAAACTCATTTTGTCCATCAACAAGAACAGGAGGAGGTAGCTGTTGCATTCTGGAGTAGCGATTGAAAATTGCTTTTTTGAGGAGGGAAACGTGGAACACAGGATGAATCCGGAGAGAGGAGGGTAATTTCAACCGATAGGAGACTGGCCCGACTCGAGCAATAATTCTGTAAGGACCAATGAATCGAGGGCCCAATTTGGTAGAAGGTTGTTTCAGTCTCACATATTTGGTTGATAGCCAAACTCTGTCCCCCACCACATATGGAGGTATATGGCGTCTTCGTTTGTTGGAAAAAAGTGCATACTTGCCTGCTGACTTCCGTAGTAATAAGCGAATCTTTTTCCAATGTAGCAGAATATTTTTAACCCGCTGATCTGCTGCTGGTACACCAGAAGAAGGCTGAAGTAGGGGAAAAGTCTGAGGGTGATAGCCTAGGGCTGCGTAGAATGGTGTGGTATGAAGCGCACTGTGCCAACGGGAATTAATGGCGAACTCAGCTAAAGGCAAATACTCAGACCAGTTGGAGTGTAAGGCATTGACATAATGTCGAAGATAGGTTTCTAGGGTCTGGTTCATGCGTTCGGTTTGACCATCTGTTTGAGGGTGATGTGAGGTAGAGAGTGAAAGCGTTACCCCCAGTTTCTTGCAGAACGCTCTCCAGAATCGGGAAACAAACTGGGATCCGCGGTCTGAGACGACATTGGTAGGTATGCCATGATATCTCACAATATGGGTAAGGAAGAGAGTAGACAGTGCTTCCGCTGTAGGTAATCCCGGGAGCGGCACAAAATGAGACATTTTTGAAAAGCGATCCACTATGACCCATATAGCAGTCATGCCCTCGGACTTGGGTAAGTCTGTAATGAAGTCCATAGTCAAATGGGTCCAAGGCTGACGAGGTGCTGAAAGTGGTTGTAACAGTCCAGTAGGCAATGTACGGGGTACTTTATTAGCAGCACAAGTTGGGCAGGCAGCCACATAGTCAGTAACATCCCTTTTCATATGAGGCCACCAGACATGACGCTGCAAGGTCCTAAGAGTGATGGTGACACCAGGATGACCAGATAAAACACCATCATGTGCCCAGAGGAGTACAGGTTTTCTGAGGCTAGGGGCTACGAACAGGCGACCTGGTGGTATCTTCAAGCCTTGGGGAACACAATTCTGGGTTTCTTGTAACTGTTGGGAAAGAGCCGTAGAGATCTGTGCGACAATTTTGTGAGGTGGGATTATATACTGCTCGGTAGGTTGGTCTTCTTCAGAGGTAGCAAACTGTCTGGAAAGAGCATCGGCTTTCTTGTTTTTATGCCCAGGAACATAAGAAAGAACAAAATTAAAACGGGAGAAAAACAGAGCCCATCGAGCCTGACGTGAGTTCAAACGTCTTGCAGTCTGAAGGTACAGTAGGTTTTTATGGTCAGTGAGGATAGAAAAAGGTTTGGGAGCCCCTTCCAGAAGATGTCGCCATTCAGACAATGCCAATTTGATGGCCAGTAGTTCTCGATTCCCAACATCGTAATTCATCTCCGCTGGAGAAAACTTTCTAGAAAAAAATGCTACTGGATGGATTCTACCAGACTTAGGCTGTCTCTGGGAGAGCACGGCACCTGCTCCTACCTCAGAGGCATCAACCTCAACTATGTACTGGAGATCGGGATTTGGATGTTGAAGAATTGGAGCTTTGCTGAACATGTCTGTTAATTGCTGGAAAGCCGATTCTGCTTCTGAGGACCATACCTTGCAATTTGTACCTTTCTTAGTCATAGCAGTAAGGGGGGCCGCAATGGAGGCAAAACCTTTGATGAAGCGTCTGTAGTAATTTGCGAACCCTA
This sequence comes from Rana muscosa, assembly GCA_029206835.1. Taxonomy (NCBI): domain Eukaryota; kingdom Metazoa; phylum Chordata; class Amphibia; order Anura; family Ranidae; genus Rana; species Rana muscosa. Next base: position 203,611,572 of record CM055123.1, read on the forward strand.
GAAAGCTTTGGAGCCCTCTTAAAGTGGTCGGTTGGGGCCATTGCAAGACAGCGGAAAGTTTTTGAGGGTCCATTTGGAAACCGGCAGCACTTATAATGTATCCAAGGAAAGGAATACGGCTTTGATGGAAACTGCATTTCTCAATCTTCGCGTAAAGATGGTTTTCTCTCAGTCGTTGCAATACCTGCTTTACATACGAGATGTGCTCTAGATGAGTCTTGGAAAAGATTAAAATGTCGTCCAAGTAGATGATCACAAAACTGTTGCTGAAATCATGAAAAATTTCATTCATGAAACGTTGGAAGACAGCAGGGGCGTTACACAACCCAAATGGCATAACCAGATATTCAAAATGTCCATTACGAGTGTTGAATGCTGTCTTCCACTCGTCCCCGTCTTTAATTCGAATTAGATTATAAGCCCCTCGTAGGTCTAGCTTGGAGAAGATAACAGCCCCCTTAAGTACATCAAACAGTTCAAGAATGAGAGGCAAAGGGTAGGAGTCTTTTACAGTGATTTGATTTAACCCTCGATAGTCTATGCATGGTCGAAAACCCCCATCTTTTTTTTCAACAAAGAAAAAACCTGCCCCTACTGGAGAAGAAGAGGGTCGGATAAAACCTCTTTCCAAGTTGTCTTTTACGTATTCCTCCATGGATTTTTGTTCAGGCAAAGACAGGGGATAGGTCCTTCCTTTGGGAAGAGGTGCTCCAGGAATCAATTTAATTGCACAGTCAAAAGAACGATGTGGGGGTAAAACCTCTGCCTTTTGCTTGCAAAATACGTCTGCAAACGCATGGTATTCATGAGGCAAGGTAGGTGGGATGGCCACGGAAGCCAACATACAAGCAGGAAGTCTTTTGGGTTGAGACAAACAGTTTGAATGACAGAACGACCCCCAAGAGGTTAGTTCTCCATTTTCCCAATCAAAAGAAGGGTTATGTTGTTGTAACCATGGGTAACCAAGAATAACAGGCAGAAGTGGAGAATCAATAAGAGACAAGACAACTTCCTCTTTGTGGAGTACGCCTACCTGAAGGGTGATTGTTATAGTCTCAAATTTTACAATGCCATCTCCCAAGGGTTGTCCATTCACGGTGGTAATGTTCAGGGGTCTAGATTTTGGAACAAATGGGATATTATTTTTTTTAGCAAAAGTGTAGTCCAAGAATATGCCAGCAGCTCCAGAATCCACAAAAGCCTCACAGGAGACAAGTTTAGAGGGTAAATGGATAATTGCAGGAATGGTAATCTTGGTCTTGGAGGATATACCTGTAAGGTCTAAGCCAGCTCCTCCAACACTGGTTAGACCCTGCCTTTTACTGGACGGGAAGGGCAGACAGATAATAAATGTCCTTTAAGTCCACAGTATAGGCATAGGCCCAATGCACGCCTCCTTTGTTTCTCAGACTCAGTTAGGTGGAGACGGCTTACATCCATGGGTTCCACAGGTGTCTGGGGTTCAACGGAGATTTCAGGTTCTGGCTGAGGTGGTGCTTGGAAGTTAGGGGCCAAACGGTAGACTGGCCGAGGAAACTTGCGAGTTCTAAGTCTCTCTTGGCACCTTTCATGATACCGGACATCCAGACGAACACAGAGCTCTATGAATTTCTCTAGGTCTTCTGGGGAATCCTTATAGACTAATTCGTCTTTGATGCGATCTGCAAGACCTTTTCGGAAGGCTGCACGTAATGCCCTTGAGTCCCAAGTAGTCTCAGCAGCAAGGGTACGAAACTCAATAGCATATTGTGCCACAGACCTGGTGCCTTGTTGCATGTCCAAGAGTGAGTACTCAGCTGCAGAAGCTCTATCTGGCTTGTCAAATACAGTCTGGAGAGAAGCCAGAAATTTGTCAGCGTCTTGCAGCACAGGATCATTGCGTTCCAGATAAGGAGAGACCCAGGCCAGGGCCTTCCCCTTTAACAAGGAAATTACAAAAGACACTTTGGCAGAAGAAGTGCTAAAGGTCCCAGGGTTGTTGCGGAAATGCAAACGGCAAACATTTAAAAAGCCTCTGCAGTCCTCAGTATCACCACCAAATTTGTCAGGCATAGGAAGTTTGGGTGGTACAGAAGAGGTGGGTTGGATCGTAGCAGGAGTAGGATCCAGAGTCTGGACCGTTGCAGAGGAAGCAGGCAAACAAGATTTAAGCATAGTACAAAGTTCATCTAACTTGGCGCCCAGGGAAGAAAGATGCTGTTCATGAGCTCCAATCAATTGTCCCTGACGTGAAATCGCCTTAACAATCTCAGCAGGGTCCACTGTCATTGTGGCCCGTTTGTAATGTAAGGTACCTGTGATAGGTAGTATCCGAAGTGGAACTTGTGTGCTGAGGATTCAGGTGAAAACGTAGTCAGGCAGATTAGGTTGGCAATAGATCAGGCAAAATGGTACACAATCGAAATCCAGAGAGTGGTCAGGCAGGCAAAGGTCATACACGAGCTGGCAGTGAAGTACAAAATCAGCAGGCTGGAGAGTAGTCAGGAATTCAGGCAGAAGTTCAACACGAAAATCAGGATCAAAAAGCAGTCACAACACCCAGGGAGCTATTCCACACAAACGGGCGCTGAGAGATAGCATCACTTCCTTTTTAAGGGCTGCTTTGATTGAAAATTGTCCACAGCTGGCAGCAGGTGGGGCTAGTGAGTCCAAGGTAATGTTTAACACTGAGAGGACATTTCCAAAAGTCCAGATCTGCTCAGTAGCGCAACAGGTAAGGCTGCAGCTTTGGGACCAGGAAGATCCCGGTTCAAATACACCCAGGTACATGACAACGGGACACAGAGGTCCCCCCGTTCTTATGGGAACCTTATTGCTTGCTACAAAACTGAGGTACTTCCCTGATGGGAGGGGTTATATGGAGGGGAACTGTCTTCAATTGGTTGTGCCAGTGTCAATCAATTAAAGTGGAGCTCCACCCTAAATTACAAGTTCCTCTCATCGGAACCCTCCCCCCCTCCGGTGTCACAATTGACACCTTTCAGGGGGGAGGGGGGTGAAGATACCTGTCTAAGACAGGTATTTTCACCCACATCTGGGAGTCCTCTCTCCGGGAATCTGCGGGAGTGACGTCACTTCCCCCAGACTTCCCGTAGTGTTCTGGGAGACACTCGGCTCCCAGAACACAGGAGGACGAATCAGAATGGCGCAGCGCGACTCGCGCATGCGCCGTAGGGAACCGGGCATGAAGCCGCAGGGCTTCACTTCCTGGTTCCCTCAGCGAGGATGGCGGAGGGAGCAGCAGAGTGACGAGCGATCGCTCGTCCTCTGCTGCGGACGTCGCTGGACTCCAGGACAGGTAAGTGTCCAAATATTAAAAGCCAGCAGCTGCTGTAGCTGTAGCTGCTGGCTTTTAATATTTTTTTTTCCGGCGGAGCTCCGCTTTAAGGTGACCCTTAACCCATTATGTAATGACTGACTCTGTGTCCCGTGGTGTACTCCAAGAAAAGGATTTTACAGGTAAGCTGTTATAAAAATCCTGTTTTTGTAACAATATTACACTATAGAAGCTCTGTTTCTTTCCTACATGTGACTGAGCTCATCAGCTGACTATCATTACACCTGGAGGCTGTGGAGTGTGTGCACTATCGCACCAAGGAGAAGATATACATCCCTGTTCAGCGCTGTGTGCTTTTCATTAGCACAGTGTGCTGACTATCGTTACACCTGGATGCTGTGGAGAAAGTGAACTTTCGCTCCAAGGAGAAGATTTACATCCCAGTCGAGCGTTGGGTGCTTTTTAATAGCACAGTGTGGTAAGAGTCCAATCCTTAGGGGGTGTTAATTTTACCCCCCATATAAGATTAGAGGTGAAGGTGTATAAACGTAATTGAACACAGCACCGGGATCGCACTATAATTTGGATTGTAAATTGGATATTATCACACTGCTCCTTTCTAGATTGACATTTTACTGAAAACATACGTTGAAGAGGTGTTGTGCAGATATATATAGCGCTGCCTGGATGATTATTCGTTATCTGTTTTAAAAATGTATTCACCTGTCAGTGGCAGGATTATATGGTAGCAGCTTATTTGCCTTAAAATGGAATTTCTTGACATTATTGTGATATATTGCATGTGGTTTTCCAAACCCATAGGTGCTTGAATTTGTAGAAGGAGGTTGTGGTATCTACAGTGTGTGTATAAAATTTTGCAATAAATTGTGAAATGACTGGCATCCAAGTTATTTTGCACGCCACCATACACCAAGAACCAGACTCTGAGATAGAAATTTTAGCTTGCGACAGTACTTAGGAGGTCATTCTGCACAACCCCAAGGATTGCTACACTTGTATGTGGCTTCTGTTTGTGAAGATACAATGCCCTACATATTCATGTTTGGTGAGCTCCTACACTGACCATGAGTGACTATCAAGAGTAGGCTTGCAGTACATCTTAGATTAGTTATCTTTCTGTTGTCTGTTTGGAATAGAGGCCAGTGTAGATAACCTTTCTCTAATCCTTCTAAGACCATATACTGTCCATTCGCTGTTGTAAAGCCTGGTACACACTATAAGTTTTTGTTTTTTTTCCCATTCAGCCCGCTAAAAAACACAAACTGACAGATCAGCGTACTAACACAAGCAATGTTCGTGCATTGATCTCCCCTGCCATGCCTTTGTATTCTGATAGGGGGACTGCCCCATGCCAAAACACACTGATCAGCACTCGCAGCAACTCGCTGCGAGTGATGATAGGTTGCTGGTTTTCCAGCATGTCCCGGTCAGGCTTCTGTACACACTGGCAAATGTCGGCCAGTTTCTGTTGAACTGATCGATATTTGGCCCGTGTACCTAGCCTAACTCTCTGCCTTGCTTAGACCGAGCTCTGGAGTTAATGCACCAGATGAGAACTGATGAGGCGTCCTCTTTTGAGTACCTGAGTATCTGAAGAATGTTCTATTTCAACTTTAACAATTCTGCCCTTTTCGTCATTTACAGTGAGGGAAAAAAGTATTTGATCCCCTGCTGATTTTGTATGTTTGCCCAGTGACAAAGAAATGATCAGTCCATAATTTAATGGTAGGTTTATTTTAATAGCGAGAGACAGAATAACAACAAAAAAATCCAGAAAAACGCATTTCAAAAAAGTTATATATTGATTTGCATTTTAATGAGTGAAATAAGTATTTGACCCCTTCGCAAAACATGTTTAGTCCTTCACGGCATCGCCTGTTTCTAATTTTTTTCTTGGTGACTATGGTCCCAACTGCCTTGAGATCATTGACAAGATTCTCCCGTGTAGTTCTGGGCTGATTGCTCACCGTTCTCATGATCATTGAAACTCCACAAGGAGAGATCTTGCATGGAGCCCCAGACCGAGGGAGATTGACAGTTATTTTGTGTTTCTTCCATTTGCAAATAATCGCACCAATTGTTACCCTCTCACCATGCTGCTTGGCGATGGTCTTGTAGCCCATTACAGCCTTGTGTAGGTCTACAATCTTGCCCCTGACATTCTTTGGACAGCTCTTTGGTCTTGGCCATGGTGGAGAGATTGGAATCTGATTGATTGATTGTTTCTGTGGACAGGTGTCTTTTATACAGGTAACAAGCTGATATTAGGAGCACTCCCTTTAAGAGAGTGCTCCTAATCTCAGCTCATTACCTGTATAGAAGACACCTGGGAGCCAGAAATCTTGCTGATTGATAAGGGAACAAGTACTTATTTCACTCATTAAAATGCAAATCAATTTATAACTTTTTTGAAATGCGTTTTTCTGGATTTTTTTGTTGTTATTCTGTCTCTCACTGTTAAATAAACCTATCATTAAAATTATAGACTGATCATTTGTTTGTCAGTGGGCAAACGTAAAAAATCAGCAGGGGACCAAATACTTTTTTCCCCTCACTGTAACTTGTCTCTTTTGATGATTCATTCTATCATTCCATATTCTGCAGTTTGCATTTAACTGACCTGTCGTTATGCAAACAAAACCTTCATGCGTTTCATGCTGCATACTACTAATATTGTGGATATTGGTTCTTAGTACAGATTGTGCCATAGGATACATTTTCTGTTTGCAATTTCTGTCCTCCACTTATATTTATCTACAAGCTTGCTTTTAACATATTCAAAGGCAAGTTTATTATTTAAGTGAGCATCAAGTACTGTAACAAGTGTCCCATAGCTGTCAGGGAAACCATTGAGTAGGAGTTTTGCAATAAGGAAGTTTGTTATGTTTTGCAGGCATTCCACCATTACTAAAGTACATCTTATACCCCATTGCACGTGTTTGACTTTCATCAGCTTAAACTAAAATGTGATTTAAAAAGAAAAAATGCCATTAAAGTATACTGTATATTCAAAATGAAGCAGTAAACTGCTCAATGCGTATTTGGGATACCAGGGATAACTCCAGACACAGACTTTTCAGGAAAACAAACTTTTTAATTTCGCTAGCGAAGGCTCATTGAACTAGTGTTCTAAAAGAATGAGCCTCAACTAAAGGGTTTTCCAGCAGTGGCGGCTGGTGCTCAAATTTTTTGGGGGGGGGGCGCAAACAAACTGAAAAAAAAAAAAATCATCAATTGCCGCCACTGTGCCCATTAAATGCAGCCACTGTGCCCAAACGCCACTAGTTTGTCCCCAAATGCAGCCAGTTTCCCCCCCATATGCAGCCAGTTTCTCCCCCAAATACAGCCAGTTTCTCCCCCATAATACAGCCAGTTTCTCCCCCATATGCAGCCAGTTTCTCCCCCATAATACAGCCAGTTTCTCCCCCATAATGCAGCCAGTTTCTCCCCCATATGCAGCCAGTTTCTCCCCCATATGCAGCCAGTTTCTTCCCCATAATACAGCCAGTTTCTCCCCCATATGCAGCCAGTTTCTACCCCATAATACAGCCAGTTTCTCCCCCATAATACAGCCAGTTTCTCCCCCATATGCAGCCAGTTTCTCCCCCATATGCAGCCAGTTTCTCCCCCATATGCAGCCAGTTTCTCCCCCATATGCAGCCAGTTTCTCCCCCATAATGCAGCCAGTTTCTCCCCCATAATGCAGCCAGTTTCTCCCCCATAATACAGCCAGTTTCTCCCCCATATGCAGCCAGTTTCTCCCCCATAATACAGCCAGTTTCTCCCCCATAATGCAGCCAGTTTCTCCCCCATATGCAGCCAGTTTCTCCCCCATATGCAGCCAGTTTCTCCCCCATAATACAGCCAGTTTCTTCCCCATATGCAGCCAGTTTCTCCCCCATAATACAGCCAGTTTCTCCCCCATATGCAGCCAGTTTCTCCCCCCATAATACAGCCAGTTTCTCCCCCATAATGCAGCCAGTTTCTCCCCCATAATGCAGCCAGTTTCTCCCCCATAATACAGCTAGTTTCTCCCCCATAATGCAGCCAGTTTCTCCCCCATAATACAGCCAGTTTCTCCCCCATATGCAGCCAGTTTCTCCCCCATATGCAGCCAGTTTCTCCCCCATATGCAGCCAGTTTCTCCCCCATAATACAGCCAGTTTCTCCCCCATAATACAGCCAGTTTCTCCCCCATAATGCAGCCAGTTTCTCCCCCATAATGCAGCCAGTTTCTCCCCCATATGCAGCCAGTTTCTCCCCCATAATACAGCCAGTTTCTCCCCCATATGCAGCCAGTTTCTCCCCCATATGCAGCCAGTTTCTCCCCCATATGCAGCCAGTTTGTCCTCATACTACAGCCAGTTTGTCCCCCCCAGCCCTGCACTTACCTTCCTCGAGTCAGCGCCGTCCTTCTTCCGTCCTCGATGTCTTCTCCCGCCCTCGATGTCACTTCAGCCAATCAGGTTACCGGTAACCAGACCCGGTGAACCTGATTGGCCAGGGAACGCACCCCTGTGCGTCCTCTCATTAGATATTTAGAAGCCGATTACAGCCCTCAGGCTGTAGTCGGGAAGCCTATCAGAGCCTGCTGGCTCTGATAGGCACTTCTAAAGGCCAATCAGACGCTGTGATTCAGATGGCTGGCGCTCAAGGGGCCGGCCATCTGAATAGTGGGCGGCAGCAATACATAGGTTCATGCAATGCATGAACCTATGTATTGTTGTGGTGAGTGACGGCCGGGCGCAGAAGCGAGACATTAAAAAAAAAAAAACTCTTAAAGGGCTCGTTTTTTTTTTGGTGACCACAGGAGGGGGGGCGGCGCCCGGGCGCCCCCTATGGACGGGCCGCCACTGTTTTCCAGGTCTTTTTTTCAGTTGGAACTTGGTGGAACTCAGTTCCACCACCTTTGGCTGAGGCCCTTCTCTCCCTGCCCACCACTATCACTTGTAAACACAGAAGTCCGGCTTCTGTGTTTACAAGTGAAAGCTTGTCTTCCAACAGCTCCCATAGATCTGATCTCCTGAGAGGCTCCCACTGAGTGCAGGATGGGGACCTGGGAGATGTAGGTGCATGGGGTGCAGTGCAGATGCTGACTCCCCCACTGGATGATCTCCCTGAAAATGAGAGAGGCAGAGCCACCTATAGTGTGCGGGGAGGTACTAGGGAAGAAGAGGGGTGAAGGTGAGATGTGGATGGAGGATGCAGAAGTAAGTAGCTGTGGAAGAAGGCTCTGCACTCTGTGTGTAGTGCACCCCTGAACTCTGCACTATGTATGTAGCTCAACCCTAAACTCTGCACCCTGTGTGTAACCCTACCGAACTCTGCACTCTATACGTAATGCACTCCTGGTATTTAATGCCCCTGTAAGACCCTCTCACTATTAGTATTATTTCACTATACCCACTATTTGATGTGGTTTGGAGGGTATGTGTGTGTGTGTGAGGGGGTTATGGTTGAGTTCCTGCACCGCTTTTCTGAGAAAAAAAGGCCTGGGGTTTTCACAGAATATAAACGATGATGGTCTTTCGCGCTACTAAAGAGTAAATGAAAAGCAGGTGAAGTGTATCGTGCTAAAGCTGCAAAAACTAATTGTGTTCACTATACACACTAGTAGAAATAAAAAAGGGGGGGGTGTTTTTGCGCTGAAAGCCAGCAGTTAAACTACATAAAGTGCAAAAAGCCAAATGCTACTATTAAATAAAGTGCTAGAATATTTGGGTCTATATTAATAGTCCTTAATCCAATGATGAATAAAGTGCACAAATATAAATATAGCGGTGCAATACTTATATATAAATAAGTGAATTGTGGTATGAAGACATGAATAATAAAGTGCACCAGTGCTATCTATATATATATGAACCACAACAATGCTATATATACAAAAAAAATAAAAAAAAATAAATTATTAGTCCGTATTCAAAAGTCCTTAAACGTGAGTGTTCAAACAAAATGAACTGATGTGAAATACAAATCCTCTGCTGCATAGAAGGATAGGAATATCTCCAATATGTCCATGCAGTGGTCTCACAAAACTCTCACCTCCATTAGAACATAACATGTATGTTTAGGCAGTAAAGCCTCGTACACACGACCGATTTTCTCGTCCAAAACAGTCAAGAAAAGTGCCGCGAGAGTTTTTTTGTCTAGAAAAACGTTCGTGTGTATGGTTTTACGACGAGAAACTTGCCGAGAATCTCGACGAGAAAATAGAGAACCTGCTCTCTATTTTCTCGTCAGGATTCCAGATTTCCTCGTCGTGTTTCTCGTCGGCCTGTTTTGTGACGAGAAAATGGTTCGTGTGTATGCTTTTACGACTCTTCCAAAAGCGCGCATGCTCACAAGCAACTATGAGACGGGAGCGCATCTTCTGGTAAAACAAGCCTTCATAATGGAGAGAGCACATTCGTCACGCTCATAAATATTTCATCGTTTAAATGTTCTGCATTGAAATCTTCGTTAGAATGTTACATTAATCAAAACGAGTGACCTTCTTTTGCTGCTGATATTCACACAGAGTTGTGCCTTATTTTTAACCTTTTTCATGCTGCTCTTTATAAGATTTATGTGTATTATATCGTGCAAGTTTTTAGGAATAATTTAAATGGTTAGATTTTTCAAAATGATGTTAATTCTAATTTCTCAATGTTTTGATAGCGATCTCCCATTTAATTTTGGAATCTATATTATTTAAATTTCCCACCATGTTTTTGTGCTAATCATATTTAGTTATTCTTTTGGGGGGGTGATATCTGTGCCTTTTATTGTCAGTCAAATGTATCTGCTTACTCCAAAGCTTGATTTTGTTTATTTAAAAATACACATAGTCAAGTATGAACTTAAACAAAAATCACATTTATTCATGTTTATAAATTAAATAAAGAGAAGGCAGCGCTGGAGAAGCTGCTGCCATTTGTGCATCCCAGGGACCCCAGAGCACACAGCAACCCTGTGTGGACACTAAAATTGGGAGCTTGAGAAGGCCCACATTTCTGAACACAATCTGATGCTGGCCTCCCAGAGGTCAGGAACAGCAGCAGGTGAGATATATGTCCCAAGTGTGTGGTACTACAACAGGCTGCCTTCTGTCCGACCACAATGAAGCAAGGCCATCACTTCCTCTTCTTCCTGGCAACCTTCCCTGCAGCCTTTCCTGAAGCCTTTCCTGAAGCCTTTCCTGCAGCCTTTCCTGCAGCCTTTCCTGCAGCCTTCCTTCTTCGTTTGGCTGGAGGCTGGCCCACTGGAGGGGTACTCCTGTCAGGAGGAGGAGGTGGAGGTTTAGCAGAAGGGGGTGGGGCAGAAGAAGAAGGTGGAGGTGTAGCAGAAGGGGGTGGGGCAGAAGAAGAAGGTGGAGGTGTAGCAGAAGGGGGTGGGGCAGAAGGTGGAGGTGTAGCAGAAGGGGGTGGGGCAGAAGGTGGAGGTGTAGCAGAAGGGGGTGGGGCAGAAGGTGGAGGTGTAGCAGAAGGGGGTGGGGCAGAAGGTGGAGGTGTAGCAGAAGGGGGTGGGGCAGAAGGTGGAGGTGTAGCAGAAGGGGGTGGGGCAGAAGGTGGAGGTGTAGCAGAAGGGGGTGGGGCAGAAGAGGAAGGTGGAGGTGGAGGTTGAGGTTGGGCCAGTTGGGCCACCTCACATATGGCGGTATTGGGGGTAATTTGCTCCATCACCCCCTTGTTGAGCAAGGTGATGAGCAGGGGCTCGCATAGGAGGCGTTGCTCCATGCTCATCACCTTGAACTTAGCCTCCACTAGGCCGGCAATGGCCTCTTCAGGGGATGTGGGCTCCTTGAGGGTGGCATGTGCCTCTTTAATAAGGGCCATTGCTGCCTCACTGGTGGTCCTGTCCCTCCTGCCTCTTTTGTGAAGCCGGATGGGAGGCACCTGGGATCTGCCACCTCCTGGCTGCCACTGGGCCCTGCCACCTGCCACCTCCTGGCTGCCACTGGGCCCTGCCACCTCCTGGCTGCCACTGGGCCCTGCCACCTCCTGGCTGCCACTGGGCCCTTCCTCCTCCTGCCTGACAGTTTCCAGACCCTCCTCCTGGCTGATTTCATCCTGTGTATGAAAAAGGAACATAGTTTAATATGTTGGTTTAATCTTTGCATCAAACTTTGTAATCCTGATGGAAGCAATTAGAATGTAAATGCATAAATCCTTGCTTTAAATTTACCACTACATCAGCTTGACTATTTACCACACAATTAAGTGCAGAATAATGTCTACAGATCCTGATTTTACTTGTGGAATACAAAATAATGTATGTTTCTCATCCTGACATATTTGGGAAACATTAATTTTATCCCAATACATTTTCAGTTAATACTATACCTGGCTCCAGATGGACAAATCAGGATCATCCAGGATGGCTGCCTCCTCTTGCTCCAGAGAAGGCTCAGGTTGGCTGCAGGGAAGTCTGGGGGGAAGAGTGGAGAGTGATGGCCTTGTCTCAATGTGGTCATCCAGGAAGGACATCCTGTTGTAGTACCACAAAATCGGGACATAAACATCATCTGCTGCTGCTCCTGACCTCTGAGAAGCCAGCACCTTAGAGCGTTCAGTCCTGTAGGTACCTCTCAAGCTCCCAATTTTAGTGTCCACTTGTTTTGCTGTGGCTGTGGGCACCTTGGTATGCACAAATGGGAGCAGCTTTTCCAGCGCTGCTTTTCTCACCCCTTTTTTTTTATGGATGGGGTTTTTCGTCTCCCACAGAGCCAGCAGCTCCCTTACCCGGTCAATAAATTCCGCCAGGAACTCTTTGTCGCTAATAAAGACATTCATATTGTATCTGCAAGTAAAATAAATTATATTAAAATAATGTGAGGCAAACAGTCTAACCTCCTTCACATCCTATTCACCATATATATCCTCCAACAATCTCAAGACAGTATAGACCAACAATTTTTACAAGTCACAAAATCACATACCTTCGTTCGCACGTCCGTCACTTGAACTCCTCTCTCCGCACACCGAACGTACTATAGTCACATGTGTGTTTGCTATATACACACCACGCATGCGTCAAAATTCGAACACGTCGCTCCGCACACGTCGCCCGCCCATGACGTTCTAACTTACATCTTTTCCCCGCCCCTTCTCTTTCGGCGCGCAGACAGATATGGCGGAGTTACAGCAGGTGTCTGATAATTCCGCAACTAGCGAGGAGACAAGCCCGGAGACCGAGGACACGTCACGATCAAGGAGGAGATTCAAGGCATCGAATATGTCTTTGGCGGAGATGGTGGAGATGGTGGACATCTTGGTCAAGGCTGATTATGATGCCAAGCATGGGCCGTATAGCAAACCAAATAGAAGGAAGGCCAAAATCCTCACTAAAGTTGTGAAGAGTCTGAGGGCGAAGTTCGGGGTGAAACGCTCAAATGAGCAGCTCAGAAAGAGGTGGTCAGACCTCAAACTGAGGGAGCCAGACCAGTTGAGGAGCATAAAGAGGATGCTCGCTAAAAGTAAGTAAAATTACGACGTTTCTGCTATTAATATTTTTAGAAACTGACATGTTTTTTTTTTTATCATATTGGACTCCCTTCCAAAATGTAATATTTTGAACTAGGTTGGGCACAGTAATCGTTCGTTACGTTACCGACACTTCGTTCGGCAACTATCCGTGGTTTTGGCTTATTTAAGAGCCACAAAAGTAATTAGACATCTGCCATTTTTGATCAAGTATTGTGGATAATTTTTTAGTCTAGATGATGTGTTTGTAAAGAGAATGAAATGCAAACTTTTATCAGTGTAAAGGAGAGGACACTCAGCAGCTGCTTCCACATCTGTACTTTGGAGCACTATAGTGTGGGCCAACAGACCCGCCTTTTTTGGGTGTCCCACACAGGTGCATCAGAGTTTTTTTGTGGTGCCTCCATGTCCAAAAAATTACATCCAAATGTGAATACTAAACATATTTGGGGTCATAAATAATGCATTCTTCTTTAAATTCCGCACAAACACACACTTGTACCCCACTTCCAAACAATTTATCCTTTTTTTATTTTAACAAGGAGATTTACAGTGTGATAAATAGACCTTTGGTTTTATTCTCATAGGGGAGAGAAGACTGGGAGGAGGACACTCCAGGGAGCACATGCACCCCACAACTTCCAAACAACACCAAACTCCCAAAGACCCACAACCGAAAGATGTGCAGGAAGTTGAGGTGGAGGAAGGAGAAGTGCAGGAAGGAGAGGTGGATGACGTTATGGATCTGGTCACCACAACAGGTCAGTATCTGACACCACAGCTTAAGGTAAGCGAGGTAGGCCTGCAGAGTTTTATTAATTTTTTTTTTGGGTTTTTAAGGGATGTAAATGTTGTGAAGGATAGCAAACGGTTCTCTGCTGACAGTGCCCTCCGCCTCATCCAGCAAGTGATGGAATGTAGCACGGAACTGGACCTAATTAAACAAAGAATCCATGTGATGGAACAAACATTTAAAGACATTCTCGATGTTTTGGGGAGAATTCAATAAGCCATCCAAACACATTTGTTTTTACATGTTTGTTTTTATATTTTTTTCTAATTTTTGGAGTAACAAACCAGCCAAAAATTGAATATGCACACAGTGTGTGAACATGTGCTATCTGCCATCAGGGGATATCCATGAACGTCTTTTGTGGGTGCAACCCCTTCCTCGTATCAAAAGTCGGTGAACTGAGGAAGGGGATGCACCCCCAAAACACGTCCATTGATCACCCCTGATGGCAGATAGCACATGTTGACAATAGGGATCAGGATTGTAAACTTCCTATATTAAAAAAATTAAAAATGTGTGCATATTCAATTTTTGGCTGGGCAAGGGGTGGCAGGACCCCATATTAGGACGGGCACATAGAGACATAGTTTGTGTAAGTGAATGTCTCCGATTGCTCAGAGGTATCCAATGTTGTAATTTTTGAAATGCAAGTGATATTTTTGTATTTTCATAAGCCAAATATTGCCGGGTTGTGGCCAGGCCAACCCCAAAGTAAAAAAAAATAAAAAATAATGAAGAGAATGTGCACAGAGTAAAATATTTGACCACAAACAACGTGTAGCTTCTTTTTATAATACCCTCTAAGCTTATTTGGTTCTTTTGTAAGGTTACATAGTGAAATGGTTGTTATTTACTAAAGTAAAATACACTTGCCACTACAAATGCACAAAGACAAACTAGGAGACAGGAAAGAACAAATAATTAAAGGTTTAAACAAGATTTTTATTGGGATACTTAGACATAGGCTGGCATAGGAATTGCCCCCCTACCCGTGAAATACTCCATGTATTTGTCCCGAACCACACGGGCATTTTGGGGGGGGCAAGCCAAGACGGGCAGATTCCAGGCCCCGAAGGGGATTTGCAGGGGAAAGTCCAGCCTCTGGCAAAACTGAGGCCATATAGGAATTTGATTTTTGGCTCAGAAAGTTGTGTAGCACACAGCAGCATAACACTACATAGTTTATTTTGTAGTCCGCCAAGTGGATGGAAGTCATAAAAAGGCGGAACCGGCTGGCCATTATGCCGAAGGCATTTTCAACGACTCTTCGGGCCCTGGCCAGCCGGTAATTGAACACCCTCTTTTCTGGGGTCAGGGTCCTCTGAGGAAATGGCCTCATAAGATGCCGTCCGAGTCCGAAGGCTTCATCAGCCAAGAAAACAAAGGGGAGTCCTTCAATATTCCCTGCATCCGGTGGCAATGCAAGGTCGTCACTCTGGAGACGGAGGGCAAACTCCGTCTGGATGAAGGATCCCCCATCGGACATCCGGCCATTCTTCCCTACATCAACATAGAGGAATTCATACCGTGCTGACACCACCGCCATCAGCACAATGCTATGAAACCCCTTGTAGTTGTAGTAGTAGGACCCAGAACGGGGTGGCGGCACGATGCGGACATGCTTCCCGTCTATGGCACCACCGCAGTTGGGGAAGTCCCACCGCGTGGCAAACTCCGATGCCACAGTCTGCCATTCCTGGGGCGTGGAAGGAAGCTGTGGAGTGAAACAAGATGAAATAATATTAGAAAAACAAAGGCATACATTACAAGGAAATTCTATCCCCAAAAATTAGAGACCAACATCAATCTAATTATACGTTTATTAAGGTGTGTAAAAAAAGTATAATGGAAGGCTCATTTATCATATTCATCACCCCCTCTGATGGGCCATTACTAAATTATTTTGGGGGGGGGAGATGTGTTTGGCCACAGGATAGCATTGCAGTGGCGGTGCGTCCAGAGTGGGCGCTGGAGCACTGTCCCCTCTCTCCTGTGCCCATCACTCAGGACAATACATAGGTTCATGCGTTGCATGAACCTATGTATTGTCTATGCCGCACACTATTCAGGTGGATGGTCTCTTGTAAAGCGACCGACATATGAATCATTGCGGCATTTAGGGGGTTAAAATTGCAGAGCAGAAACAGGTATTAAAATAGTCTTGCAAATTACAACCTGAGGGATGTAATTGGCTTCCTCAAAGAAAAATCAAGGACGCAAGGAGGGGGGCATTCCTTGTGTAAACACTGACAGGCTGCTCTGCCAATCATGTTCACCAAGTCTGTTTAATGGTAACATGATTGGCTGATGCAACATGAAGGGAAGGAGAAGACATCAAGGACAGAAGAGGGATGGCGCTGACCACAAGAAGGTAAGTGCAGGGCTGGGGGGAAACTGGCTGCATTAGAGGGGACTAAATGGCTGCATTTGAGGGAACAAAATGGCTGCATTGGAGGGGACAACTGGGGGCGTTTATTAGGCAACAGAGCAAAAAAGGAGGAAGTTTATTTCCTAAATTGGGGTTTGAACCCCCCAAAATTTGGAGCAACAGGCGCCCCTGCTGGAAAAGTTAGTGAAGGGAAATATTTCGGGAGGAGAAAAAAGGGGCAATCTAAAGCTTCCAACATGCATGGGGACAAAGGGGACATTCTCAGCATATTACAATCATGGTAATTAGGGAAGGATGAAAGAAATACAATACATTAGCATACATGTAATACCTAAAATGTGATGTTAAGGGAGCAAACTTACCCTAATATAGTCCTCCTGCAGGACTTGGATGATGGCAGAACAGGTGTCTGGGATTATGAGGCCCAGAGCCTGGGGGGAGATGCCTGTGGTGAACTTCAAGTCCTGAAGACTTCTCCCTGTCGCCAGGTAACGCAACGTGGCGATGAGCCTCTGCTCAGCACTGATGGCTTCCCGCATAACGGTGTCCTTCCTGGTAATATAGGGGGACACCAAAGCCAACAGTTCCTGAAAAACGGGGTCAGACATCCTCAGAAAATTCCTGTAGTCCTCAGGATTATTCTCGACGATCTCCCGCAGCAGAGGCATGTGGCAGAATTGGTCCCGCTGGAGCAACCAATTCTTGGTCCATGAACTCCTCCTCACACCATTCATGGACTGGTCTTGGTCCAAAACAAGCAGACCAACACCAAGCGCACGCACAGCACGAACTCGACGACGAGAACGTCCAGGCGACATGGCTAGGAAACGGTCGTCTAATCAGAACGTACAGAACAGAACGCACTTTAGAACAGCAAGGCCTATGAATAACGAACTGAAAATCAGAAACGAACAGGCAATAACGCACTGTAAAACAGATACGACCTGCCTAGACGCCCTGAAAGTCAAGATACGAACCCACAAGCACAAACTGAACGGCAGAAAACGATCTGAAAAGTACGAAGACTGAAAAGCGCGAATCGTCTCTTCCCAAACTTTTACTTCACACGCGGTAACACGAGATCAGCAAAAGCAGCCCAAGGGGTGGCGCCAAGAAAAAAGATCTTCCCCTTTATAGTGCCGTCGTACGTGCTGGACGTGAGCGCAGAGAACAACGAGGAAATTGGGAAATGACAGTGTGTACGCATAGAAAGCGTGACGAGAAAATCGACAAGCTTAACAAGAATCTCGTCGAAAAAAAACGACGTGTTTTTTATGACGAGAAAATCGGTCGTGTGTACGAGGCCTGAATCTCCTTAATGGTGGTTCTTCTGGTCTATGTTGTTGCTACTCCCAACCAAGTCTCCTCTGTTGGTGATGTTATTGCAGTTCCTAAGGAGAGAAGGAGGGGGAGGGGAGTGCAGCTCCAAGGGGATAGGATAGGAATAAGGAAGAGAGAAGGGCCTCCAATAGTGTAGTATGTTGGTCCAAAACTGGTTTATTAAGTGATAATATGTAATGCTCGTACATTAAAACAAAAATCGTGTGGCTAAAAAATATAACAACAGCGGCGATATACGCCGTCTTACTCGTCCTCCGGGTACTTCCGGTCTGCGGTACCTCGTGATGTCCCTACGTCGTTACGTCACGCCCCTCGTGACTTCATCAGGGGAGCCCGATTGGCTATTGAGGATTTGTTTATATATATGGAAACCGGAAGTATATTAACAAATGCGTCACAAATATATTTCCTCTAAGGAGGAGACTCCTGGCCTATATAACCAAAGCAGGGCTGGAAACTTTCTTACATACAGGCATACCCTGCTTTAAGTACACTCCTTTTACATATACTCGCGAGTAAGGACATACCCGCAAGTGTATGTAAAGTGCCTCACAAGTACTGTACAGACATTTTGCAGCCACAGTAGAAGGAGCTAAAGCTCCGAGAGCATAGCCCACCCTGTTCCAGTGTGCCCCTGACACCCCCAATATAGCCCCTGAGACCTCAACTACAGCTCCTGACACCTCCACTACAGCCCCTGACCCCCCACTACACCCTAGAAGTGAAAAAAGGTATTGTTTCACTTTAAGTACATTTTCGTTTTACATACATGCTCTGGTCCCATTGTGTACTTAAAAGTGGGGTATGCCTGTATTAGAAGTCTGCTGTTATGTTTCTTTTTGTCAGAGCTTTTCATCTTGTCATAGCTTCAATTTTGTTTTATGTTCAGCCATTTTGTCTAAACTGATGAAGAGATAACTGTAATGCCGCGTACACACGATCATTTTTCCCGTCTGGAAAAATTACATTTTTTTTTAACAAGAAAAACGACCGTGTGTGGGCTTTTTGTCTTTTTTCCCGACGGGAAAAACGGCATTAATCACGACGAGAAAAATTAGAACATGCTCTAATTTTTCTCGTCATGATTCCCGTCATTTTTTTCTGCGGCAGTTTTACCATAGGGAAACACTGCCATGGAGCCCACACACGGTCATTTTTCTCGACCAAGAAAAAAAATGACGGGAAAAACGGCCATGTGTAGGGAACCAAGCCGTTCCCTCGTTTTTCCCGTCGATTTTCTCAACGGTGTTTTCACCGTCGAGAAAATCGATCGTGTGTACGCGGCATCAGCGCAAATGCTTGTGTACTCGTAAAAATCTGACAGCTCACAATAACAGCTCATAAGTCCAAAAAGGCAATAGTTCTTAAAATGAGGTGAGAGGCAGCAGCTGTCCTCAGAGAAAAGCCAACTCTGTAAACAAGATGAGAGAGGGAGGAAAACAGGAAGCACCACTTGAGTGTCCCTTGATGTCTCTCTGCTTCCACTGACGTAATTTCCCTGCATCCCACACCGGCCCAGGCCGACTTCCTGGTGGCCACAGGACGGATTTCAACCATCACAACACCAGCCATACCCGTGGACACTCGTGGACGTTCGGATGCCGGACTATACCTACATCATATCTCCCACACAGATGAACCTGTTTTTATCGTACCTTCTGTGAGTGCATTACTTACCATTGTTGAATAAATTGTATACTAACATACTACACTCAGGTGGCGCTTCCTGTTTTCCTTCCTCTCCCATTTTGTCTAAAATGGGCTGCTACCACATTAACATAAAAATAGGTTTCTATTGCTCTTAGCCTCCTCTAAATTCTTTTTTTTGTTCCTGTAACCTGACTTCCTGTTAGCGGGTGGCTATGTTCGTTCTTCATGGTCTGTATATAGGAATATAGCTAACCTCTCTTGCTAATTCCCAAGATGGACTAGGTAATATGTACTATGGGATTTATAGTGTGCATAGAGCAGTGCACATGACTACAACTAATATACATTGGAGGTTTGGGAGCTCACAGAGAACATTACAAGAAGGCAGAAAAACACATGTAGCAATACCCCCTAGAGGGCCGTTGGTTAGTTTTGGGTTTTGCACGTTACCTCTTCAGCCGCGTTGTCTGGGTAGTAAAGTCTGTAGTAATGCAATGTCCACACAGATGTAAAACCTCAGTCAGGCTTTATTTTTCTTATGCAGTAAACTTTGAGAAGTAGAAGGTATAGAAGAGTAGGGGAAGGTTCAGGCACTCGCCACAAGATATAACAATCTCAGATCAAAGTCACTCACCCCTCTCAATGTTAGAGTGGGTATTGGTCACCCGGATAGTCCCCTTTCACATGGCCTAGCAGCCGGGATGACACACGAATCAGCAACAGGGCAGTCTCTGCCACAGACTGCCCAAGATGAAGTAGGTCTCTGCCACAGACCTGTTTAAGTGTACAAAGTCTCTGCCACAGACCTGTTTGAAGTTGAGCAATGGATAGTCCAGGAATCCTCTGCCACAGGATTTCAAAGTCCCAAACTTCCAGCCTTACAGTTAACCACTTAAGCCCCGGACCATTTGGTAGCTAAAGGACCAGAGGTGAATTCAGAATTTTGCACTGCGCTGCTTTAACTGTAAATTGTGCGGACATGCAATGTTGTACCCAAACGAAATTTGCGTCCTTTTCTTCCCACAAATAGAGCTTTCTTTTAATGGTATTTGATTGCCTCTGCGATTTTTATTTTTTGCGATATAAACGGAAAAAGACCGAAAATTTTGAAAAAAAATGATATTTTCTACTTTTTGTTATAAGAAAAATCGAATGAACACAATTGTAGTCATACATTTAGGCCAAAATGTATTCAGCCACATGTTTTTAGTAAAAAAAATGTCAATAAGCGTATATTTATTGGTTTGCGCAAAAGTTATAGAGTTTACAAACTAGGGTACATTTTCTGAAATTTACACAGCTTTAAATTTATGACTGCCTATCTCATTTCTTGAGGTGCTAAAATGACAGGGCAGTACAAACCCCCCCCCCCAAATGACCCCATTTTGGAAAGTAGACACCCCAAGGAAATTGCTGAGAGGCATGTTGAGCCCATTGAATTTTTTTTTTTTTTGTCCCAAGTGATTGAATAATGACTAAAAAAAAAAAAAAAAATAAAATTACAAAAAGTTGTCACTAAATGATATATTGCGCACACATGCCATGGTTATATGTGGAATTACACCCCAAAATACATTTTTCTGCTTCTCCTGAGTACGGGGATACCACATGTGTGGGACTTTTTAGGAGCCTAGCCGCGTACGGGACCCCGAAAACCAAGCACCGCCTTCAGGATTTCTAGGCACAAATTTTTGATTTCACTCCTCACTACCTATCACAGTTTCGAAGGCCATAAAATGCCAAAATCGCACAAAACCCCCCCAAATGACCCCATTTTGGAATATAGACACCCCAAGCTATTTGCTGAGAGGCATGGCGAGTATTTTACAGCTCTAATTTGTTTTTGAAAATGAAGAAAGAAAATATATATATATATATATATTTTTTCAATTTTCAAAACTTTGTGACAAAAAGCGAGATCTGCAAAATACTCACAATACCTCTCAGCAAATAGCTTGGGGTGTCTACTTTCCAAAATGGGGTCATTTGGGGGGGTTTTGTGCATTCCATGGCCTCCGAAACTGTGATAGGCAGTGAGAAGTGAAATCAAAAATTTACACCCTTAGAAAGCCTGAAGGCGGTGCTTGGTTTTTGGGGTCCCGTACGTGGCTAGGCTCCCAAAAAGTCTCACACATGTGGTATCCCCGTACTCAGGAGAAGCAACAGAATGTATTTTGGGGTGTAATTCCACATATGCCCATGACATGTTTGAGCAATATATCATTTAGTGACAACTAAAAAAATTGTCGTTTTTCCGCAACTTGTGTCAACATATAAAATATTCCATGGACTCGACATGCCTCTCAGTATATAGCTTGGGGTGTCTACTTTCCAAAATGGGGTCATTTGGGGGGGTTTTGAACTGTTCTGGCATTTTATACACAACATTAGGAAGCTTACATCCACTCTTCTAACCACTTGAAGACAAAGCCCTTTTTGACACTTTTTGTTTTTGTTTACATGAAAACATTTTTTTTTTGCAAGAAAATTATGTTGAACCCCCAAACATTATATATATTTTTAAAGCAAAGGCCCTACAGATTAAAATGGTGGGTGTTGCATTTTTTTTTTCTACACAGTATTTGCGCAGCGATTTTTCAAACGCATTTTTTGGGTTAAAAAATACACTTTTTTTAATTTTAATGCACTAAAACACACTATATTGCCCAAATGTTTGATGAAATAAAAAAGATGATCTTAGGCCGAGTACATAGATACCAAACACGACATGCTTTAAAATTTCACACAAACGCGCATTGGCGACAAACTACATACATTTTTAAAAGCCTTTAAAAGCCTTTACAGGTTACCCCAGTAGATTTACAGAGGAGGTCTACTGCTAAAATGATTGCCCTCGATCTGACTTTCGCGGTGATACCTCACATGCATGGTGCAATTGCTGTTTACATATGACGCCAGACCGACGCTTGCGTTCGCCATTGGGCAAGAGCAGGGCAGGACAGGGGTGCTTTTTTTTTTTTCTTTTTTTTTTATTATTAATTTTGCTTTTTTATTTTATTTTTAAATTGTTCCCTCCAAGTATTTTTTTTTTTATCATTTTTATTGTTATCTCAGGGAATGTAAATATCCCCTATGATAGCAATAGGTAGTGACAGGTACTCTTTTTTTGAAAAAACTGGGGTCTTCTAGACCCTAGATTTTTCCTCTGCCCTCAAAGCATCTAAACCACACCAAGATCGGTGTGATAAAATGCTTTCCCAATTTCCCAATGGCGCTTTTTATATCCGGGGGGGGGGGGCATTCCCTTCCACTGCTTGTAAAAGCAGTCCAGAGGCTAATTAGCTGCTAGGATTGCTTTTACATGAAAGCCGGCCGCAGGCTGAAAAGAATGATACCAAGATGATGCCTAAACCCGCAGGCATCATTCTGGTATAAACATTCAAAGTCCAGCAACATACCAGTACGTTGCTGGTCCTTGTTGGACATGTATTGTAATCTTTTTTTTTCATGCAGCCAGTTGGCTGAACGGAAAAAGAGATTGATCGGTGGGTATGCCCACCATTAGAATACCGCCCTTCATCCACCCACTTCCAATGATGGGCATACACGCACCATTTATATATGCCGAAGCATGGGGGCATCCTCCCGCAAAAAAGTTATGCCGCACACACATGGTCGGACTTTTCCACGGGCAAGCCTCCGTCTGAATTTCGACCGTATGTACGCGGCATTAGGAGCAAAATCGCTCCTCCGCCCCTGCTGCCCCAATGCTTCGGCATATTTGCTTTTTTTTTTAACTGTGGTGGTGAAATCACCTCCTACAGCACTGGAGTCGCAGGGATCAGGCCTGTCTCTGCGAACGCTGCAGTTATGTGTGTTTTTGTTTTGTAAGTGACAGTGATCGATCGATACTGCACTTGGGTGGCCTGGGCTGGACGGAGGGGCAAAACGCAGGTGCCAGCAGGTATCTGGGCTGATCCCGCTAACACTGCGTTTTTGGGAACCCTAAACTGCTGGGGACGCTAGTATAGATCTGATCAGATCAGATATTGATCTGTTCAGATACTATACCACTAAGGGAGGTGTATGCTTCACGCGTGGGTGTTAGCGTTACTGGCACTAACCTGACGCTGCCTGGGGTGTGACACAGACCCTCTCTGACGCTAAAACCTAATTGATATCACCCGCCGGGCGATCAGGGGGTTAAACCTTTATTGGGTTATATACACGGCGGGTGCCCTGACACTATAAAAAGCAAACTAACTAACCAGCGTCACCCGTAACACTTATATGGTGATCACTGGTGAAAGGGTTAACTAGGGGCAATTAGGGGGTGAAAACCTTTATTAGATAATATATGGGGGTACCTGACGCTATAAAAACCTGCGGCGAACCTAAAAAAAATTACCAGCTACCGATCTGCATCACCGACACTAAGACAGCGTTTAGAAAAACGATCGCTTAGTGACAGTGGTGATGGGGGTGAAAGGGTTACCTGTGGGGCGATCAAGGGGGTTAAACCTTTATTAGATAATATATGGGGGTACCTGACGCTATAAAAACATGCGGCGAACCTAAAAAAAATTACTGGCTACCGATCTGCATCACCGACACTAAGACAGCGTTTAGAAAAACGATTGCTTAGCGACAGTGGTGATAGGGGGTGAAAGGGTTACCTGGGGGGCGATCAAGGGGGTTAAACCTTTATTAGATAATATATTGGGGTACCTGACGCTATAAAAACCTGCGGCGAACCTAAAAAAAATTACCAGCTACCGATCTGCATCACCGACACTAAGACAGCGTTTAGAAAAACGATCGCTTAGTGACAGTGGTGATGGGGGTGAAAGGGTTACCTGGGGGGCGATCAAGGGGGTTAAACCTTTATTAGATAATATATTGGGGTACCTGACGCTATAAAAACATGCGGCGAACCTAAAAAAAATTACTGGCTACCGATCTGCATCACCGACACTAAGACAGCGTTTAGAAAAACAATTGCTTAGCGACAGTGGTGATAGGGGGTGAAAGGGTTACCTGGGGGGCGATCAAGGGGGTTAAACCGTTATTAGATAATATATTGGGGTACCTGACGCTATAAAAACCTGCGGCGAACCTAAAAAAAATTACCGACTACCGATCTGCATCACAGACACTAAAACAGCGTTTAGAAAAACGATCGCTTAGTGACAGTGGTGATAGGGGGTGAAAGGGTTACCTGGGGGGCGATCAAGGGGGTTAAACCTTTATTAGATAATATATTGGGGTACCTGACGCGATAAAAACATGCGGCGAACCTAAAAAAAATTACTGGCTGACGATCGGCATCACTGACGCTAAGACAGCGATCAGAAAAATGATCGCTTAGTGACAGTGGTGATAGGGGGTGAAAGGGTTATCTGGGGGGTGATCAGGGGGTTAAACCTTTATTAGGGGGGGTTAGGGGGCTACACTGGACCTAAGACTAAACTTTGGTGACACTTTTACAGTCACAAATGTCACTGATTGCAGTGATCACTAAATAAATGGTCACTGCAATCAGTGACACTGTGACTGGGGGCTGGGGGGGTGATCTGGGGGGTGATCTGGGGTGTCTGGGGGGGCGATTTATGTCCCTATGTGTCCTGGTGTCAGTGTAGTGTTGTGTGCACTGACCTGATGTCTTCTCTTGTACGGCGCTCGGTATATGTGAGCGCCGCACCAGAGATGACATCACTTTCTCCTGCTCCCTCTGTCTGACACAGACAGAGGGGGCATTTCCATTCGCCGGGAGCGATCGAGAGGGGGTGGCCAGAAACGAATGGCTGCCCCCTCATCCCGGAACGCTCCCGGACACTTAGCCACCGCTCACTGTACAGAAGGGGGGTCCGATTGGACCCCCCAACTGTACAAAGGCAATCACGTATGCTCTACGTGATTGTGCCTGTCGGTGCCATTCTGCCGACGTATATATACAGTGAGCGGTCGTTAAGTGGTTAAAGAGCCTTTAACCACTTGCCGCCCGCCCTATAGAGGATTGACGGCGGCAAAGTGGTTTTAAAATCCTGACAAGATGCCCACACTGAACCACCAGGGATGCCACTAGACCGCCAGGGATGCCAGGGATGCCCACCTTAAAGGTATGCCACCCTAGACCACCAGGGATGCAAATTAGAAATGGCTAATGGATGCCAATCAGTGCCCACAATGGATGCCAATCAGTGCCCACAATGGGCACCACTGATTGGCAGGCATTATTGTTTGGCAATGATTGGCATCCATTAGTAAAACACATTGCAGTACAGTGCCACCTATCAGTGCCCATCCATGCCACCTATCAGTGCCCATCCATGCCCATCCGTGCCACCTATCAGTGGCCATCCATGTCGCCTATCAGTGCCCATCCGTGTCGCCTATCCGTGCCGCTTCATGCCACCTATCTGTGCCCATCCGTGCCGCCTATCTGTGCCCATCGGTGCCCATCCGTGCCGCCTATCTGTGCCCATCTGTGCCCATCCGTGCCGCCTATTGGTGCCCATCCGTGCCGCCTATAGGTGCCCATCCGTGCCACCTATAGGTGCCCATCAGTGCCGCCTCATCGGTGCCCATCAGTGCCGCCTCATCGGTGCCCATCAGTGCCGCCTCATCGGTGCCCATCAGTGAAGGAGAAAACTTACTTATTTACAAAATTTTGTAACTAAAAAAATAACGTTTTTTTTTCAAAATTTTCGGTCATTTTTAATTTTTTTTGCAGAAAAAAAAAATCGCAGAGGTGATCAAATAACACCAAAAGAAAGCTCTATTTGTGGGATCAAAATGATAAAAATTTAGTTTGGGTACAGTGTAGCATGACCACGCAATTGTCATTCAAAGTGCAACAGCGCAGAAAGCTGAGAATTGGTCTGGGCAGGAAGGTGTTTAAGTGCCCAGTATGGAAGTGGTTAAAGTGGTGTTCCGGCCGAAATTACACTTTTTAAATAAAAATACCTCTATAATACACAAGCTTAATGTATTCTAGTAAAGTTAGTCTGTAAACTGAGGACCGTTTTGTTAGGTTATTACAGAATATTGAAAGTTTATAAACTAGAAATAGAACGTGGCCATCTTATGTGTGGGCATCTGAAGCCAGACTGTATTACTTCCTGGATTTCATTATTGCAGATCTCGCACATGCTCAGTGCTGCACAAGCAGTGTAATAGGTTTCAGGTCAGGTTTCCATAGCAACGGCAGTGTCAGAAGAAGTTGACACTTTTCTATGCAAACCTCTCCTCCCCTGCTCCCTGCAGGAAACAGTAAATATACTGCATGTTCAAGGAATTATATATATATAATCTTGGTGTGTGTGTATATATGTATACACACACACACACAGGCTACTTTTTTCTGTACAGCTTTTCATTTAAAAAAATACTAATCTCATCAACAAAATTCATTTATGCATCTACATTGCATCACCCCCAGCACATCGAATCGCATCCCCCCAGCACATCGAATTGCATGGCCCACAGCACATTGCATCACCCCCAGCACATCGAATTGCATCAACCCCAGCACATCGAATCGCATCAACCCCAGCACATCGAATCGCATCAACCCTTAGCACATCGAATTGCATTGCCCACAGCACATTGCATCACCCCCAGCACATCGAATCGCATCAACCCCAGCACATCGAATTGCATGGCCCACAGCACATTGCATCACCCCCAGCACATCGAATCGCATCAACCCCAGCAATCGAATCGCATCAACCCCAGCACATCGAATCGCATTAACCCCAGCACATCTAATCGCAACACCCCAGCACATCGAATCGCATCAACCCCAGCACATCGAATCGCATCAACCCCAGCACATCGAATTGCATGGCCCACAGCACATTGCATCACCCCCAGCACATCGAATCGCATCAACCCCAGCACATCAAATCGCATCAACCCCAGCACATCGAATCGCATCCACCTTCGCACATTGAATCGCATCAACCCCAGCACATCGAATTGCATGGCCCACAGCACATTGCATCACCCCCAGCACATCGAATCGCATCAACCCCAGCACATCGAATCGCATCACCCCAGCACATTGAATCGCATCAACCCCAGCACATCGAATCACATCACCCCAGCACATCGAATCGCATCAACCCCAGCACATCGAATCGCATCAACCCCAGCACATCGAATTGCATCAACCCCCAGCACATCGAATTGCATGGCCCACAGCACATTGCATCACCCCCAGCACATCGAATCGCATCAACCCCAGCACATCGAATCGCATCAACCCCAGCACATCGAATCGCATCAACCCCAGCACATCGAATTGCATGGCCCACAGCACATTGCATCACCCCAGCACATCGAATCGCATTAACCCCAGCACATTGAATCGCATCAACCCCAGCACATGGAATTGCATGGCCCACAGCACATTGCATCACCCAAGCACATCAAATCGCATCAACCCTAGCACCTCAAATCACATCAACCCCAGCACATCGAATCGCATCAACCCCAGCACATCAAATCGCATCAACCCCAGCACATCGAATTGCATGGCCCACAGCACATTGCATCACCCCCAGCACATCGAATCGCATCAACCCAAGCACATCGAATCGCATCAACCCCAGCACATCGAATTGCATGGCCCACAGCACATTGCATCACCCCCAGCACATCGAATCGCATCAACATCAGTACATCGAATTGCATGGCCCACAGCACATTGCATCACCCCCAGCACATCGAATCGCATCACCCCCAGCACATAAAATCACATCAAACCCAGCACATCGAATCGCATCAACCCCAGCACATCGAATCGCATCACCCCAGCACATCGAATCGCATCACCCCAGCGCATCAAATCCCATCAACCCCAGCACATCGAATCGCATCAACCCCAGCACATCGAATCGCATCACCCCAGCACATCGAATCGCATCAACCCCAGCACATCGAATTGCATGGCCCACAGCACATTGCATCACCCCCAGCACATAAAATCGCATCAACCCCAGCACATCGAATCGCATCAACCCCAGCACATCAAATCGCATCAACCCCAGCACATCGAAATGCATGGCCCACAGCATATTGCATCACCCCCAGCACATCGAAGCGCATCAACCCCAGCACATCGAATTGCATAGCCCACAGCACATTGCATCACCCCCAGCACATCAAATCTCATCAACATCAGCACATCGAATTGCATTGCCCACAGCACATTGCATCACCCCCAGCACATCGAATCGCATAAACCCAGCACATCGAATCGCATCAACCCCAGCACATCGAATCGCATCAACCCCAGCACATCGAATTGCATGGCCCACAGCACATTGCATCACCCCCAGCACATCGAATCGCATCAACCCCCGCACATCGAATCGCATCAACCCCAGCACATCGAATCACATCAACCCCAGCACATTGAATTGCATTGCCCACAGCACATTGCATCACCCCCAGCACATCGAATCGCATCAACCCCAGCACATCAAATTGCATGGCCCACAGCACATTGCATCACCCCCAGCACATCGAATCGCATCAACCCCAGCACATCGAATCGCATCAACCCCAACACATCGAATCGCATCAACCCCAGCACATCTAATCGCAACACCCCAGCACATCGAATCGCATCAACCCCAGCACATCGAATCGCATCAACCCCAGCACATCGAATTGCATGGCCCACAGCACATTGCATCACCCCCAGCACATCGAATCGCATCAACCCCATCACATCAAATCGCATCAACCCCAGCACATCGAATCGCATCCACCTTCGCACATCGAATCGCATCAACCCCAGCACATCGAATTGCATGGCCCACAGCACACTGCATCACCCCCAGCACATCGAATCGCATCAACCCCAGCACATCGAATCGCATCACCCCAGCACATTGAATCGCATCAACCCCAGCACATCGAATCGCATCACCCCAGCACATCGAATCGCATCAACCCCAGCACATCGAATCGCATCAACCCCAGCACATCGAATTGCATCAACCCCCAGCACATCGAATTGCATGGCCCACAGCACATTGCATCACCCCCAGCACATCGAATCGCATCAACCCCAGCACATCGAATCGCATCAACCCCAGCACATCGAATCGCATCAACCCCAGCACATCGAATTGCATGGCCCACAGCACATTGCATCACCCCAGCACATTGAATCGCATTAACCCCAGCACATCAAATCGCATCAACCCCAGCACATCGAATCGCATCAACCCCAGCACATCGAATTGCATGGCCCACAGCACATTGCATCACCCCCAGCACATCGAATCGCATCAACCCCAGCACATCAAATTGCATGGCCCACAGCACATTGCATCACCCCCAGCACATCGAATCGCATCAACCCCAGCACATCGAATCGCATCAACCCCAACACATCGAATCGCATCAACCCCAGCACATCTAATCGCAACACCCCAGCACATCGAATCGCATCAACCCCAGCACATCGAATCGCATCAACCCCAGCACATCGAATTGCATGGCCCACAGCACATTGCATCACCCCCAGCACATCGAATCGCATCAACCCCATCACATCAAATCGCATCAACCCCAGCACATCGAATCGCATCCACCTTCGCACATCGAATCGCATCAACCCCAGCACATCGAATTGCATGGCCCACAGCACACTGCATCACCCCCAGCACATCGAATCGCATCAACCCCAGCACATCGAATCGCATCACCCCAGCACATTGAATCGCATCAACCCCAGCACATCGAATCGCATCACCCCAGCACATCGAATCGCATCAACCCCAGCACATCGAATCGCATCAACCCCAGCACATCGAATTGCATCAACCCCCAGCACATCGAATTGCATGGCCCACAGCACATTGCATCACCCCCAGCACATCGAATCGCATCAACCCCAGCACATCGAATCGCATCAACCCCAGCACATCGAATCGCATCAACCCCAGCACATCGAATTGCATGGCCCACAGCACATTGCATCACCCCAGCACATTGAATCGCATTAACCCCAGCACATCAAATCGCATCAACCCCAGCACATCGAATCGCATCAACCCCAGCACATCGAATTGCATGGCCCACAGCACATTGCATCACCCCCAGCACATCGAATCGCATCAACCCCAGCACATCAAATCGCATCAACCCCAGCACATCGAATCGCATCCACCTTCGCACATCGAATCGCATCAACCCCAGCACATCGAATTGCATGGCCCACAGCACATTGCATCACCCCCAGCACATGGAATCGCATCAACCCCAGCACATCGAATCACATCACCCCAGCACATTGAATCGCATCAACCCCAGCACATCAAATCGCATCACCCCAGCACATCGAATCGCATCAACCCCAGCACATCGAATTGCATCAACCCCCAGCACATCGAATTGCATGGCCCACAGCACATTGCATCACCCCCAGCACATCGAATCGCATCAACCCCAGCACATCGAATCGCATCAACCCCAGCACATCGAATTGCATGGCCCACAGCACATTGCATCACCCAAGCACATCGAATCGCATTAACCCCAGCACATCGAATCGCATCAACCCCAGCACATGGAATTGCATGGCCCACAGCACATTGCATCACCCCAGCACATCGAATCGCATCAACCCTAGCACATCAAATCGCATCAACCTCAGCACATCGAATCGCATCAACCCCAGCACATCAAATCGCATCAACCCCAGCACATCGAATTGCATGGCCCACAGCACATTGCATCACCCCCACACATCGAATCGCGTCAACCCCAGCACATCGAATTGCATGGCCCACAGCACATTGCATCACCCCCAGCACATCGAATCGCATCAACATCAGTACATCGAGTTGCATGGCCCACAGCACATTGCATCACTCCCAGCACATCGAATCGCATCACCCCCAGCACATCAAATCACATCAACCCCAGCACATCGAATCGCATCAACCCCAGCACATCGAATCGCATCACCCCAGCGCATCAAATCGCATCAACCCCAGCACATTGAATCGCATCAACCCCAGCACATCGAATCGCATCACCCCAGCACATCGAATTGCATCACCCCAGCACATCGAATCGCATCACCCCAGCGCATCAAATCGCATCAACCCCAGCACATCGAATCACATCAACCCCAGCACATCGAATTGCATTGCCCACAGCACATTGCATCACCCCCAGAACATTGAATCGCATCAACCCCAGCACATCGAATTGCATGGCCCACAGCACATTGCATCACCCCCAGCACATCGAATCGCATCAACCCCAGCACATCGAATCGCATCAACCCCAGCACATCAAATCGCATCAACCCCAGCACATCGAAATGCATGGCCCACAGCATATTGCATCACCCCCAGCACATCGAATCGCATCAACCCCAGCACATCGAATTGCATAGCCCACAGCACATTGCATCACCCCCAGCACATCGAATCTCATCAACATCAGCACATCGAATTGCATTGCCCACAGCACATTGCATCGACCCCAGCACATCGAATCGCATAAACCCAGCACATCGAATCGCATCAACCCCAGCACATCGAATCGCATCAACCCCAGCACATCGAATTGCATGGCCCACAGCACATTGCATCACCCCCAGCACATCGAATCGCATCAACCCCAGCACATCGAATCACATCAACCCCAGCACATCGAATCGCATCAACCCCAGCACATCGAATTGCATGGCCCACAGCACATTGCATCACCCGAGCACATCGAATCGCATCAACCCCAGCACATCGAATTGCATGGCCCACAGCACATTGCATCACTCCCAGCACATCAAATCGCATCAACATCAGCACATCGAATTGCATGGCCCACAGCACATTGCATCACCTGCAGCACATCAAATCGCATCAACCCCAGCACATCGAATCGCATCAACCCCAGCACATCGAATTTCATGGCCCACAGCACATTGCATCACCCCCAGCACATCGAATCGCATCAACCCCAGCACATCGAATCGCATCAACCCCAGCACATCGAATCGCATCAACCCCAACACATCGAATTGCATGGCCCACAGCACATTGCATCACACCCAGCACATCGAATCGCATCAACATCAGTACATCGAATTGCATGGCCCACAGCACATTGCATCACCCCCAGCACATCGAATCGCATCACCCCCAGCACATCAAATCACATCAAACTCAGCACATCGAATCGCATCAACCCCAGCACATCGAATCGCATCACCCCAGCACATCGAATCGCATCACCCCAGCGCATCAAATCGCATCAACCCCAGCGCATCAAATCGCATCAACCCCAGCACATCAAATCGCATCAACCCCAGCACATCAAATCGCATCACCCCAGCACATTGAATCGCATCAACCCCAGCACATCGAATTGCATGGCCCACAGCACATTGCATCAACCCCAGCACATCGAATCACATCAACCCCAGCACATCGAATCACATCAACCCCAGCACATCAAATCGCATCAACCCCAGCACATCGAAATGCATGGCCCACAGCATATTGCATCACCCCCAGCACATCGAATCGCATCAACCCCAGCACATCGAATTGCATAGCCCACAGCACATTGCATCACCCCCAGCACATCGAATCTCATCAACATCAGCACATCGAATTACATTGCCCACAGCACATTGCATCACCCCCAGCACATCGAATCGCATAAACCCAGCACATCGAATCACATCAACCCCAGCACATCGAATCACATCAACCCCAGCACATCGAATTGCATGGCCCACAGCACATTGCATCACCCCCAGCACATCGAATCGCATCAACCCCAGCACATCGAATCGCATCAACCCCAGCACATCGAATCGCATCAACCCCAGCACATTGAATTGCATGGCCCACAGCACATTGCATCACCCGAGCACATCGAATCGCATCAACCCCAGCACATGCATGGCCCACAGCACATTGCATCACTCCCAGCACATCAAATCGCATCAACATCAGCACATCGAATTGCATGGCCCACAGCACATTGCATCACCTGCAGCACATCGAATCGCATCAACCCCAGCACATCGAATCGCATCAACCCCAGCACATCGAATTTCATGGCCCACAGCACATTGCATCACCCCCAGCACATCGAATCGCATCAACCCCAGCACATCGAATCGCATCAACCCTAGCACATCGAATCGCATCAACCCCAACACATCGAATTGCATGGCCCACAGCACATTGCATCACCCCCAGCACATCGAATCGCATCAACCCCAGCACATCGAATCGCATCAACCCCAGCACATCGAATCGCATCACCCCAGCACATAGAATCGCATCAACCCCAGCACATCGAATCGCATAACCCCAGCACATCAAATCGCATGGCCCACAACACATTGCATCACCCCGAGCACATCGAATCGCATCAACCCCAGCACATCGAATCGCATCACCCCAGCACATCAAATCAACCCCAGCACGTCGAATCGTATCACCCCAGCACATCAAATCGCATCACCCCAGCACATTGAATCGCATCAACCCCAGCACATCGAATCGCATCACCCCAGCACATCGAATCGCATCAACCCCAGCACATCGAATCACATGACCCCAGCACATCGAATCGCATAACCCCAGCACATCGAATCGCATGGCCCACAACACATTGCATCAACCCCAGCACATCAAATTGCATGGCCCACAACACATCAAATCGCATCACCCCAGCACATCGAATCGCATAGCCCAAAGCACATTGCATCATCCCCAGCACATCGAATCGCATCACCCCAGCACATCGAATCGCATCAACCCCAGCACATCAAATCGCATCAACCCCAGCACATCGAATCGCATCAACCCCAGCACATCGAATCGCATCAACCCCAGCACTTCGAATCGCAACACCCCAGCACATCGAATTGCATCAACCCCAGCACATCGAATCACATCAAACCCAGCACATCGAATCACATCAACCCCAGCACATCGAATTGCATGGCCCACAGCACATTGCATCACCCCCAGCACATCGAATCGTATCAACCCCAGCACATCGAATCGCATCAACCCCAGCACATTGAATCACATCCACCTCAGCAAATCGAATCACATCAACCCCAGCACATCGAATTGCATGGCACACAGCACATTGCATCACCCCCAGCACATCGAATCGCATCAACCCCAGCACATCGAATCACATCACCCCAGCACATCAAATCACATCACCCCAGCACATCGAATCGCATCAACCCCAGCAAATCAAATTGCATCACCCCAGCACATCGAATCGCATCAACCCCAGCACATCGAATCGCATCAACCCCAGCACATCGAATCACATGGCCCACAGCACATTGCATCACCCCCAGCACATCGAATCACATCAACCCCAGCACATCAAATCGCATCAACCCCAGCACATCGAATCGCATCACCCCAGCACATCGAATCACATCAACCCCAGCACATCGAATCGCATCAACCCCAGCACATCGAATTGCATGGCCCACAGCACATTGCATCACCCCCAGCACATCGAATCTCATCAACATCAGCACATCGAATTGCATGGCCCACAGCACATTGCATCACCCCCAGCACATCGAATCGCATAGACCCAGCACATCGAATCACATCAACCCCAGCACATCAAATCGCATCAACCCCAGCACATCGAATTGCATGGCCCACAGCACATTGCATCACCCCCAGCACATCGAATCGCATCAACCCCAGCACATCGAATCGCATCAACCCCAGCACATCGAATTGCATGGCCCACAGCACATTGCATCACCCGAGCACATCGAATCGCATCAACCCCAGCACATCGAATTGCATGGCCCACAGCACATTGCATCACCCCCAGCACATCGAATCGCATCAACCCCAGCACATCGAATCGCATCAACCCCAACACATCGAATTGCATGGCCCACAGCACATTGCATCACCCCCAGCACATTGAATCGCATCAACCCCAGCACATCGAATCGCATCAACCCTAGCACATCGAATCGCATCACCCCAGCCTATAGAATCGCATCAACCCCAGCACATCGAATCGCATAACCCCAGCACATCGAATCGCATCAACCCCAGCACATCGAATCACATCACCCCAGCACATCGAATCAACCCCAGCACATCGAATCGTATCACCCCAGCACATCGAATAGCATCACCCCAGCACATCGAATAGCATCACCCCAGCACATTGAATCGCATCAACCCCAGCACATCGAATCGCATCACCCCAGCACATCGAATCGCATCAACCCCAGCACATCGAATTGCATGACCCCAGCACATCGAATCGCATAACCCCAGCACATCGAATCGCATGGCCCACAACACATTGCATCAACCCCAGCACATCAAATTGCATGGCCCACAACACATCGAATCGCATCACCCCAGCACATCGAATCGCATAGCCCAAAGCACATGGCATCATCCCCAGCACATCGAATCGCATCACCCCAGAACATCAAATCGCATCAACCCCAGCACATCAAATCGCATCAACCCCAGCACATCGAATCGCATCAACCCCAGCACATCGAATCGCATCAACCCCAGCACATCGAATCGCATCAAACCCAGCACATCGAATCGCATCAACCCCAGCACATCGAATTGCATGGCCCACAGCACATTGCATCACCCCCAGCACATCGAATCGCATCAACCCCAGCACATTGAATCGCATCCACCTCAGCACATCAAATCGCATCAACCCTAGCACATCGAATTGCATGGCCCACAGCACATTGCATCACCCCCAGCACATCGAATCGTATCAACCCCAGCACATCGAATCGCATCAACCCCAGCACATCTAATCGCATCACCCCAGCACATCAAATCACATCACCCCAGCACATCGAATCGCATCAACCCCAGCAAATCGAATCGCATCACCCCAGCACATCGAGTCGCATCAACCCCAGCACATCAAATCACATCAACCCCAGCACATCGAATTGCATGGCCCACAGCACATTACATCACCCCCAGCACATCGAATCGCACCAACCCCAGCACATCGAATCGCATAACCCCAGCACATCGAATCGCATGGCCCACAGCACATTGCATCACCCCCAGCACATCGAATCGTATCAACCCCAGCACATTAAATCGCATCAACCCCAGCACATCGAATTGCATCACCCCAGCACATCGAATCACATCAACCCCAGCACATCGAATCGCATCAACCCCAGCACAACGAATCGCATCAACCCCAGCACATAGAATTGCAAGGCCCACAGCACATTGCATTACCCCCAGCACATCGAATCACATCAACCCCAGCACATCAAATCACATCACCTCAGCACATCGAATTGCATCACCCCAGCACATCAAACTGCATCACCCCAGCACATTGAATCACATCAACCCCAGCACATCGAATCGCATCACCCCAGCACATCGAATCGCATCAACCCCAGCACATCGAATCGCATCACCCCAGCACATCGAATCACATAACCCCAGCACATCAAATCGCATAACCCCAGCACATCAAATCGCATGGCCCACAGCACATTGCATCACACCCAGCACATCGAATCGCATCAACATCAGTACATCGAATTGCATGGCCCACAGCACATTGCATCACCCCCAGCACATCGAATCGCATCACCCCCAGCACATCAAATCACATCAAACTCAGCACATCGAATCGCATCAACCCCAGCACATCGAATCGCATCACCCCAGCACATCGAATCGCATCACCCCAGCGCATCAAATCGCATCAACCCCAGCGCATCAAATCGCATCAACCCCAGCACATCAAATCGCATCAACCCCAGCACATCAAATCGCATCACCCCAGCACATTGAATCGCATCAACCCCAGCACATCGAATTGCATGGCCCACAGCACATTGCATCAACCCCAGCACATCGAATCACATCAACCCCAGCACATCGAATCACATCAACCCCAGCACATCAAATCGCATCAACCCCAGCACATCGAAATGCATGGCCCACAGCATATTGCATCACCCCCAGCACATCGAATCGCATCAACCCCAGCACATCGAATTGCATAGCCCACAGCACATTGCATCACCCCCAGCACATCGAATCTCATCAACATCAGCACATCGAATTACATTGCCCACAGCACATTGCATCACCCCCAGCACATCGAATCGCATAAACCCAGCACATCGAATCACATCAACCCCAGCACATCGAATCACATCAACCCCAGCACATCGAATTGCATGGCCCACAGCACATTGCATCACCCCCAGCACATCGAATCGCATCAACCCCAGCACATCGAATCGCATCAACCCCAGCACATCGAATCGCATCAACCCCAGCACATTGAATTGCATGGCCCACAGCACATTGCATCACCCGAGCACATCGAATCGCATCAACCCCAGCACATGCATGGCCCACAGCACATTGCATCACTCCCAGCACATCAAATCGCATCAACATCAGCACATCGAATTGCATGGCCCACAGCACATTGCATCACCTGCAGCACATCGAATCGCATCAACCCCAGCACATCGAATCGCATCAACCCCAGCACATCGAATTTCATGGCCCACAGCACATTGCATCACCCCCAGCACATCGAATCGCATCAACCCCAGCACATCGAATCGCATCAACCCTAGCACATCGAATCGCATCAACCCCAACACATCGAATTGCATGGCCCACAGCACATTGCATCACCCCCAGCACATCGAATCGCATCAACCCCAGCACATCGAATCGCATCAACCCCAGCACATCGAATCGCATCACCCCAGCACATAGAATCGCATCAACCCCAGCACATCGAATCGCATAACCCCAGCACATCAAATCGCATGGCCCACAACACATTGCATCACCCCGAGCACATCGAATCGCATCAACCCCAGCACATCGAATCGCATCACCCCAGCACATCAAATCAACCCCAGCACGTCGAATCGTATCACCCCAGCACATCAAATCGCATCACCCCAGCACATTGAATCGCATCAACCCCAGCACATCGAATCGCATCACCCCAGCACATCGAATCGCATCAACCCCAGCACATCGAATCACATGACCCCAGCACATCGAATCGCATAACCCCAGCACATCGAATCGCATGGCCCACAACACATTGCATCAACCCCAGCACATCAAATTGCATGGCCCACAACACATCAAATCGCATCACCCCAGCACATCGAATCGCATAGCCCAAAGCACATTGCATCATCCCCAGCACATCGAATCGCATCACCCCAGCACATCGAATCGCATCAACCCCAGCACATCAAATCGCATCAACCCCAGCACATCGAATCGCATCAACCCCAGCACATCGAATCGCATCAACCCCAGCACTTCGAATCGCAACACCCCAGCACATCGAATTGCATCAACCCCAGCACATCGAATCACATCAAACCCAGCACATCGAATCACATCAACCCCAGCACATCGAATTGCATGGCCCACAGCACATTGCATCACCCCCAGCACATCGAATCGTATCAACCCCAGCACATCGAATCGCATCAACCCCAGCACATTGAATCACATCCACCTCAGCAAATCGAATCACATCAACCCCAGCACATCGAATTGCATGGCACACAGCACATTGCATCACCCCCAGCACATCGAATCGCATCAACCCCAGCACATCGAATCACATCACCCCAGCACATCAAATCACATCACCCCAGCACATCGAATCGCATCAACCCCAGCAAATCAAATTGCATCACCCCAGCACATCGAATCGCATCAACCCCAGCACATCGAATCGCATCAACCCCAGCACATCGAATCACATGGCCCACAGCACATTGCATCACCCCCAGCACATCGAATCA
The DNA here is from genome assembly GCA_029206835.1 of Rana muscosa. NCBI lineage: Eukaryota > Metazoa > Chordata > Amphibia > Anura > Ranidae > Rana > Rana muscosa. The sequence goes on from CM055123.1 coordinate 203,650,338, forward strand.
CATCAACCCCAGCACATCAAATCGCATCAACCCCAGCACATCGAATCGCATCACCCCAGCACATCGAATCACATCAACCCCAGCACATCGAATCGCATCAACCCCAGCACATCGAATTGCATGGCCCACAGCACATTGCATCACCCCCAGCACATCGAATCTCATCAACATCAGCACATCGAATTGCATGGCCCACAGCACATTGCATCACCCCCAGCACATCGAATCGCATAGACCCAGCACATCGAATCACATCAACCCCAGCACATCAAATCGCATCAACCCCAGCACATCGAATTGCATGGCCCACAGCACATTGCATCACCCCCAGCACATCGAATCGCATCAACCCCAGCACATCGAATCGCATCAACCCCAGCACATCGAATTGCATGGCCCACAGCACATTGCATCACCCGAGCACATCGAATCGCATCAACCCCAGCACATCGAATTGCATGGCCCACAGCACATTGCATCACCCCCAGCACATCGAATCGCATCAACCCCAGCACATCGAATCGCATCAACCCCAACACATCGAATTGCATGGCCCACAGCACATTGCATCACCCCCAGCACATTGAATCGCATCAACCCCAGCACATCGAATCGCATCAACCCTAGCACATCGAATCGCATCACCCCAGCCTATAGAATCGCATCAACCCCAGCACATCGAATCGCATAACCCCAGCACATCGAATCGCATCAACCCCAGCACATCGAATCACATCACCCCAGCACATCGAATCAACCCCAGCACATCGAATCGTATCACCCCAGCACATCGAATAGCATCACCCCAGCACATCGAATAGCATCACCCCAGCACATTGAATCGCATCAACCCCAGCACATCGAATCGCATCACCCCAGCACATCGAATCGCATCAACCCCAGCACATCGAATTGCATGACCCCAGCACATCGAATCGCATAACCCCAGCACATCGAATCGCATGGCCCACAACACATTGCATCAACCCCAGCACATCAAATTGCATGGCCCACAACACATCGAATCGCATCACCCCAGCACATCGAATCGCATAGCCCAAAGCACATGGCATCATCCCCAGCACATCGAATCGCATCACCCCAGAACATCAAATCGCATCAACCCCAGCACATCAAATCGCATCAACCCCAGCACATCGAATCGCATCAACCCCAGCACATCGAATCGCATCAACCCCAGCACATCGAATCGCATCAAACCCAGCACATCGAATCGCATCAACCCCAGCACATCGAATTGCATGGCCCACAGCACATTGCATCACCCCCAGCACATCGAATCGCATCAACCCCAGCACATTGAATCGCATCCACCTCAGCACATCAAATCGCATCAACCCTAGCACATCGAATTGCATGGCCCACAGCACATTGCATCACCCCCAGCACATCGAATCGTATCAACCCCAGCACATCGAATCGCATCAACCCCAGCACATCTAATCGCATCACCCCAGCACATCAAATCACATCACCCCAGCACATCGAATCGCATCAACCCCAGCAAATCGAATCGCATCACCCCAGCACATCGAGTCGCATCAACCCCAGCACATCAAATCACATCAACCCCAGCACATCGAATTGCATGGCCCACAGCACATTACATCACCCCCAGCACATCGAATCGCACCAACCCCAGCACATCGAATCGCATAACCCCAGCACATCGAATCGCATGGCCCACAGCACATTGCATCACCCCCAGCACATCGAATCGTATCAACCCCAGCACATTAAATCGCATCAACCCCAGCACATCGAATTGCATCACCCCAGCACATCGAATCACATCAACCCCAGCACATCGAATCGCATCAACCCCAGCACAACGAATCGCATCAACCCCAGCACATAGAATTGCAAGGCCCACAGCACATTGCATTACCCCCAGCACATCGAATCACATCAACCCCAGCACATCGAATCGCATCAACCCCAGCACATCGAATCGCATCAACCCCAGCACATCAAATCACATCACCTCAGCACATCGAATTGCATCACCCCAGCACATCAAACTGCATCACCCCAGCACATTGAATCACATCAACCCCAGCACATCGAATCGCATCACCCCAGCACATCGAATCGCATCAACCCCAGCACATCGAATCGCATCACCCCAGCACATCGAATCACATAACCCCAGCACATCAAATCGCATAACCCCAGCACATCAAATCGCATGGCCCACAACACATTGCATCACCCCCAGCACATCGAATCGCATAAACCCCAGCACATCGAATCGCATCACCCCAGCACATCGAATCAACCCCAGCACATCGAATCGTATCACCCCAGCACATCGAATCGCATCACCCCAGCACATTGAATCACATCAACCCCAGCACATCGAATCGCATCACCCCAGCACATCAAATTGCATCAACCCCAGCACATCGAATCGCATGACCCCAGCACATCGAATCACATCACCCCAGCACATCGAATCAACCCCAGCACATCGAATCGCATCACCCCAGCAAATCAAACTGCATCACCCCAGCACATCGAATTGCATCAACCCCAGCAAATCGAATCGCATCACCCCAGCACATCGAGTCGCATCAACCCCAGCACATCGAATCACATCAACCCCAGCACATCGAATTGCATGGCCCACAGCACATTGCATCACCCCCAGCACATCGAATCGCATCAACCCCAGCACATCCAATCGCATAACCCCAGCACATCCAATCGCATGGCCCACAGCACATTGCATCACCCCCAGCACATCGAATCGCATCAACACCAGCACATCAAATCACATCAACCCCAGCACAACGAATCGCATCAACCCCAGCACATAGAATTGCAAGGCCCACAGCACATTGCATTACCCCCAGCACATCGAATCGCATCAACCCCAGCACATCGAATCGCATCAACCCCAGCACATCGAATCGCATCAACCCCAGCACATCAAATCACATCACCCCAGCACATCGAATCAACCCCAGCACATCGAATCGCATCACCCCAGCACATCAAACTGCATCACCCCAGCACATTGAATCACATCAACCCCAGCACATCGAATCGCATCACCCCAGCACATCGAATCGCATCAACCCCAGCACATCGAATCGCATCACCCCAGCACATCGAATCACATAACCCCAGCACATCGAATCGCATAACCCCAGCACATCAAATCGCATGGCCCACAACACATTGCATCACCCCCAGCACATCGAATCGCATAAACCCCATCACATCGAATCGCATCAACCCCAGCACATCGAATCGCATCACCCCAGCACATCGAATCAACCCCAGCACATCGAATCGCATCACCCCAGCACATTGAATCGCATCAACCCCAGCACATCGAATCGCATCACCCCAGCACATCGAATTGCATCAACCCCAGCACATCGAATCGCATGACCCCAGCACATCGAATCGCATTACCCCAGCACATTGAATCGCATGGCCCACAACACATTGCATCAACCCCAGCACATCAAATTGCATGGCCCACAACACATCGAATCGCATCACCCCAGCACATCGAATCGCATAGCCCAAAGCACATTGCATCATCCCCAGCACATCGAATCGCATCACCCCAGCACATCGAATCGCATCACCCCCAGCACATCGAATCGCATCACAGGGCAAGTTGGGATGTTATAGGGCAGGTTGAGGTTGCACAGGGCAGTCTGGGTGGTACAGGGCAGTCTGGGTGGTACAGGGCAGGCTAGGGTGGCACATGGCAGACTTGGGTGGCACATGGCAGGCTGGGGTGGCACAGGGCAGGCTGGGGTGACACAGGGCAGGTTGGGGTGGCACAGGACAGGATGGGTGGCACATGGCAGGCTGGGGTGGCACATGGCAGGCTGGGGTGGCACATGGCATATTAGAACTCTGGAGTGACATTGTGCAGTGTGCAGAGTAACTTACACCCCCCCTCCGTTATCAGACTAGCACAGCACAGAGGGCACCAGACACTGAATCCTCCCACTGTCCCACACCAGCTCTCAGGTGGCGTGCCGGCACCATGGCAACCCCTCCATCACACCTCACCTCAGGCTCAGGCTCACACTTCCAGGCGGCAGCTGGAGAGGAGGGGAGGGTGGAAATAGTGTGTGACATCATTTTCTGTGAGATGTGCCAGGCTCACTGGCTCAGCAGGGAAGTAGGAGGAGGAAGAATTTGGAGAACGAAGGACACACACCAGGAGCGGCTGCGGCGCTGGAGGTGTCAGCTGCAAAAAAAATGCCAGGGCTTTCCTCACCCTCGGGAGAGTCGGGATGGTGCGCCCCCCCTCCTACAATAAATTGATACACCCCCCTGTTACCAGCCCTGAGTTTAGCACACTGAGCACAGAGCCGCTCAGTGTGTGAAACTGTCAGTGGAGTGTCACTGGCAACACACGCCTGGTTGCCCTCAATTAAAATGGCGCCGGGCGTCGCCGTGCATCGTGTCATTTCCTGTTTAGAAATAACACGATGCTACGGGCCAGGGCCTCCTGGGATTGATGACAAACATCTCCCAGGAGGCCTACCTGTAGCTCACTGGATGACGCGACGAGGCTGATGCGGCCGCGGCGGGAGATACAAACAGATGGCAAGATAACAGTGAGTTTTAAAAAATGAAAATTCTAATATTCCAATTGTTATGCAGGGGACATTACTAGAGAGGATGGAACAAACTTCAAAAATAGGGTGGAGCTCCGCTTTAAGCCAATCCGGCGAACTGCAGGGCTTGTAGCATAGTGGATCCCTTCTTGACAAAGTCACCAGGCCTCACCCGAGACAGCAGCGCTTTGGCAGTCTCCTCCAGGGCAGGTCCTCCCCTGGTCTCCTTCACCAAGATAACTTCCCTCCTATTTGGACGGACAGCTTGGGATCCTCTCTCTGAATGTAGGCCCCAGCCAGATTACCTGGGCCTACTAAGCAGCGATGCAGCCTTGGGCCAACGTGGCCCCGAGACCAGGACCACACACACATACCTCGCGCCTGGAGGGCTGCGGGGCGAGAACGGACCCCAATCAATGGCATCTGCCCCTTAAGTACCCCCTCCCAGCAGGCACAGCAGGTTCACCACTCCCACTATACCACTGCCGAGAAAGGCCACTTAATGTACCATGGTCTGCCCGTGTTCCAACAGGTGCCTGAGGTGGTAACACCACCTACAGGCAAAAAGGGAAATCACTACCAGGCAAACCATAACTGAGACAGAGGTGAATTTAAATGTAATTATCAACCATCTGAGCCCACCTACTGGCTCAGATATCCCTCTAAATTTAAATAGCGTCCCAACCTTTTGGGATGAGTGCTACATACACCCCCCTCTCAAAAAGACACTGTCCCCAGTGGCTGAAAAAACAAAAAAACTCAAGCCTGAGGTTTTGGTGCCTGAACCAAAAAAAAATGGGATGGGGAGAAGAAAAGGAAAGAAAATACACAGTATACAATAAAATGAATGGTATAACTCTCCATATATGACATATAGATATATTACACATTATGTATATTGTATATTTACACTACCACCCATCACTATCTGTCTAATGCCACCCCATTCTCCAATGGCCTTGACAGCAGATCCGGTACCTAAGAGAAGACAAAAAAACATACATGGCAAACATATTATCCTAAACTATCAGATATCTATACACAGAAGTAGAACTGTATTCCCAAGAGAATGCAGCTTTCCTTCTTTAAGTTTTAAATGCCGTGATAGCAATAATGCCGCGTACACACGATCATTATTCACGCCGGTTAAAAAACCGCCGTGAATAATGTCATTAAAAACGGGGGAACAGCTTGTTCCCCACACACGGTCGTTTTTCACGTAGTTTTTTCTCTTATCGAGAAAAACGACCGTCTGTGGGCTCCGCGGCAGTGTTTCCCTATGGGAAAACTGCCGCGGAAAAAATGTGGGACAAAAACGACGAGAAAAATTAGAACATGTTCTAATTTTTCTCGTCGTTTTTAATGCCGTTTTTCTCGTCGAGAAAAACGACATAAAGCCCACAGACGATCGTTTTTCTCGTCGAAAGGAAAAAATTTCGTTTTTCTCGACGGGAAAAACGGCCGTGTGTACGCGGCATTAGAGTATTTTCCTAATTCAGCAAACCACTGCCACCTAGTATTAGAGGCATAAAAATGTCCTTTTTAAGCAGGGGTTGAATTATATACACACACAGAACCAATGTGGAACACTGCGTCTCTCAGCAGCCCTATTCTGTCTGGCTAAACCCCCAAGGTTCAATTATAGGAAGAAAAACTGTCCTTCAGAGATATGAGAGAAAAAAACGTTCTCTGTCTGTTCTTTTTCCAAAGCAACAATTGTTTTAGGGCGGAGAACAAAGTCACCTTTTCCAGAGCATCCTCCACTTGTAAGAAAGCAAGAGGCAAATAATAAAGTCAAGTTTCCCTATTAAAATGTCAGAGATAGAAACTTGGCTCAGGTAGAGTCACCGATTTCCACTGTTTGTCCAGGGTTGTAATAAAGTACACTGCATCCTCCCTTCCTGGACAGCGGAGGACAACCCGATCGACGTCAATGTGCCAGCCATAGCTCCAGTCCAAACGGCACCCTTTGAATCGGTCGGCCATGGTGACCGAGTATTCAAGGTTCCTAAACGGCTTGGGTACTTTAAGATAGTCTCAGATGGCGTCCCCATACCATTGCTCACGGCGAGCTTCAATCTCTAGCATTTGGCACATAGGGGAACTCCAAGCCGTACTCGGTAGCTACCCGCTTCATTAAGATTCGCTGTAGGCGGGCGAGCCTAGGTAAGGTCCCAGGGTCTCCCGTCCCGGGTAGCACATATGAGTCCGGTGACTTCCGGACCAAAGCCGTAGCAAATTGAGACCAGGGCCCATCATTGGGTACAGCCTCTCTCTTTACAACAGGGGTAGGGGTTTTCACCCGGGGTGTAGTGTCCCCAGAACTCATGGGTGTACCCTCTCGGAGACTGCGGAGCGGGACAACACATCCTCGGTCGTCCCATCCCTCCTCCAGAAACACAGCCCCAATCAACTCGTCATCCCCAACATCTGAGGAGGACCCCAACTCCGAGGAATCCAACACCTCGGCAGGTAAATAGTTTTTGGCAATAACAGTCACTTTTTCCCCAGCCTCCTTACCGGTCCCTGTCGTGGACTTCCCGGAGACTTCACCGCTCACGAGGTCCGGTTCCGGCAGGCGCTGGGGCAGGCTTCGACCGCGGCCGCGGGAGGCCTTGACGTAGCCCACCTTTCGTTTGGCAGCGGGATGGAGACACGAGTGGTGGCGGTGGCAGCGTCCGCTGCGATGTCCACTGTTGACTCCGTAGTTGTGGAGACATCCACTCTGGATTCACTTGCCGCAGCATCTGGAGTGCGTGTGGGCTGAACCGCAGGCGGCGTCCTCGAGAGTGACTATGCCTGTAATCCAGTCCACCCGATAAGCGCGGGGTGGTGCGGTGGGTTGTTCCACTTCAAAAAGAAATTCTCTGCAGGTTAGGCATCGTCCAAAGGGGTGCAACTGCACAGCCAGTCTGTTGCATCCAGGGCAGAGCATGCCCAGGGCCTCCACATCCCGACTCGTGTATAGAGTAAAGCAGCCCCAGGGCTTAAATCGGATCACCGTATCAGCAAGCGGGGCTTTCAATCTGAGCAGTGTCCATGGTAGTAGGTACATGGAGCATCCTGGGTCCCGTTATAGCTGTGGCCCATAAAACCAAAGACATGCTGCTCTTCTTGCTCAGTCCACAATCTCTGCCCTTGGCGCCAAATGCACCCACGTGTAGCACGCAGGTGGCGGGAACTCCTCCCAGTTAGTTCTTTTTGCACATAGCTCGCAGGCTTTCTTCTTTTCGGCCCCGCTCAGGAACTACGCAGCTAACAAAGCAATCTGTGCCTCTTGACCCTTTCTTCTCTCTGTAAAAGCACAGTCCAACACTTTCTCAATGGCAGACTTCCCAAATAGCAAAAGAACAGTAATCCAGTTGTTAGAGGCAACGGCAAATATCCCGGACGAGCCCCCACGTGTAGCAATACCCCCTAGAGGGCCGCTGGTTAGTTTTGGGTTTTGCACGTTACCTCTTCAGCTGCGTTGTCTGGGTAGGAAAGTCTGTAGTAATACAATGTCCACACCATGTCATGAAATAGTGTATTGCTGCCACATCCCTGTTACGTAGGAAAAAAGGAAAGACCCCCCTTGGTGGGATTTTAAATGCAGCAACACCACTAGTATAGAATAAAAGAAGTTTATTAACCAGTTAACGACCCCTTCACGCCGATATACGGCGGCAGAATGGCTCGTACAGGCACAATCACGTACCTGTACGTGGCCCTTTAACTGCCGACGTCGAGGGGCACACGCGTGCTGCCGGTGGCGCGCGCGCGACCCCCTGCCTTCCCCGTGAGTGGGACCGCGGGTCCCGGGGACTCGATCACTGCAGGGATCCCCGCGATTGTCTCACGGAGGCTCGGAGCGGGGAGATGTGTGTGTAAACACAACATCTCCCCACTCCTCTACTGACAATGTCAGCGATCTCCGCTCTGTGTAATCAGAGCGGAGATCAGTGACGTGTCAGTCGTAGCCACGACCCCCCTCAGTTAGTAACACGCCCCTAGGCACACTTAACCCCTCCAGTGCCCCTAGTGGTTAACCCCTTCACTGCCAGTGTCATTTTCACAGTAACCAGTGCATTTTTATTGCACTGTTCGCTGTGAAAATGACAATGGTCCCAAAAATGTGTCAAAAAAGTCCGATGTGTCCGCCATAATGTCCCAGTCGCGAAAAAAAACGCTGATCGCCGCCATTACTAGTAGAATTTTTTTTTTTATAAAAATGCCTTAAAACTATACCCTATTTGGTAAACGCTATAATTTTTGCGCAAACCAATCAATAAACGCCGATTGCGTTTTTTTTTTACCAAAAATATGTAGAAGAATACGTATCGGCCTAAACTGAGGAAAAAAAATGTTTTTTTATATATTTTTTGGGGATATTTATTATAGCAAAAAGTAAAAAATATGTAATTTTTTTCAAAATTTTTACTCTATTTTTGTTTATAGCGCAAAAAATAAAAACCGCAGAGGTGATTAAATACCACCAAAAGAAAGCTCTATTTGTGGGAAAAAAAGGATGCCAATTTTGTTTGGGAGCTACGTCGCACGACCGCGCAACTGTCAGTTAAAGCGACGCAGTGCTGAATCGCAAAAAGGGGCCTGGTCATAATGGCCCGTATTGGTCCGGGGCTTAAGTGGTTAATGATATAAAATTAAATAATTTCGCACATGAAATGATCGGTTAAAAAGCATAACAAGACAAAAAACAAGCAAAACACAACGTAGCGGAAATATGTAGCAAGTACACAAATACAATTGAAATGTAGTACTCTCCAGTCTCCGACAGGATTCTGGTACTCACATGTTTTTGGTTATAAACCCTTCGTCATGGGTATTGGACAGGAGAATATGATGTAAGGATTAGGGATAAGCCGAACACCCCCGGTTCGGTTCGCACCAGAACCTGCGAAAAGAACTAAAGTTTGCGCAAACTTTAGAACCCTATTAAATACAATGGACTCGAACGTTCGAAATCAAAAGTGCTAATTATCAAGGCTAATATGCAAGTTATTGTCCTAAAAAGGGTTTGGGGACCCGGGTCCTGCCCCAGGGGACATGTATTAATGCAAAAAAAAGTTTTAAAAACGGCCGTTTTTTCGGGAGCAGTGATTTTAATAATGCTTAAAGTGAAACAATAAAAGTGAAATATTCCTTTAAATTTCGTACCTGGGGGGGTATAGTATGCCTGTAAAGCAGCACTTGTTTCCCGTGCTTAGAGCTGTCCCTGCACAAAGTGTCATTTCTGAAGGAAAAAAAAGTCATTTAAAATCACTCGCGGCTATAATGAATTGTCGGCTCCCGGCAATACAGAAAAAAGTCATTAATAAAAAATAAAAGAAATGCGTGGGGGTCCCCCCAAATTCTATTACCAGGCCCTTCAGGTCTGGTATGGATTTTAAGGGGAACTCCACACCAAATTTTAAAAAAAATGGCGTGGAGTTCCCCCCCCCCCTATTAAAATCACTGCTCCCGAAAAAACTTTTTTTTTGCATTGATACATGTCCCCTGGGGCAGGACCCAGGTCCCCAAACACTTTTTATGACAATAACTTGCATATAAGCCTTTAAAATTAGCACTTTAGATTTCTCCCATAGACTTTTACAGGGTGTTCCACGGCTTTTCGAATTTGCCGCAAACACCCCAAATTGTTCTCTGTTCGGCGAACGGGCGAACAGGCAATGTTCGCGTCGAACATGAGTTCGACTTGAACTCGAAGCTCATCCCTAGTAGGGATATATTTGTCTAATAAGGAAAAAATATAAAGAAAACAAAAAGAATATCATAGCAATGTGACAAGGATGGTGGCAACAAAAACAAAGAATATGGACATAGTTCTACCAAACGGGACACCTACCAAAAAAAGTAAGTAAGAAGTTGGTACAGCATATACAGCGCTATGCAGGCAGGGTTAACCACGGAACACTGCGGAGGACATCGCTAAATGGAGGTCCCCTGACACTACCCTCTAAGATCACAAGGCGGAGTATCTTACAGGAACCCTCCACGGAATAATTGGTCATATATCAGGATGATATGCAGATTGGCATTGGGGTGGATGGATAAGCTGCATGAAAATAGAGGAAAAAGGCAAACAGAGAGGGGATAGGGAAAGAAAGGGGGGGGGAAGCGCAGGGAGGGGAAAGGGAAAATAATTCTTACTTACTTTTTTGGTAGATGTCTCGTTTGGTAGAACTATGTCTATATTCCATGTTTTTGTTGTCACCATCCTTGTCACATTTTATAATATTCTTTTTGTTTTCTTTATATTTTTTCTTTATTAGACAAATATATCCCTACATCTTATTCTCCTGTCCAATACCCCTGACGAAACGCGCCGGGTACCAGAATTCTATCGGAGCCTGGAGAGTACTACGTTTCAATTGTATTTGTGTACTTGCTATATAGTCACGCTATGTTGTGTTTTGTTTGTCTTTTATCTTGTTATGCTTTTTAACCGATCATTTCATGTGTGAAATGATCTAATTTTATATAATTAATATTTTTTTTCTATACTAGTGGTGTTGCTGCCTTTGAAAATGAATTACTGCACATCACCCTGAACAAACCATCCCCACCATGGAACATGGTGGTGGCAGTATCATGTTGTGGTGATTCTTTTCTTTAGCAGGGACAGGGAAGCTGGTCAGAGTTGATGGGAAGATAGATGGAGATAGATGCCCAAATACAGGGCAATCTTAGAGGAAAACTTGTTAGAGTCTGCAAAAGACTTGAGACTTAGGGCGGAGTTTCACCTTCCAGCAGGACAATGTCCCTAAACATACAGCCAGAGCTACAATGGAATGGTTCAGATCAAAGCATATTCATGTGCTAGAATGGCCCAGTTTAAGTCCAGGCCTAAATTTAATTTTAAAGTGACAAGACTTGAAAATTGTTTTTGACAGACCCTCTTCATCCAATCTGACAGAGCATGAGCTATTTTGCAAAGAAGAATGGGCAAAAATGTCACTCTCTCTACATGTGCAAAGCTGGTAGAGACATCCCCAAAAAGACTTGCAGCTGTAATTGCAGTGCAAGGCGGTTCTACAAAGTATTGACTCAGGGGGGCGGAATACAAATGCACGCCACACTTTTCACATATTTATTTGTAAAAAAAAATTGAAAACCATTTATCATTTTCCTTTCACTTCACAATTATGTGCCACTTTGTGTTGGTCTATCACATAAAATCCCAATAAAATACATTTACATTTTTGGTTGTGACATGACAAAATGTGGAAAATGTCAAGGGGGTATGAATACTTTTTCAAGGCACTGTACATACCTTTTCTCATCAGCAGTATATAGCAGTCTTGCATCCTGCTCAGCACTGGTTAAAGCTTATAGGAGGAGTTTTCATTCTGCTCTGACTGTCCTATGAGGCTGCATGACCCCTGACTTTCTGTCTGGACAGTGCTGATTGGCCCTGTGCTGATCACATGCACCCTCCCCAAAAACAAACAAACACATCTCTAGCAATACACACCAAACTGAGTGCCTCCAAGGCTCTTTACTATCAGGAGATGGATTGGGGGCAGCAAAAGAAGGGGAGAATCAGAGAAGACAGGATCAAACAGCCTTTTTATACAATGCCTTCCATGTCCCAAAGCGTTTGTTCCTTCCATGTCCCAGAGCGTTCCTGGCTTCCATGTCCCATAGCTTTCCTGCCTTCCATGTCCCATAGTGTTCCTGCCTTCCTTGTCCCATAGCGTTTCTGCCTTCCATGTCCCATGGCATTCCTTTCATGTGCCTTAGTGTTCCTTCCATGTCCTATAGCGTCCCTTTCTTCCATATCCCAAAGCGTCCCTGCCTTCCATGCCCCATAGCGTCCCTGCCTTCCATATCCCATAGCGTTCCGGCCTTCCATGTGCCATAGTGTTCCCGCCTTCCATGTGCCATAGCGTTCCTTCCATGTACCATAGCGTTCCTTCCTTCCATGTCCCATAGCGTTCCTGCCTTCCATGTCCCATGTATTGGAAGTAATTTTCTAAATGATTGTGTTGAGGTTTATATGTATCCCTGAGGCTCTGTTTCCTCTACTGCGAGTTGTTGTGCGACTTGACACATGTGAAGTCTCATGACAAGTCAAAACCCATGTATTTCAATGGTCCCCGTTCTAAATGTTGCGACTCAAGTCGCAGCGACTCCAAAAAAGGTTCTTGCACTACTTTGTTACGACTTCTGTGCGACTTGTTCTCACATGGTTTTCACTGATTGCATGACATCGCATCAAAAATCGCATTGCAAAGTCGCATTGTAAGTCGCGTGACTTTGAGGTTGCAACAGTGGAAACAGAAGCTGAGACAGCAGGCAAAGCATACTTTTATAGGTACAAGGAAGCCCAGGTTTTGTTTAACCATTGCTCACAAGCCCCTCTCACTATCATGTTTGGCCACACCCACTTTTTGCAGTGGCACGCGTAGTTGGGAGGTATGTATACAGTATACAGTCATTTTACTGTTGTGGGTTTAGCAACACTTTAATTGTTAAGATTTGATCTCTTTCTGTGTACTTTCTCTAATGCCTCACACATTTCATTTTGCGCTTTCACATTGGCTATGTGCACAATTTGATTATCCTTTATGCTTATTGACATAAGAGCTTTCTGATCTTTCTCCGTCCACCCATCTGTAGGTGGGTTTGGTATGGGCTCTTGTATTCACTTCCATGTTCCCGCTTTTATCAGCAGCATCTTCACTTTTCAAATTCTTTCTTAAATTTCCAGGGCTGGTAGTTCTGGTTTGTCTGTTTGCAACTAAAAATGTTGACGACACACTGCTAGTAGCCATCATACACACTTTCTGGCCTTTTCCTTTTTCAGAGACTAAAGTGGCAGTAAACTCTGTGTAGCAGAGTGTCTCACAGGGATCATCCAGGAAATGTCCTGTTCGGGATTTACTCATCTCCCAGGCTCCTCTCTTACACCTTTCCAAACCTCTGATCCTCTGTCCACTTAGGGTTTTACACATCTCTCTTTTGGCAATTTAGACTCACCTGGGACACACAGGCAGACCTCTACGTCCTTGGGAGCAGACAGGTAATGTTTGTTGGAGCTAAAGGTTGGTGAAAGCTGTGTATGTGGAGGCTGATAAGTGTTAGGCTTGGCCAGCCTGGTAGTTTAGGGTGACCAGACATCCCCGGTTTCAGGGGACAGTCCCCAGATTGAGGACACTGTCCCCGGATCAAGTCTGTCCCCAGTTTTGTCCCCGGATTGGATTTAAACAGGGGCTGGGGCAATTTCAAAGACAGTCAGTGCAGAATTTAAAAAAAAATCTGAATTACACACCCGCCGCTCCTACTAGCTTAGGGATTACATTTTTTTTCCATTATTTGTACCCCTTTCTGATGATCATGTGCTGGTCGGAGCGGAGGGAATATTTCTTCAGTTTCGGGTGCATGCCCATTCAGCTCCGCTCGCATGTTCTTCTGCCTTGGCTCAAGTCCCGGCCAGCCGCCTGCCTGTTTATCGCCTTGCCTTCCCTGGTGGAGTGATCTTCCTCCGCTCCCCACCCAGTAGTAGCCGGGGCCCAGAGAGTAAGACTTGACAGGCTGTGAGGCGGGTGGCGGTGGCGACGGGCAGAGAGTCGCTGATTGCCGACATTACTAGTAAAAAAAAGATATGTCCCCAGATTTCATTTAAAAAATCTGGTCACCTTATGGTAGTTAGGACTGTGATTGAGCAGTTATTGCCAGCCATGACTAGTATTTTGCTTTCACATTCAAAGTGGATGGGGGAATTGGATTTTTTTTTTTTCCGTTCAACCAGCTGTGTGCGTGGGGCCACTCGCACTGCATGTGGGGGTACACTTCATGCAGGATCAGATGGGGACTGTGTTCATGTGAGAATCAAACAGTATGGTGGTTCCCCAGCTTAGAGATGAGCTTACCCTGTGTGTGGTAAAAAATGTACAGGGTTCCTTCTGTAAAATTGCTGTCCAGTGTCACTACACACTTCCCTTCAGTATGTTGCATTTAGGAGGGACAGTGCTGAACCCATGCCCTCTCCACTGGTCCAGCATATCTCTGCTCTCTTACGCTTAGTGACAGAATAGGGCCCTGCTGTGCATCTAGCGCAGACCTCATGTGTGCACTTGTTAACTCGTTTATGAACTACCTGGAGGATGGGGCAAAAGGTTCAATCTCTGTATTTGCGGACAATACTAAGCTAAGCAGGGCAATAACTTCTCCGCAGGATGTGGAAATCTTGCAAAAAGATCTGAACAAATTAATGGGGTGGGCAACTACATGGCAAATGTAAAATAATGCATTTGGGTGGCAAAAATATGAATGCAATCTATACACTGGGGGGGAGAACCTCCTGGGGAATCTAGTGTAGCACACTGACCTTTTTTCTCACTTGTAAGATAAGGCACACCGTGCTATATGCCCGTACCCTTCTGTTTGAAGAGGTTAAGCGGTGTTCACAATTGTTGGGTTCCGCAGTGAGTTACCACTCCTGGGCTGGTTCCTTTCTCTAGAGTGTAGAGAAAAGTCTGTTTGTGTATCAATAAGGCCAATGTCCAGACAAGGTTAAACCTCAATGACCTGAAGGTTAATTTTCTTTATGCTTGAAACCGGACAGGAAAGTTGAAAGTGAAGAATAGAATAACAGGGAGGCAGGTTCAGGCACTTACTATCACCACTCAATCCTAAGTGGACTCTGCTCACCCGGATAGTTCCCTCTCACGGTCCTAGCAGCCGGAGTGATGCACAAACTTTACTTTTCTTTCCTAGGGATACGATCAGAACCCATTTGCCTAGTTTCAAACTTCCCAGCACTTGTAGCATAAGGACCTAGGTGCAAGTTGAAGCACGCTACAATGCCTGTGGCGGACTTGCGGAATCCCTCTGTAGGAGACCAGGCCT
Organism: Rana muscosa; assembly: GCA_029206835.1. Lineage (NCBI taxonomy): Eukaryota > Metazoa > Chordata > Amphibia > Anura > Ranidae > Rana > Rana muscosa. The sequence goes on from CM055123.1 coordinate 203,665,805, forward strand.
CATCCAAGGCTGTGACTTCCCTCACCGGTAACCCTGGCTCCCTCTCCAGAACGGGTCACCCTCGAGTGCCCTGGAATTCCTCTTTTAGATGGTAGGCCAGCTAAAGGTGCTGGGCCTACATGAAGAGTTGCAGCTCCAGGCTAAAGTTGCCTGAGACTGATCCACCCATGCACACTCCCATGGCCTGGAGAGCCACGAGGCGGAGACGTACTGCTCCTTCTTCTCCCCTCCTAAGATGGCGTCTGCTACTTATGTATCCTCTCCCATCATGCGCAGCGGGCCGACCAAGCCCCCCGCACAGCTGCTTGGAGAGGACACCCAAAGGTACAGTAATGTCACTAGCGGTTCAACCCTGACCTGTTATGGCAGCGCCACCCACAGGCCACAGGGAACTGTACACCAGCAACACCACTTGGCAAAAGCAGAAGAACAAAACCTAACAATTGAAGCGATCTGGGTCTGGCTAATAACCCAGATCAACCCCTAAATTTAGGTACCTAGCTCCCCTAAAAGTAAAGGGGTGCTACACTAGGATGGGAAAAGTACCTGGGGGTCCTAGTAGATAACAATGCCAAGCTGCTGCTGCTATAAAAGCAAACAGAATATTGGCATGCAATAAAAAGGGGATCAACTCCAGAGATAAAACAATAATTCTTCCGCTCTACAAGACTCCTGGTCCGGCCTCACCTAGAGTATGCTGTCCAGTTCTGGGCACCAGTCCTCAGGGAGGATGTACTGGAAATGGAGCAAAGAAGGGCAACAAAGCTAATAAAGGATCTGGAGGATATTAGTTGTGAGGAAAGGTTGCGAGCACTGAACTTATTCTCTCTGGAAAAGAGACGCTTGAGGGGATATGATTTCAATTTACAAATACCATACTGGTGACCCCACAATTGGGATAAAACTTTTTTTCGTCGAAGGGAGTTTAACAAGACATGTGGCCACTCATTAAAATTCCAAGAAAATAGGTTTAACCTTAAAGTGGATGTAAACCCAAATTTAAATTTTTTTTTTTTTTTCTTTGCTGTCACAATGTAGAGTATAAGATTTCCTATCATTTGTTCCAGGTCTTGCCACAGAGTTAATCCAGCTCTGCGCAATCCTCTTTTAGGCTCCACGTACACAGAAGCTCAAAAAACGGTCGTTTTGAACACCAGATTTCTGGCAGAAAAAGCTGCTTTAAAATGGCTTTTATCAGCGTTTTTTACTAGCGTTTTTCAGTGTAGCGTTTTTTTTTTTTTTTCCAAAGGATCTAAAAACGCTGGCGACCAGCGTTTTTGAGCTTTTTCCCACCGGAAAAAGGCACTTTGAACGCAAGTGTAGCGGCCTCACCCTCTCTTCTTCATCGGTTTTACACACCAACTCTTGTCTAGGGGTTGTGAGAGTGAGATGCGCCACGGCCCATGTCCTCCCCATTGTAGTAGGGAGGTGAAGGCCACTTCCTGATGTTTCCTCGGGCCGGTGTGTTCTGTGAATGCACTGAGTCTGTAACCACAAGCTCACCCGCCTCCCCTTTGCTTCCAGTAACTGGAGTTCACACACCGAAGAAAGGTCCAACACTTGTTTATTTGACACTCCAATAGCAAAGCACGATAAACAGTTCTTATTGCAGCAGACTGGTTGGGACCTATAACCTTTCCAACGGTGGGATGAGCAGATCGAGGCACTTCCTAAAGTTTAAGTTCTAAAGATAGGGTCTCTTCTAGCAACCCCTATGAACAGCAATGGAGCCCTCTTCGATACGCTGTGGCCCCTATCAGGGGATGTGTCCTCCCAAGAGAGTTCCCAGAGGCCCACCGTCACCGAGTTGGTGCTGCTCCGGGTCTTCAGTGGGTAACCTCCCCGGCCTCCTCACCTCAGGTACGAGTCCCTCCGCTCAGGGACCCTCGGACAGTCCACCCTAGCGGGACCCAGTCGAAGGTACTGGGCCCCAGGCCTCCTCGGTAGTACCTCACCCCAGGCTAAAGGTGCCTGGGATGGACGCCAACATGACTCCGGACCAGGCCATGGGCACCTGGACCAGACTCCTGGATCTCCCGCACCCAGGCCTAAGGGCCCTGGGTGCGGACCGCAGCCCTCCTCCTCCGAGGACCTCCTTCTCCGCCAGACGACGACGACGACCGCGTGGTAAGGGCGTCTCCCCCTTTTTATCTCCTCCCTTCAACGGCCCGGCGGGTTCCCCGCCCCAGCCATACCATCTCCGGGAAGGGACAAAACAGGGAGCACTGCGAAGATGATTCTACCTGAAGCCTGTGGGTACCTCGCCACCCACAGGCAAAGGAGAATATTACATCCTCCAATCCTCCACGAGATAAAAAGGGGTCTGAATCCTAACACAATTATACACCTGGGTCACACTATTGCCCAGGTGTATCCCATCTATTTGAGGACCCCGCTACACACTCCCCCCTGTAATTTGACGCTGGTCCCCAGCGTCAGGTGCACACCCATGCCTCCCATAAGTGGTGGCATGGAGTGAAACCCCTGAAGCAGTTCCTCTAAATTTCCCAAGTGCCAAGACCTGCTCAGGGAATGGGGAACATACAAAACAACTTATGTCATAAAACACTTTAAACATTTGCATAGTCACAACCCCTCTCCCACACTGTCTAAGAGCCACCCACTCTTAATGATCTTGATTGACGATTCTCCTGCAGGGAAAGAAAAAACCAACATCCTACCATAATTTCGTGTCATTTGGGATGAGTGGGCCCGTTAGCCGAGAGACCCACTCACTCCAACAAGCAAGGTGATGTGTGTGTGAAACATTTTCAAACATTTGTTGCGCAACACTGCCACCTGGTGACAACGCCGCGGTCATGACACTCAACGAATCTTCGTTCTTCCAGCTTTTCCCTACTCTGCCACTATTCCCAAATGTCCTTGCCTTTGGCACATGAAGAAAAGGGGAAACACGAAAACACAACAGTCCCCAAGTCTCCAACGAGAAAAAGAAAAGCCCAAACAAAAACAAAAGCAGGGCACAGTCCTGGGTGTCTGGGAATGGCTCTTCCAGAAAGTTCAAGTGCACAAAGGAATAAACAGGAGTTCTTTTCTCCTATAAGTAAAACTTTGGATCCGGCAGGTACAGGGGTTTCAGGTGTTTGTCAAATGCCTCTATCGAATACTCGACATTAGGGATGAGCTTCGTGTTCGAGTCGAACATACGTTCGACTCGAACATCGGCTGTTCGATCGTTCGACGAAGATCGAACGATTTGGGCCGTTCGCGCCAAATTCGAGTGACGCGAACGGCCCACAATGCACTACGCCATCGCAGTGTCATCCAGGCGCTGTGATTGGCCAAGCATGCACTGTGACCCCGCATGCTTGGCCAATCACAGCGCCGGCAGCGAGGAGAGCAATGATTGGCCACAGGCAGGATGCCTGTGGCCAATTATTGCTGAGGGTGTTTAGTACACGCCCCACACTATAAAAGGCCGCCAGCACGGCGGCCTAGTGTAGTGTGTTCCGGAGCAGGGAAAGAGCAGCATAGGCAGGGACAGTGACTTTTATTTCTTTCTTGCTTAACCTGGATTCCTTTAGTTTAGGGAAAGAGAAGGATAGGTAGGGAGAGTGTCAGTGTGTTTTGTGCTTGTGCTATAGTGTGCTTAAAAAAAACATTTTTTCTAGGGACAGAAAACTCTAGGTAGGGAGAGTGTCAGTTTCTTTCACTGTGCGAGTCCTTGTTTCTAGGGACAAAGAAGGAAAGTGAGGGGAATTCTCCTTGTGCTATAGTGTGCTAAAGCATTCCTCATCAACCATCTTTGAAATCCTTGATTTTTGGACAGTCAGGGAAATTGTCGTTGTGCTATTCTGTGCAAAAGCAATCATCCTCAACCATATTTAGAAATCCTTAAGTAAAGGGACAGAGAAGGACACCTGAAGGTAGCCCTTATTGCTTTTTTCCCATCTCCCTGCAGGCCATCTATTAGAATGTCTGGAAGGCAAGCAAGGAGAGGCAGACAGTCAGGAGGCAATAAAAGAGGGCAAGCAGGCTCTGTGTCTGGGGGCAACAGTGCTGGTCGTGGACGCGGTGCATTGTCATCAGCACATGGCCATGGGACACGCTTGTCCTTCTTTTCGGCAGCTGGACATGTTGAGCCACATCATGCCGAAGACTTGGTAGAGTGGATGACCAAGCCCTCCTCCTCCTCCTCATCCTCTCTCACCCAGGCTCAGGGTACTGGCAAAGCAGCTGCCAAAGCGTCCTCTTCCCTGTTATCAATGTCAGACTCATCATCAGTCACTCCTTCCCTAGACCCACCATGTCCTCCTCCTGAGGAGTCCCCCGAACTGTTTGAGCACAGTGTTGGGTACATGCTCCAGGAGGATGCCCAGCGTTTCGAAGGGTCTGATGATGAAACCCAGCTACAGGAAGGCAGTAGGGTGAGAGCAGACAGAGGGGATGCTCAAGAAGGACACCAATCTGGCAGTCATGTTCCAGCAGCTGCAGCATACTGCCAGATTGGCTCCAGTGATGAGGAGGGAGGGGATGATGAGGTCACTGACTCCACGTGGGTGCCTAATAGGAGAGAGGAGGAGGAGGATGAGGAGGAGGCACATCTCCAACGAGGCAGGATGCCCTTTGGTGGCCAGCGTAAGGGCAGTACACCGACGGAATCACACCGCAGAGCTCCGCCTGTGCAGGGCGCTGCCTCTGCCCGTCATTCAAAAAGTTCCTTGGTGTGGGCCTTTTTTGAGGCTAGTGCATCAGATCGCGCAGCTGCTGTTTGCAACATATGTCTCAAGCGTATATCGCGTGGCCAAAACATCAGCCGCTTGGGTACCACATGCCTGACCAGACATATGTTGACCTGCCATGCAGCTCGTTGGCAAGCCTACCTCAAAGACCCACACCAAAGAACAAAGCGGACCTCTCCTTGCACCGCATCAGCTGGGATCTCCAACCCCACTATAACTTCAGTCCTCTCTGAAACATGCACTGAGAGGAATGAAGGTGTAGAATTAGGTGTGTCACAGCCAAGTACTTGCGGCCACTCTGCTAGCAGTACACCGACGTCCGATTCTAGCAGGCAAATTTCCCTGCCCCAGCTGCTGGACCGTCAAAAGAAGTTCACTCCCAGCCATCCACATGCCCAGCGGTTGAATGCTAGCTTGGCTAAATTGCTAGCGCTTCAACTGCTGCCTTTTCAGTTGGTAGACTCGGCCCCCTTCCGTGAGTTTGTGCAATGTGCGGTTCCTCAGTGGCAGGTTCCCAAACGCCACTTTTTCTCACGGAAGGCTATTCCGGCTCTCTACCGGCATGTGGAAGGCAATGTCTTGGCCTCACTGGACAGGGCGGTCAGCGGTAAGGTGCATATTACCGCTGACTCATGGTCCAGCAGGCATGGACAGGGACGTTACCTTTCTTTCACGGCCCATTGGGTCACTCTTTTGGCAGCTGGGAAGGATGCAGGACAAGGTGCAGTAGTGTTGGAGGTTGTCCCACGCCACGCCTCCAAAATGCTACTACTGGTTGTGACACACCTCTCTCCTCCACCCCCTCCTCTTCTTCTTCCTCCATGGCCTCTTCCTGTGGTTTGTCCTATGAACCAGCGGTGCTCCGTAGCCGTTCACGGGGCTACGCAAGTACGCAGGCAAAAAGATGCCATGCCGTGCTTGCGCTGGTGTGTTTGGGGGACAGAAGCCACACTGGGGCAGAGGTCCTGTCTGCTCTGCAGGGCCAGGCCAAGAGGTGGTTGACGCCACGCCAGCTTAAGCCAGGAATGGTGGTTTGCGACAATGGCACCAACCTCCTCTCCGCCCTTCGACAGGGACAACTGACCCATGTGCCCTGTGTGGCTCACGTCCTTAACCTGGTGGTGCAGCGGTTCTTGGGCAGGTACCCGGGCTTACAGGATGTCCTGAGGCAGGCCAGGAAAGTCTGTGTGCATTTCCGCAGATCTTATAATGCCAGTGCTCGCCTGGCTGAGCTGCAAAAGGAGTTGAACCTGCCCAAGAACCGCCTTATATGTGACATGCCCACCAGGTGGAACTCAACGTTGGCCATGCTGCAGCGGCTGCACACGCAGCAGAGGGCCATCAATGAGTACCTGTGCGACTACGGCACCAGGACAGGGTCAGGGGAGCTTGGTTTTTTTTCTCCACGCCAGTGGGGCATGATCAGGGATGCATGCACTGTCCTGGCACCATTTGAGGAGGCCACGAGGATGGTGAGCAGTGACAGTGCATGCATCAGTGACACTGTACCTCTTGTCCACCTGTTGGAGCACACGCTGCGTGGAATAATGGACAGGGCACTTGAGGCAGAACAGAGGCAGGAAGAGGAGGACTTCCTTGCCTCTCAAGGCCCCCTTTACCCAGACAGTGTTCCTTCTGTCCCACCCATCGCACAGGAAGAGGAAGAAGAGGAGGAGGAGGAGGAGGAGGAGGAGGATTGTGTCAGCATGGAGGTGGAGGCTGGCACTCAGCATCATCAGCAGCAGTCTTTTAGGGATGATTTACAGTCCCAAGAAACCAGTGGACTTGTACGTGGCTGGGAGGAGGTGACTGCGGATCATGTCGTCCTTAGTGACCCAGAGGACTCCGGAGCGAATGCCTCAGCAAACCTACGCTGCATGGCCTCCCTGATCCTGCAAAGTCTGCGGAAGGATCCTCGTATTCTTCGGATCAAGGAGAGGGACCATTACTGGCTGGCCACTCTCCTTGATCCACGGTACAAGGGTAAGGTTGCGGACCTTATGTTACCGTCGCAGAGGGAGCAGAGGATGAGACAACTCCGGGAGGCCTTGCAGAAAGGTCTGTGCAACGCGTTCCCAGAGACTGGGAGGTTACAAACTCCTGGTCCTGGACAACGAGTTGCTGAGGCTTCGGCCAGTCAAAGAAGGAGCGGTGGGGAAGGTGGCCGTCTGACCGATGCGTTCAGACAATTCTTTAGTCCGCAGCCCCAAAGTATGATCGGTTCCAGCAACCATCGCCAGCGTCTGATAAACATGGTGCAGGAATATCTAGGGGCAAGGTCAGACTTGGACACCTTCCCCACCGAAAATCACTGGCCAGAGCTTGCACAGTATGCAATTGAGCTACTGGCCTGTCCTGCATCCAGCGTTCTTTCGGAACGCACATTCAGTGCTGCTGGAGGATTTGTCACGGATCACAGGGTGCGCCTGTCCACCGACTCGGTTGATCGACTGACTTTCATCAAGATGAACCAGTCTTGGATCACCACCAGCTACCACACACCTGATGCTGATATAACAGACTAATTGATTTTAACATGTCACATCCCTTAAAGACTGATGCTGAGTGCCTGTGCTGTTATGTTGACTGGCTATCCTCCTCCTCCGAGTCCTCAATGATACGATTGATGATGATAGCTTGGAAGATCATTTTTGTTTATGGGTGCCGCCACCAGTGGCTAAGGCCCAATTTTTCAGCCCCTGTTTTACAGGGGCGTGTACTTACAATTTTTTTAGCAATACTTTGCAACAGGGCTCATTGCTGTGCTCTAAGTACAGTATCTGTGAGGGGTTGTAGTGTTGTGCCACCAGTGCCTAAGGCCCAATTTTTCAGCCCCTGTTCAACAGGGGCATGCAATTACAATTCTTGATGTAATAATTCACAGCAGGGCCCATTCCTGCACCCACCAAGAGTAAGTCTGAGGGCTTACAGTGTTGTGGCAACGCCACCACCACCACGAAAGGCCCAATTTTTCAGCCCCTGTTCAAAAGGGGCATGTAATTACAATTCTTGATCTAATAATTCACAGCAGGGCCCATTGCTGCACCCACCAAGAGTAACTGTCAGGGCTTACAGTGTTGTGGCACCAGCACCACCATCAAAGCCCCAATTTTTACTACCACTGTTCAACAATTATATGTAATTAAAATTCCTGATATAATAGTTGACAGCAGGGCGTTCCAGCACCAACCAAGAGTAACTGTGAGTGCTTACAGTGTTGTGCCAACACCAACAACTAAGGGGCCTATTTCTGCAGAGTATATACGGCAGGTCCCTACTTTCAAACATCCAACTTACAAACGACTCCTACTTGCAAACGCAAGAAGACAACAGGAAGTGAGAGGAAATCTACCCCTAGGAAGGAAAATTCTCTCCTGTAAGAATAAATATGGGAGAAAGGTGTCTCCTCTGTACTGATGCTTTATCAGCAATCCTTGTTTCAAGAAAAACACCACATTTCAAAAACAGTTGTCATTGGGACGGAAAGTGAGGTGAAATGTTCTGAACAGGGGCACAGACAGCAAAACAAATGTTACAGGGGTGATAACCCTTACCTATGTTTTCCAAAAAGTTTAAAAATAGATTTTTGGGCTGGAGCTACACTTCAACAATGTACCTGTTCAAAATTACAAACACATTCTACATAAGAACAAACCTACAGTCCCTGTCTTGTATGCACCGCCTGTATACGGCTGTTCAGAGTATATAGGGCCTTTTTTATTTTATGTGCGGGGTTCCCCTTAATATCCATACAAGACCCAAAGGGGCTGGTAATGGGCTGGGGTAGGGGGGGGGGGGGGTCATGGGGTAGCTATGCCATTTTTCTTAAAGATTTTCATCCATATTATCGGGACCAGACATTACATTAAAGCCGCAAGCAGTTTTAAATGGCTTTTTTTTCCTTTAGAAGTGTCATTTTGTGCAGGGACAGTTCTAAACACGGGAAACACGTGGCACTTCACAGGCATACTTTAGACACCCCCCAGGTACGATATTTAAAGGAATATTTGACTTTTTTTTTTTTTCACTTTATGCATCATTAAAATGACTGCTCCCGAAAAACGACCGTTTTTAAAACTTCTTTTTGCATTGATACATGTCCCCTGGTGCAGAACCCGGGTTCCCAAACCCTTTTTAGGACAATAACATGCATAATAGTTGTTATAATTAGCACTTTAGAATTCGAACGTTCGCATCCATTGTATTTAATAGGGTTCTAATGTTCGTACGAACTTTCGGTCCGTTCGCGGGTTCTGGTGCGAACCGAACCCGGGGGTGTTCGGCTCATCACTACTCGACATCTTCTCCTTCTCTTCTGCAAATGACTATCTTGTCAGCATGGATATGGCGCCCCAATTTCCATTCAGCTTTGCAATCCTCAAACCTCTTAGACACTGCCGGCACACATTCCAGGTACCTACGAGCATGAGGCACCTTCAACTTGTCCCACACAAACTCGTTATACCATCTTGTTCTCCAGACTTCCACCTCATACAGCAAGTCCCGGGGTAGATACGGATACTCCCATCCATATTCCCGAGCTACTTTGTGGCAAAACAGTCTCTGCAAGCGGGCCAAAGGTGGCATAGTGGCTTTCTCTCCAGTTCCAGGCAGCACAATAGCTTCCGGATGCCGAGGTGCCTTTACCAGCTCCCTGAAACTGACTTTCGGCGCTCTCAGAGAAGCGCGGGGTGCCCCCACAACCAAAGTAGGTGAGGTAACAGTAGATGAGGACACAGGTGGAGGGGTAGGTTCCCTCGTAAGCTGCGGGTCTTCCACCCAAGGCGTGCTGTCTCCTGTGTACATCGGTGAATCCCGTACCGCATGGGAAGCAAGAAGTGGCACTCTATCCCAGCCCTTGCGGCTGAACAGTTTGTCTATCTCGCCATCATCTCCGCAATCAGACAGCGACTCTAGGTCGGAGGTGTCATACATCTCCGCAGGCAGATATCTTCAGGTGGACACAGAATCTACCTCCCTGGGGGTCTCCACCTCCAATGGGCCCCCGACACCTCCAACCACCACCACAGTCCCAGCCCCTGGCTCACCTGACCCTTGTAGAAGACTGGGATGTCCGGGACTTCCTTCTCGACCGGCGCCATCCAGGCCAGGCAAGCAGCGGGGTGAAGCTCGACCACGTCCACAGGATGCCTGTACCAGGCCAACTTTCCTCTTCGGTGGTGGGAGCAGAGAACTTGTGGCGACCGAGGCAGCATCCTCGGATTTTTCTCTGTTGGGCAGTCCATCGCCCTGGTCAGCGCGCACAGGAACCTCGACAAAGGCCTTGATCTCCCCTTCTGGAGTAGCAGTACCCGTGAGGTGGTTGAGGCGAAGGGCCCGGGGCCTTGCTGTGGACGACTCGACCTCAAAAAGGAATTCTCTGCACTCCTCACATCGCCCGAATGGCTTCAGGGTAACCACCAGTCCCGAGCAGCCGGGACAGATCACACCGAGGGCCTCCGTGTCTCTGCAAGTGTACAGAGCCAACCGCCCTCGGGGCCTAAGTCTTATCCCCGTGTCTGTGATGGGGGCAGCAAAAGAAGTCATTCTCGTGGGGTGAGGAACCATAACCCACGGGGCACTTGAGGTCATCCCGACTATCTGCTGCTCCATCATGCACTGACCCCGCGCCGGAGTCTCCACGTATATCCCCACACTTGGCCAGACTCCTCCCATGAGCTGCACATTTTCGCGGGCTTCCTCTTGACTCCGCCCACGAACGATGTCGCCATGGGGTGCCTCGTGGCGCAGTGCGTTAACAGTCCCCACGTGCAGTACGTCACACGGCTGGACCTCTCCCTTTTTCCGCTCCTCCGCATGGGCCTTTCCCGTGTTAGGGTCATTTCCACAACTCCGAGCAGGGACGCACTTTGGCCAGTAATATGGCCGATCTGCTCGGAACTCCTCTGGGCAGCAAAGTTCAAATGTAGACATTCTCAAGTCCATCTTTAGAACACACTCTATCCCGGACGAGCCCCCACGTGTAGCGATACCTCCAACTAAGGAGGCCGCAGAATTAGATTTTGGGCCCTGAGTGCAGCTCCGCCAACCCCCGGCAATAGGCTCTATCCCCTTCTGGCACAGCTAGTACTAACAATCAATGATATATCCTATGCAATAGAATAACTAAGCAAGGACACAGTAATGAATTGTGATAGGTAAAGTGTTTTACTCATCAATTCTCAATATGAATAAAAGGGGTAACAATAATCACAGTTCTAAACAATCACTCCTAAGGGTAGCGTCCTGCCACTCTAACACACTATATAGTAACACACGCTACAAGTGCGCCATACGGGCGACCGTTAACTAAATGCCCTATGGCGCAGCAATCAAACACGCTAGAATCCCCACCAGGCCTGGTTCTAATATTTAGCTTAGTCCTTATTTCTTCACCGGCAGGTCTGTAATGGTGGTGCACTTAAACAGAGTATAACTTTGTAATCCAAGGGGTATGAAAATAACTTGTAGGCCACGGCAGTCTATAGGCCTATACACTGCAACAGTATCTAAGCTGGGCTTATGCCCTCTCACCCGCCGGACTACGGATCCAGTCCGGGAAAACCTCCACCGGCCGTGTCACACACTCTCGATCTCTCCAACGATCGGGTCCCCGATCCGACAAGGCGGTAGCTCACAAAGTCAGATGCCACCCAGGCTCGCAGAGGGGAGGATGGAAGGCTCTTCGGTGCAGAGCAAGGCCTCAGGCTTCAGGCCTTGCCCCTCCGACACATCCGCACAGGAGGATCCGTCCGTGAAGTCTCGTGTCGCCAAAGAGGCCGAGCCCGGCCCCGCCTCTTCCTTTTATAACCCCTCCCATGAGTCTCTGCGGTGGAACATCACAACAAGAATGGGGTTATGGGTAATGTAGTTTCTTCCCAATATAAGGGAACACCCCGCTACACAAGTTTCTTGCGTTCAGAAAAAAGCCCATTAACTCTACTGCTCATTAATGCTAAAAAAGTCGCTATGTGTACATGAACACATAGGCTAACAGAGTGCAGTTAATGGGCTTTTTAAAAAACGCTAAACTGCAGTTTATCAGCTTCTGTGTTTATGGAGCCAAATTGTTCAGTGAGGAAAAAATGGACAGTTACCTTTGTCCATTCCACCCCCTTGCTTTGAGTGACAGGTTATTTACATATCTTGTGCACTAGCTTTAGACGAGCATTATTTAATTCTCACATCCACTCCTTTTCTGAAGTCATGTGGTTACTTTTCTGGATTTTGACTGGATGTTAGTGATCATAGCAGAAGGAATACACAGGATAAAATGCATGTTGACAAGGAGTGTAGAGGTGGGCAGGGAGTCTACTGACATCACGACTCCACCCACGAGCTCCAGACAACAGATCCACCCACAGAATCTGCAGTTTTTCAGGTCTCGTAACAGACAGGAGACATTTGACAGGTAAGGATACATGCAGGAGGCATCTATATCCTTATAGATCACTATGGCAGTAGTTTAGAAAGGATGAGTGGGTTTACATCCACTTTAAACTACGTAGAGGTTTCTTTACTGTAAGAGCGGCAAGGATGTGGAATTCCCTTCCACAGGCGATGATCTCAGCAGGGAGAATCAATCATATTTAAACTATTAGATAAGCACCTGAACGTACGCAATATACAATGTAATATTGACATATAATCACACACATAGGTTGGAATTGAGGGACTTCTTTCAACCTCACCTACTATACAACTCCTTCCCTGCAGCCAGGTGCACAAGGTCTCCATAGCATAGGCTCGGTCCCAGTTGCTTTGGGAAACAGACCACTAGGGAGGGAGCCAGATCACGACCCCCTCACTTTTGGTACACCAGATAACATGCTTTACGACTGGCTGCATTGTACCTTGTACTAGTTCTGGTTAATCCTAGCAACTGCACTCCTCCTTCCTTGCCAAGCAAACCTTCCATAGGGGCTTGCTTCATACTCCACTTATTCTTTACTGACCCTGTTCTTTCATACACCAGAAACCATCATAAATGACAGACCATGCTTGGAACAGTTGATGCAACATTACTTGAACATTTTGTGGCAAAGTCCAACATGAACATTTCAATACAACATTCCCTAACTGACCCAACTAGGCTGACCAGGCAAACCTCAACAAGTTTGTCCATAACTGATGTTTCCCCAAGACTTGCCAGTTCTCCGAGCTCATGGTGACCTCCGATGGACCGCTTGGTTGCAGAGGTCCCCCTTTTGGTCTTTCACAGCAAAAGCGGCATCTTCTTGAGCGGGAGCTGACACTCTGGAACCTGGCCTTGCCCCCTTTTATGCAGAACCCACGCAGGGTGGGGTGGTGAGCGTGGTGTTCCCTTCAGGGGGGTACTACCCTTTCTCTCCTCCCCCTGTGGCTATGCCAGATCCACACACTTGGTTAAGTTTGGAAATCCACTGTTTAATTACCTTTTGCGTCTGCAGCAAAATACCTCACGAGTGGATCCCTGGTCTCCGTTGTCTAGGCGGAAGTCCCTTTGTAATAAAGCCAATGTCCACACAGGTGTAAAACCTAAGCAGCAAGGTTTTATTATTTTATCTTGAGGTAAAACTTTGAGAGAATAGACGAAGTAGGGAAAAGGTTCAGGCACGCAACACTTAAGACTCAGTACCGTCGCCACTCAAGCCTGAGTGGGCCTTGCTCTCCTGGATAGTCCCTCTTTAGTAAGGTCCTAGCAGCCAGAGTAGAGCACAAATCAATCTGTCCTTTATGAAATGGGGATGCGATTAGGAATCCTCTGCCACAGGATTATCCAGTCCCAAACCTCCCAGCCAAGCAACAATGAGAGAAACCTTTAGGGTATTGCAGGGCTTGTATCAACGATAATGGATCCCTCTTTAGTTGGGCCTCCAGGCCTCTCCCCGAGACAGCAGTACAGTCGCTATCTCCGACAGGACTGATCTTCCCCTGGAACTCCTTTCCTAAAGTTGGGCCCCCTTCCAATGGGCAGCCTAGGATCCCTCTGTGAGGTGTAGGCCATAGCCAGCCTAGCTGGGCCCACCAAGCAGCGATGCAGCCTCGGGCTGAAGGTGCCGGGACTGAAACGCACACATCCCTGGCCACAAGAGGTGGGGTACGTGCCGAACGTCCTCCAGGACCAAGGGGTCCCCTGGAATACCACACGCCTAATGGCGTCTGCCTCTTATGTACCATCTCCCAGCATGCACAGCGGACCGAGCACTCCCACTGTACGGCTGCCGAGAAAGGACACCCAATGGTGCTGTGATGCCCCCTGTGGTTCAACCTGAGCCAGCAGTGACAGCGCCACCCGCAGGCAACAGGGAACTGTACTGCCAGGCAGCATCACATCCAGAGCAGAAGCAAATAATTGAAATGGTAATTGGTCCGAGTCTAACTATTGGCTCAGACTACCCCTAAATTTGTACATAGCGACCCCAAATATTGGGAGGGGCACTACATTTATATCACAGGGTGGATAGGCAGGGCCCCTGTGATTGACTTTCTTTTTAGAAGGTGGCTACAATTATTCTTCATGGTCCCACTGTGTAGAAAAGTAGCCACCTTCTCTTGCTAGCACCTGAGATGGCGTAGGGACTATGCACTATTTGATTTGTAGTGTGCATAGAGCAGTGTACATGACCACAAATAACATGCACTTCTTGTTCTAAATAAATGGAAGTGAGGGGGGAAAAGGAGCTGTTCAGGAGCTTATGAGGATGTTACAAGGAAACAGAAAAACAGAAACAGTTTCATGATAAAAAGGATGACGGCGGTGGATGTGTATGGCTAAGGCTATAGTTTAGTTTAGTATCTCTTTAAACACCATAAAAGAGGTCACTGGGATTTTTGCAGTGCTTCTGATTGATATATAGCATGTGTGACAACCTTTTCTCTAAGACTTAATTTTATTGATGGAAAAATTGTAAAATCATATAAAACACAGTAAGAGAGGGCTATGTATTTCCACAATCTAGAGAATGGGTTTGATGGCAATACATTTTACAAGCGGATACTTTCAAATACCCCACTGTTCCGCATAGTCCATATGTTCTAAGCTACTATGATCTTTCTGTGGATCTGTATTGTCAGGAAATTGTGGAAAAGCATCTCCATAATATCACATATAAAAGCGAAGTTCCTCCCAAAAATGGAACTTCCGCTTTAAGTGACGGTGACCCCCTGACATGCCACATTTGGCATGTCATATTTTTGGGGGGCGGCGGATACCCTTTTTAGAGGCATCAGCTCCCACTTCCTCTTGGGGCTCTGCGGCACTGGAAGGAAGTTCACCTCTCCCCCCTCCCTGCCTGAAAACTTCTGGGACACGTCACAGGTCCCAGAAGATTGCCCGGCCAATCACAGCGCAGCTCGTGCCCGTCTGTGAAGCCACAGCCGGACGCCCACAGTAGTGATGCCAGCGCCGTGGAGAGGAGCGGGGCTTCGTACGCCCTGCATCGCTGGACCATCGGTCAGGTGAGTGTCTGATTTATAGCTCTTTGTAGCTGCTGACTTTTTTTAATTTTTTTTTCTCCCTGTTGTCATTGTATTCTGATAGTGGAGAGACTTCCCTGTTTTCAGAATACACAGATCAGCACTTCAGCGAATTTGGCTGTTGCGCTGATCGTAGAATTTTTTTTACAGCAGGGACCGGTCATGGGGAAGTCTATCAAGAAGATCAACTTCTCATGAACAGGAATGACCATAAATGGATTGAACAATAATCGATCCTCTATTCTTTATTGTTGCGCAGTATTTCAACAGATTTCTCCATCCACACAAAACGAGGTTGATGGAGGAATCCTCCCCCCGCACTGGGACATTGTATTCTAATGCCGCGTACACACGCTCGGAATTTCCGACAACAAATATTCGATGTGAGCTTTTGGTCGGATATTCCGACCGTGTGTAGGCTCCATCGGACATTTGCTCTCGGAATTACCAACAACAAATGTTTGAGAGCAGGTTTTTCAATTTTTCCGACCAGAAAAGTTCTTCAATTTGATGCAATTTCTCGGCTCGTCGTAGTGTTGTACGTCTCCGCGTTCTTGATGTTCGGAATTTCCGAGCAACATTTGTGCGACCGTGTATATGCAAATCAAGTTTGAGCCATCATCTGTCGGGGGGGGGGGGGGGGACCCACGGTTTTGTTGTTGGAATGTCTGATCGTGTGTACGCGGCATTAGGCTGGCCGTACATTATACAATTTTTTCTTATACAATTTTTCCTTTTAGATTTACCTTCAACTATGTAGCGCGAGGGCCTGCCTGATTGCACACAAATGGAAAGGTTTTAGGTTTGACCTCATATTATATGGATTTGGTAAATCGAAAAGGAAAGTTGAACAAGAAAATTGTATAGTGTATGGCCAGACTAACAGTGGGATCGAGGAATGTTTTCAAGCATGTCCCTTTTGACAGAAATTTAACAAATGTGCAACTTCTGTAAAGCAGGGATAGCCACACAGATAAAAATTTCGATCAGTGTATGACAAGCTTTAGAGGGGATTTCCTTCACATTAGAAAGAGATCCCCCTTGCTTCCTGTTCTGCAGGACAGGAAGCGAAAGAAAAGCTCCCTATGGAGATGGGGCAGGAGAATGACAGCCGTTTTTAACCCTCCATTCCATACTCTATCCAAAATGGGGGGGGGGGGTTTGGCTTTAGATATACATTGAGGCCCATTTTGCACTGCTCTACCAGTGACTTTGCCGCTGTGCGGGTGCAGTGTACTCTGTTTTCTGCAGAGAAAACACTCGAGTAGGGTGACCACGTGTCCCGGATTGCCCGGGACAGTCCCGCATTTTGCAGGTCTGTCCCGGGCACCTTCATTCTAGGACAATACAGTGTCCCGGAATGAAACTGACACAGCCACCCCCGGGCCAATCTAATGCCTCCAAACACGCCGCCACATCACCGCTTTACTCACTGACAGTACTTGTCCTGGCCGGGAATGCCTGGAGGAGCACAATTCCAGCCCCCTGCTTGTGATTGGAGAAATCATAAATCCCGCCTCTTGTGTCTAATCACTGTGCTGTGATTCGTTACAGCACAAGCTGATTTTTGGGAAGGGAGGGTGTCCCTGAATGGTAGTTTGGAAATGTGGTCACCCTACTCCAGAGAAGTGATCAATAGGCCTTTGTGGTGGAGTTTAGATACACTTTGCACAACAATTCTGATTGGTCATCATGGACCACGCCACTTTTGTTCCCCCTCCAGTTAGGATCCCTGTGCTCAGTGTTAGAATTTCGATAACATACATTCAGTTATTTCTGTGTATAGCCAAAACCATTTTCTTTTCAGTTTTGGATGGATTAGTGAAGAATTAGAACCTCTGTCAAGTGTTTATAGCTGCCTGTATGTTCATGCTAGGTAGGAAATTGTCATGATGACCTTGGTCAGTAAGAAAAGTGATGGGAAATACAAAAATAATTGTCACCAGAAGGGTAAATCTTCCATTGGGGACAATTGTCTATTCATGGCACTTTGTAGAGATTTCCTCCTATCTTCTGTGGCTTTTCTGAGACAGAATCTAAAGTGATGGGAGCTTTCACCACTCCCTGTTCTACGAAGATGTGAAAAATGTTTGCTGTACATACTGCATACCTTTTTTAATGTTTCTAGTTCTGTAGAATTGTGGAGAATCATGTGTCTGTCCTTCTCAGTCATATGACTTTTTTGTAATCAGGATATGGATCAT
Organism: Rana muscosa; assembly: GCA_029206835.1. NCBI lineage: Eukaryota > Metazoa > Chordata > Amphibia > Anura > Ranidae > Rana > Rana muscosa. The sequence continues at coordinate 203,683,170 of CM055123.1, forward strand.
TTTCTCTATAGGATTATCTATGTTTCTGGTTGATCATTGATGGGAGGGGGGAAAGCTTCTCCTTTTTTATGAGGTCAGGACAGCCTCCCAGGCACTCAGCCCCTTTCATTCTGAGTCACATGCTAGAAGCTGAGCTGCTCAGGAGTCTCATCTCTTTCTCATTATTTTTACCATACAGGTTCCTCTAAAGGCGACAGCGACTATCTGCAAACATGAGCGGCTCTGAGAGAAGCTTGGCTAAAGGTAGGAGTGCAGTGTGACATTTGGATCTGCAGATTGCATGCTTTTACCTAATGAATGGTCACAGTTCTTCCATTACAGCTGATGTAAAGCATATGATCAGAATGCACGCCATGTGAAGGTACAGTATTTGTGTGATAAATGGAGCCCGGGGCTTCTGACTGCAATGAGATTCATATGTATTGCTGTAGAATGGCTGCTTGTAAGTTCTGAGAAATCCCATGTGCAGGCCCCACTTTGTCTATTACAACAGCCGCTTTGCATGCAGTGAGCTGACAGCTCAGGAGGGGGCAGAGCTACAGGCAGCCAATAGGATGGCAAGCTTGGCCTGGCTGTCATTCTCGTCCTGGCAGATGACTCTACAACTTGTATGTGTTCAATTAAAGAACCCAACTCTGAAAGGGACTAAAATGTTGCATTGTGCCTTTATATGCACACTAACAAATTGCCAAAACTGAAATCATTGGTGTAAGTCATGGGGCTCATGCACACTGCAGCTAAAAAAAGCTGCATTTACAGGCATTTGAACTTTTATTTCTCTGCTCAAAAGCTTAAAGAAGCTTGTGCTCTTTTGCACGTTTTTATTGAACTTTTTTGTGCATAAGCTTTTTTTTTTTTTTTTCCCCCCCACAAACACTTCCCTCAGCTCATTTCTTTATATTTACGAAAGGCAAATCCCCTTTGCACTACAAGTGCACTTGCTCTATATCTAAGCCCTGGTTTACACTGGTGTGATTTGACAAATGGCATGTCAAATCGTCGGCAATGACACCGTCCTAATCGGTGTGACGCGGCATCGCACCGATTTCAAAAAGCAGTTGCTCTAGTCTTCTTCCAGGATGGCACACCTGAGATGAGCTCCACCTGACAGGAAACGCAATCAACAGAGTTTAAAAGGCCCCACCCTTCCCTCTGTTCCTCAGTTATTGATTTGTTTCACTGCCATCCTGTGGGAAACACAATTTTTTTTTTTCTAACCTTTTAAGACCAAGGTCCGGGACCAAAGTCTTCCCCCCCCCCCTAGAATCTCAGACCAAGAGCAGCCAGTGGGGGCTGCAGGGTCTGGGGGGTCTCCCTTTTCATATACTCTCAGGGGGAATACATAGCCAATGTTTCAAGAATCCCCCTGAGAAGCTGGTGGCGCTGGACACGGTGAGGGTGTCCATAACCCCAGGGACCTCATATCCCACTCTCTCCCCCTACCTGACAGTGGTGGATGGCGTGGGGGAGCCGCTCGGATATCCCCCATAGGGGGGAGGGAGTCTGAGGCTGTCGGTGCTGTATCCCAGGTCGGGCATAGATGCAGAGCCCAGAGATCTCCCACTTGCCGCTGCACTGTCCTCGGCATCGCTCCGCGGCCATTGCGCATGTCCGGATGCCGGCGGTGCGCTCGGATGATGTCATTTCTGCCGCGTCCGGACTACAACAAAATGGCGGCGAGGCGGCGTGACATACTGTGGCGAGTGGTAGAGGAGCGGTAACGGAGCGGGGGTCCGCAGTCCTGTGTCTCCCCCCCCCCCCCAACCTGCCCAGAGTGATCCTGCCCGGTCGGGTGGACTGCCTAAAGCAGCATGGAGGACGGACCGATTCGGGCATCAGAGATCACCACAGGGGGTGAGTGATCCCGCTGGCGGGGGGAGAACATTTGGGGTGGCCCTATTTTTCCCTCTCCCCGCAAGATACCCTAAAGGGTTATGGCTTAACGGGGTCTATTTGTCCTTTTTCAGAGTCTGAATGCCCTGCCCAGGGGACGACCAGTAGGTCTAGGGCCAAAGCCAGTAGTAAATCCAAGCGTTGTGGGAATTGTAATGAGACTCCTGCAGGATCACGCAAAACCCTTTTTGCTTCAAATGCATCTACAAACTAGCAGGGAAGGAGACGGCACAGGCTGTGAAGAAGTGCCGAGCACTACAGGCTGAAATGTTAGCTACCCTTCAATCTTTCAAGGCTACGGTAGAGAAGCGAGAAGAAGCCCCTTTAGATAGGGAGAGGCCCCCCTCTCTAATGGGAACTCCGGCAAGTGTTACGGAAGAATCCCAGGGACCGTCTCTCGGTTACTCTGAGGTGGAAGCCTCAGACCAGAGTTCTAGAGAAGGAGGGGAGTCTGATCAGGATAGTCTCTATGAAGCTAGACCTAGGGGACATCTCTTTGCAGCTGAAGATATGGAAGGCCTCCTCAGGGCTATCTTTGCCTCTGAGGATATTCAGTTACCATCCACTCAAGTTTCTGCACAGGATAGAGTGTACAGGGGACTGGGTAAAACCCAGGCCAAATTCTTCCCGGTACACCAGTCTCTTAAATAAATATAAGAGAATGGAGAGATCCTGAGCGCAAAATTCTAAAGCTTAAAACCTGGAAACACAGGTGTCCCTTTAAGGCTGAGGAAGAAGAGAAGTTCTTCAAAGTTCCGCGTCTGGATGCTTCGTTAGCTCAAGTCTCCAAACGTTCGGATTTGTCCTTCGGAAATATTCGGGATCCGATGGACAAAAAATCTGAAACCTTGCTCCGCAGAGCCTGGGACGCCAACACTGCTGCTATGGGCCCAGCATTGGCCTCCGCCTGTGTCGCCAGAAATGCGGATGCATGGGTTCACAGGCTAATAGAGCACGTAGCGCATGAGAGTAAATCTAAAGAGGTATTAGATTCTCTGGAGGTAGTTAGCAAGGCAGTAGCCTATTTAGCAGATGCTGCCGTAGAAACGGTCAGAACTACTGCCAAGTCGGCAGCACTTCTAAATTCTGCTAGAAGAGCCCTTTGGGATGGAGATGTGACATCCAAGTCTCGCCTTTGTGGTATACTTTGAGGGATCTCTGCTCTTCAGTTCAGACCTAGAACAGGTACTGTCCCGTTCTACAGAAAAAGGCAAATTTCCTGCAAAACCCAAAAAGGATAAAGGCAAGAAATTTTTTTGAGGCCCCCAATAAGACCGTTTTAAGGGGGGGAAAAAGGGGCAAAGAAAAAAGTGGGGATTTGGTAGGGGCAAGGAAAAGGGTGGAATCCTTTTCTCCGGGCCTGGTACAGGGGGTCCCCGAGTTACGAACACAATAGGGGGACTGTAGGTTTGTTCGTAAGTTGCAACACTGCATTTGTAAGTAACTTCCGGTCGGAACACTGTTCGTAAGTGTAACTGCCGCCTGTGCATGGATGAGCGATGTTCCGGGCGCTTGTTATGTTATCTGGGGGCATAGTACAGCAGTGTGGAATGTGTCGGAGCTGCTCGAAAGGTATCGTATAGCACAAGTGGCCGGCATTTGAGGCCGTTCGTAAGTAGGAGTCGTTCGTAACTCAGGTGTTCGTAACTCGGGGGACCCCCCTGTACTTCCCACAAGGAGTCCAAATGACGCCAACATAAAAGTTGGTGGGAGGCTCTCGTGGTTCCTCCCTCAATGGGAAACCATCACGCAGAGTCCTTACATCCTAAACCTGATAAGGGAGGGGTACAAATTATAATTTCTGTCCCTCCCTCCAAACTTTATCCTTATCTCCCCAAAGACCTATTGAAAGCAAGGGGCCTTTTGGGGAGTGTCCGAACTAGCAGAACAGGAGGTCATTATCCCTGTTCCCGTAAATCAGTTCGGCCAGGGGTTTTATTCCCACATATTTGTGGTACCAAAACCATCCAGAAAACTCCGGCTGATCATAAACCTACGGAAGCTAAATCAGTACTTGGTGTACAAGAAGTTCCGGATGGAGAGTATCTATACTGTCAGACACCTTCAAGAGGGAGTTTTCATGATTACGTTAGATTTAAAGGACGCTTATTTGCACGTCCCCATTGCCCCGAAACATCAAATTCCTGAGGTTTGCAGTGCAGACAAAACAGGGCGTCCAACACTGGCAGTTCAAGGCACTCCCCTTCGGCCTAACGGCCAGTCCGAGAATCTTCACCAAGGTTCTGGCCAAGGTGGTGTCTTTCCTACACCTCCAGGGCATAGCCTTGATCCCATACTTGGATGACATGTTAATCTTCAGCCCGGCCCTGGAACAACTCCAGTCAGACCGAGAGTGCTTTCCACCCTAGAATCCCTAGGGTGGTTGATCAGCCGAGAGAAGTCCTCCCTGGACCCCTCACAATCCAAGGTGTTTCTAGGGTACAGGGTAGACTCGGTCAGCCAAAAGATCTTTCTTCCACAAGAGAAGATCATAAAGGTGCAGAGAGCAGTGTCTACTCTCCAGGGTGCAGGGGAGGCCTCTCTAAGGACCGTGATGAAAGTTTTAGGGCTTATGTCATCCTGCATCTCAGCGGTCCAATGGGCACAGTTCCATTCTCAGGGGCTCAAGGGGTTCCTTCTCTCCTCCTGGGACGGAAGAGAATCCCTGGACTTAACAGTTCCCCTCTCGGAGGAAACAAAACTTCCTAGAATGGTGGCTGAACTCTGACAACCTGTCGGGAGGTCGGTCCTGGACCCAACAAAATCCGCTGATTCTGACCAAGGACGCAAGTGCCTGGGGAGCTCACATGGGAGATCTCTTCGCCCAGGGCCCTTGGGACCGGGAGCAGAGCAAAGCTTCCTCCAATTTCAGGGAGTTGTTAGCGGTCGGAAAAGCGTTAAACTTTTTTCGAAATCAGATCCAGGGAAGAGAAGTACAGATCTTCTCGGACAATGTAGTAGCCGTGTCCTACCTAAACCATCAAGGGGGAACAAGGTCCAGCAAGTTTTTGAAACTAACCCAGGAAATCCTGGGGGAAGCAGAGAAATTCTCTCAGTTTCGGCAGTCCCTGCTGGCGTCTGTCGTGACCCTTACTTCTGTCGGAAAGGGCCAAAGCAGGCCTGCCCGATTTCCTCCACCACCAAAGAGTCCTCTTGACCCTCGTGGGGAGTTTTACTTTTGTGTCTAAGGTTTCTGGGCTGTGATCCCATACCTGTAGAAGAAAACTCTTGAGGGGTCTGAAATGGAGCCTCGCCCATTGAATGGCCAGCATTGTTGAGGTTAAGGTGCCCAGGACTGACATAATCCTCCTGATTGACACCTCCTGGTTTGTCTGAAGACTGGCTACTACACTCAAGACCTTGTCTGTCTTCTGGGAGAAAAATCCTTTGCTCTACAGAATCTATCAGATAACCTAGAAACTGAACTCTTTGAGCAGGATTGAAATTTGATTTGAGTATTTACAATCCAGCCCAAGGCTTCCAGATGACTGCGGGCCTTGGTTAGATCTACCTGCAACCTCTCTGGAAGGGGCAAAAATTAGGAGGTCGTCCATATATAGTCAACTACAAAGGGTGGTAAAACAATGTCCAAGAAGAAGGGATGGAACAGGAGGATGGAGACAATCCTGATAAGGAAATACACAGAGCCTGGATCCAATATCCATGAATTAAAGATGGATACTCTTACCATGTGACGTGGACCCAGACACCGGTTAGGGGTGGGTCAAAACAGCAAAGGTAAGAGTGGCGATGCTGCTTCTGATAGCCGTCTCCTAAAGGTTGTCCATCCAATCCGTTCGTTCCAAGAATCAGTTCCACAACCGTGCTCACAGATCACAAGAAATTGGTAGTAAATACCAGTGATGGTTACCCCTCCAGGGGTTGGCAACGTATAATGGGCATGGAAATAAACAAAAAGAGGCCTCCACATGGCGTAGATCAAAAGGCCAAAAATGGGATTTATTAAAATATAAAAACAAAAGATGAAATCGATATGTAAAAATCCAGCGATTCATACAAAAAGGTGATCACAGGTATAGTATAGGGTGCAGTACAGGCAGCGAACGTGCACTCGGTTGATGAATACAGAGCCTGCTCAGATTGGAGTAACAACCTCTGCCAATCCGAGCAGGCTACATATGTAGCCTGCTCGGATTGGCAGAGGTTTTTACTCCAATCCGAGCAGGCTCTGTATTCATCAACAGAGTGCATCAGCCTCCGATTGGCTGAGCGGCGCATATACTGAATACATACAGTTTTACAGAGCACCCGGCGGGCTAATGTCCATCTGGCGGCCTCTTCACCCGGCGAATACATGTTAACCGGTAGCAACATTTCTGAACATACGGTATTGCCGCACAAGGGGGTCGTCTTATACGGTGAGTATAGCACAAAACCAACGTTTTAAATTTAAAATTAAGGGGTCGTTTTTATATGCCCAGCCGCCTTATACGCCGGCAAATGCGGTAATAACGTTTAATCAAAATTAATTATCTACAATTATATGTTGCTGCTTGGCAGCCACAAGTGTAGGGAAACATAAAATCTGCTAGACTATGCAGGGTAATGCACGCTAGCTGTGTCAAGGACACACAACCACAAACGGGGGAAAGGAGCATGTAACACAAATAACCGAAAACAAAAAGTCCGGACGCCAAGTTTATTGGCACAGTGAGACTCCTCCACAGCAATTGCTGTATCTCATGCATACACTGTGTCTAAGTGTATCTGTGTCAACCCATTGGAGGCTCGAGCTGCAGGGGGACAAGAGGGGAAAGGGAATAAATTAACCTAAGAGGTGAGCTTGGTTAGCCATGTGTGCATGGAGTGGCTAACGTATGGATTATGGATCCCTTGAGGGAATGTTGGTCCCAATTCATGTAGTGACAGATGCTGATGGGTTCGTTACTGGACAAGGATAGTGGCTGTGGGGATATGAATGGATCCTGGGATTATGTTCTATAGTAGGAGGCACGGAGTCAAAAAGCTCGCTAAAGCTGCCAGGTGCAGTAGATCTGCTGTGGCTCTTCAGTGAATATCCCCCGTGATCAGTAGATCTCTCTGGCTGCAACTGCAGTGATATATCGTGTGGAAACACTCAAAGATGAGTGGCAGGTCAGGCAGGAGGGGTATGTGGGTATCGGCCTGGGAACAGCTGGGAGTTGAGATGGCATTGTACAGAAGTGCTATTACACATAGCGGGTTCAGATGAGAATATCAATGAAGTAATCTGTACTTTATCCTTCCACCGGAACTCGCAGTCCTCAGTTCTCTATTGATGCTTATCAGTTAGCGTTGTTGGTAATTTTATTGCGTAATTTAGTGTCCAACCCTCCTGGGGCTATGAGTCAGCATGTGATAACTCACGTTTGGAGCTATGGATGCAACTACAAACTGTATCTCTCTACCGCTTGTACACATGTAGAAAAAAACAGCTTTCCTATGCGTCACACTGAGCGAAGCTCCTCTTCAAGCAGAGTCCCCTCGTGGAGTCCCTCGTGGACACGGGGGGGGGGGGGGGGGGGCTGCTACCGCGGGACTTGGACAACAAGTTGTTTGGGGGGGGGGGGCGCTGATCGCACGATATTAGTGGATATGGGGGGGAAATTGTCTTACCACCTCCTCCCGTGCTGCCTCCTCGTCCTCTGGCTCCTCTTTCTGCTGTGCTGCCCTCTCTGCTGGGGCCCCAGGACAGCTCGGGGGCCCCAAGCAGCTGCTTGGTTTGCCTGTCCTGTTCCGACGCCCCTGACTGTAGGCCAGGGATATGCAATTAGCGGACCTCCAGCTGTTTCAGAACTACAAGTCCCATAAGGCTTTTCAAGACTAACAGCCACAAGCATGTGACACCCAGAGGCATGATGGGACTTGTAGATTTGAAACAGATGGAGGTCTGTTAATTGCATATCTCTGCTGTAGGGGCTACAGCTGTGGCATCAAACCATGATGACATTAATGCGTTTCGCTGTGTGGATGCGTAGCTTCATCTGGACATCAGGTGGGTATCCGAGAACTCCCTTTCAGTGTAACGGAGCTGCCACTCTTCAGAAATCTTAAAGGGACCTGCTGGGTTGTAACATACAGTAAAAATGCTAATGGAGATGCTGAATCCCTGTCATGGTATTAGATCTAGTGCTCACTTTCTTGCTAGCCGTAACCTCAAATTTCATATCTTTTTCTAGCGTACATCCAATCGTATTATAGTTATGTTCACAAATCTATATCTTTGAGGGGTAAATATAAATTGGCAGATCATTCAACAATCTAGTTTGTATAGATTAACACATGTATAGATTAATTCTAGTTGGATGGGGATGGGGATGGCAGGGCAGGGACATTTACAAACTGACATGCTAGGAGACATATTTTTTTTAATACACCTTAGATCACTGGATAAGGGGTAGTGTGAGGTCACATTAATTCAGTTCGGTAAATGTAAATCAGCCTAATGGGGGCTACTATTTTCTTATCTATAAGATACCGGGGTGTATTGAATAAGCTGCATAGTAAATACATGACATACTAATTAGACATGTACTATATCCAGTATTAATGCTCCAATACAGTGTTATTCCAAATGTAATTTGTAGAACACTCTGAAATAGTTGGTATCACATCAAACAAATGTGTAAGTGACGGGAGAGGTGGGATGAGCATAAAGCAAAATGAACATAAGGGCATAGGTGTGCCTATAGATGGGTATGTACGTGTGTGTTCTTATAAGATCGCAACCTATAGATCCACCAGTTCTTCTTTTGAAGAAGTATCAGGTTGAAATCGCCTCGTCTTGGCAACAGTTTCAACAGGTATATACCCTTAACTCGCATTTCCTTCCAAACTGCTTTTATGAAATTGCGCAAAGTGTCTTGCTGGGGGCTTATCTGGATTTTTTTTTTTTTTTTTTTTTCCATGATCTCCCGCATCGTTCCCCTATGTTTTTCTATGCTGCCCTTTTTTGTTTCCCCTACATAGTTTGTTACAGGGACAGGTTGGCATATAGAAAACCTTGGTGGTGGCACAGTTAAGATCCTTTATCTGGAATTGCCCCCCCATGGCATTGTTAAAGGTACCAGTTCTCATCATAACCTTCTTGGTTATACTGTCATGTTTCCTATAAAAAAATATGCCATCGGATTGACTACTGTTTGTAAAAGGATCTCTAAATCGGTAGCGATTGATGTGGACAGTTCATAGTTCTCACATATGGCCTGTGTAACTTGTCTTGAAAGTGATCAATCATTATGGATTTTTTTTTTTTTATCAGGCAGTGATGCCCCAGGTCCAGTGCCACAAGGATTGATTCGACTATACAGCATGAGATTCTGCCCCTATGCCCACAGAGCAAGACTCGTCCTACTCGCCAAAGGAATCAAGTAAGAACATTAATTAGACCATCTGGTCACTGAAATGTTTAATATATGCTTTCAAGGATTTATGTATACACATTTTTCTTAGTGTACAATTTTACTCTTTTTGAAAAGTGAAATTTTTATTTACTAAAGCCTTGGTTACAGATAACTAGACAAGGTGAATGTCAACGGAGCTTTATAAATTAGGTAAAAATATATTCACTTACAGCAAGTCACCCAATCGCATCAAAGAAAAAATACTTATTTAAATTTCTATTCCATCTGATTCAATTGTCAATGTAAACAGTTTTAACTTTTTGGCTTTAATTGGATCCTAATATTTGTGCCTCCTAGTATCAATTTGGACTCCACATCCCGTAATCTAAATACTAGGCTGAAAGGTTGGTATAGGGATTTTTCAGGTGTTGCACCATTTGCCGTATGAATTTACGACGACAGGTAGAAAATACAATTCTATTCACCATTTCAGAAAAAAAAATCTAATTTTATTTTTTTCTAAAGGGGATTACTGTTCTCCCAAATAGTACCCACAGTCTTGTAAACTGTATATTGTTTGCATGGATTTTCCCCTAACTAGTTACAATTTAACTAGAACATTGATGTAAAGGTTACAGATGTGCATCAATGGTAAACTGGTATCTGCTTGTTTCTCATTTCCAGTCTGTTTCCTCAGTTGTATAAACATATTAGAACCAGCAATATTACATTGTTCGTCAGACCTAAATTACAACAAACGCCATAAAATCTGTTGTTGCATGTGTAGCATCTCGTGCGTACACTGACGGCAGAATATAAAAATGTTATTGAGTTACTCAAACTTCTGGTGTTTAGAAGAATTTTTTTTTAAGTTTAATTATTCCAAAATGTAATTGCAAAGGTATGTAGCTACAGGTTTGTGGATATTAAAGGCATATACAGTGTGTCTGTGTATAAGGCATTAACCTGGTACTGTGGTTGTGTGTGTGTGTGTGGTTTTTTTTATTTTTATTTTAGAGCTGCCGGTCAGCTCTTGTAATAGCAATTGGAGCGGCTAACTAGCTGCTCAAATGCTATTACAAGCAGTGGGTGGGGACGTTCCCCCCCCCCCCCCACTTCCTGCTGACTTCCGTGGATTGCTCGGGCACTCCTGTCCCACTGGGAGATGCCAGCTGGTAGCTTGGGTCTCCCAGTGGGACAAGTCCGCCAGCTAGTTGGAGACCCATACAAAGCTAGGATTGGCTTTGATCAGGTCTCCGCTATGGTAATTTAGTAGCAATGGCATGACATCACTGCCGGTTTACTCCAGATGTCAATGGCACCATTTTATGAAAATCAAAAGTATTCAAAATAACAGATCTTGGTGTTTTTGAATGCTTTCAAGGGCAGAGGAGGGATTTGGCCTCTTAGACCCCAGATCTCTCCATAAAGAGTACAGTATCTGCAGAGGCGGCTCTAGGCTTTGTGAGGCTTTAGGCAAAACTTAGACATGAGGCCCCACTCATGCCCATAATGTGAAAAATAATTCAAGCGATAAAAATGAACAGGGGTATGGGTAAGGCAACCATTGGGTGTTCAGGAGTGGGGCTAACAATTAGGTGTGCTGTAACCCATAGTGTTCAGATCTCTAGCTCATGGAACATTGTGATCAGCGAGCTGTGATATAGAAACAATCTTAAGTAATGGCATTAAAAAATAGGAACAAATATTAGAACTTGCATATTTTATGTGAAACTTGTGCTGTTTTCTGCACAGATGCTCAGTTCTGGGCTTTAACTTGAGATAAGCAGTGTACAGGGGACTGCAGGGCAGAGCACAGGTCAGGACACAATCCGGGCGGGGGGGCACAATATGGGGCACACAGCAGAACCTTGGGCACAACATGGGCACTCAAAAGTGATCAAACAAAAATCTCAAGCAACAGTGTGGGAATAAAAATCTATAATGCCCCATGCCAGCGCGCAAAGGCGAAAGTGCGTGTCGGTCCTGCATGCAAACAGTGATCGTCCCAAGTTTTACTTCCCTGCTCTGTGCAATGGTTTTGCACAGAGCACCCCGATCCTCCACTTGTGCCCCCATAACAAGCAGCTTACTATGGGGGCAATCAGGCTCTTTCCCAAGCTATATAATACAGTATATATTTGACTTTTATTATTTCATGACTTTAAATTAATATGAATTTGTCAGCCATTATTGGCACGTTTTGGCGCAAGACTAGTTCAAGAAAAATGCTTCCCTTTTTAAATTCTATGTATGTCTTCGCACTGGTCCATTGCGCTTCCATTGTGGTGTTAAATCCAGCTTGCTGCGTTTTTTGGTTAGTAAAAAAAAAAAAAAAACTCACTTCCCCATTTGAAATGCATTGAAAACTTGGCAAGAACACATCAATAACGCATCCGTTAAGTTTTTGAGTCACATGACCTATGAAAAACACCAAAAGCATAGTAAAATCACAGTAAAATCTGCACTTTTTTTTTTTTTTTTTTCTCTTCGGCAAACGGTTAACACAATTTTCGGCTATGTTTCAGCCTCTGAAATTTCAGTGCATCTCTGGGAAAAAACACACTAGTGCGTACAGGGCCTTAATGACCGGTTGCAGTATAGGGCAACTGTTTTTTTTTAGCAGCGTTTGATAATGGAATTGTTGGACCATCCTGGCACAGGTGTGCTGGGCAAAGCTGTATGTGGCAAATAACACAGCACACCAGCTTACCGTATGTGAATTTTCTTGTGTTGTCATTATAGGCATGAAATAGTGAACATCAATTTGAAGAACAAACCGGACTGGTTTTTTGAGAAGAGCCCTCTGGGTCTGGTACCTTCACTTGAGACATCTGATGGGAAGATCATCTCTGAATCGCTAATTGTTTGTGAATACCTGGATGATGCCTTTCCTGGGGCAAAGCTGCTTCCATCTGACCCCTATGCAAAAGCTGAACAGAAGATGTTGCTGGAAGCTTTCTCTGCAGTATGTATGAGAACTTTGTTCTTTGATGGGTGGTGGGAAGTGCATATGAAGGTTGAAGCCTCTTACTTCAGACCAGTTATCTCCAAGTTGCAGCCCTGCAGCAATTAACTTAACTGACCCTTAAGGCTGGGTTCACACCATTTGCGAATTGGATGCGGGATCCCCGCATCCAATTCACAATAGCAGATTTTGACTGGCTCTCTATGGAGCCAGTTCACATATCTCCGCAGCAGATCTGGTGCGTCTTTTGGTCCGAATTCAGCCCAAATTTGAGCTGAAACAGTGGACCAGCACGCACCGGACCCCTGCTGTGAGCCGCATGCGGCTCACATGTGAAACGAGCCTAAGGCACAATTATTCCCTGTGACGCCAACTATGGGGTGCTATTCCTCCCTCTGACACGTGATTTGGTACTATTCATTGCCCTGACATCTACGATGGGGCACTAGAACTTCCTCTGATGCAAAGAATGGGACAATTTTTCCTCCCGCTGATGCCAAAAATGGGGCACGGATTATACACACTTAACCCCAGGGCACTTTTTACTCACACTGTTCATAGTCAAGTCTTGGACAATGAATTGGACCTTTTTGTTTAACATATTTGAGGAACCCTGCTTTGGCTTCAAGTTTTTGGTAATCTTCAGGGTATCTTGGTTATTCCAGTAAGCTGAAAGTAAGGAAGGTGGTGTCTTGCAGCCTAGTCAGGTTCCAGCTTTCATTTTCAGCTCTTCACTTATGGCAACCAACCCTTTGTAAGAATGCCAACACTCTTCTTCCTTTTCACATTTTCCAAGGAGTAAGACTGATTTGATGCAACAGACTGTCATTCTAATGCTTTTCCCAACATTTAAAACAAAATCAACACCGCACTAAAAAAATCAGCTTGCAGTGGACAAGCATTTATATAACGCCCAGTGTAAAATAAAATGGTGTTCTGTGCCATTTTAAAGGAAAATGCTATTTAGTTACTATGGGAAACGCAAAGAAAATTACTAATGTATTACTATGGGGAACACGGTGAGGGGAGCGGATTGTATGCTTTGAATAACAGTGAAAATTTACTTTTTTTTTTTTTTTTTTTTTTAATAGAGGTCTTTTCAAACACTTTTATATACACAGGGCTCATTGTGAATTCACACTTCATGTTTAGTGAAAACTTGGCTATTTCTAAAAAATGCAGTGCTAATCTTTTATAGCTGAACAAAATACCAGCTGTTGTGCTAATAACACAAAAAACAGATGCTAATCAACTGCAGTGAAACATAAATCCTAAATGGGGGGAGAACTAGCTCAGAAATAAAGTGCTCTGTACCAAAATATAGATGTCTATATATTACTTCCAGTGATGAATAAGCAAATCCTGTAGACACCTAGAAAACCTGTAGACACAAGCATTCAACCAATACCTCTGTGCAAATTTTTATAACCCATGAATTCACCAGACTTTCAGACCTTAACTGATCAGCAGGTCGAATCACACTTAAAGCCGAGGTTTAGGTATGAACATTTTGGTCCATCTTGGACCAATGTAAGTTTGTGCCATACCTGTGGGATCCCTATGGATGCTGGAAATTACTGTTGTAGGCACCACTGTTACAGTGATCACTAACGTTTCTGGGTGCCCACCTAATGGGGCGAGGTGGGGATCATGACATTACTGCCCCACCTCTCCATCCCATGCAATCGGGGAACACTTTACATTTCTTAATCAATGTAAAGTGTTCTCTGAATGGTGCCTGTGCTGAGCAAGCCAACAATGATTTCAAGCTTCCAAAGGGATTGACCAGGTATAGCACATTCAGTTACAGTACTTTGGTCCAATGCAAAATTATCTATACCTAAACTTTAGCTTCAAAGGAAAAGATAACCTTTTAAAGTAAAATGTCTATGCAAGGAGCTCCAGTAAGTAAAAAACAAGCAAAACGAATTGGCAGCATACCTGTAGGCCATTTGTGCCCCCCCCCATCTTTCATCTTGAAGCCTGGCAAAAAATCTCCCATAGTTTGCAAAGGGATGAGCACTCCACAGCTGAAGCATCCTAGCAACAAGGCAGAGTGAGGAAACCCTGTCTTTGGGTATTTTTTGGGAAGGGGGGGTTGCTGGAGGAGAGGAATAGGGGAAGCAAATGGCCTACATGTATTGCCATAACATGAATTATATTTTTTCAAAGCTGCACTTTTTATTTTTTATTGAGTTTTTACATATCAAATTTCAAAGCAAAATATTTTTCACATTGGACAGGTATTGCAGCATACCGAAAGATACATTAAGTTATTAGAAGTATGAACATAATGACATATTCCAACAAATATACCTGTGGCATTGCTTCGCTCCTGAGCTGTAACATAACAAACAAATGGAAAACAATTCCCCAAGGAGTTGACCTATTCTAGGTTCCCCATTGCTCCCTGGCCTCTGAGAAGTGAGAGAAGGGGATCTGAGTCCCCACAATGCTTCAGATAAAACTTAATGTCACATAATGTGTGTTCACTGGTTGCTCGAAAATAAAACGAGGGGGGGGGAGCCAGTAAAGGAAAGAGGCGAAGCTAAAGGATGTGCATCCCTGACTATCTAGGCATAACAAGGTACAGATATCTTTATAAAGCTTTGGAAAAAATATTTAATCCAAGGCTCCCAGACTTTATCAAAGATGGCTTGCTTATCCAGCAATATTGAGACGTTCATTGATCATGATCATTTTAAATTTCACAAAGTTTAAGGGGATCGTGCTTTCCAAGATTTAGCCACTGCCAATCTGGATGCTGTAAAGATGAATGCTACTAGTTTCCTTGTTTTCCGGTACTCCCTCTACTGTGTCCCAGGAGCGCCTGCTGTGGTGATTTAATCCATTTCACCTGGGTTCGTAAATAAAATGTATTTTTTTGTTAAACAGCCTTTTATTTATGAATTTTTTTTTTTGCACTATTTGAATTACGTTTCACAGCAGTTGATCAGCACAGCATTCAAAATGCCCAAAATAATAAAAATTTGAAACAAAAAGGATTACTAACTTAGCACAGAAGCTGATGCATTTTTCGGGTATAAAAGATCAGCGCTGCATTTATATCTATGTTTTCTAAACATGAAATGTGTGAATTCACCCTGAACCCTGTGTATAGAAAGCTTATATTTTTAGATGTAGCGGGTATGTACTTTCCCGGGTGTAATTTGAACTTGGCAGAGACATCAGTGATGTGTAATTCCCTGCAGCCCAGTAGGTGGTGCTGTCGCCCTGGGCTGGGGTTGAATCATTGCTGTGGGCCGTGCCTCCTTTTTGTCCTTCCTCGGCAGCGGTATGGTGGGGCGGGGAACCTGCCGTGCTTGCTGGGAGAGGGTATAAAGGGGCCGGCCATCTTTGTCACGGGGTCAAGTCCCAGGCACCTTCAGCCTGCGGGCGGTGGTTCGTGTCGGTCCTCTAGGCGGCCTAGGCCTAGAGGACAGCCGGAGGTCGTGTTCCATCCCAGGCACCTTTAGCCTTTGGTGAGGTACTCGGATGGAGGTCTGGAGTTCAGTGCCCAACACTGAGTTCCGCGAGGGAAGGAGATCCTAGGGAACCCCGGGAGTAGGTACCCAAATCCAGAAGGCGCAATGAACCGGGGGAGCTCCTCACGCGAAGACCTGGTGCAGCATATTGCCAGTGACGGGTGAGCCTCATCGAAAACCGCCTGGAAGGAAATTCCCCCCCCCCCCCCCGCTCGGAGACCGCAACCCACTTTTAGGGAGGAAAGTGGAGAACACATTGTGTCTGGGCCTTTTCGCATCCACACCCCCTTTTTTTGTTCTGTTTCTACCAAGGGAGTTCAACTGATTGTGTTCATTCGAGAAGAATAAAGGAGTGTTGAACTTTAATGGTGTGGGGCTCATTTCCTGACAGACATTGTTCAAGGTAACTCTCGGTGGAGGCTCCAGGTGCACAACACTGACCCGAAGGTAAAAGAACTTTGCTTATACCACACTGACACCTGTGGTGAAGGCCAGGCGTGGTGTCCCCGCTCCCTTCCCCTCTGAAGGTACCCCTAGACAAGAGACAGACGAGCTGAAGAAAGAGGGGAGTGAGGAGGGCACTACATAGATTCAAAAAATTATTATTATTTTTTTTTATTACTGCGTTCAGAGCATTTTTCTCTTTTTCTCGCGTAGTTCCCCATTTAATAGGTTGCTATTTTCCTTTCTCTCAAGCTTCAGGTGTGTGTGTGTGTGTGTGGCCACTAATGACACTCCATAAAAATAGCTGGGGAGTGATAGTGCTAAAAGTGATGAGAGAAGATGTACCTGCTGACACCCGCAATCGATGTCCCGACTCCTAGGCAGTGGCACCCAGAAGGTAAGGGTGAGCCTGCCATACATGGCAGAAAGAAAGGCTTCAGAAGCTGGGTGAAGAGAAGTGGCATGTTGGTGCACACATGGAAGTAAGTTCCACAATGAAGCAGACAGTTAGCTGAACCAATATGTGCAAGCAGCATGCACTGCTGCCAAACTATGACCTACACTGGAAGCAGTGAAGAGGTTAAAAGTTGCACAGAGCACCTAATTTTTTTTATGTATAGCATTATATGAATTGTACTTGAATTCTAATTGTATGAATTATTCACTGCAAGTTGAGTGTTTTTTTTTTTTTTTTTTTCTTTTTTTTGTTTTTTTTTCTTCTATGGTATCAGTGATTTTACTGATCAGTACTTCCGATCCAGCTGGGCTGCGGACTATGTCGTCACCACCTCTTCTGCGGCGAGCTCCCTCGTCTTCTGGGATCCCATGTCCCCCAGAAGACAAGCTGACCATTCACAAAGTGCCTGCGTGACTCGCGCATTGCGCAGTAGAAAACTGTCAGTGAAGCTGCAAGGCTCCACTGACGGTTTCCCTTAGTTGGAATGGCGGCGCCAGCATCCGATGGACGGATCGGCTTTGGGAGGCCGACATTGTGGGCTCCCTGGACAGATGTGTCCTTATTAAGTCAGCAGTTATGGTTTTTGTAGCTGCTGACTTTAAAAAAAGCGGTATTCCAGCCGAATTTTTTTTTTTTGTGTAAAGCAGCTCATTGATGTTACTATAGCTGAATAGGTATAGGGAGGTAAACAGAATAAAACAATGGATGTAGACAGTGGTTTAGCTGCATAGGATGGGTTCCTAGAGTAAACTTTGGAGCAAGACTCCCCCCCCCCCCCCCCCCCCCATATTATGCTGCTATCATGTGATGACAAGAAGAATCATACAGGGGAAAACGTTTAACACAAAAGATAACATTTTAACTCTCTAAGCTTCATTGAACATGAGACTATAAATGCATACTTTTTTATTTTTGTTCAGGTCACACTTATATTTTACAAGATTTTGATGGCACAGAAAAACGACGACGTGGAAACTGAAATAAAATTGCAGTTCTTTGAGAAGTTCAAAAAGCTGGAAGAGGTAAGATTTCTTATTTGGGTTGGGGGGGGGGGGAGGGGGGGGGGGCAGCATGATGGATTGCCCCACCACTTTACTCTATACACCGTGTTGTACATTATACCGTGCTGTGTGTTATATATATATATATATGCATGCAGAGTGACAAGACTGACTGCCAGCTTGAATGTCTCAAATACTGGTCTGACACTGGGAGGGGGGGTTCTGCCAGGTCAACCAAATGTTCCCCTATGAATGAACACCCCCTCAAGTCTAATTACCACCTAAACAATGTCCCCTTTGAACTGTTCAATTAAGTTAATAGGCCACCTCACACACCTAGGTAGGCTCGCATAAGATCAACAAACACCCTTTGATGTGTTTAACTAGAATGCCTGTATGTAACACAAATATATTGTGCCATACATATAACACAATATATAATACATACACCTATATAATATTACATATATATTATATATAATATTACAACACATAGGCGTGTGCCTGGGCACGCCCTAATTACGGTGTGGCGTCGGCTCCCCCTACTGCCCGGGCTTCCCCCTTCTCTCCTCCTTTTTTTTTTTTTTTTGCTGCGTGGGATGTTTCAGGGTGGAGAGCAGAAGAAAGGGCTAGTCAGTATGTCATTTACCAGACCTTTCCTTTTTCTGAATGAACACAGTGGGTGAGTGTTCACTAACTGAAGCATAGTAAACAGTTTTACTATGCTTAAGTGTGTTTGAGCTTTGGGGTGCACACGCTATTGCAATTGGCTGCACACACCTATGACCAAGTGTTATATTTTACATACTGCTAACTATCGCACATTAACAGATGTTTTTTGTGCAGTTTGGGATATTTTTTTTTAGACTTGGAAAAATTACACACAGGCCTCATTTCTGTTAGTGAAAAACAGCATTTTCAGCATGATATGTAACAACCCTGCCCTTTGCAGCTGTAAATTTTAGAATGTTACTGCTAGGCTGTAACCAGCCTGAGCTAATGTTTACCTTTTCTGGGTTCTGTGAGGTTCCCTAAGCCTAGTGGGTTAATTGCTTCAGCCTATTTCTGGAAGAAGGTTCCAGTAATT
Organism: Rana muscosa; assembly: GCA_029206835.1. NCBI lineage: Eukaryota > Metazoa > Chordata > Amphibia > Anura > Ranidae > Rana > Rana muscosa. Next base: position 203,701,848 of record CM055123.1, read on the forward strand.
GGTGTGGGGAAAGATTATCTATGTAATCCCTAGGTTATTTGTAATTTTATCTGATCCAGCCAATCTCTGAGCAACGAAGTTCAGAGTTGTGGTCCATGGTATAATTTAATTTCCAGTGGCTCCCTAGGAAGTCCTCCCCACAAGTATACAATATTTACACTCAACACTATCCCGAAATCTTTACTGTGCCACATAGTCTGTAACTGGAATCTTAAAGGGGTTGTAAAGGTTCGTTTTTTTATTTTCTAAATAGGTTCCTTTAAGCTAGTGCATTGTTGGTTCACTTACCTTTTCCTTCTATTTCCCTTCTAAATGTTTTTTTCTTTGTCTGAATTTCTCACTTCCTGTTCCTCAGTAAGCTGTTCTGGCTGACTAAACACCGCTTGGATGATGGTGTGAAGTTTACTGAGGAGAAACAGGAAGTGAGAAATTCAGACAAAGAAAAAAAACATTTAGAAGGGAAAGGGTAAGTGAACCAACAATGCACTAGCTTAAAGGAACCTATTTAGAAAATAAAAAACAAACCTTTACAACCCCTTTAAGAGCTGTACACACGCATGCACACCAGGGAAGTATGAAAACAAAGTAGGCATATAACAATTACTAGCTGCCTAATATGTCAGTTTTATACATTGTCAAACATTTTAAAGCATATCTATAAAGTCCGCCATGTGTTGGAGAAAATTGACCACAGAAGTAGCTAGTAATTCAAATATTTTTGTTTTAGGAATCTTGCTGTATAATCTTTGGAGCTGACCATGGCAGAAAAAAACAGGGACATATGTTCTTGTTGCACCACATGCCTCCAGGGTCCCTTTTCATGCAGGGGGCTGGTAAACAAAGGCCTTGCTTGTCCTGTGGACTCTTCCCTAGGTTTGGGTGACTTGAATAGGTTTGCCACCATTGCAAGTACCTCATTAAAGGGATGCTGAATGCATATTGTTGCATATGCAATGGGTCTGCAGTTGCAATGTGACTGTACCATATAATCTCTTTACATTTGGGAACCGCCAAATGAGATTACTACACTTCAGAGGTTTTACCTTAAAGTTCTTCAAACCATTACATTTTCCTTTTTAACTAAAATTTCCTATAGAGCTGTTTGACTAGGTACCACTTTGACTTATCCAGCTCTATGAAAAGCTAAACTTGAGCTATTGTGCCCTGTAAGCTAGCTTTTTGTGTTTTGGAAAATAAGGTAAGTTTAGCATGGGGGGGGGGGAAAAAAAGTATCGAATGCCAATTACTGGCTAAAAATAGAATGTATTGTTAAAAGTTTATTGCAATAGAAAAACAGAATGGTCTTAAATCTAACAATGCAAAAGTCAAATCCACTATGCAGTATTTTTCATTCAGTGCAGGTCGATATTTATATGATCAAAGATCATACTGGAATTAATGTTATGTCTTTGCTTTACCTTGTCTTCAGGCTCTGGCTAAGAAAAACACACCATACTTTGGTGGTGAATCTGTGTCCTTTTTTGACTATATGGTTTGGCCATGGTTTGAGAAATTCGGCTTTTGTGGATTGGAAGGGTAAGGCCAACTGCTTTTTTTTTTTTTTTTGTTTTTTTTTTTTTTTTTGTTTACTCAATGTGATAAGGAACTGGAATAGCTTCTCAAAAACATATTGCAGTTGTAATATCTTCCTCTTGATTTAAAATAATCACTTGACCTCCAGAAGATTTACCCACCTTCATGACCAGGCCATTTTTTGCGATCTGGCACTGCGTTACTTTAGCGGACAATTGTGCAGCCATGCAACCATAGGCGTGCGCACAGGGTGTGCCAGGGCACACCCTAATCACACTGTGCAATGCAGATTGCCCCTGCTCAACCCCAATCACAGCTGAGGCTACAGAGAAAGGGAATGGGAAATCTCTGTCCTCGGTCCCTTTCTCTGCTATTTCACCGATGCCCTTCAATGGGGCTCCTAACACATTGTAAAAAAAATATATATAATTTTGTTTTTATTTTATTTTGTTTTTTTACATTTAATTTTTTTTATAAAAAAAAAAAAAAAAAATTTTTTTAAATAAAATAAAAAACAAAAACAAAACTACTAACACAAATCTCATTCCTACTAACACCATCCACTGCTCTACTGCGCATGTGTGTTTGAACTTTGGGGTGCACACCCTAATGCAAGCAATGCATGCAACTATATACCCAAATACAATTTGTCATTTTTACCACAAATGGAGCTTTATTTTGGTGGTATTTGATAACCAAGCAAAAATTGACCCTTTGGAAAACCCCTATTTTTTTTTTACTTTTTGCTATAAAACCTATCCGATTAAAAAATTTAAAAATCAAATTTCTTCATAGATTTGGGGCAATATGTATTTTGCTACATATTTTTGGTAAAAAAAATCCCAATAAGCGTATTGGTTTGTTTTGCGCAAACGTTATTGCATCTACAAACTGGGATATATACTGGAATTTTTATTTTGATACTATTAATGGCCGCAATCAGTGACTTCTAGCGGGACTGCAATTGCGGCTGACATTCTGACACTGTGGGAATCGATGGCAACAATACAGTGATCAGTACAAAAAATTTGCACGGTCACTGTATTAATGACACTGGCTGGGAAGGGGTTAAACAGCTAGGTCAAGCAAAGGGTCTGGCGGCAGATATCCATTGGCCGGCACCTGCTGTTCGGCTTCTGCTGTGACAAATCACAGCAGAAGCGGTGCGCCGGCAGCCCCTACGTGGAAGTGCAGAATCGTGTAAATCTGTGGTTCTGCGAGGCCTCACTGTAGCTCCCTGCAGATTTTGTACGTTTGCCCACTTAAGGGTCTATAACGGTGATGGCGAACCTTGGCACCCCAGATGTTTTGGAACTACATTTCCCATGATGCTCATGCACTCTGCAGTGCAGTTGAGCATCGTGGGAGATATAGTTCCAAAACATCAGGAGTGCCAAGGTTTGCCATCACTGGTCTATAATTTTTATCACAGGTGTCTGTCTTTTTTAAATCAGTCTTGTCTCTATCAACCAAGAAACCCACATAAAACAAATATTTTATCCCCAAGCAAAGCATTACTTGGTGTAGAAACCTGTGTTGGCAATCACAGAGGTAAGATGTTTCTTGTAATTGGTGACCAGGTTTGCACACATCTCAGGAGGGATTTTGGTCCACTCTTTACAGATCTTCACTGTGTGTGGCAGTAATCGGAAATTCCGACAAATGTCCGATGTGAGCTTTTGGTTGGAAATTCCGACCGTGTGTAGGCTCCATTGGATATTTGCTGTCGGAATTTCCGCCAGCAAAAAATTTGAGAGCAGGTTCTCTATTTTACAGACGGAAAAAGTTCTTGTCCGAAATTGCAATCGTCTGTATGCAATTCCGACGTGCAAAAAACATGCATGCTCAGAATCAAGCAGAAGAGCCGAACTGCCTATTGAACTTCATTGATCTCAGCTCCTCGTATGTCACTGCATTCTTGACGTTCGGAATTTCCGACAAGATTTGTGTGACCGTGTGTGTATGCAACACAAGTTTGAGCCAACATTTCGTCGGGAAAAAAATCCACGGTTTTCTTTTCGGAATTTCCGATCATGTGTATGCGGCATTAATCCTTAAGGCTTCTTGGCTGTGTCTTGGCAACTCAAGTTTCAGCTCCCTCCCTATAGGATTAAGGTCTGGGGACTGACTAGGCCACTCCATGACCATAATGTGCTTCTTGAGCCACTCCTTTTGTTGCCTTAGTGGTATGTTTTAGGTCACTGTTATGCTGGAAGACCCATCCACGAACCATTTTTCAGTGTTCTGTTTTCAGGGAAGAAGGTTCTCATCGAAGATTTTGAAATGCATGACCCTGTCCACTGGCCCCTCAATGTGGCAAAGTCGGCCTGTACCCTTAGCAGAGAAACAGCCCCCAAAGCATCATGCTTCCACCTCCGTGCTTGACTGTAGGTTGGTGTTCTTGGGGTCATGGTCAGCATTTCTTACTCTACACACGTTGAGTTAATGCCAAAGAGCTCAGCTTTGGTCTCATCTGACCACAGCACCTTTCTCACAATCCTCTGAATCATTTAGATATTCTTTGGTATGACTGTAAATGTGCCTTCTTGAGAAGGGGGGGTTCTCCATGTTTGAGGAAGAAAAATGCTGACTGTGACCCTAAGAACACCATCCCTACAGTCCGGCACGGAGGTGGAAACATTCAGCTTTGAGGCTGTTTCTCTGCTAAAAGGTACAGGCCAACTTTGCCACATTGATGGGCTATTGGATGGGGCCATGTATTGTAAAATCTTGTATGAGAAACTTCTTCCCTCAGCCAGAACACTGAAGATGGGTCATGGATGGGTTTTTCAGCATAACGGCCCAAGGCAACAAAGGAGTGGGTCAAGAAGAAGCACATTAAGATCATGGAGTTGCCTAGCCAGTCTCCAGGCCTCAATTCTATAGAAACTTTGAGTTGCCAAGCGACAACCAAAAAACCTTAAGGATTTAGAGAAGATCTGTAATGAAGAGTGGACAAAAATCCCTCCTGAGATGTGTGCAAACCTGGTCACTTACAGAAAGTCACCCTTTTGGGACTTTAAATAAGGTGGTCACCGTTTGCCACTGAGTAACAAAAGTAGTAGCACTATAAATGTTTGTTAAAATTGGATGTACATACATGAATAGTATAGCATAATAGCTCAGCCAATGGATTTGCACATGATAAAGATAATAATTAAAATTGATACAAACGTTATACAATGCAGTATATACAAATGCACGCATCAGAAAACCCGATGCGCGTTTCGCGAGATCATTGTTTGCTCATCAGGGGTGGATGCTGATGGGATGTATCTAAATGGACAAAAAGGTGTGTCACAGTGGTAAATGTAAGAACAATGGCAGAATGGGCCGGAGCAAAACGGCCCAATACTTGCCAACGAACAAAACCAGCGTCTCCATCGCTGAACCCCCAAATGGACGGCAGCAATCAGAGTATGGCACAGGAGCTGAAAGGAAGAAAACTGACACGGATACCCCCAGGGGGACGCCAGGCAGCAGACATGGCATGGGTGAAGGTGAATGGTCCTAATTGTCTCAGTATGTGGCTTGATGATGATAATTTGGGGGTTCAGGCTGGGTTCACACTAGTGCGACACGACATCTGTCCTACTTTGGATCCGACTTTGCCCTGCGACATGAAGCCGACATATGTCCGACTTTCAATGAACGGGGATCCGACTTGGATCCCCGCCAATACCAGGCACTGTGTTTGGTATTAATCTTGAGGGGGAACTCCAGGCCAAATTTTAAATAAAAAACCGGCATGGGTTCCCCCTCCAAGGGCATACCAGGCCCTTGGGTCTGGATTTGAAGGGGAACCCCCTACGCCGAAAAACGGCGTGGGGGTCCCCCCAAAATCCAAACCAGACCCTTATCTGAGCATGCAACCTGGCAGGCTGCAGGGGAAGAGGGGGGACGAGAGCAGCCCCCCTCCCTCCTGAACCATACCAGGCCGCATGCCCTCAACATGGGGGGGGTTTGGTGCTCTGGGGCAGGGGGGCGACCTGCGGCCCCCAAACCCCAAAGCACCCTGCCCCCATGTTGATGAGGACAGGGCCTCTTCCCGACAACCCTGGCCGTTGGTTGTCGGGGTCTGCGGGCGGGGGGCTTATCGGAATCCGGGAGCCCTCCCTTGATAAGGGGGCCCCCAGATCCCAGCCCCCCACCCTATGTGAATGAGTATGGGGTACATCGTACCCCTACCCATTCACCTGGTGGAAAAAAATGTCAAGAAAAAACACAACACAGCTTTTTAAATTAAATAATTGCACAGCTCCGGGGTCTTCTGACTTCGGGGGTCTCCGCGCTCTCCGGTTCTTTCTTCTGCCGGGCCTCCGCTAACTTTTTAGCTCTTTTGCTAGCGGAGGCCCGGTCTTCTCCGTCGCCTTCTTCTTCTCCCGCTCTCCGGTTCTTTCTTCCGCCGGGCCTCCGCTATCTTCTTCCAGCTCTTTTGCTAGCGGAGGCCCGGTCTTCCCGTCTCGTCCGGCTCTCCGTTGCCCCTCCACTAACTTCTTGTAGCTCTTTTGCTAGTGGAGGGGCCGGTCTTCCCGTCGCAGTCTTCTTCTCTCTTCTCTCCTCGATGTTGACGCGTCGCTTCCTCCCGCTGTAATACTGGCTGTTCGCTCCGCATTAATATAGGCTTCTCATGACGTCAGTTACATGCTCCTATGACGTCACAATCACATGCTCTGGGGCCACCCGGAGAATGTGACTGATGTCATGAGAAGCCTATATTAATGCGGAGCGAACAGCCAGTATTACAGCGGGAGGAAGCGACGCGTCAACATCGAGGAGGAGAAGAGAGAAGAAGACGGCGACAGGGAAGACCGGCCCCTCCACTAGCAAAAGAGCTACGTTAGTGGAGGGGCCGGCAGAAGGACGACGGGAAGACCGGGCCTCCGCTAGCAAAAGAGCTGGAAGAAGATAGCAGAGGCCCGGCGGAAGAAAGAACCGGAGAGCGCGGAGACCCCCGAAGTCAGAAGACCCCGGAGCTGTGCAATAAAATAATTTAAAAAGCTGTGTTGTGTTTTTTCTTGCCATTTTTTTCCACCAGGTGAATGGGTAGGGGTACGATGTACCCCATACTCATTCACATAGGGTGGGGGGGCTGGGATCTGGGGGCCCCCTTATCAAGGGAGGGCTCCTGGATTCCGATAAGCCCGCAGACCCCGACAACCAACGGCCAGGGTTGTTGGGAAGAGGCCCTGTCCTCATCAACATGGGGGGCAGGGTGCTCTGGGGTGGGGGGGGCCGCAGGTCTCCCCCCTGCCCCAGAGCACCAAACCCTCCATGTTCAGGGCATGTGGCCTGGTATGGTTCAGGAGGGAGGGGGGCTGCTCTCTCTCGTCCCCCCCCTCTTCCCCTGCGGCCTGCCAGGTTGCGTGCTCGGATAAGGGTCTGGTTTGGATTTTGGGGGACCCCCACACCATTTTTTCGGCGTAGGGGGTTCCCCTTCAAATCCAGACCAGACCCAAGGGCCTAGTATGCTCCTGGAAGGGGAACCCATGCCGGTTTTTTTTTTTTTTTTTTTTTTTTATTTGGTGTGGAGTTCCCCCTCTAGCAGCAGAGCACAAGTCGCATGCCAAAGTTGGATCATGCAAGACTGCGGTCTGACTTTGATCCGACTTCAATGATAGTCAATGGGCTGAAGTCGGATCAAAGTCGGACCAAAGTAGTACAGGGAGCATTCTCAAAGTCGGACCGACATGTGTCTGACCAGTTAAGACGGCTCTCATAGGGAAACATCGTTTTTCACACGTCATGCGACATGAGCTCCCAATGTCGGAGCGTTTGTCGGACCAGTGTGAACCAGGCCTCAGTGATGGAGACTCTGGTTTTGTTAATTGGTAAGTATTGGGCTGTTTTGCTCTGGCCCATTCTGCCATTGTTCTTACTTTTACCACTGTGACACATCTTTTTGTCTATTTAGATATATCCCATCTGCATCCACCCCTGATGAGCGAGCAATGATCTCGCGAAACGCGCATTGGGTTTTCTGATGCGGGAATTTGTATCTACTGCATTTAACGTTTGTATCAATTTTAATTATTCTCTTTAGCATAATAGCTCAGCCAATGGATTTGCACATGATATAGTCATGTATGTACCGCCTCATTTAAAGTCCCAAAGGGGGACTCTTTTTCTGTATATAGGGATGGAGGTGCATCACTGGTGGCTGCAAACCTGGTCACTAACTGCAAGAAATGTCTTGCCTCTGTGCTTGCCAGCAAGGGTTTCTCCAAGTACGAAGTCGTTTTGCTTGGATCATTTTTTTTTTTTTTTTTTTTATAATTTATGTTTGCAAAGAGATTTAGGGCACACAAAGTTGACTCTTTTTATCCTTGGTGGCTATTGAATATATTTAAATGGAAGTTTGTGTGCATGGAGTTCAGCTTTGATGCTTTATCCTGCCATAAGTTGATTATCTACACCAGTGTTTCTCAACTCCAGTCCTCAAGGCGCACCAACAGGTCATGTTTTCAGGATTTCCCTCAGTTGAAACTGCTGTGGTAATTACTAAGGCAGTGAAACTGATCAAATCACCTGTGCAAAATAATGGAAATACTGAAAACATGACCTGTTGGGGCGCCTTGAGGACTGGAGTTGAGAAACGCTGATCTACACATCTAAAGATCTTTTATTACAAAGCATCTTCTACATAGACATGCACATTTTGGATTGGCTAAGCAGGAGAGGAAATACAAATGGGGAATGGGATGCACAACTACGACTAGCTAGACGGTCCTTAAAAATAAAAATAAAATTACAAGACATGGCAAAGTGATTTTTGTGTTTCTGTTTTTTTTAGCCTTTTGGATAAGACCCCAAACGTCAAAGCTTGGCAGGATCGTATGCTGGAAGTCCCAGCTGTCAAGGCAACCTACACTGAGCAGGAAGACTTTGCAGGATTTTTCAAGCTCTATGCTGCGAACAGTGTGGAAGCTGCTGATTATGGCCTTAATTAAGAAAACTGTTCTCCAACATTGTGACCTAAATGTTGTGCCTTTTACACAGTAATAATCAGTACTGTCTCCTGTGGTTCATGCCATCTAAAGCAGGGTTTCCCAGCCTCCTGAGGCCACTAACTACATCCTTTCCAGCTAGCTACATAACTGTTAATTGCTTTCCTTTAAACTGTAACTATTTTAACCCAGGATTCTGGGAGAGAATCTAAAAGATCAAGCTGTTGTCTGTTCCTGAGGGATGGTTTGGGAAATGGTAATCTTAAGCTCTTGTACTTCAAATTACCATCGTAATAAAAATGTTTCCACAAATTGAGAATTGTGTATGTAACATGGATATATGACCAGTGCATGGGCTGTAGAGAATTTTATGAGCATTATGGCTTTGTTCTTTCTAAGGGAACATTATCGAAGCAATTTCACTTTGTTTTAAAGCATCTTTTTAATTCAAGTATGACCTAAAGGCATGGGTGCCTAGGGTCACCTCAGAAGTGCCCCTGGCAAAGGGGAGAAAAGTTTGGACTATCTCAGTACCTCATGGACATAAAGATTTATTATTTTTTTTTTTTTTTTTTTTATATATAGAATATAAAAACATTGTGGGACAAAACCACAATGACAAAAATGGTTAGCTACAATCAATAGTTACAGCCATGTATGCTGATTTCTACATTGTAGAAGAGATGGAGATGACCCCCAGTATTGAAGTGGTGTATCAAATATGATGCGTCTTGGCGATTGTCCTTTACTAGTTTTGCAGCAATTGCTGCTTCTTCTGAAGGAGCCGGTCATAAGCATCTATCAAAATAAATCGGTCATAATTTCATGCTTGAACCATTTGTGATATTAGTACATATTTCAAAACAGGGAAGTTATTTTCTTTAATATTGTACAAAATTGATACGGGTTCTGAGAAAGATACACAAGCACTGCTTACCTAGAGAAAAGATTGCGACAGTGTGGCAGCGCTGACAGAGACACCGGAAGGCAATTCTTCCCGCCCGCGGACAAGGGAACATTATCAAAGCAATTGCACTTTGTTTTAAAGCATCTTTTGAGTTCAAGTATAACCTAAAGGCAAAAAAATTTTGTTTTGGATAGCGTCCTGATGTATTAGAACACCTGTCATTTTATTTTATTCTTTCTGTGCCCCTTTTTACGGAGATTCACCCTCTCTATTTGTCGTGTTTTACTATGATCATTAAAAACTAAAGTAAAAAAAAATCCCAAATTTTGGGTTGTGCCCAGAAAAGTAAGAGGGAAATCTTTCAATGGGACACTAGTTCTGGTGATCTGGGGGTCCCCAAGGAATTGCCTTAATTTGAGTGGATTTCCACTCACTTCCGGTTTAACTATGGGACAGCAAATTAAGGAAAATCTCTGCCATGAGACACAGATTTTTTTTTTTTGTCATCTGACAGGGGTTATGACCCTCTCTTACTCTATCCAATTTGAAAAAAATGTTTTGCCTATAGTTCCAATATCAGTCCTGGTTTTACCAGACCTATCAGTAACTTTAAAATTTCTTCACCAAATCATTTGCCAAACAGATGTCCCTAAACTCCAGGGCTGCTAAAATTGTCCCAGGTTCATCTTACTAGTGCAGTGGGCAGCCAAGCACACAGCAGCATTCACTCCTCTGGCTCAATAAATAGTCTAGGGCAGGGGTCTCAAACTGGCGGCCCTCCAGCTGTTGCGAAACTACAAGTCCCATCATGCCTCTGCCCATGGGAGTCTTGATTGTAACGGTCAGCCTTGCAATGCCTCATGGGAATTGTAGTTCTGCAACAGCTGGAGGGCTGCCAGTTTGAGACCCCTGGTCTAGGGTTGCCATGTTCTGTATTTTATTGCTGAATAACTTGGGTAGGGTGTTGGATACTCCAGAATGCTACAATACAGTAATAAAAGGACATTTCACTCTGCAGCTACTTCATAGAACAGTCCCCTAACAATAGCTCAGGGAATGGGCAGCACTGGAACACCATAAGCAATGTTCCAGGCCAGCCTTGGTATTGGTGCCCCAGGGTTAACGCCAGCAACAGACACCCAGATCCTGCGCTAAGGCCACTTTCACACTGAGGTGCTTCTAAACTGCCAGTAAAAACACTGGGTGCTTTTGAAGAGCTTTCCATTCATTTCAATGGAGAGGAGTTTTTTACAGCCCCAGTGTGAAAGCATTAATTGATTTTAATGGAAATACGTTTTTGTGAGCTTTTTAGGTGCTGTTTTAGTGTGAAAGCGCCTCAGTGTGAAAGTGGTCTTAAGTTCAGAGATTCTTGGTAAATAGTCCACCCCCAGCTTTAGCATAGCTGGTACATCGATGAGCTTCTTGGCAAATGTGTCAGCCAGACTACCAGAGAGCAGCAGCCCTCCAGGCTGGGAACTTCTCCCCCTGGACAAGAACTGGTCGCTCCAGGCTATTTATGCTTACTCCCAGCCACCATGTGGGCACCCTCCCCCAAGGTACTGGCTGAGAGACCACATCAATGTTCAGCTACTGATTTGCTTCATCAAGCCCACTACAATTGCACACTGCTCGACTGATTACAGAGGAACTCAAAAAGAACTACATTTATCTGACAGCCTAGCACCTGTGGAGGAGGGTGCTACACTACTACATATTTGTTGAAAAGCTATAATGGAGTGGCCGGTTCTGCCAGCCGGGGAACCTTTTGTGGTTGAAGGTAGAGAGGAAGCTGTTGCCAATAAGGGACCATCCACCTTGTTACTGGAGACTATTATGAGTAAGCTGGAGCCAGTACCAGAGCAGTCTTCTCACCAGCTGGGGACGGTGAAAAAGTGGGAAAACTTCAAGTGCCAAGCCAGGGACCCAGCGGAACAGCAGAGGTGACGCTTGAGGAGCATCAGTGAGTGCCAGACCAGGGGGTAAGCAGGGGTGACGCTTGAGGAGTATCTGAGTGCCAAGCCAGGGAAGCGGGAGTGACACTTGAGGAAGAGTTCTAGGGATCCAGTGGCGATTGGGTCCGAGTCTAATGAGAGACTGGGAGCCCAGTAAGTAAAGACCTACAGTGAGAGACTGTAGCATGCGAGGAGAACTATTCTGTGTTACCAATAGTTAAGTACAATTACCGTTGGTGACTGTTACAAGATTTGTTGCCATAGGAGACAGTGGTTCTACCAATACAGATGTGGTATCTGGCTGTAGGCCTTCGGAGTCTGCCAATTATCATTGCATCTACTTAAGGGTGTCCTGGCCCTAACCCTCTCTCCCACAGTTCTTGTTCAAGAGACAAATCTTTGCATTTAAAAAGTGTCTGGTGCCCATCACATCAGCTTGTATTACACCCAATATGCCTTGTTACCCACTCTACCAAAAAGGATGTCTGCTCTCCTGACTCTGGAGGTCACCATTAGGCCTAGACTAGAGGTTTGGGATCTCGCTGCAGTATAAACCCAAGAACAAATATTTAATATATTGTATCTTTCCAGTACTTTTAAGGGCTGCATCTATTTTCTTACTCATTTATATTCACTTGATTGTGTATGTAGCACACTTCCTGTCCTCAGATTACACTGATTACTCACTGTACTATACCTATGGAGGGGCAGTGTTGTGACCCTAAGGCCCCTTTCACATGGGCTTCCTGATCAGGTCCGCCTGTCAGTTTTTCAGGCGGACCTGATCGGACGCGCCATTCCCTCCTATGGAGCGGTGGATGTCAGTGGTGACCTGTCCGCTGACACCTGCTGCTATCCGATCCTGTCTGTGAAGTCCAGATAGATGGTGACCCTATTTTTCATTCGTCTTGCGGATGGGATCGGAGGAAAATGGACAAGCTGTCCATTTTCATCCAAAATTCCCATCGAGGAGAACGGGACTCTGACAGGTCCGTGTCTGCACAGTGAGCGGAGATGGACCTGTCATCTGCCTGCTCAGCGGATCGATCCCCCGCTGAGCAAGCAGAGTGCACGTGAAAGGACCCTAAGACAGGGAGTGCCCAGAAAATAAGAATCAGCACTTGTTCCCTGAAACCAGTCTGCGGATATCACTATGAGGCCTTATGTGAAGGATGAACCATGTCTGACCGGTTATGCTAGGTAACCTCTTTGTTGTATAGAAAAAACACCTTATTGTATAAAAACAACAGGGATGTGAGGGTTGGTGTTTCACCAGTATTACAGCACATAATACTATCTAAAGATAAAAAAAAAAAGGAAAAAGTAAAGATAAGAAATAACCGGGTATGGTTAACTTTTAAAAACTAATTTGTACATCGCATAACTGCTCTACTATGGTTATTTTCATAAGGCTATGATTGGACTTCTCACATCAGACTAGAGCAGGGGTGCCCAACCGCTGGCCCATCACGTCTTACTCTGAAGACCAGCCATGTCCGAGCATTAGTGTGAAGAACAGAGCCGCCGTTAGAGGAAGCAGAGCCAATGCTTCCTGTATAGCGCCGGCTCCTTCACAGGCTGAGTGATACCAAATGTACTCCGCCTGTGACAGGAAGCATGCTTCTGTCAGAATGATGCTCGGGGATTGCGGGTCGGGACACGGGAACCCGCGATCTGGGACAGCAGCCATCAGTACCAGCCACCAGTATCATGACCAGCCAGCAGTACCAGTACCTGCCAGCAGTACCGGTACCAGCACCTGTCAGCAGTACCAGCCCTGGAGGACAGCCACCTGCAGGAATCCTGAGGAAGAAGTGAAGATTGAGGTCAGTTGAGGTGCAGGTAAACCGCTGTGCATCAGTGTTAAAGCAGCCTTAGGCCCCTTTCACATGGTCGGTCCAATCGGGTCTGCCTGTCTGTTTTTCAGGTGGACTAAAACAGACTCTCCATTCACCTCTATAGAGCGGCAGATGTAAACGGACTCGTGTCCGTTTACACTCGCCTATCTGCAATCCTATCTGCTTAAAAGAAACCAGAAGGGGATCTGTCTGCTCGGATTGGAGGGCCCTTAGGGTAGAGGGGGCTGCGTCCCTGTCTGCTCTACATATGCAGAGTGCACACAGACGTTCCATCCACCCTTTACGCTCATTGTGGCCCACGACCGGTTACCAAGTCGCTAAAGTGGCCCTCGCTCTTCAAAAGGTTGGGCACCCCTGGACTAGAGCAATCATAATAGAATGAAACCTGATTGTGCTTCTCTGTAGGTGGAGAAAAGTACTCCACATCCAGAAATCCCAGTCTATAATGTCTTTGGAGAATATCCAGAATGTAATAAGGGAAAATAACAAAATACAGCAAGTGGGCTGGATTCAGCATAAAGGTTCTGGTTGATAGCGCTTTAGGATAGACATAAGTATGCCATTGAAAAAACAGAGTTTGGGAGGAAGGCTTTTAGGATAAGGATTTATAGCAAATGTTTGAATGCCTACATTTTCACTGGTTCCACCCTTCTACCTCATCAATACATTAATGCAATTTTAAAATAAAATCTTTTATGTTTCATTACATTACCTTTTTTTTTTTTCTTTCTTTTTTTTTTTGATTAAGTGATCTGATCATCACTGTGTCTCTTCACTCCCCTATGCAATGCATGGCGGGTGGGATGGGTCAGCAGGGTACTGTACAAAGCTTCACATAAACAGCACAGCACCCTGTCTCAGTATTTTTACCTTGTAAAAATTACAGAAAAAATATCCCACAGGGCATTTGAGGACCATCAATACTAATTGAACGCCGGTGCAACACATCCAAAAGGTTTATAAAACTAGAGGTGTGTTAATCATTAAGACATTGGGGTTGGTTTACTAAAGACAAATAGACTGTGCAATTTGAAGAGTGCAGTTGCTCCAGTGCTTAGTAAATGAGTTAAGGCTTCACTTTGCAAAGAGTTACCCAATCACGTGCAAGGAAAAAAAAAAACAGGATTTTTGCTTGCACATGATTGGATGATGGAAGTCAGCAGAGCTTCTGCTCATTTACTAAACTCTGGAGCAACTGCCCTTTGCAAAGTGCACAGTCTATTTGCCTTTAGTAAATCAACCCCATTGTTCATACTAGTCAGGGCCGATCCGCCCTATACGCGGACTATGCAAGCTGCGTAGGGCCCCGCCACCACCGCAAGAGGTCCGCGGCCGGCGGAGATAACGTCTCCGCCGGCCGCCATTTCACTGAAGACCAGAACTAGAAGGGAGCCTGCCGAAATAGGAAATAGAGCTGCGGCGCCGCCCACCCCCCCCCCCGCCCCCGGTCTGTCTGTCATTTGTGACCTGTTGTAGAAAGGGGGCGGGGGTGGGTGGTGCCGCAGCTCCATTTCTATATTGTAGCTGGCCGGCTCCGCCCCTAGTTTGTTCCCCCTCGCCTCTCGCCTTCAGTTATGGCGGAGACACCGCTGCTGAGCTATAGAAGGGCTCCAAGGGGGGGGGCACCTGAGATGTAAGGAGACACTCCGCTGGGGACACCTGAAATGTAAGGAAGTACTCCGCTGGGGACACCTGAAATGTAAGGAGGCACTCCGCTGGGGACACCTGAAATGTAAGGAGGCGCTCCGCTGGGGACACCTGAAATGTAAGGAGGTGCTCCGCTGGGGACACCTGAAATGTAAGGAGGCACTCCGCTGGGGACACCTGAAATGTAAGGAGGCACTCCGCTGGGGACACCTGAAATGTAAGGAAGCACTCCGCTGGGGACACCTGAAATGTAAGGAGGCACTCCGCTGGGGACACCTGAAATGTAGGAAGGCACTCCGCTGGGGACACTTGAAATGTAAGGAAGCACTCCGCTGGGGACACCTGAAATGTAAGGAAGCACTCCACTGGGGACACCTGAAATGTAAGGAGGCACTCCGCTGGGGACACCTGAGATGTAAGGAAGCACTCCGCTGGGGAAACCTGAAATGTAAGGAAGCACTCCGCTGGGGACACCTGAAATGTAAGGAAGCACTCCGCTGGGGACACCTGAGATGTAAGGAAGCACTCCGCTGGGGACACCTGAGATGTAAGGAGACACTCCACTGGGGACACCTGAGATGTAAGTAAGCACTCCGCTGGGGACACCTGAGATGTAAGGAAGCACTCCGCTGGGGACACCTGAGATGTAAGGAAGCACTCCGCTGGGGACACCTGAAATGTAGAAAGGCACTCCGCTGGGGACACCTAAAAATGTAAGGAAGCACTCCGCTGGGGACACCTGAAATGTAAGGAAGCACTCCGCTGGGGACACCTGAGATGTAAGGAAGCACTCCGCTGGCTGGGGACAGTGACATCAGAGCTCCCACTGATTCTGATTCAGCATTATGGGGAGTTGAATGATTTCATTTTATATTACAATGTAATAATAGAAATAATGCGCTTCAATCATCCTGACACCATAACAACCATGGTGCCAGGAGGATTGAATTGCTAACACCAGGATCTGGGCCTGCTGTCCCTCCATCCCTCTTTTTTTTACTTCCTCTCTCTCTTTCTTCCTTTGTTTCTCCCTCCATCCCTTGTTCATCTCAGACTCTAACCACTCTAACTTGAGTCACGCCCCTTTAAGCCACGCCCAATATTATGCTTAACCCACGCCCATTATTCACGGGTCAGGTAGAGGGCCCCTTAGCAGAATTTTGCTTAGGGCCCCAGGGAGGTCAGGATCGGCACTGATACTAGTGGTTGAGGGTCGGTAACACCCTGCATTTGCAAAGTTTTTTATCGCACCCCTCCCAACTGATTCTTCTTTCAGATGCAGAGGCAACAGCTGGCGGTGTACACATGATGTGGCCACAAAGCCTTGGCTTGGCACCTGCAGCAAGAATTTTATACCCCCCAACGCTTTTGGTGGCCATAGTGCCATGAGCAGGGCCTCTTTGCAAGTGCCCCACAACCAATGCATGCATTTGCAACGTGCTGGGGTGGGGGGGGGGGGTTCAAGCAGGCCACGAGGAGGAAATACAATGCCTCCTCACCATCTGTCAAATGCTCTCTCAAGCGTGATTTGAATATGGATCATTCTTCAGTGGTCAAAGCAAGTTTGAATGAGCCAGCTGGCAATGGACCACAATGGACTGAAAATCATACATGCATCATTTTTTCAAACATAACATGCACAGTAGTGAAGTACTGTGTGTTGAGGTGCATTCCTTTAGTATGTGAGGGTGCTATTTAATATGAATGGCACTAAGACACACTAATGCATTAGGAGAAAATGAGTCCTTAAAATATAAACCTTTTAGTGACGATACTTAAGGCCCATACACACGATCGGACTTTTTAACAACAAACTTCAAAATGACCAGGTTTTTCAGAAAATCCGACCGTGTGTACGCTCCATCGGACAAACTTTTTCGGTTTTCATCGGACAAATGTTCGCTCTGCAAACAGACAAACTTTTCGGCAACAAAAGTCCGATGGTGCAAAGTCCTATCGTGTGTACAGAAATCCATCGGACTAAAGTCCAAAGTATAAACACGCATGCCAGAACCAATGCAAAAGATCAAGCAGCAATAGCAGAAGTTTCCCAAAGGGTGGCACTAAAGAGCAGAAGAACCACGTAGTACGTCAATTACGTCATGTTTGTTGGCTGAAAAAGTCCTGCCGTGTGTATGCATACCAAGTTCACGGCCAACGCCCTTCGAACAAAAATCCATGGAAAAATTTGTTTGAAGTCCGACGGTGTTTATGAGGCTTAATTCAGCCAGTGCTCTTGTTCCCTTCCCTTTCTTGTGTAATCTCAGGCACACTGATTTCCAAACATTCCCAGGTATGGTAATAGGAAAAAGGAAAACTCTGCTGGCCCAGCAACTCAGGTTCCCATTATTCCTTTTCCAGTGCAAAAATATTATGCATCCGACCCACCGGTAACATTCCCACAGGTCTCCAAAGAACAGCTGCTAATCACACAAAAATAGCAGACCTTTGCTAAAACAGGATTCAGGTGAAGGCACCTAAGAGTAAAGGACAACACCTGTGGACTAAACAGCCTGACACAGGAAGGACTTTTTATTTTTATTTAAAGTAGATATCAGGCAGATGGTTTGGGTAAGAACTGGTGCATGTCATTCATTGTTCTTAACGTTTG
The DNA here is from genome assembly GCA_029206835.1 of Rana muscosa. Classification (NCBI taxonomy): domain Eukaryota; kingdom Metazoa; phylum Chordata; class Amphibia; order Anura; family Ranidae; genus Rana; species Rana muscosa. The sequence continues at coordinate 203,719,304 of CM055123.1, forward strand.
CTGATGATAATGTTTGACAACAGATTGTCTCCAGGGACAAACTTTCATTAATTTATGAATTTCTGTTGCACTCTGTGGTGGTTTGCGTCATCTTTTTACTGTGTGTGCAAATAAAGTCACGCTGGACTGATTCTAACATCCTGTAAAGACAGTATGAAATATTAATACTGACCTGATAACCTGGTTCTGCAAGATATTATCATTTATGGACCTGCAAATCGTACAAGAGAGCAAAAACCCAAGAAACTGTTTTATTTAGGGATTAAACTGTCTGATATTCTGTGAATAAATGTGAATTCAGCTGGGGAAAGGCTAAAAATTCCAGTTATTCTACAAAAAAGGCATTGATAAAATTATTCCGGATTCGTAAACATATTAATCTCCTTGCTGTGTGTGGTGGTAGGGAAGCTGTTATGTGTAAAGTATAATGGACAGGCCAGGGATAATGGTACTCGTTGCGTTTCTCCTATGCAAAATGACAAAGTGCCAGTAATGCCAGCCATTTCAAAACGAAGCCTATTGCTGGAAACGGCACTGTCCCAATTGATTTCCAAAAGTACTTCCTGCACTTAGCCCAGGTTCACACTGGGGCTGCAGGAGTGAAGCCGTGCGAGTTCAGCCGAACTCGCACGATTTCACTCCCGCCTGTCAGTCCCGATTTCGGCCGCGATTACAGAGACATCTGTGCAGGTTTCTGCACAGATGTCAATGTAAATCGCGGGCCGAAATCGTAAAAAGTAGTACAGAAACTACTTTTTGAAATCGGTGCAGCGCGGCAGATGCGGTGTCGCACCGATTAGGACGGTGCCATTGCGGCAATTGCCGACAAATGTCGCCGATTTGACATGCAATTTGACATGTCAAATCGCATTAGTGTGAACCAGGGCTTAGGGGGGATTTAAATAGACATCTGTGCATGAACCCACACAGATGTCTTTCAAATCGCCCCCGAACTTGCACTGAAATGCGGGTTTGAAATCGTGCAAACTCTGCTGAACTCGCACAATTTTAAACCCGCGTTTAGACCCCTTTCACACGGGAGGCGTTTTTCAGGCGCTTTAGCGCTAAAAAATAGAGCCTGTAAAGCGCCTAAAAAAAAACTCATCTGCAATCCCAGTGTGAAAGCCTGAGTGCTTTCACACTGGGACGCTGCACTGGCAGGACGTTAAAAAAAGTGCTGCAAGCAGCTTCTTTGAGGCGCTTTTAAGAGTGGTGCATACACTGCTCCTAAAGCGCCCCTGCCCATTGAAATCAATGGGAAGCACCTGCAAAGCATCTCGGCAGCGACGCTTTGTGGGCGCTTTTAACCCTTTATTTGGCTGCTAGCGGGGGTTAAAAGAGACCCGCTAGCGCCCGGAAAACGCTGGTAAAGCGCCGCTAGTTTAAGCGGCGCTTTACCAGCACTTTTCAGGCGCTGGCAGTGTGAAAGGGCTCTAAGTGTGAACGAGGGCTCAGGAATACAATTCTTGGCTTTATACCAGCTAAACATGTAATGCTATGATTTGTATATTTTTTTTTTTTTTTCAACAAAAGGGTTGTTATCTTTTGGAAAAAAAATAAAAAAAAATAAGTATAATTTTTGATCTACAAACCACAAATAAAAGGACAGTTTGGTCTGATGTATTTGGGTTTTCTGCAAGAACTATTTTTTTTTTTTTTTTTATGGAATTAGACATATATTGGTTAAACCAGGGCTTTTTTTCTCAGACAATATGTGCTGGAACTCCCCCTTTCCGAATCACCCCTTTTCTCCACCCCTACCCACCTCCCAGTACCATCCCTTTTAGACAATATACGACCAAGTATCATTTTGTGGTGCTAAGTAATTAGTATGGAATTTGGTAATGATATCAAGAAAAGCAGTAAAATAGATCCCCTGCAGCCAGAAACAATAGATCCCCCTAACAACAATGGACCACCCACATCAAAATTTCCCCACCAGCATCAACAGTTCTCCGCACAGCCAGCATTAATAGTCTCTCTGGCTGCCATAAACAATAGACCCCTCCCCCAACAGTAGATCTCTTTCAGCAACAACTGATCCCCCAGCAACATAAGACCCCCCACAACAATTGGTCCTCCACCAGCAACAATAGACCTCCCCAGCAACAATAGACCCCCCCTGCAAAAATAGATCCCCAGCAGTAAGCATCAATACCCAGCAGCACACCCCAGCATCCCTTGCCATTACATGCAGTCAGTCCAGGAGGTGCCGGAACTGCGTTCCCCCACGTTCCCGCTGAAAAAAAGCCCTGGGTTAAACTGCTTTTTTAGTGTGATTATTTATTTAAACATACAATTATTTCATTGTTATGATTGTTACATGTATGTTGACATATGATCTCCCCTACTTGATTGTTATGTGTGTAGCACCCTCCCCAATATTTGGGGGTGCTATGTGTATATTTAAGGGTAGTCTGAGCCAGTAGTTGGGCTCAGACCAATTGATTGTTCTGAATTTGCTTCTGCTGTGGGTGTGATACTGCCTGGCAGTAGTGTTCCCTGTTTGCCTGTAGGTGGCACTGTCATCACCAGCATGGGTTAAACTACAGGAGGTATCACAACACCTTGGGTGTCCTTTCTCGGCAGCTGTGAAGTGGGCGTGGTCTACCCGTTGTGCATGCTGGGAGAGGGTACATAAGGGGCAGACGCCATTAATTAAGGCTCTGGTGTGCCTCATGGCCCTCCAGGCCAGGGGTGCGCGTGTGTGGATTAGTCCCAGGCACCTTTAGCCCAAGGCTACATCGCTGCATGATAGGCCCAGCTCTGCTGGCTGAGGCCTATACTTTTAAGAGGGATGCTTAGCTACCCATGTCAGGGAAGGAGACCAGGGGAGGATCTGCCCCGGAGGAGACTAGCGATGGTACTGCTGTCTCGGGAGGAGGCCTGGAGCTCACCTAAGGAGGGATCCATCATTACAAGCCCTGCAATACGCCAGTCCGGCTTAAAGATTCTTTTCTATTGCTTGGCTGGGAGGTTCAGGACTAACAATCCTGTGGCAGAGGATTCCTGATCGCATCCCCTAAAAAGATCACAATTTATGCGTGCTCCATCCCGGCTGCTAGGACCGCTCACAATGGGACTATCTGGGTGAGCAATACCCACTCAGGCTTGAGTGGCGACGAAAGAGTTGCACTGTGTGTTTAAGTGCTCTGTACCTGAACCATTTCCCTACTTCTCTCATTTCCCTACTCTCTCTTCAAGTTTACTGCAAAGATAAAGAATAAAACCTTACTGCTTAGGTTTTACTCCTGTGTGGACATTGGACTTATTCTCTACCTAGACAATGGAGCAAGGGAACCAATTGAAAGAAGTAATTGCTGCAAGGCCCAAACAATAACACCGCTCGCCCTTCTACACAAGGGGGGATACCGGGCAAGTAGCAGGTGTGCCCGACTGCGAACGGAGGACGGCAGATAAGGGTTTGTGTGCTACATGTGCATGAATGCAAAAGCCATAGAGCTGCCTTTCCTAACCAAGGTTCCTCCAGAAGTTTCTAGGGGTTCTTTGCTCATTACCAGACTGATCTACTTTCCTATATTGCCTGCATTGTTCCAGGGCTGACACTTGGTAGGAGCCAGCAGTATATGTCCAGCCTGGTGTGACAGAACCCACTGTCACTGTGTGTTTTGGAAGGGACTGTGGGCTGGCCTCCTGCCCACAGACTATGGCCCAGAAGAGACTGAGAGACTTGGGGACAAGCTGGCATTGAGATAATGTAATGTAATGCTACACCCCTTCTCCCCCATCCCCCCCCTTTTGTTGCTGTGTTTAATTGTGTTGGTTCATGGCACGTAGACAATGGTCTGGACTGGAGACATCTCTCCACAGGGGATGTGTAAAGAGGGGCTGCGTGCTTTTCATAATCCCTTTATATTTCAACTGTAGTTTCTGTTTCAATGTACAAGTGTTGAGTTCCCATTGGTTCTTCCTTGTCCCCTACCCCCCTCTATGACAAGGCTAAGGGGAGTGTCCCTAACTGTATGTAAAGGTGTATGTTTTGTACTTAATAAACAGTTTATGCTCTGCTTGTTTAACCCTCAAAACCTGGGGCCTAAAAATGATTTCAAGCGTTCCTCCAGGGTAAAAAGGCTACCTTGGAGGAATATTTATAAAGCATGTCTCAGGTCTAGAAATGGGCAGGTCTGTGCTTAAATATCAAAACACTGTTTTGCTAGTATAGGCAACTATACATACACAACTTAATTTTTTTTACAAACTATAGAAATCACCTCACTGTTCAACTTGTGCGTGTTTGTTCTTGCCACCCATGGAGGAGCAGGGAGGGTGAACATAATATTCTATGTGCTAGTTTTGCCTCCTGGGCACTGGAGGGTGGTGAAAAGAATGGCGATCATTATCAATGGGCACTGGTATTTGGGAGAAGTAGGCTAGTATTTGGAAGAGCAACCCTCTAAAACCATCCCTAAAGCGCAGGTGGGTTATTATCATTATAACGAGGGGTATAATCGCAGTCCTGTACTAGCCATGGTGATAACTGCCCGGACTAGATTGGTAGAATTAGGCTTTTTGGACATGGGCTGTAGATAGAGCAAACACAGAGTGCTGGAGTTGGTAAAACCACAACAGTACCACAGCACACTTACCGTATATGTTAGTATTAGTAACTTAGTTGACAGCATGCAGAAACCATGGCGAACCAGTAGGCATTAGTGGATGAACACACTATGGTCACTGAGCAGGGCATGCAGCAGTGTGTGTGTGTGTGTGGCAGGAGTGCCTAGCACAGCCAGGAGTTGGCAGCAAACCGTTGGCTTGTACAGCCCCTATGGAGGAGAGACATGCTGTCAGATCTAGCCAGTGATGTCGGGGTGGGTAGGGCCGCTATGTGTTTCAGGGGCTCCACCCACTTTGTCAAGCCAGGTACTCCTGCCACACCCATTGCTGCATATCCTGTACCATTATCATTATGTGTTCATAAACTCATGCCCACTGGTTCACCCTGGCTTCTGCATGCTGTCAATCAAGTTATTAACATGTAAGTGAGCACACTGGCATAGTGTTTTTTTTTTTAAGAGATAAGTAAAGTGTATTCATACAATTTACATAGAAATACCAATGAATTGTCATGTACCTGGGTGTATTTGAATCGGGATCTTCCTGGTCCCACAGCTGCAGCCTTACCTGTTGTGCTACGGAGCAGATCTAGACTTTTGGAAATGTCCTCTCAGTATTAAGCATTACCATGGACTCACTAGCCCCACCTGCTGCCAGCTGTGGACAATTTTCAATCAAAGCAGCCCTTAAAAAGGAAGTGATGCTATCTCTCAGCGCCCGTTTGTGTGGAATAGCTCCCTGGGTGTTGTGACTGCTTTTTGATCTTGATTTTCGTGTTGAACTTCTGCCTGAATTCCTGACTACTCTCCAGCCTGCTGATTTTGTACTTCACTGCCAGCTTGTGTATGACCTTTGCCTGCACTTTTTTCCAACAAACGAAGACGCCATTTACCTCCATATGTGGTGGGGGACAGAGTTTGACTATCAACCAAATATGTGAGACTGAAACAACCTTCTACCAAATTGGGCCCTCGATTCATTGGTCCTTACAGAATTATTGCTCGAGTCGGGCCAGTCTCCTATCGGTTGAAATTACCCTCCTCTCTCTGGATTCATCCTGTGTTCCACGTTTCCCTCCTCAAAAAAGCAATTTTCAATTGCTACTCCAGAACGCGACAGCTACCTCCTCCCTGTTCTTGTTGATGGACAAAATGAGTTTGAAGTCTCCAAGATTCTTGATTCTAGAAGACAGGGTCGTGGTCTTCGGTATCTGGTTCATTGGAAGGGATATCCTGTCACAGACCGTTCCTTGGTTCCAGCCAAAGATCTGCATGCCCCTTCTCTTATTCGAGACTTCCATGCCTCCTTTCCCACTAAGCCCCGCTAGGCCCCCGGAGTGTATTTGAACTGGGATCTTCCTGGTCCCACAGCTGCAGCCTTACCTGTTGTGCTACGGAGCAGATCTAGACTTTTGGAAATGTCCTCTCAGTATTAAGCATTACCATGGACTCACTAGCCCCACCTGCTGCCAGCTGTGGACAATTTTCAATCAAAGCAGCCCATAAAAAGGAAGTGATGCTATCTCTCAGCGCCCGTTTGTGTGGAATAACTCCCTGGGTGTTGTGACTGCTTTTGATCTTGATTTTCGTGTTGAACTTCTGCCTGAATTCCTGACTACTCTCTAGCCTGCTGATTTTGTACTTCACTGCCAGCTTGTGTATGACCTTTGCCTGCCTGACCACTCTCTGGATTTCGATCGTGTACCGTTTTGCCTGGTCTGTAGCCAACCTAATCTGCCTGACCTACGTTTTGGCCTGAATCCTCAGCACACAAGTTCCACTTCGGACACTACCTATCACAGGTACCTTACATGAATGCAGACCTCTTGATTCATCAGTGTGTTTGTGGATTTCACTTAACTGGCTTTATTATCGGTTAATTACTCACATTGTAGCGCATTTGTTTTTCTATATTTTTTGTCTTTTTTATGTTATCACATAATCACAGGTGCTGCTGCCATTTTATTGGTGTAGATAGCGCAGTTTTTGCTTTCATTTTTTTCCTAAAATACACTGTAGCCATGGCTCCCTGGGCATCAAAACAGACATACTTAACACTCATACACCTAACGTTATGTAAAAATGCAAAACTTTTTTTGGACAGAGTGGAGACTGATTGTAACACTTATCAGGTTTTTATTGCTGTCTGTGCCAGTGTTAGGGAAATTCACCCACTTAGCTTTTCACTGATGTGACTTGGGTGTCGGATAGAGCAGAGGAGGAAAGTGAGGGGGAGTGTCAGACTTACACGTATCTGGTTGACGAGCCCAACGGAGCAGAGGAATTTCCCCCGTATGGATCCGACTCGCGGCCCCTTGTAGTGCAGACAGGAGGCACAGTAGTACGGAAGGGTAAGAGAGCCTGGTGGATATTTTCTGGAAGACGGCTCAGGATCCGGATGCAGAAGGGAAGATGAGCCTCACAGGCTGCAGACAGGCAGGCAGGGATGCTGGAGGGTGAAGCTGAGCAGGAGCAACACAAAATGGTCAAATAACAGGCAGGGTTTGGCAACGGTCAGGCAAGGTGGTACAGAGGAGCAGACAGGTTCAGGGTCAAAGGCAAGCCGTGGTCAGATGCAGGCGGAAGGCAGGAGAAGTCTAAGTAACAAGCCGGGTGGTCAGAGGGTCAGATTTCAGGCAAACAGCAGGGGCAGGATACACAGGGAGCTGCAGATCAGACAGCACCGGGCTGAAGTGTTCCAGGGATTTAAATAGGCTGTTTGGCGTGCATCGGCACACGCGCACACGCACCCGCGCGCACAGTAGAATGCACAACAACAGCTCGCGTCGGCGCGCGCGCCCAAGGCGATGAACAGCACGTCCGGCAAGGTGAGTTCTCGGACAGTGCCCCCCCCTTAAGGGCAACCTCCGGATGCCCAATTGGGCGATTTTCATGGCATGGGACCTCTTGAAGGCTTTCATGAGTTCTTCAGCATGTATACTGCTTTTGGCCTCCCAGGAATTATCCTCTGGTCCATAGCCCTTCCATTTTATTAAATATTGGGTCTGGTTGTATCTTCTCCTACAATCCAGAATCGCCTCCACCTCAAATTCCTCCTCATTGTCAACCACAATAGGCTCAGGGGGGCTGGTGTTACGGCCAGCGAAGGGGTTAGGGACAACCGGTTTTAACAGAGTCACGTGAAAAACTGGATGGACCTTCAGGGTGTTAGGTAAGTCGAGCTCATAAGCCACATTATTGATCTTCCTCTTCACCGAGAATGGTCCCATGAATTTAGGACCCAGCTTCCTTGATGGACAGGGCATTTTTAAGTTGGTTGTGGATAACCACACCTGGTTGCCAGGTTCCAGAGTGAGTTCCCCTCGCCTTTTCCTATCGAACATTTTTTTGTTGTAATCCTGAGTTTTGGACATGGTTTCCTGTAGGAGTTTGTTATTTGAGATGAAAAAGTCCATTGTTTCAGACACGGCAGGGATAGTACATTCTGGTACGGTACTAGGTAAAAAGGAAGGATGGAAACCGTAGTTGGCAAAAAACGGGGTCTGTTTAATGGCAGAGTGCAGAGAATTGTTGTATGCAAATTCAGCAATGGGTAATAGAGAGGCCCAATCATCCTGAGAAAAGGAAGAGAAGCACCGGAGGTATTGTTCTAACGTCTGGTTGGTTCTTTCTGTTTGACCATTCGTCTGAGGGTGGTAAGCAGATGAAAATGCCAACTCGATCTCAAGGGAACCGCACAGAGCCTTTTAGAACTTGGAGGTGAACTGGACACCTCGGTCCGAGACAATACTTGCTGGAACTCCATGGAGCCTCACTACCTCCTTGATAAAGACCTTCGCCGTCTCCATGGCCGAAGGTGTGCCTTTCATAGGCAGAAAGTGAGCCATTTTGGATAGCCTGTCGACGACAACAAAAACCGTAGAAAATCCTTCGGACAGGGGGAGTTCCACGATGAAGTCCATCGACACAATCTTCCAGGGTCTTTCAGGGACAGGTAGGGGTTTTAGTAGACCCCAGGCCTTCATCCGGCTATTCTTGTTCCGAGAGCAAGTGTTGTAGGAGTTCAAATAGCTCCTGCAGTCGCTACCAGGCTGAGGCCACCAGAACGTGCTCTTAATCAGCTCGGCCGTCTTCAGGGTACCAAAATGTCCGGCCAGTTTATGGTCGTGGCAAAGTTCCAGGACTGTCACCCGTCGTTTCTCTGGGACCACAATTTTGCCCTCATGCCTGATCAGACCATCTTGTGCCCTAACACAGTTCTCCGGGAGTGAGGTCAAGTCAGCAGAAGCCCGCTTAATTTGGGACATGAGATCCTCTTGGAGCAATAGGAAGTTCCCAGCAGGGAGGATGGTATCAATGGGTAAGGTCTCTTCAGAGTCGCTGAACATGCGGGAAACTGCGTCCGGTTTAATATTTTTCGATCCAGGTCTGTAAGTGATGTGGAACAGAAATCTTGAGAAAAAGAGTGCCCACCTTGCCTGCCTTGGTTTTAACCTCTTATCTGTCCTCAGGTACTCCAAGTTCTTGTGGTCCGTGTAGACCAGAATAGGATGAGCAGCACCCTCAAGCAGGTAACGCCACTCTTTTAACGCGGCCTTGATAGCCAGGAGTTCCCGATCTCCCACGTCATAGTTTCTTTCCGCAGTGGAAAGCTTGCGAGAGAAGAAGGCCACTGGAAAGAGTAGGGCTTTGGCCCCTTGTCGCTGGGATAGCACAGCCCCACTGCGATTTCAGACGCGTCCACTTCGAGGACGAATGGTAATGCAGGGTCAGGGTGTTTCAGGATGGAGGCAGAGGTAAATAATTCCTTCAGCTTTTCAAAGGCAGACTGAGCTCTAGTAGACCAGGAGAATCGCATTCCCTGTTTGGTCAATTCGGTAAGGGGGGCGATTATTGCAGAAAAACCCCTGATAAACTTCCGATAAAAGTTGGAAAATCCGATGAAACGTTGGACCCCTTTCTTATCTGTGGAAGCAGGCCAGTCCAGGATAGCAGACACCTTCTGAGGGTCCGTTTTGATGCCTTCAACGGAGATGATTAACCCGAGAAACTGGATACATTGAAGTTCAAATTCGCATTTCTCCGGCTTGGCGTAAAGTCCATGTTGTCTGAGCCGAGCAAGAACATTTCGGACATGCCTGTGGTGGTCGTCTACTGAAGAGGAGAAGATTAAGATGTCATCCAGGTATACTATGACATATAAGTCCAGGTACTGTAGTCACGGAAAATGTAATTAACAAAATGTTGGAAGGTGGCCGGGGCATTACACAGTCCAAACGGCATAACTAGATTCTCATAGTGCCCGAATCGGGTACAGAAGGTCGTTTTCCATTCATCTCCTTCTCAAATGCGGATCAGATTGTAAGCCCCCCGGAGATCAAGTTTGGTGAAGATGACCGCAGTTCCCAACCTCTGGAAGAGTTTGGGCACGAGAGGTAACGGGTAACGTTTTTTATAGTGATTTTATTCAACTCCCGATAGTCTATACAGGGGCGTAGGGAATAATCCTTTTTTTCCACAAAAAAAGATACCCGCACTGGCTGGTGAGGTGGAAGGGCGGATAAACCCTTTCTTCAAGTTGTCATCTATGTAGACCTTCAGAGTGCCCAGTTCCTGCTCAGTCAAGGGGAAGATTCTCACAAAGGGCACTTCCGTTCCAGGTAGAAGTTCTATAGGGCAGTCATACGGTCTATGGGGAGGAAGGGTTTCGGCCCCCTTCTTACTGAACACATCCAGGAAGTCATGGTAGGGTTCAGGGATGGATTGTTGGAGTTCAGGGTCTATATTCAGACAGAGCAGATGAGAAGAGTTGGTTGGGGCTGGTTGCAAACAGTGTTGCTGGCAGTAGTTTGAGAGGAACTTGACCCTCCCCAGAGTCCAGTCAATGCTGGGATTATGGACTTGCAGCCAGGGCATCCCCAAAATGATAGGGAAAAACGGTGAGGAGATGGCATCCAGACTTAGGAACTCCTGGTGGTGAGTTGCCATAGAAGCAAGCAAGGGCACAGTTTCCTGGGTAACAGGACCAGATTTTATGATGGAACCATCAGCGAGGTGCACTGCAAGTCCCCAGGATTTTGGTTGAAGAGGGATATGATGGTTGGCAGCAAATGTCAAGTCAATAAAGCAGCTGCATGCTCCAGAGTCAATTATAGCGGACACTGGGATTGCGGTAGTCCTTCCGGGAAGCTGTAATGAGATGGAAAGAGTTTGGTGAGTGGTTGGGTTAGGAGACATAAAAGCACAGGTAGAAGAAAAGGGCAGGCACTTACGCATCTTAGCTGGGCAAGTCCTTACGTAGTGTCCTGGTTCACCACAGTACATGCAGAGATTGTTGCTTTGCCTGTGTTGGCGTTCCTCCGGGGAGAGAGAAGGGCGAAGTAGGCCCAGCTGCATGGGTTCAGGGACGTCCAGAGCCGGGGATGGAGGAACCGGCGGTGCCAGGCTGGCCGGGCTAGGAACCTTAGGGAGCAACCAGGTGGGTCGTATTGGCTGGAGGATCTTTCGGAGCGACGCTCTCTCAGTCGCCGGTCGATCTGGATCGATAGCTCAATGAGCTTGTCCAAAGTTAGGGGAAACCGACACGTGCTAGCTCATCCTTGAGCTGGTCCAACAAGCCCATCCGGAATTGACAGCGCAAGGCAGCGTCATTCCATTCGGTGTCAGAGCTCCACCGCTTGAACTCGGCTGCATAATCCTCAGCCACTCTGCGTCCTTGCTGGAGGGAACGGAGAACGGATTCTGCCATGGCAGCTTGTTGCAGATCCTCACATAGCTGGGACATGGTGGCAAAGAAGTTAGCTAGGTTCTCCAGAGATGCATCCTTTTGCTCCAGGAGGCGGTGGGCCCAGGGCTGTGGTTCGCCGGTCAGTAGAGAGATGACGAAGCCCACCTTGGTGACCTCCAAAGAAAAAGTGCGTGGTTGCAGGGCAAAGAAAAGTTCGCAGGCATTTCATAAGGAACGATATTTGCTGCGTTCGCCCGCAAACTTCACAGGCGTGGGGACCCTGGGCTCTGGAGGAAGCATCACTACGGAAGGTGCAGCTGAGTATCCAGCGGACATAGCTCCTTGTGAGCTGGCAGGTGTGGACAGAACTTGAACTCTCTCCTCCAGTCTGGTGTAACCGGCTTGAAGGTCCTTCACAGCTTGCGTCAATCCGTTCAGGTGCCTGCACAGTTCCTCCATGGGATCCCTTCCCTGCTCGGGCTCGGTCATGGCTGTCTGATACTGTCAGACTTACACGTATCTGGTTGACAAGCCCAACAGAGCAGAGGAAGGTCCCCCGTACGGATCCGACTCGCGGCCCCTGGTAGTGCAGACAGGAGGCACAGAAGTACGGAAGGGTAAGAGAGCCTGGTGGATATTTGCTGGAAGACGGATCAGGATCCGGATGCAGAAGGGAAGATGAGCCTCACAGGCTGCAGACAGGCAGGCAGGGATGCTGGAGGGTGAAGCTGAGCAAGAGCAACACAGAATGGTCAAATAACAGGCAGGGTTTGGCAACGGTCAGGCAACGTGGTACAGAGGAGCAGACAGGTTCAGGGTCAAAGGCAAGCCGTGGTCAGATGCAGGCGGAAGGCAGGAGAAGTCAAAGTAACAAGCCGGGTGGTCAGAGGGTCAGATTTCAGGCAAACAGCAGGGGCAGGATACACAGGGAGCTGCAGATCAGACCACACCGGGCTGAAGTGTTCCAGGGATTTAAATAGGCCGTTTGGCGCATGCGGCACACGCGCGCACAGGAGAACGCACAACAGCAGCTTGCGTCGGTGCGCGCGCCCCAAGGCGATGAACAGCACGTCCGGCAAGGTGAGTTCTCTGACAGGGAGGCACAACCCCAATGAGGCAGGATGTCCTCCAAAAGCAGCCATCATGAAAGAGTAGAGAGCAGCCACCCTATTTCATCAGATTGTGGAGCTGTTATCTCCCGGCCCACTTCCCACACTCACTTGTGTGGGCCTTTTTTTAGCACATGTGCAGCTGATTGCACTTTTGCAGATCAAGCGTAGCAAAAACACAAGCTATTTGGGTACCACATGCTTGCAAAGTCATTTAACCTCCCAACACTTAGCCCATTGGCAAGAGCACCTGAAATCCACACAAGTCTACCCCCGCTATATCTCATGGCCCCTTAGCAGCCTCCACTGACATGGATGATGGTATAGCAAAGGGTGTCACATGTCCTTGTAACATGTCTGCCAGCAGCACACTACCAGCTGTAGTGTATAGCAGGCAAATTTCCCTGCTCCAACTGCTGCATTGAAAAAAAAATACACTCCCTACCACCCACATACCTAGTGTCTAAATTCAATCTTCTCCAAATTGCTGGCTTTACAACTCCTACCTTTCCGTCTTGTCGATTCTGCCCCCTTCCGTGAATTTTCAGGATGTGCTGTACCACAATAGCATGTTCCCAGTTGCTATTTCTTTGCACGTAAGGCCATTCCAGCTCTGTACCATCACATGGAAGGCAATGTTTTGGCATCATTGGGCAAGGCAGTCAACAGCAAGGTCCACCTTACTGCTGACATGTGGTCCAGCAAGCATGGTTAGGGACAATATATTTTGTTCACAGCACACTGAGTAACTCTGCTTGCTACTAGGAAGGACAGGGCTCAGTGCTGAAGCTTGTTTTGCCGCCATGTCTCCATAAAGCTGGTGGTGATCAAGCAAGATCTGTCAGCTCCACCCGCTCCTCCTCCATGCCCTCCTCTGCTGAATTGTCCTATGAACCACCAGTACTCACTAAGCGTTCAGGGGCTATTTAACAAGTCAGGCTAAAATATGCCATGCAGTGTATCTGCTTTACTGTCTAGGGGACAGGGGCCACACCCGAGCAAAGATTCTTTCAGCTCTGTGGGGCAGACCCAGGGGTGGTTTACACCATGGAAGCTTGAGCCAGGAATGGTGGTGTGCGATAATGCCACTTACCTTCTGTCCGCACTTTGACAGGGAAAGTTGACACTTGTGCCATGCATGACACATGTCATTTGGTGGTGCAGCATTTCTTAAACAGGTACCCAGGTTTTCAAGGTTTTTTAAGGCAGGCCAAAAGAGTCTGTAGCCATTTCCGGTGGTCATACACAGCCAGTGTTTGGTTGGCTGAAACATGTGACATGTTACATGCCCACCAGGTGGAACTCAACTTTGGCAATGCTGCAGCAGCTGAACATGCAGCAGAGGGCCATTAACGAGTACCTGTGTGAGTATGGCAAAAGGACAGGCTCAGAGGAGCTCAGCTTTTTTCACCATTTGGTGAGCATTGACAATGCCTGCATCACTGACTATTCCTCTTGTATTCCTGCTGGAGCATACTCTGCGTGGCACTATGGACAGCGCACTTGAGGCAGAGCAATGGAAGGAAGAGGAGGACTTCCTTTCCTCCTCAAGGCTCGCTTTATGCAGACACCATTCTTGCAACGCCACAGAACGCACAAGAGGAGAGGAAGGAGGAGGGAGGATTCTGCCAGTTTTGGAGACAATGAAGCAGAGGAAGACATACGTCAAACCTTAAGATATGGTTTTCAGTCCCCAGAAACCATGAGAGTAATGGTTGGGAGGAGGCAGTTTCAGATAGTGTAATCCTCAGTGACCCCGAGGACTCTGCTTCTCATGCCTCCGCAAACTTGCTTGGATCATTATTGCTTGGCAACACTCCTTGACCACCACTAGAAGGGGAAAGTCTCCAAACTCGTCCAGCCCTCACCTTAAAGAGGAGTTTATGTAACACCTTTCCATGGTCTGGTCGGTTACAGTCTCATGAAAAAGGTATTTTTGCGGCTTCTGTTAGTCAAAGGAGGAGCGGTGGAGAAGGGGGCTGTCAGCTTCAACATCCCATTGGCAGTGTCTGCACCATATGGTGGGAGATTATTTAAGGGCGAAAACAGACATGGAGAGCTTTCCAGTAGACAATTTACTGGGTCATGAGAATAGACCACTGGCTATAACTTGCCCAGTATGCAATTGGTCTGCCCTGCATCCAGCATGCTTTCCGAATGGGCATTTAGTGCTGCCGGAGATTTTGTGACAGATAAAAAAGCGTGTCTGTCTACAGACTTCGTTGACTGACTGACATTTTTTTTTAAATGAATCAGACCTGGATTAGCAGAAGCTATCAAGCACCTGATGCTGATGTCGCTGAATAAATGTTTTTGGCATCTGGAATCTCTAGGCTGCCTGGCTTTGTGGGTGTTGATTTTACCTTGAAGTAATTTTTTGGTATAGGTTTCATGGGCACAAATAACACCCAAGGACCATTTTTTCCACACCTGTAAGACAGTTGCATATCATACATTTTTTTTACAGCAAGGCCAATTCTTGCTTTCATCAAGAGTACCTCTATAGGGTTACAATGTGAAGGCACCACCAACACCCAAAGCCCAATTTTTTCGCACCTGTTACTTCTATCCAAAGTCTGCGAAATGACACCAGACTTTATCTAAAAAAAAAAGGTTAATCTTGGCCTGAGTGTACTATAATTTGGCTTCTTCACATAAGGGTTGCTCTCTGTGGTGCAAAAAGTCTGCCAAAGAGTCACCAGAATTTATCCAAAAAATCTCTAATCTTGTTCCGAGTGCACTAAATTGTGGCCTCATCATACAGACTGGCTACCCAAGCCATTGTTTACAAAATAAAGAAAGCTTGCATTAAAGATCAATTTAAAGTGTTTGTTGCCCTAAAAAAAAAAAAAAAAATTAGATCCTGTTCCCTTAACCACTTCCAGCCTGCAATATTACAAAATGATGTGTGCAAAGTGGTTTAATTATCCTGGTCAGGATGCGCCGCTATTGCGTGCCCCTGGGGGTATGCACCACGGTGATCGGGGATGACGCTTGTTCCTCGGACACAGAGCATCCCTGATCAGGTTAAACAGCCAATGAAATTGGCTGTTTACTATGTGATCGGCTGTGTCCAATCACAGTTGGTCACATGTCAAAACAAAGAGGATGCGCACCTAATGCGCACAGCCGGGGACGTGCATCGCGCCCATCGGGGATGGTGCGTGTCCCTTTGGACACAGCGCATCCCTGATCAGGGTAAACAGCCAATGAAATTCGCTGTTTGCCACGTGATTGGCTGTGTCTAATCACAGCAGGTCACAAGTATAAACATTGGGCGGTTTCCAGGGATCTCTCCCTCTCTCACCTCGCACACCGATATTTTTTTTTTTTCTATTCACATTGATACATGTCCCCCAGAGCTTTACCCGGGCCCCCCATACCCTTTTTATGGCCAATAACGTGCATATAAGCCCTCAAAACGGGCACTTTAAAATGTTTAAGTTCGGGTCCCATAGACTTTATGGGGTTCAGGTCCGAACTTTTGTGATGTTCGAGAGTTCTGGACTGCTGTTAGAAATCATGGAGTCCTGTACGTCCTTCCTGATTGGGTCCTCCAACCCCACCTCCATCCCCCTGAGGTTCAGCGGAACAGGGGCACTGTCTTTATACATAGGCACTGAAAAAAAAAGTCCCTCCTCTGCTCCTAGGCCCCTCTGTTGATGTGATGGGGCCCAGGGAAATGTAATTTAACCCCTTTTAAGCAAGTAGGAGTGGGGGTATGGCCAAGTAAAATCAATGTATTCATTTAGGCAGAAATGAACATTAAAGCTGCCCCGGGCCCCCCTGTTTAGCCAATGAGTTTCAGTTGTAATGTAAATCAGCAGTCCTGCGTACAGAACCGGGGGTTGTTCAGCCCAACTCTATTAGGAATCCTGTGGGACATTCAGTGTGTGCATTGCAGCATGCATTTTGTGAAGTGCAGCCAGAAGTTGAGGAGTCCCCAAGTTGTTTAGTTTGCAGTTTATCAGGGTATCCCATGTGCCCTATCCAAGTACAACGTTCCAAGAAAAAACACTAAAAATTACCCCTAGACTGTTTGTTTTTTCTGAGCCCGAGGAAGAATGAAGAAAATACAGTGTGCCTGGCTGTGTGTGTTCTAAATGGGAAAATAGGACCAAAATCACCATCAGCTCCTTAGGGGGTACAACAGTATTCAAAGAGAAATATAGTTCTGGTGACCCTGGTTACAACCAGGGATTTCCTCTCACTTACTGTTTTCGCTATGAGACAGGAAGTGAAGGGACATCTCCCCAATGGGTCACAGATCAAAAAAAATGGACAGGGGTTATAACCCTCCCTTACTCCATCCAAAATGGGGAAAAAAAAGTTTCGCCTTTTAGCTCTATTTTAAAAGTGTGTGTTGGGATCAAGAGGCAGCTTGAAATGGTTATTAAAGTGATTGTAAAGTCTCATTTTTTTTTCTAGAAAAATAAACCTGCTTTACCTACCTGCTCTGTGCAGTTATTTTGCACAGTGCAGCCCAGATCCTCCTCTTCTTGGGTCTCTGGCTGGAGCTCCTATCCCCTCACTCCTGTCGAGTGCCCCTACAGCAAGCGGCTTGCTATGGGGCACCCGAGTTGAGCTGCAGCTCCATGTGTTCCATTCAGACATGAGCCCCGGTTTGGCCCTGCCCTCTCTCTCTCCCAATTGGCCAACTGACTTTGGCAGCAGCGGGAGCCAATCAGGAGGGGGAGTCCTGGATGGCTGAGGGACATTTGAACATTGCTGGATAGAGATGGGGCTCAGGTAAGTATCAAGGGGTGCTGGGGTGGCTTCTGCACACAGAAGGCTTTTTATCTTTGCATAGAATGTAATAAGATAAAAAAAAATCTGCCTTTATGACCACTTTAAATTGACAAATGTGAAAAATCGTATGTGCTGCAGACCTCCACATTTACCATCTTTGCCTTTTCATTTTCTTTAGGTCTTTGTTTGCTTTGCTTTGTATTCTATCTCTCAAAAACCTCTCCTTCCTTCTTACTCTTTACAGGGTGCCAGGGAGCCACCTTTGTGTGCGTTCCCCCAACTTGCCGCTACAAAGTCCCCTTTAAGCTGAACACATCCACAGAAGAGGCCAGGGCTGCCTGCTCCTTCCACGGATAGTGATTAATGGCAGCCAGAGCCTGTACTGTCCTTTCTGAACATTGCTTGTGAGATATTCAGGGTGTCGGCTCTACCCGCAAAGTTTGCGGAAATGGTGTCGTGTGACCTGGAGCCAGTGGCAGTTAGTAAAGTAAGTGTTTGTAAATCCATACCGAGCAAATTATGTACTAGGGAATGTTGATATTTTAATTGAAAAAACTGGGAGCATTTAGAACTAATTTACAGAACAGACAGACAGTAAACTTAAAGAAGGTCCTATTAAGTTTACTTTGGACCGGACAGCAACTAGAAGTGAAATCTGACCTCAAATTGGCTACAAAATGAAATAAAAGAGAAAAAAGTTCCCAGTAATGGGATTAAAAAACAGCAAATTGCCTAAAGAGCTAACGATCAGAATTAAAGTACAGTTTCAGAACTGACTCTAATCTCTCCCCTTATGTAGCTTCTCAGATTTGCTTATCCTTTCTCTACAACTGCTTCCAATTCACTGACACTATGGCTGCTCTGTGCCCGCCTCTTATAGTGGGTGGGCAGGCTTATCAAAATGCCCACTTATTGACTCTTCAAAGCCAAAGTTCAAAGGCCACACAATGCACTGTGCTTTAAAAGAACCAATGGGTGAATGCACTAAAATTTACTGGGATTGTGAATTTCGAACCTGCAGACCGACGATAATGGCTAATGCCAAAATCATCTCCATAGTCAAAAGCTTGCCATTTTTACTTAAAAAACAAAAAACAAACGAAGGGAAAAATGACCCCCATACGTGCTCATCCAGTGTAGAAACACTGGGTTTATATCATTGCCAGTTATTTTCTTCAGGAAAGGTTTTGACAAAAATTCACTGAAAGTGACATTCACTGGGTTAAAATTGGGTGAATAGTACTGGATGAATCATACTTTTTTGATGAACAGATGCTGGTGAATGTGCAGGTAAGCTTTTAGTGATTATGCTTTATAAATGTGGTTAATGAATTATCAGCAAATGTGTATCATTATAAATATGGTGTTTATATTTTAGTTTGAATACCTAAACGTTTCAATTTCAGTATTTCTGATTTGGTGAAAAAATAAATCCCTGCCTCTAGTGAAATCAAGAGTAAATGACTAGGTAGATACTTGTTAAACCTGTAATATTGATTTTTGCCACAAGGGGGCAGCAGTGTGAATATTTTATTTCATACTTTCAACTCAACTTCTTTGTGAAGGAAAAACAAACCACTTTTCTAATATCAGTAGTATCAATTCAAATCAATATTATAGCAATATGTAATTAATTATTTGTATGCAATAATTTTTGTATATTTTATAAATTGTGTCCGATGTAACACCCAAGTTTAGTATTTTAGTTTTTTTTTATGGGTTACGTTTTCATTAAATTGATTTGATTTCAGAATATAAAGCAATAATATATTTTTCAGAAATGGAGCTGTTTTTTTTGTTTTTGTTTTTTTTGTTTTTGTTATTTGTTTTCTTAGAAGGAATTTTCATTGTATTTGTACTCTTTAGTATCCAATGTGTCAATCTATTAAGTCATCTTCCCAGCTACAGCGGTGACAATTTTTTGGCACGAGAAAATGTCCAGGATAATTTAAAGGATTACTCATTACATTTATGGGCCACTGTACCCTTTACCACTTTAACTTGTACCTTTCTATCCTCTATGGGTCAGAGCAATTTCTACATTTCCACTATGGGTCTGTTTGATGGCGATTACTATGTTAAAAAAAAAAAAAGTAATACATACATTGTTTTTGGGAGATAAATTGGGTGTAATTTTATTAATATTGTCATGAACAAAATGATTTGAGTAATCTATAGGTAAAACAAATAAAAATGAAAGGACCCTTTTTCTATTTTGACCAATGTTGGCCTAAAAAAATAATTTTACTGTAAAAAGTGTACAATTTCTCCTGTTTAAAGCAGCACTATGTTTCTAATTCAAAGTACGACAACTTGCTAATGACAAAAATACATTTTTTTCAATTTACAAAGAAATAATAGCTATGGAAGAAAGTTAATTAGGGGTTAATACGTGGTTGAATTGGATACATTTTATGAAACAAAATGTATTTCATATGAAAATCAAAGGTCACACCTTGGATCTACATATGAATGAAATGGTAACTACAGAGTAACAATATATTTTTGAACTGTATTAATCAAAGATCCTTGTGGCTGCATTTCACACATTTGTGGCTGCCTTTTGACATCTGGTTATTGCTGGCAATAGGGACAAGGAACACAACCGTGGGGGAATAGTTGCTAAACCTAGATCCTTATATACTGTATCTCTTAAGCCCCGTACACACGGTCAGACTTTTGCCCAACAAACTTTGTTTTAAGCAAGTTGGACCAACAATCCGACCGTGTATACGCTCCATCGGACAAACTTTTTTTCGTTTGGTTTTGTTTTCATCGGACAAAAGTTGGGTCTGCAAACGGACAAACTTTTGCCCAACAAAAGTCAGATGGAGCAAAGTCCTACCGTGTGTACAGAAAACCATAGGACTTTTGTCCGATGGACAAAACAACTAATGTTAAAATCAACCAACAATAGCAGAAGTTGACCAAAGGGTGTCGGTAAAGAGCAGAAAAGAGCAGAAAAACCACGTGATGTTGCAAAAAGTTTTGGGAAAGTTTGCAGAAAAGTCCGAGCGTGTGTATGCTATGGGTGTTCCCGACCAACTCCGTTCGGACAAAAAACCACGGAAAAGTCAGATGGAAGTCCGACCGTGTGTATGGGGCTTTAGTCTTGCACTGTTGTGTAGGTTCTTTTGTAATAGATTGCTTACTCTAAAATAACGGCACACTGTAGGTTTCTTGCATGTGCAGTTTGCTCTCTCTCAATTCGCCTTTTTCAAGAGAGAGAACTGCGCATGCATGAGTAGGGAACACAGCTCGTTCATGAGTTTCCAAGGCTGTGCATTCAACATTTGGCATGTCCTGCCATTTGTAGGATAGAGAGGAGAGGACAATATAATAAGGCATCTGAAAAGGGAAGATTTTTTTACAAAATGCAGCACAGCATGTGTAGGAGAAATCGTTACTTTGGCTATTGATGGTAAAGTGAGAGTGTCTCCCGATCGCCCAATCCACTTCAACAAGTTATTCCTATCCCTCAATACATTTACTGTCTTCTTGCCAGGCTTTTAGGTGTGGTGAAGCTTGTGACCTTGCCCCCTTGTGACATCATTGACTGAGGAATGCTGGGTCAATGATGTCACAAGGGGGGAGTCACCCAGTGACATCACTGAGTGACCCCACTCCTTAGTTTATCTAGCGGTTGGTGGGAACCGGTGCTGTCAGTCAGTGAGAGCCAATCGTCATTTGTGGACTTTTTTCTTTTTTTTCGTGCAGGATTTGGGATTTCGTTCGAAGGACAGTTATATTGTTCCCCCCCCCTCTTTTTTTAGGACTTGTTAAAAACTGTCTACTGTTTTTTATTTACTTTGCCTCTTTTTTTTGGTAAATTAGTACACCATGCTTATTCACATTGGGGGGGGGGGGTGTGCAGAACCTGGCTGGGGGCCCCCCCTATTGAACGTGGCTTCCAGATTCTGATAAGTCTCACACCCACAACCACTGGTTCAGCATTGTGGGGAAGCGACCCCATGTTGAGGGAATAGGGGCTTGTATAGTTTGGGAGGGGGGTGCTTGCTTGTCTCCCGCAATTTCTTGGCTGGCCGAGCTGCAATCTCAGTTAAGGGTCTGGTATGCATTTTGTGGGGCACCTCACGCCGAATTTTAAAAAAAAATGCTTGGCATGAGGTCCCCCCCCCCAAAATCCATACCTGGCCTGATGTGGACTAGGGGGACCCCACACTGTTTTCTTTTTTTTTGCAGATTTCTCTTTAGTTTACATTTTGCTGTCAGCAGGGAATCCCGCTGACAGCAGATGAGTCATAGTTGTTAAAGGACCCGGCTCTTTAATAACCACCTTTTCATTGGTTGTTAAGAATTCTGGTGGGTGCGGAAAAGTTTTCACTACTAAAATACTGCATCACTTTAAGAAATGGCACATGTGATATTTTAGCAACCTTTTTTAATGAATTGCAAAAAAAATATGAAAAATGCTATGAGCCAAATGCCAAGCCCAAACACTATCACATCCTCGCAACTAAAGCTGGTTTTGGTATTTTAACCACTTCCCTACCACCCCATTGTGATATGACCGCGGCAAGAACCCTTTGTCCCTCCAGGCCACCGTCATACGACGTCTTTGGCTTCCCGAGCCTCTAGGGGGCGCGCGCACGTGGCGTCACTCGGGAGCCAATGCGTGTGCCCGGCGGCCGCGATGTCCGCCGGGCACCCGCGATTGCCTGTCATAAGCCTGTCAGGTGAGAGGAGACCAAAGATTGTGTTCCCAGTACAGAGGAACACCGATCGGTCTCCTCGCCTTGTAAGTACCCTCCCCCCACAGTTAGAATCACTCCCTAGGATACACATGTAACCCCTTGATTGCCCCCTAGTGTTAACCCGTTCCCTGCCAGTCACATTTACACAGAAATCAGTGCATTTTTATAGCACTGATCGCTGTATAAATGGGAATGATCCCAAAATAGTGTCAAAAGTGTCTGATATGTCCGCCGCTTGATACAAATCGCAGATCGCCGCCATTACAAGTAAAACTAGTGGGATATTTGATATAGCAAAAAGTAAAAAATATTGTGTTTTTTTTTTTTTCAAAATTGTCGCTCTTTATTTGTTTATAGTGCAAAAAATAAAAACCATAGAGGTGATCAAATACCACCAAAATAAAGCTCTATTTGTGGGGGGGAAATTATCAAAATTTCATAAGGATACAGTGTTGCATGACCGCGCAATTGTCATTCAAAGTGTGACAGCGCTGAAAGCTGAAAATTGGCCTGGGCAGGAAGGGGGTGAAAATGCCCTGTATTGAAGTGGTTAAAGTTATTGTAAAGTTTTGTTTAAAAAAAAAAATAACAAACATGTTATACTTACCTCCTCTGTGCAGTTGGTTTTGTACAGGGCAGCCCCGTTCCTCCTCTTCTCGGGTCCGTCTTTGCTGCTTCTGGCCCTGCCCTTCTGAGTGCCCCCTCAGCCAACCGCTTTCTATGGGGGCAACCTAGCCGAGTCAGAGCTCCGTGTATACATTCAGACATGGGGCCCAGGCCTGGCCCCACCCCCTTTCTCCCCTGATTGGCTGACTGATTTTTATTGACAGCCGTGGGAGCCAATGGCGCCGCTGCTGTGTCTCAGCCAATCGATAGGAGTGTCCCGGACAGCGCAGACATACGTGGACATCGCTGGAGAGAGATGGGGCTCAGGTAAGTAATTAGGGGGCGCTGGGGAGGCTGCTACTCACAGAGGTTTTTTTTATCTTGATGCAGAAAAAAACCTTCTGCCTTTACAATCCCTTTAACTATATTGGGTTATTCATTTTTATTGTGTTGGCTGGAGTTCTGCTTTAAGTTGTCAGTTCATACTATGGAAATTAAAAATATATTTACATGGTGAACACGTTTTCTTTGTTATTCAGTCCATACCTGGCTGTTAAACAACTGGGATTTTAGGTTGTAAAGCTAATTTGTGTCTTACTAGTCCATAGTGTATTAAAAATGCAAGTAAACTCAATTACTTCTGCTCGTTCTCGGTCCATGTGAGGATGTCAAGGCTAGAAACAAATGAACACTGGCATATTTATCAAACATATGATTAGCATATCAATAATCTTCTTGTATAGAGCTTTTCACATGCATAACTGTTTCTTTGGTTGTTAGGCTAATCATATATTTGATACAAGTTATCAATAACCACCTTGTCTGAAAGTTTTCACATGCGTAATTGTTTCTTTGGTTGTTAAGTTCTGGGTGAAGGCTAGGCCCTGCTTTAGCAATGTAGCACGCCAAGTCATGGAGAGAGACATTAAAGCCTTGTACACACAATCCGATTTTTGGCCAACCGAACGTCAGCCTTTTGTCAAAGGGTGCGTCCCCAGATTTTGTCTTGCATGCTAACGGCACACAATTGTTGGTCAACAAACATGAACATAGTGACGTACTACGTGGAATTTCAGCTCTTGAGCGCCACCCTTTGGGCACCTTCTGCTAATGTCGTGTTTTGGTGAGCATTAATGCCGAGCATGCGTGTTTGTAATTTGGACTTTTGTGTGACGGACTTGTGTACAGACGATACAGAAATCTGACAACAGACCGTTGTCTGCTCAAAATTTACTAGCCCGCCATCCAAAATTTGTTGGCCAAAAGTTGGACAACAATTGTCTGAAGGAGCATACTAACGGTCGGATTTTAGGCCAACAGCCTGTCCTCACACAATCCCCTGCCAACAATCGGATTGTGTATACGAGGCTTTAGGAATAGTCTTTTCAGTACACATTAAAGCTGAAGTGTGGCTATAAACTTTATTTGGGCATTAGCTAATTACCAATAAGCTACCTCTAATGATGTGAGCCCAACTGGTGGCTGCTGCTTCTTTAAAAAAATATGAGAGTCGGGCTGGATGATGGCTATCTCAGCGAGTTGCTCACTGTGTAGAATAGATCCTCCAATGAGAAAATGTCTTGTATTCTTTTCAAAGCAGGCGAGGGATGATTTTGACATATATTTACCCTTCATCCAATCACAGAACTGTCAGTTCCATCCCCAGAACATAAGAGATGGCACCAACATCCGAGACTGGGTGTAGATAACTTTATTCAAGAAAGAAACCGCAGTCACCAGTGGGACACCCATCATAAGTGGTACCCTATTGGCACCCAGCTAATGCCCTAATAAGGTTTTTGCCAACACTCCAGCTTTAGGCTTCATTCAGATGGGTGCATAGTCCTGTGCCTCTGTCATATCAATGTTATCCTGAGGACAAAGTGGTTGTATGGATTTTCCCACACATGCCATTTTTTGCATTCGTACAGGTATCTGCATTTAGAGCTGTGTCCATCCCTGTACATATTTAAACACTGGCATATGCGTTAAGATCCATATAGCTGCTGCATCATTTTAACAGGCTGGTTACACAAAAAGTATAAACAGGGCCAAGGATAAATCCAAGGGAAAAAACCAAGCTCACTTACCGACCACCTCGCAAACAACTAAATAAACCTGTCTAACAGTATGCGTTAAAAGCAGGGATTTAGTCTGCACGCATTTGCAAATGCATGCATAAGCCACAGAGCCTCGCCACGGCACCCTGGTATCTGTGGTACCTATCACTAACTTATAAGTGTCTCCACAATGGAAGCACATGCATTTTGATGGATAGGTGAGGGCAGGTGGACTGAAGGGGAGCTTACCCCTTCTTAAAGATACAGAAGCACACTGAGCACCCAGCATCATAGGCGTGCACACAGGGTGTGCCGGGGGTGCCCAGGCACACCCTAATCACCCTGTGCAGCACAGATTCCCCCTACTGCCCTGGCTCCCCCTCCTTCCCTCTGCAGCACTACAGGCTTCCCTCCTCTCCTCTCCTGCCGGCTTTTGCTGTTGGGATGTGATACTTAGATTGCTTATCCAATTTTTGCTAGACAAACCAGATGTCCCACTGTTGATCTAGTCTGAAGGAAACTATAACAGGTATGTGTGCTCCAGTCTCGGTAGGCATCCTCTGACAGTGATGGGACCTCACTACAAAGGAACTACATTAAGTTGATTTTTACAAGAGGTGGGTTGGCTGGATGTCTGGCGCTGCAAAAACCATGACTCCCGCCAATTCTTTTACTTTCTGGCGCTTTCTAGGATTGATTTATGTATAACGTCCCCTAACTGTGTTCGGTGCGTCACTAATTTAGCATATGCTACCAGATCAGTCTCTGACCACTCTCCCCTGGTTGTGTGGCTCGCTGCCAAACCCAAAACAATCTTACCTAAAGCAGCTTGGAAACTAAATTCGGTTTGGTTGCACCTTTTACCAGATTGAGTCCTGTATTGTCGAATATTTCAACATGCATGTTGCCTTTCATGACCCTCTACTCCAGTGGTTCTCAACAGGCCATGTTTGCAAGATAACTGAAATACATCACAGGTGATATAATTTGCTGCTCAGTGATTGCAGTATTCTAGTCTGCATCTCCCTAAGGTAATACTTGACCTGTTCAGTAGGTCCTGAGGACAGGAGTTGAGAACCACTGCTCTACTCAGTTGGGACACCTTAAAAAATTACTTCCGAGGTCTTTTTATTTCTGAAATTAAGGCGGTGCAAAAGCAGGGTGTCAGGGTCACCTGTGGCCAGGTGACAGATGCACACCGTAGGGGGACAGGAGTGCACCGCGAGGTAGTGAACCCTATGGCTGGCTTCTGTGGATAGGAAACTGGGTGGTTGTGGAAAGCGGGACCAGAGGAGCACAACCGGGATCCCAACGGAAGCGAGAGCCAAGATTCCCCAGGGCGCGGAGTCTAAGACCCAGCTGGTCTTCTCCAGGGCCTCTAGTGGTGAGGATGTTACGCTGCAGGCTGGGACCAGGTCGCGGCCCCTGGAGTTTCCTAGCTCACGCCCCGTAGGATAAGGGGAAGCAGCAGCACACGATAGAGAGAACCGAATAACAAGCCGAAGGTCAGGGGCCATAAGCAGACAAGGATAACGAAGAACGAGCCGAAGGTCAAGGGTCACGAGCAGACAGGGATGGTCGGGGACAAGCCAATAACGTAACAGAGAGACAGACGTAGCACACGGCAGGCAGGAACCCAAACACACAATGCCTAACAAACACGTTGATCAGCAAAGCAGGCTTGCAGTGCACAGGTTAATATAGTGTTCAGTGATAGGGCCTGGGGTGGAGTCAGGCTGGGAGGAGATTATAAAGGAAGCCAGGTGAAGGAGGTCTGGTCTCTAGATGAACACATGAGGAGGAAGGTAAGATGGCAGACAGACATTAATGCATATCCATGACAGTACCCTCCCTCTTACGAGGCCTCCCCCTTCCCCGCCTGGGCCCAGGTTTAGAGGGAAACTTCAGATGAAACTCCTTTAACAGACGAGGTGCAAAGACCTCAGATGCAGTGATCCAAGACCTCTCCTCAGGACCAAACCCTTTCCAATGAACGAGGTACTGAAGAACGCCTTTACAGAGTCGGGAGTCCAGAATTTGACTGATCTCGTACTCCTGATTATCCTCAGAGACAGGCGCCACGGTAGGAAGAGGACGAGAGAATTTATTGAGGACTAAAGGCTTTAGAAGAGCAACATGAAAGGAGTTAGTGATTTTAAGGCTCTTAGGAATCTGGAGTTTGAAACAAACCGGATTCAGTTTAGCAGTTACCGTGTATGGACCGATGAATCGTGGAGCAAACTTCAGAGAAGGAACTCGGAGCTTGATGTTCCTGGTAGAGAGCCAGACTTTGTCCCCTGGCTGAAGAGAAGGCGGTTTACGCCTGCGGCGGTCGGCAAAGCCTTTGAATTTTTCAGCAGCTGCCCGGAGGGAATCATGAACGTGACCCCAAACGGAATTGAGAGACTCCTGAACCGAAGCCAAAGCTGGAATGTCTGGAGAACAGATCATAGGAAGAGGAAGTTGAGGGTGTTTTCCATAAACTGTGAAAAAGGGTGTCTTCTGCGAACTGGTATTCACATGATTGTTATGGGAGAATTCTGCCCACGGGAGTAGAGAGGACCAATCGTCATGGTGAGAAGACACAAAGGTGCGAAGAAAGACCTCTAACTCCTGATTAACCCTCTCAGTCTGTCCATTGGATTGGGGATGGTAAGAAGAAGAAAAATCCAAGACAATATTGAGGGATTTGCAAAAGGCTCTCCAAAAACGAGACGTGAATTGGACTCCCCTGTCGGAAACAATATGAGAAGGGACCCCATGTAGGCGGAGAATTTCTCGAATGAAAATGGGAACCAAGGCAGGGGCAGAAGGAAGACCAGGAAGAGGAACAAAATGAGCCATCTTGGAGAATCGATCGATTACCACCCAAATGACTGTATTATTCTCAGACAGTGGGAGATCGGTGATAAAATCCATGGCAATATGGGCCCAGGGTTCCTTAGGAATAGGCAAGGGCATGAGGAGACCAGCAGGAGCTTGTGTGGAGGATTTGGACTGAGCACAGACATGACAAGCTTTAACGTAGTCTTTGACGTCTGAGCGGAGATTAGGCCACCAGTAGTGACGACTGATGAGTAGGAAGGATCGGAGGAATCCAGAATGCCCTGCCACCTTGGAATCATGTCCCCAACGAAGGATCTTAGCTCTTAGCTCAGTGGGGACAAAGGTCTTACCAGGCGGAATTTTAGACTTCAGGGTGGTAGAGTGGGCAACAATGCATGAGGTGGTAATGATCGGCTCAGGTTCAGGGGCGGACTCCTCGTCCAAAGTGTCAAATGACCTAGAGAGCGCATCAGCCCGACCGTTGCAGGAACCAGGTTTGTAGGTAATCGTGAAATTAAAACGGGCAAAGAAGAGACTCCACCTGGCCTGTCTAGGATTCAGACGTTTAGCATTCTGTAGATACTGTAAATTCTTGTGATCGGTAAAGATCGTTATGGAGTGAGGGGAACCCTCCAAGAGATGACGCCACTCCTCTAACGCCAATTTAATTGCGAGAAGTTCCCGATCACCGATGGCATAATTCCTCTCTGCCTGAGAAATTTTTTTGGAGAAGAACGCACATGGTTGGCGTCTCTTCTCAAAGATTTGAAGAAGCACAGCTCCCACCCCCATTGAGGAAGCGTCCACTTCAATAAAAAATGCATTCCCAGGATTTGGTCTCCTCAAGAGGGGGCCAGAAACAAAGGCCTGTTTCAGGTTGTGAAATGCAGAGACAGCTTCGGGAGGCCAGTCTCTGGCATTCACACCCTTCTTGGTCAAAGCGATAATAGGCGCGGCAATGGAAGAGTAATTCCTTATGAACTGCCTATAATAATTAGTGAAGCCAAGAAAGCGCTGTGTGGCCTTGAGGCTAGCAGGAAGAGGCCAGTTGGTGATAGCCAAGACCTTCCCAGGGTCCATACGAAGCCCCGAACATGAGACAAAGCACCCCAAAAACAGGACCTCAGAACATTCAAAGGAACATTTCTCCAGCTTGGCATAGAGATTGTTCTCTCTAAGACGTTGAAGTACAGTGCGGACATGGTTTCTGTGGACGAGCAGATTTTCAGAAAAGATCAGAATGTCATCCAGATAGATGACAACAAACTGGTACAGCAGATCTCTGAAGATTTCATTGACAAAGTTTTGAAACACGGCTGGAGCATTACACAGACCAAAAGGCATCACCAGATATTCGTAATGCCCGTCTCTAGTGTTAAATGCAGTCTTCCATTCGTCACCCTCCCGTATTCGAATGAGATTGTACGCGCCTCTGAGATCCAACTTGGTGAAAATGGAGGCACCCTTCAACCTATCGAATAGCTCAGATATTAAGGGTAAGGGGTATCGATTTTTAATAGTAACCGCATTTAAACCCCGATAATCGATGCAGGGTCTTAAGGTACCATCCTTTTTGGCAACAAAAAAGAACCCTGCCCCTGCAGGCGATGAGGATTTCCGGATGAACCCTCTCTCCAGATTCTCTGCTACATACTCCGACATGGCCTGGGTCTCTGGGATGGACAGAGGGTAGGTACGACCCCTGGGTAGAGTTGCTCCGGGGACAAGATCAATAGCACAGTCAAAAGACCTGTGGGGAGGAAGCACCTCAGCTGATTTTTTACAGAACACATCCCGGTAATCGCTGTATGCGGTGGGAAGATCAGAAGAAACAGAAGTGGCAGCAACCGGAAGACTCTCCTTGGGGGTCACCTTGAGAAGACACGACGAGAAACATGAGGAACCCCAGGCCAGGATCTGCCCAGAGACCCAGTCCACATGTGGAGAGTGGAGCTGTAGCCAAGGGAGGCCCAATACAACTGGGGTAGAGGCCTTGGGTAGAATAAGAAAGGATATCCACTCCTGGTGGAGAATCCCTACCGACATCCTAATGGGTAGCGTCTGGAAGCGAATAGGGCCCCCTGGGAGAACAGTGCCATCAATTGCCGAGACTACCAATGGGGTAGTGAGAGGTGAAAGGGTAAGCTTCATAGAAGAAGCAGTTCTCCAATCCATGAAATTGCCGGCAGCCCCGGAATCCAGGTATGCAAGGGTTGACTGAGGAGAAGTGCCTACATGAAGGGACACCGGCAAGAGCAGGCGAGAAGGTGATGTTTCTGGGTCCAATACTCCACCTTCCAAATGTATTAGACCCGAGCGTTTCCCGGACGAAGCGAGCAGGAGTCACGAAAATGACCCTTGCCCCCACAATAGAGGCACAAGCCCAGAGTTCTGCGCCTAGCACGTTCTTCGGGGGTTAGTCTGGTCCGGCCCAGCTGCATAGGTTCTTCAGCAGGTAGAGGATGCTCCACGGAATGAAGGGAGGGGAGCTCAGACTGGCTAGGACCCAGAGAGTGCTGGCGTCTTTTTTCTAAGGACCTCTCTTGAAAACGAATGTCGATCTGGTTGCATAATGAAATTACATCGTCCAGACCGACGGGAATGGCTCTTCCCGCTAATTCGTCTTTCACTCGGTCAGAGAGGCCATGTAAAAAGGTAGCGACCAGGGCCTCATTATTCCAGCTCAATTCAGCTGTGTGGATACGGAACTGAAGAGCATATTGCCCCACTGAACTAGATTCTTGGCGAAGACGTAAGACAGCACTAGCCGCTGAAGAAGCCCGAGCCGGCTCTTCGAAGATATTACGAAAGAGCTTCAAGAATTCGGACAGACTGGAAACCACCGGATCGTTCCTCTCCCACAGGGGGGCAGCCCAGGCCAAAGCTTCACCGGAGAGGAGGGAAATGATATAGGCTACCTTAGCCCGGTCAGATAGGAAGCTTTGAGGCTGAAGCTCAAAATGAATAGTGCATTGGCTGAGAAACCCCCTGCAGGCCTTGGAGTCCCCAGAGAAACGGAACGGAGCTGGCAATCTTAGTGAGTGTGAGGCTGCGACTGGTGCGATAGGTACAGCCGCTGGTTGTACTTGGGGTTGCGGATTCGGGGTTCCCAAGGAGACCTGAAGCTGCTCGAATCGAGAAGCCAGATCCTGGAGGAATCGCATCACCTGGGTCTGATTTGATTCCTGGGTCTCAAGTCTGCGAACTATGCCCTGCAATGGATCATCCGCGGGAAGCGGGATGTCAGCCGGGTTCATGGCTGATCAAACTGTCAGGGTCACCTGTGGCCAGGTGACAGATGCACACCGTAGGGGGACAGGAGTGCACCGCGAGGTAGTGAACCCTATGGCTGGCTTCTGTGGATAGGAAACTGGGTGGTTGTGGAAAGCGGGACCAGAGGAGCACAACCGGGATCCCAACGGAAGCGAGAGCCAAGATTCCCCAGGGCGCGGAGTCTAAGACCCAGCTGGTCTTCTCCAGGGCCTCTAGTGGTGAGGATGTTACGCTGCAGGCTGGGACCAGGTCGCGGCCCCTGGAGTTTCCTAGCTCACGCCCCGTAGGATAAGGGGAAGCAGCAGCACACGATAGAGAGAACCGAATAACAAGCCGAAGGTCAGGGGCCACAAGCAGACAAGGATAACGAAGAACGAGCCGAAGGTCAAGGGTCACGAGCAGACAGGGATGGTCGGGGACAAGCCAATAACGTAACAGAGAGACAGACGTAGCACACGGCAGGCAGGAACCCAAACACACAATGCCTAACAAACACGTTGATCAGCAAAGCAGGCTTGCAGTGCACAGGTTAATATAGTGTTCAGTGATAGGGCCTGGGGTGGAGTCAGGCTGGGAGGAGATTATAAAGGAAGCCAGGTGAAGGAGGTCTGGTCTCTAGATGAACACATGAGGAGGAAGGTAAGATGGCAGACAGACATTAATGCATATCCATGACACAGGGGACACAAGACTAGCATTGTTCAGTTCGTACAGGAGAGGAAGTAGAAATATGTTGCAGACCCATCTGATTCTCATAAAGAGGCTTGGTTGGAGGCGCAAAAGGCTCTCCTACAGTTGCTTACTTCAGTGGCAGAGCGCAAGAGATATTTTAGGAGGCAAGCATATTACTAGGAGGGCGAGCAAACAGGCTGCTTGCTGGCTAAAATTGTTACTGCATACCAGACCACGACTCCTATCTCAGCCTTGCGTACTCTTGGTGGATCTCGAGTATAAGCCGAGTTTTTCAGCACATTTTTTTGTGATGAAAATGCCCCTCTAGCCTTATACTCAAATCTGTGTCCATCTGCAGCCTCATGCGCCTGATCTCCCACCACTGTGGCATCAGTCTAGTCGGCGTCTGTGCAGTGTAACAAAGCCCCGCCTCCTCCTTGTCCTCGTCCGTGATAGACGGAACACTGACTCACTGCTGGTAAACGGAGTCAGTGTTCCATCAAGGACGAGGACGAGAAGGAGGCGGGACTTCGTTACACTACACGGCCTCCGACTAGACTGCATATCACAGCGCCAGAGATCATAAGGCTGCAGATGGACACAGTACCGGTACATGAGGCACAGATCAGGTAGGGAGATTGGCACAGTGAGGCATGCAGATGAACACAGCGAGGCACAGTAAGGCATGCAGATGAACACAGTGAGGCACAGTGAGGCATGCAGATGGACACAGTGAGGCACAGTGAGGCATGCAGATGGACACAGTGAGGCTGTAAATGGGCACAGTGAGGCTGAGGCATGCAGATGAGCACAGTGAGGCTGCAAATGGGCACAGTGAAGCTGCAAATGGGCACAGTGAGGCTGCAGATGGGCATTGTTGACCCTCTTTTCCACTGACAGTAGCTGCTGCATTTCTCACCCTAGGCTTATACTCGAGTCAATAAGTTTTCCCATTTTTTGTGGTAAAATTAGGTGCCTCGGCTTATATTCGGGTCGGCTTATACTCAAGTATATACAGTACTTTATCTCTGTATACAATAAACATTGTTTTGGAAACAATGTTTATTGTATACAGAGATAAAGTACCGTATATACTCGAGTATAAGCCGACCCGAATATAAGCTGAATTAAATAAAAAATAAATGTTTTATTTTTATTATGTTTTATTGTATTTGCTTTACCAGGTATGGTATGTCTTACTGTTATACTGTAATGTTACTTTGTTTTATTTTTAACCATCATTTGCTTAGTAGATACGTCATTCAGCTGCAGCACTGATTTACCTATCTTGTCAGCAACAGCGTTTGCTCTCACGATACGTAAATCAGCGACTCCAGCGCTGTAAGTGGTGATTTCACCACCACAGTTAAAAAAAAAATCATCATTAGAAGTGGGTGGATGAAGGGCGGTATTCTAATGGTGGGCATACCCACCGATCAATCTTTTTTTTCATGCAGCCCACAGGCTGCATTAAAAAAAGGACATTATAATATATGCCCAACAAGGGTGGTTATACCAGAATGATGCCTGCAGGTTTAGGTATCATCTTGGTATCATTCTTTTAAGCCAGTGTTCGGCTTTCATGTAAAAGCGATCCTAGTGGCTATAGTTAGCCTCTAGACTGCTTTTACAAGCAGTCAGAGGGAACCCCCCCCCCCTAACCATCTTCCATGGTTTTCTCTGGCTCTCTTGTCCAAACAGGGAACCCGAGAATGCAGCCAGTGGTTCCGGTTCCGCCAGCTGACCATAGAGCTGATCGGAGACCAGAACAGCTCCAATCATCCCTATGGCCTAAGAAACCGGAAGCTACGAGCATTATATGACCGCATATAAATGGCGCCATTGGGAAATTGGGAAAGCATTTTATCACACCGATTTTGGTGTCTTCAGATACTTTGAGGGCAGAGGAGAGATCTAGGGCCTAATAGACCCCATTTTTTTCAAAAAAAGAGTACCTGTCACTACCTATTGCTATCATAGGGGATATTTACATTCCATGAGATAACAATAAAAATTATTAAAAAAAAAATGAAAGGAACAGTTTAAAAATAAAATAAAAAAGCAAAATAAATAATAAAAAAAGCACAACTGTCCCCCTCGTGCTCACTCGCAAAGGTGAACAGAAGCGTCGGTCTGGTGTCATATGTAAACTGCATTTGCACCATCATGCATGTAAAGGTATCACCGCAAAGGTCAGATAGAGGGCAGTAATTTTAGCAGTAGACCTCCTCTGTAAATCTAAAGTGCTAACCTGTAAAGGATTTTAAAGGCTTTTAAAAATGTATGTAGTTTGTAGCTGCTGCACGTTTGCATGTCGTGTTTGGTATCCATGTACTAGGCATAAGATCATATTTTTATTTCATCAAACATTTGGGCAATATAGTGTGTTTTAGTGCATTAAAATTCAAAAAAGTGTTTTTTTTTCCCAAAAAGTTGCACTCTAAAAATCGTTGCACAAATACTGTGTGAAAAAAAATTGCAACACCCACCATTTTAATCTGTAGGGCATTTGCTTTACCACTTAAGCCCCGGACCAATACGGGCCATTATGACTAGGCCCCTTTTTGAGATTCGGCACTGCGTCGCTTTAACTGACAATTGCGCAGTGGTGCGACGTGGCTCCCAAACAAAATTGGCGTCCTTTTTTTTCCCACAAATAGAGCTTTCTTTTGGTGGTATTTGATCACCTCTGCGGTTTTTATTTTTTGCGCTATAAACAAAAATAGAGCGAAAATTTTAAAAAAAAAGACATATTTTTTACTTTTTGCTATAATAAATATCCCCAAAAAATATATAAAAAATTTTTTTTTTCCTCAGTTTAGGCTGATACGTATTCTTCTACATATTTTTGGTAAAAAAAATCGCAATCGCTGTTTATTGATTGGTTTGCGCAAAAATTATAGCGTTTACAAAATAGGGTATAGTTTTAAGGCATTTTTATAAATATTTTTTTACTAGTAATGGCGGCTATTAGCGATTTTTTTTGTGTGACTGCGACATTATGGCGGACACATCGGAGACTTTTGACAGATTTTTGGGACCATTGACATTTTCACAGCGATCAGTGCAATAAAAATGCACTGATTACTGTGAAAATGACACTGGCAGTGAAGGGGTAAACCACTAGGGGCGCTGGAGGGGTTAAGTGTGCCTAGGGGAGTGTTTACTACTGTGTGGGGGCGTGGCTACGACTGACACGTCACCAATCTCCGCTCTGATTACACAGAGCAGAGATCGCTAACATTGTCAGTAGAGGTGCGGGGAGATGTTGTGTTTACACACACATCTCCCCGCTCAGAGCCTCCGTGAGACGATCGCGGGGATCCCCACGGCGATCGAGTCTGCGGGACCCGCGGTCCCACTCACGGGGAAGGCAGGGGGGTCGCGAGCACGCCGGCGGCGGCCCGTGCGTGACCCCGACGTCAGCAGTTAAAGGGCCACGTACAGGTACGTGATTGTGCCTGTACGAGCCATTCTGCCTATGTATATATACCGTGAGCGGTCGGCAAGTGGTTAAAAATATATACAATGTTTTGGGGTTCAAAGTAATTTTCTAGCAAAAATAATAAAAAATGTAATGTAAACAAAGAGTGTCAAATGGGCTTTGTGTGACATAAGCTTATAATGTTGTGAAGAAAATAAGAAAATGCCAGGACAGTTCACCCCCCCCCCCCCCCCAATGACCCCATTTTGGAAATTAGAGACCCTAAGCTATTTGCTGATAGGCATGTTGAGTCCATGGAATATTTTATATTTTGCCACAAGTTTCGGGAAAATTACAAACTTTTTTTTTTTGTTTTCTTTGCACAAAGTTGTCACTAAATGATATATTGTACAAACATGCCATGGGCATATGTGGAATTACACCCCAAAATACATTCTGCTGCTTCTCCTGAGTACGGGGATACCACATGCGAGAGACTTTTTGGGAGCCTAGCCATGTACAGGACCCCGAAAACCAATCACCGCCTTTAGGTTTTCTAAGGGCGTTCCACCTCATCAGTGCACATCTGTTCCGCCTCATCAGTGCTCCTCTGTGCCACCTCATCAGTGCCCATTAGTGAAGGCTTAGCACACACCTGTGTAGTCGCATCACTACCAGCAACCATGTCCAAAAGATGCTTTTCCGGCTAGGAGTCATACCAAATACCTTCCACGCAACGGGGAGCTCTCTTTTTCGGCTTCCCTTTCAAATTCCGATTCTGAGTCGGACATAAATTATGAGCCAGTCCTCAGTAGTGAAACACCAAGTGACTCAGAGGAGGAAGATAATCGGCCTGCCAAACGAAGGCATTCTGGTCAGGAGGCAGTGGCATCCACCAGCACCGCAGTGCTATCCACCAGCACCGCAGTGCCATCCACCAGCACCGCAGTACCTCAACAAGAACGGCCAAGGACCCATGCCAGCCTTCCCTATGCCCCTTGTGGCTTCCTCCTAATTCAGGAGAAGCCAACATTCCCCCTTTCACTGCCCAACCAGGAGTCCAGGTGGACACAGAGAATTTTTCCCCAATCAATTTTTTTGATCTAATTTTTACAGAGGTCATGCTATCCACAATTGTGACCCAGTGCAACCTATATGCACAGCAATTTATTTTGAACAATCCAACATCATGTTATGCCCGTCCCTAAGAGTGGAGAGACCTAACGGTGGAGCAGTTGAAGGTTTTTTTGGGCCTCACATTTTGTATGGGACTCAACATAAAAACACTTTGCGTTCCTTTTGGTCAAAACGCCCCATCTACCACAT
The DNA here is from genome assembly GCA_029206835.1 of Rana muscosa. NCBI lineage: Eukaryota > Metazoa > Chordata > Amphibia > Anura > Ranidae > Rana > Rana muscosa. Next base: position 203,755,329 of record CM055123.1, read on the forward strand.
GCCAATCTTCTCCAAGGTAATGCCCAGAACCAGATACTTCATGATCATGAGATTCCTACATTTTAATTATAATACCCAGTGCCCTCCCCAAAATGACCCAAATTATGACAGGCTTTTCAAAATTATTTTTCAGAAATATTCCCCCAGTTGTATACCCCGGACCAACACATATGTGTGGATGAGTCCCTTGTTAAATTTAGCGGCAGGCTTAAAATCAAACAATTCCCAGCAAAAGGGCCCGCTATGGGGTGAAGGTATACAAATTATGCAACAGAGTCACAGGGTACACATATGGCTTCTTAGTGTATGGAGGGAAGGACAGCCAGCTGCATCCCCCTAATTGCCCAGACTACTTGGGATCAAGTGGGAAAATTGTTTGGGACCTCATATACCCCCTACTGGAAGAAGGCTACCAGACAACTTCTACACATGTCTTCCCCTGTTCCACAACCTTCACCGGGAGAAGACGCCAGCATGTGGCACCATAAGAAAGAACCGGAAGGGCTTTCCTCAAAGTCTTGTCAATAAGAAGTTGAGAAGAGGAGAATCGCCAAGTCTGCGAAACAAGGAGATTCTGGCAGTGAAGTGGAGGACGGTGTTCCTTGCATGTTGGATCTCTGTATGTGGCCAGGCTGTGTAGAAGTCTCACACATGTGGTATCACCATACTCAGGAGGAGTAGCAGAATGTATTTTGGGGTGTAATTTTTGCTATGTAAATGCTATGTGTTGGAGATATTTTATAAACGGACAACTTTGTGTAAAAAAAAATGTGTTTTCATTTTTCTTCAGATATTCCAATAACTTCTGGAAAAAAAATAACCATTCAAAGGACTCATTAAGCCTCATAGATCATACGTTGGGGTGTAGGGGTGTTAGCTTTCCAAAATGGGGTCATTTTGTGGGTGTTTCTATTGTCCTGGTGCTCCAGGGCCTTCAAAAATGTAATACGTGGTTGAGAAATTAGATTTGTAATTTATGCTCCTAGAACGCCTGAAGGTGCTACTTCAATGTAGGTCCCTCTGTATGTGGCCAGGCTGTGTAAAAGTCTTAAGCCCTGTACACACGATCGGATTTCCTATGGTTTTTTAACCGATGGATTTTTCCATCGGAAAACCGATGAAGCTGACTTTCATCAGTCTTGCCTACACACCATCAGTCAAAAAACCGACCGTTCCAAACGCGGTGACGTAAAACACTCCGATGAGCCGAGAAAAATTAAGTTCAATGCTTCTGAGCATGCGTCGACTTGATTCTGAGCATGCGTGGGTTTTTTATCCAATGGAGTTCCCCACAGACGATAGTAATTTGCTATCGTTTTTTTAACCATCGGATAAATTTAAAACATGTTCTATTTTTAAACACCGATGGAAAAAAGAACGATGGGGCCCATACACGATCGGTTTGTCCGATGAAAAAAGTCTATCGTGTGTACAGGGCTTCACACATTTGGTATCGCCATACTCAGAAGGAGTAGCAGAATGTATTTTGGGGTGTCATTTTTGCTATGTGTTTGAAATATCTTCTAAATGGACAACTTTGCGTAAAAAAAAATGCATATTCATTTTTTTTCACATTTTCCAAAAACTTCTGGAAAAAAATGAACTGTTCAAAAGACTCATTATGCCTCATAGATTATACGTTGGAGTGTAAGCTTTCCAAAATGGGGTCATTTTGTGGGCAATTCCATTGTCCTGGTGCTCCAGGGCCTTCAAAAGTGTAATAGGTGGTTGAGAAATGAGATGTGTAATTTATGCTCCTAGAACGCCTGAAGGTGCTACTTCAATGTAGGTCCTCTGTATGTGGCCAGGCTGTGTAGAAGTCTCACACATGTGGTATTGTTGTACTCAGGAGGAGTAACAGAATGTATTTTGGGGTGTAATTTTTGCTATCTAAATGCTATGTGTTGGAAATATCTTATAAACCGACAACTTTGTGTAAAAAAAAATGCGTTTTAATTTTTTTTCCACATTTCCCCCAAACTTCTGGAAAAAAATGAACCATTCAAAAGACTCATTATGCCTCATAGATTATATGTTGGGGTGTTAGCTTTCCAAAATGGGGTAATTTTGTGGGTGTTTCCATTGTCCTGGTGCTCCAGCGCCTTCAAAAGCGTAATAGGTTGTCAACTAGTTAGATGTGTAATTTATGCTCCTAGAACACCTGATGGTGCTCCCTGCATGTTGGGCCTCTGTATGTGGCCAGGCACTGAAAAAGTCCCACACATGTGGTATCGTAATACTCAGGAGAAGTAGCAGAATGTATTTTTGGGTGTCATTTGTGGTATGCACATGCCATGTGAGAGAAATAAGCTATTACAATGACAATTTTGAGAATAAATAAATAAAAACAAAAAAAAAAATCTTAATTTTGCAAAGAATCGTGGGAAAAAACTTACAACTTCAAATAACTTACCATGCCTCTTACTAAATACCTTTGAATGTCTACTTTCCAAAAATGGGTTATTTGGGGGGCATTTGTACTTTCCTGGCTTGTTAGGGTCTCAAGAAATGAGATAGGCCGCCAGTACATCAGATATGATACATTTTTTATGATTTGCACTATAGCTTGTAGACTCTAAAACTTTCACACAGACCAAATAATTTCCACAAATTTTGGGTTATTTTTATCAAAGATATGTAGCAGTATAAATTTTGGCCAAAATTTATGAAGAAAAATTCATAATTTGCAAAATTTTATCACAGAAACTAACAAAAATTTGTTTTTGTTTTTTTCAAAATTTTCGGTCTTTTTTCATTTATAGCGCAAAAAATAAAAAACCCAGAGGTGATCAAATACCACCAAAAGAAAGCTCTATTTGTATATAAAAAAAAAAATAATAATAATTTGGGTACAGTGTTGCATGATTGTCATTCAAAGTGTGAGAGCACTGAAAGCTAAAAATTGGTCTGGGCAGGAGGGGGGTTTAAGTGCCCAGTAAGCAAGTGGTTAAGGCTCACCATGCATGTTACAAAAGGGGGAGCCTAAAGAGGGAAGGGTGAGGTTTACAGATGACAGGGTGGGTCTAAAACAGGAAGAGGTATGGACTTGACAGGAAGAGGTGGGTCATATTTAAATTAGGGGTGCACGAGGTTAGTCAGGCCTAGGGCAGCACAAAGCCTACATACACCACTGTGGGCATGCCTGTTTGGTGATGGCCATTCATTCCATTCAGACACTGGGCTTCATGTACCCGCCTACAGTTGTGCGAGGGCAATGAGAAACTGACTATGAACTTAAATACAGCATGCTGTACAAGAAAGTGCACACCTTCATATTTTGAATGTGTGGGGTAGTTATTTTACTTGCCTGCATAGAATTGGCAATGGGATGGTAGTTTACAAAGGTACACCATCTAAATAAATCTTTTGCAAAGAGACTGCCCAGATTTTACCTGTACCACATCCTAGAGATTATTAGTGAAACATAATTTTATGAGATATACTAATTAGTTAGAAGAATATAACATGTACAAAAAAATTATTTACTAGAAAGATTTTTATTACACCTCTGCTCCTAAGATAGGCATTGACTCTGTGGGGTTGATTTGCTAAAGGCAAATAGTCAGATTGCAAGAGACTTTTCCCAGAATTTAGTGGACGTGGTGTAATTTATTTTTGCAAAGTTTTGCCAATTGGGTGTAAGGAAAGTAAAAAAAAAAAATATTTGCTTGGATGATGAAAATCAACATAGCTTCCTCTCGTTTACTAAGATCTGGAAAAATTCCCTTGCAAAGTGCAACTTGCCTTGTAAATTGAACAGTCTATATTCAATAAATGTATTAATGTTAAGTTTATGTTTTTTATTTCTTCTTGCTTGTAGTTTTACCTCTGATGCCCCACTGGGAAAAATGGACTATCATTTTGCCCACGAAAGACATTGAGAAAGCTACCCTTACCAGGGGCGGATCCAGAGTCTTTTCTCGGGAGGGGCACTGCCAAAAAATGTTTTTTTTTTGTGGGAAATTTATCTGGGAAATGGCTGGTGTCGGCGCTTCAATCATCCCGGCACCATGGTTGTTATGGTGTCAGGATGATTGAAGCGCATTATTTCTATTTTTACATTGTAATATAAAATGTAAATAGTTCAATGCAGAATCAGTGGGAGCCCTGAGTGTGTCACTTGCCACACGTTGCGGATTGTCACTTGCCACATCACCTGCCACACCTTGCGGATTGTCACTTGCCACGTCACCTGCCACACCTTTCTGATTGTCACTTGCCTGCCACCAGATGCAGATTGACATTTGCCACGTCACCTGACATAATTTGCGGATTGTCACTTGCCACGTCGCCTGCCACACCTTGCGGATTGTCACTTGCCACGTCACCTGCCACACCTTGCGGATTGTCACATGCCTGCCACCAGATGCAGATTGTCATTTGCCACGTCGCCTGCCACACCTTGCGGGTTGTCACTAACTTGCCTGCTAAGGTGTAGTTTTTGTCCCAGACTCCCAGAGTCAGGCAGCAGAGAGATAATGTAATCTCTCTGCTGCCTGCACAGTGAGGTCGGAAGTCACTGCAGGAATGCAGGGCAGGCACGGGCGGTAAGAGATGATCTCATCTCTCTGCTCCCCCGCTCCCGGCTAGCTGATTGGCCAGCTGCCACACTGAGCCTGCTCTCTCACTCTCACCTGCGCTGCCAACACACTGAGCAGCACAGTCTGCCCACGAACCACGGCGCCCGCCCACAAACCGTGCTGCAAGCGGAGCCGCCCGCTTTCTTACCAGTCTGTGGAGCCGCACGCTATCGCACCTGCCCGCAGAGCGGCCCGACGTGACTCACTGACGTCACTCGTTGCTAGACGCCAAGCGGCGTTAGCAACGAGTGCAGGGAAGAGGCTCCACCCACCCCCTCCTCCGCTCCTGGTATCGTGTCAGTGCGCTTTGTAACTACATTAGACGAGTCTCTCTCTCTCTCTCTGCGCCACTGATCGGCTGATGTGAGAAACTGAGAGAGAGACTCAGAGAGGCAGCGGCAGCCGCAGAACAAGTATTGTATATACTCGAGTATAAGCCAACCCGAATATAAGCCGAGGCACCTAATTTTACCCCAAAAAACTGGGAAAACGTATTGACTTGAGTATAAGCCTAGGGTGTCCATCTGCATGCCTCACTTTGCCTCACTGTGCCCATGCCTCACTGTGCCCATGACTAGACTGATGTTTCACATGGGAGTCTATGGAAGGAGTGCCCAGCTTTGAAGAATCGGTTCTCCCCAGCCGTAGGTCTCCCAGACACCAAACTTTGCACACTTGTAGAGGAGACATGGGGCTATATGTGTGCCAAGCTTGGGGTCCAGTACTGGGTCCGCAAAATCACTGGAAAAATTACCGTTTAACATTGGAGTCTATTGAAGGGGTGCCCGGATTTAAAAAATCAGTGCTCCCCGGCCGTAGGTCCCCCAGACACCAAACTTTGCACACTTGTAGAGGAGACATTGGGCTACATGTGTGGCGCGTTTGGGTCCCCAAAATCCGAGAGATCAGGCGCAAAAAAACCCAGAGCAAGCGAGTGTGACAGATGGTCTCGGGGGGGGGGCAATTGCCCTGTTGCCCCCCCCTGGATCCGCCCCTGACCCTTACCCTTACGTAAATGATATGTAAAGGTATAAAGAGTAGAACCCTATATATTATTGAATTTAATGACCATAGATATTTGTGTTAGTGGCTAATTAAGGGTTAAGCAGGCAGTGAGGTGAAAAACAAACCAGTATAATATGTAGTCATATATATTATTATTTTTTTTAGATGTATATGTATTTCTAGATGCTTTTAAGAAATTATGATATCTAAAAAATGTATGTTTAACTAATGATTTCTATGGTGAGATACAGTTAAAGTCCATATAGTATGTTGTCTTTGCTAAGCCATGTCTGCATATTTGGACGATTACCATTTGATTTGTTTACAGCGGCAGTGATTTTCCACTTTAAGGAAAGTTGCAGTAATTAAAAATTACTTTGAAAAAACCCCCCCAAAAAAACTTTGAAATTACATTAACATGGTAAAGTTTATGAGATTTTAGTGATTCAATACTAAATCCACATCACGCTTTTCCTGGAATTTTTGTTTTTAATCAATGTCATGTTAAAGCGGTTGTATCCTCCACTTTGTGATTTTTACCTACAGGTAAGCCTATAATAAGGCTTATCTTTAGGTAAAATTAATATCTCCTAAACCTGCCCGGTTTAGGAGATATTCGCCCTGCATGCAGCCGCTGACGTCAGCAGCTCATGCGCTCCGAAGGTCCGGCGCATTGTGACGGAAATTCAGAGCTCCTTGCCGGAACGAACCCAGAAGAAACGCAAAGGGAACATGTCAGCTCCCTCATCGGTGACCGGGAGGCGGTGCGCGCGCTTCGTTTTAAAGTAAGTATTTCATAATGCAGTGCATACTAGCACATTAGACCTTTGGCTTACAGGTTTTTTTTTTTTTCTCAGGGCATACAAGCACTTTACTAGAAAGCAGTAATATTATATAAAAAACTGTTTCTAACCAATAAAGTTGCTGTAGAAAAAATGTGATGCAAACATTTTACTGGCAACACTGATGCAACAAAAAAATGGTCTTTAACCACTTCAGCCCTGGAAGATTTGGCTGCCCAATGACCGGGCGTTTTTTTTTGCGATTCGGCACTTTGTAGCTTTAACTGACAATTGCGCGATCGTGCGACGCTGTACCCAAACAAAATTGACATCTTTTTTTCATCACAAATAGAGCTTTCTTTTGGTGGTATTCAATCATTATTTTTTGCGCTATAAACAAAAAAAGATAATTTTTTTCTCAGTTTAGGCCTATATGTATTCTTCTCATAATTCTGGTAATAATATATATTTTTTTTACTAGTAATGGCAGCGATCTGCGATTTTTATCGGGACTGCGACATTATGGCGGACACATCGGACACTTTTGACACATTTTTTGGGACCATTGGCATTTATACAGCGATCAGTGCTATAAAAATGCACTGTTATGCCGTGTACACATGATCGGTTTTACCGATGAAAACAGTCCGATGGACTTTTCTCATCGCACAAATCGATCGTGTATGGGCCCATCGGTCTTTTTTCCATCGGTGAGAAAAAATAGAACATGTTTTAAATTTATCCGATGGGAAAAAAAAACAATAGCAAATTCCGATCGTGTGGAGCTCCATCGGACAAAAAACGCACACATGCTCAGAATCAAGTCAACGCATGCTCAGAAGCATTGAACTTCATTTTTCTCGGCTTGTTGGAGTGTTTTACGTCACAGCGTTTGGGACGGTCGGATTTTTGACTGATGGTGTGTAGGCAAGACTGATGGAAGTCCGCTTCATCGGATTTCCGATGGAAAAATCTATTGGATTATAATCCATAGAAAATCCGATCTTGTGTACAGGGCTTTACTGTAAAGATTTCATTGGCAGGGAAGGGGTTAACACTAGGGGGCGATCAAGGGGTTAATTGTGTTCCCTAATGTGTGTTCTAACTGTAGGGGGATAGGACTGACCTAGAGGAAATTACAGATCGTGGTTCCTAGCTATTAGGAAACTCACGATCTGTCTTTCCTCAGCTCACAGAACAGGGATGTGTGTGTTTACACACACACGTTCCTGTTCTGTCTCTTGTACCCAGAGATCGCTCGTGGCCGGCTAGCCTACTAGCCTGCTTGAAGCGACCGACGTACAGCTACGACGGTTCACCCAGCAGGGCCAACCAGCCGCAGTATAACTGCGGCGGCTGGTCCGCAAGTGATTAATTAAACGTGGCATTCTGAAGGACATACTTTCATCCTGTGACTGACTTGTGATGATTGTTGTAAATCATCCAATATAATTTTACATAACTGGAATATATTCAGAAAATGTGTTAGAGGCATAAAATACATTTATATTATTAATATGGAAACATCAAAAGCAAGCTGTAACAATACTTTTGCTATGAGCTATGTTTTACTGTATCACAATATATATAAAGTATCTCACAAAAGTGAGTTCACCCCTCACATTTTTGTAAACATTTTATTATATCTTTTCATGTGACAACACTGAAGAAATGACACTTTGCTACAATGTAAAGTAGTGAGTGTACAGCTTGTATAACAGTGTAAATTTGCTGTCCCCTCAAAATAACTCAACACACAGCCATTAATGTCTAAATCGCTGGCAACAAATGTGAGCACACCCCAAAGTGAAAATGCCCAAATTGGCCCCAAAGTGTCAATATTTTGTGTGGCCACCATTATTTTCAAGCACTGCCTTGACCCTCTTGGGCATGGAGTTCACCAGAGCTTCACAGGTTGCCACTGGAGTCCTCTTCCACTCCTCCATGACGACATCACAGAGCTGGTGGATGTTAGAGACCTTGCGCTCCTCCACCTTCCATTTGAGGATGCCCCACAGATGCTCAATAGGGTTTAGGTCTGGAGACATGCTTGGCCAGTCCATCACCTTTTACCCTCAGCTTCTTTAGCAAGGCAGTGGTTGTCTTGGAGGAGTGTTTGGGGTCGTTATCATGTTGGAATACTGCCCTGCTGCCTAGTCTCCAAAGGAAGGGGATCATGCTCTGCTTCAGTATGTCACAGTAGATGTTGGCATTCATGGTTTCCCAAATGAACTGTAGCTCCCCAGTGATGGCAGCACTCATGCAGCCCCAGACCATGACACCATCATGCTTGACTGTAGGCAAGACACACTTGTCTTTGTACTCCTCACCTGGTTGCCGCCACACACACTTGACACCATCTGAACCAAATATGGTTATCTTGGTCTCATCAGACCACAGAACATGGTTCCAGTAATCCATGTCCTTAGTATGCTTGTCTTCAGCAAACTGTTTGCGGGCTTTCTTGTGCATCATCTTTATAAGAGGCTTCCTTCTGGGACGACCGCCATGCAGACCAATTTGATGCAGTGTGTGGCGTATGGTCTGAGCACTGACAGGCTGACCCCCCCACCCCTTGAACCCCTGCAGCAATGCTGGGAGCACTCATACGTCTTATTTCCCAAAGACAACCTCTAGATTTGACGCTGAGCAAGTGTACTCAACGTCTTTGGTCAACCATTGAGAGATCTGTTCTGAGTGAAACCTATCCTGTTAAACCGCTGTATGGTCTTGGCCGCCGTGCTGCAGCTCAGTTTCAGGGTCTTGGCTATCTTATTATAGTCTAGGCCATCTTTATGTAGAACAACAATTCTTTTTTTCAGATACTCAGAGTTCTTTGCCATGAGGTGCCATGTTGAACGTCCAGTGACCAGTATGAGAGAGTGAGAGCGATAACACCAAATTTAACACACCAGCTCCCCATTCACACCTGAGACCTTGTAACACTAACAAGTCACATGACACTGGGGAGGGAAAATGGCTAATTGGGCCCAATTTTGACATTTTCACTCTGGGGTGTACTCACCTTTGTTGCCAGCGGTTTAGACATTAATGGCTGTGTGTTGAGTTTTTTTGAGGGGACAGCAAATTTACACTGCTATACAAGCTGTACACTCGCTACTTTACATTGTAGCAAAATGTAATTTCTTCAGTGTTGTCACATGAAAAGATATAATAAAATATATATATATATATATATATATATATATTTTATATTCTTCCCCATATCTCTCCCGTATCTCTACCAGACTTAGAATATTTAGCATGAGTGGTCTATTGTCCTACTGTCCAGCTCATTGCTCAAGGGCTATAATTTTCCCACTAGATTTTCAGCTAGCCGATAATAAGAAATTGGGGAAAGTTTTTTTTAGTTTTTAAGTAATAATTAAAGTGGGACTCCAACCACAACAATTTGCAAGTTCTGTTCCAGTTAGAACTTGGGTCCATTTTGATTGTTAACCCTGTTAAGAAAAGTTCACCTTATTTCCTGTCTCAATGACCACACAAGAAGCACACTGATCATCAGAGCATCTGATCTGATTCCCGTTACTGACCCAGGTTGTTTCCTGACTGATCTCAGGCTCTTCCTTGTCGCTCATCTGCTCCTGTACTAAATCTGGCTTGTTCTTTGGCTACAATTTCTGCCTGATGCTCTGGTACCTTGCTGCCCATGAGTTACTGACACTGTCCTTCCCTGACTCCATCCCTGCCTGCCAAATTGGTACCATCTTCTCTGACTGTTGCTGTCCCTGACCTGGTCCTGACCTAATTTCATTGGTGACCTTCATTACCTGTCTCCTCTAGCTGCTTGTTTATGTGCTTTCAAGTTTCATTGATATCAACGTCCAACAGTACTCATGCCACTTCTTCAGCCCTACGTTACTTGTCCCCTACCCAGGTTTGCTTGGACTTGAACACCAAGAGAGGCCATCCTCATTATCTCAGGCTCCCCATCTAGGTGCATGACACAGTGTCTGTTCAAGGGCTGCAAAAAGTCCCTAGTTTTTAATAAAACAAAATGGACCCACAGACTTAGATTTAGAGGGTGAAGAGCTGTAGAGTAAACTCATTGCACAATACTGCAAGACAGATATTAGAAACTGCTTACGTAATAGACATGTGCATTCGTTTTCGTCCGAATGCATTTTCGTCCGAATTTCAGCTATTTTCGTTATCGTTTTAACAAACGAAAACGAAAGCACAGAATCCGAAAACCGAAAGATTCGACATAAACAAATGCTTTATTTTCGTTTTCGTTGCTACAACAGTTCGATATAGATAGGAGATTCGACGTGACGCTGACAATAACAATCTGTGTCTATCGAACCTGTGGTCGAATGTGCCTAACCTTAACTCTATTAGTCCAAGATTATTCTACATAGGAGAGAAAAGATTCGACATTATAGAGAGAAAAGATTCGACATAGGAGAGAAAGATTCGACATAGGAGAGGAAAGATTCGACATAGGAGAGGAAAGATTCGACATAGGAGAGAAAAGATTCGACATAGGAGAGAAAAGATTCGACATAGGAGAGGAAAGATTCGACATAGGAGAGGAAAGATTCGACATAGGAGAGGAAAGATTCGACATAGGAGAGAAAAGATTCGACATAGGAGAGGAAAGATTCGACATAGGAGAGGAAAGATTCGACATAGGAGAGAAAAGATTCGACATAGGAGAGAAAAGATTCGACATAGGAGAGAAAAGATTCGACACAGGAGAGGAAAGATTCGACATAGGAGAGGAAAGATTCGACATAGGAGAGAAAAGATTCGACATAGGAGAGAAAAGATTCGACATAGGAGAGAAAAGATTCGACATAGGAGAGGAAAGATTCGACATAGGAGAGGAAAGATTCGACATAAGAGAGAAAAGATTTGACATTATAGAGAGAAAAGATTTGACATTATAGAGAGAAAAGATTCGACATAGGAGAGAAAAGATTCGACATTATAGAGAGAAAAGATTCGACATAGAAAGAAAAGATCACTGCTTGTAGGCAGAACATTTGACCGGAAATGTATGATTGCAGAGTCGTACAGTTTTGCTGCTCCGTCGAATCTTCTTTGAACATTCGACAGACACCATAAGCCTTCAATGACAGATTCGACCTTAATTAATTCAGATTTTTGGACGAATGCTATTTTTAACGAAAAACGAAATAAATAAAAACGAATTTCGGGAGTAACTAAATAAATGTATTTTTTGGACGAAAACGAAATTCCGAAACGAAATATTTCAGTGTGCACATGTCTATTACGTAATGAGCAGATATGGCTATCCCAATGTATGCATAAATTTACAACTTATACTCAGGAAGCTAGCATGTGCTGGTAATAGGATTTACATTCATTTAATCATGTTTACATTTACTTCTAAAAAGCGGTTTAAAGAGATTAAAGCTTCCCTTTAAAGTATAAAAACATATTTGCAACATTTCCTGCTATCTAGAATGCCTCAGAGAGTAGATTTTCGCTTAGCCACAAGACCGAAGGTCAGCAAAAAAAGTAGAGACTTTCAGCGTGGCCCCAAGGTGCAACAAGGGGTTTGGAGAACTAGGACATGAGCCGTTTGCCCATATACAGTAAAATGACTAGTGACACTACAGAAATATATTTTGGATCACATGATATGACTAAAGAGGATTATTAGATCAATTTGCTGGGGATGATTTGATCATTTATGTAATCCCTATGTGAAATGTGTGCATTTCTACTAATCCGCTCATTTCCTTTGATGCCTGTATTAGACAAATGTGGGAAACTGCTAATTATGATCTCCCCCCCCCACCCCCCACAAGAACAAATACAAAGAAAGAAAATAAATGTAGGATTTAAAAAGTATTTAAGATTTTAAATGCATGAAATCCTTTTGATTGTAACATAGCGTGGTTTATTGTAATGATGTATCAGTATCTTATTTCCAAATTACAACTTTTTTCATTTGAAGGCCAACTTCGGTTTTAGGAAAAAATAATAATTTCCCAGATAAATAAAAAATAAAAAAGTAGCTCTGGTCGTAATACTAACACCAATTGTGACACTGTTTCTTGTAGTAATGCATTTTTGCACCTAGATGGCGCTGTTCTTTCTGGTTGAATGATGCCCAGCTGTGAGTCCAGGGTGCCAAGAACTTGCCCACTGGGGCTATGTCATTCTGGTGCCCTGAGCTAGTAAGAGAGCTTTCTGCAACATCTGGACCAATCATTGGCCAAAGACAGATAAAGGCAGTTTTATGAAACCTGTAGCAAGGAAACAGGAGTAAAACTAGAGCTGTTATACTCAAAAGCCAGAGCCCTTGCTTGATGGTTTTACCAAAAAACAAAAGCCATCTGTGTGCTGTGGGGTAAGAAATGAGGAGGAAGTTCCCTAAAGGGGTAAAGTGGGTAAAGGTATGAGCCACTCTTTAATTTCCCAGTTGGGAGATGCAGACTAAAGAGTAAGGATGAGCTGAACACCCCCCCGGTTCGGTTCGCACCAGAACTTGCGAACAGGCAAAAAATTTGTTCGAACACGCAAACACCGTTTAAAGTCTATGGGACACGAACATGAAAAATAAAAAGTGCTAATTTTAAAGGCATATATGCATGGTATTGTCATAAAAAGTGTTTGGGGACCTGGGTCCTGCCCCAGGGGACATGTATCAATGAAAAAAAGTTTTAAAAACTACTGTTTTTTCGGGAGCAGTGATTTTAATAATGCTTAAAGTGAAAAAATAAAAGTGAAATGGCACATTTTTCCCGTGTTTAGAACAGTCCCTGCAATAAAATAACATTTCTAAAGGAAAAAAGTCATTTAAAACTGATCGCGGCTGTAATGAATTGTCGGGTTCCAACAAAATTGCTAATTTTAAAGGCTTATATGCATGTTATTGTCATAAAAAGTGTTTGGGTACCTGGGTCCTGCCCCAGGGGACATGTATCAATGCAGGTCTGGTATGGATATTAAGGGGAACCCTGCGCCAATTTTTTTTTTTTAAATGGTGTAGGGGTCCCCCTCAAAATCCATACCAGACCCTTCAGTTCCGGAACAAGGAAAAAAACTAAAAAAACACTGCACTAGCTCTGCCTCCATGGGCAGCTCCCGCTGAGTGACGCGTCTACCGCTGTGACAGCTGTTATATAGCCCCGCCCTCAGCTATATAACAGTTATCACAGCGGTAGACACATCACTCGGTGGGAGCTGCCCTTGGAGTCAGAGCTAGTGAGGCTTTTTTTATATATTTTTTTTGTTCCGGAACTCGAGAATGGATTTACATTGCTGGAATTTTTTATTTTTTTTTAATAAAGGACTTGTCCCAAGCTGGCTCGTGTGTTTTTTACAATTTTTGACAGTTTTTTGGGTGAAATGGTAGGGGTACTATGTACCCTGTTACCAATTCACATAGGGGGGGCCGGGATCTGGGGGTCCCCTTGTTAAAGGGGCTTCCAAATTCCGATAAGCCCCCCACCCGCAGACCCCCACAACCATCGGGCAAGACCCCCAAAGCATCCTCCCCATGTTGAGGGCATGTGGCCTGGTACAGTTCAGGAGGGGGGCGCTCTCTCATCCCCCCTCTTTTCCTGCGGCTGGCCAGTTTGTGTGCTCGGATAAGGGTCTGGTATGGATTTTTGGGGGGCCCACACGCCATTTGTTTTTGTTTTTTGGGCAGGGTTCCTCTTAATATCCATACCATACCTGAAGGGCCTGGTATGGAATTTGGGGGGACCCCCACACAATTTTTTTTTTAAAGTTTTTGGTTCGGGTTTCCCTTTAATATTCATACTAGACCCATAGGGCCTGGTAATGGACTGGGAGGGGGGGGGGGTAGAACCCAATGCCGTTTTTTTCAATGACTTTTATCTGTATTGCGGGAATCGACAATTCATTATAGCCGCAAGCAGTTTTAAATTACTTTTTTCCTTTAGAAATGTCATTTTATTGCAGGGACTGTTCTAAACGTGGGAAAAATGTGCCACTTTACAGGCATACTATAGACACCCCCCAGGTACTTTTATTGTTTCACTTTAAGCATTATTAAAATCACTGCTCCCGAAAAAACGGGCAGGACCCAGGTCCCCAAACACTTTTTATGACAATACCATGCATATAAGCCTTTAAAATGAGCATGTTTGATTTCTCCCATAGACTTTTAAAGGGTGTTCTCCGGCTTTTGAATTCGGCGAACAGGTGAACACCCGATGTTTAAGACGAATTTACGTTCGACTCGAACATCGGGCTCATCCCTACTAAAGAGGGTGCAGTTTATTCAAACTAACGATACAATTTGTAGCTATTGGGTAATTCCTTATACAAACTTGCCAATTTCTGAAAGAGGGGCAATGGTTGATATGTATTTTAAGCATTGTAATACTTTCATGGTCATAAAAAGAAAATACTCTCTTAGGGTGGGGGTGTCAATCAGATGGGTTAGATTTTGACAACTAATTGCTAATGAACAATGCAAAAAATATGAAATGCATGCTGTTCCAAAATGTGTGTAATGCACCCTCTAAAGAACCACTGGTTAAAATTGTTCTATTTCCCCCTTTTTAGCACACACAGCCAGGCACACAGCATTTTTTCGCTCCTTCACTGGCTCAGAATACAGTCTAGGGCAGTGGGTCCTGAGGACAGGAGCTGAGAACCACTAACAGGCCAGGTTTGCAAGATAACTGAAATGCATTACAGGTGATATTATTTGCTGCTCAATGATTGCAGCATTCTAGTCTGCATCTCCCCAAGGTAATACTTAAAATCTGGCCTGTTAGTGGGCCCTGAGGACAGGAGTTGAGAATCACTGGTCTAGGGTTCTTTTTTTTAATTTATTTTTTATTGGGAACACAAACTTGGAAATCGGGGTTGGGAGCATGGGATACCCTGAAACTCTGAAACTGTGCAACTTGAGGACTCTCTAACTTCTGCCTGCACTGTATAAACTGCTCGCTGCACTGCACAGACTTCTGGCTGCACTTAAACAAAATTCGATGTTCCACTGGACCTCTAGGCTGACTGTGACTTGTACTCCTTCCAGAGATTAAGACTGGGTTCACACTGTTGTGCGGAGCGGCTCATAGCTTGGGTCCGGTGAGTCCCTTTTCAATGTTTCAGGCCAGATTTCAGTCCGAATCTTTGCTGAATTTGAACCTTAAACAGACCAGAAGACACACTGGACTTTTCTGCAAACCGCTCTGCAGCCGTCCCGGAGCTGTGTGAACCGGCTCCATTGAGAGCCGGTCACAGTCTCCTGACATGCGAATTGGATGCAGGGAAGCCTGCATCCAATTCACAATAGTGTGAACCCAGCCTCAAGCTACACACTTTGCAGCACCAGGGTTTTGTACTCACTTAGCCACAGGATCATCAGTTGCCTCCTGCTGATATCAGGGGAGGGCTGGCAGCCTTAGGTCTGGGGGGCAAGTCCAGTCAAGTGGCCCATTGAACCTCCAAATTGGCTCACCATCCATCTACACCACATTCCCAGCACAGAGAGAGAGAGGGGAGAGACTGCTCCATTTTGCCCCAGAGAGAGAGAGACCATTTGACACTGCCTGCACAGAGAGAGACTGCTTGACACTGCCTGCACAGAGAGAGAGAGAGACTGCTTGACACTGCCTGCACAGAGAGAGAGAGAGACCGCTTGACACTGCCTGCGCAGAGAGAGAGACCACTTGACACTGCCAGCACAGAGAGAGAGAGAGAGACCGCTTGACACTGCCTGCACAGAGAGAGACTGCTTGACGCTGCTTGCACCGAGAGATAGAGAGAGACGAAGCGATCACTTTCTGTGGGGGCAGTGCAAAGCGGTCACTCTGTGGGGGCAGTGCGAAGTGGTCACTCTCGGGGGGGGCAGTGCGAAGCGGTCACTCTCTGTGGGGGCAATGTGAAGGGGTCACTCTCTGTGTGGGCAGTGCGAAGGGGTCACTCTCTGTGTGGGCAGTGTGAAGTGGTCACTCTCTGTGTGGGCAGTGCGAAGGGGTCCTTCCCTGTGGGGGCAGTGCGAAGGGGTCACTCCCTGTGGGTGCAATGCGAAGGGGTCACTCCCTGTGGGTGCAATGCGAAGGGGTCACTCTCTGTGGGGGCAATGTGAAGGGGTCACTCTCTGTGGGGGCAATGTGAAGGGGCCACTCTTTTTGGGGGCAATGTGAAGGGGTCACCCTCTGTGAGGGCAATGTGAAGGGGTCACTCTCTGTGAGGGTGACATTTTTCCAGCCATCAGAATACAGTGATAACTGCTGGCATTGGCTCCCGCTGCTGTCAATCTAATCAATGACGCGGCGCGCAGGGGGGCTGGGCCGAGTGATACAGTCGGCGGCTATGTATCACGGGAGCGCGCCTGCAAGCTAACCCCCTTGGGAGAGCGCTTCCCATGAAGGGGGTTAGCTCTTGTGGGGAGGAGCCGAGACAGCCGCCGAGGGACCCCAGAAGACCAGGATCGGGGCCCCTCTATGCAAAACAAACTGCACAGTGGAGGTAAGTATGACATGTTTGTTATTTTTTAAAAAAAGAACCTTTACAACTTCTTTAAGATAAAAAAACACGCTTACAGCCTTGTTCATATGAGGAAAGCAGTGTCAATAAAACAATTATTCAATTAAAATAAAAAACTGGCAGATGACAGAAAAAAGCCGCACTGGATTCTATTCGTATCGGACGTAGGCTTAACACTATGAAATGATTCAGCATATCAAAAAGACACCATGCATAACAATAGGCTTGTGCAAGCTGATATCTAGATTGATCTTGTGTCCCACAACAAAAATAAATCATTTCATTAATAAAAACAATAGGTATGAAGCAGCAGATATAAAAAACATCCAGTGCAATCAATACTTTATATTATTTTATAAACAAATCCAAATCCCACCTGTAGTTCATACCTGCAGGGGTTCTAGTACAGAGAGTAAATAATAGGATTTTTATAACAGCTTACCTGTAAAATCCTTTTCTTGGAGTACATCACGGGACACAGAGCGACATAGTCATTACTAATGGGTTATATAGATACCTTCAGGTGCTGGCACTGGCAACTTCCAAAACCGGAAGTACCCTCCCCTATATAAGCCCCTCCCATCCGGGAGCACCTCAGTTTTGTAGCAAAGCAATAAGTGTCCCCAAAGAGGGGTGGGAGCTCTGTGTCCCGTGATGTACTCCAAGAAAAGGATTTTACAGGTAAGCTGTTATAAAAATCCTATTTTCTTTCTCGTACATCACGGGACACAGAGCGACATAGTCATTACTAATGGGATGTCCTAAAGCAATGCCCAACGAGGGGGGGGATACACCATACATAAGCTGAGCGCTATCAGACATGAGGATCTTTTGCGGCCTGCAACACACTGCGCCCAAAGGCGACATCCTCCTGACTTCTAACGTCCACCTGGTAGAACCTAGTAAACGTGTGTACTGAAGACCATGTTGCGGCCTTACAGATTTGAGCCAGGGAGGCCTGGTGATGCACTGCCCATGAAGTTCCAACTGCTCTCGTGGAGTGCGCCCTAACTTTGAACGGAGGCGGTCTCCTTCTCAAGCCATAGGCTTGCATTATGACCTGTCGAATCCACTTGGCTAAAGTAGATTTTGACGCTGCCTGACCCCTTCTGGGGCCTTCCGGCAGAATAAACAAAGTATCCGTTCTGCGAATCTGAGCAGTGGCTTTTAGATAAGCTTTAACTGCTCTTACTACATCCAAAGAATGCAATAACTTTTCCTCTACCGAAGTAGGTTTGGGGAAAAAAGGAAGAACCACATCTTGGTTCAAATGAAACCTCGATACCACCTTAGGAAGAAAGGCTGGATGAGGACGTAACACTACTCTGTCCTTATGGATAACCAGATATGGCTCCCTACAGGACATAGCTGCTAATTCCGACACTCTTTTAGCCGAACAAATGGCTACTAGAAAAATCAATTTCCTGGTGAGAAGAACCAAAGAAATATGCTGTAATGGTTCAAATGGTTGTTTCTGTAGAACCGACAGAACCAAGTTTAGATCCCATGGACATATGGGAATATTAACCGGAGGACTAATACGCATCACTCCTTGTATAAAGGCTTTGACTAGTGAATGCGAAGCCAAGGGCCTTTGAAATAATATTGACAAGGCCGAAATCTGACCCTTAATAGTACTCAAGGCAAGCTTCCTATCTACAGCCCATTGTAGGAAGTCCAGAATCCTACCTATTACGTATTTACGTGGATGCCATTTCTTGGCCTCACACCAGGCGATGTACGCCTTCCAGATTCTATAGTAGATCTGCCTGGATACCGGCTTCCTGGCATTGATCATGGTAGATACCACAGCATTAGAGAGCCCTCTCTTTTTTAGAATGTGGGCTTCAATAGCCAGGCCGTCAAACCTAGGGCTGGTAAGGAAGGGTGGTATATCGGTCCTTGCGAAAGCAGGTCCGGACGATGTGGGAGGGTCCAAGGACTCCCCACAGACATCTTTACAATCTCCGCGTACCATGCTCTTCGGGGCCACGCTGGAGCCACCAGAATCACTGGTTTCTTTTCTACCCTGATTCTGCGGAGTAATCGAGGTAACAATTGTGGCGGTGGGAATGCATATATCAGCTTGAACTGATCCCAAGGGAACACTACGGCATCCGAGCCGCAAGCTAGGGGATCCCTTGCCCAAGAGACAAACCTGTCCACTTTTGCGTTGAATCTGGATGCTAGCAGATCTACATCCGGTGTTCCCCACCGCTGACATATTGTCCGGAAAACCTCGGGATGAAGGGACCATTCCCCTGGGCATAATTGTTGGCGACTTAGAAAGTCCGCCTTCCAATTCTCCACTCCTGGAATGAATACCGCAGATATGGCTGGGACATATCTTTCTGCCCATCTCAGGATGTCATTTACTTCCCTCTGGGCTGCACGACTCCTGGTGCCCCCCTGATGATTGATATATGCCACTGCTGTGGCATTGTCTGATTGAATTCTGACAGGGGACCCTTGGAGTTTGGATGTCCATGCTACTAGGGCATACCGGGCTGCTCGTATCTCTAAGAGATTGATGGGCAGGGCCTTTTCCGCATCCGACCATCTGCCCTGGAGAGACCATTGCTCCAGTACTGCTCCCCAGCCTATAAGGCTGGCATCTGTAGTGACCACCTTCCAAGAAATCGGACTGAAGGATTTCCCTCTTTCCAGATTCTGGGGAACCAACCACCAGCGGAGGCTCTTGCGAACGGAAGGGGACAAGGACATTGGTAAGTCCAGAGCCTGAACTTTTTTGTTCCAGGCTGACAGTATGGCCCTTTGCAAATTCCTTGAATGGAATTGACCGTAGGGTACTGCTTCGAATGATGCCACCATTTTTCCCAGCAGCCTCATGCACAGGCGTATGGATGGCTGTCTTTTTGAACCCACTAAGTGGATCAAATCTCTCAAAGACGACCCCTTTTCTTGAGGCAAGAAAATTTTTCTCTGGTCTGAATCCAGCCTTAGCCCCAAGTATTCCAGACTTTTGACTGGTTTTAGGGCTGACTTGTCTCGGTTGATAATCCAACCGTGATATTCCAGATACTTGATTGTCTCGTGAACAACCACTTCTAGTTTTTCCACTGAGTGGTCTATCAGCAACAAGTCGTCTAGATATGCCATTATCGTTACACCTCGTGTTCTTAGATTGGCCAATAATGGGGCCAGAATTTTTGTGAACACTCGTGGTGCTGTGGCCAGACCGAAGGGTAAGGCTCTGAACTGAAAATGGTGCCCTTCTACCGCAAAGCGTAGAAATTTTAGGTGGGCTGGAAAGATGGGAATGTGCAAATAAGCATCTTTGATGTCGATCGAGGCTAACCATTCCTCCCCTTGTAGGGCAGTGGCCACCGACCGGATCGACTCCATCCGGAAAGTCCTGATATGTAGGAAATTGTTTAGCCCTTTTAGATTTAATATGGGCCTCACGTCCCCGTTTGGCTTCGGGACTGTAAAGAGGTTTGAGTAAAACCCGAACCCCCATTCTTCCAGGGGAACCTCTATAATTACTGCTTGGAGCAATAATTGTTCTAGTGCCAACAGGAGGGATCCTCTCTTCTGGGGATCCCTTGGCACATTTGACCTTATAAAGTGGGAAGGAGGGGAGTCTTTTAACTCCAATTTGTATCCCAGATTTACTGCGGAGAGCACCCATCTGTCTCTGATCGTGTCCCGCCAGGTCTCTGTGAACAACTGAAGTCTTCCCCCCACCCGATTGAGTGGGGGCAACCCTTCATGCATTTGACTTTGGGGGAGGTTTTGTACCTCTCCTGCTCCAGGGCTTCTTGTTACCCTGCAATTGTCCCTGATTTTTACCTCCGGGATTTGACCGAGGAGGCCGTCGGAACTGTTTCACAGCCGATGTCCTAGGGACTGGAGAAGCAGGCCTCTTAAAAGAGGGACCTCTAACTCTGTTTTTAACCGGCAAAAGTGTACTTTTACCGCTGGAAATTCTCTGGATATATTTGTCCAGGTCTTCCCCGAATAAGCGTTCACCATGAAATGGGAAGCTGACCAGCAATTTTTTACAGGGAGCTTCAGCAGACCAGTTTTTGAGCCATAAAAGCCTGCGCATATGTACTACAGACAGCGTAAGGCGGGAGGCCTGATGGATTGAATCCTTTATAGCATCCACCGCAAAGCATAAGGCTCTAGGTAGATCAGCTAGGGCAAGAGCCTGCTGATCTGGCAAGTCCCTTAAGACCTGTTTCAACTGATCCTTCACTGCTTGGCAGACCCCAATAGCTGCCACTGCTGGTTGTGTCACCAATCCTGCTGTAGAAAAAGCAGATTTTAATAAGGACTCTAATTTTTTATCTATTGGGTCCTTGAACATTTGGACATTATCCACTGGACATGTCAGTGATTTATTCACACAAGAGATGGCTGCGTCCACTGTAGGGACCCTCCATTTTTTGATGAACTTATCCTCCATGGGATAGACCACTTGAAATCTCTTGGGAGGAGTAAATATTTTATCAGGATGCTCCCAATCCTGGTAAATGAGCCCTTCCAATAAAGGATGGATCGGAAAGGAACAAACAGTCTGGGGAGCTTTTAGCGACCCCAACGAGGAGACAGAAGTGGATGATGGCTCCGCAAGGGGCATTTTAAATGCTGATCGGACCATATTAGTCAGGGACTGAACCCATAACCTTTCAGCATGTGATGCTGAGAATGGCTCTTCCACTGTTGATTCCTCTACAACAGAATCGACCTCATCCTGATCCCCTTCAGGCAGGTCGATCCCTGTATGGGACTGTTGCTCTGCTAACAGGCACTCTTAGGGAGGAGACGGAGATCGAGCGCTTTTTTCCTGTGACAGGGAAGCAGCGATCAATGCTGACAATCTCTCTTCCAGCCCTCCCAGAGCTGAGGAAAAAACCTCCTCTGTTACATACACAGGAGCAGGTGAACTGAAGACAGCCACAGTACCAGGTACTCCTGAGGGTGCTCTACGGTCACTAACCTCTGATTCTTCAGGGGAGACTGGTGCACCCGAAGCATGCCCAAGATCCTCAGAGCCCGATGGAGACCCCCTATGCTTGCTGGAATTTTTAGTCCCGGAGTTTTTAGACGGCATTATTCCTAAGCCCAAAGCTGAGGTATTCCAGCCGAAATACACCACTTACTGACAATAGTCTAGCACAAATGCTGCTATAAAAACAGTTGGTGTCTACTAATGTGCCTTTCTATGGGGATGCCTGCATCAACCGCTTGCTGTATGCCTTTTTTAAATGTTGCCAGCTCTGTCTCTGCACTCCATAGCCAGCTCACAACACATAATTGTGGTTTTTAACATGCTGGGACGCCCGCACATGCGCAGAAGCGCTGCGGCGCGCATAGAGCGTCATCCCCCAAGCTCCGCCCCCTTTCCCAGCTCACTTCTATATATAGAGGCGCGTGCATGCGCACGCGCGCGGCCACGTGCGCCTTTGGCGCTAATTTTGAAAAGGAAACCAGGGACAAGAGCCAGGGCCCCTTTTGCCGCAGGCCGGGGGATGGACGAGCATTGCAACATGGCAGAGGAAGCAGTTTCCCACAAGAGAACTCACCATCTGCCTGGACTTGCTCTGATGAAAAGAAACTAGTCCACATGACAAGAAACATTCCACAGCGGCCTCTAGTGGATTAACACAGGTACCGCAGTCTAATATATTAAATATATATATATATATTTTTTTCTTGACCACTATTAAAATTATTACATTTTTTAGTAGTTACAGGCATGCACAGATATTAGCGGGAATACCGTTAGGTAACAGACAGAAAGACAAATTAGGCTTGGGGGTCCCCCAATAGAGCCAAGTTCCTGGGGGCCCCCACTTACCTGTTCCCCGCCGCAGGACTTTGTTTGGTCCACAGAAGCCCAAACTTCACCTATCACGGCAGGCATTGTAATTAAACCTTCAGGGACCGGGTTCCCAAGGATTCCACTCCCCTGGACCTGTATAGCACCCTGCACAGAAAACATCTTGGTCATGGGTATGACCAGAGCTCTGGATCCCAGGGTCCAGCTCTCCTAAGAGAAGCATTACAGGCAAAACCTTGCTCTTCTCTGCAAGGCCCGGGTACCGACCGTTTAGCTATGAAGCTTTTTTGGTCGGATCCGGAATAGCTTACTGAGGCCCAAAAGAACCTGTACGCAAGCTCAGTGAAAAACACATGTTTCTTCTTGGCCAACACCTTAGACACTGGCAAAAAACTGAGGTGCTCCCGGATGGGAGGGGCTTATATAGGGGAGGGTACTTCCGGTTTTGGAAGTTGCCAGTGCCAGCACCTGAAGGTATCTATATAACCCATTAGTAATGACTATGTCGCTCTGTGTCCCGTGATGTACGAGAAAGAAATCCACCAGACCACTCTCTCAAGTAGTCTATAATGGAGATCACTTCCTCGGGGAAATTTATTAACCCTTTCTACACCACTAAATACAAAAGATTCCATATTTCCAGTGTGCACATATTTAAAGTGTTTTGATACATTGGAAAGATTCCTGTCATTGGAATAAGCTGCACCATAGTTTTCGCTCATCCTGACTCTCAGAGATCTGGAGGTACATCCTACAATTTGCAGTGTGCATGCTGTGCATTCCACAACACACACAACACTTTGTGCCACAATAATGAAATCTCGAATTGTGTATTCTCTGCCTTTTGGATCGAGAGACAATGGTCTTGTTATTTCTACTGTGCTTATCGCAATAACGGCAAGTTCGCATGCCACAGCGGAAAGAGCCATGAGTGGTTAGCCATGTCTGATACCACCAGATTGAAAAAGGCTAGGAGATAAAACATTACCAAGTGTCCTAGTGAGTCTGCCTGAGAACCTGCAGCCCTTAGAAAGCACAGGAACAAGATCCTTGTCCGCAGAAAGTACAGGCAGATATTTGGATATAATGTCTTTAATTTGGTTAAATTCCTGTGAAAAGGTGGTAACAAAAGTGACAGGATTACTTTTGTTAGATTCAGACAAATGCCGGTTGCTTGTCTTGGTAAGGAGTGTGCGTCTATCTCTGTTCTTAGCTATTGTGACATCCCTATTAATGTGCCAATGCTGGTAACCCATCTCTTTAAGCCTTGAGGTGATGATATTACATTCCTACAAGAAGCTATCTGTGCTGGAACAATTCCGTCATGCTCTGGTAAATTCCCCCACAGGAATGGAACGTATCGTGTGGGAGGGGTGACAACTTGTTGCCTGGAGCAACGACTTACAAGCACATTATTCGCGCAAACAGTACCTGTTGTATGGTCCCCCACAAGAGTGACATCTAAATAGTTAATCATGCTACGATTACTCTCATGGCTAAACTCTAAACCAAGGTGATTGGTATTGACATAGGACGTGAGGGCAGACAGATCCATAACGCCTCCATCCCATACGAGTATGAGGTCATCAATGAACCTGCCATACCATCTAATGACACCCGCACATGGATTGGAACAGAAGAACAGGAACTCCTCCTCCCACTAGCCCATGTACAGGTTCGCCAAGGATGGCGAAAATTTGGCACCCATAGAGGCTCCTCTACATTGCAGGTAAAAGATCTGATCAAAAATGAAATGGTTGTGTTGTAACAAAAAATCAACTGACATGACCAAAAACTCTTTCAACTCTTCACTATATGTGCTATAATAATGTAGATGGAATCTTAGGGAATCTAGCGCCAAATTGTGAGGAATGCATGATAAAGACCGAACGTCCAAAGTGACCCACAAATATGACTCCTGTCATCTAATGTCTTTAGTGTGAGACAACACTGGATGTGTCCTTAATATAGCCTGGCAGTTGTTTTACCAGTGGCTGTAGGTATTGGTCAACCCATTCTCCAAGCTTTTCAAGCAGGGAGCCAATACCTGCAACTATCAGTCGTCCCTTAACTGGATTGTCACCTTTGAGCACCTTGGATAAATGGTGAAAAACCGGAATAACTGGACAATCCACCATAAGGGAGTCTGCTAATTTGGATGTCAAAACCCCCATTTCCTTCCCAGTATCTGGGAGCTGGGACAGTTGCTTTTGAAATTTTTTAGTGGGGTCTGTTTTTAGGACGCGGTATGTAGCGATGTCACTCAATTGCCGTATTGCTTCTGCCTTATAGTTCTCAGAAGAGACGATCACCACCGATCCACCCTTGTCAGCTTTTCATATCACTATATCTTTCTGAGATTTCAAACAGGTAAAGGCTTCCCTTTCAGACTTATTTAAATTGTCTGTGGCAAGGGTGGAGACAGTAGACAATTCTCTCTTTAGATCCACAAGATCCCTTTCCACTAACTGTTGAAACATTTCTACCGCTGAACTTCATGTGTTAATGGGATAAAAATATTTATTGCACTTGTTGATATCATCCTTGTCTATACCATACATACCCCCAGAGGAATCGGACTGGAATCTCTAAAGAGTGGATCTGGCAATCAGATCCTGAAAATCAAAAGTGTCAGAGGAATCAATGTCATTTAAAATTAACTCCTGAGGTGCTGTATCCGACTCTGAACCAACAGGGAAATGTTTTCTTAACAGGATATTACGAACAAACCTATTCACGTCCAAAAGAGTTGAGAAAATATCAAAATGAGAGTGGGGTGCAAAGGACAGTCCTTTTGACAAAAGTGAAATCAGATGTTGTTAAGAAAACATCAGTCGAATTAATAACAGACATCATTAGTGTGAGAGGTCACCTGTGCTAGTCCTTCCTGTTTCTTACTTCTCGAGGATACTCGGTTCTATTTGTTGCTCCGTCTTCCTCTCCTTGTCCTTCTTTTTCCTTTTTTGGAGTACTTTTTGTCCCAGGTCACCGACTGTTTTTTTTTTTTTTTGGGAACCCTTGTTTGGAATATCCTTCACAAACGCTGAGGAGACCGAACCCCTAGAAGATGCAGATACTCTCCCATCCGTAGCATCTGGAAATTCAGACTGGGTGTCTGACAGATCAGGGGAGCTGAAATTAACATGCCGCTGATTACTGCGTCTGCGTCTTCTCCTGTTGCTTAAAATCGATTCTGGTCTCCCTGGTCTGTTACGTGCGTAAACACTTACCTGTTCAAAATCTTGTAATGCCGAGTACACACGGTCGGAATTTCCAATGAAAAAAAGTCAGACGGAATTTTTTCATCGGATATTCCGACCATGTGTGCCTCATCCGACGGAGTTAGAAAGAGAATTTCGTTCATCTGTATGGAACTCCGACGGAGAAAAAAACATGCATGCTCAGAATCAAGTCGACGCATGCTCGGAAGCATTGAACTTAATTTTTCTCGGCTCGTCATAATGTTGTACGTCACCGCGTTCTTGACGGTCGGAATTTGGTGAGACAGTGTGTATGCAAGACAGCTTGAACGGAATTCCATCGGAAAAATCCATCTGAGTTTATCCCGACGGAAAATCCGATCGTGTGTACAAGGCATTAGTCTCTCAAATATTTATCTCTTTTAGTATGCATTATTTTCTGTTCCAGCTTATCAACAGTGTTCAGCAGGTCAGCATTCAGTGTGGAAAAAAATCTCAAGGGACTGGTAGACTGGCAAAGATTCTTTCATAGTTGTAATTTATTGGTTAAGGGTTTGCAATATAGTTTCCTCTTGTGATACTATGAGCTCCATCAGTTCCAAGGAACATTTAGGGAGGATGGTCTTTCAGCTAGCAAGAAAATCATCCGAATAAACAGTGGAAGGGAACTTTTTAATCCGGTTTCCTCTGGGGATCATAGACTCACCAATATACTGTTTTAATCCAGTAAGATCCCACCATATCCTAGTCTCTTTGAGTGAGGACACCTTAAGTTTCCCAAATATCATGGTACAAATAGACTCAGCCGTCAGATTCATAGGTTCTTTGGTATAAACTTGGGAGATCTTAGACTGCCGATCCATGTTGTCACAGAAGTCACAGATTCTGTCCTATCTAATTCCACAAACTGACTGATGTAGCAGGTATTTGAATCAAGTGAGGGAAGGAAAGTTCCAGGTAATGTAGAATGAATGTCTAGTTTCATTATTATTAATTAATATTTATTATAATTATTAAATGAACGCCCCACCCCTAATTAAAGTACACGCTCCGCCTACAGCAGCCTTCTGGACACAGAAAAAAAGGTGTCTCTTTAAAACTTTTTTAGAAATGTTGGCAAATATGCGTGTACTTGTGAAGTCTATCAGAAAAATATATTCCATTTCTCTCTGTGGGAATTTTGTTCTTACAGATGTGGTACTAGTCCTACCCTTGCTAAACTAAAGGTGCTACAATGGTCAAAGAGGGAGTCCTACTCTCTGTGTACAGTTGAGGATGAATGCAGCCATCTGCATTTGGTTATATTGCAGAAAAGTAAAGTAAAAATATGACTATCTGATTGGAACTTAAGAAGCCATCATTTCTTACAGTCTATGTGATGGAGAAGGCAAAAAAAATTTGTTTGCTTAAAAAAACGATTGGCCAAACAGAAAAATAGGGATCCATTGAAGTTGTTCCTTCCATGGTACTGGATATCCATTTCTAAGAAAAAAAAAAGCGATGTAAATTAATTTATACATCAAAGTAAAATGACACTGCAGAATCTGTGAAATGCTAATATGAGAGGGCTGCCTATATCGTCTCCTGAATTCAATTAATTGTCCTGTAACTGGATTAGAATGTAGTGTTTTGTAAGAGAAGGCGGTTGTTTAAACAACCGATAGCATCATGTATTGCTGTGTGTGTCAAGTAGATAAGGCAAGTTCACAGCAACACAAAAGTCAGTGTGATTTCACTGTCTGGCACATTTACAAATATGAAAGCCTTCTGAATCGAATATACCATCAAAGCGACACATCAAGCGCTATTTATTAAAAGCGGTGATGAGAAAATTCTGAGACGTAACATTCTGTATCTGTAATCAGGCTTACTTTAGAGCTGGTGGGGGAAAAAAGTTGTCACAAATTAGCAAATCAGGACAAGGTTAAATTGAATTTTTGCTGGGTCAAAATATCTGATAGTCCTTAAAAGGTTTTAATTATATGCTATCTTCATAACAAATGTAATATAAAAAAATATATTAAAAATAAATGGTCAATTTGGATTCAGCCATTTCAGATATTCACTGACCTAGATTTTTCATTTGAAATTGCCTTCACTTTCATAGAAGCAAATCTTATTTTTTTTTCTTCCTTTTCCTTTGCTTATTTTCACGTTTTCAGCATGAAATGATATATCACAAAACGGTACATTAATGTATCTTTCACACTGATACTTTCAAGTGTAAATGGGTTCAAATGTCACCTTCTGATAAGTAATTACTTGGCTAGTTACAAATGTAAATGTGTTATATTCAAGGTCATACTGTTATGCTGTATCTAGAAATTGCAATAGGCCAAATCTGTTTGTGATCTTTTGGGCTTGAATTATAGGTACCTATAGAAATGAGGTGATTGTTACTTGTGAGAAGCCTAATGGTCAGATCAGGACACAATTATGTGCCTGTGGACTATCCCTCCCTATGTAGTCAGGGCCGCTGTTAGGAATCATGTGGCCCCGTACAGCCTACCTGACGCCCCCCCCCCCCCCCACACACACACCTGACAGGATTTTATACAATATTTTCACAAAAAAATACTGGTACATTAAAAAAAACATTATTAATGGACACAAATGCCACCCCAATTACCCCTCGTAGTACAAATCTCCCCTGCTTGCACAATTACCCAATCCCTCCTATTAGCCCTGAATTCCCCCACCGGCTCCTGGTACAAAATCACTCCCATCTCTCCTCCCAGCACAAATCTTCTTTCTTCAATCCCTCTCCTAGGACACATTCCCACAAATCCCTCCTCCTAGCACAACACCTTCTAAGTTACTCTTCCCAGCACAAATTATTCCTCCCTACTGAAATCCCCCCCTTTCCCAGCAAAGATACCCACCCACCCATCTACCTCCCCCAACTTACAGGGAGAAGCCACTACAAAGCCAGCAGGAGGTGTGCTGTGTTCTGTTCTGTCCTTTCAGAAGATCGTTCATCTACAGTATACAGCATATGAGACCGGATCTGACTGTACATCGCATTGCGCTGTATACACACACCGCCCCCCTATCTCCTGCAAGGGTTGCTTGCGGCAGCAGGAAATGTGGATAGGGGGCGCTGTTTGTGTGTATACAGTGCAATGCGATATACAGTACAAACGATACGGTCTCATGTGCTGTATGTGGAACGCTCTTCTGACAGGAAGGAAAGCACAAAACAGCGCACCTCCTCCTGGATGTCTCCTCTCTGCTCCAGCCTCTGGTCTCCTTATCCCAGCTGTGAGTGCAAGCGGGGCAGGGAGAGGAGCTTAGCGGCGGCAGGCCAGGTTCATTATCCCTCCATGTCTCTCACCCAGCAGCTAAAAGCCGGTGGGAGGGAGAGGGGGAGAAACCTGGATGAGAGACATGGAGGGCATTGTTCTCCACCGATCCTCCTGCTGTCCGGGCCCCTCTGTGTGCCGGGCCCCCTACAGGAGGGCTGGTGGTCCCCCCCTATTAGCGGCCCTGTATGTAGTCATCCCTGAACCTACCCTTTCCAGGGAAAGAATCCATCACACAAGGTGAAATTATTGTATTATCTCTATTAGGGCTTTCTGGTGTGATTTATACAGGTTTTACAACAATAAAAAGAACACTCTTGTAGTAGTTTAATCTTCTGACTGCCATCCTGTGTCTATGTATATTTTAAAATGTAATTTCTTGAATGTTGTGAGTAGGGATGAGCAAAAGTATCTATATTCAGTTTGCAGGATGTTCTTTGACCCAATCCTGTAATACAATGCTTGCAAGCTTGAATCAGAACCCAATTAAAGTACACCTACATGTTTAGGAACTGCGTTAAGCTGCATATGGCTGCTCTTACATTTTTGCTTAGCTTAAATACAGCAGCGACACCCAAATTTAATTAATTTCAATAGAAAAATAAATGCTTTCTCAAAAAAATGTATGTGACACCTGATTTATTTACCCAGCAGTAATATACTTGATCTGACTGGTGTAAAGCCTTGTACACACTACTAGTTTATTTTCGTTCAACCCAGCGGGTTGAACAAAAAAAGACTGACAGCTCCTATCTGGGCTGCTGTACTAATAGTCCGGTGTTAGTACAGCGATCTCCCCTGCTGTGCTATTGTGTTCTGACAGGGGGATGGCCCCCCACCAGAACACTCCAGTCAGCGCTCTCAGCCATTGGCAGACTTTTTTTGGTCATGAACCATCGACAGAAGCCGGCCGAACCGGCTGCCATACACATGGACCAAATGTTGGCCGGTTTCTATTGAACTTCCTAAAAGCTATAGTAAAGATTACTCTTACAAAAAATAAAGCTAAAGCCCTCAACTTTGTACCAATTGTTTGATAGAACAGGTTTTAAACTTTTTTTTTCCCCAGTACCACACTGCATGGTTGTAAACATTTAATAAATTATTAGAACAGAGTACACAAAAAAACACTTCCAAACCACAACCCTACATTCCAGATACCAAGCCGTTTTTATCTTTGGGGGAAAAAAATATATAGACAACCTGGGTGCTTTGAGGTTTCTTCAGGGCTGCCTCGGTCAGCACTGAAGTTACATTAGCTGACTAATGGAGAGAAACTGAGGGATAAGAGAAACACTGGAATACTAACCAGTACCAGTATGCAAAAGTGTATTTGCTTTGGAAGAATAAATCACCTCTAATATTGGGTGTCCTACGTGTGTGGATGTTGCAGCATTATGTAAAATTATTAGAATATTTTTTTACATTTTAGAATGGCATGCCTCGAGACTGTCTGAATTTTTAATGGGTGCCTTGAGATTGTCCTTAACTTTAAAGGGTGCATTGACTGAAAAAAGTTTGAGTAACACTGCTATAGTCTATAGCGTATTATTTCAGAGACAGTAGCCAAACATATAGTACAGTGGCTGCAGAGTAAGTAAGCAGTTCGATTAGGCTGCAATGTAACAGGGAGGGATGAGGCAGTTTTATCATAAGATAAAAATAGTGTATTCTTTCAGGGACAATATCCATAGATATCGTACAAACTTGCCAAATAGTATGTAAGTAGCTATTTAAGAGGGAAATAAAGCAAGGTTTATGATAAAATAAGAATGATGGTTTATCATTTCAGAGACAAAAAGACATAAATAATGTCCAGAGTCAAATGCATATTACGCAAACCGCTTTTGTGGGGCACAATTTAACCACTTAAGACCCGGACCAATACGCAGCATAAGGACCAGGCCCCTTTTTGCGATTCGGCACTGCGTTGCTTTAACTGACAATTGTGCGGACGTGCGACGTGGCTCCCAAACAAAATTGATGTACTTTTTTCCCCACAAATAGAGCTTTCTTTTGGTAGTATTTGATCACCTCTGCGGTTTTTATTTTTTGTGCTATAAAGAAAAATAGAGCGACAATTTTGAAAAAAATTCAATATTTTTTACTTTTTGCTATAATATATATCCCCAAAAAATATATAAAAAAACATTTTTTTTTCCTCAGTTTAGGCCGATACATATTCTTCTACATATTTTTGGTAAAAAAAATTGCAATCAGCGTTTGATTGGTTTGCGCAAAAGATATAGCGTTTACAAATAGGGGGTAGTTTTATGGCAATTTTTATTATTTTATTTTTTTTACTAGTAATGGCGGCGATCAGTGATTTTTTTTCGTGACTGCGACATTATGGCGGGCTCTTAAAGGGGACGTACCTGTACGCCCATGTGCCCAGCCGTGCCATTTTGCAGACGTACATCGGCGTGCGGCGGTCCTCAAGTGGTTAAAAAGTTTTATGCAGCATGCAGCAGCTGAATACTACGTGATTGAGTTTTTATTCCGCCATATGTATACTTGTCAGGAACAGGCGGAACCGGCTGGCCATTATCCTGAAGGCATTCTCAACAACCCTTCGGGCTCTGGCCAGCCGGTAATTAAAAACCCTCCTCTCCGGGGTGAGGGTCCTCAGGGGAAATGGCCTCATCAGGTGGGGTCCCAGTCCGAAAGCCTCATCGGCAATAAAAACAAACGGAAGTCCCTCCACGTTGTCTTCATTAGGTGGCAGTGCCAGGCCACCAGTCTGGAGAGGTAGGGCAAATTCCGTCTGTGCGAACACACCACCATCCGACATCCGGCCATTCTTCCCCACGTCCACATACATGAATTCATAGTGTGCCAACACCTCCACCATCAACACAATTTTATTAAAATCTTTATAATTATAATAGTAGGACCCCGAATGGGGTGGTGGCACTATGCGGACGTGCTTCCCGTCAATTGCCCCTCCACAGCCGTGCCATTTTGCCGACGTACATCAGCGTGCGGCAGGCCTCAAGTGGTTAAGAGGAAAGACCCATCAGGTTTCATCGGGAAATAAAAATTAGAGTGTAGTAGTTTAGAAACAATAGCAGTAAATAATGTACAAACTCAATATACAGTATGTAAGTAGTTTAACTAGAATGCAATTTTCAGAGAAGGAGATAAAGCAGGTTTCATTGTGAAATAAAAATTATAGTGTGGCCAACAGCCAGAAATGTTGTACAACTAATGAATTCAATGCACACTATGGGGTTAATTTAATAAAACTGGAGAGTGCAAAATCTGGTGCAGCTGTGCATAGAAACCAATCAGCTTCCAGGTTTTATTGTCATCAGGCCTGGTTCACACTTGTCCGACAAACGCTCCGACATTAGGAGCTCATGTCGCATGACGTGTGAAAATCAATGAATCCCTATGAGAGCCGTCTTAACTGGTCCGACACAAGTCGGTCCGACATTAAAAATGCTCCCTGTACTACTTCTGTCCGACTTTGATCCTACTTCAGCCCATTGAATATCATTGAAGTCGGATCAAAGTAGGATCCTTGTCCTAACCATCCGACATTTGACATCCGACATGGTGATTACAGCAGCAGTAAAAGGAATTTATCTCACCCTGGGATTGTTTTGATTGGTCAAAGGACAAGTCAGACTAGCACAATGTCGGATCAAAGTAGTATCCTGTTCATGAATGTCGGATGGATGTCGGATGGATGTCGGACCAATGTAGGATCAATGTAGGACTGATGTCGCAGAGCAAAGTAGGATGAAAGTCGGATGAATGTCGTGTCGTATAGTGTGAACCCAGCCTAAATTGAACAAGCAGATATAAGAAGCTGATTGGCTACCATGCACAGCTGCACCAGATTTTGCACTCTCTAGTTTTAGTAAATCAACCCCTATGTCAGCAACTTTAGTAGATGGTAATTTCAGAGTAAGAGACAAAGCAGGTTTTAACCACTTCAGCCCCGGAAGGTTTACCCAACCTTCATGACCAGACCATTTTTTTCAATATGGCACTGTGTTACTTTAACTGACAGTTGCATGGTCGTGCGACAATGTACCCAAATAAAATTGATGCCATTTTTCCCACAAATGTAGCTTTCTTTTGGTGGTATTTGATCATGCCTGCGGTTTTTATTTTTTGCGTTATAAACAAAAAAAGCTGACAATTCTGAAAAAAAAAAAAAACAATATTTTTTACTTTCTGCTATAAAACATACTCAATAAAAAAAATGTAAAAATCAAATTTCTTTTTCGTACATCACGGGACACAGAGCGACTTAGTCATTACTAATGGGTTATATAGATTACCTTCAGGTGTTGGCACTGGCCAATTCCAAACCGGAAGTACCCTCCCCTATATAAGCCCCTCCCACCCGGGAGCACCTCAGTTTTTTGCCAGTGTCTAAGGTGTTGGCCAAAGAGTAACATGTGTTTTCACTGGGCTTGCGTACAGGTTCTTTTGGGCCTTAGTAAGCTGTTCCGGATCCCACCAAAAAAGCTTCATAGCTAAACGGTCGGTACCCGGGCCTTGCAGCAGAAGAGCAAGGTTTTGCCTGTAATGCTTCTCTTAGGAGGGCTGGACCCTGGGATCCAGAGCTCTGGTCATACCCACGACCAAGACGCTGTCTGTGCAGGGTGCTATACAGGTCCAGGGGAGTGGAATCCTTGGGAACCCGGTCCCTGAAGGTTTAATTACAATGCCTGCCGTGATAGGTGAAGTTTGGACTTTTGTGGACCAAACAAAGTCCTGCGGCGGGGATCAGGTAAGTGGGGGCCCTCAGGAACTTGGTTCTATTGGGGGACCCCCAAGCCTAATTTGTCTTTCTGTCTGTTACCTAACGGTATTCCCGCTAAATATCTGTGTTTGCCTATAACTACTGAAAATGTAAAATTTTAATAGTAGTCAAGAAAAAAAAAAAAAAAAAACAGGGACCGCGGTACCTGTGTTAAACCACTAGAGGCCGCTGTAGTCCATTTTTCTTGTAAATGTGGATCTTTGGTTTTCTCAACTCAAAAGATCCAGGCAGCTGGTAAGTTTCTCTGGGAATCCACTTCCTCTGCCCTGTTGCTGCGTTCATCCACCGCACAGGCCCTCCGGCAAAAAGGGCCCTGGCTCCTAGTCCTCTGTTGGTTTTCGAAAAGGGCGCCATTGGCGCACGGGCGCGCGCGCGGGCGCGTGCACGCGCCTCCTATGAAAAAAAGGGGCGGGGCGGGTGGATGACGCTCGATGCGCGCCGCGGCGCTTCTGCGCATGTGCGGGCGTCCCAGCATGGTTAAAAGACACAGTACAAGTGTCAGCTGCATGCAAACAGAGCTAGCAACAAACAGTGGCACACAGAGGCGGT
This sequence comes from Rana muscosa, assembly GCA_029206835.1. Lineage (NCBI taxonomy): Eukaryota > Metazoa > Chordata > Amphibia > Anura > Ranidae > Rana > Rana muscosa. Next base: position 203,789,806 of record CM055123.1, read on the forward strand.
TGATGCAGGCATCCCCATAGAAAGGCACTTTAGTGGACACCAGCTGGTATATAGCAGCACCTGTGTTAGACTATTACCAGCAAAAATTGGTGTATGACGACGGGAATACCTCAGCTTTGTGCTTAAAGGATATGTCGTCCAGACGCTCCGGAAATAATCTTCCAGGAAGCCAAAGGGGTCTCCATCGGGCTCTGAGGATATTGGGCATGCTTGCACTGCACCAATCTCCCCTGAGAATGCAGAGGTCAGTAGCCGTAGAAACCCCGCAGGAATGCCTGGTGCTGCGGCTGTCCCCAGTCCACCAGCTCCTGTATATATAACAGAGGAGGTTTTATCCTCAACTCTGGGAGGATTGGAAGAGAGATTAACAGCATTGATCGCTGCTTCCCTGTCACAGGAAAAGCGCGTCCGATCTCCGTCTCCTCCTTCAGAGTGCCTGTTAGTGGAGGAACAGCCCCACACAGAGATCGACCTACCTGAAGGGGATCAGGATGAGGTTGATTCACTTATAGAGGAATCAACAGTGGAAGAACCTTTCTCAGCTTCTCAGGCTGAAAGATTATGGGTTCAGTCTCTGACTAACATGGTCCGATCAGCATTTAAAATGCCTCTGGCGGAACCACCATCCACTACGGTTTCCTCGCTGGGGTCGCTAAAAGCTCCCCAGGCGGTCTGTTCCTTCCCAATCCACCCTTTATTAGAAGGGCTTATTTACCAGGATTGGGAGCATCCTGATAAAATATTTGCTCCCCCCAAGAGATTTCCGGTGATCTATCCCATGGAGGATAAGTTCATAAGAAAATGGAGGGTCCCTATAGTGGACGCAGCCATCTCTTCTGTTAACAAATCACTGACATGTCCAGTAGATAATGTTCCAATGTTCAAAGACCCAATAGATAAAAAATTGGAGTCTTTACTAAAATCTGCTTTCTCTACAGCAAGCATGGTGACACAACCTGCGGTAGCAGCGATTGGAGTCTGCCAAGCAGTGAAAGATCAGTTGAAACAAGTCTTAAGGGACTTACCAGATCAGCAGGCTCTTGCCCTAGCTGACCTGCCTAGAGCCTTGTGTTTTGCGGTGGACGCCATAAAGGATACAATCCAACAGGCCTCCCGCTTTACGCTGTCTATAGACATATGCGTAGGCTTCTGTGGCTCAAAAACTGGTCTGCTGAAGCTCCCTGTAAAAAACTGCTGGTTAGCTTCCCATTTCATGGAGAACGCTTATTTGGAGAAGATCTGGACAAATATATCCAGAAAATTTCTGCCGGTAAAAGTTCACTCTTACCGGTTAAGAACAAGGGTAGAAGTCCTTCTTTTAAGAGGCCTACTTCTCCAGTCCCTGGCGCATCGGCTGTGATACAGTTCCGACGGCCTCCGCGGTCAAATCCAGGGGGCAGAAATCAGGGACAATCACAGGGTATCAAGAAACCCTGGGTCAAGAGAGGTACAAAACCTCCCCCTAAGTCATGAAGGGTTGCCCCCACTCAGTCGGGTGAGGGGAAGACTTCAGTTGTTCACAGAGACCTGGCGGGACACCATCAGAGATGGGTGATCCCCGCAGTAAGTCTGGGATACAGGCTGGAGTTAAAAGACATTCCTCCTGCCCATTTTATAAGGTCAAACGTGCCAAGCGATCCCCAGAAGAGTGGATCCCTCCTTCTGGCACTAGAGCAACTATTGCCCCAAGGGTAATCATGAAGGTTCCCTTGAAAGAAAACGGGTTCGGGTTTTACTCGAACCTTGTCACAGTCCCCAAACCAAATGGGGACATGAGGCCCATATTGAATATAAAAGGGCTAAACAAGTTCCTACATATCAGGACTTTTTTCGGATGGAGTCGATCCGATCGGTGGCCACCGCCCTACAAGGGCAGGAATGGTTAGCCTCGATCGACATAAGGGATGCTTATTTGCTTTCCGGCCCATCAGAAATTTCTACGCTTTGCAGTAGAAGGGCGCCATTTTCAGTTCAGAGCCTTACCTTTCGGTCTGGCCACGGCACCACGAGTGTTCACAAAAATTCTGGCCCTACGATTGGCCAAACTAGGAACACAAGGTGTAACGATAATGGCATATCTAGACGACTTGTTGCTGATAGACCACTCAGTGGAAAAAACTAGAAGTGGTCGTTCACAAGATAATCAAGTATCTGGAATCTCACGGTTGCATTATCAACCGAGACAAGTCAGCCCTAAAACCAGTCAAAAGCCTGGAATACTTGGGGGCTAAGACTGGATTCAAAGCAGAGAAAGATTTTCTTACCTCCAGAGAAGATGTCGTCTTTGAAAGATTTGACCCACTTAGTGGGTACAAAAAAGAAAAACCATCCATACGCCTGTGTATAAGGCTGCTGGGAAAAATGGTGGCTTCATTCGAAGCGGTACCCTACGGTCAATTCCATTCAAGGAACTTGCAGAGGGCCATACTGTCAGCCTGGAACAAAAAAGTTCAGGCTTTAGACTTACCAATGTCCCTGTCCCCTTCCGTTCGCAAGAGCCTCCATTGGTGGTTGGTGCCCCAGAATCTGGGAAGGGAAACCCTTCAGTTCGGTTTCTTGGAAGGTGGTCACTACAGTTGCCAGCCTCATAGGCTGGGGGGCAGTACTGGAGCAATGGTCTCTCCAGGGCAAGTGGTCAGAAGCAGAGAAGGCCCTGCCCACCAATCTCTTAGAGATACGAGCAGCCCGGTATGCCCTAGTAGCATGGACATCCAAACTCCAAGGGTCACCTGTCAGAATTCAATCAGACAATGCCACAGCAGTGGCATATATCAATCACCAGGGTGGCACCAGGAGTCGTGCAGCCCAGAGGGCAGCGAAATGCATCCTGGAGTGGGCAGAAAGGTATGTCACAGCCATATCCGCGGTTTTCATCCCAGGAGTGGAAAATTGGAGAGCGGACTTTTTTAAGTCGCCAGCAATTATGCCCGGGGGAATGGTCTCTTCACCCCGAGGTTTTCCAGGCAATATGCCAGCGGTGGGGAACACCGGATGTAGATCTGCTAGCATCCAGATTCAACGCAAAGGTGGACAGATTTGTGTCTCGCACAAAGGATCTCCTAGCTTGCGGTTCGGATGCCCTAGTGTTCCCTTGGAATCAGTTCAAGCTGATATATGCATTCCCATCGCGATTAATCCGCAGAATCAGGGTAGAAAAGAAACCAGTGATTCTGGTGGCTCCAGCGTGGCCCCGAAGGGCATGGTACGCGGAGATTGTAAAAATGTCAGTGGGAAGTCCTTGGACCCTCCCACATCGTCCGGACCTGCTTTCGCAAGGACCGATATACTACCCTTCCTTACCAGCCCTAGGTTTGACGGCCTGGCTATAGAAGCCCACATTCTAAAAAAGAGAGGGCTCTCTAATCCTGTGGTATCTACCATGATCAATGCCAGGAAGCCGGTATCCAGGCAGATCTATTATAGGATCTAGAAGGCGTACATCACGTGGGGTGAGGCCAGGAAATGGCATCCACGTAAGTACGTAATAGGTAGGATTCTGGACTTCCTACAGTGGGCTGTACATAGGAAGCTTGCCTTGAGTACTATCAAGGGTCAGACGGCCTTGTCAATATTTTTTTTCCAAAGGCCCTTGGCTTTGCACATTAGTCAAAGTTTTCATACAAGGAGTGATGCGTATTAGCCCTCCGGTTAGTATTCCCATATGTCCATGGGACTTAAACCTGGTTCTGTCGGTTCTACAGAAACAACCATTTGAACCATTGCGGCACATTTTCTTGGTTCTTTTCACCAGGAAATTGATTTTCTTAGTAGCCATTTGTTCGGCTAAAAGAGTATCGGAATTAGCCGCCTTGTCCTGTAAGGAGCCATATCTGGTTGTCCATAAGGACAGAGTAGTATTACGTCCTCATCCAGCCTTTCTTCCTAAGGTGGTATCGAGGTTCCATTTGAACCAAGATGTGGTTCTTCCTTCCTTTTTCCCCAAACCTAGTTCGGTAGAGGAAAAAGTTATTGCATTCTTTGGATGTAGTAAGAGCAGTTAAAGCTTATCTAAAAGCCACTGCTCAGATTCGTAGAACGGATACTTTGTTTGTTCTGCCGGAAGGCCCCAGAAAGGGTCAGGCAGCATCAAAAATCTACTTTAGCCAAGTGGATTCGACAGGTCATAATACAAGCCTATGGCTTGAAAAGGAGACCGCCTCCGTTCAAAGTTAGGGCGCACTCCACAAGAGCAGTTGGAACTTCATGGGCAGTGCATCACCAAGCCTCCCTGGCTCAAGTACTGTAAGGCCACAACATGGTCCTTAGTACACACGTTTACTAGATTCTACCAGGTAGACGTCAGAAGTCAGGAGGATGTCGCCTTTGGGCGCAGTGTGTTGCAGGCCGCAAAAGAGCCTCATGCCTGATGGCGCCCAGCTTATGTATCCCTCCCCTCATTTGGCATTGCTTTGGGACGTCCCATTAGTAATGACTAAGTCGCTCTGTGTCCCGTGATGTACGAAAAAGAAAAAGGGATTTTTATAACAGCTTACCTGTAAAATCCTTTTCTTGGAGTACATCACGGGACACAGAGCTCCCACCCCTCTTTTTGGGACACTTATTGCTTGGCTACAAAACTGAGGTGCTCCCGGGTGGGAGGGGCTTATATAGGGGAGGGTACTTCCGGTTTGGAATTGGCCAGTGCCAACACCTGAAGGTAATCTATATAACCCATTAGTAATGACTAAGTCGCTCTGTGTCCCGTGATGTACTCCAAGAAAAGGATTTTACAGGTAAGCTGTTATAAAAATCCCTTTTTCTTCATCAATTTAGGTCAATATGTATTCTGCTACATATTTTTGGTAAAAAAAATCCCAACAAGCGTATGTTGATTGGTCTGCGCAAAAGTTATAGTGTCTACAAACTTTAGGATATATTTATTGAATTTTTATTTATTTTTTACTAGTAATGGTGGCGATCAGTGATTTTTAGCGGGACTCCGACATTGCGGCGGACAAATCTGACACTAAGTGACACTTTTTGGGGACCAGTGACACTAATACAGTGATCAGTGCTAAAAAAAATTGTACGGTCACTGTACTAATGACCCTGGCAGGGAAGGGGTTAACATCAGGGGCGCTCAAAGGGTTAAATGTGCTCCTAGAGAGTGCTTGCTAACTGTGCGTGGGATGCTTTGACTGGGAGAAGACAGAGATCCGTGTTCCTGCTTAGCAGGAACACAAGATGTTCATCTTCCCCTCTCACAGAACAGTGATCTGCCTTGTTTACATAGGCAGACCTCCGTTCTGCCTCTCCTGAGAACAAACGATGGTCCCGACAGACATTACGTCTATCGGACGCGCTTATTGGCATCCGCTGTGTCCAATAACAGCAGAAGCGGGTCGCTGGGGACGCGCCCCAGACCCAGTGCACGTAATCACGTACAGGTACGTGATTTAATGCAGGAGAGCTGCCCTGTTGCAGTATATCTGCGTAGGGCAGTCCATCAGCGGTTAATAAAAAATAACTAAAAAATAGAATCTATTATTATAAAGAAAATAGTCAGATATATTGTACAGACTCGATACACACTATGCAAGTTGTTTTTTAGGATGCAATTTTTGAGGGAGAGACCAGGTAGGTTTTAGCGTGAAATAAAAATCAGTGCTTATTATTTCAGAGACAGCTGTTGCAAATAATAGAGGAACTCATGGCACACTATGTAAACAGCTTTAGTAGGCTAAAACCTAAGATGACAAGATCAGGAAGGTTTGATCGTAAAAGAGAAATTATAATTTTCTACTTATTCCAAGTAGGCTGCAATCATATGGTTTAAGCTCAAAATATGTGGCAGAACAGCAGAGGGGACAGGAGCTGGTAAAGGTGGCAGGCCAGCAGCCCTGGCAGAATATGGAAATTGTGGCCGGAACTAGGATTGGTGGCATGCAGATGGCAACAGCTGGTTATGGCTTAAGTTATCATATTTTTTGAGCTGGATTACAAGTAAAAATGGAGTCAATGACCCATAACAAGTATAGAGATAAGTAGTTATTATGCCGCGTACACACGATCGGATGGAATTTTTCGTCGGAATTCCGTTCAAAGCTGTCTTGCATACACACCATCAGACCAAATTCCGACCGTCCAAAACGCGGTGACGTACAACGTCACTATAAAGGGGAGGTTCAAATCCAACGGCGCCACCCTTTGGGCTGCTTTTGCTGATTTTGTGTTACCGCGTGTTAGTAAAAGTTTGGCGTTAGCTGATTGGCGCTTTTCAGTCTCCATGCTTTTCAGATCATTTTCTGCGTTTCAGTTTGTGCTTGTAGACAAAGAGGACCGACATCTGCAAGATTGTATTTGTTTAACAGTCACCACATCCCAAAAATAAGTAAATAAAACAAAAAACCCCCTAGGAGGTGGGACTTTAAAAGTGACTGAAAAACACACATCAGAGTATGTTGAAAATATATAGATTTTAATAAATAGTTACAAAAGGACAAATTTGATGTAGATCACATGGATTATGCAAATCCAAACTGGAAATTAACATGATACAAAAAGAAAAAATTGAAACATATATTATTATTTGTCAGACCCGACAGCTGTTTCGGTTATACCCTTCCTCGGGGGATTTGCAGACAAAAGATTTTCAGATATTATAGACAAACAGATTAGTAATTTGTCAAAAGAGGGTCAGCATTCAATACACCAAGGGACTACACGCACGGCAGAGAACACAGGGTGAGGCACAGAGTCGCACCCCACCTCAACAAACCATTTGCATTGAATGTACATTAATTGATGCCTCATGAGGCATCATACGCAGGGATCTCAGCAGCTCTCAATGTCCATACAGAATTCAAACTAGAAGATTGGAACCACACATAGATTTGCTTCACGGCCATAATTAATGTACATTCAATGCAAATGGTTTGTTGAGGATACCCTCTCTATTTTTGAAGCAGTTCCCTTTGCCTACCTGCAACCTTTTTTATTTGGAATATTTCGCTATACTGAGAGCTGCCCTGGGGGACTCTTTTGAGCTTCTCCTGATTTCCCTGCGTGTCTCCACCTGGAGACCCTCGTTTGAGGTCTACTGGATCCCTTTCATCTTGGAACTCCCCACACAGGTGGGGTGCGACTCTGTGCCTCACCCTGTGTTCTCTGCCGTGCGTGTAGTCCCTTGGTGTATTGAATGCTGACCCTCTTTTGACAAATTACTAATCTGTTTGTCTATAATATCTGAAAATCTTTTGTCTGCAAATCCCCCGAGGAAGGGTATAACCGAAACAGCTGTCGGGTCTGACAAATAATAATATATGTTTCAATTTTTTCTTTTTGTATCATGTTAATTTCCAGTTTGGATTTGCATAATCCATGTGATCTACATCAAATTTGTCCTTTTGTAACTATTTATTAAAATCTATATATTTTCAACATACTCTGATGTGTGTTTTTCAGTCACTTTTAAAGTCCCACCTCCTAGGAGTTTTTTTGTTTTATTCAGTTTGTGCTTGTGGGTTCGTATCTGTCTTTCAGTGCGTGTAGTCAGGTCGTATCTGTTTTTCAGTGCGTTCTTGTCCGCTCGTTTACTGGTTTTCAGGTCGTTCTTCATAGGCCTTGCTGTTCCTCAGTGCGTTCTGTTTAAGTTCGTTCTGACCAGCCGGCCGGTTTCTAGCCATGTCGGAAGTACGTTCTCACCGTAGAGCTCATGCTGCGTATGCGCTTGGTGTTGCGGTTAATACTTTGACCCGAGCTCAGTCCATGAACAGGGTGAGGAGGAGTTCATGGACCAAGAATTGGTTGCTCCAGCGGGACCAATTCTCTCATATGCCTCTGCTGCGGGAAATCCAGGAGAATAATCCTGATGACTACAGAAATTATCTCTGGATTACGGACCCCGTTTTTCACCATCTGTTGGATTTGCTGTCCCCCTATATCATGAGGCAGGACACTGTGATGCACCAAGCCATCACTGCCGAGCAGAGGCTAATCGCCACGTTGCGATACCTGGCGACTGGGAGAAGTCTGCAGGACCTCAAGTTCACGACAGGCCCTGGGGATCATTATTCCAGAGACCTGTTCTGCAATAATTTAAGTTATGCAGAAGGACTATATTAAGGTAAGTTTTCTCCTTTAACATCATATTCTATGTATCTTAATGCTTGCTAATGTATTGTATTTCTTTCATCCTTCCCTAATTACCATGATTGCAATATGTTGTGAATGTCCCCTTTGTCCTCATGCATGCTGTAAGCTTTTAATGCCTCTTTTTTTGGCCTACATGCATATTTCCCATAACCAACCTCTCCAGCATGCTATCCTGGGCCCAAACACACCTAGCCTAGTCTGTTAAGAATGTATTTTGTCAGCTCCATTGTAGTGCTTTACCCTCCCCCCCCCCCAAAATGTGTACAAATGTTTTTCTTCTCATTATATTTAGGCAGAGTGGCAGAGGCTTTTTTTTTGAGGGCCCAAACTCAGCTAGAACCCCCCCCCCTGAAATTTTTACAATGGGCCATCAGAGGGGGTGAGGAATGTGATAATTGTGCCTTCTATTTTTGTGTTTAAATACTCCTAAAAATGAATGTTATACTGATGTTGGCTAAGAAGGTTTTTGTGTAATCTGCTTGCAATGTTATGTGCAAAAGTACTAATTTATTTTTCTGGTTTGACTCCACAGTTTCCTTCATCGCCACAGGAATGGCAGACTGTGGCATCCCAGTTTGCCGAGTGGTGGGATTTCCCCAACTGCGGAGGGGCAATAGACGGGAAGCACGTCCGCATAGTGCCACCACCCCATTCGGGGTCCTACTATTATAAAGATTTTAATAGTATTGTGTTGATGGCGGAGGTGTCGGCACACTATGAATTCATGTATGTGGACGTGGGGAAGAATGGCCGGATGTCGGATGGTGATGTGTTCGCACAGACGGAATTTGCCCTACGTCTCCAGACTGGTGGCCTGGCACTGCCACCTGATGAAGACAACGTGGAGGGACTTCCGTTTGTTTTTATTGCTGATGGGGCTTTTGGACTGGGACCCCACCCGATGAGGCCATTTCCCCTGAGGACCCTCACCCCGGAGAGGAGGGTTTTTATTTACCGGCTGGCCAGAGCCCGAAGGGTTGTTGAGAATGCCTTCAGGATAATGGCCAGCCGGTTCTGCCTGTTCCTGACAAGTATACATATAGCGGAATAAAAACTCAATCACGTAGTATTCAGCTGTTGCATCCTGCATAACTTTTTAACCACTTGAGGACCGCTGCACGCCGGCAAAATGGCACGGCTGGGCACATGGGCGTACAGGTACGTCCCCTTTAAGAGCCCAGCCGTGAGTCGCGAGCGCCCTGCCGGTGGTGCGCTCACGACCCGGTCCTCTTCTCCGTGACCCTCCCTGCTGGAACAGGGGACCCAATCGCCGCTGGTGTCCCGCGATCGGGTCACAGAGAGGAAGAACGGGGAGAGGTAAGTGTAAACAAACCTCTCCCCGTGCTTCCTAGTGTGCCTGTCACTGATCGTCTGTTCCCTGGAACGCTAAGCCACGCCCCCCACAGTAAGAAACACAAATCAGGGCACACTTAACCCCTACAGCGCCCCCTCCTGGTTAACCCATTCACTGGCAGTGTCATTTTTACAGTAACCAGTGCATTTTTACAGCAATGGTCGCTGTAAAAATGACAATGGCCCCAAAATAGTGTCAAAAGTGTCCAATGTGTCCGCCATAATGTGGCAGTCACGAAAAAAATCGCTGATCGCCGCCATTACTAGTAAAAAAAATTTTTTTTATAAAAATGCCATAAAACTACCCCCTATTTGTAAACGCTAGAACTTTACTTATTCCCCCCCCATCCTGACTAAGACCCACCCCATCCTCAGTGGTCTTGATGGGATGCTCTCCTGCAGAGGGAAAAGAAAGGATTAACACATATAACCCTGACACCTGTATTCGTGTGAGAGAAAAGAAACTTCTCCAGGAAGAAATCCCTTTTCTCCAAAGAGTGAGTGCGTGAAAAGTGTTTTAACGTTGCGCAACACTGCCACCTGGTGACAGCACCGTGGTAACTGCACTCGTGGAACTTTCCTCTTTTCTTTGGCCCTATCTACTGTGACAGCAGGAAGGTAAAGTCACCTGGTTGCATCCAGGGGGGTAGATATATTTCGCCCAGATTCAGGCTTTACGCCGACTTATACAACTAGGTGGAGAGTTGTATAAGGCTAGTGGGCTCATGGATGACTCATACCTCTAGGGAGAGTGTGGGGCGTCGTGCAGACAGGGAGTTGATGAGACCAGCTGAAGCTTGTCAGCTCATTTAGGCCTCTATAAGAACTCCCAGCTTCATTAGATGTTAGCTCATGCCTGGAACCAGACCTGTGTGGACTGTCTAGGGAGAGTGAACCCCTGTGCGGTGAGACAAAGCCTGTGTGGCTATTTGCTTGGACATTTAAAACCAGGGACTTAGGGACTAGGACAGCACTAGGCTGATCCCAGTTGTTAGTTAGGAAACCTGTATGTTTAGTCAGAGGTCAACTTGACCAGGATTTATTTTGGTTATGTTTCTTTTGCTTTGCTGTGTTTTGTCACTGTAAATAGAAAATAAACCGCACCTTTTTTGATTTTGAAAACCACAACCTCCGTTTGCTGGGCCTGTTTTGTGTGGGGAGCCCATCCCAGGGGTCACACACACCCGCTGCCGAGCTAACCCCCTCACAGTTGGTGGAGAACCAGTGGCAGTTTTTTTTTAAGCCAGCATGGAGGAGATACTGAAGCAGCTGGCTCTAGCAAATGCCAATCAACAGCAGACAAATGCAGGTTTGCAAAGGAGCCTTGCAGCCCAGCAGCAGACAAACGCAACTTTGCAACAGAGTCTGGAGGCTCAGCAACGAGCCCAGCAGCAATCTGAGGCCCGCTTCATAGACCTGTTGCAGAAGCAAGAGCAGAGACTACAACAACAGATGGAAGCAGTAATGCAGCAACGTCCGCAGACCAGTGAGGAAAGCCGTCCCACTAATACCGCGTCCTTTGGGGTGAGTCGTTTATTGACAAAAATGACTGGAGAGGATGATCCAGAGGTATTTTTGACCACATTTGAAAGGACCGCTGAAAGAGAAAAGTGGCCTGAGGAGCAGTGGGCTGGACTGGTGGCTCCTCTGTTAACTGGTGAATCGCAGAAAGCTTACTATGACCTAGAGCCTAACCAAGCAAAAGACTATGTGATGCTAAAAGCTGAAATATTGGCAAGGCTGGGTGTCACCCAGGCTGTCCGGGCTCAGCGTGTGCATAACTGGACTTTCCAGCTTGGAAAACCCCCCAGGTCTCAAATGTATGATCTCATTCACCTGAGCAGAAAGTGGCTACAGCCAGAGACTTTGTCCGCACCAAAGATTGTGGAACGTGTTGTAATGGATCGGTTTTTGAGAGCTCTTCCTACTGCCATCCAAAAGTGGGTAAGCCATGGAGACCCAGAGACGGCCGATGGTCTTGTGGATCGTGTGGAGAAATACTTGGCTACAGAGAACCTGACGGCCTCTTCCAGAGACACTCGGACTTTCCACCCTAAGACCAGACCATCCCCAGGGGCGGATAAGAGGATTCCAAGGGGTGAGGGTGGAGAGAGTGAGAGGGTGGGAGCTCTACCCCAAGTTTGGCGAGAACAGCCTGGGAAATCAGCGGCTCAAGAGGCGGCAAGAAGGATCGTTTGCTACCGCTGCCGGCAAGCGGGACATATTGCAGCCAATTGCCCGGTTGTGGTATGTTTAGTCAGAGGTCAACTTGACCAGGATTTATTTTGGTTATGTTTCTTTTGCTTTGCTGTGTTTTGTCACTGTAAATAGAAAATAAACCGCACCTTTTTTGATTTTAAAAACCACAACCTCCGTTTGCTGGGCCTATTTTGTGTGGGGAGCCCATCCCGGGGGTCACACACACCCGCTGCCGAGCTAACCCCCTCACACTACCCAGAGTCCATGATCTCTTACAGAAAGTGAAGAACAACAGGAACAGTCCCTCATTTCTTTGGGCACAAAAGCAACGGGCCCCAGAAAGTTCAGCAGCATGATAAGAACGGAGTCTCTTCTCTCCTACAAGTAAAAACGGGGATGTGGCAGAACAAGTGCTGATCCATAGTCTCCAGATGATACTCCACATCTTCTCCTTTTTTGCGCCGGATCAACACCTTGTCTGCATGGATGTGCCGTCCCAACATCCATTCTGCCTTGCAGTCTTTAAAACGGTGAGAGGCCTTTGGAGAGCATGCCAGGTACCTGCGGGCGTGGGGAACCTGAAGGTGGGTCCACACAAAGTCATTGTACCAGCGCTCCCGGCACACTTCCACCTCATAAAGCAGTTCCTTCGACAAGTACGGTGTCATGGATATGCATTAATGTCTGTCTGCCATCTTACCTTCCTCCTCATGTGTTCATCTAGAGACCAGACCTCCTTCACCTGGCTTCCTTTATAATCTCCTCCCAGCCTGACTCCACCCCAGGCCCTATCACTGAACACTATATTAACCTGTGCACTGCAAGCCTGCTTTGCTGATCAACGTGTTTGTTAGGCATTGTGTGTTTGGGTTCCTGCCTGCCGTGTGCTACGTCTGTCTCTCTGTTACGTTATTGGCTTGTCCCCGACCATCCCTGTCTGCTCGTGACCCTTGACCTTCGGCTCGTTCTTCGTTATCCTTGTCTGCTTGTGGCCCCTGACCTTCGGCTTGTTATTCGGTTCTCTCTATCGTGTGCTGCTGCTTCCCCTTATCCTACGGGGCGTGAGCTAGGAAACTCCAGGGGCCGCGACCTGGTCCCAGCCTGCAGCGTAACATCCTCACCACTAGAGGCCCTGGAGAAGACCAGCTGGGTCTTAGACTCCGCGCCCTGGGGAATCTTGGCTCTCGCTTCCGTTGGGATCCCGGTTGTGCTCCTCTGGTCCCGCTTTCCACAACCACCCAGTTTCCTATCCACAGAAGCCAGCCATAGGGTTCACTACCTCGCGGTGCACTCCTGTCCCCCTACGGTGTGCATCTGTCACCTGGCCACAGGTGACCCTGACAGTTTGATCAGCCATGAACCCGGCTGACATCCCGCTTCCCGCGGATGATCCATTGCAGGGCATAGTTCGCAGACTTGAGACCCAGGAATCAAATCAGACCCAGGTGATGCGATTCCTCCAGGATCTGGCTTCTCGATTCGAGCAGCTTCAGGTCTCCTTGGGAACCCCGAATCCGCAACCCCAAGTACAACCAGCGGCTGTACCTATCGCACCAGTCGCAGCCTCACACTCACTAAGATTGCCAGCTCCGTTCCGTTTCTCTGGGGACTCCAAGGCCTGCAGGGGGTTTCTCAGCCAATGCACTATTCATTTTGAGCTTCAGCCTCAAAGCTTCCTATCTGACCGGGCTAAGGTAGCCTATATCATTTCCCTCCTCTCCGGTGAAGCTTTGGCCTGGGCTGCCCCCCTGTGGGAGAGGAACGATCCGGTGGTTTCCAGTCTGTCCGAATTCTTGAAGCTCTTTCGTAATATCTTCGAAGAGCCGGCTCGGGCTTCTTCAGCGGCTAGTGCTGTCTTACGTCTTCGCCAAGAATGTAGTTCAGTGGGGCAATATGCTCTTCAGTTCCGTATCCACACAGCTGAATTGAGCTGGAATAATGAGGCCCTGGTCGCTACCTTTTTACATGGCCTCTCTGACCGAGTGAAAGACGAATTAGCGGGAAGAGCCATTCCCGTCGGTCTGGACGATGTAATTTCATTATGCAACCAGATCGACATTCGTTTTCAAGAGAGGTCCTTAGAAAAAAAACGCCAGCACTCTCTGGGTCCTAGCCAGTCCGAGCTCCCCTCCCTTCATTCCGTGGAGCATCCTCTACCTGCTGAAGAACCTATGCAGCTGGGCCGGACCAGACTAACCCTCGAAGAACGTGCTAGGCGCAGAACTCTGGGCTTGTGCCTCTATTGTGGGGGCAAGGGTCATTTTCGTGACTCCTGCTCGCTTCGTCCGGGAAACGCTCGGGTCTAATACATTTGGAAGGTGGAGTATTGGACCCAGAAACATCACCTTCTCGCCTGCTCTTGCCGGTGTCCCTTCATGTAGGCACTTCTCCTCAGTCAACCCTTGCATACCTGGATTCCGGGGCTGCCGGCAATTTCATGGATTGGAGAACTGCTTCTTCTATGAAGCTTACCCTTTCACCTCTCACTACCCCATTGGTAGTCTCGGCAATTGATGGCACTGTTCTCCCAGGGGGCCCTATTCGCTTCCAGACGCTACCCATTAGGATGTCGGTAGGGATTCTCCACCAGGAGTGGATATCCTTTCTTATTCTACCCAAGGCCTCTACCCCAGTTGTATTGGGCCTCCCTTGGCTACAGCTCCACTCTCCACATGTGGACTGGGTCTCTGGGCAGATCCTGGCCTGGGGTTCCTCATGTTTCTCGTCGTGTCTTCTCAAGGTGACCCCCAAGGAGAGTCTTCCGGTTGCTGCCACTTCTGTTTCTTCTGATCTTCCCGCCGCATACAGCGATTACCGGGATGTGTTCTGTAAAAAATCAGCTGAGGTGCTTCCTCCCCACAGGTCTTTTGACTGTGCTATTGATCTTGTCCCCGGAGCAACTCTACCCAGGGGTCGTACCTACCCTCTGTCCATCCCAGAGACCCAGGCCATGTCGGAGTATGTAGCAGAGAATCTGGAGAGAGGGTTCATCCGGAAATCCTCATCGCCTGCAGGGGCAGGGTTCTTTTTTGTTGCCAAAAAGGATGGTACCTTAAGACCCTGCATCGATTATCGGGGTTTAAATGCGGTTACTATTAAAAATCGATACCCCTTACCCTTAATATCTGAGCTATTCGATAGGTTGAAGGGTGCCTCCATTTTCACCAAGTTGGATCTCAGAGGCGCGTACAATCTCATTCGAATACGGGAGGGTGACGAATGGAAGACTGCATTTAACACTAGAGACGGGCATTACGAATATCTGGTGATGCCTTTTGGTCTGTGTAATGCTCCAGCCGTGTTTCAAAACTTTGTCAATGAAATCTTCAGAGATCTGCTGTACCAGTTTGTTGTCATCTATCTGGATGACATTCTGATCTTTTCTGAAAATCTGCTCGTCCACAGAAACCATGTCCGCACTGTACTTCAACGTCTTAGAGAGAACAATCTCTATGCCAAGCTGGAGAAATGTTCCTTTGAATGTTCTGAGGTCCTGTTTTTGGGGTGCTTTGTCTCATGTTCGGGGCTTCGTATGGACCCTGGGAAGGTCTTGGCTATCACCAACTGGCCTCTTCCTGCTAGCCTCAAGGCCACACAGCGCTTTCTTGGCTTCACTAATTATTATAGGCAGTTCATAAGGAATTACTCTTCCATTGCCGCGCCTATTATCGCTTTGACCAAGAAGGGTGTGAATGCCAGAGACTGGCCTCCCGAAGCTGTCTCTGCATTTCACAACCTGAAACAGGCCTTTGTTTCTGGCCCCCTCTTGAGGAGACCAAATCCTGGGAATGCATTTTTTATTGAAGTGGACGCTTCCTCAATGGGGGTGGGAGCTGTGCTTCTTCAAATCTTTGAGAAGAGACGCCAACCATGTGCGTTCTTCTCCAAAAAATTTTCTCAGGCAGAGAGGAATTATGCCATCGGTGATCGGGAACTTCTCGCAATTAAATTGGCGTAAGAGGAGTGGCGTCATCTCTTGGAGGGTTCCCCTCACTCCATATCGATCTTTACCGATCACAAGAATTTACAGTATCTACAGAATGCTAAACGTCTGAATCCTAGACAGGCCAGGTGGAGTCTCTTCTTTGCCCGTTTTAATTTCACGATTACCTACAAACCTGGTTCCTGCAACGGTCGGGCTGATGCGCTCTCTAGGTCATTTGACACTTTGGACGAGGAGTCCGCCCCTGAACCTGAGCCGATCATTCCCACCTCATGCATTGTTGCCCACTCTACCACCCTGAAGTCTAAAATTCCGCCTGGTAAGACCTTTGTCCCCACTGAGCTAAGAGCTAAGATCCTTCGTTGGGGACATGATTCCAAGGTGGCAGGGCATTCTGGATTCCTCCGATCCTTCCTACTCATCAGTCGTCACTACTGGTGGCCTAATCTCCGCTCAGACGTCAAAGACTACGTTAAAGCTTGTCATGTCTGTGCTCAGTCCAAATCCTCCACACAAGCTCCTGCTGGTCTCCTCATGCCCTTGCCTATTCCTAAGGAACCCTGGGCCCATATTGCCATGGATTTTATCACCGATCTCCCACTGTCTGAGAATAATACAGTCATTTGGGTGGTAATCGATCGATTCTCCAAGATGGCTCATTTTGTTCCTCTTCCTGGTCTTCCTTCTGCCCCTGCCTTGGTTCCCATTTTCATTCGAGAAATTCTCCGCCTACATGGGGTCCCTTCTCATATTGTTTCCGACAGGGGAGTCCAATTCACGTCTCGTTTTTGGAGAGCCTTTTGCAAATCCCTCAATATTGTCTTGGATTTTTCTTCTTCTTACCATCCCCAATCCAATGGACAGACTGAGAGGGTTAATCAGGAGTTAGAGGTCTTTCTTCGCACCTTTGTGTCTTCTCACCATGACGATTGGTCCTCTCTACTCCCGTGGGCAGAATTCTCCCATAACAATCATGTGAATACCAGTTCGCAGAAGACACCCTTTTTCACAGTTTATGGAAAACACCCTCAACTTCCTCTTCCTATGATCTGTTCTCCAGACATTCCAGCTTTGGCTTCGGTTCAGGAGTCTCTCAATTCCGTTTGGGGTCACGTTCATGATTCCCTCCGGGCAGCTGCTGAAAAATTCAAAGGCTTTGCCGACCGCCGCAGGCGTAAACCGCCTTCTCTTCAGCCAGGGGACAAAGTCTGGCTCTCTACCAGGAACATCAAGCTCCGAGTTCCTTCTCTGAAGTTTGCTCCATGATTCATCGGTCCATACACGGTAACTGCTAAACTGAATCCGGTTTGTTTCAAACTCCAGATTCCTAAGAGCCTTAAAATCACTAACTCCTTTCATGTTGCTCTTCTAAAGCCTTTAGTCCTCAATAAATTCTCTCGTCCTCTTCCTACCGTGGCGCCTGTCTCTGAGGATAATCAGGAGTACGAGATCAGTCAAATTCTGGACTCCCGACTCTGTAAAGGCGTTCTTCAGTACCTCGTTCATTGGAAAGGGTTTGGTCCTGAGGAGAGGTCTTGGATCACTGCATCTGAGGTCTTTGCACCTCGTCTGTTAAAGGAGTTTCATCTGAAGTTTCCCTCTAAACCTGGGCCCAGGCGGGGAAGGGGGAGGCCTCGTAAGAGGGAGGGTACTGTCATGGATATGCATTAATGTCTGTCTGCCATCTTACCTTCCTCCTCATGTGTTCATCTAGAGACCAGACCTCCTTCACCTGGCTTCCTTTATAATCTCCTCCCAGCCTGACTCCACCCCAGGCCCTATCACTGAACACTATATTAACCTGTGCACTGCAAGCCTGCTTTGCTGATCAACGTGTTTGTTAGGCATTGTGTGTTTGGGTTCCTGCCTGCCGTGTGCTACGTCTGTCTCTCTGTTACGTTATTGGCTTGTCCCCGACCATCCCTGTCTGCTCGTGACCCTTGACCTTCGGCTCGTTCTTCGTTATCCTTGTCTGCTTGTGGCCCCTGACCTTCGGCTTGTTATTCGGTTCTCTCTATCGTGTGCTGCTGCTTCCCCTTATCCTACGGGGCGTGAGCTAGGAAACTCCAGGGGCCGCGACCTGGTCCCAGCCTGCAGCGTAACATCCTCACCACTAGAGGCCCTGGAGAAGACCAGCTGGGTCTTAGACTCCGCGCCCTGGGGAATCTTGGCTCTCGCTTCCGTTGGGATCCCGGTTGTGCTCCTCTGGTCCCGCTTTCCACAACCACCCAGTTTCCTATCCACAGAAGCCAGCCATAGGGTTCACTACCTCGCGGTGCACTCCTGTCCCCCTACGGTGTGCATCTGTCACCTGGCCACAGGTGACCCTGACATACGGATACTCCCATCCGTAGTCCGCAGCAACCTTCTGGCCAAATAGGCGTTGTAGTCTCGCCAAAAGAGGCATGGTAGCTCTGTCCCCTTCGCCAGGCAAAACTGTTGAGTCCGGGTGGCGAGGGACCTTGATCACATCTGATCTGGGCATTGGTGCCCGCAGTAACAGTCTCTTTTCCCCAGTCTTTGGTACAGATGGTACCGGGGATGTAGAGGCAGGCTGGGGATGGGACCTCTCTTCAGGCGCTGGTGCCTCCACCCGGGGTGTACTTTCCACTGTAGACATGGGTGGATCCCTGGTCCTCCGGAATGAAGCGAAAGGTACTTTGTCCCAGCCCTTTTCTGCAAACAGTTCATCTATTGCAACGTCGTCTCCCATGTTCGAGAGCGACTCTAGGTCAGAGGTGTCACACTCCTCCGCAGGCAGGTACCCTGTAGTGGAGACCGAGCTTTCACCTCTTCCCACACACCAAATCTCTCCGCCAGGCTTACCTCGGCCTTTACTTGAAACGGGACGTCCGGAACTCTTGTCGACGGATCCATCCGGGCCGGGCGTAAGCGGGCGAGACGGTCCACCACAACCGCTGGTCGGGGCTACCATGCCGGTCTTTCTCTTCGGTAGTGGACGTTGCGAGATCGTGGTGACCGAGTCAGCATCCTCGGATTTCTCCCGCTGAGTTTTTACGACCTCCTCCGCGGTCGCTGCAGTGTGCGCAGGGATGGCTGTCACAGCAGTGATTCCTCCTCTCTGAGTGGTGTTGTCCGCAGCACGGCCGGGGTAGATGGTTCTCGGCTTCTCAACCGCCGGATCCACTTCAAACAGGAACTCCCCACAGGCCTCACATCGCCCGAATGGCTTCAGCTGGCACACCAGTCCCGAACAGCCGGGACAAATCACACCCAGGGCCTCAACGTCCATGCACGAATACAGGGCGAATCGACCCCTTGGCTGTAGCCGGATCCCCATATCTGTTACCGGAGCAGCAGCAGTCAATGTCGTGGTGGAAGGGTGAACTGGAATCCACGATGTATGTCCGAACACTGAGTTCCGCGAGGGAAGGAGATCCTAGGGTGTCCAGAGATTGGGTACCCGAATCCGGTTGGCGCAATGGACCGGGGGGAGCTCCTCATTTGAAGACCCGTTGCAGCATATTGCCGGTGACAAGTGAGTCTCTCGTCGGAGACCAGGACACACTTCTAGGAAGGGAAGTGGCAGCTTACATTGTGTCTGGGCCTGTTCGCATCCACACCTCCTTTTCTGTTCTGTTCTATCAAGGGAGTTCAACTGTTTATGTTCAGACAAGGAGAATAAAGGAGTGTTGAACTTTAATGGTGTGGAGCTCAATTTCTGACAGACATGGTTCGTGGTGACTCTTGGAGGGAGGATCCAGGTGCACAACACTGACCCGAAGGTAATACAGAACTTTTGCTTATACCGCACTAACATCTGTGGTGGAAGCCAGGCGTAGTGTCCCCGCTCCCTCCCCTCTAAGATACCCCTAGACAAGAGAAAGACGAGGCCAAGAGGGGAGTGTGTGGAGCAGCCGCTACAGATATATATATATCTATATATCTATAGCTATATATATTGTAAGGTTTGGGGATTATAGCTCCACGGGACTAAGTGCATAAACCATTAAAAAAAAAACTTTTATTTACCAACAAACCAAAAATAAGACTTCACTCAGCATACAGGGAAAACTATAAAACAAAGTCCGCTTAGCTTCAGCATAAAATAAAGTCCGCTTATCTTCAGCACAAAAATAAGTTAAAGAAAAAACACATACAGTTTGTTTGTAGAGGGGTCTTTGCCCCAGAACTTCAAAAGTCCTAGCTGTATCCTTAACCGCTCCCAGCAGACGCACAGCTCGTCTCCACAGGTGCAATCCCCATACTCCTCCTCACCACACCTCTAGCACCAATTCCTGTTTTATGAGCTGTTCTCTGGAGGTGTTAACCCCCTGTATGCTGACTCCCAGTGGTCAGGGGCGGAGGCTCTTTCCCACCCGAATAGCACTTTGGAGCCTCCGAAATTCCGGGCCCCAAATGACTTTATCAAGACAGAGAGGACTGCGAGACAGTCCTCTCTGGATTAACTCTATCGCCGGGAATCCCTCACCCATTTTGGGTGACCCCCTGAACCATATCACAGCTCTCTTTAAAGGGACCACAACCCATACTGGTGATGTATAGCATCCGTCCAGGACCCAACCTTGGCGTCCTGTACAATATATAGTTTTTACATTGTTATTCCCTAATCTGCTGTTACCCTCCTATTCTACTTCTTCTTTCTGCTGCTGCTTCTTTAGTTAAAGTGGAGCTCCACCCAAAAGGGGAAACTCCGCTTGTTTCGCACCCTCCCCCTGTCCACTGCTGCATTTGGCACTTTTTTGGGGGGGGGGGGCAGTTACCCGGTTTTGACAGGTTCCCACTTCCTGGTAAGATTGCGGTGGCGATCTACGAGTATGTCCGACCCCCTCCCCCTTCTCCCTGCTGCCTTCTGGGAGACGCACAGGTCCCAAAAGACGGCGGGGTCATTCAGAAAGTGCAGCGCGACTCGCACATGGGCAGTAGGAACATAGGTGTGCGCAGCCTATTGCATTAGGATGTGCACCCCAAAGCTTAAACACACACTACTGATCACTCACTGTGTTCATTTAGAAAAGGAAGGGGTCAGTAAATGACATATTTACCAGCCTCTTTCCTCACTCATCCTAAAACATCCCCCTGTGTGTGCCCGCAGCAGAACTGTGGGGCAAATAGGGGGGCAGGGCAAAAGGGGGATTCTGTGCTGCACGGTGATTAGGGTGTGCCTGGGCACACCTGGCACACCCTGTGCGCACGCCTATGAGTAGGAAACTGACCTGAAGGCTTCACTGCTGGTTTCCCTTAGTGAAGATGCCAGCGCCTGCACCCGAACCCGATTGAAGAATTAGTTTGGGTGCTGATATCACTGGATCCCTGGATAGGTAAGTGTCCTTAT
The DNA here is from genome assembly GCA_029206835.1 of Rana muscosa. Classification (NCBI taxonomy): domain Eukaryota; kingdom Metazoa; phylum Chordata; class Amphibia; order Anura; family Ranidae; genus Rana; species Rana muscosa. The sequence continues at coordinate 203,810,712 of CM055123.1, forward strand.
ATTAGAAGTCAGCAGCTACAGTATTTGTAGCTACTGACTTTTTAATTTATTGGGGGGAGACTGGAGCTCCTCTTTAAAACACTCTGCTCCATTAGCTTCCCCTGGTACTATCCCTGCATTGAAGACTATAAAAAAAAGTTGAACCCTAAAGAGAAATAAAACGATTGGACTTGATAGGGAGAGATGTGTTACTACTGAAGCTATGAATTACAGCTGGGAGGGATACATTCTGTTTAGGGGTGATTAGCAGCTGGAGGGTAAATATGCTCTAGGAGGGTAAATATGCTTTGATGAAGTAATTTGCTTCCTGGGGGTTTGAATTACAGCTGGAGGCATGGAATGGTGCTGAATATAATATGATGTTTCAGGATTATATAGTTTGATGCTGGTTAAAGAATCTGAAATGCAAATATAACATTTTATTTTGAGACTGTTGTTTTGCTCCATTCAAAGTGATGTGTTCTGCATGGTATAGTAAATATGTTCCAGTTTTATAAAGTAACAGCAAATTTTACCACGATAACTATTTCGAAGGTTGTTTAGAGCTCTATTATGTTTTTGAACTTCAATGTAAAACATATGCTGATTGCTCTTTGTTCTGCTTAGACACAAATGATTTAGCAAAGCTGCCATTGGTTCTAGCCCTTGCTCGTTGATACAAGTACATTCACAAAGGTGGAATTATATGTTATGGATGAGCATCTTTTCTTGCTGTTATGGAAGGCAAAAAAGTGTTAGCTGGAGTTCAGCTTTAATTTGTTAGTCATATTCATCTAAAACTGGTTAGTACATCTAACACTGCCCTCTCACCAGATTGACAATGATTATTTCCAATGGTGTCTCTGTTGCTCCTTCAATAAAGTGAAGATACCCAAAGAAAGGAAGTGTGTTATTGGCCAGAAATACCATCTGAACAAACGAATGCAACCACCACATACAAGGCATTGTAAGCTTCAATATATGGGATTTTTGTTTTTGGGTTTAATACGGCTTTAAAAAAAAAATCCTACATGCACCCCCCCTCCCTTTCCTGTTTTTTTGCGATGATGATGCATCAAGTTTACTATACCATTTATGTATTAACACAAGATGATCATATCCCCCCCATAATTGCCCCTTCTCAAGCAGAAATATAAATAAAAGAGTAATGTGTTTCCTTACACTTGTGTAGCTTTTAGGCTAATGCCGCATACACGCGGTCAGAATTTCCAAGGAAAAAAGTCATACGGAATTTTTTCAGCGGATATTCTGACCGTGTGTATGCCCCATCGGACTTCATCGGAGTTAGAAATTGAACATGTTCTCTTTTTTTCGGAAATTCCGTTCGTCTGTATGGAACTCAGACGGAGAAAAAACCACACATGCTCAGAATCAAGTCGACGCATGCTCGGAAGCATTAAACTTAATTTTTCTCGGCTCGTCGTAATGTTGTACGTCACCGCGTTCTTGACGGTCGGAATTTGGTGTGACAGTGTGTATGCAAGACAGCTTGAACGGAATTCCGTCGGAAAAACCCGTCAGAGTTTATTCCGATGGAAAATCCGACCGTGTGTACAAGGCATTAGACTACCGTATATTACCAAAAGTATTGGGATGCCTGCCTTTACACGCACATGAACTTTAATGGCGTCTTGGTCCGTAGGGTTCAATATTGAGTTGGCCCACCCTTTGCAGCTTTAACAGCTTCAACTCTTCTGGGAAGGCTGTCCACAAGGTTTAGCAGTGTGTCTATGGGAATGTTTGACCATTCTTCCAGAACTGCATTTGCGAAGCCAGGCACTGATGTAGATGAGAAGGCCTGGCTCACAGTCTCCGCTCTAATTCATCCCAAAGGTGTTCTATCAGGTTGAGGTCAGGACTCTGTGCAGGCCAATCAAGTTCCTCCACCCCAAACTCGCTCATCTATGACTTTATGAATCTTGCTTTGTGCACTGGTGCGCAGTCATGTTAAAACAGGAAGGGGCCATCTCCAAACTGTTTCCACAAATTTGGGAGCATGAAATTGTCCAAAATGTCTTGGTATGCTAACGCCTTAACTGGTCCAAATCATTCGGTGGAGGGGGGGATTATGGTGTGGGGTTGTTTTTCAGGGATTGGGCTTGGACCCTTATTTCCAGCGAAGGGAACTCTTATGCCCTGTACACACGATCGGATTTCCGATGGAATAAAATCCGATGGAATTTTCCGTCGGAATTCAGATGAAGCTGACTTTCATCAGTCTTGCCTACACACCATCAGACAAAATTCCGACCGTCCAAAACACGGTGACGTAAAACACTCAGACGAGCCGAGAAAAATTTAATTCAATGCTTCTGAGCATGCGTCGACTTGATTCTGAGCATGCGTGGGTTTTTTCTCCGTTGGAGTTCCACACAGACGATCGGAATTTCCGATTGTTTTTTTTCCATCGGAAAAATGTAAAACATGTTCTATTTTTTAACACCGATGGAAAAAAGTCAGATGGGGCCCACACACGATAGTTTTTTCTGATGAAAAAAGTCCATCGGACTTTTTTCATCGGAAAAAATGATCGTGTGTACAGGGCATTAAGGCATCAGCATACAAAGATACAAAAATACATTTGGACAATTTCATGCTCCCAACTTTGTGGGAACAGTTTGGGGATGGCCCCTTCCTGTTCTAACATGACCGTGCACCAGTGCACAAAGCAAGGTCCAAAAATACATGGATGAGCCAGCTTCACAGTTCATTACTGGGGTCTGAAGCAAGGAATGTACCACCATGATTTATGCTCTTACTGATATTTTTGAATCCCCAACTCACTGTTAAAATGTCTTAATTGTCCCCATAAAAACTGCTGTGTGTAATGACAGGAGAAATATTACTTATACTCATTACCGTTTCATGGATTTAAAGTGTATCCTAAGGCTAATTTTTTATTTTGCATAGGCTAGTAAGAGATTCCAACACCTATCCTTATTTTTATTGCTGTCTATGTCACTAATAATAAGATGCTCCCTTACTAGTTGTCCTGTTGACCATTGTAATCTGGACTACAGAAGGGACAATTGTTAAGAAGGCATTTTTCTAACTTTTGAAAATATTTTTGTTGTATCTACAGGAGAGGAAATAAAAGGAAGAAAGCAACAAATAAACATGACAGGAGTTCTAAATTTCCCCTAAATCTATCCTAAATGAAAAAGTTTTGGTTTTAGTTATACTTTAGGCATGCTTTTTTTTTTCGGGTAGTGGGACCAGAACTTTGGCTCCAGTGCTCCAGAATTCATATTTTTGTTATTGCATGCAGCAATTTTGATGGAAGCCAAAAAAACAATTTTAGCAGTGAGTGGAGGATCTCCTATCTTTTGATTTGTACACATACCCTACAACTTAAACGTGTATTGCAATATATCGAAAAAATCCCTGTTTTTAGGGAAAAGTTTGCTAGAAGTATGTAAGAGTCTACAGCAATGTGCAGAAGGTTAAAAGAGAAGTATGGGGCTTTTTTTTTTGATTCATACTTATGTGGATGCAGTATCAGACCAATGCTGCAGCTGTCCCCCGCTGTCTTTGCACTGAGAACCGAGCCACGAACATCGTCGATGGCTCGGTTTTCACAGATCCCGAGAGGAAAGCTGCTGACTGTCAAGCCCTGTACACACGATCGGATAACCTATGGATTTTCGTCCGATGGATTTGACCATCGGAAATCCGATGAAACTGTTTTTCATCAGTCTTGGCCACACACTATCAGTTTAAAAACCGACGGCAACAAAACGACGGCACGTACAAAATGTACGACGCGCTATAAAAGGGCCGAACAAATCTAATGGCGCCACCCCTTGGGCTGCTTTTGCTGATTTCGTGTTACCGTGTGTTAGTAAAAGTTTGGTGAGAGCCGATTCGCACTTTTCAGTCTCCGTGCTTTGCAGATCGTTTCCTGTTGTTCAGTTTGTGCTTGTGGGTTTGTATTTGTGATTCAGTGCATGCAGTCAGGTCGTTACTGCCTTGCAGTGCCTTCTTGGCCGTTTGTTTCCTGTTTTTCAGGTCGTTCTTCTCAGGCCTTGCTGTTACACGGTGCGTTCTCTTTGAGTGCGTTCTGACCAGCCGACCGGTTTAAAACCATGTTTGAAGTGCGTTCTCGTTCTCGAGCTCGTGCTGGCTTTGGGCTTGGTGTTGCAGTTAACACTGTAACCCGAGTTCAGTCTGTGAACAGGGTGAGGAGGAGTTCATGGACTAAGAATTGGTTGCTCCAGCGGGACCAATTCTCTCATATGCCTCTGCTGCGGGAAATCCATGAGAATAATCCTGATGATTTCAGGAATTATCTCAGGATGACGAACCCCGTATTTCACCGTCTGTTGGATTTGCTGTCCCCCTATATCACGAGGCAGGACACTGTGATGCGCCAGGCCATCACTGCCGAGCAGAGGCTTATTGCCACGTTGAGATACCTGGCGACTGGGAGAAGCTTGCAGGACCTCAAGTTCTCAACAGGCATCTCCCCCCAGGCTCTCGGGATCATTATCCCTGAGACGTGTTCGGCCATCATTCAGGTCCTGCAGAAGGACTATATGAAGGTAATTTTGCTCCTTTAACCTCACATTATATGTTTTTATTGTTTTTGAATCTTCTTATTTTTTCCCTCCTAACCCAAATTTGCCTGTTTGTAATATCCTGGTAATGTCCCCATTTCCCCCATGCATTTTTTGACCTGTAAAGGCCTTTTTTGGGCCCTCCATGCCTATTTCCCTTCACTAACCTCTCCAGCATGCTATCGTGGGCGCAAACCCAGCTAGCCTTCTATTCTCCTTTTCCTTTTTGTGGGGTCATTGCCCGCGTAGTTTGACAACCCTCCCTCCCCCCCTAAAGATGTTACCAATTTTTTAGTTCTCAATCAAGCTCAGCAGAGTGGTCGAGCCTTTTTTTGGATCCCCCACAATCACCTTAGGCCCCCCCCTTAGTTTATTTTAGAATGTCCACTCAGCGGGGGTGAGGCATCTGCTAAGTGGGCCTTTGTTTATTGGTAGGAAATACTCCCCTAAATAATAATGTTAGAATGATGTTGGTCAACAATGTTTTTGTGTGTAATCTGCTTGCACTGTAAACATAAACCGTACTAATGTCTTCTTTTTGTTTGACTCCACAGTTCCCTAGCACACCACAGGAATGGCTGACTGTGGCCTCCCAATTTGCCCAGCGGTGGGATTTCCCCAACTGCGGAGGGGCAATTGATGGGAAGCACGTCCACATAGTGCCGCCACCCCGTTCAGGGTCATACTATTTTAACTATAAAGGTTTTAATAGCATAGTGTTAATGGCGGTGGTGTCGGCATGGTACGAGTTCCTGTATGTGGACATGGGGAAGAATGGCCGGATGTCCGATGGCGGAGTATTCACTGAGACGGAGTTCGCTCACCGTCTGCAGGCTGGGGGTCTTGCACTGCCTCCAGATGCAGAGAACGTGGAAGGGCTACCGTTCGTTTTCATCGCGGATGAAGCTTTTGGACTAGGACCACACCTCATGCGGCCGTTTCCCCAACGCACCCTCACCCCGGAGAGGAGGGTTTTTAATTACCGGCTGGCCAGAGCCCGGAGAGTTGTGGAGAATGCCTTCGGGATAATGGCCAGCCGGTTCCGCCTGTTCCAGACAGCTATCAATTTGGCGGATTATAAACTGAACAACATTGTGTACTGCTGCTGCTTGTTGCACAATTTTTTAAGAAAATACTCCACAAATTATGTGTCATCAGTTGGGTCTGAGGCCGGTCCCTCTGAACTGATAAATCTGACCGGCCTCAGCACTGCCCGTACTGGCTTGGCACCCCAAAGTGCCCGTGAAGTACGTCAGAAATACGTAGAGTACTTCACGGGTAGGGGGGCCATCGCAATGCCAGACCACATCTGAACTTTGATGTTACCTTTTTTAAATAAACAAAAATATTTGATTTACTACAAACTTGTGTTGTCATTCTTTGATTTGTGGTTTATGTATCTCCCAGGTTCTAGTAGTGCCAAGTGTATTTCTCCTTATTAGTAAATAGCCTCCAATCTCAGAGGTAAAAATACTCATTTTGCATCTTCAGAACTGCTATTGAGCATAGAAACATCAAGGCACACCTTTTTTCGACTTCCCCAATGTTTTTATTGATTGCAACACAGTTTTGTTTTTTTTTCGAAAGATTTTTTTGGGGTGTTTTGTGTGGCTTTTTTGGCAGAAACATGCATGGGTCAAAAGCCACATTTTTTTCCAATAAAAAGTAATAAAATAACACTGAAAAATACAAACTGGAGATGGGGTGATGTTACCCCTGATCCATCCCAAATGTGAAGAAACACACTTTCTTTTTGGGGCTCAAATGGGTATCTTCAACATGATCCCATGGCTAGGGTAAACATGTGCTATCTGCCATCATGGGGGATCAATGGACGTGCTTTGGGGGTGAAAACCTTTCCTCTCCCCTACTTGAGGAGGGAGGAAGAGGTTGCACCCCCAAAACAGGGACATAGATATCCTGTGACGGCAGATAGCACATGTTGAGTCTCCAGTGTGTGCATCTTCACATTTGGGCTGGTGGAAATCCCATAGAAAAATTCCAACACATAACAAAACACACAAAAAGGGGGGGTCACACTATTCTCCCCAAAATATCTATCATGTTTTTTTATATTTTTGCTCAATTACAATCATTCTCTTTCTCATAATGTCCATTTCGCTACTGCATTCCATGATTTCCTGAATGATTATTTTGGCGCTGGCACTCGAGAATGGAGGATTTGGACTTCCTGACACACCCCCACGTTCAGTCCCTAAAAAGAAAAAAATATTTTAAAACTATACAGGCCTACATCTGTATTTACCTTGAAGTTGTGGTGACAGACACTGACCTGTTGTGCTGATAAGCTCCACCTCTCCTTCCTCCACCTCTCCTTCCTCCACCTCCACTTTCTCCCCCTCCGCTTCCTGAACCTGCTGAACTTTGTCTGCTTTGGGATCTTCAGGGAGTTTCTGTCGTGTTGGGTTCCTCGTCTCATGAGCATGGTGTCCTCCCACTCTCCTCTCCCCTATGGGAATAGAAAAAAAATGTATCCTTTTAGCCCACAGACTTTTTAGGCCTGAAAATGGATTCTCAATGTTTTAAAGTGGGGTCCAATTGATATTTGGCCCTGAGTTTCAAGATGAACATATGAGATCTTGCAAACTCAACAAAGCAACATGTTATTTTGGAGGACACTCACAAATTCACTTGGATAAACACCAAGGTATCCACTGGACCACCTGTGTGTGACACCGTTAAGAAATTTGGTCATGTGGCCCAGAGTATAGTATCTTGATGAAGAACAAAAAAGAGTACACAACTGCTGGAGTGTCATCTCTTTACCCAGAATACAGTTTATTCTTTCATTCACATTCTAAATTTCCTTACAACACATCATCTAGCCAACAATGTGTAGATAAACATTGTTGAAGTAAAATGAGGCATGCCCACATGTAGTTTACGTGGATATGTGCCAAACATGTTTGGGGGAAGAGCAGGAATTTTTGGTTCAACACATTTAGCAAATAAGTGGACTCTCCACTTAACAGAAAAGTTGAGATTTTAAAATGTGAAACCAGTCAAGCCAAGCACATGGTGCAAAACATGGAAGAATACATATTACAATGTGAAAGAACACAGTCAAATAAACTTACTTCACTCTTTCGTCCATGGACCGACACAGCTTCTCTATTGACAAAGTGGGTATTATCCGTTAATTAGGAGTGACTAGGCAGAAAAACTTGTAAAAAGTGTTGCATCACACCTTCTACAGTACCGCCCAGGGGGCGGACCCTCTGGGTATACCCTCTCAGTCTGCATCTTCGCAGATCAGTTTTTTTCTGTCTAGCAAGGAGTAGGACATGGCTCCCTTCGGGCCCATTGGTCCGGGGAAAAAATATATATATTTATTTATTTTTTTGCTACATTTGTTGTTTCCTGCGATCTTCGATCAACTGCCGACTGGGTGACAGGCTGGATCCTCGATCCTTGTAGTCTCCCCAGTTTCGGCCATCGAGCGTGTGCCGACCCTAGCTACGCGCTGGGTTTTCCACGACATGCCCGTCGCTCCACGGGTGGCCGGTGAGCCTACGCTCCAGGGCCTGCATCGGACCGCTCAGCTTCGGCTGACCTTACGGCCGAGTCGCAGCAGCCTGGCCGGTGAGCTTACGCTCCAAGGCTTGCATCGGACCGTTCAGCTTCGGCTGACCTTACGGCCGAGTCGCAGCAGCCTGTCCGGTGAGCGTCATGCTCCAGGGCATACATATGATCGTCCCTTCTGGGTCCAATCACAGCATGCCTGGCCAACAGTCAACTTCCGTGCGCGGACGATGATCTGTTTGGAATGTCTTCCAGCAGAATACATGCAGGATAGGTAAGTAAAACTCCCCTGCCTCGGCTGGGTGATTTAGCTGGACATTCCTGGAGAGATCAAGTAAGTGGTTGTGGCCCCTTTCTTCCCTCTCTCCCTGCCTTTCCCTCCTCCCTGGGCTTCTAGCTAAAGGTTGCTGGGTGCTGGGGGTCACCTAGGGGGTCCCACTGGAGCGGGGCTGGCTGTAACTAACATTTAAAAGAAATGTAATTTTTTCTTACCTGTGTTTGTGTCCTTCCTCCTCCATGCTGTCGGCGGCCATTTTGAGGTGGTCCATGCCAAGTTTGGCCTCTTGTGACTGCCCGGCGGCCATCTTCCTGTGGTTCGGCCACACCCACTGGCCCCTATCAGCTGATCGGCGGCCATGTTTGTCCACCCTGTATGCAGATATTGCCGTTCGGCGGCCATCTTTTTGTGGGCTATGGCTGCTTGACTTCTATCTTCTGTCGGCGGCCATTTTCTTAGAGCCCACATTATCTTCCATACAGACATTTTTGCCAACCATTTTTCGAGAGCCTCCGGCCTCTAGGGTGCATTACACTGGCGCGAAAATTCACACAGGAAGTGCTGATAAAAGAAGCAGACTGACACAGCAGCAGTGGGACAGCATCACAGGCGCAGCATAGCAGTACCTATCCAGGGTGGTGAGTCCTCTGGGTGACCCAGGCTCTCTGCAGCACAGGAGGGTGGCCTATTGATATCTTGCCTGGAGCCCTGTGAGTGTCAGCGTGTGGTCAGCATGGCATCTGAGCCAGATGTCTTCTCCCCTGAAACACCAGATTTAGCAGCTGGTGCCCCTGAGGTGTCTATGAACGCTATGACTGCAATCCTAGAGGCGTTTGCTGCCAGGGTGGAAGCAGCACACGGGAATACAGGGGGTAGTAAACGCCCCATCCCCTGCAAGCTTCTGGGGATAATTCTGGTGCAGAACCAGGTCCAGCTACGGCTCGGGGCCCAGATTCTGACGCAGCAGAGACTGCAGACCGTGACCGGACAGTGAGAATGACTCAAAGTCCAGGTCAGTACGCGAGACGGCTTTGGTATCTGACCTTATTACTGCAGTGCGGGATATGCTAAAATTGGAAAATACTGCAGAAGCAGCAGAGACTCCGGTCCACTTGGGTTTCATAGACCTGCCCGCACTGCTAAGGTGTTCCCTTGTGTGTCTTTTGATAAACTCTTATACAAGGAATGGGAGAACCCACTGAGGGTCTTTACAGCCCCAAAGAGGTTTGCGGTACGGTACCCCTTTTGAGGAGAGTTTTCTGAAGAAATGGACCTCTCCCCCCTATAGTGGACCCTCCGGTGTCCAGACTTAATAGAGCCACCACAATTCCTGTAGAAGGGGCTCCTGTTTTCTAGGACCCTGTGGATAAGAAGGCTGAAGCACTCGCTTGCTACCTATACTCAGTGGTAGGCTCGGCAGTACGCCCGGCATTGGCGGGGGCCCTAGTGTCTCACACACTTACTGAATGGGCAAGATTGCTACTCCAGGGGTTAAGGAGCGAGATGCTCCTCCTGATGAGATAACATTGGCCGACCTGTTGGTCCAGGGCCTTAGGTTTGTCTGCGAGTCAGACATGAAGACTATTCCCCTGCTGTCTAAAACTTCGGTTTATACAGTAGCAATACGCCGCCTGATCTGGCTAAAAGGCTGGTCTGCGGACCAGACTTCCAAGAAAGCCCTGTTGGATCTGCCTTTTAAGGGCGACAGACTTTTTGGGGCTTCTCTGGATGACATCATCAAGGATGCCACAGGAGGTAAAAGCACTTTGCTTCCCCAAATTAGCAAGGGTAAGGGGCCACGCCAAGGGCAAGGGCCCTCCTTTACTGCACACAAGTGGTTTTTTCGTCCCCCTAGGGCGACAGGGAAAAGACCCCAGGCCGATAAAGCGCCTGCCCAAGGACAAAAGCGTCCCTGGTCCCGTATACCCAATAAGCCTGCGGACAAATTTGCGTCCGCATGAAGGTCCACCCCCACCCAGCTCTCGGGTGGGGAGACGTCTTCGCAAATTCGCGACTCAGTGGACAGCACTAATCTCCGACAGGTGGGTTTGCGAAGTAATCTCCTCAGGCTACAAGATAGAGTTTCTCTCTTGTCCACCGGACAGATTCAACACCTCCAATCTCCAGCTACTACCGACCCGTCGGGCGGCCCTGTATGGGGCGGTCCAGGGTCTACTGGAATGCGGGGTAGTTATTCCAGTTCCAGAACTGGAACGGGGTTTTTACTCAAATCTGTTCATTGTGCCGAAGAAGGAGGGGGTTCGTCCAAGCTTGGATCTCAGAGCCCTCAATTGCTTTGTGAAAGTACAAAGTTTTCGGATGGAGTCGGTTCGATCTGTAGTCACGGCTCTCCATCCGGGGGACTTTCTGGCCTCCTTGGACATCAAGGACGCATACCTGCATGTCCCCATATACTCCAGACACCAGAGGTTTCTGCGATTTGCTATCGGGAAGGACCACTACCAGTTTGTGGTCCTCCCGTTGGGCCTTGCCTCAGCACCCAGGACGTTCACCAAGGTGCTCGCTCCGATTCTGGCACTTCTAAGACAGCGGGGTATCGCTATCACAGGCTACTTATACGACCTTCTGCTGAAGGCCCCTTCAAGCTCAGAATTAGAGGTAAGCGTGTCCATTACCTGTCAGACTCTTCGAGACTGTGGTTGGATACTAAACACGCAAAAGTCAGTATTGGTGCCCACTCAACGCCTAGTGTACCTGGGGTTGATTCTGGATTCCTCAGAGGCAAAGGTATTCCTCCCTGTGGAGAAGTTGCAGACCCTCCGGGCTGCAGTACGGCAGCTGACTTCCAGGAATTGGTCGTCACTCCGTTTTTGCATGCGAGTGTTGGGCCTCATGGTAGCCTCCTTCGAGGCGGTCCCATATGTTCAATACCACACTCGAGTGTTACAGAAGGAAGTTCTGTCAAGATGGAACAGATGCCCTTCATCTCTGGATTATCAAATCCGAGTGAGCCACCTAGTCAGGAGATCCCTGGTATGGTGGCTGACAGCACCGGCTGTAATGGCCGGGAAGTCATTTCTTCCGGTTTACTGGATAGTGATCACGACGGACGCCAGCCTTACAGGTTGGGGGGGAGTCTGGGGTGTCCAGTCGGCGCAGGGTCGCTGGACCCCAGAGGAAGCCCTCCTGCCGATCAATGTCCTGGAGATCCGGGCGATCAAGCTGTGCCTCTTCAAATGGTCTCAGAGACTGCAAGGGCGTCCAGTCAGGATCCAGTCAGACAACGCCACAGCAGTGGCATATGTCAATCATCTAGGAGGAACAAGAAGCTCAGCTGCAGCATCGGAGATCGCTCGCATCCTGAAGTGGGCAGAGAGGAGCGTACCGGCACTGTCGGCCGTGTACATTCCGGGTGTGGAAAACTGGCAGGCGGACTACCTGAGCCGCCAGATGCTGGACCAGGGAGAATGGTCCTTACACCCGGAGGTGTTCCAACTCCTCTGCCAAAGATGGGGCACACCAGACGTAGATCTTCTGGCTTCCCGACTCAATCGGAAGGTATTGAGATTTGTGGCCCGGTCAAGAGACCCATGGGCAGACGCAATGGACGCGTTGGTAGCATTGTGGGGTCACTATCGGCTAATCTATGCCTTCCCTCCCTTAAGGCTTCTTCCTCTTCTGCTCCGCAGAGTGGAGGCAGAGGGAATTCCAATGATCCTAATCGCTCCAGATTGGCCTCAGCTTCCTTGGTACGACGATCTAGTACGTCTGGTAGCAGACGTCCCCTGGCGCCTACCACTACGGAAGGACCTGCTATCGCAAGGTCCCATATTCCATCCTGCTTTACAGTCATTGGCTTTAACGGCATGGCTGTTGAGAACCGGGTACTGAGAGACCGGGGCCTGTTAGACTCAGCAATCTCTACTATGAGAAGTGCTCGAAAACCGTCCTCTAGGAAGGTCTATCACCGCACTTGGAGGGCCTACATCTCCAGGTGTGAGGAAATGAAATGGCATCCGCGTACCTATTTGGTTTCCAGAATCCTGCTGTTTTTACAGCATGGGGTGGACCAAGGGCTTGCCCTAAGTACGATTTTAAGGGACAGATATCTGCCCTGGCTGTCTTTTTTCAGCGAACCCTGGCCACTCACTCTCTCGTGAGTACATTTGTGCAGGGGGTCCGACAGGTGGCCCCTCCGGTCCGTCCCCCGTTACCTCCGTGGGACTTGAACCTGGTCCTCTCGGTGCTTCAGAAGGCACCGTTTGAGAATATTAGAGATAATCCCCTGTTGACACTTTCTCAGAAAGTGGTCTTTTTGGTGGCTGTTACGTCAGTTAGACGAGTCTCTGAGCTGGCAGCCTTGTCCTGCAAGGCTCCCTATTTGATTTTCCACAAGGATAAGGTGGTGCTGCGGCCGCAGCCTTCCTTTCTTCCGAAAGTCGTTTCGGCTTTTCATCTCAACGAAGACATTGTACTTCCATCCTTGTGTCCTCAGCCGTCGAATCCTAAGGAGTCGGCGTTGCATTCCTTGGACGTTGTCCGAGCTTTGAGAGTATACCTATCTGCTACTTCCCTGTTCCGGAAGTCAGACTCACTGTTTATTTCGGTGGCTGGTCCCAAGAAGGGCCAAGCAGTCTCATCGGCCACCATCTCTAGGTGGATCCGACAGATAGTAATCCAGGCTTACGCCTTAAAGGGTCAGGCGCCCCCCTTTCCTGTCACGGCGCATTCGACCAGGGCAATAGGTGCCTCTTGGGCTTTCCGACATCAAGCGTCTGTTTCCCAATTATGTAAAGCGGCGACTTGGTCGTCCGCTCACACTTTCACAAAATTCTACAAAATTGATGTAGGTGCATCTTCGGATGCCTCTTTTGGCCGCAAGGTTTTGCAAGCGGCTGTTTAGAGTTGCAACTCCTCCGTTGGAGGAGTGCTGTTTTGTGTTTGGGGTGAAGTTTTTATTTTTATGCTGTTACCACCCCTCGTTTTTTCTCTGACACTGCTTTGGGACGTCCCACTTTGTCAATAGAGAAGCTGTGTCGGTCCATGGACGAAAGAGTAAATAGGATTTTTTACTCACCGTAAAATCCTTTTCTCTGAGTCCATGGACCGACACAGCACCCACCCCTCCTTTTAAGTTTGTACTGCTTTTTGACGAACTGATCTGCGAAGATGCAGACTGAGAGGGTATACCCAGGGGTCCGCCCCCTGGGCGGTACTGTAGAAGGTGTGATGCAACACTTTTTACAAGTTTTTCTGCCTAGTCACTCCTAATTAACGGATAATACCCACTTTGTCAATAGAGAAGCTGTGTCGGTCCATGGACTCAGAGAAAAGGATTTTACAGTGAGTAAAAAATCCTATTTTTTCAATGCTTTTTATAAGCTTCCTATACTGCTCCGGCTCCCTGAGCTTCAGGTCTGATCACCTTTTACAGAGTTGTTCCTTGGATCTCCTGACCCCATATTTTTTATAGAGAGTCTTCGCAACTTTGTCCATAATTTGTGACTTCCGGAGATTAGGGGTGTCGTATGGGCCATGCTTGCCGTCGTAATCCTTCCTCCGCAGAATGTCCACCATCTCCGCCATCTCAGAAAAATACATATTAGTCGCCTTGTATCTTTTTTGACTGGATCGGGACGTTTCCGCCTCCGGGCTTTCCTCGTCGGTAATTTCTAGGAAAGAAGCCACCTGTGTCTGCGACATGTCGCCGTCTCACACTGTGCGCCGATCGTTAAGGGGCGGGGAAATCCTGGAAAAGTCCGTCATGGGCGGGCGACGAGGGCGGAGTTACACGCATGCGCAGGGTATAAAAAGGTGAAAGAAGTTATTAGGGATGCGCGGAGTAAGGACGACCAGAAGTAAACCAACGAAGTGAACTAAGGTAAGAAGGGAACTCGGGCCTGCAGTGGCCTATAATGGTTCATGATTGTAAAGGGCAATATTGTGATAAGTTGAGAAGAATCAATTCTGATCCTTTACTTTTTTTTCTTTTGTTTTTTACTTGTTGTTCAAAAAAGATGCAGAAACTACGAGAGCCGGAGGTGATGCTGATTTTTATAGAAAAATATAAGGAACAGCGCAACCTGTGGGAACTGAAACACCCTGCGTACCACAAGAGTGATGTACGTCGGGCAACTATTACCAAGTTAGCAGAGGATATGAAGCCATGGATCCCAGATGCAGACTACACTATGATCAATAATAAAATCAACAACCTGCGTAATTCCTATAAAAAAAATACAAGGAAGTGCGCCAGTCAAAGAGATCAGGAGCAGCAGCCGACGATGTAGTAAAGCCCAAGCTGTGGTACTACAGACATCTTCAATTTCTGGATGACCAGATCGAGGCCAGGGAATCTATTTCCAGCCTTCCCTCAACCCTTCCTTCCACCCTTCCCTCCAGCGTTCCTTCCACCCTTCCCTCCACCCCTGCAGAGGCGGAGGAGGAGCCTCCTGAGCTAGAAGAGCCAGATCTTCACATCTTCAGCCCGGTATAGTATTTTTGATCATAATTATTGTCCACTAAGTAATATTGTGTTGAACTGTTTGGATTGGCCATAAATGATATCATCCCACCCACCCCAAAAAAAAAAAACGGAAAGAGATCAAAATTGTGTGTGATAGATTCCCCAAATAATCCAATTTTTCATTTTCTTTTAAAAACAGGATGAGGCAAGCCAGGAGGAAGAGGGTCAGGCGTGTGGCAGGCAGGAGGAGGCAGGGCCAAGTGGGAATCAGCAGGTCCCCAGGCCTAGTGGCAGCACCGTCTCCCAAGTGGCTCCCCTCCACGTCAGACCGCCAAAACAACGGCGGATGACACAAGTGGAGGAGGAGTCACTAAAGATGATTCAGGAGGCTGCTGCCATTATGAGGGCCCCCCTCAACCCTACAGAGGGCTTTAGCACCTATCTTGCGGATAAATTGCTCAGAATGGAGGCGGGACAACGGGCCCTTTGTGAGCACCTCATATATATGGCCCTACACATGGGGGCGAGGGGGCTGCTGACTGAGGCCACCCATATCTCGCAGCAGGCCAATCCCTCTCCTCCTTCTCCTCCTCCTCCTGCCACATCACCACCCACAGTGGCCCAGCCTGCAAGGGTGCGTGGACGGGGCCGTGGAGAGAACGCTGCAGAGAGGCGTGAAAGGAAGGCTACAGGGAAGAGCAGGAGGTGATTCCCTGGCCTCGAGCTGCTCATCCAGAAATTGAAGGTTGATGGAGTACCACAGCTTGGGATGATGTATGTCTTTGGCTGCTGCTCCTAATTTCATGCTGTTGTTGATTTTATTATTGTTCATAGTCAGGTCTGCATTTGGGATCTAATGACTTTATATTCTCTGCTAATTTCTGAATAGTTGCCCTTCGGTTTTTGTTTGTTTTTTGTCCGAAATAAAGGGAAATTTGATTTCAGCCAACATACATGCCTGATGTGTTTTTTTTGGAAGTAGCAATAAGATTTCATAAATACAATGTGTAATTAATAACAAGGGACACCAACTTCCATGAGTAAAAAATAAAAAAAAATATGTTGTTCGGAGAAATTGACACACCAAAAAATGCACAACAAATTTAAAGACAAAAACAAAAAAAAGGTGTAATTTGTGAGGTCGGCCTTGAAGAATTAACAAATTATTCCTAAGATCACAAGAAAGAAGAAAGACATACGTTTGTCAGAACTCATGAGAAAGATCTGCTGCCAAAATGACATTTTAAAGACCGTTCTAAAGCAACAAAACATGCGCTGCATTAAACGAAGCAATAACTTGCAGAATGACGAATGTGCTCTCTCCATTAGGAACGCTAGTTTTACCAGAACGAGCGCTCCCGTCTCCTAATTCAGTCTGAGCATGCGTGGGTATTTTAACCGATGGACTTGCCCATAGACGATCGGAAATTCCCATCGGTTTTTTATCCATCAGAAAAATTTAAAACAAGTTCTATTTTTTCCATCCGATGGGAAAAAGACAGATGGGTACCATACACGATCGGTTTGTCTGATGAAAACCATCCATCGGACGGTTTTCATCAGTTAAACCGATCGTGTGTATGGGGCTTTAGTCAGCGTCTCTACTCTCTGTTTCTCCATGCTCATTGGAGCGGTGAGCTGTGGAGGGGTCGGGAGTGGCCATCTCAGCGGCTCACTAAAACGCTGAGACTGCCATCAATCAAGGAAGCTGGTGGATCCAGACTTGGGAAGTTGGGATGACGCGGTGCCTCGACAGATGGCAGTGATATCAGTGGAGAGCGGACTTCAGACCACTCTCCAAAACGAATTGCACTCCTGTGACCCAGAGGAGAAGCCCAGCCTAAAAAACTCAGGCTGGACACTATACAGTATATCCACTAAAGTATGCTTTAAGCAAGTAAGTATTTGGCATTTTGCACAGCAGCGTAGGAACTGGCCAGAAAAAGTATTCTTTTTTTTTCATCAGATTTTATTTATGAAAGGTATTTTTATAGTGTTTACAGGGCAGAAAGTAAAGGCAAGAGAAAAAAAGTACAGCTCACTATTTCAACAAATATGAAATGTGGTACAGCGTTTAGGTGAAAAAAGTGCTACCTTTTGGTTGGTGCCGAATAAGCCAGGTAAACAGAATTTAGTCTATTTAGTCTATAGCTGCCTACATAAATTCTGTTTAGATGGACCATATGGAGCCAAACTTACACATAGTATTGCATAGGAAATACTGCATTTATTGGCGTATAACACTCACTTTTTTGCCCTGAAAGTAGAGGCCGTGGAAAGTTTTTTTCCTGAAACTTCCCTCTTAAAGTTGGGGTGCGTGTTATACGCCTGTGCGTGTTATACGCCGATAAATACGGTAGATATGATTTTTAAATGAAATGCACCTATTGAGTTCAGTGATCATTTCTTAAAGTGAGGTCCACTTTGAAGCTATTATCCTGAATGAAAAATAGCCCAAAATACAAGTAAAGGGTCACCTCACCAGTAAGGTTGACCCCGAATAGACCATTACTGTTTGGGTCCCCTTGTTCCAATATCTCCTCAGTTTGGAAGAAGGTGTGTGAGACTTCCCTGCAGGTGACTGTATTTGCAGCAGGAGTTGACTCAAAGCCTTAGGCCGGCCATGCACAGAGCAAATTTCTTTCCTGCAACCACATGTTGCAGAAAATAAGTTTTCTTGTTTTCCCCCATCAACACAGTGTTGATGGGGGAATCCCTCCTGCTGGGCCTTTGTCTTCTCCCGACGGGGGAAGCCATCACCACCGGGAGAAGACAGTGATTATTGCTAGTGGCTACAGCAGGTAAAAACTGGCATGCTGGTTGTACCCAAGCCGATCGATCGATCAACTAGGTACATTCAGCTTACACATACACAGTTCAAATCTCGGTTGGTTTCTGCTAAACAGGCCAAGATTCAAACCATGTATGGCTTGCCTTATTCTATAGAGGAACTCAGGAGCCTGATGAACTCTTTGAAGTGTAAAGAGTTGTGTTAACCTGTGCGAGGCAGACAAGACACGAACGGAAGAATGTGTGAACGGAAGAATGTCATTCCATACACCAGGGGTATTGAATTACAACTCGCCGAGGTCCGATCAGTAAAATTTTCTTCTAGCAGAGGTCCGAATATCATGTTGGTTCCCTGTCACGCATTTTCGCATGCGCCAAATTACAGGTTGCTGCAGCACAATTGGATTTTTAAAGAGTTTTTACAAATGGATGTAAAGAAACCGAGATAAAGATAGTATACAAGTGGAAAAAAAACTGCACTAGTTGCTAGTAAATAAATGCTGAACCCTCCTAAGCAGCAATAATAGTGGGATAAACACAAAACCGGTAAAGGGAAAAAAATTGCGCTAATGAGTCCAGAATAAAGGAAAGAAATTGTTGTAATTTCCCAAAGTCCAGAAAATTCCAACTGGAAGTGCTGGAGTAGACAAATGCCAAAAAAACACACGAAAATCCTATGTGAACTTATGTGGATATGTGCTTACCAGATAGTAAGCCAAACAAGCAGATGGCTATAACCCAGCCTAGGCCTTTGGTTAACACACCAGTGCTAATTTCCTTGATGATGAAAAACTGTAGCAATGGAAGGACGACTCCACAGTATGGGTAGGTATATGTATCCAAAATGTTTTAACAAAAGAAAGAAAAAAACATAGCGTAATCCTGCCACATAAAGTAATCCTAGAATGGATAAGTGCTATGTAGTAAAGAAGACATAACAACACCAAGTGTGTGCTATTTACTAGGAGTGAGCCACCACCTTATAAGTAATCTCCTTACCAGACAGAGGTGATTACAAGCCTTATTCGATATAATAAAAAGGGTAAAAATCCACCACGAAGTGAACCGCCACCTCACAAGTAGTCTCCTTACCAAATATCATCAAGTTGTAGGCAAAACAAATCCACTGGCGGCAGGAGACGGATGTACAAATATAGATTCCTCCCTATGGCTAGGCTGCTATACTGGATGAATGTGGCTCCCAGTTTCAACAAAGTGACTCCAAGGAGCCCACAGGATAATGTACCCAAAAGTAAGTAAGGACTTGATAGTGTGATAACATCACTTATTTATTAAAAAAATATTAAAATTACACTTACATCAAATAAGCGCAAACAGGACATATAAGAAAAGCCGGCCGGCTGTAAAGCAAACTCCCATCCAAACGAGCGTGGTGACGTCAGCGCATACCCCCTTAGACGCGTTTCGTCATCATAGACATTGTCAATAAGGGACGGGTAGCGAGCTAAATCGCCACATTTTATAGAACCATGCCTTGTTTTGACAACCGGACATGAAAGTATGGCGGCCATCTTAGATGATGGCAAACCCTACATATAACAATAGAAATGGTACAAATTTGCCCATATCTCTCACAAATAGACCGGAAGGTCAAACAAAAAGAGGAATGATTCCATCAACCTCGATTTGGATCCCGGACAAGATTCAATACCCATCCTCATATGCACTAGTATACAAGTGGTCATGTCAGTACAGTAAGTCAAATGCAATACAGTGGAACCTCGAATTGCGAGTAATGCGGTTAACGAGCGTTTCACAATACGAGCAATTATTTTTTTTAAATCCTGACTCGGTTTGCAAGTGTTGTCTCGCAAAACTAGCAGGATTCAAGCCTCTGCGGTGTGCGGTACCACATTTGGCCAGAGGTGCGAGGGCGCCAGAGCCCATCGGAGCCGCTCTGTGCCGTTCAGAAATACTCGGAAATACTCGGTTCCAGAGTGTTTCCAAACCTTTCCGAGGGTTTCCGAATGCAGCTGAACGGTCTCTGAGTATTTTTCGAGTCTTTCCGGCACCCCCCACCTCTGGTCACATGCGGTATTGCATGCCATAGAAGTTAACGTGGAACAAATTATTTTCGTTTCGATTGACTTCTATTTGGAAACTCGCTTTGATATGCGAGTGCTTTGGATTACAAGCATTCTCCTGGAATGGATTATGCTCGTAATGCAAGGTTCCACTGTATTGTAAAACCATTACAGACCAACAAGCTCTACAATATAGCAAATTTAGTTGGGCTGTATTGGAGTAGCCCAGGATGAGAGGTATCACCTCTCAGGGAAACTACATACTGGTCAGTAATTGAGATGGGGAGAGTAGCGTGTACACGGCTCACATTACTACACTTTTATTTTTCCAAATTGTTTATTGAAAAAAATCTAAAAATCGAAGTAAGAAATAAAATTGAAATTACAAGCATTTAGATGCAACATTTGTAAGCATCTAACAATAATAGCGTACATATAGATATGCTAAACTAGACATGTAGTTAGTGCCCAAATACAAAAGAGGCATTTCAATATCAAACAAGTAATATGTATTATTAGGTCTACAATATTTTAAAGATGTCGGTACTTATTACCAACATTTCCGGACACCCCAAGGGGAACAAGCTATGTCCAGGTGTGGGTCATTTTTTTCAGATTTTTTGAAGAAACTCTATTATCTTAATATTCAATTGGCTTTTCATTAGAATGTAAAATAATCATCTTTGAAGGATGTTTCTAGATAAAATGGTCAATTCATATTGTTTTCTACAACCTAGGGGTATAAGGTTCTTATTAGTGAGGTGAAGATGTGTCATGGAAAAGAGAAAGATATATCCAATAAGTCTTGTTTGTGTGGTTTCTGTGTAAAGAATTTGAGTAGTCGGTCCAACATGCCCATGTTTTACTGAATTTGGAAGGGTTGTCTCTCATTATATGTATCAGCTCTTCCATTTCAGCTGTTTGATGAACATATCGTATCCAATCTAAAATTGATGGTGGGGTAGAATTCCATTTCAGTGGGATGCATCTTTTAGCTTCATTTACAAGATGTAGTGCCAGGGATTTGCGGTATAAGGAGTGTGGAAGGGATGTGTAGTGTAAAAGGTATTGTGCAGGTGTAAAATCTAGTGTGTAGGTGGTAATCTTTGTTATATTTCCGTGTATTTCCTTCCAGAAGGGTTGTATTTTCGAACATGTCCACCAAATATGTAACAGGGTACCACGTTCATTTTCACATCTCCAGCAAAGAGGTGAGGGTGATATGGGAGAAAATTTGCTTAATTAGATGGGTGTAAGATACCAACTCGCCAGGAGTTTATATCCTGGTTCTGGGGTTGTGGTGTTCACTGAGCCTTTGTGGATGTTATGTACATATGATCCCAGTCTTCTTCTGTAAGCGTAATATTAAGATTTTGCTCCCATTTTAGACATGTTTTCTGTGCCAGTCTGGACAGATGTTTGGGTGTTTGAAAAATTGTCTTAACTTGACATGTGTCCAAAATGGGAAGGTAGAGTCAAGCATTTTAGCTTGGAGAGTTTCATATGAAATCAGGGAGCCACTTTGAAAAAATTGTTCAGCTTTAATCTGTTGATATGGCCATCCTTCCCAATGCAATTGGGTGGAAAGGTCTACTGTGAAGTCAGGATTGTGTATAATAGGAGCGAGTGGACCTGGGAAGGATGTTGGTTTTATGTTTTTGTTAATAAGGTGTAAGCATTGAAGAGTTGGGCCTATAGTTGGATGGTCTTTGTGTAGTTTTGCTGTATGTGAGGTTGGTAGCCAGGATGCCATTTGTAGAGGGGTTTGAGCACTTGCGTTTTCTATCTGGATCCAATCTTTAGTTATGGCAAGCAAATTCCAGTCTGAAATTCTTGTGAGGTGACAAGCTATAAATGTAAATTTATACTTGTAAATGTCTGGTAAACCAATGCCGCCTTTTAGTTTAGGTAATGCAAGAATCTTGTATCTAAGTCTGGGTCATTTGTGGCCCCAGATAAAAAGTGTACAAGCCCTCCTGTATGAAGCAAAAACATTTTTGGGAGTCGAATAGGGACTGTCTATAAGACATATAGAAGACGGGACAAAACATTCATTTTCATTATGGCTGCTTGGCCAAACCAGGAAAATGTACCTTTGTGCCAATTCTCAAGGTCTTGTTCTATATTTTTTAGTATCCGTAGATAGTTAAGATGATACAAATTGTCGAGGCGGCTGGGTAATTGTATTCCTAGATAAGTAATCAATTGTGTCTTCCATGAGAAGGGGAATTTAATTCTACAGTCTGCCACTTCAGTCGATGATGGTGTTATGTTAACTGCGTGTGACTTAGAAAAATTAATTTGTACAGTAGGTTAGATAGAGATTTGTATTGATCAAATTCTTTCAACAAAATGGGTATGGTAGTTTGGGGTTGGTTAAGGAAAGTAGTATATCATCGGCAAATTCTGCTATCTTATGTGTATGTCCTGTAACCTCAATCCCTGAGATGTTATCATTCATTCTGATGCAATTTAATAAAGGTTAAAGGAGAGTACATAGAGTAAGGGTTATAGAGGGCATCCTTGTCTGGTTCCATTTGAAATAGGAAAGGCATTAGACAGGTGGCCATTAACTTGTACTTTGGCTGATGGCGATGAGTACAGTGCAAGTATAAAGTTGAGCATTTTCTGTCCTAGTCCAGTTTTTTCCAGGACAGCTTTCATATAGTGCCAGGCCACTCTGTCGAATGCCTTCTCCGCATCCACAGAGAGAAAAAATCCCTTCTGATTAGTTTTGGTTATCCAGTAGTGTAGGATTAGGGCTTTCAGGGTGTTATCTCTAGCTTCCCTTCCTTGTATGAAGCCTACTTGGTCTTTATTGATCAGGGATGTCATATGTGGTGATAAACGATTAGCTAGTACTTTGGAGAAGATCTTAAGGTCTACATTTAGTAATGAGATTGGCCTGTAGTTGTTTACTAGTGTTTGGTCTTTATCATCTTTAGAGATAACTAGGGATGGGCCCGGTGTTCGATTCGAACCCACGTTCGAATCGAACATTGGGCGTTCGCCCGCTCGGCGAGCCCAGAACTATTTGGGCCGTTCGCATCACATTCGTGTGATGCGAGCGGCCCGCAATGCATTGCGCCAGTCGCAGTGCATTGCTGGCTGATGATTGGCCAAGCATGCACTGTGACCCCGCATGCTTGGCCAATCACAGCGCCGGCAGCGAGGAGAGCAATAATTGGCTACAGGCAGGACGCCTGTAGCCAATTATAGCTCAGGGGCTTTAGTACACGCCCCACTGTATAAAAGGCTGTCGCGCCGTCGGCCTAGTGCACTGTGTTCCGGCTTGATTCTGATATAGGCAGACTGCTGATGCTGATTCATTATCATTACTACTGAATACTTATCATTTGATTGCATCACTGATTCATTCTGCTGATTGCACTGCTGCTGAGTGGTGACATTATCTGCTGCTGAGTCTAACTGCTGTGATTCTGGGGATTAGTCTGGTGTGTGCGTGCTGTTAGTACAGCATTGCAGTATCACCTTCTGTCCTATTGTGATCTAAGGCAGGCAGGCATTTATAGGAGCTAGTGTGTGTGTGTGTGCTGTGTTAGTACAGCACACATAAAACCACCTCAGTCACTCTATCTGCTATAAGGCCCAGTTGTTGTCATCGAAGGCAGCCAGGCATCTCCAGGAGCTAGCGTGTGTGCTCTGTTAGTACAGCACACATAAAACCACCTCAGTCACTCTATCTGCTATAAGGCCCAGTTGTTGTCATCGAAGGCAGCCAGGCATCTCCAGGAGCTAGCGTGTGTGCTCTGTTAGTACAGCACACATAAAACCACCTCAGCCTCTCTATCTGCTATAAGGCCCAGTTGTTGTCATCGAAGGCAGCCAGGCATCTCCAGGAGCTAGCGTGTGTGTGTGTGCTCTGTTAGTACAGCACACATAAAACCACCTCAGCCTCTCTATCTGCCATAAGGCCCAGTTGTTGTCATATAAGGCAGCCTCTATCTGCCGTAAGGCCCAGTTGTTGTCATCGAAGGCAGCCAGGCATCTCCAGGAGCTAGCGTGTGTGTGCGTGTGCTCTGTTAGTACAGCACACATAAAACCACCTCAGCCTCTCTATCTGCTATAAGGCCCAGTTGTTGTCATATAAGGCAGCCTCTATCTGCCATAAGGCCCAGTTGTTGTCATTGAAGGCAGCCAGGCATCTCCAGGAGCTAGTGTGTGTGTGTGTGCTCTGTTAGTACAGCACACATAAAACCACCTCAGCCTCTCTATCTGCCATAAGGCCCAGTTGTTGTCATATAAGGCAGCCTCTATCTGCCATAAGGCCCAGTTGTTGTCATCGAAGGCAGCCATGCATCTCCAGGAGCTAGCGTGTGTGTGTGCTCTGTTAGTACAGCACACATAAAACCACCTCAGCCTCTCTATCTGCTATAAGGCCCAGTTGTTGTCATATAAGGCAGCCTCTATCTGCCGTAAGGCCCAGTTGTTGTCATCGAAGGCAGCCAGGCATCTCCAGGAGCTAGCGTGTGTGTGTGTGTGCTCTGTTAGTACAGCACACATAAAACCACCTCAGCCTCTCTATCTGCTATAAGGCCCAGTTGTTGTCATATAAGGCAGCCTCTATCTGCCGTAAGGCCCAGTTGTTGTCATCGAAGGCAGCCAGGCATCTCCAGGAGCTAGCGTGTGTGTGTGTGCTCTGTTAGTACAGCACACATAAAACCACCTCAGCCTCTCTTTCTGCCATAAGGCCCAGTTGTTGTCATATAAGGCAGCCTCTATCTGCCGTAAGGCCCAGTTGTTGTCATCGAAGGCAGCCAGGCATCTCCAGGAGCTAGCGTGTGTGTGTGCTCTGTTAGTACAGCACACATAAAACCACCTCAGCCTCTCTATCTGCTATAAGGCCCAGTTGTTGTCATATAAGGCAGCCTCTATCTGCCGTAAGGCCCAGTTGTTGTCATCGAAGGCAGCCAGGCATCTCCAGGAGCTAGCGTGTGTGTGTGTGTGCTCTGTTAGTACAGCACACATAAAACCACCTCAGCCTCTCTATCTGCTATAAGGCCCAGTTGTTGTCATATAAGGCAGCCTCTATCTGCCATAAGGCCCAGTTTTTGTCATTGAAGGCAGCCAGGCATCTCCAGGAGCTAGCGTGTGTGTGTGTGCTCTGTTAGTACAGCACACGAAAAACCACCTCAGCCTCTCTATCTGCCATAAGGCCCAGTTGTTGTCATATAAGGCAGCCTCTATCTGCCGTAAGGCCCAGTTGTTGTCATCGAAGGCAGCCAGGCATCTCCAGGAGCTAGCGTGTGTGTGTGTGTGCTCTGTTAGTACAGCACACATAAACCACCTCAGCCTCTCTATCTGCTATAAGGCCCAGTTGTTGTCATATAAGGCAGCCTCTATCTGCCGTAAGGCCCAGTTGTTGTCATCGAAGGCAGCCAGGCATCTCCAGGAGCTAGCGTGTGTGTCAGGTAAATAGGCGCATCCCTGTGCGTAATAGTGCAGGGTTGGCAAACCTGCATAGGCAAAGGCACTGTCAGGGAACCAACAGAAGGAGAAGGACTTTAGGACCCAGCATCTCTACCAGCAGGTCACATGGGCCTATATAAGGAAGTCTGCTAGTGTCTGCATTTGCTGGTTTATCTTCAGCTCCCCCTGTGTTCCTGTATCATGAATCACCTGTTGATCTGATCTCCTGTGTACCGACCCGGCTTGTTCTGACCCGCTCTTCCTGATCCTTTGGCTCGACTCTTGGCTTGCACCTGACCTCCTTCTGCCTGCTCCCTGCATCCGACCCTGGCTTGTCTATTGAACTCTGCATATCCTGCTCCCTGCACTAAGACTCGGCTCATCCCTGGTCATTCTGATTACGGACTGTCTTCCTGTGAATGATCCTTGGCCTGGCTCCCGACTCAGCTTTCCAGTTGCTCCACTGGTCTTTATCTCCTGGACCCTCCAAGCACGTCTGTCTTCAGTTACCAGGCACCCGTGCTTCTGTGGGCACTACACCTGCTGTGTCATCTTCAGTGGTGTGCTGCACTCGGCCGCAAGGGGAGCCCTCCCAGCATCTCGGCCTCCTACCAAGTTCCTGACAGTGTGTGTGTGTGCTCTGTTAGTACAGCACACATAAAACCACCTCAGCCTCTCTATCTGCTATAAGGCCCAGTTGTTGTCATCTAAGGCAGCCTCTATCTGCCGTAAGGCCCTGTTGCTGTCATCTAAGGCAGCCATCTGCAGGAGTTAGTGTGTGTGCTGTGTGACTCCAGCACAATATACACTACCCACTACAATGCCTGGAAGACCGCCAAGGAGAGGCAGACAGTCCCGAGGCAAGAACACAGGGCAAGCAGGCTCTGTTTCTAGAGACAACAGTGCTGGTCGTGGACGTGGACGTGGTCATGCATTGTCATCAGCACGTGGCCATGGTACACGCTTGTCCTTGTTTTCGGCAGCTGGACATGTTGAGCCTCATCATGCCAAAGGCTTGGTAGAATGGATGACCAAGCCCTCCTCATCCTCCTCATCCTCTCTCACCCAGGCTCAGGGTACTGGCAAAGCAGCTGCCAACGTGTACTCAATGGCATCATCAGGCACCCCTTCCCTAGACCCACCATGTCCTCCTGAGTAGTCCCCCGAACTGTTTGAGCACAGTGTTGGGTACATGCTCCAGGAGGATGCCCAACGTTTTGAAGGCTTGGATGATGATACCCAGCTAGAGGAAGGCAGTAGCGTGAGAGCAGAGAGAGGGGATGCTCAAGGACAGCAATCTGGCAGTCATGTTCCACCAGCTGCAGCTTACTGCCAGGTTTGCTCCAGTGGCGAAGAGGGAGGGGATGATGAGGTCACTGACTCCACATGGGTGCCTGAAGGGAGAGAGGAGGAGGAGGAGGAGGAGGCGGCGGCACATGTCCAACGAGGCAGGATGCCCTCCGGAGGCCAGCTAGAGGCCAGCACACCAACTGAATCACACCGCAGAGCTCCGCCTGTGCAGGGCGCTGCCTCTGCACGTTATCACAAAAGTTCTTTGGTGTGGGCCTTTTTTGAGACGAGTGCATCAGATCGCACCACTGCTATTTGCAACATATGTCTCAAGCGTATCTCGCGTGGCCAAAACATCAGCCGCTTGGGCACCACAAGCATGACCAGACATATGTCGACCTGCCATGAAGCTCGTTGGCAAGCGCACATTAAAGACCCACACCAAAGAACAAAGTGGACCTCTCCTTGCTCCTCATCAGCTGGGATCTCCAACCCCACTATATCTTCAGTCCTCTCTGAAAGCTGCTCTGAGAGGAATGAAGGTGTAGAATTAGGTGTGTCACAGCCAAGTACTTGCGGGCACTCTGTTAGCAGTACACCGACGTCCAATTCTACCAGGCAAATTTCCCTGCCCCAGCTGCTGGACCGTCGAAAGAAGTTTACTCCCAGCCATCCACATGCCCAGCGGTTGAATGCTAGCTTGGCTAAATTGCTAGCACTTCAACGTCTGCCTTTTCAGTTGGTAGACTCGGCCCCCTTCCGTGAGTTTGTTCAATGTGCGGTTCCTCAGTGGCAGGTTCCCAAACGCCACTTTTTCTCACGGAAGGCGATTCCGGCTCTCTACCGGAATGTGGAAGGCAATGTCCATGCCTCCCTGGACAGGGCGGTCAGCGGTAAGGTGCATATTACCGCTGACTCATGGTCCAGCAGGCATGGACAGGGACGGTACCTGTCTTTCACGGCCCATTGGGTCACTCTATTGGCAGCTGTGAGGGATGCAGGACAAGGTGCAGTAGTGTTGGAGGTTGTTCTGCCTCCACGCCTCCAAAATGCTACTACTGGTTGTGACACACCTCTCTCCTCCACCCCCTCCTCTTCTTCTTCCTCCATGGCCTCTTCGAGTGCTCTGTCCTCGGAACCAGCGGTGCTCCGTAGGCGTACAAGGGGCTACGCAAGTACGCAGGCAAAAAGATGCCATGCCGTGCTTGCGCTGGTGTGTTTGGGGGACAGGAGCCACACTGGGGCAGAGGTTCTGGCAGCTCTGCAGGGGCAGGCCGAGAGGTGGTTGACGCCACGCCAGCTTAAGCCAGGAATGGTGGTTTCTGACAATGGCACCAACCTCCTCTCCGCCCTGCGACAGGGGCAGCTGACCCATGTGCCCTGTATGGCTCACGTCCTCAACCTGGTGGTGCAGCGGTTCTTGGGCAGGTACCCAGGCTTACAGGATGTCCTGAGGCAGGCCAGGAAAGTCTGTGTGCATTTTCGCCGATCGTATAATGCCAGTGCTCGGCTGGCTGAGCTGCAAAAGGAGTTGAACCTGCCCAAGAACTGCCTTATATGTGACATGCCCACCAGGTGGAACTCAACGTTGGCCATGCTGCAGCGACTGCACACGCAGCAGAGGGCCATCAATGAGTACCTGTGCGACTACGACACCAGGACAGGATCAGGGGAGCTTGTATTTTTTTCCCCACGCCAGTGGAGCATGATCAGGGATGCATGCACTGTTCTGTCACCATTTGAGGAGGCCACGAGGATGGTGAGCAGTGACAGTGCATGCATCAGTGACACTGTACCTCCTGTCCACCTGTTGGAGCATACGCTGCGTGGGATAATGGACAGGGCACTTGAGGCAGGAAGAGGAGGACTTCCTTGCCTCTCAAGGCCCCCTTTATCCAGACAGTGTTCCTTCTCTCCCACCCATCACACAGGAAGAGGTTGAGGAGGAGGAGGAGGAGGAGGATTGTGTGAGCATGGAGGTGGAGCCTGGCACTCAGCATCAGCAGCAGCAGTCTTTTAGGGATGATGTACAGTCCCAAGAAACCCGTGGACTTGTACGTGGCTGGGAGGAGGTGGCTGGCGATCATGTCGTCCTCAGTGACCCAGAAGACTCCGGACCGAATGCCTCAGCTAACCTACGTTGCATGGCCTCCCTGATCCTGCAAAGCCTGCGGAAAGATCCTCGTATTCTTCGGATCAAGGAGAGGGACCATTACTGGCTGGCCACTCTCCTTGATCCACGGTACAAGGGTAAGGTTGCGGATCTTATCTTGCCGTCGCAGAGGGAGCAGAGAATGAGACAGAAGGGAGGCCTTGCAGAAAGGTCTGTGCAACGCGTTCCCAGAGACTGGGAGGTTACAAACTCCTGGTCCTGGACGACGAGTTGCTGAGGCTTCGGTCAGTAGCAGAAGGAGCGGTGGGGAAGGTGGACGTCTGACCGATGCGTTCAGACAATTTTTTAGTCCGCAGCCCCAAGGTATGATCGGTTCCAGCAACCATCGCCAGCGTCTGATATACATGGTGCAGGAATACCTAGAGGCAAGGTCAGACTTGGACACCTTTCCCACCGAAAATCCTCTGGCTTACTGGGTCTTGAGGATGGATCACTAGCCAGAGCTTGCACAGTATGCAATTGAGCTACTGGCCTGTCCTGCATCCAGCGTTCTTTCCGAACGCACATTCAGTGCTGCTGGAGGCTTTGTCACCGATCACAGGGTGCGCCTGTCCACCGACTCGGTTGATCGACTGACCTTCATAAAGATGAATCAGTCTTGGATCACCACCAGCTACCAGGCACCTGAAGCGAATATAACTGAATAATTTATAATGTCACATCCCTTCAAGACTGCCTATGCTGATGCCGAGTGACTGTTCTGTTATGTTCACTGACTATCCTCTTCCTCCTCCTCAATGATCCATTCCTTGATAGCTTGGAAGAACATTTTTGTTTCTGGGTGCCACCACACCAGTGGCTAAGGCCCAATTTTTCAGCCCCTGTTTAACAGGGGCGTGTAATTACAATTTGTTATGCAATGCTTTGCAACAGGTCTCATTGCTGTGCTCAGAGTACAGTATCTGTGAGGGGTTGCAGTGTTGTGGCACCAGCACCAGTGCCTAAGGCACAATTTTTCAGCCCCTGTTTAACAGGGGTGTGTAATTAAATTTTTTTAAGCAATGCTTCGCAACAGGTCTGACTGCTGTGCTCCAAGTACAGTATCTGTGAGGGGTTGCAGTGTTGTGGCACCAGCACCAGTGCCTAAGGCACAATTTTTCAGCTCCTGTTTAACAGGGGCGTGTAATTACAAATCTTGATCTAATAGTTCACAGCAGGGCCCATTCCTGCGCCCACCAAGAGTAACTGTGAGGGCTTACAGTCTTGTGGCAACACCGTCCACCACCAAAGGCCCAATTTTTCAGCCCCTGTTTAACAGGGGCGTGTGATTACAAATCTTGATCTAATAATTCTCAGCAGGGCCCATTCCTGCGCCCACCAAGAGTAACTGTGAGGGCTTACAGTCTTGTGGCAACACCGTCCACCACCACCACCAAAGGCCCAATTTTTCTGCCCTGTTCAACAGGTGCATGCAATTACAAAGCTTGATCTAATAATTCACAGCAGGGCCAATTCCTGTGCCCACCAAGAGTAACTATGAGGGCTTACAGTGTTGTGGCTACACCAACATCTAATGGGGCAAATTTCTGCAGAGTATATACGGCAGGCCCCTACTTTCAAACATCCAACTTACAGACGACTCCTACTTGCAAACGGAAGGAGAAAACAGGAAGTGAGAGGAAATCTACCCCTAGGAAGGGAAATTCTATCCTATTAGATTTAATTTGGGAAAAAGGTATCTCCTCTCTACTGATGCTTTATCACCAATCCTTGTTTCAATAAAAACCCCACTTTTCCAAAAACATTTGTCATTGGGACGGAAAGTGAGGTGAAATGTTCTGAACAGGTGCACAGACAGCAAAACAAATGTTACAGGGGTGATAACCCTACCCTATGTTCTCCAAAAAGCTTAAAAATAGTTTTTTTTGGGATGGAGCTACACTTAAAAATGTACCTGTTCAGATTCTACTTATGAACAAACCTGTTTGCAGGAATATTTCACTTTTTTTT
The DNA here is from genome assembly GCA_029206835.1 of Rana muscosa. NCBI lineage: Eukaryota > Metazoa > Chordata > Amphibia > Anura > Ranidae > Rana > Rana muscosa. The sequence goes on from CM055123.1 coordinate 203,841,193, forward strand.
TTCACTTTATGCATCATTTAAATGACTGCTCCCGAAAAAACGTTAGTTTTTAAAACGTCTTTTTGCATTGATATATGTCCCCTGGGGCAGGACCCGGGTCCCCAAACCTGTTTTATGACATAAACATGCATATTGGCCATTATAATTAGCACTTTTGATTTCGAACGTTCGCGTCCATTGTAACGAATAGGGTTCGAAAATTCCTAGAGATAAAACAGATATTAATCTCTAGTGTACCTTGCAGGCCATTGGGTTTGGATGCTAGGGAGTTAAAAGTTTTTAAAAATTGGATGGATAGGGTGTCTATAAAAGTTTTTATAGTATGCTGCAGATAGGCCATCTGGTCCTGGGCTTTTTCCCGTTTTTAATTGCTTCAAAGTATTGTTAAGTTCTTCTATGGAGATTGGATGGTCTAGTATGTTTGAGTCTAGTGAGGACAGTGTTTTTTTTTTTTTTATATTTTGAAAAAAAGTTTGTTATTGCTAACTGACGAGCGATTTGTTCTTTTGGTGAGGTTGCTTCAGGGTGGAGGTTATAGAGGTTTGTATAGTATTGAATAAACTGAAAGGCCATATCTTTATTGGAATATGATAGACTACCATCTGGGGCTTTTATGTGGTGAATCGTATATTTAGCTCGTTTGGCTTGAAGAGCTCTTGCTAATAGCTTTCCACTTTTGTTTCCTTGTTCATAGAACAATTTTTTTGTAAGTGTGTATTTGCATTTAATATTTCTTTCTAGTTTTCCTAATAGTTCTTTCCTAGCTTGCGTGAGTTCCTGAGGTGTCTGTTCAGCCTGTGATTGTTTATGCACCGCTTCTAGTGATTGGATTTGTGTAATGATTTTATCTATTTGTGCTTGGTATTCTTTTTTCCTGTGTGCAGCTGCTGCAATGAATTCTCTTCCTATTACACATTTGTGTGCTTCCCAAATCGAGATTGGAGACAGGGCGGGGTCAATGTTCTTTTTGAAGTATGTTTATAGGCAGGTGGTAAACTTCTTGGTCAGATTTTATCTGTGAGTAGTGAAACGTCCAAATGCCAAATTTTGGAGTATTTTTCTTGAGTGGGTATAGTCAGGGTCATGGTGACTGGGTTGTTGTCCAGAGAGAATTGCTGGCTCTATGGTGGAATTGGTCAGTCTATGTAGGTCTGTTTGTGAAAGAAAGAAATAGTCAAGTCTAGAATATTTGTTATGTGGAACAGAAAAGTGGGTATAGTCACGGGTGTTTGGATTTAAAATACGCCACGTATTGCGTACCTGGAGTTCTTGTATGGAGAGGTTCATTTTTTTCATGGCTCGATAAGGAATGGAGGTCATTCTATTGGATGTGTCTAACGTGGGCTGAAGGGGGACATTCAGATCCCCTCCCATAATTAGCATCCCCATTTTGAAGGTGGAGAGATGTGATGATATAGAATCTAAAAATGAGGTTTGTTTTTTATTTGGACAGTATATGTTTGCTATAGTGATTGGTTTGTTATATAGATTACCTTTTAAAAAAGGTATTTCCCTTCAGTATCCACAAGAGTGTCTGTTATGTTTATGGGTTAATGTTTTGCGATGAGTATTGATACCCCTTTCGTTTTTGCTTGGCAGTTGGTTGCTTGATGGGCCATAGGAAAGGAATGATTGGTCAATTTAGGTATTAGATTTGTTCTGAAATGTGTTTCTTGGACCAGTACAATGTCTGCTTTTTGTTTCTTCATTAGAGTCAATAATTGTGATCTTTGAGGGGTGTTTAGGGGGAGAATCCCCCTAGAGAATGGGATATTTTTATTGTAGTTCTTTGCAGAGTGGTTGATCTAGTGTGTATAGGGGGGAATGGGGAGGGGGCAGGGTATACCCGGGAGGCAAGGAAGAACCTGCTAGCCTACCTATAATGGGGTTCAGTGTAAGGAACTTTACCAGGGGGAGTTAGCAGAAAGGAGAAAAAGTTCACAATGTATCGTTTATGTCTTTTTAGGAGGCTATCTGCTGTGGGGTAGTATAACTTAGACTGGACTTGCGATGAGAGCCTAGGCCTGGTAGAGAATGTAAGAAAAGTGGTATTTATATAGAGACATTTTGAAATGTGTATTTGTGAAAGTCTCTAATGGGTTTCTGAATTATGGGTCGTGAATTATGGAGCCCATTTCTGTTTAGTGAATAGATTTCTTAAAAAAAAAAAGACACAACTGTTATCTGTATATTCTGCATAATAGGTGCGTGTTAATTTTTTAAGCCTGTTTTTCAATCTTACCTAGACAGCTTCTGTATGGATATAATTTTATGAACCAATTAGCAAACATTAAAGTTCAATTACAGCTAATGGTGATTGAATTATTTGGATAATTGCGATCAACAGATCGACTTTGCAGAGTCCAAAGGAGCTATTAAGCAAACAGATTATTCATGTGAATATTGATGAATTTCTGTATGGTACTTATGTAGTTGCAGACCAGGATGATAAGAATGTAAAGCGGATTATGTTTCTTGTCTGGGCCTCCTGTGAGCAGGCGAAGCGGTGGAGCTTGGGCCCTGTAGGGATCTTCGGACATTCTGATGAGGTGCATCTGGTCTTGGTGACCTGTGACATCTGTAACAGGAGGTCTGTGTTTCCATTCTATCTTCTCTGTGGGGTTCTCCCATGAAAGAGGAGGAACGGAATTCTGCATACCATACAGGAATTTGGACCATAGGGATGCCTAGGCGGTCGCAGAATTGTGGAAGGTCTTCTGGTATTTTTAGTAGAGCTGTTCTTCCATCTGTAGATGCCGAGAGGCAGAAAGGAAATTTCCATTTGTAGTCAATCCCTCTCGTCCGCAAAATGTCCAATAATGGTCTCAGATCTCTGCGATGTTGCAGAGTTATGCTTTAGAGATCTTGATATATTTTGATATCGGCTGATTCATGGGTTATTTATATTCTATTGCAAGCTTTTCTCTGTATTTCCCCCTTAATGCAGAAGCTGGTTAAGCAGCAGATTATGTCTCGTGGATCTGTGTCTCTCCCTTTTGGATGTAATGCACGGTGTATTCTTTCCATCTCAATACGTTCTGTGGCTGGTCTGTCTAGGAGATTGTTAAAGATGGCTGTTACAGTTTGCTGTATTTGATCATATTCAATTGTCTCCGGGACACCAGGGACCCGTAGATTATTCCTGCGTCCATAGTTGTCAAGGTCTTCCATGTGTCTTTGCATATATCTTAATTGCAGTGTATATGCATCTTGAGAGGTCTGGAGCTGATCTATTTGTGTCTCATGCTGGGCTGCAGACACTTCAACCTCCTGTACTCTGTCTGCAATGTCCTGTATGTTCTGGCGGAGATCTGCTATGGCTGCAGAGAAGGCTGATGTGAGTTTTTCCTTTAATGCTAGTAGCCACTGCATGGAGGTCATTTAAGCTAAGAGAGTATTGTGGTTGCTGTGTGGGCACTGGTGAGGGGGCAGAGACTCTTACTGAGCTTTGGGTTTGCTGTGGCGGCTGTTGATGTGTGCTGAGCTCCGTCGCTGTAGTTTGTGGAGCCGGTGGGTAGGCCACAATCACGGAGGTATCCTGCTTCTCTGGGCTTTGCCGGCTCTGTTGTGCAGCCGAGTTCTGTGGGAATCTGGAGCGGGATGAGGATCAGCTCCGGTACGGTTTCCCCATGTTGGAGAGGTGGGGGTCTCCTTCGGGTCTCTGCTAGGCAGTTCACTGATCCTCTGACGGCCGGAGCACCAGGACTCAGTGTCCATCTTAGTCCGCGATTAGGACACGCACTTTCTACACATTTTATAGTATGAAAGAAAGGAAAATTAAAGGAGAAGAGAGGGGAAAGAAAAAAAAGTTAACGAGGGAAAGAAGAGGAAGGATAAATGTGAAGGAACAGAGGTTGAGCTGTGCAATGAAGAAGGGACGTCAAAGGAGGAGGAATAGGTTTGGGAGTCGTGGTACCTGGTCAGGCATTAGATTTGTAAATTGTCAGTAAAATTTAGTTAATATGAAAGAAAGGAGCCATCAAGGTTTAGGTGGTTATTTTAGTCTAGCTATGGGGTCTATAAAAATTTAGCATGTTGTTGGGTATTGCAGTAATCTTCTCATGCATCATGATGCCTGCTCACCTGTGAAACATTAATAGTAAGTTGTTTCCATGCTTTTTCCAACATCCAGGAATTCCTGTTTTTATGCAAAAGTTTGCTAGAAACATGTAAGGGTGTATAGTAATGTGCAATGGGGTCATTCTGATTTTCAATATCTGTTCATGTATACTGTACCTCTGAGTCTGTCAGTGAGTTACGTTGTAAAATTACTGTATCTGGTTGATGATATGAACATTTTCTATCTTGCTTAGATTGTGTAGGAAATATAACATTGGTATTTACACTCGGGAAAGTGAGAAATTACCTAGCAGAAAATGCATTATTGGGTGAAAGCACATTCTTGTTCAATTCACATTATCTACTTTGATGTATTCTTGATATAGCTTGTTCTTCTTTTGTAACAGTCATTTGTCACTGTCGGCTTTTCTACAGGGAAGCGCTCCTGAGTCAGGAGCTAACTGAATGTAGCATCCTACCTACTCGCTGGGATTTTATTTTACATTGGGATAAGGTGAGAACAAAGAGAGCAAAAAATATGGGGTGGAGGAACAGACTTGCAGATCTAGAGCCTGTTCACATTTATGCATTGTGTTAATGCACAGCAAAATGTGCACTTTACCAAGGAATACCATGGTGTGTTCCGGTGCCACTAATTTTGAGTGGCACGCAAACGCATCATTACAGTAATGGGCAATGCACCCACACTGCTATGCACCATAATACATGTCATATATTGTTGTGTTTTGCATTTAAAAATTTTGTCTTCAGATTTACCATAACCATGTAGTGCAAGGGCCTCCCTGATTGCATACAAATTTAAACTCTTAAGCCCTGTACACACGATCGGATTTCCTATGGATTCTAAACCAATGGATTTTTCCATCGGAGATCCGATGAAGCTGACTTCCATCAGTCAAAAATCTGACCGTTCCAAACGCTGTGATGTAAAACACTCCGACAAGCCGAGAAAAATTAAGTTCAATGCTTCTGAGCATGCGTCGACTTGATTCTGAGCATGCATGGGTTTTTTGTCCGATGGAGTTCCACACAGACGATCGGAATTTGCTATTGTTTTTTTTTCCCATCGGATACATTTAAAACATGTTCTATTTTTTCTCACCGATGGAAAAAAGACCGATGGGGGCCATACACGATCGGTTTGTCCGATGAGAAAAGTCCATCGGACTGTTTTCATCGGTAAAACCGATCGTGTGTACACGGCATTAAGGTTTGTATGGTTTTGGTAAATCTGAAGAAAAAAATCTGCAGAAAATCTAATAGTGTGTATGGGTTCTTTACAATCATCTGAGGGCTTCACAGAAAGGCTGTATTTATACTGAGATTAAATTACACACAAGTGGACTCTATTTACTTATTAGGTGACTTCTGAAGGCAATTGGTTCCACTAGATTTTAGTTGGGGGTATCAAAGTAAAGGAGGCTAAATACAAATACACGCAACACTTTTCATATATTTATTTGTAAATCGTTATAGTTTTCCTTCCACTTCACAATTATGTGCCAATTTGTGTTGGTCTATCACATAAAATCCCAATAAAATACATTTACGTTTTTGGTTGTGACATGACAAAATGTTGAAACTTTCAAGGGGTATGAATGCTTTTTCAAGGCACTGTACACCGGGCCCTTCCACTTGGTTCTAACAGAAAGACAGGGTGGTAGCAAATAGAAGGGGATATGAACGGAAGGGAGGTGGAGGGCTATTAGGAGAATCTGTTCCTTTGCCCTGCTTCATCAAAGCCCAGATTCAATTTAAGAGTTAGTATTTTTCTCCATGCACTCCCTATGACTCCCTCTTGAATATGGATATTAACATGGTAAAGTTCTAATTTCCAACAGTAAGTTTTCTCAGTATAAAACTCAATCAGCTAGTACAATCAAGTAGTACTAAAGTCTCACTTTTCTGAGATTATAGTGATTGGGTTTAGATCTACATTTACTTTTATACAAGATTTGAAACAGCAGATGATAATATACCCATAGTTATACAAGCCCTGAAGATCCAGTGTGGCAAAAAGTGGAAGCCAATTACACATGTAAACCTGTATACAGAAACAATACAATATTGTGTTTTTATTACTCTCAAGCAAAAGCAGTAAAGTTACATTGGCGCCATGTCTGTATAAAATATATTTTATCTACATTATTTGTATAATAAGGTATCTTTAAATCCACACTTTGTACAGCTGCAGCATAAACAAAGACATATAAAAAATAAAAAAAACATTACATTTCATTATAACTGCTAGTGCCTAAATCTACAATTTCCAGAAAACATAATGCTCCCAAAAAGTCAAATGATTGACTTAGCCCAGTACACAGCCATTGTGTTTACTGCAGGAAATAATTCTGTGGACCCCTCGCTGGGAGCTTCCGTTGGCTTACAGCTCTCAAAAAATGATTTACACATTAAGGAGGACTGTTTATGTCTGTGTTATTGATAATTGCAATCTAACAATGAGTATTGGCAAATGAATTAATAAGCATAGTAATAGAGAATATATTGGATTTTCCTATCCCGGTAGACAAAGATTGCAGGAGACCACCAAGCGAGGGAATGCTAATAACTCATTACAAAGCTACTCAGGAAAACCAGATGGATTTACCAGGTGCAAAATCTTCAAGGATGCTTATTGTAATAGATTCTTTACATCGCTTTTCCAATTAGTTAGCTTACACACACACACACAAACACACACACTTAAGGGTAGATCGCACAACAAAATTTCAAACGTAGTGCTATCAACATGGATTACTCCATATAATCCCAATACATAAAAGAATAAAAATCAATGGTTGCAGCACTTACATTTACTTGTAGAACAAATTTGTTAGATTACAAAATCATTTTGACAACAGTTTTGACCTGTATACACAGTCCTTCATCAGGCCAACGAGTTACACTCATAAATATTGCATAGGTATACTGTCCCAAACCACATTACAGTGTTATTTTTCACAGTTACATAAAACATAGGGAGGTGAACTAACACCACAACCCCCCCTCCCGGTCCTCGCTGCACTTGGGGGGGGGGGGGGGTTATGGTGTTAGTGGCTTCAGCAGTCTGGAGATTTGATATCCCTGCTATTCTGCATTTCTCTGTGAAGCGCTTTAAGAATGGATCAGAGTGATTCTGGTTATTCATTGCTGGTACAGAGCATCGCTCTGATCTGTCCTGAAAGTGAAGAGGGAGAAGAGTGAAGATTTCAAATCCCCAGGACCACTACGTGGGTTGTGTTGGCAATGACCTCTCATCACCCACAAATGTAAGTACAGCAGGGGCCGAGCAAAAAATGCGGTAAAACCGCATATGTGTGTTTGAAGCAACTTTTCCACGATTTTACTGTGTTTGTGGTGCTTTTTTCACAGGACGTGTGACTCAAAAAACATCAAAAATGCAACACGTGTGTGTTTTTTTACGAATTTTTTGCTGTGTTTTCAATGCATTTTAATAGAGAGATGCATTTTATTCTTAACTGACCAAATATACACCAAAAATGCTGCAAGCAGGATTTTTTACACCGCAATGGAAGAGCAACAAACCAGTGTGAAGGCATATGAACACATAGTCACATAGTAGGTAAGGTTAAAAAAAGACACAAGTCCATCAAGTCCAACCTATGTGTGTGATTATTGGTCAGTATTACATTGTATATGTATGTTGCGGTCGCTCAGTTGCTTATCTAATAGTTTCTTAAACTATCGATGCTCCCCGCTGAAACCACCGCCTGTGGAAGGGAATTCCACATTCTTGCCGCACTTACAGTAAAGAACCCTCTACGTAGTTTAAGGTTAAACCTATTTTCTTCTAATTTTAGTGAGTGACCACGTGTCTTATTAAACTCCCTTCCGCGAAAAAGTATCATCCCTATTACCAGTCACCAGTACGGTATTTGTAAATTGAAATCATATCCCCTCTCAAGCGTCTCTTCTCCAGAGAGAATAAGTTCAGTGCTCGCAACCTTTCTTCATAACTAATATCCTCCAGACCCTGTATTAGCTTTGTTGCCCTTCTTTGTACTCGCTCCATTTCCAGTACATCCTTCCTGAGGACTGGTGCCCAGAACTGGACAGCATACTCTAGATGCGGCCGGACCAGAGTCATGTAGAGCGGGAGAATCATCGCTTTATCCCTGGAGTTAATCCCCTTTTTAATGCATGCCAATATTCTGTTTGCTTTGTTAGCAGCAGCCTGGCATTGCATGCTATTGCTGAGCCTATCATCTACCCCCAGGTCCTTTTCCATCCTAGATTCCCCCAGAGGTTCACCCCCTAGTGAGTAGATTGCATTCATATTTTTGCCACCCAAATGCATTATTTTACATTTTTCTACGTTAACCTCATTTGCCATGCAGTTGCCCACCCCATTAATTTGTTCAGATCTTCTTGCAAGGTTTCCACATCCTGCTGAGAAGTTATTGCCCTGCTTAGCTTAGTATCGTCTACAAATACAGAGATTGCGCTGTTTACCCCATCCTCCAGGTCGTTTATGAACAAATTAAACAGGATTGGTCCCAGCACAGAACCCTGGGGGACCCCACTTTCCACCCCTGACCATTCCGAGTACTCCCCATTTATCACCCCCCTCTGAACTCGCCTTTTTAGCCAGTTTTTAATCCATGTACTCACCCTATGGTCCATGCCAATGGACTTTATTTTGTACAGTAAACATTTATGGGGAACTGTGTCAAATGCTTTTGCAAAATCTAGATACACCACGTCTACGGGCCTTCCTTTATCTAGATGGCAACTCACCTCCTGATAGAAGGTTAATAGATTGGTTTGGCAAGAACGATTCTTCATGAATCTATGCTGATTACTGCTAATGATACCGTTCTCATTACTAAAATCTTGTATATAGTCCCTTATCATCCCCTCCAAGAGCTTACATACTATTGATGTTAGGCTAACTGGTCTGTAATTCCCAGGGATGTATTTTGGGTCCTTTTTAAATATTGGTGCTACATTGGCTTTTCTCCAATCAGCTGGTACCATTCCAGTCAGTAGACTGTCAGTAAAAATTAGGAACAATGGTCTGGCAATTACTTGACTGAGTTCCCTAAGTACCCTCGGGTGCAAGCCATCTGGTCCCGTTGATTTATTAATGTTAAGTTTCCCTAGTCTAATTTTAATTCTGTCCTCTGTTAACCATGGAGGTGTGTCAAATGCTTTTGCAAAGTTCAGATACACCACGTCTACGGGCCTTCCTTTATCTAGATGGCAGCTCACCTCATTATAGAAGGCTAATACATAGAATTTGAAGAGATGCATTTTTTTTTAACCTCCAGTACCAAAAGTGGTAACCCCGAGCCACACTCAGGATCGCATCGCAGGATCCATGTACAGTGTACTTACCTTGTCCCATGGATCCTGCAATGTCTCCCCGCTGTGTCTGCGAGCCGTGTCTCCACTCGATTCACAGTGCCGAGCTCCGTTCCTTGCGAGTGGCGTGACGCACGGGGACGGAGCTCGGCGCCAAATTCAAAAAGTGAAAAACACAGTATACATACAGTACACTGTAATCTTACAGATTACATTACTGTATCAAGTAGTTTGACATTTTGTTCCTAGTGGTTTGTCCAATGCCCTGCATGCAGTTTTATATTATAAATACTGTTCTTTCTGTCTGGAAACTGGAGATTGTCTATAGCAACCAAAAAGTGTCCCTTTACATCAAAAGTGCTTTTAGACCAGCTAGAAAACTGCGATAATAACTTAGAATCACTTGCAGAATTGAGCGATAGTGATTTGTGGGGAAATTCGTCATCAACACTGAAAGTAATGACAGCGACAATTCTGCAAATGAGCAAATTTCAGTGTGTATGATTTGATTACATTATTGAATATTTTTTATTATTATTATATTATTATTTGTTATAATTATTTATAGTTATTTATTATATTATAATTTATGATTTTGTGTTTCCAAACTTTATCATACCCGGGGGATGTCTACTAGACTCTTGTTTGGACACATTTAAATTAGTTATTTCTAAGAATTACAGGCCTACAATATAAAACGCCTAATTTCCATGCGAAACAATTGTACCGCTTTCAGCATCAAAAACCTGACATAATCATACCGCCAGGGAGGTTAAGCTTTTATTGTACTTTATTTAATGCAAAAGCACTTAAAAACCTATGTGAAAGAAAAAACTGCGAAAGCAGCCTAATGTCGCGTACACACGACCGTTTTTAATGTCATTGAAAAAAAACACGTTTTTCTCGACGTGATTCTTCTCAAGCCTGCCTTGCCTACACACTATCGTGAAAAAAAATGCTCGACAAAGTGTGGTGACGTACGAAACGTACGATGGCATATTCGGCTGGCGCCACCCTTTGGGCTGCTTTTGCTGATCCTCATGTTAGTAAAGTTTGGTGAGAGACGATTCGCGCTTTTCAGCCTCGTGCTCTTCAGTCCGTTACAGCGCGACGAATGTGCTATCTCCATTATGAACGCTAGTTTTACCAGAACGAGCGCTCCAGTCTCATAACTTGCTTCTGAGCATGCGTGTCTTTTTTACATCGTTAAAGCCTACACATGGCCGTTTTTCACGACGAGAAAAACGACGACGTGAAAAACGACGAGAAAAAATAGAGCATGTTCCAAATTTTTAATGGCCATTTTTCACATCGCAAAAAATGCTCTGGAGCCTACACACGATCGTTTTTTAAGACCAAATTAAAAAATGGCATTTTTCTCGTCATGAAAAACGGTCGTGTGTACGCGGCATAACACTTCACCTCTCTAAATATCAATACATGGTAACAGCTACAGATAGCTGTGGCTGTCTGATATTGATTTGTACAGGCTTGCTGACCACAGCTCATTGTATCCACTTGTGCAATCTGCTGTGTAAAAATGATCATTCTAAGTGGCATACGGCCCTACATGGCCATGTGAATAGGACCTTACGCATACTAATACATAGAATATTTGACAGACAAGGAAACGGGCCCATTTGTCTTAAATCTTAAAACCAGAGGCGTAACTAAAGCCTTCAGCGCCCCAGTGCAAGAAACCTGGAAGGCCCCCCCATCGGTCCCACAGCCCTTTCGTCTGTTCCTGTGGCCCTACCCACTGATGCTGGGGCCCTTTACTCCTGTTTCATGGTTTTATTATGATCCCGCAATGGGACCCTTTTTACATGTTCTGCAGTGAGCCCCCTTCTTACTGTATTGGGGCCCCCAGAGTGGCAGAAAGCAAACAATAGGTTACCAGCACATCAGGAAACTCCATATCAGAGTCCAAAGCAGTGGGAGAACTACAAGAGTTTCAAAGATTGCACTTGTGTTCTGCCACTGTGGGGATCCCCAGCCTCCTCTTGCTGTCCTGCACCAGCTATAGACAGCACTAGTCTGGTGTCTGTCTCCTTGGCAGCGACAGCAGTCTATTAGGACCTAGTGTTGGTGACATTATGGGTGCAGCTGGTCACCTAGCAGCAGTAACGCTGTATAACATTCTCTGTTGACATACTAATTGGAATGTGATCCAGGTGAGGCTCCCAGTCAGATCTAATAAACACAGTATATATTCAAGAGCACAATCACATACAGTATATATCTACAGTGTGTGTGTATATATATGTGTATATATATATATTGTGAGGGGGTTAGCTCGGCAGCGGGTGTGTGTGACCCCCGGGATGAGCTCCCCACACAAAAACAGGCCCAGCAAACGGAGGTTGTGGTTTTCAAAATCAAAAAAGGTGCGGTTTATTTTCTATTTACAGTGACAAAACACAGCAAAGCCAAAAGAAACATAAACAAAATAAATCCTGGTCAACTTGACCTCTGACTAAACATACAGGTTTCCTAACTAACAACTGGGATCAGCCTAGTGCTGTCCTAGTCCCTAAGTCCCTGGTTTTAAATGTCCAAGCAAATAGCCACACAGGCTTTGTCTCACCGCACAGGGGTTCACTCTCCCTAGACAGTCCACACAGGTCTGGTTCCAGGCATGAGCAAACATCTAATGAAGCTGGGAGTTCTTATAGAGGCCTAAATGAGCTGACAAGCTTCAGCTGGTCTCATCAACTCCCTGTCTGCACGACGCCCCACACTCTCCCTAGACATATGAGTCATCCATGAGCCCACTAGCCTTAGCTGGGCTTATACAACTCTCCACCTAGTTGTATAAGTCGGCGTAAAGCCTGAATCTGGGCAAAATATATCTACCCCCCTGGATGCAACCAGGTGACTTTACCTTCCTGCTGTCACATACCCCCCCCTCTTGTTTTAACCTCGGGGTTGGAACACCAGCAATCAGGCATTCATGTACTCGAGACAAAGCATCCACATTCCCCATTTGAACGCCAGGGCGATGCTTTACTGTGAAGTTGAATTCCTGGAGGGCCAGGAACCACCTATTCACTCTTCTATTTGTTTCCTTGTTTTGAGCCATCCACTTTAACGGAGCGTGATCCGTAACCATGTCAAAGTGCCTACCTAGCAGGTAGTACCGAAGGGAATCTAGAGCCCACTTCACCGCTAAACACTCCTTTTCAACGGTGGCGTAATTTACCTCATGGGACTTCAACTTCCTGCTGAGGTAAATGACTGGGTGCTCTTCCCCGTTCCAGACCTGGGACAATACTGCTCCTAACCCCACATCTGACGCATCACTTTGTACGACAAAGTCTTTAGAGAAGTCGGATGAGTACAACACTGGCTGGCTACATAAGGCTTGTTTCAAGAATTGGAATGCTGCCTCAGCCTCGGGGGTCCATTTAATCATGACCGACCCTTTCCCCTTCGTTAGGTTGGTTAGGGGCACAGCCTTAGAAGCAAAGTGGGGAATGAATCGCCGATAATACCCAGCGATTCCCAGAAAGGCTCGTACCTGCTTCTTGCTGTTGGGACGTGGCCAACTCTGGATGGCCTCGACTTTGTTGAGTTGGGGTTTTATTACTCCCCTCCCAATGGTGTACCCAAGATATTTGGCCTCCTCCTGCCCAATGGTACACTTCTTGGGGTTAGCCGTAAACCCCGCTTCCCGAACAGAGTCCAGGACTGCTTGCACTTTTGGCAGATGTGAGGCCCAATCTGTGCTATGGACAATTACGTCATCCAGGTAAGCCGCAGCATACTTCCGATGGGGCCTCAGCATCTGGTCCATTTTCCGCTGGAATGTGGCCGGCGCATTCTGTAACCCGAACGGCATTCTTTTATATTGGAACGCCCCGTCTGGGGTTACAAATGCGGTTTTCTCTTTGGCCAATTTGGCCAGGGGGATTTGCCAATACCCTTTTGTGAGGTCAAGAGTCGTCATGTATCGGGCTGTTCCCAGCCGGTCGATCAACTCATCTATACGTGGCATGGGGTAGGTGTCAAATTTTGTAACTTTGTTCAACTGACGAAAATCGTTACAAAATCGCCAGCTCCCATCCGGTTTAGGCACCAACACAATGGGACTAGACCAATCACTTTGGGACTCCTCTATCACCCCTAAGTTCAGCATTTTCTGTACTTCCTCCCGTATTGCCTCCCGTCGGGCCTCTGGGATCCGATAGGGTTTTAACTTCACCCTTTCACCGGGCGGGGTAATGATGTCATGCTCTACCCCAAATGTTTGTCCCGGCAGCTCAGAGAATACCTCCTTGTTGCGAAGCACAAACTCCTTAACCTCCTGTTGTTGGGGTTGTGACAAGGTGGCTGCTATTCCAACCTCAGGAATCACGCAACCAGTTTGAGCTGGTGACCAAGTGTCTGCGACTAGGGACTCTCTATCCCTCCAGGCTTTCAACAGATTAACGTGATAGATCTGTTCGGGCTTTCGCCTTCCTGGTTGTCTGACCTTGTAATTCACTTCGCTTACTTTTTCCATTATCTCGTAGGGGCCTTGCCATTTGGCAAGGAATTTACTTTCAACCGTAGGGACAAGTACCAGTATCCTATCCCCCGGGGAAAAGGTACGGGTCTTGGCTCCACGGTTGTACACTCTCTGCTGTGCTAACTGCGCTTGGGCCAAATGTTCCTTCACGATGGGCATTACCTGTGCAATTCGGTCTTGCATCAGGGCGACATGCTCAATCACACTCCTGTGGGGAGAACTCTCACTTTCCCAAGTTTCCTTGGCAATATCCAACAGCCCTCTTGGGTGTCTCCCATACAGTAACTCAAAGGGGGAGAATCCCGTAGAGGATTGGGGCACCTCCCTAATAGCAAACATCAGATAAGGAAGTAGACAGTCCCAATCCTTTCCATCTCTATCCACCACTTTCTTCAACATTTGTTTTAGGGTTTTGTTGAATCTTTCAACCAGCCCATCGGTTTGGGGGTGATACACAGATGTACGTAATTGCGTCACTTTGAACAATTTACACAGCTCCTTCATAACCCGGGACATAAAGTGTGTACCTTGGTCCGTAAGCAGTTCTTTACAAATACCCACCCGGCTAAACACAAGAGATAGCTCTTTGGCTATGGTTTTGGCCGAGGTATTTCGGAGAGGGATCGCTTCTGGATAACGGGTGGCATAGTCCATTATAACTAATATGTACTGGTGCCCCCTAGCGGACTTGATTATAGGACCTACCAAATCCATGGCGATCCTCTCAAACGGGACCTCAATGATGGGTAGAGGGACCAGCGGGCTACGGAAATGTGGCATCGGGGCCGACCTCTGACACACAGGGCAGGAGGAACAATAATTTTCTATGTCCTTCATCACCCCCGGCCAATAGAATCTCTGTAATACCCTCTCTCGGGTTTTCTCTGTCCCCAGATGACCTCCAAGAATGTGCCCATGGGCCAACTCCAACACCAACTTCCTGTAAGGTTTGGGCACCACAAGCTGCTCAACGGTTTCTTCTGCCCTTTTTGCCACCCGATACAGTAGGTCCTTCTCTACGCTGAAGTATGGGTAAGTGCAGGTATTATCTGGGTTCACTAACTCGCCATCTATTTTCACTACGTTTTCCCGTGCCTTTATTAGGGCGGGGTCTTTCAACTGTTCTGTGGCAAAGTTTTCCCTGTGAACCTCAAGATCAGAAAACTCCACAGACGGTAGGTTTTCGTCTGAGGAGGTGGGCTCCTCTCCAGTTTCTTGAGTCTCCCCTGCCAATACTGATAAGGGAAATTCCGGAGAGTCCTCACCACTCTCAGGGGAGTTCTGGCTATCACATTCCTGGTACATAGGGGCACCAGTGGGGGGCTCAGGATCATCCCACAGTTCCCAGAACTTCGGAAAATCCCTTCCCACAATGGCGTCATACGGTAACTGAGATACTAAGCCCACTGGATGAGAGAGGGTACCTTTGGGGGTCACGAAACACACTGTAGTCACTGGATACTCTCGGGTGTCCCCATGCACACAAATAACAGCTACCTTGCTATTCCCAGAGACCTCTGTTTTAACTAACTCAGCCTTTATCAGGGTCACAAGGCTACCTGAATCCAGCAATACCACAACATTTCTACCATTAACACACATTTTGCATAAATGTTTCTCAGTTCCTCGAATGGCAGTGCATGCGACTGTCGCACACAGCGACTGACGTCTGCCCGTCAGAAAGTCACACTGCATGGGTTCCTCCACAACCGGGCAATTGGCTGCAATATGTCCCGCTTGCCGGCAGCGGTAGCAAACGATCCTTCTTGCCGCCTCTTGAGCCGCTGATTTCCCAGGCTGTTCTCGCCAAACTTGGGGTAGAGCTCCCACCCTCTCACTCTCTCCACCCTCACCCCTTGGAATCCTCTTATCCGCCCCTGGGGATGGTCTGGTCTTAGGGTGGAAAGTCCGAGTGTCTCTGGAAGAGGCCGTCAGGTTCTCTGTAGCCAAGTATTTCTCCACACGATCCACAAGACCATCGGCCGTCTCTGGGTCTCCATGGCTTACCCACTTTTGGATGGCAGTAGGAAGAGCTCTCAAAAACCGATCCATTACAACACGTTCCACAATCTTTGGTGCGGACAAAGTCTCTGGCTGTAGCCACTTTCTGCTCAGGTGAATGAGATCATACATTTGAGACCTGGGGGGTTTTCCAAGCTGGAAAGTCCAGTTATGCACACGCTGAGCCCGGACAGCCTGGGTGACACCCAGCCTTGCCAATATCTCAGCTTTTAGCATCACATAGTCTTTTGCTTGGTCAGGCTCTAGGTCATAGTAAGCCTTCTGCGATTCACCAGTTAACAGAGGAGCCACCAGTCCAGCCCACTGCTCCTCAGGCCACTTTTCTCTTTCAGCAGTCCTTTCAAATGTGGTCAAAAATACCTCTGGATCATCCTCTCAAGTCATTTTTGTCAATAAACGACTCACCCCAAAGGACGCGGTATTAGTGGGACGGCTTTCCTCACTGGTCTGCGGACGTTGCTGCATTACTGCTTCCATTTGTTGTAGTCTCTGCTCTTGCTTCTGTAACAGGTCTATGAAGCGGGCCTCAGATTGCTGCTGGGCTTGTTGCTGAGCTTCCAGACTCTGTTGGTGAGCTTGCTGCTGGGCTGCAAGGCTCTGTTGATGAGCTTCCTGCTGGGCTGCGAAGTTCTGTTGTTGAGCTGCAAGGCTCTGTTGATGAGCTGCAAGGCTCTTTTGCAAACCTGCATTTGTCTGCTGTTGATTGGCATTTGCTAGAGCCAGCTGCTTCAGTATCTCCTCCATGCTGGCTTAAAAAAAAACTGCCACTGGTTCTCCACCAACTGTGAGGGGGTTAGCTCGGCAGCGGGTGTGTGTGACCCCCGGGATGAGCTCCCCACACAAAAACAGGCCCAGCAAACGGAGGTTGTGGTTTTCAAAATCAAAAAAGGTGCGGTTTATTTTCTATTTACAGTGACAAAACACAGCAAAGCCAAAAGAAACATAAACAAAATAAATCCTGGTCAACTTGACCTCTGACTAAACATACAGGTTTCCTAACTAACAACTGGGATCAGCCTAGTGCTGTCCTAGTCCCTAAGTCCCTGGTTTTAAATGTCCAAGCAAATAGCCACACAGGCTTTGTCTCACCGCACAGGGGTTCACTCTCCCTAGACAGTCCACACAGGTCTGGTTCCAGGCATGAGCAAACATCTAATGAAGCTGGGAGTTCTTATAGAGGCCTAAATGAGCTGACAAGCTTCAGCTGGTCTCATCAACTCCCTGTCTGCACGACGCCCCACACTCTCCCTAGACATATGAGTCATCCATGAGCCCACTAGCCTTAGCTGGGCTTATACAACTCTCCACCTAGTTGTATAAGTCGGCGTAAAGCCTGAATCTGGGCGAAATATATCTACCCCCCTGGATGCAACCAGGTGACTTTACCTTCCTGCTGTCACAATATATATATATATATATATATATATATATATATATATATATATATATATATATAAAATCAACCGTGTGTTCAGCAGTCACATGGACTCTGATCAACAAATGGACTATAATATTTACCATTAAATTTGACTAGGAGCATCACCTGGATTGTATCCTGATCAGCATGTCAGAGAAGGCTCCACTGCCACTAAGCAACCTGCAGGGAGCTCAACTGTCTACAACCAATTGTGCTGGCCCTCCTGTGCATGAGCCCATCAGCCTCATAAACTAATCAGCACTGGGTCCTAATGCGCTGTTGCCACTGCCATGGGGACAGAGACCAGCGCTGTCAATAGCAGGGACAGGATAGCAACTCTGGTAGTTCCACCAGTAGTCCACAGGATTCCCCCATCCACCTGGAATGTGTAGATGGGGGAATTGGATCATATTTTATTTTCATTCAACCTAATAGTTGAATGAAATAAGTGATCAATGTATGGCCTGCCTAAGTGCTAAGGCCAGCCATAGACAGTTTAAATCTTGGCCGGTTCAGCAGGAACTGGCTGAGATTTGAACCATTAATGGGCAGGCTGAATGTATCAAGTTGATCGATCGACTTGGGTACAACCAGCCTGCTGGATACTCTTATGATTATCACTAGCGATAGCTATAGCTGCTAGTGATAATCACTGTTTGTCGGGAGAATACAATTGCTCGACCAAAGGGATTCCCCTGTCAGCACGGACTGTGTTGATGTGGGAATCATGCAAATTTCTTTTCTGCAATATGTGGTTGCAGGAGAGAGATTTGCACCATTTTTGGCCCGCCTAACTGGAACTGAAAGTTTGTGAAGGTCTTGGAAGTACAGGAGGGGGGGGGGAGAAAGACAGATGTGGGAGAGAGATGCGGCGGTATTGTCGGATGTTTTTTTCACCTTAACGCATAGAATGCATTAAGGTGAAAAAACGTTTTCCTTTACAACCACTTTAATGATTTTATGTTCCTGTTTGGAAAATACTTTATGATTGAATGTTATTTCTTCAATACATGGACTTTCAAATACAATGCTGTGTGGATTACTGTCTATGTGAAGATATATTTCTCAATTGGGATTTCACTTGCTATTCACAAACCCTAATTGAGTGGAGGCACTACGCTTGTTGGAGATCCTGTCCTGATCACACAGATTATGAAGACTCTGATCCTAAAATACTATACAGGTGGCGCCATCATACCTCAGTAGCCGCAGAGAGAGAGAAAAATAGTGCTACATTTGGAGGCTACTGCTGAGATAAATATCTTGGATCAGGACATTAAGGAACGACCATGTCACTGTTATCAACAGAAGCTGTGAGGTAGTGGGCCCTGGAAGAGGAACTTCCACCTAAAAGGACAATTTGCTATTTCGTATGTACCTATCACTGTGAGCACCCATAGACTGCAGGAGGCGCTACAAGCAAATGAAACCTTGCAGTCTGCCTCTCTTATGGATAAAAGAGAGGAAAATTAGAGTATGAACCTTATACCCATTATCTCTGTCTCAGTGAGGTGGATTTAAATCCAGTTAAATGGCCCTTTTGAATATACCCAAAGGGGGCTGAAGTATTTGGTTGTGCTGTAGTATTTCCAGTAATCTCCCCTCCAGTAAGGTGTAAGTTACTAGTCCTGCCGGTAAAAGTGTGAACCATTAAATACAACTGCTTCATCAAGAGAAACTCTAATGTTGACTGCTACAGCCGCTAAGCAGGAAACAAATATTGAGCACCTGCTGCTAAAAGTCACTGCTCAGAATTTACATGCTGATTCTTATTGCAAATAAAAAGGCTTTTTCAGGGGTGCTCCCTGTCCCCACTGGTGAAGAAAGCTTTGAGGTGTGGAAAGATTTTCCACCAGTGATAGAGGAATAGAACTGCTCAGAGGAAAAGAAAAAACAGTGCATCATGGAAAGTTTAAGACCACCAGCATCCATTATCATTAGAGCTTACAAGGACACTCATGTGAGTACCAGTGCTCAAGAATATATTGATGTTTTGACAGATGCTTATGGACTGCACCGTGACCCTGATCAGATGCTTGCTGATTTTAAACAGACAAAGCATAAAGAGGATGAGGATGTTTCTGTGTTTGTAAGGAGGCTAGAAATGCTTCTAGGGAGATTGCTCACTGAAAAGGTAATCTCTCCAACAGATGTTGACAAATTAAGGACTGCTCAAATAATAAAGGGGCTACTGCCACATCACCCAATGTCACCGGTCCTAAGAGTTGTTTTGAGAGAGAGAGAAACTTTACTTTCACTGAAACTATGACTGAAGTAAAAAAAAAAAGGAATCGGATATCCGTTTTAGTACCCCTTCTAAGAGCAAAGTTAAACAGAGTTCTTTGGTTGAAACAAAAGTTAGACTGTTGCTAAAAACAATGAAGTGTGTAGACACCCACAGCCTAGAGCTCAATCTTCTGATGAAACCTCCAGTGATAAGCCTCTTTTCCACATTAAATGTTTCCGCTGTGGACTGCTGGCTGATAGTTCTAAAATTCACAGTAAAGCTGGACATGTGTACAAAAGAAAAATCTAGAAAACAAATGTTTACCAAACTACCTGGGATAGGCCGCAGATGTACTTTCAATTTTTTGTTAATGATATATCCACTACTGCTCTGTTTGATACTGGTTCTCAGCTGACCATCAGACCATCAGGCCCTTCTATCAGCAACACTTAAACCACCTCCCTTTGCAACCTATGGACACTATGCCTGTTTATGGTGTGGGAGAAAATCCTGTATTTATGGATGGTTGTCTAGAAGTCGAGCTTTGCATTCCTGGTGTGATAGCTGATGAGGATTCCCCACTTAAAGTCATTGCTTATGTGAGCCCTCCACCTGGGGGTAATGAGTATGCTCCTATAATTGTGGGTTCCAATGTGGAAGCAGTTGCGGCTGTATTTATACGGTTTCTTCAGCCCCAACAGGGAACTCCTCTACCCTCACTCCCTGTTGCTCCAGGGCTTCAAATTATCTGCCAAACCTTTGCTCCTGATCTTCCTGGAGGGTGTGTGGGAAATCCATGGCTTCCCATAGAGTTTCCAGCCGGGGGAGTGAGAGCGCTGTGGGTTTATGTGGAAATTTCACAAAGTGCAATAGGTAGCTTTTTCCTGCTGGAGACTGATACAAAAGAGGCTGCAAAGAATGGCTGGGAGATAGTACCAGAAAGGAAAGACTATCGTTTAAAATGTCCAAGAATGGATGTTGTTACTGTTCGGAACATTACCACATACCCAGTTATAATACCAGCCTGGAAAAAGGTACCCTACTGTTACCCAGTGGAAACCATTAGTTCCTACCCTGCCAAGGTCGACGAGAAAGAAACCAAATTAGACTTTCACCTGAATGATGCTGATAGTCCTGCAGAGCACAAACAAGCGCTAGGAAAGCACCTAATGGAATACGAAGATGTTTTCTCAACAGAGGACATGGATGTTGGGTGTGATAAAAGTATTCAGCACAGTATTCGCCTAACAGATAGCACCCCATTTAGAGAAAGACCCAGGCGCATACCTCTTAAAGATCTGGATGATGTTCGAGAGTGCTTCACAAAATGAAAGATAAAACATCATTGTTGAGTCTAAAAGCCTGTATGCATCCCCAATAGTGGTGATCAGAAAGAAAAATGGTGAAGTACGAATATGTGTTGATTATAGGACTCTAAATCGGCGAACGGTCCCAGATTAATACACGCTACCTCGCATTGAGGAAACTCTTGATGCCCTGCAAGACAGCAAATGGTTCACAGTAATGGACTTAAGATCCGGTTATTACCAAGTACCAATGAGTGAGGAAGATCAAGAAAAGACTGCTTTTATCTGCCCCCTGGGGTTTCTCCAGTTTGCTCACATGCCTCAGGGCATTAGTGGTGCACCTGCAACCTTCCAGTGTCTAATGGATCGGACACTGGGAGACCTTTGTCCCACTCAATGTATTGTCTACCTAGATGACATAATTGTTTTTGGCTCCACTTTAGAGGAGCATGACCAGAGACTGTTTAAAGTGCTAGATCGTCTGAGGAAAGAAGGTCTGAAACTCTCCCTGGACAAATGTAAGTTTGCTCGCTCTTCAGTAAACTTTGTGGGTCACATAGTATCTGCCAAAGGGGTGGCGACTGATCCTGCTAAAGTGGAGGCTGTGGTAACCTGGCCCCGTTCCACAAATCTGAAAGAACTGAGGTCCTTCTTGGGGTTTTTTGGCTATTATCGCCGCTTCATTAGAGGCTATTCCAAGACTGCTCAGCCTCTTAATGACTTGCTCAAAGAAAATGACAGCTTAAGAAACGTCTTACAGAAGCGCCAGTGTAGGCTTATGCAGACCCACAAAAGCCATACATTTTGCATGTAGATGCAAGCTATGATGGATTAGGAGGAGTCCTACATCAGGATTACCCGAGGGAACTAAGGCCTGTTGCTTATATTAGTCGCAGTCTAAGCCCAGCAGAAATAAATTATCCTGTTCACAAACTGAATTTTCTTGCCCTGAAGTGGGCTATTGTTGAAAAGCTGCATGATTACTTGTATGGGGCTCAGTTTGAGGTAAGAACTGACAACAACCCCCTCACTTATGATTTGACTACAGCTAAGCTGGATGCCACTGGTCATAGGTGGCTTGCTGTCTTGTCTAATTACCAATTCACTCTCAAGTACAAGCCAGGGCCCAAAAATATTGGGGCTGATGCTCTCTCTAGGCGTCCTGGGTTGCCAGTGAACTTAGGAGAAAGTGAATGGGAGAAAGTACCTGGGCAATATTGTTTTCTCTGACTAACGAGTTATTGACTCCTTGGGAGCTGGAGAAGAGTGTATCCCAAACATGTATTGCTGCCCCACCGCTTTAGGGGTACCAGAAAACATCCAGCTGCAAGAGAAAGATATGATCCTTCTACAAAAGAGAGATCCAGTAATCAGACATGTTAGAGAGTCTGTTTTCCACAAAGATCCTAATTACATGAAAAAAACCCTACCTGAGCAGAGTACCTCCTATCTTAAAGAATGGGATAAACTCAAAAAAATGTATGGACTTTTATACAGGGTACATTTGTTCCATGATCATCCTGGAAGGAAACAGCTAGTGCTTCCTCAAGTCTACAGAAAATCTGTTTTGAGAAGTTTGCATGACCACCATGGACATCTAGGAGTTGAAAAAACCTACGGACTAATCAAAGACCGTTTCTTTTGGCCACGAATGAGGGAATCTGTTGTGGACTATTGGGCCGCTGTGTGAGATGTCTACAAAGGAAAACCTTCTCGAGCTGCTTCTATGGAACACTTGAAAAGTTCTTGTCCAATGGATTTAGTGTGCATGGACTTTTTGTGTATTGACAATGACAGCAGTGGTGTGGGAATATGTTCTGATTGTGACTGATCACTATACTCGATATGCTCAAACCTATCCCACCAAAGATCAGAAAGCAGTAACTGTAGCTAAAGTGTTGTGGGAGAAGTTTTTTGTTCATTTTGACCAGGGGCGGGACTTTGAAATTCGAAATTAAAGAGCTGTTAACATTGCTTAACCTTGACAAGAGCCGCACCACACCTTATCATCCAGAGGGTGATGCTCTCCCTGAACGTTTCAATCGCACCTTGTTGAACATAATGGTGCTGCTAAGCAAACCTGGAGCTGACATGCTTGGAGCTATGGTATATGCTTACAATTGTACCAGACATGAATCAACTGGTTTCTCTCCTTATTTTCTCATGTTTGGGAGAGAAGCCCGTCTCCCTATTGACATTCAGTTGGGTGTGTCTACTGATGGAGTGAAAAATAGAAATCACTACCAGTATGTGGAATGACTTAAACAGAGTCGGAGAAGAGGAGCATAAATTAGCAGCATTAGCAGATGATATATTATTCTATATATCAAACCCCAGAGTTACAATGCCCAACCTTATGAAAGCACTAAAGGAATATGGAGATCTATTTAATTTTAAGATCAACCAGAGTAAATCCCAAATATTAAATATAAATATGAAATTGAAAGAGGAACTGAGTTTACAACAAGAGTTCCCATTCCCTTGGAGGAGGACAGAAATAAAATACCTTGGGATTAAATTAACGGCATCGCCAGAGGAAATATATCAAGCAAACTATATCCCATTATTAGAGGGGATTAAAAATAGAAATAAAAAGGATAGCAGCACGCCCCATATCATGGATGGGCCGGATTAACACCATAAAGATGATAATACTTCCGAAGATTATGTACAAGTTTCAGATGCTCCCTCATATATATACCCCCAGCATATTTTAGAACTTTAAGAATTTTAATCACTAAATTAATATGGCACAATAAGAAACCTAGAATTTCTCTGGCAACTCTGGAGAAAGTAAAAAGCCAAGGGGGATTAAATGTACCTGACTTTCAAAAATATTATGAGGCGGTTTTGTTAACACGCGTGGTGGAATGGGCTAAATCAAATTATGAGAAAAGGTGGGTTAATATAGAACAAATAATGGCTAATACACAACTAGGAAGGAATATATGGATACCACCACATTATAGGACATTGGGAGAAAATACACACACATTGACACGGATAGTATTGAAAATTTGGGATGCACTACACAATAATTAATTTATTTGCACCGGGGAAAAGTTTGATAGGGGGGAATTGGATTAAAAAGGAAAACACACAACTACGTGATATACCGTATTTTTCGCACCATAAGACGCACTTTTTTGCCCACAAAAATGAGGGGGAAATGCCTGTGCATCTTATGGACTGAATATAGACCAGTGACCCCCCCCGGCTGCCGCCAAATACCGAGCCAGCCAGGATGGGAGCGTCTGTGTGTCTGTGACAGGGAGCGTGTTTCCCCTCCTTCTCCAGGTAGAGCGGGCTTTCTATTCCCCCTCCTTCTCTAGGCAGAGCGGGCTTTGTGTGTTCTCCCCCGTTCCCCAGGCAGAGCGGCCTCTGTGTGTTCTCCCCCCCTTCTCCGGGCAGTGCGGGCTCTGTGTGTTCTCCCCCCCCTTCTCCGGGCAGTGCGGGCTCTGTGTGTTCTCCCCCCCTTCTCCGGGCAGTGCGGGCTCTGTAGCAGCAGCACGAGCCGAGTAGGAGATCAAAGACACAGAGCAGGCTGTGTGTGCATTCCATTTCCTCTCCCTTCTTCTGTCAGCAGTGGGGGTGGGGATTATTAAAGCAGCGGCGGGACTAATAAGCTTGGGTAGACAAAGGTTTGGAAATACAATTTGTCAATGTATGTCCCTATTGAGTAGGAAAAATGTTTTTACTTCTTTGTATATGATAAATTTCGATAAAATAAAGAATATATAAAATTAAAAAAAAAGAGGCCTATCAAATGCCTGAGGAAAATACTGTAAAAATAAATACTGCCAATAAAAGGCGTTTTGATGCCAAAGTTTGTTACAAAGACTTACAACTAGGGATGCACCTAATGGATTTTTTGGTGCCGATACCGAAAATAAAAATTTTAGGATCCCGAAAACCGAAACCGATACCAAAACAGCACTGAAACTGAAATAGACTTTTTTTATATATTAAACAAAAAAAAATATTTGATATACAAAATTGTGTTAGATTCGTATTCGTTATATTATTTATATTCAACTTTTTTTTTTTTTTTTTAACAGAAGGAATATTTATTGACATAAACAATCAGTTACAAGCCAATACATGTCAGGTGATACAGATCAGGACAACAGAACAATCCAAGATGATTACATCCAAAATTAGAAAAGGTCACACAGGCATAACATCTAAGTACCTAATCCAAGGGGGGGAAGGGGAGGGAGGGAGAACAGAGAAATCAATCAAGAGATGGTATAAAAAAATATTCACGTCAATAGGAGCACACTGTACATCAAATTAGATCTCAATAGGGTAACCATATTCAAGAGATAAAGATTTTAAAGGTCAAGAACTATAGGGTTGAGGGGGAAAAGAAAAGGGAAGGGGTGGAGGGTTGGAGGGAAAGGAGGGCCCGAGGAGACACCGGGGGAGAGAGAGGAAAGCAAAGCAAAGACCGGGATAAGCTATACCGTCAGTCACCTAGCTGCCACCCAAGCCGCCCAAATTTTTTCAAACTTCTTTGGGCAATTGCGTCCCATGTATATCAACTTATACAGAGGCAATGTATCATTCACCAACTTTCGCCAAGTGGACAACCTAGGGGGCTCATTAGACTTCCACTTGAGCAGAATTGCCTTTCTAGCATAGAATGCAGTATAGAAAATAAACAGTTTTTTATGAGTGGAAGTGGGAAGATTGTCTGTAATACCCAGCAGTAGGACCAGGGGGTCCAACCCAACAGCCATGCCACCAATTGAGCCCATATTAGCCACCACTACCTGCCAAAACTCCTGTATCTTTGGGCAGAGCCAGACCATGTGTATGAAATTCCCGACTTCCAGGCTGCATTTAGGGCACTTGTCCTCAGAGGTGCGGTAGATCACCACCAGCCGCTGTGGCGTATAGTAAACCCTGTGGAGAAACTTTAGCTGAATAAAGCGTTCCCTTGCCGAGATCATGAAGGGGATGTACTGCTGCAGACCCTCCGCCCAATCCTCCGTCGTAAGAGCCGGCAGATCACGCTGCCAGGCCGAAAAAGCACGCAAAGCCCCAGACCCCCCCGCACATGTTAGTCTGAGATATATAGAGGAAAGCGTCCTATCCATAAAGTGCGAGGGGAGCAGCCTCTCAACAGAGTGAGGTTCCACTTTGATAGGATCCGGGAACTGTGCACGGACCGCATGCCGGAGCTGAAGGAACCTGAAGTACATCCAGGAAGGAAGTCCAAATTTAGACTTCAGCACACCAAAGGAGAGCAATCGCCCTTCCGGCATAACATCCCGTAGCGTTTTTACCTCATATCGTGCCCACAGCTGCGGGTCCGGCGCAGTCCCCAGATGAGACATAGACGGCTTACCCCACAGGGGGGTGTGGGGAGAGCACGTCCGCGGCTCAGCCAGAAACCTCGAAACCTGTCTCCACACCAACACCGTAGTCCTCATAGGAGTAGTAATCTGGGCATTGGATCTAGGTCCTCGGTATACCAAATTGCGCAACTCAGCATAAGACCCTAATATAGCTGCTTCGAGGTTGACCAATGGATTCGTATGGTCCTGCGTAAACCACCACCTCACTGACACCAGGACCGCCGCCCAGTAGTACTTCCTGAAGTCGGGGAGGGCCAAACCGCCCGCCGACAAGGGAAGCTGAAGTATGGATCTACCCACCCTAGGGACCGAACCCTGCCAGATAAATGAGCCAACCACCTGATCAAGTTTAGCAAAGAATGAGTTGGGTATACTAACAGGTGTGTTTCTAAACACATATAGAAACTTAGGAAGGAAGGACATTTTAACTAGGTTAACTCTACCTATGGGCGTAAGTGGCAAGGTCTTCCAAATCAAGCTCTTTTGGAGGAATTTATGAAGAATGGGGCGCACATTGGTCTCAAGATAGTCCGGTAGCCGCCTGCAAACCTGTATACCTAAATATTTGAAACTATCCACCCATTGGAGAGGGGCCGGCAGGCTGGCGAGGGGGGGGGGGCGACTGATTTAGGGGAAAGAGAACCGACTTATCCCAATTAATTTAAATACCCGAAAATCTACCAAATTCGTTAATAATCTCCTGAGCAGCCGATAGGGAGTGAAGGGGGTCATTAAGGTAAAGGAGAGAATCGTCAGCGTACATGGACACCTTCTCGATAATGGGGCCGACCGGTATGCCAGCAACCTCAGGGGAGGATCGGAGCAGCATTGCCAAGGGCTCAATAGCAAGAGCAAATAACACCGGGGAGAGGGGACAGCCCTGCCTAGTGCCCCGGCAGAGTGGGAAGGAAGCAGAGAGGAGGCCATTCGTCCGAACCCTGGCTGTCGGGTTGGCATACAACATCCGGAGCCAGGATATGAACTCAGGACCCAGACCAAACCTCTGAAGGACCGCCCAGAGATATTCCCACTCCACCGAGTCAAAGGATTTTTCAGCATCAAGGGAAGCAACCACCCCCTCTCCCCCCCTCCCAGCCCCCCGGTCTATAACTGTAAACAGTCTCCGCAAATTAATGTTTGTCCCCTTACCTGGTATAAAGCCAGTCTGATCCCCATGAATTAGCGAAAGTATCACCGTATTCAGGCGGTTCGCCAAAACCTTAGTGAATACCTTGGCATCCACGTTCAACAATGAAATTGGCCTGTATGAGGGACAAAGGGCAGGATCCTTACCTGGTTTAGGGATGACTACTACCACGGCACACTGCATAGAGGGCAGTAATGATCTTTCCTTTAGGGAGGCCAACAGAGCCCCCCTAAGTCGCGGCGCTAGGGAAGCACAATGAGTTTTAAAGAACTCAGCCGGCAGGCCGTCATCCCCAGGCGTTTTCCCTGCCTGCAGGGAAGCCACTGCCACCTGAATTTCCTTCAGGGTGATCGGAGCATCCAGTGTCAAGCGGGCCTCCTCTGATAGAGTGGGAAATTCTAATCCGTCCAAAAAGAGGTGAAGTTCCTCAGGAGAATAATCCACTCTAGAGGAATAGTGTCCCTCATAGTAAGCAGCAAAACAAGCATTAATCTCCCTCGGGTTCGACAGCAGCCTACCGGACTCATGTCGAATGTTGGCCACATGAGCGGAACTCGTTGGCTCCCCAGAGAGCCAAGCAAGCAGGTGTCCGGTCTTCTATTTATATTCAACTTAATCATTAATTTTATGAAGAAAAGAATACTACAATCCAGTAATGTAAATAAGTAATAAAAAGTAAGTAACCCACATAAATTGGGCAGTGGACACGGAAGATAAAAATAAAAAAAAATACAAAAATATAATAAAAAAATTATTAAAGTAAGACTGCAGTCAGTGCACATTGCACCATACCAAATAAAACCGGCATAAAAATAAAATAATAATATAATATTAACAATAATAATAATAATATAAAAATGCCAAAGACTGACTTTTTTTATTTTATTAATTTCCAACTTGCATCAGAACTAGTAATTCAGTTCTCTCTCCCTAAGGTGTCAGCGGCTGCATGTGCGATTAGTGTATGTATGTAGCTGTGGGTTACATACATAGTCATACAGTAGACCTCACTGTGTTCTGGTCCCCGGGTATGGGCGGAGACTTCCCGGAACACAGACTAGTCTACAGTCTGGTCTACAGCAGCGGTGCTCAGCCAATCACAGCAAGCAATGTAGACTAGTCTGTCTTTCTGGAAGTCTGCGTCCATACCCGGAACACAGTGTGGTATAGTACTGTAGTATGTAGACAGCCACAGATACAGAACATACAGTTTTGCACATGCAGCGGGCTGAGAGCTTAGGGAGAGACAATGACATAGTTTGGCCCAACAACAACAAACTATGTATAAAGAACAACTCTCTCAACTAACCATAACAGAAATATGGCAGAAGGTCGTTATTCTGTTTCACAGTTTCTGTAAATATAACATAGTATGCTATAATAAAAAATTGTATTTTATTATTTTCAACTTAAATGAGAACTAGTAGTTTTTCCCCAAGTTCTCTCCCTAAGGTGTCAGCGGCTGCATGTGCGATATAAAAGTGTATGTATGTACCTGCGGGTTAGATACATAGTCATACAGTAGACCCCGGATATGGGCAGAGACATCCCGGAACACAGACTAGTCTACAGCAGTGGTGCTCAGCCAATTACAGCAAGCAATGTAGACTAGTCTATGTTTCTGGAAGTCACCGCCCATACCCGTAACACAGTGTGGTATAGTGTATAGTACTGTAGTATGTAGACAGCCAAAGATACAGAAGATACAGTTTTGCATTTGCACATGCAGTGGACTGACAGTTTAGGGAGAGACATAGTTTGGCCCAACAGCAACAAACTATGGTACAGTAGTTCAAAAGCTGGAGTTCTCTCTTAAATTGAAGAAGTGCAAAAAACTGTAGAAGAACTACAATGAACAACCAACAAATGGCACAACTAGACAATTGGGACATACTAGGTAGTCAGTCATACTATGTTGTATGTTCCAATTGTCCAATTTGTGCAATCTGTGCAAGCAAGGGAAAACGTTCTTTGTTGATGCGCCAGTACTCAAGGGGATTGTCGCTTCTGGCGATAGGCTGTTGAGCTAAATAAATGTCCAGTTGTTGGGTAGCTGCACTTATTGTGGCACTGCTATGGATTGGGGTGCATTCGTGTAACATTTCTTCAAACATATCAGATATGGAGGGAGTGTGTTCCTCTTCACTTGTATTTGACCGTTTCTTCTCACTTTCCTCTGTGCTACACCTCGAAACTCCTTCACCAGATGCTACCACCACCTCCATTTGTGCCTGTATCATTTCCCGTGCACGCTGCTTTTTCTCCACATTAAACTAATGCTTTTTAAATCGAGGATCTAGAACTGTTGCAATGCAGTACAGAGGGTTGGACTCAGTGTCTTGAAACTGGTTGGTAACGGCCTCCAGTAGAGTGGTTTTAGCCGTTTTTATGCCATGGTCTGTTTCTACGGCCTCGTACACACGGCCGAGATTCTCGTTGAAAAAAACATGTCGTTTTTTTCGACGAGATTCTTGGACAAGAAACTTGTCCCGGCCGAGTGTACACACGCTCGTTTCAAAGAACCCGCGGTTCTTTGAATGGAGCGTACGCGGTGACGTCATCGACTACGACGAGCATGCGCTCGTCACATTCAATGCCGTCGCCGCCATCTTGGTATACCCTACGTATGCCTAGGAAGCTACCGCGCATGCGTCAAATTCATTTCGAACATGCGCGGGCTTCCGGGAGGACAGGTAAGTGTACACACACTCACTTTTCTCGTCGAGAAACATGCCGAGGAGAATCTCGACGAGAAAATAGAGAGCAGGTTCTCTATTTTCTCGTCGAGGTTACTTGTCGGTTTTCTCGACGAGAAACCCGATAGCCGCGTACACACGACCGATTTACTCGGCAAGACCTCTCTGCCAGCAAGTTTCTTGCTGGTTCTTGCCGAGAAAATCAGTCGTGTGTACGAGGCCTACCTCTTTTCCTAGCAGACACTTCAGTGCAGCAATCAAGGGGATAACTTCAGCAATGGAAGCATTCGTGGAGCTTATTTATTTTGTTAACTGTTCAAATGGAGATAAAAGAGACAAACTATTTTCAACTAACGTTCATTGATGTGCACTCAGTGTTGCTGGCAGCTCGTAATCTGCAATGTATACAGCTAAAACACGCTTTTGTTCAAAAAGACTTTGTAGCATATAGTAGGTGCTGTTCCAATGATTGGCTACATCTTGCTGCAGTCGTTTCGGTGCCATTCTATTGTCAAGCATGGTTTTTAAAACGTCAGATATTGCTGCTGCAGTATGTGATCCAAAAAACTCACGTGCGTTAAGTAGGATGTTTTGTAATTGAAATTTGTCATCTATCCACTGCGCTGTTAGGGTGAGCATGCTCGTTGGACTGACATCTGAACTGTTGGTAGTTAAACTGATTTCTATGATGTCGGTAGTCATGAGCTTATGAATGTGTTTTCTAACACTGCAAAACAATTCATGTAGACTGGTATCTGCAAAGTAGCGTCTGCTTGGTAGTGAGTAACGCAGCTCAATATGTTGCATAAGCCTACGGAATCCAACGTCCTCCACAACAGAGAATGTCTGGTCGTCTAATTCCATAATTTTATCTGTAATGGCATGAGCTTTGGGACTGTCACTTGCATATTTTTTAACCTTTTTAAAGACTGTGGCCACAGATGGTGTTAAGCCTGAGAGTGAGGCACTTCTTGGAAGTGGCGCTGTTTTCTTGTAATCTGAATGCTGAACTGGATGACGTGTTTTAAGGTGGTGTATCAAACCTGTTGTTGAAAAATGCCTTGGCACTACCCCCTCTTGAAATTTCTGCTGAGCAAAGACTACAGATTGCAAATTTGGGGTCTTTATCAGAAACTTTCAAATATTTCCACACTGCAGACATGGTCCACCTTTGCTGGTAACGTAGAATAATAGCATAGAATGTTTTATAGTGGGAGTGAAATCTGAGGGGGGAATGACAAAATCAATTAAAAGCTAAACCCCAGTAAAGCAGCTTTAGAAAAAAACAAAAAAAGCTAACCAATCTTTTTTTTTTTTTACGGTGCTGCTCTTGCCATGCAAGGTAGTTTATGTCTGCACTGCAGTACATCTGACTTGTACCAAAAAAATATACATTTTTTAACTGAATAAATTTGATTTGAAATAGAATGGATTGCTTGCAAATTGCAATTGCATGCTCTTTTATTTTTTTGAGCTATTCTGTAGTATACTTCATGCGCCTTGTTGTCATGGAATTTGTCACTTTGTCTCAGCGTAGAAAAGAAAGGAGCCCTGCACTGCCGCACTCTGTATAAATGATTTATTTCCAAAATTTCAAAATAAAATCCAAAATTAATCCATAAATTCAAAAAATCCAAAAACAGGCAAAACAGAAAACTGACATGCAGGGATGGATGGCTGACGCATTTCACATCAAAGTAGATGCTTACTCATAGTTTGTCTCAGCGTAGTATATAAGTTATACGACACTGACATGACAGCAAGCGCATTAATTTTTTAAACATGACAGTACGCAATAAATATAATTATTATTAATATATTATATATGAAATATATATTATATATTATATTTATTGCATACTGTCATGTTTAAAAAATTTATGCGCTTGCTGTCATGTCAGTACTGTATAACTTATACTACGCTGTCAAAGTGACAAATTCAATGACAGCAAGCGCATGAATTTTATACTGTATACAGGCATACCCCGTTTTAAGTACACTAACTTTACATACACTCGCGATTAAGGACATACCCGCGAGTGTATGTAAAGTGCCTCACAAGTACTGTACAGAAATTTTGCAGCCGCAGTAGAAGGAGCTGAAGCTCCGAGAGCATAGCCCGCCCTGTTGGAGTGTGTCCCTGACACCCCCACTACAGCCCCTGAGACCTCAACTACAGCTCCTGAAACCCCCACTACAGCCCCTGACCCCCCCACTACACCCTAGAAGTGAAAAAATGTATTGTTTCACTTTAAGTACATTTTCGTTTTACATACATGCTCTGGTCCCGTTGTGTACTTAAAAGTGGGGTATGCCTTTACTACAGAATAGCTCAAAAAATAAATAGCATGGAATTGCAATCCATTCCATTCCATTTCAAATCATATTTAATCAGTTCAATTTTATATATTTTTTTGCTACAAATCAGATATATTGCAGTCCAGACAGACAGTCATTTTAAATAGTCAGTACTATAATAAAATAATAAATTACTAGTTTGTTTCTGTCAGTTTAAGAAAGGCAAAAGCAGCAATGCTCACCGGCGAATAGTAGTAATGGTAGCCATCCAGGAGTGACAGTGCCCACTCTTGTACTTTGAGTATGCTATGTGCAGCCCTCTATGAAGCCATCTTTCGGGTCCCTGTACCATCTCTCGCTTCCCAGTACCGTCTCTCCGGTCCCAGTACCGTATCTCGCTTCCCAGTACCGTTTATTGCTTCCCAGCAGTGTCTTTTAGGTCCCAGCAGCGTCTCACAAGCAAGAGGACCCTCCGCAGGGAAGGTGTCAGCGCCTCAGCAGGTAACGTGCTTACGAGTGCGGCGTCTTAACCGCGAGGAACGTGCACGCCGCCCACACAACGAGTGGTGTCACCCGCTGGTTCTGCTGCCTCTACTGCGCATGCACGATTTTCGGCACCATTATCGGCAAGAATTCTCTTTCGCCATTTTGCCGAAAAGGCCATTTTTGGCCGATAGGTTTCGGCGGCTGAAATTTCGGTGCATCCCTACTTACAACCTGGTGATAAAGTGCTTCTCCGCAATTTGGGACTTTCAGCCAAACATAAATTAGCTGGTGAAATGAGTTGCTTGAAGTTATAGAAAAACTGCCTAGAATTCCAGTCTACAGGATTCGAGGACCCGAGGGTCGGATCTGTTGTGGAGATTTTTATGGAAATGTATTAATGTATGTTGTCAGATGTCCCCCCAGTGTCAGTTTTGCTGTAATGCGCTCATCTGAGCGTATTTGCACATACAGACGTTGGTGGAAGATCAGTGGCGGGAAAATCTTCCTATGGAAACAGCGATGTTTGCTGCATTTAGAGATGTTGTTTTGCGCCCCGTTGGGGGAACTGGCCAGCCCCTGGCGGGGGGCGTTGAATGACTCCGAGCGCACATATCTGTGTCCACAGGAAC
Organism: Rana muscosa; assembly: GCA_029206835.1. Classification (NCBI taxonomy): domain Eukaryota; kingdom Metazoa; phylum Chordata; class Amphibia; order Anura; family Ranidae; genus Rana; species Rana muscosa. The sequence goes on from CM055123.1 coordinate 203,874,700, forward strand.
AGTAGCATAACTATAAAATAATTGTGGTCCATTTGAGGCATAATTGTTATGTAGTTTCCGTCATTTGGTAACAGTGTATGTCACTGTTAGTCAATTTGAATGAACATTGTATCTGTTTGGAAGGATGTCCTTGTATGGTCATTCTCCTGTGGAAGGAACCTGTGATGTTCCCGCCCATGGGGGGAGGTGACTGGTTGCTGCAACCAATCACCTCCTGTCTTGAGATCTTTTGAGTTTAATAAAAGCCTATGATTAGGCGTCGGCTGGACAGTCTATGCTGGGATGGCCTGACGATAAGGTCTATGTGTGAGCCTTGCTTCTTGGATGAATGATGGAATGAACGGTGAGTGGATTTTAGCAAACTTAAAGATAGCATTATTGCAAAAAGATGAATCTAAAGTGTGTGCTTATAGAGCACAGGAATTATGGGCTGTGTGCTCTGCAAACAACCCATATTTCCACAACAGTTTATGGCGGGCCAGGATTTTTGGGAATAGATGGAGTCCCTTTGGACATCGGATCGAGATGGGGGGAAGAGTGGATCTACGTTCCGATGTGGGGGGCTCTACTCTTTAAAAGAAAATTTTTTTGTCTTTTTGAAATAATGCTTTAAGTTTGCAGCGTGTGTATGTGTGCGTGTGTATGTCTGCAAATCGTATGTGTGTGTGTGATTTTGTCATGGATCGTATGCTTGTGAATTTGATTGTGTGTGCCTGTGTGTGATTAGATTGTTTGTGTGATGTAGGACATGTGTACCCATGAGTGCGATTGAAATTGTGTAAGAGTGTAACTAAGCGAGAAATATAGACTGTTTGTGCGATGTATTGAGCAGTTTGCAGCCAGCCATGGCTGCTGCATTGTTCTGGTCCCTGTGTGAGAGAAGCTGAAAATGGCTGCCCCAATGAGGTTTAGTGGGGGAGGGGCAGCCAGCATTTCAGTTACAAGGGTGAAATTTGGTGACTTTCTGTAAATAGCATGCAGGAGTTTTGTAGTGGAAGGGCCCTGAGAGATAATCTGATGTTACAAGCAACAATATACTGTATGTGTGTGGTGTTTGTGATTTCTATGAAAAATAGAAATGGTTTGATTGTGATTTTTGCCTTTATAGGGGACAAAGACACATGTCTCCATAAGTGTAAAAATATTTTAACGAAAGTGTTTGGTTTTTGAGTTGAAAGTTCCCGCCGCATATCCAAGTGGCGAGGCATTGCTAGAAGGCAGACATAGTATGTCTCTGCAATAGCTTGTTATGGAAGCTGAGGCCACTGTGTGTGTGAACTTTAGGTAGAGAAAAGTGGTGAATATCTCAGAGTATATGGACTTAGAGAAATGAATATGTTTTTAATATTGTCATGTAACTAACATTTATTGAATGTGCTGTTTAGTTGGCAAAAGGGAGGCTAAGTTTGTAAGTGTACATGTGGTCCTTGTAGAGTGTAGCTGACACCTTTTTCAGTGGATTTTGATGATAATTTAGAAAAGTTTCAATGGTGTAGTCAGTCTTTGTGGAGAAAAACATTTTTGATTTTCTTTTAAAGAGATGCTGGTTTTGGCGGGAAAAAGTAATGGCGCCATTCTTGGCTTTTGTTAGCCTTGCAGGTTTGTCTGCCATTTTGAGGCACAGTTTTTCCTTAGCCTGTGGGTATCCTATAAGGGAAGGTGCAGCCACCTTTCTTTTGGGCACTATACCATGTGGCATTCGTCTGCTATTTCGCTGGTGGAATTTCTCAGCCTTTGAGGCAGATTTTGATGTTTGGTGCGAATATAGTGCGATCTTTTCTGCATTGGAACCTGTTAGAGCTAATTTGTGTTTTTCTTTGTGTAGGGGAACCAATGTGGTGTTCATTGTGACGTCCCATGCTGGTTTTGGCGGGAAAAATTGCATGCGTCAATGGCGCAATTTTTGTTGTCCATGATGTGCTGTGGTGGGTCATCCACCATTTTGTAGTCCTGGCTTGTCGGCCATTTTGAGAGACGTTTACAGTTTGAGATAGGAAGTTCCAGTTTAGCAAACACGGCCCCTGAATATGCTGTATTGGCATTTGTTGATTGGCGCAGTTTTGTCTCTGGTTTAAATTGCTTTTCTAAGCATCACCTTTTGAGGTGAGTTGAGAGGTATCTTAAAATAGCGCGGTTTTACCCCGAGGGGCCACAACGTGCTTGCGGACACACGCACATGCTGGGGCCTATTTATGGATGGGATCTGGCTGACCTACCAGCAGTTGGAGTGTGGGAGGAGGCCAACGCAGACACAGGGAGGACATGCAAACTCCATGCACATGATGTTAGGTTGGGGATTTCTTTGTTTTCATTTGGGTGAGTGTAAGCTATTGCAGGGTCAGCTGACTTTGCAGTATATGCGCGGCGGTTTTTTTTGCATTGGATTTTGGTTTTAAGAAAAACTTCACTTTACACTGAATTTTGATAGATTGTAAGACTAACAGAGTTTTTGTACAATGATGTGTTTTTTATGTTTAAATATTTGGGAGTTTCCCAGAGAGCAATTCATTTTTTTGGAACTTGTACTGTATAGCCATCTTTTGGCAGGAGTTTGTATTTTGAGTCCCAACTTATGGTCTGACTCCCAGGGAATGTGGGTCAGGGGGGATTCCCTCCCATTTGCAAAGGGGGGTTTACTCCATCATTTCCTTGACAAGGTTTTAAATGGTTGAAATATATATGATGTGTATCCATGGATTTTTTTTTGAAGTCTTGATAGACAAGGCGATTATGGCTAATGCCTCCCCTCCCCCTCCCTCTTCCTGAACAATTGATATGTAAATAAACCAGTTTGTTTTTTTAAGAGCTGAGCATAACCAGAAGTTTCTTTTCAGCATTTATATATCAGCAGAAAGTTAGTGGGAGGAGCTTGGGGTTTTTAAAGGTGAGCAATGAGATTTGTGTCTGGAAGGAAAATGGAAGGCATTTTGGCGTTTAAAAGTGTTTTATATTTCGTTCCAGTTTTGTGAAGTTTTGTACTGTAATACAGTTTTGAGTAGAGAGCAAACAGTCGGCATCACCATTATTTTATCATCTAGATACAGAGAGAAGCCACATTGTTCTGCAGGTGGTAAACTGGCGTGAGTGTTCTGTGTGGTTTAGTCTGACAACGCAGTGTATGGGTGTATAGCGGAAAATGCTTGTGTATGCATGCACTGTGAGGGGTAGAAGCCTAATTCAGGGGTTGATCTGTGGTTGTTGCTGTAGTTCCAAAAGTGTTGGGACAACAAGCCATAGAGTTGACGCCTCGGTTAGGGTTTCTAGTTGGAGGACTTGACCATATAGTGGTTGTAGTTCTGCAATTCACCGTATAAGAAGACACCGGGCGGTGATCTCCGAAAATGGGTGCAACGGTTTAACCTGGACGCAGGTTTAAGACGATAAGCCGATTCGAATCGCCATGGACACAAGGAGGTCTGTGCAAAGGGAAGGAATGGAGGCTTCCCATAGTCAGACGGTCACACAGTGCACGAAGCCTAGTTTTGGGGCAAAGGCCTTTGAACCCCAAAAAGATTAACATAGGTGGTCCAAGGATACTATTTTGGGTATCCCTCTGGAGTGGATGTAGTTGAGCTGCGGCTTCAGAAATCTGTAATGATGAGTGTTGATGGAGGTGTAGTCTCATGCCCGTTTGTTTGAACTTTGTATGGCTGGTCCATGCAAGCTTCTCAAGCTGCTCTCATATTCCCATTGTATTTTTTCCTATTGCTGAAAGAGTGACGGTAGAATTCTGGCTGTTTTTGTTTTTTTCATTTGTGGTTTTGGAAACTAGGAAGTATTTCCCCCACGTTTGTATCGGAATGTTTGTATGTAGTAACGTGAATATGTTCAAACTTACCGCGGCGATCCTTCGATGCGTCGCGGCTGTTGTATTTTTGTAGGAACGGGAAAAGTAAGGGTTACAGAGGGTTTTGTTTGAATCGGTTTTGAAAGAATGTCATTGACAATTTACCAATGTACAGGAATGTCATTATTGTTTTCCATTCTTTACAGGTTAAATATGAAGAATAGAGTAATGATTTTGCTTATAAGTATTTTTCAGGTCCAAGGAGTTTATGCACAGAGAACAGGTGTATGTAGACAGCGGTACATATGGATAAATACATGAGTCTAAGGGAGGTAAAAGTATCATAGGCCATCTCATTGTTTCTTTTTTCCTGCACCACACATTTCTTCCTTCAGTCTGTAATGAGGAAGAAAAGGGGGAGAAGTGATAAATGTAAGAGTGACAGTTTTTTTTCAAACTAATAATAACCTCTGTAATTCTAACCAAGTTTGTGCCAAGACTGTCTTTCTTTGATAGAATTTGAATCGGCAAGCAGCAGTCTGGTGAAGTAGGTTCCCATCCCAGAGGCTAAGAACCTTTTGTCAGTGGTTCCAGGTATTGTAAGCCACGCACAGGTTATGCAGTGACCACAGTCCCGATGTCTGGGTTATTGTCATATGAGGGTTGTTTGGAGGTCAATCAAAATCAGGGTCGTACTCTCCTCATTAGCTGTCACTTATATTCTCGGCTGATGGGGTGGGTGCGATCGTTGTGACATGAACTTCAAAATGTCCACCACAGGGTTCACGATTCCCTCCCGGACCCTGACTCAGTAATCAGTTTACATTCTTTCCAACCAGGTGACTGGGTCGTTGTAAAGAAGCTTGAGGGATGAGACCACGCCAGCCACTGCAAGAAGCGGCTCAACCACACCAAAGAATGAGGAGTATCTTTGTTTATTTATATTTTTGTTGTTTAGTAAATTTTAGCAAGGGTAACGGTGAAAAGCATCCCAAGTTATTATTTAAAGTGTATGTCCTGACTAGCTCAGAAACCGAACAGGACCGATGGTCTGTTCTGAGTCTTCACCGAGTTTTAGTCCCCAGCGATGACAGCGGTACATGCCATTTATGATGTTATTATGGGTATGAGGAGTTTTAGTCCCCAGCGATGACGGCGGTACATGCCATTTATGATGTTATTTTGGGTATGAGGAGTTTTGACAAACTAGTGAAGACTCCAAACAGACACTTGTCAATGGAACCTAACGATGTATTTTTAGAGGGTAAAATTGGTTTTAGTTTTAATGGCTCTGCCTCTTGTCGGTTTGGGTATCTAGGCAGCCCATAAGTGTGTTTGAACTTTAGTTTGGTGTTTATGCGGATCTGCAGCTTATAAAGGTAATTCCCCCAAAGCAAGAGGTTCATGCGTGATGGTGAATTTGTCCCAGCATCTTAGGTCGCGGCCGATCGCGAGGATCTGATGGCGCAGGAAATTAAGAATGGCAGGGACAGCTAGAAGGGATTTGTTCACCAACCCCGACCAGGTCTGGGCATGGGGTCCTGGATGTACAAGGTGGGGGGGCTCGGGCTTGGGATACGATTGAACAATTCTCATCCGTTAGGATAGGGTTCTTCATGTAATTGTTGAAGCCAGAGCTGTAGCTAAGTGAAGGTTGGGAGTCTATTTTAAGGGTCTAGGAATCTTTGGGGATCTAATTTTTATTTTACAGCGGATCGTGGTTAAAGGAAGTGGGAATATATATACTCTTGTCGGTTTTATTTCTATTCTTTCTATGTCGTGACGAGGTGCTCCTGTTGCCTGATTTGACACGTGACCAGAGTTTCCTTGATGAGACGCCCCGAAACCGGACCCACATACAAGACACAGAGGATCACAGACGGATCAGCGATTACTACAGCTCACCATGTCGTATCCTCCTTTATAAGTCATGCCCCTGAAGAGTAGGGTCTACATGTCAAGCCGTGTTTTCCTTTTTATGGACTAAGGACTGATTCATTTCCAGGTGTAAGAAGCAGATCAACTCTCATTGATGGACACATGGGGTGCATATGACAAAAAAGGGAGGACTGTTGTGGATATTTTTATGGAAATGTATTAATGTATGTTGTCAGATGTCCCCCCAGTGTCAGTTTTGCTGTAATGCGCTCATCTGAGCGTATTTGCACATACAGACGTTGGTGGAAGATCGGTGGCGGGAAAATCTTCCTATGGAAACAGCGATGTTTGCTGCATTTAGAGATGTTGTTTTGCGCCCCGTTGGGGGAACTGGCCAGCCCCTGGCGGGGGGTGTTGAATGACTCCGAGCGCACATATCTGTGTCCACAGGAACAGTAGCATAACTATAAAATAATTGTGGTCCATTTGAGGCATAATTGTTATGTAGTTTCCGTCATTTGGTAACAGTGTATGTCACTGTTAGTCAATTTGAATGAACATTGTATCTGTTTGGAAGGATGTCCTTGTATGGGCATTCTCCTGTGGAAGGAACATCCTGTGATGTTCCCGCCCATGGGGGGAGGTGACTGGTTGCTGCAACCAATCACCTCCTGTCTTGAGATCTTTTGAATTTAATAAAAGCCTATGATTAGGCGTCGGCTGGACAGTCTATGCTGGGATGGCCTGACGATAAGGTCTATGTGTGAGCCTTGCTTCTTGGATGAATGATGGAATGAACGGTGAGTGGATTTTAGCAAACTTAAAGATAGCATTATTGCAAAAAGATGAATCTAAAGTGTGTGCTTATAGAGCACAGGAATTATGGGCTGTGTGCTCTGCAAACAACCCATATTTCCACAACAGATCAAAGCCTGGCATAGGAATCACTTGCTTCCAGTACCACAAGTTGCTACTGCTAATGAGGAGCCACAATCTGATATTGTTACAGATTCTAATGATGTGCCTTGCGCAGACCGTGGAGATCAGAGTGATGACACTGACTGGTTTACACCTCCACCAGAGTCTCCTGTACAGGTTCCTTCACCTATTACTGATGGGGGCTTTCCTCAGAGGGGAGGTCTGAACCCAACTACTCCTGTTTTTGAACCAACAGCCCAAAACGTTGTGCCTACAGTTCCCAGCATGGTTTGAGCACCAAGTTTTCCCACTAATGCTGTCGCAGAGTTATCTGGACTAATGCCTGAGGGCTTGAGGAGAGGAGATTGTGTTCGATGACCTCCACAAACGTTTACTTATGACACCTTGGGAAGACCCTGCTATGCTGTACAGAACTATGTACAACCCCATGTTCTGATGGACATGATTGCAGCTCATTCTAGACTGGTTAGAATGATGCCTATATGTTACGAACCATATTTTCTTTGCAGTTAGTCTCTGTAATAGATTGATTCTGGAGAAGTGGTCTGCAGAAGGCGGCAACGGTGTTAACTTTTGCTATGTTTTGAGTGTATATCCTTGCCGGGTCGTTAGGATTTTCAGCAGGGGAAGAATGTAGTGATGTGATAATAGCTTTGCCCATTTACCAAGTGTATACTCTTGTTATGCAGTGTTTTTTTGCCCTTTTCCAATATGGTTGCTATGCTCTCTCTCACCAAGGATGAGGTCATCAAGAAAAGCAGAGGGGTTTTGTGGGTAAGTGGGCAGAGAGAGACAGACATATGGAGAGAGACAGACATGTGGAGACAGATAGAAAAATGAATTCCTGCTAAGAGAATACAGGCTGTGTAAGTGCTGCTGCTGCAGTTTCACCTCACTGAGACACACATAGAGACTGTTAATGATTTCATGTTCCTGTTTGGAAAATACTTTGTTGGATGGTTCACTGAATGTTATTTCTTCAATACATGGACTTTCACATATAATGCTATGTGGATTACTGTCTATGTGAAGATATATTTCTCAATTGTGATTTCACTTGCTATTCACAAGCCCCAATTGAGTGGAGGCACGACGCTTGTTAGAGATCCTGTCCTGATCACACAGATTATGAAGACTGCTCCTAAAATACTTTACAGGTGGCACCATCATACCTCAGTAGCCACAGAGAGAGAGAAAAATAGTGCTACATAATGAAAACCTCAAAAGATTAAAAAGGTAGCTAAAGGAATGGGTGTCAGGAACATGTACTCTGGCTGCTTGAAGCAAAGAGAAAAAAACAGTACTACAGTATCAGGTAGGCCATGCGACCCACTTACTACCAGCCATGAGATTATTATTACATGTGCTTATATAGCACTGTCAATTTATGCAGCGCTTTACATATATATTGTACCTTCACATCAGTCCCTGCCCTCAAGGAGCTCACAATCTAAGGTCCCTAACTCACATTCATACATACCATAACCTACCAGTATGTCTTGGTGGGAGTGTGAGAAGAAACCGGAGTACCCGGAGGAAACCAAGCAGGCACAGGGAGAACATGTAAACTCCAGGCAGGTAGTGTCGTGTTTGGGACTTGAACAGACAACCTTAGTACTGCTAGGCAGAAGTGCTAACCACTATTCAGACACACTACTCTGGCACATGGACAGTCATCAGCCCTGGATCTTATAATTGGTTTCTTCTCTTGTCAGCCAAATGAAATGACGGGACTGAAATGGTGGTAAGTATGTGCAGTTGGTGGTGTGGCTTTAAATGGGACTTGTTGCTTTGCCTTGTATGGACACAGCACAGGTTCATGTTAAAGTCAAGGTATGCTTGTCCTGTGCATGCCTTGTTCATATATCTGTGCTGAACTGAAATATATAAAAACAAACTAGCTATATGGAAAATAAATCTTCCAAAGTATGGGGTTATTGAAGATGCTGGAATTTTAATGAATGATTATTCAATAATCTTTATTTCCAGATGTCACTGTTTATCTAACCTGGCACCATATTTTAACCACTTGCCACCCGCCCTATAGCAGATTGACGGCGGCAAAGTGGTTTCAAAATCCTGACTGGACGTCATATGACGTCCTCAGGATTTTGAGCCGCTGCGCGCCCCTGGGGGCGCGCATCGCGGCGATCATTGCTGCGGGGTGTCAGTCTGACACCCCGCAACTCCGATCTAGGTAAAGAGTCTCCGACGGAGACTCTTTACCACGTGATCAGCCGTGTCCAATCACGGCTGATCACAGTGTAAACAGGAAAAGCCGGTCATCGGCTTTTCCTCACTCGCGTCTGTCAGACGCCAGTAGAGGAGAGCCGATCGGCTGCTCCTCTGACAGGGGGGGGTTTGTGCTGATCGATTATCAGCACAGCCCCCCCGAGGATGCCCACTGGACCACCAGGGATGCCACCTAGACCACCAGGGATGCCACTAGACCACCAGGGAAGCCCACCATAAGGTATGCCACCCTAGACCACCAGGGATAATGGATGCCAATCAGTGCCACAATAGATGCCAATCAGTGCCCACAATGGGCACCACTGATTGGCAGGCATTATTGTTTGGCACTGATTGGCATCCATTAGTACAGTACAGTGCCACCTATCAGTGCCCATCCATGCCACCTATCAGTGCCCATCCATGCCACCTATCAGTGCCCATCCATGCCACCTATCCATGCCCATCAATGCCCACCCGTGCCACCTATCTGTGCCCACCCGTGTCGCCGATCGTTGCCCACCCGTGCCCATCCGTGCCACCTCATCAGTGCCCATCCGTGCCGCCTTATCCGTGCCCGTCAGTGCAGCCCCATCAGTGCCCATCAGTGAAGGAGAAAACTAACTTATTTACAAAGTTTTGTAACTGAAACAAAAAAAACTTTTTTTTTTTTCAAAATTTTCGGTCTTTTTTTACTTTTTAGCAGAAAATAAAAATCGCAGAGGTGATCAAATACCACCAAAAGAAAGCTCTATTTGTGGGGAAAAAATTATAAAAATTTAGTTTGGGTACAGTGTAGCATGACCGCGCAATTGTCATTCAAAGTGCAACAGCGCAGAAAGCTGAAAATTGGTCTGGGCAGGAAGGTGTATAAGTGCCCAGTATGGAAGTGGTTAAAGAAGTGTTGGAATGCACCCAACCCACAAAAGCAGATTGTCTTGGATTATTTCTTATAAACACAACACACAGGTTATATGATTTTTAATCAGTTATTTTCTTAAGCCCTGTACACACGACCGGGTTCCTGGCAGGAAAACTGCCAGGAGAGCTTTTGGCCGGGAATCCCGGCCGTGTGTATGCTCCCTAGCAGTTTTCCCGACATTAAAACTGCCGGAAAAAAATAGAGAACCTGCTCTCTATTTTCCCGTCGGGATTCCTGGCAGAGTGTTTCCTGCCGAGAAAACCGGTCGTCTGTATGCTTACCTGAAGGGGAAATAAACCACGCATGCTTGATAACAATTTCACGCATGCGCGGTAGCATAGAACGTAATTTAGCTGGCTCGTCGTAGTCTTTGACGTCACCGCGTTCTTGCCATTCAAAAGAACAGCAGGTCTTTTGTGTGGCCGTGTGTATACACGGCTTTTCAAGGCAAGCTTGGCAGGAATCCCGTCGGGAAAACCGACGGTTTTCAAACAGATGGGATTCCCGGCCGTGTGTACAGGGCTTAAGAGTTCATCCATAACTGTGTTTCCAACTTGAGTTTTGATACTTTGCTGATTAGGAGCAGCTGGCCAGAGATGCTGCTACTGTGAGGAAATACAGTGAATGCAACACAAAGGAATGGAGTTTAGATGGAAAATGAGCTTTGAAGTGCTGGAGTCACCTGTCATTTATAGACGACTGTAGGCAGACAGTAAGCCGACTTTGGAAAACTGATAAAAAAGTATTTTTATTTAAAGGACAGAAATATGAAGGCTGCCAATGCTGACCTCGTTCTGAAAATACTAGTTGTCTGGCTGTCCTATTTACCCGCTGGCTTTATTGCACGGGCAATGACTTGGAACAAGCGTGCAAATTGGTGAAAGCAAAACACCAGATCTACATACTTCAAGGGCACTGACCCAGAAAATGCTGAATAAATTGATTCTGCATGACAATCAGGCAGCCAGCATTTTCAGGAGGAAAAGTTACCGATGGCAACCTCCATTCTTCTCAGTGCTGGTTTAATTTAAATGGCAATTCCATGTTCATCAGGGAAGCTGGGGCTTGGAGGCAAGTGTCATGTGTATCTTAAAATCAGCTCTATGTTATCAATGCTACAATCAAAAAAGAAATCAGGATTAGGATTATTTAACCATGGCAGGTGTGAAATAGTGCCATCTTGCCATTAAACCATCATGATAATAATTCTGTAACTGCACTGGCCCTGGGGGTTTTTCCTTTAGACTCCAGCTGTTTCTTGCATTAGCCTGAGCTAAATAATCCAATAAAACGTAGATCATTTGTTTATATATTATATACAGTGCATATAGAAAAGAACCCACGCCCCCTCCTTCAAATAATCACATTTTTATGCTTTGCAGCCTGAAATGAAGGGGAAAAAAATCAAAAACAGAATCACTGAGTTGGAAAAAGGATCACCCCCCTTATGTCTGCATTTTGTTGGACCACCTTTTGCTTTAATTACAGTCTTTAGTTCATGGGTAGGCAACCAGGGTCCCTCCAGCTGTTGTAGAACTACATTTCCCATGAGGCATTGCAAGGCTGGCAGTTACAACTACTCCCAGAGGCATGATGGGACTTGCAGTTCTGCAACAGCTGGAGGGCCCCAGGTTTCCTACCCCTGCTTTAGTCTGTTGGGATATGTCGCTACTAACTTTGCACATCTAGATTTTGCAATATTTGCTCAAGTTCAGTTAAATTTAATGGTGAGCATTAAAGCACAGAATTTCAATGGGGTTTAAGTTTGGGCTCTGACTAAGCCATGCAAGGACATTCACCTTTTTAACTCACTGTGGTCATTTTTGCTGTGTGCCTTGGGTCATTGTCATGTTGGAAGGTAAAACTTCTTCCCATTGATAACTTTCTGGCAGAGGCAGCAGATTTTCCTAAAGAATTTGATGATATTTTGCCACATCCATTTTTCATCTATCCTGACAAGTGCCCCAGTCACTGCTGCAGAGAAACACCCCCATAACAGAATATTACCACCTCCATGCTTTACTGTAGGGATGGTGTTATTTGTATGGCGAGCTGTATTGGATTTCTCACAGACATATCGTTTGGTGTGGAGGCACATTTTAGTCTCATCTGGCCACCTTAAACTTACCTTGAAGATTCCGAGGCCACATGGAAAAGGGTGTTATGGTCAGATTAGACTAAAATTGAATTATTTGGGCTCAACACGAAACGGTATGTTTGGTTTACCTTCTGACATGACAATGACCCAAAGCACACAACAAAAAAAACACAGTGGTTAAAGGAAAAAAAGGTGAATGTCCTTGCATGGCCTAGTCAGAACCCAGACTTGCGCAAATATTGCAAAGTCTAGATGTGCAAAGTTAGTAGAGATATATCCAACAGACTAAAGGCTGTAATCAAAGCAAAAGGTAGTTCAACAAAATACAAACATAAGGGTATTTTTTCCAACTCATTGATTCTGTTTTAAAGTTGTTTTTTTTCTAACATATTGGTGTTATATTTTTCACGTGGGTATAAGTTGCACTGAGTAAATATAGCTGGATAAAACAAAAACTGTGTCTGTCTTCATTTCAGGCTGCAAAGCAAAAATAAGTGATTATTTTAAAGGGGGGGGGTGATTATTTTCTATACCCACTGTATTAGACCTTACTTCCAAGTCACAAGGTAGGCCCTGCTGTGCTGACAGTATCATCGCTGTATACAAACCTGGAAGACACAAGGCTTCCTATTACAGGCACCCATATATTATTCTCTTTGTGGTTCAAACCAACCTAAGCAACTTGGTCAGTAGCCTAGAGATGTTTTGTCATTTTATCAATGACATTTCATACTTCTTACCTATGTAAGAACTGGCCACCACCTGTTTTTTAAATGGGTTTCTAGGAAGCCAAGGTTGTTTGCTGAACAATTTTTCATTTGATCTACAAGAGACACAAAGAAAAATACTTTAGAATAGTATAAATAAATGAAAAGCCATATGTGACGAGAGGTTTCCCATGATGTTACAGATCATAAGAGTTCAGGAAAAAATGCTATACATACTGATTCAGAAATATTGGTAAAAGAATAGTAATGCCTGAAATAGAAGGTTGTCCTGCATGACTGTAGAATGATTTATTTCCAATATTAAGAGGCTTTCTCCAGGAAACCAGCTATGGTATAAAAAAGCTCAACATTACCCATTCCACCCAGGAGGTATCTTCCCTTGAACTTGTCAATGAGGTTTTGCTATACTAGCGTCCATGGTGGTTTGTTTTTGTTAAGCTCATTGGTACCGGCTCAGAGATAAGACCATGCTACTCATACACGGCATATACTTTGCAAGTGTTGGAGCTGATTTTAACTTTGCTTGCAATACTCGGCTGCAAAGAAAAGTTAAGCTAACCTAATTTTAAAAGTAGTTTAGTGATGTTAATCAAATTTAAATAGTGTTTCAGATTTTAGACAGTCTAAAGCCTTGTACACACGGTCGGACTTTTGACCACGCGAAAGTCCGCCATGAGTCCGTCGGAAGTCCGACAGAAAGAAAGAGAACAGGTTCTCTATCTAAGGTCCATTGGACTTCCAACAAAAAAAGTCAGATGGAGGCTACACACGGTTGTACTTTCCGAGAAAAAAAGCCCGTCTGACTTTTTTTCTAGGAAAGTCCGGCCGTGTGTACAAGGCAAAACAAATACTTACCGACCGCCTAACTGGGAAAATATGCTATTAGTTTGACGTTTAATACCGGGGTTATGGCTGCAGAGTTTTAGAAAAAAAATCAGCAAAAACCACTTGAGGTCATAATATAAGTTTTTCTATTTTCAGAAAACTCACACACCTCTTAATTATTTTAGGACATTTTGCACATCTTATGGGATTGTGATCATTGCCAGCAACAGTCATAGGTATTTTTTGACTACGCGTAGTAGTTGGCAAGGGTTCTTTATTCGGTCTTGTGCAACACAGTTGCTGACATTTGAATCAATGTAGTATCCTTATGCGGTCATAATACTGTACGTGACTGTTGGATGAGTGATTTATTTCCCCTGTTAAGACTTTTTCTCCAGGAAACAAGCTATGATATATAAACTCAAGTGACCCATTCCATCTTTTGTTAAGCTAACTTTTTTTGGTTCAGATATCAGACTGTGACGCTCATACACGCAATATCCTTTGCTAGTGTTGGAGCTGATTATGACATGGCTTGAAATAAACATCTGCACGGGGATGTTGGGATTTGATCAATCACAACTGGAGTGGAAGTCAAGGAGGATGGAACTACATAATTTCAATTTAAACTGAAACACATACAATATGCAATGTCATTGTCACAAAAACCCTTTCTTTGGTAAAAGAACCTAAAGTGATTGTAAACCCCTAACATTAAAAATGAAGAAAGCATATCCTTATTAAATGTGTACTAGCCCTAATCCAAAGCACCAAGTGTCATTTCTCTCCTCTGTCTCTTTCCTCTGCTATCTGCATGAGTCACTGAAAATAGTCCAAGAAGCAGACCTCACAGCATCCTGGGTGATGGCCTGCCCCCCTCAAGCACAGAGCAACCAACTGACAGCCTCAGCTGTGTATATTTCCCTATAAGTATGGTTTTCTGATTCCTACTGTATTAAAGTGTACTGTAGTTATAATGTCTACCCTCAAGTTGTAAAGTGCTGCATAAACTGTCGGCGCTATATAAATACTATATAATAATAATAATAATAATAATGATTCTGTGTAATGGGGGAGGATGTCCTTTCCCTCTACTCAGATCTCAGACTACACTCAGCCCTGTGCTGATTAACATGTAATTAGATCCCACCTCCATCCTGCCTTCTAATGCTGAGAAATAGCCTTTGATCTGTGTAATATAAGAAGATGTAGAGAAGAGAGCACCTGCAGAAAAACAGGTACAACTTATGTAGGTGGATTTGTTTCCTCGCTGTGTATCACCTGAGGCCAGTCACCACCTGGGTGGGCCCCTTGTAAGACCTGGTCTAAACAAGCTTGGTCAGCATTCTTTGGACCAATGCCCTTCTTCTGGTGATACATTCTGTCTACCTGAGGAATATACTCAGGCTGACGGTAACAGCTGCCCCTCTGTGGTCTCTTACCTCATGCGCAAGGGTACCCACTTTTCACTAGGAACACCTCTTCTTCCTTGAAACAGGCAGGTATATCTTCCTTCCACTCCATCAACACCCAAACACAAGTGAGTAAAAGTTTTTTTTATATACCCCATACTTCTCTTTTAATGTTAATTTATGTTTTTCTTTTTTATAAAATCAAAGTAAAGTTTGACCAGCTATAGCTGAATGATGGCTACAGCGTGGGCTTCCAGTGCAGGGAGGGCATCAATAGACATCCTCCTATGATCACGCTCCTTGTGCTGCTTAGGCCACACCCCCTGGCTAAACATGCCAGGGGGTGTGGCCCAAGAAGCAGCATTGACTGAGGCTTTCACTTGTACACATCCATTCTAGGACTGGCTATGGTCAGCAGCAGTTTCTTGCTGCTTACATGTTCGTTGCTGACTGGATGAATTTTTCTTGCACTTGCATCCCTGCGGTCCTGAGTGCCAATGGGGCTCTAAACCTCAGCCTGGAGCGGCACCATCAAGTACTTATGGGCTAATTAGGAGACACTGTCACTTTTCGCTGAATGAATGAAGTGACAGTTTCACTTGAAATACACCCCATACTTGCAAAAAAAGTCCAACATATCTACCGTATATACTTGAGTATAAGCCGAGTTTTTCAGCACATTTTTTTGTGCTGAAAATGCCCCCCTCAGCTTATACTCGCGTCCCGCGCCTCACTGTGTCCATCTGCAGCCTTATGATCTCCGGCGCTGTGATATGAAGTCTAGTCGGCGGCCACGCAGTGTAACAAAACCCCACCTTCTCCTCGTCCTCGTCCGTGATAGTCTGAACACTGACTCACTGCTGGGAAACTGAGTCAGTGTTTCATCACGGACGAGGAGGGGCTTTGTTACACTACACGGCCGCCGAATAGACTGCATATCACAGTGCCGGAGATCATAAGGCTTCAGATGGACACAGCGCCGGTACATGAGGCACAGATCAGGTAGGGAGATTGGCACAGTGAGGCAAGAAATATGGGTACAGTGAGGCAAGAAATATGGGCACAGTGAGGCATGCAGATGGACACAGTGAGGCTGCAAATGGGCACAGTGAGGCTGAGGTATGCAGATGGGCACAGTGAGGCTGAGGCATGCAGATGGACACAGTGAGGCTGCACATGGGCACAGTGAGGCTGCAGATGGGCATTGTTGACCCTCTTTTCCACTTACAGTAGCTGCTGCATTTCTCACCCTAGGCTTATACTTGAGTCAATACGTTTTCCCAGTTTTATGTGGTAAAATGAGGTGCCTTGGCTTATATTCGGGTCGGCTTATACTCGAGTATATACAGTAAATATAATTTGCTTACATTATTATTAGTTGCAGCATTTTTATTCTTTTGTACTATTATTGCAACAGCTAATATATTGTGGCCTATGCCTTCTCTTCGGGAAGTTCTTTTTGAATGCATTTTGTCTGTACAACAGAGGTAGGGGGCTCAGAAAAGTTAAGCTAACCTAATTCTGAAAGTATTTCAGTGATGCTAATCAAATTCAAATTAGGGTTTTAGATTCTAGTCATTCCCACTAATACCATGCCTTAATGTGGTCATCCTAGATATTTGCTGAATCTCATTTACAAGTGTTCTCTCAATCATTCTTATCCACGTCTAAGTGCTCCAAACCTATCTTGCGTCTGAAGAGATTTAAAAAAAAAAAAAATTTCAGCAAAAATCATTTGAGTTCATACCATAAATATTAAAATATCTCTGTTTTCGCAAAACTCTGCAGTAGCACATTTTCTGACATTTGGATCAATTTAGGACCCTTATATGGTCATGGAACTGTAGCAACCTTACAATATTTAAAAAAAAATTTAGTCCAGTTATTTATTCAATAGAAAGTCATTAAAGTGTATGTGCAAACTTTTTTATAGTTTTGGAGTGCTTGTTTTTTATTTATTTTTATTTTTTATTTTTTTTCACTTCATTTAACTCTATGAGCAGCAGCTCACTACAATGTGCTATAGCGTGTTGAAACACCATGCACAAAAAAAATAAAAAATCCTATTTTTTTTTGCATACACCAATACAATGCAATAATGGTGTAAGCTGAAGCAACCGGATCTAAGGCACATTGCCTTGTCTATACTATGGAACTGCTGATGTGAAAGAGCTCTGCAGTGTACAGATGAAAGCAAAGTTGGCTGTGATAATATTAAAATATATCTAACGGGCAAAACTTTTTTTTAGTTTTGAATAGAGTGGAGAGGGATAGAGTGGAGACGCTTGTCAGTTTTTATTGCGGTCTGTGTCCCTATTAGGGAGATTTTACCCTCTGTATTTGTCCTGTTTGCTATATCATTGAATGTAAAAGAAAATCACAAAGTTTGGGTTGTCCCCAGAAGAGTAATAGAGGGGAAATCTTTCAGTGGGCACAAACCCAAGGGATTTCCTTAACTTGCAGGGATTTCCTGTTCTAGCTATGGGACAGGAAGTGAAGGTAAATCTTAGGGGTTCTACAGCTGCGGTCAAAATTTTTGAGAATGACACAAATATTAATTTTCACAAAGTCTGCTGCCTCAGTTTTTATGATGGCAATTTGCAAATAATCCAGAATGTTGTGAAGAGTGATCAGATGAATTGCAATTGCAAAGTCCCTCTTTGAAATGAAAAATAACTTAATCCCCCCAAAAAAATTCACTGCATTTAAGAAGAAGGCTTCAGGGCACTCGAGAAAGTCCTGCAAGCACCAGGACCGTCTCTTACAGTTTATTCAGCTGCGGCATCAAGGCACCACCAGTGCAGAGCTTGCTCAGGAATGGCAGCAGGCAGGTGTGAGTGTATCTTAATGCACAGTGAGGCAAAGACTTTTGGAGGATGGTCTGGTGTCAAGAAGGGCAGCAAAAAAGCCACTTCTCTCCAGGAAAAACACCAGGGACAGACTGATATTCTGCAAAAGGTACAGGGATTGGACTGCTGAGGACTGGGGTAAAGTCATTTTCTCTGATGAATCCCCTTTCTGATTGTTCAGGGAATCTGGAAAAAACCTTGTCCGGAGAGGAAAAGGTGAGCGCTACCATCAGTCCTGTGTCATGCCAACAGTAAAGCATCCTGAGACCATTCATGTGTGGGGGTGCTCCTCGGCCAAGGGAGTCTCAGAACACAGCCATGAATAAAGAATACTGCAAAAACATCCTCTGAAAGCAACTTCTCCCAACCATCCAAGAACAGTTTGGATGGATACAATGCCTTTTCCAGCATGATGGAGCACCTTGCCATAAGGCAAAAGTGATAATGAAGTGGCTTGGGAAACAAAACATCAACATTTTGGGTTCATGGCCAGGAAACTCCCCAGACCTTGCATCATTTGCCAAAATGTGTCCCTCTTATCTTGCCACTGTGCACGGACCTTATTCCAGCGCTGCGCACGGTACTGCCTTACCATGCTTTGTGGTGCTGCAGTGCATATACGCTTTGAGCTGCATGAATTGGGGTTCCTTTCAAAATGAATGCACCTTAGTGTGCTAACGCACATAATATGTGTGACATGCACGTTTCTGCATCACAGCACTGAAAAAGTGTGAGTGATCCGTATTTATTCTAGTGACCACTTATACCAGACATAAAAGTGTAAATCCACCTTTTTAGCATTGTCCTAAGAGAAAAAGATGAGGGTAAATTTTTCGGTCATGACAAATGATCAATGTTCATTTTGGAGATATTTCCTCTTGCATTCTGTTGTGGTCTCCAAGATGGGAAGTCTAACTAGCAGGGTACAGACAACAGAAAAATAACTTACTATTCCTTACCCTGTCCAAAAAAAAGTTTTGAATGTATGTACACTTTACTTTTTTTTTTAATACAAAGTAATACCAAAGCTGGCCATAGACAGATCAAACTTTGGTCGGTTCAGTAGGGACTGGTTAAATTTCGATCAGTGTGTGGCTGTCCCTACTCAACAAAAGATGAGCTTTTGATCAACTTCTGTCAAAAGGGGAATGTTGGAAGATTTTCTCGATTAGCAGTTGCAGCTGCTGGTAAGTGAATTCAGAGAGCAGCTGGTGCTGCTCTCACAATACTTTGGGGGGATTTATTAAAACCGGAGAGTGCAAAATCTGGTGCAGCTCTGCATAGAAACCAATCAGCTTCCAGGTTTTATTGTCAAAGCTTACTTAAACAAGCTGAATTGAGAATACCATATACAACTGCACCAGATTCAGAGTGCTCCAGTTTTAGTAAACCCCCCCCCCACCCCCACACCCAATGTCCCGGTGGGGAGAATTCCTCCACCCATTTAGTTTGTGGCGGAATGAAAAAAACAGTCTATAGCTAGCTTCACATACTGTAAGTAGTCAGCTCTGGCATGATATTGGTCTCCTGCTTTTTCCTTCACTTAGATTGGGAGAAGGAGGGCCATAGCTAGAAATCTCTCATTTCATTAGAGCAACATTTTTTTATTTTTTATTTCTATTTTTTCTTTTGCTGAATTTGACTTACATGATAATGACATTCTGAGAAGGAGTAGTGGCCATACTCTTGTAGAGAGGTACCCTATAAACCAAACGCAAATAAGAGTCTGTTTTCTGAATTTGCATTGAGTTTGGCAAGTGAGAATTACCAGGATGACATTGGCCTTTTCTCTCAGGGATGGCTGTTTGTCCAATATTCTCTCCTTGCCTTAGCATAGCAGACACTCATAAAACTGTCAAATACCAAAGTTGCTGTCAGGATTATATGAAAAAAGCTAAAGGTTTTGTACAAAAAATTGATTTTCCTCTCCTTCATTATCCCAGAGAGAGCATTTATCATCGGCACTAGGCAAAAAAGCAAAGAGAGCCTTTATAAGGGTGTCTAGTCAAACGATGAGCCTACAATCCTCCAAAAAAGTGTTCCAAAAATTATTCATGCATCATCTGAACTTTACCTCTAAAATAAATTATCTTTTTATAATCTTAAAGTGCGCTGTGCTCCTAAAATATAACTAAATAACATAAATAGAACAGCAATTCAAATCCTTTAAAGCTGTATCAATAATCCCAATAATTACATGTTCACAGTTATCAATGCCCAATCATATCCTTCAAAAGAATGTTGCAAAAATTATTTATGCATCTGAAATTTATAGACTTACCAAATGCTGTGAACCACAATAGTTAATGGTCAAAATGTGCCTGACGGCATCAATCCACATAATATGGCACACTCTCTCCACCACACTTCTGCCTAGGATCTCTTTCACTAGGACATTAATGCAAAGAGACAAAAAAGCTTCCACAACCAACTAATCAAACCATAAGAATCAAACCCACAGTGAAGTGTTATATTGGCACCACAATAATGTACTTAATGAAATTAAATGTACTCCGCCCCTATGGTGTCTTCAGTGCAGTATGTATAAAAAATTGAGAAAGGTGCCCAAATGTGCTTCAATGTTAAATTCACCTAGATATGCCCATACCAATTGTGAATGGACTCACCAGATATGATACACCACTACAGATAATGGTCGAATAGAGCTTAATGGAATTGGTTCATATACATATAACATATACAGTATCCCTTCTCTATGTACATGTTAACTAAATGGAAAATCGTTAATGAGAAAGTCCATCAAGGGGGAAAGCTGTGAACCGATTGTATCAAGCACTATTTGACCATGTAGTGGGGGGGGGGAATATTAGGAGGAGGAGGAAAATAGGAGGAATATTTTTTTTTTTTAAATATTATTGTCTTTTTTTGTTTATACACATCAATAAATATTTTTTATGTAATATTTGTATGTTGTCATATCAGTGCCTGAGAAAGTCCATTAAACCTTTAATCCTGAGTGACTATTAGGGGAAGATGATTCTAGCAACCACTACCCTATGTCTGATGGATTCCCTCCTCAAAAGCCAGCAGCTACAAATGCTGCAGCTGCTGACTTTTAATAAATCGAATCGCTCGTCCCTCGGCTGCCATCACCGCCATCATTGGTAAGGGAATCAGGAAGTGAAGCATTGCGGCTTCACTGCCCGGCTCCCTACTGCGCATGCGCGAGTCGCGCTGCGCCGTCCTCACTGTTCCCCGCTGTGTTCTGGGAGCACTGTGCGGGTAGCACTGACGTACTACCCGCAGGTCCCCGCAGAATCTATGCCCAGAAGTGGGTGCAAATACCTGTCTTAGACAGGTATCTGCACCCCCCTCCCCCCTGAAAGGTGCCAATTGTGGCACCGGAGGGGGGGAGGAATCCGATAAGCTGATTGGCTACTATGCACAGCTGTACCAGTTTCTAAATGCATCGGTTTTAGTAAATTTCCTCCATGTTTGTCCTTCAGAGGTAAAGCTAACAATTTAATAAAAAGGAGAGTATTATAAATAATTGGAAAAAGGAAAAAATCGCGCTAGCCCATAACCATACACTAACAAGTGATGGAATGAAATAATCAAAAGTTACCAGTGAAACACACATTAATCAGTGAAAATTACTAAGTGAAAATTGATAACCAAAAATTTAATTAAAAAACACAACAAGTGTATAGAGTGATATGGGTTATTATCATACAGTCCATATATGAGATATCTTAAATAGAGTCCATTGAATGCCACCAGTGCTCCGTGTAAATAGGAATCCTATGAAGTAAATATTGTGTCCAAAATAAATAGTGACGTTCCACCACCAGACAGCAGGAATGCCTCCTTACCAGCTAAACATGATCCCCCATGACAGAGGATCAGTGTATGCAGAAATCAAGAGATTCTCCCCACGAATCAGCACAGCACATAGAATTCCTTAGACTCCAACTTCAGACAGTCATCAATGGGTATATGCAGTATGGAAGAGATAACACACACTGTCAAGTCTCTGATGTGAGGCCGAGTAGCAGAGAGGGCGCCCCTTGCGGCCGAGTGCAGCACAGCCCTGAAGATGACACAGGGGGTGTGGTGCCCACAGAAGCACGGGTTGCCTGGTAGGTAGTGCTGGTTGCCAGGAACTTGGTAGGACAGGCAGACTGCAGGACAGCAGGCGTGCTTAGGAGGTCCAAAGGGTAAGGACCAGTGGAATGTTCCGATAACAGGGTCAAAGCCAGGCCAGGGGGTCAAACACAGCAAGACAGTCCGAGAACACAGCAGAGCTGAGTCTTAGCACAGAAGACAAGGTAAGCAGAGTCCGTTAGCCAGGCCGGGGTCAGGTATACGCTAGGAAGTCAACAGGAGCAGGTCAGGCAAGCCGGGTTTGGTACACAGGAGATCAGACAGGCAGGAGATGCAAGACACAGGAACACAGGAGAAGCTGACGATAATCCAGCAAATGCAGACACTAGCAGACTTCCTTATATAGGCCCATGTGACCTGCTTGTAGAGATACTGGGTCCTAGAGCCCTTCTCCTGCCAGAGATGCTGGGTCCTAAAGTCCTTCGCCTGCTGTTGGTTCCCTGACAGTGCCCCCCCCCCCAAGGGGCAGCCTCCGGATGCCCACCCGGGCCCATCTTTCAGGGTATCTGGCACGGAATCTCTGGAGAAGTCTAGGAGCATGTATGTTGCCTGCAGGTTCCCAAGAATTCTCTTCTGCTGGATAACCCTTCCATTTAATAAGAAATTGAATAGTCCTACCTCTTTTGCGACAGTCCAGGATGGATTCTACCTCGAATTCGGCTTCATCTCCCACTGAGACTGGAGGCGGAGGGTCTTCTTCTCTTCCTGGAAAAGGACTAGAGACAACAGATTTAAGAAGAGAAACGTGAAACACAGGATGCACTTTATACGAACTTGGTAGTAACAGTTCAAAAGCTACTGGGTTAATTTTTCGTTTAATTTCGAATGGACCGATAAATCTTGGACCCAATTTCCGGGAGGGGCAAGGGAGCCTGAGATTTGCTGAAGAGAGCCAGACCTTATCTCCAACCTCAAAGCTAGGACTCTCTCCTCTCCTCTTGTCATATTGTTTCTTGTAGTCCTCTTGCGCTTTCTGCATGGTTATCCGGAGGGTTTGATAATTAGCCTGAATGGAGCTTATCCTGTCTTGAACTGCTGGAACTGAGGCTTCCGGAATGACATTAGGTAGAAATGAAGGATGGAAACCGTAGTTGGCCCAAAACGGAGATTGATTGGTGGTTGAGTGTACTGCATTGTTGTAAGCAAACTCCGCACAAGGGAGTAGAG
Source organism: Rana muscosa (assembly GCA_029206835.1). Taxonomy (NCBI): domain Eukaryota; kingdom Metazoa; phylum Chordata; class Amphibia; order Anura; family Ranidae; genus Rana; species Rana muscosa. The sequence goes on from CM055123.1 coordinate 203,897,662, forward strand.
AGATCCAGTCGTCCTGGGAGAAGGAGCAGAAGCAACGCAAATATTGTTCTAAGGTCTGGTTGGTCCTTTCAGTTTGACCGTTGCTTTGGGGGTGATAGGCTGAGGACAGGCACACCTTGATTGATAGTGCTTTGCAGAGCTCTCTCCAGAACCGGGAGGTGAATTGTACCCCTCTATCAGACACAATGCTGTCAGGAAGGCCATGGAGCCTGACTATCTCCCTTATGAAAATTTTTGCTGTTTCTGCAGCAGAAGGAGTTCCTGCCATGGGCAAGAAGTGCGCCATTTTGGATAGACGGTCCACAACTACCAGGATTGTTGTAGATTCTTCGGATGGGGGCAACTCTACTATAAAGTCCATAGATATATTTCTCCATGGTTGTTCTGGCACTGGCAGAGGACGTAACAGACCCCACGACTTGACGTTGGACCCTTTATTTCGCTGGCAGGTAGTGCAGGAGCTAACAAACTCCCTGCAATCAGATTTCAAGGTAGGCCACCAGAAGGATCGTTGGATAAGATCCGTAGTTTTCCGCACTCCGAAGTGGCCAGCGAGTTGGTGGTCATGCAAGGTCTTCAGTACCTGTATTCGGGTTTGTTGCGGAACGAAGATCTTGTCCTGATGCCAGAGGTACCCTTTCTGGTTTCTTAGAGAGGATGCTTCTGGTTCCTGGCATTGGAGGGAAGCCTGTTCAAGAGAAGATCTTAGATCGGGTTGGATCAGAAGAAAGTTCTGAGGTGACAGGATTGTACTAGATATTGTCTTCTCCGGAGTATCGGGAAACATTCGGGATAAAGCATCGGCCTTTCCGTTCTTGGAGCCGGGACGGTAGGTGATGTGGAAGTTGAACCTTGAAAAGAACAGAGCCCAGCGGGCTTGACGGGGTCTCAGACGTTTGGCAGTACGGAGGTATTCGAGGTTCCGATGATCTGTAAATATTATTATGGGGTGAGCAGACCCCTCAAGAAGGTATCTCCACTCCTCTAAGGCTGTTTTAATGGCCAAGAGCTCGCGGTCTCCTACATCATAGTTCCTCTCGGGCTGGCTCATTTTCCGTGAGGAGAAGGCCACGGGGTGAAGCAAGGACTTGGGTCCCTGGCGTTGTGAAAGGACTGCCCCTGTAGCTACTTCTGAGGCATCGACCTCCAAGATGTATGGCAGGGCAGGCTCAGGGTGTTGAAGGATTGGTGCAGAGGTAAACAATAACTTTAGTCTCTCGAAAGCAGTTTGGGCTTCGGAGGTCCAATGGAAACGGGTATGTAAGCGGGTCAACTGGGTAATGGGTGAGATGATGGAGGAGAAGTTTCTTATAAACCTCCTATAGAAGTTCGCAAAGCCCACAAACCTTTGCACCCCTTTCTTATCTGATGGAGTTGGCCAATCCAGGATTGCCTGCACTTTCTGTGGATCCATAGCTACACCGCCCGTGGAGATGATCAGTCCTAGGAATTGTATTGATTTCTTCTCGAAGTCACACTTTTCCGCTTTCACATAAAGTCCATGTTTTCTTAGTGTGAGCAGCACTGTCTTTACATGGGTCCGGTGGAGCTCCAGAGTAGCCGAAAATATGAGAATGTCATCCAGATAGATGATGACGAAGTAGTCAAGATATTCCCGGAAAATATCGTTGACGAAGTGCTGAAACGTCGCCGGGGCATTACAGAGCCCAAAGGGCATTACAAGATACTCGAAGTGTCCGAACCTCGTTCTGAATGCTGTCTTCCATTCATCACCCTCACGGATCCGAACAAGGTTATAGGCACCCCGGAGGTCGAGCTTGGTAAATACTTGGGCCGTACGGAATCTCTGGAAAAGTTCAGGAACTAATGGCAGTGGGTAGCGATTCTTTATTGTGATTTTATTGAGCTCCCTATAATCCACGCATGGTCTTAAAGACTTGTCTTTCTTCTCGACAAAAAAGATTCCGGCACCGGCAGGAGAGGAGGAAGCTCGGATGAAGCCCTTAGCCAAATTTTCATCGATATATTGTCGCAGAGTTCCCAATTCCATTTCAGAGAGAGGGAATATTCGTCCAAATGGAATCTCGGCCCCTGGAAGTAATTCTATTGGACAGTCATATGGCCGATGTGGTGGTAGAACGTCAGCTTTTTTCTTATCAAAGACATCCAGGAATTCTTGGTATGCCTGGGGTATATTCTGGTTAGTGGTAGATACAGGGTGGACTGTCAAGCAACTGGTAATGTCTCTGAGTTCAGGAATAAAGCAATGCTGCTGGCAATAGGGAGAGGTGAACAGGACCTCCTTCTTGATCCAATTGATCTGAGGGTTGTGGGCTTGGAGCCATGGAATTCCTAGGATAACTGGAGACATAGGCGAGCTTAGAGCGTCAAAGCGTATGAATTCCTGATGGCCATCAGGAGTGGTGATAAGCAGAGGGACAGTCTCCTGGGTAACAGGGCCAGAACTAGGCAATGTGCCATCGGCCAGGCGGACTTCAAGTCCCTGTTTATTTTGGAGGAGGGGCAACTTCAGGTTTCTCACCAGGTTCAAGTCCACAAAGCAGCTGCATGCTCCAGAATCAATAATGGCCTGCAGCCGGATCTCTTCTTTTCCAAATTGCAGCGTAATGGGTAGCACTAGGTGTGAAGGAGAAGCTCCGGAAACCTGGAAATACACCGGAGGGTAGGAAGGTGGCTTCTTGGGCCTTCTGGGGCAGTTATACAAGAAATGTCCGCTTCCTCCACAATAGAGGCAGAGCCTTGATTGCATACGATGACGCCTTTCATCAGGGGTTAATGCGGAACGTAGCAGGCCGATTTGTCTAGGAACTGGGATAGGAGTACCAGTGGGAGCAGGCACTGATGAAGTGGAAACCTTAGGCGGCATCATGGCGGGCCTGGAGGACTGAGCTCGTTCGGACTGTCTCTCACGTAAACGTTGATCCAGCTGGATGGATGAATGGATGAGATCCTCAAGTGTAGTGGGGACCCCAATCCTGGCCAGCTCATCTTTCAGAGACTCAGAAAGTCCTAAGCGGAACTGGTGCTTGAGGGCAGCCTCGTTCCAGCCTGTGTCTGCAGACCACCGACGGAAGTCCATGGTATAGTCCTCCACTGGTCGACTACCCTGCTGTAGTGAATGCAGAGCGGCTTCGGCGGTGGCTGTACGCTGGGGGTCCTCGTAGAGTTGCGACATGGCTGCCAGGAATGTGTCCACTGTGTTAATGACTGGGCTTCTTTGTTCCCATAAACTGTGGGCCCAGGTCTGGGGTTCATTAGATAGCAGGGAGATGAGGAACCCGACCTTAACAGTTTCTAAAGCAAAAGTCCGGGGCTGCAAGGATAGGTACAATAGGCAGGCATTCCTGAAGGATCTAAACTTTCTTCGATCCCCGGAAAACCGTTCAGGGACAGAAACACGGGGTTCTGGAGGAGGGAGCACCATCGTAGGAGCCACAGAGGAACGTACGTGGGTGGAACTGGGAGAAGCTGGGACCGAGTCCGCAGAAGCAGATGACTCTGACAGGTGTTGCAATCTCTCCTCTAGCTGGAGGTATCCTTCTTGCAGTGTCTGGATTGCTTGGGTCAGAGTAGCGGCCTGTTGACATAATGCCTCTAACGGGGACGCACCTCTGCCGGCCTCAGACATGGCTGGATTATACTGTCAAGTCTCTGATGTGAGGCCGAGTAGCAGAGAGGGCGCCCCTTGCGGCCGAGTGCAGCACAGCCCTGAAGATGACACAGGGGGTGTGGTGCCCACAGAAGCACGGGTTGCCTGGTAGGTAGTGCTGGTTGCCAGGAACTTGGTAGGACAGGCAGACTGCAGGACAGCAGGCGTGCTTAGGAGGTCCAAAGGGTAAGGACCAGTGGAATGTTCCGATAACAGGGTCAAAGCCAGGCCAGGGGGTCAAACACAGCAAGACAGTCCGAGAACACAGCAGAGCTGAGTCTTAGCACAGAAGACAAGGTAAGCGGAGTCCGTTAGCCAGGCCGGGTCAGGTATACGCTAGGAAGTCAACAGGAGCAGGTCAGGCAAGCCGGGTTTGGTACACAGGAGATCAGGCAGGAGATGCAAGACACAGGAACACAGGAGAAGCTGACGATAATCCAGCAAATGCAGACACTAGCAGCCTTCCTTATATAGGCCCATGTGACCTGCTTGTAGAGATACTGGGTCCTAGAGCCCTTCTCCTGCCAGAGATGCTGGGTCCTAAAGTCCTTCGCCTGCTGTTGGTTCCCTGACACACACTCCACATAGTGCATTAAAAGTCTGGTGTGCCGGCCGCTGCACATACATCAGACACCCGTCCTTCTCAGAAGCGTTCGAGGTGACGTCAGCACGTCGCTCTGCCCTACGTCCGTTTCGTAAAAAACTTACTTCTTCCAGGGGCACGGGCGGCGCACTGCGTCACCTCTATTTATAGTACAAGAGAGCCAAGCCTTGCTTTGGATCAAAACCATCGATCGGACATGCGCAGCATCCCTCAGTGTCACTGCAATGTGAACACTAGCCGCACTCATTGCTCTGATTCGCCAGGTCTGTTACAGGACTGGTGATTGGATCACCACCATCAATCAGACCCGCGGAGCATTCCCAGTGTCACTGTAACCTAAATAGCTAACCGTACTGCCTATTCTGAAAGCCAGCGTGCTAAAGATGGTGATCCATCTAGGGGGCTTGGCATGGATGTAAAATTTATCAACAGTGTTGAAATCAGATCAAGCCCATTTACTGCTCAGTACAGATTTTATTCAATCTAAGCCAGAAGTCTATTCATTATAGACATAGGGGCCACTCTCCACCAACGGCTGGAGCGACACCTAATGGACAATCTTCAAATCATTCTTCAGATGCACAGACAAGGTATCCAAGTGCCAGTCCGTGTACCAGAGAAAACAGGGTGACTCACTCCCACTTAAGGGCTGCTTGTCACTCCGATTTACTTGTAATAAACCCAAAAAGGGATAACTAAATTAGTGAATAAAATTGCTGTTTATTGAAAATGCGGTCCCTTATTTCAAGGGCCACACACTCAAATTACAGCAAAATAAGAAATTTGCGTACCTGATGTATCATACTGAACTAGTATGGCCAGACGCGGAAGACTTATTCCTAGAGTATAATTCAAGCACCCAAAATGTTTCATTTTATTCTGTATGCAATCCCTTATGTTAGAGGGTTGCACACTAAAATTATATTAAAAGTATTATTATTTGTTAAAGGTTCTACTTAAGGTCATGGCAGTAAACAAGCCCATGCTCCTATGTGAAGATGACTCGAATTCTAAAACAAGTATTTGCTTTCATATGTAAATTAAATCTTTCACAATATGCATGGTTTGGAATAAAAATGTCAGGTACCAGCTAGTGTTCTTTAAAAAAATAATATATATTTTTTTTCCTGATTAGGAGACTTGGAGGTCATCATCACAGTATTGTGTAATACGTTCCACCTATTGTCTGATAACCTAATAAACAGAGGGGAGATGTCTGCATTCCACAAATATACATAGTACGAGCCTTAATAATAATTTTATTACCTCCGAGTGATAAGACTCATCACAACTAATACATTGAAGAGCCTTCTCTTTGAAAGCTTTTCTTTGAATGGATTTGAAATAACACCTGAGGATCAAAAGATTTTTAAGGAACACATTTTTCTTGTTAATATCAATTCTTTGTTCATGCACTTTGCTCATGAGCTTGTAAGACATTTGTGTAGCGCACTGCTCCTGTTGACCAGGCGCTATTGTGTAAATTTAGTTTGTCATCTGAATTGTACATAGTTCAGAATACAATGTTTATGGCTAAATTAGCCTCTGTTCCAGCATTGGCTGTGTTGAGAGCATTTCCCACTGTCGCCGGTAGGTGTAATTGTCACCGCCGGCCAGTGTTGGAAATACAACAGGCTGGAGTGTATTGGGTGTCCCTTCCCCAGAAACAGCCCAGTGGGAGTGGTCTACCGCTGTGCATTCTGGGAGAGGATACTTAAGGGGCAGACGCCATTTTCCTCTCTCTCTCTGACCTCATGGCCCGCCTGGCCTAAAGTATGTGACAACTAGGGATGAGCTTCGAGTGGGGTGTTCGCGGCAAATTCGAAAAATCTTTGGGAGAAATCTAAAGTGCTAATTATAAAGGCTTATATGCAAGTTATTGTCCTAAAAAGTGTTTGGGGACCCGGGTCCTGCCCCAGGGGACATGTATCAATGCAAAAAGAAGTTTTAAAAACGGCCGTTTTTTCGGGAGCAGTGATTTTAATAATGCTTAAAATGAAACAATAAAAGTGAAATATTCCTTTAAATTTCGTACCTGGGGGGTGTGTATGATATGCATGTGAAGTGGCGCATGTTTCCCGTGCTTAGAACTGTCCCTGCAAAAAATGTCATTTTTGAAAGAAAAAAAGTAATTTAAAACTGACTCGCGGCTATTAATGAATTGTCGGCTCCCGGCAATACATACAAAAGTCATTGATAAAAAAAAAAAAAAGCGTGGGGGTTCCCCAGAATTCAATTACCAGGCCCTTCAGGTCTGGAATGGATATTAAGGGGAACCCCGCCGCAAATTCAAAAAAAAATTGACGTGGGGTTCCCCCAAATATCCATTCCAGGCCCTTCAGATCTGGCATGGATTTTAAGGGGAACTCCACCCCAAATTTAAAAAAAAATGGCGTGGAGTCCCCCTAAAAATCCATACCAGACCCCTTATCCGAGCACGCAACATGGCCGGCCGCAGGGGAAAAGGGGGGGACGAGAGAGCGGCCCCCCTCCCTCCTGAACCGTACCAAGCCACATGCCCTTAACATGGGGAGGATGTCCCCATGTTGATGGGGACAAGGGCCTCATCCCCACAACCCTTGCCCGGTGGTTGTGGGGGTCTGCGGGCGGGGGGCTTATCGGAATCTGGAAGACCCCTTTAACAAAGGGGACCCCCAGATCCCGGCCCCCCCTATATGAATTGGTAAGGGGTACATTGTACCCCTACCATTTCACGAAGAAAGCGTAAAAAAATGTTTAAAAAAAACCACACAAACACCTTGAAAAAGTCCTTTATTTAAAAAAAAAAAAAAAAAAAAAACAGCGGTGAAATCCAGTGTCCCGCGGCGATCCCGATGTCCAGCGCTGTCCTTCATTGGTTGTGCCTGAGCGGACCTGATGGGGAACTCCCTCTCAGTATTTTAAATGTATAGACCCACCCCTTCTAAAGTTCCCCATCAGGTCCGCTCAGCGGACCAGATGCGGAACATGAGAAGGGGCGGGTCTATACATGTATTACCACAGTGAGAGCAGTTCCCCATCAGGTCCGCCTCCTCGGTATGTCGGACCCGCCTACGTCATTGGCTTGAGCGGGGAACTTCCTTCACTGTGTAATTTAAATTTACATAGTGAAGGAAGTTCCCCGCTCAAGCCAATGACGTAGGCGGGTCCGACATACCGAGGGGGCGGACCTGATGGGGAACTGCTCTCACTTTGGTAATACATGTATAGACCCGCCCCTTCTCATGTTCCGCATCTGGGGAACTTTAGAAGGGGCGGGTCTATACATTTAAAATACTGAGAGGGAGTTCCCCATCAGGTCCGCTCAGGCACAACCAATGAAGGACAGCACTGGACATCGGGATCGCCGCGGGACACTGGATTTCACCACTGGAATGTTTTTTTTTTTTTTTTTTTGTTTTTTTTTAATAAAGGACTTTTTCAAGGTGTTTGTGTGTTTTTTTTAAACATTTTTTTACGCTTTCTTCGTGAAATGGTAGGGGTACAATGTACCCCTTACCAATTCATATAGGGGGGGCCGGGATCTGGGGGTCCCCTTTGTTAAAGGGGTCTTCCAGATTCCGATAAGCCCCCCGCCTGCAGACCCCCACAACCACCGGGCAAGGGTTGTGGGGATGAGGCCCTTGTCCCCATCAACATGGGGACATCCTCCCCATGTTGAGGGCTTGTGGCTTGGTACGGTTCAGGAGGGAGGGGGGGCCGCTCTCTCATCCCCCCTTTTCCCCTGCGGCCGGCCAGGTTGCGTGCGCGGATAAGGGGTCTGGTATGGATTTTTAGGGGGACTCCACGCCATTTTTTTTTTAAATTTGGGGTGGAGTTCCCCTTAAAATCCATGCCAGATCTGAAGGGCCTGGAATGGATATTTGGGGGAACCCCACGTCAATTTTTTTTTAAATTTGCGGCGGGGTTCCCCTTAATATCCATTCCAGACCTGAAGGGCCTGGTAATTGAATTCTGGGGAACCCCCACGCTTTTTTTTTTTTTTTTATCAATGACTTTTGTATGTATTGCTGGGAGCCGACAATTCATTAATAGCCGCGAGTCAGTTTTAAATGCATTTTTTTCTTTCAAAAATGAAATTTTTTGCAGGGACAGTTCTTAGCACGGGAAACATGCGCCACTTCACATGCATATCATACACACCCCCCAGGTACGAAATTTAAAGGAATATTTCACTTTTATTTTTTCATTTTAAGCATTATTAAAATCACTGCTCCCGAAAAAACGGCCGTTTTTAAAACTTCTTTTTGCATTGATACATGTCCCCTGGGGCAGGACCCGGGTCCCCAAACACTTTTTAGGACAATAACTTGCATATTAGCCTTTATAATTAACACTTTAGATTTCGAACATTCGAGTCCATTGTATTTAATAGGGTTCTAAAGTTTACACAAACATTTTGTCTGTTCGCAGGTTCTGGTGCGAACCGAACAGGGGGGTGTTCGGCTCATCCCTGGTGACAACTCCTCTTCTGCCTCGGGGCCCTGCTGGTCCGAGGCTACGTAACTGTAAGTAGGCCCAGAAGTCTGTCTGGGGCCTACTGGTTTGGGGATGGTCCTGTGCTGTCTTGCCTGCGGGAAGAAACCGAGCAAGTGGAAGATCCAGGGGAGGACTCTTCTAGGAGAGGACCAAGCAAAAGGCTGGTATCTCAAGAAAAGCCTGGTGACTCAATTGGAGGATGCATCCTAACCAATCTACCTCACAGTACTGCCGGATGTCTTAAAGGACTTTGACTGAGCGAACACAGCTACACAGTACCAATTACTGATTACCAAATCCTGTGGCAGAGGATTGTTACTATCATCGAGTCTGTGGCAGAGACTTTTGTCTGTGCATCATTCCGGCTGCTAGGCCGGTGAGAGAGGCCTATCCGGGTGAGCAAGATCCGGTGACAGCAAGTGTACTTGTCTCCAGGATCTCAAGTTCCTCAGTGATTTTCACAAGGTATCTGAATTCCCCTAACCCTCCATCCCTCTACTGCTGCAAGTTGTGTTTAATAAAAAAGCATTGGAAAAATACTAAGTGACTGGTGCATGCATCTGTGGGCACATTGCCCAAATTAGAGCCAAGCAAGTTTGATACGTTGAACTGTGGGGTAACGGCAGGACCAAAAATAACCAGCAGCTCCTATGGGGGTAGTGCTACATTTGGAAGAACTGACATTTTCTACAGGGCTGGGATAGAAGGCTTTCTGATGCCCAAGCCACTTTATAAATGTCATTCCATTTATTTCCTTTATAAGTTATGCAAATTTGTTTCATATAAAGGAAAACTATTATGTGTTACTTTTGAGTTGTAGCGTGGAGGGATTTTTGGTAACCTTTTCCTTTCTGGCTATGGTAGATTCTACTGAGGACACTATCTTAAACACTTCAGCCCTGGACCATTTGGCTGCCAAATGACCGGGCCACTTTTTGCGATTCGGCACTGCGTCGCTTTAACTAACAATTGCCCGGTCGTGCGACATGGCTCTGAAACAAAATTTACGTCCTTTTTTTCCCACAAATAGAGATTTCTTTTGGTGATATTTCACCTATGTGGTTTTTATTTTTCACGCTATAAACAAAAATAGAGCGACAATTTTGAAAAAAAAGCAATATTTTGTACTTTTTGCTATAATAAATATCCCCAATGTTTTTGGTAAAAAAAAAAAAACACAATAAGCGTTTATTGATTGGTTTGCACAAAAGTTATAGCATCTACAAAATAGGGAATCATTTTATGGCATTTTTATTATAATTTTTTTTTCTACTAGTGTAGCGGCCACCTCCACTCCCCTCTTTCTCTCGTCTCGTCTTTCTCTTGTCTAGGGGTATCTTAGAGGGGAGGGAGCAGGGACACCACGCCTGGCTTCCACCACATGTGTCCAGGGCCGTTTGAAGGAATTTGGGGGCCCCAAGCAAAATGGACATGGAGGCCCCCCCAGCCCACCCCCCGCACTCACGCAAAGCCTACAGGAACCACAGCATAGCAATACAGTTTAAGCTCACCCACACTTTAAATAAAAAAGGTTTACAGTGCAAATACTGCTGTTGCATATAATCCAACATACTTAAAACACATACACACTCACATTAACATTAAGATGCTGCTTAGGACTGTTGATGGACAGGGGGACTGTGGGATGGACAGGGGGACCGTGGGATGGTCAGGGGGACCGTGGGATGGACAGGGGGACAGTGGGATGGACAGGGGGACCGTGGGATGGACAGGGGGACAGTGGGATGGACAGGGGGACCGTGGGATGGACAGGGGGACCGTGGGATGGTCAGGGGGACAGTGGGATGGTCAGGGGGACCGTGGGATAGACAGGGGGACCGTGGGATAGACAGGGGGACCGTGGGATAGACAGGGGGACCGTAGGATGGACAGGGGGACCGTGGGATGGACAGGGGGACCGTGGGATGGACAGGGGCCCTGTACATCCCACGGTTCCCCCGTCCATCCCTCTGTCCCCCCGTCCATCCCACTGTCCCCCTGTCCATCCCACGGTCAGTGGGATGGTGGGGGGGGGGGGCTGCTGCAGGTGTAGTGAGAGGCAAACAAGTAGTGGGAGAGAAGAGACGGTGAACAGCTGGACAGAAAGGCTGGGTCGGGTGTGAGGAGTCATCAACATGTGTGCAGTGCCAGTGATGCAGAAAACATCTTCAGCTCTGAGGGGTTCATGCTGGGACCTGTAGTTCTTCACTTTTGGGGAGGTGGGTCACATGATTTCAAGTCCCAGCTACATGCTGGGACTAGAAATCATGTGACCCCCCCCCAAAAGTGTAGAACTACAGGTCCCAGCATGAGCCCCTCAGAGCTGAATGAACCCTCCCTGCCCTGCTGTGTGTGTGTGTCCTCTCCTGCTCCAGTCCTTCCCAGGCACCACCCTTATGATGTTGGTGACAATGGTGAGTCAAGTGAGCAATGCATATTACTTGCCTGTCTATTCTGTTACACAATAACACAGCAGAGCTGGCTGCAGCCTGCAATCTGTCTCTCTGTCACGGAAGTGCCTGGCTCTGGCTGAACAGTGAACTCGAGGAGGAGCGGGAGCCGGGAGGAGGTGGGTGGAGCTAGCAAGATGATCTTGAGTCCTCCGCTGTGATAGGCACAACTCTCCTGCTCTCCTCGTGACGTCACTGGTTGCTACACGCCAAGCGGGCGTCACGTAGCAACCAGCACAGCAGAGACAGTGCCAGCTAGGCTAGGGGGTCCACGGCACGGTCAGATCAAATCGATCATGCATTAGATCGACCCAGGGCGCCACGGAAATCCAGGACAGTGATAGGCAGCAGGCAGGCACCCTAGGCTGGGGGCCCCAGGCCATCTCGGGGCCCCAAGCAATTGCTTGTTTTGCCTGTCCTGTTGCGACGGCCCTGCATGTGTCAGTGCGGCATAAGCAACGTTCTTGTATTACCTTCGGGTCAGTGCTGTGCACCTGGATCCTCTCTCCAAGAGTCACCTTGAACAATGTCTGTCAGGAAATGAGCCCCACACCATTAATTTTCAACACTCCTTTATTCTTCTCGAATGAACACAATCAGTTGAACTCCCTTGGTAGAAACAGAACAGAAAAGGAGGTGTGGATGCGAATAGGCCCAGACACAATGTAGTTCTCCACTTTCCTTCCTGAAAGTGGGTTACGGTCTTCCGCACGAGGGGAATTTCCTTCCAGGCGGTCTCCGATGAGAGGCTCACCTCTCACCGGCAGTATGCTGCACCGGGTCTTCAAGTGAGGAGCTCCCCCCAGGCCATTTCACCTTCACGGATTCGGGTACCCACTCCCGGGGTTCCCTAGGATCTCCTAGGATCTCCTTCCCTCGCGGAACTCAGTGTTGGGCACTGAGCTCCGGACCTCCATCCGAGTACCTCACCCCAGGCTAAAGGTGCCTGGGATGAAACACGACCTCCGGCTGTCCTCTAGGCCTAGGCCACCCAGAGGACCGACACGAACCACCGTCCGCAAGCTAAAGGTGCCTGGGACTCCGACCCCGTGACAAAGATGGCCATCCCCTTTATACCCTCTCCCAGCAAGCACGGCGGGTTCCCCGCCCTACCATACCGCTGCCGAGGGAGGACAAAAAGGAGGTACAGCACACAGCAATGATTCAACCCCAGCCCAGGGCAACAGCGCCACCTACTGGGCTGCAGGGAATTACACATCACTAATGTCTCTGTCAAATTTACACCCGGGAAAGTACATACCCGCTACACTAGTAATGGCGGCGATCTACGATTTTTATCGTGACTGTGACATTATGGCGGACACATCGGACACTTTTGACACATTTTTGGGACCATTGTCATTTTTACAGTGATGAGTGCTATAAAAATGCACTGATTACTGTGAAAATGACACTGGCAGTGAAGGGGTTAACCACTAGAGGGCCCTGAAGGGGTTAAGTGTGTCCTAGGGAGTGATTCTAACTGTTAGGGGGAGAGCTACCAGTGACACCTTAGCGATCACTGTTCCCGATCACAGGGAACAGTTGATCCCTGACATGTCACTAGGCAGAACAGGGGAATGCCTTGTTTACAAAGGCATCCCCCTGTTCTGCTTTTGCCGACTGCAATCGCGGGCCGCCTGGGAAAATTGAGTTCCCGGGACCCGCTTTGCTGGGCGGGGTGGCAAACTTAAAGGTACGCCCATTTGCCTGCCCGTGCCATTCTGCCGACGTTTATCCGGGTGCGGCGGTCGGCAAGTGGTTAATTTAAAATAATTGTAGCATTAAAATGCAGTTAAGCATGCAGAGAAGCATCCCTAAGGCCCCTTTCACACTGGGGCGGGCAGGAGCGGTGGCGGTATAGCAGCGCGATTTGCAGCGCTGCTATACCGTCGTTCTTACCGCGGTATGCGGTCGCTAGGGGGGTGAATTTAACCCCCGCTAGCGGCCGAAAAAGGGTTAATACCGCCCACAAACCGCGGCTATTGCCGCGGTTTGCGGGCGGTATTACCACGGTGTCCCATTGATTTCAATGGGCACCCCCGCGGTAAAGGAGCGGTGAACACACCGCTCCTTTACCGCTGTAAAGATGCGGCTAGCAGGACTTTTGAAGCGGTCCTGCTAGCGCACCGCTTCAGTGTGAAAGCCTTCGGGCTTTCACATTGAAGGCTACAGGGCAGGAATTTTTCATGCGGTATAATAGTGCTATTATTAGCGCTAAACCGCATGAAAACCGCCCCAGTGTGAAAGGGGCCTAACTCCAGCCCTATTCTGGTAACCAATATTGTTTGTTTAAAAAATTCCACATTGGTTGATCGTTTTTTTTTTTTTCTCCCTAAAATTGGTCAGCCAGGGGGTGTCTTTTTAGACCTGAAGAGCTCTCACAAATAAGAGATTGCCTCCCAGTTTGTCATTTGTCAAAGCAGTGAATGCTCATGTTATGTCTGTAGGTAGTCTATTAGAAGAGACCATATCAACTAAGAATGAAAAGTAATTCCAGCAATTCCGTTTTTCCCACAAGGGAGCTTTGCTACAAGGTATCGGTCAAAGTCTATAGATCTATGAACATTTTCCTTTCAAGCATACCTAAATCCAAAAACAAACTTTTCTACTCAGTCATCCTGAGAATAACATACTTCCTGTTCCAATGCTCTCTCCTTCACTGTATCTATGAAGGGACACTTAGGCACAGTGCAAATTTCTTTCCTGCAACCACGGGTTGCAGGAAAGAAATTTGCATGATTCCCCCATAAACACAGACAGTGCCGACATGCGAATCCCTCCCTGTCGAGCCATTGTCTGCTCCCGGGGGGGGGGGGGGGGAAGCCGCTGCCTCCAGGAGAAGACAGTGAAGACGGCTGCTATAGCCGCTGGCGATAATCGCAAGAGAATCTGGGAGGCCTTTGTTTATCTTCATCACTTTAGAGCTGATGGGATTAGTAGTTTACAGAAGAAAGATATGGATGTTTGTGCTTTCTGTTCAGCCGACAGGAGGAGACAAGGACACTGCATTTCTGGCACTATTTTCTGTACTGGCTTAATTCTTATGCTGCGTACACACGATCGTTTTTCATGCCGTTAAAAATGCAATTTTTAAAAATGGCCATTAAAACCGATCGTGTGTATGCTCCAGAGCATTTTTAACGGCGTGAAAAACGGGCATTAAAAATTTCAAACAGGCTCTATTTTTTCACGTCGTTTTTCCTGTCGTTTTTTTTAACGACGTGAAAAACGATAGTGTGTATGCTTTTACGAGGTGAAAAAAAACGTGCATGCTCAGAATCAAGTATGAGAGGGGAGCGCACGTTTTGGTAAAGCTAGCGTTTGAAATGGAGATGGCACATTCGTCACGATGGAAATAATAGCATCGTTTTAATGCTGCGCATTCCTTTCTTCTTTTGATAATGCTTAAATAATTAGCTTCTTTTGCTAATGATATTCAGAGTTATGGCAAACTTGTTTCTTAACTAATTCCTAATTGATCTAATGATTTTTAAATATTCTTGTTAAGCCAGATCTCCCTCCTAAATTCATAAATAAATGTAAAGATCTCCCTAAAAAAAATGTTTTTTGTTTGTTTTTTGGGCTTTTTTTTTTTTGTTTTCTTTAAGTTAGATTTCTTATATTTTTTTTGCCTTCTTTTATATATTTTGACATATTTTTTCCTTGTAGATTTCGTATTGTATTTTGACATAAATATTATTTGTGTGTCAAGTTACCACACCAACCTTCTAAATTTGTCTAATTTTGCCTCAAGGAGGTTTGTGTCCCTTGTTACTAACAATAATATTATTTAGAAATGTCCCTGCCTACTCCCTAGCAAACTCTCTTTTAGAATAGAAATCACATAGTCAAGTGTTGTAAGCAAAACAAAATAATCCTTTATTTAGGGAGATAACAAAATAAAGGGGAAGGCAGCACTGGAGAGCCTGCTTGCATTTGTGCATCCTTTGGACCCCACAACAACCATCCAAGAAGAGCAAACCAAAATCTTGAATTATCCCAAAAAAAAGGAGCCCAATCTTGGCTTGAACTCCCAGAGGTCAGGAACAGCAGCAGATAAGTCAGATATGTCCCCAGTCTGTGGTACTACAGCAGTCATTATTTTTTCCTCTTCCTTGTAGCCTTCTCTCCAGCCTTCTCTGCAGCCTACCCTGCAGCCTTTGTTGCTTGCTTTCTCGGAGGCTGGGGCTCAGGAGGAGAGGTTGTGGCAGGAGGAGGAGTAGAAGGAGGTGGAGGAGGAGGGACAACCTCAGTTATGTCGGTGAACTGTGTTAGTTCACCTAGCAACCCCCTGTTTATGACCTTCAGCATGAGGTTCTCGCTGTATAGGTGTTGCCTCAAGTCCATCTGGCTTAATTTATGGGCCAGGACTGCGGCATAGCCCTCTTCAGCAGAGGGTGCCTCTCTAAGGGCCGCAGTAGCCTCTCTTAGGAAGGCTCTGGTTTCCTCCTCCACCTGCCTAACTCTCCTTGGCCCTCGTATTATTTTCAGGGGAGGCATTTGGGCTCTTGTGCTGGGCCCAGCCTTCTCCTGTGTGCCACTGGGCCCTGCCTCCTCCTGGTCCCCAACATCACACTCTTCCTGGCTCTGCTCTGGCTGTAAAATAAAAAAGGGACATTCCTTAGTTTTTGCCATCATCAATCACACACATTGTTCACCTCCAGACATTTTTAAATTGAATGGCCAAAGTGATTAAATTCCCCCAGATTCATACTCCTGATATTTTTGCCTTGTCCCCATCAAATTTGACCACTACTGTCTATTGCTCTGTAAAGCCATTTTTTTGCTGACATTAAATACATAACAATACTAAACATCAATTTTAAATCATCACTTTTGTAACATATAAATGTAGATATCAATACTATACCTGGCTCCATATATCCAAATCGGGCTCCTCAAGGACCTCTGCTTGATCCTCTGAGGAAGCCAGAGCAGGGTTGCTAGAAAGGCTGGAGGGCTGGTTGCAATAAAGGCTGGAGGGCTGGCTGCAAGGAAGGCTGGAGGGTTGGCTACAAGGAAGGCTGGAGGGTTGGCTACAAGGAAGGCTGAATAGACCACTGGGGGGAAGGGTTGACAGAGATTCCCTCACTTCCAGCTGGTCATCCAGAAAAGATAACTTGCTGTAGTACCACAGACTGGGTTTATAAACCTTATCTGCTGCAGCACCTGACCTCTGGGACTTCAGGACCAAATTCCTCTGGGTCCTGTATGTGCCCCTGATGGTAGCTAGTTTGGTTTTAACATCTTGGATAGTTGTAGTGGGGATCTGGGTTTGGACAAATGCAAGCAGGCTCTCCAGTGCTGCTGTCCTGGCCGCTTTATTTTTATTTGAGGCATGTTTAGTCTGCCACAGGACAGGGAGTTCCTTCCATCTATCGATGAACTCCCCCATGAAATCAGGATTTTTGAAACTCTTCATTTTGTCTGTAAAATCAAGAACCAATAAAAAAAAAAAAATTCAGTCAACATTCAACAAATAATCATTTTGGACAGATATAGGCCCCAAATCTCATCCTCTGAAGAAACACAAATCCTTAAAATGTTAGGTACCTTGGTGAACACGTTCGTTGCTAACTCCCTCTCCCGGCAAATGAACGTATTTTCGACACATGGATCTTCGCTTTCTATCCACTGCGCATGCGGTAAACTCCGCACGCATTCCCCGCCCCTGACGTTCGATATTGTACTTTCCCCGCCCCTTCTCGCTCGTCGTAGTGCTAAACAACATGGCGGAGACACAGGTGGCTGACATTACCTCGACAGAGGAGGAAATTCCTGAGGAACCCAAATCCCGATCCCGGAGATATAAGGCATCCAACATGTCATTCGAGGAAATGGTGGAGATGGTCGCCATTTTGAGGAGGGAGGATTATGATGCCAAGCATGGGCCGTATAAAAGGCCTAATCTTGTCAAGTCAAAAATTATGGGCAAAGTGGTCAAAACTCTTCACCAAAAATTCGGGGTGTGCAGAACGAAGGAACATCTCCGAAAACAGTGGTCCGATCTCAAGTTGCGGGAGCCCGACCAATAGAAAAGAATCAAGAAAGTTTTAGGAAAAAGTAAGTAATTTTCATACATTTTCCTAGGTAAAGATTATTACTTGTATTAAAAGTCGTTAATTTTTGACTTTGAGATAGTACCGTGAAAGATAACAACTTTCATGTTTGTCCGCACAGTAAACGGACGTAGTAAAGCTCTTTCTCTGTACACTTCTTAATACGATGTTTTTGGATCATCCAGTGTGAACACCCTAATTTTTTTTTTTTTTTGGTGGAGATAATTTTTGAAAGAAGTTGAATTATTTTTAGAATACAACTTTTAGATTTTTGACTAATTAAAAGGGTATGCATTGTAATGTTAAAGGGAGAGAATGCTCAGCAGCTGATTAAACATCTGAACGCAGTAGTACAAGTGTGGGCCAAAACCAATACATTTTTAGGGTGTCACACACAGGTGATCCAGTGTATATACTTGGGGGTGTTTCAATGTGACAAACTTTATTTTAAAATGTATATGTTCTTGTTTTGGCTATGTATCCAATCATGTGTTCAGGTTGTCACTGGGGGTACATTTTAAATTGGACCACACTTCCAAATAATCTTTCAAAATTCCCGTTCAGGGTTTTTAGTTGTATATAATTATTATTTTGGAATTAAACTATACCCTTGATTGCAATCTCCATAGGGCTTCAAAAAGCTACGTCAGATGAGCCTATAAAACCAACACCTTCAACAAGACCCCCAGAACCACATGATGGAGAGGAACGTGAAGATGAGGAAATGGAAAGTGGCACCACAACAGGTCAGTGTCAAACCAGACAGATGCAGGTTAATAGATGTAGGCCTACATATTCTATAGTACATGTTTTTTTTTTTATTTAGGTGCTGCTCGTGCTGAAGACCCCGAAAAGTTTACAAGGCACAGTGCCCAGATCCTGATCCAATACCTAATGGTCTGCTGTTGTGACCTTGAAAAAATAAAGGGAGACTTGATAGAGATCAGGCAAAATACCAAGCGGGTGGAGGAAAGGCTACAAAAGATCATGGCTGTGCTTGTGCGTGTTTAATTTTTGAACACAAAAGAACTTTGAACTTGTTGTGTTTTGGCAGGTTTTTGTTTCTTTTCAGCTTTAATGAATAGTACATGTTTAAATTTACATTAACGTTTTTTAGTTTGTTTTTATGCATGGCTGTTCATGCGTTTTACCCCCAAAATTATTTTTAATACATCTACATTTAAAAGGATTTAAAATTTAAAAATGTATTTTATTACCAACAATTTGTGTCTTCATTATGTAAATGTTGTGCAAAGTGAAAGAATCAATGTTTTGTGTTTACACTGACAATCAAGGCTATTTAAGAATGTTAAATACACATGGCACTACAAGTGCACTAGGTAAACCTACGAGAAACATAAAAGAATACAAATCTAAAACACAATACAAATACTTTCTCAAAGAAAGGTTTAATTTTACAAAATAATACTTTTAAGCATCCTCAGGCATATCAATGGCCCCCCTACCCACAAAATAATCGACATATTTTTGTCTAACATCACGTCCGGATTAGGGGGCCAAGCCTGGACGGCCAGCTTCCAGGGCCACTAAATTAACATTGTCAACTAATGATGTCTCAGGCCCACTCAAAGTGAGGTAATTGGAAGAATGCACCCTCAAAAAATTATGGAGCACGCAACAAGTCATTACTACATGGTTCTATTTATAGGGGGCAAGGTGGATGGAGGTGAGGAACAGGCGGAATCGGCTGGCCATGATACCAAAGGCATTTTCCACCACCCTTCTTGCTCTGGCCAGCCGAAAGTTAAACACCCTCCTCTCAGGGGTGAGGGTGCGTTGGGGGAATGGCCTCATTAAATGGGGACCCAGGCCAAACGCCTCATCCGCAACAAAAACAAATGGGAGTCCCTCCACATTCTGCTCCGCTGGTGGCAAGGCCAGCTGATCCAATAGGAGCCGTTCACCAAACTCGGTCTGTGCAAACACTCCTCCATCTGACATTCTTCCATTTTTGCCAACGTCCACATACATGAATTCGTAGGTGGCCAACACCACTGCCATCATGACGATGCCGTAGAACCCCTTATAATTGAAATAAAAGGATCCCGAATGGGGTGGTGGTATGACCCGAACATGCTTGCCGTCGATGGCCCCTCCACAGTTTGGAAAGTTCCATCGTTGAGCAAACTCAGATGCCACATTCTGCCATTCATGCGGCGTAGAAGGGAACTGTGGAGTTAATTAAACAAAATAATTAATACTTTGAGACAGAAACATTGCAAGCAGATTTTAGAAAACCATTCATGGCCAACATTAGGAAAAAAAAGACAAATGAAAACATTATTAGTAAGCAACAAAAAAACAAAAACAAACCCCAAAAAAATACTTGGGGGGCTTAAAGATGAGTTGGGGAGATCACAAATCAAGGCTGTAGCACTCTGTATGAAGTTTAACAAAATGTAACATTCCTAAGCAATCTTTAGGGGACGTTTAGGGTAAAGCAGAGCAGAGAAAAAAAGAAATGGAAATGACTAGGCTAGCTGGCTATGGCCCCAGGATAGCATGCTGGAGAGGTTAGCTAAGGAAAATTTAAATGTAGGCCTAAAAAAAACATCCAAAATAATTAACATGTATGTGGAGAAAGGGTACATTCCCTGCAGCTAAGAATCATGGGAAATAGGGTCTGATAAAAATAAAAAATACACATATTAATAAATAAATACATACAATGTGATGTTTTAAATTTGAACACTTACCTTAATATAGTCCTCCTGCAAAACTTGAAGGATGGCCGAACAAGTCTCTGGTATAATGATCCCCAGAGCCTGGGGGGAGATGCCTGTTGAGAACTTGAGGTCCTGCAGGCTTCTCCCAGTCGCCAGGTATCGCAACGTGGCGATGAGCCTCTGCTCAGCACTGATGGCTTCCTGCATAACGGTGTCCTGCCTGGTAATGTAGGGGGACACCAAAGCCAAAAGATGCTGAAATACGGGGTCAGACATCCTGAGAAAATTCCTGTAATCCACAGGATTATTCTCCCTGATCTCCCTGATCTCCCGCAACAAAGGCATGTGACAGAACTGGTGCCGCTGGAGCAACCAATTCTTGGTCCATGAACTCCTCCTCACCCTGTTCTTGGCCTGGAGTCGGGATACAGCATGAACCCCTGCACCAACTACAGCACGAACTCTACGACGAGTACGTAGCTGCAACATAGCTAGATAACGGTCGGCTGCTCAGAACGAACTAGAAGAACGCACGGAAGAACAGCAAGGCCTATGAAGAACAAGCTGAAAAACAGGAACGAGCAGACAAAAACGCACTGAATAAACAGATACGAACTGACTACAAGCACTGCAAGATAGATACGAACCCACAGGTACAAACTGAACTCCACAAAACGATCTTCAAAGCACGAAGACTGAAAAGCGCGAATCGTCTCTCACCAAACTTTTACTAACACGCGGTAACACAAAATCAGCAAAAGCGTCCCGAAGGGTGGCGTCATTAGAACGGAACTTCCCCTTTATAGTGCTGTCATACGTGTTGTACGTCACTGCGCTTTGCTCGAGCGTTTTTTTTAATGATCGTGTGGATGCAAGACAGGCTTGAGAGGAAACGAGAAAAAAACGACGAGAAAAAAGGCGGTTTAAAAAATGGCATGAAAAACGATCGTGTGTACGCGGCATTAGTCTAAAAAAGGCCATCCAGAGCACTGTGCATTACAAGCCTCCTCCAACTGTCCAGAGCACTGTGCAGCATTTTCAGGCCTCCTCAGACCACTGTCCAGAGCACTGTGCATTACAGGCCTTCTCAGACCACTGTCCAGAGTGTCTGTGTAGTTTTTTCAAACCTTAATACCATAAATAATAAAAAAATTTACCCTAGAAGTAAATGAGTTTGGAAATTCTAGAGAAATACTTAAATATTGCCTTACAATTTAACAAAACCCATTTGATTTTAGACAACTAAAATTATTTTAGTCAACTTAAATGTACTGGTGATTTTAGTCGACTAAAATACAGGATATTTTAGTCTACTAAAATGTACTGCATATTTTAATTGACTAAATATGAAGAAAAACAATTCAGATGACTAAAATACAACTAAAACTAAAATGGCATTATAATCAAAAGACTTTGGGGGTTATTTACGAAAGGCAAATCCACTTTGCACTGCAAGTGCACTTGGAAGTTCAGTCGCTGTAGATCTGACGGGGACATGCAAGGAAAATAAAAAAACAGCATTTTAGCTTGCACGGATAATAAAATCATCAGAGCTTCCCCTCATTTCAGATCTTCCCCTCAGATCTACAGCGACTGCACTTCCAAATGCACTTTTAGTGCACTTTCAGGTGCACTTGCAGTGTACTTGTAGTGCAAAGTGGATTTGCTTTTCGTAAATAACCCCCTATCACTAAAACTAAATTGAAATTTGACTAGTTTCTATGAGTTTCTTCACCAAGAAATTAGCAGTTAAAATTCAAACTTTTTAATGAGAAAGACTGTACATGGCAGGGGTGTCAAACTCTATTTCATTGCGGGCCGCATCAGCATTGTGGTTGCTCTTAAAGTGCCAGTTGTTTTTGTAAGACTAGATGTCTAGAGCAGTGTTTCTCAACCCCAGTTTTCAAGGTGCCCCAACAGGTCATGTTTTCAGGCTGTCTATCATTTTGCACAGGTAATTTGATCAGTTTCACTGCATTTGTAATTACCACAGCCATTTCATCTGAGGGAAATCCTGAAAACATGACCTGTTGGGGCGCCTTGAGGACTGGAAATGAGAAATACTGGTCTAGAGCACCCAACCCCCCCTTCCCCACATCAGTTGTCAAGAACTCCCCCGCCATCAGAAGTCAAGAGTCCTCCACCATCCTTTACTTTACAGCGCACCCCCTTTATCTTGTGCTGCTCCCAGGAAGAAGCTGAGGACAGAGCTGGATAGCAGAAAGTGCAGGGTCTGGAAAAGGACCAGAGGAGGACTGGCTTCAGCTTCCGGAGTCTGCTGAATGTTGAGACCAGGGGAGGCAGAGACTAGAGGGTGCTGCGGCTGCACATAGAAGTGCAGGATCTGGGGGAGAAGTTTTTCCTCCTCTCTGGTGCCGACTGCTGAGATAAGGTGAGGGCGGAGGCTAAGGGGGTGCCCAGCTGCAGGAGAAGTGCGAGGGCCACATGAAATGGCTGGATTTGGCCCGCTGGACTTTTGTTTGACACGTGGTATATGGAGTATTGTTCTTCCTTGTAATCTTCCTGTGTTGTATTGAACTGCATTAGGTTGTTATTGTTTTTGTATTATGCTGACATTTAATGGTGGTTTTTGGCCACTACAACTTGTTTACTAGGCTTGTGCAATTTGTTTCGTAACGAATCGAAATTCGTCCGAATTTAGCAACTTTCGGACATTTGGAAGCATTCAAATTTCCGAACAAAGCAATTACGAATAAAACCGAATCCGAAATAAATTATATCGCTAAAATAGCGAATGCCCGAATGTCTTCGGCATAATTCGTTATGAAAAAAGTTACGAATGTACGAATCCATTCGAAGCACAATAACACTCTGCTCTGATCTCTGCTTCTCCCCCACTGTGCTGAACTCCCTCTCAAAATGGTGTACAGGGGGCGGAGGCTATAGCCGCATGTAAAAAACTAAAGTAAAATACGAGATTTCGAATCGTTACAAATAACTGCTATGTATTTAGAAAAGTACAAATCCATTCGAAGCACATTAGGCATAATAGGCAGCGTCGTTGTGAGAGAGACACGGAAAATTACGATTCAACAAACCCAAAAAAAGTTACGAAAGTAGGAGTTGTGTCCAGAATCAACGAAAAACAATGTACTCTACTGAAAGTACGAATTATAAATCAACTAAAAATAAGGCTTACATTAATACGAATCATTCCGATTCAACGAAAAATGTTGCTTGCGAAAATACGAATTAGTCCGAACACGGAAAATCCCGTCTAGCAAAATTACGAACGATTACGAATCAACAGGACCGAAAAAAAACAAACCAAAACTAAACAAATTTTTCCGTTGTGCACAAGAAACAAACCGAAACTAAACAAATTTTTCCATTGTGCACAAGTCTATTGTTTACTATTGGTATTTTGGTATCATTCATTGTTCCTCTGTCCTGTTTAGTACTAGTTGGTTTAGTCCCAGCTAAACCTGCCCCACTTCTTCTATGCTGATGTAGCGGGTATGCACTTTTCTGTGTGTTAAAACTGGCAGAGACACCAGTGATGTGCAGTTCCCTGCAGCCCCACGGGTGGCGCTGTCGCCGTGGGCTGGGGTTGAACCATTGCTGTGTGCTGTGCTCCCTTTTTGTCCTCCCTCGGCTGCGGTATGGTGGGGCAGGGAACCCGCCGTGCTTTCTGGGAGAGGGTATAAAGGGGGCCGGCCATCTTTGTCACGGGGTGGAGTCCCGGGCACCTTCAGCCTGTGGGTGGTGTTTCGTGTTGGTCCCCTAGGCGGCCTAGGCCTAGAGGACGTTCGGAGGTCGTGTTCCATCCCAGGCACCTTTAGCCTGGGGTGAGGTACTCGGATGGAGGTCTGGAGCTCAGTGCCCACCACTGAGTTCCGCGAGGGAAGGAGATCCTAGGGAACCCCGGGAGTGGGTACCCGAATCCGGAAGGCGTAATGGACCGGTGGGTGATAATTGCTTGAAGACCTGGTGCAGCATATTGCCAGTGACAGGTGGGCCTCTCATCGGAGACCGCCTGGAAGGAAATTCCCCCTCGTTCGGAGACCGCAACCCACTTTCAGGAAGGAAAGTGGAGAGTTCATTGTGTCTGGGCCTACTCGCATCCACACCTCCTTGTCTGTTCTGTTCTCTAAGGGAGTCCAACTGATTGTGTTCACTTGTGCATTGAGAAGAATAAAGGAGTGTTGGACTTTAATGGTGTGGGGCTCCTTTCCTGACAGACATTGTTCAAGGTAACTCTCTTTGGAGGCTCCAGGTGCAGAACACTGACCCGAAGGTAACATAAGAACTTTGCTTACACCACACAAACATCTGCGGTGAAGGCTTGGTGTGGTGACCCCGCACTCTCTCCTCTAAGGTACCCCTAGACAAGAGACAGACGAGCTGATAAAGAGAGGAGAGAGAGGAGGCCGCTACACGTGGTGGCTCGGGTCCAGGATTGGTGTTCGTGCTACAAGGAGTTGAACGTGTCTGCCGTGAGGAGTTCCGAGTAGGTGGGCCACGTTATTGGCCAAAGTGCATCCCTGCTCGAAGTCGTGGACATGACCCAGTAAAGGGAAAGGCCCGCGCAGAAGAGCGAGAGAAGGGGGGAGCCCAGCCGTGTGAAGTAGTACACGTGGGGGTTTCTATTTGCACTGCGCCACCAGACACACCCCCACCGCTTAGTTCGTGGGCGTGACTCAGAAAGGAAAAAGAAGAAAAGCCCGCGAACTGGAGCAAAGGGGAGGAGTCCAATACGTGTGAAGGACTACACGTGGGACGTTGGCGCAAAACTTTGCAGTGCGCGATGGACCAACAGCAAGTCACCATGTTTGGACAAACAGCGTGGGTTCCACTTCATCCTGCTACCACGTCTTTGACTGCTGCTGCTCCGGTGACTGATACAGGGATTCGGCTAAAGCCAAGGGGACGATTCGCCCTGTATTCATGCATGGACCTTTAAGGCCCTGGGTGTGATTTGTCCCGGTTGTTCGGGACTGGTGTGCCAACTGAAGCCATTCGGGCGATGCGAGGCCTGTGGGGAGTTTCTATTTGAAGTAGATCCAGCGGTTGAGAAGCCAAGAACCATCTACCCCGGCCGTGTTGCAGGCAGCACCACTCAGAGAGGAGGAATCACTGCTTTGACAGCCATCCCTGCGCGCACTGCAGCGACCGCGGAGGAGGTCGCGACAACTCAACGGGAGAAATCCGAGGATGCTGACTCGGTCACCACTGTCTTGCAGCGTTCACCACCGAAGAGAAAGACCGGCATGGTAGCCCCGACCAGCGGTTGTGGTGGACCATCTCGCCCGCTTACGCCCGGCCCGGAGGGATCCGTCGGCAGGAGTTCCGGACGTCCTGCCTCAAGTAAAGGCCGAGGTAAGCCAGGCGGAGAGATTTGGTGTGTAGGAGGATGTGGTAATTCAGTCTCCACTACGGGCTACCTGCCTGCGGAGGAGTGTGACACCTCTGACCAGGAGTCGCTCTCGAATGTGGGAGACGATGTTGCTATTGATGAACTGTTTGCAGAAAAGGGCTGGGACAAAGTACCTCTTGCCTCGTCCCATGGAACCAGGGACCCACCCATGTCTACGGGGGATAGTACACCCCGGGTGGAGGCACCAGCGTCTGAAGAGGGGTCCCGTCTTCAACTTGCCCTTACATTCCCGGTACCCCCTACCCCTGGGACCGGAAAAAAGAGACTGCTGTTGCGGGCACCTATGCCCAGATCAGATGTAATCAAGGTCCTTCGTCACCCGGACTCAATAGTTTTGCCTGGCGAAGGGGACAGAGCCACTATGCCTCCTCTGGCGAGATTACAACGCCTATTTGGCCAGAAGGTTGCTGCCGAGTACGGATGGGAGTATCCATACTTGTCCAAGGAGTTGCTGTATGAGGTGGAAGTGTGCCGGGAGCGCTGGTACAATGACTTTTGTGGACCCACCTTCAGGTTCCACACGCTCGCAGGTACCTGGCATGCTCCCCCAAGGCCTCTCAGCGTTTTAAAGACTGCAAGGCAGAATGGATGTTGGGACGGCACATCCACGCGGACAAGGTGCTGATCCGGCGCAAACAAGGGGATGATGTCGAGTACCATCTGGAGACCATGGATCAGCACTTGAAACCACTTGTTTTGCCCCATCCCCGTTTCTATCTGTAGGAGGAAAGAGACTCCGTTCTTGCTTCTTATGCTGCTGAACTTTCTGGGGCTTGTTGTCCCTGTTGCCCAGAGAAATGAAGGACTGTACCTGTGTTTGTTCTTCAATTTTCTACGAGAGATCATGGACTCTGGGGTAGATAGGGCTCAAGAGAAGACGAGAAGTTCCACGAGTGCAGTTTCCGCGATGCTGTCACTAGGTGGCAGTGTTGCGCATCTTTAACACTTTTTACGCACTCACTCCTTGGAGAAAAGGGATTTCTTTTCGAAGAAGTTTCTTTCCTCTTACACGAATACATGTGTCAGGGTTATGTGTGTTAATTTTCTTTTTCCCTCTGCAGGAGAGCATCCCATCAAGACCACTGAGTATGGGGTGGGTCTTAGTCAGGATGAGTGGGAAAAAGTGTATGTGAATGTGATTCTAACGTTATGGTTTAAATGTTGTTGTTTCCCTTCCCTTTCATGTAAGGCTCAGACACAATTGCTTCAGTTGACCAAGTTTTCAGAAGTTTATTTTTGTACAATTTGTAGTTGGTTTCTGGACTGGGCTATGCCAGCCATTGAGGGCATAGTTTACTCCAGACACTGAGGACCAGTGTCAAATTACCAGGGGGAGAGTGTAGCGCGTATACACTTTTCTGTGTGTTAAAACTGGCAGAGACACCAGTGATGTGCAGTTCCCTGCAGCCCCACGGGTGGCGCTGTCCCCGTGGGCTGGGGTTGAACCATTGCTGTGTGCTGTGCTCCCTTTTTGTCCTCCCTCGGCAGCGGTATGGTGGGGCGGGGAACCCGCCGTGCTTGCTGGGAGAGGGTATAAGGGGGCCGGCCATCTTTGTCACGGGGTGGAGTCCCGGGCACCTTCAGACTGTGGGCGGTGGTTCGTGTCGGTCCCCTAGGCGGCCTAGGCCTAGAGGACGTTTGGAGGTCGTGTTCCATCCCAGGCACCTTTAGCCTGGGGTGAGGTACTCAGATGGAGGTCTGGAGCTCAGTGCCCACCACTGAGTTCCGCGAGGGAAGGAGATCCTAGGGAACCCCGGGAGTGGGTACCCGAACCTGGAAGGCGTAATGGACCGGTGGGAGATACTTGCTTGAAGACCTGGTGCAGCATATTGCCAGTGACAGGTGGGCCTCTCAACGGAGACCGCCTGGAAGGAAATTCCCCCTCGTTTGGAGACCGCAACCCACTTTCAGGAAGGAAAGTGGAGAGTTCATTGTGTCTGGGCCTACTCGCATCCACACCTCCTTGTCTGTTCTGTTCTGTAAGGGAGTCCAACTGATTGTGTTCAATTGTGCATTGAGAAGAATAAAGGAGTGTTGGACTTTAATGGTGTGGGGCTCATTTCCTGACAGACATTGTTCAAGGTAACTCTCTTTGGAGGCTCCAGGTGCAGAACACCGACCCGAAGGTAACATAAGAACTTTGCTTACACCACACAAACATCTGCGGTGAAGGCTTGGCGTGGTGACCCCGCACTCTCTCCTCTAAGGTACCCCTAGACAAGAGACAGACGAGCTGATAAAGAGAGGAGAGAGAGGAGGCCGCTACACTGACATCTAGTGGTGGATTTGGCCACTACAACTTGTTTACTGGCATCATCCATTGTCCCTCTGTCCTGTTTAGTACTAGTTGGTTTAGTCCCAGCTAAACCAGCCCCACTTCTTCTATGTTCCCTTAGGCAGGCCAAATATGATTTTCTTTCCTGCAACAGTCAGTGGAGATGGGGGATAACTCCCTCATGTGTCATCCCGGGGGGGGGGGGGTTGGTATGGAGAGTCGTCCATGCCGAGAGTGCATATTGTTAGTGGCTATAGCATGTGAAAATCCAATATGCTGGTTGTACCCAAGTCAACCGATGGATTGACTTGAGTTCAATCAGCCTGCCTTGAACCATCTTTGGCTGGCTTTAGCCAACATTCCTTTTTCACAGAGTCAGGGCTTAGGAAAGTCATTGTCTTCTTACACTTAAAAAAAAAAACAGAACAAAGTCCTCTGTACTGCAACTAGCTGACGTAAAATTGTGTTGGATTTAACTTATGTCTTATTGAAGAGTTAGGCTGCCTGTTGATGGTGGCAAGTCAGCAAGTGACCATACTGTCCTGAGAGACCGGGTCTAAGGAGGTATGTCAATGCATGAAGTGGCATTTGAAACAGAACAGGCACAGTTTTGATGCACATAATTGAGCCGATGGTCCCTAGAAGTACTCTATGCAATGATTAATTTTTAGCAATCACCTTGGGAAGACTAAAGGTAAACTTCAGTGATACCTTGAAATACAAAGTGACTGGGTCCTTTCCGTTTTTTTGTGTTGTCTACGGCTTTGTGTCTGCTCTTCTGGCCTTCCTTTTGGCCACATTCCATAATGTAGCTAGTATGGAGGAGATGAGACCAGGAAGGCACTATTTTCCGAGTGGCCAGGAAGAAATGTAGTCACTTTTTACCCTGCTATGGTGCCTGGTTTGCAAGGAAAACCTAAATCTAAATTGTCATGTCTCACTTTAACTAAATAAATGGCCTCATATTGACGTGGTTATACTAGGATCACGATTGAGGCTACAAATAAGATCTCAGTACTTTTTTGAAGGAGGTAAATCTCTTTTTGCAAAAGTGATCCGAGTGGCTATACAGCCCCTTGGATCACTTTCAGACGCAGCACAAGGTGGTCCAATCTGGCTTGCACATCATCTGATCAAACCGATCTTGTTTGTTTAGATGCTAGGAGACCAGAAGGGAGATCTGGGGTCTGGAACCCAAATCTCTCCATAAAGATGACTTGTCAGGACCCATGCTATCACTGGGTACTAACATTTATAAATAAAGTTGATCCAGGGAAAATCCGATTGCCTCTTGGGGGATCAGGAAGGATTTTTTTCCACCTGCTGTAGCAAATTGGATCATGCTTTGCTGTTTTTTTTTTTTTTGCCTTCCTCTGGATCAACTGTGGGTGTAGGTTTGTGTATATGGGATTGCATTTTTTATTTTTGTTGGTTGAACTTGATGGACTTGTGTCTTTTTTCAACCTGACTAACGATGTAACTATGTAACAAGGGATGTTGTTCATCATTTGTGATATCAATAAAGTTGATTAAAAAAATAAAAGTACAGTGTATAAAAAAAGTTTTAGTAAAATAATATATATATATATATTTTTTTTTAAGTGCTCTGTTCCCCTGTGCTCATACACACATCGTTCCCACATGCATATGTAAACGGCGACGGCACCACACATGTGAGGTATTGCCGTAAACGTCAGAGCGAGAGCATAAATTCCAGCACCAGACCTCCTGTGTAACTCTACACTTGTAACCTGTAAAGGCTTTTAAAGTGTCGCCTATGGAAAATTTTATGTACTGTAGTTTGTTGCCATTCCACGGACGTGGACAATTTTAAAGCATGCCATTTGTGGTATCTATTTACTCTGTGTAATGTCATCTTTTATATTGTAACAAAAAATGGGTATTCTATTGTGTTTACTAAAATTCATTAAAGTATAACTAAAGGCAAAACTTTTTTTTTAGTTTTAGAGTGGAGATGAATTAGAACACTTGTCAATTTTTATTGCTGTTTGTGCCTCCGTTAAGAACATTCACCATCTCTATATGTCCTCGTGACAAATCCACAGTCAATGCTTCCTCTGTCCAGAACCAGCACAATCCAAGGTCCCTTTAGCCCACCCAGTCACCAGACAACACCAGTGTAGGGTAAAAACCAGCAGACTACTTTATTCGAGCACATGTTACACAGATCCCACTTCTAAACACTTCCCCCCACCCTTGGAAAACAGGACGGGTTAAACTGTTAAATGACAATGGACACACAGGTCAGGTGTGTTTACCTTATCATCAGTAAACAGTCTTAGCAGGGGGGCTGCTGGAGGAATCCCCCCTCCCTCTTTCCTCACAGCAAGACACTTACACATCCCATAATAGTTGAGGCAGACAGTCACAATAGACAATAGAATACAGTGACACCCCAAACTATCACAGCAAATAGTACACAACATAATGAGACAGCATACATTATATATACATATATACAGCATTGAGTCTGACTAGCACAGATCATAGTGGGGTTCTCATTCACCCTGTGCCCCTATTGGAGCTACAGGGTGATTTACACATGTAGCACCCTGCTCCTGTTTACCAGGCGCTCGCATGTAAATTTAGTAGGTTATCTGTTCTGTATATAGTTCAGATTCAATATTATGGCTAAATTAGCATCTGCTCCAGCATTGGCTGTGTTGTGTGCAGTTCCACACTGTCGTCTGTAGGTGTCGTTGTCACCACAGGCCAGTGATGGAAGGACAACAGGCTAAGGTGTATTGGGTGTCCCTTTCCCCAGAAACAGCCCAGTGGGAGTGTTTCACCGCTGTGCATTCTGGGAGAGGATACTTAAGGGACAGACGCCATCGTTCTCTCGCTCTGACCTCATGGCCCTCCTGGCCTAAGGTATGTGACAACTGCTCTTCTGCCTCGGGGCCTGTTGGCCCGAGGCTACGTGACTGCAAGTAGGCTCATAAGCCTGTTCAGAGGTGGTCCTGTGCTGTCTTACCTGCAGGAAGAAGCCGAGCAATTGAAGGATCCGGGGAGGACTCATCTTGGAGAGGACCGAGCGAAAGTCTGGTATCTCAAGAGGAGCCTGGTGACTCAATTGGAGGATGCATTCTAACCAATCTACCTCACAGTACTGCCAGATGAGCTTAAAGGGACTTTAAATACTGTGTAGCTGTGTTCGCTTGTCTATTGCTGACCATCGAATCCTGTGGCAGAGGATGGTACAAACAGTTATTACTGGTCATTGAATCCTGTGGCAGAGGATTGTACAAATAGTTATTGCTATCATCAAGTCTGTGGCAGAGACTTTTGTCCGTGCATCATTCCGGCTGCTAGGCCAGTGAGAGAGGCCTATCCGGGTGAGCAAGATCCGCTGACACGGAGTTGTATTTGTCTTCTGGATCTCAAGTTCCTCAGTGATCTGCACAAGGTATCTGAACTTTCCCCTAACCCTCCATCCCTCTACGGTTACAAGTTATGTTAAATAAAAAGCATTGGGAAAAAGACTAAGTGACTGGTGAATGCCCAATTTAGAGCCAAGCGAGTTTTGATACATTGAACTGTGGGGTAATGGCAGGACCAAAAATAATCAGCAGCTCCTACGGGGGTAGTGCTACACACACATAAGAGGGTCCGGGGAAGCTGGACAAGGAGCCTCCAGAACTCTCCAGGGCAAGCAGAGCCGCACAACCCCCTGACCAAAAGTGACTCCTGTCACACATCTCCCCTTTCGGCAGGATACTAACGCAGGAGGAGACCCCAGACGGGTTGACTCCGAAGTTAGTCAGTAGTTCCAGTCCCCCAATGCCGGTACCCACACAGTACCCCAAATAAATTGTCCCAAACAGAGCATTACTTACCCAGCCAACCTCTGCCTCTCTCAGAGAACATTTCCGCCGCTGGGGAGAGGCCTGGACTGGCCCTTCTCCCTGGTGTCCTTTTAGTGGCTGGAGAGAAGACAGGGTGACTGGGCTCACTCCGTCATGCTGTTGGGGATCTGGGCCAACTGCCCATCATCCCTGGGGTATACAAGTGGGGACTGAAGTCCCATCCACTTGTGGAAGGTGAAAATCCCCCAGTGCTTGCAAAGCAAGGCTGACCTCCTCCTGTCTCAGCGTCGCACCATTTTCCAGAGTTGTGTCAGTGAAGACCAAAGTCCCATCCACTACCACAGGAAATCCCTCTTCTGTTAGTTGAGGGAAGAGGCCAGCAGCACTCTGCTCTGTTGCCAGCTCTTTTGCTGGATTGCTGTAAGTGGAGACCGCAGTCCCATCCCCCCATATCAGCTCAAGCTGCAGTTGTGAGGTGACGACTGCATTCTCTCCTTGGATCCTGATCCGCAGCTCGGGATAGACTGCCACCTCCTCACCCTGGGCCTCCAGAATTTCTGCAGGTGTAGGGCAGAGGTCTTGAACCCTCTGTTCGGTTTCCAGCACTTCAGCTGGGTTGGTGTCATAATGCTGGGGCACCGTCTGCTGCTGAAACTTCCTTTCTCTGTTATTGTCTCCCAGGTTTACAAATCTTTGCTGGGGAGGGCGAATGGCAGCTTCCCCTCCCTGCATCTCTGCAATCCACTGGGGAAAGAGAATCACCACCTCCTCACCTCGGGCCTCCGAAACTGCCACGGGTGTGGAGCAGGGGTCTGCGGTACTCTGTCCTGCTGCCAGCACTTCTGCTGGGGATTTGCTAGGTGGTTTCTCCTCTACAGAAATGTCTATTAAATCCCCAGTCCCAGGAATTGCTAAAAGTGTGGGACAAAGGTCTTGGACCCTCTGTTCGTTTGCCAGCGCTTCAGCTGGAGAAGTTTGTTGGAACTCCATAGATGCTGCTGGAAGAAAATCCCATGTCCCTGTCAGTGTTGTAGGAGAAAGGCTGACTATCTCTTCTCTCACGAAGGCCGAAGCTACTGTTGGTGCTGGGCAGAGGTTAGCAGGGCTCTGCCCTGTTGTCAGCACTTCAGGTTTGGGGACAGCAATCTCCAGAGTTTCCACTGCCGATTCTCTGCATGCTGCTAAACGAATTCTAGCAGTTTCCTGTATGCCCTTTCCAGATGCTGTTCCTTCCTTGCCAAATAGTCTAGAGCAGGTTTAAGCTCTGGGATCCCTGCAAGACTGAGCATAGCCTTTCTGTATTCTCGCAGGTCCTCAAGGGTAGGTTCCCCTTCATCGCCAAACACAAAACAATCTGTAAGGCTCTCCCACAGCAATCCAGGGCCACCAAAGTCATATCCTTCCGGAGAGCATTCTGTTGTCTCTCCTAAATATTCCTCCTCCGTGTGCCATTGCAGAGCTCGATACCGACTGTCCAGCTCTATCTCCTGCTGGACCAGCCTGTCCAACTCAGTCACTTATTGCTCCTGAGGCCGCTCTCCCAGGAATTGCATCCGTAACTCCCGATGCTGTGGGGTTGAAAAGCACTTGCCTTGTTGCATACCAGCAACTTGGAGAGCTCTAATCCAGTGCCTTACCATCTGCTGCCTGACCTCCTAGGTATTCATCCGCAGACACAGACCTGGTGTATCTGCAGACACAGACCTGGTGTATGCTGAAAGGACGATCTGCAGCAGCCCCGGGAACTCTGATGCCAGATCCATATCTCTTCTGGTGTGACTGAAGAATGCTATCCGATTTTGGATCCAGGTGGAGGTCTTCACAGCCAGG
The DNA here is from genome assembly GCA_029206835.1 of Rana muscosa. Lineage (NCBI taxonomy): Eukaryota > Metazoa > Chordata > Amphibia > Anura > Ranidae > Rana > Rana muscosa. The sequence continues at coordinate 203,930,905 of CM055123.1, forward strand.
AAGCACGATCCTGCTGCTGCCAACCAGTTGTGACAAACCCTCTGTCCTCAAACAGATCTAGGTCCGCCATCAATGCTTCCTCTGTCCAGAACCAGCACAATCCAAGGTCCCTTTAGCCCACCCAGTCACCAGACAACACCAGTGTAGGGTAAAAACCAGCAGACTACTTTATTCGAGCACATGTTACACAGATCCCACTTCAAAACAGTTCCCCCCACCCTTTGAAAACAGGGTGGATTAAACTGTCCAATGACAATGGACACACAGGTCAGGTGTGTTTACCTTCTCATCAGTAAACAGTCTTAGCAGGGGGGCTGCTGGAGGAATCCCCCCTCCCTCTTTCCTCACAGCAAGACACTTACACATTCCATAATAGTTGAGGCAGACAGTCACAATAGACAATAGAATACAGTCACACCCCAAACTATCACAGCAAATAGTACACAACATAATGAGACAGCACACATTATATATACATATATACAGCATTGAGTCTGACTAGCACATATCATAGTGTGGTTCTGATTCACCCTGTGCCCCTATTAGAGACACAGGGTGATTTACACATAAGAGGGTCCGGGGAAGCTGGACAAGGAGCCTCCAGAACTCTCCAGGGCAAGCTGAGCCGCACAAACCCCCGACCCAAAGTGACTCCTGTCGCAGTCCTGTTTACCATTATCATTGCAAGTGAAAGTAAAAGAAAATCCTAAATTTTGGGTTGTCGCCAGAAAAGTAATAGAGGGGAAATCTTCCAATGAGGACACTGGTTCTGGTAAGCTGGGGGCACCCAAGGAACTCCCTTAATTTGGGGGGATTTCCTCTCACTTCTTGTTTGGCTATGGGACAGGAAGTGAAAGGAAATCTCCCCAATGGTAAACAGCTAGTGAAAAAAAATTGGCAGGGGTTGTAACCTTCCCTTGCTCTATCCAAAATGATAAAAAAAAGTTTTGCCCATAGTTCTACTTGTGACAGCAGGAAGGTAAAGTCACCTGGTTGCATCCAGGGGGGTAGATATATTTCGCCCAGATTCAGGCTTTACGCCGATTTATACAGCTAGGTGGAGAGTTGTATAAGCCCAGCTGAGACTAGTGGGCTCATTGATGACTCATACCTCTAGGGAGAGGGCTGGGCGTCGTGCAGGCAGGGAGTTGATGAGGCCAGCTGAAGCCTGTCAGTTCGTTTAAGGCCTCTATAAAAACTCCCAGATTCATTAGATGTTAGCTCATGCCTGGAAGCAGACCTGTGTGGACTGTCTAGGGAGAGTGAACCCCTGTGCGGTGAGAGAAAGCCTGTGTGGCTATATTTTGCTTGGACATTTAAAACCAGGGACTAGGACAGCACTAGGCTGATCCCAGTTGTTAGTTAGGAAACCTGTATGTTTAGTCAGAGGTCAAGTTGACCAGGATTTATTTTGTTTGTTTCTTTTGCTTTGCTGTGTTTTTGTCACTGTAAATAGAAAATAAACGGCACCTTTTTGATTTTGAAAACCACAACCTCCGTCTGCTGGGCCTGTTTTTGTGTGGGGAGCCCATCCCGGGGGTCACACACACCCGCTGCCGAGCTAACCCCCTCACAGTTGGTGGAGAACCAGTGGCAGTTTTTTTTTAAGCCAGCATGGAGGAGATACTGAAACAGCTGGCTCTAGCAAATGCCAATCAACAGCAGACAAATGCAGGTTTGCAAAAGAGCCTTGCAGCTCAACAACAGAACTTCGCAGCCCAGCAGCAAGCTCATCAACAGAGCCTTGCAGCCCAGCAGCAAGCTCACCAACAGAGTCTGGAAGCTCAGCAACAAGCCCAGCAACGATCTGAGGCCCGCTTCATAGACCTATTACAGAAGCAAGAGCAGAGACTACAACAAATGGAAGCAGTAATGCAGCAACGTCCGCAGACCAGTGAGGAAAGCCGTCCCACTAATACCGCGTCCTTTGGGGTGAGTCGTTTATTGACAAAAATGACTGGAGAGGATGATCCAGAGGTATTTTTGACCACGTTTGAAAGGACTGCTGAAAGAGAAAAGTGGCCTGAGGAGCAGTGGGCTGGACTGGTGGCTCCTCTGTTAACGGGTGAATCGCAGAAAGCTTACTATGACCTAGAGCCTGACCAAGCAAAAGACTATGTGATGCTAAAAGCTGAAATATTGGCAAGGCTGGGTGTCACCCTGGCTGTCCGGGCTCAGCGTGTGCATAACTGGACTTTCCAGCTTGGAAAACCCCCCAGGTCTCAAATGTATGATCTCATTCACCTGAGCAGAAAGTGGCTACAGCCAGAGACTTTGTCCGCACCAAAGATTGTGGAACGTGTTGTAATGGATCGGTTTTTGAGAGCTCTTCCTACTGCCATCCAAAAGTGGGTAAGCCATGGAGACCCAGAGACGGCCGATGGTCTTGTGGATCGTGTGGAGAAATACTTGGCTACAGAGAACCTGACGGCCTCTTCCAGAGACACTCGGACTTTCCACCCTAAGACCAGACCATCCCCAGGGGCGGATAAGATGATTCCAAGGGGTAAGGGTGGAGAGAGTGAGAGGGTGGGAGCTCTACCCCAAGTTTGGCGAGAACAGCCTGGGAAATCAGCGGCTCAAGAGGCGGCAAGAAGGATCATTTGCTACCGCTGCCGGCAAGCGGGACATATTGCAGCAAATTGCCCGGTTTTGGAGGAACCCATGCAGTGTGACTTTCTGACGGGCAGACGTCAGTCGCTGTGTGCGACAGTCGCATGCACTGCCATTCGGGGAACTGAGAAACATTTATGCAAAATGTGTATTAATGGTAGAAATGTTGTGGTATTGCTGGATTCAGGTAGCCTTGTGACCCTGATAAAGGCTGAATTAGTTAAAACAGAGGTCTCTGGGAATAGCAAGGTAGCTGTTATTTGTGTGCATGGGGACACCCGAGAGTATCCAGTGACTACAGTGTGTTTCGAGACCCCCAAAGGTACCCTTTCTCATCCAGTGGGCTTAGTGTCTCAGTTACCGCATGACGCCATTGTGGGAAGGGATTTTCCGAAGTTCTGGGAACTGTGGGATGATCCTGAGCCCCCCACTGGTGCCCCTATGTACCAGGAATATGATAGCCAGAACTCCTCTGAGAGTGGTGAGGACTCTCCCGAATTTCCCTTGTCAGTATTGGCAGGGGAGACTCAAGAAACTGGAGAGGAGCCCACCTCCTCAGACGAAAACCTACCGTCTGTGGAGTTTTCTGATCTTGAGGTTCACAGGGAAAACTTTGCCACAGAACAGTTGAAAGACCCCGCCCTAATAAAGGCACGGGAAAACGTAGTGAAAATAGATGGCGAGTTAGTGAACCCAGATAATACCTGCACTTACCCATACTTCAGCGTAGAGAAGGACCTACTGTATCGGGTGGCAAAAAGGGCAGAAGAAACCGTTGAGCAGCTTGTGGTGCCCAAACCTTACAGGAAGTTGGTGTTGGAGTTGGCCCATGGGCACATTCTTGGAGGTCATCTGGGGACAGAGAAAACCCGAGAGAGGGTATTACAGAGATTCTATTGGCCTGGGGTGATGAAGGACATAGAAAATTATTGTTCCTCCTGCCCTGTGTGTCAGAGGTCGGCCCCGATGCCACACTTCCGTAGCCCGCTGGTCCCTCTACCCATCATTGAGGTCCCGTTTGAGAGAATCGCAATGGATTTGGTAGGTCCTATAATCAAGTCCGCTAGGGGGCACCAGTACATATTGGTTATAATGGACTATGCCACCCGTTATCCAGAAGCGATCCCTCTCAGAAATACCTCGGCCAAAACCATAGCCAAAGAGCTATCTCTTGTTTTTAGCCGGGTGGGTATTTGTAAAGAACTGCTTACGGACCAAGGTACACCCTTTATGTCCCGGGTTATGAAGGAGCTGTGTAAATTGTTCAAAGTGACGCAATTACGTACATCTGTGTATCACCCCCAAACCGATGGGCTGGTTGAAAGATTCAACAAAACCCTAAAACAAATGTTGAAGAAAGTGGTGGATAGGGATGGAAAGGATTGGGACTGTCTACTTCCTTATTTGATGTTTGCTATTAGGGAGGTGCCCCAATCCTCTACGGGATTCTCCCCCTTTGAGTTACTGTATGGGAGACACCCAAGAGGGCTGTTGGATATTGCCAAGGAAACTTGGGAAAGTGAGAGTTCTCCCCACAGGAGTGTGATTGAGCATGTCGCCCTGATGCAAGATCGAATTGCACAGGTAATGCCCATCGTGAAGGAACATTTGGCCCAAGCGCAGTTGGCACAGCAGAGAGTGTACAACCGTGGAGCCAAGACCCGTACCTTTTCCCCGGGGGATAGGATATTGGTACTTGTCCCTACGGTTGAAAGTAAATTCCTTGCCAAATGGCAAGGCCCCTACGAGATAATGGAAAAAGTGAGCGAAGTGAATTACAAGGTCAGACAACCAGGAAGGCGAAAGCCCGAACAGATCTATCACGTTAATCTGTTGAAAGCCTGGAGGGATAGAGAGTCCCTAGTCGCAGACACTTGGTCACCAGCTCAAACTGGTTGCGTGATTCCTGAGGTTGGAATCGCAGCCACCTTGTCACAACCCCAACAACAGGAGGTTAAGGAGTTTGTGCTTCGCAACAAGGAGGTATTCTCTGAGCTGCCGGGACAAACATCTGGGGTAGAGCATGACATTATTACCCCGCCCGGTGAAAGGGTGAAGTTAAAACCCTATCGGATCCCAGAGGCCCGACGGGAGGCAATACGGGAGGAAGTACAGAAAATGCTGAACTTAGGGGTGATAGAGGAGTCCCAAAGTGATTGGTCTAGTCCCATTGTGTTGGTGCCTAAACCGGATGGGAGCTGGCGATTTTGTAACGATTTTCGTCAGTTGAACAAAGTTACAAAATTTGACACCTACCCCATGCCACGTATAGATGAGTTGATCGACCGGCTGGGAACAGCCCGATACATGACGACTCTTGACCTCACAAAAGGGTATTGGCAAATCCCCCTGGCCAAGTCAGCCAAAGAGAAAACCGCATTTGTAACCCCAGACGGGGCGTTCCAATATAAAAGAATGCCGTTCGGGTTACAGAATGCGCCGGCCACATTCCAGCGGAAAATGGACCAGATGCTGAGGCCCCATCGGAAGTATGCTGCGGCTTACCTGGATGACGTAATTGTCCATAGCACAGATTGGGCCTCACATCTGCCAAAAGTGCAAGCAGTCCTGGACTCTGTTCGGGAAGCAGGGTTTACGGCTAACCCCAAGAAGTGTACCATTGGGCAGGAGGAGGCCAAATATCTTGGGTACACCATTGGGAGGGGAGTAATAAAACCCCAACTCAACAAAGTCGAGGCCATCCAGAGTTGGCCACGTCCCAACAGCAAGAAGCAGGTACGAGCCTTTCTGGGAATCGCTGGGTATTATCGGCGATTCATTCCCCACTTTGCTTCTAAGGCTGTGCCCCTAACCAACCTGACGAAGGGGAAAGGGTCGGTCATGATTAAATGGACCCCCGAGGCTGAGGCAGCATTCCAATTCTTGAAACAAGCCTTATGTAGCCAGCCAGTGTTGTACTCACCCGACTTCTCTAAAGACTTTGTCGTACAAAGTGATGCGTCAGATGTGGGGTTAGGAGCAGTATTGTCCCAGGTCTGGAACGGGGAAGAGCACCCAGTCATTTACCTCAGCAGGAAGTTGAAGTCCCATGAGGTAAATTACGCCACCGTTGAAAAGGAGTGTTTAGCGGTGAAGTGGGCTCTAGATTCCCTTCGGTACTACCTGCTAGGTAGGCACTTTGACATGGTTACGGATCACGCTCCGTTAAAGTGGATGGCTCAAAACAAGGAAACAAATAGAAGAGTGAATAGGTGGTTCCTGGCCCTCCAGGAATTCAACTTCACAGTAAAGCATCGCCCTGGCGTTCAAATGGGGAATGTGGATGCTTTGTCTCGAGTACATGAATGCCTGATTGCTGGTGTTCCAACCCCGAGGTTAAAACAAGAGGGGGGGGTATGTGACAGCAGGAAGGTAAAGTCACCTGGTTGCATCCAGGGGGGTAGATATATTTCGCCCAGATTCAGGCTTTACGCCGATTTATACAGCTAGGTGGAGAGTTGTATAAGCCCAGCTGAGACTAGTGGGCTCATTGATGACTCATACCTCTAGGGAGAGGGCTGGGCGTCGTGCAGGCAGGGAGTTGATGAGGCCAGCTGAAGCCTGTCAGTTCGTTTAAGGCCTCTATAAAAACTCCCAGATTCATTAGATGTTAGCTCATGCCTGGAAGCAGACCTGTGTGGACTGTCTAGGGAGAGTGAACCCCTGTGCGGTGAGAGAAAGCCTGTGTGGCTATATTTTGCTTGGACATTTAAAACCAGGGACTAGGACAGCACTAGGCTGATCCCAGTTGTTAGTTAGGAAACCTGTATGTTTAGTCAGAGGTCAAGTTGACCAGGATTTATTTTGTTTGTTTCTTTTGCTTTGCTGTGTTTTTGTCACTGTAAATAGAAAATAAACGGCACCTTTTTGATTTTGAAAACCACAACCTCTGTCTGCTGGGCCTGTTTTTGTGTGGGGAGCCCATCCCGGGGGTCACACACACCCGCTGCCGAGCTAACCCCCTCACATACTTCAAAGTTTTTTTTCCTAAAAATGTATTTCTCTTATCATCCATGGACTGACACGGCGTCTCTTATTCACTGTACACGTTGGTTATGTCCCTGCTTGCAGGAGAAGACCTAGGCAGAATGTGAGATGTTATACATACATTCTTAACCACTTCCCGCCCCGTCAATAGCAGATTGACGTCCGGGAAGTGGTTCAGTTATCCACACTGGACGTCATATGACGTCCTGCGGGATAACAGCTGCCGCGCGCCCGGGGGGGCGCACATCGCGCCGATCGGTGGAGCGGTTGGTCAGTCTGACCCACCGCTACACTGAACTCGGTAAAAAGCCTCCGTCGGAGGCTTTTTACCACGTGATCAGCCGCGTCGAATCACGGCTGATCACAATGTAAACAGGAAGAGCCGTTGATCGGCTCTTCCTCACTCGCGTCTGACAGACGCGAGTAGAGGAGAGCTGATCGGCGGCTCTCCTGACAGGGGGGGTTCGCGCTGATTGTTTATCAGCGCAGCCCTTCCTCGGATACCCACACTAGACCACCAGGGAAGCCCCCCAGGACCACCAGGGAAGCCCCAATCATGTGGATGGCCCCCATGGCCATCCACATGTAGTAAAAAAAATAAAAAAAAATAAAAACATAAAAAAAATGCCAATCAGTGCCCACAAATGGGCACTGACTGGCACTTTCACAATGTGTGGTGGCTGGCATTGCTGGGTACCAGTGCCACCAATGCCACCTACTAGTGTCCATCAGTGCCACCTATCAGTGCCCATCCGTGCCAATCTGTGCCCACCTATCAGTGCCCGTCCATGCCACCTATCAGTGCCACCCATAAGTGCCCATCAGTGCCACCTATAAGTACCCATCAGTGCCGCCTATGAGTGCCAATCAGTGCCGCCTATGAGTGCCAATCAGTGCCGCCTATGAGTGCCAATCAGTGCCACCTATGAGTGCCCATCAGTGTCGCATACCAGTGCCACATATCAGTGCCCATCAGTGCCGCCTATCTGTGCCCATCAGTGCCACCTCATCAGTGCCACCTCATTGGTGCCACCTCATCAGTGTCCATCAGTGTCGCCTTATCAGTGCCCTTCAGTGCCGCCTTATCAGTGCCCGTCATTGAAGTAGAAAAGGTACTTATTTACAAAAAAATTAACAGAAACAAAGAAAAACTTAGTTTTTTTTTTAATTTTTGCTCTTTTTTTATTTGTTGTGCAAAAAATAAAAATCGCAGAGGCGATCAAATACCACCGAAAGAAAGCTCTATTTGTGGGAACAAAATGATACAAAATTTGTTTGGGTACAGTGTAGCATGACCGCGCAATTGTCATTCAAATTGCGACAGTGCTGAAAGCTCAAAATTGGCTTGGGCAGGAAGCTGTATAAGTGCATGGTATTGAAGTGGTTAAAGCCAGAGTTGAACAGCCCCGCCCCTCCAGACATAACCAACCCCCTGCAGTCAGCAGACCTCAGTTTTTTTCTGCCTAGCAGAAGGAGAAGACGTGGCTCTCTCAGGAGCCAGTCTCCTGGAAGATTTAACTTTTACTTTTATTAATTTCACCTAAATGAGGACATTGTCCTCCCGTCCTTGTGTCCTCACCCATCGCATCCCAGAGAGTTTGTGCTTCACACATTGGATGTGGTACGAGCCTTGCGGGTGTACCTGTCTGCTACTGCTTCTATTCGGAAGTCTGACTCACTGTTTGTAACTGCCTCTGATCCAAAACAGGGCCAAGCGGCTTCGTCTGCCACCATTTCTAGGTGGATCAGACAAACCGTCATTCAAGCCTATGCTCTCAAGGGGCGGGCGCCTCCCTTTCCGGTCACGGCGCATTCCACCAGGGCAATTGGCGCTTCCTGGGCTTTCCGACATCAAGCGTCCGTTGCACAAGTGTGCAAGGCGGCGACCTGGTCGTCTGTTCATACCTTTTCTAAGTTTTATAAGGTGGCTTCATCTTCGAATGCTTCCTTCGGCCGCAAGGTGTTGCAGGCCGCTGTTTAGAGTTGCAACTCCTCCGTTGAGGAGCTCTGCCTTGTTTGGAGTGAGTTTTTTTGGGTTTTTCGATTTAGACTGCTTCCAACCCTATTGCTACTGCTTTGGGACATCCCACGTGTACAGTGAATAAGAGACGCCGTGTCAGTCCATGGATGATAAGAGAAAATAGGATTTTTGTACTCACCGTAAAATCCTTTTCTCTGAACTCCATGGACTGACACGGCACCCACCCTTCCTTTTAAAGTTTGTACTGCTTTGTTACGAACTGAGGTCTGCTGACTGCAGGGGGTGGATTATGTCCGAAGGGACCGCCCCCCTGGGCGGGGCTGTTCAACTCTGGCTTTTAGAATGTATGTATAACATCTCACATTCTGCCTAGGTCTTCTCCTGCAAGCAGGGACATAACCCACGTGTACAGTGAATAAGAGACGCCGTGTCAGTCCATGGATGTCAGAGAAAAGGATTTTACGGTGAGTACAAAAATCCTATTATTTAATTCATCGCTGTGCAAATATTATGTGACATAAAAAATTACAACACCCCCCATTTTATTCTCCAGGGCCTGGGTTTAAAAATATATAATGTTTAGGGGTTCTAAGTAATTTTCTGCCAAAAGAATGCCAATTTTTACACATATGACAGAAATGTCATAAATAGTCTGGTTTTGAAGTGGTTAAGCTTCTTCTACACTTCCTATCAATTATGGCAAATTGCAACTAATAGGGGTGTTGTATAGTAGACCATATAGGCTGCAAGTGCTTACCTCCACCATTATTGTACAGCTCTTCTAAACACTGTATCAGTCCCAGGTGTAGGTTTTTCAAACATGGACTTATAATAGGATTAAATAGATTTAGTGATGAAATAAATTGAATTCCTTACTTTTTTCATGGGGAATAATTTTACGACTGGGTCACGGGTTTCCAAACAATTATATTCCAGATTTCTATGACCAACAACATTACTAACAATATTCTAATGAATGGACAGAGAACAGAACATGATTGAACTGCATAAAGCATCATGAAAAATTTCCAGATTGGATCTCATTTTAAAGAGAATGGAAAATAATTGCACCCAGCAATGAATGAACTGTTTCCCAGGTTTAGAATGGCTTTCAGGTTTCCCTTTTTAAATCTTCATGGTCCATGGTATGGTCACTATTCTCTTTATGAATATAAGATTCGTTTTTGTGTGTATTAAAATAGAGATATCGTCTCGTGTGTATTATCTAAATCCCCTCTCATCATTTTGTCTGAATGGCTTTCAGGTTTCCTTTTTTTAATCTATATAGTCTATGGTATGATTCCTATTCTCTTTATGAATATAGGATTTTCTTTGGTGTGTATCAAAATAGAGATTTTGGCTCATATGGGTATTATCTAAATCCCTCTCATCATTTCCCTTAAGAGGTGGTAACACACATATTCGCATATGCCTCAATATAACTTTAATGAATCAGCAGGTATCTTTGATGACACTCATTCATTTTTTCCTAGGATATGGGGGGGGGGGGGGATCTGCACATGGAAGTATTGACACATCCATGACTTTGATTTATGGCTTACTGACTGTGTGCAATACCCCGTGGGTGCTTCTGTGCTGTGTCCTGACCTTTTTTGAAGGAGTGATTGTTATATTAAATATTAAATATATTTTAACATTTGAAAAGCAATCCTAAATGAACTTTGTTTTGATAAAAACATTTTTGAAAACAGAAGTAGCCAGTGGTAACCAGTCAAACTGACCTGAGTAGCTGCTATGGATAACAAGGGGCTAAATCGCTTAAACCAAATAAATAACTTCTTAACCAGTTAGAAAAACTACAAAATGTTAACATTGTCTTCTCTGAGATGCCAGGGCAAGGTGGGCTCTGCCCACCGCCTATGCCTATTTTGGTAAGAGGGCTTCTCTATGCACCTGTGAAAAACGCCTACATAGGACTGGGGCTTTTGACAAATGAAAGTATATGTAAACCCAGTCACTAAAGTCTCATTTAAGATTTGACATGTTCATAGTATTTCAAAAGTATTTTACAAATATTTTTAAAGCTACAGCACTTAAATAGCACCAGGTAATCATGCCATTAAGGTCTTTGTCCAGGTGCTTCTTGCTATAGGGCGACCTCAATCTATCCCTTTCAGCTGTGTGCAGCCGTTGTCACCCTGTCACACTGGATTCTGATGGAAACAACAAGTCGCCAATTCACACTGGATTCTGATGGAGAATACAAATGGCCATTGCATACTGGATTCTGATGGAGACCACAGGTAGTCATTTCACATTGAATTTTGATGGAGAATATAAACTGCTTTTTTACACTAGATTCTTATAGAGAATACAAGTGGCCATTTCGCATGGGATTCTGATGGAGAATATAAATGGCTGTTTCACACTAGATTCTTATAGAGAATACAAGTGGCCATTTCGCATTGGATTCTGATGGAGACCACAAGTGGCCGTTTCACACTGGATTCTGATGGAGAAACAAGTGCTCGTTTCCCACTGGATTCTGATGGAGAATACAAATGGCCATTGCATACTGGATTCTGATGGAGACCACAAGTAGCCATTTCACATTGGATTCTGATGGAGAATATAAATGGCTGTTTCACACTAGATTCTTATAGAGAATACAAGCGGCCATTTCGCATTGGATTCTGATGGAGACCACAAGTGGCCGTTTCACACTGCATTCTGATGGGGAATACAAGTGTCCGTTTCACACTGGATTCTGATGGAGAAAACTAGTGCTCGTTTCACACTGGATTCTGATGGAGAATACAAGTGCTCATTTCACACTGGATTCTGATGGAGAATACAAGTGCCTGTTTCACACTGGATTCTGATGAAGAATACAGGTGGCCAATACAGGTGGCCGTTTCACGTGGCATTCTGATGGAGAATACAAGTGGATATTTCACACTGGATTCTGATGGAGAATACAAGTGTAGCACCCTCTAGCTAGTGTACTAAATGTAAATAGGTTTAGTTGTTAGCGTAGGAAAATTTATGATTGACTCAGGGCTGGATGACTCATTATGACAGCTCTTCTGGTGCCTCCCTCTTCCCCTGTTCTCTGGAACATAGTGGATGAAAGCTAGGAGGGGCTGTTAGGTATATTTATGAGGACCTCAGCCAATCCCCAGTAAAGGGCTGGCAGGGGGTAGACCATCTCCTAAATATGAGTCATGCCAGCAGGGGCAGTTGGATGGAGTGCTGTGGAGACTGCTGGTGGCCCTTGAGGATGCCCCCTAGTCTGGGGGTTGACCTCGGGTCCGGGGCTCGGGTGCTGGAAGATTCCACCTAAAACGCACAGAGGAAACCCTTCCTGGAGGCATGGGAGCAAGGTGAGAGGACAACAGGAGCAGGTCAGCACATCTAGGGGACCTGAGAGTCAGATGGGTGGGGTAGTGAGTGTCAGTCTCGAGGACGGTGGGGAGAAGTTAGCCTGGAGGGTTAGTGAAAGGGGCAGCTGCAGCCAGGTAGGTTGGCAGTGTCTGAAGCGGTGGTGCTAGGACCAGTAGCCAGAGGAGGAATGTAAGCTGGACACTGAACTTTTTCTACACAACCAAGGGGCCTTGGGTTCCTGCCTGTAATGGGCTATTGCTTCCATCCATCTGAGTGTTTGTTAGGCATTTACAATGTACCAGCAGGGTTCTGCAAGCGAGTGCTGGAAGAAGAAGAGGAGCTTTGTATAGAGACTGTATATAGAGAGTGTAAAGAGGAAGAGTTGTCCCTGAAGTTTGTTCTGAAGTCAAGTGGGCATCTCTTTATCTCCCATCCCTATCCAAGTTATTATGCCTCAATAAACAAAAAACAACAAAGACACGGACTGTTCTCTGACTTAAGAGTGCTGTGAAAATTCTGTGTGCCTGGCTGTGCAGGGTGGGGGATGCCAGTTACTTGTGGCTCTTAAGGGGGTGCACTACACAAATATCCTTTTCACACTGAACTCTGATGGGCACTGCACGTGGCTGCTTCACACTGAATTTTGATGGGGACAGCAAGTGGCCGTTTTACATTGGATTTTGATGGAGAATACAAGTGGATGTTTCACACTGGATTCTGATGGAGAATTCAAATGTCAGTTTCACACTGATGGAGACTACAATGCCGCGTACAGACGATCGGACATTCTGACAACAAAACCCTGGATTTATTTCCGACGAATGTTGGCTCAAACTTGTCTTGCATACACACGGTCACACAAATGTTGTCGGAAATTCCGAACGTCAAGAACGCTGTGACGTACAACACATACGACAAGCAGAGAAAAATGAAGTTCAATAGCCAGTGCGGCTCTTCTGTTTGATTCCGAGCATGTGTGGAATTTTGTGCGTCTGAATTGTGTACACACGGTCGGAATTTCCGACAACAAGTTTTGTTGTTGGAAAATTTGAGAACCAGCTCTCAAATTTTTGTTGTCGGAAATTCCGACAGCAAATGTCCGATGGAGCCTACACACGGTCGGAATTTCCAACAACAAGCTCCCATCGAACATTTGTTGTCGGAAATTCCGACCGTGTGTACGCGGCATTAGTGTCTGTTCACACTAAATTCTTATGGAGATTACAAGTGTTCGTTCACACTGAATTCTGATGGAGACTACAAGTGTTTGTTCAAACGGAATTCTGATGGAGACTACAAGTGGCTGCTTCACACAGGATTCTGATGGAGACTACAAGTGTTCATTCACATTGAATTCTGACGGAGACTACAAGTGTCCGTTCACACTGATTTCTGATGGAGACTACAAGTGGCTGCTTCAAACTGAATTCTGGTTGAGACTACATGTAGTTGTTTCACACTGGGCTCTAATGGAGACTACAAGTGTCAGTTTCACACTGGGTTCTGATGGAGACTACTAGTGGTCGTTTCACACTGGATTCTGATGAAAACTACTAGTGGTCATTTCACCCTAGGTTCTGATTGAGACAGACCACAAGTAGCCATTTGAAAAAACATTATGTAGGCATGATCCACTGTAGTCACCAACAGAAAACCCACTTTGAGAAATACCATGCAGCCATTGCTAGAGTGCATGCATTTAGAGAGGCTTGAGGGCATCAACAGCACTTTGACACAACAAAGGAGGAAAAAAGTGAACATCTTTATTTTTTTTTAAAGTTACAATTGTTTGGATGCACAGTTCTGTTCAAACTAAATGTCATTCATTTAGGATTTTCATCTACTTCAATCTGACAAATGATCTTTCAAGTATACAGCAACTGTCAAGTCAGACTGCAAGTTTTTAATACTGAATATTATGATACATTTTCATAGTTACATAGTTAGTCAGGTTGAAAAAGTCCATCTGGTTTAACCAATTCCATATACACAATCCTATACCAACAGTTGATCCAGAGGACGGCAAAAAATCCCTAGCAATGCTTGATCCAATTTGCTACAGCAGGGGAAAAAAGTTCTTCCTGACCCCCGAGAGGCAATCTGATTTTCCCTGGATCAACTTTACCTATAGATGTTAGTACCATGTTAATGTATATTATGAACATTTAGGAAATAATTCAGGCCTTTTTTAACCGCTTCAGCCCCGGAAGAATTTACCCCCTTCCTGACCAGAGCACTTTTTGCGATGCAGCACTGCGTCGCTTTAACTGACAATTGCGCGGTCGTGCGACGTTGAACCTAACCAAAATTGACGTCATTTTTTCCCCACAAATAGAGCTTTCTTTTGGTGGTATTTGATCACCTCTGCGTTTTTTATTTTTTGCGCTATAAACAAAAGAAGAGCGACATATTTGAAAAAAACACAATATTTTTTACTTTTTGATTTAATAAATATCACAATTTTTTTTTTTAAAACCATTTTTTTCAAGTTTAGACCGATACGTATTCTTCTACATATTTTTGGTAATTTTTTTTGCAATAAGCGTATATTGATTGGTTTGCGCAAAAGTTATAGCGTCTACATAATAGGGGATAGTTTAATGGCATTTTTATTTTTTTTATTTTTTTTACTAGTAATGGCGGCTATCTGCGATTTTTATTGTGACCGTGACATTGCGGCGGACACATCGGACACTTTTGACACGTTTTTGGGACCATTCACATTTATACAGCGATTAGTGCTATAAAACTGCACTGATTACTGTGTAAATGTGACTGGCAGGGAAGGGGTTAACACTAGGGGGCGATCAAGGGGTTAATATGTTCCCTATTGAGTGATTCTAACTGTAGGGGGAGGGGGACTCACAAGGTGAGGAGACCGATCTGTGTTCCTCTGTACTGGGAACACACATTGGTCTCCTCACCTCTGACAGGAGGTGGATCTGTGTGTTTACACACACAGATCCACACTCCTGCCATGATCGCGGGCAATCGCGGGTGCCCGGCGGACATCGCGGCCGCCGGGCACGCATACCGGGTCACGAGCGTTGCCGCAGGTACGCGCGCGCGAGCCCCATAGACGGCCGGGAAAAAAGGACGTCATATGACGCCCACCCGGAGGGAGGGAGGGTTCCTGCCGGCATCATATGACTATGACCCAGTAGGAAGGGGTTAAAGCAATCTACTGAGCTGGCCAGAACCACCTCTGAAGAGTCTATTCCACATTTTCACAGCTCATATTGGGAAGTAACCTTTTCATATTTGGAGATGAAATCTCTTTTCCTCTAGACTTTTCCATGCTGACAGAAAAGTCTTATGTCTATGTGCTTCTCTTTACATATAAAGTATAATCTATTACCTTGATAGACACTTCAACATTGATACAGTGATTGCACAGGTAATGTCTATGTGGTAAAGTTGCTTGTGCAGAAATCAGTATATTGCCAGGCTGCCCAAGGCTATTAACTGGATGGGCCCTTTAATGTTAGTTTATCTCAAAAGCATCATCCCACCCAATTAACATGATGGCTCAGTTACAATTTGGATTTCAACTGTCTTTCAACTGTCTTCAACAATCTCGTGTTCATGTTCCTTAGGCCACACACTTATTGCATTTACGGTATTCCCATGTGGCCATTTACTGGTTTACCCAAAGCAGGGTTGCCAACTTTCAGTAAATATACAAACAGTTTGTAAAATCCGTACTTATTCCATCTGTCCATGAATGTCCATTACAGACATGTAGGCTGCATGTCCGTAACTGACATTCATGGACAGATGCAACAATTATGGATTTTACAAACTGTTTGTAAATTTACTGAAAGTTGGCAACCCTGACCCAAAGGCAACCAATTGTGTAAAGCATTGCCTGTTCTGATATCAGTTGTTCCATAAGAATACCGTGATGTTAATTGTTGTTCTGTGGGCTGTCAATATGCCATTAGGGTCTAAGCTAGCTGATGCCTCACATATGGGCATTTCCTACAGAGTAGATATATTTACCAGGTGACTTCTGTTTTGGACAACTAATTACACATGATAAAAGTATCACCTTTAAAAAAAAGTCCAACAGGTTAATGGGAGCTGCTCTAATGTGTCAATCCTCACGAATAATTTCAGGCATTTAAACAAAAATATTTGTTTAATATAAGTGGAAGTCATTAGATGTTTATTTCTAAACTGCTCTGAGTTGGCATCCTTCATTTATTTATTTTATTTATTTTTTCCTTTTCATTTTTTTATAGCAAATATTGCATCTTCCTCAACACAACAGCCAAAAAGTATTTGGCAGAAGTATCATGACTTGAATAAAAGTACAATAAAACTAGTTGAAAGTTATATGAAGTAGGACAGTGGAATTATGTTTCTTTGTACAGTAGGTGGGGGTGTTGCAGGAATTTGATTAACATATGAAGACACTGAGGTGGATGGAAATAAGCAACCCTGTGGGTTTTGGAATACAAGATACAGAGTTCAGCTTCATACATTTACCTGAAACAATCTGCATAAATTGGATTCTAAAAATAAATCCAAATATTCTGGCGAAAACTTTCTGGAAATATGATAGATGGTAAAGCCAGATATTATGAGAAAGATCTACTAAACGCAAAAAAGCTGTTACTTTGTAAGGGAATTTATTCTAAGCTTGGTGAATTGAGCACGATTGAGCATTCTTTGCAAAGTGAACTTTTACCACGTTCATTAAAAGAGATTTATGGGTTTCTATTTTAATCATACTGTATTTACTTAGGTGGATGCAGCATCGGTCCAATTCTGCTTCTGTCCCCAAACGCCTCTAACACTGAGAACCCAAACTAACCAAGACTTGAGAACACTGGAGCGCTGAGCTGTGGAGGGTGCAGGAGCAGCCGGCTCAGGCTCTCAGCGGCTTGCTAAGAGGCTGAGTCGGGTGCCGGTCCAGGCATGTGGACAGATCCTGACTTCATTGTCACGATCTTGCCCAAGCCTGGTCCACTCCTGTAATGTTAGCCATCAGCGGGCTTCAGCCCGCTGTCTGCTGAAAATGGGTCACAGGAGTTCAGAACGAACTGCACTTCTGTTATCCACATGAGAAGTACAGCCATATGAGCTTTGGCTGTACATCTCCTTTAAGCTATGGGGAACATTTCCTTGAAAAATGAAAAGCCTATTTGCCTTTAGTAAATCTACCCCTGTAAAATACAAGTACAATTATTGTATCAGGTTATGTAGTCTTAGATTATTTTGTAAGTTGTGCTGGTTACAAGCCATGTTTCTGTGTAAGTGAGGCTTAGTCTGCTGTCGAATAGGGCGGAGTTGAGTCTTAGGTAATGATTTGTCTAAAACAGAAAAAAAAAGATTTTCTGAAACATGTCCTTATACCTGGGAGTTGTTTAAGTAGTATATATGCATATATAGGCAGCTGTTTTCTAAAGGCCTAGCATGCCACCCCTTAGCATTACACAGTTTTCTCCAGAAGACTTTGCTCTGTAGAAACTTGAGGTTGCAAGAGATAGTGTTGACCACATCATATAGATAGATTGTCAGGGCCTATGTCTGAACCTACAATCTCTACTGTGTCTGGCGATGTCTTTTCTTGCTGAGCCACCTGAGATGCTGATCCATTGGACAATCCTTTCTTGTGCCTTGTTTATGTTGAACTTCGAACTTCTTGCTCCTCCCATGAACTTCCTGTTTAAGCCATTCCTTGCACTTTGCAGATTATTGTGCTCTCTAGCCAATATCTCGCTCTTGTCACTCCTTCTGCCGTCCATATCTCCGCTTTCTCTCGTTACCAACTTTTGGCTTGTTCCTTGACTAAGCTTCTGCGTAATCCCAACCTGCGACCATTTGTTACAGATCTTTGGCTTGTTTACAGACTATGCTTCTGCTTGATCCCTACCTGCTATACTGTATATGCAACTAGACCCCAGCTTTCTCACCTCCTGGTAGGGTGATCCTGAGGACCTCATCTCCACCATCTGGAGCTCTGGTGATTAACGGTTAGTGCTTAGACTCGGCATCTTGGGCGAGCCCCAAGCTCCAACAGACCTGAAAAATAGAAAAAATAAACAAAAATACTCTGCCTCTATGGGAGACTGCTGTCTTCGCTGTGTCAGCTGTTATATAGGCAAGGGCGGGGCCACCCACTGACGTAACCGGATCACCTGCCTCCCTCTGACAGCACATGATGTCAAAAGGGGCGGGGTCACCCGGTTACGTCACCTGGTGGCCACGCTCTTGCCTATATAACAGCTGACACAGCGAAAAGACAGCATTTTAAATTAAGGTATTGTCAAAAACTGTATATTGTGATTTTTACTTTTTTGACACTGTTCTTGGTAAATGGGTAGGGGTACAAAGTACCCCATACCATTCACATATGGGGGGCAGGATCTGGGGGCCCCCATGTTAAAGGGGCCCCCACACCTTTTTTTTTTCCATTTTGGCGTTGAGTTCCCCTTAAAATCTATACCAGACCCAAAGGGCCTGGTATGGACTGGGGGGGAAGGGGGGGAACCCATGCCATTTTTTTCCTACTTCTGTCACAGGGTTCCCCTTAACCACTTCAATACACTGTATTATATACTGTACACTGACTGCACTGTATATGTGTATGTAGCGCCCATCCCAATTTATGGGACGCTATATGTGTAAATTTAGGGGTGGTCCGAGCTCATAGTTGGGCTCAGACCTGTTGATTAGAACAAATTGTTTGCTCTGCTCTGGGTGTGATACTGCCCAGCAGTGTTATTCTCCTTTGCCTGCAGGTGGCACTGTCACTGCCGGCACAGGCTGGATCACGGGAGTATCACAGCACCTTGGGTGTCTTCTCTCGGCAGCTGTGCAGTGGGCATGGTCTACCCGCCGTGTATGCTGGGAGAGGGTACATAAGGGGCAGACGCCATTTGGCGTAAAGCGATTCCAGGGGGACCCCAGGGAGTTCGGGGGGACCTCAGGTCCAGTGGCGCGTCTCGTGGCCCTCATGGCACGGGATGCATGTGATTGGTCTCGGGCACCTTTAGCCCGAGGCTCTGTTGCTGCTTAGTAGGCCCAGCTCTCCTATTGAGGGCCTACGCTTCAGAGAAGGATCCCAAGCTGCCCGGTTGAAGGGGGCCCATCTTTAGAGAAGGAGTTCCAGGGGAAGATCAGTCCCGGCGGAGATAGCAACGGTACTGCTAACTCGGGGAGAGGCCTGGAGGCCTACCTAAAGGGTGATCCATCATTTCTGACATCTATGCTCCACTCCGGTTGCTAGGACCGCTCTCAAAGGGACTATCCGGGTGAGCAATACCCACTCAGGCTTGAGTGGCGACGAAAGTGTTCTCTAAGTGTGGCGTGCCTGAACCTTTCCCCTACTTTGTCGTTTCTACTCTCTCTCTCTTCCAAGTTTTACCTCAAGAAAAGAATAAAACCTTGCTGCTTAGGTTTTACACATGTGTGGACATTGGCTTTATTACAAAAGGGACTTTCGCCTAGAAAACGGAGACCCGGGATCCACTCTGGAGAGGTAACTCGCCGCAAGGCCCAAAAATCTAACACCGCTCGCCTCTCCATACCTGGAGTTGGACAGTTGAAGTGATATACAAATCAAAAATACTATAATGTGTATATAAATAATATTCCACCAAGTGAAAGTGGACAAATGATAAATATAGTAGTCCTATGTATCCAAAACGTATAATCAAGCAACAAAAGTAATGAAATATATGTGCAGTGAATCATAAATAAAAGTCCATAAAACAATATTCATGAATAAAAAGTTCATAAAGCAAAGTACAAGTGATAAAGAAATCCAGGTGATGAAAACTTAAGTGCTTCCATCAAATATACTTAATCTTGAAAATGTAATTATGCTCCTTCACCACACCACTTGTGTCTGTGAATCCACTCCCAAAGGAAAAAAACTCACCAGATAGATATGCCTCACACTCTCATGTTCGGCATAAAAGCTTGATACCCCACCGGGGTTAATAGACAAATCCACCGGAATTTTTACAAGAGAATCCACTCCACATGTAAAAAATGAATAAGTGCACACACATCTTCAACCATGGTACTCACATTGTTCAAAATTCAAACAGGCACATCAAATAAAAAGCAACAGAAATGAATGAAGGAGGCTTGCAATGGCGTACTAGGAATTGCGGTCACGGCGGACCCAGAATAACCAGCAGATCTCACCCTCCAATTGCTCGCTCTCCTTCCCGGCCAGAGTCGTATCAGCCTCGGTGGTGGTGTCTACGTTCAGAGTTCACAAAAAGTTACCGTGCAGGCCACACCCAGACATGTTTCGTCGTTAAAGACTTTATCAATGGGATGGGCACAGTGGTGGTTTGGGGAATTAATTAGGGGGCGTGTTTAGCCCTCCTTACCAGCTTTTACAAGTAGCAGGTGTGCCTTACTGCAAAAATGGATGGAGCGGAAGGGTCTGTGTGCTACACGTGTGGGATCGAGTCCGGGATTTGTGGCTATCTCTCGCATGAGTGGACTATTTTGTATATTATTGGAAAGTCGGCCATGGAAGAAATTGAACTGTGTTACTGTACTCTGAGAGAGAAAAAGGGGGTAAGGGGCACAGAACTGTGGTTTTTCCAACTGCGTAGTTCGTGGCGAGCTATGTGCAGGAAGAAGAAAAGGGGAGGAGTTCCCTCCACTTGTGTGTTGCATGTGGGTACTTTGGCGCCAAGAGACAGAGAGAGTTGGATCGAGTGAGGAGCAACATGTCCGTTTTTCCAGGAACCTCAGCTTTGTCGGGACCCCGGATGTTCCCGATGTCTTCCACTATGGACATTACCCCACTCACAGCCCTGCTTACAGATACGGGGATCTGGCTTAGGCCCCAGGGCCACTTCGCTCTGTACACCTGCAGAGATGCGGAGGCCCTGGGCATGCTCTGTCCCAAATGTCACGGACTGGCCGTGCAACTGCGCCCTTTCGGAAGATGTGCATCCTGTGGAGGATTCCTATTTGAGGTGGACCAGCCCACCGAGAAGCCCCGGGACTACCGGGTGAACTGCATCACAGGCATCGTTACTTCAGAGGAAGATGCCTACACTCCTACACTCCTGCAGCCATGCCCACGCGCACTGCATCGACTGCCACGGATGTGGCCAACGAGGATGTCTCAGCTGCTGCAGAGCCGTCGGCGGACACTGCAGTCAGTGTTCGTCCCAATGATGAGAGAACATTTGTCAGCCCCTGGGGGACGTGGGCACACCACGACCAAGGTGTCGAACGTCTCAGCCTCTCCTGCTGTACTCGGGTCGAAGTCTGACCGGCAGGTAACCATCATATGGGAAGTTCTGGGTACCTAACCCCCATATCTCTAGTTCCTCCAATTTCTGTAATGGCAGGTGCTTGAGATGTCTGTCATAGAAATCCCTGTAGAGCAAGGTCACTTGGGCTCCAGTGTCCAGCAGGGCTTTTGTATAAATCCCCTCCACTTGGATGGGGACAATTGGGGAGGGTCCCACTGGCTTGGGGGGAAATCCACTGAATGCGGTGCCTTTGGCCTGCTTGGTGGCTTGTACCTTCGCCTTTTGTTTTGGGGGCCTCTCTCTCTTCCGTCTTGACTTGTTGGCGACCCCAGTGGTCAGAGGCATATGAGTCATGTGGAGTTAGCTATGACAACCGGGCGCCCAGTTGACTCCTTCACTGGGGCCCTTCTGAAGTTTTCCGCCGGCTGTTTGGACTCAGTCTCAGCTACTGGGCTTGGGCACACTCGCCTGAGATGTCCTACTCCTCCACATTTGAAGCAGACTCTCTGTGTTTGTTTCATAGGGCGGTTGGTGGTAGGAGTCTCCGGAGCCTTGAGTGGCGAGACTTCTTCTGTCTGGGGTTTCACCAGATGAGTCATTAACATTGTCATCATCTCCAGTATTTCCTTCTGGGTCTGGAACAGTTTATTTAGTCCAGTCTGACTTGCTGGTAGATGGTGCGTAGGTGAAAACCATGACCCCTGTTCAGCGCTTGCTGTCAGTACACTGAGTTCCAGAGTGTCTGAGGGGACATCTATCTGCTGTACTTTAGCACTTGTGGTGCTAGGAGGTTGAAGTTTCCTCTGTTTTTGGTCCCTCTCAATCTCCATCTTATCTTCCTCATTCACTTTCTCAATGAGGACCTCATCCGGAGTTGAGGGATCTTCCAAATGCTGCTTCAGTTGTAGCTTGATATAGTCACTCCTCAATCCCGTAGTCACAGACCTCCGGAATTTCCTTTGAACTAGCTCAGCTCCGAAATGCTCTCCAGTTCCTTCGTCCTTTGATGCGGACAGCAGGCGGTCCTTGAGTTCAATGGCCCGAAATAGGAAGTTCTGAGGAGTCTCTCTACTATCCTGTGTCATATTTATCAATCGATGAAATAACTCAGTGGCATCTTCCTCTTCATAATAGCTTTTCAGTATCCACTTTAGCTGGTTCAAGGTCAATCCACTCTTCCTCTCCAACATGCCCCTGACACTTGAACCTGGGCTGATGGCATAGATTACAGCCTCTCTAATTTCAGATTCCAGATATCCTTTCTGTAGCCCCAACTCTATTTGGTGTAGGAGGCTGGTGTAGGACAGTTTCTGCCCTCTTTCTCCTATCTGCCCGCCAATGCGGAAATTCTTCCCGGATGGTTACTTGCAGGCAGCTCTGGGCTCATTTCTTCAGTAACTTCCCAGGGTTGGGCATTATCTGACCATCTTTCTGATCCTCAAAAGCGACACGTAACCCATTAATGCATTCAGCTATCATACTGGAAGTCTCCTGAAACCTCTCTTGTATGTTACGGTACTGTCCTTTCAGATCAGCCAGTTGTTGTTGTGCCTGCGATTTGACAGCAGCCCCTGCTTTCCTGTCTAAGGGTTCTAACTGCTTCTGACTGGGATGTGTCAGGTGGAACTTTTCGGACCATTTTATACTTGCACCGTGGAAGTTTTCAGGGACATGCTGTCCCCACTCTATCAGTGCATAGGTGCAGTTGGTCCTTGGGTCTGGTCTCACTGCGACCACGTAAGCCTTTCTATCCGGGGACAATGTTTGTACCACCTCTTTAATTTGTTTCTCTCCCCAGTCACTCCCTGGAAGTTCAATGGCCACGCTCGCTTCCGAGCGTGTCCCTTCTGCTTCGCACCATTGGACTACTTTGATGGGGTCCATGGTAACACCAAGGGGCGGGCTTGCTTGTAGAGTGACAGGATCCTGGACTCGAGCTCCCACATGTAGCACTGACCCCCGAAGGAGCTGCTGGATTGATTTGGGCCTGCACTCTACTTGTAAACCCCACTAACTTGGCTCAATCCCCTTGGCACAGTTGTGGTGCAATGCAATACAGTACAATATAAGACAATGCAAAATACCTGTATTGTAACCCCAGGATCCACTGGCTCCACCTGGTGGGGGAAAACAGTACGCCGCACAACTGGATACTTAACCAGAAATATATTTTACTGTAAAATATGCAAAGAAGTGATTACAGTAATTGTGCTGTCATCCCAACATAGGACGACAGCACAATGGATTTCAATATAAACAATTTGAGAACAATATATATATTGGAGCTCCCCCTACTTTATAAGCTATGCGTGAGATCTCACTTAAAGTGATCTTCTTTTCTTCTCTAGCTAAAGTAACTTCTTGTGATTTGTAATCCACAGTTTATGGTAAGTTAAATTGAAGTGAAGGTGCTCCTGGCTTAACTCCAACAGCTATTTTACAATGCTTGAGGCGACGGGGTAGGTAGGCCTCAAGCCTTCTCGGTGTCAGTTGCTCTGCTCCTCCGTGGAACTATAAATTCCAGTGAGGCCTGTATATGGGTCTAACTGCATGTGAAACTTAACAAACTGTGGGCCGTGACCTAGCTCACCAACTGGATCGGAGTTCCATGTAGTAACTTTAGTCCGGTGACTGCAGCTTGCTTCTCCGTCAGCTGGGCCAGTCGCTCCCTTCCGCTCCACTGGATGGATCCGGTCCTCCGATGCTCAGATGAGTGTCTCTGGATCTCTCTTATCCGGCCACTGTCACTCAGGCACCGTCAGATCCTTGTACAAACACACAGGGTGGCTCTCTGCTATGGCTGTGTGCCGCTGTCTCCGGGAGGCCTCCACACAGATCCTCACAGGCAGGCCACGCGATCCCAAGAATCAAAAAATGTCCGCTCGGGTTCCTTTTATCTCCTACCCAGCATGCACTGCTTAAGAAAGTGTTCATGGGTAGGTCACCAAGCCTCCTGGGTAACAAGGGTCAACCTTTTAATCAAAACAACAGTCACTTCCTGTCTAGTCCTTTGTGCTTATCTCAGGTAAAAATCATATATCTGCATTACCAGTATTTGGTCACTAGATGGCTCCAAATACTGAACCATAGCAATGTCCATAGACTTTGTATTAAAGTAAGCAAACACACATCAATATGCAAGGATGTGTCCATAGACTTTGTATTAAGGTATGCAAACACACATCAATATGCAAGGATGTCAGCGCTACATATATATATATATATATATATATATATATATATATATATATATATAGATACAAAAAGAAGGGACAATGACTCCAATAGTATTCAAACGATTTCGAAAAAAACATATTTATGTTCAAATTCATTCATGAAAGTGCATGCATAAGGCGGTGCGACATTAGAGCCCATCGCGACTCCAGATAACTATACAAAGAATTGGTCCTTAAATAAAAAATATTTAGGGTTAATGGAACTCTGACTTATCCTGTTGGATTGTTTTCTTGATCCAGCAGGATGGGATACACCTGTTGGGTGACGCCTTCAGGTGTTGGGATATAATTAGTCTTCTTTGAATTGTATTTTCACATTAAGCCTGTAAGCCTGAGGAAGAGCAGGGATGCTCGGAACTGTACAGTGGCTATGCTGTTATGCCAAGTCATGCTATGCTCTTTTGAAGTAAAGGAAATCGTTTGAATACTATTGGAGTCATTGTCCCTTCTTTTTGAATATCGAATATAATAGTGGGAGTTGGGAGCCCACCTTGACGTTTCTCCACTCTATTCCAAGGACTAGAGGGAAGTAACCCACCTGAAGCTTGTTATATATATATTGTGAGGGGGTTAGCTCGGCAGCGGGTGTGTGTGACCCCCTGGTTGGGTTCACCACACAAAACAGGCACAGCAGACAGAGTTTGTAGTTGCAAAAACAAAAGGTGCAGTTTATTTAAACTATTTACAGGGGAAAAACAGCAAAACAAAAAGAAACATAAAAAAAGAAATCCTGGTCAGCTTGACCGCTTACTACACACGTAGGTTCCTTGTCTGACAACTAGATGCTGCATTGTGCTGCCACAGCCCCTATCTCCCTGTTTTTGAAGGTTTTAGCCACACAGGCTTTGTCTCACCGCACAGGACAGAAACACACTCCCCAGTCTTGCACAACACAGAACTGGTTCCAGGATTGAGCATCTCCCTTAGCATGCTGGGAGTTCTTGTAGAGGCCTTAATGAGCCACTTGATTCAGCTGGGCTCATTAACTCTTCCCCCGCAGGACTCCCAGCACTCCCCCTAGTGGTATGAATTTGCATAAAGCCTGAATCTAGGGCATACATACCTACCATCCTGGATGCAACCTGGTAATTTTACCTGCCTGCTGTCACATACCCCCCCTCTTGTTTTAGCCTTGGGGTTGGAACACAAGCAATCAGGCATGCATGTACTCGAGACAAAGCATCCACATTCCCCATTTGAACGCCAGGGCGATGCTTTACCGTAAAGTTGAATTCCTGTAGGGCCAGGAACCACCTATTCACTCTTCTATTTGTCTCTTTGTTTTGAGCCATCCACTTTAAAGGAGCGTGATCAGTAATCATGTCAAAGTGCCTACCTAGCAGATAGTACCGAAGGGAATCTAGAGCCCACTTCACCGCTAAACACTCCTTCTCAATCGTGGCATAATTTACCTCATGGGACTTCAATTTCCTGCTGAGGTAAATGAATGGGTGCTCTTCCCTGTTCCAGACCTGGGACAATACTGCTCCTAACCCAACGTCTGATGCATCACTTTGTACGACAAAGTCCCTAGAGAAGTCTGGTGAGTACAACACTGGCTGGCTACATAAGGCTTTTTTTAAGAATTGGAATGCTGCCTCAGCCTCTGGGGTCCATTTAACCATGACCGACTCTTTCCCTTTTGTCAGGTTTGTTAGGGGCACAGCCTGAGAAGCAAAGTGGGGAATGAATCGCCGATAATCAGCGATTCCCAGAAAGGCTTGTACCTTCTTCTTGCTGTTGGGACGTGGCCAATTCTGTATGGCCTCGACTTTGTTGACTTGGGGTTTTATTACTCCCCTCCCAATGGTGTACCCAAGATATTTGGCCTCCTCCTGCCCAATGGTACACTTCTTGGGGTTGGCCGTAAACCCAGCTTCCCGGATAGAGTCTAGGACTGCTTGCACTTTTGGCAGATGTGAGGCCCAATCTGTGCTATAGATAATTACATCATCCAGGTAAGCCGCAGCATACTTCTGATGGGGCCTCAGTATCTGGTCCATTTTCCGCTGGAATGTGGCCGGCGCATTCTGTAACCCAAACGGCATTCTTTTATATTGGAACGCCCCGTCTGGGGTTACAAATGCGGTTTTCTCCTTGGCCGACTTGGCCAGGGGAATTTGCCAATACCCTTTTGTGAGATCAAGAGTTGTCATGTATCGGGCTGTTCCCAGCCGGTCGATCAACTCATCTATACATGGCATGGGGTAGGTGTCAAACTTTGTAACTTTGTTCAGTTGTCGAAAATCGTTACAAAATCGCCAGCTCCCATCCGGTTTAGGCACTAACACAATGGGACTTGACCAATCACTTTGGGACTCCTCTATCACCCCTAACTTAAGCATTTTCTGTACTTCCTCACGTATTGCCTCCCGTCGGGCCTCCGGGATCCGATAGGGTTTTAGTTTCACCCTTTCACCGGGCGGGGTAATAATATCATGCTCTACCCCAGACGTTTGTCCCGGCAGCTCAGAGAAAACCTCCTTGTTGCGAAGCACAAACTCCTTAACCTCCTGTTGTTGGGGGTTTGACAAGGTGACTGCTATTCCAACCTCAGGAATCACGCAATCAGAGTGAGCTGGTGACAAAGTTTCCGCGACTAGGGATTCCCTATCCCTCCAGGCTTTTAACAGATTAACGTGATAGATCTGTTCGGGCTTTCGCCTTCCTGGTTGTCTGACCTTGTAATTCACTTCGCTCACTTTTTCCATTATCTCATAGGGGCCTTGCCATTTGGCGAGGAATTTGCTTTCAACCGTAGGGACAAGTACCAATACCCTATCCCCCGGGGAAAAGGTACGGGTCTTGACTCCACGGTTGTACACTCTCTGCTGTGCCAACTGCGCTTGGGCCAAATGTGCCTTTACAATTGGCATTACCTGTGCAATTCTATCTTGCATCAGGGCGACATGCTCAATCACACTCCTGTGGGGAGAACTCTCACTTTCCCAGGTTTCCTTGGCGATATCCAACAGCCCTCTGGGGTGTCTCCCATAAAGTAACTCAAAGGGTGAGAAACCCGTAGAGGATTGAGGGAACCTCCCTAATAGCAAACATTAAATAGGGAATTAGACAGTCCCAATCCTTTCCATCTCTATCCACCACTTTCTTTAACATTTGTTTTAGGGTTTTGTTGAATCTTTCAACCAACCCATCTGTTTGGGGGTGATACACAGATGTACGCAATTGTGTCACTTTGAACACTTTGAATTGGCATTACCTGTGCAATTCTATCTTGCATCAGGGCGACATGCTCAATCACACTCCTGTGGGGAGAACTCTCACTTTCCCAGGTTTCCTTGGCGATATCCAACAGCCCTCTGGGGTGTCTCCCATAAAGTAACTCAAAGGGTGAGAAACCCGTAGAGGATTGAGGGAACCTCCCTAATAGCAAACATTAAATAGGGAATTAGACAGTCCCAATCCTTTCCATCTCTATCCACCACTTTCTTTAACATTTGTTTTAGGGTTTTGTTGAATCTTTCAACCAACCCATCTGTTTGGGGGTGATACACAGATGTACGCAATTGTGTCACTTTGAACAGCTTACACAGCTCTTTCATAACCCGGGACATAAAGGGTGTACCTTGGTCCGTAAGCAGTTCTTTACAAATACCCACACTGCTAAAAACAAGAGATAGCTCTTTGGCTATGGTTTTGGCCAAGGTATTTCGGAGAGGAATCGCTTCCGGATAACGGGTGGCATTGTCCATTATAACCAAGATGTACTGTTGCCCCCTAGCGGACTTCATTATTGGACCTACCAAATCCATTGCGATCCTCTCAAAGGGGACCTCAATGATGGGAAGAGGTACCAGCGGGTTATGGAAATGTGGCATCGGTGCCGACCTCTGACACACAGGGCAGGAGGAACAATAATTTTCTGTTTCCTTCATGACCCCAGGCCAATAGAATCTCTGCAATACTCTCTCTCGGGTTTTCTCTGTCCCCAGATGACCTCCAAGAATGTGCCCATGGGCCAAATCTAACACCAACTTCCTTTAAGGTTTGGGCACCACAAGCTGCTTAATGGTTTCTTCTGCCCTTTTAGCCACCCGATACAGTAGATCCTTTTCCACGATGAAGTATGGGTAAGTGCAGGTCTCATCTGGGTTCACTAACTCGCCATCTATTTCCACTACGTTTTCCCGTGCCTTTATTAGGGTGGGGTCTTTTAACTGTTCTGTGGCAAAATTTTCCCTGTGAACCTCGAGATCAGAAAACTCCACAGACGGCATGTTTTGTCTGAGGATGTTGGCTCCTCCCCAGTTTCTCGAGTCTCCCCTGCCAATACCGACAAAGGAAATTCTGGAGAGTCCTCACCACTCTCAGAGGAATTCTGGCTATCACATTCCTGGTATATAGGGGCACCAGTGGGGGGCTCAGGACAATCCCATAGTTCCCAGAACTTTGGAAAATCCCTTCCCACAATGGCATCATGAGGCAAGTGAGACACTAATCCCACCCGATGAGAGAGGGTACCTTTGGGGGTCTCAAAACACACTGTAGTCACCGGATACTCTTGGGTGTCCCCATGCACACAAATAACCACTACCTTGCTATTCCCAGAAACCTCTGTAGTAACTAATTCAGCCTTTATTAGTGTCGCGAGGCTACCTGAATCCAGCAATACAACAACATTTCTACCATTAACACACATTTTGCATAAATGTTTCTCAGTTCCCCGAATGGCAGTGCATGCGACTGTCGCAAACAGCGACTGACGTCTGTCCGTTAGAAAGTCACATTGCATGGGTTCATCCACAACCGGGCAATTTGCTGCAATATTTCCCTCTTGTCGGCAGCGGTAACAAACAATCCTTCTTGCTGCCTCTTGAGCCCCTGACTTCCCAGGCTGTTCTCGCCAAACCTTGGGTAGAACTCCCACCCTCTCACTCTCTCCACCCTCACCCCTTGGAATCATCTTACCCGCCACTGGGGATGGTCTGGTCTTAGGGTGGAAAGTCCGTGAGTCTCTGGAAGAGGCAGTCAGGTTCTCTGTAGCCAAGTACTTCTCTACACGATCCACAAGATTATCGGCCGTTTCTGGGTTTCCATGGCTTACCCACTTTTGGATGGCAGTAGGAAGAGCTCTCAAGAAACGATCCATCACAACACGTTCCACAATCTTTGGTGCGGACAAAGTCTCTGGCTGTAGCCACTTCCTGCTCAGGTGAATGAGATCATACATTTGAGACCTGGGGGGTTTTCCAAGCCAGAAAGTCCAGTTATGCACACGCTGAGCCCGGACAGCCAGGGTGACACCCAGCCATGCCAATATTTCAGTTTTTAGCATCACAGAGTCTTTTGCTTGGTCAGGCTCTAGGTCATAGTAAGCTTTCTGCGATTCACCAGTTAACAGAGGAGCCACCAGTCCAGCCCACTGCTCCTTAGGCCACTTTTCTCTTTCAGCAGTCCTTTCAAAGGTGGTCAAAAACACCTCTGGATCATCCTCTCCAGTCATTTTTGTCAATAAATGACTCACCCCAAAGGACGCGGTATTAGTGGAACGACTTTCCTCACTGGTCTGCGGACGTTGCTGCATTACTGTTTCCATTTGTTGTAGTCTGTGCTCTTGCTTCTGCAACAGGTCTATGAAACGGGCCTCCGATTGCTGCAGGGCTTGTTGCTGAGCTTCCAGACTCTGTTGGTGAGCTTGCTGCTGGGCTGCAAGGCTCTGTTGATAAGCTTGCTGGTAGGATGCAAAGCTCTGTTGTTGAGCTGCAAGGCTCTTTTGCAAACCTGCATTTGTCTGCTGATTGGCATTTGCTAGAGCCAGCTGTTTCAATATCTCCTCCATGCTGGCCTTAAAAAAAAAACGAAACATAAAAAAAGAAATCCAGGTCAGCTTGACCGCTTACTACACACGTAGGTTCCTTGTCTGACAACTAGGTGCCGCCTTGTGCTGCCCCAGCGCCTATCTCCCTGTTTTTGAAGGTTTTAGCCACACAGGCTTTGTCTCACCGCACAGGACAGAAACACACTTCCCAGTCTTGCACAACACAGAACTGGTTCCAGGATGGAGCATCTACTGTACCTTAGCATGCTGGGAGTTCTTGTAGAGGCCTTAATGAGCCACTTGATTCAGCTGGGCTCATTAACTCTTCCCCCCAAGACTCCCAGCACTCCCCCTAGTGGTATGAATTTGCATAAAGCCTGAATCTAGGGCATACATACCTACCATCCTGGATGCAACCTGGTAATTTTACCTGCCTGCTGTCACAATATATATATATATGTAGCAATACCCCCAGTTAAGAGGGCCGCTGATATAGATTTTTGGGCCTGTAACACACTGCTGTCAACCCCCAGTAACTGGCTCTAACCTCCCTTGGCACAGATAGCAGTAAATATGGGATTGTGAAACTCGTTGGCTAAGGGGATCACAATACCGCAATAAACATATAACCACACAGCGTATTTGCTTAACCACAAGTAAGTTTTACTGAATATAAAGCATGAAGTTAGACAATAGTACATATGTCTATGCAGAGCCCTGCAATGTTAACTGTTGAGCATATAAACAAGCAATTAGTTCTAATAGTATTTCACACACTCAATGTCAATCAACTACGCTCGCAAGCTTCCCCCTCGTGGGCAAAGACGGCGCCCAAACAGTATCTAATTGCTTTAGAGTCAGGCCTGACTATTGCAGATACGATGCTCCGTTTGGGAGAGATCTTCACTAGCAATGGTGGTGCACTTAAAAAGGGTATTTGTAATCCACAGGGAAAAAGAACAGTAATTTACTCGATATGCAATAAAGGGTTCAACTATTGCTGTACAACACACTGTCCCTCTTGCGTGCAAATGCGACACTCCGGCAAACTGTGGTCCCTGAACAAGGGATCCTGAGCCTAAACATTAGTCTATTAATCCTTGAGCAAGTGCTCTCTCACCCGACTGGACCAGTCCGTACAACCGACTTCCGTAACTGGGCTCCTGTAACAGTCTCACGACTCCCGTAGTCTCCGATTCTCCCGACAGTCCTTAGAAGGATGATGGACGAGGTAACTCTTGGGTTCTCCCGTGAAGGCCAGAGGCTCTTTGGATCACAAGGCCCAACTCTCAGGCCCAATCCAACGACAGACCCAGCATAGGCTCCACCTGCTAGGTGAGCGACGTCCAAAGAGACCCGCGTGTTGCTCCGCTCCTCCTTAAATAGGCCTTCCCCAGCAGACCTTGCGCCAGGCAATGCACTGTGGGTATAGTAGTCTTTTAGGCTCCTTAAAGTGACACCCCCCTACATATATATATATATATATATATATATATATATATATATATTAGACTGCCTGCACTGTATGTATAGTCTACACTGAATGCAGAGTATATATATATATATATATATATAT
The DNA here is from genome assembly GCA_029206835.1 of Rana muscosa. NCBI lineage: Eukaryota > Metazoa > Chordata > Amphibia > Anura > Ranidae > Rana > Rana muscosa. Next base: position 203,962,661 of record CM055123.1, read on the forward strand.
ATATATTGTGACAGCAGGAAGGTAAAGTCACCTGGTTGCATCCAGGGGGGTAGATATATTTCGCCCAGATTCAGGCTTTACGCCGACTTATACAACTAGGTGGAGAGTTGTATAAGCCCAGCTGAGGCTAGTGGGCTCATGGATGACTCATACCTCTAGGGAGAGTGTGGGGCATCGTGCAGACAGGGAGTTGATGAGACCAGCTGAAGCTTGTCAGCTCATTTAGGCCTCTATAAGAACTCCCAGATTCATTAGGTGTTAGCTCATGCCTGGAACCAGACCTGTGTGGACTGTCTAGGGAGAGTGAACCCCTGTGCGGTGAGACAAAGCCTGTGTGGCTATTTGCTTGGACATTTAAAACCAGGGACTTAGGGACTAGGACAGCACTAGGCTGATCCCAGTTGTTAGTTAGGAAACCTGTATGTTTAGTCAGAGGTCAAGTTGACCAGGATTTATTTTGTTTATGTTTCTTTTGCTTTGCTGTGTTTTGTCACTGTAAATAGAAAATAAACCGCACCTTTTTGATTTTGAAAACCACAACCTCCGTTTGCTGGGCCTGTTTTGTGTGGGGAGCCCATCCCGGGGGTCACACACACCCGCTGCCGAGCTAACCCCCTCACAGTTGGTGGAGAACCAGTGGCAGTTTTTTTTTAAGCCAGCATGGAGGAGATACTGAAGCAGCTGGCTCTAGCAAATGCCAATCAACAGCAGACAAATGCAGGTTTACAAAAGAACTTCGCAGCCCAGCAGCAAGCTCATCAACAGAGCCTTGCAGCCCAGCAGCAGACAAACGCAACTTTGCAACAGAGTCTGGAGGCTCAGCAACAAGCCCAGCAGCAATCTGAGGCCCGCTTCATAGACCTGTTGCAGAAGCAAGAGCAGAGACTACAACAACAGATGGAAGCAGTAATGCAGCAACGTCCGCAGACCAGTGAGGAAAGCCGTCCCACTAATACCGCGTCCTTTGGGGTGAGTCGTTTATTGACAAAAATGACTGGAGAGGATGATCCAGAGGTATTTTTGACCACATTTGAAAGGACCGCTGAAAGAGAAAAGTGGCCTGAGGAGCAGTGGGCTGGACTGGTGGCTCCTCTGTTAACTGGTGAATCGCAGAAAGCTTACTATGACCTAGAGCCTAACCAAGCAAAAGACTATGTGATGCTAAAAGCTGAAATATTGGCAAGGCTGGGTGTCACCCAGGCTGTCCGGGCTCAGCGTGTGCATAACTGGACTTTCCAGCTTGGAAAACCCCCCAGGTCTCAAATGTATGATCTCATTCACCTGAGCAGAAAGTGGCTACAGCCAGAGACTTTGTCCGCACCAAAGATTGTGGAACGTGTTGTAATGGATCGATTTTTGAGAGCTCTTCCTACTGCCATCCAAAAGTGGGTAAGCCATGGAGACCCAGAGACGGCCGATGGTCTTGTGGATCGTGTGGAGAAATACTTGGCTACAGAGAACCTGACGGCCTCTTCCAGAGACACTCAGACTTTCCACCCTAAGACCAGACCATCCCCAGGGGCGGATAAGAGGATTCCAAGGGGTGAGGGTGGAGAGAGTGAGAGGGTTGGGAGCTCTACCCCAAGTTTGGCGAGAACAGCCTGGGAAAACAGCGGCTCAAGAGGCGGCAAGAAGGATCGTTTGCTACCGCTGCCGGCAAGCGGGACATATTGCAGCCAATTGCCCGGTTGTGGAGGAACCCATGCAGTGTGACTTTCTGACGGGCAGACGTCAGTCGCTGTGTGCGACAGTCGCATGCACTGCCATTCGAGGAACTGAGAAACATTTATGCAAAATGTGTGTTAATGGTAGAAATGTTGTGGTATTGCTGGATTCAGGTAGCCTTGTGACCCTGATAAAGGCTGAGTTAGTTAAAACAGAGGTCTCTGGGAATAGCAAGGTAGCTGTTATTTGTGTGCATGGGGACACCCGAGAGTATCCAGTGACTACAGTGTGTTTCGAGACCCCCAAAGGTACCCTCTCTCATCCAGTGGGCTTAGTATCTCAGTTACCGCATGACGCCATTGTGGGAAGGGATTTTCCGAAGTTCTGGGAACTGTGGGATGATCCTGAGCCCCCCACTGGTGCCCCTATGTACCAGGAATGTGATAGCCAGAACTCCCCTGAGAGTGGTGAGGACTCTCCGGAATTTCCCTTATCAGTATTGGCAGGGGAGACTCAAGAAACTGGAGAGGAGCCCACCTCCTCAGACGAAAACCTACCGTCTGTGGAGTTTTCTGATCTTGAGGTTCACAGGGAAAACTTTGCCACAGAACAGTTGAGAGACCCCGCCCTAATAAAGGCACGGGAAAACGTAGTGAAAATAGATGGCGAGTTAGTGAACCCAGATAATACCTGCACTTACCCATACTTCAGCGTAGAGAAGGACCTACTGTATCGGGTGGCAAAAAGGGCAGAAGAAACCGTTGAGCAGCTTGTGGTGCCCAAACCTTACAGGAAGTTGGTGTTGGAGTTGGCCCATGGGCACATTCTTGGAGGTCATCTGGGGACAGAGAAAACCCGAGAGAGGGTATTACAGAGATTCTATTGGCCGGGGGTGATGAAGGACATAGAAAATTATTGTTCCTCCTGCCCTGTGTGTCAGAGGTTGGCCCCGATGCCACATTTCCGTAGCCCGCTGGTCCCTCTACCCATCATTGAGGTCCCGTTTGAGAGGATCGCCATGGATTTGGTAGGTCCTATAATCAAGTCCGCTAGGGGGCACCAGTACATATTAGTTATAATGGACTATGCCACCCATTATCCAGAAGCGATCCCTCTCCGAAATACCTCGGCCAAAACCATAGCCAAAGAGCTATCTCTTGTGTTTAGCCGGGTGGGTATTTGTAAAGAACTGCTTACGGACCAAGGTACACCCTTTATGTCCCGGGTTATGAAGGAGCTGTGTAAATTGTTCAAAGTGACGCAATTACGTACATCTGTGTATCACCCCCAAACCGATGGGCTGGTTGAAAGGTTCAACAAAACCCTAAAACAAATGTTGAAGAAAGTGGTGGATAGAGATGGAAAGGATTGGGACTGTCTACTTCCTTATCTGATGTTTGCTATTAGGGAGGTGCCCCAATCCTCTACGGGATTCTCCCCCTTTGAGTTACTGTATGGGAGACACCCAAGAGGGCTGTTGGATATTGCCAAGGAAACTTGGGAAAGTGAGAGTTCTCCCCACAGGAGTGTGATTGAGCATGTCGCCCTGATGCAAGACCGAATTGCACAGGTAATGCCCATCGTGAAGGAACATTTGGCCCAAGCGCAGTTAGCACAGCAGAGAGTGTACAACCGTGGAGCCAAGACCCGTACCTTTTCCCCGGGGGATAGGATACTGGTACTTGTCCCTACGGTTGAAAGTAAATTCCTTGCCAAATGGCAAGGCCCCTATGAGATAATGGAAAAAGTGAGCGAAGTGAATTACAAGGTCAGACAACCAGGAAGGCGAAAGCCCGAACAGATCTATCACGTTAATCTGTTGAAAGCCTGGAGGGATAGAGAGTCCCTAGTCGCAGACACTTGGTCACCAGCTCAAACTGGTTGCGTGATTCCTGAGGTTGGAATAGCAGCCACCTTGTCACAACCCCAACAACAGGAGGTTAAGGAGTTTGTGCTTCGCAACAAGGAGGTATTCTCTGAGCTGCCGGGACAAACATCTGGGGTAGAGCATGACATCATTACCCCACCCGGTGAAAGGGTGAAGTTAAAACCCTATCGGATCCCAGAGGCCCGACGGGAGGCAATACGGGAGGAAGTACAGAAAATGCTGAACTTAGGGGTGATAGAGGAGTCCCAAAGTGATTGGTCTAGTCCCATTGTGTTGGTGCCTAAACCGGATGGGAGCTGGCGATTTTGTAACGATTTTCGTCAGTTGAACAAAGTTACAAAATTTGACACCTACCCCATGCCACGTATTGATGAGTTGATCGACCGGCTGGGAACAGCCCGATACATGACGACTCTTGACCTCACAAAAGGGTATTGGCAAATCCCCCTGGCCAAGTCGGCCAAAGAGAAAACCGCATTTGTAACCCCAGACGGGGCGTTCCAATATAAAAGAATGCCGTTCGGGTTACAGAATGCGCCGGCCACATTCCAGCGGAAAATGGACCAGATGCTGAGGCCCCATCGGAAGTATGCTGCGGCTTACCTGGATGACGTAATTGTCCATAGCACAGATTGGGCCTCACATCTGCCAAAAGTGCAAGCAGTCCTGGACTCTGTTCGGGAAGCGGGGTTTACGGCTAACCCCAAGAAGTGTACCATTGGGCAGGAGGAGGCCAAATATCTTGGGTACACCATTGGGAGGGGAGTAATAAAACCCCAACTCAACAAAATCGAGGCCATCCAGAGTTGGCCACGTCCCAACAGCAAGAAGCAGGTACGAGCCTTTCTGGGAATCGCTGGTTATTATCGGCGATTCATTCCCCACTTTGCTTCTAAGGCTGTGCCCCTAACCAACCTGACGAAGGGGAAAGGGTCGGTCATGATTAAATGGACCCCCGAGGCTGAGGCAGCATTCCAATTCTTGAAACAAGCCTTATGTAGCAAGCCAGTGTTGTACTCACCCGACTTCTCTAAAGACTTTGTCGTACAAAGTGATGCGTCAGATGTGGGGTTAGGAGCAGTATTGTCCCAGGTCTGGAACGGGGAAGAGCACCCAGTCATTTACCTCAGCAGGAAGTTGAAGTCCCATGAGGTAAATGACGCCACCGTTGAAAAGGAGTGTTTAGCGGTGAAGTGGGCTCTAGATTCCCTTCGGTACTACCTGCTAGGTAGGCACTTTGACATGGTTACGGATCACGCTCCGTTAAAGTGGATGGCTCAAAACAGGGAAACAAATAGAAGAGTGAATAGGTGGTTCCTGGCCCTCCAGGAATTCAACTTCACAGTAAAGCATCGCCCTGGCGTTCAAATGGGGAATGTGGATGCTTTGTCTCGAGTACATGAATGCCTGATTGCTGGTGTTCCAACCCCGAGGTTAAAACAAGAGGGGGGGGTATGTGACAGCAGGAAGGTAAAGTCACCTGGTTGCATCCAGGGGGGTAGATATATTTCGCCCAGATTCAGGCTTTACGCCGACTTATACAACTAGGTGGAGAGTTGTATAAGCCCAGCTGAGGCTAGTGGGCTAATGGATGACTCATACCTCTAGGGAGAGTGTGGGGCGTCGTGCAGACAGGGAGTTGATGAGACCAGCTGAAGCTTGTCAGCTCATTTAGGCCTCTATAAGAACTCCCAGATTCATTAGGTGTTAGCTCATGCCTGGAACCAGACCTGTGTGGACTGTCTAGGGAGAGTGAACCCCTGTGCGGTGAGACAAAGCCTGTGTGGCTATTTGCTTGGACATTTAAAACCAGGGACTTAGGGACTAGGACAGCACTAGGCTGATCCCAGTTGTTAGTTAGGAAACCTGTATGTTTAGTCAGAGGTCAAGTTGACCAGGATTTATTTTGTTTATGTTTCTTTTGCTTTGCTGTGTTTTGTCACTGTAAATAGAAAATAAACCGCACCTTTTTGATTTTGAAAACCACAACCTCCGTTTGCTGGGCCTGTTTTGTGTGGGGAGCCCATCCCGGGGGTCACACACACCCGCTGCCAAGCTAACCCCCTCACAGTATATATATATATATATATACTACACAGTATATATATAAATACACTGTCTGCACTGTGTATATAGTGTACACTACACTGACTACACTTTATATACTGTGTGTGCATATATATATATATATATATATATATATATATATGTATGTAGCCACCTTACCCCGGTACTCCACACACCCGCAGACCCCTATTTGTTAATGGGATATACTGGTTTCGTTACTTTGGGTCTGCAGCAATTATCTCCCATAAGTGGATCCTTCAGCTCCGTTGTCTAGGTACACCAATATCTTTCAGGAATAAGGCCAATGTCCACACATGAGTAAAACCTAATCAGCAAGGCTTTATTCCTTTTCTGCTTTGAGTTAACTTGAAGAAAGCAAGATCAGAAAAGTTGAAAGACGTAGGGGAAGGTTCAGGCACGCTGTCAGAGATGATGGATCCCCCTCTAGGCAGGTCTCCAGGCCTCTCCCCGAGACAGCAGTACCGTCGATAGTCTCCGCCGGGACTGTTCTTCCCCTGGAACTCCTTTCCTAAAGATGGGCCCCCTAACAACGGGCATCCTTCTCTGAAGCATAGGCCCTAGTCAGCGGAGCTGGGCCTACAATGCAGCAGCTTGGCCTCGAGCTAAGGTGCCCAAGGCCTAAGCACACCAGCGCACCTCATGCCATGCGGGCCACGAGGTGCACTCACTGGACCAGAGGTCCCCCTGAACGCCTTGGGGTCCCCCTGGAATCGCCCCCGAATCACCCAATCCAAATGGCGTCTGCCCCTTTTGTACCCTCTCCCAGCATGCATAGCTGGTGAACCACATCCACTGCACGGCTGCCGAGAGAGGACACCCAAGGTGCTGTGATATATCTATATATATATATATATATAGATATATATATATATATATATATCGATATATCTGTATACACACTAAACTGCCTACACGCCACTAACTAACCTGCCTCTAGTTAACTTCTTTCATTCATAACACTATATACAGCCGCCGTGTAAGCAGCCTTATATAGTGTGGGGCGTGGACTTAGGCCCCTGAGCCCTGATTGGCTAAAGGGTTAATGTGTGAAAAGCTAGAGGGGAGGAGGCAGGAGGTTAAAATGTCTGGAGGGGAGAAGCAGTATATAAAGGACAGGCGGGAACTTATGGTAACACACCAGAAAAGTTTGTGAGAGAGAGGACGTTTTTGCACGCTTCTCTCTATCCAAGATGGCCGACATCGACCTGATCCTGGCGCGGTTGCGGGCTGCAGCGGCGACGAGGGGGCCAGACTGGCTTCAATCCCAGGTGGGTGCCCGTCTTCAGGATCAGGCGGAGGGGTCTGCGGCCGGCGCGTTACTCACCTGGCCCCTCCACGCAAGCTCAGCACCATAATAGGAGCCCTCTAACGGACCCATCGGCCCCTCCGGCGAAACGCACGCCTGCTTCAGCCGTGGAGGGGACCAGGCGGAATACTCGCCATTGGCGGAGCTCGGGGCGGGGCTACGGGCTGTAATGGCGCCCGTTCCTCACCCTCATGGCAGAGGACCTTAGAGAGAGCGATTCCCCCTTCTTCACAAGGGTCACCGAGGGGAGGGATTCAGCGAGGAAGGAGCAGAGTCACGTCTGTGGGGCCTCTACCAGATGAGGCTGGCGGTTCTAGGGATGGCGGCGATCGGAGGGACAGCAGAAGCAACATAGCGTGGCCTGCTAGGGGCTCCACACGTGTCGGCGTGTTCAGCGGGGAGGCGGCAGCCGGTTCACCTGAGGGGGACAGCGTGGCTGCGCAGATGGGATCCTCGGCCTCCAGGCTGGCTTCGCCTGGGGGGCTCCTCACACCCATGCTTCCAGCACAAGAAAGGATGTCGGAGGGTGAGCTATCTCAGGGAGGTCGAGTCGCCAAGGAGTGCAAGAGCAGCGGCTGTAGGGGACATGCCCGGTCAGCCCGGTAAGTCCTCTATAATGTCTCCTGCTGTATTGACTGATGCTTTATGTAACTTGTTAGGTTTGGGTGCTGGGGGTGATAGGAACAGTGGGGGGGGTCATGCCGGGGGTCAGGGACACTGTGGCACCTGTAGCGGGGGTGGCAGGCAGTTTACCCGCCGCCCCGGTGACAGTGGGGCCTATGGCGGAGCTCCTGGGTGGACTGAAGGATTGGTGCAGCGCTTTGCGGTTACCAAAGATGGGCCCCCTCAGGTAGAACCATGGGTAGGTGGGCAGACGGAGGGGACGGGGAGTGGGGGAACCTCCACGTCCAGTGCGGTTCCTGCGGCAGCGCCGTCAGGAGGTGCGACAGTGAGTATGGCAGTGGGGGAGAAGGCGGGGGAACCGGGGGCAGCGGTCAGGGCTGACATAGTTCGCATCGCAGATGCTGCAAAATACAACGTTTATGTGTGCTTTGAGGGGCCGTTGGGGGCGCACTTGAAGCAGGAGGTCAGGGAAAAAAACGTCAAGGGTGAGTATGTTGAGATTTTCTCCTTGTTGCCCCTAGAGAAGTTCAATTTGGATAGGGTAAAACCGGATGATTCCAAGGAGGATGAGGAGAAGAGGAGGTATCGTTTAATCCCGTGGACATTTGGGAACTGGCTCCAGGCGTTCGCTATCTTGGCCAGCGTGATAGGTAAGAAAACTCTGGAACATTGCTCGGCACTGTTCTGTTATATGGACGCGATAGGTGAGGCCCATAGAGTTTATGGTGGGACTGCTTGGCTGCAGTATGACGAGCAGTTTAGGCAGCGTAGGGCAGTTCTTCCGGCTCTCCGGTGGGATCATAAGGATATAAGCCTTTGGATGCGATTGATATCTTCGGCGCGGGCTCCGAACTAGTTTTTTCAGGGGGGGGGGGGATGTCGGGAGGGACAACTGCCTCTGGAACATCGACGGGAAATAAATGGGGGGTATGCTGGCAATTTAACAAAGGATCTTGTAAATTTGGGGGGTCCTGTCGTTTCAAGCATGAGTGCTCAGGATGCGGTTGGAACCACCCGTTGTCCTGCTGCTTCAAAAAAGAAAAACATGCCACGGATTTTGCTCAGAAGAGGGATGACTCCGGTGAGGGAGGAAAGGATGCGTTTTTTTTCTAAATAGATATCCAGACAGGAAGGCTGCGGGGCTATTGACAGCTGATTTTTCTGAGGGTTTTAGGATACCGGGCTCCCTGGAGGTTGTGCCGCCCTTGGCGCGGACCTTGCGGTCTGCACTGGTCAATCAGGGGGTGGTTTCGGAAAAATTGTCCAAAGAGGTGGTGGCGTTGGGGCGCATGGGGGGGCCATTTCGGGAGAAGCCGCTGCAGGATTTAGTAGTGTCTCCATTGGGGGTGGTGCCTAAGAAGGAACCGAACAAGTTTCGCCTTATTTACCACCTCTCATTTCCGAAAGAGGGGTCGGTTAACGATTCGATAGATCAGGAGGCGTGCACAGTGTCGTATATGTCTTTTGATGCTGTGGTGGGGTGGAGGAGGCGATATGGGCAGGGGGCGCTCATGGCAAAATCGGACATTGAGTCGGCTTTCCGCCTGTTGCCGGTGCATCCGGACAGTTTTTGGCTGTTGGGGTGCTGCTGGCAGGGGGCGTTCTATGTGGATCAATGTCTGCCCATGGGTTGCATCTCATGCGCCATGTTCGAAAAATTCAGCTCGTTTTTAGAATGTGTCGGGTGTGGTTTCAGTGATCCATTACCTGGACGATTTTTTGTTTGTGGGGCCTCCCTCCTCCAATGTGTGTGCGATTCTATTGGCCATGTTGCAGCACATTGCGGGTAGTTTTGGGGTTCCGTTGGCTGAGGACAAAACTGAGGGACCGACGACGGTACTTGTTTTTTTGGGTATTGTGATCGATTCTGAAGCGATGGAGTGTAGGTTGCCAGAAGACAAGGTGGAGTGGCTACGAGGAGGAATTAGGGAGATGCTGGGGCAGCAGAAGGTACAGCTCCGGGGGCTTCAGTCTTTGTTGGGTAAGTTAAATTTTGCGTGTCAGATCATTCCGATGGGCAGGGTTTTTTGTCGACGGCTGTCGGCAGCTACTGCAACCGATTTCATTAGACTTAACAAGGAGCAAAAGGAGGATTTAAGGGTATGGCACACATTCCTGAAGACTTACAATGGGCGATCGGTTTGGATGGGGGGACCGGTGAGCAATTTTGACTTGGAGTTGGTTACGGATGTGGCAGGTTCCACAGGATAATGGTGCATTTTTTCAGGGGCAATGGAGCGCGGAGGCTTGGCCTGAGTCTTGGGTGGAGGCAGGGTTGCTTTGTAACCTTGTACTATTGGAATTCTTTCCAGTGGTCTTGGCTATGGAGTTGTGGTGAGCGACCTGCAAGAACCTGAAGATTAGGTTGAAATGTGACAACATGGGGGTGGTGCAAGTTATCAATCGAATTTCCACGTCCTCACAACCGGTGATTCGATTGCTGCGCCACCTTGTCCTGCGTTGTTTGCAGTTGAACATTTTTCTATATGCTGTGCATATCCCTGGAATTGATAACAATCTAGCTGATTCCCTGTCTCGGTTTCAGTGAGACAGATTCAGGGAACTGGCCCCGGCTGCAGAGAGGGAAGGGATTCCTTGTCCAGGTTGGCTTTGGGAGGTTGCCTTGGAGCCGCCGCGGGATGGATCAGGAAGTCGGTAAGCGGGTTGACGTGGGCGGTTATAACAAGATCTGGAACGAGTGGTTGGCTTTTATACGACTGGCAGATGCTGAGCTGGAAGGGTCGGAGATGAGGTTACTTGTAGTGTATTTTGTTGCTAGGCATATGGAGGGAGGGGGGTCAGTGTCTGCAATTGAGCGGAAGCTGGCGGGTTTAGCCTTTTGGTTCAAACTTCAGGGCATGACTGACTTTACCAAGGAATTTTGGGTGAGACAATCGATAAAAGGGTATTGTAAGGTTCACCCTCAAAAGGATGCGAGGAGGCCGGTATCCTTTTCGATTTTGCAGGTTATTAGTGGACAATTGGGTGGGGTGTGTTCCTCCATGTACGAGGTACTTTTATTTAGCGCAGCGTTTTCTATCATGTTTTTTTGAGCATTTAGAGTGGGGGAACTAGTGAGTCTGTCTAGGCGGGTGGCAGGAGGGTTATGGTTAGACGATGTCATGGAGGATCGGGTGGTGTTGTGGTTGCGTAAATCAAAAACGGATCAGAAGGGAAAGGGGGTGAATGTGCAGTTGTTTACTTTGCCCGGGGAACAGGTTTGCCCGGTAAGGGTGGTGAGGGAATTTCTGGGGGTCTGCCCAGTTGGGGGTGGGCCATTCTTGGTGCATAGTGATGGGTCATTTTTATCTAGGTTTCAGTTCGTGGCAGTTTTCCGCAAGTGCCTTCGGGTGGCGGGGCTCGACTGCACGCAATTCGCTTCACACTCCTTCCGCATTGGGGCGGCCACAGAGGCTTCTAGGTGTGGGTTGGATGAAGCGGCAGTAAAGAGGATTGGGAGATGGGAATCCAGGAGGTTTCGTTCTTATGTGCGCCCCCATTTGCTGATGGAGGTGGTGTAAAAGGGGAGAGTGGGGCGCGCATATGTATTTCTTCTATGGCATGCTGTCTGGGGGGGGAGTGCGAGAGAGGGTATTGTCGATGAGTTTTTAGTATTAGTACTATCTTGTTCTGTTGTTTTAGTTTCAGATAAAGGGCAAATATGCCTCGTCTGGATTCTTGGGAATTCATATGTCTTTTGTGGTGCCAGGAGGGCAGATGTTAGGCCGGACGGCAGGCAACTGGGGATCTCAAGAAGGGAGGCTTGCATTAGGTGGTTGGGAATCACGGGCATGGTGTGGAGCAGGGTGGTGCAGGAAGTGTACCGGTACGCCCGTTTGGATAGGCCCCCTGATGTGTTACATGTGGGAGGGAATGACTTGGGGGTCAGATCCATTGGGACTCTGATCTCGGCCGTGAAGTCAGATTTTCTGACGCTGCGAGCGGCTTTCCCAGGGACAATGTTGGTATGGTCAGATATAGTGGCGCGCACTACTTGGCGGATGGTAAGGTCGGTGGTCAGGATCAACAAGGCGAGGGTTAGAGTGAACAAGGTAGTGGGGAGATTCTTTTCCAGTAATGGGGGTTTGATGATAAGGCACTTGGAGGTCAACATGGGGATGTACCTGCAGAGGGATGGGGTTCCTCTGTCGGCAGTGGGCATCGATTTATGGGCGCTGGGTTTGCAAGATGGAATTAAGCGTGCCCTGCGGGTGTGGAGGGGCCCTTAAGGGTAAGGGGTTACCCTTTGCAGGCTGTGGCTGTGTCTTTGGTCTTTGATGGTGGCAGAAAACAGATGTGATGGAAGTGGTGGGGGGTGCTCATCGGTGGTATGTGCCCCTCTGGTGTATTTCAGTGGAATGGTGTCCGCTGGAATATGGTAATGGTTGCACTGCGGGAAGGGGTTGTCTCTCTGGTGATACGGCTGGAGGCCTGGTATGGAAAATTATGGTCCCGCAGTGTAGTGTTAGAAAAGTGTTAAAGTTTGGGGTGCCGTCACAGAGACCAACAGACTGGGAGTTATAAATAGACATGTGTAATTAGTTTTTCACGAATTTAGAGAAATTTGTTAATTCCGAAATTTACGAATTTACAAATTTTTCAATTTCCGAATTTTCGGATTTCTGAAATTTAGAATTTCCGAATTTTCAATTTCCGAATTTTCGGATTTACAAATTTTTCAAATTTTTCAATTTCCGAATTTTTGGATTTTCGGATTCCCGAAATTTAGAATTTCCGAATTTCAGAAATTCGGATTTCCGAAATTCTGAATTTCGAATTTTCAAATTTCCGAATTTCCGAAATTCTGAATTTCGGATTTTCGAATTTTCAAATTTCCGAATTTCCGAAATTCAGACATTTTTTTTTCGTTTTCGTTTTATGCGTTTTTTTGGAAATTCGAAAATTCGTAATTCGGAAATTCGAATTACGAATTTCCCAAATTTCCAAAAAAAGCAAAACAATGAAAAAAACGAAAACAAATTTTTTTTTTCGAATTTCCAGAATTTCTGAAAAAAGCAAAAAAACGAAAAAAACTAATTTTTCGGCAGTGCACATGTCTAGTTATAAAACTGGAGTTATAAAATTGTTGTAGATATGATAATGGAAAAGTTATTTAATTCAAAGTTATTTAATATTTGGAGTTATTTATTTGTTAATAAAAAAGGCTGCTATGGCCAGTTATACTCCAACTCTGGTGTGGTCTATTATTGGTGAGGGGGTAAGAAAAGGGGGTGTTTTGAATAAGGGGCTTGGAAGAGTAAAAGAAGGGGTGGTATGGGAGAAGGTGGGATATCTCGAATACACTGGTCAAGGGAGGCCCGGAATGGAGAGACAGAAAAAGCAAAGTAATGAAGGGCCGGGCATGACGAGGGAGAGAGGAGAAGCAACTAAAGGGTTAATGTGTGAAAAGCTAGAGGGGAGGAGGCAGGAGGTTAAAATGTCTGGAGGGGAGGAGCAGTATATAAAGGAGGGGCGGGAACTTATGGTAACACTTCCAGAAAAGTTTGTGAGAGAGAGGAAGTTTTGACCACCCACCCTTGTGTTGTGTTGTGTTTTTCTTGTTGTTTGTTTTCTTCTATTGCAGGACGCATGGATTTGGGTCGTCATAGCAGCTGTGTAACGGCGGTGTTTTTGGTCTTTGACGGTGGCAGAAAACAGATGTGATGGAAGTGGTTGGAGGCTCATCGGTGGTATGTGCCCCTCTGGTGTATTCCAGTGGAACGGTGTCCGCTGGAATACGGTAATGGTTGCACTGTGGGAAGGGTTGTCTCCGAGCTGGTGATACGGCTGGAGGCCTGGTATGGAAAATGATGGTCCCGCAGTGTAGTGGTGGAAAAGTGTTAAAGTTTGGGGTGCCGTCAGAGACCAACAAACTGGGAGTTATAAAACTGTCATTACAAAATTGTTGTAGATATGTTAATGGAAAAGTTATTTAATTAAAAGTTATTTAATATTTGGAGTTATTTATTTGTTAATAAAAAAGGCTGTTATGGCCAGTTATACTCCAACTCTGGTGTGGTCTATTATTGGTGAAGGGGTAAGAAAAGTGGATGTTTTGAATAAGGGGCTTGGAAGAGTAAAAGAAGGGGTGGTATGGGAGAAGGTGGTATATCTCGAATACACTGGTCATGTATAAGGAGGTTTTCTATTTATTTATTTATTCATTTTTCCATTGGTTGAACTAGTTGGATTTGTGTTTTTCTTTTACCCGACTAGCTATGTAACTTTGTGTATACAAGTAAGAAGTCATTAAGTCATGAGGCTGCGTTCCCAGTAGAATTCTTATAAGGGGAAACATGTAGGGTGGAGCTACAAGTCTCTGAAGTCATCACGTTCCAGCCAGCTGGTGCTAACCGCGGCTGTTTTTGAAAAATTTGTCTCTGTTCCATGGATGTCAGTGTTTTATGACGCCTGTGCAATAAATACTTTTTATGAAGAAATACTGCACCATGAGGATCTTTTCTTCTTCCTTCTCTTTGGCAATTGACTGCTGACCTCTGGATGTTAATGTCTGCTTGCTGTATGTGGAAAACGTGAGTTATATAATATACAACACTCAACTCACGGCAATTGAAAGATTACTGAAGTGTCTGCAGTCTGTGGGATTCAGCTTTATAGTGACCGCCTCCAGAATTCCAACCGATCCATGTGTGGTGAACACAGAGGATAGACCGTTGAAGGCAGGTCGGCCTAACCCTGAGCCCAATATCATCTTATATCTGGTAAGCAAGCCATTTACTTATCAGTAATTCATTGGATGTGAAGCTTATACTATCAACCTGTCTGAGTATCATGTCTTCTGCCGCATTCACGGCAACAATCCTATATGTTTCATCTAGGGAACATTCCCCTATAGATATAACATCACATGGACTTTTTAAGAGTTTACATGTTATAATTTTTTTTTGTTTTTATCACTTTATTTTCACATTTTTGATTTATTTTTGTTTCACTTATATTCCAACCTTGTGATATCGTTGGGATATTAGTTGGAATTCCTCAGTCACATTGTTCCAGTAATTTTTCACTGATATTAATTTCACATTGGGTTGCGCTTTTTTAAATTTATTTTTTCCATATGTTTTGAGTCTTTTTCATGCTAATTGAATAGCAGCACCCACCCGTCAGGTGAAGGTCATATTATTCACCATTCTCTCACATATTTAGAGTATCACTCTTACTTTGTGTTTTTAAAAACACTTAATTTTTCTCACTGTTATAGGCAGCAATGGATTTTTTCCATTTGCTGCTGACTTTTAAAAGTTCCTTGGTGTGGGCCTCTTTCCAAATATGTGCAGCAGATCGCACCATTGCTGTTTGCAACCTATGTCTGAAGCGGATCAAGCGTGCCCAGAACAGCAGCCGCTTGGGCACCACATGCTTCACGGCGCACTGGGTAATTCTGCTGACAGCTGGGAAGGATGCAGGACAGGGTTCAGTGTTGTAGCTTGTTCAGCCACCACGCCTCCAAAAGCTGGTGGCGATTCTGCCACAACATCTGTATGCTCCCCCCCCTCCTCTTCTTCTTCCCCTATGGCCTCTTCTGCAGAATTGTCCTCTGAACCAGCAGTGCTCCCTAAGTGCTCAAGGGGCTATGCAAGCAGTCAGGCTAAAAGATGCCATGCGGTGCTTGAGTTGGTCTGCCTAGGGGACAGGAGCCACACTGGGGTAGAGATTCTGTCAGCTCTGCAGTGGCAGGCTCAGAGGTGGTTGATGCCAGGCCAGCTTCAGCCAGGAATGGTTGTATGCGACAATGGCACCAACCTTCTCTCCGCCCTCCGTCAGGGACACTTGACCCATGTTCCATGTTTAGCACACGTCCTGAATTTGGTGGTGTAGCGTTTCTTGACCAGGTACCCAGGCTTACAATATCTCCTGAGGCAGGCCAGAAAAGTCTGTGGTCATTTCCGACGGTCATACAATGCCAGTGCTCAGCTGGCTGACATTCAAAGGGAATGCAACCTGCCTACAACAGCCTCATTTTGTGACATGCCCACCAGGTGGAATTCAACGTTGGCAATTCTGCAGCGGCTGCACACACAGCAGAGGGCCATCAATGAGTACCTGTACGAGTATGGGACCATGACATGGTCAGGGAAGCTTGGCTTCTTATCGCTAATGCCAGTGGCTACTAATCAAGGATGCATGCACTGTCCTGTCATCATTTGAGGAGGCCACGAGGATGGTGAGCAGCGACAATGCATGCATCAGTGACACTGTCCCTTTAGTCTTCCTGCAGGAGCACACGCTTTGTGGAATCATGGACAGGGCACTTGAGGCAGAACAGCGGGAGGATGAGGAGGACTTCCTTTCCTCTAAAGGCCCCTTTATTCAGATAGCATCCCTGCGGGGCCGCCAAACACACAGGAAGAAGAGAAGGAGGATTGTGTCAGCATGGATGTAGAGGATAACACGCAGCAGTCTTCAAGGGATAGTTTTCAGTCCTTAGAAACCCAAGGAGTTGTACGTGGCTTGGAGAAGGTAGTTACAGATAATGTCATTCTTAGTGACCCACGGGACTCCGAATCGAATGCCTCTGCAACTTACGCTGCATGGCCTCCCTGATTCTGCAAAGCCTGCGAAAGGATCCTAAGATTTGTGGTATCAAGGAGAGGGATCATTACTGGCTGGCAACCCTTCTTGATCCAGGTTACAAGGGTAAAGTTGCAGAACTCATCCTGCCTTCGCAGAGGGAGCAGAGGATGAAACCTTTTCATTA
Organism: Rana muscosa; assembly: GCA_029206835.1. NCBI lineage: Eukaryota > Metazoa > Chordata > Amphibia > Anura > Ranidae > Rana > Rana muscosa. The sequence goes on from CM055123.1 coordinate 203,978,951, forward strand.
AGGCCTTGAAATTTGTGTAACGCTCTTCCAGACCCTGAGAGGTTACCATTTCCTGGTGCTGGACAATGTGTTTCTGAGGCTTCATTCGGTCAGAGGAAGAGCGGTGGAGAAGGTGGCCGGCTGACGGATGCCTTTAAACAATTTTTCATATAAACCTTTAAACGAGCACTTTAGATTTTTCGTGTTCATGTCCCATAGACTTTAATGGTGTTTGCGTGTTGAACAAATTTTTTTCCTGTTTGCATGTTCTGCTGCGCACCGAACCCGGGGAGGGTGTTCCTAGTTGCCAGTAACACCTACGTTTTGACTTTACAAGGGTAATACTCCTAACTACCTTAACTGCAATGGTTACACACTTGCTGATGTTGTTCTCAGAGCACCTTATACTGCCTGGAGCAGTGTTTTACTCTCACTTCAGCGTCTAGTACTTTATATTGTTTTTTTTGTTACCTGTCAGCCTTTGTTCATCAGTGGAGGTAAGCCATGAAAAACAAATTTGTCCTCTGCACGATAGCAGAAGGTCATGCAATGGAATTTTGTAGCCCCCCCCCCCCAACTAAGTACCTGGTGATCACACTTCATGTGCCATCAACTTGGGGACATGTTGAGGGCATGTGGCCTGGTACGGTTCAGGAGGGAGGTGCTCTCTCTCATCCCCCTCCTCTTTTCCTGCGGCCTGGCAGGTTGCGTGTTTGGATAAAGGATCTGGTATGGATTTTTGGGGGGAGCTCCACGCCATTTTATTTTTAATTTTGCGCAGAGTTCCCCTTAAAATCCATACCAGACCTGAAGGGTCTGGTATGGATTTTTGGGGGAACCCTACATCATTTTTTTTTAATTTGACGCAGTGTTCACCTTAATATCCATACCAGACCTGAAGGGCCTGGTAATTGAATTTAGGGGGACCCCCACGCATTTTTTATTTTTTTTTATCAACGACTTTCATTGACTTTTTTCTGTATTGCCGGGAGCCGACAATTCATTACAGCCGCGAGTACTTTTAAATGACTTTTTTTCCTTCAGAAATGACACTTTGTGCAGGGACAGTTCTAAGCACGGGAAACAAGCGCTACTTTACAGGCATACTACACATAACCCCTAGGTATGAAATTTAAAGGAATATTTCACTTTTATTGTTTCACTTTAAGCATTATTAAAATCACTGCTCCCGAAAAAACGGCCATTTTAAAACTTATTTTGCATTGATGCATGTCCCCTGGGGCAGGACCCAGGTCCCCAAACACTTTATATGACAATAACTTGCATATAAACCTTTAAAATTAGCACTTTCGATTTTTCATGTTCGAGTCCTATAGACTCGGATATTCAAACAAATTTATTGCCTGTTCACATGTTCTGATGCAAACCGAGCTGGGGGGTGTTCGGCTCATCCCTAATAGTGGGTACAGAAAAATCGCAATTACCCCCAAGCCAGAGAGTTGTAAACTTTTTTGTTTATGTGCTAGATGCCAAAGTGACCAAGGTTTTCTAATGAAAGAAAAGACAGAAAAAAATCACAGAGGCTGTAACATCTCTGATGAGGGCAGAGTTTATGACCATCAGGCAGGGCATGGCGGTGTTAGGACTAATGACATCCTCAATTCCATCCGTCACCTGGGCACAGCTCCACATGAGGCCTCTACAAAATCACATTCTGGCCCAGTGGGACGGCAACCCGTCATCCTTAGAGATGACCATTCCTGTCCCCCGATCAGTCAAAAAAGCACTTCGATGGTGGGTCAATCTGCTTCGTTACACCAAAGGATGCAAATGGGAGCAGACCAACCCGGTGCAGTTTACCACAGATGCCAGTACCCTAGGGTGGGGAGCGCACATGGGGGATCTCTGCACATAGGGAAAATGGGACTCCCATTGATTTTGAGCCTCCTCAAACTTGAGGGAATTAAAAGAGGAAGCGCTAAGAGCATTTCAACCGGCCATTCAGATCAGAGATGTCCGGATTCAGTCAGACAACGCCACAACTGTGGCATACCTGAACAGGCAAAGAGGTACAAAATCTCTTTGGTTAATGGGCCTGACAGAAACAACTCTGTCATGGGCCGACACAAACATCAGACCCATCTCGGGCGTCCATCCGAAGGGGACAGACAACACGCTGGCAGACTTTTTAGGTCGAAAAGTCATAAAACAGACCGGATGGTCCCTAAACCAAGCAACCTTCTTGTGGATTACTCAGACCTGGGGGTGCTCGAGGTGGACCTGTTAGCTTTAAACTTTCAAAAATTATTCTCTCTGGACCCCACAGATGGCAACATCAGAGTAGATACGTTCAACCAAATTTGGGCATACCATGTGTGTTATGCATTTCCTCCGACTACTCAAATACCAAAGGCAACCCAAAAAATCAGGGAAGAGAGGACAACAGTTATACGCATCGCACCCCTCTGGCCGCAGAGAGCGTGGTTCAGTCACCTGAAAAATCTCAGTGTTCAACCGCACCTATCACTGCCAGACATACCAAACCTCCTATCGCAGGGGCCAGTCAACCACCCGAACCACAAGGTCATTAAAGAGGAAGTAAACCCCTGCCGATTATTACTCTTTTTCAATGAATATATTACATAAGCTGACAGCATTGCATATTACATGTGAAATTAGTAAAAACGAGGGCTGCAAATACCTTTTTTTTCCTGTTGTAATTCTCTCTACTTCCGGGTATTGAAAGCACCATTGTTTGTGCTTTTCAGTGATTCCTTATCTGTTGTCACTTCCGCCCTTACAGATTCCCTGTTCTAAATCTCACGCATGCGCCGTAACGCCGTAACCAAGCCTCGATCGGTATTGCCATTACCGCGGCAACCAAGATACACGGCTGCTGTCTTGTTTCACTCCCCTGTGTGACGTCTTGTTCAGTCACACGGGGGAGTATCAGGAAGAAGAGAAGGAGTGAAAGAACGCAAGACTTCTCCTCTGTGCCGGACAGAGGGGAAGTTCGCTCAGTGTCAGTTTCGGAATCGATTAAAATGAAAAACAGGCAAACTTTAAATGTTTTGAGGGGAAAAACTGCGCAAGCGTGGTGACGTCATCAGAACTAAAAATAAAATTTTAGAGCTAATTATGGCGGTGAGTACACTTTCACAGGCAGCGATCAGCTGCCTGTGTTATGGACTATTTTTTAAAAGAATGTTATTTTCGAGGGTTTACAACCACTTTAAGCTCTCGGCCTGGTTACTGAAAGGGTGAGGCTACAGAGGAAAGGACTGTTGGACAGGGTGATCGACACAATTTTAACCAGCAGAAAACCTGTGACTAGAGCCATTTACGAGAAAGTGAGGAAGAAGTTTGTCTTTTTGTACAGAAGTAAAGGAAACTCCGACAGAGGAATTATTCCGGCAATTTTAGATTTCCTACAGGAAGGAGCAGACAAAAACATTTCCCAGAGCACTCTAAAGGTCCAAGTGGCAGCCCTTTCTTCCTGCCTAAACATCAGACTGGCAGAAGACTTCCTTCTCTCGTTAAAAGAGCTAGACCCAAGAAGCTCAATAGAATCCCGACATGGGACCTCTCCACGGTACTCTCCATGATTCCTCTCTTCACCCTTTGAACCACTGGAGGAATGTTCAGATAAATACCGTACATAAAACAGTACTCTTAAGCCCTGTACACACGATCGGATTTCCTATGGATTCTAATCCGATGGATTTTTCCATCGGAAATCCGATGAAGCTGACTTCCATCAGTCTTGCCTACACACCATCAGTCAAAAATCCGACCGTTCCAAGCGCTGTGACGTAAAACACTCCGACAAGCCGAGAAAAATTAAGCTCAATGCTTCTGAGCATGCGTCGACTTGATTCTGAGCATGCGTGGATTTTTTGTCCGATGGAGTTCCACATAGAATTTGCTATCATTTTTTTTCCCATCGGATAAATTTAAAACATGTTCTATTTTTTCTCACCGATGGAAAAAAGACCGATGGGGCCCATACACGATCGGTTTGTCCGAAGAGAAAAGTCCATTAGTGGCCCTAGTGTCAGCCAGGAGAGTAAGCAAAATACAGGCTCTATCCATGATGGAACCCTATTGTTTGATCCAGACGGATAAGATAGTCCTCTCCCAAGACCCAGCTTTTCTACCAAAAGTCGCTTCAACTTTTCACAGAACACAGAATGTGGTTATCCCCTCTCTTCCAACTTCGATTGACAGCAAAAAAGAAAAAAGACACAAAAAAGATACAAAAAGCTAGACATAAGAAAGATACTCATAGCTTACCTCGAGAGGACTAAGGACTGAGGCAAGACAACCACACTATTCATCCCCCACACAGGGATCAATAAGGTAAAACAGGCCTAGAAAAATGCAAGGTGGATAAAGCTTGCTATACAGCCAGCCTACAAAGAACAAAATCTTGCCCCACCAAGTGGGGTCAAAGCCCTCTCGACCAGAGCCTGGGCATCCTCAGTCACCGAGAGGGCAGGGGCAACACCGGAGCAGATCTGCAGGACAGCGACATGGTCGAGCTTCAATACCTTCGTAAGGCATTACCACATCGACCAGCTGTCCAGTCAGGACCAGACATTTGGTTGCAAGATGCTCCAGGCCTTATCCCCTCCCTGGTAAATATTGCTTGATACATCCTCTCAGATGCTCCCCTGGAAGACGATTGGAGAAAACAGAGTTAGGTACATGGTAACCACTAGCGTTGCTAGCCAGGTGCGGGGGGGGGGGCAGGCCGCACCCGGGTGACACCCACCAGAGGGGTGACACCCGTGGGTAGCGCAGCGGCCACACTGACATCGCCCGCCCGCTGCCCTGTGCCTTAGGCTCACGCTGCGGCTGTGTCCCTCAGCGGAGCGGAAGGAAGCCGCTGCCTCCTCTCTGTTTACATCCACAGAGGAGGAGGAGGAGGAGCCCGCGCTCGAGAGACACACCGCTGTGTGTATCTGCCGCTCTGTTCTGAGGTCTGTAAGGTAAGGGGGGCATCTTTACTGATGGGGGGAGGGGGTGTCTGTACTGCTGGGGTCTGCACAAGGGGGAGTTTGCACCAAGGGGGGGCTGTAACTGAGGGGGTGTCTGTACTGAGGGGGGTGTCTGTACTGAGGGGGGATCTGTACTAAGGGGGGGTCTGTAACTGAGGGGGATCTGTAACTGAGGGGGGTGTCTGTACTGAGGGGGTGTCTGTACTGAGGGGGGTCTGTACTGAGGGGGTCTGTACTGAGGGGGGGTCTGTAACTGAGGGGGGGTCTGTAACTGAGGGGGGGTCTGTAACTGAGGGGGGGTCTGTAACTGAGGGGGGTCTGTACTTGAGGGGGGATCTGTACTTGAGGGGGGATCTGTAGCTGAGGGGGGATCTGTAGCTGAGGGGGGATCTGTAACTGAGGGGGGATCTGTTACTGAGGGGGGTGTCTGTTACTGAGGGGGGTGTCTGTTACTGAGGGGGGTGTCTGTTACTGGGGGGGGGGTCTGTAACTGAGGGGTGTCTGCACTGATGGAGCGGTCTGCACTGAGGTGGGGGTGTCTGTACTGAGGGGGAGATTCATACTGAGGGAGGCGGGTCTATATTGATGGCGGGGAGTCTGTACTTAGTGGAGCGGGTTTGTACTGAGGGAGGGGATCTATACTGTGGGAGTGGGGTCTGTAGTTAGTGGAGGGGGGTCTGTACTGAGGGGGGACTATAGTTGTTGGGGGGTGACACCATTTTTTTCCGCACCGGGTGACACCAACCCTAGTGACGCCACTGATGGTAACCCTTTTTCTGAGAAGCCTTCCAGGGCAGCACTAGTTCCCACCCTAAGCGACAGTACTAAATATTTACGTGGACACATAGGCTTACTGAGGGTTCCTTCGGTGCATTACTAATATTCACGTAGGTATGGCTAACAAATTTATAATGGTGGACTATTGTGTTTCCTGTATCGGGTGGGAGGAGTCTATCTCTCAGATTCTGCCCTGGAAGACATAGACTATAATGTAAATCATGCTGCAAATCATACCTATGTCTATATCAGCACTACTTGAGCCTGAAAAAAGTAAATAAACTTTTGTTCATAACATCACTGTTCCTCCCTGTGACATGAACAGCCCCTCTCACTGAAGTAGCACTGAAGTCATATTAAAGCATTACAAATCTCACAGGGTGCTGAAGTAGTATTAAATCGTGGTTTAAGTCTGGCTTTAAATCGTACCCGGTTTGACCACAGGCTAACTGCAACAAATATAAAGCAAACCACAACCATATCAAAACATATATATTTTATTTTTACATATTGTAAAACAGGAAAATGTACATTAAACAACATCTTCTATCTCTTAAAAAGTGATTCTTATAATCATTTATATTGGTGTACCGAAAACACATATCCCAACCTATAAACACTTATTACATGATAACACACAGGTATTTTGTATTCCTCCTTGAAAAAGGGTCTGTTTTGCCCTGAAACGTGTTGTCTGTTTTTCCCTTGTCCCTATCCCTGGCAGCTGTGTAATTTTGTAATCCAAAATTCTCCTGTGCTTGGGTACTGGGCAGCACTCTCTGCATACCACATTGCTGGCAGCCTGTAATTCACCAGTCCCAGCTGTATTTACATTACTGAGCTGTGTGTAAATCCGGGTTCTTCTCCTTAACTACACCTACCTACTTGAGATTTTCTGTGAGCTGGTGTTCATGTCTTTCTACTAAGCTGGATGCTGCTGTTTTTACATGCAAGTGGACGCTGTTTCTATCTTCAATAAAATGGTTTGCTCACATCACTCTGCACTCTGCATTTTGTCTTTCCTATAACCAAATGTGGCTTCTTTGTATAAGTACTATTCGGGGGGTGACCTTGGGAAGTCAGTTATACCCTGGGCCTCCCGCCTAGGGGAGGAGTGTGTTTGACTGTTGAATCCTCCTAGGCATGCTACCTGTGAGGGTGATCATGTGTCTGGGCAAAGGCCTAGGTTTGTGGCCTAGCTTGTATAACTTGGATAGTGAGAAGCCATGGTGAAACTCCAGATGTGTTAAGGGGCCAGAGTAGCTTGGATGTGAAGTTTGGACCTCACTGGAGTGTGGTTTCTTCTCTCCTGGGTGTTGGCAGCTGAAGTCAAATGTTCTTTAGTCAGGATCTACAGCAGGGATACTGAATTAAAATTCACGGAGGTCCGGTTGGTAAAAAAAAAATTCTGCAGAGGTCCGAATCATCTAATTTTTCTTCTACGACTCAGGTCTTTCACGTCGCAGACCCTTTTACATTAGTATCCTCAGTCCTCCTTGTCTCATCACAGCCCCCCTTACATCACAACCCCCTTTCACATCAGAGCCCCCCAACATTACAGTCCTGCTTACATCACAGCCCCCCTTGCAATCACAGACCCATCCCTCATATCACAGTCCCTCTTGCAATCACAAGCCCCCACATCACAGCTCACCCTCTCTTGACATCACAGCCCTCCACCTCACATCACAAACCTTTCATATAACAGTCCCCCTCTCACATCACAGCCCCCCCATATCATAGCTCCCGACTCACATCACAGCCTCCCCTATATCACAGCCGCCTCTCACATCACAGCCCCCCTCTCACATCACAGCCCACCCATATCGCAGCCCCCCTCTCACAGCCCCCTATGTCATTGTTCCCCCCTTTCACATAACAGCTACCCTATATCATAGCTCCCCTTTCTCGCATCACAGCCCCCCTCTTGCATCACACCCCCCATATCACAGCTCACCCTCTCGCATTACAGCCCCCTATATTACAGCTCCCCCTCCACACATCACAACCCCCCCCTATATCACATCACAGCTTCTCCCTCTCACATCACAGCCCCCCTCACAGCCCCTCATATCACAGTGCCCCCCATTCTCATCACAGCCCCTTATATCACCGCTCCCCCTCTCACATTACAGCTCCCCCTTCTCACATCACAGCCCCTATATCACATCACAGCCCCCCATATCTCTATTATTACAGTCCCCCCTCTCACAGCCCCTCATATCACAGCTCTCACCTCACAGCCCCCCCACTTCATAGCTCCCCCTCTCACAGCCCCTCATATCACAGCTCTCCCCTCACAGCCCCCCATTTCACAGCCCCCCATATCACAGCTCCCCTCTCTGACATCACAGCCCCCATATCACAGCTCTCCTCTCTGACATCACAGCCCCCCATAATCTTCCCCCTACCTTAACTTAGTGTTGCGGAGGGAGGGGAGAGGGGCGGGGTGTACTCCTCTTCTGAGTGTGCTCGCCTGAAGGACGAGTGCATTGGAGCTTGGGTTCCTCCCACCCACTCTGCTGTGACTTCAACAGCGGCGGCGGTGGGTGGGTGTATGCGGGAGGAGAGGATCCAGGTCCTCCTTGCTGTGGGTTTAGTGGCGGGCGAGTGCATTGCGGGGAGGGGTTGGGCAGCTGCCACTCCCCTGTAGACTTTCCGTTCCTCCCGCCCTGCTGTGACTTTAACAGTGTCAGCAACAGGCGGGTGCAGGCAGGGGTCTGGGTCCAGGTCCACCCTGCCATTCCTCCCGCCCTCTACATGATAGTGATCCTTAACAGCTGCAGTGGTGGGAGGAGAGGAGTCTACTCAGGCTGCTGGGTGGTGCGGTCACTGTCTAGACTGGACTGTCAATCGGTCTGTGTCCAGACTGCGGTCCACCATTTAGTGACGCCTGATCTACAGGGTCAACTTAAAGTTCTCCATCTCTGAAGGCTGCAAGCCCTTTATGTTGCATATATCTGGTGTCTGCTAGTCCACAGGTGCCTCTTACCCTCTCTCTCTGAAGCCTTGAGTGAGAGTGAAGAGTAACTCTTTGTTTTGCATCTTATGCCGCCGCGTACACACGCTAGGAATTTCCGATGGAAAAAGTCTGACGGAATTTTTTCATCGGATATTCCGAGCGACCGTGTGTATGCCCCCATCGGACTTTTTATGTCGGAAATTCCGACGGAATTAGATAGAGTCATGTTCTCTATTTTTCCGATCGTCTGGATGCAATTCCGACGGAATAAAAACCACGCATGCTCGGAAATAATTTTACGCATGCTTGGAAGCATAGAACTTAATTTTCTCGGCTCGTCGTAGTGTTTTACGTCACCGCGTTCTTGACGGTCAGATTTTAGAGTGACCGTGTGTATGCAAGACAGCTTGAGCGGAATTCTGTCGGAACTCCGTCGGAAAAACCTGTCAGAGTTTATTACGATGGAAATTCTGCTCGTGTGTACAAGTCATCAGAGTTACTGCACCGATCTGTACACATAACTTGCTGGACCACCCTCTCCCTGGGAGTTCCACCAGCCTTGGTATACTCAGTGGTCAGACACATCAAAACTGGTATTTCTCCGGAAAAGAGGGAGAAATGGTAATCATAACTTGGGGTGCTTTGTTTACAAGAGTGGCTGTAGAGAATTAAAAGTATTTTGGTAAGTAAGGCGGTTTATATATGTTCTTCAACACATATATGTTTTCAATATATAGCTGTTTCCTGCAGTTCAGCTTTGAGCATCCTAATACAAACAAATGCCTAGGTTGCTTCACGTAAAACTCTCCAGAGTCCGTATTGTTCTTTTCTGCATTGTTTACCTCCTTTGGGAAATGCTCTGCAAGCGATGAGGGATTTAGTGTACTCTCATACACAGTTCATGATTGGATGGTACCACTGTTTGTCCAATTTAAACCATACTCTTTGTTAAAGGTTGTCAGGTGCTTCCAAGAGTTTAGGGTGAAATTAGTGTTTTAAATCAGTTTTGAAATATAATTTTTATCTTTGACCGGGTTTTCAGAAATAAATACAGAATATAAAGAGTATTGCTTTCAACTTATCTTACATTTTTGTAATTTCAATCTGTTCGATTTCTCCAGTGTGAAAAAAAAAAATGTTCTGACTTGCAAGATTTGAATATTTTTAGAAAAGCAGGATGGGTTTGAGACATTTTTAGGAAGAATTATTTTGGAGATTATGGAAAGAGAAATAGACAAGTAAATATCATTAGCAAGTGAATTATATCTTATTTGTATTCCTTATGTAGCGGGTGGTTACATTTAGGGGGAAGCATCTGAGTGGTAACTATGCTCAGATGTACAATTGTTAGGTCTCATGGACCATTTCTGTCCCTGGGAGATGGTACTGGTGTGTAAGTTCCCTGGGGCCTATAGGTGGCGCTGTTGCCATGGGCCGGGTTGAACCGCAGTACAAGGTTGTGCCTTTTTTGTCCCCTGTTGGTAGCAGTACGGCGGGGCGGGGAACCTGCTGTGCCTGTCGGGAGAGGATATAAAAGGGGGCGGCCATCTTCCAGGGGGGTCCGTTCCGCGCTCAGGCACCTTAGGCCTGGGTGCGTGTGTGTCGCCTCCGGGTGCCCTAGGCCCGGAGGCCTGGTCGGATTGTCTCTGGGTGCCCTAGGCCCAGAGACGGAGCTGCTGTTCAATCTCAGACACCTTCAGTCTGGGGTGAGGTACTTTGGAGAAAGGCCTGGAGCCCAGCAGCCTTCGGCTGGGATCCGCCGGGAACGAGACTCCCAGGGATCTGCCTTGCGAGGGGACCCGTATCCAGGACGAGGAGGCCAGGGAGGTGACCCTTTCTGAAGACCCAGCGCAGAGTCGTGGTGACAGATGGGGCCTCTGGTAACTCTCTGGAGGGATGTTCTTGTCCTATAAAGGGCTAGTTTACTAACGGAAGGAAGTGTGTGTCCTCTAAGTCACAGTGGCAGTGACACTATGCACCCAAGGTCAGTGGCAGTGACTTTCATCTTTTTCACCCAGTCAGTGGCAGTGACCAACTTCATGGTCTGTGGCCTGTTCGTTCTAATCAGAGCAGGAGAAAACCCAAATTCGAGTTTGTGCCTGGACCTCCTCCCACCTTATCTGACCTGTGTCTTGTCCCAACCCGTCTGCTCTCAAAGAGACTGTTTATTGTGCTAAAAATAACAAATAAGAGTTGGACCTTTCAGTTGGTGTGAACAGTTGCTTACTGTGGAGAACTAAAGACTTGTTTCTGACTACCGCAGATACGAGGTCAGCACTGGAGTTTTTTTTAAACTGGCTGCAGGCAGGCCCGAGAAACTAACACCGCTCAACCTCCCTATTCAGGAGGGTACGGGCTTGTGGTGCGGTGTGCCTCATTCTTTTCCTGCGGAGGAGCCAAGCAGAAGAAAAGCAGGTAAAGTCTGGGGTTGGTGCGCTACACTTAGTAAAGATTTCTGTACCTGGTTGTCATCCTAATCCCAGTCTTTTGGGAAATAACAGGGAATAAACAGTAGACATTAAAGGTTTCTCTACAATACCCTTAAATAATTACACATTGAATCTGTGTCACATTTTTACATTTAGCAGCTTACTGGCCTGGTTCACAAGTAAAATAGTTAGTATGGATTGGAATTTAAGTAACTGACACCTTGTTCTAAACACATTGATTCATAACTCAGTAGAAGAGCCTGTTAGCAATAAAGTAGAGCTATGCTTCTGTCACTGACCATTACTTCTTAAAATTCTCACTTGGCTGTCTTACTAATCTAGTAGCTACAAAGCTCTTGTAGCCAACATACAGATCAGGAGTTCAGATTTTACTCTGACCTTACTTGCTGCATGCTTGTTCTGAGTCGGTGGCTACTGAAACCAAAAACAGACAGACGATTTTCAAAGGGTCTGTAATGGTGACCTGCATCATTTTCTCATGACATGATTCCTTTAAAGCCCAACTCTAGACTTCCAAGGTCTCATCCTCTGTTTGCTTCCCACACCCCCCCCCCTTAACGCTAAAATAAATTGTGTATACATTTTTTTTCTAGGTGTATTTGGTCCGGCCCAATGATTTCACAGGCTATCTTCATTGTGAGGCCACTCTTTGCAGCGTTGTCCTGTGATTTCAGGGCAAGGGTTCAAGCCTTGACACCCGAGACTCAGAGGGAATGGGTTAAATGAGGCTTGGAGTCCTTAAGCCTACAAAAGAAGCAATGCGGTATGCCTGGCTCGGAGAGAGAGGCAGCATCAAAGATTGGGACACCAGAGCAACCTGAGGTCCTTTTTATTTTTGGCCCAAGCTAAAACTGGGCTTGGGATACCAACCGCCAGCCCAGCAGATGTCAGCAGGTACTTCCATATGACTTATTTTGGGGAAAATAGTGGCTAGCTGCATTGGCTATATATTTAGCTAATTTATGTTCACATATAAGCCACTCCAGAGGTGTGTGCTTGCACTTTTGCTTGTTGCTTTATAGACATAAACATGTGCATACGAATGCCTTCCAGGAGTGAATGTGTCAGGGTCACCTGTGGCCAGGTGACAGATGCACACCGTAGGGGGACAGGAGTGCACCGCGAGGTAGTGAACCCTATGGCTGGCTTCTGTGGGTAGGAAACTGGGTGGTTGTGGAAAGCGGGACCAGAGGAGCACAACCGGGATCCCAACGGAAGCGAGAGCCAAGATTCCCCAGGGCGCGGAGTCTAAGACCCAGCTGGTCTTCTCCAGGGCCTCTAGTGGTGAGGATGTTACGCTGCAGGCTGGGACCAGGTCGCGGCCCCTGGAGTTTCCTAGCTCACGCCCCGTAGGATAAGGGGAAGCAGCGGCACACGATAGAGAGAACCGAATAACAAGCCGAAGGTCAGGGGCCACAAGCAGACAAGGATAACGAAGAACGAGCCGAAGGTCAAGGGTCACGAGCAGACAGGGATGGTCGGGGACAAGCCAATAACGTAACAGAGAGACAGACGTAGCACACGGCAGGCAGGAACCCAAACACACAATGCCTAACAAACACGTTGATCAGCAAAGCAGGCTTGCAGTGCACAGGTTAATATAGTGTTCAGTGATAGGGCCTGGGGTGGAGTCAGGCTGGGAGGAGATTATAAAGGAAGCCAGGTGAAGGAGGTCTGGTCTCTAGATGAACACATGAGGAGGAAGGTAAGATGGCAGACAGACATTAATGCATATCCATGACAGTACCCTCCCTCTTACGAGGCCTCCCCCTTCCCCGCCTGGGCCCAGGTTTAGAGGGAAACTTCAGATGAAACTCCTTTAACAGACGAGGTGCAAAGACCTCAGATGCAGTGATCCAAGACCTCTCCTCAGGACCAAACCCTTTCCAATGAACGAGGTACTGAAGAACGCCTTTACAGAGTCGGGAGTCCAGAATTTGACTGATCTCGTACTCCTGATTATCCTCCGAGACAGGCGCCACGGTAGGAAGAGGACGAGAGAATTTATTGAGGACTAAAGGCTTTAGAAGAGCAACATGAAAGGAGTTAGTGATTTTAAGGCTCTTAGGAATCTGGAGTTTGAAACAAACCGGATTCAGTTTAGCAGTTACCGTGTATGGACCGATGAATCGTGGAGCAAACTTCAGAGAAGGAACTCGGAGCTTGATGTTCCTGGTAGAGAGCCAGACTTTGTCCCCTGGCTGAAGAGAAGGCGGTTTACGCCTGCGGCGGTCTGCAAAGCCTTTGAATTTTTCAGCAGCTGCCCGGAGGGAATCATGAACGTGACCCCAAACGGAATTGAGAGACTCCTGAACCGAAGCCAAAGCTGGAATGTCTGGAGAACAGATCATAGGAAGAGGAAGTTGAGGGTGTTTTCCATAAACTGTGAAAAAGGGTGTCTTCTGCGAACTGGTATTCACATGATTGTTATGGGAGAATTCTGCCCACGGGAGTAGAGAGGACCAATCGTCATGGTGAGAAGACACAAAGGTGCGAAGAAAGACCTCTAACTCCTGATTAACCCTCTCAGTCTGTCCATTGGATTGGGGATGGTAAGAAGAAGAAAAATCCAAGACAATATTGAGGGATTTGCAAAAGGCTCTCCAAAAACGAGACGTGAATTGGACTCCCCTGTCGGAAACAATATGAGAAGGGACCCCATGTAGGCGGAGAATTTCTCGAATGAAAATGGGAACCAAGGCAGGGGCAGAAGGAAGACCAGGAAGAGGAACAAAATGAGCCATCTTGGAGAATCGATCGATTACCACCCAAATGACTGTATTATTCTCAGACAGTGGGAGATCGGTGATAAAATCCATGGCAATATGGGCCCAGGGTTCCTTAGGAATAGGCAAGGGCATGAGGAGACCAGCAGGAGCTTGTGTGGAGGATTTGGACTGAGCACAGACATGACAAGCTTTAACGTAGTCTTTGACGTCTGAGCGGAGATTAGGCCACCAGTAGTGACGACTGATGAGTAGGAAGGATCGGAGGAATCCAGAATGCCCTGCCACCTTGGAATCATGTCCCCAACGAAGGATCTTAGCTCTTAGCTCAGTGGGGACAAAGGTCTTACCAGGCGGAATTTTAGACTTCAGGGTGGTAGAGTGGGCAACAATGCATGAGGTGGGAATGATCGGCTCAGGTTCAGGGGCGGACTCCTCGTCCAAAGTGTCAAATGACCTAGAGAGCGCATCAGCCCGACCGTTGCAGGAACCAGGTTTGTAGGTAATCGTGAAATTAAAACGGGCAAAGAAGAGACTCCACCTGGCCTGTCTAGGATTCAGACGTTTAGCATTCTGTAGATACTGTAAATTCTTGTGATCGGTAAAGATCGTTATGGAGTGAGGGGAACCCTCCAAGAGATGACGCCACTCCTCTAACGCCAATTTAATAGCGAGAAGTTCCCGATCACCGATGGCATAATTCCTCTCTGCCTGAGAATTTTTTTTGGAGAAGAACGCACATGGTTGGCGTCTCTTCTCAAAGATTTGAAGAAGCACAGCTCCCACCCCCATTGAGGAAGCGTCCACTTCAATAAAAAATGCATTCCCAGGATTTGGTCTCCTCAAGAGGGGGCCAGAAACAAAGGCCTGTTTCAGGTTGTGAAATGCAGAGACAGCTTCGGGAGGCCAGTCTCTGGCATTCACACCCTTCTTGGTCAAAGCGATAATAGGCGCGGCAATGGAAGAGTAATTCCTTATGAACTGCCTATAATAATTAGTGAAGCCAAGAAAGCGCTGTGTGGCCTTGAGGCTAGCAGGAAGAGGCCAGTTGGTGATAGCCAAGACCTTCCCAGGGTCCATACGAAGCCCCGAACATGAGACAAAGCACCCCAAAAACAGGACCTCAGAACATTCAAAGGAACATTTCTCCAGCTTGGCATAGAGATTGTTCTCTCTAAGACGTTGAAGTACAGTGCGGACATGGTTTCTGTGGACGAGCAGATTTTCAGAAAAGATCAGAATGTCATCCAGATAGATGACAACAAACTGGTACAGCAGATCTCTGAAGATTTCATTGACAAAGTTTTGAAACACGGCTGGAGCATTACACAGACCAAAAGGCATCACCAGATATTCGTAATGCCCGTCTCTAGTGTTAAATGCAGTCTTCTATTCGTCACCCTCCCGTATTCGAATGAGATTGTACGCGCCTCTGAGATCCAACTTGGTGAAAATGGAGGCACCCTTCAACCTATCGAATAGCTCAGATATTAAGGGTAAGGGGTATCGATTTTTAATAGTAACCGCATTTAAACCCCGATAATCGATGCAGGGTCTTAAGGTACCATCCTTTTTGGCAACAAAAAAGAACCCTGCCCCTGCAGGCGATGAGGATTTCCGGATGAACCCTCTCTCCAGATTCTCTGCTACATACTCCGACATGGCCTGGGTCTCTGGGATGGACAGAGGGTAGGTACGACCCCTGGGTAGAGTTGCTCCGGGGACAAGATCAATAGCACAGTCAAAAGACCTGTGGGGAGGAAGCACCTCAGCTGATTTTTTACAGAACACATCCCGGTAATCGCTGTATGCGGCGGGAAGATCAGAAGAAACAGAAGTGGCAGCAACCGGAAGACTCTCCTTGGGGGTCACCTTGAGAAGACACGACGAGAAACATGAGGAACCCCAGGCCAGGATCTGCCCAGAGACCCAGTCCACATGTGGAGAGTGGAGCTGTAGCCAAGGGAGGCCCAATACAACTGGGGTAGAGGCCTTGGGTAGAATAAGAAAGGATATCCACTCCTGGTGGAGAATCCCTACCGACATCCTAATGGGTAGCGTCTGGAAGCGAATAGGGCCCCCTGGGAGAACAGTGCCATCAATTGCCGAGACTACCAATGGGGTAGTGAGAGGTGAAAGGGTAAGCTTCATAGAAGAAGCAGTTCTCCAATCCATGAAATTGCCGGCAGCCCCGGAATCCAGGTATGCAAGGGTTGACTGAGGAGAAGTGCCTACATGAAGGGACACCGGCAAGAGCAGGCGAGAAGGTGATGTTTCTGGGTCCAATACTCCACCTTCCAAATGTATTAGACCCGAGCGTTTCCCGGACGAAGCGAGCAGGAGTCACGAAAATGACCCTTGCCCCCACAATAGAGGCACAAGCCCAGAGTTCTGCGCCTAGCACGTTCTTCGGGGGTTAGTCTGGTCCGGCCCAGCTGCATAGGTTCTTCAGCAGGTAGAGGATGCTCCACGGAATGAAGGGAGGGGAGCTCAGACTGGCTAGGACCCAGAGAGTGCTGGCGTCTTTTTTCTAAGGACCTCTCTTGAAAACGAATGTCGATCTGGTTGCATAATGAAATTACATCGTCCAGACCGACGGGAATGGCTCTTCCCGCTAATTCGTCTTTCACTCGGTCAGAGAGGCCATGTAAAAAGGTAGCGACCAGGGCCTCATTATTCCAGCTCAATTCAGCTGTGTGGATACGGAACTGAAGAGCATATTGCCCCACTGAACTAGATTCTTGGCGAAGACGTAAGACAGCACTAGCCGCTGAAGAAGCCCGAGCCGGCTCTTCGAAGATATTACGAAAGAGCTTCAAGAATTCGGACAGACTGGAAACCACCGGATCGTTCCTCTCCCACAGGGGGGCAGCCCAGGCCAAAGCTTCACCGGAGAGGAGGGAAATGATATAGGCTACCTTAGCCCGGTCAGATAGGAAGCTTTGAGGCTGAAGCTCAAAATGAATAGTGCATTGGCTGAGAAACCCCCTGCAGGCCTTGGAGTCCCCAGAGAAACGGAACGGAGCTGGCAATCTTAGTGAGTGTGAGGCTGCGACTGGTGCGATAGGTACAGCCGCTGGTTGTACTTGGGGTTGCGGATTCGGGGTTCCCAAGGAGACCTGAAGCTGCTCGAATCGAGAAGCCAGATCCTGGAGGAATCGCATCACCTGGGTCTGATTTGATTCCTGGGTCTCAAGTCTGCGAACTATGCCCTGCAATGGATCATCCGCGGGAAGCGGGATGTCAGCCGGGTTCATGGCTGATCAAACTGTCAGGGTCACCTGTGGCCAGGTGACAGATGCACACCGTAGGGGGACAGGAGTGCACCGCGAGGTAGTGAACCCTATGGCTGGCTTCTGTGGGTAGGAAACTGGGTGGTTGTGGAAAGCGGGACCAGAGGAGCACAACCGGGATCCCAACGGAAGCGAGAGCCAAGATTCCCCAGGGCGCGGAGTCTAAGACCCAGCTGGTCTTCTCCAGGGCCTCTAGTGGTGAGGATGTTACGCTGCAGGCTGGGACCAGGTCGCGGCCCCTGGAGTTTCCTAGCTCACGCCCCGTAGGATAAGGGGAAGCAGCGGCACACGATAGAGAGAACCGAATAACAAGCCGAAGGTCAGGGGCCACAAGCAGACAAGGATAACGAAGAACGAGCCGAAGGTCAAGGGTCACGAGCAGACAGGGATGGTCGGGGACAAGCCAATAACGTAACAGAGAGACAGACGTAGCACACGGCAGGCAGGAACCCAAACACACAATGCCTAACAAACACGTTGATCAGCAAAGCAGGCTTGCAGTGCACAGGTTAATATAGTGTTCAGTGATAGGGCCTGGGGTGGAGTCAGGCTGGGAGGAGATTATAAAGGAAGCCAGGTGAAGGAGGTCTGGTCTCTAGATGAACACATGAGGAGGAAGGTAAGATGGCAGACAGACATTAATGCATATCCATGACAGAATGTTTATGTGACTATTTCAGGGGGAAAAAAAGATGCAATGTTGTGCCTTCATGCCGGAATACGTTTACTTTTTCCACTATGAATCAGTGTTATCATTAAATCACCTTGGACTCTTAGAAGTTTGTTTGAAGCTCCCATTGGATTGTATGTATGTGGATTCTCAATTTTGGGTCCTTTCCCTGTTCCTGGAGGTAGTTTCCATGTTGTGGAGTGCTGCTGAACTGGAGTCAGTGTGGCCAGTTAGTTTCAGTGACCCTTACAATATATGAATCCATTCCAGCACCCTATTTGTCTTTGTGTTGTGTCTTCATCTGTGACTTCCCTCCAATATCAAAAGCTAATGCACTGGGGCTCACTACTAGACAGTGAGACCTCAGATAATTGCAGTTTTTCATAAAAAAACTCTCTCGTCTCCACAATCCATTGCTGTGAAAATGTTTCTAATACTGTGCCAGTGGTGGGAACACCCTCACAGTTAACTGGATGGTGATTTTTAATAGATATATATAGTTTTTAAATTTACAGATAACATCCTTCTTTATAATTGATGTGGATGAAGCATTAGCGCAGATTTATAGCAGCGGGAGTAAGTCTGGAGTTACGCCTTAATGCTGAATTTTGCAAAACTCAAACTTTGTCCAGACAAAATTGTTAAAAAAAAAAATGTAAAAAAAAAAAAAAGTTACTAAAGTGGCAGACCTGATGGACCACTTGGTCTTTTTCTGCTCTCACTCTTCAAAGTACCAAGCAACGTTGTAAAAACCAATTTACAAATAAGGCAAACTAGACAAATGCAATTTTCTATCTGCTTGAATGTATGCTCTTACACAAAACATTAAGTCAAAAGAGGGACACCATTCCCTTTTGTACTGTAGAGAACGTAATGTCTAGAGCTTCAACCTGTAGAAGCAGACAGCCAAATCCAGACTTAATGCTGGGCTCTCTTATTATACAACCTAGCTTGCACTTCTCATCCTAAAGCATGGAAAAACCTTTATTAAATGTGTATTTGTAAACTAAAGATTTTGTTTAAATAATAAAATAAATACAGATATAAGAAACAAAAACTTAGAGCGTCCTATAATGTTACAACAATGAATACAGAATAATGCTTGCGTGTGTGCTCATAAATATGCACAGATTGCATTCACCCATTGTAATCCAGAACATGAAAATAATCCGCTTTGTGAATAGTACTTATTATCTGTTCTGCTTGTTATCATGGGACAATTTTATTTCCCTTATTTATATAGAGTTATGTAGCACTTTGTTGGCAAGGATTTACAGAAAGCATCCAACCATTCCTATCAGTCCCTGCTCCCAAAATAACTTACAATGCATGTCTCCTCCACAGTCAAACTCAAATTAGGGCTAGTTTAGGTGGAGGATAATTAACTACGTATTTTACTTATCAAGTATTTGACAGCCAGGGACAATCATTTCCCCTCTTCTATATAGCAAAACAATTTTCATTAGTAGTCATAAGATGAAACAATAATAATCGGTACAAAGAAACTCGGACAGTAAAAATTTAAGTGTCTCCCTAAACTGGTGACAAGGTTTGTAAAGAGGAAAATGGCAGAAGCAATAAAGTCCCTTTTTAAAGTAGTACTAAACCGCAGAAGAAAAAAAAATTGGGCCCCTGCAGGATCATTTCATAATGTGTTAGTATGCGCTGCATACTAGCACATTATGACAGACTTACCTTAAAATTAAGCCTTCCAGTGGCACGCAGTTACCTCTGCTGGGGCTTCCATTTTCTCCCGGTCTTCCTTCTGGGTTCACAAGGTTTGAACGCTTGAATGGCCAAGTTGCGATGACGTCACTCCCATGCATGCACACGGGAGTCACAGCCACGGCACAGAGCTCTGGATAGACGACACCAGCAATATCTCCTGAATGGTGTCGATTTATGAGAAATTTACTGTAAATATTATAGGCTTAATTGTAGGTATACAGTGGGTATGGAAAGTATTCAGACCTCCTAAATTTTTCACTCTTTGTTATATTGCAGCCATTTGCTAAAATCATTTACGTTCATTTTTTTGTACACACAGCAACATTTTTGCAGATTTCTTAAAAAAATAAAAACTGAAATATCACATGGTCCTAAGTATTCAGACCCTTTGCTGTGACACTCATATATTTAACTCAGGTGCTTTCCATTTCTTCTGATCATCCTTGAGATGGTTCTACACCTTCATTTGAGTCCAGCTGTGTTTAATTATACTGATTGGACTTGATTAGGAAAGCCGCACACCTCTCTATATAAGACCTTACAGCTCACAGTGGATGTCAGAGAAAATGAGAATCATGAGGTAAAAGGAACTGCCTGAAGAGCTTAGAGACAGAATTGTGGCAAGGCACAGATCTGGCCAAGGTTACAAAGAAATTTCTGCTGCACTTAAGGTTCCTAAGAGCACAGTGGACTCCATAATCCTTAAATGGAAGACGTTTGGGATGACCAGAACCCTTCCTAGAGCTGGCCGTCTGGCCAAACTGAGCTATCGGGGGAGAAGAGCCTTGGTGAGAGAGGTAAAGAAGAAGCTCCAGAGATGCAGTCGGGAGATGGAAGAACGTTGTAGAAAGTCAACTATCACTGCAGCCCTCCACCAGTTGGGGCTTTATGGCAGAGTGGCCCGACGGAAGTCTCTCCTCAGTGCAAGACACATGAAAGCCCACATGGAGTTTGCTAAAAAACACCTGAAGGACTCCAAGATGGTGCGAAATAAGATTCTCTGGTCTGATGAGACCAAGATAAAACTTTTTGGCCTTAATTCTAAGCGGTATGTGTGGAGAAAACCAGGCACTGCTCATCACCTGTCCAATACAGTCCCAACAGTGAAGCATGATGGTGGCAGCATCATGCTGTGGGGGTGTTTTTCAGCTGCAGGGACAGGACGACTGGTTGCAATCGAGGGAAAGATGAATGCGGCCAAGTACGGGGATATCCTGGATGAAAACCTTCTCCAGAGTGCTCAGGACCTCAGACTGGGCCGAAGGTTTACCTCCCAACAAGACAAGGACCCTAAGCACACAGCTAAAATAACGAAGGAGTGGCTTCAAAACAACTTTGTGACTGTTCTTGAATGGCCCAGCCAGAGCCCTGACGTAAACCCAATTGAGCATCTCTGGAGAGATTTAAAAATGGCTGTCCACCAACGTTTACCATCGAACCTGACAGAACTGGAGAGGATCTGCAAGGAGGAATGGCAGAGGATCCCCAAATCCAGGTGCGAAAAACTTGTTGCATCTTTCCCAAAAAGACTCATGGCTGTATTAGATCAAAAAGGTGCTTCTACTAAATACTGAGCAAAGGGGTTAGGACCATGTGATATTTCAGTTTTTCTTTTTTTAATAAATCTGCAAAAATGTCAACAATTCTGTGTTTTTCTGTCAATATGGGGTGCTGTGTGTACATTAATGAGGAAAAAAAACGAATTTAAATGATTTAAGCAAATGGCTGCAGTATAACAAAGAGTGAAAAATGTAAGGGGGTCTGAATACTTTCCGTACCCACTGTATATCAAAAAATTTACTTTACCATCGCTTTCATTTTATTTTAAATCTTGTATCTTAAAATAACCAAAAAGCGTTTTCGGGGATGAAAGGGTTCTCCCACTTAGGGCTACAAATAACACATAATGGATTGCCATTAATGTACAATATTGACTGGTGTATATGGCAATCTTTCATGTGTTTTTGTAGCCCTGATAAAGGGGGACTCTGAACCCCTAAAACACATTGTTGTTTAGGGCCAGTTAACACCAGATCGTGATGTGGGAAAGGTGCGTTCTTCTTAAAGACACCCCAAACACAGATTGAAAATGCAGTACGTCTGCCTGCTCCAGATCGTGTGGTACCGCAGTACCACGCAAATTGATGTGATGTGTTTTTGAAAAGTAGTGCATGCACTACTTTATGTGCGATTTCAGCCCATTCATATAAATAGGCTGAAAACTACACTGAATCACACAGGAATTGATTCAGATGTGAACGGGCCCTTAATAACACATGATTCTCAATTAAATTAAAGAAGTATTGCAACAACATGAAAATTGGTCTTTGAATGATACAAGGGCACCAAGTGCATATAGCACTTGGTCTGGTTCTGTTCTGTGGCCCCATTGTGGATTAAAATGCCTCATTATTTCTGGTAATGATAGCTATAGCTCCACCCCAAGCTGAAGCCCAATTTGTGAACACTCCTATGGGGGAGGTACAGCTGCAACAGTAGCTACCGCCTTCCTCTCTCAGTAGAAAAGGATTTTGTGCAGTGTTCCAGCTTGACCTGCTGGCACTGACTGACAGAATAGTTTATATAAGTTCCTTGAGGTGCATCCAGGAAACCAAAGGACACTGAGGAGGAAGTTACTGTCTGCGTCAAATGAAGTTCATCTGTCTCTGACCGCAGGTAATTGCTCCATGTGTCAGCCTGTTATTCAT
Source organism: Rana muscosa (assembly GCA_029206835.1). NCBI lineage: Eukaryota > Metazoa > Chordata > Amphibia > Anura > Ranidae > Rana > Rana muscosa. The sequence goes on from CM055123.1 coordinate 204,001,205, forward strand.
TTAAAGGCAATTGCAGCTGTTCACAAACTTCTGCGATTCCTTCCACAAGACTCCACTGTATGCCCCTAATCATACATGTGAATGGGGCTTAACAGTGCTGTGTACTGCTTTTTACTAACAGCCAGCTAATCCTTTTTTGTGATTGTTTGTTTGATCTGTGATAGGGGACACTAACACTGACGACTAATGTCAATGTGAGGGGGGCACTATATTGGCTGCCAGTGTAACAAAGAGCAAAGCACTGACCACCTTAGTAACAGAAGGCACTGCACTGATTGTTAATGTGATGTGAGGCACTGCACTGGTCTTTGGACAGCACTATTGTCAGTCCGGGGGAAGGGAAAAGTTAGATGTACTAGCAGATATAGATGCATTAAAAGTGGTTGTAAAGTCTCCACAATAAACTCACATGATAGGTTCTCTTATGGGCAATAGTAATGGGAGTGTCTAGTGCCTCTTGTTACTTTGACGGTCAGTCGGTGTAGTGCCTCTAGTTACATTGGCAGTCAGTGTAGTGCTTCTTGTTACATTGGCAGTCAGTGTAGTGCCTCTAGTTACATTGACAGTCGGTGTAATGCTTCTAGTTACATTGGCGGTCAGTGTAGTGCCTCTAGTTACTTTGGCGGTCAGTGTAGTGCTTATAGTTACATTGGCAGTCAGTGTAGTGCCTCTAGTTACATTGGCAGTCAGTGTAGTGCCTCTAGTTACATTAGCCGTCAGTGTAGTGCCTCTAGTTACATTGGCCGTCAGTGTAGTGCCTCCAGTTACATTGGCCGTCAGTGTAGTGCCTCTAGTTACATTGGCCGTCAGTCTAGTGCCTCTAGTTACATTGGCCGTCAGTCTAGTGCCTCTAGTTACATTGGCCGTCAGTCTAGTGCCTCTAGTTACATTGGCCGTTAGTGTTGTGCCTCTAGTTAGATTGGCTATCAGTGTAGTGCCTCTAGTTACATTGGCAGTCAGGCTAGTGCCCCCACTTGCATTTGCAGTCAGTGTAGTGCCTCTAGTTACATTGGCCATCAGTGTAGTGTCTCTAGTTACATTGGCCATCAGTGTAGTGATTCTAGTTACATTGGCAGTCAGGCTAGTGCCCCCACTTGCATTTGCAGTCAGTATAGGTACATTGACAATCTGTGAATTGCCTTTTTTGAAATTGGTAGTCAGTGGTTTGGTACCCTCTTTTGTTGGGGTCAGTGGAAACAAAACTAGTCATTGGGGTCAGAGGATTACTTATCTAAGAAGCTGCATCCGGCTCTGGTAAGATATATCACCCCAGTACCATGCAAGCATCATCAGGGCCAACGTGCCTTTGGTACCCCACTGAAGGAAAATCATACAAACTCCTTGGTGGGAACTGCACTCAGGATCCCAGTGCTGCAAGGTCAATCATACAAACAACGTAATCACTTGTAGAATAATAAAATCCTGTGCGAGTCAAAGCCCTCTTCACGTTTTAGATAACTGCAGGCTGCTGGCTATACGCAACATTTCAACATTATTCATTGAGTATAATGGACATTTTAAATGTCTGCATGGGCTTGCTGGAACAAGATAACAAATAATATTTACAAAAGCTAGCGGTTTCAAAAATAGCACGATTTCACGTTGATCCTTCATTCGCAGAAGAAAAGTGAGGGTGTTTTACAGCAATATTACGTAAGTTTGATCGTGCAGACCTGAAATATATCAGCAGGCTTCTGTAGTACGAGTGACCTTTTCCCATGTTTATTTTGCCACTTTAACATAATAAAACCTTAACACGTGAAAGCCGTACACATTGCTTATACCGGGATGCATTTTCTGGCACCTAAGCATAAATCAATAACTATACAGTGCTCATACTCATAACAAAGGTGCAGTGATTACCCCCTTCAATATCTATTATTATTAATTCAATAGTAACAAATAACACAAAGGGGTCTATTTATAAAAAAATAAAAAATCGGTGTGCAAATGCCTTATGCCTCGTAGACAAGTTCCGATTATCGTACGACGTATCGTTCGCATTTTGTTGTATAAAACTAATATTGAATACAACATTGCAAAATGTGCTCTACGAAAATTAAGATTTTTGTCGTACGATTCTGCAAAAACCTTCCGGTGTGCGTAGCTACGTATCCAAAATTATGTCAAATACGTGTGACCCCTGTGTCCTTCTGGTTTATTTTCGTGTTTACGATCATGCGCAGTGTTTGTCTATCGATTTTTAGCGGACGCATACTGTACTGATTAAACGATTGCCGTACGATGGGCTGTCGTCCGAGCAAAGTTTTCGTGTTTGATTTTGTAGGACGGACTGTTGTGATCAGCTGTCGAAAGCTGTGTACTAACGATCAGATTATCGAACGATCTATCCGAAAGCGATTTTTATCATCCGATAATCGGAACGTGTGTACGGGGCATTAAACTTATACACAACCGTCACAAATAATCCCCAGTATTTAGTATGTTTATTTCCTATGATCCTCTCTTCCATTAAGGTGTTTCAGGAAAATACTGCATTCTGGCCACTAGATAGAGCTGACGATCATAGAAAGCAAACATATTAGAACATGGCATTCATACAACAATTTTTTTTAAACAGACTCCAAAGTGTATGATTTAATAAATGGCTCAATATCTAAAACATCAGTTAACAGTCGTCCCCAAAGTGGATGTAAACCCGAATCATAACATTTGACCTAGGCACATACTGTATATCTGTAATGTTTACTTATCTCTCTCCAAAGCTCCCGAGTCCCGTGTCTTTCTGCTGTTTTGTTCCTCTGTTATCAGCATGATAACTTCTGAAAAGTTCTCAGAGGCGGGAGATAAAAGCAGTCTGAGATTTATGTCGAGGTGGGTGCTATAAATAAATTGGCACAGATCTTGTCTTCTCACAGCACAGCTCTGCAAGTTTTTTTGTTCTGCCTATGTGGAGGGTGGGTTGTGTGCCTTTCCTCCAATCAGCTCTCACACAGTGTATGCCAAGAATCCACTCCTACTGCTGATTGAGGAAGTAAAAATTTTAACACAATGTAACAATTCTAAAGTATATAGCAAGCTGAAGACAGCAGATATACATGTAAAACTTATGAAGGGAGATTTGTTTCCTCCCTGTGTATCATCTGAGGCTGTTCACTTCACTGGGTATATGTGAGGGTTTACATCCACTTTAAAGAAAGAAAAAAAAAAGGATCTTATTCCGATGCCCTTTCACCACAAATTGAAAACGCACCCTTTCTATTGTCTTTCTATCAGGTAAAGGTCAAAACCAGAGGCGGCTCTAGGCTTTGTGAGGCCTTAGGCAAAACTTAGACATGAGGCCCCACTCACGCCCATAATGGGAAAAATAATTAAGTGACAAAAAATAACTGGATGTCCCTCCACAGCGCTTCCGGGGGATCTTCAGGAAAAGGGGCTGGTAAATATGTCATTTAGAGGGGTGCGGAGTGTATGGTGGTGGGTAGTATGTACATGAGAGGAGTGCGGAATGTATGACAGTGGGTAATATATCAGAGGGGTGTGGAGTGTATGGCGGTGGGTAGTATGTACATGAGAGGGGTGCAGAGTGTATGGCGGTGGGTAGTATGCATTTGAGAGGGGTGCGGAGTGTAAGGCGGTGGGTAGTATGTACATGAGAGGGGTGCAGAGTGTATGGCAGTGGGTAGTATGTACATGAGAGGGGTGCAGAGTGTATGGCAGTGGGTAGTATGCATATAAGAGGGGTGCGGAGTGTATGGCGGTGGATAGTATGTACATGAGAGGGGTGCAGAGTGTATGGCAGTGGGTAGTATGTGCATGAGAGGGGTGCAGAGTGTATGGCAGTGGGTAGTATGCATATAAGAGGGGTGCGGAGTGTATGGCGATGGGTAGTATGTACATGAGAGGGGTGCAGAGTGTATGGCGGTGGGTAGTATGTACGGTACATGAAAGGGGTGTGGAGTGTATGACGGTGGGTAGTATGTATATGAGAGGGCTGCGGAGTCATTTACAGACTTTTTTTAATATCAGATATTCTCAGTTTCTGATTACTATATGACAATTACCATGTAAAAACACTTAAAACCATCACAGAGAGTGATTCCAATGACCCTAATGTATGCCAGCAAAATGCATATGTTTTACCTCCCAGTATCGGTTTGTATAAAAAGGTGCTTTCCTGACATGTTTTATCAGAAATGACTTCATCAAGGGAATCGCATTAGGAAAACACAAAGATGCTTTTCTTAAAGAAGAATTCCAGGCCAGGTACATTTCAGTATAGCTACATTGGTCCAGCTTGGACCAATAGAAATATGTATATACCATACCTGGCCAATGCTCTTGGAAGCTGGAAATCACTAAGGTACTGAAGACATTGCTACTTCAGTAATCTTCAATTGCTTCCAGTTCCCCTGCTGAGTGGCCGGCCTGATGCGTTTTGAATACAGGAGGTTGGCAACTTGGCATGGGGAAGTGGAGATCACTGGAGTAGCAGTGTCTCCTTCAGTAAATACATGGTTACATTGGTCCAACTTGGACCAATGTAACTATATATAAAATATTCATACCTGGAATTCTTTAGGCTCGATTCACACTAGTGTGGACCATGCATTCCGGTTGTAGGTGAGGGAATCGCATTGATTCCCGCACCCGTAACAACCCGCAGCCGAATCACACTTTTTTTGTGAGACGCCCAGGGCTGACATTCATTCTGAATGGCCCCCTTACGCATATCAGCCCACTGCACAATTGGGGGGTGTGGGAGCCCACAGGGAAACCACATGGTCAAAAAAGACCACGTGGTTTCCCTGCGTCTGCGTTTTAAAAAAATGTGCATGCACCTTTCTTGTGGATTTTTTTCAGACGGAATGTTGGCTCAAACTTGTGTTGCATACACACGGTCACACAAATCTTGTCGGAAATTCCGAACGTCAAGAACGCGGTGACGTACAAGACGTACGACGAGCCGAGATCAATGAAATTCAATAGGCAGTTTGGCTCTTCTGCTTGATTCTGAGCATGCGTGTTTTTTTGCGCGTCGGAATTGCATACAGCAGGTCGGAATTTCCGACAAGAACTTTTTCCGTCTGAAAAATAGAGAACCTGCTCTTAATCTTTTGTTGGCGAAAATTCCGACAGCAAATGTCCGATGGAGCCTACACACGGTCGGAATTTCCGACCAAAAGCTCACATCGAACATTTCTTGTTGGAATTTCCGATCGTGTGTACGCGGTATTAGATTTTCAGACGACTGAACATCAGTTTTTCTGTGGCATGCTAGTCTCATGTCAAAAGTGAAGAGGTTACTCACAATACGAAAATTTTCGTACCACAGAATACGTCAGAAGTGACGTAATGTGTTGAATAGTTTTGTATGTATTCCTTTGTTTCTGAGCATGCGTAGTCTTGCGCTTACAATTTTTTCATACGAAAATCGTACTAATGAAACGAAAATTGGACGTTGAGTTTACAGCTGACAAAAATGTTATAGTCTGCACATCCAACTTTTGTCTGACAAAAAAACGAAATCGGCTGTTGAAAGCACCATGCTAACGATCTGAAAATCGGCAGACAGCTCGTCGTACAAATTTTACCATCCGATTTTCATATCATGTGTACGGGCCTTAAGGACACCATCCCTACATTCAAGCACGGAGGTGGAAACATTATGCTTTGGGGCTGTTTGTCTGTTTAATTGAACAAACTGAAGTTAGAAGCTGATTGGCTACTATGCACGGCTTCACCAGATTTTGCACTCTCCGGTTTCAGTAAATTAACCCCTTTGTGGTATACAGTATGTTAACATAGTATTATTTTAGTTATTGAAGGGGGGTGTAGCACCCTGGAGTTTAGGCAGGGATGCTCCTCACAAATTTGCTTGCAAAAGGAAGTTATCCTGGTCAATTGTTAGAGATCTATTGATTTCTCCCTAAATTTGTCCCGGTTTCATTTTTCTCTTTTGCCACTAGGTGACCGGGTACTTGGTGATACGAGAAGGGCAACCCAAGGTCAGATTATGGGTATATGGGGTATCTCAGCCAATGGGCAGGGGTTTTCTTAAATCCCTTGGCCTGCTGGGAAAGCCTATGTATTCGGGTGAGCTCAGGTGATCTAGGTTCTGTGCCACCTGGACGGCTGTCTGGGTGGACGTGTGTTGTGTGCCACCGGGCTGCTAGGCTGGAGATTGGGCCTATCCCGGGGCATCTGGCTGCTAGGCTGTCTGATGGCCTATCCAGAAGAAAGAGAGGAGCGCAGGGTTGGGACTGTGGCTTGCAGTCCAACCAGAAGTGACGGTTCTGTCGGCAGGAGATCCTGTCGTGGTCAGAGATAGAGGGGAAGCTGTCACCAGTAAAGGACTATACACGTAATTATCAGGGACCACAGTGAGTAACTGAAGCAAGTACCAGAGCAGCATTCTCACCAACTGGGGACAGTGAAGAATCTGGAAACTTAAATGGGAATCAAGCCGGGGACCCAACCAGCGGAGGTGACTCTTGCAGAGGAGCTTTGTGTGTCAAGCCAGGGACCGAGCAGGCTAGCAAGGGTGAAGCTTGAGGAGGTATCTAGAGTGCCAAGCTAGGGACCCAGCAGAGAAGTGGGGGTGACGCTTGAGGAAGACACCACCATGAAGATTAAAAGAGCTCAAGGGATTCAGTGGCAGTGAATCAGAGGGTCTAGTGAGAGACTGGGAGCTCAGTGTATTGGAGAAACTACAAGGAGAAGTTGTAGTGAAGGTGAAAGAACGGTTACACTCTGTGCTAGGAACTGTTAAAGACTGTTGCCATTAGGGATGAGCCGAACACCCCCGGGTTCGGTTCGCACCAGAACCTTCGAACGGACCGAAAGTTCGCGCGAATTTTCGAACCCTATTCGTTATAATGGACGCGAACGTTCAAAATCAAAATTGCTAATTACAACGGCCAATATGCATGTTAATGTCATAAAACAGGTTTGGGGACCCGGGTCCTGCCCCAGGGGACATATATCAATGCAAAAAGAAATTTTAAAAACTAAAGTTTTTTCGGGAGCAGTCATTTTAATGATGCATAAAGTGAAAAAAAAAAAAGTGAAATTTTCCTTTAAATATGGTACCTGGGGGGTGTCTAAAGTATGCCTGTGAAGTGGCATGTGTTTCCCATGTTTAGAACTGTCCTTGCACAAAATGACATTTGTAAAGGAAAAAAAGAAGCCATTTAAAACCACTTGCGGCTTTAATGTCATGTCTTGTCCTGGCCGCCATATGGCTGAAAATCCTTGAGAAAAATGGCATGGCTACCCCATCACCCCCCCCCCCCCACCCCAGCCCCTTTGGGTCTTGTATGGATACTAAGGGGGACCCCGCACCCAAAATAAAACCCTATACCTACAACCCTATATACTCTGAACAGCAGTATATAGGTGGTGCAAACAAGACATGGACTGTAGGTTTGTTCTTAAGTAGAATCTGAACAGGTACATTATGAAGTGTAGCTACATCCCAAAAAAATCAATTTTTAAGCTTTTTGGAGAACATAGGGAGGGGTTATCACCCCTGTAACATTTGCTGTCTTTGCACATCTGTTCAGAACATGTCACCTCACTTTCCGTCCCAATGACAAATGTTTTTGGAAAAGTGGGGTTTTAATTGAAACAAGGATTGGTGATAAAGCATCAGTAGAGAGGAGATACCTTTTTCCCAAATTAAATCTAACAGGATAGAATTTTCCTTCCTAGGGGTAGATTTCCTCTCACTTCCTGTTTTCTCTTGCCGTTTGCAAGTAGGAGTCGTTTGTAAGTTGGATGTTTGAAAGTAGGGGCCTGCCGTATATACTCTGCAGAAATTTGCCCTATTAGATGTTGGTGTAGCCACAAGACTGGTGGGCACAGGAATGGGCCCTGCTGTGAGTTAATAGATCAAGATTTGTACTTGCATGCACCTGTTGAACCGGGCAGAAAAATTGGGCCTTTGGTGGTGGTGGTGGTGGTGGTGGACAGTGTTGCCACAAGACTGTAAGCCCTCACAGTTACTCTTGGTGGGTGCAGGAATGGGCCCTGCTGTGAGTTATTAGATCAAGATTTGTAATTGCATGCACCTGTTGAACAGGGCAGAAAAATTGGGCCTTTGGTGGTGGTGGTGGTGGTGGACGGTGTTGCCACAAGACTGTAGGCCCTCATAGTTACTCTTGGTGGGCGCAGGAATGGGCCCTGCTGTGAACTATTAGATCAAGATTTGTAATTACACGCCCCTGTTAAACAGGGGCTGAAAAATTGTGCCTTAGGCATTGGTGCTGGTGCCACAACACTGCAACCCCTCACAGATACTGTACTTGGAGCACAGCAGTCACACCTGTTGCGAAGCATCTTTTTAAAAAATTGTAATTACACGCCCCTGTTATACAGGGGCTGAAAAATTGTGCCTTAGGCACTGGTGCTGGTGCCACAACACTGCAACCCCTCACAGATACTGTACTCTGAGCACAGCAATGAGACCTGTTGCAAAGCATTGCCTAAAAATTGTAATTACACGCCCCAACAGGGGCTGAAAAATTGTGCCTTAGGCACTGGTGCTGGTGCCACAACACTGCAACCCCTCACAGATACTGTACTCTGAGCACAGCAGTCACACCTGTTGCGAAGCATCTTTTTAAAAAATTGTAATTACACGCCCCTGTTATACAGGGGCTGAAAAATTGTGCCTTAGGCACTGGTGTGGTGGCATGGATCATTGAGGAGGAGGAAGAGGATAGTCAGTGAACATAACAGGACAGTCACTCAGCATCAGCATAGGCAGTCTTGAAGGGATGTGACATTATAAATTATTCCGTTATATCCGCTTCAGGTGTCTGGTAGCTGGTGGTGATCCAAGACTGATTCATTTTTATGAAGGTCAGTCGATCAACCGAGTCGGTGGACAGGCGCACCCTATGATCGGTGACAAATCCTCCAGCAGCACTGAATGTGCGTTCGGAAAGAACGCTGGATGCAGGACAGGCCAGTAGCTCAATTGCATACTGTGCAAGCTCTGGCCAGTGATCCATCCTCAGGACCCAGTAAGCCAGAGGATTTTCGGTGGGAAAGGTGTCCAAGTCTGACCTTGCCCCTAGGTATTCCTGCACCATGTATATCAGACGCTGGCGATGGTTGCTGGAACCGATCATACCTTGGGGCTGCGGACTAAAAAATTGTCTGAACGCATCGGTCAGACGTCCACCTTCCCCACCGCTCCTTCTGCTACTGACCGAAGCCTCAGCAACTCGTCGTCCAGGACCAGGAGTTTGTAACCTCCCAGTTTCTGGGAACGCGTTGCACAGACCTTTCTGCAAGGCCTCCCTGAGATGTCTCATCCTCTGCTCCCTCTGCGACGGCAAGATAAGGTCCGCAACCTTACCCTTGTACCGTGGATCAAGGAGAGTGGCCAGCCAGTAATGGTCACTCTCCTTGATCCGAAGAACACGAGGATCCTTCCGCAGGCTTTGCAGGATCAGGGAGGCCATGCAGCGTAGGTTAGCTGAGGCATTCGGTGCGGAGTCTTCTGGGTCACTGAGGATGACATGATCGCCAGCCACCTCGTCCCAGCCACGTACAAGTCCACTGGTTTGTTGGGACTGTACATCATCCCTAAAAGACTGCTGCTGCTGATGCTGAGTGCCAGGCTCCACCTCCATGCTCACACAATCCTCCTCCTCCTCCTCCTCCTCCTCCTCTTCCTGTGTGATGGGTGGGACAGAAGGAACATTGTCTGGATAAAGGGGGCCTTGAGAGACAAGGAAGTCCTCCTCTTCCTGCCTCTGTTCTGCCTCAAGTGCCCTGTCCATTATCCCACGCAGCGTATGCTCCAACAGGTGGACAAGAGGTACAGTGTCACTGATGCATGCACTGTCACTGCTCACCATCCTCGTGGCCTCCTCAAATGGTGAGAGGACAGTGCATGCATCCCTGATCATGCTCCACTGGCGTGGGGAAAAAAAGCCAAGCTCCCCTGACCCTGTCCTGGTGCCGTAGTCGCAAAGGTACTCATTGATGGCCCTCTGCTGCGTGTGCAGTCGCTGCAGCATGGCCAACGTTGAGTTCCACCTGGTGGGCATGTCACATATTAGGCGGTTCTTGGGCAGGTTCAGCTCCTTTTGCAGCTCAGTCAGCCGAGCACTGGCATTATAAGATCGGCGGAAATGCACACAGACTTTCCTGGCCTGCCTCAGGACATCCTGTAAGCCTGGGAACCTGCCCAAGAACCGCTGCACCACCAGGTTGAGGACGTGAGCCATACAGGGCACATGGGTGAGCTGCCCCTGTCGCAGGGCGGAGAGGAGGTTGGTGCCATTATCAGAAACGACCATTCCTGGCTTAAGCTGGCGTGGCGTCAACCACCTCTCGGCCTGCCCCTGCAGAGCTGCCAGAACCTCTGGCCCAGTGTGGCTCCTGTCCCCCAAACACACCAGCGCAAGCACGGCATGGCATCTTTTTGCCTGCGTACTCGCATAGCCCCTTGTACGCCTACGGAGCACCGCTGGTTCCGAGGACAGAGCACTCGAAGAGGACATGGAGGAAGAAGAAGAGGAGGGGGTGGAGGAGAGAGGTGTGTCACAACCAGTAGTAGCATTTTGGAGGCGTGGTGGCGGAACAACCTCCAACACTACTGCACCTTGTCCTGCATCCCTCCCAGCTGCCAATAGAGTGACCCAATGGGCCGTGAAAGAAAGATAACGTCCCTGTCCATGCCTGCTGGACCATGAGTCAGCGGTAATATGCACCTTACCCCTGACCGCCCTGTCCAGCGAGGCATGGACATTGCCTTCCACATGCCAGTAGAGAGACGTAATCGCCTTCCGTGAGAAAAAATGGCGTTTGGGAACCTGCCACTGAGGAACCGCACATTGAACAAACTCACGGAAGGGGGCCGAGTCTATCAACTGAAAAGGCAGCAGTTGAAGTGCTAGCAATTTAGCCAAGCTAGCATTCAACCGCTGGGCATGTGGATGGCTGGGAGTATACTTCTTTCGACGGTCCAGCAGCTGGGGCAGGGAAATTTGCCTGCTACAATCGGACGTCGGTGTACTGCAAGTACTTGGTTGTGACACACCTAATTCTACACCTTCAGTCCTCTCAGAGCAGCTTTCAGAGAGGACTGAAGATATAGTGGGGATGGAGATCCCAGCTGATGAGGAGCAAGGAGAGGTCCGCTTTGTTCTTTGGTGTGGGTCTTTTATGTGTGCTTGCCAACGAGCTGCATGGCAGGTCGACATATGTCTGCTCATGCTTGTGGTGCCCAAGCGGCTGATGTTTTGGCCACGCGAGATACGCTTGAGACAAATATTGCAAATAGCAGTGGTGCGATCTGATGCACTCGTCTCAAAAAAGGCCCACACCAAAGAACTTTTGTGATAACGTGCAGAGGCAGCGCCCTGCACAGGCGGAGCTCTGCGGTGTGGTACAGTTGCTGTGCTGGCCTCTAGCTGGCCTCCAGGGGGCATCCTGCCTCGTTGGACATGTGACGCTGCATCCTCCTCCTCCTCCTCCTCTCTCCCTTCAGGCACCCACGTGGAGTCAGTGACCTCATCATCCCCTCCCTCTTCACCACTAGAGCAAACCTGGCAGTAAGCTGCAGCTGGTGGAACACTACTGCCAGATTGCTGTCCTTCAGCATCCCCTCTCTCTGCGCGCACACTACTGACTTCCTCAAGCTGGGTATCATCATCCGAGCCTTCGAATCATTGGGCATCCTCCTGGAGCATGTACCCAACACTGTGCTCAAACAGTTCGGGGGACTCCTCAGGAGGACATGGTGGGTCTAGGGAAGGGGTGTCTGATGATGCCATTGAGTACGCGTTGGCAGCTGCTCTGCCAGTACCCTGAGCCTGGGTGAGAGAGGATGAGGAGGATGAGGAGGGCTTGGTCATCCATTCTACCAAGCCTTCGGCATGATGCGGCTCCACATGTCCAGCTGCCGAAAACAAAGACAAGCGTGTCCCATGGCCACGTGCTGATGACGATGCACGACCACGTCCACGGCCAGCACTGTTGTCTCTAGAAACAGAGCCTGCCTGCCCTGTGTTCTTGCCTCGGCACGCTCTGCCTCTCCTTGGCGGTCTTCCAGCCATTGTAGTCGGTAGTGTATATAGTATAAAAAATAGAACTCCTATGTGTGCTCACAACACACTGTAGGTCCTATGGGTGCTGACACTAACACACTATAGGTACTATGTGTGCTGCTGACAAGAAAATATAGGAGCTCTGTTTGCTGCCACTAACACACTAGAAGTCCTATTGGTGCTTCTGAGATGAAAATATAGGAGCTCTGTGTGATGCCACTAACACACTAGAAGTCCTATGGGTGCTGCTGAGAAGAAAATATAGGAGCTCTGTGTGATGCCACTAACACACTAGAAGTCCTATGGGTGCTTCTGAGATGAAAATATAGGAACTCTGTGTGATACCACTAACACACTAGAAGTCCTATGGGTGCTTCTGAGAAGAAAATATAGGAGCTCTGTTTGCTGCCACTAACACACTAGAAGTCCTATGGGTGCTGCTGAGAAGAAAATATAGGAGCTCTGTGTGATGCCACTAACACACTAGAAGTCCTATGGGTGCTTCTGAGATGAAAATATAGGAGCTCTGTGTGATGCCACTAACACACTAGAAGTCCTATGGGTGTTTCTGAGATGAAAATATAGGAGCTCTGTTTGCTGCCACTAACACACTAGAAGTCCTATGGGTGCTGCTGAGAAGAAAATATAGGAGCTCTGTTTGCTGCCACTAACACACTAGAAGTCCTATGGGTGCTGCTGAGAAGAAAATATAGGAGCTATGTGTGATGCCACTAACACACTAGAAGTCCTATGGGTGCTTCTGAGATGAAAATATAGGAGCTCTGTGTGATGCCACTAACACACTAGAAGTCCTATGGGTGCTTCTGAGATGAAAATATAGGAACTCTGTGTGATACCACTAACACACTAGAAGTCCTATGGGTGCTTCTGAGAAGAAAATATAGGAGCTCTGTTTGCTGCCACTAACACACTAGAAGTCCTATGGGTGCTGCTGAGAAGAAAATATAGGAGCTCTGTGTGATGCCACTAACACACTAGAAGTCCTATGGGTGCTTCTGAGATGAAAATATAGGAGCTCTGTGTGATGCCACTAACACACTAGAAGTCCTATGGGTGCTGCTGAGAAGAAAATATAGGAGCTATGTGTGATGCCACTAACACACTAGAAGTCCTATGGGTGCTTCTGAGATGAAAATATAGGAGCTCTGTGTGATGCCACTAACACACTAGAAGTCCTATGGGTGCTTCTGAGATGAAAATATAGGAGCTCTGTGTGATGCCACTAACACACTAGAAGTCCTATGGGTGCTTCTGAGATGAAAATATAGGAGCTCTGTGTGATGCCACTAACACACTAGAAGTCCTATGGGTGCTGCTGAGAAGAAAATATAGGAGCTCTGTGTGATGCCACTAACACACTAGAAGTCCTATGGGTGCTTCTGAGATGAAAATATAGGAACTCTGTGTGATGCCACTAACACACTAGAAGTCCTATGGGTGCTGCTGAGAAGAAAATATAGGAGCTCTGTTTGCTGCCACTAACACACTAGAAGTCCTATGGGTGCTTCTGAGAAGAAAATATAGGAGCTCTGTGTGATGCCACTAACACACTAGAAGTCCTATGGGTGCTTCTGAGATGAAAATATAGGAGCTCTGTGTGATGCCACTAACACACTAGAAGTCCTATGGGTGCTTCTGAGATGAAAATATAGGAGCTCTGTTTGCTGCCACTAACACACTAGAAGTCCTATGGGTGCTGCTGAGAAGAAAATATAGGAGCTCTGTGTGATGCCACTAACACACTAGAAGTCCTATGGGTGCTTCTGAGATGAAAATATAGGAGCTCTGTGTGATGCCACTAACACACTAGAAGTCCTATGGGTGCTGCTGAGAAGAAAATATAGGAGCTCTGTTTGCTGCCACTAACACACTAGAAGTCCTATGGGTGCTGCTGAGAAGAAAATATAGGAGCTCTGTGTGATGCCACTAACACACTAGAAGTCCTATGGGTGCTGCTGAGAAGAAAATATAGGAGCTCTGTTTGCTGCCACTAACACACTAGAAGTCCTATGGGTGCTGCTGAGAAGAAAATATAGGAGCTCTGTGTGATGCCACTAACACACTAGAAGTCCTATGGGTGCTTCTGAGATGAAAATATAGGAGCTCTGTGTGATGCCACTAACACACTAGAAGTCCTATGGGTGCTGCTGAGAAGAAAATATAGGAGCTCTGTGTGATTCCACTAACACACTAGAAGTCCTATGGGTGCTTCTGAGATGAAAATATAGGAACTCTGTGTGATGCCACTAACACACTAGAAGTCCTATGGGTGCTGCTGAGAAGAAAATATAGGAGCTCTGTTTGCTGCCACTAACACACTAGAAGTCCTATGGGTGCTTCTGAGAAGAAAATATAGGAGCTCTGTGTGATGCCACTAACACACTAGAAGTCCTATGGGTGCTTCTGAGATGAAAATATAGGAACTCTGTGTGATGCCACTAACACACTAGAAGTCCTATGGGTGCTTCTGAGATGAAAATATAGGAGCTCTGTTTGCTGCCACTAACACATTAGAAGTCCTATGGGTGCTGCTAAGAAGAAAATATAGGAGCTCTGTTTGCTGCCACTAACACACTAGAAGTCCTATGGGTGCTTCTGAGAAGAAAATATAGGAGCTCTGTGTGATGCCAGTAACACACTAGAAGTCCTATGGGTGCTTCTGAGATGAAAATATAGGAACTCTGTGTGATGCCACTAACACATTAGAAGTCCTATGGGTGCTGCTGAGAAGAAAATATAGGAGCTCTGTTTGCTGCCACTAACACACTAGAAGTCCTATGGGTGCTGCTGAGAAGAAAATATAGGAGCTCTGTGTGATGCCACTAACACACTAGAAGTCCTATGGGTGCTGCTGAGAAGAAAATATAGGAGCTCTGTTTGCTGCCACTAACACACTAGAAGTCCTATGGGTGCTTCTGAGATGAAAATATAGGAGCTCTGTTTGCTGCCACTAACACACTAGAAGTCCTATGGGTGCTGTTGGGGTGCAATGCTGTGCTAACAGCACTGCGGTTGGTACTACTGCAATACTGTACTAACAGTAAGCACGCACCAGACTAATCCCCAGCAGCAGCTAATAACACGCTAACTGTGCAATCAGCAGCAATGAACGATCAATGACTTAGGTAGCAATGGTTTAGCAAAGAAATAGCCAATGGTTTAGCAAAGAAGAGCAAATCTTTCAGTATCAAGCAAAGACAGAATCAGCAGACTGATCTCTCCTAAAGCCGGAACTCATGTGACCGGGGCCGATGGCGTGGCGGCCTTTTAAATGGTGGGGCATGTACTAAAGCCCCTGAGCTGTAATTGGCTACAGGCGTCCTGCCTGTAGCCAATTATTGCTCTCCGAGTTTCGGGCGCTGTGATTGGCCAAGCATGCGGGGTCACAGTGCATGCTTGGCCAATCATCAGCCAGCAATGCACTGCGCCGGCCGCGCCGGCCGCAATGCATTGCGGGGCCGCTCGCATCACACGAATGTGATGCGAACGGCCCAAATAGTTCTGGGCTCGACGAGCGAGCGAACGCCCGGTGCTCGATTCGAACATGGGTTCGAATCGAGCACCGGGCCCATCCCTAGTTGCCATAGAAGTCAGCATTCCTGCACATGCAGATGTGGCGCCTTGCTGGATGCCTTTCCCTGCTTGTCTGTCCTACTATTGAAGTCTCAGAGTCTGCCAATTAATCTTGCAACTACCTAAGGGTGTCCTGGGCCTAAACCACTCTCCCCCCCAAAATACAAACAGGACTGTTAAGAGAAATAAAACCTCTTTTGCATCCAAGAAGTGCCTGGCGCCCAATAACTTTAACCATCTTACACCCACCATGCCTCACAACCCAACACATACAGGGATGTCAGCTGGACCTAGAGGTTCTCATCAGACCAAAGGAGGCCTGGGACCTTGCTACAGGGAGATCACTGCACAATTGTTTATGACTGTGAACGCTACACAGTTATCGATTTATGTTTAGAATATGTCTCGTTTATCCTTAGGACTCCATTCACACAGGGGCAACACGACTTCCAGCGCGACTTTGGGAGGCAACTTGGACACGACTTGAGTATGAATCACAGCGCGACCTGGAGCTACTTACAAGGCAACTTCAAGTTGCCTCCAGGACAGGAGGCTTTCCAGTGGCCAATCAAACAAGAATCAGCTCTGTGGGAGGGAGGGGGGAGGGAGGGGGGAGGGAGAGGTTTGCCTGAAAAATGTATGTTCTCTTCCTGGAAAGTTGCTTCTATTAAGACAGTGATCCGACTTCTGAGCGACTTCCATTGAAATCAATGGGTACAAGTCGCCTAGCAGTTGCCTAGAAGTCGGATTGAAGTAGTACAGGAACCTTTTTTGAAGTCGGAGCGACTGCAGTAGTGTGCATTAAGACGGCTCCATTCACTTCCATTGATTTTCTCATGCAGCGCGACTTGAGGCGACTAGGGGCGACCTGGGGCGACTTGAAGTCGGATCCAAAGTTGCCCCTGTGTGAATGGGCTCTTAGAGTAATCGTAGCAGCTGAGTGTTTTCCTTACAAATAGAAGGAAGATTAATAAAATAAGAAAAAATGTGTTTTATATTTAAATTTTTGGCACTGCAGCAAACAGGATTTGTGAATATATGCTCTTCGGAGCATTCGGAAAGATTATTCATAGAACGCTTTGTACAGCTAAGCTATCTGTGGAACTCTACCTCACATGTATGGAAAATCTTACAACATAGAATTGATTTAAAAATTTTCTTTTTTTTATAAGCAGAGAACTAGCGCAGTGCATTATAAAACGCAAAGATTTTGAAGAGCCCACAGTAGAACAAAGGTGGGAATGTGGTAATACAAAATGCTTGGTCCACAAAACCGATACACGGGGAGGACAAGCCTTATTTTTTTTAAACTAGGCAGTTGTTTTTTTTTAGCAAAGTCCAATGAAATTTGAACATTTGAAAACTATAGTCAAGTGGCTTAAAGACAGACACATATCCTTACTGTTTATGTAAACTCAGTTACTGAAAGTTTTAAGATGTGTAGGACTTAAAACGAATTTCAAACCCCCCCCCCCCTCTTGTTTTTTTCCCCCCAAACTTACCTGTAGTGCTCTTTAAAGTGTTTAAAAGGCATATATATAAGGCTATACCAGCTCCTCTATTAGAGGCTGGCATAGCACCCTGTGTATATTTTATTTAAAAACAAGCTCTGCAAATACTGTATATCAGCTGTCTTCAGGCCGGTCTCATCACTCGCGGCCGCCTTCTAGCTCTGATAGATGTCTTCTGTGGGAGGAGCCATGATCTCCCTCTGATGTAAGAGGGAGATCACGTGGCTGCTCGTCTCCTCCGCAAAAGACACCAATCAGAGCTGGAAAGCAGCCACGAGTCACGTGACCAGCCTCAAGATAGCTGATATACAGTATTTACAGTGCTTGTTTTTTAAATACAATTTTTATTTTTATTTTAACCACTTAAGCCCCAGACCATTTCACTGGCCAAAGACCAGAGCATTTTTTGCGATTCGGCACTGCGTCACTTTAACTGACAATTGCTCGGTCGTGCGACGTGGCTGCCAAACAAAATTGATGTCCTTTTTTTCCCACAAATAGAGCTTTCTTTTGGTGGTATTTGATCACCTCTGCGGTTTTTATTTTTTGCGCTATAAACAAAAATAGAGTGACAATTTAGAAAAAAATTCAATATTTTTTACTTTTTGCTATAATAAATATCCCCCAAAAATATATAAAAAAACAAAATTTTTCCACAGTTTAGGCCGATACGTATTCTTCCAAATATTTTTGGTAAAAAAAAAATCGCAATAAGCATTTATTGATTGGTTTGCGCAAAAGTTAGCATCTACAAAATAGGGGTAGTTTTATGGCATTTTTAATATAAATTTTTTTATTACTAGTAATGGCGGTGATCTGCGATTTTTATCATGACTGCAACTTTATAGCGGACACATCGGACACTTTTGACACATTTTTGGGACCATTGTAATTTTTACAGCGATCAGTGCTATAAAAATGCACTGATTACTGTGTAAATGACACTGGCAGTGAAGGGGTTAACCACTAGTTGGCGCTGAAGGGGTTAAGTGTGTCCTAGGGAGTGGTTCTAACTGTTAGGGGGCGTGGCTACGAGTGACACATCATTGATCGCTGCTCCCGATGAGAGGGAGCAGACGATCAGTGACAGTGTCACTAGGCAGAACGGGGAGAGCAACGCTGTATCCTGGCCTAGGCCAACAAGGCCCCAGGCCTAGGGCAGCACTTTGCAGGGGGGCAGCCTGGAAAGAGTCACCGCCGACTTGCGCTACACTTTTAGTGCAGCGCCAGTCTTATGGGGTGGACTGGGCTGAGAGGCAAATTAGTCTAGCGCCCCCAAAAAGTGGCCGCACTGCTTCCAGTATGCGGGCAACCTGCATTCCGCAACTGTTGGGTGGGTGGGGGGCGCTGCTTCTAATTTTGACTGTCCTTCCATCCTGGACCACAAACCTTCCTCACTGTGCTATATGTTTTCTGCTGCACCATTGGCATGGTTATATCTTCTTAGTCCTCTGCATAAAATTATCAGAAATTTGTGCTTAAAGCAGAACTATAGGCAACACTTTTTTTTTATCATTTTGGATAGAGTAAGGGAGGGTTATAGCCCCTGTCAGTTTTTTTTTTTTACCATCCATGTCCCATTGCAAAGATTTCTCTTCACTTCCTGCCCCATAGCCAAACCTGCCTGAAAATCGTACAGAAAACTTTTTAAAAGCTCACTTGCGGCCGGCCCGGACATATGTGAACCTGATCCATAGAGATGCAGATTAGTGCTTAATTTTCTTTTGGACGTGCGATTTGCTGACACATAATTTTGGGGGGGCTCGCAGTTTGCCCTGGGCGCTACATGACCTTGTCCCGGCACTGCCTGAAGAGCCACTGGGGAAGCTGGAAATCACAGTAATTAATAGTCAGCGCTACTAAAGTCATAGCCGCAAAATATTCTGGATCCTGTGGCTGCCCCACTGCACACTGACCACAGGGAGTTGCTTGCTCAGGACTGCCGCCATTCTTAAACAGCATTCTATTTATTTCAATGAATACAAGGCATTCTCTGATTGAATGAGGGGAGACTGTGATGTCCCTCCCCTCCTTTCCACCTTGTCCAATCACAAAATGCCTTGTATTCATTGTAAAAAAAACAAAAAAACAAGAAATTCTATGAACGGTATCTGTGTAGAGTGGGTAACCCCCTGTGATCATAATGCAGAGAAGCAGCTTCTTGCACAGGTCCCAGAAGATTGCAGCAATCACTGTAAGTTTGCATTCACATACAGTATGTGCATTGCAGGAACACATATAAATTGCATGTTTTCTTGCAACGCAGGTGCACAGCAGTGCCATTCATTCCTATTGGCACCCTCACGCATCTGCGTGCACCATGTGCTTCGATGTGACGCAATTTCTACAAAGAGTCAGGGAATTCTTTTGAGCATTTCTCTCATGTACTGTAGGGCAGCCCATTGAAATAAATAAGCTGGTCTACATGCCACGCAGAGAACTGTACGCATCTTCCGATAAATGGAGCCTTATAGAGCTGACTACTACAGTGATTGGCAGCTCCCCCCAGCGGTCTATCATATATAAGGTATGCATACTTACACTGTGCCAAGCTGAACCAATATAAGCATGCAACACAAATAATTCCTGGAGTTCAGCTATAAAGAAGATCTAAATCAAATCATTAAAAGTGATAGCAGTTTTAACATGTTCATGTCATTTCACAAGGTTTATTTCCATCTTTTTTATTTTTTTTATTTTTCATTAAAATAATACTTGGGGATCCCAAAATGAAGGAACTTCCTGATGTAGGGTGACAACTATCTATTCCTGCTCTGTTACACGCTCTCCTGTTTTAAAGCAGAACACTAGCAATTGCAATTCACATTGCACAGGCATGTTCTGCTGTGGTCACCATCAGGAAACCTTCTCTGACAAATGATGTGTAGCAGTTGCGGTAATGCGCGTAGAGAGGAAGTGGCGGCAAAGAAGCTGCAGGAGATCAGCAGCACTGAGATGCAATAAAGCATGAAAAAAATGAAAACAAGTATTGACAATTGTTTATGATACATATAGGGGGAGTTTACTAATACTGGAAACTGCCAAATCTGGTGCAGCTCTGAATAGAAACCAATCAGCTTCCAGGTTTTATTGTCAAAGCTTGATTGAACGAGCTGAAGTTAGAAGCTGATTGGCTATCATGCAGAACTGCACCAGATTTAGCATTCTCCCGTTTTAATAAATCAACCCCATAGTCCTTTAGAAAGGTTAAAGTAATTTAGGTTTATGATAAATGTCTTTTATTTGTTCCCCTTTTACTCTATTAAATATACCATTGAAAGTGTTATATATGATCAATTAGTGCAAAAAAATAGCTGTTTATCCAGCCAGGAATCTTGTGAGCTGATTACTTCTTCTGCTCTCTGCCTCTGTGGACAGTTATCAGTCAGTAAAGGTTTCGATGTGCGGCTAAATTGAAAGACAGCGAAGGTTGATATAACGCAGTCCACACAGTTGTGGGATGTTTGCAACACATCCCCATTGGCCTGAACGGGACAAGGGGAATCATTTTTGCTGCAGAGGCTAAACAAAGCATTGTGACCACCGCATGTGAACACCCCGGTCTGCTGCCTTTTAAGGGGGGGCACTAAAAATACGTCTCCAAGTGATTGTTTTTAGCGCCCCCCCAACTGAAAGCCTAAACAAGCCCTTAGCATTGTTCCCTGCTATCTATGTTGACTACAAGACACCTCTTTATGTTATGGGGATGGGGAGGTATTATATAGTCCTAACATCCCCTTTCTAGGGTGACAACCCTGCTCATCCTAGATACCATACAGTTGTCACCACTGGACAGGACAGAAGTGTGTTTCTAGCAGGATTACCGGGTGAAAATAAAGAACAAAAGTGTGAAATAAAAACTAACGCAGCCGCCACTTCTAAAGATTGTTAAAGCTGAACTTCACCCTAAAGAGGAAGTTCCACATTATGCCCCCCACCCCTTCTAATTTAGCCAATTTTTTGGAGAGAAGGTGGGTACCTGGTTTTGACAGGTATCCGCTCTCTGGTCTGGTTGGGTGAGATCTGCGATCCACCAAAAGTTCTCTCCCCGCCTACAACCTTCTGGGACACATCACAGGTCCCAGAGGGCTGCGTAACCATTCACAAATAGCAAGGCGTCTCACGCATGTGCAGTGGGCAGCCGGCTGTGAAGCCACAAGACTGCTGCCCACAGTCAATATGCTGGTGCCGGGGACCCGAAAAGCAGCGAAGCGGGGTGAGGACAGCGCTGGATCCCTGGACAGGCGAGTGTCCTTTTATTAAAAGTCAGCAGCTACAGTATTTGTAGCTGCTGACTTTTTTTTTTTTTTTAAAGGCTGAAGAACCACTTTAAGCTGCAATACATCAAATATTTGCCCTTGGGTCTAGGTACACTTTTTAATAAGGCAAAAAGCAACATAAAAAAAAGTGAAATCAAAATGAATCTATCAGTGGTAATTAAAATTTTCTGGTTGCTGCTGTTCCCTTATAAGAGGAGCCTTTATTATATAAGAGGAAGTATACACTAATCATTTCTGGGTATTCAGTAAACATTAGTTACATTCTGCTTCTCATTCCCTGTGCTGTCCGTTCCATAGGATGCAGTGTCATCAGACATCAGTGTGCGGATTAGCCTTCTTCTGGTGTTTTACACTCTTGTATCATGTGAGAGTACTCTTGTCGTCCACTGGCACTTTACTAGCCTGAGCAGTCAGGGAAACTCGTGCAGTCTTAGTTAATCTCCTCCCTTCACTGAAGAAGGCAGTGTCCCTTAACTCCTTTTCTCCATTCTGTCAGGGAGGGATCCTAGTGTGGTGCTCTCCTACAAAACTGGAATATCTAGTGATGTTTTCAGCACTGCTGCTGTTAGCTTGGAGTGTGCTAGCCTACTACCTAAAGCTCTTGGACACACAGGCATGCATGGATCAATGGCACATGCACTTGTATATATAGCAGAGTACATGAGACACAAATTTCCCGGAAGTCTATTGATCCTGCTTGTGACAATATTGTTCTGCACTCTGTCTGCATTTTTTAACTGACAATTTAAAAAGCAAAATGACTGGCAAATTAGCGCTTTACCGTAGAGAGCAAAAGATGAGCTTTAGCTGAAGCTGGTTCCTACCAAGCCGCCCAGCTTTCTCTCCAAGCGGACTTCATCGAGAACTTCCTAAGGGTCAAGATGACAACTAATGATTCGTTGCTGGCAAGCCCAGAGACCTCTACGGAGTGGAGTCCGTTTAAGAGTCCCCTGAAGTCCATCGAGCTTTGGAACTTCCAACTTTTGACGGCGCTCATGTTCCTGATCACCATCTTGTCCATCGCCGAGAACTTTATTGTCATAGTTGTCACCTTCAAGTTTAAACAGCTGAGGCAGCCTTTAAACTATATTATTGTCAACTTGTCTGTGGCTGACTTCTTGGTGTCCATTGTTGGCGGCAGCATCAGCATCGCCACCAACAGTAAAGGCTACTTTTACTTGGGACACTGGGCTTGTGTCATTGAAGGGTTTGCGGTGACTTTTTTCGGTAAGGTTTGGGCTTTTTTAATCACACCATTTCATTGACTGGTTCTAACTCATCTTTAGAAGGTATTAATAACATAAATTAAAGTAGACCTGTCATAGCAGAATTATGTAGGATGCCATTGCTTTTGAAAATGTTGGTTCCTTAGCGCCCATGCTGGTAATTTTGGCTTCAATACTTTTTGAGCCACTGACCAAGAACAAGCATAGAGATAAGTAATTCTGACAGTTACAACATGCTTGATTTGGGTTTGTGACTAATGAAGTATGTTTGGCAACTAGTAGTTTCAGAGGTAGGACAACTTTGGTAGCCCCTGTACATCTTTCATTACACATGTTCTTTAATTTGGCTAAACTTATTGACTTTGATTAACCAAGAGAGTAAAAAACGTCACTTTGAAAAGTAACTTTAGATAATAGAGTAAAGTCTTGTCCACTTTGAATACCCAATCATGTGCAAGAGAAACAGGACTATGGCTTGCCCATGATTGCATAATTAAAGTTTCACCTTATTCATTCAGCTAAGTAGACAATCACGTTGCAAAGTGAATGTTCTCTACTCGATTCATAATTCAACGCCCCTTGGTGTCACCAATGAGAAACTGATGTTCTGCAGTTTAGCACGTGCTAACTAGAACATGTCCTTATCTAATAAATTTATGGTTGTTAGTGATATAATGCTTTATTAAGCTATATTTATTTGATTCTAATTACATCATCTTGCAGTAAAATGTTTGTTCGCTCAACACGACACAGTGAATTGAGAATATTTGATGGTGCTGACTATTGAAAGGTAGAATCAGGCCTCTTAACACCTGAGAGTCCCGCAGTATCCACTCCATAGCAAATAATTAGAACTTGCTCCAGTTTAAAGAAAATGATACAGAAATGAGATGATAAGCTCATTGACGATATAGCCATTCCTGATCTGTGCCGTACAGTAAAAGTTTGGACCATCTGATAGATCTGAAGAAGAAGTTGTGTCTTCAGTTCTATTATTGCTAAAATCCACTGGGGTATTTAATAAGTCATTATGTTGTCAGCTGCCAATCACTAAGACGTGAAATTTATAGATTGCTGTTCAAATACTTCTACAAACAATCATCTGTTTTTTTTCCAAGAGCAAACAATCAAATGTCTTGGGTATTACTATAATAAATTCTAACCTTCAAGTGTAATTCCAGCACTTTTGTTTAGTTGTTTTCTAAGCCATTGCAGCGAAATGCTGGGCTGTGTAATTGCATTTATTAGCTGTATTTCATGAAATTTGCACTTCAAGCACTCAAGAATGCTCAGATTTTGCTTGTTGCACTGGGAACTGTAGAAAAAGTGCATGGCTGTGTCTATGTGAAATTTTATAATAGTTGTAGATTTATTCTCATGACATCAAGGAATATTTTACTATCTTCAGTAGGGCGCATGGGATACTTCAGAACCCTTATTAGAATTTGCTTATATAAATAAGGACAATGATACAAGTCACAAAGTTTATTCCACTGCATTGCACAAATTTTATTATCAATATAGTTATACATTAGATAGACCTATTAACCTCTCGATTAAGAAATATGTAGGACTTTTTGTTAATATCAAATTAAATGAAGGATGTGGTGTTACTACTATCATTCACTCTAACTACATAATTTTAGATGTACCTGTCATCATAAATCTATTTTTGTTAAGCTTTTAAAATAATAATTTGTATTATATATTCTATATTTTATTATTGTTTTAATTATTATAATTATTTTAAATATTTTCAAATAATTTCAAATATTTTTATTATATTTATGTATATTTTGTTGTTTTGTTAAACTGGCCATGCACTATACAACCAGATTGTACAATCTTACCAAAACTATGTAATATGAGGATAAATAACAATCAGATCAGGCAGGCTTTTGTACTACATAATTAATGGTAGATCTAAAGGGGATTGTTCAATCAGAGTGTACAGTGTATGCTCAACCTTAAGTTTGCCATACACTATACAATCAGAATGTATAATTTCCATACCATCTTCTTTATAATTAGCAAAACGATGCAATATAGGGACAAACCTAAACAATCCATCCAATTTGTATCCAATCAGGTAGAACTTTTTACTACATAGTTGATGGCAGAGCTAAATATGATGTATGGCTAGCTTTAAAGTGATTATTTTTTATACTACTGGTTCTCAAATTGTGTAAGGCTTGTGTAGATGGGCAAATGCAGCATGCTTTCAGGTGCATTCAGGTTTTAATATATTTCAGAGGTCGTCAAATGACCTGCCTTTTCATTTCCGTTGACTTATCTGGGAGAAAAGAACGCAAACAAAAGCCCCCTTAATAATATTGCTGACTGGACAGAAGAAAGGGAATAACTCAGCAAGAGTTCTATTAGCTTAAAGGGGAATGCCAACCTTTTCTTTTTTTTTTTTCACAGTGGGATGGGTTATAACTAGGGTTGTTCCGATACCACTTTTTTAAGACCGAGTGCAAGTACCGATACTTTTTTTCAAGTACTCGCCGATACCGATTACCGATACTTTTTTTTAATGTCATGTGACGCATTGATAGATGGCACTGGCTGATGGGCACTAAAAGGTGGCACTGACTGATGGCTGGCAGTGGCACTGATGGATGGGCACTGATAGGTGGCACTGATTATGCAGCACTGATGAGTGGCACGCACTGATGGCTGGCACTGAAAGATGGCACTGAAAGGTGGCACGCACTGAAAGATGGCACTGATAGGTGGCACGCACTGAAAGATGGCACTGATAGGTGGCACGCACTGAAAAAATGGCACTGATAGGTGGCACGCACTGATGGCTGGCAGTGGCACTGATGGATAGCATTAGCTGGTACTGATGGATGGGCACTGACAGATGGCTGGCACTTATGGGCAGGCACTGAAATAAATGACTGGAAAGCAACCTAAACTATTTTTCTATGCTGCCTGCGACACCCATCTTGCTACACCCTGCACTTGGCTACATAAAAGCAGCAGCGGACATCTTGTTACACCCAGCCCGAACTATATGGGCTGGGTGTAACAAGATGTCCGCTGCTGGCTTAATGTGGCTGAGTGCAGGGTGTACCAAGATGGGCGTCGGGACCCGGGATTGGTTAAAAGACTGACAGTGTACAGCGGCAACACGGAGCGTCACTTCAGTTACCGAATGTGACGGCTCCGGTCACCGATGGATGATGCGGCTGCCCCCTTCCCCCCCCCCCCCCGCCAGCTTACCTGCTCGCTCGCTCTGCCCGCTGACTCTGCCCGCTGACTCTGCCTGCTGACTCTGCCTGCTGACTCCGCCCGCTGACTTCCTGTTGCACGCCACCTCTCTCTCCCCATCACAGGTATCGGATCAGGCATCGGGAGCATTTGCACGAGTACAAGTACTTGCGCAAATGCTCGGTATCGGTCTCGATACCGATGCTAGTATCGGTATCGGGACAACCCTAGTTATAACCACTGTCAGGCTTCTATTGCAAATAATCAAATAAACACAAAAAAAGGAAAAATGGCACCAAAATAGGCTTTTGAGATCTGTGTTTTCCTGTTGAAGTGATGTCCACTGCCTTTCTGCCCTGCAGACAGTGGTCCAGGGCACAGGAATTAAGAGGACACTTTCCCTTTTAAGGACATAGACAGTAAAAGAAACCTGAGAGTCTAACCCAGTGATTCTCAACTAGGGTTCTTCCAGAGGGGTTCCTTCAGCTTTGAGCAAATTCTGTGTATGTTCCCACTGACACCATTGATCTTTTTAGCTATATGTAAGGAGGTAATTCTTCCCAATGACCACAAGTCTAAGGGCCATTCTTCTCACTGACCATCACACTAATGTATCATGAGTTGTAGATTTCTGATTTTAAGCAGGGGTTCTCCGTGACCGGAGAACTATTTCAAGGGTTCCTCTGCGTTGAAAAGGTTGAGAAAGGCTCGTCTAACCCATCTTCTGTCTAAAGCCAAAAAGTTCTGGTTGGCGTTCCGCTTTAAAAATCAAGATTCTTCTTGACTTTAAAACTTAGGCTGGCCATACATGGTTTGAATATCGGCTGCTCAGCAGGAACCAGTTGATATTTGAACGATTAGTGGATAGGCTACCAACTTGGGTACAACCAGCTTGCTGGATTTGCTTACGATTTACGCAGCTGCTATAGCCTCTAGTAGTAATCACTGTATTCTTCTGGCCAGAACATCTTCCCCCACCCTTCCCCCACCAGGAGAAGACAATGGCCTGGCAGAAGGGATTCCCGCATCAACGCTGTCTGTGTTGATGGGGCAATCAAGCTAATTTTTTTCCTGAAACCCGTGGTTTCAGGAAAGAAATTTGCTTAGTGTATGGCCGGCCTTAGTGATAGAAAAATGTAGGCTGCCATTGCTGTCTTCCTTCTGAAGACGCTGGTTACCTTGCTGTTATTCCGACCCACTTGGTTTAATACTTTACAAATTACTGACCCGGGACAAGTACGTAAATTAGAAAAGTGAAGAAGTGGTCTAAAATCAGCATGGAAGCCAGGCATTTAGCAATTTCAGAAAAATGATCGGTACCTTTTCACTTAATTGAAGATTTCACAAATGTTAAAATATCTGTCTATGAGAACCAGTGAACAACACCTTTACATTTTCTGACTGGTTGTGTCAAACGGCAGCCGGAAAACTGTAATAGATACTGTATGTGATTTCAGTCTCATTATGGAAGTAGTAAAGTTATCTCAAAATCAAAAACACAAGTTTGATTTCATTCCCTAGCCCCACATTTTTGGATAATTCTAATATTGTGTAAAGTAAAGCCAGGGTGGGGAAATCATTAAATTTGTAAATTAAAAGTGTCATCCTTGTGAATGCATTATGCATGTACAGGCTCTTGAAGCATCAACTGCAAAAAATAAAAAACATTTCAATTGTGTCCACTGCTGTGTGGGAACTGTAGACACAGCTATCTGCAGTTATCACATACCTAATGAAGAGTAAGTATCCATGGTATCCAATAGGAATGAAAGAACCTGCACAGGTTTAAGGGAACAAAACAAGGCATAAATAAGGTTGAAAAAATGAATAATTTTTGCTGTCAAATCACGGTGTTCTTGTATTATAAACAGCAAAATGTTCCCAAAAAGGGCACTTCTCTTGTCACACAGCTGCAAAAAACAGCACATTTTTATTAGTAATTTTTTTTTTTCTTATGCCGCGTACACACGACCGTTTTTCATGACGAGAAAAATGCAATTTTTTAAATTGGTAATTAAAAACGATCGTGTATAGGCTCCAGAGCATTTTTCTCAACGAGAAAAGTGGGCATTAAAAATTTAGAACATGCTCTATTTTTTCTCGTCGTTTTTCTCGTCGTGAAAAAAGGCCGTGTGTACGCTTTAATGACGGGAATAAAACACGCATGTTAAGAAGCAAGTTATGAGACGGGAGCGCTCATTCTGGTAAAGCTAGCTTTCCTAATGGAGATAGCACATTCGTCACGCTGTAACGGACTGAAAAGCACAGAGACTGAAAAGCTTGAATCGGCTCTCACCAAACTTTTACTAACACGCGGTAACACGAAATCAGCAAAAGCAGCCCAAATGGTGGCGCCATCCGAATGGAAGTTCCCCTTTATAGTGCCATTGTACGTGTTGTCGTATGTGTTGTATGTCACCGCGCTTTGCTCGAGCATTTTTTTTCACGATAGTGTGTATGCAAGGCAGGCTTGAGAAGAATCACGTAGAGAAAACCGTTGTTTTTTTCCATGACATTAAAAACGGTCGTGTGTACGCGGCATAACAGATTTGGATGCAGGTGTGTTGTTTTCTATGAGCTCATGCACACAGTTATGTAAAAATATGATCTGTAAAAAAATTTTTTTTTAAAACCTGCGTCTGAGGTCCTGCATATAGATTGTATTATACGTTGCATATATGGTAAATATTTGTGCGAAAGTCTGCATATGTACAGTGAACAGTGTAATTGAACTCTACTGGAGCAACTGGGGATGCTAGGTAGCAATAGATATCTGATTTCTAGCTAGGCAGCAATACCCCCTTGCATCCTAGCAACAAGGGATGCTAGGTGGTAATAGCCCCATGTCCTAGCAATGAAGGACGCTGAGGGCAATAGCCACCTGCATCTTAGCAAAGAAGGATGCTAAGCACCAACAGCCGCCTGCATCCTAGCAGTAGAGAATGCTAGGTGGCAATGGCCAGTGCTATCTGCATCCTAGCAACGAAGAATGCTAGGCAGCAATATTTTTACCTGCACCTTAGCAAAGAAGGACGCTAAGTGGCAATAGCCACCTGCATTCTAGCAATAGAGGATGCTAGATGGCAATAGCCACCTGCATCCTAGCAACAAAGGGTGCTATGGAGCAATAGCCACCTGCATCTTAGTAACAGAGGGTACTAGTTGACATAATCCGCCTGCATCCTAGCAACTGCTAGGCAGCAAAAGGCACCTGTATCCTAGCTTAGAAGAATGCTATGCAGAAATATCTGCCTGCATCCTAGCAATAGAAGAAGGTAGGTAACAATAGCCACCTGTATCGTAGCATAGAAGGATGCTAAGCAGCAATAACTGCCTGCATCCTAGCAATAGTTGAAGGTAGGTGACAATAGCCACCTGTGTCCTAGCAACCAATAGGCTGCATTAACACTGTATGCATTGTACGCATGTATATGTTGCTCAAACATTACATGCATACTGTGTGCAGAGCACTTTTTATGCAGGATTTTGCTGGCAGCAAGATCAGGTGAACGAATTGCTGTATTTTTATACGACCATGTGCATGTATCCTAAAGAAAAACGCCAGGCACAGAGCCTTTTGTGAACTATTCACAGATAACATAGCATCCTGTGAATGGCCAAGAGGAGAGGGGGGCAGATAAATGACACTGAAGTTGCATTCATACTTTCGCATAGCAAGAACAAGCGCTCCTGCTTGCAATTTTGGTTGAACGATTCTCGCGCCATTTTGTATGTCTCATAGTGGCCCCATTATGTGTCTCCCCTATGCACGCTTTTTGCCTGAAAATAAGCTCCTGCTCCTTTTTCGGACGACAAGATTCATGCGATTTTTAAAGGAGTGGTTTGCCGCGATTGTTGAACAACAATCTCAGCAGGAATGCACCATGTTTGGGGTGCCATATAAAGGATAATTACACCCATATGCATGTTGCACATTGTGCAGCGATTGCTACGTGATTCTAATTTGCAAAGTGTGAATGTAGCCTTTAACCCTTTGATCCATGAAATGTGAAGCAGTGGGTGCTATACTACACAACTTGAAGAAAGTACAGGGCAGGGATCCAATCGTTGCTTACACCTGAGCAGAGGTAACTTGTTTTATACTCCAGAAATTACAAAAAGCTCTGTGTCAGGAGTTCTGCTTTAACTTTGGTGAATATTTGTAACTTGAGGAGTTTTCAGCAATAATTGTGGTATCCGCTTTTGGTTTACATATTCTTTTTCATCTCTTGTAAGGATTAGATGCAGTTGCATTTTTAATGTCTTAGATCCCCAAAAAATCAATAACCCAAAGCCTGTTATAAACTTTAAGTCAATAATTGATTATGGCATCCAATAATAATATTATATCTTTTTACTTCTAAGGCATTGTGGCTCTGTGGTCTCTGTCTATTCTGGCATTTGAGAGGTACCTGGTGATATGCAGACCGCTGGGAAATCTCCGTCTTCGGGGGAAACATTCTGCTATCGGTATTCTGTTTGTCTGGGTTTTCTCTTTAATATGGACCATCCCTCCTATTATGGGATGGAGCAGCTACACACCAAGTAAGATTGGAACCACCTGTGAACCCAACTGGTAAGGAATGACAAAGATTTGCTGTAATCTTTAAGAATGTTGATTACCGTGTTACTGTTTTCCAGTTTGATTCTTTGCCAGAAAGCTAAAAATGTTACACGGCATGTCAGTTATTTCTAGGGGTCATATAGGGATGCATATCTGATATAGAAAGATGTTCCTCAGCCCAGCAACGTGCGATTTTATCATATTTGTATTGATCGACATTTCTTTATGTCAAAGTCTCCTTTTTTTACTGCACCCCGCTGACTAACTTGGTAATACAAAGCAGGGCAGTAAAGTTGTCAGCTTTGTAGATATGGCCTTTATCTTGTTACGCTATGCCTGCTCTGGCTTTTAAAGTATCCTCTGTTTCCATTGGGATATGCTCAGACTTTACTAATTTCTATGGAGGAGCTGTATTACATGTTTCATGAGAGGTAGTATGGTTTAGACTCAAAGGCAAAGTAAAGTGTATTTTCAGTAGTCATATGTTTCAGCTACTATTGCCATGTAGAAACAAGTTATTTTTGTGTTGTGGCGTCCACATTTTTTCATTTGTTTAGATTTTTATTGTATTACATAAAGAGATTTATGGTTTAGCTACTGGAGCTTTCCTAACCAGGGTTTCGTTGAACCCTAGGCTTCCTCCAAAGGTTGCTAGGGGTTCCTTGAATGAGCAACTCTTAGTTGAGTGACTACTGTCACCAATAAATATTTTAGCTATCTGGGGGGTATTCTTCCCAATGACCACAAATGGAAGGGACATTCTTCTCACTGACCATCTCACTTAATGTACTTTGAGTTGTAGTTATAGTAATTATTAGTCAGGGTTCCCTGAGCCCAGAAAGTTATTTCAAGGGTTCCTCCATTTTAACCACTTGTGGACCACCTGCAATGTACTGCGGAATGGGTGCCCCCCCCAGAGGCAAAGTGACGTACTTAATCATTTTGTAAAAAGGCACAAAGGTTGACACCAGTCTTCACTCTCTTGCAGAGTTATATCTGTCAATTATTTTTTAGCATCTGACGCATGTCCAGGTGTGTCGGATACTGGTGTCCCCGGCTGTGCACAGCACTATGGTGTTCCAGCGCTGCAAGGACACAATAATGATGCAACAGCCGGCAGATAAACTCTGCAGCAGATAATGTCAATCAAAAACGTTTACTCTTTGGTCTGTAGCGCATGTCCCAGCTCAACCACAGGGCATCCAAACTGAATGAAAGGGCCACTCCACAATGATGTCACAGTGTAATAATGGCACAGCTGGGCATATGGGAGTACAGCTACGTCCCCTTTAAGATATGAGCTGTGGGTCGCGCGCGCGCTGCCGGCGACGCGCTCGTGACCCTGTCGGGAGCTCCGTGACCGCGCCCACGGGACCTGCGGACCCGATCGCCGCTGGTTCCCGTGATCGGGTCAGAGAGCTGAAGAATGGGGAGAGGTAAGTGTAAACAAACATCTCCCCGTTCTTCCTAGTGACACTGTCAGTAATCGTCTGTTCCCTGTCATCGGGAACAGCGATCAGTGATGTGTCACGCCAAGCCACGCCCCCTAACAGTAAGAAGCACTCCCTAGGTCACACTTAACCCCTTCAGCGTCCCCTACAGGTTAACCCCTTCATTGCCAGTGTAATTTTTACAGTATCAGGGCATATTTATAGCACTGATTGCTGTAAAAATGACAATGGTCCCAAAATGGTGTCAAAAGTGTCCGATGTGTCCATAATGTCGCAGTCACGATAAAAATCGCTGATCGCCGCCATTACTAGTAAAAAAAAATATTAATAAAAATGCCATAAAACTATCCCCTATTTTGTAGACGCTATAACTTTTGCGCAAACCAATCAATAAACGCTTATTGCGATTTTTTTTTTACCAAAAATATGTAGAAGAATATATATCGGCCTAAAATTAGGAAAAAAAATGTTTTTTTTTATATATTTATTGGGGGTTATTTATTATAGCAAAAAGTAAAAAAATTGAATTTTTTTCAAAATTGTCGCTCTATTTTTGTTTATAGCGCAAAAAAATAAATACCACCAAAAGAAAGCTCTATTTGTGGGAAAAAAAGGACGTCAATTTTGTTTGGGAGCCACGTCGCACGACCACGCAATTGTCGGTTAAAGCGACGCAGTGCCGAATCGCAAAAAGTGGCCTGGTCTTTGACCAGTGGAATGGTCCGGGGCTGAAGTGGTTAAGGTCCCTTTCATATGGGTGGTTCGATCAGTTCTGCCTGTCAGTTATTCAGACAGACCTAATCGAGATGCTCCATAATAGTCTAGGGGTGGCTGGATGTAAACAGACTTGGTCCATTTTCATCTTATTACCTCTAAATCTGTCCAGATCCCCCCCCCAAAAAAAATTGGAAAAGACCTGTGCACCTTTCTGTATTTTCAGACCTACATTTGAGGTAGCTCAGCCACATATAGATTTAACATAGGTTGGAAAAGCTAAATTTTTTAATTGAGCAGAAAACTGAATGAACACAGGTGTCACAAAAGTGACATCCATTCCATGTAGCCCCGATTCAGCATGGTACTGTGTACTGACTAGCTGCTAATTGGACTGGATTGCGCTTGTGTGAAAGGGGCCAAAGATTTTCCTTTGGTGTAATTCTGCTACAAAGCAACCAGTCTTGTTGCCAGCAGACTGGTAAGTATTGTAACTACTTTTACAGGGTGCCTTTTTAGTTTTTAGTTTTTTTTTTTTCTGGAGTGTTTTGCTTTATCTACTGTTAAGGTAAAATATTAGCCACACGGGGAGTGCATTGTTTTTAGTTAGTTGGCTGACATACTGACATATCCGAGTTTATTTAAGAAATCAAGACTATTCACTTATCCAAGTTAATCTCTTTAGTTGCCTGATCATGTGCCTACAGGTATTCTGCTATTTTTAATTTCCCTTGCACTTGATTGGGTAAACAAAGAAAACACATCTTCACTTTATTTACTGTGCTAAGTTAGTAGTCAGTACAAGGAATAATGCCTTGTATCCATGACATGAATAGTGCCCCAAGGGCCAAATAAAGTCAGGCAAAGGGCCACATTCGGCCCACGGGCCGCAGTTTGGAGACCACTGCCATATAGCATTACAGGTAACGCATCAAAACAAGGTTATAAATGTATTTGCATCAACTTGATCTATTTTATATCTAAGGTATACTTAAAAATATTTGACTTGGCTATACATTTTCTTTCAAAACGGATACCTTGAAAGGTCACCCAGTGTGCCTAATTTGAATTGTACCGTAAGAGTGCTGTCTGATCTGCACATCTTGTACTTCTTTCCTCCCCTGTGACACCATTGGAAACTTTTATGTCCGCTTCCTCTTACTCCGCACCTGCCCTGCCCAAACATTACACATCAAGGAAAATCCTGCCTGTTCTCTGTACAGGTAAGGAGCTGTTTGAGATTTCTACCAATTGCTGGGTTAGTGACTGTAAAAATCAACAGGGCACCCAGAAATCCACTCTAGAATAACCATTGAAGTAGGTGTAAACTCCCAAAGGTGGACCATGCCTGCGAATTGTGTGTCAGCATGGCCAAATATAGTGTCCACCAGGAGAGCAGGAGGCACCAGGGTGACTATGCAGGAGCACAACTGGGAGACCGGTGTCACCCCATAACAGAAAGTATCTGAACAAGGACCTTTATAACACGATCATGATGTCTTATTTCAATGAAAGCTGTAGACTATAAAGGAGAACATCTTTTTAAGTTACATTATAATGTTAACACTTCTGTGGAATTTCATTGATTGGGTTTAAATCTTTAAGCAAAGTAAGGCCATATCTACGGCACTAAGGGAAAAGAGTAACCACAAAGTTATAACCCTAGTTATCTTGACCTTAAAACCCAACTCAAGGAAACTTAAAAATGTTCCCTTGCAGTGGGGCTGTACCTGCATTGCAAGAGAAAACTACTTATTTTGGTCCAGGGGGCATTGAAAAGTAGATTTACTTATCCAATCTTCCACTTTTCTATGCTACTAAATTGTTCTCTATAACATCATCTTCCCCATGGTCCAGCGGTCCAAGATCCTGATGTCATCAAGAGTGATGTCGGAGCCCTGCATCGGACATGAGGATGCCAAGGGTAAGCCCACTGCCAGAGCATGAGGGAACACTGTCTGCCAGGGATCAGGTAAGTAAATGAGCTTCAACTCTCTTCTAGACCTAAAAAAACAGATAACCCTTGCAGTATACAAAGGAGTGAGAAAATGGTGCAAAATAGAAGGTATAGCACATCCAAAAATCCCAAATATAACCTCTAGATTAAACATAATTATATTAGAAAGTGACAGCTTCAAAGATAAAAATTGCTGGGATGCTAGGAAGGCATAATAGTCCATAAGAAAGTCTCTATTGCATCCATAAACACTAACCCTACTGACTAAGACTGGGAAGCCATTAAAGTTCATGTGCGTGTAAAGGCAGGCATCCCAATACTTTTGGTAATATACTGTATGTTAAGTTTTAAAGGACAAATGGCAACTCACTTGATAAAAACAAGTACAAGCATATATCTTTCTACAATCCTGTGGTGGCAGCAGAAAGCCCCCTCATGACTTTTAGTGGAGGTTAGGGATGAGCCGAACACCCCCCCCCCCGGTTCGGTTCGCACAAGAACATGCAAACAGGTAAAAAATTTGTTCGAACACGCGAACACCGTTATAGTCTATGGGACACGAACATGAAAAATCAAAAGTGCTAATTTTAAAGGTTAATATGCAAGTTTTTGTCATAAAAAGTGTTGGGGACCCGGGTCCTGCCCCAATGGACATGTATTAATGCAATTTTTTTTTTTTAAACTGAAGTTTTTTCGGGAGCAGTGATTTTAGTAATGCTTAAAGTGAAATATTCCTTTAAATTTCGTACCTGGGGGTGTCTATAGTATGCCTGTAAAGTAGCGCATGTTTCCCGTGTTTAGAATTATCCCTGCACAAAATGTCATTTCTGAAGGAAAAAAAGTAATTTAAAACTACTCGTGGCTGTAATGAATTGTCGGGTCCCCGGCAATACAGAGAAAAGTCATTGAAAAAAACGGCAGGGCCCACCCCAGTCCATTACCAGGCCCTTTGGGTCTGGTATGAATATTAAGGGGAACCCCTGCCATTTTTTTCAATGACTATTATCTGTATTGCCGGACCCGACAATTCATTAATAGATGCGAGTAGTTTTAAATTACTTTTTTTCCTTCAAAAATGACATTTTGCGCAGGGAACCAAAATAAGAAAAAAAAGTGTGGGGGTCCCCCCAAAATTCCATTACCAGGCTCTTCAGGTCTGGTATGGATATTAAGGGGAACCCCGCACCAATTTTTTTTTTTAAATGGTGTGGGGTCCCCCCAAAAATCCATACCAGACCTTTATCCGAGCACGCAACCTGGCAGGCCGCAGGAAAAGAGGTTGGGACGAGAGAGAGCCCCCCTCCTGAACCATACCAGGCCACATGCCCTCAACATGGGGAGGATGTCCCCATGTTGATGGGGACAAGGGCCTCATCCCCACAACCCTTGCCTGGTGGTTGTGGGGGTCTGCGGTCAGGGGGCTTATCGGAATCTGGAAGCCCCTTTAACAAAGGGGACCCCCAGATTCCGGCCCCCCCTATGTGAATTGGTAACGGGTACATTGTACCCCTACCATTTCACAAAGAAAGTGTAAAAAAAAAAAAAAAAAAAACACACAAACACAGTTGGGATAAGTCCTTTATTAAAAATCTAAAAAAGTGGAGACTGCTGCAGTCTCCAGCCTCCACTCCACACGAAACCCCCATGACGTAAGAGGGGCGGGGTCACCCGTCACATCATAGGGTAAGCCCTGGCTTTCCCTGCTTGCCGGGGAATAGCCAATGACGTAGGCGAGGCTTACCCTATGATGTGACGGGTGACCCCGCCCCCTCTTACGTCATGGGGGTTTCGTGTGGAGTGGAGACTGCAGCATCACTGGACATCGGATCACCATGGGACATAGAGAACAACGCTGAACAGACTGGATTACATCGCTGGAATGTTTTTTTTATTTTTATTTTTTTAATAAAGAACTTATCCCAACTGTGTCTCTGTGGTTTTTATTATTTTTTTTACACTTTCTTTGTGAAATGGTAGGGGTACAATGTACCCGTTACCAATTCACATAGGGAAGGGGCCGGAATCTGGGGGTCTCCTTTGTTAAAGGGGCTTCCAGATTCCGATAAGCCCCCCACCCGCAGACCCCCACAACCATCCTCCCCATGTTGAGGGCATGTGGCCTGGTACGGTTCAGGAGGGGGGGTGCTCTCTCGTCCCCCCTCTTTTCCTGTGGCCTGCCAGGTTGCATGCTCGGATAAAGGTCTGGTATGGATTTTTGGGGGGACCCCACGCCATTTTTTTTTTATGGTGCAGGGTTCCCCTTAAAATCCATACCAGACCTGAAAGGCCTGATATGGAATTTGGGGGGGACCCCCACGCTTTTTTGGGGTTCGGGGTTCCCCTTAATATTCATACCAGACCGAAAGGGCCTGGTAATGGACTGTGGGGGGGACCCCTGCCATTTTTTACAATGATCTGCATTGCCGGGGACCCGACAATTCATTATAGCCGCAAGTAGTGTTAAATTACTTTTTTTCCTTCAGAAATGAAATTTTTGTGCAGGGACAATTCTAAACACGGGAAACATGCGCTGGTTTACAGGCATACTTTAGACACCCCCCAGGTATGAAATTTAAAGGAATATTTCACTTTTATTGTTTCACTTTAAGCATTATTAAAATCACTGCTCCCGAAAAACAACCGTTTTTAAAACTTTTTTTTGCATTGATACATGTCCCCTGGGGCAGGACCCGGATCCCCAAACACTTTTTATGACAAAAACTTGCATATTAACCTTTAAAATTAGCACTTTAGATTTCTCCCATAGACTGTTACAGGGTGTTCCGCAGCTTTTAGAATTTGCCGCGAATCCCCCCAAATTGTTCGCTGTTCGCCGAACGGGCAAACAGCCAATGTTCCAGTCAAACTCATGTTTGACTCGAACATAAAGCTCATCCCTAGTGGAGGTGCATTCACACCGTTGACAGTCGACCACTGTGCTTTCTGTTACCACTAAAGGATTGTGGAAGAAGATGTGCTTGTACTTGTTTTTGTCTTTTATAATAAAACTTAACACATATGCTTTACTTAGTTTGACACCCTCTGGTGATTCTTTATATAACCCTTTCAGTGTGGATGCAATCCCACTGCATGGGAAAATTTTCAGATTTGCTGAAGTTGGGCATTAACTCTTACACTGCATGTTCAACTGTAGTCGGAAAATGCAGGTTGCTCTCATGTGTATTCTGCTTCCATTTGAGATCAGCTGTTCTGTATTTGACATACATTAAAGCCACATCAACCCTTTTTGAGCTGATTTTGCATTCCTATTGACTTGTATGGGGAGGGAAGCAGTTCTGAGGTGAACAAAGGCCCGTTGACATGGGCCTTAAAGTATTACCTAATCCAGGGCCCTGCATTGGCTATATCTGGTCTTCTACAGAACAAAACATGGAAATGCAATTATTTTTGTAAATATAAACTCCTAAATACCTTTTTTCATTGGCAGTATATAGCAGTATTTTGATTTATACCAGTGTCTGGTTAAAGCTTGTAGGAGGAGTTTTCATTCAACTGTGACTGTTCTATGAGGCTGCAGGACCCCTGACCCTCTGTCTGGAAAGTGCTGACTGGCCCTGTGCTGATCACAAGAAAGAAAGAAAAAAAATCTCTAG
Organism: Rana muscosa; assembly: GCA_029206835.1. Lineage (NCBI taxonomy): Eukaryota > Metazoa > Chordata > Amphibia > Anura > Ranidae > Rana > Rana muscosa. Next base: position 204,039,364 of record CM055123.1, read on the forward strand.
CAATACACCCCAAACGGAGCATGTGCAGCTTGTCTCCTGGCCTCTGTTCTATTAGGTGATATCTTGGGGAGAGTGGAAGAAGGGGGGATCAGAGGAGATAGGATCAAACAGTCTTTATACAAAATGCAGAGGATTAACCCCTTAGGTTCTACAGTGAGTATAACAAGCATTCTTTACTGTATATACAGACTGATTTTACTGTTGTGGGTTTAGTAACACTTTAAGAAAGAACAAAGACTTTTCTTTTGACATAAAATTGAAAAGTTTGGATCCTTTTTTGTCTTCTAATACTTCGGAGCAGAATTATGAATTACAGAAAGTTTGTTGAATGTTGCAAGTTTAAAATTTGCATTTTTTAAGTCTGTTACACAAGTTATAAGTAGATTATTCACTTACTGCTTTTTAGTGTTAAATAAAATGTAAAAAGTTTATATTTAGTTGTGTGGTGCAACCTGGAGGCTGGCCTGGAAGGAAACTGAGTTTGCAATCTCTTATTTTACCTTCAGCACTAACTGAGCCTTAATGTCTTGGCAGTTCAGCAATGGAAGGGCCAAGAGGGCACTTTTTCTGGGCTGTGCTTGGGGTCTCACTTGGCCTTAATTGGGCCCTGTAAAAACTCCTCTCTGTGGCATCTCATAAATGGCAACCACATTATTAACAGGGCATAGTGGGACAAACCCAAATGCTATCTGCATTATACAAGGAAATAACTGTGCTACTTTAACTGCGTGAAACTTCTAGATTTTCCTTACACTGGCCAAGTAATGTTTAGAAAGATATATACATATATGGCAACATTTCCATCTTTAAAAGAGACCCTGTCTAGAAAAGCACCTGCTGCAAGTACACAGTACGCTTTAACACTCAGATGTCTCAAGGGTCCACTAAGTCTTAGTGGCCCCCTCAGCCACCTGAGTGTTAAAGCGTTCCACTACCTCCTGCATCCACTTGCCTATGGTGGGTTGCTTGGTTGGCAAAAGGAATGCACAGGAAGGGTTGGGCAAGCTTCAGCTATCAGGAATTGCTTGTCAGAATGACCCAAAATTTGGCCCTAACTGCAGGATCTGTGAGCCTGTTGCAGGTAAGCAGCCATTTATACCTGCAGAAGCATCCGTTTCCAAAAAAACTTCAGTGGGCAACTCCACCTATTCAAAGTTGTGTTCAGTCACGTGGACTGAATAGTTCTGTTCAGTCTCAGGACTGTGTATATATATATATATATATATATATATATATATATATCAAATTCTTTGGTAGGTAAAACAGCTCCAGTATTCAGTATTTCAACTGTGTTTTAGCGGTCTGTCTGGAGTCCGCTTTAGCCGCCTACAGCTATAAGAATACAATATTTTAACTGCATTAAACAGCATCGACACAGCAGAAATTTTGGCTTTGCCCATGTTTTCTCCTACTGTGTCTTTTTCTGTTAACATCAAAGCACATTAAAGTGTTTAAAGATCATTAAACCTAAATGATGTGAGAGCACTGCTACTAACATTAACAACTGTGCATGTAAGGGTTCCCAAACCTGAAAAGAAATTGAGATATTTGCCACTTCCATGCCTGCACTGTGCAGCTATTGTTCCACGTTGGCAGGACAGCAGCTTAGATACACAAAAAAAAAAGCAACAGTTGGTAGCTTCTTGCAGTGGGAACTTTGCATAGGAAGAATTGCTCCACGGTTCCCACTATACCACTTTTCTTTTACATATCTTCTTATCATTTCCTGAAACATTTACCGGTACATATTCATGAACGTTATTAAAACTTAATTTACATAAATCAGTTTATTGAAAAGCCTTTTGATCTCTTTTTTAATATTTTTTGAATATGGATTTTTTTCAGTCCTCTGAGTTTGAGGTACAGGCCAGCAGACAGTGAACGTATACGGAACGTGTAGACCAGAGGCATACAGGCAATCTGCTTAAACCATAGAGATATCTAGCCTGTTTCTGTGTGTAAATGTATCCCCTGTTATCGACAAAATGGACAACTGGAGCACACTTCATGTTTTATATGATTTCTTCCTGACAGGGATTTCCTTAAGCAAAATCTGGTACAGGGTCAGTCCACTCAACAGTGATGTTTTAGTTTGCATTCACATTGTGCCATTTTTGTGCATTGGGTCACATGTCAACCTGCATTGTGTTGAGGCAGTCCATTCATTTTGAATGTGCTACCAACGTTCAAGTACAAAAAAAAAAAAAGTATGCACCTGTCACGCTTACACTTACGCTTAGTGCAGGTGATCAGGCACTATAGCTAGCTTCTTCACCTATAGCAGGTGCCTTTCCCATAAGGCAACCAGGCCCGCTGGTACTCGGTTGTCCCAAGTCTTGTACATAATGCTAAAGTGCCTGGCCATCATGCAGGGGCAGGTGTGAACTGAGCACAGCAGCAGGTACTTGCGGTTGGCAGAGAGGCAGAGTGGTTCAATGACAGCCCAGGTACAAGGCAGGCAATGTTTAGAATAATCAGGGTAAAAGCCATAGCCAAAAGGCAGGCAGAGTTCCGAGCATAGTCCAAGTTCCAATCCCAGGCTTGGTCTCCACCCAGAGACTGGCTACATCAATCACTTTGCAGATGGATAGGCAGACAGGGAGAATTCATCACATCCAAAACCAGGATGCTGGAGTAAGACCAGGAGCTGTCATGAAACAGGAGCATTTACACGCTCCTGACAGCACTCCCTTATAATGGTCTCCACAGGTGTAAAAGTCTGGAAAGATCTCCTCAATAGAGTCCCTGAGTATGAGAGTAAAGTCCCTGAGAATAGCGTATGAATGTTTACTGATCTCTGTGTGGTGGACTTCCTAAAAGGAATACTACGGTGACAGGCTAAACTGCTAAAGTCCCATAAGAATTCCACAACCATAATAAAGAAAGAGTACTTTATTACACATCCTAGAACGCTACGCAGACATCTGATATACTAACTCCACAGAAGAGATACATTATTTCTTATGCTTCACACTTCAGTTTGAAACAAGGATGTTCCCTCTGTGGTTTGGTTATGTCAAGAGATTGTAAAGCTTCCCTGACAACTATGAATTCCACTATAGAATGCTTTTAGAAGAATTACCTTATGCAATTGACATATTATTTTTTTGAGAGTAATATCATTTTCAGACATACTGTATATTTTTAGAGAACTTTTTAAAGCAACACGTTATACTTTTACTGTATACGTTACACTGTAACGGACTGAAAAGTACGAGGCTGAAAAGCGCTCAAAAGCGCGAATCGCCGCTCAACAAACTCAACAAACTTTATTAACATGAAGGGTGGCGCCATTCGAACGGAACTTCCCCTTTATAGTTCCGTCGTACGTGTACGTGTTGTACGTCACTGCGCTTTGCTCGAGCGTTTTTTTAATGAACGTGTGTATGCAAGACAGGCTTGAGAGGAAACAAGAAAAATCATGTCGAGAAAAACATAGTTTTTTAAAATGACATTAAAAACGGTCGTGTGTACGCGGCATGAGGCTTAAACTCTATGTGAAAATTTTACCTTGAACTCTGATTAATTAAACTACCTCAAATATTTTACCTACTTGTCGTATCAAAGAGATTTAAAACAAGGAAAAGTGTGTGTGTGTGTGTGTGTGTTGGGGTGTCTGGTAATATTTATTAGAGTGTATAAAAAAATGTTTTATAAAAGATTTTGATATTAAAGCTCTGATTCAAAGTTCTCATTTATAATCATAACAAAATTAGAGTACAATAGATGCATCAAAAAGATGGAAGTGTAATAGTAGGAAAAGTGCGTGTGGGGAAGTCTCTCCAGTAAAATTTATGAATACGTATCTGTCGCAAAGGATAAGTTACTTTAAGTGTAATTAGAGGCAAAACTTTTTTTACATTTTGGATAGAGTAAAGGAGGGTTATAACTCCTTTCAGGTTTTTTTTTGTCATTTTTGTCTGTTGGGGAGATTTTCCTTCACTTCCTGTCCCATAGGGAAAACAGGAAGTGAGAGGAATTCCCTCCAAAGTGAGAGAACCATGTTTTTTTTACTATGGCCACTAGAAGTAGTGTCTCCGTTGCAAGATTTCCCCTTTATTAGTCTTCTGATGAAGGCCCCTTGACCCCCTCCCTATTGACTGCTGGAAGCTTGGCAACTATGTGGGAGTTAACCTAAAACAGGGAGAATAAGTGGCTTCGATGGGATTGGCCACTAAGGCAAGAGGTGACTGGGTGGAGCCTGAACTCTAGAAAAAGCCTAAGTGAGGGCACGTCCCACCACTCTAAGGAGATTCTGCTATCACAAGAGTTGACAACCCACCCGCCCATTGTGAGTTTCGTCACAGCTTTATTGTCAGTTTTACCTGGCCAGCAATGGATATTGCTTTATGTGCCATGCCTTCAAGTTTAATTTTGGGATTGGTTTAATGCCTGTCTCGCACTGATGGTGGAGATAGGTCTGTTAGACTATTTTTGTTTTGTTATTGATGCTCACGGTATAACTGTAAATGCCATTGTTATGTGGTATTTTGAATACTGTTGCAGTTGGTAAGTTCAATAAAGCTGTGGCCTTGCCCTTTTTCCAACTTAAATCAGTCTTGCGTCCTTTTGGCGGGCAAGGCAAAGGTTTTGTAATAACTGGTTAAAACGCACCTATGGCAGTCGTGGCAGGGGGCACAGGCAGCAAAAGCTGTCAGGTGCCGTAATCCCTCTCCAACCTATCCAAAAAAAAAGTTTTGCCTTTGCTTTAGTTACACTTTAACACAACTTGAATAACTAGTGCCAGAAAACTAAATTATAAAGATAGGTCTAATTCACTGGTAGTGTGTTATAGTGGAACTCCACCAAAAAAGGAGAACTTCCTCTCTTCCTCATGCCCCCCCCCCCACCATATTTGCTTTAAAAAAAAAAATCCTGTCACAGGGTCACACAGCGCATTGTGGCTGACGCATATGCAGTAAGCTGCAAGGAGGTACCTGAAGACCAGCTAAGAACCAGCCTGGGTGAGGATGGCACCGGATCCCTGGATAGGTGAGTGGCTTTTTTTTTAAATAATCAGCTGCTACAGTTTTTGTAGCTGCTGACTTTAAGTTTTTTAGAATGGCTGAAGCTCCTCCCATGTCTTATAAATTTCTAGGTAATTTTTAAGTGTGTTGCTGGGAAGCGATTTCTTATTGCAACTTTCTAACAGTCTTTGCCACCCATCTGCTCAATAAGCACTACTAAGGCGCTCCCTCCTTCTTCTAGATGTAAAAAAAAACAAACAAAAAAAACAGTAGACTGACAGCAGTGTGCGGTGAAGAGGAGTTCTGAGGGCTTATGACACATGTCACCTCCACATAGTTTGATTTTTGATGTGTAGGGATAATGGGTGAATAATATAAAGAAGGATTTCAGGAAGTTATGCTAGCAGTATTTTTTTTTTTAACACCCATTAAATTTATAATTTTTGAATGAATACATTCATAGCTGGACCAAATTGGATGTATACTCTCAGAACGGCCCCCCCATCCTAAATCTCCTTCCCTAGTTTACTTACCGTATATACTCGAGTATAAGCCGAGACTTTCAGCCCTTTTTTTTGGGCTGAAAGTGCCCCCCTCGGCTTATACTCGAGTCCGTGTACCTGAAAATATTGAGAGGCTGCGGGCGTCCATTGTTTAAAACTCGCGGTCTCCTCCTGGTCCCTTCCGTGATAGGCGGAACTGTGTCTGCTGAGAATCGCCTATCACGAACGTTCTCTCATCCTCACCCATCCCAGCAGACACTGTGTTCAGTGTTCCGCCAATCACGAAGGCCTTTTCATCCTCGGACAAGAGGACGTTTGTGATTGGCGGAACACTGAACACAGTGTCTGCTGGGAAACTGAGTCCGAGGATGAGAGAACGTTCGTGATATGCGGAACTGTGTCTGCTGAGAAACGCCTATCACGGAAGGGACCAGGAAGAGACCGCGAGTTTTAAGCAATAAATGGACGCCCGCAGACTCTCAATTTCAGGTACACTGACAATGGCACAGTGAGGATTGGCACAGTGAGGATTGGCACAGTGAGGATTGGCACAGTGAGGATGGGCACAGTGACAATTGGCTTAGTGAGGTTGCAATGGGCACAGTGAGGCGTTCAAATTGGCATTGTTGACCCTCTTCCACTTACAGTAGCTGCTGCATTCTCACCCTCGGCTTATACTCGAGTCAGTAAGTTTTCCCAGTTTTTGTGGTAAAATTAGGCACCTCGGCTTATACTCGGGTCGGCTTATACTCGAGTATATACGGTATATATATATATATATATATATATATATATATATATATATATATATATACTGTGAGGGGGTTAGCTCGGCAGCGGGTGTGTGTGACCCCCGGGATGGGCTCCCCACACAAAACAGGCCCAGCAAACGGAGGTTGTGGTTTTCAAAATCAAAAAGGTGCGGTTTATTTTCTATTTACAGTGACAAAACACAGCAAAGCGAAAGAAACATAACCAAAATAAATCCTGGTCAAGTTGACCTCTGACTAAACATACAGGTTTCCTAACTAACAACTGGGATCAGCCTAGTGCTGTCCTAGTCCCTAAGTCCCTGGTTTTAAATGTCCAAGCAAATAGCCACACAGGCTTTGTCTCACCGCACAGGGGTTCACTCTCCCTAGACAGTCCACACAGGTCTGGTTCCAGGCATGAGCTAACACCTAATGAATCTGGGAGTTCTTATAGAGGCCTAAATGAGCTGACAAGCTTCAGCTGGCCTCATCAACTCCCTGTCTGTACGACGCCCCACACTCTCCCTAGAGGTATGAGTCATCCATGAGCCCACTAACCTCAGCTGGGCTTATACAACTCTCCACCTAGTTGTATAAGTCGGCGTAAAGCCTGAATCTGGGCGAAATATATCTACCCCCCTGGATGCAACCAGGTGACTTTACCTTCCTGCTGTCACATACCCCCCCCTCTTGTTTTAACCTCGGGGTTGGAACACCAGCAATCAGGCATTCATGTACTCGAGACAAAGCATCCACATTCCCCATTTGAACGCCAGGGCGATGCTTTACTGTGAAGTTGAATTCCTGGAGGGCCAGGAACCACCTATTCACTCTTCTATTTGTTTCCTTGTTTTGAGCCATCCACTTTAACGGAGCGTGATCCGTAACCATGTCAAAGTGCCTACCTAGCAGGTAGTACCGAAGGGAATCTAGAGCCCACTTCACCGCTAAACACTCCTTTTCAACGGTGGCGTAATTTACCTCATGGGACTTCAACTTCCTGCTGAGGTAAATGACTGGGTGCTCTTCCCCGTTCCAGACCTGGGACAATACTGCTCCTAACCCCACATCTGACGCATCACTTTGTACGACAAAGTCTTTAGAGAAGTCGGGTGAGTACAACACTGGCTGGCTACATAAGGCTTGTTTCAAGAATTGGAATGCTGCCTCAGCCTCGGGGGTCCATTTAATCATGACCGACCCTTTCCCCTTCGTCAGGTTGGTTAGGGGCACAGCCTTAGAAGCAAAGTGGGGAATGAATCGCCGATAATACCCAGCGATTCCCAGAAAGGCTCGTACCTGCTTCTTGCTGTTGGGACGTGGCCAACTCTGGATGGCCTCGACTTTGTTGAGTTGGGGTTTTATTACTCCCCTCCCAATGGTGTACCCAAGATATTTGGCCTCCTCCTGCCCAATGGTACACTTCTTGGGGTTAGCCGTAAACCCCGCTTCCCGAACAGAGTCCAGGACTGCTTGCACTTTTGGCAGATGTGAGGCCCAATCTGTGCTATGGACAATTACGTCATCCAGGTAAGCCGCAGCATACTTCCGATGGGGCCTCAGCATCTGGTCCATTTTCCGCTGGAATGTGGCCGGCGCATTCTGTAACCCGAACGGCATTCTTTTATATTGGAACGCCCCGTCTGGGGTTACAAATGTGGTTTTCTCTTTGGCCGACTTGGCCAGGGGGATTTGCCAATACCCTTTTGTGAGGTCAAGAGTCGTCATGTATCGGGCTGTTCCCAGCCGGTCGATCAACTCATCTATACGTGGCATGGGGTAGGTGTCAAATTTTGTAACTTTGTTCAACTGACGAAAATCGTTACAAAATCGCCAGCTCCCATCCGGTTTAGGCACCAACACGATGGGACTAGACCAATCACTTTGGGACTCCTCTATCACCCCTAAGTTCAGCATTTTCTGTACTTCCTCCCGTATTGCCTCCCGTCGAGCCTCTGGGATCCGATAGGGTTTTAACTTCACCCTTTCACCGGGCGGGGTAATGATGTCATGCTCTACCCCAGATGTTTGTCCCGGCAGCTCAGAGAATACCTCCTTGTTGCGAAGCACAAACTCCTTAACCTCCTGTTGTTGGGGTTGTGACAAGGTGGCTGCTATTCCAACCTCAGGAATCACGCAACCAGTTTGAGCTGGTGACCAAGTGTCTGCGACTAGGGACTCTCTATCCCTCCAGGCTTTCAACAGATTAACGTGATAGATCTGTTTGGGCTTTCGCCTTCCTGGTTGTCTGACCTTGTAATTCACTTCACTCACTTTTTCCATTATCTCGTAGGGGCCTTGCCATTTGGCAAGGAATTTACTTTCAACCGTAGGGACAAGTACCAATATCCTATCCCCCGGGGAAAAGGTACGGGTCTTGGCTCCACGGTTGTACACTCTCTGCTGTGCCAACTGCGCTTGGGCCAAATGTTCCTTCACGATGGGCATTACCTGTGCAATTCGATCTTGCATCAGGGCGACATGCTCAATCACACTCCTGTGGGGAGAACTCTCACTTTCCCAAGTTTCCTTGGCAATATCCAACAGCCCTCTTGGGTGTCTCCCATACAGTAACTCAAAGGGGGAGAATCCCGTAGAGGATTGGGGCACCTCCCTAATAGCAAACATCAAATAAGGAAGTAAACAGTCCCAATCCTTTCCATCTCTATCCACCACTTTCTTCAACATTTGTTTTAGGGTTTTGTTGAATCTTTCAACCAGCCCATCGGTTTGGGGGTGATACACAGACGTACGCAATTGCGTCACTTTGAACAATTTACACAGCTCTTTCATAACCCGGGACATAAAGGGTGTACCTTGGTCCGTAAGCAGTTCTTTACAAATACCCACCCGGCTAAAAACAAGAGATAGCTCTTTGGCTATGGTTTTGGCCGAGGTATTTCGGAGAGGGATCGCTTCTGGATAACGGGTGGCATAGTCCATTATAACTAATATGTACTGGTGCCCCCTAGCGGACTTGATTATAGGACCTACCAAATCCATGGCGATCCTCTCAAACGGGACCTCAATGATGGGTAGAGGGACCAGCGGGCTACGGAAATGTGGCATCGGGGCCAACCTCTGACACACAGGGCAGGAGGAACAATAATTTTCTACGTCCTTCATCACCCCCGGCCAATAGAATCTCTGTAATACCCTCTCTCGGGTTTTCTCTGTCCCCAGATGACCTCCAAGAATGTGCCCATGGGCCAACTCCAACACCAACTTCCTGTAAGGTTTGGGCACCACAAGCTGCTCAACGGTTTCTTCTGCCCTTTTTGCCACCCGATACAGTAGGTCCTTCTCTACGCTGAAGTATGGGTAAGTGCAGGTATTATCTGGGTTCACTAACTCGCCATCTATTTTCACTACGTTTTCCCGTGCCTTTATTAGGGCGGGGTCTTTCAACTGTTCTGTGGCAAAGTTTTCCCTGTGAACCTCAAGATCAGAAAACTCCACAGACGGTAGGTTTTCGTCTGAGGAGGTGGGCTCCTCTCCAGTTTCTTGAGTCTCCCCTGCCAATACTGATAAGGGAAATTCCGGAGAGTCCTCACCACTCTCAGGGGAGTTCTGGCTATCACATTCCTGGTACATAGGGGCACCAGTGAGGGGCTCAGGATCATCCCACAGTTCCCAGAACTTCGGAAAATCCCTTCCCACAATGGCGTCATGCGGTAACTGAGATACTAAGCCCACTGGATGAGAGAGGGTACCTTTGGGGGTCTCGAAACACACTGTAGTCACTGGATACTCTCGGGTGTCCCCATGCACACAAATAACAGCTACCTTGCTATTCCCAGAGACCTCTGTTTTAACTAACTCAGCCTTTATCAGGGTCACAAGGCTACCTGAATCCAGCAATACCACAACATTTCTACCATTAACACACATTTTGCATAAATGTTTCTCAGTTCCTCGAATGGCAGTGCATGCGACTGTCGCACACAGCGACTGACGTCTGCCCGTCAGAAAGTCACACTGCATGGGTTCCTCCACAACCGGGCAATTGGCTGCAATATGTCCCGCTTGCCGGCAGCGGTAGCAAACGATCCTTCTTGCCGCCTCTTGAGCCGCTGATTTCCCAGGCTGTTCTCGCCAAACTTGGGGTAGAGCTCCCACCCTCTCACTCTCTCCACCCTCACCCCTTGGAATCCTCTTATCTGCCCCTGGGGATGGTCTGGTCTTAGGGTGGAAAGTCCGAGTGTCTCTGGAAGAGGCCGTCAGGTTCTCTGTAGCCAAGTATTTCTCCACACGATCCACAAGACCATCGGCCGTCTCTGGGTCTCCATGGCTTACCCACTTTTGGATGGCAGTAGGAAGAGCTCTCAAAAACCGATCCATTACAACACGTTCCACAATCTTTGGTGCGGACAAAGTCTCTGGCTGTAGCCACTTTCTGCTCAGGTGAATGAGATCATACATTTGAGACCTGGGGGGTTTTCCAAGCTGGAAAGTCCAGTTATGCACACGCTGAGCCCGGACAGCCTGGGTGACACCCAGCCTTGCCAATATTTCAGCTTTTAGCATCACATAGTCTTTTGCTTGGTTAGGCTCTAGGTCATAGTAAGCTTTCTGCGATTCACCAGTTAACAGAGGAGCCACCAGTCCAGCCCACTGCTCCTCAGGCCACTTTTCTCTTTCAGCGGTCCTTTCAAATGTGGTCAAAAATACCTCTGGATCATCCTCTCCAGTCATTTTTGTCAATAAACGACTCACCCCAAAGGACGCGGTATTAGTGGGACGGCTTTCCTCACTGGTCTGCGGACGTTGCTGCATTACTGCTTCCATCTGTTGTTGTAGTCTCTGCTCTTGCTTCTGCAACAGGTCTATGAAGCGGGCCTCAGATTGCTGCTGGGCTCGTTGCTGAGCCTCCAGACTCTGTTGCAAAGTTGCGTTTGTCTGCTGCTGGGCTGCAAGGCTCTGTTGATGAGCTTGCTGCTGGGCTGCGAAGTTCTGTTGTTGAGCTGCAAGGCTCTGTTGATGAGCTGCAAGGCTCTTTTGCAAACCTGCATTTGTCTGCTGTTGATTGGCATTTGCTAGAGCCAGCTGCTTCAGTATCTCCTCCATGCTGGCTTAAAAAAAAACTGCCACTGGTTCTCCACCAACTGTGAGGGGGTTAGCTCGGCAGCGGGTGTGTGTGACCCCCGGGATGGGCTCCCCACACAAAACAGGCCCAGCAAACGGAGGTTGTGGTTTTCAAAATCAAAAAGGTGCGGTTTATTTTCTATTTACAGTGACAAAACACAGCAAAGCAAAAGAAACATAACCAAAATAAATCCTGGTCAAGTTGACCTCTGACTAAACATACAGGTTTCCTAACTAACAACTGGGATCAGCCTAGTGCTGTCCTAGTCCCTAAGTCCCTGGTTTTAAATGTCCAAGCAAATAGCCACACAGGCTTTGTCTCACCGCACAGGGGTTCACTCTCCCTAGACAGTCCACACAGGTCTGGTTCCAGGCATGAGCTAACACCTAATGAATCTGGGAGTTCTTATAGAGGCCTAAATGAGCTGACAAGCTTCAGCTGGCCTCATCAACTCCCTGTCTGTACGACGCCCCACACTCTCCCTAGAGGTATGAGTCATCCATGAGCCCACTAACCTCAGCTGGGCTTATACAACTCTCCACCTAGTTGTATAAGTCGGCGTAAAGCCTGAATCTGGGCGAAATATATCTACCCCCCTGGATGCAACCAGGTGACTTTACCTTCCTGCTGTCACAATATATATAGAGAAAGCGCAGCCTAAAATACACCTCTCAATACTTGAACATTACTGATAGGCTCTGGCACTACAATGATGTAGATGTTGTATGATGCTCTAGATCAGGGACTTACCATCAGGGGAGGCAGGTGAGGCAGAGCCTCACCTGCCATGAACATAAAAAGCAAAAAACAAAAAAACAAAAAAAAACAAAACGATCAAGCTTCGAGGGTCATAGCTCGGCTACCTGGGGTAGGTAGCTGAAGTGCTACCCAACCACTGATCAAATTTGTGGCTGCTACAACCTATGGTTCCGGAGATATGGAGCTCCTTGCGCAGCCTGTCAGAAGCTTCATACAGAGCGGCCAGTTTAAATACAAGCTGGCACACTCTGTTTGCAGCAGACCGAAAGGTTGAGCTCACAGTGCCTCTCACTTTTTATCAGAAGCACTGAGCTCAATGGACAGCTTGGAGTCTTGGATCAATGGTAAAGTACCATTGGCCCAAGCTGTCCAATAAAAATTCTGCAGTGTCGGTACACCTCTCATTGCAGGCTCATAGAAGGGGGAATGTGTCTAAAAGAAACATGCTCCCTTCCAGCCCAGCCCTCTTAACTAGAAGGAAAAAGCATGGATTTATGGGTATAAGATTTATTATTTACATATTTACTTTGAAGAAATTACTGGTTGGAAGTTATAACTTCAAACTTCAGTAATTTGACCATTAAGCCACCTGCTTGAGTACAGTAAATTACCTTAAAAATAATATGTGATAATTATTTGTATATTACTTATTACTTATTACTTACTTATGGTAATTAACCCCTTGCCACCCAGGCCATTTCTGACACTTCTCTCCTACATGTAAAAATCTAAAAAAATTTGCTAGAAAATTACTCAGAGCATTATATATGTTTTTTTAGTAGACTCCCTAGGGAATAAAATGGTGGTTGTTGCAACTTTTTATGTTACATGGTATTTGCGCAGGAATTTTTCAAACACCTTTTTTTTGGAAAGAAACTGTTTCATGAATAAAAAAATAAAAAAAAACACTAAAGTTAGCCCGATTTTTAATTTTTTTTTGTATAATGTGAAAGATGATGTTACGCCCAGTAAATAGATACCTAACATGTCACGCTTTAAAATTGCGCACACTTGTGGAATGGCGCCAAACTTTAGAACTTAAAAATCTCTATAGGCGACGCTGTAAAAATTTTTACAGGTTACAGGGGAGGTCTAGTACTGGAATTATTACTGTCGCTCTAACGATTACGGCGTATGTAACCTGTGTGTATCTGGCTCTGATACTAGCCAGTGCCTCACCAGCCACTGACCTTACTGCACGTCCCTGCCCTAGATGCACTCTTCTGCAGTCCTGGTATCCTAAAACCCAGACTGCTAGAGCAAGCCTTCATTCTTTTCTAGTAATTTTGAGTGCTGGATCTGCTTTCTTCCACCTACTGCTTGTTTCTTTTGGCCCATTACTAGGATAAGCAACTTTACGGGCTAAAAGGAACAAGTGATACTTTACGGGCTAACTGGGACACTCACAATGTCAAAACTTGCCTATTACAGCGGGTTTCAAAAGAATGCATCTAAAGGTATTATTGGTGTAGTGCTACCCCCATAGGAGCCGATGGTGAATAGGGATCCCCCACCCTGCACAGCCAGGCACACCGAATTTCCACAGCACTCTTTAGACAAGAAACAGTCCAGCAGCTTTTGTTTTGTTTTTTTATTAGGGGTTAATAACTTGAATGGGGTTAAGGGTAATATGGGATGCCCACTTGACATTTGCAAGCTTTTCAGGGACACCTTCATTTGTACAGTCTATTTACACACTCATTAACTTCCTCCAGCGCATCACTTGCTTGCAGAACAACTCCTCAGACCCACTCACTGTTAGATGATCTGACAAAAAGGCAGCAGTCAGATAAAGCAATGGCCCATTACAGGCAGGGACTATGGGCCCCTTGGTTGTGTAGCAAAAGTCAGTATCCAGCTTCCATCCCTGTGGCTACTGATCCCAGCACCAGCTTTCAGGCACTGCCAGCTCACCTGGCTGCAGCTGCCCCTTTCCTAACCCTACTGGCTAGTCCTTCCACAGTCCTCCCACACTGCACACTCACCAACCCTCTTGGCTGACTTCTTCTGGAGATCTCCCAGCCGTGCTAACTCTCTCCCACTGTCCTCACACCTGCTCCCGTGCATCCAGGACAGGATTCCTCCATGTGTTGTAGAGGATCCCTCCAGCACCCGAGTCCCAGATCTGAGGTCACCCCTCAGAGTGTCAGTGTCAGAGTGTCAGCCTCCACAGCACTGACAGCCTCCACAGAACTCCATCCCCGGCTTGCACTCAAACACCTCTGCCCCTGTTGGCCTGACCCAGAGTGTTTAACAGGTCCCCCCCCCCTGCCAGCCCATTCGGCCAGGGATTGGTTGGGGCCCTCATCAATACTACAGGGGCATTCCAAACCTCCCTCCCATTCTTATGGAAGTTTCTCGAAAGTTCCAGCAAGTATGGGGGATTTAACAGAGATGCTGTCTGGTGAGTCATTCTAGCCTCCCTGAGTCACTTACCCTGACCCAGATTCAGCCCAGCTTGGCTCTCAGCCAGGCTAATTTATCTACACTAATAAACTATGTACACTACCCTTTCTAGCACACTAGAGGGTGCTAAATTGGGTCCAATTTGTTTCTGCATTGTAGCACTTGAATCTTTCAGTACTGTTTTAGTAATTATAGGTGTTTTTACGGATTACGGATGTAGAAATACAGGGCAATTAGGAAACAGCAATCACAGGTCAATTAGTTTCAGTGTAAATCCCACTAATAGTAAACCTAAGGGGAATACAAAGACACTGAATTTCAAAAGAGCCAACTTCCCTAAACTTCCCTAAGCTACAGCCTTGCTAGAAGATACTAATTAGGATAAAATCTTAGGAACAAAGAACACGGAGGAGAATTGGGTATGCTTTAAGAGCATATTAAATAAGGGCATTAGCTTGTGCATCCCAATGGGAAATAAATTTAAAAGAGCTAATACAAGTCCTGGGTGGCTTAACTCCAACGTAAAAATGCATATAAAAGCAAAGGAGAAGGCCTTCAAAAAATACAAGGCTGAGGGATCATCATCAGCATTTCAACTGTAAAAAGAATGCAACAAGAAATGTAAGGGTGCAATCAGGGCGGCTAAGATAGAACACGAAAGGCACATAGCGGAGAAGAGCAAGTAAAATCCCAAGAAATTATTTAAGTACATAAATAATAAGAAAGGGAGGTCAGATCATATTGGTCCCATAAAGAATGATAAAGGTAATCTGGTTACTAAGGATGGAGAGATGGCAAAGGTATTGAATTTATTCTTCTCCTCAGTTTTTACGAAGGAATCGGTGGGCTTCAGTAACCAAAACTGCAATGTTTATCCTTATTACACATCACAGAAAGCACCCTCATGGCTAACAGAGGACAGAATAAAAAATAGACTTGAAAAACTTAACATTAATAAGTCACCCGGGGCCAGATGGCTTGCACCCGAGGGTCCTTAAGGAACTCAGTCAAGTAATTGCCAGACCATTGTTCCTAATTTTTACGAACAGTCTACTAACTGGAATGGTACCAGCTGATTGGAGAAAAGCCAATGTAGCACCAATATTTGAAAAAGGGCCAAGATACATCCCAGGGAATTACAGACCAGTTAGCCTAACATCAATTGTATGCAAGCTCTTGGAGGGGATGATAAGGGACTATATACAAGATTTTAGTAATGACAACAGCATCATTAGCAGTAATCAGCATGGATTCACGAAGAATCGTTCTTGACAAACCAATCAATTAACCTTCTATGAGGTGAGCTGCCATCTAGATAAAGGGAGAGGCCCGTAGACGTGGTGTATCTGGATTTTGCAAAAGCATTTGAAACAGTTCCCCATAAATGTTTACTGTACAAAGTAAGGTCAGTTGGCATGGACCACAGGGTGAGTACATGGATTGAAAACTGGCTACAGGGGCGAGTTCAGAGGGTAGTGATAAATGGTGAGTACTCGGAATGGGCAGGGCTGGAAAGTAGGGTCCCCAGTGTTCTGTCCTGGCACCAATCCTATTTAATTTATTCATTATATGATCTGGAGGATGGGATAAACAGTTCAATCTCTGTATTTGCGGTCGATACTAAGCTAAGCAGGGCAATAACTTCTCTGCAAGATGTGGAAGCCTTGCAAGAAGATCTGAACAAATTAATGGGGTGGGCAACTACATGGCAAATGAGGTTTAACCACTAGAGGCCCGCGCTATATTCAAATGACGGCTACAGCGCGGACCTGAAAATTCAGGAGGCTGTCAATAGACGTCCTCCCCTTTGCACGCGCAGTGATCACAGATCCGTGTAAGGGGCCGGTCCCGGCCCCTTACCACGTGACCAGCTGTCAGCCAATGACAGCTGATCACATGATGTAAACAAAGGATCGGTAATCGTTTTTACACAGCGTGAGGAGAAAAAAAAGCCGATCACCGGCTTGTTTACAAGGGACATCGGTCCCGAAGAGGAAGGAGTCACATCTGCCTCATCAGTGCGCTCAAAAACTGCCTGCCAGTGCCACCTGCCATTGCCACCTGTCAGTGCCCACAGTGCCACCTATCAATGCCCACAAGTGCCACCTATCAAAGCCCACCTGTGATGCCAATCAGTGCCTCATCAGTGCCACCTAGTAATGCTGCCTATCAGTGTAACCGATCAGTGCCCATTATTGCCACTCATCAGTGCCCATCACTGCCACTCATCAGTGCCCATCACTGCCACCTATCAGTGCCCACCAGTGCTGCCTTATCGGTGCCCATCAATGCAGCCCATCGGTGCCCATCAGTGCAGCCCATCAGTGCCCATCAGTTCAGCCCATCAGTGCAGCCTCATCAGCGTACATCAATGAAGGAGAAAAATTACCTGTTTGCAAAATTTTATAACAAAATATAAAAAATATATAATTTTTTTTTTTAAATCTGTAGGTGATTAAATACCACAAAAAGAAAGCTCTATTTGTGGGAGAAAAAATATAAAAATTTCATTTGGGTACAGTGTTGTATGACCGCGCAATTGTCATTCAAATTGCGACAGCACTGAAAGCTGAAAATTGGTCTGGGCAGGAGGGGGGTTTAAGTGCCCAGTAAACAAGTGGTTAATGTGGAAAAAATTAAAATAATGCATTTGACTGGTAAAAATATGAATGCAATCTACTCACTGGGGGGAGAACCTCTGGGGGAATCTCGGATGGAAAAGGACCTGGGGGTCCTAGTAGATGACAGGCTCAGCAATGGCATGCAATGCCAAGATGCTGCAAGCAAAGCAAACAGAATATTGGCATGCATTAAAAAGGGGATTCACTCCAGAGATAAAACAATAATTCTCCCATTCTACAAGACTCTGGTCAGGCCGCACCTGGAGTATGCCATCAAGTTCTGGGCACCAATCCTCAGGAAGGATGTGCTGGAATTGGAGTGAGTCCAGAGAAGGGCAACAAAGCTAATAAAGGGACTGGAGGACATTAGTTATGAGGAAAGGTTAGGAGCACTGAACTTGTTCTTTTTGGAGAAGAGACACTTGAGAGGGGATATGATTTCAATGTAAAAATACCATACTGGTGACCCCACAATAGGGATAAAAAATTTCTGCGTAAGATAATTAATAAGATGCGCGTCCAATCACTAAAATTAGAAGAAAAGCAGTTTACCTTAAACTGCATAGAGTCCTTTACTGTAAGAGCGGTAAGTGTGTGGAATTCCCTTCCACAGGCGGTGGTCTCAGCGAGGGGCATCGATAATTTAAAAAAACTATTAGATAAGCACCTGAATGACCACAACATACAGGAATATACAATGTAATACTGACAGAATAACACACACATAGGTTGGACTTGATGGACTTGTGTCTTTTTTCAACCTCACCTACTATGTAACTATGTGTACCTTGTAGTAAAATGCAATCTTCTATTTATATATTAGGGTCCTACCCCCATCATACATAGCAGCATATACTTACTGCAGGGGAGGAAGTTAAGCTTTTTCCAATAAGATTCCAGAAAATGTGGAGTAGTCTCAAGCCTCGTACACACGACCGAGTTTCTCGTCGTTAAAAACATGTAGTTTTTCTGGACGAGATTCTTGTTAACCTTGACGAGTTTCTCGTCAAGCTTTCCATGCGTACACACTGACAATTCCAAATCTCGTCGTTGTTCTGCGCGGTCACGTCCAGCACGTACGACGGCAGTATAAAGGGGAAGATCGATTTCAATGGCGC
The DNA here is from genome assembly GCA_029206835.1 of Rana muscosa. NCBI lineage: Eukaryota > Metazoa > Chordata > Amphibia > Anura > Ranidae > Rana > Rana muscosa. The sequence continues at coordinate 204,057,576 of CM055123.1, forward strand.
CACCCCTTGGGCTGCTTTTGCTGATCTCGTGTTACCGTGTGTAAAGTAAAAGTTTGGGAAGAGACGATTCGCGCTTTTCAGTCTTCGTGCTTTCAGTTCGTTTTAGCGTGACGAATGTGCTATCTCCATTACGAAGGCTTGTTTTACCAGAAGATGCGCTCCCGTCTCATACTTGATTCTGAGCATGCGCGCTTTTTGAAGAGTCGTAAAAGCATACACACGAACCATTTTCTCGTCGCAAAACAGGCCGACGAGAAACACGACGAGGAAATCTAGAATCCGGACGAGAAAATAGAGAGCAGGTTCTCTATTTTTCTCGTCGAGATTCACGGCAGTTTTCTCATCGTAAAACCTTACACACGAACGGTTTTCTCGACAATAAAGCTCTCTCTGCACTTTTCTTGTCGGATTTGGACGAGAAACTCGGTAGTGTGTACGAGGCTTCAATCCCACAAGATGACACCACAGCATAGTGCAGTAACATATGGGATACTCTGTATTTAATGAAATCCTACCAGAAAGATGCCGACGTCACCTCAGCCTAGGCAACACAGGTGGAAGCCTGGAGTAAATCAAGTATATTTAATAACTTTTTAACTTTTTCTCAATGTTTTTTTAAAACGTTAAAATGGGTTAGGAAGCCCGCATATATTAAGCAGACTTTCCATTTTTACTACAAGATCTGCTTTAATAACTTAAAGCGGAACTTCATCTGAAAAGGGAAGTTTTGCTCAACCTCCTCCTTCCCCCTTCCTCTCTCTCTATAGCAAACTTTATTTTTTTCTAGGACAGGTACCCCTTCCAACTCTCCCAGCCCCCATCCTTCCTGCCCGCACCTTCCTTGGACATGTTACACGTCCAGAAGACTGTGGTGCCATTTAGAAAGTGCAGCTCGTCTCGTGCATGTGCAGTGGGAAGCCGGCTGTGAAACACCAGGATGTCACAGCTGGCCACAAGCAAGATGGCAACCCCAGGGACCTGAAGACTGGTGCAGAATCAACCCAGGTGAAGACATGGCTGGATCCCTGTTCTGAACCTCCTGGTGCCAATCAAGTGAGCAACTGCCATGGCCACTTGGTGTTCCTACCTGTCACTGACCCTCCCCATCTGCTGAGACCACATGGCCATATTTCAGCCGCTCCTGGGCAGGAATAAAATGTGTTAAATGTAAGAGCTTACATTTTGCTCATTAATTTTCTCTAGGTTTCATAAATCAATTCAACTGAGCTAATATACAAAGGCAGCCTGTATATAATCATGTACTTAAAAAATTAAGCAACATTTACACTTTTCTAAGAAAAAGAAATACACATTTTTGTTATCTATCCTCCAATTGATAAAAAGTATATAGTTCTGTGATAAATAGTCCACTTCAAAAAATGCACATAATTGTGGAAAAAAAACAGCAGACATTGCTTCAATTCAAGCCCAAGGCAGCCTTATAAATATCCTCCAAGGTCCGCTAAGTACCTGACCACTCTGTGACCTCCTTCCTTTCACCACTAATTTTGGTAGTCATTTTGTGAGCTGAAGGAATAATCATAAACAAGCCCTATCAATTCATTAGGAAGAGTGTAGATACTCCGGGATCAGACACAGCGTACTATGACTCGGGAGAACTACCTGTCTGCACTACTGCGCTGACGGGAGTGGCACCTGGTGTGGTCTTCTGCTGCTGTAGCCCATCTGCTTCAAGGTTTGACGTGTTGTGCGTTCAGAGATGGTATTCTGCATACCTTAGTTGTAACAGCCATGAGTCCATCCTGACATAATGAGAAAGACTGGAAACATATCCATTGGACGAGCGAGGATATCTGACAGAGCCATCTAGAGACCCTGGCAGGGGTAACAGCCATCTATGTATACTGATCTCTTGCAGGGATCTTTATTTCTGGTAAGCGGCGGTGTTACTAGAGGTGGTAGATTGCTTTCTGTCTGAATATCAGCACTTTTCTTGGGTGTTCCCGCATTTGATGTCACTGATGGTTACCAAGAAGACCTATAATCATACTATTGGCCTTCAGCCATAACATCTCAGCATATTGACTTTTATCTATTGAATAATTTCAATGAACTTTATGCATCTCGGTATAGTCTCTCCAGAGATTGGCTCAGCAGCATCATAAATCTCAGGGTTCATTGCCCTTATTAGAACCGTTGGAACATTCAATCCCGTACTCCACGTATAGGAATTTTTGGATGTCAGAGATTGGTTACACTATTATTCTTATTTTTCATTTAATTCATTGCGCAGCTTAATTTTTCTCCAATTCATTAGGAATACATGACATCACTGAAGTGGAAAAAGGGATTATCAGTGTATTTAGATGATCCTTGAGGTGCATGTTTTCATGATGTCGTAGAAACGTGCACAAAATGATTGTTCAGCTAGAATAAATGATTCATCAAACCTAGCTAAGGAGGAGAAGTGTTGAAATGAGAGGTCATGCTCTGAAGCTGGAGGTGAGAGTCTCAGGGGAAGTGTCCTCTGGTTCTACTTCATGAAAATGAAAATAAGGTCAGGGGGATAGGAAGTGCTCCAAGTACAGCAAATAACAGCACATCAATAACCTGCTTTTTATGTCACGGAGAAAATGAACAGATTAGGAGAGCTGACTATGGAGATCTGCTAAGAAGATGCTCTACTGATGCAACTGAATTCGACTTCCCAATGGTCTCTGGCAGCATCAAGTGTTCTTGTCTGAATTTATTAGTGTGTGGAGTCTAGTGAAAACTTGATGGGGCTTTTCTGTTGCCCTTGTGCAATGGAAAAGTATTGATCCTTTTATGTAGTTGTTCTGTATAAAAAAAAAAGACCTAAGTTATAGCTGGTGATATCTGTACAAATGCCTTTTCTATTTGGTCAAGTCTTAGTAATCCTTGTAATGATTGTCATTCGCTATTACCTGCTGCGGCTCTCACTTGTGTGTTTTTTTTTTGTTTTGTTTTTAACCACTTCAATACCTGGCATTTTCACCCCCTTCCTTCCCAGACCAATTTTTAGTTTTCAGCGCTGTCACACTTTGAATGACAATTGCGTGGTCATGCAACACTGTACCACAAATAGACCTTTTTTTTGGTGGTGTTTGATCACCTCTGCGGTTTTTATTTTTTGCGCTATAAATAAAAGAAGAGCGACAATTTTGAAAAAAAAAACATAATATTTTTTACTTTTTGCTATAATAAATATCACAATTTAAAAAAAATAATAATAAGCGTATATTGATTGGTTTGCACAAAAGTTATAGCGTCTACAAAATAGGGGATAGAATTATGGCATTTATATTTTTTTACTAGTAATGGCGGCGATTTGCGATTTTTATTGTGACTGCGACATTGCGGCGGACACATCGGACACTTTGACACATTTTTGGGACCATTCACATTTATACAGCGATCAGTGCTATAAAAATGCATTGATTACTGTATAATGTGACTGTCAGGGAAGGGGTTAACACTAGGGGGTGAGCAAGGGGTTAATTGTGTATCCTAGGGAGTGTTTCTAACTGTAGGGGGATGGGACTCACAAGGGGAGGAGACCGATCTGTGTTCCTCTGTACTGGAAACACACATCGGTCTCCTCACCTCTGACAGGACGTAGATCTGTGTGTTTACACACACAGATCCACGGTCCTGCTGTGTTCACGGGCAATCGTGGGTGGCGGGCGGACATCGCGGGCACCGGGTCCCAAGCGCCAAGGCGCACGCGCCCCCTAGATGGCCGGGAAGCCCAGGACGTCATATGACGTTCACCCAGGATGGGAGATCCCTCCTGCGGATGTCATATTACTATAGCCCGGTATTGAAGTGGTTAAATTTAAGTATATCTCTAGCCCAAATTTTCTTTTCTTAGTTATTGATTGGGGGATAGTTTAAACTCCTGTCAGGTTGAACTGCCATCTGAGGCTCCGCTGGGGAGATTCCTTCACTTCCTTTCTGGTAAAAAGGTTGATGAGAGGGAAAATTTCTTTAGCAATTACACATAATTAAAATAGTTTGACTGTAAGGAGCATAGGCATAAACTGTCTGAACCCCTCTAGAAATATACCTTAGCTGCTTATGAACTCCCCGTTAAGACACTAAAACTGTTCCTTGTTGAAAGGTAAAGGCATACCTACCAAATATCCCACATTTGGTATTAAATTCCTCTTACCCTCTTTCCTCAGTTTTCCCTTTTTTTTTTTGGCTGATGTAAAGATCTCTTTGAGTAAGTGCTATACTACTAAAAGTGTTATTGTTTTATCATTCAAAGTTTTTATTAAGAGAAAGAATAAAAACAATACAGAAGAGCACTTATCAAAGGACGCAGATGCAACTGCAGACATTGCGAACGAAACAGTACATTGTGGCAAAAAATCAGTGTCAATGTTTAGCTGAAGACTGCTGTCAGGCGATAGTCACGGGCGTGAGTCATGACTGACACAGAGAAAGGTGAATGAATAGTGAAGAAAAAAGCTATTACACGTTATTACTACCAGTCTTCTGAGCAAACTTCATAGAAAGTAATGTTAATCAGTACATAGTCAAAAAGTGGGAACGCAACAGTGTCTTCTAGTTAGAAGGGATAAAAGAGCAATATCGGCCTGTACTTTCTGAGCAAACATTATTGCAACATCCGCTATCTCAATTGAAGCAGTGTTTAGATTTAAGAAAAGGAAAAGAGAAAGTAGGGGGTAAGCAAATCAAAGCAGGGGGGGGGGGGGAGAAGAGAGAAGGGGAGAGAAAAAAAAAAAAAGGGGGGGTATTACGTTTATTACGAAGAGTAGACGGATTGGTCTCAAAAGGCGGTCAGCTTCTAAGGGCCAGCCGCAGGAGAGGTTATTGTAACGAACAGTCTTAGGAGGGTGTGTTCTTACCTTCATGTGTATATTCCCGAGAATATTTAAAATCAAACCACGGTAGCCAGATGTCGTGGAACTTCTTCGCATTACCACCATCCTGGGCCAGGGTGTCTTCCATGGTGGCTATTTCCCCTACTTTATTTAGCCATTCAGAAATGGATGGGACTCGAGACGAGTTCCAATACAAGGGAATTAGGGACTTGGCCACATTCAAAAGGTGTTTTGTCAGGGAATGTTTGTATCTCTTAAGTGAAAAACTGGATATATGAAGCAGGCAACATGCAGCATCTAGGTTTAGCTTAGTTTCAGTGATCTGTTTAATCAGTGTCCGCACTTCTGACCAGTAGCTGGTGATCAGTGCACAATGCCACCAAATGTGAGCCAACGTACCCCTTTCCTTTTGACATCTCCAACATATCTCAGGTTTTTGGCTATCCCATCTGTGCAGTCTTACGGGCGTGTGATACCACCGTGTCAGTAACTTATAGCTGGTTTCCTGTAATTTAGTACTTATGGAGCATTTGTGTGCCAAGATGCTTGCATATTTCCATTGTTTATCCGATATCTCCGTGTTTAGGTCTCGGGACCACTCTCTCCTATGTACACTCTCCCCCACATCTCCCGTGTTTTGCAACCAGGAATATGCTAGAGAGGTGGCCTTAAATACTGGGGTTTTGTTAAGACAGGCCTCTTCCATCTCGGTCAGAGGTCTGTAAAGATCTGGAGAGTTTCTAAACTTACCTAGGTAACTTCGGATCTGAAAATAAGTCCACTGTTTTAGGTGGGGTAAGTCGCAATCAGTCTTAAGGGATGTCCAGTTTCTAACCTTAGTACCTAGAAAGCATTCACCCATTCGTAAGGAGATACCAGTCGTTGCTGAATGGAGCGTGGAGTTATGAATACCCGGGGAGAAGTCAGGGTTGTCTTTCAGCGGGGTCAGAGGGCTGGGGATCGTGGTGATATTTGTCCTATTCCTTTTAACTAGTGTTCTCAGAATGTCTAATGTATTATGTGTGATCGGGCAGCTTTTTAGACTGGAGAAAAGGCCCAACCCTGGGATCCATGGTGAGTGCATGAGCGGGAACGCGCTTAAGGTCGCTTCCAACTTAACCCAATCTTTCATGTCGTCGTGGCAGTGCCAATCGATGACCCTGGCTATATGTGCTGCGTAATAATAGTTTTTAAAATTCGGTAGATTAATCCCACCTGCTTCTTTAGGCATCATCAGAGTAGTTAATTTCACCCTTGGTTTCTTGTGGTGCCATAAAAATTTCAGAATGATGGAGTTTAGTGCTTTAAAGAATTTCGGAGGGATCTTGATCGGTATGGTGCGCATCAGGTATAGAAATTTAGGCAGGACCACCATCTTGATGATGGCCGCGCGACCAAACCATGAAAAGGTGCCTAGATGCCAATTATTGAGATCTGTTTCGCAGGTTTTGAGCATGGGGGGATAATTCACCTCGTAAATAGACTGTAGTTGTGGGGTCAGCCATGTTCCTAAGTACCGGAGGGCGATGGGATCCCACCGAAATGTGGAGTTGGCCTTAGTCAGGGAAAGTACAGCTTCTGGGAGTGAAATATTGAGTGCTTCAGATTTTGAATAATTTATCTTTAAGTTTGCTAAATAGCCAAATTGGGCAAATTCTTTTAAGAGACTGGGGACGGTCAATGTTGGGTCGGTCAGGAAGAATAAAAGATCATCAGCATATGCTGCCGTTCTAAACTCCCTATCCTGAATCTGGAAACCGTGAACCGTCGGGTTATTCTGGATCGTCCTTATGAAAGGTTCCAATGAAAGAATAAACAACAGGGGTGACAATGGGCATCCCTGTCTGGTGCCATTAGAGATGCATACTTTTTTAGATAGAGTACCATTTATTTTTAGGTATGCAGAGGGGTTCCTATATAATGCTGAAATCCACGACAGCATGTGTGGACCCAGGCCTACTCGGGCACACACTGCCAACATGAAGTCCCATGCCACCCGATCGAAGGCCTTCTCCGCATCAGTGGAGAGGAGAAAGCCTTCGATCCTTCGCACCTTCGTTGCATGAATCAGAAGCAACGCTTTGGTAACGTTATCCTTTGCTTCCCTGCCAGGTATGAAGCCCACCTGCTCCAAACCAACTATCTTTGGCAGAAGTGGGCCCAACCTCAAGGCCAGGACCTTTGCGAACAACTTCAGGTCCAAATTCAACAGGGAAATGGGCCTATAGTTAGCACATTCACCGGGGTCTTTTCCTGGTTTCGGAATCACTGTTATGTGTGCGGTCAGGAAGTCGGGAGTGATCTCCTTGGGCCCAGACAGGGAGTTCAGAGCCTCTTTCAGCGGTTCCGTTAGGGTGTCTATAAAGGTCTTATAGTAGATTGCCGAGTACCCATCCGGTCCCGGGCTTTTGCCAGTTTTGAGCTGTTTGATAGCCTGTCTGAGCTCCAAGGAGGAAATTGGGGATTCCAGTGAAATAGAGTCAAGCTCTGATATAGCTGGAAGACCACTTTTAGCTAAATAGTCTTGGATAATCTGTGTCCTGTCTCCTTCCATATGTGGCTGTTTATGTTGGGGGGGTAAGTTGTAGAGTTTAGAATAGAAACTATGAAAATGTCCCGCAATCGCCTCTGATGCAACATCTAGTTTCCCCGCTGAGTTTCTAATACCGGCAATATTGTTGAAGGAAGCATGATCCTTCAAGGCTCTGGCCAGCACTCTGCCCGTCTTATTCCCGGATTCGTAGTAATTTTTTTTTTTGAAAAATAGCATGCGCTTTGCTCTAGAATCAAGCAACAACTGTAATTCCCGCCTAGTCTCTAACAGCCGAGTAGCAGAGTCTATCGACAAAGATTTCTTGTGTTGGGTCTCTAAGGAATTGATCGTCGTAATCAGAGTCTGAATGGTGGCCTCCCTTTCTTTCTTGCGTTTAGAACCCATCGCAATCAACATCCCTCTAATAGTGCATTTGTGGGCCTCCCATACGATCAAAGGGTCCATCCCTGGGGTGATATTAGTTTTAAAAAAGTTTGTCAGTTCGGCGGAGATTTTCGGTAGTAGATCTGGGTCAGTTAATAGCGAGGCGTTCAGGCGCCAAGAGGGTTGTTGTGTGGCCAGACGTGACATGTCTAGCGAAAGGGATACGGGGGAATGATCAGAGATCGTCTGAAGACCTATATGTGCCCCCGAAACCCTGGGAAGATCCCTCTGTGTTATGAACAGATAGTCCAATCTGGCATATCTTGAATGGGGAACAGAAAAGTGGGTGTAATCGCGGCCGTCCGGGTCAAGGAAGCGCGAAGTGTCTATCAATTGCAAGGATTGCAATAGCGATTTAAACTTCTTGAGGATCTTATAAGAGATACATGTCTTGCCATTGGATGTATCCAAGAGGGGATTCAGAGGCACATTAAAATCCCCCCCAAGAATCGTGCAACCAGCTGCAAACCCCTTGAGTTCCCTGACTATTTTCTGACAGAATTTAACATGTTCTTTATTTGGAAAGTACACGTTTGCAAGTGTTACAGGTGTGCCTGCATATGTCCCCTTCAGGAATATAAATCTACCTTGCGTATCACAGAGTTGTTCAGACAACTCAAAAGAGGCGTCTCTACTGATCAGTATGGACACCCCTTTGGACTTAGATTCATCATTCGTGGCGTGGATTGCTCTAGTAAAATATGAATCTGTGAGTCTCGGTATCTGGTGTGTTTTGAAATGGGTCTCCTGAAGAAATACAAAATGGGGCCTACCTTTCTTTAGTTCCTTCATAAGAGTGGAGCGGCGTTCTGGGATGTTTAGGCCCCTGATGTTATGCGATATCACCGTGGGGCGTCGCCCCAGGGAAGAGTACGCCATGAGGGGGGTCAAAAGGAGGTGTCCCTAGGAGCACTCTGCAATAAATCAAAATGAAGACTATACCGTGGGAATTAGTATCTGTGTTTGAAAACTAAGACAACAATCCAACAGCACTTCTAGAAATACTTTTTGGTAAAAATAAAAAAAGGGGGGGAGGGGGAGAAAGAGAGAAGGGAGAAATAAAGATTTATGAAGAAACAGAAGGTAAAAGAGAAAGACACAATAAGAAGATGGCGTAGAAATCGTCCCACTTCCTGAGCGGTCAAACCCCCCCCCCCCCAGGAAGGGATAGTTGCCAGTTTATAGTAGAGATCCCTGCTTCTCAAAAGGGGGAGCAAGGAGCTCTCTGTGGGGTCGTTGGGAGACACACGACCCGACGACAGCCCACCCAGAAGAGCGATGTCAAGGGAGACCCGATAAAATGAAAGGATCCTCCCAGTCACCGCCCACACAACCAAGTTAGAGAAAACATATTAAACATTTCAATGTATTGTACACCCGACCATGGTGTAACTAAATTTTCTTAGGCAAGAAATGAACAAAAAACAATAAACAATAAACAACCGTTCACAGAAAAGGGAGCATCCGGGATAAGTGTAGTTATAACCCTCTTCTGGCCCGCTGAGCAAAGACTTATAGGCATATACATTATCTATGTACATGCGGATCCCCATTAGCGGAAAATGGAGGACCAGGTGCACCCAGAATTTTCCACGATAAGTCTGTAAGAGAGTTGAAGCAATCGATAGAGGTTGGAAGATCTGGGCATCGCAGATACAAACCCCTTAGGGAGCAAGGCTACATCTCTTAGGATGAGAAGGTAGACCTTGCGGCTGACAAAATATATATATAAAAAAAAAAAAAAGAGGGGTCAAAGGTCAAACTCCGACATTCATTTCAATGAGGCCGATCATGGAGGTTGATTAGGTATAATGGCTGTATAAAGACGCAAACAATCCTCAGTATTCCAGATCGATCTGTGCGTCAGGAAAGGATTCCAGCCTGGAATCAAGTTAGGGAGGCGGTGAATAGTTACCCCGGAGGGCCCAATTCAGACATTAATTACCATCATGGCAACAGGGGTGAGGTGAGTAATGGTAGCTGATCAGAGCGTGAACAGAGGTCTCACCACAGGTGGAAAGGTAAGGCAGTTAGCAGGAACATGGAGTAGGGGAGTACCAGCAATGCTGCGGAGTGTCACTCTGCGTTTCGGTCCCTGGAAGGCCCCGCATGTCTGCCCGGTGTGTCGGGTCTGCTGCTCCCACCTCGCTCCTTCTTAGCTTTCTTAGAGAGTCTGGTGTCAGGTGACATGAAGGGAGAGGCGGGAGGGCTCCTCTCCAGAGGAGTGTGTAAAAATTCTGCGTACCATTCAGGGAGGGCTACATGTTCCATATCTAGCGATTCACAAAACTCAGGAAGGTCTGCTGGAGAACGTAATATATGCAAGTGACCATTGTAAGACACAGTCAAAGCGAACGGAAAGCGCCACGAGTATTTCAGGTCCCTTTCTCTCAAACGATCCAACAAGGGACGTAGGGCCCGTCTGTTTCTCAGAGTTATCTGGGACAGGTCCTGAAACAACATTATTGTCGCACCATTAAAAATGATCCTGTCATTTCTCCGCGCTTTGCGCATAATATCCTCTTTAAGGCCAAAGCTCTGCAGACAACATATGATGTCTCTTGGGGGTGCTGAATCAGAGCTTCTGGGTCTAAGAGCCCTATATGCCCGTACAAAGTCTAGCTCCATATCTTCTTGGCGTTCTAATAGACTATTGAACACTCTCCTGAGGGCCGGGACAATCTGTTCATGCTCGACAGATTCGGGGATCCCCCGCACCCTAATGTTGCACCTCCTGCCCCTATTGTCCAAATCCTCTATATGCCGATTCATGTCAATGAAATGCTGCGTTTGGGCCTGTGTGGTAAGCTCTAACCTGTATATGGCCTTGTCCCTGCGTTGACCTGCGTGCTCCACCGCCGCCATTTTTTCATTAATGACTATCATGCTCGTTTTCAAATCCGTGATAGCCGCTGAGAAAGTTGCTTTGATGTCCGCGGCTATCACAGACATATCTGCTAACGTTAAGGGGTGGTCTGGTGCAGGCTTACCCCTGTTAGAGTCTACAGGCGCTGGTCGGGAGTCCTCACTGTCGTCTTCCTCGTGTTGCGGCGGCGCCATCTTGGATCTCGGAGATCCGTTGCGGCCTGACTGTTGAGTTTTAAAGATGTCCGCTATGTTTTTCGCTGCGGATGATCCGGTGTTGCGGCGCAGGTGGGAGCGGGGAGTTGAATACAGCCTTCTGCCCGGCATCTGAGAGCCTGTGGTCGAGTGTAGGGCTTCTAATGGTCGTGTGGGCTGAGGAGCTCCTCTAGTGTGCTGCCATCCTCGCCGCGCGCCAAGCCACACCCCCTAAAAGTGTTATTGTGCATTAAACCTTCATCCTATCTCTTAGACACTGTTTACATTTTAGCGTTTTGTAGCTTTTTAGCTCAAAGTTCAAAAACGCTCAACAAGCAAAAACCCATTGTTTTCAATAGCCCTTGTTCACTTCTGATGCCGCGTACACACGATCATTTTTCCCGTCGGGAAAAATTACATTTTTTTTTTCGCCGAGAAAAACGATCGTCTGTGGGCTTTATGCCGTTTTTCTCATTGAGAAAAACGGCAGGAAAAACGACGAGAAAAATTAGAACATGTTCTAAATTTTCTCATCGTTTTTTCCATCATTTTTTTCCGCGACAGTTTTCCCATAGGGAGACACTGCCGCGGAGCCCACAGATGGTCGTTTTTCTCGTCAAAGAAAAAAATGACGGGAAAAACGGTCGTGTGTGGGGGAACATGCCGTTCCCTCGTTTTTCATTTTTTTTTCATGCCGTGATTCACGGCGGTGTTTTCACCGCCGTGAATCACGATCGTGTGTACGCGGCATGAGTGTTCTGTTGCTTGTAGCAAAATGTCTGTCGCTTAAAAAAGTACATGAGCTACTTTTCAGACAGAATTGAGCATTTTTGTCCCCATGAACTTCAATTGAAATTCCTCAAAGCTCCAAAAAAAAGCTTGAAAAAACACTTGAAAACATAATGCTTAGGTGTGAAAGTGATATTAAAGCTTTGTTTAAAGTGATTGTAAAGGTAATAAAAAACAAACAAAAAACGAACAAACATGTCTATACTTATCTGCTCTGTGCAATGAAATTGCACAGAGTGGCCATGAACCTCCTCTATTCGGGTCCCCACCGGCGCTCCTGGCTCCTCCCCTCTGTCCAATGTCCCATGGAAAGCCACTTCCCATGGGGGCACTTGTGTGTGCTTGCACCCGAGCCTTAGTGCTGCGTCCAATGACACAGACAGCGGGACACAGCCCCGCCCCCGCTCCCTCGTCACTGGCTTTGATTGACAGCACTGAGAGCCAATGGCTCCCGGGGGCCCCAGCAAAGCCAGCGAGACCCGGAAGTGAGGGGAGAGAAGACCTGCAGACGATCACAGCGCTGGATTGATTAAGGGGAAAAGGGGGGCTGAGGGGGCGATGCTAACACCTAAACATTTTTTACCTTACTACAAGGAATTCATTAAGGTAAAACATGTTTAGTCTTTACAATCGCTTAAAAACAAAAAAAAAACAAACAAACATGGTATACTTACCTGCTCTGTGCAGTGGTTTTACACGGAGCCAGGGGCGGATCCAGGGGGGGGCAACGGGGCAATTGCCACCCCCGAGAAATTTGTTTTAGTTGCGGAACATGCGGACGCCGATGAGTCTGAGCTGACGGCTCCGCGGGCGAGTGACAGAGCGGGCGGCTCCACGGGCGGGTAACAGCGTGGGCTGCCGGGTGCCTCGTGTGTGGGTGGGTGGCTCGGCGGCGAGTGGGAGGTCAGCTGGTCGGCTCAGTCTGTGGGTGAGCGGGCGGCTGGCCAATCAACAAGCCGGCGGCCGGGGGAGCAGAGCGATGACATCATCTCTCATTGCCCCGCGCCCGCCCTGCATCCGTGCAGTAACTTCCGCCCTCACTGTGCAGGCAGCAGAGAGATTACATCATCTCCCTGCTTTCTGACTCTGACAAGCAAAACACCACCTTAGCAAGTGACAATCCGCAAGGTGTGGCAGGTGAGATGGCAAGTGATAATATGGATCTGGTGGCAGGCAAGTGACATTCCGCAACTTGTGGCAGGTGACGTGGCAAGTGACAATCCGCAACATGTGGCAGGTGACGTGGCAAGTGATGATCCGCAACATGTGGCAGGTGATGTGGCAAGTGACAATCCGCAACTTGTGGCAAGTGACAATCCGCAACATGTGGCAGGTGACGTTGCAAGTGACAATCCGCAACTTGTGGCAGGTGAGGTAGCAAGTGACAATCCGCAACATGTGGCAGGTGACGTTGCAAGTGACAATCTGCATCTGGTGGCAGGCAAGTGACATTCCGCAACTTGTGGCAAGTGACAAACCACAACATGTGGCAGGTGACGTGGCAAGTGACAATCCGCAACATGTGCCCGGTGTGCGAGGCGTGACCTTGACGCGCAGTGATAGAGCCCCCGCCCACCCCATGTCAGAACAAGACGGAGGGAGAGGGGAGGCCCACAGTGCGCGTCGCAGCTCCCGAACGGGACAGAAAGGGCAAGGTCCAATGAAAACACGCCCGAATCCACCAATGCGCACATGTTAAGCAAATGATCAAAATACCTGGAATGACCAACAGAATACCAAATATTCTATATAAGGACTGTTATAAAAGTGAATAATTGAAAACTAAAGAAAGGGTCAACTGCAGAGCAGCCATGTATAGTATGAATTAATAAAATATTTTAGTGCGACCGTATGCCTCCATCCCTAATTTTGTAGCAAAAAGAAGAGAGAATTTTTGGGACTTTAAATAAGGCAGGGACCTTTCGGGTCCCCGCCTCCATCCCGGTTCAATATTTAAAAAGGAGGACAAGAGGCGGGACTTTGTATGAAGCATGCGGAAGCAGATAAATAAATTGGATAAAAGACAGCCTTTAATTGGTTCAATTTGTCATATAATTTCATATTCAAATTTTATGCATTTTGCTATATATCAATACTTTTTACATTTCATTTGAACCAAATATTGCACAGTAGTTAACATTCCAACAATAAAATTTCATATATTTACAAATACATGGAGTAGTTGATGCATATTTACATACATTTCAGTTGATACCTGTACAGACTAATGACCTACTGAAGTATCTCTTAACCTCCCTGGCGGTATGATTCTGTCTGGAATTTTGTACCAAAAGCTGTACAATTATTTTGCATGGAAATTTGGTGTTATGTATTGTAGGCCTGCAATTCTTAGGAATTACTCACTTAAACCTGACCAAACAAGAGTCTAGTAGAAAACCCGGGTATGATAAAGTTTGAAACACAAAGTCATAAATTATAATATAATAAATAACTATAAATAATTATAACCAATAATAATGTAATTATAATAAAAATTATTCAATAATGTAATCAAATCAAAAACACTGAAATTAACTCAGTTGCAGAATTGTCGCTGTCATTAGATTTAGTGTTTGATGACAAATTTCCCCACAAATCGCTATCGCTCAATTCTGCGAGTGATTCTAATTTATTATCGCTGTTTTCTAGCTGGTCTAAAACCACTCTTGACATAAAGGGACACTTTTTGGTTGCTATGGACAATCTCCAGTTTCCAGGCAGAAAGAACAGTTTTTATAATATAAAACTGCATGCAGGACACTGGACAAACCACTAGGGACAAAGGGGGTGTGTAATTATTTGATACAGTACTGTAATCAGTAAGATTACAGTATACTGTATCTATACTGTCTTTTTTACTTTTTTAATTTGGTGCCGAACTACGCCCCCATGCGCCGCAACGTCGCAGGGAACAGAGCTCGGCACTGTGAATCAAGCGAGACACGGCTCGCACACACTGCGGGGAGACATCGCAGGATCCAGGGGACAAGGTAAGTAACTTTCCCTGGATACTGCGATGCAGCCCCGAGTCTGGCTCGGGGTTACCGCTTTTGGTATGAAAAACTCACCCCGAGCCTGACTCTGGATTACCACTAAGGGGATTAATGGAGATGGAAAAGGGTGAAATATGTTAAAAAGAACATCTATAAAAAGTTGATGAATATATACACATATCGGTAGTTATTAGCTCTACGCGTTTCGGGGCCTTTTAGCCACTCATCAGGAGCAAAACCGTAGTGATAATCTATAAATAAGAGAGACAATCCATAGTTCAACGATCTAAAGGGATTAGGGGAACATGTAGGCAGATATAGAATAGGCGAAACCCCCCCATATATATATTGTGAGGGGGTTAGCTCGGCAGCGGGTGTGTGTGACCCCCGGGATGGGCTCCCCCACACAAAAACAGGCCCAGCAAACGGAGGTTGTGGTTTTCAAAATCAAAAAGGTGCGGTTTATTTTCTATTTACAGTGACAAAACACAGCAAAGCAAAAGAAACATAAATAAAATAAATCCTGGTCAACTTGACCTCTGAGTAAACATACAGGTTTCCTAACTAACAACTGGGATCAGCCTAGTGCTGTCCTAGTCCCTAAGTCCCTGGTTTTAAATGTCCAAGCAAATAGCCACACAGGCTTTGTCTCACCGCACAGGGGTTCACTCTCCCTAGACAGTCCACACAGGTCTGGGTCCAGGCATGAGCAAACACCTAATGAATCTGGGAGTTCTTATAGAGGCCTAAATGAGCTGACAAGCTTCAGCTGGTCTCATCAACTCCCTGTCTGCACGACGCCCCACACTCTCCCTAGAGGTATGAGTCATCCATGAGCCCACTAGCCTCAGCTGGGCTTATACAACTCTCCACCTAGTTGTATAAGTCGGCGTAAAGCCTGAATCTGGGCGAAATATATCTACCCCCCTGGATGCAACCAGGTGACTTTACCTTCCTGCTGTCACATACCCCCCCCTCTTGTTTTAACCTCGGGGTTGGAACACCAGCAATCAGGCATTCATGTACTCGAGACAAAGCATCCACATTCCCCATTTGAACGCCAGGGCGATGCTTTACTGTGAAGTTGAATTCCTGGAGGGCCAGGAACCACCTATTCACTCTTCTATTTGTTTCCTTGTTTTGAGCCATCCACTTTAACGGAGCGTGATCCGTAACCATGTCAAAGTGCCTACCTAGCAGGTAGTACCGAAGGGAATCTAGAGCCCACTTCACCGCTAAACACTCCTTTTCAACGGTGGCGTAATTTACCTCATGGGACTTCAACTTCCTGCTGAGGTAAATGACTGGGTGCTCTTCCCCGTTCCAGACCTGGGACAATACTGCTCCTAACCCCACATCTGACGCATCACTTTGTACGACAAAGTCTTTAGAGAAGTCGGGTGAGTACAACACTGGCTGGCTACATAAGGCTTGTTTCAAGAATTGGAATGCTGCCCCAGCCTCGGGGGTCCATTTAATCATGACCGACCCTTTCCCCTTCGTCAGGTTGGTTAGGGGCACAGCCTTAGAAGCAAAGTGGGGAATGAATCGCCGATAATACCCAGCGATTCCCAGAAAGGCTCGTACCTGCTTCTTGCTGTTGGGACGTGGCCAACTCTGGATGGCCTCGACTTTGTTGAGTTGGGGTTTTATTACTCCCCTCCCAATGGTGTACCCAAGATATTTGGCCTCCTCCTGCCCAATGGTACACTTCTTGGGGTTAGCCGTAAACCCCGCTTCCCGAACAGAGTCCAGGACTGCTTGCACTTTTGGCAGATGTGAGGCCCAATCTGTGCTATGGACAATTACGTCATCCAGGTAAGCCGCAGCATACTTCCGATGGGGCCTCAGCATCTGGTCCATTTTCCGCTGGAATGTGGCCGGCGCATTCTGTAACCCGAACGGCATTCTTTTATATTGGAACGCCCCGTCTGGGGTTACAAATGCGGTTTTCTCTTTGGCCGACTTGGCCAGGGGGATTTGCCAATACCCTTTTGTGAGGTCAAGAGTCGTCATGTATCGGGCTGTTCCCAGCCGGTCGATCAACTCATCTATACGTGGCATGGGGTAGGTGTCAAATTTTGTAACTTTGTTCAACTGACGAAAATCGTTACAAAATCGCCAGCTCCCATCCGGTTTAGGCACCAACACAATGGGACTAGACCAATCACTTTGGGACTCCTCTATCACCCCTAAGTTCAGCATTTTCTGTACTTCCTCCCGTATTGCCTCCCGTCGGGCCTCTGGGATCCGATAGGGTTTTAACTTCACCCTTTCACCGGGCGGGGTAATGATGTCATGCTCTACCCCAGATGTTTGTCCCGGCAGCTCAGAGAATACCTCCTTGTTGCGAAGCACAAACTCCTTAACCTCCTGTTGTTGGGGTTGTGACAAGGTGGCTGCTATTCCAACCTCAGGAATCACGCAACCAGTTTGAGCTGGTGACCAAGTGTCTGCGACTAGGGACTCTCTATCCCTCCAGGCTTTCAACAGATTAACGTGATAGATCTGTTCGGGCTTTCGCCTTCCTGGTTGTCTGACCTTGTAATTCACTTCGCTCACTTTTTCCATTATCTCATAGGGGCCTTGCCATTTGGCAAGGAATTTACTTTCAACCGTAGGGACAAGTACCAGTATCCTATCCCCCGGGGAAAAGGTACGGGTCTTGGCTCCACGGTTGTACACTCTCTGCTGTGCTAACTGCGCTTGGGCCAAATGTTCCTTCACGATGGGCATTACCTGTGCAATTCGGTCTTGCATCAGGGCGACATGCTCAATCACACTCCTGTGGGGAGAACTCTCACTTTCCCAAGTTTCCTTGGCAATATCCAACAGCCCTCTTGGGTGTCTCCCATACAGTAACTCAAAGGGGGAGAATCCCGTAGAGGATTGGGGCACCTCCCTAATAGCAAACATCAGATAAGGAAGTAGACAGTCCCAATCCTTTCCATCTCTATCCACCACTTTCTTCAACATTTGTTTTAGGGTTTTGTTGAATCTTTCAACCAGCCCATCGGTTTGGGGGTGATACACAGATGTACGTAATTGCGTCACTTTGAACAATTTACACAGCTCCTTCATAACCCGGGACATAAAGGGTGTACCTTGGTCCGTAAGCAGTTCTTTACAAATACCCACCCGGCTAAACACAAGAGATAGCTCTTTGGCTATGGTTTTGGCCGAGGTATTTCGGAGAGGGATCGCTTCTGGATAACGGGTGGCATAGTCCATTATAACTAATATGTACTGGTGCCCCCTAGCGGACTTGATTATAGGCCCTACCAAATCCATGGCGATCCTCTCAAACGGGACCTCAATGATGGGTAGAGGGACCAGCGGGCTACGGAAATGTGGCATCGGGGCCGACCTCTGACACACAGGGCAGGAGGAACAATAATTTTCTATGTCCTTCATCACCCCCGGCCAATAGAATCTCTGTAATACCCTCTCTTGGGTTTTCTCTGTCCCCAGATGACCTCCAAGAATGTGCCCATGGGCCAACTCCAACACCAACTTCCTGTAAGGTTTGGGCACCACAAGCTGCTCAACGGTTTCTTCTGCCCTTTTTGCCACCCGATACAGTAGGTCCTTCTCTACGCTGAAGTATGGGTAAGTGCAGGTATTATCTGGGTTCACTAACTCGCCATCTATTTTCACTACGTTTTCCCGTGCCTTTATTAGGGCGGGGTCTTTCAACTGTTCTGTGGCAAAGTTTTCCCTGTGAACCTCAAGATCAGAAAACTCCACAGACGGTAGGTTTTCGTCTGAGGAGGTGGGCTCCTCTCCAGTTTCTTGAGTCTCCCCTGCCAATACTGATAAGGGAAATTCCGGAGAGTCCTCACCACTCTCAGGGGAGTTCTGGCTATCACATTCCTGGTACATAGGGGCACCAGTGGGGGGCTCAGGATCATCCCACAGTTCCCAGAACTTCGGAAAATCCCTTCCCACAATGGCGTCATGCGGTAACTGAGATACTAAGCCCACTGGATGAGAGAGGGTACCTTTGGGGGTCTCGAAACACACTGTAGTCACTGGATACTCTCGGGTGTCCCCATGCACACAAATAACAGCTACCTTGCTATTCCCAAAGACCTCTGTTTTAACTAACTCAGCCTTTATCAGGGTCACAAGGCTACCTGAATCCAGCAATACCACAACATTTCTACCATTAACACACATTTTGCATAAATGTTTCTCAGTTCCTCGAATGGCAGTGCATGCGACTGTCGCACACAGCGACTGACGTCTGCCCGTCAGAAAGTCACACTGCATGGGTTCCTCCACAACCGGGCAATTGGCTGCAATATGTCCCGCTTGCCGGCAGCGGTAGCAAACGATCCTTCTTGCCGCCTCTTGAGCCGCTGATTTCCCAGGCTGTTCTCGCCAAACTTGGGGTAGAGCTCCCACCCTCTCACTCTCTCCACCCTCACCCCTTGGAATCCTCTTATCCGCCCCTGGGGATGGTCTGGTCTTAGGGTGGAAAGTCCGAGTGTCTCTGGAAGAGGCCGTCAGGTTCTCTGTAGCCAAGTATTTCTCCACACGATCCACAAGACCATCGGCCGTACCTGCATTCTCCACAAACTGTGAGGGGGTTAGCTCGGCAGCGGGTGTGTGTGACCCCCGGGATGGGCTCCCCACACAAAAACAGGCCCAGCAAACGGAGGTTGTGGTTTTCAAAATCAAAAAGGTGCGGTTTATTTTCTATTTACAGTGACAAAACACAGCAAAGCAAAAGAAACATAAATAAAATAAATCCTGGTCAACTTGACCTCTGAGTAAACATACAGGTTTCCTAACTAACAACTGGGATCAGCCTAGTGCTGTCCTAGTCCCTAAGTCCCTGGTTTTAAATGTCCAAGCAAATAGCCACACAGGCTTTGTCTCACCGCACAGGGGTTCACTCTCCCTAGACAGTCCACACAGGTCTGGGTCCAGGCATGAGCAAACACCTAATGAATCTGGGAGTTCTTATAGAGGCCTAAATGAGCTGACAAGCTTCAGCTGGTCTCATCAACTCCCTGTCTGCACGACGCCCCACACTCTCCCTAGAGGTATGAGTCATCCATGAGCCCACTAGCCTCAGCTGGGCTTATACAACTCTCCACCTAGTTGTATAAGTCGGCGTAAAGCCTGAATCTGGGCGAAATATATCTACCCCCCTGGATGCAACCAGGTGACTTTACCTTCCTGCTGTCACAATATTTTTATATATATATATCATCGGGAGCAGTGATCTCTGTCATGTTATAGTGAGCCCATCCCCCCCACAGTTAGAATCACTCCCTAGGACACACTTAACCCCTTGATCGCCCCCTAGTGTTTAACCCCTTCCCTGCCAGTGTCATTTATACAGTAATCAGTGGCTATTTGTAGCTCTGATCGCTGTATAAATGACAATGATCCCAAAATAGTGTCAAAAGTGTCCGATGTGTCCGCCATAATGTCGCAATCCTGATAAAAATCGCAGATCACCGCCATTACTAGTAAAAAAAAAATAATAATAAAAATGCCATAAATCTATCCCCTATTTTGTAGATGCAATAACTTTTGCGCAAACCAATCAATATACACTTTTTGCAATTATTTTTACATATCGGCCTAAACTGTGGAAGAAATAATTTTTTTAATGTAATTTTTGTGGATATTTATTATAGCAAAAAGTTAAAAATATTGCTTTTTTTTCAAAATTTAAGTTTTTTTTTTTGTTTATAGCGCAAAAAATGAGAACCACTCAGGTAGACAAATACCACCAAAAGAAAGCTCTATTTGTGGGAAAAAAAGGATGTCAATTTTGTTTGGGTACAACGTCGCACGACCGCGCAATTGTCAGCTAAAGCAACGCAGTAAAGAATCTCAAAAAATGCTCTGGTCAGGAAGGGGGTAAATCCTTCCGGGGCTGAAGTGGTTAACTAGCGTGGCACCAATACTCCGATACTACAATTAATACCTTCATATCTGGTTCACATATATACAAATTGGATGCGTTTTGAATTGCATCCGATTTACATGACATGTGAACCAAAATTCTTTTTTATGGAGCGGGTTCACATATGGGACCGGCCACAGTGCAATTTAAAAAAAAGTCCAGTATGATTTTCAGCCTGGTTCAGGTGTTTATTCCAGTGTCATACACTTTAACAATTCTCACTGGAAAAGCACCTAAACCGCTGAATGAAACCACATCGGACTCTTTTACAAATTGCACTGCAAACCGGCCCCCGCACCTATGTAAACACAAGCTTACTCTAAAAAAACTGTTGCATAAATCTAAAAATAATTTTCGGTAATTGGTGTTGGCGAGTACTTGAGAAAAAGTATCAGTGCTTGGTCTTAAAAAACTGGTATTGGTGCATCCCTAATTTTAACAAATATCAAATAACATACAAAATCATAACTATAATGTTCTTATTGGGAACAAGAAATAGTTAGGACAGCCGCACTCCAATCCAACGTAGTTTATTAAAAGGAAACAGGCACTACAAATAACAGCATGAACCCAGGACAGCTGACGCGTTTCACACTATATTCAGTGTTTACTCATAGCTGAAAAAAACTATAAAAACTATAATGTTTTTATTCCGTAGGTCTTCTGCTCTGGAGAAATATATATCTTTTTATGCATTTTAGCATTTGCATGAAAACTGTAGACATTTAAAAAGGTGTAAATGAGACATTCACTTACAATGTCCACGTTGACACCAAGTCCTCCACCCCCTAACAGTCAACAGTTATTGAGAAGAATTTCAGTAAGTAATCTAGGCTCTGAAGAAGGTGGATCTTAATCTTGACCCATGCAGAAGTCAAGGCCGCATTAAAAAGTTGAAAGGGAGGTTCACCGGGATCAGTTTGAAGACTTGTGCTCACAAGTACTAGAAGGTACCTGCACTTCAGCACTGTTGGTATGTTAAAAATATTTTAGAACAGGTCAGGTTCATTTTAATTATAGGAAGAATACACACTTACCACTTTTATGAGTTCTTTGCCAAGCCCGACCTTATACTTCACAGAGAGTGGGATAATAATGAATAATTTAATACACACTTGTTGTAACCCTTTTCTTGACCCATACAAGTGCTTTGAAATGAATAATAATTAATTTTAATTTTAATTCTGGGTCATATTTAACTGTAAGTATCAAGGCTGAACGTGGGAAATATGTATGAATATAAAGATATAAACATTCTAAATGAATTTCCCCAAAACACTTTGATGCTGAACTAATGTGCCTGAACTTTGCTTTGTAGCTCATAGCTGCCTGGAACAAAAAGTAGTGTCCATGTGTGCAAAAATAAGGCGGAAAATCTTTGCATCACTGTCATAAGCAATGCTTAGGGTATTGCAGATGCTAAGCAAATTGATTAAACTATCATAAAGCACTTAACTAACTTTATATCAGTAATTCTAAGTAAAGAAAACCTATAACCTATGCAGTGCAAGGTACAGAGGATAATATAGCATGCCCACAGCCACATGTAAGAAACATTAGAAATTGGATGATCTTAGACAGGACTTGGTGTTTTTTTTTTGTTGTTTTTGTCTTTATTAAAAAAAAAAAAGTTGGGGGCGTGTCCAGGATGGCGACGGGAGCGGACGTGTAGTGGCTGAGCTCCCGCTCTGATATCTGTTCTTATCTTCATCCTGCTGTGGAACAGTGCTTATTTCAGTATCTCTCGCCGCCTTGTGCCCTGGGGAATGCGCCGCAACAAAACCGGGAGCCAGAAGCGCCGTAATACCGCTGCTGCAGCTACACTGCCAAGGCCCGGGCCCAAGCCTTCTCCCTCCACCTGCCACATGGCGGCTCAGTCGGACTCCCCACCGGATGGCGTGATACAGGCTGGTTCTACGGCATTTGAAGCCCTCCTGCTGGCTATCACAACCTGCCAGTCTACCCTGACGGTAAAAATTGGCCACGTCCAGGAGGAGACTGCCCTTATACGCAGGGACCTGGATTCGTTTAGGGACCGGGTGTCGGAAGCGGAGAGACGGATCTCTGACGTGGAAGACGCACAGAGGGGACATCATGCAGATCTCCAGTCCCTGAAGACCAGAGTCAAGGCTCTCGAGCGCAGAGCAGAAGATGCCGAGAACCGTAACCGCCGCAACAATTTGCGGGTGCTGGGTCTGCCGGAGGGGGCGGAGGGTACGGACCCGGTCGCCTTCATGGAACAGCTGCTGCCCGCCCTCCTTCCCGCGGCTCGGTTCTCTCCCCATTTCTCTATTGAAAGAGCACACCGCATTCCAGCAACCAGGGGACCGCAGGGAGCCCCGCCGCGCACCTTCATCTTTAAGCTCCTCCACTATAGGGACAGGGATACGGTCCTCCGGGAAGCCCGTCTTCAGGGAGAGATGAAGTTCCAAAATGCCAGACTCCTCGTATTCCCGGACTACTCGGTGGAGACGCAGCGCCAGCGCAAGTCATTCGATCAGGCCCGCGCCATGCTGAGGGATTGTGGGATCAAATACAGCATGCTTTTTCCAGCGAAGCTGCGGGTACAGGATGGCGAGCGGGTGCAGCTCTTCACATCCCCGAGGGATGCAGTGGCCTGGGCCGAGACACTGCCGCGCTGAGATGACCAGAATCTCCTCACTGCTGCCTGACTGTGAGTAAGCTCTCTGGGGGGTTTGATGGGGGATGGAGCGGGGTGATTTCTGTCCTGGATTCCCCTATTGCTTTCCCTGGGGGGGACCTACCTGGTTCGGCCCGGTCTGTTGCTGACTTGGGGGTAGAGACCCCGGATTGTGGACTATGGGTGCCCCCCCACCCCTCTTCTCCGGGACCGTGAACTGTGAACTCCTGCCCTTACTGTGTCTGGCCGGACTTGGGGGGGGGGGGGCGTTGTTCCTCCGTTCCATCATCCCCCCCCGTCTCCCGCTCCGGATCCTCGCTGTGTGGGCCTCCCCCCCCCCCCACCCCTGCCCTCCTTCTCTCCAACCTTTCTGGGGGTGGAGGGCCCCATCCCTACAGAGAGCTCTTGCACCCTTCTGTTGTTGACTGTTCCTTGTTGGGCTGCTGAAACCACGTTCTTCAAGATCTGCGCCCCCGGGGCTCCGGGTGTTCCACACAATCTCTTATCCTTCCATGGATATACAGATTCACTTGATTGTTCTGTTATACAAGGGCGAATAGCCGCTTGTTCACTGCCTTCATGTCCAGCCTGAGGGCTGGGGTTAGTTTCGGGAAACAGACTCTCCTCCGCGTTCTGGGGGGGGGGTGGGGTGGGGGGGTTGGGTGGCCCTGTTGGCGCCCTGTTATGTTTGTGTTCCTATGTTATATACTACCTGACAGTACTGCTCATTATTTTGTTACCTGCACTGGTGGGGGGCCTGGCCCTCCCCTCGGCTATATTCCGGCCGTGGGGAGTGGTCTGGATCCTCATGGCCCTACTACTCCTTCTGTCCTATCCCTCACGGACGTGTATGGCTACTCTTGATATCCTCTCCTGGAATACACGAGGCTTAAACTCCCCCGTTAAACATTCCCTGGTATTTCAATTCATTAACCACTTAAGCCCCGGACCATTTCGGGCCATTAGGACCAAGCCTGTTTTTGGGATTCGGCACTGCGCTGCTTTAACTGTAAATTGTGCGGACATGCAATGTTGTACCCAAATGAAATTTGCGTCCTTTTCTTCCCACAAATAGAGCTTTCTTTTAATGGTATTTGATTGCCTCTGCGATTTTTATTTTTTGCGATATAAACAGAAAAAGACCGAAAATTTGGAAAAAAAATGATATTTTCTACTTTTTGTTATAAGAAAAATCGAATAAACTCAATTTTAGTCATACATTTAGGCCAAAATGTATTCAGCCACATGTCTTTAGTAAAAAAAATGTCAATAAGCGTATATTTATTGGTTTGCGCAAAAGTTATAGCGTTTACAAACTAGGGTACATTTTCTGAAATTTACACAGCTTTAAATTTATGACTGCCTATCTCATTTCTTGAGGTGCTAAAATGGCAGGGCAGTACAAACCCCCCCCAAATGACCCCATTTTGGAAAGTAGACACCCCAAGGAAATTGCTGAGAGGCATGTTGAGCCCATTGAATATATTTTTTTTTGTCCCAAGTGATTGAATAATGACAAAAAAAAAAAAAAATACAAAAAGTTGTCACTAAATGATATATTGCTCACACATGCCATGGTTATATGTGGAATTGCACCCCAAAATACATTCTGCTGCTTCTCCTGAGTACGGGGATACCACATGTGTGGGACTTTTTAGGAGCCTAGCCACGTACGGGACCCCGGAAACCAAGCACCGCCTTCAGGATTTCTAAGGGCGCAAATTTTTGATTTCACTCCTCACTACCTATCACAGTTTCGAAGGCCATAAAATGCCAAAATAGCACAAAACCCCCCCAAATGACCCCATTTTGGAAAGTAGACACCCCAAGCTATTTACTGAGAGGCATGTTCAGTCCATGGAATATTTTATATTTTGCCACAAGTTGCGGGAATATGACAAACTTTTTTTTTTTTGCACAAAGTTGTCACTAAATGATATATTGCTCACACATGCCATGGGCATATGTGAAATTACACCCCAAAATACATTCTGCTGCTTCTCCTGAGTACGGGGATACCACATGTGTGGGACTTTTTGGGAGCCTAGCTGCGTACGGGACCCCAAAAACCAAGCACCGCCTTCAAGGTTTCTAAGGGCATAAATTTTTGATTTCACTCCTCACTACCTATCACAGTTTTGAAGGCCATAAAATGCCAAGATGGCACAAAAACCCCCCAAATGACCCCATTTTGGAAAGTAGACACCCCAAGCTATTTGCTGAGAGGCATGTTGACCCCATTGAATATTTTTTTTTGGTCCCAAATGATTGAATAATGACAAAAAGAAAAAAAAAATGTACAAAAAGTTGTCACTAAATGATATATTGCTCACACATGCCATGGTTATATGTGGAATTGCACCCCAAAATACATTCTGCTGCTTTTCCTGAGTACGGGGATACCACATGTGTGGGACTTTTTGGGAGCCTAGCCGCGTACAGGGCCCCAAAAACCAAGCACCGCCTTCAGGATTTCTAAGGGCGTAAATTTTTGATTTCACTCCTCACTACCTATCACAGTTTCGAAGGCCATAAAATGCCAAAATAGCACAAAACCCCCCCAAATTACCCCATTTTGGAAAGTAGACACCCCAAGCTATTTGCTGAGAGGCATGTTGAGTCCATGGAATATTTTATATTTTGCCACAGGTTGCGGGAATATGACAAACTGTTTTTTTTTTGCACAAAGTTGTCACTAAATGATATATTGCTCACACATGCCATGGGCATATGTGAAATTACACCCCAAAATACATTCTGCTGCTTCTCCTGAGTACGGGGATACCACATGTGTGGGACTTTTTGGGAGCCTAGCCACGTACGGGACCCCAAAAACCAAGCACCGCCTTCAAGGTTTCTAAGGGCATAAATTTTTGATTTCGCTCCTCACTACCTATCACAGTTTTGAAGGCCATAAAATGCCAAGATGGCACAAAACCCCCCCAAATGACCCCATTTTGGAAAGTAGACACCCCAAGCTATTTGCTGAGAGGCATGTTGAGCCCATTGAATATTTTTTTTTTGTCCCAAATGATTGAATAATGACAAAAAGAAAAAAAAAATGTACAAAAAGTTGTCACTAAATGATACATTGCTCACACATGCCATGGTTATATGTGAAATTACACCCCAAAATACATTCTGCTGCTTCTCCTGAGTACGGGGATACCACATGTGTGGGACTTTTTGGGAGCCTAGCCGCGTACGGGACCCCAAAAACCAAGCACCGCCTTCAAGGTTTCTAAGGGCATAAATTTTTGATTTCACTCCTCACTACCTATCACAGTTTTGAAGGCCATAAAATGTCAAAATAGCCCAAAACCCCCACAAATGACCCCATTTTGGAAAGTAGACACCCCAAGCTATTTGCTGAGAGGCATGGTGAGTATTTTACAGCTCTCATTTGTTTTTGAAAATTAAGAAAGACATTTTTTTTTCTTTTTTTTTTTCTTTTTTTACATTTTCAAAACTTTGTGACAAAAAGCGAGATCTGCAAAATACTCAACATACCTCTCAGCAAATAGCTTGGGGTGTCTACTTTCCAAAATGGGGTCATTTGGGGGGGGGGTTTGTGCCATCTGGGCATTCCATGGCCTCCGAAACTGTGATAGGCAGTGAGGAGTGAAATCAAAAATTTACACCCATAGAAATCCTGAAGGCGGTGCTTGGTTTTTGGGGTCCCGTACGCGACTAGGCTCCCAAAAAGTCCCACACATGTGGTATCCCCGTACTCAGGAGAAGCAACAGAATGTATTTTGGGGTGTAATTCCACATATGCCCATGGCATGTTTGAGCAATATATAATTTAGTGACAACTTTTTGTACATTTTTTTTTTTTGGTCATTATTCAATCACTTGGGACAAAAAAAAAAATATTCAATGGGCTCAACATGCCTCTCAGCAAATAGCTTGAGGTGTCTACTTTACAAAATGGGGTCATTTGGGGGGGTTTTGAACTGTCCTGGCATTTTATGCACAACATTAGGAAGCTTATGTCACACATCATCCACTCTTCTAACCACTTGAAGACAAAGCCCTTTCTGACACTTTTTGTTTACATGAAAAAAAAATTTTTTTTGCAAGAAAATTATGTTGAACCCCCAAACATTATATATTTTTTTAAAGCAAAGGCCCTACAGATTAAAATAGTGGGTGTTGCATTTTTTTTTTCCACACAGTATTTGCGCAGCGATTTTTCAAACGCATTTTTTGGGGGAAAACACACTTTTTTATTTTTAATGCACTAAAAAACACTATATTGCCCAAATGTTTGATGAAATAAAAAAGATGATCATAGGCCGAGTACATGGATACCAAACACGACATGCTTTAAAATTGCGCACAAACGCGCAGCGGCGACAAACTACATTCATTTTTAAAAGCATTTAAAAGCCTTTACAGGTTACCACGTTAGATTTACAGAGGAGGTCTACTGCTAAAATGACTGCCCTTGATCTGACCTTTGCGGTGATACCTCATATGCATGATGCAATTGCTGTTTACATATGACGCTAGACCGATGCTTGCGTTCGCCTTTGCGCAATAGCAGGGGGGGACAGCGGTGCTTTTTTTTTTTTTTTTTTTTTTTTATTATTTATTTGGCTTTTTTATTTTATTTTTAAACTGTGCCTTCCATATTTTATTTTTTTACCATTTTTATCGTTATCTCAGGGAATGTAAATATCCCCTATGATAGCAATAGGTAGTGACAGGTACTCTTTTTTTGAAAAAAATTGGGGGGTTAGACCCTAGATCTTTCCTCTGCCCTCAAAGCATCTGACCACACCAAGATCGGTGTGATAAAATGCTTT
This sequence comes from Rana muscosa, assembly GCA_029206835.1. NCBI lineage: Eukaryota > Metazoa > Chordata > Amphibia > Anura > Ranidae > Rana > Rana muscosa. The sequence continues at coordinate 204,085,605 of CM055123.1, forward strand.
CCCAATTTCCCAATGGTGCTTTTTATATCCGGGGGGGGGACATTCCCTCCCACTGCTTGTAAAAGCAGTCTAGAGGCTAATTATCTGCTAGAATTGCTTTTACATGAAAGCCGGCTGCTGGCTGAAAAGAATGATACCAAGATGATACCTAAACCCGCAGGCATCATTCTGGTATAAACATTCAAAGTCCAGCAACATACCAGTACGTTGCTGGTCCTTGTTGGACATGTATTGTAATCTTTTTTTTCATACAGCCTATTGGCTGAACGAAAAAAAGAGATTGATTGGTGGGTATGCCCACCATTAGAATACCTCCCTTCATCCACCCACTTCTAATGATGGGCATATATGCCGAAGCATGGGGGCATCCTCCCGCAAAAAAGTTATGCCGCGTACACACGGTCAAGCCTTCGTCGGAATTTCGACCGTATGTACGCGGCATATAAGGTTATGCCGCGTACACACGGTCGGACTTTTCCACGGGCAAGCCTCCGTTGGAATTTCGACCGTATATACGCGGCATTAGGAGCAAAATCGCTCCTCCGCCCCTGCTGCCCCCATGCTTCGGCATATATGCTCTTTTTTTTAACTGTGGTGGTGAAATCACCTCCTACAGCGTTGGAGTCACGGCTTTATGTATCGTGGGAGCAAACGCTGTTGCTGTCAAGATAAATAGATCCGCGCTGCAACTGAATGGCGTACCTGATAAGTAGGGATGGGCCCGGTGCTCGATTCGAACCCATGTTCGAATCGAGCACCGGGCGTTCGCTCGCTCGTCGAGCCCAGAACTATTTGGGCCGTTCGCATCACATTCGTGTGATGCGAGCGGCCCCGCAATGCATTGCGGCCGGCGCGGCCGGCGCAGTGCATTGCTGGCTGATGATTGGCCAAGCATGCACTGTGACCCCGCATGCTTGGCCAATCACAGCGCCCGAAACTCGGAGAGCAATAATTGGCTACAGGCAGGACGCCTGTAGCCAATTACAGCTCAGGGGCTTTAGTACATGCCCCACCATTTAAAAGGCCGCCACGCCATCGGCCCCGGTCACATGAGTTCCGGCTTTAGGAGAGATCAGTCTGCTGATTCTGTCTTTGCTTGATACTGAAAGATTTGCTCTTCTTTGCTAAACCATTGGCTATTTCTTTGCTAAACCATTGCTACCTAAGTCATTGATCGTTCATTGCTGCTGATTGCACAGTTAGCGTGTTATTAGCTGCTGCTGGGGATTAGTCTGGTGCGTGCTTACTGTTAGTACAGTATTGCAGTAGTACCAACCGCAGTGCTGTTAGCACAGCATTGCACCCCAACAGCACCCATAGGACTTCTAGTGTGTTAGTGGCAGCAAACAGAGCTCCTATATTTTCTTCTCAGCAGCACCCATAGGACTTCTAGTGTGTTAGTGGCAGCAAACAGAGCTCCTATATTTTCTTCTCAGCAGCACCCATAGGACTTCTAGTGTGTTAGTGGCATCACACAGAGCTCCTATATTTTCTTCTCAGCAGCACCCATAGGACTTCTAGTGTGTTAGTGGCAGCAAACAGAGCTCCTATATTTTCTTCTCAGCAGCACCCATAGGACTTCTAGTGTGTTAGTGGCAGCAAACAGAGCTCCTATATTTTCTTCTCAGCAGCACCCATAGGACTTCTAGTGTGTTAGTGGCATCACACAGAGCTCCTATATTTTCTTCTCAGCAGCACCCATAGGACTTCTAGTGTGTTAGTGGCAGCAAACAGAGCTCCTATATTTTCTTCTCAGCAGCACCCATAGGACTTCTAATGTGTTAGTGGCATCACACAGAGTTCCTATATTTTCATCTCAGAAGCACCCATAGGACTTCTAGTGTGTTAGTGGCATCACACAGAGCTCCTATATTTTCTTCTCAGAAGCACCCATAGGACTTCTAGTGTGTTAGTGGCAGCAAACAGAGCTCCTATATTTTCTTCTTAGCAGCACCCATAGGACTTCTAATGTGTTAGTGGCATCACACAGAGTTCCTATATTTTCATCTCAGAAGCACCCATAGGACTTCTAGTGTGTTAGTGGCATCACACAGAGCTCCTATATTTTCTTCTCAGAAGCACCCATAGGACTTCTAGTGTGTTAGTGGCAGCAAACAGAGCTCCTATATTTTCTTCTCAGCAGCACCCATAGGACTTCTAATGTGTTAGTGGCATCACACAGAGTTCCTATATTTTCATCTCAGAAGCACCCATAGGACTTCTAGTGTGTTAGTGGCATCACACAGAGCTCCTATATTTTCTTCTCAGAAGCACCCATAGGACTTCTAGTGTGTTAGTGGCAGCAAACAGAGCTCCTATATTTTCTTCTTAGCAGCACCCATAGGACTTCTAATGTGTTAGTGGCATCACACAGAGTTCCTATATTTTCATCTCAGAAGCACCCATAGGACTTCTAGTGTGTTAGTGGCATCACACAGAGCTCCTATATTTTCTTCTCAGAAGCACCCATAGGACTTCTAGTGTGTTAGTGGCAGCAAACAGAGCTCCTATATTTTCTTCTCAGCAGCACCCATAGGACTTCTAGTGTGTTAGTGGCATCACACAGAGTTCCTATATTTTCATCTCAGAAGCACCCATAGGACTTCTAGTGTGTTAGTGGCATCACACAGAGCTCCTATATTTTCTTCTCAGCAGCACCCATAGGACTTCTAGTGTGTTAGTGGCATCACACAGAGCTCCTATATTTTCATCTCAGAAGCACCCATAGGACTTCTAGTGTGTTAGTGGCATCACACAGAGCTCCTATATTTTCTTCTCAGCAGCACCCATAGGACTTCTAGTGTGTTAGTGGCAGCAAACAGAGCTCCTATATTTTCTTCTCAGCAGCACCCATAGGACTTCTAATGTGTTAGTGGCATCACACAGAGTTCCTATATTTTCATCTCAGAAGCACCCATAGGACTTCTAGTGTGTTAGTGGCATCACACAGAGCTCCTATATTTTCTTCTCAGAAGCACCCATAGGACTTCTAGTGTGTTAGTGGCAGCAAACAGAGCTCCTATATTTTCTTCTTAGCAGCACCCATAGGACTTCTAATGTGTTAGTGGCATCACACAGAGTTCCTATATTTTCATCTCAGAAGCACCCATAGGACTTCTAGTGTGTTAGTGGCATCACACAGAGCTCCTATATTTTCTTCTCAGAAGCACCCATAGGACTTCTAGTGTGTTAGTGGCAGCAAACAGAGCTCCTATATTTTCTTCTCAGCAGCACCCATAGGACTTCTAGTGTGTTAGTGGCATCACACAGAGTTCCTATATTTTCATCTCAGAAGCACCCATAGGACTTCTAGTGTGTTAGTGGCATCACACAGAGCTCCTATATTTTCTTCTCAGCAGCACCCATAGGACTTCTAGTGTGTTAGTGGCATCACACAGAGCTCCTATATTTTCATCTCAGAAGCACCCATAGGACTTCTAGTGTGTTAGTGGCATCACACAGAGCTCCTATATTTTCATCTCAGAAGCACCCATAGGACTTCTAGTGTGTTAGTGGCATCACACATAGCTCCTATATTTTCTTCTCAGCAGCACCCATAGGACTTCTAGTGTGTTAGTGGCATCACACAGAGCTCCTATATTTTCATCTCAGAAGCACCCATAGGACTTCTAGTGTGTTAGTGGCATCACACAGAGCTCCTATATTTTCATCTCAGAAGCACCCATAGGACTTCTAGTGTGTTAGTGGCATCACACAGAGCTCCTTTATTTTCTTCTCAGCAGCACCCATAGGACTTCTAGTGTGTTAGTGGCAGCAAACAGAGCTCCTATATTTTCTTCTCAGCAGCACCCATAGGACTTCTAATGTGTTAGTGGCATCACACAGAGTTCCTATATTTTCATCTCAGAAGCACCCATAGGACTTCTAGTGTGTTAGTGGCATCACACAGAGCTCCTATATTTTCTTCTCAGAAGCACCCATAGGACTTCTAGTGTGTTAGTGGCAGCAAACAGAGCTCCTATATTTTCTTCTTAGCAGCACCCATAGGACTTCTAATGTGTTAGTGGCATCACACAGAGTTCCTATATTTTCATCTCAGAAGCACCCATAGGACTTCTAGTGTGTTAGTGGCATCACACAGAGCTCCTATATTTTCTTCTCAGAAGCACCCATAGGACTTCTAGTGTGTTAGTGGCAGCAAACAGAGCTCCTATATTTTCTTCTCAGCAGCACCCATAGGACTTCTAATGTGTTAGTGGCATCACACAGAGTTCCTATATTTTCATCTCAGAAGCACCCATAGGACTTCTAGTGTGTTAGTGGCATCACACAGAGCTCCTATATTTTCTTCTCAGAAGCACCCATAGGACTTCTAGTGTGTTAGTGGCAGCAAACAGAGCTCCTATATTTTCTTCTTAGCAGCACCCATAGGACTTCTAATGTGTTAGTGGCATCACACAGAGTTCCTATATTTTCATCTCAGAAGCACCCATAGGACTTCTAGTGTGTTAGTGGCATCACACAGAGCTCCTATATTTTCTTCTCAGAAGCACCCATAGGACTTCTAGTGTGTTAGTGGCAGCAAACAGAGCTCCTATATTTTCTTCTCAGCAGCACCCATAGGACTTCTAGTGTGTTAGTGGCATCACACAGAGTTCCTATATTTTCATCTCAGAAGCACCCATAGGACTTCTAGTGTGTTAGTGGCATCACACAGAGCTCCTATATTTTCTTCTCAGCAGCACCCATAGGACTTCTAGTGTGTTAGTGGCATCACACAGAGCTCCTATATTTTCATCTCAGAAGCACCCATAGGACTTCTAGTGTGTTAGTGGCATCACACAGAGCTCCTATATTTTCTTCTCAGCAGCACCCATAGGACTTCTAGTGTGTTAGTGGCAGCAAACAGAGCTCCTATATTTTCTTCTCAGCAGCACCCATAGGACTTCTAGTGTGTTAGTGGCATCACACAGAGCTCCTATATTTTCTTCTCAGCAGCACCCATAGGACTTCTAGTGTGTTAGTGGCAGCAAACAGAGCTCCTATATTTTCTTCTCAGCAGCACCCATAGGACTTCTAGTGTGTTAGTGGCATCACACAGAGCTCCTATATTTTCATCTCAGAAGCACCCATAGGACTTCTAGTGTGTTAGTGGCATCACACAGAGCTCCTATATTTTCTTCTCAGCAGCACCCATAGGACTTCTAGTGTGTTAGTGGCAGCAAACAGAGCTCCTATATTTTCTTCTCAGAAGCACCCATAGGACTTCTAGTGTGTTAGTGGTATCACACAGAGTTCCTATATTTTCATCTCAGAAGCACCCATAGGACTTCTAGTGTGTTAGTGGCATCACACAGAGCTCCTATATTTTCTTCTCAGCAGCACCCATAGGACTTCTAGTGTGTTAGTGGCATCACACAGAGCTCCTATATTTTCATCTCAGAAGCACCAATAGGACTTCTAGTGTGTTAGTGGCAGCAAACAGAGCTCCTATATTTTCTTGTCAGCAGCACACATAGTACCTATAGTGTGTTAGTGTCAGCACCCATAGGACCTACAGTGTGTTGTGAGCACACATAGGAGTTCTATTTTTTATACTATATACACTACCGACTACAATGGCTGGAAGACCGCCAAGGAGAGGCAGAGCGTGCCGAGGCAAGAACACAGGGCAGGCAGGCTCTGTTTCTAGAGACAACAGTGCTGGCCGTGGACGTGGTCGTGCATCGTCATCAGCACGTGGCCATGGGACACGCTTGTCTTTGTTTTCGGTAGCTGGACACGTGGAGCCGCATCATGCCGAAGGCTTGGTAGAATGGATGACCAAGCCCTCCTCATCCTCCTCATCCTCTCTCACCCAGGCTCAGGGTACTGGCAGAGCAGCTGCCAACGCGTACTCAATGGCATCATCAGCCACCCCTTCCCTAGACCCACCATGTCCTCCTGAGGAGTCCCCCGAACTGTTTGAGCACAGTGTTGGGTACATGCTCCAGGAGGATGCCCAACGATTCGAAGGCTCGGATGATGATACCCAGCTTGAGGAAGTCAGTAGTGTGCGCGCAGAGAGAGGGGATGCTGAAGGACAGCAATCTGGCAGTAGTGTTCCACCAGCTGCAGCTTACTGCCAGGTTTGCTCTAGTGGTGAAGAGGGAGGGGATGATGAGGTCACTGACTCCACGTGGGTGCCTGAAGGGAGAGAGGAGGAGGAGGAGGAGGATGCAGCGTCACATGTCCAACGAGGCAGGATGCCCCCTGGAGGCCAGCTAGAGGCCAGCACAGCAACTGTACCACACCGCAGAGCTCCGCCTGTGCAGGGCGCTGCCTCTGCACGTTATCACAAAAGTTCTTTGGTGTGGGCCTTTTTTGAGACGAGTGCATCAGATCGCACCACTGCTATTTGCAATATTTGTCTCAAGCGTATCTCGCGTGGCCAAAACATCAGCCGCTTGGGCACCACAAGCATGAGCAGACATATGTCGACCTGCCATGCAGCTCGTTGGCAAGCACACATAAAAGACCCACACCAAAGAACAAAGCGGACCTCTCCTTGCTCCTCATCAGCTGGGATCTCCATCCCCACTATATCTTCAGTCCTCTCTGAAAGCTGCTCTGAGAGGACTGAAGGTGTAGAATTAGGTGTGTCACAACCAAGTACTTGCAGTACACCGACGTCCGATTGTAGCAGGCAAATTTCCCTGCCCCAGCTGCTGGACCGTCGAAAGAAGTATACTCCCAGCCATCCACATGCCCAGCGGTTGAATGCTAGCTTGGCTAAATTGCTAGCACTTCAACTGCTGCCTTTTCAGTTGATAGACTCGGCCCCCTTCCGTGAGTTTGTTCAATGTGCGGTTCCTCAGTGGCAGGTTCCCAAACGCCACTTTTTCTCACGGAAGGCGATTCCGTCTCTCTACTGGCATGTGGAAGGCAATGTCCATGCCTCGCTGGACAGGGCGGTCAGCGGTAAGGTGCATATTACCGCTGACTCATGGTCCAGCAGGCATGGACAGGGACGTTATCTTTCTTTCACGGCCCATTGGGTCACTCTATTGGCAGCTGGGAGGGATGCAGGACAAGGTGCAGTAGTGTTGGAGGTTGTTCCGCCACCACGCCTCCAAAATGCTACTACTGGTTGTGACACACCTCTCTCCTCCACCCCCTCCTCTTCTTCTTCCTCCATGTCCTCTTCGAGTGCTCTGTCCTCGGAACCAGCGGTGCTCCGTAGGCGTACAAGGGGCTACGCGAGTACGCAGGCAAAAAGATGCCATGCCGTGCTTGCGCTGGTGTGTTTGGGGGACAGGAGCCACACTGGGCCAGAGGTTCTGGCAGCTCTGCAGGGGCAGGCCGAGAGGTGGTTGACGCCACGCCAGCTTAAGCCAGGAATGGTCGTTTCTGATAATGGCACCAACCTCCTCTCCGCCCTGCGACAGGGGCAGCTCACCCATGTGCCCTGTATGGCTCACGTCCTCAACCTGGTGGTGCAGCGGTTCTTGGGCAGGTTCCCAGGCTTACAGGATGTCCTGAGGCAGGCCAGGAAAGTCTGTGTGCATTTCCGCCGATCTTATAATGCCAGTGCTCGGCTGACTGAGCTGCAAAAGGAGCTGAACCTGCCCAAGAACCGCCTAATATGTGACATGCCCACCAGGTGGAACTCAACGTTGGCCATGCTGCAGCGACTGCACACGCAGCAGAGGGCCATCAATGAGTACCTTTGCGACTACGGCACCAGGACAGGGTCAGGGGAGCTTGGCTTTTTTTCCCCACGCCAGTGGAGCATGATCAGGGATGCATGCACTGTCCTCTCACCATTTGAGGAGGCCACGAGGATGGTGAGCAGTGACAGTGCATGCATCAGTGACACTGTACCTCTTGTCCACCTGTTGGAGCATACGCTGCGTGGGATAATGGACAGGGCACTTGAGGCAGAACAGAGGCAGGAAGAGGAGGACTTCCTTGTCTCTCAAGGCCCCCTTTATCCAGACAATGTTCCTTCTGTCCCACCCATCACACAGGAAGAGGAGGAGGAGGAGGAGGAGGAGGAGGATTGTGTGAGCATGGAGGTGGAGCCTGGCACTCAGCATCAGCAGCAGCAGTCTTTTAGGGATGATGTACAGTCCCAACAAACCAGTGGACTTGTACGTGGCTGGGAGGAGGTGGCTGGCGATCATGTCATCCTCAGTGACCCAGAAGACTCCAGACCGAATGCCTCAGCTAACCTACGCTGCATGGCCTCCCTGATCCTGCAAAGCCTGCGGAAGGATCCTCGTGTTCTTCGGATCAAGGAGAGTGACCATTACTGGCTGGCCACTCTCCTTGATCCACGGTACAAGGGTAAGGTTGCGGACCTTATCTTGCCGTCGCAGAGGGAGCAGAGGATGAAACATCTCAGGGAGGCCTTGCAGAAAGGTCTGTGCAACGCGTTCCCAGAAACTGGGAGGTTACAAACTCCTGGTCCTGGACGACGAGTTGCTGAGGCTTCGGTCAGTAGCAGAAGGAGCGGTGGGGAAGGTGGACGTCTGACCGATGCGTTCAGACAATTTTTTAGTCCGCAGCCCCAAGGTATGATCGGTTCCAGCAACCATCGCCAGCGTCTGATATACATGGTGCAGGAATACCTAGGGGCAAGGTCAGACTTGGACACCTTTCCCACCGAAAATCCTCTGGCTTACTGGGTCCTGAGGATGGATCACTGGCCAGAGCTTGCACAGTATGCAATTGAGCTACTGGCCTGTCCTGCATCCAGCGTTCTTTCCGAACGCACATTCAGTGCTGCTGGAGGATTTGTCACCGATCATAGGGTGCGCCTGTCCACCGACTCGGTTGATCGACTGACCTTCATAAAAATGAATCAGTCTTGGATCACCACCAGCTACCAGACACCTGAAGCGGATATAACGGAATAATTTATAATGTCACATCCCTTCAAGACTGCCTATGCTGATGCTGAGTGACTGTCCTGTTATGTTCACTGACTATCCTCTTCCTCCTCCTCAATGATCCATGCCACCACACCAGTGCCTAAGGCACAATTTTTCAGCCCCTGTATAACAGGGGCGTGTAATTACAATTTTTTAAAAAGATGCTTCGCAACAGGTGTGACTGCTGTGCTCAGAGTACAGTATCTGTGAGGGGTTGCAGTGTTGTGGCACCAGCACCAGTGCCTAAGGCACAATTTTTCAGCCCCTGTTGGGGCGTGTAATTACAATTTTTAGGCAATGCTTTGCAACAGGTCTCATTGCTGTGCTCAGAGTACAGTATCTGTGAGGGGTTGCAGTGTTGTGGCACCAGCACCAGTGCCTAAGGCACAATTTTTCAGCCCCTGTATAACAGGGGCGTGTAATTACAATTTTTTAAAAAGATGCTTCGCAACAGGTGTGACTGCTGTGCTCCAAGTACAGTATCTGTGAGGGGTTGCAGTGTTGTGGCACCAGCACCAATGCCTAAGGCACAATTTTTCAGCCCCTGTTTAACAGGGGCGTGTAATTACAAATCTTGATCTAATAGTTCACAGCAGGGCCCATTCCTGCGCCCACCAAGAGTAACTATGAGGGCCTACAGTCTTGTGGCAACACCGTCCACCACCACCACCACCACCAAAGGCCCAATTTTTCTGCCCTGTTCAACAGGTGCATGCAATTACAAATCTTGATCTAATAACTCACAGCAGGGCCCATTCCTGCACCCACCAAGAGTAACTGTGAGGGCTTACAGTCTTGTGGCAACACCGTCCACCACCACCACCACCACCACCAAAGGCCCAATTTTTCTGCCCGGTTCAACAGGTGCATGCAAGTACAAATCTTGATCTATTAACTCACAGCAGGGCCCATTCCTGTGCCCATCAGTCTTGTGGCTACACCAACATCTAATAGGGCAAATTTCTGCAGAGTATATACGGCAGGCCCCTACTTTCAAACATCCAACTTACAAACGACTCCTACTTGCAAACGGCAAGAGAAAACAGGAAGTGAGAGGAAATCTACCCCTAGGAAGGAAAATTCTATCCTGTTAGATTTAATTTGGGAAAAAGGTATCTCCTCTCTACTGATGCTTTATCACCAATCCTTGTTTCAATTAAAACCCCACTTTTCCAAAAACATTTGTCATTGGGACGGAAAGTGAGGTGACATGTTCTGAACAGATGTGCAAAGACAGCAAATGTTACAGGGGTGATAACCCCTCCCTATGTTCTCCAAAAAGCTTAAAAATTGATTTTTTTGGGATGTAGCTACACTTCATAATGTACCTGTTCAGATTCTACTTAAGAACAAACCTACAGTCCATGTCTTGTTTGCACCACCTATATACTGCTGTTCAGAGTATATAGGGTTGTAGGTATAGGGTTTTATTTTGGGTGCAGGGTCCCCCTTAGTATCCATACAAGACCCAAAGGGGCTGGGGTAGCCATGCCATTTTTCTCAAGGATTTTCAGCCATATGGCGGCCAGGACAAGACATGACATTAAAGCCGCAAGTGGTTTTAAATGGCTTCTTTTTTTCCTTTACAAATGTCATTTTGTGCAAGGACAGTTCTAAACACGGGAAACACATGCCACTTCACAGGCATACTTTAGACACCCCCCATGTACCATATTTAAAGGAAAATTTCACTTTTTTTTTTTTCACTTTATGCATCATTAAAATGACTGCTCCCGAAAAAACTTTAGTTTTTAAAATTTCTTTTTGCATTGATATATGTCCCCTGGGGCAGGACCCGGGTCCCCAAACCTGTTTTATGACATTAACATGCATATTGGCCGTTGTAATTAGCAATTTTGATTTCGAACGTTCGCGTCCATTATAACGAATAGGGTTCGAAAATTTGCGCGAACTTTCGGTCCGTTCGAAGGTTCTGGTGCGAACCGAACCCGGGGGTGTTCGGCTCATCCCTACTGCTAAGCAAATGGTGGTTAACATTAAAACAAAGTAACATTACAGTACAACAGTAAGACCTTACCATGCCATACCTGCAAAGCAAATACCAAAACAAAACCTAGTAAAAAATAAAAAAATGTTTTAACGCAACCTGTGCCTAAAATATATATATGCCGAAGCATGGGGGCATCCTCCCGCAAAAAAGTTATGCCGCGTACACACGGTCGGAATTTTCCACGGGCAGGCCTCCGTCGGAATTTCGACCGTATGTACGCGGCATTAGGAGCAAAATCGCTCCTCCGCCCCTGCTGCCTCCATGCTTCGGCATATATGCTCTTTTTTTTAACTGTGGTGGTGAAATCACCTCCTACAGCGTTGGAGTCACGGCTTTATGTATCGTGGGAGCAAACGCTGTTGCTGTCAAGATAAATAGATCCGCGCTGCAACTGAATGGCGTACCTGCTAAGCAAATGGTTAACATTAAAACAAAGTAACATTACAGTACAACAGTAAGACCTTACCATGCCATACCTGCAAAGCAAATACCAAAACAAAACCTAGTAAAAAATAAAAAAATGTTTTAACGCAACCTGTGCCTAAAATATATATATGCCGAAGCATGGGGGCATCCTCCCGCAAAAAAGTTATGCCGCGTACACACGGTCGGAATTTCGACCGTATGTACGCGGCATTAGGAGCAAAATCGCTCCTCCGCCCCTGCTGCCCCCATGCTTCGGCATCGATGCTCTTTTTTTTAACTGTGGTGGTGAAATCACCTCCTACAGCACTGGAGTCACGGCTTTATGTATCGTGGGAGCAAACGCTGTTGCTGTCAAGATAAATAATTCCGCGCTGCAGTTGAATGGCGCACCTGAAAACAAAAAATTACATACCTGAAAAGCAAGCATGATAAAACATTGCAGAATAGAATACAGTAAAAAAGAGCAGAACAATAGAGAGAAAATAGAGAGAGAGAGAACAATAAAACGACAACTATTTTTGGTTTTTTTATTTTATATTTTTTTTGTGTTTTGTTTTTTACGTTTTTTTTTCTTTTTTACACTTTTTTTTGTAACTTTACAACTGTAATGGTTCGGGTCTCTCAAAATGTAATGGCATCTTGGGAGACCCTGTGTAAGTGTGTCCTTGTCTGTGAAATGCTGTACCCTACGCTAAAACTTCACTTTTGAGTGGTAGCGTTCAAAACATTCACCTTGGCAAAGACCAGGCTTGTCAGGACAGAGTGGACAAAAACTACGGGTGTCACGCCTAAATCCGCGCTTGCTACAGACACAACATCTTTTTTGGGGGTGGCTTTGGGTAGGGGTACTCGGGAGGACATACGAATAATGCCTCTCATGCAGCCGGCTTACTGCATTTGGTTGGGGATGGTGAGGTGCAGAACCGCCTGGATACAGGAGTTCTGTGACTATCTCATTCTGGAATTTTAGAAGAGATAACGTCCCGCCTGAAGCTCTGTATAGCACATGAGCGTTCAGCAAAGCCAATTGGAATAAGGATAGAGACACTTTTTTGTACCAGCGTCTCGCCTTACGGTCAATTAGATACGGCGCCATCAACTGGTCGTTGAGGTCCACCCCTCCCATATTTTGGTTATATTCGTGGACACAGAGGGGTTTCTCCACAACACCAGTCGCCGTACGAATTTGGACTGTCGTGTCTGCATGAAGGGAGGTAAGAAGGAAAACATTCTTATTGTCCCTCCACTTCATAGCGAGCAAGTTATTACACTTCAAGCAGGCTCTCTCCCCCAGCCTAAGACGGGCATCTACAAGCCGCTGGGGAAAGCCCCGGTGATTAGGTCGCACGGTGCCACATGCTCCAATCTTATGATCAAACAAGTGACTAAACAGTGGCACGCTCGTGTAATAATTGTCCACATACAAGTGGTACCCCTTTCCGAATAAGGGTGACACCAAGTTCCACACTATCTTGCCAGCGCTCCCTATGTAATCCGGGCAGTTGACCGACTCAATCTGACTGTCTTTTCCCTCATAAACCGTAAAGTTCACTACATAGCCTGTTGCCCTGTCACAGAACTTGTAGAGCTTGACCCCGTATCTGGCACGCTTGCTGGGAAGGTACTGCTTGAAAGACAAGCGGCCAGAAAATTTAATCAGGGACTCATCAACGCAGACAACTTGATCGGGAGTAAACAAGGCTGCAAAACGTTCGTTGAAGTGGTTTATGAGGGGCCGAATTTTATAGAGCCGGTCGTACTCAGGGTCCCCACGTGGACGACAAAGTTCATTGTCGTTGAAGTGCATGAACCGCAAAATCTGCTCGTATCGTGCCCTGGACATGGAGGCAGAGAACACGGGCATGTGGTCAATTGGGTGCGTGGACCAATAAGCACGCAATGACGGAAATTTATGTGTGCCCATGTTGAGGGAAAGGCCCAGAAAGGTCTTAAATTCGGAAACCGTAATTGGTTTCCAATTTCTGGCAATTTTAGGCAACTGGGGGTTAGCGGCGATAAATTGACCAGCATATAAATTACTCTGGTCCACAATAGATCTATAGAGATCTTCCGTGAAAAACAGCGAATAAAAATCAATTGGAATAAAATCAGCTGTTTCCACCTGAATACCGGGTTGGGCAGTGAATGGGGGAAGTACGGGTTCTGCAGAAGTGGTGGGGACCCAATCAGGATAGGCGAATTCTGCAGGAAGGGCAGTATGGGCATGACGGGCCTGCCTTTGTCTTCTTGGTGGCAGCGGGACACTACTTGTGCTTGCCACCTCGCCAGCTTGAACTGCACTTATGGGACTCGCCACGTCACCAAGTGTTACTGCAGTGCTGGATGTACGTCCAGGCTGTACTAGGCCGCTGGTGCTTGCCAGTTCACCAGAAGGAATAGCGGCGCTAGTACTACTCTGCTCCATGATACGAGAGACCTGCGGTTCTTGCTCCTCAACAACCTCAGAAGATCGGGATCGGGTACGCCTGACCTTAGCAGGGACCTCAACTTCGTCGTCAGAGCTATCTGACGTGGGGCCGCTGACGTCACTGTCTTCTACGGGAAGATATTTTGAGCCTGAATCTGACAGATACGTGACCTCCTCTTCACTATCTGTCATGCTCAGAATCTCGTAGGCCTCTTTACTAGTGTACCTTCGTCTTGCCATTTTGGGCTCTAAATTTAGGGGTACACTAGTAAGATTCACAGGAAAAAAAGCACCTGACTGTCGTCAGCAAATATATCAAACGCTACAAAAAAACTGTTAGCGATCGCAGGGATCAGGCCTGTCTCTGCGAACGCTGCAGTTATGTGTGTTGTGTTTGGTAAGTGATAGTGATCGATCGATACTGCACTTGGGTGGGCTGGGCTGGGCTGGGCTGGGCGGAGGGGCTAAACGCAGGCGCTAGCAGGTATCTGGACTGATCCCGCTAACACTGCTTTTTTGGGAACCCTAAACCGCTGGGGACGCTAGTATAGATCTGATCAGATACTATACCACTAAGGGGGGTGTATGCTTTGCGCGTGGGTGTTAGCGTTACTGGCACTAACCTAACACTGCCTGGGGCGACGCAGACCCTCTCTGGCGCTAAAACCTAATTGATCTCACCCGCCGGGCGATCAGGGGGGTTAAACCTTTATTGGGTTATATACGGCGGGTGCCCTGATGCTATAAAAAGCAAACTAATCAACCAGCGTCACCCGTAACCTTTATATGGTGATCACTGGTGAAAGGGTTAACTAGGGGCAATCAGGGGGTTAAAACCTTTATTAGGTTAAATATGGGGGTACCTGACACTATATAAAAACCTGACGGGTAACCTAAATAACTAAATAACTTACTGGCTAACCAGTGACACCAGTGACGCTTATACGGCGATCACTGGTGAAAGGGTTAACTCTAGGGGCAATCAGGGGGTTAAAATAATATATGGGGGTACCTGACACCAATAAAAACCTGCGGCGAACCTAAAAAAAAAATAACTGCCTATCTAAAACACCAGCGACACGAATACAGCGATCGGAAAAACAATCGCTTAGTGACGCTGAAGTTAGGGGGTGAAAGGGTTACCTGGGGGGTGATCAAGGGGTTAAACCTTTATTAGGGGGGGTTAGGGGGCTACCCTGGACCTAAAGGGGCCTAATCCTAACTGCCCTGCAACTTTTTACAATCACAGATGACACTAAATGCAGTGATCAGTAAAATAAATGATCACTGCAATCAGTGACACTGTGATTGGGGGCTTTGGGGTGACCTGGGGGGTGATCTGGGGGTGACTGGGGGGTGATTTGTGTGCCTATGTGTACCTACGTGTCAGTGGACTGTTAGAGCACTAACCTCTGTCTTCACTCCTCGGCGCCGGGAACGAAAAGACCGCGGCGAGGGAGATGACATCACTTCCTCCAGCCTTGTTTACATCACATGGCGGAGGAAGCAATTTCATTGGCCTGGAGCGATCGCGGGGGGGGGGGGGCGGAATCGAGCGGCCGCCCCCTCATGCCTGATCGCTCCCGAACACTTAACGGCTGCTCACTGCAGTGAAGGGGGGTCCGGATGGACCCCCCAACTGCACAAAGGCGATCACGTAGATCTACGTGATTCTGCCTGTCCGTGCCATTCTGCCGACGTAAATCGGCGGTGGGCGGTCGTTAAGTGGTTAAGAAATACAATCCCCAAGTCTGTGTGTTGCAGGAGACGCATTTGGTGGGAAGCAAGACTCTAAGCCTTAAGAAACTGTGGGTGGCCCACCACTACCACTCCACGTATTCTAATCTCTGCCCTTTAAACTACTGGATCTGGTCCTGGATCCAGGTGGGAGATTTGTGTTGATACATGCTCTGATTTATAATCTTCCATGGGTTCTGGTGGGCCTATATCTGCCGCCTCCGGCTTCCCTTGGGGTCCTGCGTACTGTCTCGGCCAGACTGGCGCAGTTTTCCTGCGATAACGTGGTCCTCATGGGTGATTTCAACCTTGTCCCGGACGCGGATATGGACAGGTTTACCCCGGCGGGCTCTGCCCGCCAGGGGCTGGCGGAGTGGGCCGACACTTTTGCGCTCACAGATGTTTGGCGGTGGAGGTACCCAAAATCACGTGCCTTCACCTGCCACTCAGCCACTCACAAGTCATTCTCCCGTATTGACTTGGCCTATGTAGGGGCGCCTGTCCTGCCCAGGGTCCGGGACGTTGTTATTCTTCCCAGGGGGATCTCGGACCATGCCCCTCTCCTTCTGTCCCTTACAGCCACGACCGACCGGACTGAAAATCTCTGGAGACTCTCTAGGTACTGGGTGTCAGATCCGGAGGTGGAGCCAAGGTTTGGGGAGACGTTGCGAGACTACTGGACGGCCAACCCGGGCACGGCCCCCGAGACCACGGTGTGGGACGCCTTCAAGGCCTCCTCCCGTGGCCAATACCAATCGATCATAGCTGGGGTGAGGAGGGAGCGCAGGGCCGAGCTCATTGGGGTGGAGGACGAAGCTGCTAGACAGGAAGCTCTATATCTTAGGACCCGTGATCCCCGGCACTACTCTCGCTTACAGTCCTTGACACAGCAGGCCCTTCTTCTGCGTTCTGCTTTGACGCAGAAGAAACTGCTCCATCAGTCCCAGCGTATCTTTGAACAGGGGGAGAGAACGGGGAAGCTCCTGGCCTGGTTGTCTAAGGAGCAATCAGGAATTTCTACCATTGCACAGATCAGGGACTCGGACGGGTCCCTCCGTTCTACCCCATCTGAAATTAACCATTGTTTTGCCGCATTTTACCAAAGCTTATATAGCTCCAGGGTGGCATATGAGTCGGTAGACTTGGCGGCCTACCTGGAGGTGGTTGATGTTCCCGTCCTCACTCCCTCCTCTGTGCGCAAGCTGGATGCCCCCATCCAATTGGAGGAGATAAGGGCGGCACTGAAAATGATGCAGGTTGGCAAGACTCCGGGCCCGGACGGGTTCCCAGTAGAGTTCTACAAATCCTACATGGAAGAACTGGCCCCTAGGTTACAATCACTTTTTGCCCATGCTTCTCAGTCTGGATGTCTCCCGGATTCGATGAACGACGCGGTGATCGTGGTTAGCCCCAAACCAGGTAAGGATCCCACTCTTTGTTCGTCGTACCGACCCATATCCCTCCTCAATGTAGATGCCAAGATCCTGGCTAAGATTCTCGCCAATCGGCTGAATACCGTCATCACAGCCCTGGTCCACCCGGACCAGACGGGCTTTATGCCGGGAAGGGGTACAGACATCAACCTTAGACGCTTACACACTCACATCGCGATTGCGGACCCTGATGGTCCGGGGGTGGTGGCCTCACTCGACGCCGAGAAGGCCTTCGACTCGGTCGAGTGGGGCTACCTGTGGTCGGTTCTCTCCCACTTCGGTTTTGGCCCTCGGTTTCTATCCTGGATACGGATGCTCTACTCCCGGCCCAGGGCTCGCATCCGTACCAATGGGGCCCTGTCTGCCTCTTTTCCCCTGGAGAGGGGGACCAGACAGGGCTGTCCGCTCTCCCCGGCCTTATTTGCTTTGGCCCTGGAGCCGTTAGCTGCCCATATCCGGCGGGATCCGGGAGTTCGGGGTGTGCGGGTGGGTCCCTTGGAGGAGAAACTGTCGTTGTATGCAGACGATACGCTGTTATATCTTGCGGACGCAGCGGGCTCCCTGCGCAATGCTTTAGTCCACTTCGACACCTTCGGCCGGTTTTCGGGAATTCGAATAAACTGGGACAAATCGGTCCTGTTCCCGCTCCACCCGACATTGCCCCGTACGGACTCTAACACACCCCTGCTCTGGGTAGACGAATTCACTTATCTTGGTGTGCGCGTTGGGTTAGAGTTAAAGGGCTACCTGGCAGGGAATGTCCTCCCGGTACTGGAGCAACTCACTAAGAGATGCGCGGTATGGCGTGCCCTCCCCCTCTCACCGGTAGGACGTGGGAATATTATCAAAATGATATATCTCCCTAAACTATTATACTTCTTCAGACAGACCCCCGTCCCTATCCCTCGGTCCTTCTTTCGGAAGCTTGATAGTATAGTCATGACCTTTATTTGGGCTGGGCGCCCCCCCCGTGTGGCAAAACGCTTCCTCTACCTCCCCCTCTCGAGGGGTGGGCTGGCCTTCCCGAACTTTCTTGCTTACTACTGGGCGGCGGTCCTTGTCACGGTTCGGTGGTGGTTTTCCCAGCCACGACAGAACCCGGCGGTCATGCTCGAGGCGGCGGTCCTGGGATCCTACGCGGCCCTGTCTAATCTGGTCTTTTGGGGTGCGAAGGCACACTCCTCGGTTACGGGGCCAATGTCCACAGTCCTCCGGGTCTGGATGTCCGCTAGGGCGAAATATGCTAAACCTGGTATCCTATCCCCGTATACCCCCCTGTGGGGGAATCCCCTCCTCCCTCATCTCGACTCGGTCCCTGACCCGGTGGTATGGGCTCGACGGGGCATCCTTGCCCTCCGGCATGTGATGCCGGGAGGCAGGACCCAGTCCTTTCGAGACTTGTCTAGAGCATTCCACCTCCCCGCCTCCCTGAGCTTTCGTTATTGCCAGCTACGACATGCCCTTACGTCTCAGTTCCCTGACCCGGTGACCCTCGACTCGGACCCGATCGAGCGACTACTGATCTTGGGGGTGATGGGGAAGCCTCTCTCTTCCCTTTACCTCCGACTCACGGTGGCCTATGACACAGACACGACTGATGTGCTGGCGAAATGGACCGCGGACATTCCCGACCTGGACGAGGAGACCTGGGAGGACTGTGTCTCTTCGTACTTGCCCTCTATGATC
Source organism: Rana muscosa (assembly GCA_029206835.1). Classification (NCBI taxonomy): domain Eukaryota; kingdom Metazoa; phylum Chordata; class Amphibia; order Anura; family Ranidae; genus Rana; species Rana muscosa. The sequence goes on from CM055123.1 coordinate 204,104,202, forward strand.
GCCTCTAGAGATAGGTTCATACAACTGAAGTTCCTTCATAGGGCGTACTATACCCCGGTTGGGCTGGCCAGGATTTATCCTTCCAGGAGTCTGTTGTGAACCAGGTGTTTGGTGTCACCGGGTTCCTTCTTCCATATGGTCTGGACCTGCCCTAAACTGGCTCCCTATTGGCGGGAGGTGGCGGAGGAGCTCTCGGATCGCTGCGGTGTTGAGGTCCCGCTGGATCCGAGATTGTTCCTCCTCAGCTACCTGGGTGAGGTCGAGGGTGACCGATACGTTAAACTATGTATAACTTTTGCCCTCTTCTATGCTAGGAGGGAGGTCTTGCTCCGTTGGAGGAGACCGGAGCTCCCTACTAAATCATCTTGGCTTGAGGCTATTGCTAAGGTACTCCCTCTTTACAGGTTAACCTATGAGAGTAGAAACTGTCCTGCCAAATTTGGAAAGGTCTGGTCAGGCTGGGCCGACACGTCTGGCTGAGATTCCCTCCCACTCAGGGGCGGACTCCCCTGTTCACCTGGATGGGGCTGCCTGGCCTCCCCCCTCCGCTCCCCTCCCTAGTTTTATCCTCCCCCCCCCTCCCCTTCCATCGCCCTCTATCCACTGGATTTCCCTTGGTTCTTCTCTTTGCTTTGGATGGAGGGGGATGATCACCAGTATGAAGGCGCACTGATGTTCCCCCTTGCTTGAATACCTTCTCCCACTGGTGTTGCTCTCACGAGTTCTGTACCCCCTCGTTGTTATTTCTATGTGCTATGCTGCCTGCTAAGGTGTATTGAGGTTAAAATGCAAAGTTACCCTTACTGTACTGTCATAACGGTGTATGTGTGTTTGTCTTTTAAAAAAAAAAAAAAAAAAAACTTTCTGTAAAAAAAAAAAAAAAAGTTTATTTGTATTTAAAGCATATAAGCATGGTACATGTCATACATTGCCGATAACACATGAAGGTTGTAGTACATATGGATTGCAAATTGAAGTAACTAAACAGTGCAATACGCTCAGTTATAGCACATTGTCATAGATACCAAAGTATAGCTCATAACTCTTTGCATATGATTTCAGAATGTGTTTATTAGATACAACAGACTAGAATTCATAAGGGGAGTTTGGGGGATCTCCTTCGTCCCCACTGGGGGTCCTGAGCCAGGACTTAATCTTTGCAGGTTTCGGGGGGCTCCAACCATCTATTCCAGACCTTATTGTATTTGGCGGGACAACCCCTATGACAGTATATTACTTTCTTGTATGGCAAGGTTGAATTTATTTCTATGACCAAAGCTTGGAAGGAAGGGGAAGTTGCCTGCATTCAATAATGGGCCACCAATTTCCTAGCACTAAAAAGAGTTTTGTAAAGAAAAGTGACAAGGAACTTGTATATAGTGATGCCCGGAGTAGACCTAACACACAAGATTCCGGGTCTAGTTGGAGATCGTGTTCGTGCAAAAACTTGATAATTTGCACCCAGTAATTTTGAATATCTGGACAGGTCAGGACTTGGTGTTTTTAAAGCAAATCTGTCCATAGTCCATTTATGCTTCCCATGCTCCCCTACCCAGTTCATCTAGTCGTGTTGTGTAGCGAGGGAGCACAGCTGCTCTTTAACCCATTCCTGGTAAAACATTGTCTTATGGCCTGTACACACGATCCGAAAATCGGACGACAGATCGTCCATTTATTTTTTGCATGCTAGTCGCATATCAAAAATGGAGAGGTTACTAAAGTTCCGAAAATTCTCGTACGTCAGAATAAAAAAATTGGAAATTAAGTAATTTGTTGTAGTGTATTTGTATTATATTTTCAGATGACAACTGTACTGATTAAACGAAAATCATACGATCTGGTATTATACGAGAACATTTTTTGTGCTTGTCCCATTGGATAATGTTGGATGAACTGTCATGATTAGCTCTCGAAAACTGTACTAACGATCCAATTATCGTATGATCGCTTCAAAAGCAGTATTTTTCCTCCAATTTTCAGATCGTGTGTACGATCCATTCGCATACTATGAGTAAAGTGCTGCCAATGGCAACTACTATCCTGCTCTCCCTTGCATGCAGAGATGCCTGGAGCGACCCATCCTGGCATAACTAATACTTGTTGACAGTCCTCTGCACACCTGCTAAAAGCCTTACATCCTCAGACCCCACTTTGTCTCTTGGCCTTGGGCACCCGTTTTGTTTCCAGGGGACATCCCCAAATAGAGGTTAGAAGAAGGAGAAGTCCACACCAGGAATGCCTTTTAAGCATTTGCTTAATCAATTCAAGCAAAGGTGTTTACATACTTCAGCCATTCCTTGAAGGTGGTGGCTCTATTAAAACAGAACTTCACTCTGTCAATTAAAATTTACTATTTTAATCCTTGTGCTTCCAGCATTAGTAAAAAGGTAGAAACTAGACATGTGCGATTCGTTTCGTACGAATCTAAAATTCGTACAATTTTTTCGAAATTCGTACATTTGTACGAATCCGAATTACGAATTTTTACGGATACGAATTCTGTACGAAATACGAAGTTTCGTTTACGAAGTTTCGTTTACGAATTTCGGCTCCAAATTGAAAAGATTTGACATTATAGAGAGTAGTGATGAGCCGAACACCCCCGGGTTCGGTTCGCACCAGAACCCGCGAACGGACCGAAAGTTCGAACGAACATTAGAACCCTATTAAATACAATGGATGCGAACGTTCGAATTCTAAAGTGCTAATTATAACAACTATTATGCATGTTATTGTCATAAATAGGGTTTGGGAACCCGGGTTGTGCACCAGGGGACATGTATCAATGCAAAAAGAAGTTTTAAAAACGGTCGTTTTTCGGGAGCAGTCATTTTAATGATGCATAAAGTGAAAAAAAAAAGTCAAATATTCCTTTAAATATCGTACCTGGGGGGTGTCTAAAGTATGCCTGTGAAGTGCCACGTGTTTCCCGTGTTTAGAACTGTCCCTGCACAAAATGACACTTCTAAAGGAAAAAAAAGCCATTTAAAACTGCTTGCGGCTTTAATGTAATGTCTGGTCCCGGTAATATGGATGAAATTCTTTAAGAAAAATGGCATAGCTACCCCATGACCCCCCCCCTACCCCAGCCCATTACCAGCCCCTTTGGGTCTTGTATGGATATTAAGGGGAACCCCGCACATAAAATAAAAAAGGCCCTATATACTCTGAACAGCCGTATACAGGCGGTGCATACAAGACAGGGACTGTAGGTTTGTTCTTATGTAGAATGTGTTTGTAATTTTGAACAGGTACATTGTTGAAGTGTAGCTCCAGCCCAAAAATCTATTTTTAAACTTTTTGGGAAACATAGGTAAGGGTTATCACCCCTGTAACATTTGTTTTGCTGTCTGTGCCCCTGTTCAGAACATTTCACCTCACTTTCCGTCCCAATGACAACTGTTTTTGAAATGTGGTGTTTTTCTTGAAACAAGGATTGCTGATAAAGCATCAGTACAGATGAGACCCCTTTCTCCCATATTTATTCTTACAGGAGAGAATTTTCCTTTCTAGGGGTAGATTTCCTCTCACTTCCTGTTGTCTTCTTTCGTTTGCAAGTAGGAGTCGTTTGTAAGTTGGATGTTTGAAAGTAGGGACCTGCCGTATATACTCTGCAGAAATAGGCCCCTTAGTTGTTGGTGTTGGCACAACACTGTAAGCACTCAGTTACTCTTGGTTGGTGCTGGAACGCCCTGCTGTCAACTATTATATCAGGAATTTTAATTACATATAATTGTTGAACAGTGGTAGTAAAAATTGGGGCTTTGATGGTGGTGCTGGTGCCACAACACTGTAAGCCCTGACAGTTACTCTTGGTGGGTGCAGCAATGGGCCCTGCTGTGAATTATTAGATCAAGAATTGTAATTACATGCCCCTTTTGAACAGGGGCTGAAAAATTGGGCCTTTCGTGGTGGTGGTGGTGGTGGCGTTGCCACAAGACTGTAAGCCCTCAGAGTTACTCTTGGTGGGTGCAGCAATGGACCCTGCTGTGAATTATTAGATCAAGAATTGTAATTGCATGCCCCTGTTGAACAGGGGCTGAAAAATTGGGCCTTAGGCACTGGTGGCACAACACTACAACCCCTCACAGATACTGTACTTGGAGCACAGCAATGAGCCCTGTTGCAAAGTATTGCTTCAAAAATTGTAATGACACGCCCCTGTTAAACAGGGGCTGAAAAATTGGGCCTTAGGCACTGGTGCCACAACACTCCAACCCCTCACAGATACTGTACTTGGAGCACAGCAATGAGCCCTATGGCAAATTATTGCTAAAAAAATTGTAATTACACGCCCCTGTAAAACAGGGGCTGAAAAATTGGGCCTTAGCCACTGGTGGCGGCACCCATAAACAAAAATGATCTTCCAAGCTATCATCATCAATGGTATCATTGAGGACTCGGAGGAGGAGGATAGCCAGTCAACATAACAGCACAGACACTCAGCATCAGCATCAGTCTTGAAGGGATGTGACATGTTAAAATCAATTAGTCTGTTATATCAGCATCAGGTGTGTGGTAGCTGGTGGTGATCCAAGACTGGTTCATCTTGATGAAAGTCAGTCGATCAACCGAGTCGGTGGACAGGCGCACCCTGTGATCCGTGACAAATCCTCCAGCAGCACTGAATGTGCGTTCCGAAAGAACGCTGGATGCAGGACAGGCCAGTAGCTCAATTGCATACTGTGCAAGCTCTGGCCAGTGATCCATCCTCAAGACCCAGTAAGCCAGAGGATTTTCGGTGGGGAAGGTGTCCAAGTCTGACCTTGCCCCTAGATATTCCTGCACCATGTTTATCAGACGCTGGCGATGGTTGCTGGAACCGATCATACTTTGGGGCTGCGGACTAAAGAATTGTCTGAACGCATCGGTCAGACGGCCACCTTCCCCACCGCTCCTTCTTTGACTGGCCGAAGCCTCAGCAACTCGTTGTCCAGGACCAGGAGTTTGTAACCTCCCAGTCTCTGGGAACGCGTTGCACAGACCTTTCTGCAAGGCCTCCCGGAGTTGTCTCATCCTCTGCTCCCTCTGCGAAGGTAACATAAGGTCCGCAACCTTACCCTTGTACCGTGGATCAAGGAGAGTGGCCAGCCAGTAATGGTCCCTCTCCTTGATCCGAAGAATACGAGGATCCTTCCGCAGACTTTGCAGGATCAGGGAGGCCATGCAGCGTAGGTTTGCTGAGGCATTCGCTCCGGAGTCCTCTGGGTCACTAAGGACGACATGATCCGCAGCCACCTCCTCCCAGCCACGTACAAGTCCACTGGTTTCTTGGGACTGTAAATCATCCCTAAAAGACTGCTGCTGATGATGCTGAGTGCCAGCCTCCACCTCCATGCTGACACAATCCTCCTCCTCCTCCTCCTCCTCCTCCTCCTCCTCCTCCTCTTCCTCTTCCTGTGCGATGGGTGGGACAGAAAGAACACTGTCTGGGTAAAGGGGGCCTTGAGAGGCAAGGAAGTCCTCCTCTTCCTGCCTCTGTTCTGCCTCAAGTGCCCTGTCCATTATTCCACGCAGCGTGTGCTCCAACAGGTGGACAAGAGGTACAGTGTCACTGATGCATGCACTGTCACTGCTCACCATCCTCGTGGCCTCCTCAAATGGTGCCAGGACAGTGCATGCATCCCTGATCATGCCCCACTGGCGTGGAGAAAAAAAACCAAGCTCCCCTGACCCTGTCCTGGTGCCGTAGTCGCACAGGTACTCATTGATGGCCCTCTGCTGCGTGTGCAGCCGCTGCAGCATGGCCAACGTTGAGTTCCACCTGGTGGGCATGTCACATATAAGGCGGTTCTTGGGCAGGTTCAACTCCTTTTGCAGCTCAGCCAGGCGAGCACTGGCATTATAAGATCTGCGGAAATGCACACAGACTTTCCTGGCCTGCCTCAGGACATCCTGTAAGCCCGGGTACCTGCCCAAGAACCGCTGCACCACCAGGTTAAGGACGTGAGCCACACAGGGCACATGGGTCAGTTGTCCCTGTCGGAGGGCGGAGAGGAGGTTGGTGCCATTGTCGCAAACCACCATTCCTGGCTTAAGCTGGCGTGGCGTCAACCACCTCTCGGCCTGGCCCTGCAGAGCAGACAGGACCTCTGTCCCAGTGTGGCTTCTGTCCCCCAAACACACCAGCGCAAGCACGGCATGGCATCTTTTTGCCTGCGTACTTGCGTAGCCCTGTGAACGGCTACGGAGCACCGCTGGTTCATAGGACAAACCACAGGAAGAGGCCATGGAGGAAGAAGAAGAGGAGGGGGTGGAGGAGAGAGGTGTGTCACAACCAGTAGTAGCATTTTGGAGGCGTGGCGGTGGGACAACCTCCAACACTACTGCACCTTGTCCTGTATCCTTCCCAGCTGCCAAAAGAGTGACCCAATGGGCCGTGAAAGAAAGGTAACGTCCCTGTCCATGCCTGCTGGACCATGAGTCAGCGGTAATATGCACCTTACCGCTGACCGCCCTGTCCAGCGAGGCCAAGACATTGCCTTCCACATGCCGGTAGAGAGCCGGAATAGCCTTCCGTGAGAAAAAGTGGCGTTTGGGAACCTGCCACTGAGGAACCGCACATTGCACAAACTCACGGAAGGGGGCCGAGTCTACCAACTGAAAAGGCAGCAGTTGAAGCGCTAGCAATTTAGCCAAGCTAGCATTCAACCGCTGGGCATGTGGATGGCTGGGAGTGAACTTCTTTCGACGGTCCAGCAGCTGGGGCAGGGAAATTTGCCTGCTAGAATCGGACGTCGGTGTACTGCTAGCAGAGTGGCCGCAAGTACTTGGCTGTGACACACCTAATTCTACACCTTCATTCCTCTCAGTGCATGTTTCAGAGAGGACTGAAGTTATAGTGGGGTTGGAGATCCCAGCTGATGCGGTGCAAGGAGAGGTCCGCTTTGTTCTTTGGTGTGGGTCTTTGAGGTAGGCTTGCCAACGAGCTGCATGGCAGGTCAACATATGTCTGGTCAGGCATGTGGTACCCAAGCGGCTGATGTTTTGGCCACGCGATATACGCTTGAGACATATGTTGCAAACAGCAGCTGTGCGATCTGATGCACTAGCCTCAAAAAAGGCCCACACCAAAGAACTTTTTGAATGACGGGCAGAGGCAGCGCCCTGCACAGGCGGAGCTCTGCGGTGTGATTCCGTCGGTGTACTGCCCTTACGCTGGCCACCAAAGGGCATCCTGCCTCGTTGGAGATGTGCCTCCTCCTCATCCTCCTCCTCCTCCTCTCTCCTATTAGGCACCCACGTGGAGTCAGTGACCTCATCATCCCCTCCCTCCTCATCACTGGAGCCAATCTGGCAGTATGCTGCAGCTGCTGGAACATGACTGCCAGATTGGTGTCCTTCTTGAGCATCCCCTCTGTCTGCTCTCACGCTACTGCCTTCCTCTAGCTGGGTTTCATCATCAGACCCTTCGAAACGCTGGGCATCCTCCTGGAGCATGTACCCAACACTGTGCTGAAACAGTTCGGGGGACTCCTCAGGAGGAGGACATGGTGGGTCTAGGGAAGGAGTGACTGATGATTTGTCTGACATTAATACCAGGGAAGACGACGCTTTGGCAGCTGCTTTTCCAGTACCCTGAGCCTGGGTGAGAGAGGATGAGGAGGAGGAGGAGGGCTTGGTCATCCACTCTACCAAGTCTTCGGCATGATGTGGCTCAACATGTCCAGCTGCCGAAAAGAAGGACAAGCGTGTCCCATGGCCATGTGCTGATGACAATGCACCGCGTCCACGACCAGCACTGTTGCCCCCAGACACAGAGCCTGCTTGCCCTCTTTTATTGCCTCCTGACTGTCTGCCTCTCCTTGTTTGCCTTCCAGACATTCTAATAGATGGCCTGCAGGGAGATGGGAAAAAAGCAATAAGGGCTACCTTCAGGTGTCCTTCTCTGTCCCTTGAAACAAGGACTTTCACAGTGAAAGAAACTGACACTCTCCCTACCTACAGTTTTCTGTCCCTAGAATAAATGTTTTTTTTAAGCACAATATAGCACAAGGACAATTCACTCACTGTCCTTACAGGTCCCTGGAAACAAGGACTTGCAGAGTGAAAGAAAAAAAACACTCTCCCTACCTACAGTTTTCTGTCCCTAGAAAAAATGTTTTTTTTAATCACAATATAGCACAAGGACAATTCACTCACTGTCCTTACAGGTCCCTGGAAACAAGGACTTGCAGAGTGAAATAAACTGACACTCTCCCTACCTACAGTTTTCTGTCCCTAGAATAAATGTTTTTTTTAATCACAATATAGCACAAGGACAATTCACTCACTGTCCTTACAGGTCCCTGGAAACAAGGACTTGCAGAGTGAAAGAAAATAAACACTCTCCCTACCTACAGTTTTCTGTCCCTAGAATAAATGTTTTTTTTAAGCACAATATAGCACAAGGACAATTCACTCACTGTCCTTACAGGTCCCTGGAAACAAGGACTTGCAGAGTGAAATAAACTGACACTCTCCCTACCTACAGTTTTCTGTCCCTAGAATAAATGTTTTTTTTAAGCACAATATAGCACAAGGACAATTCACTCACTGTCCTTACAGGTCCCTGGAAACAAGGACTTGCAGAGTGAAAGAAAAAAAACACTCTCCCTACCTACAGTTTTCTGTCCCTAGAAAAAATGTTTTTTTTAATCACAATATAGCACAAGAACAATTCACTCACTGTCCTTACAGGTCCCTGGAAACAAGGACTTGCAGAGTGAAATAAACTGACACTCTCCCTACCTACAGTTTTCTGTCCCTAGAAAAAATGTTTTTTTTAATCACAATATAGCACAAGAACAATTCACTCACTGTCCTTACAGGTCCCTGGAAACAAGGACTTGCAGAGTGAAATAAACTGACACTCTCCCTACCTACAGTTTTCTGTCCCTAGAAAAAATGTTTTTTTTAATCACAATATAGCACAAGAACAATTCACTCACTGTCCTTACAGGTCCCTGGAAACAAGGACTTGCAGAGTGAAATAAACTGACACTCTCCCTACCTACAGTTTTCTGTCCCTAGAATAAATGTTTTTTTTAAGCACAATATAGCACAAGGACAATTCACTCACTGTCCTTACAGGTCCCTGGAAACAAGGACTTGCAGAGTGAAAGAAAAAAAACACTCTCCCTACCTACAGTTTTCTGTCCCTAGAAAAAATGTTTTTTTTAATCACAATATAGCACAAGGACAATTCACTCACTGTCCTTACAGGTCCCTGGAAACAAGGACTTGCAGAGTGAAAGAAAAAAAACACTCTCCCTACCTACAGTTTTCTGTCCCTAGAAAAAATGTTTTTTTTAATCACAATATAGCACAAGGACAATTCACTCACTGTCCTTACAGGTCCCTGGAAACAAGGACTTGCAGAGTGAAATAAACTGACACTCTCCCTACCTACAGTTTTCTGTCCCTAGAATAAATGTTTTTTTTAAGCACAATATAGCACAAGGACAATTCACTCACTGTCCTTACAGGTCCCTGGAAACAAGGACTTGCAGAGTGAAAGAAAATAAACACTCTCCCTACCTACAGTTTTCTGTCCCTACAATAAATGTTTTTTTTAATCACAATATAGCACAAGGACAATTCACTCACTGTCCTTACAGGTCCCTGGAAACAAGGACTTGCAGAGTGAAATAAACTGACACTCTCCCTACCTACAGTTTTCTGTCCCTAGAATAAATGTTTTTTTTAAGCACAATATAGCACAAGGACAATTCACTCACTGTCCTTACAGGTCCCTGGAAACAAGGACTTGCAGAGTGAAAGAAAAAAAACACTCTCCCTACCTACAGTTTTCTGTCCCTAGAAAAAATGTTTTTTTTAATCACAATATAGCACAAGGACAATTCACTCACTGTCCTTACAGGTCCCTGGAAACAAGGACTTGCAGAGTGAAATAAACTGACACTCTCCCTACCTACAGTTTTCTGTCCCTAGAATAAATGTTTTTTTTAATCACAATATAGCACAAGGACAATTCACTCACTGTCCTTTCAGGTCCCTGGAAACAAGGACTTGCAGAGTGAAAGAAAATAAACACTCTCCCTACCTACAGTTTTCTGTCCCTAGAATAAATGTTTTTTAAGCACAATATAGCACAAGGACAATTCACTCACTGTCCTTACAGGTCCCTGGAAACAAGGACTTGCAGAGTGAAATAAACTGACACTCTCCCTACCTACAGTTTTCTGTCCCTAGAATTAATGTTTTTTTTAAGCACAATATAGCACAAGGAGAATTCACTCACTGTCCTTCCAGGTCCCTGGAAACAAGGACTTGCAGAGTGAAAGAAAAAAAACACTCTCCCTACCTACAGTTTTCTGTCCCTAGAAAAAATGTTTTTTTTAATCACAATATAGCACAAGGACAATTCACTCACTGTCCTTACAGGTCCCTGGAAACAAGGACTTGCAGAGTGAAATAAACTGACACTCTCCCTACCTACAGTTTTCTGTCCCTAGAATAAATGTTTTTTTTAAGCACAATATAGCACAAGGACAATTCACTCACTGTCCTTCCAGGTCCCTGGAAACAAGGACTTGCAGAGTGAAAGAAAAAAAACACTCTCCCTACCTACAGTTTTCTGTCCCTAGAAAAAATGTTTTTTTTAATCACAATATAGCACAAGGACAATTCACTCACTGTCCTTACAGGTCCCTGGAAACAAGGACTTGCAGAGTGAAATAAACTGACACTCTCCCTACCTACAGTTTTCTGTCCCTAGAATAAATGTTTTTTTTAAGCACAATATAGCACAAGGACAATTCACTCACTGTCCTTCCAGGTCCCTGGAAACAAGGACTTGCAGAGTGAAAGAAAAAAAACACTCTCCCTACCTACAGTTTTCTGTCCCTAGAAAAAATGTTTTTTTTAATCACAATATAGCACAAGGACAATTCACTCACTGTCCTTACAGGTCCCTGGAAACAAGGACTTGCAGAGTGAAAGAAAAAAAACACTCTCCCTACCTACAGTTTTCTGTCCCTAGAAAAAAAATTTTTTTAATCACAATATAGCACAAGGACAATTCACTCACTGTCCTTACAGGTCCCTGGAAACAAGGACTTGCAGAGTGAAATAAACTGACACTCTCCCTACCTACAGTTTTCTGTCCCTAGAATAAATGTTTTTTTTAAGCACAATATAGCACAAGGACAATTCACTCACTGTCCTTACAGGTCCCTGGAAACAATGACTTGCAGAGTGAAAGAAAAAAAACACTCTCCCTACCTACAGTTTTCTGTCCCTAGAAAAAATGTTTTTTTTAATCACAATATAGCACAAGGACAATTCACTCACTGTCCTTACAGGTCCCTGGAAACAAGGACTTGCAGAGTGAAATAAACTGACACTCTCCCTACCTACAGTTTTCTGTCCCTAGAATAAATGTTTTTTTTAAGCACAATATAGCACAAGGACAATTCACTCACTGTCCTTACAGGTCCCTGGAAACAAGGACTTGCAGAGTGAAAAAAAAAAAACACTCTCCCTACCTACAGTTTTCTGTCCCTAGAAAAAATGTTTTTTTTTAAGCACAATATAGCACAAGGACAATTCACTCACTGTCCTTCCAGGTCCCTGGAAACAAGGACTTGCAGAGTGAAAGAAAAAAAACACTCTCCCTACCTACAGTTTTCTGTCCCTAGAAAAAATGTTTTTTTTAATCACAATATAGCACAAGGACAATTCACTCACTGTCCTTACAGGTCCCTGGAAACAAGGACTTGCAGAGTGAAAGAAACTGACACTCTCCCTACCTACAGTTTTCTGTCCCTAGAATAAATGTTTTTTTAAGCACAATATAGCACAAGGACAATTCACTCACTGTCCTTCCAGGTCCCTGGAAACAAGGACTTGCAGAGTGAAAGAAACTGACACTGTCCCTACCTACAGTTTTCTGTCCCTAGAATAAATGTTTTTTTTAAGCACACTATAGCACAAGCACAAAACACACTGACACTCTCCCTACCTATCCTTCTCTTTCCCTAAACTAAAGGAATCCAGGTTAAGCAAGAAAGAAATAACAGTCACTGTCCCTGCCTATGCTGCTCTATCCCTGCTCCGGAACACACTACACTAGGCTGCCGTGCTGGCGGCCTTTTATAGTGTGGGGCGTGTACTAAACACCCTCAGCAATAATTGGCCACAGGCATCCTGCCTGTGGCCAATCATTGCTCTCCTCGCTGCCGGCGCTGTGATTGGCCAAGCATGCGGGGTCACAGTGCATGCTTGGCCAATCACAGCGCCTGGATGACACTGCGATGGCGTAGTGCATTGTGGGCCGTTCGCGTCACTCGAATTTGGCGCGAACGGCCCAAATCGTTCGATCTTCGTCGAACGATCGAACAGCCGATGTTCGAGTCGAACGTATGTTCGACTCGAACACGAAGCTCATCCCTAATAGAGAGAAAAGATTCGACATAGAGAGAAAAGATTTGACATTATAGAGAGAAAAGATTTGACATAGAGAGAAAAGATTCGACATTATAGAGAGAAAAGATTCTACATTATAGAGAGAAGATTGCTGTTGGAATTGGGTGGGGGAAGTAAATTTCCGGTCGAATCATTCGTTCATTCCGGTCGAATCGTTCGTTATACACGTCGTACGAAATTCGTATTTCGGACGAATCCGAATTGAATTCCGTACACGAATTACGATTTTTTTTTAATACGAAATGGAACGGAACTAAACAAATTTTTCAACGCCTCCCATGTCTAGTAGAAACATATATCATATTTACTTAAAAATAAAAATATAAATAAAAATTGAAGCAGCGCTAAGTGTCAGTGAATACAATAACCGTGCTATATCTGATAAAAAAACTGCAAAAAACTAATATTTGTGCTAATTATACTAAACAAAAAGTATAACTATAATTAATAAAGTGCAAAACGTGCAATACAAAGTCTTAATATGTCCCCCAATAAAAGTGCAAAAAGTCCAAAAACACTGAAAAAAATATTATAAAAATATTTAAGTGCTATTTTTATAATATTTTTTTCAGTGTCATACATTGTCCTTCAAGTGGGGAGGAGGGGTTTTCTCAGCTGAACACACCTGCCTGCCTGCATACCTGAGCTAAAGGCAGATGGATTCCAGGAAGTATATGCTACATCAGGGGTAGACAGCCTCGACACTCCAGCTGTGGTTAAACTACAAATCCCATCATGCCTCTGCCTCTAGGAGTCATGCCTGTGATTGTCAGGGTCTTGCAATGTCTCATGGGACTTGTAGTTTCACCACAGCTGGAGGGCCGAGGTTGCCTACCCCTGTGCTACATGAATCATCTGCCCATACTCAAGATGGCTACGGCCAGAAATGCTAGGGGGTGTTTTTTCAAAGTTATTTCTCAGCATAATTAAGCTTGGAAACATGGATGGGTGGGATTACTTTAAATATTTAACATGAATTAAATAGCATTTTTGATTTGTGGTTCTCAGATGCAGTGTAGTTCCACTTTAATTTATAAACCGTACAATGTAGTTCAGAGAGAGATGAGGGATGAGAGGCCTGTTGTCACAGGAGGGGCGCCTCAGAGTCTGAAATTCCAAAGCAGAACTATGTGAGTAGTCCCAAAAAATACATACAGTCCTTCCACCACTACAGAAGCTAAATGAATAAGGCCCAACTATTCTGTTCCAGTCCACCCATGGAGATGCTTAGCAGATTCTCACCAACACTATGTATATTCAAGGCCCAGTTTCTGATAGTGTCCCTATACAGGCAGGGGCATGCTAGTATTTAATCTATGGACTATTAAGCCCCACCTCAGAAATCCTGGCTATGGGGACATCTAGTGGTCAAAGAGGGAGTTACAACAAGACCAACTTTGTGTCCTACCCTACATTGAAAACCTAAAAAAAAAAAAATTGAGTACGTTTTTTAACTGGTTCTAAGTTGAGCTTACACAAAGACCTCTGGTGGGGGCACTCCATCTATTATGTGAAGCATTGACGTTAATTTACTAAAGCTGAAGAGTGCAATGTCTGGTGAAGCTCTGCATAGAAACCAATCGGCTTCCAGGTTTTTTGTCAAAGCTTAATAGAGCAAGCTGAAGTTGATTGGCTACCATTCACAGCTGCACCAGATATTGCACACTCCAGTTTGTGTATTATTGCTATCTGCAACAAAGTAAGGATTAGTGAGGGAGCACTGCCAAGGTGTAGAATGCCTTCATATGTAAACATGACTTATTTTTCTTTAAAAAGCTTCATGCACAAATTAGAGGTCTTAAACTCATCTTACCATTAAAATTCACACACAGCAGTAACACTTGTGTTATCAAATAATATTTTCTTAAAGAGGACACAGGAACTTTGGAAGCAGTGTTCAAAAAATAGTTTTAAAGCATATTTGGGTCTGGCATGCATACCCCTATGCATGTCACCTCCTTTTAGTGTGTATGTTTTATTTTTATTTCAGAGTGGTGTATATACATGCTTTGTACTTATAGAGGTACTGTATACTTTGATCCTAGAAGAAACGCATCATATGCTGGACACAGATCAAACTCATGTCCATAACCACATAACTACTGAAATATAAATATGAATAGGATAATATAAGGGTGCTGGATAAGAAAAGAAAAAGACCCCAATCTAGTGAGCTAACCCTCACTTAATAAGACCAAGGAAGGACCACCATTTGTGCTTCGCTCAGGCTATCATTAACCAACTCTAGTTCTAAATAGATCAAGCCCCTGTTCAAATCCAATCCGGGGACAAAACCGGGGACAGACTTGGTCCGGGGACAGTGTCCTCAATCCAGGGACTGTCCCCAGAAACCAGGGATGTCTGGTCACCCTACTATAAAGGCTCAACAGACCACCCATCTTCCAGCCTGCATATTCTCCCTAAACTGCTAAATAAATCCTGTATTTCCTGCTCCACCACCCATACAGCCCCATCTAATTTTGTCATCAGGTTAAGGTAGCTCTCTAATGACATAAAAATCATAATAATCGAAAGGTGTACTCCACTTGAACCTGTAAAATATGTTCATCTATTCCAAGAAGAATAAAGCCCTCTTTGGGTTGGGTCCTGATGAAAGAGCGGATACCTTCTACCCTCCCTTGGATCAAAATGACAATGCCCCCCTTTTTTTATTTTTTTCCCTTCCACCCCCTCTCCATTTTTTTTTATCTTCCCCCTCCTTCACACCTCCTGGTCCCCTTTTTTCTTCCCCTCTTCTCCAGACTTTGCATTTTTACACTCTTCTGCTTTTCCGACCAATTCTTGCTTCTTTGTTTTCACTTGGCAAAATTTTTTAGATAGTACCTCTCTTCCCTATAAGGGAGTTATTAGAGAATGTACTATTGAGGCTGTGCCACGCTGTACCTGAGTGCAAGTCATGCAACTAGAGATATTTCTGAATCTGTTTTTCATTACTGTTCAGATTTTATTGTCATGTATCACCTGCCTTGCATAGGCCTTTGATATGATTGTTATTTTTACTCAGTCAGTGGAATGGTATCCTCTTTTGTACCTGGTATCCTTTATTTCGTCATTGTGGATGCTGTCTGCTGCAAAAAAACAAACTGTAAAAAATAAAAATCATCATAATAAGTGCACATACTATTAAGTGCAAAAAACAAAAGAAAAACCCAACATGTTTCACCGCACCCCACGAGGCATCATCAGGGGTAAAATAACAAACAATGTGTGTGCATGTGCTCAAAATAAAGAAACAAACAAAATGACACCGCCACCATGTGCCAAATGGCTTTTTTTTAGGTTCCTCTGCTCTCTCATTGGTTCAGACTCATATTTTGGTCATGATGTCATCATGCATTTGCATTTGATCCCTATGAATAAGCTCCTGGTGGGCAGAGTGAAACGTGTTTGGGCCGTGGCCTGGCAGGGGTCCAGGCTGAGACTGCCATTCACTATCACACAGCAGGCTTTGACTTCATGTGCGGCTCCCGGGACACCTATCACTCTCTACCCCGCATTTGCGTTACAACGTATATATACGTTTGATGACATTACGTCACGCAATGACATCATTACATCCGCCAGAGCATCCCTATTCAATTCTTGCATACCTTAGCATCCATTATATATGTATAGGGACTCCCTTTGGGTCCCCAGGTGCTCAATTTGTATATTTACACCAACATATCTATATTGGTTTTTGCCTGCTGTCAGCTAAAAACAGATCACAGGAGTGCAGAACAAATTGCAGTTCTGTGATCATCAGGAGAAGTACAGCCAAATGAGCTTTGGTTGCACTTCTCCTTTAACATACAGGGCAATGAGGGCATTCTTGAAGAACCTGCTTACAAGTGTGGCTTTTAAAGATGAACAAAGTACAGAGTTACCGCATATCAGACTTTTAGGTATTATAATTTTTTTTTTTTTTTTTTGCAGTTTGCTCTTATTACAGCAAAAAGTTCTGGCGAGTCATTTTAAAATTGACAGATTTCCATTTCCTTTATGTTAAATTCAATTCTGATAATCTCCTTTATGTTTTGCTCAGCTGCTTATTAAAGGTATTAAAAACAGTTTATGTAAGCCCAAATTTTGAAACCTAAAAGTACATTTTGAGGGGTATCCCACTGTTGTGTTTTTAAAAATAAATATGGGCTTTGCTTCCATTTTACATGCCTCTTTATAAAACTGCAGTCAATTTTGTCACGTCTGGCAACATTATGGTATGCAGCTTTTGCCAAGTGTTCTTTGCATTACATTTGCATATTCTAGTAAAATCATGCAAAAATAGTAATTATGATACTTACAGTAATAGCCATTGCAAAATCATGGTTAGGACTTTCGTTCATTAAACCCAACTTTTATTGTCAGGCAGAAGAGCTTGAACTCCTTCCCATGCCCTCTGTATGAACTTATCATTTATTTATAACTTACGTGTATCTCCGAGCTTAGATAAGCATCTTTCTGTGTCCCAGGTGTTAAAATCATATAGCAATTTCAAGCGTATGGGATTAATTGAATAATGCTATGCACTTTGTCTACAATAGAAAGTGTTCGAAGATATTCAGCTGTAAAGGATTAATTATGAGACTGTATTTTAAGTCTAAAGATTTGTTCACACCAGCCACTACATTGCAACTCAGCATGCCTTTCAATGTTGGGGGGGGGGGCAGCCTTCCCCCCTTGCAAGGTATCTTAGTCTCAATGCTGGGGGACAAGAGCCACTTCCCACCTCCATGTGTCCCAAAAAAAAGGAGGTGGGAGATGGTGGCAAAATTGAGAGGACATTTGGTAGAATCTAGAGGCTCTCTTTATACTAAAGGGGTGACCAGATATTCACCTCCTTCCAAGGAAATAAGGTTCAGGGCTACATTAGTACCCCTTTATCTGTTCTCACAAAGAGTTCAAAGTACAAAAAAAAGCCATCCCCACGGGGAGAAGACCGTGATTATCGCTAGTGGCTACAGCAGCCGCTAGCGATAATCGTAAGAGAATCCGGCAGGCTGGTTGTACCCAAGTTGATTGAACAATCAACTTGGTACATTCAGCCTGCCCATTAATGGTTTGAATCTCTGCAAGTTCCTGCTGAACCAGCCAAGATTCGAACTGTGTATAGCCAGCCTAAGGAGAAGGTGTTAGGTTTGATTCCAAGAATTCCTGGATAGTCTCACAGTGTCTATATCCCCACACAGACTGAGCTATTCCTACATTTTAACCCTTTGTTAGGGACAGAAAGTGGGGATTTACAAAAACCAGAGCACTCAGAATATGATGTAGCTATCCATGGTAGCCAATTAGCTTCTAACTTCATCTGTTCACTTAACCCCTTCACTCTGACGTAACACATGTATGCGGCCTCACTGCACTGTGATTTTTTACATGGGGCTGCATATATGTGTTTCTCCGCTCCTGTGTTTTTTTTTCTGTGAATGAAGAAGAAAGATACAATGTATCTTTCTCATTCCTTGCAGAAAGAAAAAAAAAAGTGTTTGTAATTTAAAAAAAAAAAATTAAATAAAAAAAAAAACAAGGTTTGATCTAGGTGACTGCCAGGGTTAGTGTTTGGGTCAAGATCAGGGTCAGTATATTTTGGACAAGATTTTTTTTTTTTTTTTTAATTAGCATTAGTATTGGTTAGTGCTGGTGTGTTTAAGGTAGGACAAAAAAAAGCAAAAATGTGCACGGTTGCTTCTGGGCTGTACTACGGATGCAAGCAACAAATAACATACAAATACGTGGTATCGTCAGGAGCAGGAAAACCTTATTTTGGGTTGTTCTTTGGTGATAGGTTATGGTAGTAACAAGAACTATATAGGTACATTTTAAAAAAAGATTTGTTTTACCATTTTGGGGCAGTTTTCCTTTGACAATAAAAAAACTAATCAGGAGATATCGGGCGCGTGCGGGTGGGGGGGGGGGGTTGCGGGGCGCAGTCCGCCTGTTAGAACACAACAGCTCATCGGTGGAGAGCACTGTACTAACTTTGTATAGTGAGTACAGCGGCTCCGACCTGTCAGTTTTTTTTTTTTAACTTGTAGTGTGTACCAGACTTTACACCTAGGCTTCAACGTGTTAAGCGTTGACAAAAAAAACCTGAAAGCGAATTGGTTTCTGTTGAGAGCTGCGCCAGATTTTGCATGCTCCAGTTTTAGTAAACCCCCCGCCACATAGTGTTCAAATCTAGTTTACAGCTGTTAATGAAGAACTACAAACACAGTACAGACAGGGTACATTACTCCACGGCCCCTCCTAAACATTACAAAACAGGAAGAGCATGTAAGGATTTTTAAGCAAGTAAAAAGCACCTAAAAATGTAACAGGCAATGTTTAAAAATGTTCTCAAAGTTGTTATAAAGCCTAACCATTTTTTACTTTTAATGCATTCCTTGTGTATCGGTCTCACCCGCTCTCTCCCTTCTTCTTCTCGGCTGGTTAACTCATCTAGGGGGACCAGGGAGAGGGGTGAGGTGCTGCCACTAGCTGGCCCCTCTTATGTGTGTAGAGGTTTGAGCTAAGTTTTTTACTTTCGGGTCTGTGTCCCTGTCCAGAGATTCCACTTCAAAAATGACCAGTAGATAGGTGAATGTAGAACACTTTGCTCCCAGAAAAGTAGGCCCACACCAGGTGACAGTACAACATCTATATTTATTTCCGCAGAGATAAATATGCCTCTTTGCAAGCAGACAGGTTGATACAAACACGAACTTGGTGGGGAGAGGGTTCAGGCACAATCCTTTTGGATCAGAGAAGTTGTTAGGAGTTCACAACAACTTTTGGCGCACGGTCTCTGCCACCGACCGTGAGGTTGGTCCCTGCCACAGACCGGGGTGAACGATGAGGTCTCTGCCACAGACCTTAGAATAGGCCTCTGCCACCGACCTGATGTAGCTGGGTCTCTGCAAAGACCATAGAACATGAACTACCTTCTAATGGCGACCCCTGTTAGGGAGATGATCCATCCCAGACGGTCCCCAGAGGGCTGCACTGTCACTAGCCAATGCTGCGCTGGATCTTCAGGCCAGGTCACCTCCCTGGTTCTCCTCGCCCGAGACTCGGGTCCCCTCACTCAGTGGGCCCCTAGGTATCTTCTCCCATACGGGACCCAGTCGAAGGTACTGGGCCCCAGGCCTCGGCTAGTACCTCACCCCAGGCTTAAGGTGCCTGGGATGGAACTCGAACTCCCTCGCACCCATGTCGAGGGCACCTGAGCGCGGACGAACAGAACAGCAGCCCCCAGGCTGAAGGTGCCTGGGGCTCGGACCTTGTGCGAAAGATGTCCACCCCCTTTATACCCTCTCCCAGCAGGCACCGCGGGTCCCCCGCCCCGCCTTACTACTACCGCGAGAGGACACAAAGGGCACGGCCCTACAATGATGGTTCAACCCCAGCCCAAGGCGACAGCGCCACCCAGGGGCCGCAGGGAACTGAACACCATTATATCCTCCACGAATCAAATTGGCCATAGATCCCTAACAATTAGTGTACCTGGACCATGCTACCACCCAGATACTCCCCCTAAATGTTAACCCCTGCTACACTTGGATTAAGGTAAAAGATGTTTAGACATTAGTATCCCCCCTTCACTCCCTTTTCCTCATTCGATCCAGCACTGTGCACGTCTGCAGCTCAATTCTCCCCTCACCTTCTGGTCTCACTGGCTTTGCTGAAACATCAGAAGCCATTGGCTCCTGCTGCTGTCAATAAAGCCAGTGACGAGGCAGCAGGGTAGTGGGGTCATGTCCCATCCCTGTGTCTATAGACTAAGACAGAGAGGCTCGGGAGCAAGCCCGCACGAGTGCCCCATAGAAAGCTGCTTTCTGTGGGAGCACTCCTCAGAGAAGAGAGAAGGTTCGGGGCTGCCCTGTTTGCTTTTATTTTTTTATTTTTTTGTATTAATTAACAAAAAGCATTTATAATTACTTTAAGTTATGCTAAGTTAATAGGAGCTTGTAACAAATATAAAGTAGTTGTTATGTTAATGTGGCTGTGAGAGTGGAAATTAAATTAAAAATTAGGTTTATTAATGTCCAGCGTTGATCAGTTTCTAGTGAGGTAATCCATGCCAATCACAGCATCCAGTGAGGTAATCTATGTTAACCCCAATGACTCGCTGCCCGTCGATCTGTACACACTCCCACCACTAAATGACAGATTCCCAAATGCAAAAAATTTAAATTAATGCACCATTTAGTGGCTGGTGTGCGGCCTGGATAGCCCACTCGAATTCTGACAACACTGACTACAGTGGTGTGTGGATTCGGTGAGGGAATCATTTTTTTTTGCCCTATTTGGCTGAACAGGTGGCATATCAAACATGGACATTTTCAAGACACCCTAGACATGCTGCCCATAATCAGTAAAGTGACAAAGGCACTTTATTTTTGATCAAACACCTCTTCAGTATGCTTCCAGAAAAACTGTGTAGCGGGGTCTTCAAAGTTAGTGGGATACACCTGGGGGTAGAGGGACCCAGGTGTGTGATTATGTCAGGGATTAGACCCCTTTTCTTATTCGTGGAGGATTGGGTGGTGTAATATTCTCTTTGACCAGTGGGTGTCAGTGTACCTGCTGGCTCGAGGTAGAATCACTACCACAGTGCTACCCTTTTTTTGGTTCCTTCCTGGCGATGGTACGACTGGGGCGGGGAACCCGCCGTGGTGTCGATGGGAGGATATAAAAGGGGGAGACGCCCACGCCTCGGGGTCGTCGTCGCCTGTCTGTTGTTCTTGTAGGAGGGGGTCACCCCTTCACGCACCCAGGCACCTTAGGCCTGGGTGCGGGCGGTTCAAGGTTCCGGCCTAGGCGCCCAAGGCCTGGCCGGAATGAAGATGGAGTCCATCCCAGGCACCTTCAGCCTGGGGTGAGGTACTATTGAGGAGGCCTGGGACCCGGTGACTCCGACTGGGTCCCGCAAGGGTGAAGTTGCTCCAGGGCGCCCCTTGCGAGGGGACCCGCATCTGAGGTGAGGAGGCTGGGGAGGTCACCCGTCCGAAGACCCGGTGCAGTGTCAACCCGGTGACGGATGGGCCTTCGGTAACTCCCTTGGAGGACATCTTCCCCTGATAGGGGCTACAGCGCAGCGGAGGAGCTTTCATCAAGACTCCTGCAACCCCTGGTCAAAGCACAGGGAGTGTAGGGACTAGGAACCTGTACAGTGCCTCGACCTGCTTCCCCATCGTATCATGCCGTTGCATTTGACTGTATGTGGAGATACGCAATAAACCTGAGTTTGGACTTTGATGGGTGTATGGACTCTGTTGATGGGAACAAGGGGAGATTCCGGCACGGAAGGACTGACCCTCATAACCAGCACACATTTGGCCCGAGGAAAAGATTGATATTGGCCTTCACCTCACCCACATGCATGGGGAGGACATGGGCCGTAGCGCACCTCACTCTGTCGCTCGACATACCCCTAGCTAAAGAGGTCGGGGTGAGGAGGCCGCTACACGTGGGGGCTCGTGAGTCCGGGATGAAATGTGTGTTAACCCTGAGGTTTGGAACGGCTGTGTTTGAACTTTGCTGCCCGGAGGAGGTCCGAGCAGGTCGGCCATGTGATTGGCCAAAGTGCATCCCTGTGCTCGAAGTCGTGGAAATTTCCCTGAAAAACCGGGAGAGGCCCATGCAGAAAGAGCGGGAAGAGGGAGGAGTCCAGCCGTGTGACGAACTACATGTGGGGACTTTTGCTGCACTGCGCCACGAGGCATCCCATGACTGCGCAATTCGTGGGAGGAGACTGAAGGAAGCCCGCGAAAACGTGCAAGTCGTGGGAGGAGTCTGGCCACGTGTGGAGATACACGTGGAGACTCCGGCGCGAGGTCAGCGCGTGATGGAGCAGCAAGTGGTCGGAGCGAACTCAGGCTCCCCGTGGATGACGGTACCTTATCCTTTCAAGATGACTGCATTTGCTGCATCCATTACAGACACGGGGATAAGGCTCAGGCCCCGAGGACAGTTGGCTTTGTATTCATGCAGAGACACAGAGGCCCTCGGTGTGATCTGTCCCGGATGCTCGGGACTGGTGGTCCAACTAAAGCCATTCGGGCGATGCGAAGCATGCAAGGAGTTTCTTTTTGAGGTTGAACCACACACGGAAAGGCCCCGGGCCCTACGCCTCAACTGCATCACAGGAACCGCCACTCCGGAGGGAGAGATCAAAGCCTTTGCGGAGTTTCCCGTGCGCGCTGACCAGGGCGAAGTGACTGCCCAACCAGAGACTGAGAGAGAAAAATCCGAGGACACTGCTTCGGTCACCACAGACTCCCTGCTGCCACCCCCGAAGAGGAAGATAGGCCTGGTGCAGGCCTCCTGTGGTCGTGGTCGAGCTTCACCCAGCTGCTTGCCGGACCTGGATGGATCCGGTCGGAAGAATCCTGGACATCCCAGTGCTGAAAAAGGTCCAGGTGAGCCAGGGGCTGGGACTGTGTGTGTGGTTGGAGGTGTCGGGAGTTCACAGTCGGTGGAGCCCGCAAGGGAGGGTAGCCTTCCGTCTACTAGAGACTACCTTCCCGCTGAGATGTATGACACCTCCGACTTAGAGTCATTGTCAGACTGTGGTGATGATGGAGAGATAGACGAACTGTTTCACCGGAAGGGCTGGGACAGACGCCCACTACCTGTGCTGAGTAAGCCACAGGACTCCCCCATGTCCATAGATGACAGTACGCCCCGGGTGCAAGCCCCGGAGTTATTGAGGAAATCTAGTCCTTCAAATAACCTTCCACATCCAACCACATCACCCGCTCTGATAGTGGGGATGCAGCGTGCTTCATTGCGGGCACCGAGAGCAAAGCCACCAGAGATGGTGAAAGTACCTCGGCACCCGGAGGCCATCGTACAGCCAGGAGAAGGTGAGCGAGATGTGATGCCGCCTCTAGCTTGATTGCAGAGACTTTTCTCCCAGAGAGTCGCCCGTGAATATGGGTGGGAGTACCCCTACTTGCCTCGGGACTTATTGTATGAAGTCGAGGTCTTGCGACCAAGGTTGTATGACGAGTTTGTGTGGGAAAAACTCAAAGTGCCCCATGCCCGGCGATACCTGTCATGTTCGCCGCCGGTGTCTAAAAAGTTTAAAGACTGCAGAGCTGATTGGAGACTTGGGCGCCATATTCATGCCGATAAGGTGCTCATCTGCAGGAAAGAAGGAGAAGACGTCGAATATTCGGTGGAAGTATTTGACAAACACCTGAAGCCCTTGTTTCTGCCGGATCCAAGGTTCTATTTATAGGAGAAGTGAGCTCCTATCTTGTTGCTGTTGAAACTTTCTGGAAGAGACATTCCCAGACGCCTAGAACTGTGCCCTACTTTTGTTTTGATTTGGGCTTTTCTTTTACTCACTGGAGATTTGGGAGCTGTTGTTTTTTTTCTCCCTTTTCTTCATGTGCCAAAGGCAGAGACTTTTGGGGTAGAGTTAGAGTAGGAAAGCAGGAAGAATGAAGATCTAACCAAGTGTCATTACCGCAGCGCTGTCACCAGGTGGCAGTGTTGTGCAACGGTTGTTTGAAAATGTTACACATGCATTACTTACTTATCGGAGTGAGTGGGTCTCTCGGCTGACGGACCCACTCATGCCAAGTTAACACAGAGTGTTAGGATGTTTTTTTTTGTTTCCCTTCTGCAGGAGATTCGTCGGTCAAGACTACTGAGTATGGGGTGGTTCTTAGACAGTGACGGGAGGGATTGTATATGTGTACATGACAGATGTTTTATACAAAAGTTTTAATGTTTTATAGTTCCCTTTTCTGTTGAGCAGGTCTTGGCACATACAGTATCCAAAATTTGAGGGATAGCCTCTGGGGCCCACTTCATGTCACCCCTCCTTGGGAGAAATGGGTGTGCACCTGACGCTGGGGACCAGCGTCAAATCACCAGGGGGAGTGTGTAGCGGGGTCTTCAAAGTTAGTGGGATACACCTGGGGGTAGAGGGACCCAGGTGTGTGATTATGTCAGGGATTAGACCCCTTTTCTTATTCGTGGAGGATTGGGTGGTGTAATATTCTCTTTGACCAGTGGGTGTCAGTGTACCTGCTGGCTCGAGGTAGAATCACTACCACAGTGCTACCCTTTTTTTGGTTCCTTCCTGGCGATGGTACGGCTGGGGCGGGGAACCCGCCGTGGTGTCGATGGGAGGATATAAAAGGGGGAGACGCCCACGCCTCGGGGTCGTCGTCGCCTGTCTGTTGTTCTTGTGGGAGGGGGTCACCCCTTCACGCACCCAGGCACCTTAGGCCTGGGTGCGGGCGGTTCAAGGTTCCGGCCTAGGCGCCCAAGGCCTGGCCGGAATGAAGATGGAGTCCATCCCAGGCACCTTCAGCCTGGGGTGAGGTACTATTGAGGAGGCCTGGGACCCGGTGACTCTGACTGGGTCCCGCAAGGGTGAAGTTGCTCCAGGGCGCCCCTTGCGAGGGGACCCGCATCTGAGGTGAGGAGGCTGGGGAGGTCACCCGTCCGAAGACCCGGTGCAGTGTCAACCCGGTGACGGATGGGCCTTCGGTAACTCCCTTGGAGGACATCTTCCCCTGATAGGGGCTACAGCGCAGCGGAGGAGCTTTCATCAAGACTCCTGCAACCCCTGGTCATAGCACAGGGAGTGTAGGGACTAGGAACCTGTACAGTGCCTCGACCTGCTTCCCCATCGTATCATGCCGTTGCATTTGACTGTATGTGGAGATACGCAATAAACCTGAGTTTGGACTTTGATGGGTGTATGGACTCTGTTGATGGGAACAAGGGGAGATTCCGGCACGGAAGGACTGACCCTCATAACCAGCACACATTTGGCCCGAGGAAAAGATTGATATTGGCCTTCACCTCACCCACATGCATGGGGAGGACATGGGCCGTAGCGCACCTCACTCTGTCGCTCGACATACCCCTAGCTAAAGAGGTCGGGGTGAGGAGGCCGCTACAACTGCATAGGTGATAAAAAAAGCTACACTGACTAGGTGGCTGGGCTCTGACCTTGTAGTCCTTAGGCTGGCCATACATGGGTCAAATTCCAAAATAATTCTTCTTAGAAAATGTTTTCTAAGAAATTTTGTTCGAATTTCGCACAATTAGTGGGCCGCAGCAATGGACGATTTTCATCCGGCCATCGAATTTCAGTGATCGGCATGTAGGAATTAAAAAAAAAAAAAAAATGATTTTCGAATCAATGATAGGAGAATCATGTGAGAAATATAATTTAAAAATAAATGCACATGGGCACAAGAAAATAAAATTACCGGAAAGAAAAGAAGATTCCCAGCCACAATAATTATTTTCTGTAGCAACATGAGGTGAAATTAAAGGCTTGGTTGGTGTGGCTCAATCTGAAAAGGTTTTATACAGTGACAAACATTTCACATAGAAGTTTGTCTGCTGAGAGAGTTTTGTCCATAAAACTGCACTGAGACAGACGTTACATTAAAATGTAATCGCTGCGCTGTTAACTAAAGTAGGCATTGCAGTCTGCATATGCAATGAGAACATCTGGCTATCCACATGTACTGCTGTCAATAGAAATAAATGTTGATCTGACATTAAAGAAGAACTCCCATCAAACTAAAAAGCAGCAATTGTCACTTCTGGACCACCGCACGCCGATATAGATCGGCTGTTTGAAGAGGGATATCTTTGTTATTGCAGAAGCTACCTGCCATAACCCAGGTATCCTCTTCTTGAGCGGGCGGTCCGGTTTCCGATAATAGTGGTCTCTGCGGCGGATTCGCCGCGAGATGCCTTTTTTCGGCGGTTTAGGAGATATTCCCCTCGCAATGAGCCGCTGAATGCAGTGGCGCATGCGCACAGGGGATTTTCGGCTTAAGGTCCGGCAGTCGCCGGACCTCGCCGGAAAGAAGTCTCCCGCGCGCATGCAGAGCGCTGGAGCCGCGATACCTGGGAAGACACGCATAGGCAACAAGTCGGCTACCTCAGCATGGACCAGGTAAGTTACCAACGCCTCGTTCTAAGGTAAGTATTTCATAATGAGCTTAGTAAGGATGGCAGCGTGGGACCTGCAATGATCAAGGGAATTGGCATCGGGGAGGCCATCATCGCGGGCGAGTAGGACAGGTAAGTGTCCTTATTAAAAGTCAGCAGTTACAGTGTTTGTAGCTGCTGACTTTAAAAAAAATAAAAATCACGGGTGGAGCTCCGCTTTAAGCTGACCACATTTATATACTGTATGCATCTTACATAAAATTAAAGAAGCTGTCAATTCCTATAGAACTTTCAAATCCCTCTGAATCCAAATACTGCACCCATTAAAATTTTAAATGCTTGATTATATTATTTGCTATCTGCAAAGGGTGGCTTGACAAGCAGTCATGCTTGGGGATATTACTGCACCAACATACATTGTATATTAATATTAAAGAGCCGCTTTTCCCAAAGTTTGATACTACATCCTCCTGCAGTTATAAAGATGCATTTCACGGTGCGCTGATATTAAATTATATATTTGGTTCAGCTCATTGAAGTGTCATCATTTTCTCATTGCACCTATGATTAGTGTTGTTATGAGTGACCCATGTGTGACCCATAAGTGGCTTCCAGAATTAATGCAACAATTGAATAACCAGTAAATTGATGCATCCTTCCTTTTGAATGAGCTAGCTTTCACTTGGATTTAATGGAAGCTGGCAGTATGTCATGTGTCTTTATATAAGTGAAGCATGCCAATTTTAGAATGGAAAGGTCAAAGAGGAAGAAGTATCCATTTATTCATGCTAGTCCAGGTGATGTCACGGATTCTTCTGGTGCTAATGTTCATCCCCAAGGAATGCAAATGTCTATAAAATACCAAGCTCACAAGTGCAATGGCCCTTGGCTTAGGTGGACGTTTATATGGCATATTGGTTACTGTAACAAAGAATTCCAGCACACCAATTCCAACACACAGACACAGTGACATAATAGGAAACAGAGCAAAACTCTCCCTAACTGACTTGAAACAATTAACCAAACTTTCAACATGGCTTTGGACTGTTTCAACCAAAAGAAGTGTTTGTAAATGAGATTGGAACAAAGTTAAAGTGTGTAGCGGCCTCACCCCTCTCTTTAGTTTTATCGGTTATGTGGCTGTTGTCTAGGGGTACCTTGGAGAGAGAAATGAGATACACCACGGCCCATGTCCTCCATAGCTGAGAGGTGAAGGCCAGAAGATTGGGTTTTGTGCAGGTGTCCTAGAGTCAAGTCCAGTACTTCGTCCCTGACTCCTTTGCTCCTAGTAACCAGAGTTCCACACAGTGAATAGGTCCAACTCAGTTTTATTCTTCTTGGAGTACAAACAGTTTCTTCTACTGAGTAATAATGGGGAATAGATCGAGGCACAATCCCTTCCCTTCTGATGCTAACCACTGTGGTATCACCAGTGGCGGGTAGTCACTGCCACTGACTATATTGAGTAGAATGTGAATTACCTTCGCTAGCACGGCCCCTGTCAGAGGAAGGAAATCAGTCCAAGGGAGAAACCGGAGGCCTCTCTGTCACCAGCGATGCTGCACCGGACTCTTCAGAGAAGTTCCGCACACCAGCTCTCACGAACTCAGACATGGGCACCCAAGGAGTTAGAGCCCCCTCGGATTCCTCCACCCTCGCGGAACTCAGTCGAAGGTACTGAGCCCCAGGCCTCCGCCATAGTACCTCACCCCAGGCTAAAGGTGCCTGAGATGGTCTCCATCTCTCGCTCCGGCTAGGTCAAGGGCACCTAGGCCTGGAACACTGGAATGCCAGCACCCAAGCTGAAGGTGCCTGGGTGCGGCCGAGTCCTCCCACTCCCACTCAGGACTCTGAACTCTGAACCCTGAGGTAAGGGCGTCCGCCCCTTTTATCCCCTCTCCCTTCGTGCCACAGTGGGTTCCCCGCCCCGCTGTACCAGCTCCAGGGGAGGACAAAAAGGTACAGTCTTGCGGTGTGAGTTCAGCTCCGGCCCAGGCAACAGCGCCACCTGCGGACCACAAGGAACCTCACACCACCAGAGTCCTCCAAGAACCAAAAAAAGGTCCCGGATCCCCTGGCAATTAGTGCATCTGGGTTACACTACCACCCAGATGCTTCCCTTAAATTCAAATACCGGCTACACTCTCCCCCTGGTAATTTGACACTGGTCCCCGGTGTCTGGTGCAAACTCACGTCTCCAAAAGAGTGGCAACATAAGTTCGACCCAGAGACAAACTACACAATCTAACCCCGGATTGTGCCAAGACCTAAATGGGAAAAGGGAAAACATAAAACAGTACAACTATAAAACTTTTCAATAAAACACTTTAAACATCTCACACATTTACATTCTTCCCTCCCCTGGCTATCTAAGGACCACCCATTCTCAGTAGCCTTGATAGACGAGTCTCCTGCAGAGGGAAAGAAAAGAAACATACATCCTAACAATACACGTGTGTCTGCTTGGAATGAATGGGTCTATCTGAAAAGAAACCCACTCGCTCCAATAAGTGCTGCATAATGTCAAAAAACAAACAATCGTTGCGCAACACTGCCACCTGGTGACAATGCAGCGGTCAAGACACTCATCACTTCCAGATGAACTTTTTCTCTTTTTTCCTCTTCTCTGTGACTCTACACCAGGGTTTCTCAACTCCAGTCCTCAAGGCGCACCAACGGGTCATGTTTTCAGGATTTCCCTCAGATAAAAAGGCTGTGGTAATTACCAAGGCAGTGAAACTGATCAAATCACCTGTGAAAAATAATGGAAAGCCTGAAAACATGACCTGTTGGGGCGCCTTGAGGACTGGAGTTGAGAAACACTGCTCTACACTGACTAAAACCCCAAAGTCACTGATTTCTCTGAAGTGCAAGGAGAAGGAGGGAGAACAAAACAAGAACAGCTCCCATTTTCTCCAAAGAGTAGAACTGCCCAAATGCGAAAAAAAACTAGGGCACAGTCCCTGTGCTCTGGTGAAGGCACTCCAGAAAGTTCAACAATGAACGGCAAAAGAACCCACAGGAGTCTTTCTCTCCTAAAGGTAAAACCTTGGATGCGGTAGGAACACAGGCTTCAAATGTCTGTCCAAAGCCTCCACATGATATTCAGCATTTCCTCCTTCCTTGCGGCAAATCACCACTCTGTCCGCATGGATATGCCTTCCCAGCATCCACTTAGCTTTATAGTCCTGGAACTTCTTGGTGACTGTCGGTGAACAAGAAAGGTATCGCCGTGCTTTCGGTACTTTAAGTTTGTCCCACACAAAGGTATCATACCATCTTTGGTGAAAAACTTCCACCTCATAAAGCAGTTCTCGAGGCAGGTACGGGTATTCCCACCCATACTCTTGGGCAACCTTCTGGCCGAAGAGACGCTGCAGCCTTGACAAAGGTGGCATGGTGGCCCGGTCTCCTTCTCCAGGCGGAACAATTGCTTCTGGGTGGCGAGGTGCGTTCACCACCTCGGTAGATCTGGGCCTAGGAGCCCGCAGTGACTTGCGTTGCACTCCCGCAACAGGAACAGGTGAAATGGATGTTGAGTCCAGAAGAGGAACTTCGGACAGGGGACCAGATTCCTCCCTAGGCACCGAGGCCTCCACCCGGGGTGTACTATCTCCAGTAGACATGGGCAGGTCCCTTGTGACACGGGACGAGGGTAGCTTCATCTTGTCCCATCCCTTCTGATTGAAGATTTCGTCTATCTCCCCATCATCGCCATTGTCAGACAATGAGTCCAGGTCAGAGGTGTCGTAGCATTCAGCGGGCAGATAATTCCCAGTCACGGAACTATCCCCCTTGACGGCCTCCACCGACTGTGGGCTTCTGCCACTTTTAACCACACAGACAGTCCCAACCCCTGGCTCACCTGGGTCTTCAGAAGAACGGGGATGTCCAGGACTCTTCTCTCCAGATCCATCCAGGCCAGGCAAGCAGCGGGGCGAAGCTCTTCCACGACCACACAAGGCCATCACTAGGCCGACTTTCCTCTTCGGTGGTCGAAGCAGGGAGCTGCTGGTGACCGAGGCAGCATCCTTGGATTTTTCTCTTTTCATCTCCGCTTGGGCAGTCACTTCGCCCGGATCAGTGCGCACGGGAAACGCACCAGCATCGATCTCTCCTTCCGGAGTGGCAGTCCCTGTGAGGTAGTTGAGGTGGAAAGCCCGAGGCTTTTCTGTGAATGGTTCCACCTCAAAGAGAAACTCCTTGCAGACCTCACATCGCCCGAATGGCTTCAGCTGGACCACCAGTCCTGAACAGCCGGGACAGATCACACCGAGGGCCTCCATGTCTCTGCAGGTGTACAGAGCCAATCGCCCCCGGGGCCTTAGTCTTATCCCCGTATCCATGATCGGAGCAGCCAGAGAAGGCATCTCCATTCCTGAAGAAACTGAAATCCATGGAGTAGTTGAAGTCATCTTCTCTCTTCGCTGCTCCATTGCGCACTGACCCACACGCGCCGGAATCTCCACGTGCGTACGTCCACATGGCCAGACTCCTCCCACACTCTGCACTTGTTTGCGGGCTTTCTCTTCTCCTCCCCCACGAACTACGCAGCTATGGGTTGCATCGTGGCGCGTTGGCCAATATGTCACTGACTCCTTTGCTCCTAGTAACCAGAGTTCCACACAGTGAATAGGTCCAACTCAGTTTTATTCTTCTTGGAGTACAAACAGTTTATTCTACTGAGTAATAATGGGGAATAGATCGAGGCACAATCCCTTCCCTTCTGATGCTAACCACTGTGGTATCACCAGTGGCGGGTAGTCACTGCCACTGACTATATTGAGTAGAATGTGAATTACCTTCGCTAGCACGGCCCCTGTCAGAGGAATGAAATCCGTCCAAGGGAGAAACCGGAGGCCTCTCTGTCACCAGCGATGCTGCACCGGACTCTTCAGAGAAGTTCTGCACACCAGCTCTCACAAA
Source organism: Rana muscosa (assembly GCA_029206835.1). Classification (NCBI taxonomy): domain Eukaryota; kingdom Metazoa; phylum Chordata; class Amphibia; order Anura; family Ranidae; genus Rana; species Rana muscosa. The sequence continues at coordinate 204,135,474 of CM055123.1, forward strand.
CTCAGACACGGGCACCCAAGGAGTTAGGGCCCCCTCGTATTCCTCCACCCTCGCGGAACTCAGTCGAAGGTACTGAGCCCCAGGCCTCTGCCATAGTACCTCACCCCAGGCTAAAAGTGCATGAGATGGACTCCATCTCTCACTCCGGCTAGGTCAAGGGCACCTAGGCCTGGAATACTGGAACGCCAGAACCCAAGCTGAAGGTGCCTGGGTGCGGCCGGGTCCTCCCACTCCCACTCCGGACTCTGAACCCTGAGGTAAGGGCGTCCGCCCCTTTTATCCCCTCTCCCTTTGTGCCACAGCGGGTTCCCCGCCCCGCTGTACCAGCTCCAGGGGAGGACAAAAAGGTACAGTCTTGCGGTGTGAGTTCAGCTCCGGCCCAGGCAACAGCGCCACCTGCGGACCACAAGGAACCTCACACCACCAGAGTCCTCCAAGAACCAGAAAAAGGTCCCGGATCCCCTAGCAATTAGTGCATCTGGGTTACACTACCACCCAGATGCTTCCCTTAAATTCAAATACCCGCTACAAGTGGTTGTAAACCCACTTTGACAACATGCACCACAGGTAAGCCTAGATTAAGGCTTACCTGTAGGTGCATGAAATATCTCCTTAACCTTCACGGTTAAGGAGATATTTGCTTTTAAAAATAGCGCCGATGATGTCACACGCATGCGCACTAGCAGGCCGGGGTCATTGCCGGTTTTATGAATGGGACCTTACCGGCCTGCGTGTGTAGTCATCGCCGCTCCGGCCAATCAAAGCGGCGATACCCAGAACTAGCGAGAGGGGACATGGCGGCGGCGGTGGATGGACCGAGGCTGCGCATACTAGCTCATTATGCCTTTCACTTGCAGGTTAGTTTTTTTTTAAAAAAAAATATTTACGAGGGTTTACTTTCTCTTTAAAGTGGAGTTCCACCCAGAATTTTTTTTTTTTAAATCGTGAAAAAAATAAATAGAAACAATTTTTTTTTTATACTCACCCGAAATACCTGTTGCTATGCAGAAGTCCGTAATCTGCCTCTTCCGTAACCGCGGTCTGTCTTCTTCCCCATCCTCTTCTAGTAAATGGGGAGCGCTGCTTTCTGGGAACTGTGTGTAATCCCAGAGAGCAGCCGCCCATTCACAAGTTGGCACGAGACTCGTGCATGCGCAGTAGGAAACGGGCAGTGAAGCCGTAAGGCTTCACTGCCTGTTTCCCTTGGTGTGGCTGGCGGTGCGGGACCTGCACCGATCGAGGGATCGGCATCGGGGGGGCCATCAGCGCGGGAGAGTGGGACAGGTAAGTGTCCTTATTAAAAGTCAGCAGCTACAGTGTTAGTTGATTATTTGAAACTAGTAGAGTTTTTGACTTTAAAGTGGTAGTAAACCGCAGTTGAAGAAAAAAAAATTACTAGCACATTATGAAAGACTTACCTTAAAACGAAGCCCTCCAGCGGCGCACTGTCACCGCTGAGAGGGCTTCCATCTTCCCCCAGTCCTCCTTCCGAATATGCGGCCCCTGGCTACATGAGTGGCCGGGGGTGCGATGATGTCACACTCGTGAATGTACCCGTTAGCCGCTGTTTACAGCACGGGCTTTGAAAGGTCTGACACAGTATGCTGGACCTTCAAAGTGAATGCGCCAATGACGTCATCTCCTAAACACTGCAAGTTTAGGAGATATTCACAGTACCTACAGGTAAGCCTTATTATAGACTTTACTACCACGTTAAAGCTGAAATTAATCTGCTAAAATGTTGTGTTCTCTAGTTCCTCCCCTTCTACTGTCATCACTGGGTCTCTATGCTTCTCCATGCTGGCAGACCATGGATGGTGAGAGGGTCTGTCAGGGTGCTGTACATAGCTTTCTGAAAACATCCCAGCATTCTACCTCCGTAGTCCTCTCAGGATCCTCCAGTCCTTATTCAAGCACTGGCCTTGGGAGGAGTTATAAAAATATCAAAATGCCTTGATAGGTGAATTTGAGTCTGGAGGAGTGGGTGATCCTAGGCAGGTGTATTTGCATGCAGACTTCCCTAGGTAATGGTCACATGTGATGCTGAGCCACCATAATTGAAATAACTGAAATCCAGTGACTGAAAAGGGCAGTAAGGCTGGGGAGGAAAGTGGCAGATGATGCTGGACATTCTTCAAGAAAGAAATTAGACAGCCTTTATCTAACTTTCTACAGCATGGTATGTAAGAAATATAAAGGGTAGCTCCAATTTCATGAGAAAAAAATAGCAAATAAAAAAAATTATAATATAGTATATACAATTGCGACACCGGTCATATTGTAATTGAATGTTATTAATAACCTTTCCTTCCCAATGGGGTGGTGGGCTGGACGGGCTTCCGGCACAAGTGGCCGGCCCCACTAGTGTTCCTTACAGAACTACTCCGCAAGGGTCGCAGATAACATTAGGTGGGACCCCATGGGACGGTCCAGTGAAAGTGAGGATCCTATCCCCACTGACCAACAGGAACTTACCCCACTGTATTATGGGGACCACCAGCCTACAATAGATGGTTTGTGTTCAATACTTCTCACTCGCTACAAGCGACCGTTCCTTTCTTCCTTTTTTGCTCATATTTTCTTATGCTGTCTGTAACTTTGAATGCAGGCCGTGTTGGCTGATGACAAGTTTGTTATTGAATGTTTTACTTTTCATGTAAAAATCTCAATAAAAATATTGCAAGTAAAAATAAAAATAAAATGACCTTTCCTTTTCAATCTGCAGCTCTGTAATTTTCTGTAAAATGCAATACAATATGGCTACCTGGAGGTGTTCTGTACACAGATGGTATACAGAACACCCCCCAGACATGTTATTTTCTGCTTGTTCAATTGGCTTACTGATTTTCTCAGAAGACTGCACTAAGATACAAGTCAGACTGTTTGCATCCCCTGCAACAAAAATTAATTTTTTACCCAATCTATCCAAAGCTTAAAAAAATAATTCCGCTGCAATTAGACTATAAACAATGATTCCACATTCTAAAAAATATTTCTGATCAATTAATTCTTAAAGCTGGCTGAACGTTTATTCATCAGAATATTCCTTATTGCCATCACTGATTGAACAAATTTCATTCCAAAGCCCTTACAACCTTTAAAATGTTGTCCAGACCTGATATTGTAATGAAGCCCCGGATGTGTTAATATGTTTTATTAAAATACGTATGACTTTTCCCAAACAAATACTACATACACAGTTAAAAATGTGTTAGTTTGAGAAACATTTTCCATCTGGCTTCTTCAAATTTCCTTCTCACTCTAGTTGAAAACAACGATCTATTTGATCCAAATAACCATTAGAAAGTGGACTGAACTTCCGAAAATGTAAAATTTTGAACATAATTTTTTTGTTGTATGGCCAGCTTCAGTCTATGTATCTTAGCAGTGAGGCGTGATCTTTGATGATCCAGATTCCTCCATGGTCCATTGAATGTGGAGAACTTTATGATGCAAACATGTTTTAATTGGTTGATCTCCCAGATAGGTCATGTCCACAGCTGTAGTAGATGCTGCCGTATGCCTTGTTAATATTTGCTAAATAATGTTATATGTAATATGTTATAATCAGAAGATAAGTTAAATGCTAGTGGCTAAGTGGTTAGCACTTCCATCTAGCAGCACTAGGGTTGTCGGTTGGAATCCCAACAATGGCACTACCTGCCTGGAGTTTGCATGTTCTCTCTGTGCCTGAATGGGTTTCCTCTGGGTACCCTGGATTCCTCCAACACTCCAAAGACACGCTGGTAGGTTAATTGGCTCCTGTCTAAATTGTCCCTAGTATGTGTATGTACAAATGTGAGTTAGGAACCTTAAGGCTCGTACACACGACCGGTTTTCTCGGCAAGAAAACTGCTGGGAGAGCTTTTTGCAGAGAAAACTGTTCATGTGTATGGTTTCTCGTCGGGAAAACTGCCTGGAATCTCAACGAGAAAAATAGAGAACCTGCTCTCTATTTTTCTCGTTGGGATTCTCGGCAGAGTTTTCCTGCCGAGAAAAACGGTCGTCTGTATGCTTACCTGTTCCACGGTAAACCCGCGCATGCTCGAAAAGACTTTGATGCGTGCACGGTAGCATACAAGGGCAGTGTAGGGTGTAGCAAGATGGCGGCGACGGCATCGAATGTGACGAGTGCAGGCTCGTCGTAGTCGATGACGTCACTGCGTTCTTTCCATTCAAAAGAACAGCGGTTCTTTTGAATGGCCATGTGTACACTCGGCGTGCAAGGCAAGCTTGCCGGGAATCCCGTCGGGAAAACCAAAGTTTTTTTTCCCGGTGGGATTCCCGCCCGTGTGTACAAGGCTTTAGATTGTAATCTCCTTTAGGGCAGGGACTGATGTGAATGTACAATATATATGTAAATCTTAAATTAACTGTGCTATATATGTACCTGTAATAAATAAATATGCTACCCAATAATCTCCAGGAAAAGCCTGCTGCTGCTGCGGGCCCAGGTTAACTTGACAAATTATTAGCATGTAAAATTTAGTTTAAAGACTACTGAAGACATCCCATGACATTTAAAGGAGTCCTTTACTAAACAGAATATAGAGGCTGCCATCACTAACCTCTCCTGCTAAAACTAACATTTTATTGGCTGTCATATTCATCCAACGGATTTAATCATTTCTGTGTTACTAGAACATGTATACAGTTCAATGTCAACAATGGCAGTCGTGTACTTCTCCCAGTAAAGTTTTTTGTTTTTTTTTAAGTGAAGTTTCAGACAAACTAAATACAGTCAGGTCCATAAATATTGGGACATTGACACAATTCTAATCTTTTGGGCTCTATACACCACCACAATGGATTTGAAATGAAACAAACAAGATGTGCTTTAACTGCAGAATTTCAGCTTTAATTTGAGGGTATTTACATCCAAATCAGGTGAACGGTGTAGGAATTACAACAGTTTGTATATGTGCCTCCCCACTTTTTATGGGACCAAAAGTAATGGGACAATTGGCTGCTCAGCTGTTTCATGGCCAGGTGTGTGTGTTATTCCCTCATTATGCCATTTACAAGGAGCAGATAAAAGGTCCAGAGTTCATTTCAAGTGTGCTATTTGCATTTGGAATCTGTTGCTGTCAACTCTCAATATGAGATCCAAAGAGCTGTCACTATCAGTGAAGCAAGCCATCATTAGGCTGAAAAAACAAAACAAACCCATCAGAGAGATAGCAAAAACATTAGGTGTGGCCAAATCAACTGTTTGGAACATCCTTAAAAGGAAAGAACGCACCGGTGAGCTCAGCAACACCAAAAGACCCGGAAGACCACGGAAAACAACTGTGGTGGATGACCGAAGAATTCTTTCCCTGGTGAAGAAAACACCCTTCACAACAGTTGGCCAGATCAAGAACACTCTCCAGGAGGTAGGTGTATGTGTGTCAAAGTCAACAATCAAGAGAAGACTTCACCAGAGTGAATACAGAGGGTTCACCACAAGATGTAAACCATTGGTGAGCCTCAAAAACAGGAAGGCCAGATTAGAGTTTGCCAAACAACATCTAAAAAAGCCTTCACAGTTCTGGAACAACATCCTATGGACAGATGAGACCAAGATGAACTTGTACCAGAGTGATGGGAAGAGAAGAGTATGGAGAAGGAAAGGAACTGCTCATGATCCAAAGCGTACCACCTCATCAGTAAAGCATGGTGGTGGTAGTGTCATGGCGTGGGCATGTATGGCTGCCAATGGAACTGGTTCTCTTGTATTTATTGATGATGTGATTGCTGACAAAAGCAGCAGGATGAATTCTGAAGTGTTTCGGGCAATATTATCTGCTCATATTCAGCCAAATGCTTCAGAACTCATTGGACGGTGCTTCACAGTGCAGATCGACAATGACCCGAAGCATACTGAGAAAGCATCCAAAGAGTTTTTTAAGGGAAAGAAGTGGAATGTTATGCAATGGCCAAGTCAATCACCTGACCTGAATCCGATTGAGCATGCATTTCACTTGCTGAAGACAAAACTGAAGGGAAAATGTCCCAAGAACAAGCAGGAAATGAAGACAGTTGCAGTAGAGGCCTGGTAGAGCATCACCAGGGATGAAACCCATCGTCTGGTGATGTCTATGCGTTCCACACTTCAGGCTGTAATTGACTGCAAAGGATTTGCAACCAAGTATTAAAAAGTGAAAGTTTGATTTATGATTGTTAATCTGTCTCATTACTTTTGGTCCCTTATGTAGCGGGGTCTCTAAATTTAGGTGGGACACTCAGGTGTGTAAGTATGGGAATAGTGGACCACTTGTGTTCGTGGAGGATTGGATGGTGTAATAATCTCCTTGGCCTCGGGGTGGCGGGGTACCTGGAGGCTCAAGGTAGATTTGCCATTACAGTGCTACCCTTTTTGTCCCTTTCCGGAGATGGTACGGCGAGGGCGGGGAACCTGCCGTGTTGTCGATGGGAGGAGATAAAAGGGGGAGACGCCCTAACCACGAGGTCTTCCGGAGGATCTTCTTCACGCGCCCAGGCACCTTAGGCCTGGGTGCGGGCGGTTCTGGCCCAGGCGCCCTAGGCCTGACCGGAATGGAGTTGGAGTCCATCCCAGGCACCTTCAGCCTGGGGCGAGGTACTAAACTAGGAGGCCTGGGGTCCAGTGACTTCGACTGGATCCCGCGAGGGTGGAGACGTCCGAGGGTCCCTGAGGTGGATGGGGCCCATGTCTGAGGTGAGGAGGCCGGGGAGGTTACCCATTCAGAGAGTCTGGAGCAGCATCAACCCAGTGACGGATGGGCCTCTGGTAACTCCCTTGGAGGGACATCTTCCCCTGATAGATACGTTCTCTTGAGTCGCTGGTAGAGACTCTCAAATTCTAAGTCCTTTCTAGCTAATGCTATAGTAACCGCTGGCGAGATCGCAGTGGTTTAGCTAATAACCAGGATAGTGCCTCGACCTGCTCATTCCCCATATCAAAAATGTTATCAAGTCGCAACCAGTTGGCTACTGAAGCACTGTTTATTGTGAGATGTACAATAAAGCAAGAGTTGGACTGTGATCGGTGTGTGGAACTCTGGTTAATGGGAGCAGAGGGACTTGATTCTAGACAAAAGCACATAGGCCCGAGGAAATATCTGGTACTGGCCTTCACCTCACCCACAGCTATGGGGAGGACATGGGCCGTAGCGCATCTCACCCTGTCGTGTGACATACCCCTAGACAACGGAGACGGGGTGAGGCCGCTACACTTAAAAAGTGGAAGGCACATATACAAGCTGTTGTAATTCCTACACCGTTCACTTGATTTGGATGTAAATACCCTCAAAGTAAAGCTGAAAGTCTGCAGTTAAAGTACATCTTGTTTGTTTCATTTCAAATCCATTGTGGTTGTGTATAGAGCCAAAAAGAGCCAAAAAGATTAGATTTGTGTCGATGTCCCAATATTTATGGACCTGACTGTACATTAAATAAAGTGTATGCAAACCCCAACAATTAACTTCTCTTATATGCTCAATTTTGGTCTGATATATATACACCATTGAAAGTTTTGTCTGATAAGTGCAAAAATCACCTGTTAATTTTAGCAGTAATCCTCTTTGCTGACAACTTCTTGTGCTTTCTGCATGTACACAGAGGGGTTATAGAGACAGGGAGGAGGAAGTAGACTAGGAGAGGTCTGTGTTCTTTGTAATCTATTAGAAATGAAGTTGGCAGAACTGACAACACGTGCATAGAAATTCAGGGCTCAGAATACACTGTTGTCATGTCAAAGATGAAGGTAGGAGAATACTATATTTCTGGCACATCAGTAGCTATTTTTCTGTATTTGCAGCGTGCTTAAAGTAGAAGTCCACCCTAATACTAAAATCTCTAAATCTACAGGCATTCACGATCCAAGACTAACCTATCTAGCCCTGTAAAGAAAAAATTGCTATACATAGCTTTTCTGAAGCCGCTCTGGTCCGGTTTCCAGCGGCGGTAACTCTGCAGAGGAGACCGCGAACAACGGCAGTGAAATTAATCACCCACAGGCTTACTATGGGGCTTCCGTTGTCAGCTGCCTCTTCTGCACACACCTACACAGCGAAGCCGCTGCTGTCAGCTCAGCATGGGGCTGGACCGGAGTGGCTTCAGAAAATCCATTGATGACGCCCTGGAGGAGGGTCGAAACACATTGATGTAATTTCCGGTTTGCTGGCAAACCTGTAACGCAAGTTCCTGTCTCCGTGGAATGGACGTGTCACGTACCTGGTAGGTGAGCCCGACGTGCCGGGAGTGGCCTCTCGTAGACCTCTGACTCGAGAACCCCTGATAGAGCAGACAGGGGCTCAGGAGGGCAAAGGAGCACAAGTGCCTGGCAGGAACTGAGGCAGGTGGAAGTAGAAGCAGCAGACTGCAGCGGTGGATAACTGGTGGGAGACGTGCAGTGGTCTGCAGCAGGCACCAGAGGATCAGGAAGCAGACTTGGTGAAGACAGGCCGGGTCAGACACAAGCGGGCAGATGAGTACAAAGCAGGATCCAAGAATAGTTAAAGTCGAGGCCGGGTAAGTGTATCAGGCGGGCAGCAAACTGGTTAGAGGAGAAGGCAGAAGAGAAGTCGGGACGAGCCGTGGTCAGAGGCGAGCAGCAGACTGGAGAAGCCAAGGGAAGCCGGGTCAGGTACCAGAGCAATCAGATCAGAGGTTCAGGTAACAAGGGTCTTCAGGAAACGCTGTAGACCGGACAGCAAGGATGCAGAGTGACAGCTCTCTTTAAATAGGCAGTCTTTGGCGCCAACCTGCGTCATAGGCGCGCGCGTGCTATCGCGCACCCGCGCGCGCCCGCTCGCCACTATCGCGTGCCCGCGCACGCTCGTTTGCCGCTATCGCGCATGCGCCGAACGGGTCTGCCTGTGCATAGAGATTCTGAGACCCCGATTGCTGGGATGAGTGAGAGAACGTCTTTCCTGACAGGACGCCATCCGAGTGGCATTCGCGGAAGTATTTTCTGATTGCCTGTCTCTGCCTAATTTTTTGTAAGTAGCACTGTACTAGCGTCTTTACTTATTGCTTAGCAATACTTCACCATTGTGCCCCTTCTATGTTTTTATTATCGGTGGGAGACCAAAATCCTTCAATAAGCATTAGACTTGTGCACAACGGAAAAATTTGTTTAGTTTCGGTTTGTTTCTTGTGCACAACGGAAAAATTTGTTTTGTTTCGGTTCGTTTCTTTTCGGTCCTGTTGATTCGTAATCATTCATAATTTTGCTAGACGGGACTTTTCATGTTCAGGCTAATTCGTATTTTCGCAAGCGTCATTTTTCGTTGAATTTTTAGTTGATTTATAATTTGTACTTTCGGTAGGGTACGTTGTTTTTCGTTGATTCTGGACACAAATCCTACTTTCGTAACTTTTTTTGGGGTCGTTGATTCGTAATTTTCCGTGTCTCTCTCACAACGACGCTGCCTATTATGTCTAATGTGCTTCGAATGGATTTGTACTTTTCTAAATACATAGCGGTTATTTGTAACGATTCGAAATCTCGTATTTTACTTTCGTTTTTTACATGCGGCTATAGCCTCCGCCCCTGTACACCATTTTGAGAGGGTTCAGCACGGTGAGGGAGAAGCAGAGAGCAGAGCAGAGTGTTATTGTGCTTCGAATGGATTAGAAATCTCGTATTTTACTTTCGTTTTTTACATGCAGCTATAGCCTCCGCCCCTGTACACCATTTTGAGAGGGAGTGCAGCACGGTGAGGGAGAAGCAGAGAGCAGAGTGAGTGTTATTGTGCTTCGTATGGATTCGTACATTCGTAACTTTTTTCATAACGAATTATGCCAAAGACATTCGGGCATTCGCTATTTTGCGGTATAATTTATTTCGTATTCGGTTTTATTCGTAATTGCTTTGTTCGGAAATTCGAATGCTTCCGAATGTCCGAAAGTTGCTAAATTCGGACGAATTTTGATTCGTTACGAAACGAATTGCACAAGCCTAATAAGCATCTATCAAGTAATCATCATAGAGAACAACCCCAGCAATCGTTTACATCTGAATGATCCCAGACTGAGAAGCTGTGGATCCTCTCTATTCGGTGAGTAAGGTCCCTGAGGGGGATCACTGCACTCATTCGAAGATTACCCACTTTTTTATTTGTACACTTAGCAATTTTGAATTTATGAATATCAACTGTGGATTTGTTTTTGTCACCAATTCAATTGTGGACACTTATCATATTGAGTGGGGTCTCTGAAGGGGGATCCACTCATTGCTATTTTATTTAGCACCCTCAGCATTTTATAAATTATATTTGATGGAATATCACAGATGATTTTTTCACTGAGTTGTGTCACCAACACTTTTTCATTATAGGACTTGTTCCTATTTTTTGTTTTATATGCAAACTGCCAGCGCTGCATTAATATATATATATTTTTTCATGGTATGTATAACGATCTCTTTTTACATGGCTAGATAGGTTGGTCTTAGATCGTGGATGCCTGTAGATTTAGAGATTTTAGTATTAGGATGGACTTCTACTTTCAAGAGATAAAATATGGAAATGTGCATGCATTGCAGAGATGTACTAAATATGCTTCTTAACCACTTCAATACCGGGCAGTTCCCCCTCCTGCCCAGGACAATTTTCAGCTTTCAGTGCTGTCGTACTTTGAAAATTGTGCGATCATGCAACACTTTATCATTTTCTTCCCAAAAATAACATTCTTTTGGTGGTATTTGATCAACTCTGCGGTTTTTATTTTTTGCTAAACAAACTAAAAAAAGACCGAAATTTTTGAAAAAAATGTTTTTCTTAGTTTGTGTTATAAAATGTTGTTTTCTCCTTCACTGACGGGTACTGATGAGGCTGCACTAATGAGGTGGCACTGATAAGGTGGCACTGATGGGCACTGATGAAGAGGCACTGATATATAGAATTGATGGGCACTGATAGGCGGCACTGATATGTGGCACTGATGGACACTGATAGGTGGCACTAATAGGTGGAACTGATAGGCGGCACTGATGGGCACTGATATATGGCACTGGATAGGCAGCACTGATGAGCTACTGATGGCATTACTGATTACATCTGAAGGGCACTGACAGGCATTATTGATGGGGCATTGATTGGCGCTTTGATGGGCACTGATTGCCACTTTTATGGGCATTGACAGGCATTACTGAAGAGGCACAGACTGGCAGCTGATGGGCACTGATGGGCAGCTGATGGGCACCTCTCATGGGGGCTGCGCTGATAATCAATGTGCTGATTATCAGCACAAACCCCCCCCCCCCTCTGACAGGGAGAGCCACCAAGGAAAGACATTTACCGGCACTTCCTGGTTCACGCTGTGATCGGTCTGTGCTCAAATAAACTTCCAAAGTGTATAATCATGTAACACAAAACTATTATACAACCACCAAAAATCTTGATTAAAAACACAAAAAATAGGGCACTTTCTCAATTAAGAATAATGATCATAATAAGTGACAAAATAAAATATTAGAATTCTAGTGGTAGAGTGGATGATGCACGTGATAAATCATAAGCTAAGTCCAATATAAATGCTGAGTGATCAAATGTGCAGGAACACACAACCAAATGTGACTAGTGTCTCTTCTTTCAGTGCACTGACACCCCTGTGCTAACTGGCCTCTCACCTTACTGCTGTAAGGTAACCGCATAATCAGAAAATCTTGGTGAGTCTCCCGTGGCTTAGATAGGTATTCCCAGGGCTAACCCAACCAATGGCTTTCTCAAAAGATAGACTATGGCTTCCTCTGGGTATCCTTATCTCCTAGGTTAGATGACTCCATAAAGTAGATGTTATTAATCTTAGATGAAAGTGGTGTAAACTGGGGGTCCCCCCCAGACTTCTCCAATGTGGTATGTAACAAGAAAGAAGTTCCCAAATACTGGAATAATGTTTGAATTAATTTATTTAATAAAAACAGCTGAATCTTACTCCACTTTTTTTAAAACAGCAAACAGTAAAAAACCCATGAGCAGTGAGCTCGTAATCCTGCGTCACTTCCGGTGTGCCTGTCAACCAATCCCAATGCGCATCGTCACGTCACGTGACTTCATCAGGGAATACACAGGACATATACCCAATGTGTCACAGAGTGCTTGATGACAAGACTCTCTCTAAATGTGCGTCCTCCCCCCTCCAGCCTTGTAAGTGCATTTCTTTTTGTGTGTGGTTTTAGTGTGTTGGCATATTTACTGCATCTTTGCATTTATTTCTGCTTGTTTGTTTTACAGAGTGAATCCAGACTCCTAATTTACTCTGAAGGTGGCAGCACTGCACATAGTCAGTAGTAACTGGTTTATGCCTTGCACACAGGATTGCCTCTGGGACCATTTACAGTGGATATAAAAAGTCTACTAACTCCATACGATACATTATTTCAGAACTTTTTCCACCTTTTTAATGTGACCTATAAACTGTACTCAATTGAAAAACAAACTGAAATCTTTTAGGGGGGTGGGGGAAAGGGGAGTAAAAATAAAAAGCTAAATAATTTCTTAGTTGCATCCTACAGAAAAAGTCATGGTTCACAGAGAGCTTCCAATGCATCAGAGGGATCTCATTGTTAAAAGGTATCAGTCAGGACAAGGGTACAAAATAATTTCCAAGACATTAGATATACCATGGAACACAGTGAAGGCAGTAATCATCAAGTGGAGAAAATATGGCACAACAGTGACATTACCAAGAACTGGACGTCCCTCCAAAATTTATGAAAAGACGAGAAGAAAACTGGTCAGGGAGGCTGCCAAGAGGCCTATAGCAACATTAAAAGAGCTGCAGGAATATCTGGCAAGTATTTGCTGTGTGGTACATATGTCTGAACTATGGGGTAGAGTGGCAAGATGGAAGCCTTTTCTTACAAAGAAAAACATCCAAGCCTGGCTAAATTTTGCAAAAACACACCTGAGGTCTCCCAAATGCATGTGGGAAAATGTGTTATGGTCTGATGAAACCAAAGTTGAACTTTTTGGCCATAATTCCAAAAGATATGTTTGGCGCAAGAACACTGCATATCACCAAAAGAACACCATACCCACATTGAAGCATGGTGGTGGCAGCATCATGCTTTGGGGCTGTTTTTGGGGTTGTTTTTCTTCAGCTGAAACAGGGGCCTTAGTCAAAGTAGAGGGGATATTGAACAGTTCCAAATACCAGTCAATATTGGCACAAAACCTTCAGGCTTCTGTTAGAAAGCTGAACATGAAGAGGAACATCATCTTTCAGCATGACAACGACCCAAAGCATACATCTAAATCAACAAAGGAATGGCTTCACCAGAAGAAGATTAAAGTTTTGGAATGGCCCAGCCAGAGCCCAGACCTGAATCTGATTGAAAATCTGTGGGGTGATCTCAAGAAGACTGTGCACTGGAGATGCCCTTTGCTATCTGACAGATTTGGAGTGTTTTTGCCAAGAAGAGTGGGCAAATATTGTCAAGCTGTGCCATGCTGATAGACTCATACCCAAAGAGAGCACTGTACTAAAATAAAAAGGTGCTTCGTCAAAGTATTAGTTTAAGGGTGTTCACTCTTATGCAACCATATTATTTTATTTTTACTTCCCTTCACCTAGAAGATTTCACTTTGTTGTTTAACTGAGTTGTACAGTTTATAGGTCACATGAAAGGTGGAAAAAGTTCTGAAATTATTTATCTTTGTCTAGTTTTTTTTAAATCACAGAAACCTGACATTTTAACGGGGGTGTGTAGACTTTTTATATCCACTGTACTATTAATCATTAACTATTATGAATTATTTATTGTTGGATTCTTCTGTTTATGATATTGTTATTATATATTTAGGCCTCATGCCCACTGACGTTTTTACAGCTTAAAAACGCCTGTCCATGTTATTGTAAATATTTTTTTTTTTTTGAAAAAAAAACAAAAAAAAAAAATGTCGGAGCTAAAAACGTGACCGCGCGTTAGTGCGCGTTTTTGCGCGTTTTTTGACGCTCGCGTTTTTTTCTGCCTAATTCTGACGCTGAGGAACGCACTGGTCCTGGGTTTTTTTTTACAGCTTAAAAATGTCTATGCTATTTGCAGCTCAAAAACGTCTAGGTGGGCATGAAGCTATAGACTAACATGGACAGGCGTTTTTAAGCTGTAAAAAACGCTCAAAAACGCGGCTGTAAAAACGTCCGTGGGCATGAGGCCTTAATATTGAGGCATCACTGATTTGGGAGTTTGGTGCACATGAGTATTGGGGATTAGTTCTCTATGTGATATTAAGAATTGTTATGAATGATAAATAAGTCACTGAGCGCCTAAGGCAGTTTTTCTTTTTGTACAAATCCTACACTTTACACGGGTCTACCGGACAGCAGTTAAAGTAAATTTAAACATTACCTAGAAAACATTTAGTTTGCCAAAACGTGTATCATGAGCATTGCATTGTGCTTTTTTCCTTAAAATACTATTTTCACCATTTTTGTCTTTTTTATCTCAATGCTGCTGAACTTCTACAGCCACTTTTAGCTACTTCCTGCCTACATGTTCTCGGTCTCCTTAGGTCCCTTTCACACAGACGATCTGATCAGATCCACCTGTCAGTTTTTCAGGTGGACCTGATTGGAAGGTCCATGCATTCCCATTGACAGGGGGGTGTTAACTGACTTGTGTTCGTTTGCACCCTCTTACCTCCAGGCCCGATCTGGTTCGCTTCAAAAAAATGGAAGGGGATCTACCCTCAAAAAATTTAGGTGAAGTGTAGTCGGGTAAATACAAACTATGGAGTCTGATTACTCCCAGCCGCCCATAGAGCAGAGCGGGCTCTGTCCGTGTCCACTCTGAAGAAACTGAGCAGACACAGATGTGTCATCCACACGCTGTGCTCCAATTAGCAGTGGATCTGTGAGCTGAGCCCCTACTGATCAGAACGGAATCTACCCCATGTGATAGGGCCCTTATAGTGACAATGGTAAAACATACCTGCACAATGTGTATTGGCAAATTGATTGTAGTCTCTGTCATGGGCGCATGTGACTTTATGGTACCAATGCTACCTGGCTGAGCCATCAGACTTAGACCAGTGCAGCTTTTTGTCTTGTTTCTCTAGCACCACTGACACCAGTGATAATTTTGGATGTCTGTAAGTGGGTCATTAACTTTATTGACCACCAATATAAGGAATGTTCTTCCTAATTTCCACCAATGTATGGAGGCACTACACTAACCACCACTGTAATGACCATTCTTTCCACTAACGACTAGCACAAGTGTCCCCTTCTTTTATTGACCACCAATGTACCATGAGCTGCAGATTTAATCAGGGGTTCTCTGAGACCTGAAGATTATATCAAGGGTTTCTTTATGCTAAAGGTTGAGAAAGGCTGCCTTATGCCCTGTACACACGATCGTTTTTTCCGATGAAAAAAGTCTGATGGACATTTTTCATCGGAAAAAACGATCGTGTGTGGGCCCCATCTGACTTTTTTCCATCGGTGTTAAAAAATAGAACATGTTTTAAATATTTCCGATGGAAAAAAAACGATAGGAAATTCCGATCGTCTGTGTGGAACTCCAATGGAGAAAAAACCCACGCATGCTCAGAATCAAGTTGACGCATGCTCAGAAGCATTGAACTTCAAGTGTTTTACGTCACCGCGTTTTGGACGGTCGGAATTTTGTCTGATGGTGTGTAGGCAAGACTGATGAAAGTCAGCTTCATTGGAATTCCGACGGAAAATTCCATTGGATTTTATTCCATCGGAAATCCGATCGTGTGTGTACAGGGCATTAGGCTTTTTTGCACTTCCTATTCCAGGCACACACAAAAAAGTGAGAGCAAACCCCTAAATCCTCCTTTTGACAGCTGTCACTACAATAGGTGCCTACACTTTTTTAATGTCATCTACCTTTTTTTTTTTTGTATATATTTTATTTGCAGGTATTTCCCCATGAGATGACAAAAACTCTGATTTGCTGGTGCAATGACCAGTGGCAGATTGAAGCAGAATAGGTATCGTTTTACACGCATGTTAAAGATCCTAAGGAAGTATCCCATACTAACTAATACAGTCCAGAAACAACTGGGAAAGTAAACAATAGAATTTGATTAGTTGTGATGGCCTGCTTCGCTGTTCTTTGCTCTATTTTTCATGAATCCATTTTCTTTGACATACAATGGAATGCATTTATGGAAGACTCTGCACTGTTCATGCCAGGACTCTTGAATATTTTTCTAAGAAATATTACATATTCAGTATTAGTTGGTTTAGATTTCTGCTGCAACAGATTCACAATCACCTTTAAAAAATAACAATATTTTTTATGGGGTATGGAAATTGGTTGCAGAGCACACCGAAATCCAGATGATTAGTATTAATACTTTATAAAACTTTTGTATTACTTACTGCTTTGTAAACTTGTCAGCAATGTGAGGCTGAAGCATTACATTTCATGTTGCAGCTCAATTTCCCGGGAGACCTACGCTTCCTGTAACAAGCCTGATATTTAGCAACTGCGGACACATATCCTATATAAATATATTTCTAATCTAATGTTGTGCATAATGCATTGACCCATCTTTCCATTTGCTATCAAATTATAACTTGATGCCAAGAGGCTGAGATCCAAGTCATGTCTTTTGTTATCAGCGGTCAAAGTATGGGATGAACAGGGTTCTCTTAATTAAACTCTGATAATTTATACAGTATGTAGCGGGCATTTAAATTTGGGGGGGAGCATCTGGGTTATTCAACCCGAATGCACTAATTGTTAGGGAGTCTGAGAACCTCTTTTGTGGTTCTTGGAGGACTCTGGTGATGTGAGGTTCCCTGCGGCCTACAGGTGGTGTTGTTGCCCTGGGCCGGAGTTGAACTCACATCGCAAGACTGTGCCTTTTTGTCCTCCCCTGGAGCTGGTACAGCGGGGCGGGAACCCGCTGTAATGCAAAGGGAGAGGGGATAAAGGGGGTGGACGCCCTTACCACGGGGTTGTTGTGGTCCGAGGGTTCAGAGTTCAGAGTTGGAGGACGCAGCCGCACCCAGGCACCTTCAGCCTGGGTGCTGCCGTTCCGGAGTTCCGGGCCCAGGTGCCCTTGACCTGGCCGGAGCGAGAGATGGAGTCCATCCCAGGCACCTTAAGCCTGGGGTGAGGTACTATGGCCAAGGCCTGGGGCCCAGTAACTTTGACTGGGTTCCGCGAGGGTGGAGGAGTCCGAGGGGCCCTAAGGTGTTGGGACCCGTATCTGAGGTGAGGAGGCCGGAGAGTGTAACCCTTCCGAATAGCCCGGTACAGCATTAATCCGGTGACGGCAGGGCCTCTGGTAACTCTCTTGGAGGGATGTCTTCCCCCTGACAGGGGCTGCAGCGTAGCGAAGGTAACTCCAGTTCCTGTTCATTAGAGACGCTGGAAGAGACTCTGAAGCCTAAAAGTATGTTTTACAGCCACTGTGCTTAGCAACCGTTGGTGAAACCTCAACGGTTTAGTTTCTTTGAGGATTGTGCCTTGACCTACTCCCCACCAATACTGAACTGTTCTATGGGTCTCAAACTGTCTGCTCGCAAAGGACTATTTGTTTGCCGTTATGGAATAAATAAGTGTTGGACCTTTTCAGTGTGTGGTACTCCAATTACTGGGAGCAAAGGGGGTTATCAGCAGAACAGACTTGGCTCTGAGCGTATACACAGCCCAAAGGTAATCTGGTGCTGGCCTTCACCTCTACATGCTGTAATCTAGAGGACATGGGCCGTTGCGCACCTCGCTCTCCCCTTCAAGGTACCCCTAGACCGGAGCCAGAGTAACCGCTAAAGAAGAAGAGAGAGGGTGAGGCCGCTACACGTATATTTGTTTTTTTGTTTTTTCACAGGTCTTGTCCTACAAAATTATAGGCTACCTAGGTACAATGGGAAATTTGGAAGGATGACAGCCACTGAGAAAAATTTAGGAATCGGAGCATTAAGATTACAAGCAATATATCACACAGAACTGTCAGGTAGTGTGTGAGTCAGCGCTCACTGGCAGCTATAAGGTGGATCATAAGGGATCAATAACAGTGAGGGGGGGAAGCAACAAGATGTACCCAAAATGAATTAATAGGAATTAGTCCATACAGTCCATAGTAGTAAGGGATATCAAGGAGAAGTCCACAGGAGGGATGGATCCACAGGTGGATGGAGATTGCACACACAGTCCCCGACAGTTCCTTTAGCAGGAAAAGGGGTTCCCTCAGACAAACAAAAACAGCAGAAAGAGGGCACCTGGGTCAATGTGATAGTAAAAGCAAGTAACACTTTATTCAGATTCACTTACATAAAAGTATCTTGCAAGCTGCACACAGGGTGGATGTGGATCACCAATCAAGCAGTTAGCCGTCACAAGGGATGAGAAGACCACTGTGGGGATAAGCTCAGACCTGCCATATGGAGGTTTATAACCCGTGTGAGAGCTGGAGACGCTGTTGGTTATACAACTCCATATGGCAGGTCTGAGCTTATCCCCACAGTGGTCTTCTCACCCCCTGTGACGGCTGACTGCTTGATTGGTAATCCAAATCAACCCTGTGTGCAGCTTGCAAGATACTTTTATGTAAGTGTATCTGAATAAAGTTACTTGCTTTTACTATCACACTAACCCAGGCGCCCTCTTTCTGCTGTTTTTGGACCATTACGTTTGGTAATGCCAATGGTCTGTTATGGACCCCATCATGCCCCAGGTGATGATGTCATAAGGGGTGGGGCCTCTGGCTGATGTCACCCAGTGACCCCGCCCATGCTAATATAAGTAGTGGCACACCGCACACCCAGAATTAGAGCAGGAGAGAGCATCGAGACAACATCGGAGGAAGAACAGAGGAAGAAGACAGCAGAGAAGAACCAGCAGAGGCAGACAGCGGACAGAGGGAGAAGAACCGGAGAGGGGAGAAGAACTGGCAGAGGCAGAATACATCAGTGGAGGAGAGAGAAGAGAAGAAAGAGACGCCAGAGCTGCCTTAATAAATTACTTTAAAAACCTGTGTACTACCTATTTTTGATACTTTTTTTTTAGGTGAATGGGTAGGGGTACAATGTACCCCATACTCATTGACATAGGGCGGGGGCTGGGATCTGGTGTACCCCCTTAAAGAGGGGTTAAAGAGGGCTTCCAGATTCCGATAAGCACCCCACCCACAGACCCCAACAACCATCGGCCAGGGTTGTCGGGAAGAGGCCCTTGGCCCCATTAACGTGGGGGCAAGGTGCTTTGGAGTGGGGGAGACTGAAGGGCCTGGTATGGTCTTGGAGAGGGAACCCATGCCATTTTTTTTTATTTGGCGTGGAGTTCCCCCTAAAGATTCATGCCAGACACAGTGCCTGGCATTGTCGGGGAACAAAGTCAGATCCCTGTTCGTTGAAGTCGGATGGATGTCGGACTTCTAGTCTCAGGGCAAAGTCGGATCCACAGTCGTACAACTGTCATGTCGTACTAGTGTGAACCCGGCCTCAAGCAACACCCACTCTATAGGTCATGCCTCCAGGGGATCAGCGGGTGACCTTGATACCTTCAAGGTATCCCTGCTAACTATTTTCAAATGTTGGAAACTATGCGGGAGATAATGTCTCTGAGCTCTTGCACGTCAGGTGCATTGATATGCTATGATCAGTATCTCTGCACAAAGTTGCAACCAAACCTACAACTGTTCCAGTCAACCCCCCACCAGCTATTTCTGCTCCCCATTTTGCATGATGTTTAAATTCAAGGTTATTACTGAAAATTATTTTGATGTATGGGAGCAATGTTTTTAATGTTTTTCTCCAGATGTCAGGCATGCTAAGTGTGCCACTGTCTTGTGTGGCTTGTGGGAATGTATCTGGTTATACAAATCTCTAACCCAGAGGGAAAACTGTAAAGAAGCAGGTTAAGGGTTGATCTGCACCAGAGGGGTTTGGCATTCCAGATGGCAAGAATACCTGCCATAAATTTGTGGCAGTGTAAAATTGTAAGTCTGTTAACCTGCTGCACATTTTGACTGGCAAGTTGTACATTTGCAGAGCACTTTAAGCACAAGTTTTAGTCGACACTTTCCAAATTTCCGTGTCAAGTCTCTAGCAAGAGTAAAGTTGCAGTGGTGAGTCTACAGCAAGAGCTCTGCAAGTCTACAGTATGAAAATTCAGCCACAGTGACCCCTGTGGTGGGATGACTATTGCACAACAAAACTGAACCAGAACTTGCAGCAGACTTGCAGGATGTTTGCAAAGAAAGTTGCTCTGGAGTCAATGCGGACTTGCTGCAATTGTGCAACAAATGTGTGAAGCCTGGCAAGTCTAGCAATAGCATAGCAAGTCATTTTCAAACTTGAAGCACAATTGCTTGCTATCTGGGATATTACTGTGAACTGTTGGTGCTCTCTTTTTAGACGTGATGCTGGAAGTCTATCACCACTGCATCGTATATTTTTCTATTTCTTCCCTTTTACTTGTTCTACAGCAGCTCCTCTTTTTTTCTGGACCAGTGGTCATCCCAGTTTGTTCTTTTAGCTAAATTCTAGTTCAGAACATCTAAATGTACTTCTTTCTTTAGCAATCTGAAACACAACCTCTTACGTTCTTCCCATTCTAGATGATCTACAGTATATTTGTAAAGTTTTGATATTATTACACTGTTACACTGTTTGAACTTTTCTCCTCCTCCTCTAGTAGATCTATGACTCCACAGTGAAGGAGAAATAATAGAATGCTGCAGTAAATATTTCCAGCAGTTTTTCTTGTCTTATGTCTTTAAATCAGACCTAAAGTCATATACTGCCCCCTTTGCTGCCTGCTATCATTTAAAGCTAATAGGAGCAGATGAATAATTACCTGTTTCGGGGTCCATCTGGTCTGCTTATTCTGTGCTACTTCCAGCAATCAGCGATGATTTTTATGTCAGACAGAGGTATTGATTATATATAACTGAACATAAAGCAGCAGCACTCTCCCCTCATGTAAATGTATTCATTGTTATTTTGACAACATTGTATTTTTGTAATGACTAATTGTGTTTTTTCGTATATTTTCTATCCCAGGTATTCAGGAAAAGTGAAAGACCAAACCTACATTGTTACCTTCCTTATAACATGTTTTGTACTACCGCTGATGCTTATATTTGTGTCCTATGGAAAGCTAATGAAGAAGTTGAGAAAGGTGCGTAAATCTAGGAATGTGAACAAACAGCAGTGCTAAGGGACTACAGGTATGAGAATACCTTGACAAAGACTGAAATGGACGTCTGATATACAGTGCCTTGCAAAAGTATTCACTCCCTTGGCTTTTTACATATTTTGTTGCATTACAGCCTTTAGTTTTATTTATTTTTAGTCTGAATTATATGTGATGAATCAGAACACAATAGTCTAAGTTGGTGAAGTAAAATTAGAAAAATATTTACATAAAACTATTTTTCAGAAATAAGAAACTGATAATTGGCATGTGCGTATGTATTCACCCCCTTTTTTATGAAGCCCATAAAAAGCTCTGGTGCAACCAATTACCTTCAGAAGTCACATAGTTAGTGAAATGATGTCCACCTGTGTGCAATCTAAGTGTCACATGATCTGTCATTACATATACACACATTTTTGAAAGGCCCCAGAGGTTGCAACACCTAAGCAAGAGGCACAACTAACCAAACACTGCCATGTAGACCAAGGAACTCTCCAAACAAGTAAGGGACAATGTTGTTGAGAAGTACAAGTCAGGGTTAGGGTATAATAAAATATCCAAATTTTTGATGATCCCTAGGAGCACCATCAAATCTATCATAACCAAATGGAAAGAACATGACACAATAGCAAACCTGCCAAAAGACGGCCGCACACCAAAACTCATGGACCGGGCAAGGAGGGAATTAGACAGAGAGGCAGCACTGAGACCTACGGTAATCCTGGAGGAGCTGCAGAGTTCCACAGCAGAGACTGGAGTATCTGTACATAGGACGAAAATAAGCCGTACGCTCCATAGAGTTGGGCTTTATGGCAGAGTAGCCAGAAGAAAGACATTACTTTCAGCAAAAAACAAAATGGCACGTTTTGAGTTTGCGAAAAGGCACGTGGGAGACTCCCAAAAAGTATGGAGGAAGGTGCTCTGGTCTGATAAGACAAAAATTGAACTTTTTGGCCATCAAATAAAACGCTATGTCATGCGCAAACCCAACACATCACATCACCAAAAGAACATCATCCCCACAGGGAAACATGGTGGTGGCAGCATCATGCTGTGGGGATGTTTTTCAGCAGTCGGGACTGGGAAACTGGTCAGAGTCGAGGGAAAGATGGATGGTGCTAAATACAGGGATATTCTTGAGAAAAACCTGTACCATTCTGTGTGTGATTTGAGGCTAGGATGGAGGTTCATCTTCCAGCAGGACAATGACCCCAAACACACTGCTAAAGCAACACTTGAGTGGTTTAAGGGGAAGCGTGTAAATGTGTTGGAATGGCCTAGTCAAAGCCTAGACCTCAATCCAATAGAAAATCTGTGGTCAGACTTAAAGATTGCTGTTCACAAGCGCAAACCATCCAACTTGAAGGAGCTGGGGCAGTTTTGCAAGGAGGAATGGGCAAAAATCCCAGTGATAAGATGTGGCAAGCTCATAGAGACTTATCCAAAGTGACTTGGAGCTGTGATAGCCGCAAAAGGTGGCTCTACACAGTATTGACTTTAGGGGGGTGAATAGTTATGCACATTGACTTTTTCTGTTATTTTGTCCTATTTGTTGTTTGCTTCACAATAAAAAAAAAAAATATCTTCAAAGTTGTGGGCATGCTCTGTAAATTAAATGATGCAAATCCTCAAACAATCCATGTTAATTCCAGGTTGTGAGGCAACGAAACACGAAAAATGCCAAGGGGGGGTGAATACTTTTGCAAGGCACCGTATTATAACCTTTAATTCCAGTATTTTGCTCCCCCAGTTCTTATGTATCACTGACAGATCATGTTTTTACCACTGTACTAATTGTGTGACTTGGATGCAATCACCTGTGCAAAACTAATGAAAATCTGGAAACCCTGACATGTTTACAGAACCAGAACTGAGATATGCTGATTCTTTTACATGAGCGTTGTCAGTTCTGTTGTGAAAATTTATAAAGAAAAAATGCAACTAATTCCTTTTACATCAGTTTACACATCGGTCTTCAGTTCAGTTTATATCAAATGTGATATTCTAGGTTCTTGATCACCAGCCAGCTTAATTTGTAAAAGCAAAGAGTCTTTATTTTCCAAAAACAGCCCAAACACAAATAGCTTTCAGACAAAAAAAAGGCATTCCACACAATCTAGTGTAGCCATGCCCCTGTAGGGGTTGCTGAATGTTGTGGTTCACCTGTCACCCTGCCCAGCCCGACATCCATCTCTCAGACACTCCGAGACATAGAACAGTTCATTAGCTTTGGTTTTTGTTTTGTTTTTATTGAGGGGATTGAACTTGGTTGGGAATATTAAATTATAGGATGCCCAGGAATATTCAGCACAACTTTCTCAGGTTTTTTATATACACTCTAGTATATACACTGCAGTGTTCTCTCCAGAACAATCTTTTTTTAAGACCTCTTATCCTCTACTTCTCCAGCACTTAATTTGCTTCAGACTGTTACTCCTCCAGACTAGCTAGCACCGCATGGTTAGGCCTGACAATAACTCAGCTAGGCCTCAGTGAACTGCCTTTCGTGGGCAGGGACCTCGGGCCTCTGTGGTGTATAACTAGTTCAGGTGCTAACTGTCCTCTCAGGGCAACCATCATACATTTTGGGGCCCCTTACACAGCTTTAGGCCAGGGCCCGACCCCAACATTCCCCAGGGCCCGCCCACTGGTCGTCCCACCGAGTTCTTCGGTACACCCACTTTGATTTTAACACTCTTACACCTTAATATATGAAAAGTGGATTAAAAGTCATCAGTGCTTTCAATATTTAACAGTAAGTGATTACAACCCTGCCTTATCCCTTATTTCCTCTGTGATACATAAATCAATCAATATAACAACTCTTGACTGACTAAAGCACAATACATTTATTATCTTTAAAATCAAATTTAACAGGCATAAAACATAAACACACTATTAAAAAACAAAAAACAATGAATACACAAAAAATTGTGAATTCTTTCTATATATTCTTTATGTATATTTGCATGAATAATTAATCACCAAGCATATCAGTTTTAGATCAAAGGAAGGGATTCAGATAGGCTGCTGTATCTCTAATGGTATGATGTATGAGGATACAAAATTTTGAATCTAATAAATCCACCAATTAATTAGGCTGGCAAATATTGCCATATTAACATAGCTAAAGGGAAAGGTGAACCCGATGTGTAGTCCACTTTTAGAAACATAATTTTAGCTTAAATATGCCATTTGTTCCCATACAGTTTTTAGTCAAAAAAGATGATGTGTAAAAGTGCAATGTATGAATATAATGGGTAAGCAAGTCCCCTGAACTGGCAAATGCTACTGTATTGGTGAAACTCCAACAGAAGAGAATGAGCAGGATGATGTAGACCACAACTTCATGTATAAACTCAGTTGTAACACTAGCTGAATGCAAGCTAGTCCAGGAGAGGAGTGGGCTAGCTTTGGTTGGCATGTCCACCATATGTAAATATCTCAGTAGATGCTCACTATGGTGCCCCACTTACTCCCTCTTGCTGCAAACAGGTGTTATCACACATCAGCATTTGCGGATAGAAATAGAGCCGGTCCCCTAATGAGCCTACCGGGGACAGGCAAACTTTGGTGGCAGTGACTCCTATACGTTCTGTGGTCCAGAGGAGGTGGTGAGATCTGGATAACATTCTTCAATATATTTATTTTCCATATTCTCCAACTGCCTCCCTCTCACATATACTAATTCATACAAAACAGAAGTACTGATATACACAACGTAATTTTGAGCAAGGATCCACAGGTTTTAGAGCATGAAAAATAGCAGAATCTTCATTAAACATGAGCATTATTTAGCAGTCAGATAGAGGCACCAATATACACAAAGTTCCTTTAGACAAAGGTCCACATGTTTTACAGCATGAAAGCAGCAGCATCTTCATTTAACATGAGCATTCACCAGCAGTCAACATAGCAGCAATGATTTAAGCACAGTCTATTGGCATATGGAGCCATGAGTTAACCATCATCTTCCTAATTGGATAAGTGCATTCACCACCAGCAGCCATTTTAGCCAAGTTGTAACCATATAACATGCATCTGTACTTATCAATGTCTGTGGGTAGACCTGATGGGTGGATGAGCCCAACTGGTTTCGCTGGCTCAGACCAGCTGCATCAGGAGGCAATAAACAAACAAACACGTGGCATGGTCTTCTAATATAACCAAAAAGATGGCCGCCAAACGTGCTACTGCGTAAGCATGGTACATAATGACATTATGATGCACCAGCATAATGACGTCACATGTCGCTGCCATCTAGTTTAACATCTAGAATTAAGAAAAAAGCAACTACAGTATATGTAAATGTGCAGGTCTCCCTGTAGTTAAAATAAAATCAGTCTTTGTAAAAGATACATTTAATGTGGCTCAAGTCTAAAAAAAAAAAACAAGAACAAAAAGCCTTTTACTTTAATCTTTTTGTCAAAATATAAGGCCTTGTACCAAAATAGAGAAGTTACCAAAAACAACTGAAGTTCACACATCACAGTGATGCATTTGTTCAAGGAATTGGAAAAATACTTACCGTATATACTCGAGTATAAGCCGAGTTTTTCAGCACATTTTTTTGTGCTGAAAATGCCCCCCTCAGCTTATACTCGAGTCACCTTTTTCGCCTGATCTCCCGGAATTTGGGGACCCGGTACTGGCCGGCCGTAGGTCCCCTGGACCCCAAACTTGGCGCACATGTAGCACCACTCTGTGCAAAGTTTGTTGTCTGGGGAACCTACGGCCGGGGAGCACCGATTTTTCAAAGATGGGCACCCCTTCCATAGACTTCCATGTTAAACTGTAATTTCTCTGGTGATTTTGGGGCCCCGGTACCGGCCGGTCATAGGTCCCCTGGACCCGGAACATGGCACACATGTAGCCCCATTTCTCCCCTACAAATGTGCAAAGATTATTGTCTGGGGAACCTACAGCCGGGGAGCACCGATTTTTTAAACCCGGACACCCTTTCCATAGACTCCAATGTTAAACGTCAGTCTAGTCATGGACACAGTGAGGCATGGGCACAGTGAGGCATGGACACAGTGAGGCACAGTGAGGCAAAGTGAGGCATGCAGATGGACACCATAGGCTTATACTCGAGTCAATACGTTTTCCCAGATTTTTGTGGTAAAATTAGGTGCCTCGGCATATATTCGGGTCGGCTTATACTCGAGTATATACGGTAATTGTCCTGAACTGACCATCTCCTTATTTTAAGGCTTGCAAACTGTTCAAAGAGATCCTTAAAACTCAGTTTTCGTGCAAGCTCATGTTCAATGGAGAGAATTGCAAGGCTATTCAGACGTTGCTCACCCACTGTTGACCGCTGATAGTTTTTAATTAAAGATAACTTCCTAAATGCTCTCTCTCCTTCAGCAACAGAAAGTGGAATGGTGTTGAAAATTCTGAGCGCAACACATACTTCGCCAAATATTCCTTTTAGTTGTAGCTTGTATATGTTATTCAGCAAGTTAAGAGGAGCCAAGTCACTTGCAAATGTGGCATCATACACCTTGCAAAGATGTTGAAGTTCACCTACTAGAGCGTTTTTAAGATCTTCACAGTAGTAGGAAATCAGATTTTCTGCTGATTTCACCAATTCTTCATCCAAAAGAGTTCTTAGTTTCAAAATGGGAATAAATAGGTAACAAAGCTTCTGCGTGGATTGAAACCGCTGGTTCAATTCACTAATGATAGAATCAAGTGCCACAAAGAAAACATTGACCCTAAAATTCGTTTCAGCTTCTTCTGGTCCTATAGGTATATCTGGCTGATGTTTTCTTGGCCTATTTATGCACCTTGGTGCTTTCAGAATCGTTGGTATTTGCATTTCATGAGCCACAAGTTTAGCTTCAGAAAATAGATCTGTCCACCTGTCGCCTGCATTTCCAGAGAAAGGGACTTAATATTTTCTGCCCCTATTTCCAGTGAAACAGATCTGGCTTGGAGAATCTTATTTCTCTCTTCAAAACTCTGAAGAATTTTAATCCATAATGTTGCCAGTATGATCGCCTTAAATGATGAAAAATAATCCTTCAGACCCGCAGCTTCAGAATGAGCTTCACTTAAAAGTCTTCCAGATAAAATTACTTTCTCTCATGCCGCGTACACACGGATGTTTTTCCTGTAATTTTTTCTCTTGGTCGAGAAAAACGACCGTGTGAAGGCTCCCCAGCAGTGTTTCCCTATGGGAAAACTGCAGCGGAAAAAAATGCCGTGAATCACGACGAGAAAAATTAGAGCATGTCCTAATTTTTCTCGTCGTGATTAATGCCGTTTTTCTCGTCTGGAAAAATGACCAAAAGCCCACACATGGTCGTTTTTCTCGTCAAAGAGCGTCATAAGGCTTCAAGGATGCCTGGAAGCTTTAAAGCAACTGGGTGAATGGCTTCCACCCTAGCACTCCACCTGGTGTCACTCAAGGCATCCAGTGAGCTTCCAATTTCATCCTTCAGAATTTTCCACCTTTCTGAAATTCCACTAAACAGAACATACAGACGATTGACACATCCAAAAAAACGTGATCACGTCAGGGCAGCAAGATGCAGCATGAACACCAACAAGGTTCAAAGAATGTGAAGCGCAAGGAGAAAATACAGCTTTTGGATACTTCTTTTGTATGTGAGCTCTCACTCCTTTGTTTTTTCCAGACATATTTGCTCCATTATCAAATCCTTGACCTCTGCAATCATTCAGGTTAATTCCATGCTCCGTTAGTCTCAATAACAGATTTTCTGCTATCTCTTCCCCGGTCTTTTGGGTAAAATAAAAAAACTCAATAAACCTTTCTAGTATATTCCAATTTTCACTCACCGGATCTCGATGTAAATACCGTGGAACAATTACATTCTGTTCTGTATGTGAAACATCTAGTGTGGCATCACATATCACAGAGAAATAGAGTGCCTTCTCCCTTTCAGACAGAATAGTTTCCAGAACACGATTCCCACATACTGTATATTTATAAATTCATTTTGGCTTGCCCAAGATAGATAATGAGCATTACGTTTTTTCCCACTCTCTTGGCTTCTCTTCACTTTTTCTAGATGATCTTGAAGGAGTGGATTATAATGTGATATCAATTCCAGTAGACCAAGGAAATTTCCATTGTGTAAATCACCAATTCTTTGAGAGCTTCCCCGAAATGCCAAATGTTTTGAAGCCAGAAACAAAGTGGCATCCAGAAGTCTTCCTAACAATGCAGCAAATTTTTGGGTTTCACTGTCCAAACTTTTTTGCAACTGGGAGTCCAACCCATGGCCTGCAATGGACATTTGAAGCTTCCTCCAACTCCAAAAGTGTTGCTTGTGATGAATGGAATTTTTGTGTTTTGGCAATTGATTGTATAGCAAATGCCACTTGTTTTTGGATGGATTAAAACCTTCTCTCCAACAAAGAAAACTAGTAAATTTGCCATGGTCAGAAGAGAATGCAAGGCATGTCACACAGTACAAAACATGTTTGCTGGTGCTCCACTAGGGATGAGCTTCGAGTTCGAGTCGAACTCATGTTCGACTCGAACATTGCCTGTTCGCCCGTTCGCCGAACAGCGAACAAATTGGGGTGTTCGCGGCAAATTCGAAAAATCTATGGGAGAAATCTAAAGTGCTAATTATAAAGGCTTATATGCAAGTTATTGTCCTAAAAAGTGTTTGGGGACCCGGGTCCTGCCCCAGGGGACATGTATCAATGCAAAAAGAAGTTTTAAAAACGGCCGTTTTTTCGGGAGCAGTGATTTTAATAATGCTTAAAATGAAAAAATAAAAGTGAAATATTCCTTTAAATTTCGTACCTGGGGGGTGTGTATGATATGCATGTGAAGTGGCGCATGTTTCCCGTGCTTAGAACTGTCCCTGCAAAAAGTGTCATTTTTGAAAGAAAAAAAATGCATTTAAAACTGACTCGCGGCTATTAATGAATTGTCGGCTCCCGGCAATACATACAAAAGTCATTGATAAAAAAAAAAAAAAAAAGCGTGGGGGTTCCCCAGAATTCAATTACCAAGCCCTTCAGGTCTGGAATGGATATTAAGGGGAACCCCGCCGCAAATAAAAAAAAAATTGACGTGGGGTTCCCCCAAATATCCATTCCAGGCCCTTCAGATCTGGCATGGATTTTAAGGGGAACTCCACCCCAAATTAAAAAAAAAATGGCGTGGAGTCCCCCTAAAAATCCATACCAGACCCCTTATCCGAGCATGCAACCTGGCCGGCCGCAGGGGAAAAGGGGGGGACGAGAGAGCGGCCCCCCCTCCCTCCTGAACCGTACCAAGCCACATGCCCTCAACATGGGGAGGATGTCCCCATGTTGATGGGGACAAGGGCCTCATCCCCACAACCCTTGCCCGGTGGTTGTGGGGGTCTGCGGGCGGGGGGCTTATCGGAATCTGGAAGACCCCTTTAACAAAGAGGACCCCCAGATCCCGCCCCCCCCCCTATGTGAATTGGTAAGGGGTACATTGTACCCCTACCATTTCACGAAGAAAGCGTAAAAAAATGTTTAAAAAAACACACAAACACCTTGAAAAAGTCCTTTATTTAAAAAAAAAAAAAAAAAAACATTCCAGCGGTGAAATCCAGTGTCCCGCGGCGATCCCGATGTCCAGCGCTGTCCGTCATTGGTTGTGCCTGAGCGGACCTGATGGGGAACTCCCTCTCAGAATTTTAAATGTATAGACCCGCCCCTTCTAAAGTTCCCCATCAGGTCCGCTCAGCGGACCAGATGCGGAACATGAGAAGGGGCGGGTCTATACATGTATTACCAAAGTGAGAGCAGTTCCCCATCAGGTCCGCTTCCTCGGTATGTCGGACCCGCCTACGTCATTGGCTTAAATTTACATAGTGAAGGAAGTTCCCCGCTCAAGCCAATGACGTAGGCGGGTCTGACATACCGAGGGGGCGGACCTGATGGGGAACTGCTCTCACTTTGGTAATACATGTATAGACCCGCCCCTTCTCATGTTCCGCATCTCGTCCGCTGAGCGGACCTGATGGGGAACTTTAGAAGGGGCGGGTCTATACATTTAAAATACTGAGAGGGAGTTCCCCATCAGGTCCGCTCAGGCACAACCAATGAAGGACAGCGCTGGACATCGGGATCGCCGCGGGACACTGGATTTCACCGCTGGAATGTTTATTTATTTATTTTTTTAAATAAAGGACTTTTTCAAGGTGTTTGTGTGTTTTTTTAAACATTTTTTTTACGCTTTCTTCGTGAAATGGTAGGGGTACAATGTACCCCTTACCAATTCACATAGGGGGGGGGCCGGGATCTGGGGGTCCCCTTTGTTAAAGGGGTCTTCCAGATTCCGATAAGCCCCCCGCCCGCAGACCCCCACAACCACCGGGCAAGGGTTGTGGGGATGAGGCCCTTGTCCCCATCAACATGGGGACATCCTCCCCATGTTGAGGGCATGTGGCTTGGTACGGTTCAGGAGGGAGGGGGGGCCGCTCTCTCGTCCCCCCCTTTTCCCCTGCGGCCGGCCAGGTTGCGTGCTCGGATAAGGGGTCTGGTATGGATTTTTAGGGGGACTCCACGCCATTTTTTTTTTAAACTTGGGGTGGAGTTCCCCTTAAAATCCATGCCAGATCTGAAGGGCCTGGTAATTGAATTCTGGGGAACCCCCACGCTTTTTTTTTTTTTTTTTCTCAATGACTTTTGTATGTATTGCCGGGAGCCGACAATTCATTAATAGCCGCGAGTCAGTTTTAAATGCATTTTTTTTCTTTCAAAAATGACATTTTTTGCAGGGACAGTTCTAAGCACGGGAAACATGCGCCACTTCACATGCATATCATACACACCCCCCCAGGTACGAAATTTAAAGGAATATTTCACTTTTATTTTTTCATTTTAAGCATTATTAAAATCACTGCTCCCGAAAAAACGGCCGTTTTTAAAACTTCTTTTTGCATTGATACATGTCCCCTGGGGCAGGACCCAGGTCCCCAAACACTTTTTAGGACAATAACTTGCATATTAGCCTTTATAATTAACACTTTAGATTTCGAACGTTCGAGTCCATTGTATTTAATAGGGTTCTAAAGTTTACACGAACATTTTGTCTGTTCGCAGGTTCTGGTGCGAACCGAACAGGGGGGTGTTCGGCTCATCCCTGTGCTCCACCTAAGCCAGTCCCGTAC
Source organism: Rana muscosa (assembly GCA_029206835.1). Lineage (NCBI taxonomy): Eukaryota > Metazoa > Chordata > Amphibia > Anura > Ranidae > Rana > Rana muscosa. The sequence continues at coordinate 204,166,701 of CM055123.1, forward strand.
AATTTTTTCTCGTCCATTTGATGCTTTTGCATATAAAAGAAATTCACTGAAAGATCGTTGTTCACAATCCTTGTCCATATCTTTTATCATTTCCTTTAGTTGTTCTTCTTTTTTTTTTTTCCCATAAAATTTTTTTTTTTATTAAAGAAGACAAATTACAGATATAACAGAGAGGTTCACAATAACCTCCAGAGATACAGATTAGAAGAAAGGAGCACTAGCTCCACATGTGGAACAGTTCAAGAGATACATAACAGAGAACGTGGCAAGATCTAAACAGCATACCCAATACACATTATAATTACAATTACTCTTCCCTCTCCCCCCGCAAAAGAGAAACTCCTCAGTACATCTGAAAGGGGGCTTGCCCCGAGTATTGTAGCCCATGGTTTGGTAATTATCCTCAGAAAAAGAAAAAAACAAAGTAACACTTCAGAACCCTTGCCACATTGTATCGGAGCCTGCTTATTAAAGCTGAATGCAACCTAACCTAATGATCCGCAGATTCCGAAGAGCCTGGACGCAGGGGCCACCATCGTAGCCCCGGTCTCCACACCCCTCGCCCGGCAGAATCAAACGGACAGAAAAGGGGGAAAGAGAGAGAAAGAGAGAGAGAAGAAAAGAGGAGAGAGAAGAAGAAGAAAAAAAGGGGAGAAGTTCAGAAAGGGCTCAGGAGGGAAGAGCAAGGGAGGTGGGGTGCGGACACAAAGGAGGGAAACACACACACAAAAAAAAGGGGGGGCGCAGGGTTTGCTCCACTAAGAGGCAAAATCCTAAAGAGGGGGTGGGGATACCACATCTACCCTCTCCGTTCATTCCACCCTAAGGCGGGGTCCCACATCCGAACCTGTGGACCAACCTTAGTCACATGAAAGTAATTTCGCACAGAACAAATCAATCGCATTCAGCATGAGAGTCTGGTAGTCTGCAGAATTTCAAAATTTAAACCAGTCATCCCACGTAGCGGTAAAAGTAGAAATGCTATCCTGCGCGGTGTGAATCAGTTCCTCTATCGCTACAATACGGTTAAGACGTGTCAGCCAATCTTTCATTGATGGAGGCGTCTTAACCCTCAAGCGGACAGGAATACACAATCTGGCTGCGTTAACCATATGGATCGCAACCGAGGCGCGGTACGTTTTTTTGGGGGATTTCAGAGAGATGGAGGAGATACTGTGCTGATGAAAACTCCAGGGGTAGTGAGGAAATCTTAGTCGTCACATCATGGACACCTCGCCAATAGGGCTGAATCAGTGGGCACTCCCACCACACGTGTAGGAAGGTACCCAGTTCCCTGCCACATCTCCAGCACCGATCTGACATGGTCGGGCAAAATTTATGAACGAGGTCCGGTGTCCTGTACCATCGTGTTCTGATCTTGTACCCGTTCTCCTGGGTGTTTACATTGAGCGAGCCTTTATGGATATACCAATGAACCCGTTCCCAGCTCTTTGACTCTATAGATCTGTCCAGACGGGCTTCCCAAGAGGCTCGTTCCGCTTCCATAGTTATGAACGGTCGCTTAAACATAGAGGCGTACAGCATCGAAATTACATGTCTCTGGGGGGACGGGCCGGAACATAGAGATTCCAATACCGTAGCTGGTTTCGCAAAGCGGCCTCTTGTGTTCTTCTTTACCTAGGCGACAAATCACAATCCTTTGTCTGTCTTTGTCTGTCAGCACATCTGGCCAAACTGCTGGATCCTTCCAATCAAGTTTTTCCTCTAAATTTTCCACAATACTAGAAATGTGTCCAGTCTGTGTTTCATCTTTTTCTTGTGGATAATCAGCATGAACTTCTGGATCAGTGACAAAAGATGTGCTGCAGGAAGCAGTCTACTCTTCTGGTTCAACAGGAACTTCTTCCTCAGAAGACTCAATCGTTTCTACAGTGGTTTCTTCTGTAGTTTTTTGTTCTTCAGTAACATATTTTTATTTTTCTCTTTTTCTTCTTCCCGTTCTCGTTCTCTCTTCTCCTTGCGCTTCTATGAACCAGACTTGTGCAGATACATTGTAAAATCGAAATTTCTACAATACACCAAACTATGCTTGGCGTGATAGGCCAGAAATGCGTATATTTATGTCTCCTACCCAATGCTCAAGTGGACAAATACTATCAAATAAAATGGTAGTTTGGCAGACAAAATGCACACTTTAAAACAGGTGTACACATGTATTACAGAGCAAATAATACAGTACTAAACTTTCAAAACCGAAGTCCTAGTAAATACTGCCTAAAAAAAAGAAATGTAAACTTTAAACATGGAAAAAGTGCTACTTAAAAGTGCAAACAGCTCAGTGCAACCAAATATTAACAAATAAATATCAAATTCCACAAACAGATGTTGTTAAGTAAAAGTGGTATAAAAGGAACCAATAATGGAGATAAAAAGGAGACAAACTGAGAACAAAGGAAAAACAGCAAGATTTATTCAGGGTAAACTGTAAATGCTGTACAAAAAGTGCAAATGAAAATGTACTATCAAATTGCAAATTTGAGAAATGCTTAGTGTTAAGCAAAAGTGCTAAAAAAGGAAGCAACAACAGAGATAAAAAGGACTCAAATGAAAACAAAGGAAAAAGAGCTAGATTTATTAAACTGTAAAACGCTCTACAAAAAGTGCAAATGAAAGTGTACAATCAAATAAATAACCAATATGAGAGATACTCCGTGTTAAGTAAAAGTGCTAAAGAGGAGCCAATAACAGGACAAAAAGGAGGAAATTGAGAACAAAAAAAAGAGCAAGATTTATCAAATGTAAACTGTACAAAAAAAAAGTGCAAATGTAAGTGTACAATCAATTATAAAATTTGAAAAACACGACCCCTTGAAAGACAATTATTGTTACTCACCAACTTCTTCTGTGGAAGAACTTTGAAGTTAAGTGTGTAAAATACTCACCGCTCTGTAGTCTTCACAGTCAGGATGGTAGCTGGACAACTGTACAATATTCATTACTGAAAGCGTACATTCAGTACAATATTAATTTATAAGGAACATAACTTTACACTCATATATACATATGTACAGTATATACCTTTGGGGAGGGAAGGTGGGAAGAAATAGGTATGTGAAGAAAAGGGGGGTGAAATTTTTATCCCCCTCTTCCTTTACATGGTGAAATGGGCATAGACAGTGCAAATTTATTTTCTGCAACTAAGGGTTGCAGGAAGGAAATTTGCTTGATCCCCCCATCAACACAGACAGTACTGACAGGGGAATCCCTCTTGCCGAGCGGAGGCGGGCAGGGGAAGTCCCCCCCCCCCCCACCGGGAGAAGGCAGTGATTATCGCTAGAGGCTATACCAGCTGCTTGCGATAGTTGCAAGTGAATCCAGCAGGCTGGTTGTACCCAAGTTGATCGATTGATCGATCGATCTATCAACATGATACATTCAGCCTGCCCATTAACCACTTCAGCCCCGGAAGATTTTACCCCCTTACTGACCAGAGCACTTTTTGCAATTTGGCACTGAGTTGCTTTAACAGACAATTGTGCGGTCATCCATTTTCACAATGCAAATCAATTATAGGCAGCTAGTCAGCCTAAGGGTGTCCCATCCAAGAAGAAGGAGATAAATAAAGTCCCACTAAAATCTACAGGCAGCACAGGGGGCACAGTCAGCAGAACACATTAAATTTTTGCGACTTACCCTCCATGCTGCACTCTCGGACCTGTTATTGGTGTCTGTGTCCATGTGCACTGTCAACGAGCTGGCCACTCCCCCTGTCCCTGTCTTGTCCTGCCCCTGCCCCTGTCCTGCCCAATCACAGTCCGAGCAAACCCTGCAGCAGCCATCAGGCTCTGCCTCCGCAGGGAATGGATGAGCAGAGAGCACTGGCCGCTGTGAAAGTGTCATCTCTTCTTTTTCTCTCCTCTCTCCAGCAGCGAGCTGATAACCGGGGGGGAGGGGGTGCTGGCGAAAAAGTGATAAAGTCATCTCTTCTTGTTCTCTCCTCTCTCTCTCCAGAAGCGAGCTGATAACCGGGGGGTGGGGTGCTGGCGATTAAAGTGAAAGTTTCATCTCTTCTTGTGTCCTCTCCTCTCTCCAGCAGCTGATTAACGGGGGGGGGGGCGACCGTGCCCCTGGGGATATTCGGGCCCCTTACATGTGTAATGCCTGTACCCCCCTGATGGCGGCCCTGTGTCCTCTGCACAGCTACCAATCCCAGATAGCTCTCTTCAGGCCTTGACAGCCTGGCTGCAATGACCTCTTTCCACTGCCCTACCCACAGTCCTCTATTCTGGTTCTGCACCCATCTCAAACTGCAATCTCCCAGTTCTCTCAGGTGTGCCTTCCCGACTGTGATCACTCACCAGCCCTCCCAGCTGCGACCAGTAGTCCTCCCTGGAGACTATTAAAAGTGTTCTCTCCTTGCTCTCATGTGCCTCTCCTTCCAGGATCTCGTCACTCCTCCTGGATGCACCCAGGCCCTGGCCCTCAGTCACCCCCCCACAGACTGGGGAGCCCCCTGTGGGCACACTTTCTCACTCCAGCTGTTCCACCCGACAACTCCCCCCAGCTGGGCTGACCCTGGGTATTTAAGGAGGCCTGCCCTCTGCCAATCCAAGCTGGGGATTGGTCAAGGCTCCTTAGAATACCCCAGGCAGGACTGTTCATTTACATCTACCCGCTTCAGGCATACATAGTGGTGCAGTCTGTATCTGTCTGAAGAACTGACAAATGGATCCAGATTGAACACTCATGTGAAGGGGCCCTAGCAAATCTAGTTATTTTCTAAATCTAAATAAAAAAACAAACGGAATTTAGTAAGTAAGGACAGATGTTGCTGCTCTCTCCTCCTGCACATGCTATTTGTCCAGCTGCCCTGAGGATCCAATGGCTTCAGTGCTTGCTAAATAGTTTATGGACCATTTTGCAGAAATTCAGACTTTCCTGATCTACATGCTTGTTCCAGGTAAGTTTCTCAAATATAAAAAATATTTATGCCAGACACAGCCAGGCAACTACAATTGTTAGAAGGATCAAAAGAGAAACTCCAAGCTGAATGGTGAGGGACACCGGGGTTCTGGATAAGGTATCTCTTAACCATGTCCATGATATGTCCTCAAAAGCAGAACAGCCGTCGCACATGGTTAAAAACCAGTAACAAAGCCGTTTGTTATTGGAATTTCACATGTGAGACAAAAAAGTTTTGTATAGGAAGGATTGTACCCACCTGCTGGCTGTTTTGCTTTTGAGGACAATTTTAGAAAGAGCCAGACAACTAGCATTTTCCATAGGAAATTTGCAGTTGTAGGCTACATATTTCTCTCCACAGGTTACCTTTCACTGAATGAAATACTACCAGTGCTCCACAAGAGGGGTTATACAGGGAAATACACAGCAGCACATGCTGTAAGCTGCTATTTGGAAGGTTGCATTTGTCAAACAGATAAATTTGAGTTCAGGATAAGACATCTATGATATCTGTCCTGATTGCATTCACTGGACCCACTGAGCAGGTTTACGGTTATCGCATTCCACTGAACACAGGAATATCTGTGTGCCCTGCTGGCTGCAATCAGGAGAGATGTCATTTGGACATCTCCATGCATTAGAGCAGGTTAGGTGAGTGGCAACTAAGACAAAGGGGTTGATTTCTTAAAGGCAAAAAGACTGTTCAATTTGCAAGAAAAGTTGCTCTTTGCAAGGGAATTTGCCCCAAAGCTTAGTGAATGTTGTGAAGTTTCACTTTTCATAGAATACTCAATTACATCACCTCAAAAAACAAAAAAAAAAATTATTTTTGCTTCCACATGACTGGATGATAGAATTAAGCAGAGCCTCATTCACTAAACTCTGGTGTGAATTCCCCTGCAAAGTGTACAGCCTATTTACCTTTAGTAAATCAAATAAACTCGAAGCAAAAGTGTGTAGAGGTTCTAGCCGAACATACTTGTCTTTTTACTGTCACCTGATTTTGAGAACAGTAATTGCAGATGTCAGCAAGTACTTGATCTCTATAATGACCAAAAACTCCAATAATCTATAGGTCAATATTTACTCGGTTTTATGTTAAAAGCTTGTCAATGAATGTGAGTCGAATAGTTCTGCACTAGGTTTATAGGGAACATCTGGACACAAGGGAGCTCAGTACTACAGGTTTGTGAGAGGTTGGATAGGAAATTCGTGCTTGTTAACCCCTTATCCCCAGATTAGGCTGCTCAATGACCAGAGCACTTTTTACAATTTGGCACTGCGCTGTTTTAACTGGTAATTGCGCGGTCATGCATTGTTGTACCCAAAAAAAATTTGCGTCCTTTCTTCCCCACAAATAGAGCTTTCTTTTGATGATATTTGATTGCCTCTGCAATTTTTTATTTTTGCAATATAAATGGAAAAAGACAGAAAATGTTGAAAAAAAATAGCATTTTCTCATTTTTGTTATAAGAACAATCCAATAAACTAAATTTTAGTCATACATTTAGGCCAAAATGTATTCAACCACATGTCTTTGGTAAAAAAAATGTCAATAAGCGTATATTTATTGGTTTGCGCAAAAGTTATAGCGTCTACAAACTAGGGTACATTTTCTGGAGCTTTTAGTTTATGACTGCCTATCTAATTTCTTGAGGTGCTAAAATGCCAGGGCAGTACAACCCCCCCCCCCCCAAATGACTACATTTTGGAAAATAGTCACCCCAAGGAAATTGCTGAGAAGCATGTTGAGCCCATTGAATATTTTTTCGTCCCAAGTGATTGAAAAATGACAAAAAATAAATAAAAATTACACAAAGTTGTCTCTAAAAGATATACTGCTCACACATGCCATGGTTATATGTGGAATTACACCCCAAAATACATTCTGCTGCTTCTGAGTACGAGGATACCACATGTGTGGGACTTTTTGGGAGCCTAGCCACGTACGGGACCCCGAAAACCAAGCACCGCCTTCAGGATTTGTAAGGGCATACATTTTTAATTTCACTCCTCACTACCTATCACTACCTATCACAGTTTTGAAGGCCATAAAATGCCAAGATAGCACAAAACCCCCCCAAATGACCCCTTTTTTGAAAGTAGATACCCCAAGCTATTTTCTGATAGGCATGTTGAGTCCATGGAATATTTTATTTTTTTGCACAAAGTTGTCACTAAATGATATTTTGCTCAAACATGCCATAGGCATATGTGGAATTACACCCCAAAATACATTCTGCTGCTTCTCCTGAGTACGGGGATACCACATGTGTGAGACTTTTTAGGAGCCTAGCCGTGTACGGGACCCCGAAAACCAATCACCACTTTCAGGCTTTCTAAGGGCGTAAAATGGTGATTTTACTCCTCACTACCTATCACAGTTTCGAAGGCCATAAAATGCCAAGATAGCACAAAACCCCCCCCTAATTACCCCATTTTGAAAAGAAGACACTTCAAGCTATTTGCTGAGAGGCATCTTGAGTCCATGGAATATTTTATATTTTGCCACAAGTTTCGGGAAAATTATTATTATTATTATTATTTTTACAGAAAGTTGTCACTAAATGATATATTGCTCAAACATGTCATGGTTATATGTGAAATTACACCCCAAAATACATTCTGCTGCTTCTCCTGAGTACGGGTACACATGTGATATCCCTGTACTCAGGAGAAGCAGCAGAATGTATTTTTGGGTGTAATTTCACATATGCCCATGGCATGTTTGAGCAATATATCATTTAGTGACAACTTTGTGCAAAAAAATAAAATATTCCATGGACTCAACATGCCTATCAGAAAATAGCTTGGGGTATCTACTTTCCAAAAAGGGGTCATTTGGGGGGGGGGGGGGTTTGAACTGTCCTGGCATTTTATGCACAACATTTAGAAGCTTATGTCACACATCACCCACTCCTCTAACCACTTGAAGACAAAGCCCTTTCTGGCAATTTTCGTTTACATGAAAAAAACATTTTTTTTTGCAAGAAAATTAATTTGAACCCCCAAACATTATATATTTTTTTAAAGCAAAGGCCCTACAAAATAAAATGGTGGGTGTTGCATTTTGTTTTTCACACAGTATTTGCACAGCGATTTTTCAAACGCATTTTTTGGGAAAAAACACACTTGTTTTCATTTTAATGCAATAAAACACACTATATTGCCCAAATGTTTGATGAAATAAAAAAGATGATCTTAGGCTGAGTACATGGATACCAAAAACGACATGCTTTAAAATTGCGCACAAACGTGCAGCGGCGACAAACTACATACATTTTTAAAAGCCTTTAAAAGCCTTTACAGGTTACCACTTTAGATTTACAGAGGAGGTCTACTGCTAAAATTACTGCCCTCGATCTGACCTTCACGGTGATACCTCACATGCATGGTGCAATTGCTGTTTACATATGACGCCAGACCGACACTTGTGTTCGCCTTTGCGCATGAGCAAGGGGGGACAGGGGTGCTTTTTTTTTCTTTTGCTTTTTTTTTATTATTTATTTTGCTTTTTTACTTTATTTTTAAACTGTTCCTTTCATTATTTTTTTTTTTATAATTTTTATTGTTATCTCAGGGAATGTAAATATCCCCTATGATAGCAATAGATAGTGGCAGGTACTCTTTTTTTGAAAAGATTGGGGTCTTTTAGACCCTATATCTCTCCTCTGCCCTCAAAGTATCTGACCACACCAAGACCCAATGGCGCTGTTTATATCCGGCGAAACCTAAGTCATGAAATGCTCGTAGCTTCCGGTTTCTTAGGCCATAGAGATGATTGGAGCCGTTCTGGTCTCTGATCAGTTCTATGGTCAGCTGGCGGAACCACCGGCTGCATTCTTGGGTTCCCTGTTGGGACAGGAGAGCCTGAGAAAACCATGGAAGACGGTGGGAGGGGGGACATTCCCTCCCAGGGAGGGGGGACATTCCCTCCCACTGCTTGTAAAAGCAGTCTAGAGGCTAATTAGCTGCTAGGATTGCTTTTACATGAAAGCCGACCGCTGGCTGAAAAGAATGATACCAAGATGATACCTAAACCTGCAGACATCATTCTGGTATAACCACTCAAATTCCAGCAACATACCAGTACGTTGCTGGTCCTTGTTGGGCATACATTGTAATGTTCTTTTTTTCATGCAGCCTGTGGGCTGAACGAAAAAAAGAGATTGATCGGTGGGTATGCCTAGCACTAGAATGCTGCCCTTCATCCACCCACTTCTAATGATGGACATACATGCACCATTTTTTTTTTAACTGTGGTGGTGAAATCCCCTCCTACAGCACTGGAGTCGCTGATTTACGTATCGTGGGAGCAAATGCTGTTGCTGTCAAGATAAATAAATCAGTGCTGCAGCTGAATGGCGTACCTGCTAAGCAAATAATGGTTAACAAGAAAACAAAGTAACATTACAGTATAACAGTAAGACATACCATACCTGCAAAGCAAATACAATAAAACATAGTCAAAATAAAACATTACCGTTCTAAATAGAGAGAGAACAATAGATATAGAACAATAGTGAGCGTTACAATAGAGAATGAAAGTAAGAGAGAGAACAATAGAGAGAGAGAAGAAAAATAAAACCACAACTATTTTTGGCTTTTTTTATTTATTTTGTGTTTTTGTGTGTTTTTTTTTGCACTTTTATAAAAACTGTAAACTGTAAATGTTCCAGCGTAGAGTCTCTCAAAGGCTCCTTTCACACGGGACGGATCAGTAATGATCTGCCCCCTGAACCTCCGCTTGCTCAGCGGGGATCGCTCCGTTGATCCCCGCTGAGCCAGCAGATGACAGGGCGGTCCCCGCACACTGTGCAGGGACCGCCCTGTCAGATCTCTGCTCTCCCCTATGGGGGGATCAGATGAACACGGACCGTCTGTCTGTGTTCATCCGATCCGCCCTGCAGACGGATAGAAAAATAGGAATTACTCTTTCGTCCATGGACCGACACAGCTTCTCTATTGACAAAGTGGGTATTATCCATTAATTAGGAGTGACTAGGCAGAAAAACTTGTAAAAAGTGTTGCATCACACCTTCTACAGTACCGCCCAGGGGGCGGACCCTCTGGGTATAACCTCTCAGTCTGCATCTTCGCAGATCAGTTTTTTTCTGTCTAGCAAGGAGTAGGACATGGCTCCCTTCGGGCCCATTGGTCCGGGGGAAAAAAAAAATATATATATATTTTTTTCCTTTTGTTGTTTCCTGCGATCTTCGATCAACTGCTGACTGGGTGACAGGCTGGATCCTCGATCCTTGTAGTCTCCCCAGTTTCGGCCATCGAGCGTGTGCCGACCCTAGCTACGCGCTGGGTTTTCCACGACATGCCCGTCGCTCCACGGGTGGCCGGTGAGCCTACGCTCCAGGGCCTGCATCGGACCGCTCAGCTTCGGCTGACCTTACGGCCGAGTCGCAGCAGCCTGGCCGGTGAGCTTACACTCCAAGGCTTGCATCGGACCGCTCAGCTTCGGCTGACCTTACGTCCGAGTCGCAGCAGCCTGTCCGGTGAGCGTCACGCTCCAGGGCATACATATGATCGTCCCCTTTTGGGTCCAATCACAGCATGCCTGGCCAACAGTCACCTTCCCTGCGTGGACGATGACCTGTTTGGAATGTCTTCCAGCATAATACATGCAGGATAGGTAAGTAAAACTCCCCTGCCTCGGCTGGGTGATTTAGCTGGACATTCCTGGAGAGATCAAGTAAGTGGTTGTGGCCCCTTTCTTCCCTCTCTCCCTGCCTTTCCCTCCTCCCTGGGCTTCTAGCTAAAGGTTGCTGGGTGCTGGGGGTCACCTAGGGGGTTCCACTGGAGCGGGGCTGGCTGTAACTAACATTTAAAAGAAATGTCATTTCTGCTTACCTGTGTTTGTGTGCTTCCTACTCCATGCTGTCGGTGGCCATTTTGAGGTGGTCCATGCCGAGTTCGGCCTCTTGTGACTGCCCGGCGGCCATTTTCCTGTGGTTCGGCCACACCCACTGGCCCCTATCAGCTGATCGGCGGCCATGTTTGTCCACCCTGTATGCATATATTGCCGTTCGGCGGCCATCTTTTTGTGGGCTATGGCTGCTTGACCTCTATTTTCGGTCGGCGGCCATTTTCTTAGAGCCCACATTATCTTCCATACAGACGTTTTTGGTAACCATTTTGCGAGAGCCTCCGGCCTCTAGGGTGCATTACACTGGTGCGAAAATTCACACAGGAAATGCTGATAAAAGAAGCAGCTGACACAGCAGCAGTGGGACAGCATCACAGGCACAGCACACGGCAGCATAGCAGTACCGATCCAGGGTGGTGAGTCCTCTGGGTGACCCAGCCTCTCTGCAGCACAGGAGGGTGGCCTATTGATACCTTGCCTGGAGCCCTGTGGGTGTCAGCTTGTGGTCAGCATGGCATCTGAGCCAGATGTCTTCTCCCCTGAAACACCAGATTTAGCAGCTGGTGTCCCTGAGGTGTCTATGAACGCTATGACGGCAATCCTAGAGGCGTTTGCTGCCAGGGTGGAAGCAGCACACGGGAATACAGGGGGTAGTAATTTCCCCGTCCCCTGCAAGCTTCTGGGGATAATTCTGGTGCAGAACCAGGTCCAGCTACGGCTCGGGGCCCAGATTCTGACGCATCAGAGACTGCAGACCGTGACCGGACAGTGAGGATGACTCAAAGTCCAGGTCAGTACGCGAGACGGCTTTGGTATCTGACCTTATTACTGCAGTGCGGGATATGCTAAAATTGGAAAATACTGCAGAAGCAGCAGAGACTCCGGTCCACTTGGGTTTCATAGACCTGCCCGCACTGCTAAGGTGTTCCCTTGTGTGTCTTTTGATAAACTCTTATACAAGGAATGGGAGAACCCACTGAGGGTCTTTACAGCCCAAAGAGGTTTGCGGTACAGTACCCCTTTGAGGAGAGTTTTCTGAAGAGATGGACCTCTCCCCCTATAGTGGACCCTCCGGTGTCCAGACTTAATAGAGCCACCACAATTCCTGTAGAAGGGGCTCCTGTTTTCAAGGACCCTGTGGATAAGAAGGCTGAAGCACTCGCTTGCTACCTATACTCAGTGGTAGGCTCGGCAGTACGCCCGGCATTGGCGGGGGCCCTAGTTTCTCACACACTTACTGAATGGGCAAGATTGCTAATCCAGGGGTTAAGGAGCGAGATGCTCCTCCTGATGAGATAACATTGGCCGACCTGTTGGTCCAGGGCCTTAGGTTGTCTGCAAGTCAGACATGGATACTATTCCCCTGCTGTCTAAAGCTTCGGTTTATGCAGTAGCAATACGCCGCCTGATCTGGCTAAAAGGCTGGTCTGCGGACCAGACTTCCAAGAAAGCCCTGTTGGATCTGCCTTTTAAGGGCGACAGACTTTTTGGGGCTCTCTGGATGACATCATCAAGGATGCCACAGGAGGTAAAGGCACTTTGCTTCCCCAAATTAGCAAGGGTAAGGGGCCATGCCAAGGGCAAGGGCCCTCCTTTACTGCACGCAAGCATTTTTTTCGTCCCCCTAGGGCGACAGGGAAAAGACCCCAGGCCAATAAAGCGCCTGCCCAAGGACAGAAGCGTCCTTGGTCCCGCATACCCAATAAGCCTGCGGACAAATTTGCGTCCGCATGAAGGTCCGCCCCCACCCAGCTCTCGGGTGGGGGGACGTCTTCGCAAATTCGCGACTCAGTGGACAGCTCTAATCTCCGACAGGTGGGTTTGCGAAGTAATCTCCTCAGGCTACAAGATAGAGTTTCTCTCTTGTCCACCGGACAGATTCAACACCTCCAATCTCCAGCTACTACCGACCCGTCGGGAGGCCCTGTATGGGGCGGTCCAGGGTCTACTGGAACGCGGGGTAGTTATTCCAGTTCCAGAACTGGAACAGGGTTTTTACTCAAATCTGTTCATTGTGCCGAAGAAGGAGGGGGTTCGTCCAAGCTTGGATCTTAGAGCCCTCAATTGCTTTGTGAAAGTACAAAGATTTCGGATGGAGTCGGCTCGATCTGTAGTCACGGCTCTCCATCCGGGGGACTTTCTGGCCTCCTTGGACATCAAGGACGCATACCTGCATGTCCCCATATACTCCAGACACCAGAGGTTTCTGCGATTTGCTATCGGGAAGGACCACTACCAGTTTTTGGCCCTCCCGTTGGGCCTTGCCTCAGCACCCAGGACGTTCACCAAGGTGCTCGCTCCGATTCTGGCACTTCTAAGACAGCGGGGTATCGCTATCACAGGCTACTTATACGACCTTCTACTGAAGGCCCCTTCAAGCTCAGAATTAGAGGTAAGCGTGTCCATTACCTGTCAGACTCTTCGAGACTGTGGTTGGATACTAAACACGCAAAAGTCAGTATTGGTGCCCACTCAACGCCTAGTGTACCTGGGGTTGATTCTGGATTCTTCAGAGGCAAAGGTATTCCTCCCTGTGGAGAAGTTGCAGACCCTCCGGGCTGCAGTACGGCAGCTGACTTCCAGGAATTGGTCGTCACTCCGTTTTTTGCATGCGAGTGTTGGGCCTCATGGTAGCCTCCTTCGAGGCGGTCCCATATGCTAAATACCACACTCGAGTGTTACAGAAGGAAGTTCTGTCCAGATGGAACAGATGTCCATCATCTCTGGATTATCAAATCCGAGTGAGCCACCTAGTCAGGAGATCCCTGGTATGGTGGCTGACAGCACCGGCTCTAATGGCCGGGAAGTCATTTCTTCCGGTTTACTGGATAGTGATCACGACGGACGCCAGCCTTACAGGTTGGGGGGGAGTCTGGGGTGTTCAGTCGGCGCAAGGTCGCTGGACCCCAGAGGAAGCCCTCCTGCCGATCAATGTCCTGGTAATCCGGGTGATCAGGCTGTGCCTCTTCAAATGGTCTCAGAGGCTGCAAGGGCGTCCAGTCAGGATCCAGTCAGACAACGCCACAGCAGTGGCATATGTCAATCATCAAGGAGGAACAAGAAGCTCAGCTGCAGCATCGGAGATTGCTTGCATCCTGAAGTGGGCAGAGAGGAGCGTACCGGCACTGTCGGCCATGTACATTCCGGGTGTGGAAAACTGGCAGGCGGACTACCTGAGCCGCCAGATGCTGGACCAGGGAGAATGGTCCTTACACCCGGAGGTGTTCCAACTCCTCTGCCAAAGATGGGGCACACCAGACGTAGATCTTCTGGCTTCCCGACTCAATCGGAAGGTATTGAGGTTTGTGGCGCAGTCAAGAGACCCATGGGCAGACGCAACGGACGCGTTGGTAGCATCGTGGGGTATCGGCTAATCTATGCCTTCCCTCCCTTAAGGCTTCTTCCTCTTCTGCTCCGCAGAGTGGAGGCAGAGGGAATTCCAATGATCCTAATCGCTCCAGATTGGCCTCAGCGTCCTTGGTACGCCGATCTAGTACGTCTGGTAGCAGACGTCCCCTGGCGCCTACCACTACGGAAGGACCTGCTATCACAAGGTCCCATATTCCATCCTGCTTTACAGTCATTGGCTTTAACGGCATGGCTGTTGAGAACCAGGTACTGAGAGACCGGGGCCTGTCAGACTCAGTAATCTCTACTATGAGAAGTGCTCGAAAACCGTCCTCTAGGAAGGTTTATCACCGCACTTGGAGGGCCTTCATCTCCATGTGTGAGGAAATGAAATGGCATCCGCGTACCTATTTGGTTTCCAGAATCCTGCTGTTATTACAGCATGGGGTGGACCAAAGGCTTGCCCTAAGTACGATTAAGGGTCAGATATCTGCCCTGGCTGTCTTTTTTCAGCGACCCCTGGCGACTCACTCTCTCGTGAGTACATTCGTGCAGGGGGTTCGACATGTGGCCCTTCCAGTCCGTCCCCCGTTACCTCCGTGGGACTTGAACCTGGTCCTCTCGGTGCTTCAGAAGGCACCGTTTGAGAAGATTAGAGATATTCCCCTGTTGACACTTTCTCAGAAAGTGGTCTTTTTGGTGGCTGTTACGTCAGTTAGACGAGTCTCTGAGCTGGCAGCCTTGTCCTGCAAGGCTCCCTATTTGATTTTCCACAAGGATAAGGTGGTGCTGCGGCCGCAGCCTTCCTTTCTTCCGAAAGTCGTTTCGGCTTTTCATCTCAACGAAGACATTGTACTTCCATCCTTGTGTCCTCAGCCGTCGAATCCTAAGGAGTCGGCGTTGCATTCCTTGGACGTTGTCCGAGCTTTGAGAGTATACCTATCTGCTACTTCCCTGTTCCGGAAGTCAGACTCACTGTTTGTTTCGGTGGCTGGTCCCAAGAAGGGCCAAGCAGTCTCATCGGCCACCATCTCTAAGTGGATCCGACAGATAGTAATCCAGGCTTACGCCTTAAAGGGTCAGGCGCCCCCCTTTCATGTCACGGCGCATTCGACCAGGGCAATAGGTGCCTCTTGGGCTTTCCGACATCAAGCGTCTGTTTCCCAATTATGTAAAGCGGCGACTTGGTCGTCCGCTCACACTTTCACAAAATTCTACAAAATTGATGTAGGTGCATCTTCGGATGCCTCTTTCGGCCGCAAGGTTTTACAGGCGGCTGTTTAGAGTTGCAACTCCTCCGTTGGAGGAGTGCTGTTTTGTGTTTGGGGTGAAGTTTATTTTTATGCTGTTGCCACCCCTCGTTTTTTTCTCTGACACTGCTTTGGGACGTCCCACTTTGTCAATAGAGAAGCTGTGTCGGTCCATGGACGAAAGAGTAAATAGGATTTTTTACTCACCGTAAAATCCTTTTCTCTGAGTCCATGGACCGACACAGCACCCACCCCTCCTTTTAAGTTTGTACTGCTTTTTGACGAACTGATCTGCGAAGATGCAGACTGAGAGGTTATACCCAGAGGGTCCGCCTCCTGGGCGGTACTGTAGAAGGTGTGATGCAACACTTTTTACAAGTTTTTCTGCCTAGTCACTCTTAATTAACGGATAATACCCACTTTGTCAATAGAGAAGCTGTGTCGGTACATGGACTCAGAGAAAAGGATTTTACGGTGAGTAAAAAATCCTATTTTTTCTATCCAGAAAAACAGAGCATTTCGGGCACGGATAAGATCGGATGTCAGCGTACATCCGCTATCCCATAGGGATACATGTATGTCCATTTTTCATCTGAAAATGGATGGATGAAAAACGGACATATGGTCCGCCCGTATGAAAGGGGCCAAAATGTGATGGCCATCTCATCTTTCGAGACCCTGTGTTAGTGTGCCTTGGACTGTGCAGTGCTGTACCCTACGCTAATACTCCACTAGTGTGTGGTAGTAGTTGAAACAGTCACCGATGCAGAGACCAGGTTGGTCAGGACAGGAGGGACAATAAAAGTGGGTGTCACGCCTAAATCCGCTTTTTTTTGCAGACACAACATCTCCTTTTGGGTGTTCTTTGGGTAGGGATACCAGGGAGGACATACGGAAAAATGCCTCTTATGCAGCCGGCTCACTGCATTTTCATTGGGAAGGTGGGGCACAGCACCGTCTGGAAACAGAAGGGCTGTGACGATCTCTTCCTGGAATTTTAGGAAGGATCCAGTTCGTCCTGAAGCTTTGTATAGCACATAAGCATTCAGCAGAGCCAATTGGAATAAATATACAGACACTTTTTTATACCAGTGTCTGGCCTTACGGGCAATTAGGTATGGCGCCAACAACTGGTCGTTGAGGTCCACCCCTCCCATGTTAAGGTTGTATTCGTGGACACAACACCAGTTGCCGTAGGAATTTTTACTGTCGTAACTGCGTGAAGGTAGGACAGAAACAAAAACATTCCGTGAATCCCGCCACTTCACTGCTAAGAAATTATTACACTTCAAGCACTCCCTCGTCTAAGTGGGGATTCTACAAGCCGTTGGGGGAAGCCCTGGCGATTAGATCACATGGTGCCACATGCGCCAATTCCATAATCAAAAAGGTGACTAAAAAGTGGCACACTCGTGTTATAATTGTCCATGTACAAGTGGTTGAAGTGGTTTACGAGGGGCCGAATTTTGTAGAGTCGATCATATCCAGGGTCACCCAGAGGATGACAGAGTTCACTATCATTGAAGTGCATGAACCGCAAGATCTGTTGGAATTATGTCCTGGTCATGGAGGCAGAGAACATGGACATATGATGAATTGGGTCAGTGGTCCAATATGACCGCAACTCATTCATTTTTGTTATGCCCATGAGGAGTGATAGGCCCAGGAAGGTCTTAAATTCGGAAACCGTAATAGGTTTCCAATCTCTGGCAAGGATCAACTGGGGATTAGCAGCGATGAATTGACCAGCATACAAATTGCTTTGGTCCACAATAGATCTATAGAGATTTTCCGTGAAAAACAATGAATAAAAATCAAGTGACGTAAAATCAACTGTTTCCACCTGAATTCTGGGTTGGCCAGTGAATAGGGGAAGTACGGGTGCTGCAGAAGTGGTGGGCTCAACAGGCCTGTGTTTGTCTTCTTGGTGCCTGCGGGACTCTACTCGTGCTAGCCACCTCACCAGCTTGAACTGCACTTATGGGACTCGCCACATCACCAAGTGATACTGCAGTGCTGGATGTACGACCAGGATGTACTAGGCTGCTGGTGCTTGCCAGTTCACCAGGATGAGCAGCACTAGCACTGGCTTTCTGCTAGAAATGAGAGCCCTGCGACTCTTGCACCTCAACGACAGCAGAAGAACGCGTTCGGGTACGCCTGACCTTGGCAGGGACCACTATTTCGTCGTCAGAGCTATCTGTCAGGGTGCCGCTGCTGTCTACGGGTTTGTATTCTGAGCCTGAATCTGACAGATGAGTGACTTCCTCTTTACTACCTGTCATGCTCAGAAACGTGTAGGCCTCTTCACTACTGTACCTTCGATTTGACATTTTGATCTCTAAATTTACTGGTACAGTAGTGAGACTCACAGGAAAAAAAAGCACCTGACTGTCAGTGACTGATTCAAACGCTAGCAAAAAAAACTGTTAGCGTTCGCAGGGATCAGACCTGACTCTGCGAACTCTGCAGCTTAGTGTTTTGTAAGTGACAGTGATCGATCAATACTGCACTTGGGTGGGCTGGGCTGGGCTGGGCTGGGCTGAGGGGCTAAACGCAAGTGCTGGCCGGTATCTGGGCTGATCCCGCTAACACTGCGTTTTTGGGAACCCTAAACTGCTGGGGACGCTAGTATATATCTGATCAGATCAGATATTGATCCGTTTAGACACTATACTACTAAGGGAGGTGTATGGTGCGTGCAAGGGTGTTAACGCTACTGGCACTAATCTGATGCTGCTTGAGGCGACGCAGACCCTAACTGACACTAAAACCTAACTGATATCTCCCCCCGGGCGATCAGGGGGTTAAACCTTTATTTAGGTAATATACGGCGGGTGCCCTGACGCTATAAAAAAATAACTAGCTAACCAGCGTCACCCGTGACACTAATACGGTGATCACTGGTGACGGGGGGTGATTTGGGGTTAAACCTTTTTTAGGGGGGGTCCATAGACCTATCTGAGCGTACCCTAACCCTAACACTGATTTTTGTCACTAATGACACCAGTACAGTGATCAAAAAAAAATATGAACACTGCACTGGGTGACACAGTAGCAGGGGGTAAAGGGGTTAACTGGGGGGGGTGATAAGGGGGTGACAAGTGTACTTATGTGTACTGGTGTCAGTGTAGTATTGGTGCACTTACTCTCTGAGATGTCTTCTCTCCTCTCTCTGCAACGAAAATACTTCCATGAGGAGAGGTGACATCACTTCCCCTACCTGTGTACACTTATGCCGCGTACACACGATCAATCTTTTCGACGGTGAAAACACTGTCGAGAAAATCGACGTGAAAAACGAGGAACAGCTTGTTCCCCCCACACAAGGCCGTTTTAAATTACATTTTTTTTTTGGTCGAAAAAAACGACCGTGTGTGGGCTCCGCGGCAGTGTTTCCCTATGGGAAAATTGCCGCCGAAAAAAACGATGGGAATCACGACGAGAAAAATTAGAGCATGTTCTAATTTTGCTCGTCGTGAATAATGCCGTTTTTCCCGTCGAGAAAAACGACAAAAAGCCCACAGACGATCGTTTTTCTTGTCCAAAGGAAAAAATGTAATTTTTCTCGACGGGAAAAACGGTTGTGTGTACGCGGGATTACACAGGCAGGGGAAGGATTTTAACAAACTTTGCAGCAGACTCCTACATGCTTCTTCTCAAATGAAATCGCAGTTTGTTTGACCATATCCTGTACAGAGTGATTGTCTGGTTCATTATATTCATCTGGTGCACTCTTAAGCCCTGTACACACGATCGGATTTCCTATGGATTCTAATCCGATGGATTTTTCCATCGGAAATCCGATGAAGCTGACTTCCATCAGTCTTACCTACACAACATCAGTCAAAAATCCGACCGTCCCAAACGCCGTGATGTAAAACACTCCGACAAGCCGAGAAAAATTAAGTTCACTGCTTCTGAGCATGCGTCGACTTGATTCTGAGCATGCGTGGGTTTTTTGTCCGATGGAGTTCCACACAGACGATCGGAATTTGCTATCGTTATTTTTCCCATCGGATAAAAAGACAGATGGGGCCCATACACGATCGGTTTGTCCGATGAGAAAAGTCCATCAGACTGTTTTCATCGGTAAAACCGATCGTGTGTACACGGCATTAGTGTTCTTAAAAGAAAAGCTGCAGTGACTGCATCCTTCTAGAAGTAGTTAACCCTAATGCCGCGTACACACGATCATTTTTCCCGCCGAGAAAAACGATCGTCTGTGGGCTTTATGCCGTTTTTCTCGTTGAGAAAAACGGCAGGAAAAACGACGAGAAAAATTAGAACATGTTCTAAATTTTCTCATCGTTTTTTCCATCATTTTTTTCCGCGGCAGTTTTCCCATAGGGAGACACTGCCGCGGAGCCCACAGACGGTCGTTTTTCTCGACAAAGAAAAAAATGACGGGAAAAACGGTCGTGTGTGGGGGAAAATGCCGTTCCCTCGTTTTTCATTTAATTTCATGTAGTGATTCACGGCGGTGTTTTCACCGTTGTGAATCACGATCGTGTGTACGCGGCATAAGGGTGTATCTCACCAAAAAAAATATTTATTTTGCAGAGGATGCCTTAAATCTGACTTCTATGTTAGTGCAGACTTCTGAGAAAATTATTGAGCCAATCACACAAGCAGGGAATTACATTTTTGGAGCCATTCTGTACACCAACTGTATACAGAACATCTCCAGGTTGCCATATTGCATTTTATTTTACAGAAGATGGCAGTGCTGCAAATTGAAATGGAAAGATAACATGACGACTATTTAAAGGGGTTGTAAACCCTCGTGTTTTTTCACCTTAATGCATCCTATGCATTAAGGTGAAAAAACTTCTAACACTGACCGGCCCCCCCGGCCCCCCCGTTTTACTCACCCGGGCCCGTTCATTCCCTCGGCGGAGGCGCGCTCTTCCTCTCTGCCCAGGGTTCCCGGCTCTTGATTGGATAGATTGATAGCAGCACAGCCATTGGCTTCTGCTGCTGTCAATCAAATCCAATGATGTTTGGCGCCGGGGGGGCGGGGCCGAGTCTGTCATTCTGTGTCTATGCACGCGAATGCTGGACTCCGGAGTGTGGCCGCAAACGCTTCTCCCAGGGGGTTTACCGATGCGATGTAGAGCCGCAAGCACTGCTGGGGGATCCCAGAAGATGAGGTTCAGGGCCACACTGTGCAAAACAAACTGCACAGTGGAGGTAAGTGTGATATGTTTGTTATTTAAAAAAATAAAAAAACTATGGTTTACAATCACTTTAACTGTAAATATACCGTAGGTCATTACTTTGCCGGTAAATACCAGGGTTATGGCAGCAGCTAGCTGTCATAACTCCGCTATAGATGTTTAGAGCAGATGAACGGCTTTCCAATAAAAGTGGTCCCAGCAGCACATTTGCTGCGAGATCACTTTTATAGGCAGTGGGAGAGATGCACCCCCCTCCCGCACTTCCCGGTGTCTTCCAGGTTTACCAGAGCCTTTGGACGACGACATTTGTGTCGAAACGGCGTAGGGAGGAGCAGCGTGCTGACGTCACCACAACAATAACGCAAAGTCCCGGAAGGAACGGGCTGTGAGAGCCCGCCGGCCACACGAATATTCACATGCTTTTTAATCTACACATAAATGTAAGTGTTTTTCTTTTATATGTTCTATAAAATTTTTACTGGATTACGCTATGGTGGCTTTCTTTTTCATCTTGCCATGAGCCCATCTTGACACTATGAGAAAGACTGGAGACATATCCATGAGATCAGCGGGGATATCTGATTGAGCCATCCAGAGACCCTGGCAGGGGTAATAGCCATCTGTGTATACTGATCTCTTGCAGGGATCTGTGTTTCTGGTAAGCAGCAGTTTTACTAGAGGTGGTGGATTCCTTTCTGTTTGAGTAACAGCACTTTTCTCGGGTGTTTCCATGTTTGATGTCACCGTTGGTTACTAAGAAGATCTGTATCTACATTATTGTCCTTCAGCGTTAACATCCCAGTCACATTGACTTTTATATATTGATTAGTTTCAATGGACTATATGCATTTCGTTACAACTTCATAAGAGATTGGTGTAATAGGATAATAGATCTCGGGGGTTCACTGCCCCTATTTTCAACAGTTGGGTCACCCAACTTTCCATCTCATGTACAGGACTCTATAGATTCCAGAGACTGGATACATTGTTCTGGTATTCACCCTTTTTTTTGTTGCGCAGCTTGATTTTTTTCTATATCTACGTATTTGTGTGTGTCTCACATTTTTAAGTTGCAGCACTTTCACATTTATATTATCAATTCTATTTAGGATTGTCCTTTTTAGACAGCACAGTATTCACACCCCTTTAAAACTGTAATGGAGTCCATTTTGGAGTCTGTATTAACCCTCACAGCACTGGGGGGAAGTGTCAAAAGACCAGGCTGATTCTTTCCCCTGAGCAATGAGACTTGTTGGTTTCATCCCCACATTGGTAGTACACACGACAACACAGTCTATAAGAAGGGTAAATGTTACTTGCCACGGAGCTAGACGGAGTCCCGTTGGAGCCGAAGACGGTTGCTATGGGCGACTGCTGCAAGAACAACATCTTAGCACCAGGTTGGGCACCAAATGTAGCAAGGTCTCCGGCCTCCGTCAGTCTAATGAGAATCTCCAGGGCCAGAGATAGCTGACATCCTTCTGTATGTAGTGGGTTGTGAGGCATAGTGGGTGCAAGATGGATACATTTATTGGGGCGCCAGACACTTCTTGAATGCAAAAGAGATATTTATTTCTCTTACAAACCTTTTTTAGGGAAAAGAGGGTTAGGGCCAGTATACCGAGACTTCAATAGGAGGACAGCCGTGCAGGGAAAGGCTTCCAGCAAAAAGCCACATCTGCACATGCAGGAATGCTGTCTCCTATGGCAACAGTCTTTAACAGTTCCTAGCACAAAGCGTAACAGTTCTTTCACCTTCACTACAACTTCTCCTTGTAGTTCTTCAGCCCACTGAGCTCCCAGTCTCTCACTAGACCCTCTGATTCACTGACACTGAATCCCTTGAGTTCCTCCAAACTTGGTATCTTCCTCAAGCGTCGCCCCCACCTCTCTGCTGGGTCCCTAGCTTGGCCCTCCTGATACTTCTCAAGCTTCACCCCACTGGCCTGCTCGGTCCCTGGCTTGACACACAAGGCTGCTCTGCAAGCATCACCTCCGCTGACTGGGTCCCTGACTTGATCACCGCCTGAAGTTTCCTGATTCTCCACCGTGCCCGTTCAGTGAGAAAACTTCCGGTACTTGCTTCAATTACTCACTTTGGTCCCTGGTAATAAGGTGGTTGGTCCCTTAGTGGCGATAGCTTTCCCTCTACCGCCGACCACTGACAGGTTCTCCGGCCGGCAGAATCGTCACTTCTGTTTGGACTGCAAGCCGCAATCCCAAACCTGCGCTGCTCTCTCACTTCTGAGTAGGCCCTCAGGCAGCCTAGCAGCCAGATACCCTCGGGATAGGCCCAATCCCTGGCCTAGCAGCTGGGGGCAACACGACACATGTCCACCCAGACAGCCGCCCAGGTGGCACAGAACATAGATCACCTGACTCCACCCGAATATATAGGCTCTCCCAGCAGGCCAAGGGATTTAAGAAAGCCTCTGCCCATTGGCTGAGATACCCCATATACCCATAACCTGACCTTGAGTTGCCCTTCTTATATGTAATACCACCAAGTACCCAGCCACCTAGTAGAAGAGAAAAGTGCAACAAAGCCAAACTTAGGGAGAAATCAATAGATCTCTAACAATCAACCAGGATAACTACTCCTGGCAAGTAAATTTGTGAGGAGCATCCCTGCCTAAACTCCAGGGTGCTACAGCTAAAATAATTTTTTTATTTATTTATTGCTGTTAAAGATGACCCCAGATCTCTCAATAAAGAGGACTTGTCATTCTATTTCTATTACAAGGGATGGCGTGACCGGAAGCTGACCTGGACGGACGCTTAGCTTGAGAGCTCTCCTCCAGCCCGCTGCTACTAGGCCAAATTCGGGGGTAAATCGCTGCTATCCATGAGCAACACCCACACCACTCGATCCTCCTCAGCCAGAGGATCGTCCCAGCCACCACCGGGTGCTTCCACATCCTTCAGGGACTACTATAAACTACCCGATATGCCGCCGGGTGGACACATCAAGATGACGCCGGACGCAGATGCCTCTCGCTATCTGGCCTCCATGCCGCCATTCCCGCGAGGCCGCCATCCGCAACAGGATCTGCCTGCATCCATGACAGTGATGCTGGGCTCTGATGGGCCCCTACAAGTGGTGAGTGTCCGCCAGCACCCCATCCACGCCCACTCCATGCGGTGAGAAGGCCTCAACTCAGCCTTCTTCGCAGTACACACAGTGTACAGAGGCCTTCCCCAAACTGCTGCCCCTCTCCCCTGGATGCCACAAGTGACTTTCCGGCCCTCCCATGTCCCATGCACCCATCAGTGGCCTTGGGGCCTGAGGAGAGCGGGAAACCTTGTCCCACCTCCGGGGGCTCCGGTCTTGCCAAAGGTCCAGAGGCCTTCCCGCTCAAGGGAACACAGCCACCTCGGGGGGTCACCCAACAACCCCACTACCCCTCTCCTGGGCTCAGGTGGCACAGACCCGGCCCCCACCTTCCCGGGATGACTCCCCGGCACCCACCCCACAGTCCCCTCACGTTACGTCGTGGTCTGAGCACTGGCACCCATCATCCCTGCAACCTGCACCCCGGGACCAGTGAGCCCATGCTGAGGACTACTACCCGCAATCATCGTCTTCCCACCCGCCTTTGGGTCAGGACGGAAGAGGAGGCCCCTCATGGCAGTCCTACCTACAAGCTATCCCCACTAAGGAGGACTTTAAACAGTTGATAGCTGATGTAAAGGCCACCTGCCGTGCTGATTCAGACCATACAGGCAGGCCTCAAACACCTAGCCGACAGGATGGAAATGGCGGAGGAGGAGATCCAGGAGACCAAGGGCTCGGACCATCGCCTCCTGCTACGTGACTTGCAACGCCACATAGAGGACCTGGACAACAGGGGGCGCAGGAACAATATCCGCGTGCGGGGCCTACCCAAATCGGAGGAAGCCGAGGATTTACAGAATACACTACAGGTGATGTTTAATGACCTCCTGGGAGCACCCGCAGACAACCATATTGGTATACACCCACAGAGCCCTCCGCCCAAAAGGCCCCCCTTCTAAGCCGAGGGACATCATTTGCAGACTACAATCATACCCGCTGAAGGAGGACATTATGCACAAAGCGCGCACTATCCGCAATTTGGTCTTTGACAACTCTCCAGTGCAGATTTACCCAGACCCATCATGGATTACGCTCCAGAAGCGCAGGCTTCTGCAACCACTGTTACGCACATTGCAAGACAAGGACATCCCCTACAGATGGGGTTTCCCCTTCAGCCTGAGCGCCAGACATCAAGGAAAATCAACTGCGCTACGCTACTTAGAAGATCTGGATTCCTTTTGTGACACCTTGGGTATCCCCATCCGCCAACTGCCAGGCTGGGATCTGGTGGCCAGCCCCCCTCCACCTCTGGTGACATGGCAAAAGGTCCCGCCAACCAAGCGCCCCAGAGGACAGGAGTCCTCACGCAAATCACCCAAACACAAGACTGGCAGAGTCCCCACTAAGGAAACCCCCCCCGGCACCCAGTTGAACTACCCACACATCTGTTTGCCTGACCAGGCAATGCTGAGAGCTACGCCTTGCTCATGGAAGATCACTAGCCTTATTTACATGACTATCCCCCCGAAGGCCCTTGCATTATTTTTGTTTTTGTCTTTCGGGCTGCTCTGGATTGGCCCTCCCTAGTTGGTTGACTTTAAGGTTACAGACTCCCCCCTGTGGTTTACCACTAATAGTTCCCTCCAGGACCTCGGTCCATTCGAGTCTCCCCGACCCAAACTTTCCTGACCCCCCAGTTGGGGAGTCCAATTGGAACAGTTTAGGCCCTTGGACCCCTCGGTCCATTAGTGCCTATTTGAAAATGTTTGATATGTTTGCTGATAATGTGCTTACCTTTTTTTTCTCTCTTCCTTGTAGATTTCTCTGTTCTTCTCTTCCGCAGTCTGCCTCCCAGCCCCGTTTGCTCCCGACCCTCCTCGTGTGGACGCCGCGCTCTCCGACCTGGTCACGTCGTCATCCTAACCAGTTAAGTACCTCTGTAGCCAACCCCCCAATGTACAATGGCTAAGATATTTTCACTAAACGACCATGGACTTAACTCTAACAGAAAGAGACATTTGGCGCTCCGGGAGTTTAGGCAGTCGGGAGCGGACATCATTATGGTGCAGGAAACGCACTTTAACAAATGGGACTCCTTTACATTTGCCTCCAGACACTTCCCTCAAGTATACCAGGCCTTCGGTCCGTGTAAGTGGGTGGGCGTCGCCATCCTTTTTAAGAAGGGCACCCCCTTTACCTGCTCCTCCTCTTACCTTGATCCACAGGGAAACTTTCTCGTCCTTCGGGGTCTCTGGCAGACACAGGCCATTACCCTTTGTGTAGTATATGCTCTGAATGCACGCCAACACCGCTTCCTGACCAGGGTTCATGCCCACCTATCCAGGGAGTCCCATGACTTCCTAGTGATTGGGGGAGACTTAAACTTGGCCCACTTCACAACCTGTGACCGCCTAGTGGCGAGACCCAGGGCACCACAATCCCGAGCCCTTAGGGACTCTAAAATGTTCTGTCAGCTCACTAGGAGACATGTCCTATTTGATGCCTGGCGGGCTCTCAACCCGGGCGACAGCCAATACACATTTTATTCGGCCCCCACTGCACTCAATCGAGCATAGATTATTTTTTCTAAATAACAACACGCTGCATATTACGGAATCAGTGCATATCCTACCCATCTCCTGGTCCGACCATGCCCCCATCACGCTCTCTTTAAACTTAGATACCCCCCTCCGCCGGCCTTACAACTGGAGGCTGAATATCTTCCTCCTACAACACGCCCCGTCGAAAATTGAATTAGAGGCCACCCAACAACATTACTTTGTAAAAAATGACACCCCGGACATCACCCCCTCCACTCTGTGGGCTGCCCACATGGCTGTCCTCAGGGGGCGGTGTATGGCACTCTCTTTGGCTATGAAGAGGGATGCCAACGCTGCCAAACTGTTAGCGGAAAAGCAGCTGAAGGCCCTTGAGGCCCAGCTCCTGCAGGCACTGACCACCTCACTCCTTAAACGAATCGTACAAGTACGTATGACACTGTGGAACCTCGCTATGGGCCAGGTGGAGAAGGCACTGATCCGTCTAAAACAGCTTTACTATGACAAAGGCAATAAGGCGTAATCCTCCTGGCCAGGAAGCTGGCAAACCGGGCCCTCGCCTCTACCCCACACCAGATAAAGAACAGAAGGGATGACCTGTTGACCCACCCCCAGGACATAGCAAACACCTTTGCTGACTTTTATACAGACCTATACAACAAAGCAGAGATCCCACACAACCCCCCCTCAACCGACCTGACTGATTGGATGACTCACTACCTCAAGCAGGCTGGACTGCCCCGACTTCGAGAGGAAGACCTACGAGACCTTAACGCCCCTATTTCGGCGGAGGAACTAGCGGCGACCATAAAAGGACCTCCCAGCCCACAAATCCTCTGGCCCGGACGGGTTACCGTACGAATATTATTAAGCCTTCCTGCCCCTCCTGAGTCCCCATATGACTAAACTATTCAACGCCTTTCTCCAATAGACCACCATCACGAGTGACATGCAGGGATCCTTCTTGACGCTTATACCAAAACCAGACAAAGACCCCGCCTCCTGCGCCAGTTACAGGCCTATAGCCCTGCTAAACTCAGATCTTAAGATCTTCACGAAACTTCTCTCAATTAGACTAAATGTTATTCTCCCTGCTCTGATACACAAGGATCAGGTGGGTTTTGTCCCTCTACGCCAAGCGGGGGACAACACTAGAAAGGTCATAGACTTAATTGACGTCACTAACAGAGACAGAAGCCTTGATCCTAAGTTTAGATGCAGAGAAGGCCTTCGATTGCCTGAGCTGGCCCTTTATGCTTGCCACTCTGCGACAAATGGGTTTCCGGGGTCCATTCCTGCGGGCGGTACAACACCTTTACTCAAATCCCACCTCCCAAATTAAAACCCCCTTTGCCACTTTACCCTCCTTCCCAATAACCAATGGTACATGCCAGTGCTGTCCGCTCTCACCCTTACTCTTTGCCCTGTGTGTTGAGCCCCTGGCGGTGACCATTAGGAGGAATCCGGACATTAAGGGTATTTCGGTAAGAGGAAAGGAATTTAAAACGTCCCTATTTGCGGATGACATCATCCTTACCCTGACTCACCCCAGGATTTCCCTACCCAACCTACACACCGAATTAGATAAATACGGATCGCTCTCGGGATATAAAACGAATGCGTCAAAGTCCACGGCCCTTCCAATCAATATCCCAGTAGATAAGGTTCGACACCTCACCCCATCCTTCGGCTCCCTACTGGGCTCCATGTCCCTGCTTCGCGGGCTCTGGCGCAAGTTGTCCCGTGAAAAAGTACTCAAGTCAGAATGCTCCCTGATGAACTCTTTCATCTGTAACCCTAAAGTCCTGGACAGCCTAACCCATCAGATGTCCTGGCCCTGGGCCTCGCGGAATCTATTCCACTCTGGCCATTTAGTTGACCCGAGATCCCGTAGGCTGCTGACATTCTCGGAGCTCCAAACAAAACACAAATTGCCATGACAGGTGTTCTACAGCTACTTGCAGATCAGGCACTTTGTCCAAACCATAGTCCCGCGGCTTCAATTCTCACCGCCCTTCCCATTTGAACGTATTGTTTTGGAGGGACGCCATAGGAGGGGACTGATCACAGACTTGTACCAGATTCTGAATGCGTATGACATGCCAGTCCGTGGGAAACATGCATACATGCTACGATGGAAGAGAGCTGGGAGAGGTGCTGCCGGTGGAAGCCTGGCTGTCTATCTGGAGGCAAGCGGCTAAAAGCTCCCTGTCAAGGTCACCTGTGGCCAGGTGACAGATGCACACCGTAGGGGGACAGGAGTGCACCGCGAGGTAGTGAACCCTATGGCTGGCTTCTGCGGATAGGAAACTGGGTGGTTGTGGAAAGCGGGACCAGAGGAGCACAACTGGGATCCTAACGGAAGCTAGAGCCAAGATTCCCCAGGGCGTGGAGTCTAAGACCCAGCAGATCTTCTCCAGGGCCTCTAGTGGTGAGGATGTTATGCTGCAGGCTGGGACCAGGTCGTGGCCCCTGGAGTTTCCTAGCTCACGCCCCGTAGGATAAGGGGAAAAGAGGGGAAGCAGCAGCACAAGATATGAGAGAACCGAATAACAAGCTGAAGGTCAGGGGCCACAAGCAGACAAGGATAACGAAAGAACGAGCCGAAGGTCAAGGGTCACGAGCAGACAGGGATGGTCGGGGACAAGCCAATAACGTAACAGAGAGACAGACGTAGCACACGGCAGGCAGGAACCCAAACACACAATGCCTAACAAACACGTTGATCAGCCAAGCAGGCTTGCAGTGCACAGGTTAATATAGTGTTCTGTGATAGGGCCTGGGGTGGAGTCAGGCTGGGAGGAGATTATAAAGGAAGCCAGGTGAAAGGATTCTGGCCTCTAAGATGAACACTTGGGAAGGAAGGTAAGCTGACAGACAAACACTACTGCATATCCATGACACTCCCTGTGTAGTTTATATAAAGAAAACTCATACAAGATCCTTTTTTTTTGGTCCCAGACCCCGGATATACTCCACAAAATCTACCCCTCCACCTCTGATCGCTGCTGGTGCTGCCAGCGAGACAGAGGCACTCTCTTCCACATCTACTGGTCTTGTCCCCTCCTGGCCCCATTCTGGCAATCCACGCAACAATTACTGACCCGCCTCCTAGAGGTACCAATTACCCTGACACCCAAGCTGTTTCTGATGGGCCTCTCGCAGCCTAAAGTCACCAAACCATACAAAAAACTACTCAGACATATCCTGACGGCAGCCAGATGCTTTATAGCCCTCAACTGGAAGAAATCCACACCCCCATCCCAAGAGGCCCTGTATTCCAGGATCAAAGATGTAGAGTTAATGGAGAGGATGACAGCCAGGATACGTGATAAGTTGGACGACTACGATGAGGTTTGGAGGGAGTGGCGTCGGCAGGAGGACATGCCGGGAGCAGGTGTAGGAGCAGACGCGGTAACTTCATTTTTTTTTCACTTTATCTTTTCTCCCCTATTCTTTCTTTTCTTTTTCCTTTTCTCTTTCTTTTTCTAATTTAGTAGAATAATTATGCAGAAATGTTAGTGACACTAAAGCCTCGTACACACGATCGGATATCCTATGGATTCTAATCCGATGGTTTTGTCCATCGGAAATCCGATGAAGCTGACTTCCATCAGTCTTGCCTACACACCATCAGTCAAAAAACCAACCGTTCCAAACGCGGTTACGTAAAACACTCCGATGAGCCGAGAAAAATTAAGTTTAATGCTTCTGAGCATGCGTTGACTTGATTCTGAACATGCGTGGGTTTTTTATCCGATGGACTTGCCCATAGACAATCGGAATTTGCTATCGGTATTTGATCTATCGGAAAAATTTAAAACATGTTCTATTTTTTAAAACCGATGGAAAAAAGACCGATGGGTCCCATACACGATCGGTTTGTCTGATGAAAAAAGTCCATCGGACTGTTTTCATTGGTAAAACCGATCGTGTGTACAGGGCTTGACTGTCAGATAATGCCTACTGTGTTATGTTTGCCGACATAGCCATTGGAGGTGTTGGTTCTTATTTTTGCACTTTTCGGCCCATTGGCCCACACCCTACTGCACCTACCGCATGTATAACACGAGTTGCTGTCTTTTGACGAATGTCCATGTTGACCTTTTGATATCTGTGTATTTCTATGATCTGTGAATCTGCTCAAACATTATTTGAAAAAAAAAAAAAGGACAGTGTAAAAATAAAAAGTAATATAAATAGGAAAAAAATGACCACATATGTAAGTTGTGCCCGCCTATGTAAACGGTGTTCAAACCACACATGTGAGGTATTGCCATGATCATTAGAGTGAGAGCAATTATTCTAGTACAAGACATCCTCTGTAACTTTAAACAGGTAACCTGTAAAATAAATTAAAGCGTAGCCTTTGGAGATTTTTAAGTACCGTAGTTTTGTCGCCATTCCAGGAGTGTGTGCGCAATTTTAAGCATGACATGTTAGGTATCTATTTACTCGGTGTAACCAAATTTTTCACAATATGCAAAAAAATTGGGCTAACTTTACTGTTTTTTTGTTTTTTTTATTCATTAAAGTGTATTTTTTTCCAGAAATATTGCATTTGAAAGACCGCTGCGCAAATACAGTGTGACATAAGATATTGCAATGTAATTTTATCCTCTTGTGTCCCTGCTAAAAAATAAATATATAATGTTTGGGGGTTCTATGTAATTCTAGCAAAAAATACAGATTTTTACTTGTAAACAACAAATGTCAGAAAAAGACCAGGTCTTAAAGTGGTTAAAATTAAAAGAGAAGTATGTTTTTTTTTTTTCAGAAATCATACTTACCTTTGTGAATACAGCATCAGTCCCCCGCCGGCTCTAAGACTGAGAACTGAGCGATCAAAGACCGCGGCTGACTTAGGTTCTCAGCGACTCACTGAGAGGCTGAGCCAGGTGCTGGTCCAGGCTTCTAGGTGGATCCCGACCATATGGTCCCAATCATTCCCCATCCTGGGCCGGCTCTGTGAAAATGGGTTACAGGAATGCAGAATGAACTGCATTTCTGTGAACCACAAGAGAAGTCCAGCCAAATAAGCTCCCACCATCGTCACCACTTTTAAAATAAAAATAGTTAATATTTGTACAGCAGGTTTTGATTGTCCCACTATGCGTTTTCTTCCTAACCATTTGCCAACCATGCACTATAGTTTTACTGCTACAGTGCGGGCTGGCTGCACAGAATCATGTGTATATATATATATATATATATACCGGTATGTGATTTAGCATTTCCGGGTAGGGGACGCACACACGTCCACCCACCTGACTGTGCTGTCACTGGCTCCAGCACATGCCGATCACCGGTTCCCGGCCAATGATTTATGGCTGTGGAACCTGCTGATCAGCGGAGTGAGTGACAGAGCTTTGTGTATGTAAATGCAAAGCAGGGAATAAAAGCCGGCACATCTCTTAGTAAAAGCACCCCACAGTAAGCACTTTACACATAGTTAGGCACACATTTAACCCTTTGATTGCCCCAGATGTTAACTTCATCCCAGCTAGTGTCATTAGTACAGTGTCAGTGTATACTATTAGCACTGATCATCGTATTCGTTTTACTGGAGATGTCAGTGGTAGTTTGCCAGTTCCCACAAAGTGTCAGTATCAGATTGTCTGCCGTAAATATCACAGTCCTGCTATAAGTTGCTGATCGCTGCCATTACTAGTATAACAAAAATAAATAAATACAGATTCCAGTATATATACCATAGTTTGTAGATGCTATAACTTTCACGCAAACCAATCAGTATACACTTATTTTTTTTATACCAAAGACATGTAGCAGAATACATTTTGGCCTAAATGTATGAAGAAATGTGATTTAAAAAAAAAATGTATTGGATATGTTTTATAACGGAAAGTAAACATGTAAAAATTTTTTGCTAGAGCATTACTCAGAACCCTCAGACTTTATATATATATACCGGTATTGTTTTAGCAGACACCCTAGGGAATAAAATGGCGGTCCTTGCAACTTTGTATGTTACACGGCATTTGTGCAGAAATTTCTCAAACATGTTTTTATTTTTTGGAAAGAAACTGTTTCATAAATAAAACAAAAAACACAAAAGTTAGCCCGATTTAAAAAAAAAAATTGTATACTATGAAAGATGATGTTACGCCGAGTAAATAGATACCTAACATGTCACACATTACAATTGCACACACTTGTGGAATGGCGAGTGGCGACAAACTTCAGGACTTAAAAATCTCCATAGGCGACGCTTACATTTTTTTTACAGATTACATGTTTAGAGTTACAGAGGTTAAGAGGTCTAGTGCTAGAATTATTGCTCTTGCTCTAACGATCACGGCGTATGTAACCTGTGTGTATCTGGCTCTGATACTAGCCAGTGCCTCACGAGCCACTCACCGCACGTCCCTGACCCAAATCTTAAAGAGGAAGTAAACCCTCTTTAAAAAAAAAAAAAAAAAAAAAAAAACCCTGCTAGAGAAAGGCATAATGAGCTAGTATGCATAGCATACTAGCTCATTATGAATGACTTACCTGAGATCGAAGCCTCCAAAGCGCTCCTTGTTCCCCTCCGCCCTGCCGCCATCTTGCCTTCGAGTCCCTTCCATGTATCGCCACTCCGGAGCTGTGACTGGCCGGAGTTGCGATGACGTCACTCCCGCGCACGCGGGTGGGACCGGCACGATCCCGCGCATGCGCGTGGGACCGGCATAATCCTGGCATTTCCCATTCATAAAACCGGGACGCTCAGTGCACCTGCGCCGTTGTCTATGGCGCACATGCACCGTAGACATCAGTGCAGTGTTTTCTGCAAATATCTCCTTAACCGTGTAGGTTAAGGAGATATTTCTTGCCCCTACAGGTAAGCCTTAATCTAGGCTTACCTGTATGTGCAAGTTGTCAGAGTGGGTTTACAACCACTTTAAAAATACATTTGGATAGGGCTGTACAAATGTCATAGCTGTGATGCTTTACTTCACAGCTGCGACTTTTTTTTTTGTAATTTCTTTAGCTGCAGTATCTTTAATTCAGCCTGCAGAGTTTGACAGGCAGCACCGCCTGTCAAACTCACCTATTGATTTCAATGGGGCCACTCTGCAACTGCAGGCCAAACTCGTTCGCAGTAGCAGCATAGCCCAACAATGTAAAACTACCATTTAGCAATGTAAAAAAAAAACAAGGAGGCGGCAGTTGCACCTCACGAATGCCCGTCAGCTGCTGCTATACCACTCGTTGAAAAGCAATCCACCACAGATCACTTTTCAGAGGGCAGTAAGCATTACCGCAAATGTGAAAGAAACTTGAAACACATCACCCATTTCACACTCCCCACCAACCAGGTCACTCCCCAGCCACTTTCCATGTTAGCCACCCCCCTTCAATTTATATCACAGGTGACCATTTCCCAACCTGCAGATAACAGACCCTACTCCAACAAATATCACCCTTAGTTACTCCTCCCACCCGCAGATTGATATCCCTCCCTGACCACCTCACCCCCCCCCCCCTGCTGACAGACCTATCTACCCAGCCTGTCCCCACACACCCTCTCACCTGCTGACCTGTGGATGGGGGAATATTGTGCTCTGCCAGTGGGGAGCCTTCCCCACTCACACAATACAATGATCAGTGTTGCTAACTATAGCTGATTAATAGATTGACTTGTGTACAACCAGCTAGCCCATACATATTTCGACTTTCCAGATTCCTTCATCCTCCTCACCTGTACATAGTGCCCGCTGTCATACCCTCCACACTCCTCTTCTGTACATACTGCTCACTGTCATACCCTCCACACTCCTTTCCTGTACATACTGCTCATCGTCATACACTTCTCTCCTATTCACAGTGCCCACCGTCATACCCCCCACAATCCTCTTCTGTACATACTGCCCACTGTTACACACTTCTCTCCTGCACATAGTGCCCACTGTCTTACCTTCCACACTCTTCTCATGTACATACTACTCAGTATCATACCCTCCACACTGTTCTGCTGTACATACTTCCCACTTTCATAAACTCCTCTACTGTACATAGTGCCAGCTGTCATTCCCTCCACACTCCTCTCCTGTACATACTGATCACTGTCATACCCTCCACACTCCTCTCCTGTACATACTTCTCACTGTCATACACTTCTCTCCTGTACATAGTGCCCACGGTCATACATTTCTCTCCTGTACATACTGCACGCTGTCAATCCTCCACACTCCTCTCCTGTACATACTTTTCACTGTCATACACTTCTCTCCTGTAAACAGTGCCCGCTGTCATACCCCTCAAATCCTCCCCTGTACATACTGTTCACTGTCATACCCTCCACACTCCTCTCCTCTGCATACTGATCACTCTTATACCATCCACATTCCTCTCCTGTACATACTGCCCACTGTCATACCCACTACACTCCTCTCCTGTACATACTGCCCACTGTCATACCCTCCACACTCCACTCCTGTACATACTGCACCCATCATACCCTCCACACTCCTCTCCTGTACATACTGCCAACAACTGTCTTTCTCTCCACACTCCTCTCCTGTACATACTGCCCCGATAATACCTTTCACACTCCTCTCCTGTACATACTGCCCCCATTATACACTCCTCTCCTGTACATACTGCCCATGTAATCCCCTCCACACTCCTCTCCTGTACATTCTGCCCACTGTCATCCCCTCCACACTCCTCTCGTGTACATACTGCCCACTGGCATACCCTCCACACTGCTCACCTGTACGAAGTGCCCACTGTCAACCCTCCAAACTCCTCTGCTGTGCATACTGCCCACTGTCATACCCTGCACACTCATCTCCTGTGCATAGTGCCCACTGCCATACCCTCCACACTCCACTCCTGTACATACTGCACCCATCATACCCTCCACACTCCTCTCCTGTACATACTGCCAACAACTGTCTTTCTCTCCACACTCCTCTCCTGTACATACTGCCCCGATAATACCTTTCACACTCCTCTCCTGTACATACTGCCCCCATTATACACTCCTCTCCTGTACATACTGCCCATGTAATCCCCTCCACACTCCTCTCCTGTACATTCTGCCCACTGTCATCCCCTCCACACTCCTCTCGTGTACATACTGCCCACTGGCATACCCTCCACACTGCTCACCTGTACGAAGTGCCCACTGTCAACCCTCCAAACTCCTCTGCTGTGCATACTGCCCACTGTCATACCCTGCACACTCATCTCCTGTGCATAGTGCCCACTGCCATACCCTCCACACTCCTCTCCTGTACATAGTGCCCACTGTTATACCCTCCACATTCCTCTCCCTCACCTGCACATACTTCCCACTTTCATACCATCCATACTCCTCCCCTATGCCTCCTACCCACAAAAAATGTTCCTTAAAATTATATTGAATATCCTCAATGTTACAGGCTCTAGAATGGGCACACTTTTTATAGTTCAACTAAAGGAAATCTTCTTAGTCCTCATATTTGTTCTGCCCATTATTAGTACTCATTTAATTTAGTGAATACTATTGTGATGTATAGAGGAACATAGGGGATGTCAGCTACTCTAAATATACCACTTTTAAAAAAGTGTCCCTGAAAATATTTTTGAAATGTTGGCAACTATGCACTTGGGCACTGCCTAAGGGCCACCGGGTCAGTAGGGGGCCCCATGAGAGGCTCCTAGGATCCTGTGATATTAAAGCGGTAGAAAACTTTGCTAACGTAACTACTTTTTAGAGGTCCTGAGGTAGGTGATGCCATAATTTACAAGTATGCACAGCATATGAGCACATTAGGGTACACTTACCTGTCAGACTGAGCCCTCCAGCACTGCGCTGTGATTAATCCGGTAGGGTCCCGAGCACTTCCATCTTCACCCGGTCTTCTTCCAGGTTCTGTGCCTTCGGTCACTTGCCTTGGCTGGGCTACATTGATGTCACTCCCACTAATGCTCATGTGCATCCTCTCTCTCTCTCATCCCCCCTCTCTCTCTCATCCTCCCTCCCTTACCCGTCACCCCTCTCTCATCCCCTTTCTCTCTCTCTCTCTCTCTCTCTCTCTCATCCTCCCTCTCTCTATTTAACTTAATTTGTTATAACAAGACATTTTTTGCATTTTTATTTTATTTGTATTTTTATTTTTTATAAAAAGCCCCAAAAAAATCCTCAGCACTAGGCCCATGATGTTCTTAATCCGACCCTGATCAGAGGGGAAGTGCTACTGTAATGTCAGAGGTGAGCACCAGTATTTGGATCTCCAGAAACCTGCCCGAAACACTCCCACAGCCGGTGTTCCCTATCCTGTTGCTAGGATATTGCTATGACGCTCCAGCCGTTGATGCCCTTCTCTGCCATCACAGAAGTGCACTCTTAAGCCCCATACACACGGTCGGACTTCCATCGGACTTTTCCGTGGTTTTTTGTCCGAACGGAGTTGGCTGGGCACACCCATGGCATACACACCACAGGACTTTTCTGCAAACTTTCCCAAAACTTTTTCTAACATCACGTGGTTTTTCTGCTCTTTTCTGCTCTTTTCTGCCACCCTTTGGTCAACTTCTGCTATTGTTGGTTGATTTTAACATTAGTTGTTTTGTCCATCGGACAAAAGTCCGATGGTTTTCTGTACACACGGTCGGACTTTGCTCCATCTGACTTTTGTTGGCCAAAAGTTTGTCCGTTTGCAGACCCAACTTTTGTCCGATGAAAACAAAAAAAGTTTGTCTGATGGAGCGTACACACGGTCGGATTGTTGGTCCAACTTGCTCAAAATGAAGTTTGTTGGCCAAAAGTCCGACCGTGTGTACGGGGCTTAAGATTCAAACAATGCACATTCTCTCTCCTGTTGTCATGGTGCTGACCTCAGCACTATGGCAACTGGTTAGATGGTACCCTGTGCATGTGTGGGGTGGTTCTTAGTGTGTTCTTGTGATGGTAGAGACAAGCATCAATGGCCGGAGCGCCACAGCAATGTCCTAGCAACAGGATGAGGAAATGCCGGCTATGGGAGATTTTCAGGCAGGCTTTTAGAGCTCCTGGACATTGATGCTTGCCTCTGCCATCACAAGAGTGCAGCTGTAGCTCCAGAAGCCTGCCTGAAAACCTTCCACATCCGGTGTTACCTAATTCTATGGTTTATTAATTTACACTTGAACGTCTCTCTCTGGGCAGGGGGCGTTTGGATGTAGAACTTTTCTCTTGGCTGGAGGGGGGACGACTGAGATGAGTCTTTGCCATGTGTGAAAGAATGTCTAGCTGTGCCACTGACTATCAGGGTTGCAAAGGTCGCACTTGCGAATGTGCCCTGGTGTTCTGCCACACTGGGGGGGGCCCGCTGATGGAAGAGAAGAACTCGTTTTACTTGGGTTGATAGTTCACACTCACCGTGGTAACTGCACAACGGACCACCTACCCAGTCTATCTGCCTATTCAGTTTGCAGCTGCAGGCAGATAGAGCATGCTGTCGGGGAGCAGAAACTGGAGTCAGCTGACCTAGACCAGTACAGTTAAGGGGGAGAGCTGGAGGAGGTCTCTGCTGTGTGAGGAGACCCATATCTGGACACAGAGTGAGGGAGACACTTGGAGCGAGCCGAGAGCTTGCATGCAAGCAGGGAGAACCGAACAAAAACTGACTGACAGGTGACAGCAAGTGAGCATCACTGATCCGAGCCTCACCCAGCACCGCCACTGATCCCATCACCCCCCTCCCCCAGCACTGCCACTGGTCCCATTAACCCCCCAGCACTGCCACCCATCCCAACCGCACCAGAAACAAATTGGTGAGTGGTAATGATGTGCAGTAACCTCTAGCAACTAATCAGTGAGTGGTAAGGATGTGCAATAACTTCTCGCAGCCAATCAGTAAGCGGTAAGGATGTGCAATAACTTCTAGCAACCATTCAGTGAGCAGTAATGTGTGCTGTAATCTCTAGCAAACAGTCAGTGAGCGATATCATTACGATATGCTGTAAACTCTGGCAACTAATTGCAATTGCTGCATGATCTGTTGCAGTAAACTGATTTTGAGTCTAGCTGCTACTTATTGTATGTCTCAGAGCAGGTGGAGAGCGAAATTGGGCCAGCGGGGCCAAGAAAACAGTTGCCCAAGGTCTAATCAATATTAAAGACGGCCCTGCAATCAGGGACATTTTTTTGCTAGTGCAGGCATAATAAATGAGGGTCAGTGTCTACTCAGGGACATCTAGTCACCTTGTATCAGACCCAGAAAGAAGTGTTTTCACCAAAAAGCTTGAAAAATGCAATAAATGGACAGCCATATTCAGAGGCAGCTCTAGGCTTTGTGAGGCCTTAGGCAAAATTTAGACATTGGGCCCCACTCACACCCCCAAAATGGGAAAAAAATTCAAGCAAGAAAAATGGCTG
This sequence comes from Rana muscosa, assembly GCA_029206835.1. NCBI lineage: Eukaryota > Metazoa > Chordata > Amphibia > Anura > Ranidae > Rana > Rana muscosa. The sequence goes on from CM055123.1 coordinate 204,205,242, forward strand.
CAGAAAGATGCACGGATCTAGCACACAGGTGATCAGCACCCTCCTCACCCATCAGATATATGCAGCCAATATAACATCTGGGACCCAACAAGGTGACAGCAGGGAACAGAAAACACAGGGCAGTGCCAGAGGTGGTGGCACGCCATCCTGGTGAATAATCACAGACAAATTAGACTGCCGTGAGGCCCCTGTGAGTGCGAGGCCTTAGGCGACCGCCTAATTTGCCTAATTAAAGAACCGCCTCTGGCCATATGTTTTTAAGATGTGTTGAGAATGAAAGTCTCCAGTGACCTGACTTTCATGGAAAACTGCACCCATAAGATGTCATGGACAGCTTTTACAATGCATCGAGAACCGCTCCTATTGAAAACAGTGTATTTTGTTGAGTAGATGCATTCTGTCTATGTGGAAAAATACGGCCAAATGCATTAAAATTCATCCAGTGAGAAATACTCTATACTCTAACATCCTAGGACATCCTAGGACAATTTCTAAGGAAACTTGAACTTTGAAAGGACTAAGGGCAGTAGATAAAGCTGAACTCCAGGCAGGTATAAAAGACCCAAATGCAATTTGTAATCATTAAAGCTGAAGCTTAGGTATGGCTTTTTTTTGCATAGTTACACTGGGCCAATGTAAGTATGCATGTGCCATATCTGACCAATCCTTGTGGAAGCCTTGCATTTTTCTCAATGAATGCAAAGTGTTCACTGATTGGCCAAGATGGAGATAATGACTTCACCACCCTACCTCTCCACCTCTTCCAATCAGAGAATATTTTCCATAAATTTAAAAAACGGGACCTGTTCTCTGAATGGTGCGCACCATGCACTTGGCACGGGACCTGGAAGCTAGCAGCAATTACTCTAGTGGCAGTGTCTACTACTGTGATTTCCATCTCCCATAGGTATAGCATATGCATATTACGTTGGATCAATGTAACTATGCAAAAAAAGCTAATGGTTGGAAATTAGCTTTAATGCCGTGTACACACGACCGTTTTTCTCATCGAGAAAAATGTCATTTTTTCCTTTTGACGAGAAAAACGATCGTCTGTGGGCATTTTGTCATTTTTCCCGACGGGAAAAACGGAATTAAAAACGACGAGAAAAATTAGAACATGCTCTAATTTTTCTCGTCGTTTTTCTCGACATTTTTTCCCGCGGCAGTTATCCCTAGGGAAACACTGCCGCAGAGCCCACATACCGTCGTTTTTCTCGACAAGAGAAAAAATGACGTGAAAAACGACCGTGTGTGGGGAACAAGCCGTTCCCTCGTTTTTAATGTCATTATTCACGGCGGTTTTTTAACCGCCGTGAATAATGATCGTGTGTACGCGGCATAACACAAGCTAAAAATGTATTTTTAATGAAAGCAGTGTGACTACCTGACTTTCATTTGGTATTCATGCCTTGTACAGCAGTGCTCAGTTATTCAGCAGTGATCAGTGTGCCGCTGTGTTCATGTGCTTGTACTAGTGATATATTTTTTTTTTTACTGCACTGCTCTTCAACACCCCCCATCCCAAATCACAAGTGTAAACTAAGCCTTAATGTTTCATTTTTTCTTCACTGCTTGGGAGGCAGCCCATAAGTGTTTGGTGCAAAACTTTACATGGCAGGTCAGCGGAAAACATTTGACTGAATGTTTATGACTAGATAGTCAAAAAAACTAGATAGTCAAAATAAAAATCATGACATCAATCACCTTTATTCCATACAGGTATCGGACACTCAAGGCAGACTGGGTTCTACCAGAAAACCAGAGAAAGAAGTCACTCGAATGGTAATAATAATGATCCTGGCCTTCCTTTTCTGCTGGTCACCCTACGCTGCGTTCTCTATTCTTGTCACAGCACACCCAACAATAGAGCTGGATGCAAGACTATCTGCAATCCCAGCCTTCTTTGCAAAAACAGCTTCCATGTACAACCCAGTTATCTATGTCTTCATGAACAAACAGGTATGTAGTGTATGTTCAGTACTAGTTTTATGTACAGTGTGTTTCCTTTTGCAGAAAAATGGAAATACCTACTCCATGCACATGTGACCACTTAAGGACCTGGATGCAACAAGGCCCTTGCTCCCCAGATTATACTTCAGGAAGTGTTTTATTGTATTAGTGGTACTGGTAATGTATGTCTGCTACACATCGGTGTCAAGAAGCTCCATGAAAGAAATGTGTAGTGTGTTTATTATATGCTTTGTCTTATTTGGTGAGGAATGTAAATTATCATTATTTTATTCCTTGTTTTTCTACTTTTGCCATTCATCATATATGGTTAAAACACACTGGAACTGTAAGGTGCTGTAAATGAGTTGTTGGGAGGTTTCCAACTATGCCTTTCCTTGGAATGTCAAAGGTTCTGTCCCCTTTTGTGAAGGTGCAGGTCAGGTAATGCTTAAATACTTAGCCTCGTACACACGGCTGGTTTTCTCGTCAAGAAAACTGCCGGGAGAGCTTTCCTGCCGAGAAAACCGGCCGTGTGTACGAGGCTTTCAGGTTTCTCGTCAAGAAAACTCCAGAACCTGCTCTCTATTTTCTCGTCGAGATTCTCGCCGGCCTGTTTCCCGACGAGAAACCTGAGCATGTGTATACTTACCTGTCGCTGTGGAAACCCGCGCATGCTCAAAATGACTTTGACGCATGCGCGGTAGCTTCCTAGGCATAGGTAGGGTGTAGCAAGATGGCGGCGGCGGCATAGAATATGACGAGCGCACGCTCATCATAGTCGATGACGTCACCGCGTTCGTTCCATTCAAAAGAACTGCGGTTCTTTTGAATCGAGCGTGTGTACACTCGGCCGGGACAAGATTCTTGTCAAGAAAAAAAACACGTAGTTTTTCCTGACGAGATTCTCGGCCGTGTGTACGAGAATTTCGACTTTGGAGTGGCTTCTGATGATAACTCATGACTGAGGCAGTGTACACCCATCGATCTTCACCCATGGACTTTGCCAAGCACCACCCCACACTATCCAAACCCTATTACAAGGGCTGATGTAAGATCCCAAATAAATTTGCTCCAGTCACAATGTCTCACTAGTGGACCCTGAAAACCTACACAAAGCCATCAACAATGTTCACAAGCCTTCTAAACTGCCTTTAGCAATACGCAATGTATGTTACAGATTCAACCTTATTTAACCTAAGGGTCCTTGTGTAATTCCAACCACTACACCACTATGGGTTCCCTACTGGCCATATCACACTCAGTATCAAACACTTTATTAGTAGAAAGCTGTCTATAGATTTTTCCATTTAACAGGGAATTCTGAATTCTTGCTGATTGCTCCCGTGTGTGCATGCCTCAGCAGACGTGATATGTTGAGGAAAAAATATTTGAAACAAAAAAAATCAAAATAATGATCAGCTCTTAGACTATTATGGATTTTAGACACAGTTATGAATGGTAATTAACCACTGTAGAAAGTAGGTGATAAATAATTTGTTCATTGGCAGCTTTGTCTACAATTACATTTTTCCCTTCTGGGTTTTTCAAAAAGCTAAATATGATAAATGACAGCAGAGCAGCATTGCAATAAGTGACATGGCCGTAGCTTACAGAAAATTCCATGTCCACCTTGGTCAATACTGTTGAGACATACAGGGGCAGATAAATAACAAAAGCCATTCACAATATATAAATAGCGGAGTTCCACCCTAAAAAAAAAAAAAACACACAAAAATACTGCAAAAAAAATAGAAAAAATTTTTTTTTTACGAACCAGAAATAGCAGTTGCTATGCGGAAGTTCCTAATCTGCCTCTTCCTTATCCTCGGCAGGTCTTCTTCCGCCGTCCTACTCGCGGTGTCTTCTGGAGAATGGGGCGCGCTGCCTTCTGGGAACTGTGTGTATCCCAGAGAGCAGCCGCCCATTCAGAAAACACTGCGAGACTCGCGCATGCGCAGTAGGAAACAGGCAGTGAAGCTACACAGCTTCACTGCCTGTTTCCCTTAGTGAGGATGGCGGCGCCAGGAGCTGCAGGATAAAGGGATCGGCCTCGGGGGGGGGGGGGGGGGGGCGACACCGTAGGCAAGTAGGACAGGTAAGTGTCCTTATTAAAAGTCAGCAACTACAGTGTTTGTAGTTGCTGACTTTAAAAAAAAATAAAAAATAAAGGTGTAAATCCACTTTAACATCCAGAAATTCCCCCAAAAAATCATTCTAGTGTTCTGGCATTATTATTCCTAAATATGGATATGTGAGGGAACATTTTTTTGTACCATAGGTGCACCTAGTACTTGATAATTACCCTACAGTTACGGATGAGCTCGATGTTTGAGTCGAACTTACATTCGACTTGAACACCAGATGAAGGGCCTGGTATGGACTGGGGGGGACTGGGGGGAGGAACCCACGCCATTTATTTCAATGATTTTTTTATGTATATTGCCGGAATCCTGCAATACATTACAGCCACATCCAGATGCAGTAAAGATGACTTTCCAGATTAAATTATTCTAACAATCAGCCTTGATTCCTCAAAATCTGCTGTTACCCAGCAGAGCACACTTCAGATCTGCTTTATTTAGGGAGATGCCTACATAGACTGCTGAACATGCAGCCTTTGCCTTACCAACAGGTTAGACTGTTTGCACATGCCGCAGATAGGGGTCTGTCTGACGTGGACTTATCTGTTTATGCCTTGAATTGCTGTAGATTTTTCTGCAGCAAAGGAAGGAAAATAATAAAAATACTTTAATAAAGATTTTACAAATCTGGAAAAAAAGGGAGAATGTGTTTTCAGAAAGGTGATATTTGCAGAGAAGGACTGGGATCATTTGGCTTGGGAGGAAAACACAATCAACTAGCCTTTTCTTGGTAGGAACAGACAGCTGTGAACTCAAAAAAGTGTACCTCATCAAAGGTCTGAACAGGGATTAGGTAGCTGTATACTGTATGCCTAGTATTTGTCACTGGCTGTACGACTTACTCTGATTGATGTCTATAAATAGGGGAGTATCTTTACCATACCTCCCAACTTTTTGAGATGGGAATGAGGGACACCTATCAGCAAAAGTATGCAGGCATTGGACACACCCCCTGTCACGCCCCCTTAAAGGAGAATTGTACAAAAAAAAAAAATATTGGTTAAACCCACAAGTGCTTTTTTTACCACTACTATTCCTTTATATTGGCTTCTGGAAATTACAAATGCAGCAATTTAGAAATCAGATGAAAGGTTTAGGGCTGGAAAACACTTTTTGATAGATAAAAAGTGCATTTTATATACAACTCTATGGATCAGACCAAAATGAGGGACAAATGAGGAGGAATGAGGGACAGAGGGACATTGCTCGAAATCAGGGACAGTCCCTCGAAATCAGGGACAGTTGGGAGCTATGTCTTTACTCAGTGGCCACTGGCCCAACATGTCTCATTAGTATTAACTAAGGGGCAAATGCCCACCTGACCCCCAAGCTTAGTCCTTCCCTGAATATTTGCTCCTAGCCTGCTCCCGAGGTGTGTTTTTACGGATTGAAGTAAAAAAGGAGATCTATCAGGTATTGTCAACTAAGAAATGGACCTAAACCCTAACCAGATGATATTTAGCTTGCTAAAACACTCTATGTAAACAAGTGTATTTTTCTAGCCACTTCCTGTCTGCATGCACCTCCTCAAGCGTCAACTGCCTACCATTGCTCTGGACCAGCTTCCCTATGGTAACTAGGCTGGACCATGCATGAGCAATGTCTGTTGGCACATTCACTTGCAGTATCCGCCAGGGGTGCATGTGAGAGAGTGACAATTCAGAGAAGCAGTTGGGAGACAGTTGTCACCCCATAACAGGAAGTGCCTGGACAAGGGCTGTCATGGCAAGATCACCAGGAATTATTTGAAACAACTTTTAAAAAAACGACATAAGCATGTTAAACATTATATGAGATCTGTGATTGGGTTTAGATCTACTCTGGTGGCCAAGGTATAAAAATGAGAAGTACCTCTATTATGTAATGCAATTTGTTTTGATTGGTATAAATATTCAAATTGTTGGGCAGACTTTAATTTGCCTTCAAAGAGTTTTACAGACCTACATAGTAGTCTGGATGAGTGGGATAGTTTTCAAGTCTAATAGAAAATAAGCATTGTCAATATGTAACATAAAACTTTTATTAGATTGAGGGAAAAGGGAAAGCTTCTAAGCTATGATAAACTCCATAAAAATTACATTTTAAAGAAAAACATGCAGACTGCCACTGTTGGCCCTCTTTCCGAAATACTAGCTCTCTGCTTGTGTTGTGTCCTGTGGAGAGATTTTTTCTCCCATCCTTCCATGTCTCCAACAGGGATGAAGACATAAAAAATCCAAAGGTTCTAACCCTTCCCATTCAAAACTCTTCAAATATTTGCCTTGTTCATAGTTTGATCAACTTCTTGAATATTTATACATACTTAGAGTCAACACTTTCCGTTTTTTCACAGTTCAGAAGATGTCTGCTTCAGATGTTCCACTGCCATGACCTGGAACCTAAAGTGTCCAACAATGCAACTTCGGAGAGAGCAGTGCTGAATCGCAATGGTGGAGAAATGCAGGCCATAGCTGCACACATAACATCCAACAGGAAGACTGAGGAGGAAGAGAGCACTTGCAATTCTTTTGCTCAGCTGCCAATATCAGAAAACAAAGTATTCCCAATGTAGCCTGCTTGGGTGCAAAGTGTACAACACCTGCAGAGTACTGATGAATGCACCTTCTTTCTTTTCTAGGAAGATGTGGCCAGGAGAACACTTAAGACAGGATAAGGCCTTATATTGGTCAATAAAGATTCATGGAGACTATTTGACAGTTTGTGTTCATAATAAGTGCTCGGCTGTGACTTGGATAGTCGGATAATCAATATGCACTTGTATGCAGTTTACTGTGAAAAAAAAATCACATGTATAACTACACTAAAATAAAGGTCAATTTTGTAGATGAACCTGGAAGGAATCATAAGCAGAATAATTATTTCATTTATATGCAATCTTTAGAGAGTTTTCAAAATTTAAGCTAAAATTTGGACAGTTTTTTTCGGAATTCCACTTGTGGAGAGTCATATCTTCTGTGGACTGCACCACCAAGTAGTTTTGTCAATTTTATTTTTGCTCTTTAGGTCTCCACTAGGGAGATTTGTCGTTGCTACCTCAGTGACCACAGACAGTAATTCAAACGTACAAGGGATTCTAACGTTTCATTACTCGTTATTAAAAAGTATTTATATTGTTTTATGTATCTATACTGGAGAGATCACCTGAAGGGCTCCTTGAATGGAGTGGTGGGAGAGTGAAAGAATAGTATCTACAGTATATACTGCTGTAAAGGGCTATGGGCAAGGCACAGGTTTACCCCTAAGAAATGGCTGGGGGTGCAATTACTGATCTTGAATGTCTTCCATTCATCTGGCCCTAGACACCTTCTCTGATTATGCTTATTGTCATGGCTTCATTGGAGGGTTTTATCTTGGCAGCAGTTGGCCTCTGTTTCATGCCCTCTGTTGGCCTGTGGGTAGTCTAATGCATTTAGTAAAGGTCATGATAGTTTGATGTTCATAGTTTGTCCATGAGTGACATGGTAAGTTCAGGTGTAATCTGTTGTTTGTTAATATGGCATAATAAGTATTGTGTTAAATGAACCCTCTAAAAACAAGGTCTTGCCCTTTCCAAATTGTGGTTATTTGGGCAAGGCTCCCCTTGATTGATTCTGTTAGGTGATTATTTATGCCTAATCTTTCCAATAGTCCTGTATGAGTACCCGCAATCACAGAAGGTGAGGGGAATTGTCCCTGACTGGGACACAAACAGCTATAAAAACTTTACAGACGTTCTAATCTCTCCCAACTTTAAAACATTAAGAATACGTTTTGGGTTGTAGTTGTGCTTTCATTTTGAAACTAGAGGTTGCATGATCGTGGAAAGTTGCACATTTCCATCCTTTAGGCTGGGCTCACACTTATGGGAATTGAATGCGGCTTACACCGCATCCAAATCACATAACATTTAAAAATCTATTCGTTTAAAGGCATCAGGTTCACATATGTGCGTTGCATTCGCACTCCGCATTGTCAGAAAAACGTGTGCGTTTTCTAAGCATTGTCTGCACATTATGTTCTATGGGAACGCATCTGATTTGCAGATGTGTTTCGTTCTGAACACAAATTCTCTCCCTGCTCACTACACCTCCCCCCCTCCTCCCTCCCAGGTCAGCCGATCTGCAGCTACAACGGAGAGGAACCGCTGAACAGCTGTTTTTAATCTTTGCAGAGAAAACAGAGCTGGAATTCGCACCGCACAAGTGTGAACCCAGCCTTAGGCCTCGTACACACGACCGATTTTCTCGTCGTAAAAAACACGTCGTTTTTTTCGACGAGATTCTTGTTAAGCTTGTCGATTTTCTCGTCAAGCTTTCTATGCGTACACACTGTCATTTTCCAATTTCCTCGTGGTTCTCTGCGCTCACGTCCAGCACGTACGACGGCACTATAAAGGGGAAGATCTTTTTTCTTGGCGCCACCCCTTGGGCTGCTTTTGCTGATCTCGTGTTACCACGTGTGAAGTAAAAGTTTGGGAAGAGACGATTCGCGCTTTTCAGTCTTCGTACTTTTCAGATCGTTTTCTGCGGTTCAGTTTGTGCTTGTGGGTTCGTATCTTGACTTTCAGGGCGTCTAGGCAGGTCGTATCTGTTTTACAGTGCGTTATTGCCTGTTCGTTTCTGAATTTCAGTTCGTTATTCATAGGCCTTGCTGTTCTAAAGTGCGTTCTGTTCTGTACGTTCTGATTAGACGACCGTTTCCTAGCCATGTCGCCTGGACGTTCTCGTCGTCGAGTTCGTGCTGTGCGTGCGCTTGGTGTTGGTCTGCTTGTTTTGGACCAAGACCAGTCCATGAATGGTGTGAGGAGGAGTTCATGGACCAAGAATTGGTTGCTCCAGCGGGACCAATTCTGCCACATGCCTCTGCTGCGGGAGATCGTCGAGAATAATCCTGAGGACTACAGGAATTTTCTGAGGATGTCTGACCCCGTTTTTCAGGAACTGTTGGCTTTGGTGTCCCCCTATATTACCAGGAAGGACACCGTTATGCGGGAAGCCATCAGTGCTGAGCAGAGGCTCATCGCCACGTTGCGTTACCTGGCGACAGGGAGAAGTCTTCAGGACTTGAAGTTCACCACAGGCATCTCCCCCCAGGCTCTGGGCCTCATAATCCCAGACACCTGTTCTGCTATTATACAAGTCCTGCAGGAGGACTATATTAGGGTAAGTTTTCTCCCTTAACATCACATTTTATGTATTACATGTATGCTAATGTATTGTATTTCTTTCATCCTTCCCTAATTACCATGATTGTAATATGCTGAGAATGTCCCCTTTGTCCCCATGCATGTTGGAAGCTTTAGATTGCCCCTTTTTTATCCTCCCTAAATATTTCCCCTCACTAACTTTTCCAGCAGGGGCGCCTGTTGCTCCAAATGTTGGGGGGTTCCAACCCCAATTTCGGAAATAAACTTCCTCCTTTTTTGCTCTGTTGCCTAATAAACGCCCCCAGTTGTCCCCTCCAATGCAGCCATTTAGTCCCCTCTAATGCAGCCAGTTTCCCCCCAGCCCTGCACTTACCTTCTTGTGGTCAGCGCCATCCTTCTTCTGTCCTTGATGTCTTCTCCTTCCCTTCATGTTGCATCAGCCAATCATGTTACCATTAAACAGACTTGGTGAACATGATTGCCAGAGCAGCCTGTCAGTGTTTACACAAGGAATGCCCCCTCCTTGCGTCCCCGATTTTTCTTTGAGGAAGCCAATTACATCCCTCAGGTTGTAATTTGCAAGACTTTTTTAATACCTGTTTCTGCTCTGCAATTTTAACCCCCTAAATGACGCAATTATTCATATGTCGGTCGCTTTACAAGAGGCCATCCACCTGAATAGTGTGCGGCATAGACAATACATAGGTTCATGCAACGCATGAACCTATGTATTGTTCTGAGTGATGGGCACAGGAGAGAGGGGACAGTGCTCCAGCGCCCACTCTGGACGCACCGCCACTGCAATGCTATCCTGTGGCCAAACACATCTCCCCCCCCCCCAAAATAATTTAGTAATGGCCCATCAGAGGTGGTGATGAATATGATAAATGAGCCTTCCATTATACTTTTTTTACACACCTTAATAAACGTATAATTAGATTGATGTTGGTCTCTAATTTTTTGGTTTAGAATTTGCTTGTAATGTATGCCTTTGTTTTTCTAATATTATTTCATCTTGTTTCACTCCACAGCTTCCTTCCACGCCACAGGAATGGCAGACTGTGGCATCGGAGTTTGCCACGCGGTGGGACTTCCCCAACTGCGGTGGTGCCATAGACGGGAAGCACGTCCGCATCGTGCCGCCACCCCGTTCTGGGTCCTACTACTACAACTACAAGGGGTTTCATAGCATTGTGCTGATGGCGGTGGTGTCAGCACGGTATGAATTCCTCTATGTTGATGTAGGGAAGAATGGCCGGATGTCCGATGGGGGATCCTTCATCCAGACGGAGTTTGCCCTCCTTCTCCAGAGTGACGACCTTGCATTGCCACCGGATGCAGGGAATATTGAAGGACTCCCCTTTGTTTTCTTGGCTGATGAAGCCTTCGGACTCGGACGGCATCTTATGAGGCCATTTCCACAGAGGACCCTGACCCCAGAGAAGAGTGTGTTCAATTACCGGCTGGCCAGGGCCCGAAGAGTCGTTGAAAATGCCTTCGGCATAATGGCCAGCCGGTTCCGCCTTTTTATGACTTCCATCCACTTGGCGGACTACAAAATAAACTATGTAGTGTTATGCTGCTGTGTGCTACACAACTTTCTGAGCCAAAAATCTAATTCGTATATGGCCTCAGTTTTGCCAGAGGCTGGACTTTCCCCTGCAAATCCCCTTCCGGGCCTGGAATCTGCCCGTCTTGGCTTGCCCCCCCAAAATGCCCGTGTGGTTCGGGACAAATACATGGAGTATTTCACGGGTAGGGGGGCAATTCCTATGCCAGCCTATGTCTAAGTATCCCAATAAAAATCTTGTTTAAACCTTTAATTATTTGTTCTTTCCTGTCTCCTAGTTTGTCTTTGTGCATTTGTAGTGGCAAGTGTATTTTACTTTAGTAAATAACAACCAATTTCACCATGTTACCTTACAAAAGAACCAAATAAGCTTAGAGAGTATTATAAAAAGAAGCTACACGTTGTTTGTGGTCAAATATTTTACTCTCTGCACTTTTTTTTTTTTTTTTACTTTGGGGTTGGCCTGGCCACAACCCGGCAAATTTTGGCTTATGAAAATACAAAAATACCACTTGCATTTCTAAAATGACAACATTGGATACCTCTGAGCAATCTGAGACATTCAGTTACACAAACTATGTCTCTATGTGCCCGTCCTAATATGGGGTCCTGCCACCCCTTGCCCAGCCAAAAATTCAATATGCACACATTTTTAATTTTTTGCAAATAGGAAGTTTACAATCCTGATCCCTATTGTCAACATGTGCTATCTGCCATCAGGGGTGATCAATGGACGTGTTTTGGGGGTGCATCCCCTTCCTCAGTTCACCGACTTTTGATACGAGGAAGGGGTTGCACCCACAAAAGACGTACATGGATATCCCCTGATGGCAGATAGCACATGTTCACACACTGTGTGCATATTCAATTTTTGGCTGCTTTGTTACTCAAAAAATTAGTAAAAATATAAAAACAAACATGTAAAAACAAATGTGTTTGGATGGCTTATTGAATTCTCCCCAAAACATCGAGAATGTCTTTAAATGTTTGTTCCATCACATGGATTCTTTGTTTAATTAGGTCCAGTTCCGTGCTACATTCCATCACTTGCTGGATGAGGCGGAGGGCACTGTCAGCAGAGAACGGTGTGCTATCCTTCACAACATTTCCATCCCCTAAAAACCATAAAAAAAAATTAATAAAACTCTGCAGGCCTACCTCGCTTACCTTAAGCTGTGGTGTCAGATACTGACCTGTTGTGGTGACCAGATCCACAACGTCATCCACCTCTCCTTCCTGCACTTCTCCTTCCTCCACCTCAACTTCCTGCACATCTTTCGGTTGTGGATCTTTGGGAGTTTGGGGTTGCTTGGAAGTTGTGGGGTGCATGTGCTCCCTGGAGTGTCCTCCTCCCAGTCTTCTCTCCCCTATGAGAATAAAACCAAAGGTCTATTCATCACGCTGTAAAAATCTCATTTTTAAACTTAAAACAGGCTAAATTGTTTGGAAGTGGGGTACAAGTGTGTGTTTGTGCGGAATTTAAAGAAAAATGCATTATTTATGACCCCAAATATGTTTAGTATTCACATTTGGATGTAATTTTTTGGACATGGAGGCACCACAAATAAACTCTGATGCACCTGTGTGGGACACCCAAAAAAGGCGGGTCTGGTGGCCCACACTATAGTGCTCCAAAGTACAGATGTGGAAGCAGCTGCTGAGTGTCCTCTCCTTTACACTGATTAAAGTTTGCATTTCATTCTCCTTACAAACACATCATCTAGACTTAAAAATTAGCCACAATACTTGATCAAAAATGGCAGATGTCTAATTACTTTTGGGGGTCTTAAATAAGCCAAAACCGCGGATAGTGGCCGAACGAAGTGTCGGTAACGTAACGAACGATTACTGTGCCCAACCTAGTTCAAAATATTACATTTTGGAAGGGAGTCCAATATGAAAAAAAAAAAAAAAAAGTCAGTTTCTAAAAAGATTAATAGCAGAAAGGTCGTCATTTTACTTACTTTTAGCGAGCATCCTCTTTATGCTCCTCAACTGGTCTGGCTCCCTCAGTTTGAGGTCTGACCACCTCTTTCTGAGCTGCTCATTTGAGCGTTTCACCCCGAACTTCGCCCTCAGATTCTTCACAACTTTAGTGAGGATTTTGGCCTTCCTTCTATTTGGTTTGCTATACGGCCCATGCTTGGCATCATAATCAGCCTTGACCAAGATGTCCACCATCTCCGCCAAAGACATATTCGATGCCTTGAATCTCCTCCTTGATCGTGACGTGTCCTCGGTCTCCGGGCTTGTCTCCTCGCTAGTTGCGGAATTATCAGACACCTGCTGTAACTCCGCCATATCTGTCTGCGCGCCGAAAGAGAAGGGGCGGGGAAAAGATGTTAGTTAGAACGTCATGGGCGGGCGACGTGTGCGGAGCGCCGTGTTCGAATTTGGACGCATGCGTGGTGTGTATATAGCAAACACACATGTGACTATAGTACGTTCGGTGTGCGGAGAGAGGAGTTCAAGTGACGGACGTGCGAACGAAGGTATGTGATTTTGTGAGACTTGTAAAAATTGTGGGCCTATACTGTCTTGAGATTGGTGGAGGATATATATGGTGACTAGGATGTGAAGGAGGTTAGACTGTTTGCCTCACATTATTTAAATATAAATTATTTTACTTGCAGATACAATATGAATGTCTTTATTAGCGACAAAGAGTTCCTGGCGGAATTTATTGACCGGGTAAGGGAGCTGCCGGCTCTGTGGGAGACCAAAAACCCCATCCATAAAAAAAAAGGGGTGAGAAAAGCAGCGCTGGAGAAGCTGCTCCCATTTGTGCATACCAAGGTGCCCACAGCCACAGCAAAACAAGTGGACACTAAAATTGGGAGCTTGAGAGGTACCTACAGGACTGAACGCTCTAAGGTGCTGGCTTCTCAGAGGTCAGGAGCAGCAGCAGATGATGTTTATGTCCCGGTTTTGTGGTACTACAGCAGGATGTCCTTCCTGGATGACCACATTGAGCCAAGGCCATCACTCTCCACTCTTCCCCCCAGACTTCCCTGCAGCCAACCTGAGCCTTCTCTGGAGCAAGAGGAGGCAGCCATCCTGGATGATCCTGATTTGTCCATCTGGAGCCAGGTATAGTATTAACTGAAAATGTAGTGGGATAAAATTAATGTTTCCCAAATATGTCAGGATGAGAAACATACATTATTTTGTATTCCACAAGTGAAATCATGATCTGTAGACATTATTCTGCACTTAATTGTGTGGTAAATAGTCAAGCTGATGTAGTGGTAAATTTAAAGCAAGGATTTATGCATTTACATTCTAATTGCTTCCATCAGGATTACAAAGTTTGAGGCAAAGATTAAACCAACATATTAAACTATGTTTCTTTTTCATACACAGGATGAAATCAGCCAGGAGGAGGGTCTGGAAACTGTCAGGCAGGAGGAGGAAGGGCCCAGTGGCAGCCAGGAGGTGGCAGGGCCCAGTACCAGCCAGGAGGTGGCAGGGCCCAGTGGCAGCCAGGAGGTGGCAGGGCCCAGTACCAGCCAGGAGGTGGCAGGGCCCAGTGGCAGCCAGGAGGTGGCAGGGCCCAGTGGCAGACAGGAGGTGGCAGGGCAAAGGAGAAGCACCAGATCCCAGGTGCCTCCCATCAGGCTTCACAAAAGAGGCAGGAGGGACAGGACCACCAGTGACGCAGCAATGGCCCTTATTAAAGAGGCCCATGCCACCCTCAAGGAGCCCACATCCCCTGAAGAGGCCATTGCCGGCCTAGTAGAGGCTAAGTTCAAGGTGATGAGCATGGAGCAACGCCTCCTATGCGAACCCCTGCTCATCACCTTGCTCAACAAGGGGGTGATGGAGCAAATTACCCCCAATACCGCCATATGTGAGGTGGCCCAACTGACCCAACCTCAACCTCCACCTCCACCTTCCTCTTCTGCCCCACCCCCTTCTGCTACCCCTCCACCTTCTGCCCCACCCCCTTCTGCTACACCTCCACATTCTGCCCCACCCCCTTCTGCTACACCTCCACCTTCTGCCCCACCCCCTTCTGCTACACCTCCACCTTCTGCCCCACCCCCTTCTGCTACACCTCCACCTTCTGCCCCACCCCCTTCTGCTACACCTCCACCTTCTTCTTCTGCCCCACCCCTTCTGCTACACCTCCACCTCCTCCTCCTGACAGGAGTACCCCTCCAGTGGGCCAGCCTCCAGCTAAACGAAGAAGGAAGGCTGCAGGAAAGGCTTCAGGAAAGGCTTCAGGAAAGGCTGCAGGGAAGGTTGCCAGGAAGAAGAGGAAGTGATGGCCTTGCTTCATTGTGGTCGCACTGGTCGGACAGAAGGCAGCCTGTTGTAGTACCACACACTTGGGACATATATCTCACCTGCTGCTGTTCCTGACCTCTGGGAGGCCAGCATCAGATTGTGTTCTGAAATGTGGGCCTTCTCAAGCTCCCAATTTTAGTGTCCACACAGGGTTGGTGTGTGCTCTGGGGTCCCTGGGATGCACAAATGGCAGCAGCTTCTCCAGCGCTGCCTTCTCTTTATTTAATTTATAAACATGAATAAATGTGTTTTTTGTTTAAGTTCATACTTGACTATGTGTATTTTTAAATAAAAAAAAAAAAGCTTTGGAGTAAGCAGATACATTTGACTGACAATAAAAGGCACAGATATCACCCCCCCCAAAAGAATAACTAAATCTGATTAGCTCAAAAACATGGTGTGAAATTTTAAAAATATAGATTAGAAAATTAAATGTGAGATCGCTATCAAAACATTGAGAAATTATAATTAACATCATTTTGAAAAATCTAACCATTTAAATTATTCCTAAAAACTTGCACGATATAATACACATAAATCTTATAAAGAGCAGCATGAAAAAGGTTAAAAATAAGGCAGAACTCTGTGTGAATATCAGCAGCAAAAGAAGGTCTCTCGTTTTGATTAATGTAACATTCTAACGAAGAATTCAATGCAGAACATTTAAACGATGAAATATTTATGAGCGTGACGAATGTGCTCTCTCCATTATGAAGGCTTGTTTTACCAGAAGATGCGCTCCCGTCTCATAGTTGCTTGTGAGCATGCGCGCTTTTGGAAGAGTCGTAAAAGCATACACACAAACCATTTTCTCGTCACAAAACAGGCCGACGAGAAACACGACGAGGAAATCTGGAATCCTGACGAGAAAATAGAGAGCAGGTTCTCTATTTTCTCGTCGAGATTCTCGTCAAGTTTCTCGTCGTAAAACCATACACACGGACGTTTTTCTAGACAAAAAAACTCTCGCGGCACTTTTCTTGACTGTTTACGACGAGAAAATCGGTTGTGTGTACGAGGCCTTAGAGTTTCGTGAGTATTCTTTTCACTTGTCTGAACGTTCAGCAGTAACAACTACCAAGTAAGCTTTTAGAGTATAAATACAGTGGGAGAAATAATTATTTGATCCCATGCCGATTTTGTAAGTTTGCCCACTTACAAGGAAATGAAGGGCTCATCATTTTATCATTGGTATATTTTAAATGATAGAGACAGAATATCAACCACAAATCCAGAAAAACACACAGGATACAAATTATAAATTATTATGTATAGAAAAGTGACTAAAGCGCTGGTAATATTTGAATATGTGACTAAAAAACCATCAGTGATGTGAATTCTATAAATAACTGCACAGAATAATAGATAACTAAATGATAAAAGCTGCATAAAAAATCGTGTTCCATTCACCGTTAAAATCAATAATAAAGGTAAAATGCGCTAATATCAACCTAAAAAACATAACAGTCTAATTAAATATAAAGTGTCAGTGCAAAATGGTAAAAACAAAAGAATAAGTCCTCATAGTATAACTTCAGGGTGAGACCGATAACAAGCACAATCACTGCTAACAGCTCCTCACAGTAATCCCACGCTCGGTGCTTCAAATTGACACAAAGCCTGATGACAGCTGAAACAGTCACTGCTGGCTGTAGGCTCACCCGCCCTGTGCTTCAGAGCAAAGAACTAACGATGCCAGATAGGTAAAACTCCGGATGTAAGGCTCTCAAAACAAAGCAGAAAGAAAGATCATAGCGTGATATGTTAAAAATGGGACAGCTGATGAGCTTAGTCCTGCACTCACATAACCGCCACGAAAGTAAGCATACACGATATGGTCAGATACAGGATGGCTCCACATGTCCTGGTTCCTGGTTCTCGTCACTGGGCTCCTCCCTACGCGTTACGTCACTGGTCACTTGACTTTTTCAAGGTGATCTTTCTTTCTCCTTTGTTTTGAGAGCCTTACAACCGGAGTTTTACCTATCTGGCACAATGGTTGTGCTGCTGATCTCAATGGTAAAGTCATGCGGAGAGGGATCGTGGAGGAGGAAATATTACAAGCTCAGTTTTAGAAAGATTGAGTTTGAGGAAGTGGTGTGACATCCATACTGATATGTCGCTCAGTAAGTTTGTGATACGTGAGGAGATTGAGGGGGTGAGTTGAGGAGTCGAGAGATAGATTTGGGTGTTTATAGTATAGAGGTGGTATTGGAAGCCATGGGAGGTTATCAACTGGCCCAGGGAACAGGTATAGAGAGAGAATAGGAGGGCCCAAGGAAAGAGCCTTGGGGTACCCCAAAAGAAAGAGGAAGATGAGCGGAGTAGATGATGTATGTGACACTGAAAGTGCGCTGAGATAGGTAGGAGGAGAACCAGGAAAGAGCAGAGTCACGGAGGCCAAGGGAGTGGAGTTTATTAAGGAGGAATGGGTGGTCAACTGTGTCAAAGGCAGCAGAAAGGTCTAATGCCCCGTACACACGATTGGAATTTCCGACAACAAAACCGTGGATTTTTTACCGACGGATGTTGGCTCAAACTTGTCTTGCATACACACGGTCGCACAAATGTTGTCGGAAATTCCGAACGTCAAGACGCAGTGACGTACAACACGTACGACGGCACAATAAAACGGAAGTCCCATACCAAGTGCACCACCCTTCGGGCTCCTTTTGCTAATCTCGTGTTAGTAGAAGTTTGGTGAGAGACGATTCGCGCTTTTCAGCCTTGTGTGTTTCAGTCCGTGACGTGTTTGCAGCGTGACGAATGTGCTATCTCCATTACGAAAGCTAGTTTTACCAGACCGAGAGCTTCCATCTCGTACTTGATTCAGAGCATGCGTGGAATTTTGTGCGTCGGAAT
Source organism: Rana muscosa (assembly GCA_029206835.1). Taxonomy (NCBI): domain Eukaryota; kingdom Metazoa; phylum Chordata; class Amphibia; order Anura; family Ranidae; genus Rana; species Rana muscosa. The sequence goes on from CM055123.1 coordinate 204,223,183, forward strand.
CGGATACAAACGATCGGAATTTCAGACAACATTTCGGAAAAATTGAGAACCAGCTCTCAAACATTAGTTGTCGGAAATTCCGACAGCAAATGTCCGATGGAGCCTACACACGGTCGGAATATTCGACCAAAAGCTCACATTGAACATTTGTTGTCGGAAATTCCGATCGTATGTACGCGGCATAAGAGTATGAGTATGGAGAACTGAAATCTCTGTTCACCACAGGAAACGCTAGTGCTGGCCATACACCTTGCAATCTACATGCACAATCTCTATTTAATTTCCTTTAGAGCTAGCAAAACTCTTGTATCTACTAGGCGTTTTTTCCATTAAATGATCATATGTGGCAAGTTTTGGTACTTTCACATACATATTGCTGTAGTTTTATTGAAAGATGTCTCTGAGTACTAGAAATTTGTATTAGTATTAATGCGTATGTACAGCCATTTTTTTTTCCTAGAGTAGGTAAGGGTTAGAACCCCTGTACAATTTTTATTGCTGTTTGTGCCCCTTTTGGGCAGATTCACCTTTCTATTTGTCCAGGTGACTATTATCACAGGGACAGAAACTGAGGGGACATTCAAAATGATAGAATTGTCACCAGGACAAATGATAATTGTAAATGGGGACACCCTGTTATGGTGACAGTTGTCTAAGGGGAGAATTTTCCTCACTTTGTATAATTTTTCTTTTGCTTCCTATTGGGTCTCTGGGACAAGAAGTGAAGAGAAATCTCCCCAATGGAACAAAGACTGCAACATACAGTATAAACTGATGGGTTTTAACCCTTCCCTACTTTTTTTAAACTAACAAAAATATGTTTTCATTATAAAGACACTTTGTTCCAGATCAAAGTGAAAGTTGCAGAACTAATGCCCAAAGCATATTCAGTATTTATTCTTTACCTTGAAGAGGGGAATTGACAAATGATTAAATGTGCAGCAGCTCCTCTCCGACTGTTATAAATTGGTCCTAATGCTCTATTGTGCAACTTGTCTAAAAAAAATTATGGACCACCGGTCCAAATTTTTTAATACTTTAATAAATTAGTTATCAGAGCTGTATGCAGTGTAAGCTAAGGGTTGGTTATGGATAAATTCTGATTGTATAACTTTTAAATTGGCTTCCAGAAATTTTGATGAATAAATGATTCCTTTTATCATTCAGTACCTTTTATTTTTGCTGAATGAAACTTTAGGGTTGTGCAATGTCTGTGATGTTGCCAACAATTAATGACAATTTTCCTAACTTATGCCTCGTACACACGGCCGAGAATCTCATCGTTAAAAACATGTAGTTTTTTTCGACGAGATCCTTGGACAAGAAACTTGTCCCGGCCGAGTGTACACACGCTCATTTCAAAGAACCCGCGGTTCTTTGAATGGAGCGTACGCGGTGACGTCATCGAATACGACGAGCATGCGCTCGTCACATTCGATGCCGTCGCCGCCATCTTGGTTCACCCTACCTATGTCTAGGAAGCTACCGCACATGCGTCAAAGTCATTTCGAGCATGCGCGGGCTTCCCGGCGAACAGGTAAGTGTACACACACACAATTTTCTCGTCGAGAAACAGGCTGACGAGAATCTCAACGAGGAAATAGAGAGCAGGTTCTCTATTTTCTCGTCGAGATTCTTGTCGCTTTTCTTGACGAGAAACCATACACACAAACGAATTTCTCGGCAAGAAATCTCTGCCAGCAAGTTTCTTGCTGGCTTTTGCCGAGAAACTCGGTCGTGTGTACGAGGCTTTATACTGCTATTTTCACACATCCATTAGCAAAGATTGATTCTACAATTCCTGCATTGGGCAAAGCACAGGGTGCTTTTATTTCTTCCATAAACTAGGACAATCAGGTGAATATTGGGATTATAGGACTTCTCTAGGGGTTGTGATAATTAGAACTTCTGATAAAAGGACTTGTAAGAAAAATTTCTGGGAGACAGTTACTAGTTCCTCACTTTGCTGTTTGGATATGGTTACATGGCTTTAGATGACACATTGAAGACTATAAAGGGCCCCAGTAGGTTTAAGGATGACACTTTTTCTTGGTGAAACATCTACATGTCCTAATAATTGTGTGTGGCCAATTTAGACACAATGTTTCCCTCTACAAAACCATAGTAACAATAAAGACAACTGTGAGTACAAGTGAATCTTTGTTACAATAGTCTTTGAGTGTATGATCAAATAACTGCTATAGACAAAGCGCTACTGAATGTAAATTGTCATCATCAGTTACAATAATGTTCCAATGTTATCATTATTGCAGTTATTTATATAGCTCTGACAATTTAATCAGCATTTTACGTATATTGTACAGTCACATCAGTTGCTGCATTTAAGGAGATTACAGTCTAATGCCTCGTACACATGACCGTTTTTTCCGACAGGAAAACTGCTATGAGAGCTTTTGGCCGGGAATCCCGGCCTTGTTTATGCTCCATCGCAGTTTTTCCGATGGGAAAACTGCCGGACAAAAAAAGAGAGCAGGATCTCCTTTTCCTGGCAGGAAAACCGTTTGTCTGCTTTTCCGAGGGGAAGAAAACCGTGAATGCTCGGAAACAATTCGACGCATGCTAGGAAGCATAGAACTTAATTTTGTTGGCTCGTCATTGTCTTTTATGTCACCATGTTCTTGGCAGACAAAAGTTCACCGGACTTTTGTTTGAGCGTGTGTATGCAAGGCAGGCTTGAGAGGAATTCTGTCAGGAAAACCGATCGTTTTTTATCCGATGGAAAATCCGGCCGTGGCATAAGGCCGCATACATGCTGGAAAATATATCTTTCTAAAAAGATAAGGCTACCATAATAGCTGTTTGGAAATGTTGATCTGTTGAATGGCAGGGCAAAACATCAGGTTAACTCAATTGCTAGCCTCTCGTCACCACTAGATTTATTCACCTTCAATTTGCTCCACGTCTACTCCATGCACCAGCCAGAGCAAAAAGATATCCACTACCTCTGGGTAAGGTGGATCACATGACTATCTTCCCTTGGTGGTAGTGGAGGGGTGGCAATTAAGTGAACCTGCTGGTCTGCCATGCACAAGTTCACTTTAAGCACCAAAACACCTGAAGTAATTATAGATAAGAACCAACATTCTTCTCCAAAAATCAAGTGAAAATATTTTTTTTTTACATTTGTCCACATTCTTTCAATCCTGCCAATATATTAGATAATGAAATGGTTGGAAATGTTATGTAGAACAGGACATTGTCCACACATACAAAGAGCTTGTGCTCAACTGCCTATGTTGATCCTGTGAATATTAGGATTTGACCTAATCCTCCTAAGTAAAGGCTCTAAGATGAGTACGAACCAAAGGGGGGCAGACGGCAATCCGATTCGTCTTTTATCCCATTACAAATGGAGAACGGATGAGGTAACACACCATTGACTTTAATCTGGGCCTCTGGGACCACATACAGAGACAATAATTTTTTGAATTGACCTTTGACCCTACAGAGCAAAAGGCATCATGAACAATAATATATGAAGGAAAAAATATTTTGCACATTTGTTATGAATGCAAAATGGGGAAAAGATACGCAGGATCTGGTTGATGTAGGCAACAGAAACATCTCTACTTTCAGCCACTTCAATGCACAAGTCCCAATGCAAAATTCTTTAATCCACTCTGTTCAGTCAGACTATATATTAAATAAATTTCCAATTATGACCAAGTGTTAAATTTAACGTATTGTTATAGAATACTCTGTTTGCAATATTTCATTAGATAACATCAATCCACTGTCATTTCCAATTCTGCATGTTGGTTTGGTCTGTCCTATTTATGTGTAAAAGTCAACATTGGGAAAAATAATTTGTCTGTTTTTAATGTTTAATTTTCTCATATTTCCAAAAAATGTCTTTTAATTTTATACTGTATTTTCTTATACTGTAAATGTATATGTAATGGTGTATAAAGTCACTTTCATTGTCTTTAGATCACACGGTTGTGTCTTATTTGTTCTTGTAATGTATTTGTGTATCTACTATTCACAGATGGATACCAAAGCTCTTGCATAAATGTGTAATAAAGTGTCTTTTTTATACAATCCTCAAATTAGAGTGCCATTAATATTGTTTAGCACCACAATTCCATTCTATCATATAGCATGTCTTCGGAGTGTTTGTCTGTGTAACTAATACATTAATAAAAAATACATTGTCGTGAAATTTTGTTGTGGAAGGTAAATCAAGTAATAGACAATATGAGGCATTCATTTTACTTTCATCTGTGTTCTTGAATATTGACACTCTCAGACAGAATTTATGGACTGCTGATAACATTCAAGATTCATGTTTTCTTCAGTAAAGCCGGTCATACATAGATTGAAATTTGTCCAGTTCAACACGGGCTGGCCAAATTTCGATCAATGTATGGGCTAGCTTGTTGTACACAAGTCGATCTATTAATCAACTTCAGTACAACCAGCCTGTGTTTTCTCCTGAATGATTGGTGTCGCCGGTTATAGACAGCAACACTGTTCATTGTATTCTGTCGGTGGGGATGGCTCCCCACCGGCAAAACACAATAGTGCTGCAGGAAGGATTCCTCCATCAGCACCGAGTGTGTTGATGGGGGGAATCAGCACATTTTTTTTTTGTCATTCAAACCGCTGGTTGAACGAAAACAAAAAATTTATAATGTATGGCCTGCCTAACTAAGCCTTTCTGGGTAGGTTGGGGTTTCTGGATACTGAAGATAGATTGCCTGAAAGTATAATACCCATTTTGGAGATGTAAGAAGAAAGCTGCTACTCTCTGATTTCTGTGATGCATGTTAAGTGCTACTGGCATGGGAGTCATAAAATGGCAAATACTATTGGAGGGTTCTCACCTGGGTATTTCACTTATGTTTTAGAAGTGCTGGCTATAGGGTTGTCATAATGATCCTGGCTTGACTATCCAATTAGTCACTGATGTGGGGCAAGTATGAAGGATAGATGCACAATCTTCTCAGCCATTAAAAAAAGGTTGACCCCAATATTTTAAGGAATGAAACCCACAGTGTGATAATTTGGCTTGTCCAAGAGGCCAACATAACTGTATCTTATACCTTTAAGAAGTCTACGATGGCCAGAGTACAGGCGGTCCCCGGTTTACAAACAAGATCGGGTCTGTAGGTTTGTTCTTAAGCTGAATCTGTTTGTAAGTCAGAACAGGTACATTTTTTTAAGTGTAGCTCCAGCCAAAAAAATATTTTTAAGCTTTTTTGATAGCATAGGGAAGGGTTAACACCCCTGTAACATTTGTTTTGCTGTCTGTGCCCCTGTTAAGAAGATTTCACCTCACTTTCTGTCCCAATGACAATTGGATTTAAAAAATTTTGGGTTGTTGTGGAAACCTTGGTGATAAAGCATCAGTGGAGACACCCTTTTCCTATAATAAGAGTGAATTTGCCTTCCTATGGGTGAATTTCCTCTCACTTCCTGTTGTCTCCCTTCGTTTTTAAGTAGGAGTCATTTGTAACTCGAATGTTTTCAACAAGGGGACCACCTGTACTTAACCTCTGCTCCGATCACAGGTGAGAACTGAAATGTAAAAACGCATGTTGTTTAGGAAGTCTTCCGGGGCTACACTGATGGTTAGAATACTCAGCATGCAAGATTGTTGTGTTCAAGAATGTCAGTGCCCACTACTTTCAAAGAGTAATTTAGAGACAGCTGGGTTGTAAAACTTCATTCCCACGCATTTCTGAATTATGGTTAGACCCTGGTTTTAACCACTTAAGCCCCAGGCCATTTTGTAGCTAAAGGACCAGGCCCCTTTTTGCGATTCGGCACTGCATCGCTTTAACTGACAATTGCGTGGTCGTGCGACATGGCTCCTAAACAAAATTGGCGTTCTTTTTTTCCCCACAAATAGAGCTTTCTTTTGGTGGTATTTGATCACCTCTGCGGTTTTTATTTTTTGCACTATAAACAAAAATAGAGCGACAATTTTGATAAAAATTCTATATTTTTTACTTTTTGCTATAATAAATATCCCCCAAAAATATATAAAAAAACTATTTTTTTCCTCAGTTTAGGCCGATACGTATTCTTCTACATATTTTTGGTCAAAAAAATCACAATAAGCGTTTATTGATTGGTTTGCGCAAAAGTTATAGCGTCTACAAAATAGGGGATAGTTTTATGGCATTTTTATTAATAATTTATTTTTTTACTAGTAATGGCGGCGATCAGCAATTTTTATTGTGACTGCGACATTATGGCAGACACATTGAACACTTTTGACACTATTTTGGGACCATTGTAATTTTTACAGTAATCAGTGCTATAAAAATGCACTGATTACTGTGAAAATGACACTGGCAGTGAAGGGGTTAACCTGTAGGGGGCGCTAAAGGAGTTAAGTGTGGCCTAATGTGTGATTCTTACTGTAGGGGGGCGTGGCTTGGCGTGTGACGTAACTGATCGTCGTTCCCTATGACAGGGAACAGACGATCAGTGACACTCTCACTAGGAAGCATGGGGAGAGGTTTGTTTACACTTACCTCTCCCCGTTCTTCAGCCCTGTGACCCGATGGAGGGACACCAGCGGCGATCAGGTCCGCGGGTCCCGCGGGCGCAGTCACGGAGCTCAGGACCGGGTCATGAGCGCGCCGCTGACGGCGCGCACGCAACCCACGTCTGGGATCCTAAAGGGGACGTACCTGTACGCCCTTGTGCACAGCCGTGCCATTCTGTCGACGTATATCGTTGTGCGGCGGTCCTTAAGCAGTTAAACTTGTAAATTCATGTAGGCTAAACTTCAGCCTTACCCTAAAATTGCTTACTTTAATTTCACTACACACAGTGGGTATCTCACAGTTTATATTAAAATTTAAGCTGCAGAAAGCAAGCCCACCTATTTTTTTGGCTGTAGGAAGTCCAGCATCACTTGGTCCTTTTCTTCCAAGCCTTAATTACTTGGCCCATCATTTACATTGATTGGATTTCAATCATGAAGTTCAACATCATATGTGGGTGTTAAGTAGTAGACATGTGCATTCGTTTTCGTCCGAATGCATTTTCATCCGAATTTCAGGTATTTTCGTTATCGTTTTAACAAACGAAAACGAAAATGCAGAATCCGAAAACCGAAAGATCCGACATAAACAAATGCTTAATTTTCGTTTTCGTTGCAACAACAGTTCGATATAGATAGGAGATTCGACATGAGGCTGACAATAACAATCTGTGTCCATCGAACCTGTGGTCGAATGCGCCTAACCTTAACTCTATTAGTCCAAGATTATTCTACATAGAGAGAAAAGATTCAACATTATAGAGAGAAAAGATTCGACATTATAGAGAGAAAAGATTCGACATTATAGAGAGAAAAGATTCAACATTATAGAGAGAAAAGATTCGACATAGAGAGAAAAGATCACTGCTGGAATTGGGTGGGGGAAGTAAAATAAAAAAATGATGATGAATGTTATTGGCTGATTGTAACCAAAGAGGAGGAGCAGTAAAATAGCTAGAACTAACTTGACAATTCAACGTGAACAACGAAGATTCAACAAAGCATCGAAAAACATACAAACGTCGAATCTGTCATTGAAGGCTTATGGTGTCTGTTGAAAGTTCTAAGAAGATTCGACGGAGCAGATAAACTGTACGACGCTGCAATCGTACATTTCCGGTCAAATGCTCGGCACATAGGCTATAGAAGAATTCTAATGTTGGTTGACTAGTAATAATAATTAATAAATTAATTATTACTAGTCATACAACATTATAATTCTACTATAGCTAGCTTGTAGGTGGAACATTCGACCGGAAATGTATGATTGCAGCGTCGTACAGTTTCGCTGCTCCGTCGAATCTTCTTTGAACATTTGACAGACACCATAAGCCTTCAATGACAGATTCGACCTTAATTAATTCAGATTTTCGGACGAATGCAATTTCTAACGAAAAACAAAATAAATAAAAACGAATTTCGGGAGTAACTAAATAAATTTATTTTTCTAACGAAAACGAAATTCCGAAATGAAATATTTCAGTGTGCACATGTCTATTAAGTAGTGCAGTCTGCATACATATGCAACCTGCCTAGCAATGCCCATTCCTTCAAAATGACATTCATTCCTAAAAGGCATTTTGATATTTCTATAACTCCTCCTGAGATCCTGATCACTTGTATCGGGGCTGAGGGCCTTTGAGTGGAGTACCCAGCTGGCCCTTCCAACCACCTATAATCTGCCTGCATTGCACAGAGACTTAAAGCTGCACATTGCACAAAATGCACAGCTTAAAGCTGGGTACACACGATGAGAAAATCAGAAGAAAAATTTCGTACAAGGCACGATCGTTCGTATTTCGCATAGTGTCTAAACAACTTTCGACATCCAATTCAGACTTTCCGAACAAAAATTTCTGAAGCGACAAACTCAAAAAAAATTCTCGTATGTAAACAGAACAAACTATTTTCGTTCAATGTGTATTGTATTCGTACAAGAAGAATAAGATTTGAAAGACTGCGCACGATCAGAAACAATAATCAAACAAACAAAAACAAAAAGTCTTTGTTGTACAAGAACTTTCGTACATTATTTCTATCCTCATTTATGACTTTCTGTGAAATATCTAGCAAAACAGGCTAATCATTCGCCTGATTTTCTTATAGTGTGTACCCACCTTAAATAGAGACATCAAATGGTCAAAAATAAGGTATATAATGAAAATTACATTAAACTAAATGTATCATTAGAATGTAGATGAGGGACGAAAGAAAGAACCAGGGTAGGCAAATATAAGCAGATTCAACTTCAGCTTTAGCTCTAATCACCTGGAAGATTAACAGCATAATTTTAAACTACAGCTGTAAGTATACAAACCTAGTACTCTATCTTTCAATTCAGTAATTTCTTTATTCTTTTCATAACAGTACACGTTATACATTTATACATACATTTTATCCAGATACATGATCTTACTTCCAACATTCACCCCCCCCCCCCCCCAAAAAAAAACAAACAATTTTTTCCTTCCTCTCCCTACTGTAAATCCCCCCCCCTCAACCCCAAAGGCCCTCCCCATATTAGCCCGCTCCCATATTGATTCATCTTAGATTTTCATGGTCCCAGGCCTCTGCCCAGCCTTTCCAATTAGCATCAAATTTGTCTCGACTCCCTCTATGTGTATAAATAAATTCCTCCATTATTATGGTTTCTTTTATTTGTGTTCTCCATTCTTTGACCATCGGGGGTATATAGATATCCATTTCTGGGCTTTTAGTTTTCGTGCCTGAATTGTATTCCACAAATAGTATGTTCTTTAGCAGCTTTTAATGACAGTTACCAAATGGCTCCTTTAAATATCATGAACAGATGTATAATTTATCCAAAATTTTGGCTTTGGATATTGCAATTTCAGATTATTAATTGTCTCCTCTGAAGTAGCAGGTGGAAGAGCATAGTTTGATCCCTGGTTAGTGCTTAATCGAGCCAGACTATTGTTGACTTGGGGGCAAAGAAAAAAAAAGTCTAAATAAATGTATAGTATACTAGACACTTTTAAACAGTCATTTTATCTGGGAGTAACTTATTTTTTTTTTTATGTAAAATTATATTATCTGACAGGCTAAATGCATATTCACCAATTCCCAAAATATAAGGTGAGAAAGCTTGTATAATAAAGCGACTTGTCCGAGGTCAAAATAAGATCCTACTCTGTCATATCATCTTCAATGGAATCACTGCACTTTAGAGTACCTAAACTCCAAGCAATGGTAAATTCCCCAGTAAGGACCAACATAGGGATTAAAATAAGCCCTTTTAGGAAGCCACTCATATCTATATTGGTTTTCAGAACACATAACCTGTAAATTGTGGTAATGATTAAGCACAGATCAGATGTGTGAAACGCATCTACGTGACCAACACCTGGTGTCCCTGGTGAATTTTGACCCTCTGCAATAAAAGGCACTTTTGGAAACTTTGGATGTGCATCCATTTCTTATTTTTCTCAAGTTTTTACGGAGGCGGGCCAGGGCTAGCACTCCTACTTGGTTGCAATCAAGGTATTACACACACCTGGAGCAGCAGATTCCTCTTCTTTTGATGTAAATTGTGATAGTTCGCCCTGAGAAATGTCAGTGACAGCTGCCTTTAAAGAGCATGCATGTTACACAAGCTACTGAAGTGAGTTCTACATCTGATGCAATGGCTAAAAGGTTAAATCTTGAGTTTAGTAACCTACCTCACAGTGAAGCCATGGTTTGAATCCTGGAATATTCTTCAGGTTGCCCTTTAATCCTTTAATATATTACTAATTGATTTAACGACAGGAGTCCTAAATCAACCAAGCAAAAGGTGGGTTGGTTTAGAAGTTAAGCATTCAGATTATGAAGTGTATCCTCTGTGGTAGCACAGTGAGGACCTTGGTTCGATCATTGATGAGGGCTCAACTCAAGGACATTGGATTGTTGGCATGGCCTGTATAAAAAAAGTACTGTATGAATAATAATAATAGTTTTAGTAAAGAACAGCCACTCTATGTGTTCATAATGGCTGTTCTTATATACACAAACTGAATACATATTCATCTTATTCTTACAATCTGAGGATTGACTGCTGTGATAAAGTGACTTAAACCTCACATTTTCAGGAAGTCTCCCAAGGCTTCACTGGCCTTCAGAGTACTTAACCTGTAGCGCCGTCCCAGGGATTGGCACCCATGCCTTTTAGAGAATCTCCCATGGCTATACTGGCCATCAGAGTACTAAACCTGCAAGCTCTGGCAGCATTACTGACAGATCCTGTCATTTTTTGGTATATGAATGTCAGTGTTAGCTGTCGTTAGAAAGTAATGCATGCTTCCTAGGCTAGTGGAAGAGGGCTGCCAATCACCCGAAGAGATGGTTTAGTGATTAAAGCTTGAACTTTTAGCAACACATGCTTCGAAATTACCGTTGACCTTGATGTGAATCCCAGGGCATTTATTAATTTGCTTTAAAAACATTAATGTATTATTAATTGCTTTAACAAAAGCTGCAAGTAGCAAAACCTGGGACTTGTGTTTTTTTTTATCACCAAGGAGCCTTTCTTTAAAGCAGGCCAAAGCACTTCTTAACTAGCTGAATAACTTTGTAATACCATTTCATGGCAAACGACTTATTTAAGCCTCCTGAATCAATAAACTGAAGTAATTTTCATCCAAATAGGTGGTTTGGAGGTTGTGTTTCTGGAGAATTTTTGAGATAATTCCCAGTTTAAATCTTCAGTGCTCAGTTTAGCATCTGAAGCCATGGCTAAGAGGTTAATGCTCAGGTCTTTTGCAGCCTACTGCCCAATGAAGCCCTGGTTCGAATCCTGGCAAATTCATCAGTTTGCCCTTTAATCCCTTAATATATTACTAATTGATTTAACGACAGCAGTCATAAGTCAACAACTGAAACCTAACCACATTCAGTGAGTTGGTTTGGAGGGTGAGCTTTCAGATTATGAAGTGTAACCTCTGTGGTAGCTTGGTTCGATGTATCACCTGTATATAATAGTACAAGTATGAATAATAATAGTTTGGTATAAACAGCCACTGCTACTTTCAGAGTGGCTGTTCTTATATTTACACGCAAGCTGAATACATTCATCTTATTCCTACAATCTATGGAGTGAAGGCTGGGGCACAGTGTCATAAAGTGACTTGTCCAAGCTCACAAGGTGCAAATGTAAAGTTTAAACCCCACATTTTCAGGAAGTCTCCCATGGCTTCACTGGCCTTCAGAGTACTTAACCTGCAAGCTGTGTCACCTTCACTGGTAAGAGCCAGCACAGGCCTTTCAGGAAGTCTCCCATAGCTACACTGGCCGTCAGAGTACTTAACCGGCAAGCTATGGCTGCATTACCAACAGATAATGTAATTTATGGCTGCAAGTAGCAAAGCCTGGGACTTGTGTTTCTTTCACCAAGGAGCCTTTATTTGAACCAGGTCAAAGCAAAGCACTTCTTAACTAGCTGAATAGCTTTGTCTGTAATACCATTTCATGGCAAACGACTTATTTAAACCTCATGAATCAATAAACTGGAGTAATTTTAATCCAAATAGGTGGTTTGGAGGTTGTGATTCTGGAGTAGTTTTAAGCTAAATCCCAATTTAAATCTTGTTAATTGCTCAGTTTGGCATCTGAAGCAATGGCTAAGAGGTTAACGCTCAGGTCTTTAGCAGCCTACTGCACAGTGAAGCCCTGGTTCGAATCCTGGCAAATTCCTCAGTTTGCCCTCTAATCCCTTAACATTTTACTAATTAATTTAACGACAGAAGACATAAATCAACAAGCGAAAGGTAATTACATCCAGTGAGTTGGCTTGGAGGTTAAGCTTTCAGATTATGGAGTGTAGCCTCTGCGGTATACCAGTGAGGACCTTGGTTCGATCCTTGACAGTGTGCTCTAACTCAAGGACATGTGATCATTGGGATGGGCCTGTATATAATAGTACAAGTATGAATAAAATAGTTTTGTATTAAACAGCCACCCTAACTAGGTTCAGGGTGGCTGTTCTTATATATACACCCACCCAAGCTGAATACATATTCAGCAACATTTTCATCTTATTCCTACAATCTAAGGAGCAGAGGCTGGGACATAGTGTGATAAAGTGACTTGTCCACGGTCACAAGGTGCCAATGTGATGTTTAAACCCCACATTTTCAGGAAGTCTCCCATGGCTTCACTGGCCTTCAGAGTACTTAACCTGCAAGTTGTGGCACCTTCACTCGTAAGAGCCAGCACAGGGATTTGAACCCATGCCTTTCAGGAAGGCTCCCATGGCTACACCGGCCGTCAGAGCACTTAACCTGCAAGCTATGGCTGCATTACCAACAAAAAAGTAATTTTTTTTGTTTTAGTACATGAATGTCAGTGTTAACCACCATTGGAAAGTAATGCATACTTTCTAAGCTAGTGGAAGAAGACTGCCGAATAGATGGTTTAGTGGTCAAAGCTTGGGCCTTTAGCCACATATGCTTCAAAATTACTGTTAGCCTTGGTTTGAATCCTGGAGCATTCATTAATCTGCTTTTAAAAACATTAATGTATTACTAATTGCTTTGACAATAGTAGCAAAGCCTGGGACTTGTGTTTCTTTCACCAAGGAGCCTTACTCTGAACCAGGCCAAAGCACTTCTTAACTAGCTGAATAACTGTTTGTTTGTGTAGTGCTTGGTTGCTACTAGTAACTAACATCCACCATATCACCCTGCTGCCAGACCTCCATCTATCACTTCAGAGACAATGAACAGTCATTTGCGTTGTTTTGTTTTTGTTTATTGGGGGTTATAACTTGGTTTGGGTAAGGGGCATATGGGATGCCCATAGAACATGTTGCTTTGCCATCATATTTAGTGAACATTGATGAATTAGTTTAGCCTTGAAAAATTGATGTACTACGAACATTTACAGTCTCTTCCCCTGCATATCATCATGCAGACTATTGCTCCTCCTCCTCTGCATTAGCTCCTGCAGACTGTTGCTCCCAGGACTTCTCTCCTCCTGCACAAATCTTCCACTGCACAACTACTATATCACTGTAGAACTACTATATCACTGTAAAACTATTAGATCCAGTCACATCATCTTCATTGTGACAAAAAGGAATCACTCTGAATAATCCCAACTTGCTGGCTGTATTTAGGTGCTGTTACTAGGCCAGAGGTCTGCAGTACCTCTCCCTGGCAGCCTAGTAATTTAGTAGCACATGTTGGTTGGTGGACTACCAATCCCAGCTAGCCCGACTTGCAAATCCTGCGCCCTCAGGCCACATCGATTTGACACAGTTCCCCACAGTCTCTCCTCTCTTCCAGGACTCCCCATCAATGACCGTGTAAAGATGAGTACTTCATCCATGACTGTGTAAGGATGAAGTTCCTTCCCAGACTTCCTGGCATGCCTCCGCACCCAGCACTCCACTGTGGTACACTCACGACCTTCTCCTGCCCCGAGTCCATGATGGAGAACTTTATCTGGACATATGTTTCGACAGCCTCTCTCCAGCCCCTTCTGCTCCAGGAACTCCTCATCAATGACCGTGTAATGATGAGGACTTCACCCATGACCGTGTAAGGGTGAAGCTCCCTCACAGCTCTCCCAGGCTCCTCCGCGCTCGGTGCACCACCCCCAGATGGGAGCCGCCTCCTGCCACTGTCTAGTATTCCATTTTCCACTTCTCCCGGCCTGACAGCTCCTCCCCAGTGGCATGTGACCTCAGCTTATATGGGAGGGCTGCCCCCTGCCAATACCAAATGGGGATTGGTTAGGGCTCCTCACATGAGCTGCCTGCCACTCAAGTCCCAGGCCCTGCTCCTCTTCCAAAACAATCTCCTTGGAAGCAGGGGAGGCGCCTCAGAACTAGAGCACAGGTGGCCACACCCACTGCTACACTAACCACTCCCTGCCACCCAGATCAAAACAAGCAGGCCTAGCCTGAGGCCTCGTACACACGGCCGATTTTCTCAGCAAGAACCAGCAAGAAACTTGCTGGCAGAGAGGTCTTGCCGAGTAAATCGGTCGTGTGTACGCGGCTATCGGGTTTCTCGTCGAGAAAACCGACAAGAAACCTCGACGAGAAAATAGAGAACCTGCTCTCTATTTTCTCGTCGAGATTCTCCTCGGCATGTTTCTCGACGAGAAAAGTGAGTGTGTGTACACTTACCTGTCCTCCCGGAAGCCCGCGCATGTTCGAAATGAATTCGACGCATGCGCGGTAGCTTCCTAGGCATACGTAGGCTATACCAAGATGGCGGCGACGGCATCGAATGTGACGAGCGCATGCTCGTCGTAGTCAATGACGTCACCGCGTACGCTCCATTCAAAGAACCGCGGGTTCTTTGAAACGAGCGTGTGTACACTCGGCCGGGACAAGTTTCTTGTCCAAGAATCTCGTCGAAAAAAACGACATGTTTTTTTCAACGAGAATCTCGGCCATGTGTACAAGGCCTGAAGCATAGGCCTGCCTAAATTTACCTGCGCTGACAGTTTCTGTAGAAAAATCCTATTCTAGCACCTACCTACGGTAGAGGGTGCTACATTTGTAATACCATTTCATGGCAAACGACTTATTTAATCCTCATGAATCAAAAAACTGAAGTAATTTTCATCCAAATAGGTAGTTAGGAGGTTGTGTTTCTGGAATAGTCTTGAGATAATTCCCAGTTTAAATCTTGTTAATTGCTCAGTTATTGAAGGTGCTGTCACTTAAAAAAAGCAGCTAGCAGGCTTCATCAAGCTTTACAAAGTGCTAAGTAGAGAAGAGCTCAGGCTTCCACCAAACTCATCTCTAACCCAGAATGATCCAGCCTTCAAGCTCATATGAGTACAGTGAGAGTTTGGAGTCTGAGATTAGTTCAGAGGATGCCTGCATCTGTAATGCTGAGGCCTATTAAAGTCTGCTAGCAACTAGTTTAAAGAGACATTCAGCACTCCCTTTGTTTAAAGTTGGCAGTTTCCATATTTAACTCAGTAAAGGATTAATTTAACCTGTAAGTGGATAATTACCTGACAGGAATGGTTTGTAATTGTGGATGTGTGTGCATGTCCACTGCTGCAAAACAGCCTATTTAAAAATGAACCCTGCAAGCTCTTTGCTGTATGCTCTTTAGTCTTGTTCCTGTGATCAAGTCTTGATGTGCATCCTTGACCCTGTTACTGACCCAGCTTCTTTTCTGACCTTGCTCTTGGATTACCCTTGCTTGTTCATGTTTGCTGTTTGCCTCTGCTACTGACCTCAGCCTGGACTACTGACCACACTTCTGCCTGGCGACTGTGTCCCTCGCTGTCCAACTGTTACCAACATCTGCCTCTGATTCTGCTGTTGTCCTTCCACTTGGTTGTCACTTAACCAGGTGTGGGATCTAACTCCACCATCAACTGGACTTGGCGTTTCCACAGTGTATCACCAGCTATACCTGTGCTCATCAGTTATCAGCACTCTCAAGTTTCTACTCACCAAGGTTGATTTACTAAAGGCAAATATACTTTGCACTTTAAGCGCATCTAATCATGTGCAAGCAAAAATTCAGATTTTTTTATTTTCCTTGCATGTTCCCCTCAGATCTAGAGCAACTGGAGTACACTTGCGGGTGCACTTAAAGCACACAGACTATTTGCCTTTTGCCCCACAATGTCTACACCTTGGCACTTGTGCCTTTCCTTCGCCCCCGCAGTCCCTAACTCACCATCCAGGGGTGCTCAAATAGGAACTGTGCAAGAGGCCACCCTCATCATCGTAGGCTCTGCATACAGGCACATGTCAAAGACCTTCTAGGATCACACAATTGTCTTTTAATAAAAGCCACAGATTTTAAAAAATCTGAGAACAACTTTTAAAATGAGAACTTAAATGAGATTTTTATGTGATTTTTAGTGGGTATACATCTACTTTAAATATAGCTTTAACTAAAGGCCAATATCAGTCTTCAGTGACCTGTCCATCCAATACACACATTCGGTAGCATCAGTTCTTGGTCAACTACTTCATATTACACTACTGGTGTCAACACCCTCTAATTTTAATATTTATCTTGAACTCCAGAGGCGACTTTCCTGCACAGTGCTTTGTTTCTTCAACTTTTCCTACAGGTCTATCGCTTCTATCTCTCATCATGGCGAAAGCCATGCCATTACCATACTGTTCCTCATGTACATGATAAAATTTAATTTAGGTTGTTTAACTATTATGGACAACAACTTTTTCTTTAGCTTCAGTCTTCAGAAATTTGTACATATGTGAAAGAACACTACAAGTATGGTTGTTTCCATACACTAAACATTGTATATGGTTATTGCAAATTTCTATTTATAGCTGCCTTCTGTTATCCCCAGTTTTGCCACCAATACTTGATTTAACCTTGAAAGAAAAAAAAAACGTGGGTGATTAACAGCTATAAAGAAGGTACAACCATATAAATACATCATTAGGTTTTATACAAAAATTATTGAAAATAATTAAATGGGGGGGTATCACAAAAATATGTGTTTGTGATATGTACGTAAAAATGTTTGTTTTTTTATGAAATGCAATACTTTACCTTTTACAAACTTCAGGTGACACTGTTGTAGTTTATATATAAATAGGGATGAGCTTCATGTTCGAGTCGAACCCATGTTCAACTCGAACATCGGCTGTTCGATCGTTCGGCGAAGATCGAACATTATTGGCCGTTTGCGCCAAATTCGAGTGGCGCGTCACGGCCCATAATTCACTGCGCCATCGCAGTGCTTTGCTGGCTGATGATTGGCCAAGCATGCACTATGACCCGCATGCTTTGGCCAATCACAGTGCAGAAAAAACGGAGAGCCGTAATTGGCCAAAGCCAGGGGTTTAGTACGCGCCTCACACTATATAAGGCCGCCGGCTCGGCGGCCTTGTGTAGTGTGTTGAAGTTGTGAAACGAGAGTTTACAGAGACAGACAGTGTCATTTATATTGAGTTAGACAGAGCAGTAGGCAAGTCAGTTAGCTGCAATTATAGTGTGTAGAGGATATATATGCATCCTAGGTGTTGTATATATATTTATACACTGTATTTAGTTTAGCTAGATCCGTTCCTGGTTTTCTTTATACTGTGACAGGCAGGCAGGTGATTGTGCTAGCTGCAGACAGTCAGTGTTTCACTTAGTGTACTGTATGTTTTGCAGAGCGTTCACCTAAAGCTTACCTGAATACAGTAAGTGAGTGACTAATAGTGGTGTTCTCATAATTAAACCACAGGCAGAGAGCTGCAAGTATTTTCAGTGTACTGTGTCCTCTCTGCACAGTTTTCACCTAACTGCTGCTGCTGCTTTTCCCATACTAATACCACAGCAGGCAGTTGATTCTGATAGCTGCATTATCAGTACAGACAAATATATATATATATATATATATATATATACATCCCACCTTTGTGCAGCTACATCTCACTGCAGGCCATTAGTATGTCTGGAAGGCAAACAAGGAGAGGCAGTCACGAGGCAATAAAAGAGGGCAAGCAGGCTCTGTGTCTAGAGGCAACAGTGCTGCTGGTCATGGACACGGTGCATCCGCATCAGCACATGGCCATGGGACACGCTTGTCCTTATTTTCGGCAGCTGGATGACCAAGCCGTCCTCCTCCTCCTCCTTGTCCTCTCTCACCCAGGCTCGGGATACTTTGTCTAGCAAAGCAGCTGCCAAAGCGGCCTCTTCCCTCGGCTCAATGGCATCAGTCACTCCTTCCCTAGTCCCACCATGTCCTCCTGAGGAGTCCCCCGAACTGTTTGACCACATTGTTGGGTACATGCTCCAGGAGGATGCCCAGCGTTTTGAAGGCTCCGATGATGGAACCCAGCTCGAGGAAGGCAGTAACGTGAGCTCAGAGAGAGGGGGTAGTAACGTGAGCCCAGAGAGAGGGGGTGCCCAACAAGGACAGCTATCTGGCAGTCATGTTCCCCCAGCTGCAGCATACTGCCAGATTGGCTCCAGTGATGAGGAGGGAGGGGATGATGAGGTCACTGACTCCACGTGGGTGCCTGATAGGAGAGAGGAGGAGGAGGCACATCTCCAACAAGGCAGGATGCCCTCCAGGGGCCAGCTTAAGGGCAGCACACCGACTGCATCACACCGCAGAGCTTCGCATGTGCAGGGCGCTGCTGTCTCTGCGCGTTATTCCAAAAGTTCTTTGGTGTGGGCCTTTTTTCAGACGTGTGCAGCAGATCGCACCATTGCCATTTGCAACATATGTCTAAAGCGTATCTCGCGTGGCCAAAACATCAGCCGCTTGGGCACCACGTGCTTGACCAGACATATGTCGACCTGCCATGCAGTCCGTTGGCAAGCGTACCTAAAAGACCCACACCAAAGAACAAAGCGGACCTCTCCTTGCTCCTCATCAGCTGGGATCTCCAACCCCACTATACCTTCAGTCCTCTCTGAAACCTGCACTGAGAGAAATGAAGGTGTAGAATTCGGTGTGTCACAGCCAAGTACTTGTGGACAATCTGCTATCGGTACACCGATGTCCGATTGTACCAGGCAAATTTCCCTGCCCCAGCTGCTGCACCGCCGAAAGAAGTTCGCTCCCAGCCATCCACATGCCCAGCGGTTGAATGCCAGCTTGGCTAAATTGCTATCACTTCAACTGCTGCCTTATTAGTTGGTAGACTCTGCCCCCTTCCGTGAGATTGTGCAATGTGCGGTTCCTCAGTGGCAGGTTCCCAAACGCCACTTTTTCTCACGGAAGGCGATTCCGGCTCTCTACCGGCATGTGGAAGGCAATGTTTTGGCCTAGCTGGACGGGGCTGTCAGCGGTAAGGTGAATATTACCGCTGACTCATGGTCCAGCAGGCATGGACAGGGATGTTACCTATCTTTCACGGCGCATTGGGTGACTGCGCTGGCAGCTGGGAAGGATGCAGGACAAGGTGCAGTAGTGTTGGAGGTTGTTCCGCCACCACACTTCCAAAATGTTACTACTGGTGATTCTGACACACCTCTCTCCTCCACCCCCTCCTCTTCTTCTTCCTCCATGGCCTCTACCTGTGCTTTGTCCTCGGAACCAGCGGTGCTCTGTAGGCATTCAAGGGGCTACGCAAGTACGCAGGCAAAAAGATGCCACGCGGTGCTTGAGCTGGTGTGCTTGGGGGAGAGGAGCCACACTGGGGCAGAGATTCTGTCAGCTCTGCAGGGGCAGGCTCAGAGGTGGTTGACGCTACGCCAGCTTAAGCCAGGAAAGGTGGTTTCCGACAATGGCACCAACCTCCTCTCCGCCCTCCGACAGGGACAACTGACCCATGTGCCCTGTTTGGCTCACGTCCTTAACTTGGTGGTGCAACGGTTCTTGGGCAGGTACCCGGGCTTACAGGAGGTCCTGAACAGGGATGAGCCAAACACCCCCCTGTTCGGTTCGCACCAGAACCTGCAAACAGACAAAATGTTCGTGTGAACTTTAGAACCCTATTAAATACAATGGACTCGAACGTTCGAAATCTAAAGTGGTAATTATAAAGGCTTATATGCAAGTTATTGTCCTAAAAAGTGTTTGGGGACCTGGGTCCTGCCCCAGGGGACATGTATCAATGCAAAAATAAGTTTTAAAAACAGCTGTTTTTTCGGGAGCAGTGATTTTAATAATGCTTAAAATGAAAAAATAAAAGTGAAATATTCCTTTAAATTTCGTACCTGGGGGGTGTGTATGATATGCATGTAAAGTGGCGCATGTTTCCCGTGCTTAGAACTGTCCCTGCACAAAATGTCATTTTTGAAGGAAAAAAAGTAGGGCTGTGGAAATTAACTATTAATTCCTCGATTAATTGTTTTGATCGATCAAAATTCTTTGTGCTTGCCGTGTCCATCTGAAGAGCTCCTTTGCTGTGCCTTCATATCTGCATGCCGGCGGGACCTTACTATCTGCCACACGCAAGGGCTGTTACACTTCCCTCTATCACTTGCCTCTATCAACCTGGGATTCTACAGCCATCCACTGGGAGTTGTGATCGTTACCTTCACGGGACATCTACATGCTGACGGACTGATGTTAGCCCCTTCTCATCTGGATTCAGCAGTGGTATCATTGTACACATTTTTATACCAGTATCATACTTAGCTACATGTTTTTATGACTGCTTTTGCTACCGTTTGGTATTACTCGCACCATTTTTACAGTTTATGTAGCTACATCGATTTAATCTCCAGTGCTATATTTATTTTGTTACCTACTTGAAGATTATAAAAGTTTTAATGCTATTCCCATCCAGCGCTGCCTTTGTGTGTTTTTTGTATCCTGCTATCCATTTTTCCAGTGGTTGGTAGCTGCACTGGGAATCGGCCTCCAAGAAGATCAGCTAAAAGTAGTTGGATCTGTATGTGCGTTATAATTAATCGAAATTAGTCGATTAATCGATTTTAAAAAAAATCGATTAATCGAACACAAAAATTTTAATCAGTTATGCCGCGTACACACGGCCGTTTTTCTCGTCGAGAAAAACGATTTTTTTTTCCTTTCAACGAGAAAAACGATCGTCTGTGGGCTTTCTGCCGTTTTTTTCGACGAGAAAAACGGCATTAAAAATCGACATGTTTTCCGCGGCAGTGTTTCCCATAGGGAAACACTGCCGCGGAGCCCACACACGGTCGTTTTTTTCGACCAAAAAAAAAAATGACATTTAAAACGGTCGTTTTTAACGTCGATTTTCTCGACGGTGTTTTCACCGTCGAAAAAATCGATCGTGTGTACGCGGCATAACAGCCCTAAAAAAAAGTCATTTAAAACTCACTCGCGGCTATTAATAATTTGTCGGTTTCCGGGAATACATAGAAAAGTCATTGATATAAAAAAAAAGCGTGGGGGTTCCCCAGAATTCAATTACCAGGCCCTTCAGGTCTGGAATGGATATTAAGGGGAACCCCGCCGCAAATTAAAAAACAAAAATGCGTGGAGTTCCCCCAAATATCCAAACCAGGCCCTTCAGATTGGCATGGATTTTAAGGGGAACTCCACCCCAAATAAAAAAAAATGGCGTGGAGTTCCCCCAAAAATCCATACCAGACCCTTATCCGAGCACGCAACCTGGCAGGCCGCAGGAGAAAAGGGGGGGAGGAGAGAGCGGCCCCCCCTCCCTCCTGAACCATACCAGGCCACATGCCCTCAACATGGGGAGGATGTCCCTATGTTGATGGGGACAAGGGCCTCATCCCCACAACCCTTGCCCGGTGGTTGTGGGGGTCTGCGGGTGGGGGGCTTATCGGAATCTGGAAGACCCCTTTAACAAAGGGGACCCCCAGATCCCGGCCCCCCCCATGTGAATTGGTAAGGGGTACATTGTACCCCTACCATTTCACGAAGAAAGTGTCAGAAAATGTAAAAAAAAAAAAAAAAAACACACAAACACCTTGAAAAAGTCCTTTATTAAAAAAAAAAAAACTAAAAAAAAAAAAAACATTCCAGCGGAGAAATCCAGCGCTGTCCGTCATTGGCTGAGCCTGAGCGGACCTGATGGGGAACTTCCTCCGCAGTCTATTACATGTATAGACCCGCCCCTTCTAAAGTTCCCCATCAGGTCCGCTCAGCCAATGACTCGGTGTAAGGCTGAGGACCTGATGCGGAACATGAGAAGGGGTGGGTCTATACATGTATTACAAAGTGAGGGAAGTTCCCCATCAGGTCCGCCCCCTCGGTATGTCGGACCCCGCCTACATCATTGGCCTGAGCGGGTAACTTCCTTTACTGTGTAATTTAAATTTACACAGTGAAGGAAGTTTCCCGCTCAGGCCAATGACATAGGCGGGGTCTGACATACCGAGGGGGCGGACCTGATGGGGAACTTCCTTCACTGCGTAATACATGTATAGAGTCTATACATGTATTACACAGTGAAGGAAGTTCCCCATCAGGTCCGCCCCCTCGGTATGTCAGACCCCGCCTACGTCAATTACACAGTGAAGGAAGTTCCCCGCTCAGGCCAATGACGTAGGCGGGGTCCGACATATCGAGGGGGCGGACCTGATGGGGAACTTCTCTCACTTTGTAATACATGTATAGACCCGCCCCTTCTCATGTTCCGCATCAGGTCCTCAGCCTTACACTGAGTCATTGGCTGAGCGGACCTGATGGGGAACTTCAGAAGGGGCGGGTCTATACATGTAATAGACTGCGGAGGAAGTTCCCCATCAGGTCCGCTCAGGCTCAGCCAATGACGGACAGCGCTGGACATCGGATCACCGTGGGACACTGGATTTCTCCGCTGGAATGTTTTTTTTTTTTTTTTTAATAAAGGACTTTTTGAAGGTGTTTGTGTGGTTTTTTTTTACATTTTTTGACACTTTCTTTGTGAAATGGTAGGGGTACAATGTACCCCTTACCAATTCACATAGGGGGGTGGGATCTGGGGGTCCCCTTTGTTAAAGGGGTCTTCCAGATTCCGATGAGCCCCCCGCCCGCAGACCTCCACAACCACCGGGCAAGGGTTGTGGGGATGAGGCCCTTGTCCCCATCAACATGGGGACATCCTCCCCATGTTGAGGGCATGTGGCCTGGTACGGTTCAGGAGGGAGGGGGGGCGCTCTCTCGTCCCCCCATTTTCCCCTGCGGCCAGCCAGGTTGCGTGCTCGGATAAGGGTCTGGTATGGATTTTTGGGGGGACTCCACGCCATTTTTTTTACATTTGGGGTGGAGTTCCCCTTAAAATCCATGCCAGATCTGAAGGGCCTGGTATGGATATTTGGGGGAACTCCACACATTTTTTTTTTAATTTGCAGCGGGGTTCCCCTTAATATCCATTGCAGACCTGAAGGGCCTGGTAATTGAATTCTGGGGGACCCCCACGCTTTTTTTTTTTTTATCAATGACTTTTCTATGTATTGCCGGGAGCCGACAATTCATTAATAGCCGCAAGTGAGTTTTAAATGACTTTTTTTCCTTCAAAAATGACACTTTGTGCAGGGACAGTTCTAAGCACGGGAAACATGCACCACTTTACATGCATATCATACACACCCCCCAGGTACGAAATTTAAAGGAATATTTCACTTTTATTGTTTCACTTTAAGCATTATTAAAATCACTGCTCCCAAAAAAACGTCCGTTTTTAAAAAAAAAAATTGCATTGATACATGTCCCCTGGGGCAGGACCCAGGTCCCCAAACACTTTTTAGGACAATAACTTGCATATAAGCCTTTATAATTAGCACTTTAGATTTCTCCCATAGACTTTTTGAATTTGCCGCGAACACCCCAATTTGTTCGCTGTTCGGCAAACGGGCGAACAGGCAATGTTCGAGTTGAACATGAGTTCGACTCGAACTCGAAGCTCATCCCTAGTCCTGAAGCAGGCCAGGAAACTCTGTGGGCATTTCCGCCGGTCATATAATGCCAGTGCTTAGCTGGCTGACCTGCAAAAGGATTACAACCTGCCCAAGAACCGCCTAATCTGTGATATGCCCACCAGGTGGAACTCTACGTTGGCCATGCTGCAGCGGCTACACACGCAGCAGAGGGCCATCAACGAGTATCTGTTGCAATATGGCAGCAGGACAGTGTCAGGGGAGCTTGGATTTTTTTCCCCACGCCAGTGGGCCATGATCAGGGATGCATGCACTGTCCTGGCACCATTTGAGGAGGCCCACGAGGATGGTGAGCAGTGACAGTGCATGCATCAGTGACACTGTCCCTCTTGTCCACCCACTGCGTGGAATAATGGACAGGGCACTTGAGGCAGAACAGAGGCAGGAAGAGGAGGACTTCCTTACCTCTCAAGGCCCCTTTTATCCAGACAGTGTTCCTGCTGGCCCCGCTATCACACAGGAAGAGGGGGAGGGAGAGGAGGATTATTGTGTCAGCATGGAGGTGGAGCCTAGCACTCAGCATCAGCAGCAGTCTTCAAGGGATCAATTACAGTCCCAAGACACCCATGGACTTGTACGTGGCTGGGAGGAGGTGGCTGCAGATTATGTCATCCTCAGTGACCCAGAGGACTCTGCACGAATGCCTCAGCAAACCTAAGCTGCATGGCCTCCCTGATCCTGCAAAGCCTGCGCAAGTATCCTCATATTCGTGCGATCAAGGATAGGGATCATTACTGGCTGGCAACCCTCCTTGATCCACGTTACAAGGGTAAGGTTGCGGACCTTATCTTGCCGTCGCAGAGGAAGCAGAGGATGAAGCATCTTCGTAAGGCCTTGCAGAAAGGTCTGTGCAACGCGTTCCCAGAGACTGGGAGGTCACAAATTCCTGGTCCTGGACAACGTGATGCTGAGGCTCCGGTCAGTCAAAGAAGGAGCGGTGGAGAAGGTGGCGGTCTGACCGATGCGTTCAGACAATTTTTTTAGTACGCAGCCCCAAGGTATGATCGCTTCCAGCAACCATCGCCAGCATCTGGTTTACATGGTGCAGGAATACCTAGGGGCAAGATCAGACTTGGACACCTTTCCCACCAAAAATCCTCTGGGTTACTGGGTCTTGAGGATGGATCACTGGCCAGAGCTTGCACAGTATGCAATTGAGGTACTGGCCTGTCCTGCATCCAGCGTTCTTTCGGAACGCACATTCAGTGCTGGAGGCTTTGTAACCGATCACCGAGTGTGCCTGTCCACCAACTCGGTCGATCGACTGACCTTCATAAAAATGAATCAGTCTTGGATCACCACCAGCTACCAAGCACCTGATGCTGATGTAACCGAATAATTTTTGGGGAAATGTCAGATCCCTTCAAGACTGCCTATGCTGAAGCTGAGTGACTATCCTCTTCCTCCTCAATAATCATGCTGATAGCTTGAAAGAACATTTTTGGTTCTGGGCACCGCCACCAGTGGCTAAGGCCCAATTTTTAAGCCCCTGTTTAACAGGGGCGTGTATTTACAATTTTTGCAATGCTTTGGAGCAGGGCTTATTGCTGTGCTCCAACTACAGCATCTGAGTGAGTGAGTGAGTGAATAACTTGTATAGCGCTACAAATGCGAACTAAATCGCCTCAAGGCGCTTTGCATCCAGTGACATCCTGACCCTTCAGAATAGGTGGGTCTTAAGTTTTTTCCTGAAGGCCCGGTGGTTTTCTTCCATGCGGATGTTGGTGGGTAGAGCGTTCCATAGCCGTGGTCCTTGGACTGCAAATCTTCGTTCTCCCTTTGATTTGTAGCGGGACTTGGGGATGTGAAGGAGGTTTTGGTTGGTTGATCGGAGATTGCGATTGGGGGTGTAGTGTTTTATCTTCTCGCATAGATATTGTGGAGCGTTTCCCTGTGTGCACTTGTGGGTGAGACAGAGGGTCTTGAATGTGATCCGATCCTTTACGTTTAGCCAATGAAGGGTCCTCAGTGATGGGGTGATGGATTCCCAAGGTTTTTTTCCCGTTACCAGCCTGGCAGCCGTGTTCTGGATGACTTGTAGGCGCAAAATCTGGTATTTGGGTAGTCCGAGGTAGAGGGCGTTTGCGTAATCGAGTCGGGAGTTGATAATTGTTCCAACTACTACTGCTGTATCCTCTTTTGGGATGAAGGGGATGAGTCTACGTAGTAGACGGAGGAGATGGTGAGCTCCGCTGACTACTGATCCAATTTGTGCGTCCATCGACATCTCCGAGTCAAAGATGACTCCGAGACTTTTGACTTTGGTGCTCGGGGTAACGGTCTGTCCAAGGATAGTGGGGAGTGTCCAAGAAGTCTTAGTTTTTGTCTTTCGGTTTGCGTGGAGGAGAAGGAGTTCTGTTTTGGATCCGTTGAGTTTGAGTGAATTCTCAGTCATCCATTCATCGATCAATGTGAGACAGTTTTCCAATCCGTGATATTGGTCTTTTTTCCCGGTGATACGAAAGTAGAGTTGGGTGTCGTCAGCATATGAGTGGTAGCACAGGCCCTGTTTGCTGATGATTTTGAGGAGTGGGCGGAGGTAGATGTTAAAGAGCACGGGTGACAGGGGTGATCCTTGGGGGACTCCGCAAGAAATTGTGCGAGTTTCAGAGGTGAAGGCTCCTAGTTTCACTGTCTGGGAACGATTGTCTAGGAAGGATGCGAACCAGTGTAGGTCAGGGTCTGCGACTCCGGCTACTTCTTTAAGGCGAATGAGTAGAGTTTTGTGGTCTACTGTGTCGAACGCTGCACTGAGGTCCAGCAGCACCAGGAGACATGATTCTCCGTCATCTGCTGCTTTGAGGGTGTCATCCCATATTTTAAGAAGTGCTGTTTCTGTGAGGGGTTGCAGTGTTGTGGCACCAGCACCAGTGTTTAAGGCCCAATTTTTCAGCCCCTGTTTAACAGGGGCGTGTAAATAAAGTTTTTGATACAATACTTTGCAACAGGGCTCATTGCTGCGCTCCAAGTACAGTATCTGTGAGGGGTTGCAGTGTTGTGGCACCAGTGCCTAAGGCCCAATTTTTTTGCCCCTGTTCAACAGGGACATGTAATTACAATTCTTGATTTAATAATTCACAGCAGGGCCCATTCCTGCGCCCACCAAGAGTAACTGTGAGGGCTTACAGTGTTGTGGCAACACCACCACCAAAAGCCCAATTTGTCTGCCCCTGTTCAACAGGGACATGTAATTACAATTCTTGATCTAATATTTCACAGCTGGGCCCATTCCTGCGCCCACCAAGAGTAACTGTGAGGACTTACAGTGTTGTGGCACCAGCACCACCACCACCAAAGGCCCAATTTTTCCTACCACTGTTCAACAATGTCATGTAATTACAATTCTTGATATAATAGTTCACAGCAGGGCGTTACAGCGCCCACCAAGAGTAACTGTGAGGGCTTACAGTGTTGTGGCAACACCAACACCTAAGGGCCAAATTTCTGCAGAGTATATACAGCAGGCCCCTACTTTCAAACATCCAACTTACAAACGGAAGGAGACAACAGGAAGTGAGAGGAAATCTACCCCTAGGAAGGGAAATTCTCTCCTGTAAGGCCTCGTACACACGGCCAAGATTCTCGTTGAAAAAAACATGTCGTTTTTTTCGACGAGATTCTTGGACAAGAAACTTGTCCCGGCCGAGTGTACAGACGCTCGATTCAAAGAACCCGCGTCGAGAAACATGCCGAAGAGAATAGCGACGAGAAAATAGAGAGCAGGATCTCTATTTTCTCGTCGAGATTCTTGTCGCTTTTCTTGACGAGAAACCATACACACGAACGAATTTCTCGGCAAAAAATCTCTGCCAGCAAGTTTCTTGCTGGTTTTTGCCGAGAAACTCGTTC
Source organism: Rana muscosa (assembly GCA_029206835.1). Classification (NCBI taxonomy): domain Eukaryota; kingdom Metazoa; phylum Chordata; class Amphibia; order Anura; family Ranidae; genus Rana; species Rana muscosa. The sequence goes on from CM055123.1 coordinate 204,250,822, forward strand.
GTGTGTACGAGGCTTCAGACTTAATATGGGAAAGAGGTGTCTCCTCTCCACTGATGCTTTATCACCAATCCTTGTTTCAATAAAAAAAACACATTTTCAAAAAACATTTGTCATTGGGACAGAAAGTGAGGTGAAATGTTCTGAACAGGTGCACAGACAGCAAAACAAATGTTACAGGGGTGATAACCCTTCCCTATGTTTTCCCAAAAACTTAAAAAATGTACCAGTTCAAAATTACAAACAGATTCTACTTAAGAACAAACCTACTGTCCCTGTCTTGTTTGCACCAGTTGTATACTGCTGTTCAGAGTATATAGGGCCTTTTTTTTATTTGGGTGCGGCGTTCGCCTTAATATCCATACAAGACCCAAAGGGGCTGGTAGTGGGCTGAGGGGGGGGGGGGGGTACGGCAGTTTTTAAAACTTATTTTTGCATTGATACATGTCCCCTGGGTCAGGCCCCGGGTCCCCAAACCCTTTTTAGGACAATAACTTGCATATTAGCCGTTATAATTAGCACGTTTGATTTCGAACGTTCGCGGCAATTGTATTTAATAGGGTTCTAAAGTTCACGCAAACTTTCGGTCCGTTAGCAGGTTCTGGTGCGAACCGAACCGGGGGTGTTCGGCTCATACCTATATATAAAATATGTGGCTAAGAAAATTATCTCTTAATTCTAAACCAGAGATACAGTATATTTTTCCAGATTAACAAGCAAAGATAAAGAGAATATAATAGCCTTGCAAGTATGGTGTATCTCATACCTGATGGGCATAGGTGTGCACAGCCTATTGCATTAGGGTGTGCACACCAAAGCTCAAACACACATCAGTGTGTGTGTGTACATAACACAGTTTACTATGCTTCAGTTACGTATGAACACAGTAAGTGATCAGTACCGATCACTCACGGTGTTCATTCACAAAAGGAGGGGGCCAGTAAATGACATAGGGGCCCAGGCAGCAGGGTGAATCTGCCCCACATGGGTTGTTTAGGGTGTGCCCAGGCACACCCGGCACACACCTATGCTGATGGAGCACTGGGGAAGCTGAAAATCACTGTAGTATTCAGTGCTACTACAGTGATGGCCATGACCTTCCAGGTCCTGCTATGGTTATGTGCAACTGACCACAAGAGGTTGCTTGCTCGGTACCGCCGCCATTCATAGAAAGTATTTTTCATAAATGAACACATGGAGTAGTCTGATTGCACAAGGTGCAGAACGAGAGCTCAACTCCCCTCCTCTCCACCTTGTCCAATCAGGCAACACCTTGTGTGCATTGAAAGAATACAAAGCGTTCTATTAATGGCAGCATTGCAGAGTAAGTGTTGTCAGTGTGCAAAGGGAAAGCTGCTCCTACAGAACCTGGGCATGACTTGAAAAATCGCCACTGTGATTTTCAGCTGCCCAGTGACCCCTCAAGTATTAGATAGTGATTAGTATTAGATTGTGCCAAGTTGGACCAATGTAAGTATGCAATACAGATCATTTCCGATGTTCAGCTTTGAAGTATATCTAAAGCCTGAACTTATGCAAAGAAAGGTTGATGTTGAGTTATCTTTGTATTTTTGTGGAGATTTTCTTCACTTTCTTTGAGACACAGTTGGAAAAAAGAGGAACGTTTTTCAAAAGGAAAACTCTCTTAGATAGTAGTCACTGGAATGCGTGACCCCATTGGCAGATTTCCTTTTTATTCATGTTCTGGTGACAACACAAATGGTTGGAATTGCATCCACTTCATCACCAGGCCAATCAGAAAGAGTGAATCTCATCATTGGGAACACAGACACAATAAAATTTTGGCAGAGGTTTAACATTTCCCCACAGTATCCAAAAAAAGAATTCACTGCCATGAGAGTCTTTGTTCAGTTGTTAGTGTGTGGATAGTGTAAAAATGCTCAGTCACGGTCTCCCAATTTTTCTGCAGCTTTGTCAGCTTGCCTTATACTCTGCCAAAGGAGATTACAAGTGGTTGGGCCATTGCAGATCACACAGGCATGATTCACAGTTGTCACCAAAAGGAAATTTACAGAATGAGAAGTCAGCAATGGCAAGCTCCATATTTTCAGATTGAGAAGTCAGCAATGGCAAGCTCCATATTTGCATAATGAGAAGTCAGCAATGGCAAGCTCCATATTTGCAGAATGAGAAGTCAGCAATTGCAAGCTCCATATTTTGCAGATTGAAAAGTCAGCAATGGCAAGCTCCATATTTGCAGAATGAGAAGTCAGCAATGGCAAGCTCCATATTTGCATAATGATTAGTCAGCAATGGCAAGCTCCATATTTGCAGAATGAGAAGTAAGCAATGGCAAGCTCCATATTTGCAGATTGAGAATTCAGCAATGGCAGGCTCCATATTTTCCTAGGAGAAGCTTTCCTTCAATAGTTAAAATTCAATAGCTTTTATATTCGAATAATAAGAAAGCGAGAACATTTTGGCAGGATGAAAAGGCAAAACACAGTATAAAGGATTTTAAGGTTCTGTGCTCTTACCTAATCCTCTTTCTTTTAATTGAGCACAATTGGCAGCCACGCGATAATGCAGATTTGTAAGATATGCTGAGACAATTAAAATAAGGGGAGAGTGAAGAAAGAACAAGTCCTCAACTCCTGTGAATCCTCAAGCAATGTCTTTTATCTACAACCACGCGACTGCCGCACACAGGCTCATATTCATGGGGAAGTCAAAGGTTTGGATTTAGCAGTGCTTAAAAAGCAATAATATCTTCTGAACACATTTATGATATAAAGTGAAAGGGACAGAGGGCAAAAACCTTTATACCCATAATACTCAATGGCTTATGTGTTAAACCACACTGATCTCAGTGTGGCTGATCAGGCCAATTAGGCAAACACAAGCACAAGGAAATATTAGCTGGATGAAAACCAAGCAAAACATGGCCTAAAATACTTTGTAAAATAAATGAACCGGATCAGCCAGGTTGCTTTATCATAGTTTATATGTTCTTGTTGAATAAAGGTTCTTTGAGTCATGAGATGTTTTCTTCTGGATCCCGGCAAATATTGGAAGGATAAGGCACTGATAGACCTTAGTAGAGACCTGAACAGACTAATCTAGGGACAAAAGAGGGTGCTTGTTGTGTATTGAGGCACATGTCACAAGATTAAAGTCCTACTCCAGGCAAAACACTTTAAAATCACCCAGCAGGTGCTTAAATGGAAACAAAAAAAAATAGCTCTAGATGCAATACCTACCTCCTTCTTCAGTGCTGTCCTATATAGCAAGTTCTTTTCTAAAACTGATGTCCTCAGTATTTCCACACTAAAGACTGAGGACATCCTGTAAGTGCAGGGTATCATCATGGATCTGTCCTTAAAAAAAGGGCTTCACTACAGCAACCTACACTCACATACAGTGATACATAGCTGAAATCAGTGCCATTCTCTACATCACTGAGGACCACCCAGTGGTGGGAGATGAGGGAGGGGGTAAGCGATCTCTGTGCATTATGTGATTGGCCTAAAGACATCTGAAAAAGGCAAGTAAAAAAAACACAAAAGCAAAAAAGTAATGGGGGTGGTGGAGGTATCTCAGGTAATACTTTGTGGTTTCATTTGAATGGCTGGGCCTGACTGATTTTGTTCAGTACAAAGTCTTACATTAAAAGCACTGGTGTTGTTACATAGCAAAAACCTCTGCAGTTTAGGAAATATTTTGAATGCAATAATTTCTTCTTTATGATTTTCTTAAAGGAGATTTAAAACCATAATAAAGTCCTACTAAAGATGTGTTTATTACAGGACTAGCAAAAGCGTGCCATGCCCAGGATAAAAAACTGGATTCCTAAAATGGTAATAATGTGCAATACAGTGTAGAGTTCAGCAGCATGTGGAATGTGATGTATAGCACAGCATGGTGTAGTGTAGCAGTTTGTGGTATGCCACACTGGCAGCAGTCATTGGAAAGTACACTATAAACATACCAAAGCAATGCTTAAGATAGGATAGTAAAGGTAATGGACTGAGCTTGTAGCCTGAAGTCTTTGGGTAGAGGAATAAGCTGTAATACTTGCATACATTTATTCTCACTCTGGCAGGCTGCTATCCAAACTACGTGACTGGTCTACCAAAACCTTTTCTCTAAGTTATTCCAGTTGGTAGTCATACTCTGACATCATCACATAAAATGCAGGACCAATAATCCTAGGAGAGAAGAGGTGAGTGCTAGAAGCCTGCCAGAGCAAGGAAGAAGGTAAAGTATTAGGCTGGGGTCACGCGGGTTTCTTCACATCCAATTTTCATGTCAGGAGATTGTGCCCAGCTCTCTATGGAGCCGGTTCACATATCGCCAGAGCAAATTGCACAGGAGTCCTGTGCGTCTTCTGGTCCGTTACAGGTCTGAATTCAGCCAACTGAAATCGGACCAGAAACGGTGAACAGGGACGCACCAGACTCCCTGCAGTGAGCCGCTCCATGCGGCAGTGTGAACCCAGACTTACAGCTTACTCCTCCACCTCTAGACTTCTCAAGCATTTAAGCCTTACAGCATAGGAGGACCCAACTGCAAGGATGTTTTGCTTCCCGAAGTCCAGCTTTAACATAACTGAGTGTGAGCATTTAAAAAATAATTGGCTTCTTTGTATAGTTTTCTTAATATACAGTATTTACTGGGCAGCAATATGCATTACCTACAAATGTTGTGCTTCCTGCTGTGCAGTGCTGCATAATGGTTGTGCTTTATGGGTCATGTGCCTTAAAGTGATAGTAAATCGCAATTGATGAAAAAAAATCCCCTGCAAGCAATTGCATAATGTGCTAGTATGCATTGCATACTAGCATATCATGAGAGCCATACCTTAGAATGAAGGGCTCCAACCCCAAGCTGTCACCGCTGAGAGGGCTAACGTCTTCCCCTGGTCTTCCTTTCGGGTTTGCAACCTTCGGCTACATGAGTGGCTGGGGGCGCGATAACGTCATTCCCGCGCACGTGAGCAGAACCCGCCATTTACGGCACAGGTTTTGAAGGTCTGGCACGGTATGCCAGACCTACAGAGCACATGTGTCGGTAACATCACTGGCTGCATGCACTCTGAATATCTCCTAAACTGTGCAAGTATTCACAGTACCTACGGGTAAGCCTTACTATAGGCTTGCCTGTAGGTACAAGTGGTAGAACAGACTTTACCACTTTAAGAACAACAATACCTTTAGTAGAGTTTTCTTTAATTAATCCTACCAGAGAGCATCCAAGTTGTTCAAATACTAATTCCATTCCAGTGATCTTCAAAACATTCCCATGGGGTCTTCTTTTTACTATGTGCCACAGACCCATTCATTCCTCTTAATATGCTGTACTCTGCTGGAGGGGTGGCTGCTGGCTGCTCACCCATAGGCACTAATGAAGTCATGAGCATGCACTGTAAGGAGGTGACTCAGCAGGGACACTTTTGTTACAAAGGCTGTGCAGTGCTGGGTAGGGCTCTACACTGAAAATTTCTGGGATGGGGACAAGTCTTTTACCAAGTGGTAGGGGATTTAAAGGGCTAAACAGTACAATTATCCTTTAAAGCGGAGTTTTACCCAAAACTGGAACTTCCGCTTCTTTGTCTCCTCCCCCCCTCTGGTGCCACATTTGGCACCATTCAGGGGGAGGGGAGAACGGGGACCTGTTTTTGACAGGTCCCCTTCCCCACTTCCGGGAGATGGGGACGCGGCGCTGTCTCTCTGAAATTTGGCCCACTCCCCTTTCTCTGTCGCCGGTCCAATTATGCGCAGTAGGGAACCGGCTGTGAAGCCGAAAGGACTCACTGTCGGGTTCCCTTACCGGCAATGGCGGCGGCTGCACCTGACAGCCGATCCGAAGATCAGCTGCGGTGCCGACATCGTGGACTCCCTGGACAGGTAAGTGTCCATATATTAAAAGTCCGCAGCTGCAGTATTTGTAGCTGCTGACTTTTAATTTTACATGGGGTGGGCGGACCTCCACTTTAAGTTTGTAAAGGTAGAAGGGTCTTTTACCTTAATGCATTCTCTGCATCAAGGTAAAGCACCTTCTGTGTGCAGCTCCCCCCCAGCCTCCTAAATTCTTACCAGAGCCTGTTCTCGAACCAGAGTTGTGCCCAAGAGCAGCAGCTCTCTTATCTCTCCCCTCACAAGACATGGAGGCTGCAGCGGAAGTCATTAGCTCCTGCTGCTGTCAATCACAACCTATAAGGAGAGAGCAAGAGGGTGAGGCTGAGCCCACACAAGTGCTCCAATAGCAAGTAGCATGCTATGGGGGCACTTGGCAGGGGGGGGGACCCAGGAGCACCGGCCCCAGAAGAGGAGGATCAGGGCTGCCCTATGAAAAAACATTGCACAGAGCAGGTAAGTTTGACATGTTTGTTATTAAAAAAAAAATTTACACCTTAAAGTGATTGTAAACATATTTTTTGAGATGACAATGGCTCCTACAGGTACAATCCACATTCTCTGTGAACAAGCTATTTGAGAAAATCTGCACGCACACCAAGAGTTTGTAAGACTGGCTCTGCTAACCTTACATGTGAATGGCAAAAGAGGCATAGAAGAAGTGGCCAAGTGTGGGCTTTTAAGTAGGGACGTTAGTGTTTTTGGACAGGATTTCTAACCTGCATAAATGACTGCTCCTTCAGGCTTGAGGACCATTCACAGACATGGGATCCTCACCAGATCCAGTCGAAAACAGTCAGATCAGTGACCATCATCACATGTCTATAAATACAAGTTTACCAGTCTGCCAGATTAAAGTGGAGTTCCACCCAATTTTTTAACTTTTTTTTATTCCACTCCTCACCCCCTTACATGCCACATTTGGCATGTAATTTTTTTTGGGGGGGGGAGTGGGGGCTTCAGTAGGAGTGGGACTTCCTGTCCCACTTCCTCCTTCCACCCTGGAGCCGCCTAGGCGATACGTCATATCGCCTTGTGGCGGCTCCTCCCTGTAGGCGATCACCTGGGACGTGACAGGTCCCAGGCGATCGCCTGTCCACTCACAGAGCGCTGCGCCGTTCGCGCATGCGCAGTGAGTGCCCGGCCGTGAAGCCGAAAGCTGTCACGGCCGGGTGCCCATACTGTGAATGGACGCGCCGGCGGAGGAGGGGGGAGAGGAGCGGAGCTGGACAGTGGAGCAGGTAAGTGTATGTTTATTAAAAGCCAGCAGCTACACTTTTTGTAGCTGATGACTTTTAATAAACATAAAAAAAGGGTGGAACTCCGCTTTAAGTGCAAACAATAAACTTGTTGCTACCAGATGTCCATAAGACAAAAGTGTTAGGGTGCACAAAATAGGTGAAAATTATCCTTATGCGGCGTACACAAGATCGTTTTTCATGCCATTTTTTAAACAGACGTTTTTCTCGTTGTTTTTTTTTCATGTTTCCTCTCAAGCCTGTCTTGCGTACACACGATCATTGAAAAAAAACGTTCAAGCAAAGTGCAGTGACGTACAACACGTACGACGGCACTATAAAGGGGAAGTTCCGTTCGGATGGCGCCACCCTTCATGTTAGTAATGTTTGTTGAGCGACGATTTGCGCTTTTCGGCCTCGTGCTTTTCAGTCCGTTACAGCGTGACGAATGTGCTATCTCCATTACAAACGCTAGTTTTACCAGAACTAACGCTCCCGTCTCATACTTGATTCTGAGCATGCGCGTTTTTTTCACCTCGTAAAAGCATACACACTGTCGTTTTTCACGTCGTTAAAAAAAACGACATGAAAAACGACGTGAAAAAATAGAGCATGTTCGAAATTTTTAATGGCCGTTTTTCACGCCGTTAAAAATGCTCTGGAGCATACACACGATCGGTTTTAATGCCCATTTTTAAAAATGGCATTTTTAACGGCATGAAAAACGATCGTGTGTATGCGGCATTAGAATAGAGTCCAAATTAACACATGCAAGGTGATCGCAATGTTGTCTGTGGAATGTGCACCTTCCTCCAGATCACTTCAAAGTAGTGTTTCAAAACTCCCCTGTAGGGATTGCACTCACCAGAAATCAGAAGATAATGAGCCTCTTACGAAATCTGAACGGATAATATCACCTGCGGGTGTCCTTTAGTCGAGATCCTTCCAGCGTAATTTTCCAGGGATTACCACATGGGGAGAGAGAAAGACTCCACATAGTATAGTCCCGTTTAAAAAAAAGGCTTTATTGTAAAATAATCTCTTTAAAACTTGTTCCCATAAAAAGACTGTTTCATACGTCTTTATCACACAAGAGCCTGGTTCCTTTTCTGATCAAATAACCTGATGTTTCAAAGTTAAGGTCAGTATCTTACTGGGGAATAGATGGTCTGTCCCGTAATGTGTTTGAAGAGCGCGCCGCTCATCAGCTCACAGAGCTACACTTCCAGATTCTCCTCACAGTAGCTTGGAACGCAAGGCGTCGGTGTGTCACTTCCGGTTGCCGTAAGATCACGTGCTGACGCGTTTCGTCATCACGATTTTGAACAAGTTTTAAAGAGATTCTTTTACAATAAAGCCTTTTTTTAAACGGGACTATACTATGTGGAGTCTTTTTCTCTCCCCATGTGGTAATCCCTGGAAAATTACGCTGGAAGGATCTCGACTAAAGGACACCCGCAGGTGATATTATCCGTCCGGATTTCGTAAGAGGCTCATTATCTTCTGATTTCTGGTGAGTGCAATCCCTACAGGGGAGTTTTTAAACACTACTTTGAAGTGATCTGGAGGAAGGTGCACATTCCACAGACAACATTGCGATCACCTTGCATGTGTTAATTTGGACTCTATTCTAAGGATAATTTTCACCTATTTTGTGCACCCTAACACTTTTGTCTTATGGACATCTGGTAGCTGAATCAATTTTAATATTGACAGGAGTGCCGCATACGATAATTTTAAAACACTTATATGTGTCATTTTCTTTATCAGTTTGAATATATGCTTTTGTTTATGAATGTGGCTGCTGTTGCTTATCATGCTGTGATAGACGTTGTTTATCATTGCAATTTACACAATTTTCTAGTCTTCTGCTTTAAATAAGTCTTGAACACCATAGCGCTGAGATAAGGAAAATTAGGTATCAGTTGCGTCATTACATAATATATTTTCCTTTGTTTTTTTTATAATAAACTTGTTGTGTATCTCAGAAACTTAGCAGGCTTGGCGACTACACTTCTGATATACTTACGTATATCTATTACTGGAAGAATCTACAAATGTATACTAATGTATAATATCAAAGCGTTTTAAAGCTCAACTCAAGGCAGATATAAAAACAACTGTTGCTAGTTGTAGTTGAACAGTTACATAGTCATTAAAAAGTCACTGAATGTAATTCTAAATGCAGCTAGGTAAAGGATTTGAATTTGCCTTGATATTAGCCTCCTGTAATCCTCTTTACAGCAGCACATAGCCTGCGAGGGGAAGGAACAATGCTAGTGACCAATCAGTTTTTGCAATAGTGCACATGTACTGAGAGCCAGAGGCGTTGCTAGGGGGGTGCGGGGGGTGCGGTCTGCCCCCGGGTGACACCCGCTAGAGGGGTGACACCCTCCCTTTTTTTTTTTTTTTTTTTTTTTTTTAATTTTTTTTTTTTTTTTTTACAGCTGACCCATTCATTGATTAATTTCACCCCGCTGGGCTGGAAGCCTGGAACAACACCTCCAGCGCCGCGGCCGCGCCTGGTGTGTGTCCTCCGGCTCCTTATTCTTCCTATTCCTAAATTCCAATCCTCCTCCCTACCCTACAGAGCCAGCGAGCGACTCAGCCTGTCACATCATCACACTGCACTGTGATGATGTGACGACACGTCACTGCAGCACACACACAACTTTCTCCGCCCGGGCGGCGCGGCTGCTGTGTGTGACGGTCGCTGCCCACAGTGCCCAGCCCTCCTCCTCTCCACTCTCCAGGAGTACACTAAGACTTTTTCTGTTTGAAGAGCGCAGTCACCTAGTGGAACATGCAATTAAGCAGGCACATTTAAAATCTAAAGAATATGGAATTGCCGTAGAGAGAAGAGCCAGGTTTAAGAAGAGGATGGCAGGGGAACAGGCACGTGATGCTGGAGGCATAAGTCTACAAGACGAGAACAAGAGAATGCTTGAGTGCATTGATCGCTTCCATTCTGAACTCCAGATCAGATTAAGAGCCATCATGGAAGTTGCAGCCATGTTTGAGGCTGTTCAAGCAAAGAGTCTCATATATGAAACTGAAGAAACATTAAAGGTGTCCATTCCAAAACTGACCACTTTTTATGACAAAATATCTGAGAGTGAGCTGTTAATGGAAATACCCAGACTGAGGAGACATCTCAAAGCAGCCAAGATCAACCTAGAAGAAGTCAAAGATTGGTCGGCTTTACAAGTTTTGACCTTCATAGCAGAATGGGACTTCATTGAATCTCTTCCAACCCTTTCACTATGTCTAAAAATATTTCTGACAATCTGTGTGTCTGTGGCTTCATGTGAGAGGAGCTTTTCAAAGTTGAAGCTGATAAAAAACTATTTGCGTTCAACGATGGGACAGGCAAGGCTTTCTGATCTTGCAATATTATCAGTTGAAAGTGAACTAGCGAAATGTATTGATTTTGATGATGTTGTTCACAATTTTGCAGCTGTCAAGGCTAGAAAAGCAAAGTTTTGATTTAGATGTTAACTAAATGCTTTCATATTTGTTCCTGTTTTTGTGTTATTTATTTATTAATTCAGTAAAGTTTAAAGTTAAAATAAATACAGTTCTTTAACAGTTTAAGCTTTGATTTCTATTATTTTCATATGATTTTGTTATTCAAATTTGCTAGTTGATTGATAGTTATTAACGGCACTACTGTTGCCAATATATGCAGTGTTATTAGGGTGAAAAAAATTATTGGGGGGGGGGGGTGACACCATCTTATACCGCACCAGGTGACACCAACCCTAGTGACGCCACTGCTGAGAGCAAACATTCTGACAGGAGAAGGAAGAGCGAACAGAAGGATGACTTCATCAGTGAGCTTCATTGTGCATTCTTGACCAAGCTTTACTTCTTCACCAAGGGCGTAGCCGTGCTCTCTGATGGAGGTGCCTGGATCACAAGACTGGCTGCACAGAAATACAAATCCTTTGGCAGCTAAAACAGCTCATATATTTATATATTAACTGAGTGTCTTCCATTTCACTTTAAATGCGACTATGAAATTTGGAACAGTAAGTATATACAAATAAGAAAATCCCAGATTTTTTTTTTAGGTAAACTTTGTAATAAGAACTTAGTAATGCACTACAGTCTCCAAAAAACAGTAATTTAGGATTGTTTGGATAGGATACGGAGAGGTACAGTAATGTAAGTTGACAATATAATGTAAAAGTATTGTGACGCCGGCCTTTACACGCACATGAACTTTAAGGGCATTTTGGACAAATTGATGCTCCCAACTTTGTGGGAACAGTTTGGGGATGGCCCCTTCCTGTTCCAACATGACTGTGTACCAGTGCACAAAGCAAGCTCCATAAAGACATGGATGAGCGAGTTTGGGGTGGAGGAACTTGACTGGCCTGCACAAAGTCCTGACCTCAACCTGATAGAACACTTTTGGGATGAATTAGAGCAGAGACTGTGAGCCAAGCCTTCTCGTCCAACATCAGTGCCTGACTTCACAAATGCGCTTCTGGAAGAATGGTCAAACATTCCCATAGACACACTCCTAAACCTTGTGGACAGCCTTCCCAGAAGAGTTGAAGCTGTTATAGCTGCAAAGGGTGGGCCAACTCGATATTTAACCCTACGGACTAAAGGCCCATACACACGATCCAATTTTATGGCCATAATTGTTTGATGGACGTGTTGTGTCGGATAATCCAACTGTGTGTATGCTCCATCAGACAATTGTTGGCTGAATTAACCACAACAAATGTTGGCTGTTCATGCTCACCAACTGTCTGACAATGTTACGTCGGTTTATCCGATCGTGTGTACGCAAGTCCATCCAACTAAAATCCAAAGTACAAACATGCATGCTCGGAACCAATGCTAAACATCAGACAACAATAGCAGAAGTTGCCCAAAGGGTGGCGGTAAAGAGCTGAAAAGCAACGTGGTTTGGTGAATGTTGGCTGAAAATGTTGTGCCGTGTGTATGCAGAACAAGTTCACGGCCAATGCCCTTCGGACCAAAATCCACGAAAAAGTCAGATGGAAGTCCGATCGTGTGTACGAAGCTTTAGACTAGGATGCCATTAAAGTTCATGTGCATGTAAAGGTAGGTGACCCAATACTTTTGACAATATAGTGTATATAAATCTACAGGTTAGATATAAAAGGCATGCAAGTTATAAAAATATATGAAATTAGTTTTGGGAATTGTTAAATTATCAGTGTTAAACTACCAACACAAAATAAAGGTAGATAAGAGGGGACAGAAAGATAGAAGTAATGAGGGTATACGAGGAAATAATAGAGAAAATAAGGAGATGAGATATTAGTAAGGAGTAACAGAGAGGGGTACTGTTCCCGTTCTTAACCGTAGTGAATGTTAAACATGGAGAGGGAAGTGAAATAAAAGGGGGGGTGAGAAAGGAAAGCAAAGGAAAGAGGAGGGGAGGGAACAGGTAAGGAAGAGGGGAGAAGAAGGGAGAAGAGCAAAGTAGAGAGGGGATAGAAAAGCATTTGGGGGGTGGGGGGGGGGAACAAGAAAGTAAAAAGTATAGAAGGGAAGCAGAGGGAAGAGAAAAGAATGGGCGGAAGGGAACGGCAGGAGAGGGAACAAGTGAAGACAGAGGGTAGGAGAGGGGAAGGAAAGGACAGGAGAGGGAAAGAGTATATATTAAATAATATATGATGCAGAAAAGAATAGAGGGGAGGGGAAGAAAATGGAGAAGAGCAGAGAGTGAAAAAAGGAGGGAGCAGGGAAGGATAGCGGGGCGGGTAGGGGAGGGAAAATAAAACAATAGAGTGGATGGTAGGGGTGGAGAGGGGAAGGGAATAAAAGGAAAGGAGAGGGGCGAACTAGGGAGGATCAAGGAGAGGGGAGGGAAAAGGGAAAGAGAAGGGAAGGTGAGGAGAGGAGAGGGTTCGGGGCAGAATAGAATAGAGGGGAGGGTAGAGGAGTCTAGGGAAAGGGAACAGGAAGAGATGAGAGAAGGAATAGGAAAGGATAAAGGATGAGGGAAGGGATGTGGAGAAAAGGGAAGGGGTAACAGATGAGAATAGCAGGGAAGGGAGGTGGAGGAGAGGGAAGAATAGGGAACAGACCAGGACAGAGGGAAGAGAAGGAGAGGGAACAGGAAAGGATGGTGGAAGAAGAGAATGGGAGGAGAGGGGAGGCTGCTGGCCTTAAACGTAGTAAAAATAATTAAGCTATAGCTAAATGCAATAGCTATTCTTTCAATTCAATAAGAACATCATTAAATCTTGAAAGCATTCTTCTACTGACACATTTCCACTCATAAACATATAATGTGGTTTGTGGCTGATTCTCACAGATAAAACAGCCACAGGTATTTGGCCTAAGGCCATTGTGTTCTCTTGCAATTAATATCCCATATATAGTCTTTGTGTATTGTCACAAACAATACTTGCTGAAAAAGAAAATAGTTATTGAACTTGCCCAAATTAAGATTGCTTGTATAAATACAAGGAAAATGTGTGAACTGAAGGTTGGAAAGCACTGTGGACATCACAGCGATGTAAAGAAGGAGGAGGTTTCTTTGTCTTTGATGGATGGACAAGAGAACTATAATTTCCCTTTGTCAATAATACAAGATTGCTGTCAAGTATAACCAAACTGAGTGTTTATTGGATTGTCACTGACAAAAGTCTCACATAACCACCATATTAGGCAGGCCATACAACGTATAGTTAAAAAAGGACGAGTCTGCATCAGGTAACGATGGATCACTTGGACTTGTTAGCTGACTGCGTTCTTCGGAGGCCTCTCCTTCTGTGGAAACATAAAAAAGACAAACTTATATTTTCCTTCTACCACACATAAGAAGGGAACACTTTTATAGATAAATACCACAACTGTAAAGATATGTAAAGAGTCATTCCATCCAGTAAAGATGAGGTCAGAGAACAATTTGCTGGAAGTTTCCACGGCCTAATTTACAAGCTGCATACTAGTTCCAAGGAAGGCAGTCACCTCACTGAGGCAATAACTGGAATAATGAGCAGATACTTCACTGCTCTGATATTGGCAAACAGCTTGTGATTTAGTCAATGGCAACACAAAATGAATAAGCTTGAAGACAGGTTGCCCAACTCTAGGTTTAGCAGTCCCTCAATAACGGACCGTGACCAAATTCTTTGGAACACATTTCTGTATTCCTTTTTATAAAATATTTTTGTATATGTACCTTTTTGGAACTCTATTTGGTTTGGTCACATGACACGGGTTCTTTTTTTCCTGTGGTAATGGAGGACGTTTCATCACTGTCCTCTGCATCATTCTCTTGTGAGTCCGGGATGGCTTGATGACAGCCAAATAGGGCATTCCTTTGACAACTTGGTCTCACAGGAACTGGGTTGAATGACTTGGTTTTTATAGGCTAAACACACCTTTTGCATAATAGTAATAAATGCACAATAATATTTACAAAAACTTTGCATTTATTATTGGAAATAAACCTGCAAAGAATTGCAACTGTGATCAGCTGATCGCAGACACAATGCCAGGCTCCTGCAGATTTTTCTACCAGTTCTTTGTCCGTAACCAAGTACAGCCTTTCAGTTGGAGAACTTGTAGTTTACTCATTCACAAATCTCTGTAAATTAATGATATCGCTGTGCGGGGGAGCCATACACAGGCATGTTGATTTCAAATCTGACAGCTGCTGTGGGCGAGAACCCTGGAATGCTAACAGAGGGAAAAAAGCATTTTGTAGGTAGAGTGGGGGTCCACTTGGGTTCACTAAGAGTTAAATAACAGCTAATCTTATGCGGTAAAATACTGCATGCGGTAACAATTTTGAAAGTGTTCATATTACTAAGAATTTGTAGGTAAATACCGAATGCGGTATTTGCTCAATTTAGAGGCCATTACCGCATGAGTTAAAGTGGTAATTTACCGCATTTAGCTGGTTGCTAAGGAGTGGCTGCCGCACTCTTAACAGCCGATGACTCAGCTGTCAGCGGGCTTTCTCGCTTCCTAAAAAAAGCAGACAATTAAAAGGTATTAAAAAAAAAAACTGTGTGCCCCCCCCCAGTCCCGAACCCGAAGGGCCTGGTATGGATTTTAAGGGGAACCCCATGGCAAAATTAGGGCCTGGTATGGATTTTAAGGGGAACCCCATGGCAAAATTAAGAAAAAAAACAACAGTGTGGGGTCCCCTCCAAAATACATTCCAGACCCTTTTCCGGGCATGCAAACACAGCATGTTAGGTAACGAGCGCCCCCCCCCCCCCTTGAACCATATCAGGCCACATGCCGTCAACATGGGGGGGGGCTGGGTGCTTTGGGGCAAGGGGGTTATGCTCTCCCTCACCCCAAAGCAACTTGTCCCCATGTTGATGGGGACAAGGGTCTCATCCCCACAACAGTGGCCGGTGGTTGTGGGGGTCTGCAGGCAGGGGGCTAATCAAAATCTGGAAGGCCCCTTTAATGAGGGGCCCACAGATCCTGCCCCCCTCTATGTGAATGAGTAGTGGGTACATAGTTTTTTTCATGCTTTTTAATTGTCTACTTTTTTTTTTACAATAAGCTGTCAGTGGGAAAGCCCACTGACAGCTGATGAGTCATCGGTTGTTAAGCATGTGGGGGCCGGCTTCCCGGCCCGCTGCTTAGCAACCAGCTATTTTTCAAAAAACAGTTTTTTGACAAATACTGCATGTGAAACCACCAGCTATACCCTGGTAATTATCGCATGCTTTTTAACGCACTGGTCCGTTTGTGAATTGGACTTTAGAGCTTTTTATGCTGTATTTTCCGGCACATATTTTTTTTTCCAGTAAATACTGTATAATTATTATTTTTTTATGTGAATTGGACTTAGTTTACTGCATGTGATAAACTTTAGTGCATAGGCCCCTCATGTTACACTCTAAACATGGGTGTGATACATGAGGCCTCATGCACACTGGGTTTACAAAAAAAACCACCACTTTTCATCTGTTTGGCATCTTTCTTAACCTGCTATATAAGCCTATCTGTCCATGCTCACATAGGAATTTACAGGTGTATTAGAAGAGAAGCGTTTACAAAGACATGGTGAAATACCTTGACTTTGGTGAAATATAAAAAAAAAGGACCGAGGATATACATTCCTAACCCCCTGCTGGCCCAGGCGCTGTACAGAAGGACCTGTGGTACCCCCTCATTGGCGACCCTGGATAGTTGCTATTATGTTAGAAAGGAAACATTCTCATTCACTTATTCATGCACAGTTAGAGTGGATGGAAGGCAGATAATATGATGGGTACAGTAGTCTAGACTGAGGAAGTACAGGCAGGAGTGATCACGATAAATTCCCTCCACCCAAACTATGACCAGTAATATATCCTTCATGAAAGGCTGTGCATAATACATTATAGAAACAAACATATACAATATGAATGAGTGAAATTGTCCTAAAATGTACTTGCACTGTGAATACACCTAGCAGAACACAATACCTGATTTAAAGTAAGACATACCCTTCACAGTGACTTCTGAGCAACTCTTGAGTTTTCGCTGGCCATGTACAGTCTGCCCACTGGTCTTGCCAAGTGCTAGTAGATCTGTAATAATAAATAACAGAATGCAACATGAAAAATGTATAAAAACATAAAAGTGTAGCGCTAAGCTTATAAAGTGCACCTAGTGATGAATGAACACAGTGCCAAACAATAATAAATTGATGAAAACAAGTATACAAACAAATAATGAACAAATGTCTGTGAGAGAATGTAAACCAAAAAAGTCTCTGCTATATTGAAAATGAAAATATAGAGTTCAATAAAAAATTCAATATAAAGTGATGGTACTCCCAAAAAGTGAATCTTGAGTGAAAAACTGAATGAAGTGGAAATAATCGCCACCAACAAAGGAGAGGCTTACCGGAAACAGTGAACCCTAAAGAACATACGTTCAAAGGGTCAACTGGGCATGGTATAAACCACTGTAGAAACTAGATCCTCAGCTGTAGTTCCAACAAACGTCCCACACACCAAACCAATAAAAGGAGGGTATTCTGATATTAGGTTCGTATGGGCAGCGGCCCAAGTGATGCCAGAGAGTTGAACCAGATGATTATGTAGAAAATTGAGAGAAAAGAGGAGGGCACATAGCGTAATACTCAAAACACACATAAATCACCAACGACGACTTCCGCTAGCAGTCGCTCACTCCTTTGATCTAGGTTCTGTGGCACCTGGACAGCTGTCTTGGTGTACGTGTGCTAGGCCGGAGATTGGGCCTATCCCGGGCACATCTGGCTGCTAGGCTGTCTGAGGGCCTATTCAGAAGCAAGAGAGCTGCGCAGGGTTGGTATTGCGGCTTGCAGTCCAACCAAAAGTAAAGTGACGGTTCTGCCGGCCAGAGAACCTGTTGTGGTTGGAGGTAGAGGGGAAGCTGTCGCCAGGAAGGGACTATCCACCTTATTAACAGGGACTACAGTGAGTAACTGAAGCAAGTACCGGAGCAGCATTCTCACCAGACGGGCACGTTGGAGAATTGGGAAACTTCAGGGACCCAGCCAGTGGAGGTGACTAGTTTTTTTCGTTTTTTTTGCTTTTTTCGGAAATTTGGGAAATTAGTGTTTTCGTTTTTTTGCTTTTTTCGGAAATTCTGAAAATTTGTGTTTTCGTTTTTTTGCTTTTTTCGGAAATTCGTGAAATTCGTAATTCTGAATTTTCGAATTTAAAAAAAACCCGAATAAAACCAAAAAAACTAATTTTTGGAATTTCCGAAAAAAGCAACAAAACGAAAAAAACGAATTTCCGAATTTTGGAAATTTGGAAATTCTAAAAATTCGGAAATTCAACTTTCCAAATTTCCCAATTTCGAATTTTCGAATGTTGAATTTTCGAAATTTCCAATTTTCGAAAATCCGAAATTCGAAAATCCGAATTTCGGAAATTCGGAAATTTGAAATTTCGGAAATCCGAAAATTCGTATATTGAAAAATTCAGAAATCCAAAAATTCGGAAATTGAAAAATTCGGAAATTCGGAATTAACGAATTTCTCAAAATTTGTGAAAAACAAATTAGAAACTAAACAAATTGCACATGTCTAGTGTCAAGCTAGGGACCGAGCGGGCCAGTGTGGGTGAAGCTTGAGAGGTATCTAGAGTGCCAAGCTAGGGACCCAGCAGAGAAGCGGGGGTGATGCTTGAGGAAGATAACACTGTGAAGATTGGAGGAGCTCAAGGGATTCAGTGGCAGTAAATCAGAGGGTCTAGTGAGAGACCAGTGAGAGACCAGTGTATGGAAGAACTACAAGGAGAAGTTGTAGTGAAGCTGAAAGAACTGTTATGCTTTGTGTTAGGAAATGTTAAAGACTGTTGCCATAGGAGACAACATTCCTGCACCTGCAGATGTAGCTTCTTGCTGGAGGCCTTTCCCTGCACAGCTGTTCTCCTATTGAAGTCTTGGAGTCTGCCAATTGAGTTTGCAACTATCTAAGGGTGTCCTGTCCCTAACCCTCCCCCCCCAAAAAAAAAATACAAAAAGGACTGTTAAGAGAAATAAAACCTCTTTTACATACAAGTAGTGTTTGGCGCCCAATGACTTTCACCATCTTTGCACCCACTATGCCTCACAACCCACTACATACAGAAGGATGTCATCTATCTCTGGCCCTGGAGGTTCTCATTGGACTGATGGAGGCCTGGGACCTTGATACATATATAGCACCTGAAGGACCCTTCTAGCAGAAGCGTTCTACTTGCCATTCTCCATGTCCTGTATTGAAGCACTTTGGATTGCTGCACTGCTAACAGTCTCCTCTCAGTTGGACTCGTACTGTATTTATATGAACTGGAATCAACTCATACATTGATGAGACTGTTTACTCTGTAATCCTGTAAGTGTTTTTAATCGTTGCCTTTTACTAAAATTGCTGACATACTGAACTTAGAAGCACCTTTCTCTGCATATCTTTGTCTATCCAGAGCCTGCTTCTCTCTTGTAAGTCCTGCTGGAGTGCCTGTTGCTATCCTGCTATCTTGGATGACCTGGAATGTATATAGCACCTGGAGGACCCTTCTAACAGAAGCGCTTCTACTTACCATTCTCCAAGGCGATAGGATAAACTCTGCTGCCAGGGAGGCACAAAAAGTTAAAAACTTACAAGGATAGTGGCCTATCTTATCTCCCTGATATTCTCAGTCTCAACAGCGCTAGGAGACTGAGTAGTGTAAATCTTCTGTCAGCCTTCCCCTGAGCCAAGACATTTTATTCAGGGCTGTAAATGTACACATTTTAATTGACATATAGTTTTTGAGACTAATGAGAGAGGGAAAGTCTGCACTAAGGAAGTGACTGTTCTAGGTTTCAAGAAAATGGCCACCTAGAAAATGGGCAAGTAGAAACAGGAGCAATGCTAGAGGGTAATTTACAGCACACACAAATTTTGGAATCATAAATATTAATGTGGAATGCATGTTCTTTTGTTAAAAAACATTGATCGTAATCAAACTGCTTTGGGTAAAGTTCCACTTTAACCACTTCCCGCCCGGCCTATATCAGAATGACGGCTGGGAAGTGGTTCAGTTATCCTGACTGGGCGTCATATGATGTCCAGCAAGATAACAAGCCAGCGCGCCCCCGCGGCGATCGGTGGTGTGGTGTGTCACTCTGACACACCGCATCTCTGATTCTGGTAAAGAGCCCCTGACGGAGGCTTTTTACCACGTGATCAGCTGTGACCAATCACAACTGATCACTGAAGTCCCGGCAATCTGCTTTCCTCGGTTCGCTCTGACAGGGAGAGCCGATCGGCAGCTCTCCTGTCAGGGGGGGGGTGTGGACTGATAATGAGTACAGCCCCCATCAGAGGTGCCCACCACAATGCCAATCCATGCATACCACCCAAATCACCAATAAGTTCCCAAAGTGCCAATCAGTGCCCATCAAAGTCCCAATTAATGCCTTTCAGTGCCCTTCACAGATGCCAATCAGTGCCCATCAGTAATGCCTGTCAGTACCTCATCAGTGCTGCCTATCAGTGCCATCTATTAGTCCCCATCAGTGCCGCCTATCAGTGCCCATCAGTGCCACTTATTAGTGCCCATCAGTCCTGCCTATCAGTGCCACTTATTAGTGCCTCTTATCAGTGCCCATTAGTGATGAGCCGAACACCCCCGGGTTCGGTTCGCACCAGAACCCGCGAACGGACCGAAAGTTCGAACGAACATTAGAACCCTATTAAATACAATGGATGCGAACGTTCGAATTCTAAAGTGCTAATTATAAAAACTATTATGCATGTTATTGTCCTAAAAAGGGTTTGGGAACCCGGGTTCTGCACCAGGGGACATGTATCAATGCAAAAATAAGTTTTAAAAACGGTCGTTTTCCGGGAGCAGTCATTTTAATGATGCATAAAGTGAAAAAAAAAAAGTCAAATATTCCTTTAAATATCGTACCTGGGGGGTGTCTAAAGTATGCCTGTGAAGTGCCACGTGTTTCCCGTGTTTAGAACTGTCCCTGCACAAAATGACACTTCTAAAGGAAAAAAAAGCCATTTAAAACTGCTTGCGGCTTTAATGTAATGTCTGGTCCCGGTAATATGGATGAAAATCTTTAAGAAAAATGGCATAGCTACCCCATGACCCCCCCCCTACCCCAGCCCATTACCAGCCCCTTTGGGTCTTGTATGGATATTAAGGGGAACCCCGCACATAAAATAAAAAAGGCCCTATATACTCTGAACAGCCGTATACAGGCGGTGCATACAAGACAGGGACTGTAGGTTTGTTCTTATGTAGAATCTGTTTGTAATTTTGAACAGGTACATTGTTGAAGTGTAGCTCCAGACCAAAAATCTATTTTTAAACTTTTTGGAAAACATAGGTAAGGGTTATCACCCCTGTAACATTTGTTTTGCTGTCTGTGCCCCTGTTCAGAACATTTCACCTCACTTTCCGTCCTAATGACAACTGTTTTTGAAATGTGGTGTTTTTCTTGAAACAAGGATTGCTGATAAAGCATCAGTACAGAGGAGACACCTTTCTCCCATATTTATTCTTACAGGAGAGAATTTTCCTTCCTAGTGGTAGATTTCCTCTCACTTCCTGTTGTCTTCTTGCGTTTGCAAGTAGGAGTCGTTTGTAAGTTGGATGTTTGAAAGTAGGGACCTGCCGTATATACTCTGCAGAAATAGGCCCCTTAGTTGTTGGTGTTGGCACAACACTGTAAGCACTCACAGTTACTCTTGGTTGGTGCTGGAACGCCCTGCTGTCAACTATTATATCAGGAATTTTAATTACATATAATTGTTGAACAGTGGTAGTAAAAATTGGGCCTTTGATGGTGGTGCTGGTGCCACAACACTGTAAGCCCTGACAGTTACTCTTGGTGGGTGCAGCAATGGGCCCTGCTGTGAATTATTAGATCAAGAATTGTAATTACATGCCCCTGTTGAACAGGGGCTGAAAAATTGGGCCTTAGGCACTGGTGGCACAACACTGCAACCCTTCACAGATACTGTACTTGGAGCACAGCAATGAGCCCTGTTGCAAAGTATTGCTTCAAAAATTGTAATGACACGCCCCTGTTAAACAGGGGCTGAAAAATTGGGCCTTAGGCACTGGTGGCACAACACTGCAACTCCTCACAGATACTGTACTTGGAGCACAGCAATGAGCCCTGTTGCAAAGTATTGCTTCAAAAATTGTAATTACACGCCCCTGTTAAACAGGGGCTGAAAAATTGGGCGTTAGGCACTGGTGGCGGCACCCATAAACAAAAATGATCTTCCAAGCTATCATCATCAATCGTATCATTGAGGACTCGGAGGAGGAGGATAGCCAGTCAACATAACAGCACAGGCACTCAGCATCAGCATCAGTCTTGAAGGGATGTGACATTTTAAAATCAATTAGTCTGTTATATCAGCATCAGGTGTGTGGTAGCTGGTGGTGATCCAAGACTGGTTCATCTTGATGAAAGTCAGTCGATCAACCGAGTCGGTGGACAGGCGCACCCTGTGATCCGTGACAAATCCTCCAGCAGCACTGAATGTGCGTTCCGAAAGAACGCTGGATGCAGGACAGGCCAGTAGCTCAATTGCATACTGTGCAAGCTCTGGCCAGTGATCCATCCTCAAGACCCAGTAAGCCAGAGGATTTTCGGTGGGGAAGGTGTCCAAGTCTGACCTTGCCCCTAGATATTCCTGCACCATGTTTATCAGACGCTGGCGATGGTTGCTGGAACCGATCATACTTTGGGGCTGCGGACTAAAGAATTGTCTGAACGCATCGGTCAGACGGCCACCTTCCCCACCGCTCCTTCTTTGACTGGCCGAAGCCTCAGCAACTCGTTGTCCAGGACCAGGAGTTTGCAACCTCCCAGTCTCTGGGAACGCGTTGCACAGACCTTTCTGCAAGGCCTCCCGGAGTTGTCTCATCCTCTGCTCCCTCTGCGACGGTAACATAAGGTCCGCAACCTTACCCTTGTACCGTGGATCAAGGAGAGTGGCCAGCCAGTAATGGTCCCTCTCCTTGATCCGAAGAATACGAGGATCCTTCCGCAGACTTTGCAGGATCAGGGAGGCCATGCAGCGTAGGTTTGCTGAGGCATTCGCTCCGGAGTCCTCTGGGTCACTAAGGACGACATGATCCGCAGCCACCTCCTCCCAGCCACGTACAAGTCCACTGGTTTCTTGGGACTGTAAATCATCCCTAAAAGACTGCTGCTGATGATGCTGAGTGCCAGCCTCCACCTCCATGCTGACACAATCCTCCTCCTCCTCCTCCTCCTCCTCCTCCTCCTCCTCTTCCTGTGCGATGGGTGGGACAGAAGGAACACTGTCTGGGTAAAGGGGGCCTTGAGAGGCAAGGAAGTCCTCCTCTTCCTGCCTCTGTTCTGCCTCAAGTGCCCTGTCCATTATTCCACGCAGCGTGTGCTCCAACAGGTGGACAAGAGGTACAGTGTCACTGATGCATGCACTGTCACTGCTCACCATCCTCGTGGCCTCCTCAAATGGTGCCAGGACAGTGCATGCATCCCTGATCATGCCCCACTGGCGTGGAGAAAAAAAACCAAGCTCCCCTGACCCTGTCCTGGTGCCGTAGTCGCACAGGTACTCATTGATGGCCCTCTGCTGCGTGTGCAGCCGCTGCAGCATGGCCAACGTTGAGTTCCACCTGGTGGGCATGTCACATATAAGGCGGTTCTTGGGCAGGTTCAACTCCTTTTGCAGCTCAGCCAGGCGAGCACTGGCATTATAAGATCTGCGGAAATGCACACAGACTTTCCTGGCCTGCCTCAGGACATCCTGTAAGCCCGGGTACCTGCCCAAGAAGCGCTGCACCACCAGGTTAAGGACGTGAGCCACACAGGGCACATGGGTCAGTTGTCCCTGTCGGAGGGCGGAGAGGAGGTTGGTGCCATTGTCGCAAACCACCATTCCTGGCTTAAGCTGGCGTGGCGTCAACCACCTCTCGGCCTGGCCCTGCAGAGCAGACAGGACCTCTGCCCCAGTGTGGCTTCTGTCCCCCAAACACACCAGCGCAAGCACGGCATGGCATCTTTTTGCCTGCGTACTTGCGTAGCCCCGTGAACGGCTACGGAGCACCGCTGGTTCATAGGACAAACCACAGGAAGAGGCCATGGAGGAAGAAGAAGAGGAGGGGGTGGAGGAGAGAGGTGTGTCACAACCAGTAGTAGCATTTTGGAGGCGTGGCGGTGGGACAACCTCCAACACTACTGCACCTTGTCCTGAATCCTTCCCAGCTGCCAAAAGAGTGACCCAATGGGCCGTGAAAGAAAGGTAACGTCCCTGTCCATGCCTGCTGGACCATGAGTCAGCGGTAATATGCACCTTACCGCTGACCGCCCTGTCCAGCGAGGCCAAGACATTGCCTTCCACATGCCGGTAGAGAGCCGGAATAGCCTTCCGTGAGAAAAAGTGGCGTTTGGGAACCTGCCACTGAGGAACCGCACATTGCACAAACTCACGGAAGGGGGCCGAGTCTACCAACTGAAAAGGCAGCAGTTGAAGCGCTAGCAATTTAGCCAAGCTAGCATTCAACCGCTGGGCATGTGGATGGCTGGGAGTGAACTTCTTTCGACGGTCCAGCAGCTGGGGCAGGGAAATTTGCCTGCTAGAATCGGACGTCGGTGTACTGCTAGCAGAGTGGGCGCAAGTACTTGGCTGTGACACACCTAATTCTACACCTTCATTCCTCTCAGTGCATGTTTCAGAGAGGACTGAAGTTATAGTGGGGTTGGAGATCCCAGCTGATGCGGTGCAAGGAGAGGTCCGCTTTGTTCTTTGGTGTGGGTCTTTGAGGTAGGCTTGCCAACGAGCTGCATGGCAGGTCAACATATGTCTGGTCAGGCATGTGGTACCCAAGCGGCTGATGTTTTGGCCACGCGATATACGCTTGAGACATATGTTGCAAACAGCAGCTGTGCGATCTGATGCACTAGCCTCAAAAAAGGCCCACACCAAAGAACTTTTTGAATGACGGGCAGAGGCAGCGCCCTGCACAGGCGGAGCTCTGCGGTGTGATTCCGTCGGTGTACTGCCCTTACGCTGGCCACCAAAGGGCATCCTGCCTCGTTGGAGATGTGCCTCCTCCTCATCCTCCTCCTCCTCCTCTCTCCTATTAGGCACCCACGTGGAGTCATTGACCTCATCATCCCCTCCCTCCTCATCACTGGAGCCAATCTGGCAGTATGCTGCAGCTGCTGGAACATGACTGCCAGATTGGTGTCCTTCTTGAGCATCCCCTCTGTCTGCTCTCACGCTACTGCCTTCCTCTAGCTGGGTTTCATCATCAGACCCTTCGAAACGCTGGGCATCCTCCTGGAGCATGTACCCAACACTGTGCTGAAACAGTTCGGGGGACTCCTCAGGAGGAGGACATGGTGGGTCTAGGGAAGGAGTGACTGATGATTTGTCTGACATTGATACCAGGGAAGACGACGCTTTGGCAGCTGCTTTTCCAGTACCCTGAGCCTGGGTGAGAGAGGATGAGGAGGAGGAGGAGGGCTTGGTCATCCACTCTACCAAGTCTTCGGCATGATGTGGCTCAACATGTCCAGCTGCCGAAAAGAAGGACAAGCGTGTCCCATGGCCATGTGCTGATGACAATGCACCGCGTCCACGACCAGCACTGTTGCCCCCAGACACAGAGCCTGCTTGCCCTCTTTTATTGCCTCCTGACTGTCTGCCTCTCCTTGTTTGCCTTCCAGACATTCTAATAGATGGCCTGCAGGGAGATGGGAAAAAAGCAATAAGGGCTACCTTCAGGTGTCCTTCTCTGTCCCTTGAAACAAGGACTTTCACAGTGAAAGAAACTGACACTGTCCCTACCTAGAGTTTTCTGTCCCTAGAATAAATGTTTTTTTTAATCACAATATAGCACAAGGACAATTCACTCAATGTCTCTCCAGGTCCCTGGAAACAAGGACTTGCAGAGTGAAAGAAACTGACACTGTCCCTACCTAGAGTTTTCTGTCCCTAGAATAAATGTTTTTTTTAATCACAATATAGCACAAGGAAAATTAACTCACTGTCCTTACAGGTCCCTGGAAACAAGGACTTGCAGAGTGAAAGAAACTGACACTGTCCCTACCTAGAGTTTTCTGTCCCTAGAATAAATGTTTTTTTTAATCACAATATAGCACAAGGAAAATTAACTCACTGTCCTTACAGGTCCCTGGAAACAAGGACTTGCAGAGTGAAAGAAACTGACACTGTCCCTACCTAGAGTTTTCTGTCCCTAGAATAAATGTTTTTTTTAATCACAATATAGCACAAGGACAATTCACTCAATGTCTCTCCAGGTCCCTGGAAACAAGGACTTGCAGAGTGAAAGAAACTGACACTGTCCCTACCTAGAGTTTTCTGTCCCTAGAATAAATGTTTTTTTTAAGCACAATATAGCACAAGGACAATTAACTCACTGTCCTTACAGGTCCCTGGAAACAAGGACTTGCAGAGTGAAAGAAAAAAAACACTCTCCCTACCTACAGTTTTCTGTCCCTAGAAAAAATGTTTTTTTTAATCACAATATAGCACAAGGAAAATTAACTCACTGTCCTTACAGGTCCCTGGAAACAAGGACTTGCAGAGTGAAAGAAAAAAAACACTCTCCCTACCTACAGTTTTCTGTCCCTAGAAAAAATGTTTTTTTTAATCACAATATAGCACAAGGAAAATTAACTCACTGTCCTTACAGGTCCCTGGAAACAAGGACTTGCAGAGTGAAAGAAACTGACACTGTCCCTACCTAGAGTTTTCTGTCCCTAGAATAAATGTTTTTTTTAATCACAATATAGCACAAGGAAAATTAACTCACTGTCCTTACAGGTCCCTGGAAACAAGGACTTGCAGAGTGAAAGAAACTGACACTGTCCCTACCTAGAGTTTTCTGTCCCTAGAATAAATGTTTTTTTTAATCACAATATAGCACAAGGAAAATTAACTCACTGTCCTTACAGGTCCCTGGAAACAAGGACTTGCAGAGTGAAAGAAACTGACACTGTCCCTACCTAGAGTTTTCTGTCCCTAGAATAAATGTTTTTTTTAATCACAATATAGCACAAGGAAAATTAACTCACTGTCCTTACAGGTCCCTGGAAACAAGGACTTGCAGAGTGAAAGAAACTGACACTGTCCCTACCTAGAGTTTTCTGTCCCTAGAATAAATGTTTTTTTTAATCACAATATAGCACAAGGAAAATTAACTCACTGTCCTTACAGGTCCCTGGAAACAAGGACTTGCAGAGTGAAAGAAACTGACACTGTCCCTACCTAGAGTTTTCTGTCCCTAGAATAAATGTTTTTTTTAATCACAATATAGCACAAGGAAAATTAACTCACTGTCCTTACAGGTCCCTGGAAACAAGGACTTGCAGAGTGAAAGAAACTGACACTGTCCCTACCTAGAGTTTTCTGTCCCTAGAATAAATGTTTTTTTTAAGCACAATATAGCACAAGGACAATTAACTCACTGTCCTTACAGGTCCCTGGAAACAAGGACTTGCAGAGTGAAAGAAAAAAAACACTCTCCCTACCTACAGTTTTCTGTCCCTAGAAAAAATGTTTTTTTTAATCACAATATAGCACAAGGAAAATTAACTCACTGTCCTTACAGGTCCCTGGAAACAAGGACTTGCAGAGTGAAAGAAACTGACACTGTCCCTACCTAGAGTTTTCTGTCCCTAGAATAAATGTTTTTTTTAATCACAATATAGCACAAGGACAATTAACTCACTGTCCTTACAGGTCCCTGGAAACAAGGACTTGCAGAGTGAAAGAAACTGACACTGTCCCTACCTAGAGTTTTCTGTCCCTAGAATAAATGTTTTTTTTAAGCACAATATAGCACAAGGACAATTAACTCACTGTCCTTACAGGTCCCTGGAAACAAGGACTTGCAGAGTGAAAGAAAAAAAACACTCTCCCTACCTACAGTTTTCTGTCCCTAGAAAAAATGTTTTTTTTAATCACAATATAGCACAAGGAAAATTAACTCACTGTCCTTACAGGTCCCTGGAAACAAGGACTTGCAGAGTGAAAGAAACTGACACTGTCCCTACCTAGAGTTTTCTGTCCCTAGAATAAATGTTTTTTTTAATCACAATATAGCACAAGGACAATTAACTCACTGTCCTTACAGGTCCCTGGAAACAAGGACTTGCAGAGTGAAAGAAACTGACACTGTCCCTACCTAGAGTTTTCTGTCCCTAGAATAAATGTTTTTTTTAAGCACAATATAGCACAAGGACAATTAACTCACTGTCCTTACAGGTCCCTGGAAACAAGGACTTGCAGAGTGAAAGAAACTGACACTGTCCCTACCTAGAGTTTTCTGTCCCTAGAATAAATGTTTTTTTTAAGCACACTATAGCAGAAGCACAAAACACACTGACACTCTCCCTACCTATCCTTCTCTTTCCCTAAACTAAAGGAATCCAGGTTAAGCAAGAAAGAAATAACAGTCACTGTCCCTGCCTATGCTACTCTATCCCTGCTCCGGAACACACTACACTAGGCCGCCGTGCTGGCGGCCTTTTATAGTGTGGGGCGTGTACTAAACACCCTCAGCAATAATTGGCCACAGGCATCCTGCCTGTGGCCAATCATTGCTCTCCTCGCTGCCGGCGCTGTGATTGGCCAAGCATGCGGGGTCACAGTGCATGCTTGGCCAATCACAGCGCCTGGATGACACTGCGATGGCGTAGTGCATTGTGGGCCGTTCGCGTCACTCGAATTTGGCGCGAACGGCCCAAATCGTTCGATCTTCGTCGAACGATCGAACAGCCAATGTTCGAGTCGAACGTATGTTCGACTCGAACACGAAGCTCATCCCTAGTGCCCATCAGTGCCACCTATTAGTGCCCATCAGTGCTGCATATCAGTGTAGCCTATTGGTGCCCATCAGTGCTGCATATCAGTGCCACCTATCAGTGCCATCTATTAGTGCCCATCAGTGCCACCTATCAGTGCCAACTATTAATGCTACCTATTAGTGCCCATCAGTGCAGCCTATCAGTGCCCATCAGTGCTGCATATCAGTGTCCATCAATTCTACATATTAGTGCCTCCTCATTAGTGCTCATTAGTGCAGCCTCATCAGGGCCCGTCAGTGATGGAGGACATTTTTTTATAACAGAAACAAAACTTTTTTTTTCAAAAATTTGGGCCATTTTTAGTTTGTTTAGCAAAAAAAAAAAAAAAAACAGTGGTGATTAAATACCACCAAAAGAAAGCTCTATTTGTAAGAAGAAAATTATAAAAATGCAGTGTTGCATGACCACGCAATTGTCATTCAAAGTGTGACAGCGCTGAAAGCTGAAAATTGTCCTGGGCAGGAAGGGGAGGAAGTGCCCTGTATTGAAGTGGCTTACCTACACAGTCGTTTTCATTGGCATAGACATCTGCATTGAGATTTGTTCAATAGATACAAAGCTTGACATTTGCAACCTGGATTTGTTAAGCACCATATATACATCCTGAAGTTTGATGAGCTACATCGGCCTAGTAAAAAAACAACTATGGTTACTAAAATACAACACATCTACTCACACTCAGAGAGGAAGTCCAATATTTTAGCATTCTGCTCCACACTTGTGTTCCACTGGTTGAGCATTATAGAGCGGACGCCTGCCACACTTAGCAGGAGGGCCGTCTCCACTGGCCTTTCCAGTATCAACTGACTTTTACTAAACAAACAGCAGAAAGAAATGATTTCATGAGTTAACTGCTGCAGGAAGTGATTTCTGCTAGCAATAATTAAAAACAGAGGGCTTTAAATAGAAAATAAAAACGTGCAGTATTTTCACAACTGCAAATGCACGTGGGAAGAATGGTCTGAACATTTTTACATTTTGTTTTCAAGATACACAGATAACGCGCGACTCACGGCAACAAGAATGGTACAACGCAAGTAACATGCATTTTAAATGGATGGCTTTACTTAGAGGAAACTATGGTCTTTATACATGTTATACTATATACTATATATATATATATATATATATATATATATATATATATATATATATACACACACACACACATACACAGTATCTCACAAAAGTGAGTACACCCCTCACATTTTTATAAATATTTCATTATATCTTTTCATGTGACAACACTGAAGAAATAAAACTTTGCTACAATGTAAAGTAGTGAGTGTACAGCTTGTATAACAATGTAAATTTGCTGTCCCCTCAAAATAACTGAACACACAGCCATTAATGTCTAAACCCTATTGAGCATCTGTGGGGCATCCTCAAACGGAAGGTGGAGGAGCGCAAGGTCTCCAACATCCACCAGCTCCGTGATGTTGTCATGGAGGAGTGGAAGAGAACTCCAGTGGCAACCTGTGAAGCTCTGGTGAACTCCATGCCCAAGAAGGTTAAGGCAGTGCTGGAAAATAATTGTGGCCACACAAAATATTGACACTTTGGGGCCAATTTGGACATTTTCACTTAGGGGTGTACTCACTTTTGTTGCCAGCGATTTAGACATTAATGGCTGTGTGAGTTATTTTGAGGGGACAGCAAATTTACACTGTTGTACAAGCTGTATTCTCACTACTTTACATTGTGGCAAAGTGTCATTTCTTCAGTGTTGTCACATGCAAATATATAATGAAAAATTTACAAAAAATGGGAGGGGTGTACTCACTTTTGTGAGATACTTTATATATATATATATATATATATATATTACACACACAGTCATGGCCGAAATTGTTGGCGCCCAGAAATTTTTCCAGAAAATCAAGTATTTCTCAAAGAAAAGTATTACAGTTACACATGTTTTGCTATACACATGTTTATTCCCTTTGTGTGTATTGGAACAAAACAAAAAAAGGGAGGAAAAAAGCAAATTGGACATAATGTCACACAAAACTCCAAAAATGGGCTGGTCAAAATTCTTGGCACCCTTAACTTAATATTTGGTTGCACACCCTTTGGAAAAAATAACAGAAATCAGTCGCTTCCTATAACCATCAATAAGCTTCTTACACCTCTCACCCATAATTTTGGACCACTCTTCCTTTGCAAACTGCTCCAGGTCTCTCGTATTGGAAGGGCGCCTTTTCCCAACAGCAATTTTAAGATCTCTCCACAGGTGTTCAATGGGATTTAGATCTGGACTCATTGCTGGCCACTTTAGAACTCTCCAGCGCTTTGTTGCCATCCATTGTCCTGCTGGAAGACCCAAGATCGCAAACCCAGCTTTCTGACACTGGGCTCTACAGTGCGACCCAAAATCCTTTGGTAATCCTCAGATTTCATGATGCCTTGCACACATTCAGGGCACCCAGTGCCAGAGGCAGCAAAACAACCCCAAAACTTAAATTAACCTCCACCATATTTCTCAGTAGGTACTGTGTTCTTTTCTTTGTAGGCCTCATTCCGTGTTCAGTAAACAGTAGAATGATGTGCTTTACCAAAAAGCTCTATCTTGGTCTCATGTGTCCACAAGACGTTTTCCCAGAAGGATTTTGGCTTACTCAAGTACATTTTGGCAAACTGTAATCTTGCTTTTTTATGTCTCTGTGTCAGCAGTGGGGTCCTCCTGGGTCTCCTGCCATAGCGTTTCATTTCATTTAAATGTCAACGGATAGTTCTCATTGACACTGATGCTCCCTGAGCCTGCAGGACAGCTTGAATTTCTTTGGAACTTGTTTGGGGCTGCTTATCCACCATCCAGACTATCCTGCGTTGCAACCTTTCATAAATTTTTCTCTTCCGTCCACACCCAGAGAGATTAGCTACAGTGCTATGGGTTGCAAACTTCTTGATAATGTTGCGCACTGTGGACAAAGGCAAATCTAGATCTCTGGAGATGGACTTGTAACCTTGAGGTTGTTGATATTTTTCCACAATTTTGGTTCTCAAGTCCTCAGACAGTTCTCTTCTCCTCTTTCTGTTGTCCATGCTTAGTGTGGCACACACAGACACACAAAGCAAAGACTAAGTGAACTTCTCTCCTTTTTATCTGCTTTCAGGTGTGATTTTTATATTGCCCACACCTGTTACTTGCCCCAGGTGAGTTTAAAGGAGCAACACATGCTTGAAACAACCTTATTTATCCACAATTTTGAAAGGGTGCCAAGAATTTTGACCAGCCCATTTTTGGAGTTTTGTGTAACATTATGTCCAATTTGCTTTTTTCCCTCCCTTTTTTGTTTTGTTCCAATACACACAAAGGGAATACACATGTGTATAGCAAAACATGTGTTACTGCAATACTTTTCTGTGAGAAATACTTGATTTTCTGGAAAAATTTCTGGGGTGCCAACAATTTCAGCCATGACTTATATATATATATATATATATATATATATGTGTTCGGAGCCCTATGACCGGAAAAAAGTGAACTACATAAACACGCGCAAGATTAACAACATAAAGTAGACCTGAAGTGTGCCCTGGTCTGCTAAACGGTATGCCAAGAGAAGGGGGAAAAACACTTGGATAGGGAGGTAATTATTTAATTGAGCTGGTAATGTACTACTGGGCAAGCTTGCTGGAGGCTTGCAACATTTCTGCGATGTCACGCCGATGCGACTAGATTCGGATCGGGCTGAAGAGAGTGTGAGGGTTGTGGTATGTAGAGCCAAGGACCTGAATCATTGTGTCGCTGCGTTGTACTGCCAATGCGACTAGATTCGGATTGGGCTGAAATGGTGTGGTATGAAGAGCCGAGGATTTGGGTTGTTATGTCGCTGGTGCGACTAGATTCGGAACTGGCTGAAGTGTGAGTGAGCGGCGTAGATTCAAATCGTTCATGGACTCCGACGCGGCATGATCTGAATCGGTGTGAGCAGTGGGCAGATACAGGTCGTTACGTTGCCGTATGTGGTATTTGTGGATGAGGCTCTTTATCTTATCAGATGGTAAAGGTGCCCATTCCTCTTGGCAAAAAGCCTCCAGGTCCTGTAATTCTTAGGCTGTATTGCATGAACTGCACATTTGAGATCTCCTCAGAGTGGGTCAATGATATTACATATATCCATAGTTACATAGTTAGTCAGGTAAAAAAAAGACACAAGCCCATCCAGTTCAACCATAAAAAATATATATATATATATATATATAATATCATACAATCCTATATACCCAATTCTATACCCACAGTTGATCCAGAGGAAGGCGAAAAACCCCAGAAGAGCATGATCCAATTTGCTACAGCCGGGGAAAAAATTCCATCATGATCCCCCGAGAGGCAATCGGATTTTCCCCGGATCAACTTTACCTATAAATGTTAGTGCCCAGTTATATTATGTACATTTAGTAAAGAATCCAGGCCTTTCTTAAAGCAATCTACTGAGCTGGCCAGAACCACCTCTCTAGGGAGTCCATTCCACATTTTCGCAGCTCGTACTGTGAAGAAACCTTTCCGTATTTGGAGATAAAATCTCTTTTCCTCTAGACGTAAAGAGTGCCCCCTTGTCCTTTGTGTTGACCGTAAAGTGAATAACTCAACACCAAGTTCACTATATGGACCCCTTATATATTTGTACATGTTGATCATATCCCCCCTTAATCTCTTCTTCTCAAGACTGAATAAATTCAGTTCCTCTAATCTTTCCTCATAGCTGAGCTCCTTCATGCCTCTTATCAGTTTGGTTGCCCTTCTCTGCACTTTCTCCAGTTCCCCGATATCCTTTTTGAGAACTGGTGCCCAAAACTAAACTGCAAATTCCAGATTAGGTCTTACTAATGATTTGTACAGGGGCAAAATTATATCTCTCTCTCTGGAGTCCATACCTCACTTAATACAAGAAAGGACTTTGCTCGCTTTGGAAACCGCAGCTTGGCATTGCATGCCATTATTGAGCTTATGATCTACCAAAACCCCCAGATCCTTCTCCAGTACGGACCCCCCCAGTTGTACTCCCCCTAGTATGTATGATGCATACATATTCTTAGCCCCCAAGTGCATAACTTTACATTTATCAACATTAAACCTCATCTGCCACATAGTCGCCCAATTAGACAGAGCATTGAGGTCGGCTTGTAAATTGGAGACATCCTGTAAGGACGTTATTTCACTGCATAGCTTGGTGTTATCTGCAAGGACAGAAATGTTACTTTTGATCCCAGACCCAATACCAGCACTGAACCTTGGGGTACACCACTGATAACCTTAGACCATTCAGAGTAAGAATCATTAACCACTACTCTCTGAATTCTGTCTTTTAGCCAGTTTTCTATCCATTTACAAACTGATATTTCCAAGTCTGTAGACTTTACCTTACACAATAGCCATGTGTGCGTAACTGTATCGAGCGCTTTTGCAAAATCCAACGTCCACCGCCACCCCTCTGTCCAAGTTTTTACTTACCTCTTTATAAAAAGAAATCAGGTTTGTCTGACAACTTCTGACTTTCATGAATCCATGCTGTCTGTTGCTTAAAATATTTTTTTCCTGCAAGAACTCGTCTATGTGGTCTTTTATTAATCTCTCCAGTATCTTCCCAACTATAGAAGTTAAACTAACAGGTCTATAGTTACTTGGTAAAGACTTTGTTCCCTTTTTAAATATAGGCACCACATTGGCCCTGCGCCAATCCAGTGGTACTATTCCTGTCATTAATGAGTCCCTAAAAATTAGATACAATGGCTTTGAAATTACAGAGCTCAATTCTTTTAGGATTTGTGGGTGGATGCCATCTGGTCCAGGTGCTTTATCCACCTTTATTCTGTCTAAATATTTGTGGACCACAGGGGAGACTGGGCCAGGGGGCAGGGTGGCAATTGCCTCCCAGGCCACCCTAACTTATGTTCAAAATGGCCATTAGCCTCTGCCCGCTACCATTTTCTTTTTGATTCTGGTCTAGGAATTCGGGCCGGGGGCATGGCCATGGCGGCCGACTACTAGCTGTTGCATTCCGGGAGTTGTAGTCCGCACTCAAGCTTCTGGTGGGTGGAAAACACAGCAGCGCAGAGGAAATTACTACTCCCTGGGACCGGATTCTTGGAAGCAGGCAGAGGCAGGGCATGCCAGGGAGTCGGGACACAGGGCTGCAGGGCTGGGCACTGGCTGCAACTTGACCCCAGGATCAGGAGCGTTACCCCCCCCCAGGAAACTGTGGCCTGCAAGGACCTGCTGAGCTGAGATCACTGAGGTGAGAGACCCTGACACCCCTAGCTGACCCCCCATCCCGCCCCCAAACACCCCATGTAACCTGCCCCAGTGATCAGGCTGCATTGATGGGCACTGGAGTTGGCTGCACTGATGGGCACTGGTGAGGCTGCATTGAAAAACCAGGTGGGCCATGGATGGTGAGCTGATTCGGCGGTTCAATGGGCCACTTGACTGGACTTGCCCCCCAGGCCTAAGGCCGCCAGCCCTCCCCTGCTGGACCATATCACTTTTGAGCCATTGTGGTCAAATTGAGGTCAGGAGACAGATGGCCACTCCAGAACCTTCACTTTATTCTGCTGTAACCAATGACAGGTCAACTTGGCCTTGTGTTTTGGATCATTGTCATGTTGGGATGTCCAAGTATGTCCCATGCGCAGCTTCCAGGCTGATATATGCAAATGTTCCTCCAGTATTTTTTGATAACATACTGCATTCATCTTGCCATCAATTTTGACCAAATTTCCTGTGCCTTTGTAGCTCACACATCCCCAAAACATAAGCGATCCACCTCCGTACCTTTCATCATAGGCCTTGTTGACTCCTCTCCAAATATAGCATTTATGGTTGTGGCCAAAAAGCTAAATTTTGGTCTCATCACTACAAATTACTTTGTACCAGAAGGTTTGAGGCTCGTCTCTATGCTGTTTGGTATATTGTAAGCAGGATACTTTGTTGCATTTGCATAGTAATGGCTTTCTTCTGGCGACTCGACCATGCAGCCCATCTTTCTTCAAGTGCCTCCTTATAATGCATCTTGAAACAACCACATATTTTCAGAGTCCTGTATTTCACCTGAAGTTATTTGTGGGTATTTCTTTGCACCCCAAACAATTTTCCTGGCAGTTGTCGCTGAAGCTTTGGTTGGTCTACCTGACCGTGGTTTGGTTTCAACAGAACCCCTAATTTTCCACTTCTTGATTAAAGTTTGAACACTGCTGATTGGCATTCTCAATTCCTTGGATATCTTTTTATATCTCTTTCCTGTTTTGTACAGGTTAACTACCTTTCCCCGCAGATCATTTGACAATTCTTTTGCTTTCCCCATGACTCAGAATCCAAAAACCATCAGCGCAGCACTGGATTGAAAGATGCAAGGGTCTGTCAGGAGTCCAGGAAACGCATTGACCTTTTATACACACACACTAATTACAAGCAAACAGATCACAGGTGAGAATGGTCACCTTTTTAATAGCCATTCAAACCCCTTTGTGTCAAAGGGTCACCTGTCCTTTCAGCCAATCACTTCCTGATTGGCTGGGAGGAGAATCAGTGTGACAATAGCGAATATTCATTTCACCCTTTTTTAAGCCTATTAGAGCCTCTGTCTTTAATGAAGTGCATGTAGATTAGGGGTCTGGACGCATGGATAGGGGGGGGGAGGGTGGCGCCCGTGCATCCCTAATGGACGGGCCACCACTGGAATGGACTTTACTGAACCACATACGCTTTTTAAAATTAGTTAATTTTCAAACATTTTCTATACATCCTTCACATTTTCTCGTCAATGAGGTCTAAAACAAATGTAAATTTCTTCCCACTAATAATTAGAAAGTTGAACAAATGTTCCTAAAATTAAACATTTTGAACAAAATTCTATTAATGAATGGCCAGCTTAAGTAAAAAACTCGCAAGTTTTCAATAATGGATCAGCCTGTCATTACTTTACATAACAGCTCCAATTCTCACAGCCAGGATGCATACAGAAAGGTTTGTTTTTGCTAAAGCATGGGGGTGTTAAAAGCTGAAAGCGGTAGTAAATTCAAATGCAAAAATGTAATATATTGCAGCTTACCAATCATTAGATGTGGTGGCTACATCGGATTTATTTTTTAAAGCTTTTTCCCTCTGTATTCACCTGGTAATCTGGCCAGTAACACACCTCCTGTATAAGAGTGCCCTCATTCTGGATGAAGGAGCACAGGGGGCACCTTTGGACAGCAGCATTGTCAGTCTTGGGTGTGGGGAGTGTTAGATGCTCTAGCAGATTTGGCTACAAATTAAAGCTAAACTCCAGCTAACACTTTCTAAGCAGTTAGACCTGGTTCACACAGGGGCGACTCCGGATGCGACTTCTGGTCGCCCCGAGTTGCCCCAAGTCGCGCTATTTTTAAAAATAATTGAAGTGAATGGAGCCGTTTTTATGCACACGACAGCAGTCGCTCCGACTTCAAAAAAGGTTCCTGTACTACTTCAATCCGACTTCTAGGCGACCTGTACCCATTGATTTCAATGGAAGTCGCTCAGAAGTCGGATCCCCTGTCTTCACTGAAGCAACTTTCCAGAAAGAGAACATACATTTCTCAGGCAAACCCCTCCCTCCCCCCTCCCTCCCACAGAGCTGATTCTTGTTTTATTGGCCACTGGAATGTCTCCTGTCCTGGAGGCGACTTCAAGTCGTGTTGTAAATCACCACTTCAAGTCGCGCTGAGGTCGCGGTGGGGTCGCGCTGTGATTCATGCTCAAGTCGTGTCTGAGTTGCCTCCCAAAGTCGCGCTGGAAGTCGTGTTGCCCCTGTGTGAACCGGCTCTTACAGCAAACTGTTTTTTTTTCTTATGGGATACTGAAACATTCCTCAGTCCCAATACAAAAAGTGGATTAGCTCTTGTGAGGGGTTATGCA
The DNA here is from genome assembly GCA_029206835.1 of Rana muscosa. NCBI lineage: Eukaryota > Metazoa > Chordata > Amphibia > Anura > Ranidae > Rana > Rana muscosa. The sequence continues at coordinate 204,288,141 of CM055123.1, forward strand.
AATATTAAAAAGCCTTCATCCATGGAGATCAGTCTAGGTGAGTGAGCATTCCTAGGCAGGCTGAATTTGATTTGCATACATAGTGCCCTAGGTAACACCCACATGTGATGCTGAGCCCCCCATGATTGAAAGAACTGAAATCCAGGAACAGTAGGGCTGGGGAGGAAAATGCTACATTTTCTTGGATGTCTTGCAGCCAGGAAATTATGTGGGTTCTATCTGACTTGCTGCAGCTTCTAACAAACCCTGAGAGAAGGCAGAATATCCAAATGTATTTACTTCCTAGTTTAGTCAACATCCTTACCTCTTTTGTACATCGATTGTTGATTGCCTTGAAAAACTCTGACTTGTCCGCATCTGGTCTATCAGAATCATCAACTGACAGCCTGAAAAAGACATTCCACAGAAAATAATATATGTATATATACACAGTATGAATGCCAAAATGTAAATTACATTAATTCTTCTGTCTTTGGTTTATTTAACCACTTCTCTACTGTGCACGAAAACCCCCTTCCTGCCCAAGCCATTTTTCAGCTTTCAGCGCTGTCACACTTTGAATGACAATTGCGCGGTCGTGCGACGTGGCTCCCAAACGAAATTTGCGTCCTTTTTTTTCCCCACAAATAGAGCTTTCTTTTGGTGGTATTTGATCACCTCTGCGGTTTTTATTTTTTGCGCTATAAACAAAAGAAGAGCGTCCAGTTTGGAAAAAAAAACACAATTTTTTACTTTTTGCTATAATAAATACCCATTTTTTTTTTTTAAATAAAATTTTCCTCAGTTTAGGCCGATACGTATTCTTCTACATATTTTTGGTAAAAAAAAAAAATCGCAATAAGCGCGTATTGATTGGTTTGCGCAAAAGTTATAGCGTGTACAAAATAGGGGATAGATTTATAGCATTTTTATTTTTTTATTTTTTTATTAGTAATGGCGGCGATCTGCGATTTTTTATTGTGACTGCGATATTGCGGCGGACACATCGGACACTTTTGACACATTTTTGGGACCATTCACGTTTATACAGCGATCCCTGCTATAAAAATGCATTGATTACTGTATAAATGTGATTGGCAGGGAAGGGGTTAACCACTAGGGGCGGGAAGGGGTTAAATATGTTCCCTCAATGTGTTCTTACTGTGGGGGAGGGGACTGACTGGGGGAGGTGACCGATGGTTGTCCCTATGTACAAGGGATACACCATCGGTCCCCTCTCCCTCACAGGACGTGGATCTCTGTGTTTACACACAGAGATCCACTTTCCTGCTCGTTTCCCGGGCAATCGCGGGTGCCCGGCGGCAATCGCGGCCGCCGGGCACGCGCACCGGGGCCTTGTGAATGCGGCGGGCGCGCGCGCCTCCTAGCTCGTTTTAAAGGGAGGACGTCATATGACAGTATCCTCCGCCCGCCGTCAATTGACAGTGGGCGGGGGACAAGTGGTTAAGACAGGAAGTGCAGGTAAATTCCCCCAATGGGGCACAGATGGCAAAAATAGACCAACAGGGGTTATAACCCTCCTTTACTCAATCCAAAATGAAAAAAACTTTTTCCCTATGACGCTGGAGTAGATACAGTGCTGCATTCCTACCATTTGTGAATTTTCTGCCCGTTGGTTAATAAAAATGTTTTGTAACCTTTTGCAATCTATGACGAGTCTTGTTATCCTAAGACTGCTTTCACACTGAGGCGTCGCGGGCGTTGGCGGTAAAGTGCCAGTATTTTTGGCGGTGCTTTACCGTCGCTTTTGCCGCGATTTTCAGCTGCTAGCGGGGCGCTTTTAACCCTCGCTGGCGGCTGAAAAAGGGTTAAAATCGCCCGCAAAACGCCGCTGCAGCGGGGCTTTGTGGGCGGTTCGGAGGCGCTGCCCATTGATTTCAATGGGCAGGGGCGCTTTAGGAGCGGTATATTCCCCGCTCCTACATCACCTCAAAGATGCGGCTGGCAGGACTTTTTTTACCGTCCTGCCAGCGCTATGCTCCAGTGCAAAAGCCTTCAGGCTTTCACACTGGAGACAAAGGAGCGGCTCTTTCAGGGCGCTATTTTTAGCGCAATAGCGCCTGCAAAGCGCCTCAGTGTGAAAGCAGCCTAAGGGAAACCTACAGTATAGCCGACGCTACCATTGCTGACCTTCTTCAGATAAGCTACCTGCAGATTGTATGTTCTTACTTCACTCTCACCTTTTACTTGCATGTCTGTTCCATATACAATGCCTTGAAAAAGTATTCATTTTCCACATTTTGTCATGTTACAGCCAAAAACTTCCATGTATTTTATTGGGATTTTATGTGATAGACCAACACAAAGTGGCACATAATTGTGAGGTGGAAGAAAAATGATAAATGGTTTTCTAAATAAAAAAAAAAGTCTGAAAAGTGTGTGTCAATACTTTGTAGAATCACCATTCACTGCAATTACAGCTGCAAGTCTTTTTGGGGATGTCTCTACCAGCTTTGCACATCTAGAGAGTAACATTTTTGTCCATTCTTCTTTGTAAAATAGCTCAAGCTCTGTCAGATTGGATGGAGAGCATCTGTGGACAGCAATTTTCAAGTCTTGCCACAGATTCTCAATTGGATTTAGGTCTGGACTTTGACTGGGCCATTCTAACACATGAATATGCTTTGATCTAAACAATTCCATTGTAGCTCTGGCTGTATGTTTAGGGTCGTTGTCCTGCTGGAAGATGAACCTCCGCCTCAGTCTCAAGTCTTTTGCAGACTCTAACAGGTTTAAAATTGCCTCCATCCATCTTCCCATCAACTCTGATCAGCTTCCCTGTCCCTGCTGAAGAAAAGCATCCCTACAACATGATGCTGCCACCACCATGTTTCATTGTGGGGATGGTGTGTTCAGGGTGATGTGCAGTGTTTTTTTTGTTTTTTTTTAAAGTAATCTTTATTCTTTATTAGCAAGTTTAGAAACAACATACAATCCAGTAAGTATATCAACAGAGCAGGGGACGAATGATAGTCATCCAATCGTTAATAGTTTCACGTAGGTGACATTTCAAAAGGTCCAATTGACCATCCGACATGGAGTATAAGGAATTGAAAGGCATATAAGCCACAGATGTAGTGCAAAATCATACACAACAGAAAAAAGCCTGAAGCCCTGTACACACGATAAGTTTTACCGATGAAAACAGTCCGATGGACTTTTTTCATCGGACAAACCGATCGTGTATGGGCCCCATCGGTTTTTTTTCCATCGGTGTTTAAAAATAGAACATGTTTTAAATGTATCCGATGGTTAAAAAGCTGATAGCAAATTACTATCGTCTGTGGGGAACTCCATTGGATAAAAAACCCACGCATGCTCAGAATCAAGTCGACGCATGCTCAGAAGCATTGAACTTAATTTTTCTCGGCTCATCAGAGTGTTTTACGTCACCACATTTGGAACGGTCGGTTTTTTGACTGATGGTGTGTAGGCAAGACTGATGAAAGTCAGCTTCATCGGTTTTCCGATGGAAAAATACATCAGTTAAAAAACCATAGGAAATCCGATCGTGTGTACAGGGCTTCAATCTTATCCTGCAATCTCTGCATCAATAAAATCACCTTATCATGTAGTTGTAAGAATATGGGAAGCAATATCAAGGATGACTAATCCAATGGGAAAAATCATAGGGAAAGGTCAATAAGAGAGAGGGATGAACAGGGATGGGGGGTGACAGAGGAAGGGGGTGGGTGATGTGCAGTGTTAGTTTTCCGCCAAACATAGCGTTTTGCTTTTAGGCCAAAAAGTTGACCAGAGCACCTTCTTCCACATGTTTGTTGTGTCCCCCACATGGCTTCTCGTAAACTGCAAACGGGACTTCTTATGGCTTTCTTTCAACAATGGCTTTCTTCCTGCCTCTCTTTCATAAAGGCCAGATTTGTGGAGTTCACGACTAATAGTTGTCCTGTGGTCAGATTCTCCCACCTGAGCTGTGGATCTCTGCAGCTCCTCCAGAGTTACCATGAGCCTCTTGGCTGCTTCTCTGATTAATGTTCTCCTTGACCGGCCTTGTCAGTTTAGGTGGATGGCCATGTCTTGCTAGGTTTGCAGTTGTGCCATACTCTTTCCATTTTTGGATGATGGATTGAACAGTGCTCCGTGATATGTTCAAAGTTTGGGATATTTTTTTTTATAACCTAACCCTGCTTTAAACTTCTCCACAACTTTATCCCTGACCTGTCTGGTGTGTTAATTGGCCTTCATGATGCTGTTTGTTCACTAAGGTTCTCTAACAAACCTCTGAGGGCTTCACAAAATAGCTATATTTATACTGAGATTATATTACACACAAGTGGACTCTATTTACTAAGTAGGTGACTTCTGAAGGCAATTGGTTCTACTAGATTTTAGTTAGGGGGTATCAGAGTAAAGGGGGCTGAATACAAATGCATGCCCACACGCTTCAGATATTTATTTGTAAACCATTTTTGAAAACCATTTATCATTTTCCTTCCACTTCACAATTACGTGCCACTTTGTGTTGGTCTATCACATAAAATCCTAATAAAATACATTTACATTTTTGGTTTTAACATGACAAAATGTGGAAAACTTCAAGGGGTATTAATAATTTTTCAAGGCACTGTAAGTGACTCTGAAAGAATGACTGCCAGGAAACAAACATTTTCAGAATGGCAAGACAGCTAGATGACTAGTATTTTCAGAAGATAAGTTTATTAATGGCAACCTTCATAATCTCTCAGTACAGGCTGGGTCCTTAATTTAGTCCTTCACTAAAATCCCTTTTGAGTGGTTCAATCGCAGTTTAACGCAATTCTGTTGTGAGGTGCAGCTACCAAAACTCTGAATTATTTTTGTTTACGATTAGCAGGGCAAGTCAAGATCATACCTATAATAAATATTACACCTGACTATAATTAGCCTGGGTCACCGACCGAGATGTCAAGTTTGTTTTCCCTATCAATAATCTTACCTGATCAACCTGTTGAGATTGCCTATCTATAGATAGGGGTGCTGTCTGCATTATGAATTTCCTGAATTTCTGTGTAAATGGCTCCTAAAATGTAGACTAATTTACATTTTAAGAGTATAAAACCCCTTTCTGTGAACTGTGTACAGAAAATGAAATGTACGTAAAACTTACCAAATGCATGCAAAAAATATGTGCAATACATTTAATGAAAAAACGAACAGACACAGCAGCAGAGTTGCCAGCTCAGTTAATTACTGACTGTAACGGCACCCCAAGTATGAAAGGGGGTTAACGCCGTTAGGATATTCCCTTTCCGAACACACGACAGCTACCAGACACTCCAACCAGCCGAATAAGACCCCATACAAATACTTCTCCCTCCACAAACGAGACAACCGCTCTGTTTAGGTTTCCAACTGGTCTGACAATCTTTATTGAGAGCATGCTCTTATATACACCAAAATAATACTGCATTAATCTAAATGAACAATGGCCCAACTCCACCCACAACATCACACAATGGTTACATAACGAGGTCCCAATACACATTATTTTGACATCTCTTAGCAGACAACAGGTGAGTTCATTAGCTAATCCCTTTTCAGCTTAAATGACTATGCATAACCTTTATGTTCCCCAGACTGTCTGTCTGCTAATTTACAACACACACAATTACAGAGTTAATTATCACAATCCACAATGAAAGAATCTTTAGAACACATCAGACCTTTTTAATTAACCTGTTGAGTTCAGGATAAACAACCAGTCGATAGTTATTTTACAGATAGCCTTGGAAATATTGTGGATTAATATTACAGACCCATTTTAAAGCAATCCAAGACATATTCTCACTGTCCATTATTTTCTGGCTCATACTTTCTAAGAACTTCTGGGTACCACGGGCCCTCCCGTTACACTGACACATATGGATTACTGAAGTGCTGAAACTGATTAAATAAAGGTAACTTACTGACCGAACTTATTTACTTATATGATATGTCAGTAATTAAAGGTGATGGGTTACCAATGGCAGTCCTGTAAAGGAAATGCTTGCACATTGGAATTATTTATCAATTTCATAAGTGTGTCACCACTGCTGCAGGTTATCCAGATAAGGTTAATGGATCTCATCTTGCTGTAAGAGAAGGTCGTCCCTGTGCAGATTGCGATGATTTATCATTTAGGTCACTGTACTGTTATTTATTACAAATGCTATCACACAATTCTCTCCAAGTACTGGAATATGGCAAACAGGAAATCTCAGAAACCAAGGTTCAACACATCACACACTCATGAACCTTAATACAGGGAACTAAGGGGACAACACACTGTGGTTTATGCATAAAAAGTATGCCAACAGGTAAAGGTATTTTTTTCTATCAATTATTCAGCTTTCAACTGTCATTGCATGTTGGAAATAAAAGAAAAAAAAAATCAACAAATATTCTTGTTGGCACACATTTCATAAATTAGCCCTGATATGTGCCAAAGTATCTTCTAGCTTGCTCTTTACTGCTACAAAGCCAAGAGTCTTTAAAACATTTTGTAACCTATGGAGCTGTAAAGGTTCACTTTAATGCAGACCTCAACAGTAAAGCCTCGTACACACGACCGGTTTTCTCGGCAAGAAGACAGCTGGGAGAGCTTTTTGCAGAGAAAACTGTTCATGTGTATGGTTTCTCGACAGGAAAACTGCCAGGAATCTCGACGAGAAAAATAGAGAACCTGCTCTCTATTTTTCTCGTTGGGATTCTCGGCAGAGTTTTCCTGCCGAGAAAAACGGTCGTCTGTACACTTACCTGTCCAAGGTAAACCCGCGCATGCTCGAAAAGACTTTGACGCATGCACGGTAGCATACAAGATTAGTGTGGGGTGTAGCAAGATGGCGGCGGCATCGAATGTGACGAGCGCCGGCTTGTCGTAGTCGATGACATCACCGCATTCTTGCCATTCAAAAGAACGGCGGTTTTTTGAAGTGGGCGTCTGTACACAGGACTTGGCAAGACAAGCTTGCCAGGAATCCCGTCGAGAAAACCAACGGTTTTCAAATAGACGGGATTCCCGCCCGTGTGTACAGGGCTTTACATGCACTTCTCTTTCTTTCAGTTCCCCATTACTCTATTAAGCTGGAATGAAAGGAAAGCCCTCTCGAAGGTTACACATGGCTATGGACTTCCTGTGTGAAAGGACCCATTGGCCCAGCATTATTCCATGGAACAGGTCACATGCTCCTCCATATCTGGACATAGTGGGGTTGATTTACTAAAACTGGAGAGTGCAAAATCTGGTTGAGCCTCCAAGTTTTTTCTTTGTCAAAGCTTAATTGAACAAGCTGAAGTTAGAAGCTAATTGGTTATAGTGAACAGCTGCACTAGATTTTGCACTCTTTAGTTTTAGTAAATCAACCCCAGTGGGTCTTTCCTTCAGCACTCAGAATTGAACAGAGGGGTGAGGAAGAGGAGGAAAAGGTTAGTATAGAAAAAAAGAAAGAACAAAAGAAAGAAAGAAAAAACATGTATGCTTTCTTAGTAAAGCAATTGTTTGTCAAATAATAATGATACACTGACAGTGATCAACAGCTCAGAGCTAGGGTTACTAGATACAACTTTCCATAGCTACGCTCCTGCCAAAAAAAACTTCTGCGGCATATGTGTGAAAGCATGCATGTGAACATACAAGTGCTCTTCTGAATGTCCAACCAGCAGCTGTTTCAAAGAAGGATGCAGTTATAAATATGCTGCACCAAGGCATACTACGGCACAGGACATGCATGTATTTCCTGGGTCAAAAATGCTATAATATCCAGAGTTTATTATATGTATTGTGAGGGGGTTAGCTCGGCAGCGGGTGTGTGTGACCCCCGGGATGGGCTCCCCACACAAAACAGGCCCAGCAAACGGAGGTTGTGGTTTTCAAAATCAAAAAGGTGCGGTTTATTTTCTGTTTACAGTGACAAAACACAGCAAAGCAAAAGAAACATAAACAAAATAAATCCTGGTCAACTTGACCTCTGACTAAACATACAGGTTTCCTAACTAACAACTGGGATCAGCCTAGTGCTGTCCTAGTCCCTAAGTCCCTGGTTTTAAATGTCCAAGCAAATAGCCACACAGGCTTTGTCTCACCGCACAGGGGTTCACTCTCCCTAGACAGTCCACACAGGTCTGGTTCCAGGCATGAGCTAACATCTAATGAAGCTGGGAGTTCTTATAGAGGCCTAAATGAGCTGACAAGCTTCAGCTGGTCTCATCAACTCCCTGTCTGCACGACGCCCAGCACTCTCCCTAGAGGTATGAGTCATCCATGAGCCCACTAGCCTTAGCTGGGCTTATACAACTCTCCACCTAGTTGTATAAGTCGGCGTAAAGCCTGAATCTGGGCGAAATATATCTACCCCCCTGGATGCAACCAGGTGACTTTACCTTCCTGCTGTCACATACCCCCCCCTCTTGTTTTAACCTCGGGGTTGGAACACCAGCAATCAGGCATTCATGTACTCGAGACAAAGCATCCACATTCCCCATTTGAACGCCAGGGCGATGCTTTACTGTGAAGTTGAATTCCTGGAGGGCCAGGAACCACCTATTCACTCTTCTATTTGTTTCCTTGTTTTGAGCCATCCACTTTAACGGAGCGTGATCCGTAACCATGTCAAAGTGCCTACCTAGCAGGTAGTACCGAAGGGAATCTAGAGCCCACTTCACCGCTAAACACTCCTTTTCAACGGTGGCGTAATTTACCTCATGGGACTTCAACTTCCTGCTGAGGTAAATGACTGGGTGCTCTTCCCCGTTCCAGACCTGGGACAATACTGCTCCTAACCCCACATCTGACGCATCACTTTGTACGACAAAGTCTTTAGAGAAGTCGGGTGAGTACAACACTGGCTGGCTACATAAGGCTTGTTTCAAGAATTGGAATGCTGCCTCAGCCTCGGGGGTCCATTTAATCATGACCGACCCTTTCCCCTTCGTCAGGTTGGTTAGGGGCACAGCCTTAGAAGCAAAGTGGGGAATGAATCGCCGATAATACCCAGCGATTCCCAGAAAGGCTCGTACCTGCTTCTTGCTGTTGGGACGTGGCCAACTCTGGATGGCCTCGACTTTGTTGAGTTGGGGTTTTATTACTCCCCTCCCAATGGTGTACCCAAGATATTTGGCCTCCTCCTGCCCAATGGTACACTTCTTGGGGTTAGCCGTAAACCCCGCTTCCCGAACAGAGTCCAGGACTGCTTGCACTTTTGGCAGATGTGAGGCCCAATCTGTGCTATGGACAATTACGTCATCCAGGTAAGCCGCAGCATACTTCCGATGGGGCCTCAGCATCTGGTCCATTTTCCGCTGGAATGTGGCCGGCGCATTCTGTAACCCGAACGGCATTCTTTTATATTGGAACGCCCCGTCTGGGGTTACAAATGCGGTTTTCTCTTTGGCCGACTTGGCCAGGGGGATTTGCCAATACCCTTTTGTGAGGTCAAGAGTCGTCATGTATCGGGCTGTTCCCAGCCGGTCGATCAACTCATCTATACGTGGCATGGGGTAGGTGTCAAATTTTGTAACTTTGTTCAACTGACGAAAATCGTTACAAAATCGCCAGCTCCCATCCGGTTTAGGCACCAACACAATGGGACTAGACCAATCACTTTGGGACTCCTCTATCACCCCTAAGTTCAGCATTTTCTGTACTTCCTCCCGTATTGCCTCCCGTCGGGCCTCTGGGATCCGATAGGGTTTTAACTTCACCCTTTCACCGAGCGGGGTAATGATGTCATGCTCTACCCCAGATGTTTGTCCCGGCAGCTCAGAGAATACCTCCTTGTTGCGAAGCACAAACTCCTTAACCTCCTGTTGTTGGGGTTGTGACAAGGTGGCTGCTATTCCAACCTCAGGAATCACGCAACCAGTTTGAGCTGGTGACCAAGTGTCTGCGACTAGGGACTCTCTATCCCTCCAGGCTTTCAACAGATTAACGTGATAGATCTGTTCGGGCTTTCGCCTTCCTGGTTGTCTGACCTTGTAATTCACTTCGCTCACTTTTTCCATTATCTCATAGGGGCCTTGCCATTTGGCAAGGAATTTACTTTCAACCGTAGGGACAAGTACCAGTATCCTATCCCCCGGGGAAAAGGTACGGGTCTTGGCTCCACGGTTGTACACTCTCTGCTGTGCTAACTGCGCTTGGGCCAAATGTTCCTTCACGATGGGCATTACCTGTGCAATTCGGTCTTGCATCAGGGCGACATGCTCAATCACACTCCTGTGGGGAGAACTCTCACTTTCCCAAGTTTCCTTGGCAATATCCAACAGCCCTCTTGGGTGTCTCCCATACAGTAACTCAAAGGGGGAGAATCCCGTAGAGGATTGGGGCACCTCCCTAATAGCAAACATCAGATAAGGAAGTAGACAGTCCCAATCCTTTCCATCTCTAGCCACCACTTTCTTCAACATTTGTTTTAGGGTTTTGTTGAATCTTTCAACCAGCCCATCGGTTTGGGGGTGATACACAGATGTACGTAATTGCGTCACTTTGAACAATTTACACAGCTCCTTCATAACCCGGGACATAAAGGGTGTACCTTGGTCCGTAAGCAGTTCTTTACAAATACCCACCCGGCTAAACACAAGAGATAGCTCTTTGGCTATGGTTTTGGCCGAGGTATTTCGGAGAGGGATCGCTTCTGGATAACGGGTGGCATAGTCCATTATAACTAATATGTACTGGTGCCCCCTAGCGGACTTGATTATAGGCCCTACCAAATCCATGGCGATCCTCTCAAACGGGACCTCAATGATGGGTAGAGGGACCAGCGGGCTACGGAAATGTGGCATCGGGGCCGACCTCTGACACACAGGGCAGGAGGAACAATAATTTTCTATGTCCTTCATCACCCCCGGCCAATAGAATCTCTGTAATACCCTCTCTCGGGTTTTCTCTGTCCCCAGATGACCTCCAAGAATGTGCCCATGGGCCAACTCCAACACCAACTTCCTGTAAGGTTTGGGCACCACAAGCTGCTCAACGGTTTCTTCTGCCCTTTTTGCCACCCGATACAGTAGGTCCTTCTCTACGCTGAAGTATGGGTAAGTGCAGGTATTATCTGGGTTCACTAACTCGCCATCTATTTTCACTACGTTTTCCCGTGCCTTTATTAGGGCGGGGTCTTTCAACTGTTCTGTGGCAAAGTTTTCCCTGTGAACCTCAAGATCAGAAAACTCCACAGACGGTAGGTTTTCGTCTGAGGAGGTGGGCTCCTCTCCAGTTTCTTGAGTCTCCCCTGCCAATACTGATAAGGGAAATTCCGGAGAGTCCTCACCACTCTCAGGGGAGTTCTGGCTATCACATTCCTGGTACATAGGGGCACCAGTGGGGGGCTCAGGATCATCCCACAGTTCCCAGAACTTCGGAAAATCCCTTCCCACAATGGCGTCATGCGGTAACTGAGATACTAAGCCCACTGGATGAGAGAGGGTACCTTTGGGGGTCTCGAAACACACTGTAGTCACTGGATACTCTCGGGTGTCCCCATGCACACAAATAACAGCTACCTTGCTATTCCCAAAGACCTCTGTTTTAACTAACTCAGCCTTTATCAGGGTCACAAGGCTACCTGAATCCAGCAATACCACAACATTTCTACCATTAACACACATTTTGCATAAATGTTTCTCAGTTCCTCGAATGGCAGTGCATGCGACTGTCGCACACAGCGACTGACGTCTGCCCGTCAGAAAGTCACACTGCATGGGTTCCTCCACAACCGGGCAATTGGCTGCAATATGTCCCGCTTGCCGGCAGCGGTAGCAAACGATCCTTCTTGCCGCCTCTTGAGCCGCTGATTTCCCAGGCTGTTCTCGCCAAACTTGGGGTAGAGCTCCCACCCTCTCACTCTCTCCACCCTCACCCCTTGGAATCCTCTTATCCGCCCCTGGGGATGGTCTGGTCTTAGGGTGGAAAGTCCGAGTGTCTCTGGAAGAGGCCGTCAGGTTCTCTGTAGCCAAGTATTTCTCCACACGATCCACAAGACCATCGGCCGTCTCTGGGTCTCCATGGCTTACCCACTTTTGGATGGCAGTAGGAAGAGCTCTCAAAAACCGATCCATTACAACACGTTCCACAATCTTTGGTGCGGACAAAGTCTCTGGCTGTAGCCACTTTCTGCTCAGGTGAATGAGATCATACATTTGAGACCTGGGGGGTTTTCCAAGCTGGAAAGTCCAGTTATGCACACGCTGAGCCCGGACAGCCTGGGTGACACCCAGCCTTGCCAAAATTTCAGCTTTTAGCATCACATAGTCTTTTGCTTGGTTAGGCTCTAGGTCATAGTAAGCTTTCTGCGATTCACCAGTTAACAGAGGAGCCACCAGTCCAGCCCACTGCTCCTCAGGCCACTTTTCTCTTTCAGCGGTCCTTTCAAATGTGGTCAAAAATACCTCTGGATCATCCTCTCCAGTCATTTTTGTCAATAAACGACTCACCCCAAAGGACGCGGTATTAGTGGGACGGCTTTCCTCACTGGTCTGCGGACGTTGCTGCATTACTGCTTCCATTTGTTGTAGTCTCTGCTCTTGCTTCTGTAACAGGTCTATGAAGCGGGCCTCAGATTGCTGCTGGGCTTGTTGCTGAGCTGCAAGGCTCCTTTGCAAACCTGCATTTGTCTGCTGTTGATTGGCATTTGCTAGAGCCAGCTGTTTCAGTATCTCCTCCATGCTGGCTTAAAAAAAACTGCCACTGGTTCTCCACCAACTGTGAGGGGGTTAGCTCGGCAGCGGGTGTGTGTGACCCCCGGGATGGGCTCCCCACACAAAACAGGCCCAGCAAACGGAGGTTGTGGTTTTCAAAATCAAAAAGGTGCGGTTTATTTTCTGTTTACAGTGACAAAACACAGCAAAGCAAAAGAAACATAAACAAAATAAATCCTGGTCAACTTGACCTCTGACTAAACATACAGGTTTCCTAACTAACAACTGGGATCAGCCTAGTGCTGTCCTAGTCCCTAAGTCCCTGGTTTTAAATGTCCAAGCAAATAGCCACACAGGCTTTGTCTCACCGTACAGGGGTTCACTCTCCCTAGACAGTCCACACAGGTCTGGTTCCAGGCATGAGCTAACATCTAATGAAGCTGGGAGTTCTTATAGAGGCCTAAATGAGCTGACAAGCTTCAGCTGGTCTCATCAACTCCCTGTCTGCACGACGCCCAGCACTCTCCCTAGAGGTATGAGTCATCCATGAGCCCACTAGCCTTAGCTGGGCTTATACAACTCTCCACCTAGTTGTATAAGTCGGCGTAAAGCCTGAATCTGGGCGAAATATATCTACCCCCCTGGATGCAACCAGGTGACTTTACCTTCCTGCTGTCACAGTATATAATATAATATTCCAGAGTTTAACTATGGAATAACTTTTCACATAACAGAATAATTGAACTTTTGTGAACGCAAAATGAAATACTGTATTGCCTTGATGTGCATTTATAATACCTACTTCTTTTTTTCTAATTTAATTAGTGATGATTGGTCCTGCCTAATTAGAATTAAGCCCTGTCCTCTTTGAGGAGGAATGGTACAGTGGTAGCAATAGAGAGGTTAGGTTATGGAGATTTCAGCTGTCAGTGGGATGATGAACAACATCTCTATCAAAAACCTTATAGTGGAAGAGGCGCCAACCCTGAGTGCAAATCACATAATACTGCATTTATGAATTCATGTGCCACAACCAATGCTGAAAACTGCACAAAAATATTGTTTTTATCAAATGTATATACTAAATAAAGAAAATCAAAGATAAAATAGACAATAAAGTCCACTGTAGTGCAGAGGCTTATCTAGTGAAAATGAGGCGTATCTAGTGAAAATGGCGCCTATGGCAAGCACTGAAACTGCGCCGTCAAAACATTTTAAAAACCCATCTTTCATATAACCTTAAAAAAAAAAAAAAAAAATAAGCTAACAAAACTACAAGTCAAGCTCTTTAATTTTTCAATTAACAAATTATATTATATCAAATAGTGTAGTATATCCCCCTCTGCCCAATTCACCCCCACAGTAGTGTAGTTGTATATCCTCCTCTGCCCAATTCACCCCCCACAGTATGGTAGTAGTATATCCTCCTCTGCCCAATTCACCCCACACAGTAGTGTAGTAGTATATCCTTCTCTGTCCAAATTACCCCCCACAGTAGTGTAGTGTCCTGACCTTCTTTGCTGTGGGGGAGTGCCATTGCCTCTGAGCTGCCGAGACTGTCTCTGAGTGCCTTGCTTTTCTTTCATCCTCCATGATCTATCCCTCCTGCCTCCATCCCACCATCCCTCCTGCCTCCATGATCCATCCCTCCTGCCTCCATCACCTCCTCTATTTATTACCTTAAGGTGTGTCTGCCTGCCCTGGGCTGGTCCGTTCGTGCTGTGGATGCCTGGGCTGGGCTGTCACGCTGTCACTCTGTCCCCGAATCCGTGGATCATTTGGACACTCAGACCACTACAAGGGCTCCTCCGTTCCGCCTGCACAGCTCACCTCCTGGTGACTGTTTTTAAATTCTGGCGCGCCTGGCAGGATGCGCCATGATATCACTCGCTGTGCCACCAGTAGAAGCGCGTGCCAGCCCAGCCTCTGTCAAGTCCACCCTCGGGGCTGGGCGCCCCCACCTGCTGGCGCTGGCCGAATACAGGAACGGATCGGGACGCTCTGGAAACTGCCCAAAAATTTTGGCGGTTGGCAACACTGCTTGCTGCCCAGCCACTCACAAGTACCCCTTCATATGGCGCCCATGGCACTTGCCATATGTGCCATACCCTATATACGCCACTGCTGTAGTGTTCTATCAGTCTTTATAGCCCATCCACCATACTGTGTAAAAAAGGAAATCCTGAGGACTTGAATCGTGCTCTTCTCCCAAAAACAAACAGGTGCTCCACCATGTGTGACAATATAAATGCACTCACCAGAGCCCCAAGGTCAATTAGACCAATCAAGCCTTTTTATCAATTAATAGGATGTAATAATCAAAAATTCTTCAACAGCTATCAGACACTTCTCCAATGGTGGTGTTCTTCCAACGGGAAGATGGCCTTAAGTACCAGGAAATAAACAAATAACATTTCCTGATGATGCCTCTATAGGCAAAATGTATAGAGATGGGGTTGCTGCCTGTTGCCATGGATAACCAATGACGTTATGGCTACTTTTACACTGAGGCACTTTACAGGCGCTATAGCGCTAAAAATAGCGCCTGCAAAGCGCCTCTCCTGTCACTCAAGTTGGAAAGCCCGAGGGCTTTCACACTGGAGCGGTGCGCTTGCGGGACGATAAAAAAAGTCCTGCAAGCAGCATCTTTGCACCGCTCCTAAAACGCCCCTGCCCATTGAAATCAATGGGTAGTGCCTTGGCAGCAGCGCTTTGCGGGCGCTTTTAACCTTTTATGCGGTCGCTAGCGAAAGTTAAAAGCACCACGCTAGCGTCCAAAAAGCTGCTTTACCACCGACGCCCCCGCGCTTCAGTGTGAAAGTGCCCTATATCCGGTTTTCGGTGGAACGCACGCCGGACCTTAAAAGGTAACAGTGGGGCGAACGGTCCTCTGGAGTGGTATTCGGATTGCCAGTGGCATTGTGCAAGCTGATTGAGCTGGTGCCGGTCTGGGCACATTTTAATTTAAGCAGATTTTATGTAGAGAGTTTTTATGATCATATTTTTTTTATTAAACGGTGTTGCACGATGATCTTGTTATCTGTTCATTTTCTGGTACTTAAGGCCATCTGCCTGTTGGAAGAACACCACCATTGGAGAAGTGTCCGATAGCTTTTAAATTTTTTTGATTATTACATCCTATTAATTGATAACATGCTTGATTGGTCTTAATGACCTTGGGGCTCTGGTGAGTGCATTTATCTTGTCACATGTGGTGGAGCAGTTTGTTTTTGGGAGAAGAGCACAATTCAAGTCCTCAGGATTTCTATTTTACACAGTATGGTGGATGGGCCATAAAGAATGAACACTACAGTGGACTTTATGGTCTTATTTTTTTTTTTTATGTTTTGCAGAATTCTAAGCATTGGTTGTGGCACACGAATTCATGAATGCGGTATTATGTGATTTGCATCTTCACCCATGTTATTTATTCATTTTATGATTTTAATGGTCACATGATATTATTAGTACTGAGTTTTTTTTTGAGCATTGATCGGATGAGGGGTCAAACCATTGTACACGTGGTATGGTCTATACTTATTAGTCTATATAAGAACAGTGCCTGACTTTACTATTGTTTATCTATGCCTATCAAGCTAATGTCCTATAGCTGCTAGGGCAACCTACACACAGAATGGAGATACCCAGGAATAGAGAGCACCTTTAATATGACATGTTTGAAAAACTAGAAATTACAATTGGAGGATTCAAGTACATTGTCTACCTCCCCTACTCTAAACTCTTACAGCATCAAATCTATCAAAAGATAGGTGGTACATGTATGCCAAGGGGATACTTCTTGCAGGTTTAGGGGGGGGGGGTTTCTTAAACCTGTTAAAATCAACTCAGCATAATCAAAATGCACGCAAATGTATTACTCTAATAGTTTCTTATGCTGTGTACACACGACTGTTTTTCATGACGAGAAAAATGCAATTTTTTTAATTTGGTCATTAAAAACGATCGTGTGTAGGCTCCAGAGCATTTTTCATGACGTGAAAAACGGGCATTAAAAATTTGGAACATGTTCTATTTTTTCTCGTTGTTTTTCACGTCGTCGTTTTTCTCGTCGTGAAAAACGGCCGTGTGCAGGCTTTAACGACATGAAAAAAAACGCGCATGCTCAGAAGCAAGTTATGAGACGGGAGCGCTTGTTCTGGTAAAACTAGCGTTCATAATGGAGATAGCACATTCGTCAAGCTGTAACGGACTGAAGAGCACGAGGCTGAAAAGCGCGAATAGTCTCTCACCAAACTTTACTAACACGAGGATCAGCAAAAGCAGCCCAAAGGGTGGCACCATCCGAATAGGACTTCTCCTTTATAGTGCCGCCGTACATTTCGTACATCACCGCGCTTTGTTCGAGCATTTTTTTTCACGATCGTGTGTAGGCAAGGCAGGCTTGAGAAGAATCACGTCGAGAAAAACTTAGTTTTTTCAATGACATTAAAAACGGTCGTGTGTACGCGGCATTAGTGTTTTAGGTTATGGTGAAATGTCTATGATGACGTGAAACCTATATTTGCTACCCTAAAACTTTATTTTTACAAGTAATGTAAAATTTTGGCTATAAATCATTCCTGGAAATCTGTTGTAATATTTATACCCATTTATGATTTGCAGGTCATATTTAGGATAATCTTAAAAAAAAAACACAATATTCCGGGACCACAATAGTAGGATTTTTAAAACAGCTTACCTGTAAAATCCTTTTCTTGGAGTACATCACGGGACACAGAGCAGCATAGTCATTACTATGTGGGTTATATAGAATTACCTTCAGGTGCTGGCACTGGCAACTTCCAAAACAGGAAGTACCCTCCCCTATATAAGCCCCTCCCATCCGGGAGTACCTCAGTTTTGTAGCAAAGCAATACGTGTCCCCAAAAGAGGGGTGGGAGCTCTGTGTCCCGTGATGTACTCCAAGAAAAGGATTTTACAGGTAAGCTGTTTTAAAAATCCTACTTTCTTGTTCATACATCACGGGACACAGAGCAGCATAGTCATTACTATGTGGGACGTCCCAAAGCAATGCCACATGAGGGGGGGGATACACCATACATAAGCTGGGCGCCATCAGGCATGAGGATCTTTTGCGGCCTGCAACACACTGCGCCCAAAGGCGACATCCTCCTGACTTCTAACGTCCACCTGGTAGAACCTAGTAAACGTGTGTACTGAAGACCACGTTGCGGCCTTACAAATTTGCGCCAGGGAGGCCTGGTGATGCACTGCCCATGAAGTTCCAACTGCTCTCGTGGAGTGCGCCCTAACTTTGAACGGAGGCGGTCTACTTCTCAAGCCATAGGCTTGTATTATGACCTGTCGAATCCACTTGGCTAAAGTAGATTTTGATGCTGCCTGACCCTTTCTGGGGCCTTCCGGCAGAACAAACAAAGAATCCGTTCTACGAATCTGAGCAGTGGCTTTTAGATAAGCTTTAACTGCTCTTACTACATCCAAAGAATGCAATAACTTTTCCTCTACCGAGCTTGGTTTGGGGAAAAAAGAAGGAAGAACCACATCCTGGTTCAAGTGAAACCTCGATACCACCTTAGGAAGAAAGGCTGGGTGAGGACGTAATACTACTCTGTCCTTATGGATAACCAGATATGGCTCTTTACAGGACATGGCGGCTAATTCCGACACTCTTCTAGCCGAGCATATGGCTACTAAAAATATCAATTTCCTGGTGAGTAGAACCAAGGAAATGTGCCGCAAAGGTTCAAATGGCTGCTTCTGCAGAACCGACAGAACCAAATTTAGATCCCATGGGCATATGGGAGCCTTAATCGGTGGAATAATACGAGTCACACCTTGCATAAAGGATTTGACAAGTGAATGCATAGCCAGGGGCCTTTGAAATAGTATTGACAAGGCCGAAACCTGGCCCTTGATAGTACTTAAGGCAAACTTCCTGTCTACAGCCCACTGCAGGAAGTCCAGAATTCTGCCTATAACGTACTTACGTGGATGCCATTTTCTGGCCTCGCACCAAGTGATGTACGCCTTCCAAACTCTATAGTAGATCTGCCTGGATACAGGCTTCCTGGCATTGATTATAGTTGATACCACAGAGTTAGAGAGACCTCTCTTCTTTAGGATGTGGGATTCAATAGCCAGGCCGTTAAACTTAGAGTTAGTAAGGAAGGGTGGTATATCGGTCCTTGCGAAAGCAGGTCCGGACGACGTGGAAGGGTCCAAGGACTCCCCACAGACATTTTGATGATCTCCGCGTACCAGGCCCTTCGGGGCCACGCTGGAGCCACCAGGATCACCGGCTTCTTCTCCAACCTGACTCTGCGAAGGAGTCGAGGCAACAATTGTAGCGGAGGGAATGCATATATCAGTCTGAACTGATCCCAAGGGAACACCAGAGCATCCGAGCCGCAAGCGAGGGGATCCCTTGTCCGGGAGACAAATCTGTCCACCTTTGCGTTGAATCTGGATGCTAGCAGATCTACATCCGGTGTTCCCCACCGCTGACATATTGCTCGGAAGACCTCGGGATGAAGGGACCATTCCCCTGGGCATACCTGTTGGCGACTCAGAAAGTCCGCCTTCCAATTCTCCACCCCTGGAATGAAGACAGCTGATATACATGGGACATGCTTTTCTGCCCATTCCAGGATGTGACTTACTTCCCTCTGGGCTGCACGACTCCTGGTGCCTCCCTGATGATTGATATATGCCACTGCTGTGGCATTGTCTGATTGAATTCTGACAGGGGACCCTTGGAGTCTGGATGTCCAGGCTACTAGGGCGTACCGGGCTGCTCGTATCTCTAAGAGATTGATGGGCAGGGTTTTTACTACATTTGACCATCTGCCCTGGAGAGACCATTGCTCCAGTACTGCCCCCCAGCCTATAAGGCTGGCATCTGTAGTGACCACCTTCCAAGATATCGGGCTGAAGGGTTTTCCCTTCTGGAGATTCTGGGGGATCAACCACCAGCAGAGACTCTTCCGAACGGAAGGGGACAAAGCCATCGGGAAGTCTAGAGCCTGAACTTTTCCGTTCCAGGCTGACAATATGGCCCTTTGTAAATTCCTTGAGTGGAATTGGGCATATGGCACAGCTTCGAATGATGCTACCATCTTTCCTAGCAGCCTCATGCACAGGCGTATGGACGGCTGTCTTTTTGCACAAAGCAGACGGACCAAGCCCCTCAAAGAGGATACCTTGTCTAGAGGTAAGAAAATCTTCCTCTGGTCTGAATCCAGCCGTAGCCCTAGATATACCAGGTTTTTCACTGGCTGTAGGGCTGACTTGTCCAGGTTGATGACCCAACCGTGAGACTCTAGATACTTGATTGTATCGACAATTACCACTTCTAGCTTGGCAACTGAGTGGTCCATCAACAACAGGTCGTCTAGGTATGCCATTATCGTTACACCCCGTGTTCTTAGATCGGCCAACAGTGGGGCCAGAATTTTTGTGAACACTCGTGGTGCTGTGGCCAGACCGAATGGTAAGGCTCTGAACTGAAAATGGCGCCCTTCTACTGCAAAGCGTAGGAATTTTTGATGACCTGGAAAGATGGGAACATGCAAGTAAGCATCTTTGATGTCGATCGAGGCTAACCATTCCTCCCCTTGTAGGGCAGCGGTGACCGATCGGATCGACCCCATCCGGAAAGACCGGACGTTTAGAAATTTGTTTAGACTCTTTAGGTCCAATATGGGTCTTATGTCCCCGTTTGGCTTCGGGACTGTGAAAAGGTTTGAGTAGAAACCCAACCCCCACTCTTCCATAGGAACCTCCATAATTACTCCTTGGAGCAATAGTTGTTCTAACGCCAATAGGAGAGACCCTCTTTTCAGAGGGTCTCTTGGCATGCCTGACCACATAAAATGGGACGGAGGAGACTCTTTTAACTCCAACTTGTATCCCAGAGTTACTGCGGAGAGCACCCATCTGTCTTTGATCGTCTCCCGCCAGGTCTCTGCGAACAACTGAAGTCTTCCCCCCACCCGTTTGAGTGGGGGCAGCCCTTCATAGGCTTGACTTGGAGGCTGGTTTAGTACCTCTTCGGATCCAGGGCTTTTTATTACCCTGTGGCTGTCCCTGATTTTTACCTCCTGAGTTTGACCGAGGAGGCCGTCGGAACTGCTTAGTAGCAGACGTCACAGGGATAGGAGAGGTAGTCCTCTTAAAAGATGGACCCCTAGACCTCTTTTTACTCGGTAAGAGAGTACTTTTACCACTGGAAATCTTCTGGATATACTTATCCAGGTCTTCGCCAAAAAGGCGTTCCCCATGAAATGGGAAGCTAACTAAGAGCTTCTTACAGGGAGCTTCAGCAGACCAGTTTTTGAGCCACAGAAGCCTACGCATATGTACCAAAGACAGCGTGAGGCGGGAGGCCTGATGGATAGAATCCTTGATGGCGTCAACCGCAAAGCGTAATGCTCTAGGCAGATCAGCCAGAGCCTGGGCCTGCTGGTCTGGCAAATCCCTCAGGACCATTTTCATTTGATCCTTTAAAGCTTGGCAGACCCCAATAGCTGCCACTGCTGGCTGTGTAACAGCCCCTGCTGTGGAAAAAGCAGATTTTAATAAAGATTCCAATTTTTTATCCACTGGATCTTTGAACATTTGAACATTATCTACTGGACATGTCAGTGATTTGTTCACAGAAGAGATGGCTGCATCCACCGTAGGAACATTCCATCTCTGGGTGAACTTTTCCTCCATGGGATAGATCACCGGAAACCTTTTAGGTGGAACAAATAGTTTATCAGGATGTTCCCAGTCCTGGTATATAAGTCCTTCCAATAATGGATGTATTGGAAAGGAGCAATTAACCTGGGGAGCTTTTAGCGACCCCAATGAGGAGACAGCAGTAGTTGATGGTTCAACAAGAGGCATTTTAAATGCAGATCGAACCATGTCAGTTAGGGTCTGGACCCACAATCTTTCAGTCTGTGATGCTGAAAATGGTTCATCTACTGTCGATTCCTCAAAAACAGAGCTAACCTCCTCCTGATCCCCTTCAGGTAGGTCGGTCCCTTCCTGGGACTGTTGCTCTGCCAACAGGCACTCTAATGGAGGTGATGGAGATCTGGCGCGCTTTCTTTCCTATAGAGAAGAAGCGATCAATGCAGCCAATCTCTGCTCCAATCCCTCCAGAGTTGAGGAAAAAACCTCCTCTGTTATATATGCAGGAGCAGGTGGACTGAGGACAGCCGCAGTACCTGGCACTCCCGGGGGTTCCTTATGGGTATTAACCTCTGATTTCTCAGGGGAGGAGGGTGCAGATGACTGCTCCAGATCCTCAGAGCCCGATGGAAACCCCCTACACTTCCTGAGAGGTATATCTCGGAGTTTTTTAGGCGGCATATTCCTTAGTTCAAAGCTGAGGTATTCCAGCCGCAATACACCCCTTACTGAAATAGTCTAATGCAATTTGCTGCTATGTACATCAGTGGGTGTCTACTAATGCGTCTTTCTGGGGATGCCTGTATCAACCGCCCGCTGTAAGCCCCTATACCATGCTACCAGCTCCTTTTCATGCTCTGTGTCCATAGCAAGCAGCGTGGACTGAGTCCTTTTATCTTGCTGGGACGCCCGCACATGCACAGAAGCGCTGGGCACACAGAGCGCGTCATCCGCCAGGCTCCGCCCCCTTTTTTGAAGCTAAACCTTATAAAAGGAAAGCATGTGTGCGCGCGCGCGCGTGCACGTGTGCGCTCTTGGCGCCATGTAGGGAGAGGAGCCAGGGTCCCTGTTTCACCAGGACTCGGGGATGGAAGGAAACTACTTGGCAGCATGACAGAGGAATGCACCTTACCTGATAGAGAGCTCACTCATCTGCCTGGACTTTCACCATGGAAGGAATAGTCCCAAGAAAAAAGACGTTCCACAGCGGCCTCTAGTGGACAAACACAGGTACCGCACCTTTGTCTTTTTTTTTTTTTTTTTTTTAAAACCTCCTTTATGAAAAAACATTTCCAGGTTTACAGTTTTTTTAAAACTTCCCTTATGAAAAAACATTTCTAGGATTTCTTAGGCATATACAGCTATTAGCGGGAATACCCTTTAGGTAACAGGCAGAAAGACATATTAGGCTTGGGGGTCCCCTTAATAGAACCAAGTTCCTGAGGGGCCCCCACTTACCTTTTCCCCGCCGCAGGACTTTGTTTGGTCCACAGAAGCCCAAACTTCACCTCTCACGGCAGGCATTGTACTAGACCTTCAGGGACCGGGTTCCCAAGGATTCCACTCCCCTGGACCTGTATAGCACCCTGCACAGATAGCCTCTTGGTTTTGGGTATGACCAGAGCTCTGGATCCCAGGGTCCAGCCCTCCTAAGAGAGGCATTACAGGCAAAACCCTGCTCTTCTCTGCAAGGCCCGGGTACCGACCGTTTAGCTATGAAGCTTTTTTGGTCGGATCCGGAATAGCTTGCTAAGGCCCAGAGAACCTGTACACAAGCCCAGATGAATACATGTTAACCTTGGCCAACACCTTAGACACTGGCAAAAAACTGAGGTACTCCCGGATGGGAGGGGCTTATATAGGGGAGGGTACTTCCTGTTTTGGAAGTTGCCAGTGCCAGCACCTGAAGGTAATTCTATATAACCCACATAGTAATGACTATGCTGCTCTGTGTCCCGTGATGTATGAACAAGAAAAGCTCTTTACTTGCTAACTTCCATAAAAAAAAATTGTTCTGGATAGAGTGGAGAGGGATTAGAAGATTTTTATTACTGTCTCTGTCCCCATTACAGAGTTCACCCTCTCTATTTTTCCTGTTTACTGTTATCATTTTATAAAAATTTAAATAAGCGGTTATTTGCCATATAAATATTATCAATTCAGTTCAGCGTTTCAGAAGTTACTTTTGAGCACAATTTCTAATAATACAATAAATTCAGCACTGATATCAAAGTATATGTTATCATCAAATCATTCTCCGTAGCTATTACCTTTTGTACCACCACCCCCTCCCTATAGAATGTTCTACGAGCAGAGCCCTCCTGTACCCTGTCCCCCCTCTACATTGTAAAGCGCTGCATAAACTGTTGGCGCTATATAAATTGTGTATACTAATAATGTTATGAAAATAAATGTTCTAAATAGCTTATTGTGTATTTAGGGATTTGTATGGATTCCCGGATAATGACTTGTGTAAGGATTAGAAAGTTATTTTATGCTCACCTGTAAAATCCATGACAAGAATTTTATCCAACATTACATGAGCCAGAAATTTCTCTGCGCCATAGAAAATGAATGCACTGCAACTGGTCATGAGATTTTCCCACTCTGCATGGCTGAAAAAAAAAGAGTCTTTTTTTTAGTTGTTTTATTTCAGAAGCATGAATATTTTTAAATAGTCTTTAGGCCCAAAATACAAGCTAACTTTACATAAATGTTGTATTATTAACAACACCCACAATATGTATGTAAAAATTTCCACAACAGTCCACAATTTAAGACAATCTGGGGAATTCAATAAAACATTAACACTTTTGTGGCAGTAGTTTCTATTAGAACAATCTGCACCTATTTCGGGAATGCACAGTCTAATGCCGCGTACACACGACCGTTTGTCATGACGAGAAAAATGCAATTTTTTAATTTGGTCATTAAAAACGATCGTGTGTAGGCTTCAGAGCATTTTTCACGACGTGAAAAATGGGCATTAAAAATTTGGAACATGCTCTAATTTTTCTCGTCGTTTTTCACGTCGTCGTTTTTCTCGTCATGAAAAACGGCCGTGTGTAGGCTTTAACGACGTGAAAAAAAACACGCATTCTCAGAAGCAAGTGATGAGACGGGAGCGCTCGTTCTGGTAAAACTAGCGTTCATAATGGAGATAGCACATTTGTCACGCTGTAACGGACTGAAGAGCACGAGGCTGAAAAGCGCGAATCGTCTCTCATCAAACTTTACTAACACAAGGATCAGCAAAAGCAGCCCAAAGGGTGGCGCCATCTGAATGGAACTTCCCCTTTATAGTGCCGTTGTACATTTCGTACGTCACTGCGCTTTGCTCGAGCATTTTTTTTCATGACCGTGTGTAGGCAAGGCAGGCTTGAGAAGAATCACGTTGAGAAAAACGTTGTTTTTTTCAATGACATTAAAAACGGTCGTATGTACGCGGCATTAGTATCATTGCTGACACGTGTGCCAAATTCAGATAATTCGAACTACTGCCACTATGGCAGTGCAAGGTTCTTAAAGAATTATCACCAGTTCACAGATTAGGAAACTGGCGGTAATTAAGACCAGCCTTGAGCAGCTGGAGTATAGACTTCAGTGCTGGGCTCCAACAGGTTCATGAATTAGGCACAAGCACCGACAGTTTCATCGCAGCAGCCTGGCAGATATCTTAAGGGTGTCTGTGACACCCTTTATGAATTTCCCCCATAGTGTTCACATTTGCAGTAAAGATAAGAGCCTGCTGACTAAAATAGATAAAAGTTTGTTCAAACCCTTGCAAATTATTGAGTTAAGTTGTTTCTAGTTAATGTTACATCATACATATGCGTTTTTAGAACTGTGTCCCTGTGCACAAAGCCAGCTCCATAAATGACATGGATTGACAAGTTTAGTGTGAGGAACTTGAGTGGTGTGCATAGAGCCCTGACCGCAACCCATTCGAACACTTTAGGATTAAAGTAGAACTATAGGCAAACATTTTTTTTATAATTTTGGATAGTATTAACGCGTTAGAACTTAAATTAAGGGAATCCTTTGGCCCCCCCCCCCCCAAGTCACCAGAACTAGTGTCCCCATTGGAAGATTTCCCCTCTATTACTTTTTTCGGGACAATGACAACCCAACATTTGTAATTTTCTTTTACTTTCACTTTCATTGATAATGGCAAACAGAACAAACAGAGAGAGTGAATCTCCCTTACGGGCATACACACAGCAATAATTCCACCCAAAACTGAAAAAAAAAGTTTTGCCTTTAGTAATACTTTAATAGGAACACTGTTTGCAAACCAGGTATTCTTACCCCAACACCAGCACCTGAGCCCATAAATGCTCTTTTGGCTAACTGGGCACAAATTTGCACAGACTCACATTCCAAAATCTCCTGGAAAGCCTTCTCAAATGGGTGGAGGCTGGAATGGCTGGATGGGAGAGGGAATTAGTCCAAAATAATGGCCATGGTTTTAGCATGGGATATCCAACAAGATGATATAGGTGTTATAGTCAGGTGTTAACAAGCTTTTGGCTATATAGTGAATGTAAACAGCCATTTTGGGCTAAGAGAGGTTTTCCTAAATTTGCCAACAATGTTGATAAGGTTTAGCAGAAGGAAACAAAATGTAAGATAATTGCTGTGCACACCTTTAACAATGCAACACTGCATTTGAGCAGTTGTTAATATATGAGTTACTGTCTATGTGTTCTTGTTGTTCATTACTAATATTCTAATATTCCACATTGATTAACATTGTAACTGGTACTTGAATTTGTTTTATGGACAAGAAGGTAGCTGAATATACTAGAACCCGCCCGCATACTGCCCAATAACTAATATTTCAAAAGGAAAAGTGTGAAGTTACACACCAAAGCTCTACATATAAGCCCAAGTAGGGGGCAGAACGAGTCAGAGAAGGGGTCATGGGTGGAATGTCATAGTTGCTTCTGGACAAATCAATTTTGTGTAGCTTCAAGTTTCTCTCAAGTGTTTGCAAGTGCATAAGTGATAGATCCCAGGGGTAACTAGTATCCATAAAGCCGTGTACACACGACCGGTTTTACAGATGAAAACAGTCCGATGGACTTTTTTCATCAGACAAACCGATCGTGTATGGGCCCCATCGGTCTTTTTTCCATCGGTGAGAAAAAATAGAACAGGTTTTGAATTTATCCAATGGGAAAAAAACCATAGCAAATTCCTATTGTCTGTGTGGAACTCCATCGGACAAAAAACCCACGCATGCTCAGAATTAAGTTGACGCATGCTCAGAAGCATTGAACTTAATTTTTCTCGGCTTGTCGGAGTGTTTTACGTCACGGCGTTTGGGACGGTCGGATTTTTGACTGATGGTGTGTAGGCAAGACTGATGCAAGTCAGCTTCATCGGATTACCGATGGAAAAATCTATCGGTTTAAAATCCATAGGAAATCCGATCGTGTGTACAGGGCTTTACTGAAGTGAATACAGCCCAGGATCTGTGAGCGGTATCGTGGATTTGTGAGCTTGGGCTGCAATTTGATCATAAATATCTATTTGTTTTACTAATTTCTATAGCACTAAAAAAAAAATAATTATAACACATTATTAGAGAAGTTTACACCCTAAAATGTAGTGCCTTCTTTAATATACTATTAAATATTATTATTTGGTTAAGTATGCTGTTATTATTATGTATGCTTTTCTAAATACACCAGAACAACAACCCGATCTGCCCTGTATTGCGAGGTGGGAAACTGAACTAGATTGTACGTTTTCTCCGACCCAAAAACAGATTATGATTAGTCTCTCCCTCAAGTCCTCGATATGCACAAAAATACAGGCAACCAACTATAAAGTTCTGACAAGGTGGTATTTGACACCTGTTCGTCTGCATGTGATTTTCCCAGATATACCAGAACATTGCTGGCGCTGCGGCGAGGACAGGGGCACGATGTTACACATATTCTGGTCCTGCCCTAAACTGAGCAACTTTTGGACGACGATACGAAATACATCGCAACGATTCACTGACTTTCTGATCCCAAATGATCCAGCGTTTTTTTTTACTTCACTTTTTTTTTTTACTTCACGTGTCCACTTTAGCCCCCCCGGTACATAAAAAATCTTTGTCGAGACATTAATGTTGCTAAAGCCTGCATTCCCATGAGGTGGAAGGCTCAGAATCCACCGTCAGTGGCGATGTGGCTGCGGAAGGTGGAAAACATAAATAAAATGGAGGATCCAATAATGACTGCACAGGATAGACATGAGACTTATAAAACGATATGGGCTAGCTGGAATATGTTTATACACTCGGATGAGGGAAAAGATCTTTTTGGGTGCTAAAATATTTAACATATCGTTGGGGGCTGTGAGATCTATTTGATTCCGGAATAGATGGGCGCTTTCGGCCTAACACCGTCCTTCCTTTCCCCCTCCCCTTCCCCTTCCCCCTTTTTTTTTTTTTTTATATAAGAAATTATGAGAATAGTGGCTGATAATGGCAATTCCAGGACATATATTATTTATTGTGTAATGTATTGGCATTTCTGTGTTATGTGATCAGGAGGCTGTGTCCTCCATTAGTATGAGCTACTTTTTTTCTCCTTTTTTTTTTTCTTTTAGAAAACTCAATAAAAATTATATTTGGAAAAAAAAGTATACTTTTATTGATAAAACTCCCAACAACTTTTACATTGTAGAATAAGGGGGGTATTTGGGACTTTATATGAAGCACATAGCATAATCTAGTGTAACACTAAACATAGCAGGAAAGGGCAGGATCGCCAGTCCTGGGTACTTACATAAAATAGAGTACGATGGTATATAGTATATATGGGGCCAGGGCCAGAAAGGTTTTCTAATGCCGTTTAATAGGATTTAATTTAGAGTTACTATCTCTAATTAATTATATCTATATCATTTTATACATGTAGCGGGTATGTACTATTTAGGGGCAGCATCTGGGTGGTAGTATGACCCAGATGCACTAATTAGTAGAGTAGGGCTGTGTTTTCATTCCTGTGAAGACATCAGTGGTGTTCAGTTCCCTGCGGCCCAGTAGGTGGCGCTGTCGCTTTGGGCTGGGGTTGAAGCACCGCTGCAGTGCCGTACCCTTTGCGACCTCGCGCAGCAGCTGTACGGCGGGGCGGGGAACCCGCTGGGCTTGCTGGGAGAGGGTATAAAGGGGGCGGACATCTTTACCACGAGGTCCGAGTCCCAGGCACCTTCAGCCTGAGGGCTACTGTCCGTGATCGGTGTCCAGGCGCCCTTGGCCTGTACACGTGGAGTTTGTGTTCCATCCCAGGCACCTTCAGTCTGGGGTGAGGTACTTACCCGAAGGCCTGGGGCCCAGTACCTTCCACTGGGTCCCGCGAGGGAGGGATTGTCCTAAGGCGCCCCTGATGTCGGTTGCCTGAATCCAGGGTGTAAGGGGACCCTCCCGTAGAGCTGGTGCAGCATATTGCCAGTGCCGGGCAGGCCTCTGGAGACCGTCCGGATGGATGTCTTTCTCCAACAAGGGCCAATCCATGTTCTACGGCCGGTGGCAGCGATCCACCTAATCAACTCAGGTTGGTGGCAGAGACCTGCTCTTAGGCCTGTGGCAGGGGCCTCAACAGTTCACCCGGTCAGTGGCAGCGGCCAACCTCACGGTCAGTGGCAGAGACCGTGCGCCAAGCCTATTTGCACTAGAAGGAATAGGAGAGTTCACTGTGCCTGGACCTACTCGTATCCACACCCTGTCTGTTTATTCAAAAGTTCAACTGATACTGTTTACTACTCAAGAAGAATAAAGGAGTGTTGGGCTCTATTACTGACAGTCAAACCTCCACAGGAGAAGCAGAGGCTCCATCCAGAACACAGGCCCGAAGGTAAAACAAGTGTTGGCTTTCACCTCTGCACACTAGAGGACATAGGCCGTAGTGAACCTCAGCCTCCTCCCACATACCCCTAGACAAGCCAGCCATTTTATTAATGAAGGGGGCGGGGGTGAGGCCACTACACGTGGGGTCTCGAGTCCGGGATCGTGTTATGGAGCCGGAGCTGACGGAGTTTGAGCGTGTTTGCCCAATGGAGTTCCGAGTAGATCGGCCATATTGGCCAACACGCCACGAGGCACATCCTCCCTGCACAGTTCGTGGGCGTGACTCGGAGAATGCCCGCGAACTGATGCACCAAAAGGGGAGGAGTCCGGCCATGTGAGGAGGATCACGTGGGGACTGTGGCGCGAACTACGCAGTGCGCAATGGAGGAGCAAGCCGTGACCATGTTCGAAAATGCCTCGTGGTTTCCAGTTTCAACCACCACGAGGATGGCTTTGACTAATGCTCCGGTTATGGATACGGGGATCTGGCTCAAGCCCCGGGGAAGATTCGCCCTGTATTCCTGCAGAGACGTTGAGGCCCTGGGTATGATTTGTCCCTGCTGTTCGGGACTGGTGGTGCAGCTGAAGCCATTCGGGCGCTGCGAAGCCTGCAGAGAGTTCACATTCGAGGTGGAACCGTCCATTGAAAAGCCAAGAGCCATCTACCTCGACCGCACATGCACCACTACTCAAGAAGGAGGAATCACTGCTTGGACAGCCGTCCCCACGCGCACTGCCGGGACCCTGGAGGAGGTCTCCATCAAGGAAGGGAAATCCGAGGATGCTGCCTCGGTCACCGCAGGGTCCTTGCTCCCACCGTCGAAACGGAAGGTCGGCCTGGTCAAGGCTTCCTATGGCCGTGGAGGAGCTTCGCCCCGCTGCTTGCCTGGCCTGGATGGATCCGGAGGGAAGAGCCCTGGACATCGTGACACTACTACAGGCCCAGGTGAGCCAGGGGTTGGGACTGTTGGTGTGGTTGGAGGTGTCGGGAGTCCACAGTCGGTGGAGCCCGCTGAGGGGGGTGACTGAGTCTACAAGGGGTTACCTGCCTGCTGAAATGTATGACACCTCCGACCTGGAGTTGTTCTCCGACATTGGAGACGATACAGAGATTGAAGAGATTTTCTGTCAGAAGGGCTGAGACAAGATACCTCTCTCCACGTCCCGCAAAGTCAGGGATCCACCTATGTCTGCAGGGGATATAGTACACCCCGGGTGGAGGCACCAGCGTCTGAGGAGGGGTCCCACCCCAAGTCTGCCCTTCGATCCCCGGTGCCACCTGCATCTAACACCGGGGGCCAGAGACTGTTGCTGCGGGCGCCTATGCCCAATATGGAGGTGGTCAAGGCACCTCGCCATCCGAATTGTATTATCTTGCCGGGCCTGGGGAACAAAGCTACTATGCCTCCCTTGGCCAGGCTTCAGCGCTTATTCTGCCAGAAGGTTGCCAACGAGTATGGGTGGGAATACCCATACTTGCCAAAGAAACTGTTGTACGAGGTCGAAGTCTGCCGGGAGCGTTGGTACAATGACTTTGTGTGGACACATATCAAAGTGCCACAAGCACGCAGGTACCTCGTCTGCTCTCCCAAGGCATCACAACGGTTCAAGGACTGCAAGGCAGAATGGATGCTGGGTCAGCACATCCACGCAGATAAGGTGCTGATTCGCCGGAAAGATAAGGAGGACGCTGAGTATCAGATCGAGACCATGGTTCAGCACTTGAAACCCCTTGTCCTGCCGCACCCCAGGTTCTATCTGTAGGAAAAAAAGACTCTTTTCC
Source organism: Rana muscosa (assembly GCA_029206835.1). NCBI lineage: Eukaryota > Metazoa > Chordata > Amphibia > Anura > Ranidae > Rana > Rana muscosa. The sequence goes on from CM055123.1 coordinate 204,319,046, forward strand.
TTTGTCCTTTTTCCAAGTTGATGAACTTTCCGGGGTTTGTGTTTTTTTTTTCTTCTTCCCGGAAAATCAGTGACTGTGCCCTAGTTAAAGGGGTGTTTGTGCTCTTTGGAGGAATGGAGACTGTTTCAGTTGTTTGTTCTCCTTTCTTCCATCCCGCAAAGTAATCATGGACTTTGGGGTAGTTAGGGCCAAGACAGAGAGAAGTCTCGTCTCAGGATTTGACAAGTGCTTTTACCGCAGCACTGTCACCAGGTGGCAGTGTTGCGCACCGACATTCACTTTTCACACATACACTTCTGGAAGGAAAGAATTTCTCTTAGGAGGAGTTTCTTCGTTCCCACACGAATATATGTGTCAGGGAGTTGTGTGCTTAATCTTTTTTTTGTTTCCCCTCTGCAGGAGAACGTCCAACAAGGCCGCTGAGAATGGGGCGGGTCTTAGTTAGTGACGTGGGAGGGGGAAAATGTCAATAATGTTGATGTGCTGACAATTTGTTATGTGTTTGTTTTCCTTTCCCTTCCATGTCAGGTTCAGGCACAGGGTCAAGTTTTTTTTTCTCTTTCAAAATTTTTGTTTGCTTTTGAAAACTGCTCTTAGGCCTGTGGCAGGGGCCTCAACAGTTCACCCGGTCGGTGGCGGTGGCCAACCTCACGGTCGGTGGCAGAGACCGTGTGCCAAGCCTATTTGCACTAGAAGGAATAGGAGAGTTCACTATGCCTGGACCTACTCGTATCCACACCCTGTCTGTTTATTCAAAAGTTCAACTGATACTGTTTACTACTCAAGAAGAATAAATGAGTGTTGGACTTTTTATGGTGTGGGGCTCTGTTACTGACAGTCAAACCTCCACAGGAGAAGCAGAGGCTCCATCCAGAACACAGGCCCGAAGGTAAAACAAGTGTTGGCTTTCACCTCTGCACACTACAGGACATAGGCCGTAGTGAACCTCACCCTCCTCCCACATACCCCTAGACAAGCCAGCCGTTTGATTAATAAAGGGGGCGGGGTAAGGCCGCTACATACAATAGTTATTAAATTTAGCGATGTGCTGTCAAGATGACATGTGTGTGTATGTATATATATATATATATATATATATATATATATATATATATATATATATGTGCCCATGCCTTTACTGTGTCCATGTCTCACTGTGTCCATGCCTCACTGTGTCCATGCCTCACTGTGCCCAATATCCCTACCTGATCTTCAGCGCTGTGTCCATCTGCAGCCTTACGATCTCCCGGCACTGTGACATATTCAGTCTAGTCGGCGGCCATGCAGTATACCAAAGCGCCACCTCGTCCTCGTCCGTGACGGAACACTGACTCGGTTTCCCAGCAGTGAGTCAGTGTTCCGCCTATCACGGACGAGTACGAGGAGTAGGAGGGGCTTTGTTACACTGCACGGCTGTCTACTAGACTGACGTCACAGCGCCGGGAGATTAGGCGCACAAAGGTAAAGATGGACACAGACAAAAAAAATGTGCTGAAAAACTCGGCCTATACTCGAGTATATACGGCATATATGAATTCATACGATTTTACCAACAATTTTTTTTATTCAATATTGTCATGTGCTGCGAAGCTGACATGTGTATATCTATGAATTTATGATGTCTATGCCATGTGTGCATGTGTATATATATGAAACAACATGTATACATGTTTTGTACCATTGTTATGTATTCCAACATCCATCCATGCCAATAAAATATGTCAACAATCCAACCTCAACAAGTCAATAGCCTCATTTAATGTCCCAAACCTCCTTTTTGTTAAGTTTTGACTTGTACCATTCCAAAAGCCTGTTGCAGAAAATGCAATTTGATCCAATAGTGGACACATCGTTAACAGCGAACCTTATTTGGTAAGTGGAGTTAGTATTAATCTTTCCCTAGACATGCTCCGATTTTTATTAATTGCAACTATTACAATGGAACTCCAACCAAAACATTGTTTTTCTAGTGTTGTTTGCCCATTGGGGAGACTTAGCGTTACTGGTCATCAGCTCAGAAAGTGAAGCAAAATGCCTCTAACAGGGACATAGAAGGCAACATAAACATATTTTTAAATGTGTAGAAAATGCATACAGTGCCTTGAAAATGTATTTATACTCCTTGACATTTTCCACATTTTGTCATGTTACAACCAAAAACGTAAATGTATTTTTTTGGGATTTTCTTGGGATAGACCAACACAAAGTGGCAAATAATTTTGAAGTGGAAGGAAAATGATAAAAGGTTTTCAACATTTTTTACAAATAAATATGTGAAAAGTGTGGGGGGGCATTTGTATTCAGCCCCCCTGAGTCAATACTTTGTAGAATCACCTTTCACTGCAATTACAGCTGCAAGTCTTTTTGGGGATGTCTCTACTAGGCTTGTGCAATTCGTTTCGTAACGAATTGAAATTCGTCCGAATTTAGCAACTTTCGGACATTCGGAAGCATTCGAATTTCCGAACAAAGCAATTACGAATAAGACCGAATCCGAAATAAATTATACCGCAAATAGCGAATGCCCGAATGTCTTCGGCATAATTCGTTATGAAAAAGTTACGAATGTACGAATCCATACGAAGCACAATAACACTCACTCTGCTCTGCTCTCTGCTTCTCCCACACCGTGCTGAACTCCCTCTCAAAATGGTGTACAGGGGCGGAGGCTATAGCCGCATGTAAAAAACGAAAGTAAAATACGAGATTTCGAATCCATTCGAAGCACAATAACACTCACTCTGCTCTGCTCTCTGCTTCTCCCTCACCGTGCTGAACCCTCTCAAAATGGTGTACAGGGGCGGAGCCTATAGCCGCATGTTAAAAACGAAAGTAAAATACGAGATTTCGAATCGTTACAAATAACCGCAATGTATTTAGAAAAGTACAAATCCATTCGAAGCACATTAGGCATAATAGGCAGCGTCGTTGTGAGAGAGACACGGAAAATTACGAATCAACGAACCCAAAAAAAGTTACGAAAGTAGGAGTTGTGTCCAGAATCAACGAAAAACAACGTACTCTACCGAAAGTACGAACCCAAAAAAAGTTACGAAAGTAGGAGTTGTGTCCAGAATCAACGAAAAACAACGTACTCTACCGAAAGTACGAATTATAAAGCAACAAAAAATTCAACGAAAAATGTCGCTTGCAAAAATACGAATGAGTCCGAACACGAAAAATCCCGTCTAGCAAAATTACGAATGATTACGAATCAACAGGACCGGAAAGAAACGAACCGAAACGGAACGAATTTTTCCGTTGTGCACAAGTCTAGTCTCTACCAGCTTTGCACATCTAGAAAGTGACATTTTTGCCCATTCTTCTTCGCAATATAGCTCAAGCTCTGTCAGATTGGATGGAGAGCGTCTGTGAACAGCAATTTTTATGTTTTGCCACATATTCTCAATTGGATTAAGGTCTGGACTTTGCCTGGGCCATTCTAACACATGAATATGCTTTGATCTAATTCTAAGCCATTCCATTGTAGCTCTGGCTGTATGTTTAGGGTCGTTGTCTTGCTGGAAGCTGAACCCCCGCCCCAGTCTCAAGTCTTTTGCAGACTCTAACAGGTTTTCTTCTAAGATTGCCCTGTATTTGGCTCCATCCATCTTCCCATCAACTCTGACCAACTTCCCTGTACCTGCTGAAGAAAAGCATGATGCTGCCACCACCATGTTTCATTGTGGAGATAGTGTGTTCAGGGTGATGTACAGTGTTAGTTTTCCACCACACATAGCATTTTGCTTTTAGGCCAAAAACTTCAATTTTGGTCTCATCTGACCAGAGCACCTTCTTCCAAATGTTTGCTGTGTCCCTTACATGGCTTCTTGCAAACTGCAAACAGGACTTCTTATGGCTTTCTTTCCACAATGGCTTTCTTTATGCCACTCTTCCATAAAGGCCAGATTTGGGTAGTTCACGACTAATAGTTGCCCTGTGGACAGATTCTCCCACCTGGGCTGTGGATCTCTGCAGCTCCTCCAGAGTTACCATGGGCCTCTTGGCTGCTTCTCTGATTAATGCTCTCCTTGCCCGGCCTGTCAGTTTAGGTGGACGGCCATGTCTTAGTAGGTTTGCACTTGTGCCATACTTTTTCTTTTGATGGATTGAGCAGTGCTAAATGACAGACCTTGAGCTATTTTGCAAATAGTGGGCAATGATTTCACTCTTTAGATGTGCAAACTGGTAGAGACATATCCAAAAAGACTTGGAGCTAGTGATGAGCCGAACACCCCCGGGTTCGGTTCGCACCAGAACCCGCGAACGGACCGAAAGTTCGAACGAACATTAGAACCCTATTAAATACAATGGATGCGAACGTTCGAATTCTAAAGTGCTAATTATAACAACTATTATGCATGTTATTGTCCTAAAAAGGGTTTGGGAACCCGGGTTCTGCACCAGGGGACATGTATCAATGCAAAAAGAAGTTTTAAAAACGGTCGTTTTTCGGGAGCAGTCATTTTAATGATGCATAAAGTGAAAAAAAAAAAGTCAAATATTCCTTTAAATATCGTACCTGGGGGGTGTCTAAAGTATGCCTGTGAAGTGCCACGTGTTTCCCGTGTTTAGAACTGTCCCTGCACAAAATGACACTTCTAAAGGAAAAAAAAGCCATTTAAAACTGCTTGCGGCTTTAATGTAATGTCTGGTCCCGGTAATATGGATGAAATTCTTTAAGAAAAATGGCATAGCTACCCCATGACCCCCCCCCTACCCCAGCCCATTACCAGCCCCTTTGGGTCTTGTATGGATATTAAGGGGAACCCCGCACATAAAATAAAAAAGGCCCTATATACTCTGAACAGCCCTATACAGGCGGTGCATACAAGACAGGGACTGTAGGTTTGTTCTTATGTAGAGTCTGTTTGTAATTTTGAACAGGTACATTGTTGAAGTGTAGCTCCAGACCAAAAATCTATTTTTAAACTTTTTGGAAAACATAGGTAAGGGTTATCACCCCTGTAACATTTGTTTTGCTGTCTGTGCCCCTGTTCAGAACATTTCACCTCACTTTCCGTCCCAATGACAACTGTTTTTGAAATGTGGTGTTTTTCTTGAAACAAGGATTGCTGATAAAGCATCAGTACAGAGGAGACACCTTTCTCCCATATTTATTCTTACAGGAGAGAATTTTCCTTCCTAGTGGTAGATTTCCTCTCACTTCCTGTTGTCTTCTTGCGTTTGCAAGTAGGAGTCGTTTGTAAGTTGGATGTTTGAAAGTAGGGACCTGCCGTATATACTCTGCAGAAATAGGCCCCTTAGTTGTTGGTGTTGGCACAATACTGTAAGCACTCACAGTTACTCTTGGTTGGTGCTGGAACGCCCTGCTGTCAACTATTATATCAGGAATTTTAATTACATATAATTGTTGAACAGTGGTAGTAAAAATTGGGCCTTTGATGGTGGTGCTGGTGCCACAACACTGTAAGCCCTGACAGTTACTCTTGGTTGGTGCAGCAATGGGCCCTGCTGTGAATTATTAGATCAAGAATTGTAATTACATGCCCCTGTTGAACAGGGGCTGAAAAATTGGGCCTTAGGCACTGGTGGCACAACACTGCAACCCCTCACAGATACTGTACTTGGAGCACAGCAATGAGCCCTGTTGCAAAGTATTGCTTCAAAAATTGTAATGACACGCCCCTGTTAAACAGGGGCTGAAAAATTGGGCCTTAGGCACTGGTGGCACAACACTGCAACTCCTCACAGATACTGTACTTGGAGCACACCAATGAGCCCTGTTGCAAAGTATTGCTTCAAAAATTGTAATGACACGCCCCTGTTAAACAGGGGCTGAAAAATTGGGCCTTAGGCACTGGTGGCACAACACTGCAACTCCTCACAGATACTGTACTTGGAGCACACCAATGAGCCCTGTTGCAAAGTATTGCTTCAAAAATTGTAATGACACGCCCCTGTTAAACAGGGGCTGAAAAATTGGGCCTTAGGCACTGGTGGCACAACACTGCAACTCCTCACAGATACTGTACTTGGAGCACAGCAATGAGCCCTGTTGCAAAGTATTGCTTCAAAAATTGTAATTACACGCCCCTGTTAAACAGGGGCTGAAAAATTGGGCGTTAGGCACTGGTGGCACAACACTGCAACTCCTCACAGATACTGTACTTGGAGCACAGCAATGAGCCCTGTTGCAAAGTATTGCTTCAAAAATTGTAATTACACGCCCCTGTTAAACAGGGGCTGAAAAATTGGGCGTTAGGCACTGGTGGCGGCACCCATAAACAAAAATGATCTTACAAGCTATCATCATCAATCGTATCATTGAGGACTCGGAGGAGGAGGATAGCCAGTCAACATAACAGCACAGGCACTCAGCATCAGCATCAGTCTTGAAGGGATGTGACATGTTAAAATCAATTAGTCTGTTATATCAGCATCAGGTGTGTGGTAGCTGGTGGTGATCCAAGACTGGTTCATCTTGATGAAAGTCAGTCGATCAACCGAGTCGGTGGACAGGCGCACCCTGTGATCCGTGACAAATCCTCCAGCAGCACTGAATGTGCGTTCCGAAAGAACGCTGGATGCAGGACAGGCCAGTAGCTCAATTGCATACTGTGCAAGCTCTGGCCAGTGATCCATCCTCAAGACCCAGTAAGCCAGAGGATTTTCGGTGGGGAAGGTGTCCAAGTCTGACCTTGCCCCTAGATATTCCTGCACCATGTTTATCAGACGCTGGCGATGGTTGCTGGAACCGATCATACTTTGGGGCTGCGGACTAAAGAATTGTCTGAACGCATCGGTCAGACGGCCACCTTCCCCACCGCTCCTTCTTTGACTGGCCGAAGCCTCAGCAACTCGTTGTCCAGGACCAGGAGTTTGCAACCTCCCAGTCTCTGGGAACGCGTTGCACAGACCTTTCTGCAAGGCCTCCCGGAGTTGTCTCATCCTCTGCTCCCTCTGCGACGGTAACATAAGGTCCGCAACCTTACCCTTGTACCGTGGATCAAGGAGAGTGGCCAGCCAGTAATGGTCCCTCTCCTTGATCCGAAGAATACGAGGATCCTTCCGCAGACTTTGCAGGATCAGGGAGGCCATGCAGCGTAGGTTTGCTGAGGCATTCGCTCCGGAGTCCTCTGGGTCACTAAGGACGACATGATCCGCAGCCACCTCCTCCCAGCCACGTACAAGTCCACTGGTTTCTTGGGACTGTAAATCATCCCTAAAAGACTGCTGCTGATGATGCTGAGTGCCAGCCTCCACCTCCATGCTGACACAATCCTCCTCCTCCTCCTCCTCCTCCTCCTCCTCTTCCTGTGCGATGGGTGGGACAGAAGGAACACTGTCTGGGTAAAGGGGGCCTTGAGAGGCAAGGAAGTCCTCCTCTTCCTGCCTCTGTTCTGCCTCAAGTGCCCTGTCCATTATTCCACGCAGCGTGTGCTCCAACAGGTGGACAAGAGGTACAGTGTCACTGATGCATGCACTGTCACTGCTCACCATCCTCGTGGCCTCCTCAAATGGTGCCAGGACAGTGCATGCATCCCTGATCATGCCCCACTGGCGTGGAGAAAAAAAACCAAGCTCCCCTGACCCTGTCCTGGTGCCGTAGTCGCACAGGTACTCATTGATGGCCCTCTGCTGCGTGTGCAGCCGCTGCAGCATGGCCAACGTTGAGTTCCACCTGGTGGGCATGTCACATATAAGGCGGTTCTTGGGCAGGTTCAACTCCTTTTGCAGCTCAGCCAGGCGAGCACTGGCATTATAAGATCTGCGGAAATGCACACAGACTTTCCTGGCCTGCCTCAGGACATCCTGTAAGCCCGGGTACCTGCCCAAGAAGCGCTGCACCACCAGGTTAAGGACGTGAGCCACACAGGGCACATGGGTCAGTTGTCCCTGTCGGAGGGCGGAGAGGAGGTTGGTGCCATTGTCGCAAACCACCATTCCTGGCTTAAGCTGGCGTGGCGTCAACCACCTCTCGGCCTGGCCCTGCAGAGCAGACAGGACCTCTGCCCCAGTGTGGCTTCTGTCCCCCAAACACACCAGCGCAAGCACGGCATGGCATCTTTTTGCCTGCGTACTTGCGTAGCCCCGTGAACGGCTACGGAGCACCGCTGGTTCATAGGACAAACCACAGGAAGAGGCCATGGAGGAAGAAGAAGAGGAGGGGGTGGAGGAGAGAGGTGTGTCACAACCAGTAGTAGCATTTTGGAGGCGTGGCGGTGGGACAACCTCCAACACTACTGCACCTTGTCCTGAATCCTTCCCAGCTGCCAAAAGAGTGACCCAATGGGCCGTGAAAGAAAGGTAACGTCCCTGTCCATGCCTGCTGGACCATGAGTCAGCGGTAATATGCACCTTACCGCTGACCGCCCTGTCCAGCGAGGCCAAGACATTGCCTTCCACATGCCGGTAGAGAGCCGGAATAGCCTTCCGTGAGAAAAAGTGGCGTTTGGGAACCTGCCACTGAGGAACTGCACATTGCACAAACTCACGGAAGGGGGCCGAGTCTACCAACTGAAAAGGCAGCAGTTGAAGCGCTAGCAATTTAGCCAAGCTAGCATTCAACCGCTGGGCATGTGGATGGCTGGAAGTGAACTTCTTTCGACGGTCCAGCAGCTGGGGCAGGGAAATTTGCCTGCTAGAATCGGACGTCGGTGTACTGCTAGCAGAGTGGGCGCAAGTACTTGGCTGTGACACACCTAATTCTACACCTTCATTCCTCTCAGTGCATGTTTCAGAGAGGACTGAAGTTATAGTGGGGTTGGAGATCCCAGCTGATGCGGTGCAAGGAGAGGTCCGCTTTGTTCTTTGGTGTGGGTCTTTGAGGTAGGCTTGCCAACGAGCTGCATGGCAGGTCAACATATGTCTGGTCAGGCATGTGGTACCCAAGCGGCTGATGTTTTGGCCACGCGATATACGCTTGAGACATATGTTGCAAACAGCAGCTGTGCGATCTGATGCACTAGCCTCAAAAAAGGCCCACACCAAAGAACTTTTTGAATGACGGGCAGAGGCAGCGCCCTGCACAGGCGGAGCTCTGCGGTGTGATTCCGTCGGTGTACTGCCCTTACGCTGGCCACCAAAGGGCATCCTGCCTCGTTGGAGATGTGCCTCCTCCTCATCCTCCTCCTCCTCCTCTCTCCTATTAGGCACCCACGTGGAGTCAGTGACCTCATCATCCCCTCCCTCCTCATCACTGGAGCCAATCTGGCAGTATGCTGCAGCTGCTGGAACATGACTGCCAGATTGGTGTCCTTCTTGAGCATCCCCTCTGTCTGCTCTCACGCTACTGCCTTCCTCTAGCTGGGTTTCATCATCAGACCCTTCGAAACGCTGGGCATCCTCCTGGAGCATGTACCCAACACTGTGCTGAAACAGTTCGGGGGACTCCTCAGGAGGAGGACATGGTGGGTCTAGGGAAGGAGTGACTGATGATTTGTCTGACATTGATACCAGGGAAGACGACGCTTTGGCAGCTGCTTTTCCAGTACCCTGAGCCTGGGTGAGAGAGGATGAGGAGGAGGAGGAGGGCTTGGTCATCCACTCTACCAAGTCTTCGGCATGATGTGGCTCAACATGTCCAGCTGCCGAAAAGAAGGACAAGCGTGTCCCATGGCCATGTGCTGATGACAATGCACCGCGTCCACGACCAGCACTGTTGCCCCCAGACACAGAGCCTGCTTGCCCTCTTTTATTGCCTCCTGACTGTCTGCCTCTCCTTGTTTGCCTTCCAGACATTCTAATAGATGGCCTGCAGGGAGATGGGAAAAAAGCAATAAGGGCTACCTTCAGGTGTCCTTCTCTGTCCCTTGAAACAAGGACTTGCAGAGTGAAATAAACTGACACTCTCCCTACCTACAGTTTTCTGTCCCTAGAATAAATGTTTTTTTTAATCACAATATAGCACAAGGACAATTCAGTCACTGTCCTTCCAGGTCCCTGGAAACAAGGACTTGCAGAGTGAAATAAACTGACACTCTCCCTACCTACAGTTTTCTGTCCCTAGAATAAATGTTTTTTTTAAGCAAAATATAGCACAAGGACAATTCACTCACTGTCCTTACAGGTCCCTGGAAACAAGGACTTGCAGAGTGAAAGAAAAAAAACACTCTCCCTACCTACAGTTTTCTGTCCCTAGAAAAAATGTTTTTTTTAATCACAATATAACACAAGGACAATTCACTCACTGTCCTTCCAGGTCCCTGGAAACAAGGACTTGCAGAGTGAAAGAAACTGACACTGTCCCTACCTACAGTTTTCTGTCCCTAGAATAAATGTTTTTTTTAAGCACACTATAGCACAAGGACAATTCAGTCACTGTCCTTCCAGGTCCCTGGAAACAAGGACTTGCAGAGTGAAATAAACTGACACTCTCCCTACCTACAGTTTTCTGTCCCTAGAATAAATGTTTTTTTTAATCACAATATAGCACAAGGACAATTCAGTCACTGTCCTTCCAGGTCCCTGGAAACAAGGACTTGCAGAGTGAAATAAACTGACACTCTCCCTACCTACAGTTTTCTGTCCCTAGAATAAATGTTTTTTTTAAGCACAATATAGCACAAGGACAATTCACTCACTGTCCTTACAGGTCCCTGGAAACAAGGACTTGCAGAGTGAAAGAAAAAAAACACTCTCCCTACCTACAGTTTTCTGTCCCTAGAAAAAATGTTTTTTTTAATCACAATATAACACAAGGACAATTCACTCACTGTCCTTCCAGGTCCCTGGAAACAAGGACTTGCAGAGTGAAATAAACTGACACTCTCCCTACCTACAGTTTTCTGTCCCTAGAATAAATGTTTTTTTTAATCACAATATAGCACAAGGACAATTCAGTCACTGTCCTTCCAGGTCCCTGGAAACAAGGACTTGCAGAGTGAAATAAACTGACACTCTCCCTACCTACAGTTTTCTGTCCCTAGAATAAATGTTTTTTTTAATCACAATATAGCACAAGGACAATTCAGTCACTGTCCTTCCAGGTCCCTGGAAACAAGGACTTGCAGAGTGAAATAAACTGACACTCTCCCTACCTACAGTTTTCTGTCCCTAGAATAAATGTTTTTTTTAAGCACAATATAGCACAAGGACAATTCACTCACTGTCCTTCCAGGTCCCTGGAAACAAGGACTTGCAGAGTGAAAGAAACTGACACTGTCCCTACCTACAGTTTTCTGTCCCTAGAATAAATGTTTTTTTTAATCACAATATAGCACAAGGACAATTCAGTCACTGTCCTTCCAGGTCCCTGGAAACAAGGACTTGCAGAGTGAAATAAACTGACACTCTCCCTACCTACAGTTTTCTGTCCCTAGAATAAATGTTTTTTTTAAGCACAATATAGCACAAGGACAATTCAGTCACTGTCCTTACAGGTCCCTGGAAACAAGGACTTGCAGAGTGAAAGAAAAAAAACACTCTCCCTACCTACAGTTTTCTGTCCCTAGAAAAAATGTTTTTTTTAATCACAATATAACACAAGGACAATTCACTCACTGTCCTTCCAGGTCCCTGGAAACAAGGACTTGCAGAGTGAAATAAACTGACACTCTCCCTACCTACAGTTTTCTGTCCCTAGAATAAATGTTTTTTTTAATCACAATATAGCACAAGGACAATTCAGTCACTGTCCTTCCAGGTCCCTGGAAACAAGGACTTGCAGAGTGAAATAAACTGACACTCTCCCTACCTACAGTTTTCTGTCCCTAGAATAAATGTTTTTTTTAATCACAATATAGCACAAGGACAATTCAGTCACTGTCCTTCCAGGTCCCTGGAAACAAGGACTTGCAGAGTGAAATAAACTGACACTCTCCCTACCTACAGTTTTCTGTCCCTAGAATAAATGTTTTTTTTAAGCACAATATAGCACAAGGACAATTCACTCACTGTCCTTCCAGGTCCCTGGAAACAAGAACTTGCAGAGTGAAAGAAACTGACACTGTCCCTACCTACAGTTTTCTGTCCCTAGAATAAATGTTTTTTTTAATCACAATATAGCACAAGGACAATTCAGTCACTGTCCTTCCAGGTCCCTGGAAACAAGGACTTGCAGAGTGAAATAAACTGACACTCTCCCTACCTACAGTTTTCTGTCCCTAGAATAAATGTTTTTTTTAATCACAATATAGCACAAGGACAATTCAGTCACTGTCCTTCCAGGTCCCTGGAAACAAGGACTTGCAGAGTGAAATAAACTGACACTCTCCCTACCTACAGTTTTCTGTCCCTAGAATAAATGTTTTTTTTAATCACAATATAGCACAAGGACAATTCAGTCACTGTCCTTCCAGGTCCCTGGAAACAAGGACTTGCAGAGTGAAATAAACTGACACTCTCCCTACCTACAGTTTTCTGTCCCTAGAATAAATGTTTTTTTTAATCACAATATAGCACAAGGACAATTCAGTCACTGTCCTTCCAGGTCCCTGGAAACAAGGACTTGCAGAGTGAAAGAAACTGACACTGTCCCTACCTACAGTTTTCTGTCCCTAGAATAAATGTTTTTTTTAAGCACACTATAGCACAAGGACAATTCAGTCACTGTCCTTCCAGGTCCCTGGAAACAAGGACTTGCAGAGTGAAATAAACTGACACTCTCCCTACCTACAGTTTTCTGTCCCTAGAATAAATGTTTTTTTTAATCACAATATAGCACAAGGACAATTCAGTCACTGTCCTTCCAGGTCCCTGGAAACAAGGACTTGCAGAGTGAAAGAAACTGACACTCTCCCTACCTACAGTTTTCTGTCCCTAGAATAAATGTTTTTTTAAGCACAATATAGCACAAGGACAATTGACTCACTGTCCTTCCAGGTCCCTGGAAACAAGGACTTGCAGAGTGAAAGAAACTGACACTGTCCCTACCTACAGTTTTCTGTCCCTAGAATAAATGTTTTTTTTAAGCACACTATAGCACAAGCACAAAACACACTGACACTCTCCCTACCTATCCTTCTCTTTCCCTAAACTAAAGGAATCCAGGTTAAGCAACAAAGAAATAACAGTCACTGTCCCTGCCTATGCTGCTCTATCCCTGCTCCGGAACACACTACACTAGGCCGCCGTGCTGGCGGCCTTTTATAGTGTGGGGCGTGTACTAAACACCCTCAGCAATAATTGGCCACAGGCATCCTGCCTGTGGCCAATCATTGCTCTCCTCGCTGCCGGCGCTGTGATTGGCCAAGCATGCGGGGTCACAGTGCATGCTTGGCCAATCACAGCGCCTGGATGACACTGCGATGGCGTAGTGCATTGTGGGCCGTTCGCGTCACTCGAATTTGGCGCGAACGGCCCAAATCGTTCGATCTTCGTCGAACGATCGAACAGCCGATGTTCGAGTCGAACGTATGTTCGACTCGAACACGAAGCTCATCCCTACTTGGAGCTGAATTGCAGAGAAAGGTGGTTCTACAAAGTATTGACTCAGGGGGGCTAAATACAAATGCACGCCACACTTCTTTATTTGTAAAAAATTGGAAAACCATTTATAATTTTCCTTCCACTTCACAATTATGTGCCACTTTGTTTTGATCTATCACATAAAATCCCAATTAAATAGTGGAACCTCGGATTGCGAGTAATGCGGTTAACAAGCGTTTCGCAATACGAGCACTGTATTTTTAAAAATCCTAACTCGGTTTGCGAGTGTTGTCTCGCAAAACGAGCACGATTCAGGCCAAAGCAGTGTGCAGTACCGCATTTGGCCTGAGGTGGGTTGGCCCCTGAGCCGAGCAGAGCCGAACGTCGCCCTTCACAGCCGATCGGCGCCGTTCGGAAATGCACGGAAAGGCCCGAGGACAGCACGGCTGACCTTGGCAAATCTCAGGAACAAAGTCTTTCCGAGGTTTGCCGAGGTGTCCTCTGGCCTTTTCGCCCGTTTCCGAGGCTCTCCGGCGCCCCCCCGCCTCTGGCCGCATGCAGTGTTGCATGCGATTGAAGTCAATGTAGAATGAATTATTTTCATTTCCATTGACTTCAATGGGGAAACTCGCTTTGATATGCGAGTACTTTGGATTACGAGCATTCTCCTGGAACGGATTATGCTCGTAATCCGAGGTCCCACTGTACATTCACGTTTTTGGTTGTAACATGACAAAATGTGGAAAATATCAAGGGGTATGAATACTTTTTCAAGGCACTGTAGATGCTCTGAATTAATTTAATTCCTAGGCAGTTTGTTTTTGAGACCTATTGTTACCCTGTAGCAACATTGACAAAAGCAAATGCCTGAAAGAAGTTCTACCACTTTCCTACACTAATGAAAACTAGAACTAAAACAAAACTGACTGTACAACCACTTTACATTTGTTAATCTCTACTGTGGCTTTCAAAATTGAAATGAGCATGTCTAGATTGTCTTAGTGTCACCTTTTATTTCAGTGAGGACTATACAATATTGACTGTAAAAACATCAATACAACAGTCAACTCAAAACAATTAAAAGATAACAATGAAGTACATTGACTAGCTTTTATCGACGCTAAAAACTAATTGCTGTATCTTACATAGAGAACAAACCTGGGCACACGTGTGCTGCCTATAATTCCTTCCCAATGAGCAGTAAATTGCTGTCCGTACTTTACAAGCACCTCATTCATTCTGTAGGCCGGGCTGAATGTTTCTGAAAAAGAGACACAATAAACAGAAAATTGAGCGTTTCAGCTCTTATACAGACCATTTACTTCGTTTTTTTTTTCTGGCATGTGTGAAACAATGAATAATACGGAGACAAATAAGGTCTCCTTCTATTTACCAACATTAGACCTTAACAAATCCATATGAAATAACTGCAGCATCAACTGTACTGTGTGGAATGACAAGATAGAAGTTATAAAAGTTGAAGAAGGACATTATTTGTAAAGTTATCTTTATGGAACAAATAAACTGTTCCTGTATTAGCTGTGGAATAGATCTACATAAACATTTTGGCATAAAAACACAACTGAGGGTAATAACTTTAATGTGAACCTGTGCTTTGCCCATGCAGGGCTAGGTAGACAACTCAAAAGATTGCTTTTACTTACCTTCACTGCTGCTCTGACCTCCTGTTGGGGCAATGCTCAATACCTGGTACCCCTGGTACCTCCAGGGGATGGGGGGGTGCATGTGATTCTCTCCCCTTTCTCTCACAATGCAGCAGTGCCTAAACACCCTTGGGGGGGGGGCAGAGAGAGAGTCCTTAACTCTGTGTAACCTCCAACCAGATTGACTTAGAGCTTAGTCAGCAGGAGAGCAGGCACTTAATGAATTTGTTACTTTGCACAAACATTATTTGTGAAAATTCTGCAGAGCAATAAAAAGAACGCCTTTATTACTCTAGTGTTCTAACATTGTACATCCTTACCTGGTTCTAGTATTTCATTGTAAGGATCCACAATATCTGAAACATGTTGTTAAAGAAAAAAAAAAACATTAATAAAATATGATTAGCGTGGCAGTCCTTCCAAAAGACAACGGGGTTGATTTACTAAAAGTGGAGAGTGCAAAATCTGGTGCAGCTCTACATAGTGACCAATCAGCTTCCAGCTTTTTCGTCAAAGCTTAATTGAACAAGCTGAATTTAGAAGCGGATTGGCTACCATGCACAGCTGCACCAGATTTTGCACTCTCCACTTTTAGTAAATCAACCTCGATGTCTGCTATATATTTGTATTTGTGGATGCAGTCACATGATAGCTATTCAGCATAACTGAGTAGCCAGATCTGTAACGAATCTGCAGCTTGATCTTCTTAATGTATATCGCCTAGATTTAAATAAAAACTTTAAAGGTTTTTATTCTTGTCGTAAATGCATCTGTTGCAGGACAGTGAAAACGGATAACAGAGGAACCACAAGCTTTATGAATAAGGATGGTGATGTTTTTGAGATTGAACAGTTCATCACATGCAACTCATCCTTTGTGGTTTATTTATTATGGTGCCCATGTGGGTTGTATTATGTGGGGAGAACTAAACGACTCTTGTGAGTACGAATATCGGAACACTTGGCTAACATCAAGAAAGGTTTTAGGTATCACAGTGTCTCCCTACATTTTAAGGAGAAGCATAGTCAGGATCCCACTCTTCTACAGTTTTGTGGAATTGATTGCACACATCCTGCTTGGAGAGGTTTGAATCGAGTCAGAGAACTCTCACAGAGAGAAACCAAGTGGATCTTCCTATTAAGGAATCTCCACCCGAGAGGGTTAAATATTGAACTCGATTTAAACTGTTTTATTAGTAATTTTTAAAAATATATATATATTTTATTTTTAAAACATACACTTGAATAGTTTTATATCCATGAGGGTATTTTTGTGTGGATGCATACTAAGCGTCCACGTATGCAAATATATATACATATTGAGATAGATGGACACACTTTTTCAGTATATGTAAGGGATTACTCATTTAGTATACATGTGGGGTTGTGGTGGATATTTAATTTAGATGTCTACCATATACATGCATTTTTAGTTAATTTTATTTTTTAAGTATTTTATTGATTCACATCTCCATCAGTTTGATAACTGTAGGGTGGTATATTAGTCCCTTGACCTTATGCTCTGATATAAAGTAATTGAATATTCTATTTATTTGTTTTCCGCATGTTTTACTTTAATAATTTTTTCTTTTTTTATTCTAAGTATATTCAGAGTTGTCGGTGATTTTATCGCAATTCTGGAAATAATATATGTTTTAGTGATAAATGCATATGTATAATATTATATATGTGTATATATTTTATATTTGTAACCAAGCGATATTCTCTCAATGTATGGCAGTTATGGTGCTCAATATGAACAGTATCTGCAGTGAACAGAGATTAGATGTAGATCACATCTTGTTGTACTATTCACATTTGCCCTCCATGTATGTGATAACAGGGGTCATGCCCGATGTATTGAGGTCATGGGGACGGCAAGCGTGCATATGCGCAGTAGGAGACATGCCCGTGACCAATCACGGTCGGAATATAAAGAGGGAGGTGTAAGTTCATGTGACTGATCCCATTGGAAGAAGTCTTGTAAGACGAAACTAGTCTGGGAGGAGCTACATGACAGTCACCTGGTGTGCAGCGTTCGGATCTTTCGACCACTCGTCGAATATAGTTTGGTGTTTGGATGGGAGTTTGCTGTGGTTTGATTGCAGTGGAGAGGCAAGCTTACATGAAAGAGGGTGAGACACACTTAGTTGTTTGGTCCGCCCAGACCGCAATACATTGAGGCTGCCTGCTGTATACTTGCCTGGCGTTTGGAGAAGTTTTATTGAAGTGCTTGATTTTGATCTGCCTAATGTGAGTTTAACCATTGAGGGTCACTTGTGCTGTGCTATTTTTATTAAAGTTGTGACATACTTCACTATCGGAGATACTTGTTGTTTTTTTCATGTGGGAGACTTGACTGACCTAATTTCATCTGGATCCGTCTTTGATACCCTGGGGGGTAATTAAGCTGATTAGCCAAGCATGAGAGTGCGAGGCATATCATATTGGTGAGTGCAAGTCCTTAGGGAGTGGAATCACTGAGAATGTTGGTGTGGTGAAGATTTTCAAGCAAACACAGGAAAATACAGTCTACACAATTTTGATTTGAAGCCACCATTTGAATGCAATTTTATTCATGGACTTATTATTTTTTCATAAGCACTTTGTAGCAATTATTTAACACTGTTCTGAACGTTATGGACACTTGCTGAGTTTATTATATGCACTTTTTTTCACAGGGTGTATATTTATGAATTTCTATGTATGCATTTGGTTATAGAGTGTATATAATTTATATATAGAGGTGTGTTGTTATACACTGAGCGCTACTATTTTGGTTATTCAAAATTACTTTTCCTTCTTAATGTATAGCATCAATTTTACAATGCATGCTGTCGTTTATACCAAGTATTAATTAAAGTAATAGGACCTTTGTACTCACCATAAAATCTTTTTCTTGGAGTCAATTGAGGGACATAGGAAGACTCTGCAACCTTCAGGTTTTACTGCTGCCTACATAAGGACTGGACACCGACAAACACAAAAAGTGCAGAATAACCCCTCCTACTACTAGCATGCCTCAGTTTTCAAGCAACCAGTGCTGAGAGCATGATTATAAACACAGAGAAGTGGAACTTGTCCCTCAGTGGACTCCAAGAAAAGGATTTTATGGTGAGCATAAAAATCATATTTTCTTTATCATCTATTGAGGGACACAGGAATCCTGTAACCATCAGAACATCAAAAAGGGCCAGAAAGGGTTCGTTAAAAGAAACACCACCTTATTGATAAATGCGGTCCTGATGGGTTTGAAGAGTGGTATTGGAAGTGCTGTGAGAATCAGATTCATATCCCACAGATTTTCAGAGAAATGAACAGGGAGACACCGTGAATAAGGGTCTAAATCTAGAAATGGAAAGCCAATAGTCTCTGGAACAGGATAGTAAGAGTAGAGACCTGACCCTTAATAGTGTTGAGAGCCAAAAGCTGTTCCAGCTGTAGGAAAGAATTCATCTCACAGGGAATCTCCTAGGGTGGAAGTCCACCTACATACTAAGTGAATTATGTCTTTCATGTACAGTGATGGACCTTGCAAAAAGTAGACTTCCAATGCTTTTTAGCATTGTAGGAATAATTTTTTTTAAAGTTAACGCTGTCCCTCAGAACCTGGGTTTCAAAAGCAATACTGTTAAAGCCAGCGATAGTGAAGCAGGATGGTAAATCAGTCCTTGAGAACTGGAAGCGCTTACGGAGCATGCACTAGGGTCTTATCAGGTCAGAGTACCATACTCACCTGGGCCAATCCGAAGCTAGAAGGATCAACAGAATGCCCTCTATCTCAATCCTGCAAAGCAGATGAGGAAAACATTTTAGGGGAGGGAAGGCATAGATCATGCGCACTGATCCCATGGTGCCACCAGAGTGTGTCCACTGCTTTCACTAGAGCAAGGGTCTCCAAACTACAGCCGCAGGCCAGATGTGGCCCTTTGTTTGCCTTTATCCGCCCCTTGGGGCACTATTCCTTCATCTGACGCCAGAAATAAAGCACGATTCCTTTCACTGACACTAACAATGGGGTACCATTCCTCCCACTGACACCAAAAATGTTGCAATATTCCCCCACTGACACCAACAATGGGGCACTAATACTCCCACTGACACCAACATTGGGGTACTATAACTCCCACTGACACCTCAGATGTAACTTTTTTACTCCCACTGACCACCATACCTATGGCATTGTTTACTCCCACCAGTGCCAGGGCATTTTATACTCCCACTGGCCACAGTCCAGCCCCCCCCCCAAGTTTGAAGGGCAGTAAAGTGGTTGTTTTTTTTGTTTTTTTTTAAAGTTTGGAGACCCCTGCACTAGAGGATCCCTGTACTTGAACAAAAATTTGTCCAGTTTGTTTTATGGATGGGGATAGCAGACTCATCATGCAGGCTAAAGCTGATCCGATAAAAAGAAGTACTAAAGTCAAGTATCTGGGAAAGCAAGAAATTATGGAGGAATGGCAGGAGTGTAGGCATATCTTGCAGTGCTGAGATGGACTTAGGGTAGAGCAGGAGTACTGGCAGAGATTACTTGCAGCACAGAGGTGCTGGAGTCATAGGGAGACACAGCACACCAGTACAACAGCATGTATAGTGAAGGTGAGAGCCCTGCAGAGAAGAAGAGTCTAAGGAGTCATCTTGTCTCCACCAGAGCTTCTGACGGCGTAGATTGGTTTTGCTGCAGACGATTCTTAGGTTTGTTCCTCTGACTCACCTGAGCAGGCAGCTACTGGGTACTGAATGCTGATATGCAGGTAACAATTCCCTGCAAAGCTGAGATGCTGAGATCACTGTTCAGTAGGCAGTACAACCCAAGCTGACAGGTGGGCATAGAAACACACAGAGACACTGGGAGAGGGTAACAGTGCACAGTGACAGGGATCATTGGAAGCTGGCTATAGTGCATGGGGGCACATAGTAGGAAGCAAACTAGGAAATGACAGTCACAGGAAGCTGGCTGGAGAGTACAGGGACATAGAGCACAAAGTAGACTAGGGTAGCACAGGCAGACACTGAAGCAGGCTGCAGACTTGCACAGGTGCAGGCAACAAATGGCAGGATGAAACAAACAATAAATCATGGAAGTGCAGGAGGGCTGGAAGCTGGCTGAGGTACACTAGGAAAACAGAGGCATAGATACCATGGAATACTCAGAGGATATGATAGGTGCTGGGATTCGAGTTGCAGGCAGGAACACACAGGGTCACTGGGAATAGGCTGGAAGACACAGAGATTACTGGAGGTACAGAAATCATACTATAATGCACTGGGAGACACTAGCAAGAACACTGGAGTCGGGCTACAGGTATACTAGGAAACCTGCTATTTCAGGGTCACTTGGAAACCACAGAAAACACAAACACTGGTACAAAAGAAAACTCTGGGCTTTTTTTTATATTTTAAATACTGTTTATTACAAATTCTTGCAATTTAATTTACATAGTTTCACATTTATTTTATTCCAGTATTCTAACATATATTCCTATTTTCATATCCATTCACTCATACTCATTCCATCCTTCTCATCCTATCTTATGGTCTCTATTTACTACCCTCCTTTGTTCACTTTGTACTATAATTCCATATCTTCCTATATCCGTTGTTAAATGTGATCTGTTCCATTTTACGCATATCTTATCATATTTCTGCACATTTCCCCTTTGTTCATACATTATCCTCTCAAGCGGTACAACTTGGTTTACTGCTCTCACCCATTTACTTATAGTTGGTGGTCTTGGCTGGATCCATTTTTCCACTATTTGTTTTCGTGCCAGGAATAGTACTTCTTGCAGATGTAGCGGGCAGTTCCTCCCCTCTCACCGTCCCCTCTATTAAAGTTCTGCTCGCAATGTCTCGGGTCTAGGGGGTATGATAGGGGAGGGAGAGGGTGCGCTACGCCAGGCTTCCACCACAGGTGTAAAAGTGGTATCAGCAATGCCTTTCTTTACCTTCGGGCCTGTGTTGTGCATCGGATCCTCCCTCCAAGAGTCTCCGAGAACCTCGTCTGCCAGGAACTGAGCCCCACACCGTTAAAGTCCAACACTCCTTTATTTAAGTCATAACATGGACACCCTTGGCTATAGAACAGAAAAGGGGGTGTGGGTGCGAATAGGCCCAGACACAAGTTCGATCCTCCACTCTCCTCCAAGGAGTGGGTTATGGTCTCCGCACAAGGGAAATTCACCTTCCGGACGGTCTCCAACAAGAGACTCACCCGTCACCGGCAGTATGCTGCACCGAGTCTTCAGATGAGGAGCTCTTCCCGGTCCATTACGCCCACCTTGGATTCAGGCATCCATCTCCGGAGTACCTTAGGATCCTTCCCTCGCGGAACTCAGTGTTGGGCACTGAGCTCTGGACCGCCTTCCGAGTACCTCACCCCAGGCTAAAGGTGCCAGGGGTGGAACACGATCTCCGGTGGTCCTCTAGGCCTAGTCCGCCTAGAGGACGAGCACGAACTCCGTCCGCAGGCTAAAGGTGCCAGGGACCAACGCTTCGTGACCAAGATGGCCGCCCCCCTTTATCCTCTCTCCCAGCAAGCACGGCGGGTTCCCCGCCCCACCATACCGATGCCAAGAGAGGACAAAATTAGGTTCAGCACACAGCGGTATCCGTCCGTCGGGCTATGGTGACAGCGCCACCCAGTGGACCGCCAGAGACACACCACTGGTGTCACCGAAAAATTCAAAAATTACCCCGGGAAAGTAAGTACCCGCTACATACTTCCCCCTGTCATTTGACACTGGTCCCCAGTGTCTGGAGTAAACCACATCCTCAACAACTGACATGATACAGTCCAGAGACCATTAACAATTGAAAAACAAAAACTTTTTGGAAACTCTATCCTAACGAAGAAGTTGTGTCTGAGCCCCTGTAACAAAAGAGGAGTGAAAGACAACACATTCAACATGTAAATCACATTTCAACATTTTACTTTTCCCTCCCTATCCTAACTAAAGACCTCCCCAGATTATGTAATCTTGCTGGGATGTTCTCCTGTAGAGGGAAAAAAAACCAAAACCAACACACAAACCCTGACACATGTATCCGTGTAGTGAAGGAAAGAAACTTCTCCGAAAAGAAATCCCTGTTTCTCCAAAGAGTGAGTGTGTGAAAAGTGTTTGTAACGTTGCGCGACACTGCCACCTGGTGACAGCCTCGCGGTAACTGCACCCGTGGAACTTCTTCTCCTTTCTCTCTAACCCTATCTACCCCAGAGTCTGTGATCTCCTTGCAGGAAGATAGAAACAAACAGGAACAGTCCCTCTTTTTCTTCTTTGGGCACACAAAAACACAATTTCCCCAGAAAGTTCAGCAGCATGATAATATTGGAGTCTCTCTCCTAAAGGTAAAAGCGGGGATGCGGCAGAATCAGTGGCTTCAAGTGCTGATCCATAGTCTCTAGATGGTACTCCACATCTTCGCCTTTCTTGCGTCTGATCACCACTTTGTCTGCATGGATGTGTCTTCCCACCATCCATTCTGCCTTGCAGTCTTTGAAGCGCTGTGAAGCCTTTGGAGAACATGTTAGGTATCTGCGGGCGTGTGGAACTTTGAGGTGGGTCCACACAAAGTCATTGTACCAGCGCTCCCGGTACACTTCCACCTCGTATAGCAAGTCCTTTGATAAGTAAGGGTACTCCCATCCGTACTCCGCTGCAACCTTTTGGCTAAATAGGCGCTGTAGTCTTGCCAAAGGAGGCATGGTAGCTCTGTCCCCTTCACCAGGCAAAACAACTGAGTCTGGATGACGAGGTGCCTTGACCACCTCCATTCTGGGCATTGGGGGCCGCAGCAACAGTCTCTTAACCCCAGCGTCAGATACAGATGGCGCCGGGAATGCAGGGACAAGTTGAGGAAGGGATTCTCCTTCAGGCGCTGACGCCTCCACCCGGGGTGTGCTCTCTCCTATGGACATAGGTGAATTCCGAATTCCACAGAATGAAGCAAGCGGTACCTTGTCCCAGCCCTTCTTGACAAACAAATCATCTATTAGGGCATCATCTCCCATATCTGAGAGAGATTCCAGGTCGGAGGTGTCCCACTTCTCCGCGGGTATGTAGCCCTGTGTGGAAACAGAACATCCACACTCCGGGGACTTGCTAGGCCATGCCTTCTCGACACCTCCTCCCTCACACCAAGTCTCCTCTGCCGGCTTACCTTGGCCTTTCCTGGGATGTCCGGAACTCCCGTCAACGGATCCCTCTGGGCCTGGCGTAAGCATGCGAGACGGTCCACCACCACCGCTGGTCAGGGGTACCACGCTGGTTCTTTTCTTCGGTGGCGGACACTGTGAGACAGTGGTGACCGAGTCAGCATCCTCGGATTTCTCCCGTTGATGTTTCACGACCTCTTCCGCGGTCGTTGCAGTGTGCGCAGGGGTGACTCTCACAGCCGCAATTCCTCCCTTCTGAGTGGCGGTACCTGAAGCCCGGCCTGGGTAGATGGTTTTCGGCCTCTCAACCTCCGGATCCACTTCGAACGTGAACTCCCCACAGGCCTCACAACGTCCGAACGGCTTCAACAGGCACACCAGTCCCGAACACCCGGGGCAAATCATACCCAGGGCCTCAACGTCCATACATGAGTATAGGGCGAATCGACCCCTCGGCTTCAGTCGGATCCCCGTATCCGTTATCGGAGCAGCAGCAGTCAATTTTGTAGTCGCCGGGTGAACCGGAATCCATGAGGCGGGTCCAAACATGGCGACCTGCTGCTGTTCCATCTCACACTCCAGAGTTTTCGCGCCAATCTCCCACGTGTAGTCTGTCACACGTATTGGACTCCTCCCCTTTTGCTCCAGTTCGCGGTCTTTTCCACTTTGGCTTGGTTGAGACACGCCCACGAACTAAGCGGTGGGGGTTGTGTCTGGTGGCGCAGTGCAATTAAAAACCCCCACGTGTAGTCCGTCACACGGCTGGGCTTTCCCCCTTTCACCACTCTTCCTGCGCGGGCCTTTCCCCTTCTGAGGTCATGTCCACGACTTTCGAGCAGGGCTGCACTTTGGCCTATTCGTTTAACTCTGTCCGGCAGACACCTTCTACCAAGTGATGCACAACACAGATCCCGGACCCGAGCCCCCACATGTAGCGGGCAGTTCCTCCCCTCTCACCGTCCCCTCTATTAAAGTTCTGCTCGCAATGTCTCTGGTCTAGGGGGTATGATAGGGGAGAGAGAGGGTGCGCTATGCCAGGCTTCCACCACAGGTGTAAAAGTGGTATCAGCAATGCCTTTCTTTACCTTCGGGCCTGTGTTGTGCATCGGATCCTCCCTCCAAGAGTCTCCGAGAACCTCGTCTGCCAGGAACTGAGCCCCACACCGTTAAAGTCCAACACTCCTTTATTTAACTCATAACATGGACTCCCTTGGCTATAGAACAGAAAAGGGGGTGTGGGTGCGAATAGGCCCAGACAGAAGTTCGATCCTCCACTCTCCTCCAAGGAGTGGGTTAGGGTCTCCGCACGAGGGAAATTCACCTTCCGGACGGTCTCCGACAAGAGACTCACCCGTCACTGGCAGTATGCTGCACCGAGTCTTCACATGAGGAGCTCTTCCCGGTCCATTATGCCCACCTTGGATTCAGGCATCCATCTCCGGAGTACCTTAGGATCCTTCCCTCGCGGAACTCAGTGTTGGGCACTGAGCTCCGGACCGCCGTCCGAGTACCTCACCCCAGGCTAAAGGTGCCAGGGGTGGAACACGATCTCCGGAGGTCCTCTAGGCCTAGTCCGCCTAGAGGACGAGCACGAACTCCGTCCGCAGGCTAAAGGTGCCAGGGACCAACGCTTCGTGACCAAGATGGCCGCCCCCTTTACCCCCTCTCCCAGCAAGCACGGCGGGTTCCCCGCCCCACCATACCGCTGCCAAGAGAGGACAAAATTAGGTTCAGCACACAGCGGTATCCGTCCGTCGGCCCATGGTGACAGCGCCACCCAGTGGACCACCAGAGACACACCACTGGTGTCACCGAAAAATTCAAAAATTACCCCGGGAAAGTAAGTACCCGCTACACAGAAATATCCTGATATATTTACATTCTCTTTCTTCTTTTAGTAACCCCAACAGGCATAATTCTACTGTAGCCACCATCGGTTTGTTTATAACTTTTCCTATTTTCCCAACCACCTGATGCCAGTATCTCCCTATATGTCCACAATACCACATCAAGTGGAGGAAGTCCGCTCCCCCCTGCCCACATCTTGTGCAGTTTGGGCCGGCCATCCTTACCATCCTATACAGTCTATTCGGGGGCCAGGTATGTCTGATGTATTATGTTAAATTGGATTATCCTATTCTTCATTGCTGGGGATACTTTCAAATGGGAAGAGCAAATTTCATCCATTCCTGGTCACTCATCCATTTATCCCTTACTCCCACTGCCTCTCTACTTATTTTACTCTGTAATAGGTGTGAATATAATTTAGATATCAATCCCTTTGGGCCTTGCGATCTCAGGATGCCTATAAGGGGGTATTTTGAGATTTTTAATTCCTTTCTTCCAAACTGTTCCTGCAATAGATGCCTAAGCTGTAGATACCTGTAAAACTGTTTGCTATGGAGGTTGTATGGTTTACACAAATTCTCATATGGCACTGTTATATTGTTATTATAAATCTGCCCAATAGTTGTTATTTTTTTCTGTTTCCAGTATTTACTATCTTCAAATACTTCTAAGTGCTCAAATGTTGGGTTGTTCCACAAAGCAGTTTCTGGCAGGATATCCTCAAATCCCGTCAGTTTTTTTGCTTCCTTCCAAACTGACCTCGCCAGATTTAGGAGGGGGATTTTTACTCCAACCCTCCTCAAGTCTGTTGTTTCTAATCGTACCAATATGTCTCCTATCTGCATTTTATTTAGCAAGTACTCTTCCACTCTCGTTTCTTGTTCCTGCATTACCCAGGTTCTTAGGTGTTTTAATTGCCCCGCTAGGTAGTATAAATATAGGTCTGGTATTGCCAATCCTGCTGCTGTTTTCGGTCTTTGTAGCATTTTAAATTTTAAATTTACATCTCCCATGTGCCTAGATAAACCTGGTCAACTGGGAGTTAAATTTTTTAAATATATATTTTGGTATCTTTACCTCTGAGTGCGCCATAACAACTTTGGCAATATACCGTATTTTTCCGTGTATAAGACGCCCCCATGTATAAGACGCCCCCCACTTTTCCTACCCAAAATCAAGAAATCAATGTTTTAAACATAGGTAAAACAGAACACATTTTTATTTAGTAATGTTTACATACCAGTATATTATGCAGAATATCACTTTATTCAGCCTCTGTTGCATCAATGTTCTCTTCTTCATCACTAGTTCCAGACAGAATTTCTTCAACTTCTTTTGCATCACTGCTGTCTTCTGAATCACTGTTTAAATATGTGAGATCATCCTCAGTTCCGTCCATGGCATTGCTGATTCCACATTTCTTGAAGGACTTCACAATCACCTCTTGTTTGACGCCATGCCATGAGTTTAGGACCCAATTGCAGACCTCAGTAATGGTTGGTTTTTTCACTCTTCCTGCCGGTGTCAAGTTATCACCTGCTTTTTGCATCCATCTACTCCATTCTTCTCTCATCAGGACCTTAAATGGCTTACTTATTGAAACATCTAGTGGCTGTAGCTGCCCTGTAAGGCCACCAGGAATAACTGCTAGGTATGTTCGCAAATCCGATGCAACCCTTTTAGTCTTTTCTGTTAAATGTGCTCGGAATTGATCATAGACAAGCAGAGCTGGCTTCTTTAAGAGCCCTCCAGGTCTTCTGGACCAAACCTTTGCAAACCAAATGGCCATAATGTCTTCATTCATCCATCCCTTCTCTTGAACTTGCACAATAATGCCAGGTGGTATGGTCTCTTTAGGAAAGGTTTTCCTCTTAAAAATAAGCATAGGAGGCAGTTTAGTACCATCTGCACAGCATGCAAGCACAGCAGTATAGTGTGTCTTTTCATGGCCACTTGTTTTGATTGCCACTGTTTTTATTCCTTTCACATCAACAGTTCTGTTGGAAGGCACATCAAAATTGAGAGGGACCTCATCCATGTTTGCAATCTGACTTGGTTCAAAATCATATTTTTTCCTAAGTTGTATGACATAGGAGTGAAACTGTTGGATTTTATCCTCATAAACTGGTGGCATTTTCTGAGCTAACATTGTTCGTGTTCTCATGGCCAACCCTTCTCTCCTCATGAAATTGAAGCACCATTTTGCCTTTCCTGTAAAATCAACAATGTTCATTTCGCTTGCAAACATTCTTGCCTGACATTGAATAAGCTTGGTTGACACACATAAGCCACTCTGGCGCTGCTCCAAAATCCAAGTCTTAAGCCTCTGCTCCAAATTTGGCCATTTTGCTGGTTTTCCTCTTAGGGCCTTCTTCTTTTTTGGCATCTTAAGGAGTTGTTCTTCCTGTTTTCTCCACTGTCTGATCATACTCTCAGTGGGGGGAGGTCCAAACTGTCTCTCTGCAGCTCTATTTCCATGCTCTTTCGCATAGCTGACAACATTCAGTTTGAATTTTGCAGAATAAGACAATCGCTTACCGGTACTTTTATTATTCTGTGACATCTCAATATGCTCCGGTCCCTGATCTGCGCACTCTCCACGTCCAATAGGATCGCATCTGCACACTATCCACACTCTCCACCTCCTCCTCCAACTCCAGCTGACGTCACTAACACAAAGCTCGTGATTGGAGGAAGCCGTTCGACGGCCGTTCGACGACCTACGACCCGCTACGCACCCGCGCGTCTCTCTCCAAGGCTGACTGACCGTGTATAAGACGCTGCTTGATTTTCCGTCGAATTATTTTAGCAAAAAGTAGCGTCTTATACACGGAAAAATACGGTAATGGATTTAATCAACTGTATTCTACCTGCCCTCGATACCGGTATTTTTTTCCATATTCCCAGTTTGTTCTTCACATATTCTACCAAGGGGTTTATATTTGCTTTCAGGGCTTCCTCTGGATCTAGGAATAGTAATAGTAATATTTATTCCGAGGTATTTAAATGTTTCAACTATTTTCAATGGGGTCTGATGTTCCCCCTCTTTCCCCGGCCCCAGTAACATCAGTGCTGATTTCTGCCAATTTATTTTAAGCCCTGCAGAAATATGATAAGATATGGGTAAAATGGAACAGATCACATTTAACAACGGATATAGGAAGATCTGGAAATATAGTATAAAATGAAAAAAGGAGGGTAGTA
This sequence comes from Rana muscosa, assembly GCA_029206835.1. NCBI lineage: Eukaryota > Metazoa > Chordata > Amphibia > Anura > Ranidae > Rana > Rana muscosa. Next base: position 204,347,245 of record CM055123.1, read on the forward strand.
AATAGAGACCATAAGATAGGATGAAAAGGATGGAATGAGTATGAGTGAATGGATATGAAAATAGGAATATATATTAGAATACTGGAATAAAATAAATGTGAAACTATGTAAATTAAATTGGAAGAATTTGTAATAAAGAGTATTTTAAAATAAACAAAGAAAATGTTTTTTGTTTTTTCAAAATTTTTGATCTTTTTTCGTTTGTTTAGCAAAAAAAAAAAAAAAAAAAAAACCCAGTAGTGATTAAATATAACCAAAAGAAAGCTCTATTTGTCTCAAAAAAATTAAAAAAAATTCATATGGGTAGAGTGTTGCATGACCACACAATTGTCATTTAAGGTGCGACAGCCTGGGTAGGAAGGGGGTTAAAGTGCCCTGTATTAAAGTAGTAAAGGATACACTTGAAACAGTGGGTTTCCACTGGCATGCAGTTAGCTAGCAGTTCTCTATTGATAGGTACCTAAAAAAAAAAAAAACATATGATTAAATATAGGATGACTAAAAATAAAATGCAAACACTTTTAAACACCAATAAATGCTAAATTGATATAAATATACGATTTTTAAGGGAACAAAATGGATCAATGATCAGCTATGACTGAGGACCAGTTCTAGGGTCATAGTTACATAGTAGGTGAGGTTGAAAAAAGACACAAGTCCATCAAGTCCAACCTATGTGTGTGATTATATGTCAGCATTACATTGTATATCCCTGTATGTTGTGGTCATTCAGGTGCTTATCTAATAGTTTTTTTAAACTATCAATGCTCCCCGCTGAAACCACCGCCTGTGGAAGGGAATTCCAGATCCTTGCCGCTCTTACAGTAAAGAACCCTCTACGCAGTTTAAGGTTAAACCTCTTTTCTTCTAATTTTAATGAGTGGCCACGTGTCTTATTAAACTCCCTTCTGCGGAAAAGTTTTATCCCTATTGTGGGGTCACCAGTATGGTATATGTAAATCGAAATCATATCCATCTCAAGCGTCTCTTCTCCAGAGAGAAAAAGTTCAGTGCTCGCAACCTTTCCTCATAACTAATATCCTCCAGATCCTTTATTAGCTTTGTTGCCCTTCTCTGTACTCACTCCATTTTACTCTTGAGAACTGGTGCCCAGAACTGGACAGAATACTCTAGGTGAGGCCGGACCAGAGTCTTGTATAGTGGGAGAATTATCGCTTTATCTCTTGAGTTAATCCCATTTTTAATCCATGCCAATATTCTGTTTGGTTTGTTAGCAGCAGCTTGGCATAGCATGTCATTGCTGAGTCTATCATCTACTAGGACCCCCAGGTACTTTTCCATCCTTGATTCTCCCAGAGGTTCTCCCCCTAATGAGTAGATTGCATTCATATTTTTGCCATCCATTTTACATTTTTCCACATTAAACCTCATTTGCCACGTAGTTGCACATTCTGCGGAGAAGTTATTACCCTGCTTAGCTTAGTATCATCCGCAAATACAGAGATTGAACTGTTTATCCCATCCTCTAGGTCGTTTATGAACAAATTAAATAGGACTGGTCCCAGCACAGGACCCTGTGGGACCCCACTGTCCATCCCTGACCATTCAGAGTACTCCCCATTTATCACCACCCTCTGAACTCGCCCTTGTAGCCAGGTTTGAATCCATGTACTCACCCTATGGTCCATGCCAACTGACCTTACTTTGTACAGTAAACGTTTATGGGGAACTGTGTCAAATGCTTTTGAAAAATCCAGATACACCACATCTATGGGCCTTCCTTTATCTAGATGGCAACATATCTCCTCATCGAAGGTTAATAGATTGGTTTGGCAAGAACGATTCTTCATGAATCCATGCTGATTACTGCTAATGATACCGTTCTCATTACTAAAATCTTGTATATAGTCCCTTATCATCCCCTCCAAGAGCTTTCATACTATTGATGTTAGGCTAACTGATTTGTAATTCCCAGGGATGTATTTTGGCCCTTTTTTAAATATTGGTGCTATATTGGCTGTAGGTCCAAATACATCAGACAGGATTGTCGACTGTGAAGTCGATTATACATTATACACATTATACACATTTCAGGCCCCCCGTCACACCTGTTTACATGTCAGCCCCCCCCGTCACACCTGTATACACACCAGCCCCCCTGTCAAACATGTATACATATCAGCCCCCCGTCACACCTGTATACATGTCAGCTCCCCACATATACACATCTGTTAACACACAAAGCTCTGGCCCCTCCCTGTACACAAACAGATCCCCTCCCTTTCCTTCACAGTCCCTACTTGTAAAGAAGATCTTCCTACCTTCCAGCTCCTGTCTCCACAAAGCTGACATGTTGCTGAAACACAGAGGGGCTACAGCCAATCACACTATATAACAGTACACACGAGGGGTGCACATGCACATAGTAGCCAAAGGTGGCAGTAAAGAGCCTGATGTCTGAGCTCAATGCCACAGAGAGCAGAGGCTGCCAAGATCGTTTCTGCACTGCACAACATGGCTCCCATTCATCCAATCTTGCCTTCTCCTAGCCTGGTCAGGCCCCTCCAGATGCTCGGGCCCCTTACAGTTGTATCAGCTGCACACCCCTGATGGCAGCCCTGACCATGTATGATGGGGGTGGGGGGGATATAGTGGCATTAATGAAGGTAAAGGAAATAGGACCTCCCAGTGCGCCAAACCTCATTTGTTGAGATGCCTGGAAGACTAAAATCTGACCACAGAAATACAATATATCCCACAAGGAATCAATAACGAATGTCACTGCTTGTTAGTACCCAAATGTCTGACCCATAATAAAACTAACAGGACCTACAGAAAAGGAACCACATGCAGGGTTCCCAAACAAACTGCAGAGTTACCGATTATTTAGAAGTTTAAATTGCTCAAAGATCGATGTCAATCTAGTAACATTGCAGGTATGATGTTACATTTTGTTCAAAGCATGCAAAAAAAAAAAGTCTGAAGACCTAGCACATGAAGAACAATACTGTAATCCAATGATAACTGAGCAGCAGCAAAATGTAAAGGTATACTCCAGTTAAAATGCAAAATTTAGCATTGACAGGTTTACAAAGTACAAAGGTTGTTTTTCATCAGCAAAAAACTGCAGTGTTCTAGACCATCCCATCAGCAAGAATCACTTTATTCAGTGTAAATTGGTCCAAAATCACAAAAAGGAAGTGCACTGGCTTTGTGCATCACCTTTACCACCACTTTGTTTAAAAAATCCAATAAAATACTCACAAGAGTGTTAACATGACAGACATGTAATCCTCCATCACATCCCATTGACAGGACTAACTCATGTTATGTGTTTTAAGAATCAAGTCCTTTTCTTTTAGGCTCGGTTCACACCTATGTGCATTGGTTGCGGCTTACACCGCATCCAATTCGCATAACATTTTAAAATACATTTATTTTAATGAGGCTGGTTCACATATGTGCGATGCATTCGCACTGCGCATTGCCCAAAAAAAGTGTGCGTTTTCTAGGCATTGCGGTGCAAATTGTCTGCACATTATCTTCTATGGGAACGCATCTAATTTGCAGATGTGTTCCGTTCTGAACAGGAATTCTCTCCCTGCTCCTCCCCCCTCCCCCTCCCCTCTCCCAGGTCAGCTAATCCGCAGCTACAATGCAGATGAAACGCTGAACAGCTATTTTTTCTCTTCGCAGAGAAAACAGAGTTGGAATTCGCACCGCACAAGTGTGAACCCAGCCTAGAGCTCTGAGGCAGTGGGCTTGTCTCTCAAAACACATCAGATAATGTGGGTCCACTTACATTGATAATTTTGAATATAGTGATGTGAGAAAGTCCTGTCTATGGAATGTGATGGATGATTACATCTGTCATTTTAAGCCCAGGTTCACACTGGGGCTGCGGGAGTGAAGCCTGCGAGTTCAGCTGAACTCGCACGATTTCACTCCCGCTGGCAGTCCCGATTTCAGCTCGATTTCAAAGACATCTGAAACAGATGTAATGTAAATGTAAATGTAAATCGCGGCTGAAATTGCAAAAAGTAGTACAGAAACTACTTTTTGTAATCGGTGCAGCGCCGCAGATGCGGCGTTGCACCGATTAGGACGGTGCCATTGCCCGCAATTTGCGGCAAATTTCGCCGATTTAACATGCGATTTGACATGTCAAATCGCACCAGTGTGAACCAGTGTGAACCAGGGCAAAGACTCCTGTGAGTATTTTATTGAATTTTAAAATAAAGTGGTGGCAAAGTTGATGCAGGAGGCCAGTGTGCTTTCTCATTTTGCACCTGACCTATATCGTTAACAAACTCTGGTAGTGTGCTTGTTTTATATCAGTGTATTTTGCTCTTCTAAAAATACCAAACGCTGAGGTTTGTGAATATGCTGACCTGATATTTTCAATACCACAATCTGTAAGCTCCTTACTATTTATTATGGAGGGTAATAGAGGATACGCTACAACACAAAGGAGTTGATTTACTAAACCTGGGAGTGCAAAATCTGGTGAGGCTGTGCATAGTAGCTAATCGGCTTCTAATTTTCACTTGTACAATTAAGATTTGCCAAAAAAACAAAAAAAAACTGGAAGCAGATTGGTTTCTATGCAGAGCTGCACCAGATTTTGCACTCTCTAGATTTATTAAATCAACCCCAAAGTCTGGTGACCAGAAACTACTATCCAAAAGCACATACGATAGGGTGACCAGACAACCCCGGTTTCAGGGGACAGTCCCCAGATTGAGGACACTGTCCCCGGACCAAGTCTGTCCCCGGCTTTGTCCCCGGTTTGGATTTGAACAGGGGCTGGGGCAATTTCAAAGACAGTCAGCGCAGAATAAACAAAAAAACAAAAACAAATTCTGAATTACACACCTCCGCTCTGCAGCTCCTACTAGCTTAGGGGGGTGTATTTTTTTCCATTATCTGTGCCCCTTTCTGATGATCATGTGCTGGCCGGAGCGGAGGGAATATTTCTTCAGTTTCGGTTCCGTGCCCATTCAGCTCCGCTCACATGTTCTTCTGCCTTGGCTCAAGTCCCGGCCAGCCGCCTGCCTGCTTATCTCCTTGCCTGCCCTGGCGGAGTGATCTTCCTCCACACCCCACCCAGTAGTAGCCGGGGGCCCGGAGAGTAAGACTTGACAGGCTGTGAGGCGGGTGGTGACGGGCAGAGAGTCGCTGATTGCCGCCATTACTAGTAAAAAAAAAAAAAATACCGTATTTATCAGGGGAAAATCGTGGGTGCGTGTTATACGCCGATACCCACTGATCCCGGCGATCTCCGCTGACTGAGCGGAGCGCAGCGATCGCCGCCGAGATACACTGTGATATGGACCTGTGATATGTCCATCATAGGGCGGGACTCGGCGTGACTGTGAGCGAAGCCGAGAAAAGCCGAGTATAGCCGAGTACACTCAGCTATGTGTATCTCGGCTCCGCCCAGTCCCTGCGTTCTCGGCGGCGTTCGCCCCGCTCCGCCCAGTCTCTGCGGCGATCTCGGCGGCGCCAATTTTGAAAACTGGGGCAAGGCTGCACTGGACACTGGGCAAAGGCTGCACTTAGCAAAGGCTGCACTGGACACTGGGCAAAGCTGCACTGGACACTGGGCAAAGGCTGCACTGGACAAAGCTGCACTGGACACTGGGCAAAGGCTGCACTGGGCAAAGGCTGCACTGGACACTGGGTAAAGCTGCACTGGACACTGGGCAAAGCTACACTGGGCAAAGGCTGCACTGGGCAAAGGCTGCACTGGACACTGGGTAAAGCTGCACTGGACACTGGGCAAAGCTACACTGGGCAAAGGCTGCACTGGGCAAAGGCTGCACTGGACACTTGGTAAAGCTGCACTGGGCAAAGGCTGCACTGGACACTGGGCAAAGGCTGCACTGGACACTGGGCAAAGGCTGCACTGGACACTGGGGCAAGGCTGCAATGGACACTGCTGACAAGGCTGCAACGGACACTGGTAAGGCTGCATTTAAATGTAAGTTTTTTTTTTCCTTAAACTTCCCTCCTAAAAGTTTTTTTCCCTAAAATTCCCTCCTAAACTTGGGGTGCGTGTTATACGCCGGTGCGTGTTATACGCCGATAAATACGGTATGTCCCCAGATTTCATTTTAAAAATCTGGTCACCTTAACATACGAGGATCTAAAGAATGACATATTTCTATTTATTTTGTAACTTTTATAAATTCTCCTGCAGAAGCGATGGTTTTATTGATGAAGTTGACATGAAAATCCAAGAACAAAGATATCACATCCTCCGCATCAATGAAAATCATGTTAGTAAGCACACAGAAAATCTATCCATTTAACAACAGGTATACCAAACCAGACATACTCACAGCCTTTATATTTTTTTTCTGTTTGGATTCTCTTGCACTCTTCATCTCTCGCTTTCCTTCTCCTTCTTCTGTAAGGTGAAGTTCACAAAGAATAACTCAGAAATGTATTGTTTCTTGTCAAAAAGTCAGCTATAATTATTAATTGATAAAAGTCCACAGCGCAGATCATGGCAACAAAGATGTTGTATTGCCAAGCATGCTATAAAATAAAATCATTGATTTGGGACACTGCTGTGGTTTCATAAAGAATTGCACAGTAGGAAAACACTCTAATGTACATATACAAACCAGCAGGTGGATCAATCAATCTAGAATGACAATGATTTGTTAACACTATCGCAAATTGTATTGTCTATACAATAGAGGGTTTAATAAACTGAAACCAAGGCTTTTTAAATGGTGAGCAGCGCCCTTTTCTCTTTGAGAGTTGGTGCGTGTCGCTTGTGGAGCAGCCAGTGACCACCAGTAGCCATCACCCTGTGTTGGAGGATTAGTAAGTAATAGTGCCTTCAACGGATCATTACATCTGGGGGTTGATTTATCAAAGGCAAATAGACTGTGCCCTCTGCAAAGTGCAGTTACCCCAGAGCTTAGTAAGTGAGGCAAAAGTTCACTTTGAAAAAATTACCCAATCACATACAAGAAAATAAAAATAAAAAACAGCATTTTTGCTTGTACATGATTGGATTAATGGGAAGGCCGGCCGTAGGCTGGCCTGAGTTTGTAGGAGGAGTCGGGGGGTATTTAAACCCTCCCTCCTCCTCCTTACTCCCACGGCCGGACCCTTCTTGTTTGTTTATGCGACGACGCTGTGTGTGACGTCATCTTCAGGCACCGGCTTCGTGCTCCACGAGGCTCCAAGGACTCGGCGCTTCTTTCACCAGCTCGGCTCGGCTTACAGCGATAGGAATCGCCTCCTCGCTCCGCTCGGCCGTTTTCAGAAGGGGTCGTCTCCTCGCTTTATCTCCGCTCGGCGGATCGTTGCAGGCCCTCGGTGTCACCTCGTTGGCGGTACAGGTATCGGTGGGGAGGGGGGGTGGTGTGTGCGGCAGCATCAGATCGATGGTAGGAGGGGGGTGTGTGTTTTTGTTTGCTACACAGCATGTCGTCTGGGGGGGGGAGGGGGGTGATGGTTGCTGCATCAGGTCATTGTCAGGAGGGGGTTGTTTTGCGGCTGCTTTTCTTTGTTTTGCAGGGGGGGGGGGGTGTGTTGCTGCAGCTCATGTTGCAGGGGGGGGGGGGTGTACTGCCTGCATCATGCCTTCTGGCAGGTTGGTTGGTTGCTGCAGCACATGTCATTTTTGTAGGAGGGGGGGCGTTTGCACATCTGACAGTGCCACTCATCATGTGGGATTTTCGGTGGGCATGCCCACACACGGTGCAATTTCTGCACTAGGCTGCGTCACGTGACATTTCCCTGCGTTTTGACTTGGGGTGGCAGGGTTGTCTTTGGGGCATGTGGGGGAAGCTCACATGTGCGGTTCCTGTCATTTTCCTCCACAGTCATTTGATGCATGTATCTGTCGTTTCTTTTTCTCCCCTTTTAGGACGCTAACGAGTTTTACGTTTGCATCAGAGTCTGTGTTTTCCTTTTCAGGTTGTTTCAGTAAGTGTCATGCATTTCCGTGTCGGGTCTTGGTGGCTGGTCAGAGAGGGGGGGAGGGTTGTAGTTCCACTGCGGGGTCACCCACCACGTTTGTGGGTGTCAACGGTTTGAGATGTTCGTTTTTAATTGACTTGGTCAGTGGCAAGCCTCCTCAACCGTTTGGGTTTTACGTTGTTTCTCTTCCATGCGTTACATGGTACGTTCATGCATGGCCTGACACGTTTTCAGGTCTCGTAGGGGGGTTTCTGTTTGCTGGGCTTCATCTGTGACTTTGGTCCTGGTCCTGGGGTTCTGATTCGCTTTCAGTTCCAATTCGTTCGTTTTATTTCAGGGCTGCTAGGCGCCAGACGCAAGGTTTCTCGTTGGGTTGAGAATTCCCAGTGCAGGTAAGTCCGGGTTCTAGGCGTCAGGCTCTCCTTTTCTCGTTTTCACTTGAGGGGCAATCGCCACTATGGTTACCTATTTCGTTAGGTCTTAGCGGGTTGAGTTATTCATTTTTAATTGACTTGGGGCAAGTCTCCTCACCCGTTGGCTCAATCTCTCGTTTTTAAATTGGTGGTATCTGTTATTTCTTTTAATCATTAGACCTGTCACGTTTCAGGTTCTGGGGGGCCTGAGTGTGCGTTTTTAATTTATCTGCGACCGCAGGTGACTCGGCCCTCTTAGTCGGGGGGGGGGGGAGGGGGTGATCATTCTGGGCCAGGTTAGGGTTGGTTAGGTTTAAAGAGGAGGTTGGGTGTTGGGGAGTCAGTGTTGTTGGTCTGTGGTGAGTTCTGCCAGGCTGTTTTCATTTGTTTTGATTGTTTTAGGTCATGTCTCAGGCAGCGGACATTGAGGATTTCGCCTCCGTTTCCCCTTCTTCAGCGAGGGGGTCAGTGCAGGGCGGCACACCTTCCTTGAGGTCCTGGACGGTTCCGAGGTTGATCGCGGAGTTGCGGCTCAGGGGCATCTCTCACTCGGCTTCAGCTCGCAAAGCAGAACTTTTTAGACTTTTGTTCCCCTCCTCGGCGAGTTCTGATGCGGAGCAGGTCACCCTGCGTGCCATGGCCGCATCCCTAACTCAGATCCACTCCACCTTCAGCTCTCTGGCGGGCTCTTTTCAAGATTTAAGGGCCAGAGTGGAGGTTCTGGAGGCTGATCCTGTTCCTGCTGTGGTGGATCTGGTTGTCCCTGGGGTCGCGGCAGGGCCCGAGGTCCCTGTGGTTCCTGGGCCTTCATTGTCAGGTACCAGTACCAGTGTCCCTTCCGTCACCCCAGCCCATTTCATTCCAGGGAACATCCGGAAAGACATCCTTGATGGGAAGGATGTCAACCTGGCATCCTTATTGATAGCCACTCACGATGTGGCTGACAATAAGTCGTATGCCTGTGGGGACGTATCTGTCATCATCAAGTCCAGGGACCACAGGTTGAACCGCAAGCTCTCTATCCCCGAGTTTGTGTTGGCGTTCAGCTTGTTCAGAGACATCATCTGCTCGGCGAGTCCCCATAGGAGAGAGGAGCTGGACCACTATCCTTATGCGGTGGTGGAGTTGGGTCACAAGTTTGGGGGTACGGCGTTTTATGATTACCACCGATCATTCTCCGCCAAAGCCGCCGCCTTGTTGGCCCAGCATCAGGTAGTGGCAGCCTGGGGCAGCGTAGATACGGAGCTGTTTTGCCGTCATTTTGCGGGGTTGAGGTCACCAGTCTGCGCCACCTGCCAGTCATCGTCACACACGGCTTACTGGTGCCCCAACGCGGAACCTCCGGTTCTGCCAGGCACTTCCAGAGCCTTCCCCGCTTCACTACCAGCACCTACCCAGGCGGCTACCGTGGACAAATTGGGTCGGCCCATCCAGTATCTGGGGAGGTCACCTATTTGTAACAATTTTAACCACGGTTTGTGTAATTATAGTCAGTGCCGGTTGTTGCACATCTGCTCAGGCTGTTTCAGGGCCCATCCTAAATCATCCTGTTCGCTTAGGCAAGGCAAGCACAGCTGACTGAGCCGCGTCAACATTGGGTTTTTGCAGGACTGCTTGTCCTCTCACCCTTCCACTGAGCTATGCCCCTTTTTGGTGGAAGGTTTCACACGGGGCTTCCACACCGGTTTCATCACCTTGCCGTTGGTCACATTCGAGAGTCCCAACCTTAGGTCTTGTGAAGTGGATGTGGGGGCGGTGGACACCTTACTCCAGTCCGAACTTGACAAGGGGTTTGTCATCGGTCCTTTTTCCATGTCTCCATTTCAGTGTTGGAGGGTCAATCCGCTGGGGTTGGTCAAGGGGAAGTTTTCTAATAAATTAAGATTGATTTACGACTTGTCCGCCCCTCATTGCTCCGCTGTGCCTAGTCTTAATTCGTTAATCCCGTCTGAGGAGTTTTCCTTGAGATATGCTTCTGTAGACCAGGCCATCCAACAGATCATCAAGGTGGGGCGGGGGGCTTGGCTGTCCAAGGCAGACATAGCTGATGCTTTCAAACTCCTCCCGATCATGCCGTCACTCTGGCAGTGGCATGGGGTAAAGTGGAGAGGTTTGTACTATTTTGCCACCAGACTCACTTTCGGGTCCAAGAGTAGTCCATGGTTGTTTGATGTTTTTGCCCAAGCTCTTGAATGGATTCTCATCCATGTAGAGCATTGTCATGAGGTCATTCATTATCTGGATGACTTCCTCCTCATTGAGAGTCCTCAGCAAATCCCCACTGATTTGCAGAAGTTGCTGGCGGTTTTTTCGTCACTCAACGTGCCTCTGGCAACCAAGAAGTTGGAGGGCCCGACATCAGCACTCACCTTTTTGGGGATTGTCCTGGACACCGAATCCTTGCTGGCCAAGCTTCCGGCAGACAAACTCACCAGGATCAGGGAGTGTATCCATGCCTTTTCAGTCTCGCAGGTCTGTACCAGGGTGGAATTGTTGTCTCTCTTGGGCATGTTGAATTTCGCCATGCGGATCATTCCGCAGGGGAGATCCTTCATTTCCAGGTTATTGGCATTGTTGCCAGCAGCCCCGGATTCAGATTCACGGGTCAAGCTGGATGCTGCGGCATTGGCTGACCTTCGCATGTGGGACGAGTACCTCCGATGTTGGAATGGGGTCACCATGTTCATTCTGGCGGAGTCCAGTTCCTCCCCTCAGGTTGGAACTGGCGCAGCAGCCACTGTGGGCTATGCGGCCATTTTTGGCACCCACTGGTTGGCAGGGCCTTGGCCAGATGACATGTTGGCCATCCCAGGGTTTACGGATTCATCTGCCTTATTTGAAATTTTTCCCATAGTGGCTGCAGCTTGGGTTTGGGGTAGTTCGTGGTCAGGGCAGACGGTGGTTTTCTCCACGGACAATCAAGCAGCCGTGGAGATTATCACCAAAGGCAGATCACGGTCCTTGGTCATCATGTCTTTCGTTCGTAGGTTAATTTGGTTATCCCTGCAATATCATTTTCACATCCAGTGTAAGTTCATCAGTGGGGTGGACAATGTGGCGGCTGATGCGCTGTCCCGGCTTAACTTTCCGTCATTTTACCAGCAGGTCCCGAATGCCGACGCATGTGCCACGCCGTCCCCGCAGGCTTCCCTTCTGATGCTGGATTAAACTCCCATTGGCTGGAGGCGGCAGCCTTAGTCGGGGCATCATTGTCGGTCAACACTAGGAAGGCTTACACCTCAGCTTGGAAGTCCTTTCAGGTTTTCCAGGCACAGCACCCGTGTGATAACTGCCCTGATGTCCGTTACTTGTTGGCTTTTGTTGCTTACTGTCATACCAAACTCAGGTTGTCTCATGGCACCATCAAAACATATCTTGCCGGGGTTCAGCACCATTTGTCCTTGCAGGATCCAAATCGGCTCTCCATTTTCTCTGCCCATGCCATCAAGGCTGTTTTGAGGGGCATCCGGAGGAGTTGTCCTCCGACCACCATCTGCAGACTCCCGGTCACGGGGCATATTTTCCGGAGTATGTCTGGTTTGCTGGATGCACTGCCTTTTGGGAGGCTTCTCAGCATGGTGCTCAAGGCTGCCATTTACCTGGCTTTCTTTGGGTTCCTCAGGCCAGGTGAGTTTTCCCGTTCCGGGCCTGGTTCCCGGACCCTCACGAGAGGACAACTGGTCAGGCATCCGAACCGTTACATTTTACACCTGTCAGCCTGCAAGACTCAGCAGTTCGGGGCTGGCACGGATGTTTCGTTTTTCAAGACCGGCGGTGCGTAGTGCCCGGTGTTGGTGTTGGATCAGCTCATGGTGCTGATCGGCGACAAACCCAGGGATAGTCCCTTGCTTCCTTTCCCGGTGGCTCCCCTCACAGCATCACAGTTCTCCAAACACTGCCGCACGTTGTGGTCCAACCTGGGTTTGAACCCGGCTAGTCTGTCGGGGCACTCATTTAGGATTGGGGCGGCCTCTGCGGCTTCACGCCATGGGATCCCTGCTCATGTCATCAGGAAGTTGGGGAGATGGAATTCAACTTGTTTCAGCAGATACATACCGGATCCTCAGGTGGAGATGGCTCGTGCGTTCATGCATCTGACTGACTGATTGATGTTTTGTTACGGCAATAAAATCTGTTACTACTCACTCTAGTGTCCTGTTTTTTGGCCCCTTTTAGGCATACCGACCACGTGACCTTTGGCACACTCCAGGTCTTGTTCACATGTCATTCTCCACGTTCGTTACCCATGTCTCACGCAGAGACTCTGAGTACAAATGGGAAGGCCGGCCGTAGGCTGGCCTGAGTTTGTAGGAGGAGTCGGGGGGTATTTAAACCCTCCCTCCTCCTCCTTACTCCCACGGCCGGACCCTTCTTGTTTCCCCACCCTCCCGGCCCCTTTTGATTTCTCCTTTATCATGTCTTGTTTGGGTATACCCCCTTTTAGGCATACCGACCACGTGACCTTTGGCACACTCCAGGTCTTGTTCACATGTCATTCTCCACATTCGTTACCCACGTCTCACGCAGAGACTCTGAGTACTCTCGCTTTCCTTCTCCTTCTTCTGTAAGGTGAAGTTCACAAAGAATAACTCAGAAATGCATTGTTTCTTGTCAAAAAGTCAGCTATAATTATTAATTGATAAAAGTCCACAGCGCAGATCATGGCAACAAAGATGTTGTATTGCCAAGCATGCTATAAAATAAAATCATTGATTTGGGACACTGCTGTGGTTTCATAAAGAATTGCACAGTAGGAAAACACTCTAATGTACATATACAAACCAGCAGGTGGATCAATCAATCTAGAATGACAATGATTTGTTAACACTATCGCAAATTGTATTGTCTATACAATAGAGGGTTTAATAAACTGAAACCAAGGCTTTTTAAATGGTGAGCAGCGCCCTTTTCTCTTTGAGAGTTGGTGCGTGTCGCTTGTGGAGCAGCCAGTGACCACCAGTAGCCAGCACCCTGTGTTGGAGGATTAGTAAGTAATAGTGCCTGCAGCGGATCATTACATCTGGGGGTTGATTTATTAAAGGCAAATAGACTGTGCCCTCTGCAAAGTGCAGTTACCCCAGAGCTTAGTAAGTGAGGCAAAAGTTCACTTTGAAAAAATTACCCAATCACATACAAGAAAATAAAAATAAAAAACAGCATTTTTGCTTGTACATGATTGGATTAATGATTTATTGAAGTCAGCAGAGCTTTTCCTCATTTACTAAGCTCTGGAGCAACTGCACTTTGTAGAGTGCAACTGCACTCAGGTCTATTTACCTTTAGTAAATCATCTCCCTTGTCTCTCACTAGCAAAACTGAAATGTATGAGCCAAAGACAAATCTCCTTATCTACTGCAAGAGGTAACCTATAAAGTAGTATAAGAAAAATTTGGCTGTATTGCAGCTACTAGATGCCTGCTTCTGAAAAAGCTAGCTCTTGTCATGTTGACCTTATACCTTTAGTATTCTAAAGCCTCGTACACACGACCGGTTTTCTCGGCAAGAAAGCTGCTGGGAGAGCTTTTAGCCGAGAAAACCGTTCGTGTGGATGGTTTCTCTTTGGGAAAACTGCCGGGAATCTCGACGAGAAAAATAGAGAACATGCTCTCTATTTTTCTCGTTGGAATTGTCAGCAGAGTGTTTCCTGCCGAGAAAACCGTGAGTGTGTATGCTTACCTGTCCATGGTAAACCAGCGCATGCTCGAAAAGACTTTGACGCATCCGCAGTAGCATACAAGGGTAGTGTAGGGTGTAGCAAGATGGCGGCGATGGCATCGAATGTACCGAGCACAGGCTCGTCGTAGTCAATGACGTCACCGCATTCTTGCCATTGATTCCTACTGTATTAAATTGTATTTTAACTGTACTGTCTGCCCTCATGTTGTAAAGTGCTGCGAAAACTGTTGGCGCTATATAAATCCTGTATAATAATAACAATTATTGCTTCCAAATTTTTTTCAGGACAGGTTTCACCATAAGGCAACAGAACAAACGTGTCCACAGGCATTCCAGTGTTGGCTGAATAGCATTTCTTAATGTGAGTTTTCTAATGGTGATAATGGCAGATCACGCCTGCAAATCAGGGTCGGCATTGTGACATATAGAGCATGTGACAGAGTGACAATGCAGGAGACAGGGACAGAGCACTGTCACCCCTTAAAGGGTCAACAAAGATCCTCATGAAAGTAACACCAGGTATTGTTTTACATTTTCTAATTTAAAAAGCTTGAAAATGACCTTTAAAACCCCATTAGCATTCTAATGCCGCGTACACACGATCGGATATTATGACAACAAAACCGTGGATTTTTTTCCGACGGATGTTGGCTCAAACTTGTCTTGCATACACACGGTCGCACAAATGTTGTCGGAAATTCCGAATGCCAAGAACGCGGTGAAGTACAAGACGTACAACGGCACTATTAAAGGGAAGTTCAATACCAGTCGTGTTAGTAGAAGTTTGGTGAGAGACGATTCGCACTTTTCAGCCTCGTGCTTTTCAGTCCGTTACAGCGTCACGAATGTACGATCTCCATTACGAACGCTAGTTTTACCAGACCGAGCGCTTCCGTCTCGTACTTGATTCAGAGCATGCGTGGAATTTTGTGCGTCGGAATTGGCTACACACAATCGGAATTTACGAGAACGGATTTCTTTCTCGTACATCATGGGACACAGAGCGGCATAGTCATTACTATGTGGGTTATATAGTTTACCTTCAGGTGCTGGCACTGGCAACTTCCAAACCGGAAGTACCCTCCCCTATATAAGCCCCTCCCATCCGGGAGCACCTCAGTTTTTTGCCAGTGTCTAAGGTGTTGGCCTAGAAGTAACATGTGTTTTTCACTGAGCTTGCGTACAGGTTCTTTTGGGCCTCAGTAAGCTATTCCGGATCCAACCAAAAAAGCTTCATAGCTAAACGGTCGGTACCCGGGCCTTGCAGAGAAGAGCAAGGTTTTGCCTGTAATGCTTCTCTTAGGAGAGCTGGACCCTGGGATCCAGAGCTCTGGTCATACCCACGACTAAGATGCTTTCTGTGCAGGGTGCTATACAGGTCCAGGGGAGTGGAATCCTTGGGAACCCGATCCCTGAAGGTTTAATTACAATGCCTGCCGTGAGAGGTGAAGTTTGGGCTTCTGTGGACCAAACAGAGTCCTGCGGCGGGGAAAAGGTAAGTGGGGGCCCCCCAGGAACTTGGTTCTATTACGGGACCCCCAAGCCTAATATGTCTTTCTGCCTGTTACCTAACGGTATTCCCACTAAATATCTGTGCATGCCTGTAACTACTAAAAAAATGTAATAATTTTAATAGTGGTCAAGAAAAAAATAAAATAAAAAAATAGACAGACCGCGGTACCTGTGTTAATCCACTAGAGGCCGCTGTGGAACGTTTCTTGTCATGTGGACTTTTTCTTTTCATCAGAGTCAAGTCCAGGCAGATGGTGAGTTCTCTTGTGGGAAACTGCTTCCTCTGCCATGTTGCAATGCTCGTCCATCCCCCGGCCTGCGGCAAAAGGGCCCTGTCTCCTGTCCCTAGTTTCCTTTTTCAAAAAAGAGCGCCGAAGGCGCACGTGCCTGCGCGCGGGCGCGTGCACGCGCCTCTATATATAGAGGTGAGCTGGAAGAGGGGGCGGAGCTTGGGAGATGACGCTCTGTGCGCGCCGCAGCGCTTCTGCGCATGTGCGGGCGTCCCAGCATGTTAAAAGGCACAATTATGTGTTGTGAGCTGGCTATGGAGTGCAGAGACAGAGCTGGCAACATTTAAAAAAGGCATACAGCAAGCGGTTGATGCAGGCATCCCCATAGAAAGGCACATTAGTAGACACCAACTGTTTTTATAGCAGCAATTGTGCTAGACTATTGTCAGTAAGTGGTGTATTTCGGCTGGAATACCTCAGCCTTGGGCTTAGGAATATGCCGTCTAAAAACTCTGGGACTAAAAATCCCAGGAAGCATAGGGGGTCTCCATCGGGCTCTGAGGATCTTGGGCATGCTTCGGCTGCACCAATCTCCCCTGAAGAATCAGAGGTTAGTGACCGTAGAGCACCCTCAGGAGTACCTGGTACTGTGGCTGTCCTCAGTTCACCTGCTCCTGTGTATGTAACAGAGGAGGTTTTTTCCTCAGCTCTGGGAGGGCTGGAAGAGAGATTGTCAACATTGATCGCTGCTTCCCTGTCAGAGGGAAAGCGTGCCCGATCTCCGTCTCCTCCCTCAGAGTACCTGTTAGCAGAGCAACAGTCCCATACAGGGATCGACCTACCTGAAGGGGATCAGGATGAGGTTGATTCTGTTGTAGAGGAATCAACAGTGGAAGAGCCATTCTCAGCATCACATGCTGAAAGATTATGGGTTCAGTCCCTGACTAACATGGTCCGATCACCATTTAAAATGCCCCTTGCGGAGCCATCATCCACTTCTGTCTCCTCGTTGGAGTCGCAAAAAGCTCCCCAGACTGTTTGTTCCTTTCCAATCCATCCTTTACTGGAAGGGCTCATTTACCAGGATTGGGAACATCCTGATAAAATATTTACTCCTCCCAAGAGATTTCAGGTGGTCTATCCCATGGAGGATAAGTTCATCAAAAAATGGAGGGTCCCTACAGTGGACGCAGCCATCTCTTGTGTGAATAAATCACTGACATGTCCAGTGGATAATGTCCAAATGTTCAAGGACCCAATAGATAAAAAATTGGAGTCCTTATTAAAATCTGCTTTTGCTACAGCAGGCTTGGTGACACAACCAGCAGTGGCAGCTATTGGGGTCTGCCAAGCAGTGAAGGATCAGTTGAAACAGGTCTTAAGGGACTTGCCAGATCAGCAGGCCCTTTGCCTAGCTGATCTACCTAGGGCCTTATGCTTTGCGGTTGACGCTATAAAGGATTCAATCCATCAGGCCTCCCGCCTTACGCTGTCTGTAGTACATATGCCCAGGCTTCTATGGCTCAAAAACTGGTCTGCTGAAGCCCCCTGTAAAAAATTGCTGGTCAGCTTCCCATTTCATGGTGAACGCTTATTCGGGGAAGACCTGGACAGATATATCCAGAAAATTTCCAGCGGTAAAAGTACACTCTTGCCGGTTAAAAACAGAGTTAGAGGTCCCTCTTTTAAGAGGCCTGCTTCTCCAGTCCCTAGGACATTGGCTGTGAAACAGTTCCGACGGCCTCCTCGGGCAAATCCCGGGGGTAAAAATCAGGGACAATCGCAGGGTAACAAGAAGCCCTGGGTCAGGAGAGGTACAAAACCTCCCCCAAAGTCAAATGCATGAAGGGTTGCCCCCACTTAATCGGGTGGGGGGAAGACTTCAGTTGTTCGCAGAGACCTGGCGGGACACGATCAGAGACAGATAGGTGCTCTCCGCAGTAAGTCTGGGATACAAATTGGAGTTAAAAGACTCCCCTCCTTCCCATTTTATAAGGTCGAACGTGCCAAGGGATCCCCGGAAGAGAGGATCCCTCCTGTTGGCACCAGAACAACTATTGCTCCAAGAAGTAATTATGGAGGTCCCCCTAGAAGAATGGGGGTTCGGGTTTTACTCAAACCTCTTTACAGTCCCAAAGCCAAACGGGGACGTGAGGCCCATATTAAATCTAAAAGGGCTAAACAAATTCCTACATATCAGGACTTTCCGGATGGAGTCGATCCGATCGGTGGCCACTGCCCTACAAGGGGAGGAATGGTTAGCCTCGATCGACATCAAAGATGCTTATTTGCACATTCCCATCTTTCCAGTCCACCAAAAATTTCTACGCTTTGCAGTAGAAGGGCGCCATTTTCAGTTCAGAGCCTTACCCTTCGGTCTGGCCACAGCACCACGCGTGTTCACAAAAATTCTGGCCCCATTATTGGCCAATTTAAGATCACGAGGTGTAACGATAATGGCATATCTAGACGACTTGTTGCTGATAGACCACTCAGTGGAAAAACTAGAAGTGGTTGTTCACGAGACAATCGAGTATCTGGAATCTCACGGTTGGATTATCAACCGAGACAAGTCAGCCCTAAAACCAGTCAAAAGTCTGGAATACTTGGGGCTAAGGCTGGATTCAGACCAGAGAAAATTTTTCTTGCCTCAAGAAAAGGTGTCGTCTTTGAGAGATTTGATCCACCTAGTGGGTACAAAAAGACAGCCATCCATACGCCTGTGCATGAGGCTGCTGGGAAAAATGGTGGCATCTTTCGAAGCAGTACCCTACGGTCAATTCCATTCAAGGAATTTGCAAAGGGCTATACTGTCAGCCTGGAACAAAAGAGTTCAGGCCCTAGACTTATCAATGTCCTTGTCCCCTTCGGTTCGCAAGAGCCTCCGTTGGTGGTTGGTTCCCCAGAATCTGGAAAAAGGGAAATCCTTCAGTCCGATTTCTTGGAAGGTGGTCACTACAGATGCCAGCCTTATAGGCTGGGGAGCAGTACTGGAGCAATGGTCTCTCCAGGGCAAATGGTCGGATGCAGAAAAGGCCCTGCCCATCAATCTCTTAGAGATACGAGCAGCCCGGTATGCCCTAGTAGCATGGACATCCAAACTCCAAGGGTCCCCTGTCAGAATTCAATCGGACAATGCCACGGCAGTGGCATATATCAATCATCAGGGTGGCACCAGGAGTTGTGCAGCCCAGAGGGAAGTAAATTGCATCCTGAAATGGGCAGAAAGATATGTCCCAGCCATATCCGCGGTATTCATTCCAGGAGTGGAGAATTGGAAGGCGGACTTTCTAAGTCGCCAACAATTATGCCCAAGGGAATGGTCCCTTCACCCCGAGGTTTTCCGGACAATATGTCAGTGGTGGGGAACACCGGATGTAGATCTGCTAGCATCCAGATTCAACGCAAAGGTGGACAGGTTTGTCTCTTGGACAAGGGATCCCCTAGCTTGCGGCTCGGATGCCCTAGTGTTCCCTTGGGATCAGTTCAAGCTGATATATGCATTCCCACCGCCACAATTGTTACCTCGATTACTCCGCAGAATCAGGGTAGAAAAGAAACCAGTGATTCTGGTGGCTCCAGCGTGGCCCCGAAGAGCATGGTACGCGGAGATTGTAAAAATGTCTGTGGGGAGTCCTTGGACCCTCCCACATCATCCGGACCTGCTTTCGCAAGGACCGATATACCACCCTTCCTTACCAGCCCTA
The DNA here is from genome assembly GCA_029206835.1 of Rana muscosa. NCBI lineage: Eukaryota > Metazoa > Chordata > Amphibia > Anura > Ranidae > Rana > Rana muscosa. The sequence goes on from CM055123.1 coordinate 204,366,688, forward strand.
GGTTTGACGGCCTGGCTATTGAAGCCCACATTCTAAAAAAGAGGGGTCTCTCTAATCCTGTGGTATCTACCATGATCAATGGCAGGAAGCCGGTATCCAGGCAGATCTACTATAGAATCTGGAAGGCGTACATCGCCTGGTGTGAGGCCAAGAAATGGCATCCACGTAAGTACGTAATAGGTAGGATTCTGGACTTCCTACAGTGGGCTGTAGATAGGAAGCTTGCCTTGAGTACTATCAAGGGTCAGATTTCGGCCTTGTCAATATTTTTTCAGAGGCCCTTGGCTTCGCATTCACTAGTCAAAGCCTTTATACAAGGAGTGATGCGTATTAGCCCTCCGGTTAATATTCCCATATGTCCATGGGACTTAAACCTGGTTCTGTCGGTTCTACAGAAACAATCATTTGAACCATTACAGCATATTTCCCTGGTTCTTCTCACCGGGAAATAGATTTTTCTAGTAGCCATTTGTTCGGCTAAAAGAGAGTCAGAATTAGCCGCTATGTCCTGTAGGGAGCCATATCTGGTTATCCATAAGGACAGAGTAGTGTTACGTCCTCATCCAGCCTTTCTTCCTAAGGTGGTATCGAGGTTTCATTTGAACCAAGATGTGGTTCTTCCTTCTTTTTTCCCCAAACCTAGTTCAGTAGAGGAAAAATTATTACATTCTTTGGATGTAGTAAGAGCAGTTAAAGCTTATCTAAAAGCCACTGCTCAGATTCGCAGAACGGATACTTTGTTTATTCTGCCGGAAGGCCCCAGAAAGGGTCAGGCAGCGTCAAAATCTACTTTAGCCAAGTGGATTCGACAGGTCATTATGCAAGCCTATGGCTTGAGAAGGAGACCGCCTCCGTTCAAAGTTAGGGCGCACTCCACGAGAGCAGTTGGAACTTCATGGGCAGTGCATCACCAGGCCTCCCTGGCTCAAATCTGTAAGGCCGCAACATGGTCTTCAGTACACACGTTTACTAGGTTCTACCAGGTGGACGTTAGAAGTCAGGAGGATGTCGCTTTTGGGCGCAGTGTGTTGCAGGCCGCAAAAGATCCTCATGTCTGATAGCGCTCAGCTTATGTATGGTGTACCCCCCCTCATTGGGCATTGCTGTAGGACATCCCACATAGTAATGACTATGCCGCTCTGTGTCCCGTGATGTACGAGAAAGAAAATAGGATTTTTATAACAGCTTACCTGTAAAATCCTTTTCTTGGAGTACATCACGGGACACAGAGCTCCCACCCCTCTTTTGGGGACACTTATTGCTTTGCTACAAAACTGAGGTGCTCCCGGATGGGAGGGGCTTATATAGGGGAGGGTACTTCCGGTTTGGAAGTTGCCAGTGCCAGCACCTGAAGGTAAACTATATAACCCACATAGTAATGACTATGCCGCTCTGTGTCCCGTGATGTACTCCAAGAAAAGGATTTTACAGGTAAGCTGTTATAAAAATCCTATTTTTTGTGGCGGAAAATTTGAGAACCAGCTCTCAAATTTTTGTTGTCGGACATTCTGACAGAAAATGTCCGATGGAGCCTACACACGATTGGAATTTGCGACAACAAGCTCCCATCAAAAATTTGTTGTCTGAATGTCCGATCGTCTGTAGGCGGCATAAGAATTATGTGAGATTTTAGTGACTACTGTAAATTGACCAAGTCTTAGCTGAGAAATTGATAGTGTCATTTTTCCAGGGAGTAAAAAGGTGCTGCATGTCCCCTGTGAACTGCATATGAAACTATATTTATAGCAAGTTCTAGAGTTCAAATATTTATTTCCTGAGTTATAAACTCACTCCAATATTACAAAAAAAAACACCTCTTGAAGCATGCCAGCCTAAGTGCTCTATAATTAATGTTCTGTACATTTTGTGTTCAGATAATGATCATGTTGCCTCCATCCAGTGCTGACAGCATGTGCGGTAATCACTGGTGTCTTTGACATATTTTTGAACCTTAGAGAAATATACATAATGTTAAACAACGAACCCATCTTTAAAAAGATGAACTCGAAACACAATGTAGGTAAAAAGCTAAATGACTACAAATTAAACAAAACAAATGTAGCGCCCTGCCCCCAATGATTGGGGCGCTATTGTAAATTTGGGGGGTGTCTGAGCCAATAGCTGGGCTCAGACTGTCAATTTGCATAAATTGCCTCTGTTCTGGTTGTGGTTTGCCTGATAGCAGTTTCCCTTATTGCCTGTAGGTGCCTATACTACCTCAGGCACCTATTGGAACACGGGCAAACCATGGTGTATTTGGTGTCCCTTCTCGGCAGCGGTACAGTGGGAGTGGTGCCCCGCTGTGCATGCCAGGGAGGGATACTTAAGGGAGTGGGACAGACGCCATTGTGGTGGGTCGGTTTTTCGCCTCGCTGCCCTCCTGGCGCAAGGTATGTGTGTGTGGTTCTGGTCTCGGGGCCACGTTGGCCCGAGGCTGCATACTTATTGAGTAGGCCCAGTTATGATGACTGGGGCCTACAATCCTAAAGGGGATCCCAAGCTGTCCACCAAGAGGGAGGAAGCTGCTTAATTAAGAAACCGGGGGAGGACCTGCCCTGGAGAAGACCAGAAAAGTGCTAATGTCTCGGGAGAGGCCTGGTGACCTTGTTAAGAGGGGATCCACTACTTTAAAAGCCAAGCAGTTCGCCGGATCAGCTTAAAGGCTCTTCAACGGCACTGCTGGAAGTTCGGGACTGAAATCCTGTGGCAGAGGATTCCTGGCTATCCACATTTGTTCTCATACGGTCTGTGGCAGAGACTGTCCTGAAACTGGTTTGTGCATCATCCCGGCTGTTGGCCAGGTGAGAGGGGTCTATCCGGGTGAGCAATACCCACTCAAAAGTGAGAGTGGTGAATGACTATAGACGTTTCCGTGTGTTCTACAATGTGTACCTGTACCTTCCCCTACTCTTCTCCTACCTTCTACTTTCTACACAAGTTACTGCACCAAAAATAAAACCAACATTTGAAGGTTTTAAATCTTGTGTGGACATTGCATTTACTACAGACTTTCTCACCCTGACAACGAAGCTAAAAGAGGTAACGTGCAAACCCAAAACTTAAACCAGCAGCTTCTACGGGGGTAGTGCTACACAAAAAATGTGTGTGTGTGTATGAGTACTATATACAGTATATATGCATATGTAGCCTCTGCACTAGTCCGGTGGAACACTGGCCTGGTGCACTCATGCAGCATGCATAATCCAGATGTGTTAGATACCAGTCATACGGGATCCAGATGTGTTAGAGATTAATCGTACATAATCCAGATACATTGGATACCAGTCATACGGGATCCAGATGTGTTAGAGATTAATCGTACATAATCCAGATACAGTACATTGGATACCAGTCATACAAGATCCAGATGTGTTGGAGGCACTCACAGGTCTTGAAAAAGGAGCTTGTGAAAATCAGCAATGTTTATTGTATCGACATTTCAATGATGTGCTGTTGAAATATCAATACAATAAACATTGCTTATTTGCACAAGGTCCTATTTAAGACCTGTGATTGCCTCCAACACATCTGGATTATATATCTATATCTATCTATCTATCTATCTATCTATCTATCGTATATAGATTTCTTTCTCGTACATCACGGGACACAGAGCGACATAGTCATTACTAATGGGTTATATAGATACCGTCAGGTGCTGGCACTGGCAACTTCCAAAACCGGAAGTACCCTCCCCTATATAAGCCCCTCCCATCCGGGAGCACCTCAGTTTTTTGCCAGTGTCTAAGGTGTTGGCCAAGAAGAAACATGTGTTTTTCACTGAGCTTGCGTACAGGTTCTTTTGGGCCTCAGTAAGCTATTCCGGATCCGACCAAAAAAGCTTCATAGCTAAACGGTCGGTACCCGGGCCTTGCAGAGAAGAGCAAGGTTTTGCCTGTAATGCTTCTCTTAGGAGAGCTGGACCCTGGGATCCAGAGCTCTGGTCATACCCACGACCAAGATGTTTTCTGTGCAGGGTGCTATACAGGTCCAGGGGAGTGGAATCCTTGGGAACCCGGTCCCTGAAGGTTTGATTACAATGCCTGCCGTGATAGGTGAAGTTTGGGCTTTTGTGGACCAAACAAAGTCCTGCGGCGGGGAACAGGTAAGTGGGGGCCCCCAGGAACTTGGTTCTATTGGGGGACCCCCAAGCCTAATTTGTCTTTCTGTCTGTTACCTAACGGTATTCCCGCTAATATTCTGTGTATGCCTGTTACTACTGAGAAAATGTAAAAATTTTAATAGTAGGCAAGAAAAAAAAAAAAATTAATAAATAAAAATGTAAGACCGCGGTACCTGTGTTAGACACTAGAGGCCGCTATGGTTCTTTTTCTTGTAATGTGGATTTTTTTCTTCCAGAATCAAATCCAGGCAGTTGGTATGTTCTCTGCTGGGAAGCTGTCTCCTCTGCCCTGTTGCTGCGCTCATCCATCCCCGGGCCCTGCGGCCAAGGGACCCTGGCTCCCATCTAGCTCCTTGTTGTTTTCAAAAAAGGCGCCGAAGGCGCACGTGCCCGCGCGCGCGTGCACGCGCCTCTATTCATAGAGGCGATCTGGAAAAAGGGGCGGAGCGGGTGGATGACGCTCAGGTGTGCGCCGCGGCGCTACTGCGCATGTGCGGGCGTCCAGCGTGTTTTGAAGCACATTATAGCTGGCTGTTGAAGTGCACAGACAGAGCTAGCAACAATATAAAGGCACATAGAGGCGGTTGATGCAGGCATCCCCTAGAAAGGCACTTTAGTAGACACCAACTGTGATATAGCAGCAATTGTGCTAGACTATTCTCAGTAAAAGTGGTGTATTACGGCTGGAATACCTCAGCTTTAGGCTTAGGAATATGCCGTCCAGAAGCTCCGGAACTGAATCTTCCAGGAAGCGAAGGGGGTCTCATCGGGCTCTGAGGATCTTGGGCATACTTCTGCTGCACCAGTCTCCCCTGAAGTTCAGAGGTAAGTGACCGTAGAGACCCCGCAGGGGTACTTGGTACTGTGGCTGTCCTCAGTTCACCTGCTCCTGTGTATGTAACAGAGGAGTTTTTTTCCTCAGCTCTGGGAGGATTAGAGAGAGATTGTCAACATTGATCGGTGCCTCCCTGTCAGGGAAAGCACGCCCGATCTCCGTCTCCTCCTTCAGAGTGCCTGTTAGCAGAGCAACAGTCCCATACAGGGATCGACCTGCCTGAAGGGGATCAGGATGAGGTTGATTCTGTTATAGAGGAATCAACAGTGGGGGAACCTTTTCTCAGCATCTCAAGCTGAAAGATTATGGGTTCAGTCTCTGACTAACATGGTCCGATCAGCATTTAAAAATGCACCTTGCGGAACCATCAACCACTACTGTATCCTCGTTGGGGTCGCTAGAAGCCCCCAGACTGTCTGTTCTTTTCCACTTCACCCTTTGCTGAAAGGGCTCATTTACCAGGATTGGGAACATCCTGAGAAAATATTTATTCCCCCAAGAGATTTCCGGTGGTCTATCCCATGGAGGATAAGTTCATCAAAAAAAAAAAAAAAAAATGGAAGGTCCCTACAGTGGACGCAGCCATCTCTTGTATGTATAAATCACTCACATGTCCAGTGGATAATGTCCAAATGTTCAAGAACCCAATAGATAAAAGATTGGAGTCCTTATGAAAATCTGCTTCTTTATACAGCAAGCTTGGTGACACAACCAGCAGTAGCAGCTATTGGGGTCTGCTAAGCAGTGAAGGATCAGTTGAAACAGGTCTTGAGGGACTTGACAGATCAGCAGGCTTTGCCCTAGCTGATCTACCTAGAGCCTTAGGCATTGCGGTTGACGCCATAAAGGATTCAGTCCATCAGGCCTCCCGCCTTACGCTGTCTATAGTACATATGCGTAGGCTCCTATGGCTCAAAAACTGGTCTGCTGAAGCTCCCTGTAAAGAATGGCTGGTTAGCGTCCCATTTCATGGTGAACGCTTATTCAGGGAAAACCTGGACAAATATATCCAGAAAATTTCCAGCGGTAAAAATACGCTCTTGCCGGTTAAAAACAGAGTTAGAGGTCCCTCTTTAAGAGGCCTGCTTCTCCAGTCCCTGGGGCATCGGCTGTGTAACAGTTCCGACGGCCTCCTCGGTCAATTCCCGGGGGTAAAAAACAGGGACAATAGCAGGGTAATGAGAAACCCTGGGTCAGGGGAGGTACAAAACCTCCCCCAAAGTTAAATTCATTGAAGCCCCCACTCAGTCGGGTGGGGGGAGGACTCCAGTTGTTCGCAGAGACCTGGCGGGACACGATCAGAGACAGATGGGTGCTCTCCGCAGTAAGTCTGGGATACAGATTGGAGTTAAAAGACTCTCCTCCTTCCCATTTTATGAGGTCAAACGTGCCAGGGGATCCCCGGAAGAGAGAGTCCCTCTTGTTGGCACTAGAACAACTATTGCTCCAAGGAGTAATTATGGAGGTTCCCCTGGAAGAATGAGGGTTCGGGTTTTACTCAAACCTCTTTACAGTCCCGAAGCAAACGCGGACGGGAGGCCCATATTAATTCTAAAAGGGCTATACAAATTCCTGTATATCAGGACTTTCCGATGGAGTCGATCCGATCGGTGGCCACTGCCCTACAAGGGGAGGATTGGTTAGCCGCGATCGACATCAAAGATGCTTATTTGCACATTCCCATCTTTCCAGTCCACCAAAAATTTCTACGCTTTGCAGTAGAAGGGCGCCATTTTCAGTTCAGAGCCTTACCCTTCGGTTTGGCCACAGCACCACGAGTGTTTACAAAAATTCTGGCCCTTTATTGGCCAATCTAAGAACACAAGGTGTAATGATAATGGCATATCTAGATGACTTGTTGCTGATAGACCACTCAGTGAAAAAACTAGACGTGGTCGTTCACAAGACAATCAAGTATCTGGAATCTCACGGTTGGATTATCAACCGAGACAAGTCAGCCCTAAAAACCAGTCAAAAGTCTGGAATACTTGGGGCTAAGGTTGGATTCAGGCCAGAGAAAAATATTCTTGCCTCGAGGAAAGGTGTTGTCTTTGAAAGATGTGATCCACTTAGTGGGTACAAAAAAGACAGCCGTCCATACGCCTGTATATGAGGCTGCTGGGAAAAATGGTGGCATCATTCGAAGCAGTACCCTACGGTCAATTCCATTCAAGGAATTTGCAAGGGGCCATACTGTCAGCCTGGAACAAAAAAGTTCAGGCCCTAGACTTACAATGTCCTTGTCCCCTTCCGTTCGCAAGAGCCTCCGTTGGTGGTTGGTTCCCCAGAATCTGGAAAAAAGGGAAATCCTTCAGTCCGATTTCTTGGAAGGTGGTCACTACAGATGCCAGCCTTATAGGCTGGGGAGCAGTACTGGAGCAATGGTCTCTCCAGGGCAGATGGTCGGATGCAGAAAAGGCCCTGCCCATCAATCTCTTAGAGATACGAGCAGCCCGGTATGCCCTAGTAGCATGGACATCCAAACTCCAAGGGTCCCCTGTCAGAATTCAATCAGACAATGCCACAGCAGTGGCATATATCAATCATCAGGGGGGCACCAGGAGTCGTGCAGCCCAGAGGGAAGTAAATTACATCCTGAAATGGGCAGAAAGATATGTCCCAGCCATATCTGCGGTATTTATTCCAGGAGTGGAGAATTGGAAGGCGGACTTTCTAAGTCGCCAGCAATTATGCCCAGAGGAAGGGTCCCTTCACCCCGAGGTTTTCTGGACAATATGTCAGCGGTGGGGAACATCGGATGTAGATCTTCTAGCATCCAGATTCAACGCAAAGGTGGACAGGTTTGTCTCTCGGACAAGGGATCCCCTAGCTTGCGGCTCGGATGCCCTAGTGTTCCCTTGGGATCAGTTCAAGCTGATATATGCATTCACACCGCCACAATGGTTACCTCGATGACTCCGCAGAATCAGGGTAGAAAAGGAACCAGTGATTCTGGTGGCTCCAGCGTGGCCCCGAAGAGCGTGGTACGCGGAGATTGTAAAATGTCAGTGGGGAGTCCTTGGTCTCTCCCACGTCGTCCGGACCTGCTTTCGCAAGGACCGATATACTACCCTTCCTTACCAGCCCTAGGTTTGATGGCCTGGCTATTGAAGCCCACATTCTAAAAAAGAGAGGGCTCTCTAATCCTGTGGTATCTACCATGATCAATGCCAGGAAGCCGGTATCCAGGCAGATCTACTATAGAATCTGGAAGGCGTACATCGCGTGGTGTGAGGCCAAGAAATGGCATCCACATAAGTACGTAATAGGTAGGATTCTGGACTTCCTACAGTGGGCTGTAGATAGGAAGCTTGCCTGGAGTACTATCAAGGGTCAGATTTCGGCCTTGTCAATATTTTTTCAAAGGCCCTTGGCTTCGCATTCACTAGTCAAAGCCTTTATACAAGGAGTGATGCGTATTAGTCCTCCGGTTAATATTCCCATATGTCCATGGGATCTAAACTTGGTTCTGTCGGTTCTACAGAAACAACCATTTGAACCATTACATCATATTTCTTTGGTGCTTCTCACCAGGAAATTGATTTTTCTAGTAGCCATTTGTTCGGCTAAAAGAGTGTCGGAATTAGCAGCTATGTCCTGTAAGGAGCCATATCTGGTTATCCATAAGGATAGAGTAGTGTTACGTCCTCATCCAGCCTTTCTTCCTAAGGTGGTATCGAGGTTTCATTTGAACCAAGATGTGGTTCTTCCTTCTTTTTTCCCCAAACCTACTTCGGTAGAGGAAAAGTTATTGCATTCTTTGGATGTAGTAAGAGCAGTTAAAGCTTATCTAAAGGCCACTGCTCAGATTCGCAGAACGGATACTTTGGTTATTCTGACGGAAGGCCCCAGAGAGGGTCAGGCAGCGTCAAAATCTACTTTAGCCAAGTGGATTCGACAGGTCATAATACAAGCCTATGGCTTGAGAAGGAGACCGCCTCCGTTCAAAGTTAGAGCGCACTCCACGAGAGCAGTTGGAACTTCATGGGCAGTGCATCACCAGGCCTCCCTGGCTCAAATCTGTAAGGCCACAACATGGTCTTCAGTACACACGTTTACTAGGTTCTACCAGGTGGACGTTAGAAGTCAGGAGGATGTCGCCTTTGGGCGCAGTGTGTTGCAGGCCGCAAAAGATCCTCATGTCTGATAGCGCTCAGCTTATATATGGTGTATCCCCCCCCCTCATTGGGCATTGCTTTAGGACATCCCATTAGTAATGACTATGTCGCTCTGTGTCCCGTGATGTACGAGAAAGAAAATAGGATTTTTATAACAGCTTACCTGTAAAATCCTTTTCTTGGAGTACATCACGGGACACAGAGCTCCCGCCCCTCTTTGGGGACACTTATTGCTTTGCTACAAAACTGAGGTGCTCCCGGATGGGAGGGGCTTATATAGGGGAGGGTACTTCCGGTTTTGGAAGTTGCCAGTGCCAGCACCTGACGGTATCTATATAACCCATTAGTAATGACTATGTCGCTCTGTGTCCCGTGATGTACTCCAAGAAAAGGATTTTACAGGTAAGCTGTTATAAAAATCCTATTATTCAGATGTCATTATGAGATAATCAATATTATATAGTAACCACTCAAAGGGCTTCTACAGATGAACAAGAAGGACAGTATATATATATATATATATATATATATATATATATATATATATATAATATACACATACACAGTACTGTGCAAAAGTTTTAGGCAGGTGTGAAAATTTTTTTGTAAATTAAGAATGCTTTCAGAAAAAATCAAATCAATATTTTGTGTGTGACCCACTCTTTGCCTTTAAAACAGCATCAATTCTTCTAGGTACACTTGCACACAGTTTTTGAAGGAACCCGGCAGGTAGGTTGTTCCAAACATCTTGGAGAACAAACTACAGGTCTTCTGTGGATGTAGGCTGTCTCAAATCCTTCTGTCTTTTTGTGTAATCCCAGACAGACTCCATGGTGTTGAGATCAGGGCTCTGTGGCAACCAAACCATTACTTCCAGGACTCTTTGTTTTTCTTTACACTGAAAATGGTTCTTAATGACATTGGCTGTATGTTTGGGGTCGTTGTCCTGCTGCAGAATACATTTGGGGCCAATCACATGCCTTTCTGATGGCAAAATACCTGCAGCGTTCCTTCAAAAATTGTTTGCAAGCGTACCTAGAAGAATTGATGCTGGTTTGAAGCCAAAGGAGTGTCATACCGAATATAGATTCAAATTCGATTTTTCTTCTGTTTGCCCACTTTTAATAAATTTCACTCTCATTATTGGGGAAATCGGTGAGAATGTTGTTGTAGGTGCCATCATAGAATGGTACTCAATGTAACTGCACAGGACTTGCATAGACAGGGATGGCTGTAAACTGCACTATTCATAGGTGGATTACTATAATTTTCAATTATTGGTATGAAGTCCTAGCTGTTATACTAACAAAAAATTAAAAAGTACTCGTGCAAATGCTTAGTATCGGGCACCAATACTGATACCGGTATCGGTGCAACACTAGTACAGATATATATATTATGTATTAGAAGGCTAGTATGGTGGCCTGAATTTATGGAAGGAGCCTGGAGGGTATTTAAGCTGACCACTTCCCCTTCCTCTTTGTCAGATCCAATGCACGATACTACACGTCACTGGGCTGACTATTCCCAGCTCACCTCGTGTTCATGAGTCTGTTCGTTCGATTACACGTCTTGCAGCTTCTCCGTTCGTGGTCCTCGTACACTCCAGATGATGGCAGAGTGACGAAACACGTAGGGAAGAGTCAACATGCGTCCTTGCATCACTTCCGGGCAGCGGCGTTAGTGTCAGCAATACATGCTTTTTATGCTTTTGCAAAATGTGAGTATGTTTCCACATGTTTTTATTTAATAAATAGTCTATCAGTAATACACTATCCGATTCGGATCACAACGGCAGCTACATGCATCACAGTCCATTCCAAACCTAGTTGCTCCGGCGGCACAACGGTTCTTATCACGGGTATCCCACACACCAATTCATAGTGGTTCCCATCATAAACCTACGTTTCGTTACTTATGTCATTTCTACTAACCGATTCTTGTCACATTTACATTTGTACACATCACAATCCGTTTCGAACCTAGTCGCACCGGCGGCACAATGGTTCGCATCACGATTGTCACATCCCACACACCACTTCGTAACAGTCCCTATCACAAATCTACGATTCGTTACATATGCTACTTCGCAGTTTGTTCCTACATATACATCCATATATACATATATATACATATATTTCTACTATCCTTTTTCTTTTCGCCTATCAGCAGGTGACCTTTTCTTGCAATCGCTGCAAGATATGCAACTCATTATAACTCCTTGCAATCGCTGCAAGATACACATCTCATCATAACTCCTTGCAATCGCTGCAAGATACTCATCTCATCATAACCCCTTGCATTCGCTGCAAAAAACACGCATCTCAGCATATACGCATTTTGCAATCTCTGCAAAACATGCATCTCAGTACAAACTCTTTGCAATTGCTACAAATACATGCATCTTACCATTTACCCGTTTGAAATTGCTGCAAAACATGCATCTTAGTATTAACTCCTTGCAATTGCTGCAAATACACGCATCTTATGCCCTGTACAGACGATCGGTTTTACTGATGAAAACAGTCCGATGGACTTTTTTCATTGGACAAACCGATCGTGTATGGGCCCCATCTGTCTTTTTTTCATCGGTGAGAAAAAATAGAACATGTTTTAAATTTATCAGATGGAAAAAAAAACGATAGAAAATTCCAATCGTCTATGTGGAACTCCATCGGAGAAAAAACCCACGCATTCTCAGAATCAAGTCGACGCATGCTCAGAAGCATTGAACTTAATTTTTCTCGGCTCGGAGTGTTTTACGTCACAGCGTTTGGACGGTCGGATTTTTGACTGATGGTGTGTAGGCAAGACTGATGGAAGTCAGCTTAATCGGAATTCCGATGGAAAAATCCATAGGAAATCCGATCGTGTGTACAGGGCTTTAGTGTTTACCCACTTGCAATCGCTGCAAAACACACATCTCAGCATATACCCATTTTTGCGATCACTGCAAAACATGCATCTCGGTATATACTCCTTGCAATCGCTGCAAAAACATGCATCTCAGCATATACCCATTTGCAATCGCTGCAAACATACATCTCAACATATACTCCTTGCATTTGCTGCAAGTACACGTCATCTCTGCATAACTCCTTGAAATCGCTGCAAGCACACTCAGTGGTGCTCATACAGCCCGCTTCATTTTTTAGTGGCACTTAATCAGTCACTCGTCTCCAGTGGCAGTCATATGAGCCACTCATTGTTTTCGTATGTCTTTTCTCCCTCAGGTCAGTCGAGTTCAAGTTCCATCCTATACCAGGTTGGATGTTATTTCCCAGGTTAAAAAAAAAAAAAAAACACGCCATGTTTGCATCTTCACCAGGGCCAGTCGCATACAAGGGAGACACAAAAAAAAAAATGAAAGAAAAAGAAAGAAAGAAAGAAAGAAAGAAAAACAGAGTAAAGAAATTTTGTTGCAATCATGTGACCCCTAACTGCAGGTGTTCCCGGTCGACCGAGTTTCGATCCCAACCAGGACCTCGCTACTAGAGCGTCAGTCAGGGCGTAGTTCATGGGCTTTTCTATCACAAAATTTTGCAGCACCTTTTCACTATACCGTTAGTTCTGTTACATGTCTATACATGACACTCCGTTTTCGAGGGGCGATGCTTCACCTCTCAGACACGGTCGCTCAACAGTAGGCTTGCTGGCAGTGCAAGTGTTATCAGGCCGAGCACATTCCTACGTAGGCTGTAGCAGACTTCTACTTCTCGCCCCAGTACGCCCTGGGGTTGTGATCTTTAATTTTGTGCTCGCCACAAACAGGCACCCGAGCTATCGGTTATCTGGCCAGTCACCTCCTGGCCCACCTCGGTCGCCACACACTCTTCTGAGTTTTCTAAATTTCCACTCTACATAAGTTCTGCACAACAGAACTCTGTCAGCTCCTGTCTACGCCTATCATTCCTTTTTCTGTACTTTTTTTTTGTACTCCGGTTTTTCCTCCTCTCCTCTCCGAGTTTTCTCTTTACCACTCTGCTCTCTATCCTATTGCTATGACTCCTCTTAAATATGAGCACCCCGCCCCCTTCGGTCTTCTGGCGGGAGACATGTCGCAGGCCGGCAGCGAGGACTTCACACCCACCCCTCTGTTACCCCCCCCAAGCGGGCTCAGAGCGCGGCAGCGTGCAGTCCCTCAGGGGACGGACCATCCCCAAACTCAAAGCTGAGCTGAGATGCAGGTATATTCCCTTTCCCGCTACGGCCAGGAAGGCAGAGCTTTTCAGGCTCCTCTTCCTGCCTCCAGCCCAACAGGCATCCCTGCAATCCATCCATGGGGCCATTTCCCAGCTGCACTCTTTGGTCTCCTCCTTAGCCGCAACAGTTCGGACGTCCAGTCACACTTTTGAAAGTTCGCCCACCCATGGCCCTCCCTGACCTGCTCATGATACCGATGGCTCTCCTTCTGCAGGTACACCAGGTCCTATACATATCGTCCTCCCCACTCATCTTGTCCCGACCAGCGTCGGGGAGGATATATTGGAGGTCAAAGACGTCAATTTGCATCCCTGCTCATCTCAGCCCATGACTTAGCTGACAACAAATCATATGCATGGGGGGGATGTCTCAGTGGTTGTCAAGTCGAGAGACCCCAGACTCAGTTGTAAGCTGTCAGCCACTGAGTTTGCGCTGGTCTTCGGGATGTTCAGAGACGTACTTTGTTCAGCCACCCTCAGCAGGAGGGAGGAGCTGGACTTATACCTTCATGCAGTGACAGATCTTGCTTACAAATATGGAGGTTTTGGCTTCTACGACTACCATCGGTCGTTTTCAGCCAAAGCAGCAGCGAGACTTGACCAGTTCCAGATCAGCTCTGACTGGAGCCTCACAGACACAGAACTCTTGTCGCCACTTTGCCCACCAAGCTGACGTTTTCGCCCAGTCCCTCACTTAAACCTGTCTCACCAGGCCCAGTGTCACAGGGTTATCCAATAACTGGATGATTTTCTGCTCATCGAACAGCCAGACATACCCCCCGGTAGATCTAGACAGGCTACTGTAAGAGAGGTCTTCAACAATCTCAATGAACACATAGTGGAAGGCCTGACACATTTCATAAGTTTCTTAGGCATCGTCCTGGATACACATGCCGTGCAGCCTAGCCTGCCTTTTGACAAATTAGCTTGAGTTAGGTCAGTCATTCACGAGTTTACCCGGTCACAGGAGTGTACTAAAAGACAGCTGCAGTCCTTGATAGGGATGCCCAATTTCCCTTACCAGAATTATGTTCATCTCACGGCTCTTAAGCCTTGTACACACGGCCGGGAATCCCGTCAGTAAAAAAAACTTCGGTTTTGCTGATGGGATTCCTGGCAAGCTTTCCTTGCCAAGCCGTGCATACAGACGGCCATTCAAAAGAACCGCCGTTCTTTTGAATGGCAAGAACGCAGTGACACGCTCGTCACATTCGATGCCATCGCCGCCATCTTTCTACACCCTACACTACCCTTGTATGCTACCGCGCATGCGTCAAAGTCTTTTCGAGCATGCACGGGTTTACCTGGGGACAGGTAAGCATACACACTCACAGTTTTCTCGGCAGGAAACACTCTGCCAAGAATCCCGATGAGAAAATAGAGAGCAGGTTCTCTATTTTTCTCATCAGGATTCCCGTCGGTTTTCTCGCCGAGAAAGCATACACACGCACGGTTTTCACGTGCAACTATCAGCAGCTTTTTTGCCGAGAAAACCGTGCGTGTGTACGAGGCTTCAGTCTTTCTTGCCTGAGTGCAGGACCCCGACAAAGTCCTCAGACTAGACCCAGCAGCAATAACAGACTTGGCTATGTGGGACGAGTTCCTCATCAACTGGAACGGCATATCGATGTTATCCCACCTTGGTCTCAACTAACAATGGATTGAAGCCACACCTTGCCAGTGCAACACGGCTCATCAACCACTCACTGTCTAGCAACACACTAAAGGCTTATTGCACGACCTGGAACACCTACCGTAGGTTCCTTGCCACTTGTCCCGGAGCCACAGCAGATGACATCACTCACGTCCTAGCCTTTATATCTTATTGCCACACACAGCTGGCTCTCGCTCATATCACTATCAGGCTGTACCTGGCTGGTATTCAGCATTTCATGTCCTTACAGGATCCCGGAAAGCCATCTGTCTTCACAGCCCATATAGTGAATGCCCTGCTGCGCCGTATTCAGAAGCAGCAGCCCGCAACCAATGGCAAACGCTTACCCATCACAAGCTCTTTCTTCAGGGGCATGTCCGAAATCCTCACACATTCCCCATTTGGAGTCTTGCCCAGCCCAGTCATCCAGGTGGCCATCTACCTTGCTTTCTACGGCTTCCTACGGCCTAGCGAGTTTACCTCTGATAGCACCAGCAGTCACATACTGTACAGACATCTCCTGACTCGCTTCCCAAGCCACTATGTCCTTCATCTTACGGTCTCCAAAATGCAACAAACCGGACCCGGAGTGGATATCAACTTTATTCGAACCAGCAACGCTTGGTGCCCAGCAACGATCTTTGACCGTCTGCTCTTTCACCCACCCAGCCAGCCAGTCTCCAGACCGTTACTGCCTTTTCTGGTCAACCCCCTGAGTGGCAGTCAGTTTATTAAACATGTTGGGGTCCTACTGGTCAACTTAGGCCTAGACCCTGGGCGGTATTCTGGACATTCCTTTGGATCGGCACAGCCTCAGCCACATCTCAGCACAGAGTACCAGACCATGTGACCAAAAAGCTAGACAGATGAAAGTCTGCCTGCTTCGCCAGATATATATTCCAAACCCTCAAGATGGCCCTTGCATTCTCCAAGCACACTCAATGAGGTTAGAGGCAATAAAGATACTTCCCTACCTGGTTATTTTTGGCTCCTTTTCTTGCCATACCTACCAGACGACCAAAAGCTACACCTCAGGTCTATTTATGTTGCGAATCTTGTCGCGTGTTTATGTGATCCACATTTGTCTCGGTCT
Source organism: Rana muscosa (assembly GCA_029206835.1). NCBI lineage: Eukaryota > Metazoa > Chordata > Amphibia > Anura > Ranidae > Rana > Rana muscosa. The sequence continues at coordinate 204,382,713 of CM055123.1, forward strand.
TAGGGCCACGACCATAAATTAGAAGGCCAGTATGGTGGCCTGAATTTATGGGAGGAGCCCAGAGGGTATTTAAGCTGACCACTTCCCCTTCCTCTTTGTCAGTTGCAGTGCATGATACCCTCCCTCCTATTCGCCTTTTTACAGCACTTCTCAGCACATTCTCCTCCACAATCATCCATTACTTATCTTGGGTATGGCCCCTTTTCTTGCCATACCTACCAGACGACCAAAAGCCACACCTCAGGTCTATTTATGTTGTGAATCTTGTCGCGTGTTTATGTGATCCAAATTTGTCTTGGTCTTAGGGCCACGACCATAAATATATATATATATATATATATATATACATATACACACACACACACATACAGTAAAATGTAAAAGAGTTGGGCAAAAAATGTATAAGCAGAGTCAATGCAAACATACTGTATAGGCAGCAGAAGTAATATGCAAATCTCAATTTTTCTTGTAAAAGTTAAAGGAGTAGTAAAGTTACATTTTTTTTCACCTTAATGCATCCTATGCATTAAGGTGAAAAAACATTCGACAATACCGCCCCCCCCCGAGCCCCCGTTTTTCTTACCTGGCCCCTCGAAAGTCCCATGCTCGTCCCCGTCATCCTCTTTGTTTTTCTGCCTGGCCGCCGATTGGCTACACTGGATAGATTGAAAGCAGCGCAGCCATTGGCTGGCGCTGCTGTCAATCACATCCAATGACGCGGCACGCCGGGGGGCGGGGTCGAGTGATACAGTCGGCGGCTATGGCCGCCGCTGTATCACGGGAGCGCGCCCGCAGTCACTCCACACCATGCGAGCTCACTCGCATTAAGGTGTGGAGTCCTTGCGGGGAGGAGCCAAGACAGCCGCCGAGGGACCCCAGAAGACCAGGATCGGGGCCACTGTGTGCAAAACGAGCTGCACAGTGGAGGTAAGTATAACATGTTTGTTATTTTTAAGCAAAAAAAAAAAAAGCTTTAGTGCTCCTTTAAGCTTGCTCTCAGCCCCACCTTCATCCACATTCTTACTGCTGCTCCTTTATTGTGATGGGTGATCTCATTGCCCTACAGAAAGGCTCATCTGCAGGAAGGGGTGGGGTCAAGAAAGTCAAGATTTGCATATAACTTCAGCTGCCTATACATTCATTTTGACTGAATGTTTTCACTGAAAATCTATGACTATACCATGTATTTTTATTAATTGCTTCATTTAAATTGTTAAGGATTCTAAGAAGTTTAAAGGATATGATCACTTTTAGCAATGTGTTACACCCGTATTTAGGGTATAATGTAACATGTTACTGTGCACCTCCCCCTGCACTTCCCTGATTTCCCCCCCCCCCGTGACAGCGCACCCACTGTCACAATTTAACAACAGTGTGGCTGTGCAGGACTCCGCCTGAATGAACTACAAGTCAGGGGCAGAGCTCAGAACAGCGACTGACAGTCACCACTCTGTGCTCAGAGCAGACCCGGGAACTGAGCAATCAGCGGTCTTTGATCCCTTCTTGATGTAGAGCTGGCGGGGGACAACTGCAACATCGGGTCGATGCTGCTGCCATCTAAGCAAGTATGTATGTTTATTATTTTGGTTTTCCGTACTTCTCTTTTAAAGTAAATGCATCATGAAGAACTTTACCTACTAAAAAGAGGTTAAACTACCAATTTTGGATATACAAGAAAACATTGTGCAATGATGAATACGGCTTTCATCATTACACTGAGATACTATTCCACACAGAGAGCAGACTGTTATCATTTATGACCATCATTGTGACATACACATTACCTTTCTGCTCTGTATGAATCCGGTTATACAGTAATTGAAGAGAAAAGTCTCTAGACACGGAGTTCCCACCATCATCTTTGAAAACTGGCAGCGCTTCCAGGGGCATCTGCTGAAGGAATCTGTCTGCCAATACAATAATGCAATCTCCCACTTCTACTGAGGCACCTACGGGAATTGAAATGATTGCATAAGACACAAGTCCGAATATACACAATAAGGCATGTCCGATACGAAAAAAGACATGTTCTGGGTTCAACTAATATCCATCACTTCACTGGAATGCAGAATTTTATAGCCTAAATACTCATTCCAGCAAACAAATTGCTGTCTTTGTGTCGGGATGACAGGAAAGCTTTATACTGGCTTTATTCCTTAAAAATTATTTCTAGGAAAAAAAAAAAAAACTCATACAGCTATGTCTCAATATAAGGATTAAAGGTATTCTTAAAAGAAAATACAGTAAAACCTAAGACTGCGAGTAACTTGGTCTGCAAGTGTTTTACAAGACAAGCAAATTTGTTTAATACATTTTAATGTAATAAATGAGCGATGTCTTGCAATTTGAGTAGCAACTGAGTAGAAGCCTGCAGTCACACCGGGTACGATTTAAAGTAGTGCCATTTAAAGCCCGACTTCAACCACTACTTCGGCATTACTTCTGAGAGGGGCTGTCCATGTCACAGGGAGGGACAGTGATGTTATGAACAAAAGTTTAACTAGCTTCATATTTAACTTGTTGTAGGCTCAGGTAAGAGAGGTGCCTCTAAGTGTAGTAATATTGTTACATTTAATGAAGGTACAACATTTAGCAACTCACATGGTTGCTGATTAAAAGAGGCACATCTAAGTATGCAGGCATCTGGGGTAAAGCTGTCCACATAGACCGTCCTCCGCACCGCCAGCTCTCACCGCTGTCAATCTGCAATCGTGACCGGGCAGACTACCCTGCAGTAGAGCAATCTGAAAATGAGGCTTGAAGAGCTTGTGGAGCGCAGCGTGGAAGGGATGATGTCGATTGCGGTGCAAAGGACGGTCAATGTCAGGCATGTCCAAAGTCCGGCCCGCGTCCCGGTTTCGGACCGCCTGCCTGGTCATTTTGACATGTATATCTTTTCTGGCCCCCAACGAATCCCCGAGCACCGGGGGCCACAAAAGAAATACATGCTGGCTGCCTTGGAGGAGGCGGGTATTTCCTGTTTGCATGGCGACCTCTGTAAAAGAAAGTACCGCTGCCATTGGATGACTGTTCTATTAAAGAGGCAGCCAATAAAAATAGGATTTTTATAACAGCTTACCTGTAAAATCCTTTTCTTGGAGTACATCACGGGACACAGAGCGGCATAGTCATTACTATGTGGGTTATATAGTTTACCTTCAGGTGCTGGCACTGGCAACTTCCAAACCGGAAGTACCCTCCCCTATATAAGCCCCTCCCATCCGGGAGCACCTCAGTTTTGTAGCAAAGCAATAAGTGCCCCCAAAAGAGGGGTGGGAGCTCTGTGTCCCGTGATGTACTCCAAGAAAAGGATTTTACAGGTAAGCTGTTATAAAAATCCTATTTTCTTTCTCGTACATCACGGGACACAGAGCGGCATAGTCATTACTATGTGGGATGTCCTAAAGCAATGCCCAATGAGGGGGGGGGGGATACACCATACATAAGCTGAGCGCTATCAGACATGAGGATCTTTTGCGGCCTGCAACACACTGCGCCCAAAGGCGACATCCTCCTGACTTCTAACGTCCACCTGGTAGAACCTAGTAAACGTGTGTACTGAAGACCATGTTGCGGCCTTACAGATTTGAGCCAGGGAGGCCTGGTGATGCACTGCCCATGAAGTTCCAACTGCTCTCGTGGAGTGCGCCCTAACTTTGAACGGAGGCGGTCTCCTTCTCAAGCCATAGGCTTGCATAATGACCTGTCAAATCCACTTGGCTAAAGTAGATTTTGACGCTGCCTGACCCTTTCTGGGGCCTTCCGGCAGAATAAACAAAGTATCCGTTCTGCGAATCTGAGCAGTGGCTTTTAGATAAGCTTTAACTGCTCTTACTACATCCAAAGAATGTAATAATTTTTCCTCTACTGAACTAGGTTTGGGGAAAAAAGAAGGAAGAACCACATCTTGGTTCAAATGAAACCTCGATACCACCTTAGGAAGAAAGGCTGGATGAGGACGCAACACTACTCTGTCCTTATGGATAACCAGATATGGCTCCCTACAGGACATAGCGGCTAATTCCGACACTCTTTTAGCCGAACAAATGGCTACTAGAAAAATCAATTTCCTGGTGAGAAGAACCAGGGAAATATGCTGTAATGGTTCAAATGGTTGTTTCTGTAGAACCGACAGAACCAGGTTTAAGTCCCATGGACATATGGGAATATTAACCGGAGGGCTAATACGCATCACTCCTTGTATAAAGGCTTTGACTAGTGAATGCGTTATTGTTTATACTTACCAACAATATTTTTATATTCGACCGTTCCCACTACCTCCAGGTGCAGGGTGTGGCGATGGGGACCAAGTGTGCCCCATCGTACGCCAACCTGTACCTGGGGGGGTGGGAACGGGAGATTTTTCCGTCTCAATCAATGGAAATGTTTTTTGATAAGGTCTTGATTTGGCGACGCTTTATCGATGACATTTTTATGGTGTGGACTGGCTCTTTAGAAGAATTAACCTCCTTTATGTCTATATTGGCTGTAAACTCTTTTAATCTGAAGTTTACAATGATGTGTGATCAAAATTTGATAAACTTTCTTGACATTACGATCTATCTGAATCCTGATAATACTTTGGGATCCTCCCTATATAGAAAGCCTTCATCAGGCAATACCATCTTACATGCCAAAAGCTCTCATCCTAGAACTCTGGTACAAAACATACCGTATGGTCAATATCTACGAATTCGAAGAAATTGTAGCAAGGAAGCAGACTTTGAGAAGGAGGCTTCAGCCCTCCAATCTCGGCTGATTGCTAGGGGATATAGCAGGTCAACCCTTAAAAAAGCCTATAAACGAGCAAAAAACAAAAATAGGAAAGATCTAATACATCCTAAAAAATCTCAAACCAAAGACCAAACGGTACGCCTAATTACCAGGTTCTCAGGTGAACACTATAAAGTAAGAAGGATCATTGAAAAATTCTGGCCACTGCTAGCAACTGACCAGACTATTTCAAAATATGTTAAGCCGTTCCCTCAAATTACATACAGGAAATCCAGATCTTTAAAAGACCAACTAGTACATAGTCACTTTGAAACTAAAAGGATTGAAAGTAGAAAGGGTTCTGCACCATGTGGTCACTGTGAGTATTGTAGGTTCATCTTAGATGTAACTGAATTAGTTTTGCCTAATGGAATCACCTACAGACCCAATTTTTTCTGTAACTGCCAGTCAATTGGCGTCATTTATTTGATGATCTGTGATTGTAAGGCCTTTTATGTTGGAAAAACGAAAAGGCCATTTTTTCATAGAATAAGAGACCATGTGTCTCTTATTAAGAAGAAAAAAATGGAGACTCCTATTAGCCGACACAGTGGCCTTTTTCACTCCTTCGATCTACATAAGATCAAATTTTTTGCCCTAGAATATATATCTATAAACGAAAGAGGTGGTGATGTGGATAAAAATCTCCTACAACGGGAAACCAGATGGATACATAGTTTAAGAGCAACTATGTACCCGGGGTTAAATGAGTCCATCAGCTTCAAACCCTTTCTATAGGATCTCAATAGTAATGCTGGTTATGTAAACTTTGTTCTAAACAACTCGAATGTTGTTTATCTATTATATTGTGTTTAATGATTTTTGTTGCCTATAGTGTAAAATGTAGATGGCTGAATATATATCCCTATCTATTCAGAGGGAAATGTTTCAATCTCAGTAAAATATATTTGATATATGTTTATATAAAACGGAACACAATTGAGCCAAAAATATTCACCTCCATAGAAGGGGGCAGATTAGGTGATCATATGGGCGCCCAGGGCGCTTTCCTTTGTCCTCAAACTGGGAACAAGGGGAGCGCCATCTGACAAAACCCGCGATGATATCCTGGCCCCATACTTAACATCAACATGTGTCGACAGTGCTGTAGTTAAAGGGAAGTTGGCCTTTTTTCTATACTTTAGGCCACTTCCGCTTCCTGTATCAGGTTTGCGGCGCTTCCTGCCTGTCGGGGGCTCGTCCACTAGACTGGTTTGCAGTGGCCTGCAAACAAATCGGTGCGGCATTCTCCAGCACGATCGTCACATCCGGGTCAGCATAGCAAAGGGGGTGGATGCAGGAAATGACGCGCCCGCTCCTCCCATTGATTTGGCGCGAAATAGGCGTCCAATGGGAAGGAGGAGGGGAGATATATAGTCCAGAGCACAGTCTGGTTTAATTCAGTAACATGACCAACACCCTGGGGAAAAGACGTCTTGCATTACTAGGCTAAGGTAATTAATGACTTGATACTGAATTATTGTTCTTATCCTATCTTTTTGGTCTAATAGGCTGTTAATTCAAAGTAGCAATCTTTATACATACATATATATTTTTTAATTTTCTTAGGAACTGGTTGCTTATACCGGTAAAAATATCTTAAGGTGGATCTAACCCAGATGTGGGAAAACAATAGGTAATCAATAGTCATAAATATATGGCAATTTTTGACTATATATAGAAATAAAAAATAAAAAATAAAACATAATAAAATAAGGTTATTTAACATCCTTATAATTAATAATTTTTTCTTCTCTCTTTTTTTGTGTCTCCATAGAGCGGATAGAAGTGGGGCAACAAGGGGTGATTTGGAGAGATTGGGATAATTTCCCTTTTTTCTTCCTTACCACTCCTTTTTCTCCCCCTCATCCATCTCTTCGGTTGCGTGTTTTGAAATCAGTTTGATATATAGAAAGGTAAATATGGATGGGAAATATAAGATATAAGACGAAGTAAGTCAACATAAAAGATATTATAAGTTCTGACCAATACTCCTTTTCATAGTTTCCCCCAGATGATCCTCTGTTCTTCTGTTGGTGTGCTTCGGGTGGCTACTCGTGCCAGTATATTCTCCCTTCTATGATACACCAATAATCTTTCCTTTTGAGGTCTCCCTACGTGGCTCAACCTACTGGTTATCCGTTTTTTACCCTTTCTTTATGATCATACCAACAAATTTACAGGTAAAGCATATATATATAATATGGGGTAAAACTGAACTGAGATTGGAAATATCCTTCTGGGTGGATTTGGTTTTCAGTCATCTCTAAATACAACTATATTTTTTGTGTTTTTTGTGTCTTTAACTTTGATAATAGATTGAACAAATTATGTTGTATTTATTTTCCTTTTTTTATTCTCAGCAATTGCATGACACAACTCCTGAAGAAGCCAAAAACTGGCGAAACATGTTGAGTTAATCTGTCTATATGCATGTTGGAAATTTTAAATATGTTTATTCGATGGCTCATGTATTTAATGTACATATGAGAAAATATATCTTTCTATGAAAATGTCTTTGTAATAAAATCATATTTTAAATAGAACATTGTGTAGTTGTTGCACCTTAAAAGTCCCATACTCTCCATACCTATACTTAGTTTACAAATTAAGGGATGTGGTGCCTATGAGATACAGGTGATAGGTATTATCTTCAAATTTTCCTAGTGAATGCGAAGCCAAGGGCCTCTGAAAAAATATTGACAAGGCCGAAATCTGACCCTTGATAGTACTCAAGGCAAGCTTCCTATCTACAGCCCACTGTAGGAAGTCCAGAATCCTACCTATTACGTACTTACGTGGATGCCATTTCTTGGCCTCACACCAGGCGATGTACGCCTTCCAGATTCTATAGTAGATCTGCCTGGATACCGGCTTCCTGGCATTGATCATGGTAGATACCACAGGATTAGAGAGCCCTCTCTTTTTTAGAATGTGGGCTTCAATAGCCAGGCCATCAAACCTAGGGCTGGTAAGGAAGGGTAGTATATCGGTCCTTGCGAAAGCAGGTCCGGACGACGTGGGAGAGACCAAGGACTCCCCACTGACATTTTACAATCTCCGCGTACCACGCTCTTCGGGGCCACGCTGGAGCCACCAGAATCACTGGTTCCTTTTCTACCCTGATTCTGCGGAGTCATCGAGGTAACCATTGTGGCGGTGTGAATGCATATATCAGCTTGAACTGATCCCAAGGGAACACTAGGGCATCCGAGCCGCAAGCTAGGGGATCCCTTGTCCGAGAGACAAACCTGTCCACCTTTGCGTTGAATCTGGATGCTAGCAGATCTACATCCGGTGTTCCCCACCGCTGACATATTGTCCGGAAAACCTTGGGGTGAAGGGACCATTCCCCTGGGCATAATTGTTGGCGACTTAGAAAGTCCGCCTTCCAATTCTCCACTCCTGGAATGAATACCGCGGATATGGCTGGGACATATCTTTCTGCCCATTTCAGGATGCAATTTACTTCCCTCTGGGCTGCACGACTCCTGGTGCCACCCTGATGATTGATATATGCCACTGCCGTGGCATTGTCTGATTGAATTCTGACAGGGGAACCTTGGAGTTTGGATGTCCATGCTACTAGGGCATACCGGGCTGCTCGTATCTCTAAGAGATTGATGGGCAGGGCCTTTTCTGCATCCGACCATCTGCCCTGGAGAGACCATTGCTCCAGTACTGCTCCCCAGCCTATAAGGCTGGCATCTGTAGTGACCACCTTCCAAGAAATCGGACTGAAGGATTTCCCTTCTTCCAGATTCTGGGGAACCAACCACCAACGGAGGCTCTTGCGAACGGAAGGGGACAAGGACATTGGTAAGTCTAGGGCCTGAACTTTTTTGTTCCAGGCTGACAGTATAGCCCTTTGCAAATTCCTTGAATGGAATTGACCGTAGGGTACTGCTTCGAATGATGCCACCATTTTTCCCAGCAGCCTCATACACAGGCGTATGGATGGCTGTCTTTTTGTACCCACTAGGTGGATCAAATCTCTCAAAGACGACACCTTTTCTTGAGGCAAGAAAATTTTTCTCTGGTCTGAATCCAGCCTTAGCCCCAAGTATTCCAGACTTTTGACTGGTTTTAGGGCTGACTTGTCTCGGTTGATAATCCAACCGTGAGATTCCAGATACTCGATTGTCTCGTGAACAACCACTTCTAGTTTTTCCACTGAGTGGTCTATCAGCAACAAGTCGTCTAGATATGCCATTATCGTTACACCTCGTGATCTTAAATTGGCCAATAATGGGGCCAGAATTTTTGTGAACACGCGTGGTGCTGTGGCCAGACCGAAGGGTAAGGCTCTGAACTGAAAATGGCGCCCTTCTACTGCAAAGCGTAGAAATTTTTGGTGGACTGGAAAGATGGGAATGTGCAAATAAGCATCTTTGATGTCGATCGAGGCTAACCATTCCTCCCCTTGTAGGGCAGCGGCCACCGATCGGATCGACTCCATCCGGAAAGTCCTGATATGTAGGAATTTGTTTAGCCCTTTTAGATTAAATATGGGCCTCACGCCCCCGTTTGGCTTCGGGACTGTAAAGAGGTTTGAGTAAAACCCGAACCCCCATTCTTCTAGAGGGACCTCCATAATTACTGCTTGGAGCAATAGTTGTTCTAGTGCCAACAGGAGGGATCCTCTCTTCCGGGGATCCCTTGGCACGTTCGACCTTATAAAATGGGAAGGAGGGGAGTCTTTTAACTCCAATTTGTATCCCAGACTTACTGCGGAGAGCACCCATCTGTCTCTGATCGTGTCCCGCCAGGTCTCTGCGAACAACTGAAGTCTTCCCCCCACCCGATTGAGTGGGGGCAACCCTTCATGCATTTGACTTTGGGGGAGGTTTTGTACCTCTCCTGACCCAGGGCTTCTTGTTACCCTGCGATTGTCCCTGATTTTTACCCCCGGGATTTGACCGAGGAGGCCGTCGGAACTGTTTCACAGCCGATGTCCTAGGGACTGGAGAAGCAGGCCTCTTAAAAGAGGGACCTCTAACTCTGTTTTTAACCGGCAAGAGTGTACTTTTACAGCTGGAAATTTTCTGGATATATTTGTCCAGGTCTTCCCCGAATAAGCGTTCACCATGAAATGGGAAGCTGACCAGCAATTTTTTACAGGGGGCTTCAGCAGACCAGTTTTTGAGCCATAGAAGCCTGCGCATATGTACTACAGACAGCGTAAGGCGGGAGGCCTGATGGATTGAATCCTTTATAGTGTCAACCGCAAAGCATAAGGCCCTAGGTAGATCAGCTAGGGCAAGGGCCTGCTGATCTGGCAAGTCCCTTAAGACCTGTTTCAACTGATCCTTCACTGCTTGGCAGACCCCAATAGCTGCCACTGCTGGTTGCGTCACCAAGCCTGCTGTAGCAAAAGCAGATTTTAATAAGGACTCCAATTTTTTATCTATTGGGTCCTTGAACATTTGGACATTATCCACTGGACATGTCAGTGATTTATTCACACAAGAGATGGCTGCGTCCACTGTAGGGACCCTCCATTTTTTGATGAACTTATCCTCCATGGGATAGACCACCTGAAATCTCTTGGGAGGAGTAAATATTTTATCAGGATGTTCCCAATCCTGGTAAATGAGCCCTTCCAGTAAAGGATGGATTGGAAAGGAACAAACAGTCTGGGGAGCTTTTAGCGACCCCAACGAGGAGACAGAAGTGGATGATGGCTCCGCAAGGGGCATTTTAAATGCTGATCGGACCATGTTAGTCAGGGACTGAACCCATAATCTTTCAGCATGTGATGCTGAGAATGGCTCTTCCACTGTTGATTCCTCTACAACAGAATCAACCTCATCCTGATCCCCTTCAGGTAGGTCGATCCTTGTATGGGACTGTTGCTCTGCTAACAGGTACTCTGAGGGAGGAGACGGAGATCGGGCGCGCTTTCCCTCTGACAGGGAAGCAGCGATCAATGTTGACAATCTCTCTTCCAGCCCTCCCAGAGCTGAGGAAAAAACCTCCTCTGTTACATACACAGGAGCAGGTGAACTGAGGACAGCCACAGTACCAGGTACTCCTGAGGGTGCTCTACGGTCACTAACCTCTGATTCTTCAGGGGAGATTGGTGCAGCCGAAGCATGCCCAAGATCCTCAGAGCCCGATGGAGACCCCCTATGCTTCCTGGGATTTTTAGTCCCGGAGTTTTTAGACGGCATATTCCTAAGCCCAAAGCTGAGGTATTCAAGCCGAAATACACCACTTACTGACAATAGTCTAGCACAATTGCTGCTATATAAACAGTTGGTGTCTACTAATGTGCCTTTCTATGGGGATGCCTGCATCAACCGCTTGCTGTATGCCTTTTTTTAAATGTTGCCAGCTCTGTCTCTGCACTCCATAGCCAGCTCACAACACATAATTGTGCCTTTTAACATGCTGGGACGCCCGCACATGCGCAGAAGCGCTGCGGCGCGCACAGAGCGTCATCCCCCAAGCTCCGCCCCCTTTTCCAGCTCACCTCTATATATAGAGGCGCGTGCACGCGCACGCGCACGGGCACGTGCGCCTTCGGCGCTCTTAGACTAGGGACAGGAGACAGGGCCCTTTTGCCGCAGGCCGGGGGATGGACGAGCATTGCAACATGGCAGAGGAAGCAGTTTCCCACAAGAGAACTCACCATCTGCCTGGACTTGACTCTGATGAAAAGAAAAAGTCCACATGACAAGAAACGTTCCACAGCGGCCTCTAGTGGATTAACACAGGTACCGCGGTCTGTCTATTTTTTTTTTTTTTTCTTGACCACTATTAAAATTATTAAATTTTTTTAGTAGTTACAGGCATGCACAGATATTTAGCGGGAATACCGTTAGGTAACAGGCAGAAAGACATATTAGGCTTGGGGGTCCCCTAATAGATCCAAGTTCCTGGGGGGCCCCCACTTACCTTTTCCCCGCCGCAGGACTCTGTTTGGTCCACAGAAGCCCAAACTTCACCTCTCACGGCAGGCATTGTAATTAAACCTTCAGGGACCGGGTTCCCAAGGATTCCACTCCCCTGGACCTGTATAGCACCCTGCACAGAAAGCATCTTAGTCGTGGGTATGACCAGAGCTCTGGATCCCAGGGTCCAGCTCTCCTAAGAGAAGCATTACAGGCAAAACCTTGCTCTTCTTTGCAAGGCCCGGGTACCGACCGTTTAGCTATGAAGCTTTTTTGGTTGGATCCGGAATAGCTTACTGAGGCCCAAAAGAACCTGTACGCAAGCTCAGTTAAAAACACATGTTACTTCTTGGCCAACACCTTAGACACTGGCAAAAAACTGAGGTGCTCCCGGATGGGAGGGGCTTATATAGGGGAGGGTACTTCCGGTTTGGAAGTTGCCAGTGCCAGCACCTGAAGGTAAACTATATAACCCACATAGTAATGACTATGCCGCTCTGTGTCCCGTGATGTACGAGAAAGAAACAGGAATTTCTCCTGTATGTCTGTCAGCGCTCGTCCCGCCCCCTCCCTGTCTTCTCCAATGCTGCAGATGGGCATGAATCAGGCTGCAATGGTGAGTCTGCATTCATGTCAAGGGGGTGCTGCATTCATGTCAAGGGGGGTGCTGCATTCAGGGCAAGGGGGGTGCTGCATTCAGGGCAAGGGGGGTGCTGCATTCAGGGCAAGGGGGGTGCTGCATTCAGGGCAAGGGGGGTTCTGCATTCATGGCAAGGGGGGTTCTGCATTCATGGCAAGGGGGGTTCTGCATTCATGGCAAGGGGGGGGTGCTGCATTCATGGCAAGGGGGGGGGTGCTGCATTCATGGCAAGGGGGGTGCTGCATTCATGGCAAGGGGGGTGCTACATTCATGGCAGGGGGGGCGCTGCATTCATGGCAAGGGGGGTGCTACATTCATGGCAGGGGGGGCGCTGCATTCAGGACAAGGGGGTGCTGCATTCAGGGCAAGGGGGTGCTGCATTCAGGGCAGGGGGGGGTGCTGCATTCATGGCAAGGGGGGGGGTGCTGCATTCATGGCAAGGGGGGGGGTGCTGCATTCATGGCAAGGGGGGGTGCTGCATTCATGGCAAGGGGGGGTGCTGCATTCATGGCAAGGGGGGGGGGGTGCTGCATTCATGGCAAGGGGGGGTGCTGCATTCATGGCAAGGGGGGGTGCTGCATTCATGGCAAGGGGGGGTGCTGCATTCATGGCAAGGGGGGGTGCTGCATTCAGGGCAAGGGGGGGTGCTGCATTCAGGGCAAGGGGGGGTGCTGCATTCAGGGCAAGGGGGGTGCTGCATTCAGGGCACGGGGGTGCTGCATTCAGGGCAACGGGGGTGCTGCATTCAGGGCAACGGGGGTGCTGCATTCAGGGCAACGGGGGTGCTGCATTCAGGGCAACGGGGGTGCTGCATTCAGGGCAACGGGTGCTGCATTCAGGGCAACGGGGGTGCTGCATTTATGGCACTTGTGAGGCTGCATTGATGGGCAGTGACCCTTATTTTGCTTCACAGTTCTTTATTTAAAATGTACGATTTTTTAAAGTGAAGGTGCATGTTATACGCCAATAAATACGGTATATCCAAATAACACGCCTGAGCTCATCTCTTCACTACACACAGCCACAAAGGCAAGGGCATTCTTGTTCGGCAGTGAATTAGTGCTCAAACTAACAGACTTAGACCGAATTTTATTGGTTCACAGAATGTCAGGCAAAATGGTCGACCATCACACATGTTCACTTCATCAAATCTGGCCCTCTTTGAAAAAAGTTTGGACACCCCTGGTCTATGTGGACAGCTTTACCCCGGGTGCCTGCATACTTAGATGTGCCTCTTTTAATCATCAACCATGTGAGTTGCTAAATGTTGTACCTTCATTAAATGTTACCAGATTCCTACACTTAGAGGAGCTGTCTTCTCTTTTAAACTCTGTAGCTCCTGCTGGATTCTGCTTTATGCATTCCCTATTGACATTTTTTATTTTTGTGGTTGTGGAGCGAATCATCAGAGTTTCCATTATTTCTTAGGGGAAATTTGCTTTTTGATATACGAATGCTTTGGATTACAAGCACGTTTCCAGAACAAATTATGCTCACAATCCAATATTTTACTTCCTTATACAATCCCCTGTACAGCAAAGCTCAGAATGTGGAAAAATAAGCAGCGCAAGGGACCTGTCAATTATCCTGCAGTGCTCGTGCTAACAAGGAACCTGCTGACAAGAGGAGAGAGCAGAGTCACAAATAGATGAGCTCATCAGTCAGCTGGTTTTCATTAATTTCCAAATCACAGGCTTGGCTTATTTTAGTTGTATAAAGAGGAACTTCAACTGTTTTTTTTTTTTTTACACCACCAGCTTCAAATAGCTGCAGGCTTTTAAAAATCAGGTATTTATCATTCCCTGGAGTTGTGTTCCTGCAGCCAGTTCTTCTTACCGCTGTGGGTCCCTGGTGCTTTCATCTTGGATATGGCAGTCAGCTGTGGAACCTCACTTTCCATGTGCTAGCTTGCGAATGGTCCTACAACCTCCTGGGGCATGGACATGTCCCAGAAGGCTGGGGACGTGAAGGGGGTGGGGAAAGTAGTGTCATCCTCATCTAGGCAGGAATTACAGAATTGGGAGCGGGCATAAATAAAAATAGGTACTCACCCCCCCCCAAAAAAAAAAAAAAAAACCTGTGACCCAGTTACAGGCTAAAGGGAGGGAGCAAACCAGCATTTTTTTTTTTTTGAGTGAGGTTCTGCTTTAAATGCAGTACAGAAAAAACAGGTCTCCAGGCTTGCTGGCTGCCTGTTAGGTTTGTGTACTTTTCAATAAAAAAAGTGAAAAACAAATACATATCTTTTGGGGATAATACAAATGAACTGCACTGCGTCACTCAATCTAGCAACCTGGCCATCTGCCACAAATATTGTCACTATACCTTCAGGCCTGCAAGGTGTTCTAGCTCCAGTGTACACAGAAGTACTGGCCAAATACTTTCTTTCCTCCAGTCAATATACTGGCACACCAGTGACTCAATTTTTTAGAGCCACACAAAGTTGCTGTCTAACCACCTATTTTCTTACCAGAACACGGGAAAAGAACTGTTACAGAAGTATGGCCAAAGATTTTTTGGCCCTACATCTCCTATGGATCAAAGGAGTGAAGTTCATTCTGCACTCCAGTGACCCATTTTCACCCGACAGCAGGCTAAAGCCCACTGTCAGCTGACGTCACTCAGCCGGTCCAGGCACTGGATCAATTCCAACTTTATAGTCATGATCCACCCAGCAGCCTGGACCAGCAAGTGTCTCAGCCTCTCAGTGAGCCACTGGGAGACGGAGCCAGCCCCTCCCACCCATCCACAGCTCAGCTCTCCAGTGAGCGCTGGAGGGGCAGAACAGAGTACACACGGCCAAGAACCTCATCGAGAAAAAAACATTGTTTTTCTCGACGGGTTTCTTTCTCGTCGGTCTAAAGCGCGGTGACGTACATCACGTACGACGGCAGTATAAAGGGGAAGTTCGATTCCAATGGCGCCACCCCTTAGACTGCTTTTGCTGATCTCGTATTACTGCGTGTTAGTAAAAGTTTGGTGAGAGACGATTCGCGCTTTTCAGTCTTTGTGCTTTCAGTTCGTTACAGCGTGACGAATGTGCTATCTCCATTACGAATGCTAGTTTTACCAGAAGGAGCGCTCCCGTCTCATACTTGATTCTGACCATGCGCGGTTTTTGAAGACTCGGAAAAGCATACACACAAACGGTTTTCTCGTCCAAAAACAGTCTGACGAGAATCACGATGAGAAAAAAGAAAGCTGGCTTTCTTTTTTCTCGTTGAGACACACGAACGGTTTTCTCGGCAAGAAAGCTCTCCCAACAGTTTTCTTGTAGTTTCTTGCCGAGAAAACCGGTCGTGTGTACAAGGCTACAGACTGGCAGTCACCGCTCTCTGCTCAGAGCTGAGGGGAGAACTGAGTGATCAGCCGTGTTTGATTGCTTGGTTCTCAGTGCAGAGGTGGGGGAGGACAGATGCAGCATTGGATCGATGCTGCATCCACTTAGGTCAGTATAATTGTTTTTTGGGAAACCCATACTTCTCTTTCAATAACCAAGTACCTCTCAAGCACTCTTCCAGATTTCTAATTTAGAAAATACTTGATAATAGCACCAAACCAAAGACTGCTTAAGCTCCAAACAGCCCTGACTGGTGGTACATACTTGATGCTGGCTTCTCCTCCTTCTCTCTGGACTTTGCTCGCACTGACCCGCTGGATGAAAGTGGTGGAGTTGGCTGTCTGCAAATCAGAAATCATTGCAAAATCACCTATCTAAGAAACAGCAATATCAGAATAGTGTTTATATCATTTACTATTTTCCTGTCTGAGCAAGACATTTCTCAAAAAGATATGTGTATCTTGCATCATTTATTTACTGTAAGCAAATGTGTCATTTCAAATTCATGTTATAAAAGCCAATGCCTAGTATGAACTTAACAAACAACCCTTGGTTGATGAGTAACAGTTCAGTAAAGGGTTTTTTTTTCTTCCAAAATTGTTTAGAGTGGCCATAAATAGGCAGATGTCTTCCAAGGAAAAATGGCTGGGGAAACATCTGCCCAACTTATTTACTAAACCTGTAGTGTGCATAATCTGGTGCAGCTTGGCATAGAAACCAATCAGCTTCAAGTCTTTTTTTTGTCAAAGCTTAATTGAATAAGCTGAATTTAGATGCTGATTGGCTACCAGGCACAGCTGCACCAGATTTTGTACTCTCCAGTTTTAGTAAATCAACCCCTTTAACTTAAATTTAGTGAACTGTAAAATCTAACTATATCATATGTGGTCAGCGCTATATATGATAAATAATAATATGTTTTATCATAGAGTATAACTAGGGCCAACTCCCAAAGTTTAAATGATATATTTATGTGCATGCAAGTTGCTGGCTCATTATATACATGTTGAAAAACAAATAAACAGAAATAATAAATCATAACTGATGGGGCATTGTCATGAATTGACAAAATCTTTAAAAATGCCAGAATATCCTCAGAAGGCGATACAAAAGACTTTTAACTGGACTGTTCCACTGGAGGTAAAGAAAATAGTTTTCTCTCCCCATTAAGCTAAGAATTGTAAGAATGCTCTAGGATTGGAAATGTAAGCAATCTTTTCATAGTGTGTTAATCTTATTATAATGTTTATAAGAAGTCATTACACAATGTGGTTGCATAACAGAAATATTGTGCATTAAGGCCTATTGTGACGGGAATAGTTAAAGGCTATGTAAAGGTTTGTTTAAAAAAAAAAAAAACATGTCATACTTACCTCCTCTATGCAGTTTGGTTTTGCACAGAGTGGCCCGATCCTCCTCTTCTGGGGTTGCTCAGCGGAGCTCCTGGCTCTTCCTCTATTTGAGTGCCCCGTTGGAGAGCCGCTCTCCCTCAGGGCACTCGTACAGGCATGCTCCCGTGTCCTGATGCTGTGTCTATTGACACAGACAGCAGGACTCAACCCCGCCCCCGCCTCCTGCATCATTGTATTTGATTGACAGCAGTGAGAGCCAATGGCTGGGGTGCTATCAATCTATCCAATTAGGATAGGTGAAAAAGGGAAAAAGGGTGAAAAACCTTGAGGGTTTACAACCCCTTTAAAGGAAAACTGATCTATATTTTCAGTAAATATTGATAGAATTTTATTCAAACATCTGAAGATTTTTTTTTTATGTCTTTTGTATATTTTTAAATCCAGTTGTGTTAAATATAATCATTTGTTAAGCAGAACTGTAGACACTAGGTGGCTGATTTACTAAAGCCAAAAATAGACTGCACTCTGCAAGTGTAGTTGCTCCAGAGCTTAATAAATGAAGTTTCACTTTGCAAAGAATACCCAATCACATGCAAGAAATTAGGAAAAAAATGCATTTTTGCTTGCAGATGATTGGATGATGGAAGTCAGCAGAGTTTTCCCTCATTTACTAAGCTCTGGAGCAACTGCACTTGCAAAGTACACAGTCTATATGCCTTAGTAAATCAACCCCTAAAGGACATACAAGTATGTCAAATTGTTTACTGCTTTGCTGTTAGATGAACATCATTCCAAACAGAAATTTGGGATATTAGGCAAATTTACAAACACTAGGGCACGCGAAAATACAGTTTTTGTTCATGGCAACCAAAAACATTCTATGGTTTATTTTTCTAACTCTTTGCTCTAATTATTTGCTCCAGTTTTGTCACCCCTGTGCATAAAACTGAGCAAGCTAGAAAAGTGTGCTCAGAGAGTTAAGCCTCGTACACACGGCCGATTTTCTCAGCAAGAAAACTGCTGGCAGAGCTTTTTTCCGAGAAAACCGGTCGTGTGTATGGTTTCTCGTCGGGAAAATTGCTGGGAATCTCAACAAGAAAAATAGAGAACACGCTCTCTATTTTCTCATCGGGATTCTCGTCGGCCTGTTTCCTGACGAGAAAACCATGCGTGTGTACAAGGCTTGCATGCTTACCTGTCCCCAGGTAAGCCCGCGCATGCTCGATGAGACTTCGACGCATGCACGGTAGCTTACAAGGGTAGTGTAGGGTGAAGAAAGATGGCGGCGACGGCATCGAATGTGACGAGCACATGCTCGTCGTAGTCAATGACGTCACCGCGTTCTTGCCATTCAAAAGAACGGCAGAATAAACAAAGTATCCGTTCTGCGAATCTGAGCAGTGGCTTTTAGATAAGCTTTAACTGCTCTTACTACATCCAAAGAATGTAATAACTTTTCCTCTACTGAACTAGGTTTGGGAAAAAACGAAGGAAGAACCACATCTTGGTTCAAATGAAACCTCGATACCACCTTAGGAAGAAAGGCTGGATGAGGACGTAACACTACTCTGTCCTTATGGATAACCAGATATGGCTCCTTACAGGACATTCTGACACTCTTTTAGCCGAACAAATGGCTACTAGAAAAATCAATTTCCTGGTGAGAAGAACCAGGAAAATATGCTGTAATGGTTCAAATGGTTGTTTCTGTAGAACCGACAGAACCAGGTTTAAGTCCCATGGACATATGGGAATATTAACCGGAGGGCTAATACGCATCACTCCTTGTATAAAGGCTTTGACTAGTGAATGCGAAGCCAAAGGCCTCTGAAAAAATATTGACAAGGCCGAAATCTGACCCTTGATAGTACTCAAGGCAAGCTTCCTATCTACAGCCCACTGTAGGAAGTCCAGAATCCTACCTATTACGAACTTACGTGGATGCCATTTCTTGGCCTCACACCAGGCGATGTACGCCTTCCAGATTCTATAGTAGATCTGCCTGGATACCGGTTTCCTGGCATTGATCATGGTAGATACCACAGGATTAGAGAGACCTCTCTTTTTTAGAATGTGGGCCTCAATAGCCAGGCCGTCAAACCTAGGGCTGGTAAGGAAGGGTGGTATATCGGTCCTTGCGAAAGCAGGTCCGGACGATGTGGGAGGGTCCAAGGACTCCCCACAGACATTTTTACAATCTCCGCGTACCACGCTCTTCGGGGCCAAGCTGGAGTCACCAGAATCACTGGTTTCTTTTCTACCCTGATTCTGCGGAGTAATCGAGGTAACAATTGTGGCGGTGGGAATGCATATATCAGCTTGAACTGATCCCAAGGGAACACTAGGGCATCCGAGCCGCAAGCTAGGGGATCCCTTGTCCAAGAGACAAACCTGTCCACCTTTGCGTTGAATCTGGATGCTAGCAGATCTACATCCGGTGTTCCCCACCGCTGACATATTGTCCGAAAAACCTCGGGGTGAAGGGACCATTCTCCTGGGCATAATTGTTGGCGACTTAGAAAGTCCGCCTTCCAATTCTCCACTCCTGGAATGAATACCGCGGATATGGCTGGGACATATCTTTCTGCCCATTTCAGGATGCAATTTACTTCCCTCTGGGCTGCACGACTCCTGGTGCCACCCTGATGATTGATATATGCCACTGCCGTGGCATTGTCTGATTGAATTCTGACAGGGGACCCTTGGAGTTTGGATGTCCATGCTACTAGGGCATACCGGGCTGCTCGTATCTCTAAGAGATTGATGGGCAGGGCCTTTTCCGCATCCGACCATCTGCCCTGGAGAGACCATTGCTCCAGTACTGCTCCCCAGCCTATAAGGCTGGCATCTGTAGTAACCACCTTCCAAGAAATCGGACTGAAGGATTTCCCTTTTTCCAGATTCTGGGGAACCAACCACCAACGGAGGCTTTTGCGAACGGAAGGGGACAAGGACATTGGTAAGTCTAGGGCCTGAACTTTCTTGTTCCAGGCTGACAGTATGGCCCTTTGCAAATTCCTTGAATGGAATTGACCGTAGGGTACTGCTTCGAATGATGCCACCATTTTTCCCAGCAGCCTCATGCGCAGGCGTATGGATGGCTGTCTTTTTGTACCCACTAAGTGGATCAAATCTCTCAAAGACAACACCTTTTTTCGAGGCAAGAATATTTTCCTCTGGCCTGAATCTAGCCTTAGCCCCAAGTATTCCAGACTTTTGACTGGTTTTAGGGCTGACTTGTCTCGGTTGATAATCCAACCGTGAGATTCCAGATACTTGATTGTCTTGTGAACGACCACTTCTAGTTTTTTCACTGAGTGGTCTATCAGCAACAAGTCGTCTAGATATGCCATTATCGTTACACCTTGCGTTCTTAGATTGGCCAATAATGGGGCCAGAATTTTTGTGAACGCTCGTGGTGCTGTGGCCAGACCGAAGGGTAAGGCTCTGAACTGAAAATGGCGCCCTTCTACTGCAAAGCGTAGAAATTTTTGGTGGACTGGAAAGATGGGAATGTGCAAATAAGCATCTTTGATGTCGATCGAGGCTAACCATTCCTCCCCTTGTAGGGCAGTGGCCACCGATCGGATCGACTCCATCCGGAAAGTCCTGATATGCAGGAATTTGTTTAGCCCTTTTAGATTTAATATGGGCCTCACGTCCCCGTTTGGCTTCGGGACTGTAAAGAGGTTTGAGTAAAACCCGAACCCCCTTTCTTCCAGGGGAACCTCCATAATTACTCCTTGGAGCAATAGTTGTTCTAGTGCCAACAGGAGGGACTCTCTCTTCCGGGGATCCCTTGGCACGTTTGACCTCATAAAATGGGAAGGAGGAGAGTCTTTTAACTCCAATCTGTATCCCAGACTTACTGCGGAGAGCACCCATCTGTCTCTGATCGTGTCCCGCCAGGTCTCTGCGAACAACTGGAGTCTTCCCCCCACCTGATTGAGTGGGGGCAACCCTTCATGCATTTGACTTTGGGGGAGGTTTTGTACCTCTCCTAACCCAGGGTTTTTTATTACCCTGCGATTGTCCCTGATTTTTACCCCCGGGATTTGACCGAGGAGGCCGTCGGAACTGTTTCACAGCCGATGCCCCAGGGACTGGAGAAGCAGGCCTCTTAAAAGAGGGACCTCTAACTCTGTTTTTAACCGGCAAGAGTGTACTTTTACCGTTGGAAATTTTCTGGATATATTTGTCCAGGTCTTCCCCAAATAAGCGTTCACCATGAAATGGGAAGCTGACCAGCAATTTTTTACAGGGAGCTTCAGCAGACCAGTTTTTGAGCCATAGAAGCCTGTGCATATGTACTACCGACAGCGTAAGGTGGGAGGCCTGATGGATTGAATCCTTTATGGCGTCAACCGCAAAGCATAAGGCTCTAGGTAGATCAGCTAGGGCAAGGGCCTGCTGATCTGGCAAGTCCCTTAAGACTTGTTTCAACTGATCCTTCACTGCTTGGCAGACCCCAATAGCTGCCACTGCTGGTTGTGTCACCAAGCCTGCTGTAGAAAAAGCAGATTTTAATAAGGACTCCAATTTTTTATCTATTGGGTCCTTGAACATTTGGACATTATCCACTGGACATGTCAGTGATTTATTCACACAAGAGATGGCTGCGTCCACTGTAGGGACCCTCCATTTTTTGATGAACTTATCCTCCATGGGATAGACCACCGGAAATCTCTTGGGGGGAGTAAATATTTTATCAGGATGTTCCCAATCCTGGTACATGAGCCCTTCCAATAAAGGGTGAAGTGGAAAAGAACAGACAGTCTGGGGAGCTTTTAGCGACCCCAGCGAGGAGACAGTAGTGGTTGATGGTTCCGCAAGGTGCATTTTAAATGCTGATCGGACCATGTTAGTCAAAGACTGAACCCATAATCTTTCAGCTTGAGATGCTGAGAAAGGTTCCTCCACAGTTGATTCCTCTATAACAGAATCAACCTCCTCCTGATCCCCTTCAGGCAGGTCGATCCCTGTATGGGACTGTTGCTCCGCTAACAGGTACTCTGAAGGAGGAGACGGAGATCGGGCGTGCTTTCCCTGTGACAGGGAGGCAGCGATTAATGTTGACAATCTCTCTTCTAATCCTCCCAGAGCTGAGGAAAAAACCTCCTCTGTTACATACACAGGAGCAGGTGAACTGAGGACAGCCACAGTACCAGGTACTCCTGCAGGGTCTCTACGGTCACTAACCTCTGAATTTTCAGGGGAGACTGGTGCAGCAGAAGCATGCCCAAGATCCTCAGAGCCCGATGGAGACCCCTTTCGCTTCCTGGAAGATTTAGTTCCAGAGCTTCTGGACGGCATATTCCTAAGCCCAAAGCTGAGGTATTCCAGCCGTAATACACCCCTTTTACTGAGAATAGTCTAGCACAATTGCTGCTATATATCAGTTGGTGTCTACTAAAGTGCCTTTCTAGGGGATGCCTGCATCAACCGCCTCTGTGTGCCTTTTTACTGTTGCTAGCTCTGTTTGTGCACTTCAGTAGCCAGCTTGATTGCCTTTAAACATGCTGGACGCCCGCACATGCGCAGTAGCGCCGCGGCGCACACCGAGCGTCATCCACCCGCTCCGCCCCTTTTTCCAGATCGCCTCTATATAGAGAGGCGCGTGCACGCGCTCGCGCGCGGGCACGTGCGCCTTCGGCGCCTTTTTTGAAAAAACAAGGAGCTAGATGGGAGCCAGGGTCCCTGCCGCAGGGCCCGGGGATGGATGAGCGCAGCAACAGGGCAGAGGAGACAGCTTCCCAGCAGAGAACTTACCAACTGCCTGGATTTGACTTCGGAAGAAAAAAATCCACATTACAAGAAAAAAGAACCATAGCGGCCTCTAGTGTTTAACACAGGTACCGCGGTCTTACATTTTTTTTTTTTTTTCCTTGCCTACTATAAAATTTTTTACATTTTCTCAGTAGTAACAGGCATGCACAGAATATTTAGCGGGAATACCTTAGGTAACAGGCAGAAAGACAAAATAGGCTTGGGGGTCCCCCAATAGAACCAAGTTCCTGAGGGCCCCCACTTACCTTTTCCTCGCCGCAGGACTCTGTTTGGTCCACAGAAGCCCAAACTTCACCTATCACGGCAGGCATTGTAATCAAACCTTCAGGGATCGGGTTCCCAAGGATTCCACTCCCCTGGACCTGTATAGCACCCTGCACAGAAAACATCTTGGTCGTGGGTATGACCAGAGCTCTGGATCCCAGGGTCCAGCCCTCCTAAGAGAGGCATTACAGGCAAAACCTTGCTCTTCTCTTGCAAGGCCCGGGTACCGACCGTTTAGCTATGAAGCTTTTTTGGTCGGATCCGGAATAGCTTACTGAGGCCCAAAAGAACCTGTACGCAAGCTCAGTGAAAAACACATGTTACTTCTTGGCCAACACCTTAGACACTGGCAAAAAACTGAGGTACTCCCGGATGGGAGGGGCTTATATAGGGGAGGGTGCTTCCGGTTTTGGAAGTTGCCAGTGCCAGCACCTGAAGGTATCTATATAACCCACATAGTAATGACTATGTCGCTCTGTGTCCCGTGATGTACGAGAAAGAAAGATTGTTTGGGATAAGTAGATCAGTTTTTCTCCCCTGCTATCCATTAAAAAAACTTCCAGCAGGATGTGTAATAAATAAAAGCAGCAAACGCTTCATATACAATAATAACTGCATCAAATCACCAAAATGAGAAGAAAGCCAAAGCGTACCTTGGCAGAGAGACCTCCAGTTGTAGCAGTACAGGGCTCAGGTATGTGTTCAAGTCCTCTACTATCTCATGAAACTGTGTACTGCATTTCTTTTCACTCTCATCTTCTGGAATACTGGACACATCCTATACAGAATGAATAATTATCAGAAAATATAGTTTAAAAAAAACGAACAAGAGCTAACTGGATTTACCTATCTGTAGCACAGAGCCGCCAGAACAAAAAAAATAAAAATCAGGTTGGTTGATACCCCCTTCATACAGTATCCTTGTGTATATCCTTAGCTGCCTTGCCTTAAAATTTCCTTGGAGGAAGTGGAGGTTTGCATATTATGGAAAATTAAAGACCGTGAAAGCTATGTACAAACCACTAAGGTGCTTAGCTTGAATTGTGAGCTGAAACTTTACTGAATGCTAGGAAAGGAAATCCAATTTAAGCATTTTTATATATTCTACTAATAACTAATTTCTTGTGTTTTTTTTATGACTTACACTAAAGATGGTCATAAACAGACTGAAAATATAACTAATAACTCAATTTCAAGCCATAATTGGGTAATTTCTGATCTCTTGGTGACAGTAATGAAAGCCTTCCAGACATGCTCCTTATCGCACAGGAAGATTTATCAGCTTCTTGAAAAATGTCCCTGTAAGCTGTCAAAATTCAATTTAGAACAATGAAAGATCATAGCAGTGTTCATAACCCACTGAGACCATCGGGTGAGGATCGTGGTGGGTCCTGGCCTTGCAACAACAGTGATAACTCTGCTACCTTCTTGTACTTCTAGAGATAATAAGATTTTTGCATTCGCCATAAAAAGCTTTTCTTTGAGTCCATAAGGGTACACAAGATGTCATTCAAATTCGGGTTATACTGTTGCCTACAGGATGAGTGGCCACTGGCAATCAAAAAAGATGGTAGGCCAATCCCTGGATACTCCCCCCCCCCCCACTTTCCTACTTACAGCATGCCTGAGTTTAGTAGCAAAGCAATATCGAGGGCATAAACATAAATACAGAGGTGCAGGACCGGCTTGCCTCAAAGGATTTTATGGTAAGTAAAAAAATTCTAATTTCTTTCTCATCTACTGAGGGACAAAGAAAGTCATTCACCTTTGGGACCCAACTAATCGGTAAGTAAACAAACGGTAACAGGCTCAAGAATAAACAAGAGAAATTGGGGTTTAAAAAGCCGGCTGAAGAACCTTATGCCTGAAGTTGGCACCGGATGAGTCTAGAACATCAACCTGGTAGAACTTCGAAAACATGTGAACAAAAGACCAGGTGGCAGCACAAAAAAAAAAAACACAAAGCACACCACTATCAGCAGATGACATCAGCACTAAACTGCTTCCATAGTAAACCAATGCAAAGTGGGAAATTTAATGATGTTTAGCAGACCAAAAAAGGAAGTAGCTCCCTGTAGCCAGAGCTGGTGTTAGACTATTTTGTGCCCTAGGCAAAACCAGCTACTTGCACCCCCCCCCCCCCCCCCAAGGAAAAAAGAATTACTCTTGCAATATGGTTCAAACTCTCCCCCATGAGGTCACATACTCCTTTCACATATTCCTATTATCCTTGCAATATCCTCCTAACAGGGACTTAGCCCGCCCCCGCATCTGTCAACCTCTTTAGCCACACCCACCTGTCAAGTTTAAACCCAGGGGCGCCAATTTTGCTTCTCAATGCTGCCTCAGCTAGCATAACCGATACTCAGACATCCTTCTGTCTGGTCAGTATTCTCACCTTTCAATGTCCCCCCCAGCCTTAACCACCATCCTCTTCCTATCCACCAGCCAGCAAGATTACCTCTTCAGTCTTCACCACCCAATCTTCTAGCGCTACCTCAGTTTTCCTCTCTACCCCCACCAGCATCACTCAAGCTCCTACAGCCAGCATCGCTGCTGCATCATCTCCGCTCCTGCAGCACTGTTTCAGTGTTCCTTCCCACCCCTGCCAGAAGTATTCCCGCTCTCACAGCCAGCATCACTCTCGCTCGAGTCCAAAACAGCCCTGTCATCCCTCCCTACCACCGCAGCTGGCCGGCTCCTCACATTCTTCTCCTGCCAGCTGTCACTTCTGTCACAAACAGCCCTGTCATCCAGTCTTGCTACCACAGCTGGCCGGCGTGTCACACCCTTCTGCTGCTGGCTTGTCACACCCTCAGTGGCGACTGAACAATATATAGGGGGGGCACATAAGATACCACAGTCAACACTGGTGGGCACTAATAATTTTCACCACTAAATCATACCACTGAAAAAAACAAAATAAGCATATATAAACAAGATTACAAAATACGAGTAATGCGGGATTCAACGATACCTTTCTATTGTACATCAAACGCACTATAAACCCCAGTATTGGTGTCAGTGGACGCATTATTAAACCCCAGCATTGGTGTTAGCGACACACTATAAACTCTCACAATTGGTGTCAGCAGACGCACTATTCACCCCAAGCATTTGTGTCAACGGACGCACTATTCACCCCCAGGATTTGTGTCAGCGGACGCACTATTAATTCACCCAGTATTGGTGTCAGCAGATGCACTATTAACCCCCAGCATTGGTGTCAGGGACGCACTATTAACCCCCACAATTAGTGCCAGTGGATGCACTATTCACTCATAGCATTTGTGTCAGCGGACACACTATTCACCCCCAGGATTTGTGTCAGCGGACGCACTATTAATTCACCCAGTATTGGTGTCAGCAGATGCACTATTAACCCCCAGCATTGGTGTCAGGGACGCACTATTAACTCCCACAATTAGTGCCAGTGGATGCACTATTCACTCATAGCATTTGTGTCAGCGGACACACTATTCACCCCCAGCATTGGTGTCAGCAGATGCACAATAAACCCCTAGTATTGGTGTCAGTAATAATAACCCCCTAAACTACAGGTAGTGTCAGTGCTATAGCCAGTAGCAACACAGCAGTGGTAAGTTAGTCTGAGCTGACTGAGAACACTTGGTAAAGCTAGGCCAAAAGGAAAAGAGAAAAGAGGGACACACCTGAAGTGGAAAGCAGCAGCAGTCGCCAGTTCATCCATGCGGTGGGCGGTGGCTACACAGCCCAGCATTCTGCGCTCCCTGGCCCAGGCAAAGCGCCTCCCCCAAGGCAGGAAGAGACACTGCAAGCCAATGGGAATAGAGCAGTGGGCAGGCCCCTCCACAAATACCCCCTCACTCTCAACAAATACCCCCCTCCACAAATACACCCCCACTCTCCACAAATACTTCCTCCACAAATACACCCCCCACTCTCTACAAATACCCCCACACTCTCAAATACCCCCTCCACTCTCCACAAATACCCCCTCCATAAACACACCCTCCAATCTACACAAATATCCCCCCCAACTCTCCACAAATACCCCCCTCCACAAATACCCTCTCTTTACCAATTTCAACCCCAGTCACCACACTAAGGACTTTGCTCGGCTTCATTGTGATGGCTCCCTAACCTCTCCTCCTGGTAGTCAGCTGGTCTGGTGACCTGATCTTCTGCCTCCTGAGTCCTTCTGTCAGATCCTTCAACACAGCTTAGGGCACCTTGAGAACGGCCGACTCCACTCCACACCATGATCTCCCATCCTGTTTGGAGGCCGAATGGGTGACAGCAGGTGCCTGGATCGGGGGCTGGTCACAGCCTCCGAGGGAGCTCTAGTCCTTTTGATCAGTGTCTAGGTGGGCAGGGCGATGGGAGAATCCTCCCTCCGCTCTGTGTTTTCAGCTCGCCTGTGTCCTGTGCTGCGTGTGCTGGGCTGCAGCAGCATGCAGGGGAGAGGAGAGAGAAAGCTCCCATGTGAGCGCCACTGCTGCATGTGACCCCCGGACCCTCTCTAGCGACGCCACTGCACACCCTTCTGCTTCCGGCTTGTGATAGCCTTTCCCTACCGCCTTGTTACATTTACCGGATGCTTCCCCACCTCCTCCCTCCCAGCAGCTGTGGCTGCACCCTAGATGGCAATGCACTGTAGGTGGCTGCTCAGTTTGCCTAGTGGTAGCGCCAGCCCTGCCTGTAGATCCCTGTGCTCCACTAAAATGGCTTACATAGTTAGACCTAGTGATTCTTTAGAAACAGAGCAAGCACTGAGGCAATGCTGATGATGTTAGCACTCCACAGCTAAATTTTACCAGTTCT
This sequence comes from Rana muscosa, assembly GCA_029206835.1. Lineage (NCBI taxonomy): Eukaryota > Metazoa > Chordata > Amphibia > Anura > Ranidae > Rana > Rana muscosa. The sequence goes on from CM055123.1 coordinate 204,410,568, forward strand.
GAGCCTGGAAAGTACCACAAGCGGAACCCAGTACCTGAAGATAACTTCCAGGCTAGCTCTGTAACATCCAGTACAGTGGGGTCTGGGTAAGGCACTGCAAAACTAGGTAGAAGAAAGGCTGATCTGGATAGCTGCCATGTACGGACCAGATCAAATAGTGGTGTAGTAAGGAATCTTGACTGAAGAAAGATCAAAAAAAGATAGTAAAAATGTAGTTAGGCTCCCAGCAGAGCTGAAGAAAAGAGGCCTATCCACATAGGACACTAGCAAAAAACTCTTGTTTTCTGAAGGCGGCTGTAGATCCTGAATGTGAATGGCCCAAAGGATGAGAAAGAAGTCTGTCTGTCTTTAAACCCACTTATTTCATTTTATCCTTTTTGTGCTTGCTCACAATGCAGTGTCCTTCTGCACCTCCATTTCAATCATCACTGTACCCACAGTAGCTCCATCATGTACATGAATATCTAGAGGGGTTACAGACAGTGCATCTCACAACAGTCTCAGGGAAGAAGCACACATGCCTTATGTCAGAGAAAATAGTAGATACAGATTCACGTGAGGAATTTACAGGGAAAATTTGTTAAAAAATTCAGCATATATCCTAAAACCTAACTCCATGTTTACTTTCACTTTAAATAATTTGAACAAAGCTGGTCCAAACAAACTCTCCTCTTTACCAATTGCTACAGCTGTGATCAGTGCTATATATAGGCTATATTTAGCACCAGCTACATACACATACCGTAACAGTGCTGTATTCTGACAGTGGTATGGAGACTTCCCATCTGCTGTCGGAACAAAACTGAGTCGGGCTGAGCACTGCACAGCCATTCACAGGAAACCTTGTATTTTATCAATGAATGGAAGACTTTCTCTGAATGGCTAAGGTGGAGATTGTGATGTCATTCACCCATTTCTCCACCTCCACCAATTAGATTAAAGGGGTTGTAAAGGTTCGTTTTTTATTTTCTAAATAGGTTCCTTTAAGCTAGTGCATTGTTGGTTCACTTACCTTTTCCTTCGATTTCCCTTCTTAATGTTTTTTTCCTTTGTCTGAATTTCTCACTTCTTGTTTCTCCTCAGTAAACTTCACACCATCATCCGAGTGGTGTGGAGTCAGCCAGAACAGCTTACTGAGGAGGAACAGGAAGTGAGAGATTCAGACAAAGAAAACAAAGAAAAAAAACATTTAGAAGGGAAATCGAAGGAAAAAGGTAAGTGATCCAACAATGCACTAGCTTAAAGGAACCCATTTAGAAAATAAAAAACAAACCTTTAAAAGCCCTTTAAGCCTTGTAATGATTAATGAAATACAAGGCTTCCTGTGAATGGCCAAGCAGCACTCAGCCCAACTAGATTTTGGTTCCGACAGCAGATGGGAAGTCCCCGTACTGCTGCCGGAACACAATGCTGTACACTGTATGGAGCTGATGCTGCATACAGTTTATACAGCAATGACAGCAGGAGCATCAATTAGTAAAGGAAATAGTTCATATGGGTCAGCTTGGTACAAAATAACCTTTTAAAGTAAAAGTGATTAAGGATTGATGCCGCGTACACACGATAGTTTTTAATGTCATTGAAAAAGACGTAATTTTTCTCTACGTGATTTTTCGTGTTTCCTCTCAAGCCTGCCTTGCCTACACACTATCGTGGAAAAAAATGTTTGAGTAAAGCGCGGTGACTACGACGGCACTATAAAGGGGAAGTTCCATTCGGATGGTGCCACTCTTCATGTTAGTAAAGTTTGTTGAGAGACGATTCGCGCTTTTCAGCCTCGTGCTTTTCAGTCCGTTACAGCGTGACGAATGTGCCATCTCCATTACGAACGCTAGTTTTACCAGAACGAGCGCTCCCGTCTCATACGTGATTTTGAGCATTCGCATTTTTTTTCACGTTGTTAAAGCCCACACATGCCCGTTTTTCATGACGAGAAAAACGACGATGTAAAAAACGACGTGAATAATTAGAGCATGTTCCAATTTTTCTCGTTGTGATTCTCTGCATTTTTCTCATCTGGAAAAATGCTGGACAGCCCACACACGATCATTTTTAAAGACCATTTTAAAAAATTTCATTTTTCTCGTCATTAAAAACGATCGTGTGTACACGGCATTAGGCTTTACTAAAACGTAAATGCCCATACTAAAGGCACACGAGAAACAGAAAATGAGTAATGTCAACCAGGGACAATCATCTTACAGATTCATCGAGCCATATTAGTGTTGCAAGCATTACCATTGCTGGATTGTTGTTAATGTTTTCAAACGCATTCTTCTGCTTTGTGAAGCTCAGTTGATGTTCCCTTTTGAGGAGATTCTGCATGGTATCTTGTTTGAACAGCTCCATTTTCTCCAACAAGCTGGAAAACATCTGACGATTCACAGAACATCGGGCCACTCTGGCTCGCACTGATGAAATGAAGTAAAAACTAACTAATGCAGTAACAAGAACAGTTCTAATTAACAAAAAGAGAACAGATACTTCTCGGCACAAATGTTCCTGCCATTGAACAGTGCCATTAACAAACTTACTGGTTCTTTGTTGTTGGTGTAACTTTCCTTTCTGTGTTGAGATAACTTTTGGCTTTTCCAGTAGAGCTCCGTACAAGAAAGATCTATTGGAAACATTAAAGCAGATTTAAATTCAATGTAATTACTAAAGCACAGATCAGTTAGATTTAGATTTTCAAAACTCGGTAATAAACATAAAATGCAGAGTGTTTGATAAACTGTAACAAATAATTGTCTTCTTCTTGTAAATGGTTTTGCAGCAACAATGTAATGTAGTTTCAAATTCTAGTACCCAACGTAAATAAATATGGATATAGGACCAGTAAGCCGTGGAAGAAAAGTCCAACTATTGTTAAAAGTGTTCCCTCCCCTCTCAAATATGATAAAGCATTCAACTTACTAGGATGAATGAGCATAACAAAAGGAGTTGGGACTTTGTGCGAGGCACAGGGCATGTAGAGCCATGCACCTCCATTCCCGATACTTGGAAAAAAAGGGAGAATATGGGTGGGACTTTATATGAAGCATACATCTCAGGAGAAACCCGACAAGAAATAACTATGGCAGTATACTGTAGCACTGGAACTTGAACCGTTAAATGAAAGCATTGCATAACAATTGGCAGTCATCATTGTTATGCTCATTCATCCTAGTAAGTTGAATGCTTTATCATATTTCCGGGGATGGAAGCATGCATCTATACCTATCTAGAATTGTATTTTGTTGGTACTCTCCAGCAGTGCTGGGACAAGGTCATTTGGTGCCCAGGGCGAAGATGGCAAACTGCGCCCCCCCCCTCCAATTATCGTCACCGTTCATCGTCCCCGTTGTCATCGTTGCTGATACTAAGCATTTGCAAGAGTACTTGCAAATGCTCCAATATCTAAAACCAATACTTTCTGTGCGATTTGAGCTCATACAAAATGAATGGACTCAAATCGCTCTGTAAAGAACCAGATGTGATTTGAACAGGAATGTGGTGCGATTCCTGTCTGAAAATCACATGCTGTTTCTCACACCGCTACTGTGTGAACCTAGGCTTGTCATAATGACTTCAGCCTGGGTTCACACAGGAGCGGTGCAGGAAACCACATTCCTGTTCAAATCACATGTGATTCTTTACCGTGCGATTTAAGCCCACTCATTTTGTATGGGCTCAAATCGCACCGCAAAGGTATTGGCAACTGGTATCAGCGAGTACTTGAGCACAAGTACTGCTGGTACAAAACAGGTATTGGTGCAACCCTAGTGTGTACCCACCCAGCTTTAGACAATGTGTCAGGGTGTTTAATGGACTCAAAGACAAAGCTCCTGGGCAAACAAATCTGCATAGGTGAGAATAAAGATAACAGGGAAAACATTTGTCACTGTTAGTACTCATGCACAAGAACACTATACTGTAGGTATAGCATACACTATACAATCTGATTGTACAATCTTTGTACAATCTCCTTTAGATTTACGAAAACTTTGTAATATATGGACAACCTAACCAATTAATTTAAGTAGTATCCAATCAGGCAGGCCTTTGTGTACTACATAGTTGGTGGTACGTATGGTAAGCTGGAGGCTGGCCATAGATGTATCATTTTTATTTTCGTCTAATTGAAAAAAATTGAATGGATCCCCCCAATCCACACAACTAAGTTGGATGAGGGAATCCTTTCTGCTGAGACATCTATGTCGGTGCTGCAAATCTAAGGAAACATTTCTGCTGGTTTGAGAGAAGTTGATCATTAAATTGATGTCTCTTTAGCAAGAATGACTACAGAAGGATTGAAACTTGTCCGGTCCTTGCCGGACCAGTTAAATTTCCACCCATCTATGGCCAGGTTTAGTAGCTCCTGTCGTTTTCGTATGCCTGGGGAGCTCACTAAGCACATGAGTTCTTTAGGGCCCATTCACATGTGGTGCAGACATGTGTGTTCTGTCAAGGGCTCTCTTATCAGCACAGGGATGTACGGGCATTGTGTGCATATCTCTGTGCCAGTGTCCCATTTACTTCTATTGGGACCCGCACCTGCATGTCATATTAGGATACAGAGGCTGTGTCCATGCAGCCTCACATCCCAGTAGATATAAATGGGGTGCTGACACGGGGATGTGCACAAGACCTATGTACTGTACCCCCATAATGAGAAACGCTAGCCCTGCATGGGAGATGCATGTTTGCACCCCTTGTGAATGGGCCCTTACTAAAAATAGAATCTGAAATAACAGTTGTCTTGTCTTCACAACAGTACGCAGTGATATGAAGCCTGAAAGTGTGTTACTTGTTACCTGTTGGCTGAGTAGAGGCAGTTTCGGCAGCACAGAGACAGGAGAGAACACCACTCAGTTTGGCTGTGCACATAGAGAGGAGGGGGTCCGAGAGAAGAGCACAGGGGGGTCACTATACAGAGCAGGAATAGTCTCTGAGATCGTCTAGAGCAGGGAGAGATAACAGGAGGCTGGGGGGGGGGGCAGAGGTAGTGATCTCCCACAGACATCGGGACAATGTGAGAGATAAAGCAAGAGTAATAGAAATGACTGGAGAGGGGGGAGATAAACCGCTGTCCAGGAGAGGAAAAAAAGTTGTATGCATGTAGGCTGAAGCTGGAAAGCACTGATACCTTCCCAACCTCAAGTGCCCCACCTGCTCCGCCTCCACTCCACTGTTGCTAAGGATATAGTACAGTGCACTGTGCAGGCAGGGGGGGCGGGTATAGTGCTACGCTCTACATACAGGGACAAAGCCGCTCTCTGCCTGTGTTACATTCTGCAGCATATTCTGTCCTGGGAAGGGCTGTACCCGGCAAACTGCGCCCTCTTCTCACACTAAATCTTCCCGCCCAGGGCAGATGCCCCTCTCGCCCACCCCTAGTACCGGCCCTGCTCTCCAGTGTCTAATATGTTAAAACATTTAGGTGTTTATCATGCTCTTATTAATCTATATTGGTCTTGTAGGTGTAGGGGGGCTTGGCCAATCAGTATCCCCTCCCCTCACACTGTTACCACAGTGTGTTAGTTTGCTCTATGCTTTGGGCCTCTACGTGTCTGGGTTGGTTGGCTTTGGCTGGCCTTTTCAGTCCCGGGAGCTGTGATGTGCTCCTGGGGCCTGCCCTTCCCCTCTTCGTTTCCGGCTGGTCACACGAGGGTCTGGGCGGGCTCTCAATTGCGCATCGACGTCACGCACCTGGCACTGTGCGCGCCGCGTCACTACTTATGTGACGTCGGCGTGCCGACGCTGTTGTTTTTCATCTGGCGTCCTCCACGAGGCAGCTGGCGCCGGATGCAGGGTTGCCAACTTTCAGTAAATTTACAAACAGTTTGTAAAATCCAAAATGGTCGCATCTGTCCATGAATGCCAGTTACGGACATACAGCCTACATGTCCGTAAGAGACATTCAAGGACAGATGCAAAAAGTACGGATTTTACAAACTGTTCGCAAATTTACTGAAAGTTGGCAACCCTGGCCGGATGGCAGGCAGCTCATGCTGCCTAGCTATATGGCGCCGTTCCTCCCTCCATCGGCCGCTGTTGTGCCGTTGGTGGAAAAATCCCTGATTGCATTGGAGTATCCTTACTCCCTCCAGTTTAGCCTATCTCCCCTATGGGTCGGCACTTCCGTGGTCACCTCTGCACCTTTGGATTTTTCACCTAACTTCAGGTAATTCCTGTGGTCCTCTACCAATATTACTTATCATTATGCACATCCTACTACTTTTTTATACAATATCCTACACATCTCAACACTTCTCTCTACATACTGGTCCTTGCATTTACTACACTCTTTTTCACGATCACTTTTTGTTTAATTTTAGGATACTTACCACGGGAGCACCCCCCCCCGGGGACTTCAGTCTTACTGGCATTCCAGCCTTGTATATTGGGGCCAATCCACCTCAGCTCCCGGTGGCTGATACCTTCCAGACCAGCCTCCTGCCCTCCACGCCTTTACCCTTAGTTATGGGCCTACTTGTAAGTATTTTTTTAGGGGAATCATAATTGACCTTTTGTTCCCCCCTCTCCATACCTTGACCCAAAACCTTATATTTAGTTTTTACCATTTTACTGTTTTAACATTTTAGACATCCATCTCATACTTGCTCCTGAAGAGTGGTAATGGCCACGAAACGCGTCGAGCCAATAGATGCCCCCTCGCACATATATGGCTACCAGTCTACCAACTACATCAAACACCAATTGGACTCTACCTACCAATCGGTGTTACAGCTACTATGGAGACTCTACTCCAATGAACTTGGTTTTTCAACGTTCTACTATGTACCAATTATGTTGCTATATCATGCTTACTTGAGCCCACAGATGCTCATCTGCCCCTACTTTATCAGCATCTTTAATAATTTCTATATATCAATCGGACTGTACCAACATGTCTAGGCCCTACCTACTTACCACGGAGACACCCCACGAACTGGCTCTGTTGCAATGTTTTTATTATGAACTGATTATGTTATTATACCATGCTACCATTATTGTTGTATTTTATGTACATCCCAACTTTTAACCAATATACTAGGTATGCTGTGTTATTTTTTGTTGTTGTCATATTTATTACCCAATTAAAGTAATGACTGCCAATTGTTATGCAATGCTTTCTTTTAACGGTTCAAGTTCCAGTGCTACAGTATACTTCCATAGTTATTTCTTGTCGGGTTTCTCCTGAGATGTATGCTTCATATAAAGTCCCACCCATATTCTCCCTTTTTTTCCCTCCCCTCTCCCCCAACCTATTCTGCCCAACCTGTATAAAAAAAGCTGTGTGCTTAACTATTTTTAATCCAGTCCAGTCACATAATCCCACAGCTCCGACTCCCCTGTGTCAATAAGAGGTTGCTGCAGGGGAAAGCAGGGAGCGTCGACATTGGTTGGACAATGAAAGCCCATGGGTGGCGTCATGGCTTGTGAAATTCACAGCCGCTGTTGAGCACTCCCTCACACAGAGCTGCAGAATCACGTGACTGAACTGGAGCAGATTAAAAATAGGTATGTACACAGATCAGATTTTTTATACAGGTTAGGTAGGATAGGTAGGAGGACAAAAGGAGGGAAAATTTTAGGAATAGTTCGTTAGGGATTTTTTCCACTTTAAAAGTCCACTATAACAAATAAGATTTTACTTTGTAAATTGTATGAGTGTAATAATTGTAATGACAGAATTCATTATATAAATTCCTTTTTTAAATCAGCACGCCTTAATTAATATTCCTCTCCAAATTGAAGTGCTTAAAGGGGTGTTCCGGGCAAAAAAATAAAAAATTCAAAGCCAGCAGCTACACATACTGCAGCTGCTGGCTTTTAATAAATGGAGACTTACCTGTCCTGGTGTCCCTTTGATGTCGGCACCGCAGCTGATGCTTCCCATCAGCTGTCGGGTGCTGCCGTCACCATTGCGGGTAAGGGAACCCAGCAGTGTAGCCTTTTGGCTTCACGCCGGGAACCCTACTGCGCATGCGCGAGGCCCGCTCCTCTCTCCTATTAGCCTGGCGGCCAGGGGAGGAGGGAGCCCCGTGGTGACGTCACGGCCGCGGCCGGACTCCCGGAAGTGGGGAAGGATACCTGTCTTTGACAGGTATCCTGTCCCCCCTCCCCCGAAAGGTACCAATTGTGGCACCAGTGGGGGGGAGGAATCCGATGAGCGGAAGTTCCACTTTAGGGTGAAACTCCGCTTGAAAATGGAGTAAGGCTTTAATCTGCCACTTAACTAGAGCTCTTTCCAAGCTTTGTGTCCATCTAAAGCCTCATACACACGATCGGATTTTCCGACGGGAATTGTGTGATGACAGCCTGTTGGCGGAAAATCAGACCGTTTGCACGCGCCATCGGACAATTGTTGTCAGATTTTCCACGGACAAATGTTGGATGGCAGGCTTTAAAATTTTCCGTGGACAACGGTCTGTTGTTGAATTTTCCGATTGTGTGTACACAAGTCCGCCGGACAAAAGTCCAAAGTACAAACACGCATGCTCGGAAACAATGCTCACCAAACACAACATTAGCAGAAGGTGTCCAAAGGGTGGTGCTAAAGAGCTGAAAAACCACGTCGTTCGTGTTTGTTGGCCAACAATTGTGTGCCGTTTGTATGCAAGACAAGTTCCCGGCCAACGGCCTTCGGACAAAAGTCTGAGGCTTTGTCTGCAGAAAATCCGATTGTGTGTACAAGGCTTTAGACTACCCTGTTCACAGACTGGCAGCACTGACGTGCAATTTCACTGTAGAGCAAACAATGTTGTCACTCTTTTATAGGAACTGGAAAAATAACTGATCTACTTCCAGTATCAACAAGTAACTCAAACAAAAATTGTGGTGTTAAGGCTAGTGGTAAACTGTATCACATAGTCCATCGTTCCACGTTTAAGAAAATCAGTCACCACAAAGCATACAAACATTTTTAAATGCCAGTCCAAAGAGGTATTTTTTTTTAGCTTTATTAGCCTTATTTTTTAAAGATTTCTAAGAGATACTTATATGTGTCTCCTTTATTTCATTTTACTTTCTTTGTCCTAGGTCAACTGGAAAAGAGATGGACCCCTTAAAGTGAGACTGTGTCTATGCTATCACCTGCTTAACTTATAACGCTTACTACTAACAAGTGAGCATAACAGCATTAAATAACAAATTCACAGTTAAAGTGGTTCTAAAGGCTCAAGGCTTTATACCTTCATGCATATGCATGAAGGTAAAAAACCTGCCCTCCCCCCCTCAATTCTTACCTGAGCCCCCTCCGATCCAGCGATGTTCACGATAGCCTTGGCTGGATGAGGATTCTCCCTCCTCATTGGCTGAGACAACAGCAGCAGCCCATTGGCTCCCATTGCTGTAAATCACAGCCAATGAGCTAACAGCAAGCAGCTTTCTCTGGGGGCACGGCTCGAGGGAGAGGAGCCAGGAGCGCTGGTGAGGGAGCCGAAAAGAAGAGGATCGGGGCTGCTCTGTGCAAAACCATTGCACAGAGCAGATAAGTATAACATGTTTGTTATTTTAGAAACTAACTACTTCAAGGTGATTGTAAATGCATAAAAAATAAAATAAAAATAACAAACAGGTTTATACTTGCCTGCTCTGTAAAAAGGAATTGCACAGAACGGGCCTGAATCCCCTCTTTTCTGACCCCTCGCCAGCGCTCATGGCTCCTCCTCTCTGTTGATTGTCCCCAATAGTAAGCTGCTTTCTAAGGGGGCACTCCTGCGAGCTCACTCCTGAGCCTTCCTGCCTGTATCTATAGACACAGACAGCGGGACTCTGCCCTGCTCCACTCCCTCCTCAGTGGCTTTGATTGACCGCGTCAGGAGCTAATGGCTCCTACTGCCTCAGCAAAGCCTGTGAGACCCAGAAGTGAGGGGAAAGAAGAGCTGCAGATGGGCACAGTGCTGGATCGAATGAGGGCTCAGGTAAGTAAAAGGAGGGGTTAGGGGGCGATACCGATGTCTAAATATTTTTTACCTTAATGCAAAGACTGCATTACCCACTTCAGCCCCGGAAGGTTTTACCCCTTTATTGACCAGGCCATTTTTTGTGTTACTTTAACTGACAATTGCCTGGTCGTGCGACGCTCTATTCAAATAAAATTGATGTCCTTATTTTCCCACCAAAAATGGTGAAAGGTCTGCGGGACAAAACATATCAGGAGCGATTTCAGGAACTTAATATGTATAGTCTAGATAGAGGAAAGAAGGGAAAGAAGAGAAATAATTGAAACCTTTAAATACATCAAGGAGGGTGAATAAGGTTCAAGAGGGCAGTATTTTCAATATGAAACCAAGATCAAGAACACAGGGACCTGACCTCACACTAGCATGAGGAAAGATCAAAACTAATCTTAGAAAGTATTATTTTATTGAAAAAGTAGTTGATGCTTTGAATAGACTTCCAGCAGAGGTAGTCAGTCAACAGTAAGTGGCTTCAAACCTGCATGGGGTAAACATAGATCTATACTCAGACAAAAAAGTTAAAAACAAACAAAAAAAAAATGTTAAAAAAAATACAAACATGTTTAAATAAATAAAAAAAATGGCAGACTCGATGGACCTCTTAAGCCGTGTACACACGATCGGTTTTACCGATGAAAATAGTCCGATGGACTTTTTTCATCGGAAAAACCGATCGTGTATGGGACCCATCGGTCTTTTTTCCATCGGTGTTTAAAAATAGAACATGTTTTAAATTTATCCGATGGTTAAAAAAACGATCGCAAATTCCGATCGTCTGTGGGGAACTCCATCGGATAAAAAACCCACGCATGCTCAGAATCAAGTCGACGCATGCTCAGAAGCATTGAACTTAATTTTTCTCGGCTCATCGGAGTGTTTTACGTCACGGCGTTTTGGACGGTCGGATTTTTGACTGATGGTGTGTAGGCAAGACTGATGGAAGTCAGCTTCATTGGATTTCCGATGGAAAAATCCATCGGTTTAAAAACCATAGGAAATCCGATCGTGTGTACAGGGCTTTAGTCTTTTTTTTGCTTTTCTATGTTTCTATGTTACTTGAGGACAGAAGTTCAAAAACACTGTACAGAACTATACAACAAAGCAACCTGTAATACACTAATAAAGTGAACAGAAGCGAAATAAAGTGATGCAAACTCTTAAAAATCAAGGAAAGCTTTAGATAGGATATGCAGTTTACCTGTTTTCTGAATGTTGCAGAATAATAATACTGAAGTTTGGTGGCAGCTCACCAAACATACTGAAATGCTGCATTGGGACATGCAGATTCCCCCATACCTAAAATATATGAAAATGAGAAAATATTACTTTGCACACCTACACAGAGCTTATCTGCCGTTAACCCAACAGACATACTTTTGTATAATTGAACTTGGGACAATGAAAACATTTTTTTTTTTGCGATTTTCAGAGAACAGTCTTAAAGTGATACTATGGGTTCATTTTTTTTTATTTATTTTTTTAAATAACAAACATGTCATACTTACCTCCACTGTGCAGCTCGTTTTGCACAGAGTGGCCCCGATCGTCCTCTTCTGGGGTCCCACGGTGGCTCTCGCGGCTCCTCCCCGCAATACATAACCCCCTCTGGGAAGCTCTATCCCAAGGGGGTTACCTTGCGGGCGCGCTCCTGTGTCATACAATTGGCGTCCATAGCTGCCGAGTGTATGACATAGGATGCATTAAGGTGAAAAAACACGAGGGTAGTGAGTGTACAGCTTGTATAACAGTGTAAATTTGCTGTCCCCTCAAAATAACTCACCACACAGCCATTAATATCTAAACCGCTGGCAACAAAAGTGAGTACACCCCTAAGTGACAATGTCCAAATTGGGCCCAATTAGCCATTTTCCCTCCCTGGTGTCATGTGACTCGTTAGTGTTACAAGGTCTCAGGTGTGAATGGGGAGAAGGTGTGTTAAATTTGGTGTTATCGCTCTCACCCTCTCATACTGGTCATTGGAAGTTGAACATGGCAAAGAACTCTCTGAGGATCTGAAAAAAAGAATTGTTGCTCTACCTAAAGATAGCCCAGGCTATAAGAAGATTGCCATGTCCCTGAAACTGAGATGCAGTACGGTGGCCAAGACCATACAGCAGTTTAACAGGACAGGTTCCCCTCAGAACAGGCCTCGCCATGGTCGACCAAAGAAATTGAGTGCACGTGCTCAGCGTCATATCCAGAGGTTGTCCTTGGGAAATAGACGTATGAGTGCTGCCAGCATTGCTGCAGAGGCTGAAGGGGTGGGGGGGGGGGGGTCAGCCTGTCAGTGCTCAGACCATACACCACACACTGCATCAAATTGGTCTGCATGGCTGTCATCCCAGAAGGAAGCCTCTTCTAAAGATGATGCTCAAGAAAGCCTGCAAACAGTTTGCTGAAGACAAGCAGACTAAGGACATGGATTACTGGAACCATGTCCTGTGGTCTGATGAGACCAAGATAAACTTATTTGGTTCAAATGGTGTCAAGCGTGTGTGGCGGCAACCAGGTGAGGAGTACAAAGACAAGTGTATCTTGCCTACAGTCAAGCATGGTGATGGGAGTGTCATGGTCTGGGGCTGCATGAGTGTTGCCGGAACTGGGGAGCTACAGTTCATTGAGGGAACCATGAATGCCAACATGTACTGTGACATACTGAAGCAGAGCATGATCCCCTCCCTTCGGAGACTGGGCCGCAGGGCAGTATTCCAACATGATAATGACCCAAACACACCTCCAAGACGACCACTGCCTTGCTAAAGAAGCTGAGGGTAAAAGGTGATGGACTGGCCCAGCATGTCTCCAGACCTAAACCCCATTGAGCATCTGTGGGGCATCCTCAAACAGAAGGTGGAGGAGCGCAAAGTCTCTAACATCCACCAGCTCTATGATGTCATCATAGACGAGCGGAATAGGACTCCAGTGGCAACCTATGAAGCTCTGGTGAACTCCATGCCCAAGAAAGTTAAGGCAGTGCTGAAAAATAATGGTGGCAACATAAAATATTGACACTTTGGGCCCCAATTCAGACAATTTTCACTTTGGGGTGTACTCACTTTTGTTGCCAGCGGTTTAGACATTAATGGCTGTGTGTTGAGTTATTTTGAGGGGACAGCAAATTTACAATGTTATACAAGCTGTACACTCACTATTTTACATTGTAGCAAAGTGTAAATTCTTCAGTGTTGTCACATGAAAAGATATAATAAAATAACTACAAAAATGTGAGGGGTGTACTCATGTGAGATACTGTATATGGTATATGGTGATATGTGAAATATAAAAGCTGCGAATTTTCGATAAGTGGACACCTGTAAAAACATTGGCAAAAAGTAGGTCTAATCCACTCATAATTTAGATATTATACTTCATTGAAAAAACACTTGTATTAACACTGGTGATTTATAACCAAGGTAGCTGTATCTGATGGGAGCCCCACAACATTAGTCCAAGCCAGCCAAAACATTGGATATTAGGCCAGGACAACATTAATCACCTGCACCAATTAGCCCAAACCCTGCTTGCTACACCCATCTAGGTCCCAGGCAAGCGACACACTTTTACTATAGGCAGATCCCAAAGGTCCAGAAAGAAGGGGTGTTCTAACAAAATAGGGACAGGATGGAGCACAAGCATGGGGATTTCCATACTCTCAATGGCCGATTCCTGATTGTTACTTGCTATGCCCTTACTGGTTTTACTATAACCCTGTTAACCACTTTAGCCCTGGAAGGATTTACCCCCTTAGTGACCAGGCCATTTTTCCCCCCACAAATAGAGCTTTCTTTTGGTGGTATTTGATCGCCTCTGTGGTTTTTATTTTTTTGCGCTATAAACAAAAAAAGACTGACGATTAAAAAAATATATATATATATTTTTTTTACTTTCTGCTACAATACATATCCCAAAAAATATAAAAAACAAAATGTATTCATCAGTTTAGGCCAATATGTATTCTTCTACATATTTTTGGCAAAAAAAATCGCAATAAGCGTATATCGATTGGTTTGCGCAAAAGTTATAGCGTCTACAAACCATGGGACAGATTTATGAACTTTTATGAATTTTACTGGTAATGGTGGCGTTCTGCGATTTTTAGCAGGACTGCGACATTGCGGCAGACAAATCTGACCCCAAGTGACACTTTTTGGGGACCAGTGACATTATTACAGTGATCAGTGATAAAAGAAATGCACTGATCAATGTATAAATGACACTGGCAGGAAAAGGGCTAACACTAGGGGGCGATCAAGGGGTTAACTGTGTTCCCTGGGTGTGTTCTAATGGTGTGGGGGATGGGCTTACTGGGACAACACAGAGATTGCTGTTCCTAATCACTAGGAACAGCAGATCTCAGTATTGTTCCCTATCAGAACGGGGATCCGCGTTGTTTACATATCTCCGTTCTGCCTCTCTGTACTGCAATCGCGGGTGGCCGGCGGACATTGAGTCCTTCGGACCCCCGGGCGCGCACCCACTGCATCTTATGCATGGACCATACAGGTACATCGGTTCGTACAGCCGGGCCGCCCTGCCACAGTATAGGTGCGGTGGGCGGTCCCAAAGTGGTTAAAAATAAAAATCTAAGAACATATTGAACGTAAAAAAATAAATAAAATATCATGATAGTGCTGCAACAGTATCTAAATATTGCTTTGCTATACTTTATATGTATGTGTTCACAACAATCCAAGCCAATTAATGCTTAAAGATATTACTGACTAACTAGATAAACTGTATTTCACGTATGTTAATGTCAGCACTTTGAAAGTACTGTATATACTTTCGAAGTGTACTGTATTATTCTTACTCTTGAGATGGTGGCCAGTTGTTGCTCAACCTGTTTCCGAAGAGATCCTTCATCTCCTTTCTCTTGTAGATAATTCAGGAGGTTCAGTAATGCTGCAAACTGAGAGCTGCCAGTATTGCGTGTTGCCGTTAGCACTATGTTTTTAATCATCATACATGAAGAACAGCTCTATGGAGATACAATACAAATACAAACCAACATAGTGATAATCATGATCAACTTTGACAAAATCTTACTTTGCATAAAACTTTAAAGGAGAAGTCCAGCCTGAGCTCGTTTGGCTGGGCTTCTCCTCTGGGTCACTGGTGTGTAATTTGTTTTGCACTCCTGTGACCAGGTTTCAGCAGAGAGCGGTCTGAAGTCCACTCTCTGCTGACGTCACAGGAATCAGTCCAGGCAGCGCGTCATCACGACAATGAGCTCTAGATCCGCCAGGTGCCTGGACTGATTCCCGTCTCAGCCTCTCAGCGAGCCGCCCCTCTACAGCTCAGAGCTCCAGTGAGCTAGGAAAAGCAGAGAGCTGCTGATTGACAGTCAGCAGCTCTACTCTCGGGATCTGTGAGAACTGAGCCATCAGCGATGTTCGATTGCTCGGTTCTCAGTGTAGAGACGTCGGGGGACAGGTGCAGCATCCACCTAGGTAAGTATAAAAGGTAAAAAAACAAATAAGCCCATACTTCTCTTTTAACCACTCCCTTATTGAACATCTTCCCCAATACCCAAACATACACTTACATTTTAAAGCCAAGCCAAAATGCCTATAAATATATATATATACACACACACACACTATGTTGTCAAAAGTATTGGGACACCCTTTACACGCACATGAACTTTAATGGCATCCCAGCCTTAGTCCGTAGGGTTCAATATGGCATTGGCCCACCCTTTGCAGCTATAACAGCTTCAACTCTTTTGTGAAGGCTGTCCACAAGGTTAAGGAGTGTGTCTATGGGAATGTTTGACCATTCTTCCAGAAGCACATTTGTGAGATCAGGCACTGATGTTGGACAAGAAGGCCTGGCTCGCAGTCTCCGCTCTAGTTTACCCCAAATGTGTTCGATCGGGTTGAGGTTAGGACTCTGTGCAGGCCAGTCAACTTCTGCCACCCCAAACTCGCTCATTCATGTCTTTATGGACCATGCTTTGTGCACTGGTGAGCAGTCATGTTGAAACAGGAAGGGTCCATCCCCAAACTCTTTCAACAAAGTTAGGAGCATGAAATTGTCCAAAATGTGTTGATATGCTGAAGCCTTAAGAGTTCTCTTCTCAACCCCTGAAAAACAACCCCACACCATAATCCCACCTCCACCAAATGATTTGGACCAGTGCACAAAGCAAAGTCCATAAAGACAGGAATAAGCATCTTGATATGCCACACCTGTGAGGTGGATGGATTATCTTGGCAAAGGAGAAGTTCTCACTAACACGGATTTAGCCCAGGTTCACACTGGGCATGCGTGAATGAAGCTGTGCAAGTTCAGCTGAACTCACACAATTTCTCTCTCGCTTGTCAGTCCCGATTTCGGACACATCTGTGCAGGTAGTACAGAAACTACTTTTTGAAATCGGTGCAGCGCCGCAGATGCGGCGTCGCACCGATTAAGACGGTGCCATTGCTGGCAATTGCTGGGAAAATGCAGCCGATTTGACATGTCAAATCATACCAATGTGAACCAGGGCTTAGACAGATTTGTGAACAATATTTGAGAGAAATCAACCTTTTGTGTACATAGAAAAAGTTGTAGATCTTTAAGTTCAGCTCATGATAAATAGGAGCAAAGACAAAAGTGTTGCGTTTATAATTTTGCTCAGAGTATATATATATATATATATATATATATATATATATATATAAAAGGATTTTTATAACAGCTTACCTGTAAAATCCTTTTCTTGGAGTACATCACGGGACACAGAGCGACATAGTCATTACTAATGGGTTATATAGATACCGTCAGGTGCTGGCACTGGCAACTTCCAAAACCGGAAGTACCCTCCCCTATATAAGCCCCTCCCATCCGGGAGCACCTCAGTTTTGTAGCAAAGCAATAAGTGTCCCCAAAGAGGGGTGGGAGCTCTGTGTCCCGTGATGTACTCCAAGAAAAGGATTTTACAGGTAAGCTGTTATAAAAATCCTATTTTCTTTTTCGTACATCACGGGACACAGAGCGACATAGTCATTACTAATGGGATGTCCTAAAGCAATGCCAAATGAGGGGGGGGATACACCATATATAAGCTGAGCGCTATCAGACATGAGGATCTTTTGCGGCCTGCAACACACTGCGCCCAAAGGCGACATCCTCCTGACTTCCAACGTCCACCTGGTAGAACCTAGTAAACGTGTGTACTGAAGACCATGTTGCGGCCTTACAGATTTGAGCCAGGGAGGCCTGGTGATGCACTGCCCATGAAGTTCCAACTGCTCTCGTGGAGTGCGCCCTAACTTTGAACGGAGGCGGTCTATTTCTCAAGCCATAGGCTTGTATTATGACCTGTCGAATCCACTTGGCTAAAGTAGATTTTGACGCTGCCTGACCCCTTCTGGGGCCTTCCGGCAGAATAAACAAAGTATCCGTTCTGCGAATCTGAGCAGTGGCTTTTAGATAAGCTTTAACTGCTCTTACTACATCCAAAGAATGCAATAACTTTTCCTCTACCGAAGTAGGTTTGGGGAAAAAAGAAGGAAGAACCACATCTTGGTTCAAATGAAACCTCGATACCACCTTAGGAAGAAAGGCTGGATGAGAACGTAACACTACTCCTGTCCTTATGGATAACCAGATATGGCTCCCTACAGGACATAGCTGCTAATTCCGACACTCTTTTAGCCGAACAAATGGCTACTAGAAAAATCAATTTCCTGGTGAGAAGAACCAAAGAAATATGCTGTAATGGTTCAAATGGTTGTTTCTGTAGAACCGACAGAACCAAGTTTAGATCCCATGGACATATGGGAATATTAACCGGAGGACTAATACGCATCACTCCTTGTATAAAGGCTTTGACTAGTGAATGCGAAGCCAAGGGCCTTTGAAAAAATATTGAAAATGCCGAAATCTGACCCTTGATAGTACTCAAGGCAAGCTTCCTATCTACAGCCCATTGTAGGGAGTCCAGACTCCTACCTATTACGTACTTACGTGGATGCCATTTCTTGGCTTCACACCAGGCGATGTACGCCTTCCAGATTCTATAGTAGATCTGCCTGGATACCGGCTTCCTGGCATTGATCATGGTAGATACCACAGAATTAGAGAGCCCTCTCTTTTTTAGAATGTGGGCTTCAATAGCCAGGCCGTCAAACCTAGGGCTGGTAAGGAAGGGTGGTATATCGGTCCTTGCGAAAGCAGGTCCGGACGATGTGGGAGAGTCCAAGGACTCCCCACTGACATTTTACAATCTCCACGTACCACGCTCTTCGGGGCCACGCTGGAGCCACCAGAATCACTGGTTTCTTTTCTACCCTGATTCTGCGGAGTAATCGAGGTAACCATTGTGGCGGTGTGAATGCATATATCAGCTTGAACTGATCCCAAGGGAACACTAGGGCATCCGAGCCGCAAGCTAGGGGATCCCTTGTCCGAGAGACAAACCTGTCCCCCTTTGCGTTGAATCTGGATGCTAGAAGATCTACATCCGATGTTCCCCACCGCTGACATATTGTCCAGAAAACCTCGGGGTGAAGGGACCCTTCCTCTGGGCCTAATTTCTGGCGACTTAGAAAGTCCGCCTTCCAATTCTCCACTCCTGGAATGAATACCGCAGATATGGCTGGGACATATTTTTTCTGCCCATTTCAGGATGTAATTTACTTCCCTCTGGGCTGCACGACTCCTGGTGCCCCCCTGATGATTGATATATGCCACTGCTGTGGCATTGTCTGATTGAATTCTGACAGGGGACCCTTGGAGTTTGGATGTCCATGCTACTAGGGCATACCGGGCTGCTCGTATCTCTAAGAGATTGATGGGCAGGGCCTTTTCTGCATCCGACCATCTGCCCTGGAGAGACTATTGCTCCAGTACTGCTCCCCAGCCTATAAGGCTGGCATCTGTAGTGACCACCTTCCAAGAAATCGGACTGAAGGATTTCCTTTTTTCCAGATTCTGGGAAACCAACCACCAACGGAGGCTCTTGCGAACGGAAGGGGACAAGGACATTGTAAGTCTAGGCCTGAATTTTTTTGTTCCAGGCTGACAGTATGGCCCCTTGCAAAATCCTTGAATGGAATTGACCGTAGGGTACTGCTTCGAATGATGCCACCATTTTTCCCAGCAGCCTCATATACAGGCGTATGGACGGCTGTCTTTTTTGTACCCACTAAGTGGATCAAATCTTTCAAAGACAACACCTTTCCTCGAGGCAAGAATATTTTTCTCTGGCCTGAATCCAACCTTAGCCCCAAGTATTCCAGACTTTTGACTGGTTTTTAGGGCTGACTTGTCTCGGTTGATAATCCAACCGTGAGATTCCAGATACTTGATCGTCTTGTGAACGACCACGTCTAGTTTTTTCACTGAGTGGTCTATCAGCAACAAGTCATCCAGATATGCCATTATCATTACACCTTGTGTTCTTAGATTGGCCAATAAAGGGCCAGAATTTTTGTAAACACTCGTGGTGCTGTGGCCAAACCGAAGGGTAAGGCTCTGAACTGAAAATGGCGCCCTTCTACTGCAAAGCGTAGAAATTTTTGGTGGACTGGAAAGATGGGAATGTGCAAATAAGCATCTTTGATGTCGATCGTGGCTAACCAATCCTCCCCTTGTAGGGCAGTGGCCACCGATCGGATCGACTCCATCGGAAAGACCTGATATACAGGAATTTGTATAGCCCTTTTAGAATTAATATGGGCCTCCCGTCCGCGTTTGCTTCGGGACTGTAAAGAGGTTTGAGTAAAACCCGAACCCTCATTCTTCCAGGGGAACCTCCATAATTACTCCTTGGAGCAATAGTTGTTCTAGTGCCAACAGGAGGGACTCTCTCTTCCGGGGATCCCTTGGCACGTTTGACCTCAAAAATGGGAAGGAGGAGAGTCTTTTAACTCCAAACTGTATCCCAAACCTACTGCGGAGAGCACCTATCTGTCTTGATCGTGTCCCGCCAGGTCTCTTGCGAACTGGAGTCCTCCCCCCACCCGACTGAGTGGGGGCTTCAATGAATTTAACTTTGGGGGAGGTTTTGTACCTCCTCTGACCCAGGGTTTCTCATTACCCTGCTACTGTCCCTGTTTTTTACCCCCGGGATTTGACCGAGGAGGCCGTCGGAACTGTTACACAGCCGATGCCCCAGGGACTGGAGAAGCAGGCCTCTTAAAGAGGGACCTCTAATTCTGCTTTTAACCGGCAAGAGCGTATTTTTACCGCTGGAAATTTTCTGGATATATTTGTCCAGGTTTTCCCTGAATAAGCGTTCACCATGAAATGGGACGCTAACCAGCCATTCTTTACAGGGAGCTTCAGCAGACCAGTTTTTGAGCCATAGGAGCCTACGCATATGTACTATAGACAGCGTAAGGCGGGAGGCCTGATGGACTGAATCCTCTATGGCGTCAACCGCAAAGCCTAAGGCTCTAGGTAGATCAGCTAGGGCAAAGCCTGCTGATCTGTCAAGTCCCTCAAGACCTGTTTCAACTGATCCTTCACTGCTTAGCAGACCCCAATAGCTGCTACTGCTGGTTGTATCACCAAGCAGATTTTCATAAGGACTCCAATCTTTTATTTATTGGGTTCTTGAACATTTGGACATTATCCACTGGACATGTCAGTGATTTATACATACAAGAGATGGCTGCGTCCACTGTAGGGACCTTCCATTTTTTTTTTTTTTGATGAACTTATCCTCCATGGGATAGACCACCGGAAATCTCTTGGGGGAATAAATATTTTCTCAGGACGTTCCCAATCCTGGTAAATGAGCCCTTTCAGTAAAGGGTGAAGTGGAAAAGAACAAACAGTCTGGGGGCTTCTAGCGACCCCAACGAGGATACAGTAGTGGTTGATGGTTCCGCAAGGTGCATTTTTAAATGCTGATCGGACCATGTTAGTCAGAGACTGAACCCATAATCTTTCAGCTTGAGATGCTGAGAAAAGGTTCCCCCACTGTTGATTCCTCTATAACAGAATCAACCTCATCCTGATCCCCTTCAGGCAGGTCGATCCCTGTATGGGACTGTTGCTCTGCTAACAGGCACTCTGAAGGAGGAGACGGAGATCGGGCGTGCTTTCCCTGACAGGGAGGCAGCGATAAATGTTGACAATCTCTCTCTAATCCTCCCAGAGCTGAGGAAAAAACCTCCTCTGTTACATACACAGGAGCAGGTGACTGAGGACAGCCACAGTACCAAGTACCCCTGCGGGGTCTCTACGGTCACTTACCTCTGAACTTCAGGGGAGACTGGTGCAGCAGGAGTATGCCCAAGATCCTCCGAGCCCGATGAGACCCCTTTCGCTTCCTGGAAGATTCAGTTCCGGAGCTTCTGGACGGCATATTCCTAAGCCTAAAGCTGAGGTATTCCAGCCGTAATACACCACTTTTACTGAGAATAGTCTAGCACAATTGCTGCTATATCACAGTTGGTGTCTACTAATGTGCCTTTCTAGGGGATGCCTGTATCAACCGCTTGCTGTATGCCTTTAAATGTTGCCAGCTCTGTCTCTGTACTTCATAGCCAGCTCACTACAATATTGTGTTTTTTTTAAAACTGCTGGGACGCCCGCACATGCGCAGAAGCGCTGCGGCGCGCACAGAGCGTCATCCCCCAGGCTCCGCCCCCTTTCCCGGCTCACCTCTATATATAGAGGCGCGTGCACGCGCACGCGCGCGGGCACGTGCGCCTTCGGCGCTAATTTCAAATATGGTAACAAGGGACAGGAGCCAGGGCCCCTCTTTGCCGCAGGCCGGGGGATGGACAAACACTGCAACATGGCAGAGGAAGCAGTTTCCTATAAGAGAACTCACCATCTGCCTGGACTTTGCTCTGCTGAGAAGAAGCTAGTCCACATGACAAGAAAACATTCCACAGCGGCCTCTAGTGGACAAACACAGGTACCGCAGTCTAATATATTAAATATATATATAAAAATTTTTTTTTTTTTTTTTTCTTGACCACCATTAAAAATTATTACATTTTTTTAGTAGTTACAGGCATGCACAGAATTTTGCGGGAATACCATTAGGTAACAGACAGAAAGACAAATTAGGCTTGGGGGTCCCCCAATAGAACCAAGTTCCTGGGGGCCCCCACTTACCTGTTCCCCGCCGCAGGACTTTGTTTGGTCCACAAAAGCCCAAACTTCACCTATCACGGCAGGCATTGTAATCAAACCTTCAGGGACCGGGTTCCCAAGGATTCCACTCCCCTGGACCTGTATAGCACCCTGCACAGAAAACATCTTGGTCGTGGGTATGACCAGAGCTCTGGATCCCAGGGTCCAGCTCTCCTAAGAGAAGCATTACAGGCAAAACCTTGCTCTTCTCTGCAAGGCCCGGGTACCGACCGTTTAGCTATGAAGCTTTTTTGGTCGGATCCGGAATAGCTTACTGAGGCCCAAAAGAACCTGTACGCAAGCTCAGTGAAAAACACATTTCTTCTTGGCCAACACCTTAGACACTGGCAAAAAACTGAGGTGCTCCCAGATGGGAGGGGCTTATATAGGGGAGGGTACTTCCGGTTTTGGAAGTTGCCAGTGCCAGCACCTGACGGTATCTATATAACCCATTAGTAATGACTATGTCGCTCTGTGTCCCGTGATGTACGAAAAAGAAATATATATTTATATATAATATATATATATATATATATATATATATATATATATATATATATATATATATATATATATCGAAGGGGTGAGGTGCAATACAGTGATTAGAATAAGTGCAAAGCAATCAGGCCCTCCCACAGGGAGTAAAGTAAAAAAAAATATATTTTGCAAAAAATAGGATTTTTTACTCACCGTAAAATCCTTTTCTCTGAGTCCATGGACCGACACAGCTTCTCTATTGACAAAGTGGGTATTATCCGTTAATTAGGAGTGACTAGGCAGAAAACTTGTAAAAAGTGTTGCATCACACCTTCTACAGTACCGCCCAGGGGGCGGGCACTCCGGGTATATCACCTCAGTCTGCATCTCGCAGATCAGTTCGTCAAAAAGCAGTACAAACTTAAAAGGAGGGGTGGGTGCTGTGTCGGTCCATGGACTCAGAGACGGTGACGGTGAGTACAAAAATCCTATTTACTCTTTCGTCCATGGACCGACACAGCCTCTCTATTGACAAAGTGGGACGTCCCAAAGCAGTGTCAGAGAAAAAACGAGGGGTGGTAACAGCATAAAAATAGACTTCACCCCAAACACAAAATTGCACTCCTCCAGGGAAGAGTTGCAACTCTAAACAGCCGCTCTCAAAACCTTGCGGCCAAAAGAGGCATCCGAAGATGCACCTACATCAACTTTGTAGAATTTTGTGAAAGTGTGAGCGGACGACCAAGTCGCCGCTTTACATAATTGGGAAACAGACGCTTGATGTCGGAAAGCCCAAGAGGCACCTATTGCCCTGGTCGAATGTGCCGTGACCGGAAAGGGGGGCGCTTGACCCTTTAAGGCGTAAGCCTGGATTACTATCTGTCGGATCCACCTAGAGATGGTGGCCGATGAGACTGTTGGCCCTTCTTGGGACCAGCCACCGAAACAAACAGTGAGTCTGACTTCCGGAACAGGGAAGTAACAGATAGGTATACTCTCAAAGCTCGGACAACGTCCAAGGAATGCAACGCCGACTCCTTAGGATTCGACGGGTGAGGACACAAGGATGGAAGTACAATGTCTTTGAGATGAAAAGCCGAAACGACCTTCGGAAGAAAGGAAGGCTGCGGCCGCAGCACCACCTTATCCTTGTGGAAAATCAAATAGGGAGCCTTGCAGGACAAGGCTGCCAGCTCAGAGACTTGTCTAACTGACGTAACAGCCACCAGAAAGACCACTTTCTGAGAAAGTGTCAACAGGGGAATATCTCTAATATTCTCAAACGGTGCCTTCTGAAGCACCGAGAGGACCAGGTTCAAGTCCCACGGAGGTAGTGGGGGACGGACCGGAGGGGCCACATGTCGAACCCCCTGCACAAATGTACTCACGAGAGAGTGAGTCGCCAGGGGTCGCTTGAAAAAAAAAAGACAGCCAGGGCAGATATCTGTCCCTTAATCGTACTTAAGGCAAGCCCTTTGGTCCACACCATGCTGTAAAAACAGCAGGATTCTGGAAACCAAATAAGTACGCGGATGCCCTTTCATTTCCTCACACATGGAGATGTAGGACTTCCAAGTGCGGTGATAAACCTTCCTAGAGGACGGTTTCCGAGCACTACTCATAGTAGAGATTACTGAATCGGATAGGCCCCGGTCTCTCAGTACCTGGTTCTCAACAGCCATGCCGTTAAAGCCAGTGATTGTAAAGCAGGATGGAGTATGGGACCTTGCGATAGCAGGTCCTTCCGTAGTGGTAGGCGCCAGGGGACGTCTGATACCAGACGTACTAGATCGGCGTACCAAGGACGCTGAGGCCAATCTGGAGCGATTAGGATCATTGGAATTCCCTCTGCCTCCACTCTGCGGAGCAGAAGAGGAAGAAGCCTTAAGGGAGGGAAGGCATAGATTAGCCGATACTGACCCCACGATGCCACCAACGCGTCCGTTGCGTCTGCCCATGGGTCTCTTGACCGGGCCACAAACCTCAATTCCTTCCGATTGAGTCGGGAGGCCAGAAGATCTATGTCTGGTGTGCCCCATCTTTGGCAGAGGAGTTGGAACACCTCCGGGTGTAAGGACCATTCTCCCTGGTCCAGCATCTGGCGGCTCAGGTAGTCCGTCTGCCAGTTTTCCACACCCGGAATGTACACGGCCGACAGTGCCGGTACACTCCTCTCTGCCCACTTCAGGATGCGAGCGACCTCCGATGCTGCAGCTGAGCTTCTTGTTCCTCCTTGATGATTGACATATGCCACTGCTGTGGCGTTGTCTGGCTGGATCCTGACTGGACGCCCTTGCAGCCTCTGAGACCATTTGAAGAGGCACAGCCTGATCGCCCGGATTTCCAGGACATTGATCGGGAGGAGGGCTAAGTCTGGGGTCCAGCGACCTTGCGCCGACTGGACACCCCAGACTCCCCCCCAACATGTAAGGCTGGCGTCCGTCGTGATCACTATCCAGTAAACCGGAAGAAATGACTTCCCGGCCCTTAGAGCCGGTGCTGTCAGCCACCATACCAGGGATCTCCTGACTAGGTGGCTCACTCGGATTTGATAATCCAGAGATGAAGGGCATTTGTTCCATCTGGACAGAACTTCCTTCTGTAACACTCGAGTGTGGTATTGAGCATATGGGACCGCCTCGAAGGAGGCTACCATGAGGCCCAACATGAGTCAGCTGCCGTACTGCAGCCCGGAGGGTCTGCAACTTCTCCACAGGGAGGAATACCTTCGCCTCTGAGGAATACAGAATCAACCCCAGGTACACTTGGCGTTGAGTGGGCACCAATACTGACTTTTGCGTGTTTAGTATCCAACCACAGTCTCAAAGAGTCTGACAGGTAATGGACACGCTTACCTCTAATTCTGAGCTTGAAGGGGCCTTCAGCAGAAGGTCATCCAAGTAACCTGTGATAGCGATACCCCGCTGTCTTAGAAGTGCCAGAATCGGAGCAAGCACCTTGGTGAACGTCCTGGGTGCTGAGGCAAGGCCAAACGGGAGGGCCACAAACTGGTAGTGGTTCTTCCCGATAGCAAATCGCAGAAACCTCTGGTGTCTGGAGTATATGGGGACATGCAGGTATGCGTCCTTGATGTCCAAGGAGGCCAGAAAGTCCCCCGGATGGAGAGCCATGACTACAGATCGAACCGACTCCATCTGAAATCTTTGTACTTTCACAAAGCAATTGAGGGCTCTGAGATCCAAGATTGGCCGAACCCCCTCCTTCTTCGGCACAATGAACAGATTTGAGTAAAAACCCTGACCCCGTTCCTGTTCTGGAACTGGAATAACTACCCCGCGTTCCAGTAGACCCTGGACCGCCCCATACAGGGCCTCCCGACGGGTCGGTAGTAGCTGGAGATTGGAGGTGATGAATCTGTCCGGTGGACAAGAGAGAAATTCTATCTTGTAGCCTGAGGAGATTACTTTGCAAACCCACCTGTCGGAGACTAGAGCAGTCCACTGAGTCGCGAATTTGCGAAGACGTCCCCCCACCCGAGAGCTGGGTGGGGGCGGACCTTCATGTGGACGCAGATTTGTCCGCAGGCTTGTTGGGTCTGCGGGACCAAGGACGCTTTTGTCCTTGGGCAGGCGCTTTATCGGCCTGGGGTCTTTTCCCTGTCGCCTTAAGGGGGCGAAAAAACCACTTGCGTGCAGTAAAGGAGGGCCCTTGCCCTTGGCGTGG
The DNA here is from genome assembly GCA_029206835.1 of Rana muscosa. Lineage (NCBI taxonomy): Eukaryota > Metazoa > Chordata > Amphibia > Anura > Ranidae > Rana > Rana muscosa. The sequence continues at coordinate 204,436,760 of CM055123.1, forward strand.
CCCCTTACCCTTGCTAGTTTGGGGAAGCAAAGTGCTTTTACCTCCTGTGGCATCCTTGATGATGTCATCCAGAGAAGCCCCAAAAAGTCTGTCGCCCTTAAAAGGCAGATCCAACAGGGCTTTCTTGGAAGTCCGGTCCGCAGACCAGCCCTTTAGCCAGATCAGGCGGCATATTGCTACTGCATAAACCGAAGCTCTTGACAGCAGGGGAATAGTATCCATGTCTGACTCGCAGACAAACTTAAGGCCCTGGACCAACTGGTCGGCCAAAGTTATCTCATTAGGAGGAGCATCTCGCTCCTTTAACCCCTGGAGTAGCAATTTTGCCCATTCAGTAAGTGTCTGAGACACTAGGGCCCCCGCCAATGCCGGGCGTACTGCCGAGCCTACCACTGAGTATAGGTAGCGAGCGAGTGCTTCAGCCTTCTTATCCACAGGGTCCTTGAAAACCGGAGCCCCTTCTACTGGAATAGTGGTGGCTCTATTAAGTCTGGACACCGAAGGGTCCACTATAGGGGGAGATGTCCATATCTTCAGAAAACTCTCCTCAAAGGGGTACCGTACTGCAAACCTATTTGGGGCTGTAAAGACCCTCAGTGGGTTCTCCCATTCCTTGTATAAGAGTTTGTCAAAATAAGACACACAAGGGAACACCTTAGCAGTGCGGGCAGGTTTACGAAACCCAAAGGGGACTGGAGTATCTGCTACTTCTGCAGTATTTTCCAACTTTAGCGTATCCCGCACTGCAGTAATAGGGTCAGATACCAAAGCCGTCTCGCGTACTGACCTGGACTTGGAGTCCTCCTCACTGTCCGATCGGTCACGGTCTGCAGTCTCTGATGCATCAGAATCTGGGCCATGAGCCGTAGCTGGACCTGGTTCTGCATCAGAAATATCCCCAGAAGATTGCAGGGGACGGGGGCGTTTATTACCCCCTGTATTCCCGTGTGCTGCTTCCACCCTGGCAGCAAACACCTCTAGGATTGCCGACATAGCGTCCATAGACACCTCAGGGACACCAGCTGCTAAATCTGGTGTTTCAGGGGAGAAGACATCTGGCTCAGATGCCATGCTGACCACACGCTGACACCCACAGGGCTCCAGGCAAGATATCAATAGGCCACCCTCCTGTGCTGCAGAGAGGCTGGGTCACCCAGAGGACTCACCACCCTGGATAGGTACTGCGATGCTGCCGTGTGCTGCGTCTGTGATGCTGTCCCTCTGCTGCTGTGTCAGTCTGCTTCTTTTATCAGCACTTCCTGTGTGAATTTTCGCGCCAGTGTAATGCACCCTAGAGGCCGGAGGCTCTCGCAAAATGGCTGCCAAAAACGTCTGTATGGAAGATAATGTGGGCTCCAAGAAAATGGCCGTGGAGCCGAAGATAGAGGTCAAGCAGCCGTAGCCCACAAAAAGATGGCCGCCGAATGGCAATCTATACATACAGGGTGGACAAACATGGCCGCCGATCACCTGATAGGGGCCAGTGGGTGTGGCCGAACCACAGGAAGATGGCCGCCGGGCAGTCACAAGAGGCCAAACTTGGCATGGACCACCTCAAAATGGCCGCCGACAGCATGGAGGAGGAAGGACACACACACAGGTATGCAGAAATGACATTTCTTTTAAATGTTAGTTACAGCCAGCCCCGCTCCAGTGGGACCCCTTAGGTGACCCCCAGCACCCAGCAACCTTTAGCTAGAAGCCCGGGGAGGAGGGAAAGGCAGGGAGAGAGGGAAGAAAGGGGCCACAACCACTTACTTGATCTCTCCAGGAATGTCCAGCTAAATCACCCAGCCGAGGCAGGGGAGTTTTACTTACCTATCCTGCTTGTATTATGCTGGAAGACATTCCAAACAGATCATCGTCCGCGCACGGAAGGTGACTGTTGGCCAGGCATGCTGTGATTGGACCCAAAAGGGACAATCATATGTATGCCCTGGAGCGTGACGCTCACCGGACAGGCTGCTGCGACTCGGCCGTAAGGTCAGCCGAAGCTGAGCGGTCCGATGCAAGCCTTGGAGCGTAAGCTCACCGGCCAGGCTGCTGCGACTCGGCCGTAAGGTCAGCCGAAGCTGAGCGGTCCAATGCAGGCCCTGGAGCGTAGGCTCACCGGCCACCCGTGGAGCGACGGGCATGTCGTGAAAAACCCAGCGCGTAGCTAGGGTCAGCACACGCTCGATGGCCGAAACTGGGGAGACTACAAGGATCGAGGATCCAGCCTGTCACCCAGTCGGCAGTTGATCGAAGATCGCCCCAAACAACAAATGAAAAAAAAAATATATATATATTTTTTCCCCCGGACCAATGGGCCCGAAGGGAGCCATGTCCTACTCCTTGCTAGACAGAAAAAAACTGATCTGCGAGATGCAGACAGAGGTTATACCCAGAGGGTCCGCCCCCTGGGCGGTACTGAAGAAGGTGTGATGCAACACTTTTTACAAGTTTTTCTGCCTAGTCACACCTAATTAACGGATAATACCCACTTTGTCAATAGAGAAGCTGTGTCGTTCCATGGACGAAAGAGTAAATAAATTTTTCAAAATGATGGAAAGTCTTGGCAACCAATGATTAAGGCTTTTCAGCATAGGCAGTAATCATGTCAAGTACCAAAATTCAAACATACACTCAACGGAAGTCACTTACCAAAAACTGCCTGGCATAACTCACCTGATGAAGAGCAAGAAAAAAACCTGATGTTAGAGAGTCAAACTGCCCAAAACATGAACAGATCTCAAGACTTGCTGCTGACAATGTGTTCATCAGCTTGTTGTCTATTGCAGCATTAATGGACTGAAGTAAAATCTCATTGGACTGAGCAAGGTAGACTTCTGCCAATGCTCGTCTCGTCTGGAAAAAAACAAGGACAGATACAATTATTAGTTTAAACAAAACAGAAATTGCGTTGGTAGATCAAATAATAGCAGTAGGCAACAACAACTAGATAAATTGTATACAGATATAGATTCACATTACCGAACTTATAGTGACAACATAACATTTATATAAGTGAGCCATAATATCAAGAATGAGCAGAAAACAAAATGTAAATCACAGTCCCAAAGTGAATTCAAGTCCAAATCCAAAAATAAAGAAATCTTGTTTAATGCAATGCTTGCAATACCTCCAATTAATAGCACTCTTACCGGAATCTTTGGACCCTCGATATATAGAGTCAAATGGGCATGTGAATTAAATCCAATTGGCAGGGGATCTGACTAGAACACCATCTCCAGGGGGCCTAACAGTACCTCCAAGTTTCCAGACAAGGTCTTCTTATTGTTCAATCCAGTGACCCATAATAGTTCACCATACCATGCTCTCCCCGGTGGCCATCATCCCCACAGAGGACCAATTCTCCGGCTTCCGGCACTGGCAAATTGGTCACTGGATTGGACAATAAGCGTACCTTGTTTGAAGCCTTGGAGGTGCTATTAGGCACCCAGGAGATGGTGTTCTACTCAGATCCCCTGCCAATTGGATTATATTCACATGCCCATTTGACTCTTTATATATAAGGGGGCCAACGATTCTGGTAAGAATTCTCTTAATCTGAGGTGGTGGTGCACTTGGGTGTTGCAAGCATTGGATTACACAAGATTTCTTTATTATTATTGTCACAGCGGTGGATTTGGACTTGAATTCACTTTGGGACTGTTATTTACATTTTATTTCTGCTCATTCTTGATATAATGGCCCACTTATTTTAATTTTATGTTGTCAATATAAGCGTGGCAACGTGAAACTAGATACACTTATTAGGATCTCCTTCTTCCTATGCAAAACACAAATACTTTCTTCTTTTTTTTTTTAAAGCCCCATTCTGGGCAAAAACTATTTTATTCCTAGTCCTCACTGGCACCCCTCTCTAACCCGTACCGATAGTCTTCTTTCCTCTCTTACCCTGTGAAGCAACATATACTCACCTAATCCAGTCTCCCATCCAGGTCCCAAACTGCTACTCTTTTCAGGTGGTGGGACTTCTGATCCAGCACTGCAATGTCCCTCTTGAGATTTCTGGTCCCCTGCCGCCTCCCTCTGATGGAGTTGTCCTCTTCTGGATCCTGAGAGAACCCCGCTGCAGTCCATCCGTTAAGAAGTGTCCATGTCAGGCAATCACTGAGGTGGACAAACAAAGACGGACCCAAACCAGGAAGAAAATAGAAGAGGAGAAGACTCAGGGTCAGATCTGTGAATGGATGGGGTCTTCCATCCGTCTTCCATTCACAGATTGTGTTTCATTCATGGAAGCTGTAGTATGCCTTCTAATAAACTAGGGAGCTGTCTGGAAAGGGCGGACATAGTTGGGCATTCTAGATGAGTGCCTGTCATAGCCCTTAAAGCAGAACTATAGGCAAAAACTTATTTTTTTCATTTTGGATAAAGCAAGGGAGGGTTATAATCCCTGTCAGATTTGTTTTCGCCATCTGTGTCCCATTGCAGAGATTTACCTTCAACTAAGGGAATTTCTTGGGGACCCCAAGGTTACCAGAACTAGTGTCTCCATTGGAAGATTTTCCCTCTATTACATTTCTGGGGACAACTCAAAATTTGGGATTTTCTTTCAATGATAATGGTAAACAGGACAAAAAGAGAGGGTGAATCTCCTTAACCGAGGCACAGACGGCAATAAAAAACCTCACAGGGGTTCTAATCCCTCTCCCCTCTATCGAAAACTAAAAAAAAAATTTAGCCTTTAGTTATACTTTAAATCTATTAACCCCCATCTCACCTGAAGATTGTAGCGGCAGATGTGGGGGGCATCGGAGGAGGAAGATTTCAGCAAAAGGACACAGCAGCATAAGGGACACATCTCACTGAAGGTAATGTCCCTTGTGATGATTGTTTTTTTTTTGTTTGTTTTTTAGGTAAACCTAGACCTAGTAGAAATATAACTCCTTTACATAGATTAGAAATGAGAAAACATTTACATCACAGGCACTTGTTTATAGAGACTGACACACATTACTGATGGTGTCTTTGTATAACTGGTAGAAATATTAGATGGTTAGTAAACAGATAGTAATGTGTCAGCAACATTATGTTTCTGTACACTCATTTACATTACAGACTAGAAATGACAGAACATTTAAATCACAGGCACCCGTATAACGAAAATGACACTTATTCATGATGATGCCTTTGTATAATTAGTAGCATTGTTAGCCAGTCAGTCAACAGACAGTAATGTGTCAGCAACAATATGTCTCTGCACGCAAATAAGTATAGTGTATTAGGCTTCTGTGTCCCTGATTGAGATACCAATGCTGCTGTTAATGTACAGTACTATCCCTCATAATGTGCTTTTATAAATAAATGCATTATACTGTATATTATAATGATATTTCAGATCATCTAGGTGCTGTAAGTGCATTTACATCATAAATTAGTGTGAAGTAAGGCAGCATGCTCAACTACGTAGAAAAAATGCTTTCCCCGTCCATTTCAAATGCAGAGGAGGGGTTTGGGGCCTTGTAGACCCCTGATATCTACCTGTCACTGCCTATTACTGTCACAAGGGATATTTACATTCCTTGTGACAGCCATAACAGTGATGAAAATAAAAAAAACTAACTTTTTTTTTTAAATGTACAGAAAATTGGCTACCGGCCGGAGAGTTGGCCGAAATATCGGTATTGCATCTGCACTGAAAAAACGATATTGGGTGATCACTAATAAGTGTGCAGGCTAACTTGTGAGCGATTTGTTTAGCATTTACCTTCTTGGTTAATCATACTTCAAATCTGACTTTTCAACTTGAGAGTCAGGGATTAGAAATCTGGCAATTACTATCCTCTCAACTGGTTTTACAAGATGTCTTCCATCTCCCAAGGGTACATACGAGTGTCCTGCAGTTAGAAGGAATGGAAGTGGCCATAGGGGCTCTGTTATTAAAAAACTTTTATACCCTTACCCGATATCTGGTCTCACACGCTGTCAGACTTCAGGCAATCACTGACCCAATCTTTCAATAGTCTCACAAATTAATTTGTTTATGAGTGAATATTAGGGTTAATGTAAAATCAAATGACTGGCTCTTTTTATAGGTCAAATATCGAGACACTGGATAGTAATATACAGACCAAGGTAAAATGTATTTGAATGCTCTATAAACGTGATTAAATGCAGTCAGAATGTTTGCAGGGAAAACATTTTGGCTGGCTCCTCTGCCTACCGCACATGCATGCCCTTGCTCTATTCATTCATATAAATTAGACCTACTCCAGTAGGTGGTTGGAGGCCGTCACTGGTTTAGCTCATCTATAGAATGAAAGGGGCAACAGCAGGTGAGCTGTGAGGAGAGAAGCTCAGAGCATTTCCTTTCAAAGACTGTGTGGTGCCAGACAGGACAGCACAGTGAAAAAAGGCATGGTGAAGAAGGTAAGTATTTTACCAGGCTACATTTGGGGATTTAATTTAAAGCAGAACTGACCCATTAATCCTCCTTGCACAAGACCGGTCCGGCAACACTGCTCTCCAGCGGTCTTGAAAATGGACTGCTCCTGACGTCAGCATGCTCTATAGACATGACCAGTCCACCGCTGGACCGTGGGGAATCGCGATTTTCTGGAGGATTGGCGGATCAGGGGAGTATGAACTTTGTGCTCATCCCTTGAAAAAACAAGCAGTTGACCCATGCACTGCAGGGACAGCCCCACTGCATAGTAAAAAAATAATAATAATAAGTTTGCCCGGAGTTGGCTTTTAGGGATAATTTACTAAAGGTATAGCTGGTGTCCTTTAACATAATCAATTTCTTAAAACATTTGTAAGTGAAGGAACAAGCCAATGCCTATATTTTCTTTATATTTTCTCCAAGACTCCAGACAATCCCCATTATATATGCATATATTTATATATATCTATGTTTATACACTTTATTGTCAAAAGTATTGTGACACCTGCCTTTACACGCACATGAACTTTAATGGCATCCCAGTCTTGGTCCATAGGGTTCAATATTGATTTGACCCACCCTTTGTATCTATAACAGTGTCAGCTCTTCTGGGAAGGCTGTCCAGAAGGTTAAGGAGTGTGTCTATGGAAATGTTTGACCATTCCTCCAGAAGCGCATTTGTGAGGTCAGGCACTGATGTTGGACAAAAAGGCTCGGCTCGCAGTCTCCGCTCTAATTCATCCCAAAGATGTTCTATCGGGTTAAGGTCAGGACTCTGTGCAGTCCAGTCAAGTTCCTTCACCCCAAACTCCCTCATCCATGTCTTTATGGACCTTGCTTTGTGCACTGGTCCAAATCATTGGAGGGAGGATTATGGTGTGGGCTTCGCCCTTTAGATCCAGTGAAGGGAACTCTTAAGGCGTCAGCAAACCAAGACATTTTCGAAAATTTCATGCTCCCAACTTTGTGAGAACTGTTTGTAGATGTTCCCTTCCTGTTCCAACATGACTGCGCACCAGTGCACAAAAGAAGAAGGTCCACAAAGACACGAATGAGTGAGTTTAGGGTGGAGGAAGTTGACTGGCCTGCACAGAGCCCTGACCTCAACCCGATGGAACACCTTTGGGATAAATTAGAGCGGAGACTGCAAGCCAGGCCTTCTCGTCCACATCAGTGCCTGACCTTACAAATGTGCTTCTGTAAATATTGTCAAATATTCCCATAGACACACTCCTAAACCTTGTGGACAGCCTTCTCAAAAGAGTTAAAGCTGTTATAGCTGCAAAGGGTGGGCTAACTCAATATTGAACCCTATGGACTAAGACTGTGATGCTATTAAAGTTCACGTGTGTGTAAAGGCAGGCGTTCCAATACTTTTGGCAATATAGTGTATATATATATATATATATATATTGTGAGGGGGTTAACTCGGTAGCGGGTGTGTGTGACCCCCTGGTTGGGCTCCCCACACAAAAACAGGGCCAGCAGACGGAGGTTGTGGTTTTCAAAATCAAAAGGTGCGGTTTATTTCTCTATGTACAGTGACAAAACACAGCAAAGCCAAAAAGAAACAAACAAAATAAATCCTGGTCAGTTTGACCTCTGACTAAACATGCAGGTTTCCTAAACTAACAACTGGGATCAGCCTGGTGCTGTCCTAGTCCCTAAGTCCCTGGTTTAGTAAAAGTCCAAACAAATAGCCACACAGGCTTTGCCTCACCGCACAGGGGTTCACTCTCCCTAGACAGTCCACACAGGTCTGGGTCCAGGCATGAGCTAACATCTAATGAAGCTGGGAGTTTTTATAGAGGCCTTAAACGAACTGACAGGCTTCAGCTGGTCTCATCAACTCCCTGCCTCACGACGCCCAGCACTCTCCCTAGAGGTATGAGTCATTCATGAGCCCACTAGCCTCAGCTGGGCTTCATCAACTCCCTAGTTGTATAAGTCGGCATAAAGCCTGAATCTGGGAGAAATATATCTACCCCCCTGGATGCAACCAGGTGACTTTACCTTCCTGCTGTCACATACCCCCCCCTCTTGTTTTAACCTTGGGGTTGGAACACCAGCAATCAGGCATTCATGTACTCGAGACAAAGCATCCACATTCCCCATTTGAACGCCAGGGCGATGCTTTACTGTGAAGTTGAATTCCTGTAGGGCCAGGAACCACCTATTCACTCTTCTATTTGTCTCCTTGTTTTGAGCCATCCACTTTAACGGAGCGTGATCCGTAACCATGTCAAAGTGCCTACCTAGCAGATAGTACCGAAGGGAATCTAGAGCCCACTTCACCGCTAAACACTCCTTTTCAACCGTGGCGTAATTTACCTCATGGGACTTCAACTTCCTGCTGAGGTAAATGACTGGGTGCTCTTCCCCGTTCCAGACCTGGGACAATACTGCTCCTAACCCCACATCTGACGCATCACTTTGTACGACAAAGTCTTTAGAGAAGTCGGGTGAGTACAACACTGGCTGGCTACATAAGGCTTGTTTCAAGAATTGGAATGCTGCCTCAGCCTCGGGGGTCCATTTAATCATGACCGACCCTTTCCCTTTCGTCAGGTTGGTTAGGGGCACAGCCTTAGAAGCAAAGTGGGGAATGAAGCGCCGATAATAACCCGCGATTCCCAGAAAGGCTCGTACCTGCTTCTTGCTGTTGGGACGTGGCCAACTCTGGATGGCCTCGACTTTGTTGAGTTGGGGTTTTATTACTCCCCTGCCAATGGTGTACCCAAGATATTTGGCCTCCTCCTGCCCAATGGTACACTTCTTGGGGTTAGCCGTAAACCCCGCTTCCCGAACAGAGTCCAGGACTGCTTGCACTTTTGGCAGATGTGAGGCCCAATCTGTGCTATGGACAATTACGTCATCCAGGTAAGCCGCAGCATACTTCCGATGGGGCCTCAGCATCTGGTCCATTTTCCGCTGGAATGTGGCCGGCGCATTCTGTAACCCGAACGGCATTCTCTTATATTGGAACGCCCCGTCTGGGGTTACAAATGCGGTTTTCTCTTTGGCCGACTTGGCCAGGGGAATTTGCCAATACCCTTTTGTGAGGTCAAGAGTCGTCATGTATCGGGCTGTTCCCAGCCGGTCGATCAACTCATCTATACGTGGCATGGGGTAGGTGTCAAATTTTGTAACTTTGTTCAACTGACGAAAATCGTTACAAAATCGCCAGCTCCCATCCGGTTTAGGCACCAACACAATGGGACTAGACCAATCACTTTGGGACTCCTCTATCACCCCTAAGTTCAGCATTTTCTGTACTTCCTCCCGTATTGCCTCCCGTCGGGCCTCTGGGATCCGATAGGGTTTTAACTTCACCCTTTCACCGGGCGGGGTAATAATATCATGCTCTACCCCAGATGTTTGTCCCGGCAGCTCAGAGAACACCTCCTTGTTGCGAAGCACAAACTCCTTAACCTCCTGTTGTTGGGGTTGTGACAAGGTGGCTGCTATTCCAACCTCCGGAATCACGCAACCAGTTTGAGCTGGTGACCAAGTTTCTGCGACTAGGGACTCTCTATCCCTCCAGGCTTTCAACAGATTAACGTGATATATCCGTTCGGGCTTTCGCCTTCCTGGTTGTCTGACCTTGTAATTCACTTCGCTCACTTTTTCCATTATCTCGTAGGGGCCTTGCCATTTGGCAAGGAATTTACTTTCAACCGTAGGGACAAGTACCAATATCCTATCCCCCGGGGAAAAGGTACGGGTCTTTGCTCCACGGTTGTACACTCTCTGCTGTGCCAACTGCGCTTGGGCCAAATGTTCCTTCACGATGGGCATTACCTGTGCAATTCGATCTTGCATCAGGGCGACATGCTCAATCACACTCCTGTGGGGAGAACTCTCACTTTCCCAAGTTTCCTTGGCAATATCCAACAGCCCTCTTGGGTGTCTCCCATACAGTAACTCAAAGGGGGAGAATCCCGTAGAGGATTGGGGCACCTCCCTAATAGCAAACATCAAATAAGGAAGTAGACAGTCCCAATCCTTTCCATCTCTATCCACCACTTTCTTCAACATTTGTTTTAGGGTTTTGTTGAATCTTTCAACCAGCCCATCGGTTTGGGGGTGATACACAGATGTACGCAATTGCGTCACTTTGAACAATTTACACAGCTCTTTCATAACCCGGGACATAAAGGGTGTACCTTGGTCCGTAAGCAGTTCTTTACAAATACCCACCCGGCTAAAAACAAGAGATAGCTCTTTGGCTATGGTTTTGGCCGAGGTATTTCTGAGAGGGATCGCTTCTGGATAACGGGTGGCATAGTCCATTATAACCAATATGTACTGGTGCCCCCTAGCGGACTTGATTATAGGACCTACCAAATCCATTGCGATTCTCTCAAACGGGACCTCAATGATGGGTAGAGGGACCAGCGGGCTACGGAAATGTGGCATCGGGGCCGACCTCTGACACACAGGGCAGGAGGAACAATAATTTTCTATGTCCTTCATCACCCCAGGCCAATAGAATCTCTGTAATACCCTCTCTCGGGTTTTCTCTGTCCCCAGATGACCTCCAAGAATGTGCCCATGGGCCAACTCCAACACCAACTTCCTGTAAGGTTTGGGCACCACCAGCTGCTCAACGGTTTCTTCTGCCCTTTTTGCCACCCGATACAGTAGGTCCTTCTCTACGCTGAAGTATGGGTAAGTGCAGGTATTATCTGGGTTCACTAACTCGCCATCTATTTCCACTACGTTTTCCCGTGCCTTTATTAGGGCGGGGTCTTTTAACTGTTCTGTGGCAAAATTTTCCCTGTGAACCTCCAGATCAGAAAACTCCACAGACGGTAGGTTTTCGTCTGAGGAGGTGGGCTCCTCTCCAGTTTCTTGAGTCTCCCCTGCCAATACTGACAAGGGAAATTCTGGAGAGTCCTCACCACTCTCAGAGGAGTTCTGGCTATCACATTCCTGGTACATAGGGGCACCAGTGGGGGGCTCAGGATCATCCCACAGTTCCCAGAACTTCGGAAAATCCCTTCCCACAATGGCATCATGCGGTAATTGAGATACTAACCCCACTGGATGAGAGAGGGTACCTTTGGGGGTCTCGAAACACACTGTAGTCACTGGATACTCTCGGGTGTCCCCATGCACACAAATAACAGCTACCTTGCTATTCCCAGAGACCTCTGTTTTAACTAATTCAGCCTTTATCAGGGTCACAAGGCTACCTGAATCCAGTAATACCACAACATTTCTACCATTAATACACATTTTGCATAAATGTTTCTCAGTTCCCCGAATGGCAGTGCATGCGACTGTCGCACACAGCGACTGACGTCTGTCCATCAGAAAGTCACATTGCATGGGTTCCTCCACAACCGGGCAATTTGCTGCAATATGTCCCGCTTGCCGGCAGCGGTAGCAAACGATCCTTCTTGCGGCCTCTTGAGCCGCTGATTTCCCAGGCTGTTCTCGCCAAACTTGGGGTAGAGCTCCCACCCTCTCACTCTCTCCACCCTCACCCCTTGGAATCCTCTTATCCGCCCCTGGGGATGGTCTGGTCTTAGGGTGGAAAGTCCGAGAGTCTCTGGAAGAGGCCGTCAGGTTCTCTGCAGCCAAGTATCTCTCTACACAATCCACAAGTTTACCGGCCGTTTCTGGGTCTCCATGGCTTACCCACTTTTGAATGGCGGTAGGAAGAGCTCTCAAGAAACGATCCATCACAACACGTTCCACAATCTCCGGTGCGGACAAAGTCTCTGGCTGTAGCCACTTCCTGCTCAGGTGAATGAGATCATACATTTGAGACCTGGGGGGTTTTCCAAGCTGGAAAGTCCAGTTTTGCACACGCTGAGCCCGGACAGCCAGGGTGACACCCAGCCTTGCCAATATTTCAGCTTTTAGCATCACATAGTCTTTTGCTTGGTCAGGCTCTAGGTCATAGTAAGCCTTCTGCGATTCACCAGTTAACAGAGGAGCCACCAGTCCAGCCCACTGCTCCTCAGGCCACTTTTCTCTTTCAGCAGTCCTTTCAAATGTGGTCAAAAATACCTCTGGATCATCCTCTCCAGTCATTTTTGTCAATAAACGACTCACCCCAAAGGACGCGGTATTAGTGGGGCGGCTTTCCTCACTGGTCTGCGGACGTTGCTGCATTACTGCTTCCATTTGTTGTAGTCTCTGCTCTTGCTTCTGTAACAGGTCTATGAAGCGGGCCTCAGATTGCTGCTGGGCTTGTTGATGAGCTTGCTGCTGGGCTGCAAGGCTCCTTTGCAAACCTGCATTTGTCTGCTGTTGATTGGCATTTGCTAGAGCCAGCTGTTTCAGTATCTCCTCCATGCTGGCTTAAAAAAAACTGCCACTGGTTCTCCACCAACTGTGAGGGGGTTAACTCGGTAGCGGGTGTGTGTGACCCCCTGGTTGGGCTCCCCACACAAAAACAGGGCCAGCAGACGGAGGTTGTGGTTTTCAAAATCAAAAGGTGCGGTTTATTTCTCTATGTACAGTGACAAAACACAGCAAAGCCAAAAAGAAACAAACAAAATAAATCCTGGTCAGTTTGACCTCTGACTAAACATGCAGGTTTCCTAAACTAACAACTGGGATCAGCCTGGTGCTGTCCTAGTCCCTAAGTCCCTGGTTTAGTAAAAGTCCAAACAAATAGCCACACAGGCTTTGCCTCACCGCACAGGGGTTCACTCTCCCTAGACAGTCCACACAGGTCTGGGTCCAGGCATGAGCTAACATCTAATGAAGCTGGGAGTTTTTATAGAGGCCTTAAACGAACTGACAGGCTTCAGCTGGTCTCATCAACTCCCTGCCTCACGACGCCCAGCACTCTCCCTAGAGGTATGAGTCATTCATGAGCCCACTAGCCTCAGCTGGGCTTCATCAACTCCCTAGTTGTATAAGTCGGCATAAAGCCTGAATCTGGGAGAAATATATCTACCCCCCTGGATGCAACCAGGTGACTTTACCTTCCTGCTGTCACAATATATATATATATATACACAGTCAGGTCCATAAATATTGGGACATCAACATAATTCTAATCTTTTTGGCTCTATACACAACCACTATGGATTTGAAATGAAACAAACAAGATGTGCCTTAACTGCAGACTTTCAGCTTTAATTTGAGGGTATTTACATCCAAATCAGGTGAACGGTGTAGGAATTACAACATTTTGTATATGTGCCTCCCACTTTTTTAAGGGACCAAAAGTAATGGGACAGATTAACCTCCCTGGCAGTATGATTCTGGAAGATTTTAGGTGCTGAAAGCGGTACCATTATTTTGCATGGAAATTTGGCGTTTTACATTGTAGGCCTGTAATTCTTAGTAATAACTCACCTAAATCTGTCCAAACCAGAGTCTGGTAGACATCTCGGGTATGATAAAGTTTGAAACACAAAATCATAAATTATAATTTAATAAATAATAACAAATAATAATTTAATAATAATAATACTTTTTATTCAATAAATTTTAGTAAATAATATAATCAAAAACACTGATTTTTTTTTTGTTCAAACAAGGGTGCAATATTAGAAGTCATATTGCTTCAGTATACGTCTCGGGTATGAAAGTTTTTAAAACAAGGTACAGCACAAAGTCCTACATCGCAATCGGGACAATAGAACCGCGTTTCTTTACGGATTTTCCTTCCGGTGTCGTCACGCTTGGAGCAGCAAACAACACACATCCTTGTGGGTGCTGACTTCCTTTCAGTAGGTGGAATGTGGTCCATAAAGTGACGACCAGTCAGGCATTCCGGGTTCACAACGCCAGCAGCCCGACGTCCAGATCTGCTTACAGCCGTTGGCGTCTGGTGCTTTAGAAAAATTTGTTCGGCAACCTTCCACACAAAGTCCGCATGGATCATAGGCCTGTCACTATTTTTTTTCAGAAGAATGAAAGCATTCCACAGGCACTGTTCCAGAAGATGCCTGAATATTTTTTTATAATATTTCTTCTGTTGCTTCCTCATCGCAGGATAAAAGGTCATGGCCTGGTCAGCCATGTCCACACCTCCCATGGTGTTGTTGTAATCAAACACGACCTGTGGCTTCATGACCTCTTTTCCACCTTTGGTATGTACCATTACAGTAGAGGTGTTGTGGATGGTACTCATAAGGCACACGTTTTTTTTGTCCTGCCATTTCAGTGCCATCATTTTGCCTTTCTGCCAGGCAACTATTTCTCCTGCCCCAAGCTTTTTTTGGGCAAAGGTTGGCGGCATGTCACGCCGGTTAGGCCTAACGCTCCCATAGGCATCCGTTTTGTTCAGGATAAGGAACTCAAAGAGTTCTGGGGACGTGTAAAAATTGTCTGTGGTGACACAGTAGCCCTGATTCAGCAATGGCTCAATCAAAGAGAGAACCAAAGCGGTTGCCATTCCAAAACATCTGAATCGATCGCTGAATTTGGTCCCTTTCCCGGTGTACAGGACCGAATTCCAGATGTACCCAGAGCTGGATTCACACAGCATGAATGACTTCATGCCAAAACGAGCTTGCTTTGATGCTATGAACTGTATCCAGCTTAGTCTACCTTTGTAGGCCATAAGACTTTCGTCGATGCTTATATCTCTGTCCGGCACATAGGTCTGCTGGAAATTCGACAGAATAAGTTGGTAAATCTCCCCAAAAATTTTCAGCTTAGGAGCTGGATGAGAACTCTCATCAAAGTCATCATTATTTGCAAAATGCAAATATTTCACGATAAGAGAAAATTTATATTCGGACATAACTGTGCCAAAAAAAGGAGTGGCCAGCAATTTGTTGGTGGTCCAATACCACTTCTGCAGAGGTTTCCCCACCACTCCCTGTAGAATTATAAGGCCCAAAAAGTTACATATGTCCTCTCTGGTTACTGGCTCCCATTTTCTGCTCCTTGAAAAGCGATGATGGGTAGCAAGCAGCTTGTTGCTCCTGATAGCGATTCGTCTCCAAAACAATTTTGGAAATAACTTTATCCGTCAGAAAGAGCTTGAGGTATGCCAAGGGGTTATTGTCCTCAACTTCAACTTTCATCCCAGGTGCTCCTGTAAATGGAAATCTGGGGGGCGCTGCGTGCTCCGTACCGCAATCAATTGAGCACCAAGTCCGCACATCGCTGGGCACAGTCGCAGGATCGTCGCTAAAATCACTTTCTGCGTCCGATGAAGAGCTTCCCATGAATCGCTCAACTCCTCTGCAACCCATTCTGAGTCGCTGCCGCTGACTTCCAGCAGGTCATATAGCGACTTTGAGGTGGAGGCGCGTTTTTTGGATGCCATGGTCGCTGTGCAGTTTCCAGGTACTAAGTACAGTAAAACTGCAGACAAGGGCACTGGAGAAAGCACTGGGGGGCAATCTAAGGTCAATTTATTTAATTTTTTATTGTAATCCAATAGGATTACATTGTATCAGTGTGTTTGTGCTTTATAAATTTTGAATTTGCCGCCAGTTCCGCCCCCCTGCGTCGCGAGGCTCGCAGGGAAGGGAATCCAGGGCACACAGTGCATCAGGCGGAAGATCCGGCCGCCGTATACTGCGGGAATACATCGCGGGATCCCAGAGACAAGGTAAGTCACCTCTTCCAGGATCCAGCGAGGCAAGCCCGAGTGTGGCTCGGGGTTACCGCTTTAGGTACTAAAATCTCACCCCAAGCCACACTCGGAAATACCGCCAGGGAGGTTAACAATCATAAATCAAACTTTCACTTTTTAATACTTTTTTGCAAATCCTTTGCAGTCAATTACAGCCTGAAGTCTGGAACGCATAGACATCACCAGATGCTGGGTTTCATCCCTGGTGATGCTCTGCCAGGCCTCTACTGCAACTGTCTTCGGTTCCTGCTTGTTCTTGGGGTATTTTCCCTTCAGTTTTGTCTTCAGCAAGTGAAATGCACGCTCAATCGGATTCAGTTCGGGTGATTGACTTGGCCATTGCATAACATTCCACTTCTTTCCCTTAAAAAACTCTTTGGTTGCTTTTGCAGTATGCTTCGGGTCATTGTCCATCTGCACTGTGAAGCGCCGTCCAATGAGTTCTGAAGCATTTGGCTGAATATGAGCAGATAATATTGCACGAAACACTTCAGAATTCATCCTGCTGCTTTTGTCAGCAGTCAAATCATCAATAAATACAAGAGAACCAGTTCCATTGGCAGCCATACATGCCCACACCATGACACTACCACCACCATGCTTCACTGATGAGGTGGTATGCTTTGGATCATGAGCAGTGCCTTTCCTTCTTCATATTCTTCTCTTCCCATCACTCTGGTACAAGTTGATCTTGGTCTCATCTGTCCATAGGATGTTGTTCCAGAACTGTGAAGGCTTTACTTTAATCTGGCTTTCTGTTTTTGAGGCTCACCAATGGTTTACATCTTGTGGTGAACCCTCTGTATTCACTCTGGTGAAGACTTCTCTTGATTGTTGACTTTGACACACATACACCTACCTCCTGGAGAGTGTTCTTGATCTGGCCAACTGTTGTGAAGGGTGTTTTCTTCACCAGGGAAATAATTATTCGGTCATCCAAAACAGTTGTTTTCCGTGGTCTTCCGGGTCTTTTGGAGTTGCTGAGCTCACTGGTGCGTTCTTTCTTTTTAAGGATGTTCCAAACACTTGATTTGAAACACCTAATGTTTTTGCTTTCTCTCTGATGGGTTTGTTTGTTTTTTTTTCAGCCTAATAATGGCTTGCCTCACTGATAGTGACAGAATTTTGGATCTCATATTGAGAGTTGACAGCAACAGATTCCAAATACAAATAGCACACTTGAAATGAATTCTGGACCTTTTATCTGCTCCTTGTAAATGGGATAATGAGGGAATAACACACACCTGGCCATGGAACAGCTGAGCAGCCAATTGTCCCATTACTTTTGGTCCCTTAAAAAGTGGGAGGCACATATACAAACTGTTGTAATTCCTACACCGTTCACCTGATTTGGATGTAAATACCCTCAAATTAAAGCTGAAAGTTTGCAGTTAAAGCACATCTTGTCCGTTACATTTCAAATCCATTGTGGTGGTGGTGTATAGAGCCAAAAAGATTAGAATTGTGTCTATGTCAGCGCACCCACCCCAGAATTTACCTGCTTTTCTTAATTTGGCTCCTCCGCAGGAAAGACTGAGGCACACCGCACTACAAGCCCGTACCCTCCTGGATGGGGAGGTTGAGCGGTGTTAGTTTTCTCGGGCCTGCCTGCGGCTGGTGTTAGAATCCTCCCGAGCTGACCTCGCTCCTGCCTTGGCCAGAAACAAGTCCTTAATTCTCCCCAGTAAAGTACACTGTCCACACCAACTGAAAGTCCAACTTATGTATTTATTCCACATGGATAATAAATAGTCCCTTTAAGAGCAGACAGGTTGAGACGAGACACAGGTCAGATAAGGTGGGAGGGAGGTCCAGGCACAAACTTAATCTTGGTTCTCTTACTGTTCTCATATGCACGAACAGGTTTGGTTTACGATCTTTGTCACAGACCTAGTGAATATGAAAGTCACTGCCACTGACTTGTTGAGGATGGTCACTGCCACTATGACCTACAGAACATGCACTGCCTTCTTGGAGAACTTGGCCCATGTCAAAGAGAAAAACATCCCTCCGGAGAGTTACCAGAGGCCCTCACTGTCACCACGACTCTGCGCTGGGTCTTCAGAAAGGGTCCCCTCTCTGGCCTCCTCGATCCAAGATACGGGTCCCCTTGCAAGGCGGTACCCTGGGAGCTCTCGATCCTTAGCGGGCCCCAGCCGAAGGTTGCTGGGCCCCGGGCCTCCTATTTAGTACCTCACCCCAGACTGAAGGTGTCTGGGATGGAACAGCAACTCTGCCTCCGGGCCTAGGGCACCCGGAGGCGACACACACATGCACCCAGGCCTAAGGTGCCTGGGCGCGACTCCACGACAATGACGACGCCTCTGGGAGATGGCCGCCCCCTTTTATACTCTCTCCCGACAGGCACAGCAGGTTCCCCGCCCCGCCGCACTGCTGTCAAGAGGGGATAAGAAAAGCCACAATCCTGTACTGTGGTTCAACCTGGGCCCATGGCAACAGCGCCACCCATAGGCCCCAGGGAACTGCACACCAATACTATCTCCCAGGGACAGAAATGGTCCATGAACCCTAACAATTTGTGTATCTGAGCCTTATTTCCACTCAGATACTTCCCTTAAATATAGCACCCCGCTATATATATATATATATATATATAATAATCTAAAATATGTACAATACAGCTTCCATACACAAAATATAAAAAAAATGCTTACCTTAAAAGCCGCAGCTTTCCTTGCTAGCTGATCTAGCTGTTTATTAGTTGGCTTTGTATTGGCATCAGGCCATTCAGATTCACTATCTCCAATTTCTCCTGTAGCTTTTCTTTCATCCTATAAAAGAAAATGAAATGTGAAATAAACAATTTAAGTAAAGTGTTGTTTTAGGCTAGTTTTGAAGGCATAGATATACTGTATATTACATCAAACAGAATACAAAAATATGGCTGTATATAGAAATTGCCAGCAACCAGCAGGAGTGCCATGCCAGTGTTATTTTGTTTAAGGTCTTTCCAGATCGCTGATTAGAACATATAAAATCTGAAGCTATTTGTACACAGCTGTGGATTTTTAGAAGAGTAAATCTTTTCGCTTTTGCTGTGCATCTCTTTTCTCTAATAACAGCAAACGCAGATGACAAGAAATAAACATACCAAATAATGTTCATTCCAGTACATGTCTGCATCAAGCGGATCGACTGTAAAAGACTGCAGCAGGAGGCATCTTCCAGTTAGATACAAACACCGTGCCTTCAGATCATTACAACCACCTGCTAGTGTCAAAGCACTCGCCAACTGAGACAGCATGGAGGAAGATATTGTACGGCTAAGCGTTTTCCACTCCTATACCGAACAAAAAAAAGTCAGGAGAGCAGTTAATGAAAAACAGTTACATCATTATCATAGATAAAGAAAATATGGGTCCTATAGTGTGTTATTGTGGCAATGACATCAATTAAAACTACACTTAGGGATATTGGTCAGTTTGATACATTTTTCCTAACAGAAGGTCACATATAAACTACAGTAGATTGCTCAAGGTTTGTCAACATCCAACCATTACAAGTATATGGGGTTGATTTACTAAAGACAAATAGACTGTGAAATTTGCAAGGTAAATTGTAAAGTGCAAGGGAATTTCCCCAGAGCTTGGTGAATGTAGTACAATTTCACTTTACAAAGAATTCCCCATCATGTGCAAGGAAAATAAAATAAAAATTGCCGCTATGATCATTCTTATGGTGCGCAGGATCGCCGGCTCTAAACAAGGATATCTGAATGATGCCTCTAGCTGCAGGCATCATTCAGATATCCCCCCTCACAGCGGAGGATGTCATATGACGTCCACCTGGAGGGAGAGAGGGTTCCTGCCGGCGACATTTCCCAATGGCCCGGTATGGAAGGGGTTAAACAATCCCTGAAAACCCATCTATTTTGAGAAGCCTATCCTGCCTCTCCCTAACAACTGAACTTTTATTTTCTCGATCAGCTTATCTTCCACAGTTATTTTTTTGTATCACTTGACCCTCCCTATAGATTGTAGGCTCTAAAGAGCAGGGCCCACTGTTGGCACTACAAAAATCCTGTATTATAATGATAAAAACAGCCTTTACTTTTTGGGAAAGGCTTTCCAGGAGATTTTTGAGAGAATCTGTGGAATCTGTGCCCAATTAGCCAAAAAAGCATTGGAAGACTTGGCTCCTAATAGATGTTCCAATTCATTCCAAAGGTGTTCAGTAGTGTTAAGGGTCAGGGTTCTGAGTAGGGATGAGCCGAACACCCCCCGGTTTGGTTCGCAGCAGAACATGCGAACAGGAAAAAAATTTGTTCGAACACGTGAACACCGTTAAAGTCTATGGGACACGAACATGAAAAATCAAAAGTGCTAATTTTAAAGGTTAATATGCAAGTTATTGTCATAAAAAGTGTTTGGGGACCCGGGTCCTGCCCCAGGGGACATGTATCAATGCAAAAAAAAGTTTTAAAAACGGCCGTTGTGGGGGCCCGCAGACCCCCACAACCATCGGGCAAGGGTTGTGGGGATGAGGCCCTTGTCCCCATCAACATGGGGACATCCTCCCCATGTTGAGGGCATGTGGCCTGGTACAGTTCAGGAGGGGCGGGCGCTCTCTCATCCCCCCTCTTTTCCTGCGGCCTGCCAGGTTGCGTGCTTGGATAAGGGTCTGGTATGGATTTTTTGGAGGAACCCCACGCCATTTTTTTTTAAATTGTGGCGTGGGGTTCCCCTTAAATACCATACCAGACCTGAAGGGTCTGGTATGGATTTTGACGGGGACCCCTACACCATTTTTTTTTCAATGACTTTTATCTGTATTGCCGGGACCCAACAATTCATTACAGCCAGGAGTCGTTTTAAATGACTTTTTTTCCTTTAGAAATGACATTTTGTGCAGGGACAGTTCTAAACACGGGAAACATGCGCTACTTTACAGGCATACTATAGACACCCCCAGGTACGAAATTTAAAGGAATATTTTGCTTTTATTGTTTCACTTTATGCATTATTAAAATCACTGCTCCCGAAAAAACTGCCGTTTTTAAAACTTTTTTTGCATTGATTCATGTCCCCTGGGGCAGGACCCGGGTCCCCAAACCCTTTTTATGACAATAACTTGCATATTAACCTTTAAAATTAGCATTTTTGATTTCTCCCATAGACTTTTAAAGGGTGTTCCGCGGCTTTCGAATTTGCCGCGAACACCCAAAATTGTTCGCTATTCGGCAAACAGCCAATGTTCGAGTCGAACTCATGTTCGACCCAAACATAAAGCTCATCCCTAGTTCTGAGCAGGTCACTTTCTTCAAGCCAAGCTCACCAAACATGATCTTTATGGACATGGCTTTGTGCACAAGGGCACAGAAATTTTGCAACAGAAATGGGCCTTCACCACAATGTTGGAAGCACACAATACTTTAAGACGTCTGTTTGCTGTGGCATCTCAGCCCAAATTGCCAGGGTAAGCTATACTAATTCTGACTTGGCCAAAGCATATGGCATTAGTCAAATTCCATATGTATCCACCGAATCCACAATAAAAACTACAACCTACAGAGAGGCCTGTGTTTTGAGCTGTTGAATGTTCTGGAGCATACTTGTTTGGGATATACCTAGTATAACTAGTATATACCAGGATTCTGAGTTCAAGGAACACATAGGAGAGAGGGATTTAGACACAAATATGTGATTTTGTTTTTGGCTTTTTTTTCCTTCCTCTTAACTCCTGTCTCCTTTTGTTCTTTTTTTCCTCCAGAATTCTTACTTATTTTTACTATACATTCACCTTTTGAGGCCACCTTAAAATGTAAAAAAACGAACAGGGTTGCACACTTCATGATCATCAAAGACCATACCAGATGATATGTAATATAATGCTATTTACGGCACTTTATTATCTACAATGGACTACTGCACAACATATAGTATTGCCATTGATTGTAACAATGTAGATGCATTATATTCTTGCAATGTTCTTGTTACATGCCATTCCTGTCTTAAGTAAAGAATTTACAAAATAAATTACGTAACACAAGTTGTTTTTTCCTGTGTGTAAAATCAACATGCAAATTTCAAGCAGAGTCCAATCGAGTGCTACGAGGCTGTGATAATCTCTGTACTTCTATGATGCTGATTATTCATCACTGACATAATTGTTAGCATTATGGGTAGAGGTATAATCATGGCTGGATTTATACTTCCCACCCCCTAGGCCAACTGTACCCATCAACTACCCCATCTTCCTGGGTTGCCTTAGTATCACAATAACTAGATCAGATGTCTTAGCTACAAAGGGCAATCATTTTATGGGGACAGAGAGGTTAAACAAGAAATAGTATGCCGTCAGTACACCTAGACGCAATGACTAGAAGACTAATGCCTTGTACACACGATCAGATTTTCCGTCGGGATAAACTCAGATGGATTTTTCCAACGGAATCCCATTCAAGCTGTCTTGCATACACACTGTCACAACAAATTCCGACCGTCAAGAACGCAGTGACGTACAACACTACGACGAGCCGATAACAATTAAGTTCAATGCTTCCGAGCATGAGCCGACTTGATTCGGAGCATGCGTGTTTTTTTTCTCCGTCGGAGGTCCACACAGACGAACAGAATTTCCGATAGGAATTTTTTCCATCGGAAAAAAAGAGAACATGTTCTCTTTCTAAATTCCGACGGAAAAAAGTCTGATGGGGCACACACACGGTCGGAATATCAAATGAAAAAATTCCGTCTGACTTTTTCCATTGGAAATTCCGATCGTGTGTACAAGGCATTAGACAAACTGTCAACCAGGCATGCTTGTTGCCCTTGGCCACAGCATATGTTGGCAATGCATCAATTCGTCCCTGTATATTCTTTCCTCAGCTACATCAGGGCTGTTCTGTTTTTAGGGCTCTATTTGCATCAGTGCTTTTTAAACTAAAGCTTGATATTTTAAGTTGCTAAAATTACAGAGAATATTGTATGACCAACCTGAGGAAACAAAGCACCAAACCTGCATTCTAAAGTACAATTTTAAACTTACAGGTAAGCCTAGATTAAGGCTTACCTGTAGGTGCAAGAGATATCTCCTAAACCTACATGGTTTAGGAGATATTTGCAAAAAAACACATGCACCGATGTCTACGGCGCATGCGCGCCGTAGACAACAGTGCATTCAGTCAGAATCCCCATTCACAAATCCGGCTTTGAATCTTTGAAAAAGTCACGTGAACAGTGACGCAACACGTCAGTAAGAGAGCCGGGTGACGTCATTCCGGTCGCGGCCGAGACCGGAAGTTTTCGATTACACAGCGATGTCTGTTTTTAACGTGGATTGTAAGTTACCATGTTTTAATAAAATATACTTAATGTTAAATACTACACTATGTAGCCCTCTCTTTTCCTGCATGTAAATGAGCCTATTGCCCTGTGATTGTGACCCCGCTGAGGAATTTCTGGGAATCGATCGACCAGTATGAGAGTCTACAGACAGGCTTATTGTCTTGCTACATGAGGTGAGAGACTGGGGGAAACAGTGTGGCGCACATCGAATGGTGGAAACTACATGGATATTGGCACTTGCACTTTACCATTGATGATTCTAATTACACAGTGTGGACTGCACTATTAGTTTGGATTCCTTTTGCACATTTATGGGACTTGTTCATCTTACTCCCTAAAAGACATTGTTTGATGACCATTTGCACTTTATGATTGCTATTTGCACGATCATTTTGCACGTTTATTTTGCACGTTTATTTTTCACATTGAAGATTCCAAGATTTATTTTTATATTATATATATTTTTTATATATATTATTGCTCTGGTTAATCGTTTGCTGTTAACACTTTTATGAGATTATTGTCACAGACGCAATTTGTATTGGGATATCCTGCATCCTTCTGAGATTTTTATATTTGCTTATGATTTAATATCATTTTGCACGTAATTTATTTCTTGCACTTAGCACATGTACTTTGAGATACAATTAATTTGTTGATTATTTATTCACTGGTTATTAGTAAGCGCCACATTACCTGCGATTATTACCATATATGTTTAGTGTGGGAACACCTTTATGTTGGCAGCTACTTTGATAGGTTTACATATTTTAAATACCCTTGTGGTTTGCGCATTAGTACCCCCTCTTCACAACTTGGCATATAATACTATGCTTACCCATCACATCAACTAAATGTTTATGGGATACAACTGTTTTAGTCTCTTGCGCCTTTTACTTGTATAATTAAATATATGTTGGTTGTAGGTGTGGTTTGTTTAAATTGCAGCGGCATGGAAAAGCTGTGGACCTAAATTTGTTTTTTGACAGTAAACCACAGGTAAAATCTAAGTACTAGAAGAGTTTTTTTCAGGAAATGTTGCCCAATAACACAATCAGGGAATTTACAAAGAATTTCCTAGGCACTCACTTGCTCTTCCACATGACAAATGTCAGTGCAGGTGACAAATTCATGTACTTGTCTGGAGCAGGTACATGCATGAAGGGGATAGCAGGAGTGCCCATACTGCAGACACGCAATCCTCGGTGCATGTTTAGGCTCTTGCTAGCTAGGACACTACTGACTCTGCAGCCGACAGCATCCTAGCAACTGACGACTTATCCCCGGCCCCATTCAGCTGTCACTCGGGAGATTCCCCAGCTGACCACTGAAAGTAAACAAAGGGACAGGGATCCTGACTGATGTCATTACCCAAATATGGCCAGGGCCGTAGCTGGACAATGATACCAGCAAACTAACAACTCACGACCCCTGTGTGGGAAGCAGTGGCATTAATGACAAATTCCAGCACATGTACTCAACTCTCAATGTTCTGTCCCATTTACGTGTATTTGCTCTGTGTTGTATTGAACTGCATCAGGTTATTATTTTTCTGTAGTATGCCAAAATCTAGTGCTGGTTTTGAGCAGGGGTATTGAATCCAAATTCATGAAGGTCCGATCAGAAAAAAATTCTGCTAGCAGAGGTCCAAATCACAAGTTTGTCCTTCACATCACAGCCCCCCTTTTTTATATCAGAATTCCCTTCTTACGTCAGTATTCTCTGCCCCCCTTCACATCACCCCCCCCCCCCCCCACAGTGGTGTCCTCTGCCCTCCTTTAGGAGACAAAAGGGAACTGACATCTGCAAGATTGTATTGGTTTAACAGTCACCACATCCCAAAAATTAAGTAAAAAACAAAAAACCCCCTCAGAGGTGGGACTTTGAAAGTGACTGCAAAACACACAAAGTATATTGAAATTGTATAGATTTAATAAATAAGTACAAAAAGGACAAATGAATATAAATCACATGAATTGTGTACAAGTCCAGAAAATTGGTTGCGTGGGTAAGGAGAAAAATTGAAACATAGATAGTCAAACCCAATTATCAATACATATATGTACATACATACATATGCATGCAAGCATGTACACGTATGTATATAAGGATAGAACAAACCCGCAGATGTCAGAAAAAATGGGGGGTATGGGTATTTGCTACCCGGTTGTATAGGAGACAAAAGGGAACTGACATCTGCAAGATTGTATTGGTTTAACAGTCACCACATCCCAAAAATTAAGTAAAAAACAAAAAACCCCCTCAGAGGTGGGACTTTGAAAGTGACTGCAAAACACACAAAGTATATTGAAATTGTATAGATTTAATAAATAAGTACAAAAAGGACAAATGAATATAAATCACATGAATTGTGTACAAGTCCAGAAAATTGGTTGCGTGGGTAAGGAGAAAAATTGAAACATAGATAGTCAAACCCAATTATCAATACATATATGTACATACATACATATGCATGCAAGCATGTACACGTATGTATATAAGGATAGAACAAACCCGCAGATGTCAGAAAAAATGGGGGGTATGGGTATTTGCTACCCGGTTGTATAGGAGACAAAAGGGAACTGACATCTGCAAGATTGTATTGGTTTAACAGTCACCACATCCCAAAAATTAAGTAAAAAACAAAAAACCCCCTCAGAGGTGGGACTTTGAAAGTGACTGCAAAACACACAAAGTATATTGAAATTGTATAGATTTAATAAATAAGTACAAAAAGGACAAATGAATATAAATCACATGAATTGTGTACAAGTCCAGAAAATTGGTTGCGTGGGTAAGGAGAAAAATTGAAACGTAGATAGTCAAACCCAATTATCAATACATATATGTACATACATACATATGCATGCAAGCATGTACATGTATGTATATAAGGATAGAACAAACCCGCAGATGTCAGAAAAAATGGGGGGTATGGGTATTTGCTACCCGGTTGTATAGGAGACAAAAGGGAACTGACATCTGCAAGATTGTATTGGTTTAACAGTCACCACATCCCAAAAATTAAGTAAAAAACAAAAAACCCCCTCAGAGGTGGGACTTTGAAAGTGACTGCAAAACACACAAAGTATATTGAAATTGTATAGATTTAATAAATAAGTACAAAATGCCCTCCTTTACAGCATCCCCTTCCCACAGCAGTGTTCTCTCTCCCCCCTCTCCCAACACGGCCCCCCCATGGCTCTGTCCCCCTTCATATCACAGCCCCCCTCGCAGCTCTGTCCCCTTATTCACATTGCAGCCCTTGCAGTTCTGCCACCCCCAGTCACATTACACCTCTGCAACTCTGCCCCCTCCATTTCACCTCTGCAACTCTGCCCCCTCCATTTCACATTACCATCTCCTCTCAGCTCTGACCTTATAATTTACATCCCATTCACATTAACGTCCCCCCACAGCTCTGTCCTTATAATTTATATTGCAGCCCTGCCCCTCCCATTTGCATTACAGCCCCTGCAACTCTGCCCCCTATTCACATTACTGCCCCCCATAGCTATGTCCCCACATTTACATTACAGCTCTGCCCCCCATTCACATTACAGCTCCTGCAGCTCTGCCTCCCCATTCATATTAGCACCCCTAAAGCTCTGCCCCCATTCATGTTACTGCCCCCTAGCTCTGTCCCCCTAATTTACATTGCAGCCCTGCCCCTCCCATATGCATTACAGCCCCCGCAACTCTGCCCCCTATTCACATTACCATCCCCTATAGCTCTGTCCCCCCCCCATTTACATTACAGCTCCTGCAGCTCTGCCCCCCCCATTCATAGTACCACCTCTGAAGCTCTGCCCCCATTCACGTTACTGCCCCCTAGCTCTGTCCCCCCAATTTACATTGCAGCCCCTGCAGCTCTGCCCCCCCATTCACATTACCTCCTTCCCCCCAGCTCGGTCCCCCCATTTTGCAGCCCCTGCAGCTCAGACCTTCTATTCACATTACCACCTCTTTCCCCCCAATTTACTTTACAGCCCCTGTAGCTCTGTCCCCCCCTTTCACAATACAGCCCCTGCAGCTCTGCCCCCCTACTCACATTACCACCCCCCAGCTCTGCCCCCCCAATTTACTTTGCAGCCCCTGCAGCTCTGTTTCCCCCATTCACAATACAGCTCCTGCAGCTCTGCCCCCCATTCACATCACCGCCGCTCCTCCCCCCCACTCACATTACCATCCCCCAGCTTCGTCACCCCAATTTATTTTGCAGCCCCTGCAGCTCTGTCCATTACAGCCCCTTCATTCACGCTACAGCCCTTGCAGTCTCTTCACTCTCCTACCTTACTCGGGCACGGAGCAGAGAGCGAGAGTAAACACAGCTCTAAATGGAGGGCTTAATCGGCAGCTGCTGGAGTTAAGTTTTCAAGTTAACCATCAGGTGATTGGTTGCTGGGACCGTCCTGCATCCTAACAACCAATCACCGGCTGGTTAACTTCAAAAGTACACTCCGGCAGCTCCAGCACCTGCCCTCCATCCTAAGCAGCTGTACCTCCCGTTGATCTAGCCTGCCTCTCCACTCTGCTGTGATACTCTCAGCAGTGACGGAGGCTGAGGCGAAAAACTGGCTCCTAAATTGCGGGACCGCGGCGGGCCAGATGAAAAAGAGTGACGCAAGCTGGACCACAGGTCGCCATTTAGGGATGTATAGTTTAGAGCCACTACAGCTGGTTTACTTATGTGATTGGTGTCTCCCTCTGTCCTCCTCTCCTGTTTAGTTTAGTCTTATTCCCTGTACACACGATCGGTTTTACCGATGAAAACAGTCCGATGGACTTTTTTCATCGGACAGACCGATCGTGTATGGGCCCCATCGGTATTTTTTCCATCGGTGAGAAAAAAATAGAACATGTTTTAAATTTATCCGATGGGAAAAAAAACGATAGAAAATTCCGGTCGTCTGTGTGGAACTCCATCGGAGAAAAAACCCACGCATGCTCAGAATCAAGTCGATGCATGCTCAGAAGCATTGGACTTCATTTTTTTTGGCTCGTCGGAGAGTTTTACGTCACAGCGTTTGGGACGGTCAGATTTTTGACTGATGGTGTGTAGGCAAGACTGATGGAAGTGAGCTCCATCGGATTTGAATCCATAGAAAATCCGATCGTGTGTACAGGGCTTTAGTTAACCCATTCCTGTTTCTTCCATGTTCCCTAAGTCAGCATTAGTTCTTCACAGAGACAGGGATTAGGAAAGTCTTCTTCCATTTCCAAAGACTGGAAAAACATCCTCTGTACTGCAATTAGCTACCCGATAAATTATAGGAATTTTCAGAGTGTCAGGAACTAAATAGATAGCTTCTTTCTTATCTAGTACTTTGTTTTTTGTCCCTTCCTATCCGCTCTATTAGGTTCTCTTTTACCTGCCTGCTAGGATCCCCTTTTGACTTCTTATATGTGCCCTCATACCATAGAATTGTCTTGATTTGTAGATCATAATCAGTTTTATTCAATATAACAATCCCCCCTTATCTAAATATTTAGCTCCCATGGCAACTTCTATCTGGTTAGCAAATTGATTATGATACCAGAAAAAGGTATTCTCCATCGCCATTTGCAATCTTAAGACTTAAGAAAAATAATTGCAATTAGATGTATTTGTATAGTCATTGTATAACTCCCACACCAAGCAAGTTCGGCCCGGGGGATGTACCCACAGACAGGAGATCATGAAATGCAACTGTAAAAGCTTTCACACCTGTTCAACAGAATTGTAATCTGGGGTGGCTCTGACAAACTCTTCCACCATGACACAAAGGGCTCCTTTGCTTTTTTCCTCCTGCAGTTTTTTACTTTCCTCATCGATGACAAGATGCATTATTTCCAGTGACAGTTCAGCAAAATCCAGTTTCATTTTAGCAAGTTTTCTCAAGACAGGCAAACGAGTACCCCCTGCCTGTAACACAAAATGAATTCATGCTGAGACATAATCCACAATGTCTAAAGATAGACTAATATGTAATGTGAGAAAAAGGCAGAAAAGAAAAGAAATACTTTAGATGAACCGTAAAAAGTATGGCATGCACTTTGTATAAAGGCTATTGAATTAACACATTTATTTCTTTATTTAGCATTAGCATTTATCCATATGAGCACGTCAGCCATGATGATCACAGCAAACAGCTGTCATTGACACCTATGGGCAGAGTCCTTGACTAGAGTTGAGCGGACACCTGGATGTTCGGGTTCGACGGGTTCGGCCGAACTTCGGAAAAAAGTTCGGGTTCGGGACCGAACTTTAACCCGAACCCGGACCCGAACCCGAACCCCATTGAAGTCAATGGGGACTCTGACTTCTAAGGACTAAAAAGGCTCTAAAAAGGTAATGGAAAGGGCTAGAGGGCTGCAAATGGCAGCAAAATGTTTTTAAGAGCATGGCAAGTGCTCTGCAAACAAATGTGGATAGGGAAATAACTTAAAATAACATAAAAAAAATAAAAATAAAAAATAATAATCTTGACCTAGGAGGACGAGGTCCATATGGAGTAGGAGGTTGAGGTGGCGGTGGATGTGGCTGTGTAGGTGGAAGCGGCGGTGGAGGAGGACGAGGTAGCCAACACTGATTCAAAAATACAACAATGGCTGGGTAAGGCCGGTGATGTGTCGAATTCTGTCCCCCGTCAAATAGTGTCCACCCTGTACTGCGCTTGCTCAGTATGTAGGACAAGGGGATTTCTAAAATCTCCCAAGACGAACGGCGCCTGCGTGGTGAGTTCAGGTGAAGGCCACACCATCCGTGGTTCAAGCCGAGCCAAGTGAGGCCGTGCCCGAAGCGTGGCGATCGAACCGAGCCCGTGAGGGGCCCTGTTACTATGTGCTACCGTATGTCCACTTGGATGGTGGGGCTTGAACCTGCACTCACAGCGCAGGCGCCATTCATCTTCGGAGATTTTGTGAATCTCCTTGTCCTCTGTACTGCGCAAGCGCTGCGCCTTCGCAGTATGGGCCGGACACAATCCGATGGCCGGACAGTTTTTGTCACAACACCGGTATACATGTCTATTCTGCACAAGGTACGGACAAGTCCTGTGGGATCCATGCCTGGTTCATTTTAATGAACGTGAGCTTGTCCACATTGGCTCTGGACAGGCGGCTGCGCTTGTCTGTGATAACGCCCCCTGCCGTGCTAAATACACGTTCAGATAATACACTGGCTGCAGGGCAGGCCAGCACCTCCAAGGCATAAAGGGCAAGCTCAGGCCATGTGCCCAATTTGGAGACCCAGAAGTTAAAGGGGGCAGACCCGTCATGCAGTACGTGTAGGCCTGTGGACACATACTGCTCAACCATGTTGGTGAAATGCTGCCTCCTGCTAAGACGTTCCATCTCAGCTGGTGGTGCTGGTTGTTGTGGCGTGCTGACAAAGCTTTTCCACATTTCAGCCATGCTAACCCTGCCTTCTGAGGTGCTGCCGGTGCCCCGGCTGCATTGGCGACCTCTTCCTCCTCCTCTGCCTTCGCCTTGTGCTTCCACCGTACGCCCGCTGTCAGGTGGGAATGCCACCAGCAGCGCGTCTACCAGCGTGCGCTTGTACTCGCGCATCTTACGATCCCGCTCCAGTGAGGGAATTAAGGACGGTACGTTGTCCTTGTAACGGGGATCCAGCAGGGTGGCCACCCAGTAATCAGCACCAGTTAAAATGTGGGCAACTCGGCGGTCATTGCGGAAACACTGCAGCATGTAATCGCTCATGTGTGCCAGGCTGCCCAGAGGCAAAGAAAAGCTGTCCTCTGTGGGAGGTGTATCGTCTGTGTCCTTTGTATCCCCCCAGCCACGCACCAGTGATGGCCACGAGCTGGTCTGGGTGCCACCCTGCTGTGAAAATGGCTCCTCCTCCTCCTCCATCTCCTCCTCCACCCCGTCATCCTCCAGAACTGTGCCCTTTCTGCCGGACAATTGTGTACCTGGCGTTTGTTGGTGCAGGAACCCACCCTCGTAGCCACTTGTGAAAGACTGCCCTGAAAGCCTTTGAAATGATCCCGCTTCCTCCTCCTCCTCCTCATCCTCCTGTGCCACATCCTCTTCCATCATCGCCCGAAGCGTTTTTTCAAGGAGGCATAGAACTGGGATAGTAACGCTAAGAACGGCGTCATTGGCACTGGACATGTTGGTGGAGTACTCGAAACAGCGCAACAAGGCACACAGGTCTCGCATGGAGGCCCAGTTATTGGTGGTGAAGTGGTGCTGTTCCGCAGAGCGACTCACGTGTGATTGCTGCAGCTGAAACTCCACTATCGCCTGCTGCTGCTCGCACAGTCTGGCCAGCATGTGCAAGGTGGAGTTCCACCTTGTGGGCACGTCACATATGAGGCGGTGAGCGGGAAGGCCGAAGTTACGCTGCAGCGATGACAGGCGAGCAGCAGCAGGGTGAGAACGCCGAAAGTGCGCACACACAGCCCGCACTTTCTGCAGCAGCTCTGGCATATTGGGGTAATTTTTAAGGAACCTCTGGACCACCAAGTTCAGCACATGCGCCAGGCAAGGGATGTGCGTCAAACCGGCTAGGCCCAGAGCTGCTACGAGATTTCGCCCATTATCGCACACCACCAGGCCGGGCTTGAGGCTCACTGACAGAAACCACTCATTGGTCTGTTGTTCCATGTCCCTCCACAACTCCTGCGCGGTGTGGGGTTTTTCCCCCAAACAGGAAAGTTTTAAAACTGCCTGCTGTCGTTTACCCCTGGCTGTGCTGAAGTTGGTGGTGAAGGTGTTACGCTGACCGGATGAGGAGGCGGTAGAGGATGAGGAAGCGGAGTAGGAGGAGTTAGCAACAGGAGGCAAACTGAAGCGCCCTGCAATCCTCGGTGGTGGAAGGACATGCGCCAAACTGCTATCTGCCTCAGGCCCAGCCGCCACTGCATTTACCCAGTGTGCTGTTAGGGAGATATAACGTCCCTGACCGTGCTTACTGGTCCACGCATCCGTAGTTAGGTGGACCTTGCCACAGATGGCGTTGCGCAGTGCACACCTGATTTTGTCCCCCACTTGGTTGTGCAGGGAAGGGATGGCTCGCCTGGAAAAATAGTGGCGGCTGGGCACGACGTACTGTGGGACAGCCAATGCCATCAGGCTTTTAAAACTCTGCGTCTCCACCAGACGGAATGACAGCATTTCAAAGGCCAGGAG
Organism: Rana muscosa; assembly: GCA_029206835.1. Taxonomy (NCBI): domain Eukaryota; kingdom Metazoa; phylum Chordata; class Amphibia; order Anura; family Ranidae; genus Rana; species Rana muscosa. The sequence goes on from CM055123.1 coordinate 204,469,158, forward strand.
TTTTGAAATGCTGGCATTCAGGGCCAGGGATCGTGGGTGGCTAAGGGGGTACTTCCTCTTCCGCTCAAATGTTTGGGAGATAGAGAGCTGAACGCTTCCATGGGACATTGTGGAGATGGTTGGTGACCCAGGTGGTAGTGTTGCTGGCAGATCCTCTGTTTGCGGGATGGCAGGTGCCACTGTCACTACAGAGGTGGATGAAGAGGCCGAGACTGCAGCAGAAGAGGAAGCAGGAGGAGCCAGAGACCTTTCTTGGTTTTTGAGGTGTCTACTCCACTGCAGCTCGTGCTTTGCACTTAGATGCCTGGTCATGCAGGTTGTGCTCAGGTTGAGAACGTTTATGCCTCGCTTCAGGCTCTGATTGCACAGTGTGCAAACCACTCGTGTCTTGTCATCAGCACATTGTGTGAAGAACTGCCATGCTGGGGAACTCCTTGGACCTGGCTTTGGTGTGCTCGGTCCCTTGCTGCGTTGGGCAGTAGCAGACATACTGTCTAGCTGACAGACGCTCCGCTTTTGCACCCTGCTCCCTCTTCTGCTGTGCTGGTGGCTCTGTGCGACCACCGCCTCTTCCTCCAAACTACACTGGTCACCTGCATAACGTTCATTCCATGTGGGGTCGAGGACCTCATCGTCCTCCACATCATCTTCCACCCAGTCTTCACCCCTGCCCTCCTTGTCTGTCTGCACAATTGCGAAAGCAGCAGCAGTTGGCACCTGTGTTTCGTCATCATCCGAGACGTACTGCGATGGTCCTCCCATGTACTCATCATGAAACATAAGTGGTTGGGCATCGGTGCACTCAATGTCTTCCACTTCTGGGGCAGGGCTAGGTCGATGGCCCTGGGAAACCCTGCTAACAGAGTCATCGAAAAGCAGAAGAGACTGCTGCATGATTTGGGGCTCAGACTGCTTGGCTGATTTGCAAGTAGGTGAGGTGAAAGACTGATGGACATGGGTTCCAGGTGCCAACTCTGTTCTGTCATCAGAAGAGTGGGTGGGAGACAATGTGAAGGAACCCGAGGCACTGTCAGCAACCCAATCTACTATCGCCTGTACTTGTCCTGGCCTAAACATTCGTACAGCCTCATTAGGCGCGACAAAATAGCGCCGCAGGCTCGGTCGCCTACTTGCACCTGAGGAAGGTGTTTCACTTGTGCGTGTATCTGGCACAGATCCACCACGTCCTCTCCCTGCAACAGGAGCTCCACCAGCAGCACCACGACCGGGGCCACCACGTCCCTTTGACCTTCTCCTCATATTTTCAAAATTTAGGATCTTGCCCTAAATGGGTGTTTTTGGAAGCGCAGAACACAACCAAAGTACGTAACCGCTGAATCGCACAGCTACAGAACTGCAGAAAATGCTATTCCAAAAAAATTGTGTTTTTTTAGTATAGCACAGTAGGAGAAAACTATATAGAAATTGTTTATTTCACACACCTCAAAATATGTATAACACACTGCAAACTTTTTTTGTGCCCCTAAACAACGTTTTTTGGAAGAGCAGAACACACCCACAGTACGTAACCGCTGAATCGCACAGCTACAGAACTGCAGAAAATGCTATTCAAAAAAAATTTTTTTTTTTAGTATAGCACAGTAGGAGAAAACTATATAGAAATTGTTTATTTCACACACCTCAAAATATGTATAACACACTGCAAACTTTTTTTGGTGCCCCTAAACGGCGTTTTTTGCAAGCGTACAATAAAGTGCAAATTTTTATTTTATTTTTTTTGCCCTAAACGGGTCTTTTTTTGCACGAGCAAAATAAAATGCTTTTTTTTTTTTTTTTGCCCTATGGGTCTTTTGGAAAAGAGAACAATAAAGTGCCTTTTTTTTCCCCCTAAAAGTTAGATTTTCTCTGACACTGGGCAGATGGCAGTGTAAAAAGACTGCACTGCAACACAAATAGGTAAACCTATGCAGATCGCTGATTTTAATCTCTGAATCTGGACTCCTATATAATATTCTCTCTCCCTGAAAGCACCAACACAGGAACCTGGCCCTACACTACACTATCTCTCTATCTTTTCCCTCAGATTGTAGAATCAGGACTACCTCATCTATCTTTCTATCTCTCCCTAAAAGCAGCAGCAGCAGACTAGATCCTCTCCCTATCTATTCTGAAGCAGAGTGACATGTGTGCTGTGTGCCTCTAGCTTATATAGAAGCTGGGTCACAAGTTGCACTGACCAATCACAGCCATGCCATTAGTAGGCATGGCTATGATGACCTCTAAGGGCACACCAGCTAATCAAAAGGTGATTGGCTGGCCCCTGAAGCATTTCTAAATGCGTTATTAGATTGCCGAACCTGAACCCGAACCCGGACTTTTGGGCAAAGTCCGGGTTCGGGAAAAAGCTAAAGTTCGATACGGACCCGAACTTTACAGTTCGGGTTCGCTCAACACTATCCTTGACATTGGTTTGAAACATTTCTAAACATTTCTGAGATCATTCAGAATTAATTGCAGGTGCTGCTGACCTGCAGGTTCAGCTGTTATTGCATTCCCATATGCCGCGTACACACGATCGGAATTTCCGATAACAAAACCGTGTTTTTTTTCGGACGGATGTTGGCTCAAACTTGTCTTGCCTACACAAATGTTGCTAAGAAATTCCGATGGCCAAGAACGCAGAGACGTACAACACTACGACGACCCAAGAAAAATTAAGCACAATGATTCCGAGCATGCGTCAAATTGATTCCAAGCATGCGCAGCACTTTTGTGCGTTGGAAATGGCTACACGCGGTCGGAATTTCCGACAAGAACTTTTCTTGTCAGAAAAATTGAGAACCTGCTCTCAAACATTTGTTGTCGGAAATTCCGACAGCAAATGTCCGATGGAGCCTACACGCGGTCGGAATATACGTCCAAAAGCTCACATCGAACATTTGTTGTCGGAAATTCTGATCGTGTGTATGTGGCAATAGATTTGTATGGGGAGAGAACAAAATCCCATTGACATTTGCTGCACCATTTGCAGCCAATAATAATAGGATTTTTATAACAGCTTACCTGTAAAATCCTTTTCTTGGAGTACATCACGGGACACAGAGCGACATAGTCATTACTAATGGGTTATATAGATACCGTCAGGTGCTGGCACTGGCAACTTCCAAAACCGGAAGTACCCTCCCCTATATAAGCCCCTCCCATCCGGGAGCACCTCAGTTTTGTAGCAAAGCAATAAGTGTCCCCAAAGAGGGGCGGGAGCTCTGTGTCCCGTGATGTACTCCAAGAAAAGGATTTTACAGGTAAGCTGTTATAAAAATCCTATTTTCTTTCTCGTACATCACGGGACACAGAGCGACATAGTCATTACTAATGGGATGTCCTAAAGCAATGCCAAATGAGGGGGGGGATACACCATATATAAGCTGAGCGCTATCAGACATGAGGATCTTTTGCGGCCTGCAACACACTGCGCCCAAAGGCGACATCCTCCTGACTTCTAACGTCCACCTGGTAGAACCTAGTAAACGTGTGTACCGAAGACCATGTTGCGGCCTTACAGATTTGAGCCAGGGAGGCCTGGTGATGCACTGCCCATGAAGTTCCAACTGCTCTCGTGGAGTGCGCCCTAACTTTGAACGGAGGCGGTCTACTTCTCAAGCCATAGGCTTGTATTATGACCTGTCGAATCCACTTGGCTAAAGTAGATTTTGACGCTGCCTGACCCTTTCTGGGGCCTTCCGGTAGAATAAACAAAGTATCCGTTCTGCGAATCTGAGCAGTGGCTTTTAGATAAGCTTTAACTGCTCTTACTACATCCAAAGAATGCAATAACTTTTCCTCTACCGAAGTAGGTTTGGGGAAAAAAGAAGGAAGAACCACATCTTGGTTCAAATGAAACCTCAATACCACCTTAGGAAGAAAGGCTGGATGAGGACATAACACTACTCTGTCCTTATGGATAACCAGATATGGCTCCTTACAGGACATAGCTGCTAATTCCGATACTCTTTTAGCCGAACAAATGGCTACTAGAAAAATCAATTTCCTGGTGAGAAGCACCAAGGAAATATGCTGTAATGGTTCAAATGGTTGTTTCTGTAGAACCGACAGAACCAAGTTTAGATCCCATGGACATATGGGAATATTAACCGGAGGACTAATACGCATCACTCCTTGTATAAAGGCTTTGACTAGTGAATGCGAAGCCAAGGGCCTTTGAAAAAATATTGACAAGGCCGAAATCTGACCCTTGATAGTACTCAAGGCAAGCTTCCTATCTACAGCCCACTGTAGGAAGTCCAGAATCCTACCTATTACGTACTTATGTGGATGCCATTTCTTGGCCTCACACCACGCGATGTACGCCTTCCAGATTCTATAGTAGATCTGCCTGGATACCGGCTTCCTGGCATTGATCATGGTAGATACCACAGCATTAGAGAGCCCTCTCTTTTTTAGAATGTGGGCTTCAATAGCCAGGCCGTCAAACCTAGGGCTGGTAAGGAAGGGTGGTATATCGGTCCTTGCGAAAGCAGGTCCGGACGACGTGGGAGAGTCCAAGGACTCCCCACTGAAATTTTACAATCTCCGCGTACCACGCTCTTCGGGGCCATGCTGGAGCCACCGGAATCACTGGTTTCTTTTCTACCCTGATTCTGCGGAGTAATCGAGGTAACCATTGTGGCGGTGTGAATGCATATATCAGCTTGAACTGATCCCAAGGGAACACTAGGGCATCCGAGCCGCAAGCTAGGGGATCCCTTGTCCGAGAGACAAACCTGTCCCCCTTTGCGTTGAATCTGGATGCTAGAAGATCTACATCCGATGTTCCCCACCGCTGACATATTGTCCAGAAAACCTCGGGGTGAAGGGACCCTTCCTCTGGGCCTAATTGCTGGCGACTTAGAAAGTCCGCCTTCCAATTCTCCACTCCTGGAATGAATACCGCAGATATGGCTGGGACATATTTTTCTGCCCATTTCAGGATGTAATTTACTTCCCTCTGGGCTGCACGACTCCTGGTGCCCCCCTGATGATTGAATTCTGACAGGGGACCCTTGGAGTTTGGATGTCCATGCTACTAGGGCATACCGGGCTGCTCGTATCTCTAAGAAATTGATGGGCAGGGCCTTTTCTGCATCCGACCATCTGCCCTGGAGAGACCATTGCTCCAGTACTGCTCCCCAGCCTATAAGGCTGGCATCTGTAGTGACCACCTTCCAAGAAATCGGACTGAAGGATCTCCTTTTTTCCAGATTCTGGGGAACCAACCACCAACGGAGGCTCTTGCGAACGGAAGGGGACAAGGACATTGTAAGTCTAGGGCCTGAACTTTTTTGTTCCAGGCTGACAGTATGGCCCCTTGCAAATTCCTTGAATGGAATTGACCGTAGGGTACTGCTTCGAATGATGCCACCATCTTTCCCAGCAGCCTCATATACAGGCGTATGGACGGCTGTCTTTTTTGTACCCACTAAGTGGATCAAATCTTTCAAAGACAACACCTTTCCTCGAGGCAAGAATATTTTTCTCTGGCCTGAATCCAACCTTAGCCCCGAGTATTCCAGACTTTTGACTGGTTTTTAGGGCTGACTTGTCTCGGTTGATAATCCAACCGTGAGATTCCAGATACTTGATTGTCTTGTGAACGACCACGTCTAGTTTTTTCACTGAGTGGTCTATCAGCAACAAGTCATCCAGATATGCCATTATCATTACACCTTGTGTTCTTAGATTGGCCAATAAAGGGCCAGAATTTTTGTAAACACTCGTGGTGCTGTGGCCAAACCGAAGGGTAAGGCTCTGAACTGAAAATGGCGCCCTTCTACTGCAAAGCGTAGAAATTTTTGGTGGACTGGAAAGATGGGAATGTGCAAATAAGCATCTTTGATGTCGATCGCGGCTAACCAATCCTCCCCTTGTAGGGCAGTGGCCACCGATCGGATCGACTCCATCGGAAAGTCCTGATATACAGGAATTTGTATAGCCCTTTTAGAATTAATATGGGCCTCCCGTCCACGTTTGCTTCGGGACTGTAAAGAGGTTTGAGTAAAACCCGAACCCTCATTCTTCCAGGGGAACCTCCATAATTACTCCTTGGAGCAATAGTTGTTCTAGTGCCAACAGGAGGGACTCTCTCTTCCGGGGATCCCTTGGCACGTTTGACCTCAAAAATGGGAAGGAGGAGAGTCTTTTAACTCCAAACTGTATCCCAAACCTACTGCGGAGAGCACCTATCTGTTTTGATCGTGTCCCGCCAGGTCTCTTGCGAACAACTGGAGTCCTCCCCCCACCCGACTGAGTGGGGGCTTCAATGAATTTAACTTTGGGGGAGGTTTTGTACCTCCCCTGACCCAGGGTTTCTCATTACCCTGCTACTGTCCCTGTTTTTTACCCCCGGGAATTGACCGAGGAGGCCGTCGGAACTGTTACACAGCCGATGCCCCAGGGACTGGAGAAGCAGGCCTCTTAAAGAGGGACCTCTAACTCTGTTTTTAACCGGCAAGAGCGTATTTTTACCGCTGGAAATTTTCTGGATATATTTGTCCAGGTTTTCCCTGAATAAGCGTTCACCATGAAATGGGACGCTAACCAGCCATTCTTTACAGGGAGCTTCAGCAGACCAGTTTTTGAGCCATAGGAGCCTACGCATATGTACTATAGACAGCGTAAGGCGGGAGGCCTGATGGACTGAATCCTCTATGGCGTCAACCGCAAAGCCTAAGGCTCTAGGTAGATCAGCTAGGGCAAAGCCTGCTGATCTGTCATGATCCTTCACTGCTTAGCAGACCCCAATAGCTGCTACTGCTGGTTGTATCACCAAGCAGATTTTCATAAGGACTCCAATCTTTTATCTATTGGGTTCTTGAACATTTGGACATTATCCACTGGACATGTCAGTGATTTATACATACAAGAGATGGCTGCGTCCACTGTAGGGACCTTCCATTTTTTTTTTTTTTGATGAACTTATCCTCCATGGGATAGACCACCGGAAATCTCTTGGGGGAATAAATATTTTCTCAGGACGTTCCCAATCCTGGTAAATGAGCCCTTTCAGTAAAGGGTGAAGTGGAAAAGAACAAACAGTCTGGGGGCTTCTAGCGACCCCAACGAGGATACAGTAGTGGTTGATGGTTCCGCAAGGTGCATTTTTAAATGCTGATCGGACCATGTTAGTCAGAGACTGAACCCATAATCTTTCAGCTTGAGATGCTGAGAAAAGGTTCCCCCACTGTTGATTCCTCTATAACAGAATCAACCTCATCCTGATCCCCTTCAGGCAGGTCGATCCCTGTATGGGACTGTTGCTCTGCTAACAGGCACTCTGAAGGAGGAGACGGAGATCGGGCGTGCTTTCCCTGACAGGGAGGCAGCGATAAATGTTGACAATCTCTCTCTAATCCTCCCAGAGCTGAGGAAAAAACCTCCTCTGTTACATACACAGGAGCAGGTGAACTGAGGACAGCCACAGTACCAAGTACCCCTGCGGGGTCTCTACGGTCACTTACCTCTGAACTTCAGGGGAGACTGGTGCAGCAGAAGTATGCCCAAGATCCTCCGAGCCCGATGAGACCCCCTTCGCTTCCTGGAAGATTCAGTTCCGGAGCTTCTGGACGGCATATTCCTAAGCCTAAAGCTGAGGTATTCCAGCCGTAATACACCACTTTTACTGAGAATAGTCTAGCACAATTGCTGCTATATCACAGTTGGTGTCTACTAATGTGCCTTTCTAGGGGATGCCTGTATCAACCGCTTGCTGTATGCCTTTAAATGTTGCCAGCTCTGTCTCTGTACTTCATAGCCAGCTCACTACAATATTGTGGTTTTTAACCTGCTGGGACGCCCGCACATGCGCAGAAGCGCTGCGGCGCGCACAGAGCATCATCCCCCAGGCTCCGCCCCCTTTCCCGGCTCACCTCTATATATAGAGGCGCGTGCACGCGCACGCGCGCGGCCACGTGCGCCTTCGGCGCTAATTTCAAAAAACGGAAACAAGGGACAGGAGCCAGGGCCCCTCTTTGCCGCAGGCCGGGGGATGGACGAGCACTGCAACATGGCAGAGGAAGCAGTTTCCTATAAGAGAACTCACCATCTGCCTGGACTTTGCTCTCTGAGAAGAAACTAGTCCACATGACAAGAAAACATTCCACAGCGGCCTCTAGTGGACAAACACAGGTACCGCAGTCTAATATATTAAATATATATATAAAATTTTTTTTTTTTTTTTTTCTTGACCACCATTAAAAATTATTACATTTTTTTAGTAGTTACAGGCATGCACAGAATTTTGCGGGAATACCATTAGGTAACAGACAGAAAGACAAATTAGGCTTGGGGGTCCCCCAATAGAACCAAGTTCCTGGGGGCCCCCACTTACCTGTTCCCCGCCGCAGGACTTTGTTTGGTCCACAAAAGCCCAAACTTCACCTATCACGGCAGGCATTGTAATCAAACCTTCAGGGACCGGGTTCCCAAGGATTCCACTCCCCTGGACCTGTATAGCACCCTGCACAGAAAACATCTTGGTCGTGGGTATGACCAGAGCTCTGGATCCCAGGGTCCAGCTCTCCTAAGAGAAGCATTACAGGCAAAACCTTGCTCTTCTCTGCAAGGCCCGGGTACCGACCGTTTAGCTATGAAGCTTTTTTGTTCGGATCCGGAATAGCTTACTGAGGCCCAAAAGAACCTGTACGCAAGCTCAGTGAAAAACACATGTTTCTTCTTGGCCAACACCTTAGACACTGGCAAAAAACTGAGGTGCTCCCGGATGGGAGGGGCTTATATAGGGGAGGGTACTTCCGGTTTTGGAAGTTGCCAGTGCCAGCACCTGACGGTATCTATATAACCCATTAGTAATGACTATGTCGCTCTGTGTCCCGTGATGTACGAGAAAGAAAGTTGACCTGAGCTGGATATTTATTAAAAAAACTAAACAAAATAAAAACATTACATATCCTTAAAAAACAGGGTACAAGAGTTTGTAGTTACAGGGCTATTATCAGTTAACATAAAAGGGAAAAGCCTGTGGTTTCTTCTGGTCACACCTTTAGAGCCTATATAAATATATCCAAAAAAACACCTTTTATCCTTTCCTTATAGAAATACACCAATCAGGCATAACATTATGACTGCACATCAAATCTCATCGAGGCATGGACTCGACTAGACCTCTGAAGGTATGCTATAGTATCCGCCACCAAGCCGTCAGTAGCAGATCCTTTATGTCCTGTAAGTTGCGAGGTGCAGCCACCACGGATTGGACTTGTTTTTACAGCTGATGCTGGATTGGATTGAGACCTGGAGAGCAGGGATGAGCCGAACACCCCCCTGTTCGGTTCGCACCAGAACCTGCGAACAGACAAAATGTTCGTGTAAACTTTAGAACCCTATTAAATACAATGGACTCGAACGTTCGAAATCTAAAGTGTTAATTATAAAGGCTGATATGCAAGTTATTGTCCTAAAAAGTGTTTGGGGACCGGGGTCCTGCCCCAGGGGACATGTATCAATGCAAAAAGAAGTTTTAAAAACTGCCGTTTTTTCGGGAGCAGTGATTTTAATAATGCTTAAAATGAAAAAATAAAAGTGAAATATTCCTTTAAATTTCGTACCTGGGGGGTGTGTATGATATGCATGTGAAGTGGCGCATGTTTCCCGTGCTTAGAACTGTCCCTGCAAAAAATAGGATTTTTATAACAGCTTACCTGTAAAATCCTTTTCTTGGAGTACATCACGGGACACAGAGCGACATAGTCATTACTAATGGGTTATATAGATACCTTCAGGTGCTGGCACTGGCAACTTCCAAAACCGGAAGTACCCTCCCCTATATAAGCCCCTCCCGTCCGGGAGCACCTCAGTTTTGTAGCAAAGCAATAAGTGTCCCCAAAGAGGGGTGGGAGCTCTGTGTCCCGTGATGTACTCCAAGAAAAGGATTTTACAGGTAAGCTGTTATAAAAATCCTATTTTCTTTCTCGTACATCACGGGACACAGAGCGACATAGTCATTACTAATTGGATGTCCTAAAGCAATGCCCAACGAGGGGGGGGATACACCATACATAAGCTGAGCGCTATCAGACATGAGGATCTTTTGCGGCCTGCAACACACTGCGCCCAAAGGCGACATCCTCCTGACTTCTAACGTCCACCTGGTAGAACCTAGTAAACGTGTGTACTGAAGACCATGTTGCGGCCTTACAGATTTGAGCCAGGGAGGCCTGGTGATGCACTGCCCATGAAGTTCCAACTGCTCTCGTGGAGTGCGCCCTAACTTTGAACGGAGGCGGTCTCCTTCTCAAGCCATAGGCTTGCATTATGACCTGTCAAATCCACTTGGCTAAGGTAGATTTTGACGCTGCCTGACCCCTTCTGGGGCCTTCCGGCAGAATAAACAAAGTATCCGTTCTGCGAATCTGAGCAGTGGCTTTTAGATAAGCTTTAACTGCTCTTACTACATCCAAAGAATGCAATAACTTTTCCTCTACCGAAGTAGGTTTGGGGAAAAAAGAAGGAAGAACCACATCTTGGTTCAAATGAAACCTCGATACCACCTTAGGAAGAAAGGCTGGATGAGGACGTAACACTACTCTGTCCTTATGGATAACCAGATATGGCTCCCTACAGGACATAGCTGCTAATTCCGACACTCTTTTAGCCGAACAAATGGCTACTAGAAAAATCAATTTCCTGGTGAGAAGAACCAAAGAAATATGCTGTAATGGTTCAAATGGTTGTTTCTGTAGAACCGACAGAACCAAGTTTAGATCCCATGGACATATGGGAATATTAACCGGAGGACTAATACGCATCACTCCTTGTATAAAGGCTTTGACTAGTGAATGCGAAGCCAAGGGCCTTTGAAAAAATATTGACAAGGCCGAAATCTGACCCTTGATAGTACTCAAGGCAAGCTTCCTATCTACAGCCCATTGTAGGAAGTCCAGAATCCTACCTATTACGTATTTACGTGGATGCCATTTCTTGGCCTCACACCAGGCGATGTACGCCTTCCAGATTCTATAGTAGATCTGCCTGGATACCGGCTTCCTGGCATTGATCATGGTAGATACCACAGCATTAGAGAGCCCTCTCTTTTTTAGAATGTGGGCTTCAATAGCAAGGCCGTCAAACCTAGGGCTGGTAAGGAAGGGTGGTATATCGGTCCTTGTGAAAGCAGGTCCGGACGATGTGGGAGGGTCCAAGGACTCCCCACAGACATCTTTACAATCTCCGCGTACCATGCTCTTCGGGGCCACGCTGGAGCCACCAGAATCACTGGTTTCTTTTCTACCCTGATTCTGCGGAGTAATCGAGGTAACAATTGTGGCGGTGGGAATGCATATATCAGCTTGAACTGATCCCAAGGGAACACTAGGGCATCCGAGCCGCAAGCTAGGGGATCCCTTGTCCAAGAGACAAACCTGTCCACTTTTGCGTTGAATCTGGATGCTAGCAGATCTACATCCGGTGTTCCCCACCGCTGACATATTGTCCGGAAAACCTCGGGATGAAGGGACCATTCCCCTGGGCATAATTGTTGGCGACTTAGAAAGTCCGCCTTCCAATTCTCCACTCCTGGAATGAATACCGCAGATATGGCTGGGACATATCTTTCTGCCCATCTCAGGATGTAATTTACTTCCCTCTGTGCTGCACGACTCCTGGTGCCCCCCTGATGATTGATATATGCCACTGCTGTGGCATTGTCTGATTGAATTCTGACAGGGGACCCTTGGAGTTTGGATGTCCATGCTACTAGGGCATACCGGGCTGCTCGTATCTCTAAGAGATTGATGGGCAGGGCCTTTTCCACATCCGACCATCTGCCCTGGAAAGACCATTGCTCCAGTACTGCTCCCCAGCCTATAAGGCTGGCATCTGTAGTGACCACCTTCCAAGAAATCGGACTGAAGGATTTCCCTCTTTCCAGATTCTGGGGAACCAACCACCAGCGGAGGCTCTTGCGAACGGAAGGGGACAAGGACATTGGTAAGTCCAGAGCCTGAACTTTTTTGTTCCAGGCTGACAGTATGGCCCTTTGCAAATTCCTTGAATGGAATTGACCGTAGGGTACTGCTTCGAATGATGCCACCATTTTTCCCAGCAGCCTCATGCACAGGCGTATGGATGGCTGTCTTTTTGCACCCACTAAGTGGATCAAATCTCTCAAAGACGACCCCTTTTCTTGAGGCAAGAAAATTTTTCTCTGGTCTGAATCCAGCCTTAGCCCCAAGTATTCCAGACTTTTGACTGGTTTTAGGGCTGACTTGTCTCGGTTGATAATCCAACCGTGATATTCCAGATACTTGATTGTCTCGTGAACCACCACTTCTAGTTTTTCCACTGAGTGGTCTATCAGCAACAAGTCGTCTAGATATGCCATTATCGTTACACCTCGTGTTCTTAGATTGGCCAATAATGGGGCCAGAATTTTTGTGAACACTCGTGGTGCTGTGGCCAGACCGAAGGGTAAGGCTCTGAACTGAAAATGGCGCCCTTCTACCGCAAAGCGTAGAAATTTTTGGTGGGCTGGAAAGATGGGAATGTGCAAATAAGCATCTTTGATGTCGATCGAGGCTAACCATTCCTCCCCTTGTAGGGCAGTGGCCACCGACCGGATCGACTCCATCCGGAAAGTCCTGATATGTAGGAATTTGTTTAGCCCTTTTAGATTTAATATGGGCCTCACGTCCCCGTTTGGCTTCGGGACTGTAAAGAGGTTTGAGTAAAACCCGAACCCCCATTCTTCCAGGGGAACCTCTATAATTACTGCTTGGAGCAATAATTGTTCTAGTGCCAACAGGAGGGATCCTCTCTTCTGGGGATCCCTTGACACGTTTGACCTTATAAAGTGGGAAGGAGGGGAGTCTTTTAACTCCAATTTGTATCCCAGATTTACTGCGGAGAGCACCCATCTGTCTCTGATCGTGTCCCGCCAGGTCTCTGTGAACAACTGAAGTCTTCCCCCCCACCCGATTGAGTGGGGGCAACCCTTCATGCATTTGACTTTGGGGGAGGTTTTGTACCTCTCCTGCTCCAGGGCTTCTTGTTACCCTGCAATTGTCCCTGATTTTTACCTCCGGGATTTGACCGAGGAGGCCGTCGGAACTGTTTCACAGCCGATGTCCTAGGGACTGGAGAAGCAGGCCTCTTAAAAGAGGGACCTCTAACTCTGTTTTTAACCGGCAAAAGTGTACTTTTACCGCTGGAAATTCTCTGGATATATTTGTCCAGGTCTTCCCCGAATAAGTGTTCACCATGAAATGGGAAGCTGACCAGCAATTTTTTACAGGGAGCTTCAGCAGACCAGTTTTTGAGCCATAAAAGCCTGCGCATATGTACTACAGACAGCGTAAGGCGGGAGGCCTGATGGATTGAATCCTTTATAGCGTCCACCGCAAAGCATAAGGCTCTAGGTAGATCAGCTAGGGCAAGAGCCTGCTGATCTGGCAAGTCCCTTAAGACCTGTTTCAACTGATCCTTCACTGCTTGGCAGACCCCAATAGCTGCCACTGCTGGTTGTGTCACCAATCCTGCTGTAGAAAAAGCAGATTTTAATAAGGACTCTATTTTTTTATCTATTGGGTCCTTGAACATTTGGACATTATCCACTGGACATATCAGTGATTTATTCACACAAGAGATGGCTGCATCCACTGTAGGGACCCTCCATTTTTTGATGAACTTATCCTCCATGGGATAGACCACTTGAAATCTCTTGGGAGGAGTAAATATTTTATCAGGATGCTCCCAATCCTGGTAAATGAGCCCTTCCAGTAAAGGATGGATCGGAAAGGAACAAACAGTCTGGGGAGCTTTTAGCGACCCCAACGAGGAGACAGAAGTGGATGATGGCTCCGCAAGGGGCATTTTAAATGCTGATCGGACCATATTAGTCAGGGACTGAACCCATAACCTTTCAGCATGTGATGCTGAGAATGGCTCTTCCACTGTTGATTCCTCTACAACAGAATCAACCTCATCCTGATCCCCTTCAGGCAGGTCGATCCCTGTATGGGACTGTTGCTCTGCTAACAGGCACTCTGAGGGAGGAGACGGAGATCGAGCGCTTTTTTCCTGTGACAGGGAAGCAGCGATCAATGCTGACAATCTCTCTTCCAGCCCTCCCAGAGCTGAGGAAAAAACCTCCTCTGTTACATACACAGGAGCAGGTGAACTGAGGACAGCCACAGTACCAGGTACTCCTGAGGGTGCTCTACGGTCACTAACCTCTGATTCTTCAGGGGAGACTGGTGCAGCCGAAGCATGCCCAAGATCCTCAGAGCCCGATGGAGACCCCCTATTCTTCCTGGAATTTTTAGTCCCGGAGTTTTTAGACAGCATTATTCCTAAGCCCAAAGCTGAGGTATTCCAGCCGAAATACACCACTTACTGACAATAGTCTAGCACAAATGCTGCTATAAAAACAGTTGGTGTCTACTAATGTGCCTTTCTATGGGGATGCCTGCATCAACCGCTTGCTGTATGCCTTTTTTTAAATGTTGCCAGCTCTGTCTCTGTACTCCATAGCCAGCTCACAACACATAATTGTGGTTTTTAACATGCTGGGACGCCCGCACATGCGCAGAAGCGCTGCGGCGCGCACAGAGCGTCATCCCCCAAGCTCCGCCCCCTTTCCCGGCTCACCTCTATATAAAGAGGCGCGTGCACGCGCACGCGCGTGGCCACGTGCGCCTTCGGCGCTAATTTTGAAAAGGAAACCAGGGACAAGAGCCAGGGCCCCTTTTGCCGCAGGCCGGGGGATGGACGAGTATTGCAACATGGCAGAGGAAGCAGTTTCCCACAAGAGAACTCACCATCTGCCTGGACTTGCTCTGATAAAAAGAAACTAGTCCACATGACAAGAAACGTTCCACAGCGGCCTCTAGTGGATTAACACAGGTACCCCAGTCTAATATATTAAATATATATATATATTTATTTCATTTTTTTTTTTTTTTTTCTTGACCACTATTAAAATTATTACATTTTTTAGTAGTTACAGGCATGCACAGATATTAGCGGGAATACCGTTAGGTAACAGACAGAAAGACAAATTAGGCTTGGGGGTCCCCCAATAGAACCAAGTTCCTGGGGGCCCCCACTTACCTGTTCCCCGCCGCAGGACTTTGTTTGGTCCACAGAAGCCCAAACTTCACCTATCACGGCAGGCATTGTAATTAAACCTTCAGGGACCGGGTTCCCAAGGATTCCACCCCCCTGGACCTGTATAGCACCCTGCACAGAAAACATCTTGGTCATGGGTATGACCAGAGCTCTGGATCCCAGGGTCCAGCTCTCCTAAGAGAAGCATTACAGGCAAAACCTTGCTCTTCTCTGCAAGGCCCGGGTACCGACCGTTTAGCTATGAAGCTTTTTTGGTCGGATCCGGAATAGCTTACTGAGGCCCAAAAGAACCTGTACGCAAGCTCAGTGAAAAACACATGTTTCTTCTTGGCCAACACCTTAGACACTGGCAAAAAACTGAGGTGCTCCCGGATGGGAGGGGCTTATATAGGGGAGGGTACTTCCGGTTTTGGAAGTTGCCAGTGCCAGCACCTGAAGGTATCTATATAACCCATTAGTAATGACTATGTCGCTCTGTGTCCCGTGATGTACGAGAAAGAAAATGTCATTTTTGAAAGAAAAAAAAGTCTTTTAAAACTGACTCGCGGCTATTAATGAATTGTCGGCTCCCGGCAATACATACAAAAGTCATTGATAAAAAAAAAAAAAAAGCGTGGGGGTTCCCCAGAATTCAATTACCAGGCCCTTCAGGTCTGGAATGGATATTAAGGGGAACCCCGCCGCAAATTTTAAAAAAAATTGACGTGGGGTTCCCCCAAATATCCATTCCAGGCCCTTCAGATCTGGCATGGATTTTAAAAATGGCGTGGAGTCCCCCTAAAAATCCATACCAGACCCCTTATCCGAGCACGCAACCTGGCCGGCCGCAGGGGAAAAGGGGGAGACGAGAGAGCGGCCCCCCCTCCCTCCTGAACCGTACCAAGCCACATGCCCTCAACATGGGGAGGATGTCCCCATGTTGATGGGGACAAGGGCCTCATCCCCACAACCCTTGCCCGGTGGTTGTGGGGGTCTGCGGGCGGGGGGCTTATCGGAATCTGGAAGACCCCTTTAACAAAGGGGACCCCCAGATCCCGCCCCCCCTATGTGAATTGGTAAAGGGTACATTGTACCCCTACCATTTCACGAAGAAAGCGTAAAAAAATGTTTAAAAAAACACACAAACACCTTGAAAAAGTCCTTTATTTAAAAAAAAAAAAAAACATTCCAGCGGTGAAATCCAGTGTCCCGCGGCGATCCCGATGTCCAGCGCTGTCCTTTATTGGTTGTGCCTGAGCGGACCTGATGGGGAACTCCCTCTCAGTATTTTAAATGTATAGACCCGCCCCTTCTAAAGTTCCCCATCAGGTCCGCTCAGCGGACCAGATGCGGAACATGAGAAGGGGCGGGTCTATACATGTATTGCCAAAGTGAGAGCAGTTCCCCATCAGGTCCGCCCCCTCGGTATGTCAGACCCGCCTACGTCATTGGCTTGAGCGGGGAACTTCCTTCACTATGTAAATTTAAATTACACAGTGAAGGAAGTTCCCCGCTCAAGCCAATGACGTAGGCGGGTCCGACATACCGAGGGAGCGGACCTGATGGGGAACTTTAGAAGGGGCGGGTCTATACATTTAAAATACTGAGAGGGAGTTCCCCATCAGGTCCGCTCAGGCACAACCAATGAAGGACAGCGCTGGACATCGGGATCGCTGCGGGACACTGGATTTCAGCGCTGGAATGTTTTTTTTTTTTTATTATTATTTTAAATAAAGGACTTTTTCAAGGTGTTTGTGTGTTTTTTTTAAACATTTTTTTACGCTTTCTTCGTGAAATGGTAGGGGTACAATGTACCCCTTACCAATTCACATAGGGGGGGCGGGATCTGGGGGTCCCCTTTGTTAAAGGGGTCTTCCAGATTCCGATAAGCCCCCCGCCCGCAGACCCCCACAACCACCGGGCAAGGGTTGTGGGGATGAGGCCCTTGTCCCCATCAACATGGGGACATCCTCCCCATGTTGAGGGCATGTGGCTTGGTACGGTTCAGGAGGGAGGGGGGGCCGCTCTCTCGTCCCCCCCTTTTCCCCTGCGGCCGGCCAGGTTGCGTGCTCGGATAAGGGGTCTGGTATGGATTTTTAGGGGGACTCCACGCCATTTTTTTTAATTTGCGGCGGGGTTCCCCTTAATATCCATTCCAGACCTGAAGGGCCTGGTAATTTTTATTTTATTTTTTATCAATGACTTTTGTATGTATTGCCGGGAGCCGACAATTCATTAATAGCCGCGAGTCAGTTTTAAAAGACTTTTTTTCTTTCAAAAATGACATTTTTTGCAGGGACAGTTCTAAGCACGGGAAGCATGCGCCACTTTACATGCATATCATACACACCCCCCAGGTACGAAATTTAAAGGAATATTTCACTTTTATTTTTTCATTTTAAGCATTATTAAAATCACTGCTCCCGAAAAAACGGCCGTTTTTAAAACTTCTTTTTGCATTGATACATGTCCCCTGGGGCAGGACCCCGGTCCCCAAACACTTTTTAGGACAATAACTTGCATATCAGCCTTTATAATTAGCACTTTAGATTTCTCCCATAGATTTTTCGAATTTGCCGCGAACACCCCAATTTGTTCGCTGTTCGGCGAACGGGCGAACAGGCAATGTTCGAGTCGAACATGAGTTTGACTCGAACTCAAAGCTCATCCCTACTGGAGAGTCTGAAGGCCAAACTCATTGTTGTGTTCCTCAAACCATTCCTGAATTCAGCAGACCAAGCCACTCTGTGGTCCATTGCTCTGTGGTCCAGTTCTGATGCTCACATGCCCATTGTAGGTGCGTTTCGCTGTGGACAGAGGTCAGCAAGGGCACCCTAACCAGCCTGTGGCTATGCAATCTCATACGCAACAAACTGTGATGCACTGCAAGCTCTGGCACCTTTCTATCTGCCCCAGAAATAACTTTTTTTTGCAATTTGAGCCACATTAGCTCTTCCATTTGATCAGTACACGAGCCAGTCTTCACTCCCCACGTGCATAAATGAGCCTTGGCTGCCCTTGATCCTTTCGCTGGTTTTCCTTCCTTGGACCACTTTTGGTAGGTCCTGACCACTACATCCCACAAGAGCTGCATTTTTTGGAGAGGCTCTGACCCAGTTGTCCAGCCATTACAATTTAGCCCTTGTCAAAGTTGCTCAAATCCTTTTGTTTGCCCATTTTTTCTGCTTTTAACAGCAAGTTCAGGAACAACATGTTCACTTGCTGCCTAATATATCGCACCAACGTTCAGATGCCATTTTATTGAGAAAATCATCACTTTACCTGTCAGTGGTCATGATGTTATGGTAGTCGGTGTATATAAAAGTCCAGAACAAATAAATATTAAAAGTCCCTGGCAGCAACAGCAGATCTGTTGGGTAGATTATTCATCTATTCATTCAAGGATTCAAGGATCCCTTTTTGCTCCCAAGGACAGAAGAGTAACATGTTATTAAATAAATTCATATGTGATTTACATATTGATCACATAACAGGTTCTTATAGGGTATAAACAAAACTCTTAAGTAGTTTCAAGAAGAAAAAAAAATAGAAAGTGGTTTAATAATATATTTTTTTGCTTTGTGTTTCTAACCTATGAAGGTCTGACCTGAAGAAACCATAGTAGAATAGTAGAAATAAAATGTAGAACAAATTTCAGGCAGTTTTTTTTATTGCAGAAGAGACATGCCCGTCTCTTCTGCAATGAATTAAACTCGTCTTCCTGTTCACAGTCACCTCTGAGAAAAGTATGTACAGCTCAGGGTAAATTCTTGGTATGATACCATAGTACCGGGATGAACAAACTCCCGCACTGGCCAATCAAGAAGGTTGAAGACATGTCACCTGGCAGAATCTGGGGAGAAGATGTTGGCTTTGGTAAAGGACCTTGCGGAAGTTGAATTGTTGGAATGCAGATAAATATTGTGGAGTTTATTACTGCTTTAAGTATTTTGTTGATAGTAAAAAATAAATGCTTGTTTAGTGGAGGGATAAAATAGAGTGATACCCAATTTATTCCTCCCTTCATCAGCCAGCCCTCTTGGAATATGGACAGGCCTTCGATATTCTCACAGACAATGCAGAAAAACAGATACAATTTCAGCCATAAAGATCTTTGTTCAGGCACTCCCTGTAATAGGTTAAATAAATAAATATAAGTCAGCAGCTACAAATACTGCAGCTGCTGACTTTTAATATTAGGACACTTACCTGTCCAGGGCGCCCGCAATGTCCTCACCCGAAGCCTATCTATCCCTCGGCTCCCGGGTGGAGGCACCGGCATCTTCAGTTAGGGAATCAGAAAGTGAAGCCTTGCGGCTTCACAGCCTGGTTCCCTACTGCGCATGTGCGAGATGCTCTGCGCTTCCTCACTGGTCCCTGCTGTCTTCTGGGACCTGTGTGTCTCCCAGAAGACAGCAGGGGGGGACAGAGGAGGGGCTGGACATGTCGTAGATCACCGTGGAATCTGCGGCGATCTATCGCTGGAAGTGGGAGCAAATACCTGTATTATACAGGTATCTGATCCCCCCTCCCCCCTGAAAGGTGCCAAATGTGACACCGGAGGGGGGGAGGAACCGGAAAAGCGGTTTTTGGGTGGAACTCTGTTTCAACAACACATTGTCCTGCCTAACTAATGTACTCCTGCATTTACAAGCTGTTACAGGGACTTCCAATAGAAAGTGGCCATTTCAACACACATTACACAGATACGGTCATAGAAATGGTATCTGGTAACAGCCAGATTGGCTACCTATGTCCCAGGAGCTTCTCCGAAGTGTTTTCAAGGCTGTGGTCAGGAAGGGACAGTGTATCACATCTGGTGGCAGTGCCCTAAGGTGAGGTGTTTCTGGATAATGTTTTTTTATTATTATTATTATTATTATAATACACGATTTTTATAGCACCAACAGTTTACGCAGCGCTTTACAATGTATAGGGGGGACAACACAATTACAGTACAGTTCAATACAAAAGGTACAGGAGGGCCCTACTCATAGAGCTTCCATTCTAAAGGGAGGGGTGGTGGTACAAAAGGTAATAGCTGCAGAGAATTTGATGGGGTAGCTCAGGGATCGTTGTTAGGTGGGTGTAGGATAGGCTTAGAATTTCATATTTATCCTCATTCAAATTAATCTGATCAAGTCCCCAAAACATGCTTTGCTGCGATGCAAGGTTGAAAAACCAGAGACGACTCCTCACCTTTATATTTGTATCTGCAAAAATCACTATAGCCAGAAACTGGAAATCTGCTACTATACCATATGACCAACTCAAGCACAAGCTTTTGTGGCATATAAACGTCTATCTGTTATCTTAAATGACGAAGTGAAAGTGTTTAAAAAAAATTGGGGTCCATGGATCAGATATTTGTCAAATGATCCTCGGACTATACCCATCTAGAATGCCTTTTGGTAGGCATGGGCCATAGAGCAGAGTCTTTTCCCCCTCTCTTCCCTCTTTCCTTCTTACATCTTTTCTATTTGTCCTCGGCTCTTTTCTTTTTCTCCTTCCTTCTCCTATCAAGGTTCTTAACAAACTCAGGATGAATGTCTTCACAGTTGCAGAAAATAGTGCAAAGCTCCTCCTTCAAGGGGAGAAGGATGCATTATCAACTATAAAAGGCACACCCTGATATCAACTAAGTCATTTGGTTACCATTTAGATAGAGAGACATAAGGTAATCATTTTGTTAGAGCCTTTCGATAGACCATAGTCCATAGTCTGTAGGATGTTGAAAACACATAAAAAATGTACAGATTTGTGTTTTGTGTTTGTGAATAGGGGTGTCTCTATAGATGACGCAATTCTTTATAACCTTTGAGTTTGTTGTCAAAACGCCTTTTATTTTACCTCTGCTTAGTAATTAAGTCATTCTTATGCATCGGGGAACTTTCACAATGTTTGTACAATTTCTCGAAATTTCTTTATTCTTTGTGAACAATTTCAATAAAGACATTGAAAACAGAAAAAAAAAAAGAAATGGCGGAGAGGCTGCAGGAGATGGGAAACAGAGAGATACAACATAGGATGATAAAAGGTTAAAGGAAAAGGCTATTGTTTAGGAGGCACAATGTGAAACAGAATTCATAATTTTAGTCTATCTGCCCAACTCCTTCAACATGTTTTGTATTACATTTGATGCACCCCATTCTTGCACTGAGGAAACTAGTGCAAAGCGCTGTGAATGACCAAGAGTTTTACAATGCATGCCAACATATTTCACCTTGTGAAGGTTTACTTGTACATCGTATTTTCTTTCTCGTACATCACGGGACACAGAGCGACATAGTCATTACTAATGGGTTATATAGATACCGTCAGGTGCTGGCACTGGCAACTTCCAAAACCGGAAGTACCCTCCCCTATATAAGCCCCTCCCATCCGGGAGCACCTCAGTTTTTTTGCCAGTGTCTAAGGTGTTGGCCAAGAAGAAACATGTGTTTTTCACTGAGCTTGCGTACAGGTTCTTTTGGGCCTCAGTAAGCTATTCCGGATCCGACCAAAAAAGCTTCATAGCTAAACGGTCGGTACCCGGGCCTTGCAGAGAAGAGCAAGGTTTTGCCTGTAATGCTTCTCTTAGGAGAGCTGGACCCTGGGATCCAGAGCTCTGGTCATACCCACGACCAAGATGTTTTCTGTGCAGGGTGCTATACAGGTCCAGGGGAGTGGAATCCTTGGGAACCCGGTCCCTGAAGGTTTGATTACAATGCCTGCCGTGATAGGTGAAGTTTGGGCTTTTGTGGACCAAACAAAGTCCTGCGGCGGGGAACAGGTAAGTGGGGGCCCCCAGGAACTTGGTTCTATTGGGGGACCCCCAAGCCTAATTTGTCTTTCTGTCTGTTACCTAACGGTATTCCCGCTAAATATTCTGTGTATGCCTGTTACTACTGAGAAAATGTAAAAATTTTAATAGTAGGCAAGAAAAAAAAAAAAATGTAAGACCGCGGTACCTGTGTTAGACACTAGAGGCCGCTATGGTTCTTTTTCTTGTAATGTGGATTTTTTTCTTCCAGAATCAAATCCAGGCAGTTGGTATGTTCTCTGCTGGGAAGCTGTCTCCTCTGCCCTGTTGCTGCGCTCATCCATCCCCGGGCCCTGCGGCAAAGGGACCCTGGCTCCCATCTAGCTCCTTGTTGTTTTCAAAAAAGGCGCCGAAGGCGCACGTGCGCGTGCGCGTGCACGCGCCTCTATTCATAGAGGCGATCTGGAAAAAGGGGCGGAGCGGGTGGATGACACTCAGGTGTGCGCCGCGGCGCTACTGCGCATGTGCGGGCGTCCAGCGTGTTTTGAAGCACATTATAGCTGGCTGTTGAAGTGCACAGACAGAGCTAGCAACAATATAAAGGCACATAGAGGCGGTTGATGCAGGCATCCCCTAGAAAGGCACTTTAGTAGACACCAACTGTGATATAGCAGCAATTGTGCTAGACTATTCTCAGTAAAAGTGGTGTATTACGGCTGGAATACCTCAGCTTTAGGCTTAGGAATATGCCGTCCAGAAGCTCCGGAACTGAATCTTCCAGGAAGCGAAGGGGGTCTCATCGGGCTCTGAGGATCTTGGGCATACTTCTGCTGCACCAGTCTCCCCTAAAGTTCAGAGGTAAGTGACCGTAGAGACCCCGCAGGGGTACTTGGTACTGTGGCTGTCCTCAGTTCACCTGCTCCTGTGTATGTAACAGAGGAGGTTTTTTCCTCAGCTCTGGGAGGATTAGAGAGAGATTGTCAACATTGATCGCTGCCTCCCTGTCAGGGAAAGCACGCCCGATCTCCATCTCCTCCTTCAGAGTGCCTGTTAGCAGAGCAACAGTCCCATACAGGGATCGACCTGCCTGAAGGGGATCAGGATGAGGTTGATTCTGTCATAGAGGAATCAACAGTGGGGGAACCTTTTCTCAGCATCTCAAGCTGAAAGATTATGGGTTCAGTCTCTGACTAACATGGTCCGATCAGCATTTAAAATGCACCTTGCGGAACCATCAACCACTACTGTATCCTCGTTGGGGTCGCTAGAAGCCCCCAGACTGTCTGTTCTTTTCCACTTCACCCTTTACTGAAAGGGCTCATTTACCAGGATTGGGAACATCCTGAGAAAATATTTATTCCCCCAAGAGATTTCCGGTGGTCTATCCCATGGAGGATAAGTTCATAAAAAAAAAAAAAAAAAAAAAATGGAAGGTCCCTACAGTGGACGCAGCCATCTCTTGTATGTATAAATCACTCACATGTCCAGTGGATAATGTCCAAATGTTCAAGAACCCAATAGATAAAAGATTGGAGTCCTTATGAAAATCTGCTTTTTTCTACAGCAAGCTTGGTGACACAACCAGCAGTAGCAGCTATTGGGGTCTGCTAAGCAGTGAAGGATCAGTTGAAACAGGTCTTGAGGGACTTGACAGATCAGCAGGCTTTGCCCTAGCTGATCTACCTAGAGCCTTAGGCTTTGCGGTTGACGCCATAAAGGATTCAGTCCATCAGGCCTCCCGCCTTACGCTGTCTATAGTACATATGCGTAGGCTCCTATGGCTCAAAAACTGGTCTGCTGAAGCTCCCTGTAAAGAATGGCTGGTTAGCGTCCCATTTCATGGTGAACACTTATTCAGGGAAAACCTGGACAAATATATCCAGAAAATTTCCAGCGGTAAAAATACGCTCTTGCCGGTTAAAAACAGAGTTAGAGGTCCCTCTTTAAGAGGCCTGCTTCTCCAGTCCCTGGGGCATCGGCTGTGTAACAGTTCCGACGGCCTCCTCGGTCAATTCCCGGGGGTAAAAAACAGGGACAATAGCAGGGTAATGAGAAACCCTGGGTCAGGGGAGGTACAAAACCTCCCCCAAAGTTAAATTCATTGAAGCCCCCACTCAGTCGGGTGGGGGGAGGACTCCAGTTGTTCGCAAGAGACCTGGCGGGACACGATCAAGACAGATACGTGCTCTCCGCAGTATGTTTGGGATACAGTTTGGAGTTAAAAGACTCTCCTCCTTCCCATTTTTGAGGTCAAACGTGCCAAGGGATCCCCGGAAGAGAGAGTCCCTCCTGTTGGCACTAGAACAACTATTGCTCCAAGGAGTAATTATGGAGGTTCCCCTGGAAGAATGAGGGTTCGGGTTTTACTCAAACCTCTTTACAGTCCCGAAGCAAACGCAGACGGGAGGCCCATATTAATTCTAAAAGGGCTATACAAATTCCTGTATATCAGGACTTTCCGATGGAGTCGATCCGATCGGTGGCCACTGCCCTACAAGGGGAGGATTGGTTAGCCGCGATCGACATCAAAGATGCTTATTTGCACATTCCCATCTTTCCAGTCCACCAAAAATTTCTACGCTTTGCAGTAGAAGGGCGCCATTTTCAGTTCAGAGCCTTACCCTTCGGTTTGGCCACAGCACCACAAGTGTTTACAAAAATTCTGGCCCTTTATTGGCCAATCTAAGAACACAAGGTGTAATGATAATGGCATATCTAGATGACTTGTTGCTGATAGACCACTCAGTGAAAAAACTAGACGTGGTCGTTCACAAGACAATCAAGTATCTGGAATCTCACGGTTGGATTATCAACCGAGACAAGTCAGCCCTAAAAACCAGTCAAAAGTCTGGAATACTTGGGGCTAAGGTTGGATTCAGGCCAGAGAAAAATATTCTTGCCTCGAGGAAAGGTGTTGTCTTTGAAAGATTTGATCCACTTAGTGGGTACAAAAAAGACAGCCGTCCATACGCCTGTATATGAGGCTGCTGGGAAAAATGGTGGCATCATTCGAAGCAGTACCCTACGGTCAATTCCATTCAAGGAATTTGCAAGGGGCCATACTGTCAGCCTGGAACAAAAAAGTTCAGGCCCTAGACTTACAATGTCCTTGTCCCCTTCCGTTCGCAAGAGCCTCCGTTGGTGGTTGGTTCCCCAGAACCTGGAAAAAAGGAAATCCTTCAGTCCGATTTCTTGGAAGGTGGTCACTACAGATGCCAGCCTTATAGGCTGGGGAGCAGTACTGGAGCAATGGTCTCTCCAGGGCAGATGGTCGGATGCAGAAAAGGCCCTGCCCATCAATCTCTTAGAGATACGAGCAGCCCGGTATGCCCTAGTAGCATGGACATCCAAACTCCAAGGGTCCCCTGTCAGAATTCAATCAGACAATGCCACAGCAGTGGCATATATCAATCATCAGGGGGGCACCAGGAGTCGTGCAGCCCAGAGGGAAGTAAATTACATCCTGAAATGGGCAGAAAGATATTTCCCAGCCATATCTGCGGTATTTATTCCAGGAGTGGAGAATTGGAAGGCGGACTTTCTAAGTCACCAGCAATTATGCCCAGAGGAAGGGTCCCTTCACCCCGAGGTTTTCTGGACAATATGTCAGCGGTGGGGAACATCGGATGTAGATCTTCTAGCATCCAGATTCAACGCAAAGGTGGACAGGTTTGTCTCTCGGACAAGGGATCCCCTAGCTTGCGGCTCGGATGCCCTAGTGTTCCCTTGGGATCAGTTCAAACTGATATATGCATTCACACCGCCACAATGGTTACCTCGATGACTCCGCAGAATCAGGGTAGAAAAGGAACCAGTGATTCTGGTGGCTCCAGCGTGGCCCCGAAGAGCGTGGTAAGCGGAGATTGTAAAATGTCAGTGGGGAGTCCTTGGTCTCTCCCACGTCGTCCGGACCTGCTTTCGCAAGGACCGATATACCACCCTTCCTTACCAGCCCTAGGTTTGACGGCCTGGCTATTGAAGCCCACATTCTAAAAAAGAGAGGGCTCTCTAATCCTGTGGTATCTACCATGATCAATGCCAGGAAGCCGGTATCCAGGCAGATCTACTATAGAATCTGGAAGGCGTACATCGCGTGGTGTGAGGCCAAGAAATGGCATCCACATAAGTACGTAATAGGTAGGATTCTGGACTTCCTACAGTGGGCTGTAGATAGGAAGCTTGCCTTGAGTACTATCAAGGGTCAGATTTCGGCCTTGTCAATATTTTTTCAAAGGCCCTTGGCTTCGCATTCACTAGTCAAAGCCTTTATACAAGGAGTGATGCGTATTAGTCCTCCGGTTAATATTCCCATATGTCCATGGGATCTAAACTTGGTTCTGTCGGTTCTACAGAAACAACCATTTGAACCATTACATCATATTTCTTTGGTGCTTCTCACCAGGAAATTGATTTTTCTAGTAGCCATTTGTTCGGCTAAAAGAGTGTCGGAATTAGCAGCTATGTCCTGTAAGGAGCCATATCTGGTTATCCATAAGGATAGAGTAGTGTTACGTCCTCATCCAGCCTTTCTTCCTAAGGTGGTATCGAGGTTTCATTTGAACCAAGATTTGGTTCTTCCTTCTTTTTTCCCCAAACCTACTTCGGTAGAGGAAAAGTTATTGCATTCTTTGGATGTAGTAAGAGCAGTTAAAGCTTATCTAAAGGCCACTGCTCAGATTCGCAGAACGGATACTTTGGTTATTCTGCCGGAAGGCCCCAGAGAGGGTCAGGCAGCGTCAAAATCTACTTTAGCCAAGTGGATTCGACAGGTCATAATACAAGCCTATGGCTTGAGAAGGAGACCGCCTCCGTTCAAAGTTAGAGCGCACTCCACGAGAGCAGTTGGAACTTCATGGGCAGTGCATCACCAGGCCTCCCTGGCTCAAATCTGTAAGGCCACAACATGGTCTTCAGTACACACGTTTACTAGGTTCTACCAGGTGGACGTTAGAAGTCAGGAGGATGTCGCCTTTGGGCGCAGTGTGTTGCAGGCCGCAAAAGATCCTCATGTCTGATAGCGCTCAGCTTATATATGGTGTATCCCCCCCCTCATTGGGCATTGCTTTAGGACATCCCATTAGTAATGACTATGTCGCTCTGTGTCCCGTGATGTACGAGAAAGAAAATAGGATTTTTATAACAGCTTACCTGTAAAATCCTTTTCTTGGAGTACATCACGGGACACAGAGCTCCCGCCCCTCTTTGGGGACACTTATTGCTTTGCTACAAAACTGAGGTGCTCCCGGATGGGAGGGGCTTATATAGGGGAGGGTACTTCCGGTTTTGGAAGTTGCCAGTGCCAGCACCTGACGGTATCTATATAACCCATTAGTAATGACTATGTCGCTCTGTGTCCCGTGATGTACTCCAAGAAAAGGATTTTACAGGTAAGCTGTTATAAAAATCCTATTATTAGAAATAACCTGCATTTGGATAACAGCACTACTAGTCATACCAGCATCCGATTAAAAAATATATAATTTACACAGTGGAAAGTATAAGGCATGGATACATAGATGACAGTTCTAACAAGAAGTATGATAAAGAGAATCCACAGATTGAGTTTCAACTTTTGCTTTTGAATGTTCTATGTGACACTGATGCTGACACACTAGCACTAAGGCATACAAATACAAATGCATCCATAAATCAGATATAAAAGGCTTCTAAGACAGAAATGAAATAAAATCAAGACAAAATAAAAAAAAAAAAAAAAAATTTTTGTTACAGAAGGGAAGTTAATTGCATTGTTTACCTCAGTTCGGGAAGTATTTTCAATGCTGTACAGTATTTGCTCTAGTATGCTTATCGCTTTCTCTGCCATAATATATGCATCCAAATAGTAACTGTGTTTACGTTGTTCATCTTCCACTGTGCTAGCAAGGATCCTTTCAAAAAATGGAAATAAGGGAGTCAAAAATAATGACAATGCTGGAATAAAGAGGCCAAAATAAGCAGAAAAAAAACGATAATTTTTTTTCAACCACTCTCATTAAATTGGAAATTCAGGTAAATATTTAGAGAGATCCCATTAGTTCAGTAATGCAGTTACTCTAAAGCCTCATACACACGATCAGACTTCCATCTGACTTTTCCGTGGATTTTGGTCCAAAGGGTGTTGGCCGTGAACTTGTTCTTCATACACACGGCAGAACATTTTCAGCTAACTTTCACCAAATCACGTGGTTTTTCAGCTCTTTACCACCACCCTTTGGGCAACTTCTGCTATTGTTGTCTGATCTTTAGCATTGGTTTTGAGCATGCGTGTTTGTACTTTGGACTTTAGTCCTATGGACTTGTGTACACATGATCGGATTATCCTCCATCAGACATTTGTTGCCGGAAAGTTTGAGAGCATGCACAGCGAACATTTGTCTGTTAAAAAAACGAAAACAATTGTCCGATGGAGCATACACACGGTCGGATTGTCCGATAAAACACGTCCATCTAATCGTGTGTATGGGCCTTAAAATACATTAGTGTAGACCTATAGTCTAAAATAAATATTACTTGTTCTACCAATCCTAAACCCACATTGGGGAACAAAAGTTGCCTAATACTTGGCTCTCCTGTACCCACCTGTCAAGTTGTTTGTTTTGTTGAAGGGGCTTGTAGTTGTGATGTTCAGACAATCCAAGGCTCTGCCAGAACACCAGACCTTTGTATAGCAGAGGCTACGTGAACAACATCCAGGATTTTTCATGGCATTATAGAGACACCCACTTTTCTATCTTAGAGGGCTAATAAAGGTTCTTGTGACAACTTAGTATAAACTATATTGCCAAAAGTATTGGGAGACCTGCCTTTACACACGCATGAACTTTAACCCTTTCACTGCCAAGTCCGTACGGCGGTGTACGGACCTCCTTTCTCCCTCTCCTATAAGCTTATGGTCACTTCAATGACCATAACCTTATGTCAGAATTGTTAAGCTGAACAATTCTATCACTCTGATTAGGGGATTACAACCCGCTGATCAGCGTTATTATCCCCTAATGTGACCCCGCCCCTCCCACCCAATGCCGCCGCTTCCCTGTCCCCTGCCTCTCCACCCCGCTGCACCCTTCCATCTAAAACTGCCCCCCACTCTCCTCTTCTATCCCCTTAGCCCTCCCTTCTTACCCCCCAGCACTAATTACCCCCTCTACCTGATCAGACCCCCCCTTGCAAACCCGCTCCCCGCAGACACCATTATTAGCCGGCATCCCTCCTTTTCCACTCTCGCCGGCTTCAGATGCTGCATGGGGCTTGGGGGGTCCAGATGTGTCCCCCCACCAGTCAGATCACCCCTCCAACTTCCCCCGCACCCCCGATCCATGGCTGCTCTGAGCGACATCCCTCCTTCCCCTCCCTCCGCCTGGAGCTTCTTCCTGCACAGAGAGGGGAGCGGTGCGGGTGGGGGTGAAGTAGGTTCAATTGAACAGCCTTGTCATAGACTCACACATGCAGAAAAACAAAATGCCAGCACTCCGCAAATTCTCTGCAGCATATTTTATTGAAACACAATCATTTTCATTAGGTAACAATTGCTTATATGTTTTAGCCTAAGTGGCCTTAATCATGAAACGTTATTGAAATACCTGAGGATAGTCGAGTGGTCCATTAGGAACTCAGCTCTGTACTCCTTGTGTCCATAGCGCAGAAGATCAGCTTCTATTTGACTCATTTTATCGCACATATCAAGCAACATTACAACAGTCTGAGACGGCGTAGTTCCACTACTGACCAAATCTTGAGCATTTTTTAAAAGAACTAAAAATTTCCTGTTAAAAAAAAAAAAAAGGAAATATAAATATGAGAAAAACCCACGAATACTCTGGCATCGTTTTCTTATGTTGTAATTTTTATTCATATATACAGGGGTTAGACAAAAATATGGAAACACAAGGTAAAAGAACAAAATTGTTACTCAATATGGTGTTGGACTGCCTTTGGCATCCAAGAAGGCCTGAATTCTTGCGGGAATTGCCATTCATGAATCTTGGATGGTGGATAATGGAATCTGATATCACTCTTCATGCAAAAAACGCTCCAGATTTAGCAGACATGCAGGAGGTGGAAAACGTTCTCCAAAATTGACCATTGCGGCTCTATGATATTGGGGTCTGGCGACTACGGCGCCCAGGGAAGGTGCGAGACTTCGTCTGCATGCTCATCAATCCACAATTTGACACCAGCTGTGTGAATTGGCGCATTTTCATCTTGGTAAATTGCACTGTTTTCGAGAAAAAATGTCTGCACTGCGGGGTGCACATGGTTTGCCAAAATGTGTACATTTGTCCCTGGCAGTCACTCTGCCTTTTAGGGTGATGATGGGCCTGTAGAATACCAAGATATGCCACACTAAACCATGATTAAGCCGCCACCATGCTTTACCGTTGGCACAAGACAGACCCTTTCCTAAACTTGGGATGATGTTCGCCACACGTAAACACGTCCAGTGGTTGGGAACAGTGTAAAGCTTGATTTATTGGACCATATTATCGTCATCCATTGATCGATATTCCACGATTTATGGGTGCTGCACCACTCTCACCCCTTCTGAGCATTAATATCAGTAACTAGTGGTTTGACAATTGCAGCTCGCTTGTCAATGTTTTGCTTATGGAGTTCCCTCCGCAAAGTTTTTGTGGACAGGGGCTTTGGAAGACTGAGATTGAGCTCTGCAGTCACTTTTGCAGCAGTTGTTTTCTTATTCAAGGTGATAATCATGTGCAATGTCCTTATGTCTCTTTTTCGGTCAATTGACCATGTCGGCCAAGAATATGCTTATCAGATGATGTTTACCTGGTAACTGTATATTGCATCATAAACTCTGATACTGTAGCTCACGACTCCACAAATAAATTGGCAACTTCAGTCACAGAGGTACCAGCTAAGCAGGCACCAACAATATGCCCTCTTTGAAGCTCAGAAAGCTCTGTCATGACTCCGTATTACTAGCAGCGCACACAGTGAATGACGAATGTGAGGCATCCAACCTGTTAGCTAGGTGTCTCACCACACAGTGGAAGCAAAAGAATGTTACATCACTTCGGCTTTCAATGCAAAACACCTGCAAATCATGTAGTGTTTCCATATTTTTGTCCAACCCCTGGATGGCAAGAATAATAACTAGAAATGGCAAGAGGGCTATATGGCTGAAGCCTCGTACACACGGCCGGTTTTCTCGTCAAGAAAACTGCCGGGAGAGCGTTCTTGCCGAGAAAACCATCCGTGTGTACGAGGCTTTTAGGTTTCTCGTCAGAAAAACTGGCCAGAATCTCAACGAGAAAAATAGAGAACCTGCTCTCTATTTTCCCGTCGGGATTCTCGTCGGCCTGTTTCCCGACGAGAAACCCGAGAGTGTGTACACTTACCTGTCACCGTGGAAACCTGTGCATGCTCGAAATGACTTTGACAAATGCGCGGTAGCTTCCTAGGCATAGGTAGGGTGTAGCAAGATGGCGGCGACGGCATCGAATGTGACGAGCGCACGCTCGTTGTAGTCGATGACGTCACCGCGTTCGTGCCATTCAAAAGAACGGCGGTTCTTTTGAATCGTACGTGTGTACACTCGGCCGGGACAAGATTCTTGTTCAAGAATCTCGTCAGGAAAAACAACGTGTTTTTTTCCTGACGAGATTCTCGGCCGTGTGTACGAGGCTTTACTGGTTTTTATCTCATGTGTTGTTAGTAGGGATGCTGATGAAAAAAAAAAACTTCAGTAGAGAGGGAATCTACAGATTTACAAAGCTTTCAGAGTCAGGGGTTGGTAATCTGATGTCACACTGCACAGGGAACTGAGTATAATCTGAGACCTGAGTAGAGAGAATGGACACACCCTTTTCTATACAGTCTCATAGGGAAACATGCACAGCTGAGGCTGTCAATCACCATCTGTGTCCTGGAGCCCCCTTCCTCCTCCCCCTGTATTCTTTGGAGTAGGCATAACCGGTCAGAAGTGACTCATGCAGGTAGGAAAGGAAGGAGACAGCAGACAGACAGAAATCACACCGATGTGCTTTGGATTGGGGCACACTACAGAAGCATATGCTTTGTTAATTTTTCTTTTCAGAAGTTTACAACCACTTTAATATAATCTGAATAAAGAGGCAGTCAGCATTGCTCTGGTAGTGAAACTTAAAGTCAATCAGCAGATCAGGGATAATCGTCAAGTGAATATGGGCTGCACCATTTATAGCCATGTCACAAAGTGTTGTCACATTGTGGTTTGACGAGCATGCAGATGAAGTCTCGCACCTTCCCTGGGCACCTCAGTCGCCAGACCTCAATATCATAGAGCCACTATCTTGGAGAACAAGGTTCGGCTTGTTTTTCCCCTCCGGCATCTCTGCGAGAACCGGAATGATTTTTGCAAAGAGTGGTATCTGATTCCATTATCCACCATCCAAGAATCATATTTGGCAATTCCCGTCAGAATTCAGGCTGTCTTGGATGCCAAAGACACTCCAACACCATATTAGGTAACAATTTTGTTCCTTTACCTGGTGTTTTGTCAAACCTCTGAATTTAGCTATATTGTTAACTACACTGGGCTTTAGAATTGCACTGGATCCTACTATGCAATTTCCTCCTATGTTTTCCAAAAACCATGTGTGGTTGCAGGAAGTGACATTATAGCTCTTCCCCTTCTGGCAGATTTATGATATATATAGTGGGTGAAAGTAAGTGGTGTCCTTCTATGGCCTTTCTAGTACCTGACGGGAGCCGATTATCAACTGGGAACAATGGCCTTAACATTATGCCAGACGATGTGGATTTATAGACTTTAACATATATATACATTTATAATGCACCTGTTTTATGTCATTAGTATCTGGAAATTTTGCCATTTTATTTTATAAATAATATTTATTGATTTTTTATTTTATATTAACTTTCTAATGATAATGGTAAACAGGGCAAATCGAGAGGGTGAATCTCCATAACGGGAGCACAAACAGCAAAAAAACGGATGTACTTTCTATATAAGATGGGTTATACAGGGGAGGACTTTCTTTTTGATTGATCTGTCAGTGTCCATTCACCTATAGGTGGCACATAACCCAGATGGTTAAGTATATAGCCTGCTCTGTGTCCCCTGATGTACTCCAAGAAATGGTATGTACAAAATTTCCCCTCCCAATTGGAGAAAGGAAAAATCTCCCACTCACATATTTCCTGGCTTCACACCAGGTATATAAGATTTCCAGGTCCTGTAATGAAAGCTCCCTGAAGCCGGGTTTCTGGCACTCAACAGTGCGGAGATAATAGGACCCAAGAACATTAGGTCTGGCTGGACCGGAAGTGTCCAAGGAGCATCCCCTGCAAGAGTCACTATGTCAGTGTACCAACCCCACTTGTCACCCCCACTGTTATCACCAGAGTCTTCGCAAAAGATGCAGCAGTAGTCAAAACAGGGGAAAGGCATAGATTAGGGAAAAATGGTCCCTTAAGTGTTACCAGTGCATCTACCCCTATTGCCAATGGGACTCTCGTCCCGGAAACAACCTGTCCAATTTGTTGTAGAACCTGTAATCCGGTAGATCCACCTGCAGAGTTCCCCAATGCTGGCAGATTGCCGAAAACATCTCAGGATTCAGGGACCATTGTCCAGGTATTAGTTGCTGACAACTGGGAAAAACTCCCAGTTTTCTATACCTGGAATATGTACTGGCGACAAAGACGGCACATGCTGTTCTGCCCCAGACAGAATGTGGTTCACCTTCCTGAGCTGCATGACTCTTGGTGCCACCCTGGTGGTTGATAAATGACACTGCAGTGGCATTGTCAGACTTAACCCTGACCACAAACCTGTGCAACTGGTTTGTCCAATAATCCAGAGCAAGATGTACTGCCTGAAGTTCCAAGATATTGCTGGGCAGTATTCTCTCCTGTGGAGACCAAGTCCCCTGAACTGTAGCCACCTTCAAACCTCCAAACTAACTGAAGAGACTGGCAACAGTGGTTATTATCTTCCATATCCCTGGAAGGAAAAATTTCCCCTTTACCAGATTCTGAACAATCAACCACCAATTTGAGCTCTGCAATACCCCAGGTACTGAGCCCTATGGTAATCCAATGCTTGGACCTTCATGTTGCAGATAGAGAGAATGTTCTTCTTCAAAAGATCTGGAGTAGAACTGCACATAGGAAACCGCTTCAACATAAATATAATTTCCTCATGCAGAGACATATCGAAGGATACCCTTTGCTTCCTATATTTCAACTTCTGGAACCGACTGCTCCCTGAGCAAAGATTACTGAGGTATACTGAGATTGACATCCCCTGAATCTTCAGCAAGTCAAGCACCAGGGCTAAGAGCTTTGAGAACCCCCTGTGGGCTGTGGCCAGCCCAAATGGCAGTGTCACAAAAAACTAAAATGGCCACTTTCTACTGCAAATCACAGAAACCTTTGATCAGCCTGGAAAAAACTGGCACATAAAGATATGCACCCAAAATCTACCTCATGCAGAGAGGCCAACAGTGATCGGACCAATCCAATCTAAAACAGAAAGATGTTTAGAAATGTGTCTAATGCCTTGAGATCTAAGATAGACCTCATGTTCCAGTTTGGTTTTGGGGCCGCTACCAGTTGAGTGTTTACAATAATAAGGCTATAACTTCTGCTCCAAGACCAAATGCAAAGCAAAAGGCTGATGACTCTGTGGCAGATCGAGAAGGTTCCAAAGAGGCATTCTTAACCTACCAGGTTTCTGCTGGCTAAAGATGGAGCGAACCATTTCAGAGACTGCCCTAAGATCCTCTGGCCCGAGATACTTTAAAAAAACAGCAGCCTCAGATGCCTCCCTCACTCTGGAGGGGAAAACCTTACAGCACATGGAATTCCCAGGCAGTCTTCTATCTAAGTACTAACCAGGTCGGATGCATATGTCCTTGGCTAGTCCTGCAAAACTAGTATGGGGCCAGGTGCAGTTGGGCAGGTGCAGCACAATATATAATTATGGCATGCATACCGGTGTATTTGCATTGAACTGCATACATACATGCCTATTTGCATTGGACTACATATTTATATGTTTGCTTAAAAGAAAACAAGCATAATAAATATGCAGTTCAATATATGCAAACATATAAATATGCAGTCCAATGCAAATTAGGCATGTATGTATGCAGTTCAATGCAAATACACCGGTATGCATGCCATAATTATATATTGTGCTGCACCCGCCCAACTGCACCTGGCCCCATACTAGTTTTGCAGGACTAGCCAAAAACATATGCACAGATCCGGAAATGTCTCACTACCTGTAATTAGTGCTGCAGAGTGTCAGCTTCCTGGCGGGCGTGGGCACGTGGAGTTGCGAACACGCCTGAGCTCATCCTTACTTTGGAGACACAACTTAAAGTGAACTCATACCCGTACAGGGGTGTATCAACAAACAGTCGTACAAGCCCCCCCTCCCCAAATTAGGCAGAAAGTATATAAGTATGCCCTTATGCAATTAATGCTGTATATAATCATGTCCTGTCTGGTCACGCAGCTCTCCCCTAGGAAGTACTCACACGTCATTACCATTCCATAGCCTGCTCCGTGTCTCTGGAATTCTCGCTGATCCTTCAGCCCACATGTGATTTCAAACATAAAATGGCCACACAGAGCCCGACCTGGCCAGACCAAACAGCGCACTACCACAGGGAGAATGACCAGACAGTCAGATCTCTCTTTTTTTTTTTTAAAGAGATACTGCAAATGCAAACTTACTATTCCCGCTGCAACACAGAATCATAACAGGAGTCCAACCTTCACCAATCACGGCGATCTCTGTCAAAAGACTTTCAAGGACTTGGTCCCCCTTAATCTGTGGTCCACTCCCCTGGACCCAATGAGGCTTGGGTACTTTGGCTGTGGCTGAAGCCCATGATTCTCAGCAGAACCATTCCGGTCCTCCAAGTATGCTCCAACAGCACATGTAGCACATCAGTGACCACCACCTAACAGACACTGGCAAAAAAACTGAGGTACTTCTTGTATAGGAGGGGTTATATAGGGGAGAACTTCCTATTTGATTGATCTGCCAGTGTCAATTCACCCAAAGGTGGCGCATAACCCAGATAGTTAAGTATAGCGCCTGCTCGGTTTCCCGTGATGTACAATAAAGAAAAGACAATTTTGGCTTTTGGCTGGATGTGTCGTTATTCATAGAGGATACTTGGGTATTTAAGTGTCAGGATGTAAAGTGGGTTTGAATGCCACTGGGCCACAGGCAGCTGTAGGAATAATTTTATTCTCATAATATGGCTCCAGGTGCTTGGTTGGTCCTTCTGAGCCTTAGCCTGGAACCACAAGGAGAGTGCAGGGCTTTGGAATCGAAGTGGGGTGAACAGTGAGGTTTTGCGATGGGCCAGGGAGATGGTGTAGTGGGGTTTCAAACCTGCCATCAGTACACACTTGAGCAGACAGTGTGGATCTGCTTTGGGCACTAGGGCCAGAAATGGGACAAACAGTCCAGACCCTAAGTAACCCTGCTAACAAGCTAATATTAAGTTCAAAATAAATACCAAAAAACACATTGGTCTTATCTGACCTCACTTGAAAAAAAACCTGCAACGTAAGACCGACTTTAGTAGAGTCTTCCTCACGCAGGCAGCCTTCAGCTACAGACAGGGATGAAAACTTACAGTTGTGCTCATAAGTTTAAATACCCTGGCAGAATTTATGATTTATTGGCCATTTTTCAGAGAATATGAATGAGAACACAAAAGCATTTCTTTCACTCATGGTTAGTGTTTGGCTGAAGTCATTCATTATCAATCAGCTGTAGTTACTCTTTTTAAATCATAATGGCAACAGAAACTACCCAAATAACCCTGATCAAAAGTTTACATACCCTGGTGATTTTGGCCTGATAACATACACACAAGTTGACACAAAGGGGTTTAAATGGCTATTAACGGTAACCATCCTCAGCTGTGATCTGTTTGCTTGTAATTAGTGTGTGTGTGTCTGTGTGTATAAAAGGTCAATGAGTTTCTGGACTCCTGACAGACCCTTGCATCTTTCATCCAGTGCTGCACTGACATTTCTGGATTCTGAGTCATAGGGAAAGCAAAAAGAATTGTCAAAGGATCTGTGGGAAAAGGTAGTTGAACTGTATAAAACAGGAAAATTATATAAAAAGATATCCAAGGATATGAAAATGAGGATATGAGAATGCCAATCAGCAGTGTTCAAACTCTAATCAAGAAGTGGAAAATGAGCGGTTCTGTTGAAACCAAACCACAGTCAGGTAGACCAACTAAAATTTCAGCCACAACTGCCAGGAAAATTGTTTGGGATGCAAAGAAAAACCCACAAGTAACTTCAGGTGAAATACAGGACTCTCTGAAAACATGTGGTGTGGCTGTTTCAAGATGAACAATAAGGGGGCACTTGAAGAAAGATGGGCTGCATGGCCGAGTCTCCAGAAGAAAGCCATTACTACGCAAATGCCATAAAGTATCCTGCTTACAATACGCCAAACAGCACAGAAAAGCCTCAAACCTTCTGGCACAAAGTCATTTGGAGTGATGAGACCAAAATTTAGCTATTTGGCCACAACCATAAACACTACATTTGGAGAGGAGTCAACAAGGCCTATGATGAAAGGTACGGTGGTGGATCGCTGATGTTTTGGGGATGTGTGAGCTACAAAGGCACAGGAAATTTGGTCAAAATTGTAGCAAGATAAATGCAGTATGTTATCAAAAAATCCTTGAGGAACATTTGCATTCATCAGCCAGGAAGCTGCGCATGGGACCTACTTGGACATTCCAACATGACAATGATCCAAAACACAAGGCCAAGTCGACCTGTCATTGGCTACAGCAGAATAAAGTGAAGGTTCTGGAGTGGCCATCTCAGTCTACTGACCTCAATATCATTGAGCCACTCTGGGGAGATCTCAAACCTGCAGTTCATGCAAGAAAGCCCAAGAATTTTGCAGGAATTGGAGGCTTTTTTTCAAGAGGAATGGGCAGCTTTACCATCTGAGAAGATAACGAGCCTCATCCGCAAATACCACACAAGACTTCAAGCTGTCATTGATGTTAAAGGGGGCAATACACGGTATTAGGAACTGGGGTATGTAAACTTTTGATCAGGGTGATTCGGGTAGTTTCTGTTGTCATTATGATTTAAAAAGAGTAAACACAGTTGATTGATAATAAATGGCTTCAGTCAAACACTAATCATGAGTGAAAGAAAAGTTTTTGTGTTATCATTCATACGCTCTGAAAAATGGCCAAGAAATCATGAATTCTGCCAGGGTATGTAAATTTATAAGCACAACTGTATATCCATGTGAATAAAGAAAAGACAACTTCTTACCTTGCATTCAGTTTGGCTATAAATAGTCCATATTCTGACTCCCTGTTTTTTTCTTTGTGCAACATGTTTTTCAGAGCATTTATTGCAGTATCCAAAATTTGACAGGCCTGAAAAAATTATTACACACATATGATTAACAGTGTAAAATAATTGCCTCATGTGGATCTTTGTAAGATATTTGTGGTTTGTCAGTTGAGTTTACTTCATTAAGTTGTTAGTTCTGAGAATAAATTCAGCAATGTTCTCCAAGATCCAATTACTGCTTGTTTTGCTGATAGCTGTGGGCTGACTTTACACTTACCGTATATACTCGAGTAAATGCCGAGTTTTTCAGCACATTTTTTTGTGCTGAAAATGCCCCCCTTGGCTTATACTCGAGTTTGTGTCCATCTTCAAATTTAAGCTCCTGCTCCCGGCCATCCGTAGGTCCCCTGGACCCCAAACTTGGCACACATGTAGCTCCACTCTTCCTCTAGAAGTGTGCAGTTTGTTGTCCGGGGGACCTACGGCCGGGGAGCACCGATTTTTCAAAGCTGGGCACCCCTTCCATAGACTCCCATGTTAAACGTCAGTCTAGTCACACAGCGCCGGAGATCAGGTAGGGAGATTGGGCACAGTGAGGAATGGACACAGTGAGGCATGGGCACAGTGACAGTGAGGCATGGGCACAGTGAGGCATGGGCACAGTGAGGCATGCACATGGACACAGTGATGCAAAGTGAGGCACAGTGAGGCATGCAGATGGACACCCTAGGCTGATACTCGAGTCAATAAGTTTTCCCATTTTTTTGTGGTAAAATTAGGTGCCTCGGCTTATATTCGGGTTGGCTTATACTCGAGTATATACGGTACATACATTTGGTGATCAGCCCTGAATTAAGACTGGGATCATGGGAACTGAAAGCCACTTGCCTCCCATTTCTTTTCTCTCATCTTTCCCTTTACCTTCATTTTGTTTTTCCTTAAGTATAAGCCCAGTCTTCCTAACTTTATCTGTCTAAAAAAAAGTCTAAAAAAAGTTAGGACTGGACATACATAATGCCTAAACCTTAGACGTTCTAATGTAAATGACAAATTTACAGCTTAACACTAGGGATGAGCTTCGTGTTCTAGTTGAACCCATGTTCGACTCGAACATCGAACGTTTGGCTGTTTGCCGAATTGCAAACATTATGGGCCGTTTGCCCCAAGTTCGAGTGGCGCGTCACGGCCCATAATTAACTGCGGCATCACAGTGCATTGCTGGCTGATGATTGGCCAAGTATGCACTATGACCCGCATGCTTGACCAATCACAGAGTGGAAAAAACAGAGAGCCGTAATTGGCCAAAGCCAGGGTGGCTTTGGCCATCTATGGTTTAGGGGTTTAGTACACGCCCCGCACTATATAAGGCCACCGGCTTGGCGGCCTTGGTGTAGTGTGTTGGAGTTGTTAAAAGAGAGAGATATCAGAGAGAGACAGTGTCATTTATATTGAATTAGATAGAGCAGGCAGGCGAGTCAGTTAGCTGCAGTTACAGTGTGTAGAGGATATATATGCATCCTAGGTGTTGTATATATATTTATACACTGTATTCAGTTTAGCTAGATCCGTTCCTGTTATTCTCTATACTGTGACAGGCAGGCAGGTGATTGTACTAGCTGCAGTCAGTGTTTCACTTAGTGTACTGTGTGCTTTGCATAGCGTTCACCTAAAGCTTACCTGAATACAGTTAGTGAGTGTGACTATTATAGTGGTGTTCTCATAATAAAACCACAGGCAGAGAGCTGCAAGTATTTTCAGTTAGTGTACTGTGTCCTCTGCACAGTTTTCACCTAAAACTAACTGAAAACAATTGCTGCTTTTTCCATACTAATCCCACAGCAGGCAGTTGATTCTGATAGCTGCATTATCAGTACAGATATATATATATATATATATATATATATATATATATATATATATATATATACATACATACACACACACACACAAACATATATATATATATATATATACATACATATATATACAGCTACATCTCACTGCAGGCCATTAGTATGTCTGGAAGGCAAACAAGGAGAGGCAGACAGTCACGAGGCAATAAAAGAGGGCAAGCAGGCTCTGTGTCTAGAGGCAACAGTGCTGGTCGTGGACACGGTGCATCCTCATCAGCACGTGGCCGTGGGACACGCTTGTCCTTTTCGGCAGCTGGCCATGTTGAGCCGCAACATGCCCAAGACTTGGTAGAGTGGATGACCAAGCCGTCCTCCTCCTCCTCATCCTCTCTCACCCAGGCTCAGGGTACTTTGTCTGGCAAAGCAGCTGCCAAAGCGGCCTCTTCCCTCGGTTCAATGGCATCA
Source organism: Rana muscosa (assembly GCA_029206835.1). NCBI lineage: Eukaryota > Metazoa > Chordata > Amphibia > Anura > Ranidae > Rana > Rana muscosa. The sequence goes on from CM055123.1 coordinate 204,509,631, forward strand.
GTTACTCCTTCCCTAGCCCCACCATGTCCTCCTGAGGAGTCCCCTGAACTGTTTGACCACAGTGTTGGGTACATGCTCCAGGAGGATGCCCAGTGTTTTGAAGGCTCCGATGATGGAACCCAGCTGGAGGAAGGCAGTAACGTGAGCCCAGAGAGAGGGGGTAGTAACGTGAGCCCAGAGAGAAGGGTTACCCATGCCATTTTTCTCAATGATTTTCATCCATATTGCTGGGACCAAAGATTACATTAAAGCCGCAAGCAGTTTTAAATGACTTTTTTTTCCCTTTAGAAATGTAATTTTGTGCAGACCCAGTTCTAAACACGTGCCACTTCACAGGCATACTTTAGACACCCCCCACATACGATATTTAAAAGGAATATTTCACTTTTTTTTCCTCCACTTTAAGCATCATTAAAATCACTGCTCCCAAAAAAACTGCCGTTTTTAAAACTTCTTTTTGCGTTGATACATGTCCCCTCGGGCAGGACCCGGGTCCCCAAACCCTTTTTAGGACAATAACTTGCATACTACCCGTTATCATTAGCACTTTTGATTTTGAGCGTTCGAGTCTATTCTATTTAATAGGGTTCTAAAGTTTGTGCGAGCTTTCGGTCCATTCGCAAGGGGGGGGGGGGGGGGGTGTCACCTAAGCAGTATTGTTGGTTGAATGACTAAAATGCTATATTTCAAGAGCTTTGGTTAATTTTCCAATATTACATTAGGTACTCCAACGTGTCTTCTTCTATGGTTGAAAACATGTTTTATACATTACATAAAGGTGTTTCTGATCAGAGGATGATCTTGCTACATGCAAGCCCAGCTACTGTATGCTCACAATTTGAATGAAAGCTGTCATAGGAAAAATATGTAGGCTGTCATGTTCAATTACGTCAGGAAAATTAAGTCCGGGTAGGTCTGGACTTGCAATTTTGTAATTTTCTTGTAGCGGGTATGTACTTTTTTTAAACTGGTGAGGACACCAGTGATGCATGGTTCCCTGCGGCCCAGCAGGTGGCGCTGTCACTTTGGGCTGGGGTTGAACCATCGCTGCAGTGCCGTACCCTTTGTGACCTCTCGCAGCGGTTGTACGGCGGGGCGGGGAACCCGCCGTGCATCCTGGGAGAGGGTATAAAGAGGGCGGACATTTTTCGCCACGAGGTTCGAGTCACGGGCACCTTCAGCCTGAGGGCTGTGGTTGCGGTCGGTGTCCAGGCGGCCTAGGCCTGGACACTTGGAGTTCGTGTTCCATCCCAGACACCTTCAGTCTGGGGTGAGGTACTCAGCCGGAGGCCTGGGGCCCAGTACCTTCCGCTGGGTCCCGCGAGGGAGGGATCATCCTAGGGGGCCCCGGGAGTAGGGCACCCGAATCCAGAGGCGTAAGGGACCGGAGGAGGGACTCACCCGAAGACCTGGTGCAGCAGATTGCCAGTGCCGGGTGAACCTCTGGAGACCGCCCGGAGGGATATCTTTCCCGAACAGGGGCCAAGTTCAAAGAGGAAGTTCAGTCCACGTTCAATGACCGGTGGCAGCGGTCCAGCTATTTCAATCAGGTCAGTGGCAGGGGCCTGCTATTAGGCCTGTGGCAGGGGCCTCAACAGTTCATCCGGTCAGTGGCAGAGACCAAAACTCACGGTCGGTGGCAGAGACCGTGCGCCAGGCCTATTCGCTAGAAAAGGAATAGGAGAGTTCAGTTGTGCCTGGGCCTACTCGTTCCCACACCCCCATGTTTGTCTGTTATTGGAAGTTCAACTGAGTGTGTTCACCGTATTGTATGAGAAATAAAGGAGTGTTGGACTTTCGATTGGTGATGGGCTCTATTATTGGCAGACACGTTTCCATGGAACAACTGAGGCTTCGTATGCAGTGGACAGACCTGGGAGGTAAATCAACTAACTTTGCTCAACCCTCTTATACACAAAAGGGGAGAGCTTGGCGTAGTCTTCCTGCACTCTCCTCTCTCAGGTACCCCTAGACACAAGCCATTCACAATAGGAAAGAGGGAGAGTGAGGTTCCACTACATTCTAAAATAGTGAAGAGCTGCTATTTTTATGCGCTGGTCGGACAATACCAACTCCCAGTAAATGGTGGATGGTTGTGTTTTCAGTACCTGAGCTTTGTTAACATTAGTAAATTATAAGTCTATGAACTATTCTAATTTTCATGTCAGGGCTGTTCAATAGCTCAATTATGACACTAAGTACATGGCATGCCAACCAGACAAAAGCAACACTGAGTACATGGTTGTTCATGGGCAACTCCATACCAATTCAATGATATTACAATGTCTGAACCACTTGAGCCTATGAGCTTTCACTGAAATAGAAGCATCTTGGGTACTACTGATGTAATGAAGCAATTAAATTACCCATACCTTTATTTCTCTTTCTTCGTTTTCTTCACCTAAAGTTGCCTCAGTTATTGAACATGTGGTTTCATACAGAAGCTTTGCATCCCTCTTTAGATCTTTGGCTTCCAGAAGCAAAGTCCTGGCTTGTCCATGATTCTTCTCACAGTTTGCCAGCACAGATAATAAATACAGGCATCTTAGGTGATCGTGCTTGTCGCCAATATCCTGCAATGAACAGAATAGTTAAATTTGCCATTTTAATTTCATAAAAGAAAACGACTCCTGTTGAGTGAAAGTTCGTGTTTAACTTCAACAAGCACAGGTTACAGCAGGGGTGCTCAACTTTTTGAAGAGCGAGGGCCACTTAAGTGATTTGGTAACTGGTCATGAGCCACAATGAAATAAAATGGTTCAGAATTTCAATTTTTTTATTTTGAATAGCATAATGAACATATTTCACCTGCAGTCGCTGAATGCCGACAGGAGGGAGGGGAGGAGAAGCCGGATTTCAGCAGTTGTAGGAGGAAAATAGAGAGGATCGGTTCCTGTATATGTCACCCCCGCCGCCCCTCCTGTCCAAGTGTAATACAGAAAGCGACACACCTCCTAAACCACTGATGTAGCGACAGGTTCTCCTTTGCGTTCCCTGACGCTACACCAGTTGTTGGGGGGTGTGGTAAAAACATGTCTCAACTATGGGGTTTTACGCCCCCCCCCCCCCCCAAACAGCAATTTAAACGAGCCCTTACTGTCTTAAACCCCCTTTAAAGCTGCTTTCACACTTTTCAGAAAGTGCACCAGACCCAAAACTTATAATAGAAGTTTACGGCAAAGCACAGGTAACCCACAGGAAAGCTGCAGCAAAGTAAAGCTGCACCTGCGGATCAGTGTCAAAGCAGCCGAATAGTTGATAAACATTTTATAGGTGCAAATATGCCCATTGCAAAAGTGCAGTGTATGTGTTGTTTAATACACTGACCTTTTTACCCTCTTCCAGCTTTTGCTGGCATCGCTCTCCAGGCTGCTATAAAGGACCCAGGTGAACTTGGTATCATCTTGCCTGGAACAGGAGGCGGCGCTACAGAGGGGGCTTGATGCACTCTGATGCTCTGGGATGGTCGGTTGGCAAGCCCAGATCCCCATCAGAGGGTTGCAGATCCCAGGCAAGCGCTTCCCTGGTTCGAGGTCAGGAGCCACATCAGAGGCCTCCAAGGGCCACATGTGACCCACGGGCCACAGGTTGAGCACCCATGGGTTACGGAATAAAGCATACTAAAAATAAATGATTGCTTTGGGCAACAAGTCTGCATTGATACCTGCCACTACTCTACAGTTGTCCTATTTACCCATACACCTGATAGGATTCTTCTACTAAGATCTATCAATTGAAGCAATCAGCACAATTAGGTTTTTCAGCCCCTTTATGATGTCTTAAAATTAATATATAGAAAGCTTATTTGCTCAGGGCTTCAGTTTTTTAGCTAAGCATTATAGTGCTGCACCAGTCCACCTTATTTCCTTTAATCAGTAATCCGGGACCCCCACTTGCTATTGCTATTACACTTGAAAGAGAAAAACTCCAAAAACAATCTCTGCAGGTTTATTGTCTATTACAAAGCCTGATTGATCAAAGTGTCTGTACTAAATTAATCAGGGACACATTTTAACAGCTACCAATCTGGCTCAAACCTAAATTAATAGTTTGCATCTGACCGGTATCAATAAAAAACAGAAGGACCAACTATATCTAATAAACACATAAAAAAAGCCTTCCAATTTACAAAGCTGCTCCCATAAAGGGGAACTATTTATAGATTTCTGTTACCTTTGTTCCAGATGTTTTACATCAATGTCATTTTCTTTTTAATATCATTTAATCTTTCATAATATTTTATACAGCTACTGTTTTGTTAGAGTTTGTAATACTGTAGATTTAAGAAATGTGTTCTCACCTGGAATGACTTATATGCTTGTGACAGTAGGATTCTAGCTGATTGGAAATGCCCAAGCTGTATCAATATATCAGCCTTCTCCAGCCACAGATAAGGAAGAGAAAGTCCACTTAATCCTTTCCCATCTGCACGTACGCTCAGCAGCTAAAGAAAAACAACAGGATTAGAACGAAACGGTCCACCAAGATAAACTCTTAGTCCACAATATATTCACACACAACATAGGTCTTTACAGGACCCTTTATATAATATGCATTTCATTCTTACAAGCAAGCTTGTTTTTTTTTTTGTTTTATCCACTATGAATCTCCATCAACTGTACAAAAATGCAGACTAATTCCCTAGCGCAAATTGCACTGTTTTAAGAAAAGTAACCTAAAAGCAACCAGAAATCACCTTTTAATGATCTTATTTCAAAAGTTAAAACCTGATTAGTTGCTACAGGTTATTGCACTGTGCACCTGAAACTGAAAAGGCATGATAGTGTCTGACATGGATTAGGAGCTCATCCATCAGTAGTGGAGCCAATGGGATTACAGTAGTGTTTTTCAGACAGAAATGAAACATAATGTAGGTACTGGCTTGCTTTGTCCATATTAAAGTGTATATAAAACCAAAACAATTTTTTTCCTAAGGCGTAACTCCATTTTTGTTGAGAAAAAAAACATTCCTCTCTGGGTGATCTATGTACATTGCAAGGAATATAAGAACCTTTGTTGTAGATTCCTAACTTTTGTTATTTTGAAGAAATCCACGTGTGTGTGTCTGTGCCTCTGTACTAAGTGGGTCTAATGGGAGTGGTTTCATAATTAACTGTCAGGTGTGCAGCTGCAGGGCACTAATGAGGAAATCTGATGGGTCGCATCCCTTTAGACATGCTCCTATTGAAAGTATCTTTCTAAAAATTATATTTTTGTTGCAGGGGATGCCTGAAATCTGAGTTGTATCCTAGGCAGACTTCTGGGAAAATTGGTGAGCCAATCACACAAGGAGGAAATTATGTTAGTGGGGGTGGTCAGTACACACTCTGTGTACAGAACAACTCCATGTAGCCATATTGCAATGCATTCTCATAAAATTACAGTGGCTGCAGATTGAAAAGGAAAGGTAATTGTTAATATTAAATTACAATATGATTAGTGTTGCAATTTTATGCGCTATATTATTTTTACTTTATTTGTTTGTTTGTTTTTACTACAAAAGTGGAGTTACCCTTTAAAGTTTTGTATGCAGTTTAGGAGGGCTAATATCCCTGTCTGTTTTTTATTGCTATAGTTGGAATGATCGACTGAAAGTGCAGGCCAAGATGTAGTCCACAATGGGAAAAGTCGCAGGCTGCTAGATCAATAACATAGAGGTACTGAGACTTTGGGGTTGATTTACTAAAGCTGGAAAATGCAAAATCTGGTGTGTGGTAGCCAATCAGCTTCTAATTTTAGCTTGTTCAATTAAGCTTTGACAATAAAACCTGGAAGCTGATTGGTTTCTATGCAGAGCTGCACCAGATTTTGCACTCCCCAGTTTTAGTAAATCAACCCCTTTATGTCAGGAAGGGCATGACAGTATACAGAATGGTGCATCGGGACAAACATCTGTTAGCAGGCTGACACAGCCACCCATATACAAGTGGCGCCATGCAAGTTATTTAACCACTTGACCTCCGAAAAGATTTACCCCAATTTATGACCAGGCCATTTTTTGCAATACGGCACTGCGTTAGTTTAACTGACAATTGCGCTTGTGCGACGCTGCACCCCAAAAAAATTTTTTTCCTTTTCCCCCCACAAATAGAGCTTTATTTTGGTGGTATTTTATCACCTCTGCAGTTTTTATTTCTGGCGCTAAAAACAAAAAAAAAGACTTCAATTTTGAAAAAATAAACAATATTTTTTACGTTGTGCTATAAAACATATCCAATAAAAAAAATGTAAAAAAATCGGATTTTTTCATTAATTTAGGCAAAAATTTATTCTGCTACATATTTTTGGTATACAAAAATCACAAAAAGGGTATATTGATTGGTTTGCGCAAAAGTTATAGTGTGTACAAACTATGGGATATTTTTGTTTACTTTTTTATTTTTTTTACTAGTAATGGTGGCAATCAGCTACTTATTGGGCATTGCAATATTGGGCAGAACAAATTGGGCACCTGAAACTTTTGACACTTTCTGGGGACCAGTGACATCAATGCCGCGTACACACGACCGTTTTACATGACGAGAAAAATGCCATTTTTTTATTTGGTCATTAAAAACGATCGTGTGTAGGCTCCAGAGCATTTTTTGCGATGTGAAAAATGGCCATTAAAATTTTGGAACATGCTCTATTTTTTCATGCCGTTTTTCACATGGTCGTTTTTCTCGTCGTGAAAAACGGCCGTGTGTAGGCTTTAACGACGTGAAAAAAAACGCGCATGCTCAGAAGCACGTTATGAGACGGGAGCGCTCGTTCTGGTAAAACTAGCGTTCATAATGGAGATAGCACATTCGTCACGCTGTAACGGACTGAAGAGCATGAGGCTGAAAAGCATGAATCGTCTCTCACCAAACTTTACTAACACGAGGATCAGCAAAAGCAGCCCAAAGGGTGGCGCCATCCGAATGGAAGTGCCGTCGTACATCTTGTATGTCACCGCGCTTTGCTCAAGCATTTTTTTTCACGATAGTGTGTAGGCAAGGCAGGCTTGAGAAGAATCACGTCGAGAAAAACATAGTTTTTTTCAATGACATTAAAAACGGTCGTGTGTACGCGCCATAATACAGTGATCAGTGCTAAAAATAAGCACTGTCACTGTACTAATGACACTGGCTGGTAAGGGGCTAACATTAGGGGCGATCAAAGGGTTAACTGTGTGCCTAGTCTGTGCTTACTCACTGTGTGGGAGGTGATTTGACTAGGGAAAGGAAAAGATCTGTGTTCCTTCTTTGCAGGAACACATGATCAATACTTTCCCATCTGATAGAATGGCACTCTGCCTTGTTTACATAGGCAGATTGTCGCTCTGCCTATGTACTGTCTAATTGGCGGGTGCCGCTGGGCTCCCACTGTGTGTGATCTGGCACAGAGCGGTTGCCCTGCCGCAGTATATGTACGATGGGTGGTCTGCAAGTGGTTTTTAAAGTGGTATTAAAGATTCAGCTTGAAAAAAAAATGAAAACAAACATGTCATACTTACCGGCTCTATGAACAGTTTTTTGCACAGAGCAGCCCCGATCCTCTTCTTTTCAAGTCTCCCGCACCCTTGGAACCTCCCCATTGACCAGTGCCCCCAATAGCAAGCCACTTGCTATGGGGGCACTGGTGCGTGCTCGGGGCGGGGCGAGCCACAACTCTATAAGACACATAGCGCTGTGGCTCGGCCCCACCCCAGCTCTCTCCTCATATGCTCACTGGCTGTGATTGACAGACAATGGCTCCTGCTGTCTCAGCCAATGAGAAGAGGGAGTCCCAGGACAGCCGAGTCTCTGTGCACATGGCTGGATTAAGAGGGGGCTCAGGTGAGCATAAGGGGGGCTGTGGGGGAGCAGCACAGAGAAGATTTTTTACCTTCATGCCTAAAATTGAAACATTCAGAATAAAAAAAAAAATTTTTCCAAAATGAACATTATATTTGTGTATTTTGTTGTTTGTTCCAATAACCATAGTCCGAAAAAATTATTAGAGGACTTTTCCCTCTTCAGCTATATTACATGAATGTGTTTACATTTTCTCGCCCTTCTAAGCTAGTAATGAAATTGACAAGTTGTATTGGTGTTTTGTATTATTTATTTTGTATTGTATGATACAATACCTTTACAACTACTTTAAGCTGATTTGCTGCACAGGACCACTGCTGTCTTGTCTACATCATTCTGTGAAATCTACTACCTTTTAAAGGGGTTGTAAAGGTTCGTTTTTTATTTTCTAAATAGGTTCCTTTAAGCTAGTGCATTGTTGGTTCACTTACCTTTTCCTTAGATTTTCCTTCTAAATGTTTTTTTTCTTTGTTTTCTTTGTCTGAATTTCTCACTTCCTGTTCCTCTTCAGTAAGCTGTTCAGTAAGTTGTTCTGGCTGACTCCACACCACTCGGATGATGGTGTGAAGTTTAGTGAGGAGAAACAGGAAGTGAGAAATTCAGACAGAGAAAAAAAACATTTAGAAGGTAAATCTAAGGAAAAGGTAAGTGAACCAACAATGCACTAGCTTAAAGGAACCTATTTAGAAAATAAAAAACGAACCTTTACAACCCCTTTAAGGTGGCTATACATGAATTGTAATTTGGCCGGTTCAGCAGGGACCAGTCGAATTTCGATCCATGTATGAGCAGCCTGGTTGTACAGAAGCCAAAGTCGTTTATTCATTAGTCTTGGGATATGCGTCACCATTTATCAGCTATTCAGAAAGTCTTTTGATTGTGGAAAAACTAATCAAAAAACAAAATGTGAAAAGGGATGCAGACTGAAAAGAAATGAAAGAATTATCTCCAAGAAGGATTAAAAACAATAAAATGAATATGAAATGAGACCAGCAGCAAAATAACCTTTTTTTCTTTCTTTCAATCTACTCTATACTATAATACAATAGAAAGTAAATAAAACGCCAATACAACTTGTCAATTTCATTACTAGCTTAGAAGGGCGAGAAAAAGTAAACACATTCATGCAATATAACTGAAGAGGGAATAGTCCTCCAATCATTTTTCCGGTATACGGTTACTGGAACAAACAACAAAAAGGAACAGAACACAAATATATATAAAATTTAATTGTAAACAAAATCTACAAAATGTAATTGTAAATTTGCGCCACCTCCCTGAAATTAGTTTTTGCAGGTTGGCGATGTCTGTAGTATTACACCTACAACAACATAATGAATGAAGCCCATCTAAGTATCAACTTCTTATATTTACATAGTTCATAGTGTAATATGTAGGTATAATTGTACTAAGCTGTATTATTGCGCTGGAAAGTGTGTGTGTGTGTGGTGGGGTACTTTTGTTTGATGGAAATCCTTTCAGAGAGCTTTTAGCAGGCATAACTTTGTCAACCCTGCCCATTGAAGTTATAAAGACTCTACACTAGCTGGTATACTCTAATATACTGCATACACCTCCCCTGTCTGATACTCACCTGTCCAGGGAGATATTTACCATACAGGTACAGAGCCGCTTATCAAAATCTTCTGAGCCAAGCCCACACATGCATTGTGTGCTCTTCATTTAATCCCATGGAAAGGCTGGAGGTGAAGTATGACTTCTACATAGGATTGTAACTGGGAGTTTATGTTGTATGTGTAGGCCAAGGTTTGAATGCTTTGACAAGCTGCTTTGTGGCTTTAAAAGTGACAGCTCTGGAATTGGGACAGGTAAGGATAAGAACGGAAGGGAGTGCTACACCTTAAGCAAGTAATGGTAAGTAGTAAATAATATATTTAGCTCTTTTTCAAACACATTTACCTTTTTTTTACCACTTAGAGGCTGGTCTGTTACATCATCATTACTGCCATCTTGATTCTCCTCCTTTGCCACCGCAGCTTCTTGTCTATAGCTACAATATTTAAAATGCAGAATTAAAGAAAACACGCTATGTGTTATACATACAGTATGCTATATCTGTTAACTATAGAAATCCTAATAAGGTTCCAATTTACTGATTAACCACTTCAATACCAGGCACTTTCCCCCTTCCTGTCCAAGCCAATTTTCAACTTTCAGCACTGTTGCATTTTAAATGACAATTGCGCAGTTATGCAACACTGAACCCAAACAAATCAATCAGCGCAGACCCCCCCCCCCCCTGTCAGAAGAGCAGTTGATCGGCTCTCCTCCAGTCGCATCTGTCAGACATGATAGGGGAAAAGCTGATACACAGCTTTTCCTGTTTACATAGTGATCAGCTGTCATTGGACTCCCTCAGAGGCTCTTTACCTAGATCGAAGCTGCGGTGTGTCAGACTGACACACCGCAGCGCTGCGCGCCCCCACAGGCACGCGCTGGCTTGTTATCCTGAAAGAAGTCATATGATGTCCAGTCAGAATAACGGAACCACCGCCCGGCCGTCATTCTGCTATAGGCCAGGAGGGATATACCCAGTGAAGTGAATTTGTAGAGCTTGTCTCAGCTGAGTCAGTAAATAACTGGGCAATTTGAGCCATAAAGGCTCCCATGACCGTAATAAAAACCTCAGTTGAAAGGGAAGAGATTTTAACAAATGGAGCTAAAGGTGACTCCAAGCACGGAACAGACTCCAACAGCAGGAAGCAATAGGACTTCAGGCTGCAGATATCACCACCATCATCACCACCATCACACACACCACCATCACAAGTGGTGCTGCAAGATGTCCTAGAGCCCTTAGCAAAGTATGAGCCTGATGCACCCTGAACAGCCAAATTAGAAAGTGTCTTGCAACTAACTTCTGAGAACAAAGTCTCAAAAGCACCTTGCGCAGGACCCAGTGCCCAAAAGTCACTTCCAGGCTATCCGTGTAACATCTAGTCCAGCGGGGTCCAGATACGGTACTCCAAAAACAGGGCTGAGGATGACCAAGCCAGATAGCTGCAATCAGAGAGACATCTTCAGGCTTGAACAGAACAGGCTTGAATGAACAAAAAAAAAATGAAGAATAATAAAAAAAAAATTGTGTTATTCTTTTATAAAACACAGCTGAAGAAATGGTATCTTATATAGTGTTCAATCCTCCTGTAGCTGGCTGTGTCCCACAATGGAAAGGAAAGAAAAAAAACAATGAACCCAATAACACATGACAAAACCCAGCAGCTGGTATGGGTTAGTACAGATTAGCTTAAAGGGGTTGTGGAATTTGGTTAATTATTATACTATTATACACGATTTATATAGCGCCAACACTTTACGCAGCGCTTTACAATGTATAGGGGGGACATGTTAATGTCTTAATGTTAATGTTCTATTAAACCTGCATTTTTTTTCATAACATGCACACAGAGCCTGGTTGGCTCCTAGTGCTAGAAATACAATAGAGTAGTTCAATACAAAGAATTACCGGATGTTGAGATCAAGAGAAATGCAGATACTTACAGAGCTGCTTTTAAAAGGGTAATACATTATATTTTAATACATAACTAACTTTATTGAAACCAAATATCAAAACATAAGGTAAGTTGGCATAGTCAAACTGCAGCCTCATAACAACTAACAAGGAAATAGTATGCGACAGGACAAAATTACGAGGCTTGTACACCAATGCTAGAAGTCTAACTAATAAAATGGGAGAACTGGAGCTGCTCATGTACGAGGAGAATTTCGATTTTGTGGGAATTTCAGAAACTTGGTTTGACAGCTCACAGGATTGTCTGGCAACCATTCAGAGGTATTCCCTATAGTGTAAGGATAGGGAGGGTAGGAAAGAGGGAGGGGTATGCCTGTATATAAAGAATGATGTGCAAGTGAACGTGAAGGACAACATTACTAATGGAGCTAGGAAGAAGATGGAATCCTTGTGGGTGGAGCTCCAAAGGGAGGAAAATAATGGGAAAGTAATACTGGGCGTATGCTACAGACCCACTAACCTGAGGGGGAGGCCGGCCTCCTATCACAGCTTGGAATGGCGGCAAGGCAGGGCAATATCATTATAATGGGGGATTTTAATTATCCAGATACCGACTGGGCAGAAGGAACTGTCCATTCATCAAAGACTCACCATTTCCTAAATGTCTTGTAGGATAATTTTATTGGTCAGTTGGTGAATGCACCAACAAGAGATAATGCATTACTAGACTTACTCATTACAAACAACACAGACCTGATCATGGATGTGGAAGTACGTGGAAACTTAGGAAACTGTGATCACAGGTCAATTAGATTCAGTATAATTCACAGAAATATAAAGCACAAGGATAATACAAGTACACTGAATTTCAAAAGAGCCAACTTCCCTAAACTGCCCTCTTTGCTACACGATATTAACTGGGATAATATCCTAGGAACACTGAGGAAAAATGGGAGTGCTTTAAGAGCATACTAAATAAAGGTATTGGCCAGTGCGTTCCAAAGGGAAAAATGTTTAAAAGAGCTAAAATTAATCCTGGGTGGCTAAATTCTAATGTAAAAATGCATATAAAAGCAAAAAAAAAGTCCTTCAAAAATATAAGGCTTATGCCGCGTACACACGATCATTATTCACGGCGGTTAAAAAACCGCCGTGAATAATGACAGGAAAAACGAGGGAACCGCTTGGCACCCTACACACGGTCGTTTTTCCCGTCATTTTTTCTCTTGACGAGAAAAACGACCGTCTGTGGGCTCCGCGGCAGTGTTTCCCTATGGGAAAACTGCAGCGGAAAAAAATGCTGGAAAAAACGATGAGAAAATTTAGTCGTTTTTTATGCCGTTTTTCTACACGGGAAAAACTACATAAAGCCCACAGACGATCGTTTTTCTCTGCGAAAAAAAAATGCAGTTTTTCTCGTCGAGAAAAGCGGTCCTGTGTACGCGGCATGAGAGGTCAGTGTCAGCATTCCAACAATACAAAGAATGCAATAAGAAACGCAAGAGCGCAATCAGGTCAGCTAAAATAGACCACAAAAGGCACATAGCAGAGGAGAGTAAAAAAAGCCCCAATACATTTTTAAAACATGTTAACAGTAAGAAAATGAGGCCAGAGCAAATTGGCCGCATAAATGATGATGAAGGGAATTTGGTTACAAAAGACAAGGAGAAGGCAAAGGTTTTAAATGCATTTGTCTCAGTTTTCACAAAGGAAAAAGGGGGATATAGTAACCAAGACTGTAATGTTAATAAAACGTCACAGAATGTACCCTCATGGCTAACAGAAACCAGTATCAGAAATAGACTTGAAAAACTTAACATGAATAAGTCACCAGGACCAGATGGCTTGCACCCGAAGGTCCTTAAGGAACGCAGTCAGGTGATAGCTAGATCGCAGTTCACAATTTTTATGGACAGTTTACTGACTGGAATGGTACCAGCTGATTGGAGAATAGCCAACATGGTACCAATATTTAAAAAAGGGCCGATATATATCCTTGGAAACTACAGGCCAGTCAGCCTAACATCAATGGTCTGTAAAGCTATTGGAGGGGATGATAAGGGACTATATCCAAGATTTTAGTAATGAAAACAGTATCATTAATAGTAATCAGCATGGATCATTCTTGCCAGACCAATCTATTATCATTCTACGAGCAAGTGAGCTTCCATCTAGATAAATGAAGGCTTGTGGATGTGGTGTATCTGGATTTTGCAAAGGCATTTGATACAGTTCCCCACAAAAGTTTACTTTACAAACTAAGGTCTGTCGGCGTAGACCACAGGGTGAATACCTGGATTGAAAACTGGAGATACAAAGATGTCAACATAATAATCTATTCATGTCTAGGTCTGCTGGAGCAAGGCCAGGAACATCCAGCCAGCCACCCCAGACCCTGTTAAATTTAGCCAGACGACCCCTCTGCTGGTAAATAACCAACTCATATCTGAGGGTCTGAGGGTAATATCCATGTGTTCCATCCATTCTTTAAGAGTAGTAGGAGGGGGAAGTGATTTTCCAATGGAGTAGTAAAAGTTTACGTGCCTGAAATAGTGCTCTAGAGACCACCTCCCTATCACACTGGTCTGTCACCACCTCATTAACTATACCTAGGATACAACAGTTAGGGTCCAGACTAAGGGTAGTTTGGAATGCATAATTAATGGTATTAAGAACTGCCTCCCAATATCTGTGCCATTTCGAGCAGTGCTATAACATGTATATTAGAGTGCCATGATCCCTGCTACATTTGGGACATAGCGATTCCTTAAGGAGGCTCCTTTTAAATAGTTTCAAAGGGGTGTAGTGTACACTCAACAGTATGTATAACTGAGACAGGCGTTGGTGTATTTAAGGAGCTATTCGTCACCGCTTCCAGCGCCATCTCCCATTGCTCACCAGGCAAGTCACCCACATCTGGCACCCATTTCTCCAACAACCGGCAAGGGTATGCTGTCAAATTGGTAGACAAGAGCATGGCATAACATTGAGATATAAACCTTTTTTTGTACAGGGCCCTTCTGCATCATACCAAAGATAGAAGTTGGGGAAAGGGAAAAACCCAGTGATGAGTGTTGAGCCACAACTGCGTGCTTGAGCTGCAAATAATAGAATTGCATTGACTGGTGTAGTCTGTATTGGGATTGCAATGCAGAGAAGGTCAGTAAGGTACCTCAGCTATCATATTTAAGTTATGGACACGGTTAATGCACACCTTATTTGGCTCTACTGTCAAATAAGCTTTAGATAATAGGGTTACATAAAGATGCCAGAGCACTACAGCTTGACTGAAACATTGCTTGTCATTGATTAAAGCTGGCTATAGACTAGTAGATTTTCTAACGAATGTTTGTATGAATATTTGTACAAACATTTGTACAAAAATTCTGTGTACATTTGGACGAATGTCATTCACAAGTATGTCAAAATTTTGTTTGCTTTTAACATTTAATTTTGGAATGAATATCATTTCCCGAACGAAAACCGCAAACACAGTTAGAAATTTGTTCATTCAAGAAAAAATGTACATCCTGCTTCTGAAAATGTTCTTGTCACTTTGGTTGTAAATTTACTTCAGTTTGACCCCACCATAACCATAAGAAAATCAAGTGATACTTCTGAAAACAAAAAAAATTACAAATAAATTCTACTAATATATTAGCTAGCTTTAGTCTAAAAGATGGCAACCTGAAACAGGTTTCACAGAAGGCTGATATCGATGTGCTCTTTTCATAAGCAACAGCAAGAGCATCAATGTGCTGACAATGACAGGCTGCAATTTCGCTGTCACAAGTGAAGACTGACAATTGTACTGTCTGGCAGTTCCCACAGCAGCAAGTCTCTGTTTTGCTAAACCTTAATCAAAGGCTCAGTTTTTGTATAAAGCAGGAAATGTCTTTATAAAAGACAACTATACTTCAAATACAATAAATATGGAAAAAACACCCATTTAGCCCTCACACCACCAACCAAAAAAGACATCAGCAGAGAAATAAAAAAAAAAAAAAAAAAAAATTGTACATACTAATATATATATATATATATATATATTTCTTTCTCGTACATCATGGGACACAGAGCGACATAGTCATTACTAATGGGTTATATAGATACCGTCAGGTGCTGGCACTGGCAACTTCCAAAACCGGAAGTACCCTCCCCTATATAAGCCCCTCCCATCCGGGAGCACCTCAGTTTTTTGCCAGTGTCTAAGGTGTTGGCCAAGAAGAAACATGTGTTTTTCACTGAGCTTGCGTACAGGTTCTTTTGGGCCTCAGTAAGCTATTCCGGATCCAACCAAAAAAGCTTCATAGCTAAACGGTCGGTACCCGGGCCTTGCAGAGAAGAGCAAGGTTTTGCCTGTAATGCTTCTCTTAGGAGAGCTGGACCCTGGGATCCAGAGCTCTGGTCATACCCACGACCAAGATGTTTTCTGTGCAGGGTGCTATACAGGTCCAGGGGAGTGGAATCCTTGGGAACCCGGTCCCTGAAGGTTTGATTACAATGCCTGCCGTGATAGGTGAAGTTTGGGCTTTTGTGGACCAAACAAAGTCCTGCGGCGGGGAACAGGTAAGTGGGGGCCCCCAGGAACTTGGTTCTATTGGGGGACCCCCAAGCCTAATTTGTCTTTCTGTCTGTTACCTAACGGTATTCCCGCTAATATTCTGTGTATGCCTGTTACTACTGAGAAAATGTAAAAATTTTAATAGTAGGCAAGAAAAAAAAAAAAAAAAAAATGTAAGACCGCGGTACCTGTGTTAGACACTAGAGGCCGCTATGGTTCTTTTTCTTGTAATGTGGATTTTTTTCTTCCAGAATCAAATCCAGGCAGTTGGTATGTTCTCTGCTGGGAAGCTGTCTCCTCTGCCCTGTTGCTGCGCTCATCCATCCCC
This sequence comes from Rana muscosa, assembly GCA_029206835.1. NCBI lineage: Eukaryota > Metazoa > Chordata > Amphibia > Anura > Ranidae > Rana > Rana muscosa. Next base: position 204,525,833 of record CM055123.1, read on the forward strand.
GGGCCCTGCGGCAAAGGTACCCTGGCTCCCATCTAGCTCCTTGTTGTTTTCAAAAAAGGCGCCGAAGGCGCACGTGCCCGCGCGCGTGTGCGTGCACGCGCCTCTATTCATAGAGGCGATCTGGAAAAAGGGGCGGAGCGGGTGGATGACGCTCAGGTGTGCGCCGCGGCACTACTGCGCATGTGCGGGCGTCCAGCGTGTTTTGAAGCACATTATAGCTGGCTGTTGAAGTGCACAGACAGAGCTAGCAACAATATAAAGGCACATAGAGGCGGTTGATGCAGGCATCCCCTAGAAAGGCACTTTAGTAGACACCAACTGTGATATAGCAGCAATTGTGCTAGACTATTCTCAGTAAAAGTGGTGTATTACGGCTGGAATACCTCAGCTTTAGGCTTAGGAATATGCCGTCCAGAAGCTCCGGAACTGAATCTTCCAGGAAGCGAAGGGGGTCTCATCGGGCTCTGAGTATCTTGGGCATACTTCTGCTGCACCAGTCTCCCCTGAAGTTCAGAGGTAAGTGACCGTAGAGACCCCGCAGGGGTACTTGGTACTGTGGCTGTCCTCAGTTCACCTGCTCCTGTGTATGTAACAGAGGAGGTTTTTTCCTCAGCTCTGGGAGGATTAGAGAGAGATTGTCAACATTGACCGCTGCCTCCCTGTCAGGGAAAGCACGCCGATCTCCATCTCCTCCTTCAAAGTGCCTGTTAGCAGAGCAACAGTCCCATACAGGGATCGACCTGCCTGAAGGGGATCAGGATAAGGTTGATTCTGTTATAGAGGAGTCAACAGTGGGGGAACCTTTTCTCAGCATCTCAAGCTGAAAGATTATGGGTTCAGTCTCTGACTAACATGGTCCGATCAACATTTAAAAATGCACCTTGCGGAACCATCAACCACTACTGTATCCTCGTTGGGGCGCTAGAAGCCCCCAGACTGTCTGTTCTTTTCCACTTCACCCTTTACTGAAAGGGCTTATTTACCAGGATTGGGAACGTCCTGAGAAAATATTTATTCCCCCAAGAGATTTCCGGTGGTCTATCCCATGGAAAAAAAAAAATGGAAGGTCCCTACAGTGGACGCAGCCATCTCTTGTATGTATAAATCACTGACATGTCCAGTGGATAATGTCCAAATGTTCAAGAACCCAATAGATAAAAGATTGGAGTCCTTATGAAAGTCTGCTTCTTTCTACAGAAAGCTTGGTGACACAACCAGCAGTAGCAGCTATTGGGGTCTGCTAAGCAGTGAAGGATCAGTTGAAACAGGTCTTGAGGGACTTGACAGATCAGCAGGCTTTGCCCTAGCTGATCTACCTAGAGCCTTAGGCTTTGCGGTTGACGCCATAAGGATTCAGTCCATCAGGCCTCCCGCCTTACGCTGTCTATAGTACATATGCGTAGGCTTCTATGGCTCAAAAACTGGTCTGCTGAAGCTCCCTGTAAAGAATTGCTGGTTAGCGTCCCATTTCATGGTGAACGCTTATTCAGGGAAAACCTGGACAAATATATCCAGAAAATTTCCAGCGGTAAAAATACGCTCTTGCCGGTTAAAAACAGAGTTAGAGGTCCCTCTTTAAGAGGCCTGCTTCTCCAGTCCCTGGGGCATCGGCTGTGTAACAGTTCCGACGGCCTCCTCGGTCAATTCCCGGGGGTAAAAAACAGGGACAATAGCAGGGTAATGAGAAACCCTGGGTCAGGGGAGGTACAAAACCTCCCCCAAAGTTAAATTCATTGAAGGGTTGCCCCCACTCAGTCGGGTGGGGGGAGGACTCCAGTTGTTCGCAAGAGACCTGGCGGGACACGATCAAGACAGATAGGTGCTCTCCGCAGTATGTTTGGGATACAGTTTGGAGTTAAAAGACTCTCCTCCTTCCCATTTTTGAGGTCAAACGTGCCAAGGGATCCCCGGAAGATAGAGTCCCTCTTGTTGGCACTAGAACAACTATTGCTCCAAGGAGTAATTATGGAGGTTCCCCTGTAAGAATGAGGGTTTGGGTTTTACTCAAACCTCTTTACAGTCCCGAAGCAAACGCGGACGGGAGGCCCATATTAATTCTAAAAAGGGCTATACAAATTCCTGTATATCAGGACTTTCCGATGGAGTCGATCCAATCGGTGGCCACTGCCCTACAAGGGGATGATTGGTTAGCCGCGATCGACATCAAAGAGGCTTATTTGCACATTCCCATCTTTCCAGTCCACCAAAAATTTCTACGCTTTGCAGTAGAAGGGCGCCATTTTCAGTTCAGAGCCTTACCCTTCGGTTTGGCCACAGCACCACGAGTGTTTACAAAAATTCTGGCCCTTTATTGGCCAATCTAAGAACACAAGGTGTAATGATAATGGCATATCTAGATGACTTGTTGCTGATAGACCACTCAGTGAAAAAACTAGACGTGGTCGTTCACAAGACAATCAAGTATCTGGAATCTCACGGTTGGATTATCAACCGAGACAAGTTAGCCCTAAAAACCAGTCAAAAGTCTGGAATACTTGGGGCTAAGGTTGGATTCAGGCCAGACAAAAATATTCTTGCCTCGAGGAAAGGTGTTGTCTTTGAAAGATTTGATCCACTTAGTGGGTACAAAAAAGACAGCCGTCCATACGCCTGTGCATAAGGCTGCTGGGAAAAATGGTGGCATCATTCGAAGCAGTACCCTACGGTCAATTCCATTCAAGGAATTTGCAGGGGGCCATACTGTCAGCCTGGAACAAAAAAGTTCAGGCCCTAGACTTACAATGTCCTTGTCCCCTTCCATTCGCAAGAGCCTCCGTTAGTGGTTGGTTCCCCAGAATCTGGAAAAAGGGAAATCCTTCAGTCTGATTTCTTGGAAGGTGGTCACTACAGATGCCAGCCTTATAGGCTGGGGAGCAGTACTGGAGCAATAGTCTCTCCAGGGCAGATGGTCGGATGCAGAAAAGGCCCTGCCCATCAATCTCTTAGAGATACGAGCAGCCCGGTATGCCCTAGTAGCATGGACATCCAAACTCCAAGGGTCCCCTGTCAGAATTCAATCATCAGGGGGGCACCAGGAGTCGTGCAGCCCAGAGGGAAGTAAATTACATCCTGAAATGGGCAGAAAAATATGTCCCAGCCATATCTGCGGTATTCATTCCAGGAGTGGAGAATTGGGAGGCGGACTTTCTAAGTCGCCAGCAATTATGCCCAGGGGAATGGTCCCTTCACCCCGAGATTTTCTGGACAATATGTCAGCGGTGGGGAACATCGGATGTAGATCTTCTAGCATCCAGATTCAACGCAAAGGGGGACAGGTTTGTCTCTCGGACAAGGGATCCCCTAGCTTGCGGCTCGGATGCCCTAGTGTTCCCTTGGGATCAGTTCAAGCTGATATATGCATTCACACCGCCACAATGGTTACCTCGATTACTCCGCAGAATCAGGGTAGAAAAGAAACCAGTGATTCCGGTGGCTCCAGCGTGGCCCCGAAGAGCGTGGTACGCGGAGATTGTAAAATTTCAGTGGGGAGTCCTTGGACTCTCCCACGTCGTCCGGACCTGCTTTCGCAAGGACCGATATACCACCCTTCCTTACCAGCCCTAGGTTTGACGGCCTGGCTATAGAAGCCCACATTCTAAAAAAGAGAGGGCTCTCTAATCCTGTGGTATCTACCATGATCAATGCCAGGAAGCCGATATCCAGGCAGATCTAATATAGAATCTGGAAGGCGTACATCGCGTGGTGTGAGGCCAAGAAATGGCATCCACATAAGTACGTAATAGGTAGGATTCTGGACTTCCTACAATGGGCTGTAGATAGGAAGCTTGCCTTGAGTACTATCAAGGGTCAGATTTCGGCCTTGTCAATATTTTTTCAAAGGCCCTTGGCTTCGCATTCACTAGTCAAAGCCTTTATACAAGGAGTGATGCGTATTAGTCCTCCGGTTAATATTCCCATATGTCCATGGGATCTAAACTTGGTTCTGTCGGTTCTACAGAAACAACCATTTGAACCATTACAGCATATTTCTTTGGTGCTTCTCACCAGGAAATTGATTTTTCTAGTAGCCATTTGTTCGGCTAAAAGAGTGTCGGAATTAGCAGCTATGTCCTGTAAGGAGCCATATCTGGTTATCCATAAGGATAGAGTAGTATTACGTCCTCATCCAGCCTTTCTTCCTAGGGTGGTACCGAGGTTTCATTTGAACCAAGATGTGGTTCTTCCTTCTTTTTTCCCCAAACCTACTTCGGTAGAGGAAAAGTTATTGCATTCTTTGGATGTAGTAAGAGCAGTTAAAGCTTATCTAAAAGCCACTGCTCAGATTCGCAGAACGGATACTTTGTTTATTCTGCCGGAAGGCCCCAGAAAGGGTCAGGCAGCGTCAAAATCTACTTTAGCCAAGTGGATTCGACAGGTCATAATACAAGCCTATGGCTTGAGAAGGAGACCGCCTCCGTTCAAAGTTAGAGCGCACTCCACGAGAGCAGTTGGAACTTCATGGGCAGTGCATCACCAGGCCTCCCTGGCTCAAATCTGTAAGGCCGCAACATGGTCTTCAGTTCACACGTTTACTAGGTTCTACCAGGTGGACGTTAGAAGTCAGGAGGATGTCGCCTTTGGGCGCAGTGTGTTGCAGGCCGCAAAAGATCCTCATGTCTGATAGCGCTCAGCTTATATATGGTGTATCCCCCCCCTCATTGGGCATTGCTTTAGGACATCCCATTAGTAATGACTATGTCGCTCTGTGTCCCGTGATGTACGAGAAAGAAAATAGGATTTTTATAACAGCTTACCTGTAAAATCCTTTTCTTGGGAGTACATCACGGGACACAGAGCTCCCGCCCCTCTTTGGGGACACTTATTGCTTTGCTACAAAACTGAGGTGCTCCCGGATGGGAGGGGCTTATATAGGGGAGGGTACTTCCGGTTTTGGAAGTTGCCAGTGCCAGCACCTGACGGTATCTATATAACCCATTAGTAATGACTATGTCGCTCTGTGTCCCGTGATGTACTCCCAAGAAAAGGATTTTACAGGTAAGCTGTTATAAAAATCCTATTATACACACACACAGTATATACACACCTATCTGCACATTTAATCTTTCTGCATTTGCAAATGGCCTTTGGCTTAATGAAATTGGAGAGGAAAGCATGCACTAATTTTTATCATTTCTTGGCCAAGTGGTTACATTGGATACATACAAAGGCCAAACAGAAACAAATCATAAAGTTTTGGTGGCTACAAGTTGTGGGCCTGTAGGCAATAAGTTAATTATAGAGGTTAGGGATTAAGGTTGGAGTGCAGAGAGGTGTTAGAACCTTTTTGGCTATTGCTGTCTGGGTTACCCTCAGCCACCGTAACAGGACAGCCTCAATCTCTCCAAATGAAATGCAAAAAGCAATTAAAACTCGACAGAGGTTCTAATTCTTCCCCATTATGCTAACAAATAGTCATTTGATAGTTGTGGCTCCAAAATATACATAGACAAAGTCCCGGGCCCCTTTAGGCCTAATGGTGACCTCCAGCGTCAGGGACAGTTGACATCCTTCTGTGTAGAGTGGGTTACAAGGCATGGAGGGTGTAATGCAAGATGAAAAGGGTGGGTGCCAGATACTTTTTGAATGCAAAGAGATTTATTGTCTTATAGACAGAACTGTGGGAGAGAGGGTTGGGCCAGGACAATCTTGGGTAGATGCAATGTTAATCGGCAGACTCTGAGACTTCTATAGGCAGACGGCCATACAGGTTAAGGCCTCCAGTGGAACACCACTTCTGTATAGGTAGGAGGCTGTCTCCTATGGCAACAATCTTGTAAAAGTTACTAACTGTAATTGTATCCAACTATTTGCAACACGAACAGTTCTCAGCTTACCACACAATCACTCACCGTGGGTCTTCACTCAATGAGCTCCCAGTCTCTCTCTCTCACTAGACTTCAGATCCAATAGCCACTGGATCCCCTGAGCTCTTCTGTTAGCAGTCAGTATCTTCCTCAAGCATCACCCCCGCTTCCCTGCTGGGTCCTTGGCTTGGCACTCACAGATACTCTTCAAGCGTCACACCTGCTGACACGCTGGGTCCCTGGCTTGGCACTCTCTGATGCTCCGCAAGTGTCACCTCTGCTGTCCCGCTGGGTCCCTGACTTGGCACTTGCTGAAGTTTTACCACTTCTTCACCGTCCCCAGCTGGTAAAAAATCTGCTCTGGTACTGACCTCAGCTCACTCACTGTGGTCTCCAGTAACAAGGTGGATGGATCCTTAGTGGCGACAGCTTCCCCTCTACCTCCTACCACAACTGGTTCCCTGGCCGGCGGAACCCTTATTTCTGGCTGGACTACAAGCCCGCAGTCCCAACCCTACATTGCTCTCCTGCTTCTGGATAGGCCCTCAGACAGTCTAGCAGCCAGATGTCCCCGGGATAAGCCTCAGGCATACGGCCTACCAGCCCGGGGCAGCATGACACACGTCCACCCAGACAGCCGTCCAGGTGGCACAGAACCCTGATCACCTCACTCCACCCAAATAAATAGGCTCTCCCAGCCAAGGAACCCAAGAAAACCTCTGCCCATTGACTGAGACACCCCATTCATTCCTAATTTGCCCTTGCTGTGCCCTTGTCTTATCCAATGTCACCAGCTACAGTGCCACCTAGTGACAGAAGAGAAAAGTCCAGTAAGTCTAGAATTAGGGGGAAATCAATTGATCTCCTAACAATTGGCCAAGGCAACTATCGCCTGGCTACTAAATTTAATAGCACTCATTTTTTTTATTTCTTGGCCATGTGGTTACATTGGATACAGAGGTCAAACAGAAACAAATCATGACGTTTTGGTGGCTCCAAGTTGTGGGCCTGTAAGCAAAAAGTTAATTATAGGGATTAGGGATTAAGGTTGGAGTGCAGAGAGGTGTTAGAGCCTTTTTGGCTATTGCTGTCCGGGTTACCCTCAGACACTGTAACAGAACATGAGGGGAATCTCTCCAAATGAAATGCAAAAAGCAATTAAAACCTGACATTATGCTAACAAATAGTAATTTGATAGTTGTGGCTCCAAAATAGATAGATTATACTTCAGCTTTAATTAACATTGTTTGAGCCCAAGGTTGATCCGTTAATTTGTTTGATCTATTAACTTGTTAGATCAATACAACATCAGGACAATAACAGGGAAAGACAATATTTGGGCCAGCCCTTTATTTCTATGGCCACCTACAAGTGACATAGGAAACTGAAACTGAAATAACAGCACCCTGCAAAGGAAGATCACACATATTTACCGTACATACTCGAGTATAAGCCGACCCGAATTAAGCCGAGGCACCTACTTTTACCACAAAAAACTGGGAAAACGTATTGACTCGAGTATAAGCCTAGGGTGTACATCTGCATGCCTCACTGTGCCTCACTTTGCCTCACTGTGTCCATGTGCATGCCTCACTGTGTCCATGTGCATGCCTCACTGTCACTGTGTCCATGCCTCACTGTGACTAGACTGACGTTTAACATGGGAGTCTATGGAGGGGGTGCCCAGCTTTGAAAAATTGGTGCTCCCCGGCCGTAGGTCCCCCAGACACCAAACTTGGCTCACTTGTAGAGAGTTGGGCTACATGTGTGCCAAGTTTGGGGTCCAGGGGACCTACGGCTGGCCAGTACCAGGTCCCCAAAATCACCGGAGAAATTACCGTTTAACATTGGAGTCTATGAAAAGGGGTGCCCGGCTTTGAAAAATAGGTTCTCCCTGTCCCTAGGTCCCCCGGACACCAAACTTTGCACACTTGTAGAGGAGGAGTTGGGCTACATGTGTGCCAAGTTTGGGGACCAGGGGACCTACAGATGGCAGGGATCAGGCGCACAAAGTTGAAGTTGGAAACAGACTTGAGTATAAGCCAAGGGGGGCATTTTCAGCACAAAAAAATGTGCTGAAAAACTTGGCTTATACTCGAGTATATACGGTACCTGTCTGCTGATAATTATGAGCATGATACTCACCTCCTCCTCACTGTGTGGAATTATGTTTTCTTTGCTGTTCCTTCCACAATCTCCCATGTCACTACAAGACACAGATGTAGTCACCAGTTGAAGGAACCGCATTGTAGAAAAGGGACCAGATATGTGACACTCCCCAAATCTTTGGATTACAGTTTCAACCATAGCTCTGAATAAAAACAAAAACTGAAGTTTCCACCCATCAGAAAGGAAAGTATGAGTTATCTAATTTGAGAGTGCGGTTATTTCAGTTTGAGTTTTCTAGCAACAGGGTCACTTTAAGCCTACGTTTATAGGCTGCGCTCAATCATTTTTCAATTTTTTTATGAATTCCCATTGATTATGATATAAGAGGTTGTTTTTCCATACCAATGCATATATCCATATATTGAAAAAATATTTATCTTTGAAGCCTATTAAAAAAAATATATAAATGTTGCAAATGCACCTTCTCAACAACTCTTCAATCTAAAATCCTGCATTTCAACAGTTTAAAGAGATTTGCGTTGTTGAAGCAACTTTAGAAGCCCACAGGATTTGTGGCCTACATTCCTTTCACTTCATGATACTGCCAGTGAACCCTCTCACTAACTCCACTCCACAGGCCTTGTAATGTTTCAAAATTCCTAATCCATCACTAGAATACATAGTTAAATAGATTGCAGTTTACAAATTTAACTTTTTAGATTATTTAACAGCAAGTTTAAAAAGGATGGTGCCCAATGATTGACACTATGGGGGTTATTTGCTAAAACTGGAGAGTGTGATATCTGGGGTAGCTCTGCATAGAAACCAATCAGCTTCCAGGTTTTATTGCCAAAGCTTAATTGAATAAGCTGAAGTTAGAAGCCGATTGGGCACAATGCACAGCTGCACCAAATTCAGAGTGCACCAGTTGCAGGTGGTAGTGGGAAGAATTTTGGAAACGTGGAGCAAATAGCTTTCTTCTTTTGAAAAAGGAAGCTCTGTGATTGTTTAAAGCGGAGTTCCACCCAAAAGTGGAACTTCCGCTTATCTGTCTCCTCCCCCCCCACACTTTTGAGGGGGGGGGCGAGGTACTGTATGTCAGAAATCCGGTGGTCCCCTCCTCCTCCTTCCCCTACTGTCAGGCCAGTAGGAGAGCGCAGCCACTCTTCGCGCCGCAAGGCTTCATGGCCGGGTTCCCTTACCAGCAATGGCGGCGGCAGCACCCGACAGCCAATGGAAACATCAGCTGCGGAGCCGACATCGTTGGACTCCAGGACAGGTAAGTGTCCTATAATAAAAATCAACACCTACAGTATGTTTAGCTGCTGACTTTCCATTTTTTGAGGGGAAGGCAGAGCGCCGCTTTATTTATTTATTTATTTATTTCAGGTACTTATATAGCGCCGTCAAATTACGCAGCGTTTTACATATACATTGTACATTCACATCAGTCCCTACCGTCTAGGAGCTTACAACCTAAGGTCCCTAACACACATACTAGGGCCAATTTAGACAGGAGCCAATTAACTTACCAGCATGTCTTTAGAGTGTGGGAGGAAACCCACGCAGGCACAAGGAGAACATGCAAAGTCCAGGCAGATGGTGTCGTAATCGGGATTTGAACCAGCGACCATTTTTGCTGCTAGGTGAAAGTGCTAATCACTACACCACTGTACTGTAATGTGGTTACAATAAATCTAATAAAGGCAATAAATCTACTTGTTTTTGTTCCAGTTTTTGCAAATTAGTTCTGACATAGCAATGTAGCATTGTTGTCTTTCACTGTACATAATGTTTATCCATAAAAAGTAGCAGTATAATGCACATCAGATGAACAAGAGACATTTAAAATTTTATGATATCCTATCATTATTAGATGGGAAATATGGATAACTTTTACTACAAAAAATGTGCAAAACCTTCATCGTTTTAGAGACTGTTATCATCATCTATCAATACCTATTACTTTAGAGTACTGGTTCCCAATATGCAGCCCACTAAAGCTCAGCATGTGACCCACAGTGTTCCAGACCTTAGTAGTGCAGGTCTGAAGCACAGGGCTGCCTTTACACTTACAGAAGCTGTTCTCATCGCTCCTGTAGGAGTGCAAACAAAAGCCACCAGCTTGTTAGTTCAAGAGTGTTGACCACCACTCTTCTCATGGCTGTCACACCTCTCCCAGCTCGTTAGTTTAGGAAGGATGACAACTAATCCTCCCATGGCCTTGTCCCCATCAGTCACACTGGTCCCAAGCACCTTTCCCACTGTCAGAATCTTCTCTCCCGGCCTTCTCTCCTTTTCTCCAGTCAAAGTGCTCTTCCCTGCCCATGCACTCCCTTCCCCAGTCAGTTCCCAGACACCTGTCTCCCTGTCAGATGACTACTCTCCCTTCCTCGACACACAGCAAAAGCCTCCAGGTATTGTTGGTGTAAATGGGTTTGGTAATGTATGAATGAATCCCGTATTTTGGATTTTTTTTAACTCCCTCCTTACATACCCTGTATCAGGCCAACTACCCTCCCTTATATAGGAAACTGACAGCGGACCTCCTACACTGGGCTAGCAATCTGCCATTGTGGTTCGGTAAACTGTACACAATAAAGATGAATCTTCTTCCAAGGTTGCTGTACTTGTTTAGAACACTTCCGATTCGCATGTCCGATCTCAATATGTTGCAGAGCAAGATTATTAAATTTATCTGGGGGGGGGACAAGAGACCCAGGGTGAATAGGCACACCCTTTATACACCCAAACTGAGAGGTGACCTGGGAGCTCCAGACCTGGCCAAATATTTGAATGCTGCGTAATCAGCTCCACTAATTCGCTACTATTCCTTGCGATCTCAACCTACCTGGATGAAAATTGAATCGTCTATTCATCCCACCAAACCGATTAGTTACATGATGTGGCTATGAAACGAGAGATAGACCCATTATAATATGCCCCACATTATCCTTTTTTCTAAGCCTATGGGACATATTGATGTAAGCTCATGCATTTAAATCTTTTCATGCTCCCTTGGCTCCCTTGACTGGTAATCCTGACTTCACCCTGGGTCTTAATCCTCAAGGGTTCAAATGGTGGACTAACAAGGGCTTGATAGGTATTGCTGACATGTGCGACCACAAGGGTATCTTATCAAAACAAATCCTACTAGATAAATACCAACTTCCTAACTCAGAAATGTACCATTACTTCCAGATGCATTATTTGAAGACTCTACAGCATACAAATGATTTAACAACCTCCACCCCAATGGAATATCTATGTTGATCTTTCGATAAGCATACCGGCCATATCTCAAAAATATATAGCATCTTGTCCTCTAAGTTGGAAAAATTGTTTAATATGAACAAGTGGGAACATGTATATATTTGCAGTAATTGAAGTGGTTTTTGTATTTTGTTTTTTAACATTTAAACTTCTTTTTTTTTCCCCACAACAAATTGTTATTTGGATAAAAGTAAAGCATACAATAAGTATGAGCCGTAATTGTACCATGAGTTACAGAGAACAAAGTAAAACAATTATATTCCAGTTGACCATGCATAAAGCAGTTAAGCGGAGTGTAATTTTGCCTCAATTTGGTAAGATATCTGGGTCTAGAAACAAAGAAATACATGTGAACCAGATAAAGGAGTCACTTGTGGCCTTGGATGTAAGAGCAGAGGTCTGTGTAGACCTTCGGGCCGCAAAGCTGATAACCTGAGAAAGTGGTAGCATTGGGAGAGCCGGAGCCACTTATAAGCCTATCAATGCTGGCTGCGAGGGTATGGATATTACCATGCGGTTATCAAGGTAAGGATAAGTCAACTGGAATAGTGTGCGAGAGGATACATGCCCAAGTGTAACAAAGGTGTCCTAGAAATTTGGATGAAGATGAGCTATAGTCAGGCGTAAGATTGTGGTCAATGCATAGTTAACTGTTTTGGTGTAGCAGAAGAAAGAAGGGGGAGGGGAAGAGAGAAGAGAAAAAAAAGGGAGGACTTAGGGAGATGGAGGGTAGAGGGAAATTAGGGAAGGGGTGCCGTCTCTTACTCCCTTCACATGACTCCATTGAGAGTGCAAATACACCTTGGAAAGGAATTGACCAATCTAGGGTGAAGGTCTGCAGGCCTAGAATATAATGTTTGCTTGAGATATTTTTTAACCAGGGTTTACAATTAACTTTTAGCCTAGGCTGCCATGGACACATTTCCTTGGGGGTATGTCGGAAAGCTTTAAAAAATAAAGCTATTGTGCAGCCCTTTGGCTTTTGTTAGGGGCCACACTTGAAGCCCTCTACATTCACTAAGTTGCCCCCCCCCCTGCTTTAGAGGGATAAGAATCCGATTCAGCTCACCAGCATCTACTAAAAATGTATAAATAAAAACCATATGCTCTGATTTAAAAATTGAACTCCATCCTTGTTAAGAATGTTAAGGAAAGCAATTCCCTCCAGGTGAACAAAACACATTATATAGATTCTGGTCAAGCTTTATAGCAGATTCGTATAAAGACCCCAAACTTGGCACACATGTAACCCCACTCTTCCTCTACAAGTGTGCAAAGTTTCTTGTCCGGGGGACCTACGGCCGGGGAGCACCGATTTTTCAAAACCGGGAACCCCTTCCATAGACTCCCATGTTAAACGGTCATTTCTCTGGTGACTTTGGGGACCCGGTACCGGCCGGCCGTAGGTCCTCTGGACTCCAAACTTGGCACACATGTAGCCCCACTCTTCCTCTACAAGTTTACAAAGTTTCCATAGACTCCCATGTTAAATGTCAGTCTAGTCATGGGCACAGTGAGGCATGGACACAGTGAGGCAAAGTGAGGCACACCCTAGGCTTATACTCGAGTCAATAAGTTTTCCCAGTTTTTGTGGTAAAATTAGGTGCTTCGGCTTATATTCGGGTCGGCTTATACTCGAGTATATACGGTATGTATATATATATATATATATATATATATATATATATATATATACACACACACACACACACACACACACACACACACATATATATATATATTATTCTTATGTTATCCAATGATTTGAGGAACATTATATTATATAACAATGCTATAAATTACCAACTTAATTTAAGCAAACATATGCAACATACCTTATCAGTTCATATTCGTTAATGGACATATTGCTGACTGTTCTTTGGTGATAACTGGCTGCATTGTAGAGTTTTAAATCTCCACATATTTGGGAAATTCTATTAAAAAGGAAAAGAAAAGTATTAATTCATTTGCTAAACCAATTTCAAAAGATAAAAAAGCAATCACTGAAACACATAGTGAAAACAGAAAACCACAAAAATAAATACTTTTATTATTCTTTACTGAATGTAAATTGTCAGACATAGGAGTCTATAAAGGGGAAAGCATGTTTTCAGTTTCGCTGCGACAGTGGGCATAGGGTTGAAAATAAATGAGGAAATCAATTTGCAGATGAATTAATCTCTTTTAACAATTTACCAGAATGACCATATTTCAAAGTCAAGGGTGTACAGGGTGACACATAAAGGAAACCTATCATGGTAAAGTTATCAATCTGCCTTTGCTGATATCTGCTTCTACAAACAGTACCAAGATTAATAGTTCTGTAAGTCCCTACCCACATATAAATAAAAAAAAATGTATTTCATAAGGGATGATAAACTGTGAGGAGTCGTTGGTGGATTGTTTTTTAACAATTATTTTTCATTTACTATTATTTTAATGAAATATATTTTGTTACATTTTTGATCGGACGGCTGTTACTGCTGGGCTTACAATTCGTGCTGCCCTCTAATGTTTTAAGTGGGAATTTTGTTTACATTTTTTCATTATGGTGTCAGCAGAATAAAAACATTTACAGGCTGTATTTTTTTGTTTTTTTGGAGGCGTGATAGCGCTGGTGTGCCCATGTGCATGCGGCTGTTGTGTCATCATCACATACGTGCACTGTGACATCATTGCGCATGTGTGCTATGCCATCAGTGCGCATGGTGCATGTGTCAGTGTTTGGCAGCCATTTTTAAGTGCATTTATGGGCCAATCGAGACAGGTAAGTCAAACACCTTTGTTGAAGCTGGCTTGAATGGCAAAACCAGTTAGGTTTTCCTGGATAGGCCTATTTGCTCCTGTGGGGTGCTGACTGGACCAGATTGAGATTGATAAGTAGATGCTATTTACATCTGCCTTCATTTTGGATGCCTATATGGCTGCATTGCCTTGTATTATTGCTATCCTTAAAAGGGGCCTAAACTGGAATTTGCTCACTGTTCAAAACAGCAGATGTCATATGTGCAATATATTTGAGGCATGCCTAAGCTGCTGTATATGGATTAAGTGGATGAGGTGTTTTGCTTTATACCACTTATTGGGCATCTAACATTTATTTAATTTGACCAAGGCTTTGCCATTTACCTCTCCTACTGTGCCTGAGTGGAGATGGTTTGATGCATGGACAGTGATATATCATTATTCTTGGTGGTGGGGTTACCAGCCAGTTGGTCTGAAGTTGGACTTACAAAGTGCAAATGTGTGCCGAGCTTAGTGACTGTCCATAACACCCACAATACATGCACCCTATAAGTGTATATTATATCAGCCTTCTGCTGTCTGGCTCATTGACAGGACCTTTTAGCACTGTTCCTTTGGACAACACCTACTGGAGAATGTGTGAATACACATCTTTACAGTGTAGGGTTAATTCTTGCTTTGTCCAATGAATGCTGGGACCCAACTAGTGATATACAGTGAGGGAAAAAAGTATTTGATCCCCTGCTGATTTTGTACATTTGCCCACTGACAAAGAAATGATCAGTCTATAATTGTAATGGTAGGTTTATTTTAACAGCGAGAGACAAAATAACAACAAAAAAAGCCAGAAAAACGCATTTCAAAAAAGTTATAAATTGATTTGCATTTTAAAGTGTGAAATAAGTATTTGACCTTTTTTGCAAAACATGACTAAGTACATGGTGGCAAAACCCTTGTTGGCAATTGCACACGACTCAGAAGGGATTTTGTCCCACTCCTCTTTGCAGATCCTCTCCAAGTCATTAAGGTTTCCAGGCTGACCTTTGGTAACTCGAACCTTCAGCTCCCTCCACATATTTTCTATGGGATTAAGGTCTGGAGACTGGCAAGCCACTCCAGGACCTTACTGTGGTTCATCTTGAGCCACTCCTTTGTTGCCTTGGCCGTGTGTTTTGGGTCAGTTTCATGCTGGAATACCCATCTACGACCCAATTTCAATGCCCTGGCTGAGGGAATGAGGTGCTCACCCAAGATTTGATGGTGCATGGCCCCGTCTATTGTCCCTTTGATGCAGCAAAGTTGTCCTGTCCCCTTAGAAGAAAAACACCCCCAAAGCATAATGTTACCACCTCCATGTTTGACGGTGGGGATGCTGTTCTTGGGGTCATAGGCAGCATTCCTCCTTCTCCAAGTTGAGTTGATGCCAAAGAGCTTGATTTTGGTCTCATCTGACCACAACACTTTCACCCAGTTCTCCCCTGAATCATTCAGATGTTCATTAGAAAACTTCAGACGGGCCTGTACATGTGCTTTCTTGAGAAAAGGGGGGCCTTGAGGGCGCTGCAGGATTTCAGTCCTTTACATCTTAGTGTGTTACCAATTGTTTTCTTGGTGACTATGGTCACAGCTGCCTTGAGATCATTGACAAGATTCTCCCGTGTAGTTCTGGGCTGATTTCTCACCATTCTCATGATAATTTGAACTCCACGAGGTGAGATCTTGCATGGAGCCCCAGACCGAGGGAGATTGACATTTATTTTGTGTTTCTTCCATTTGCGAATAATCGCACCAACTGTTCTCAACCTCTCACCAAGCTGCTTGGCGATGATCTTGTAGCCCATTTCAGCCTTGTGTAGGTCTACAATCTTTTCCCTGACATCCTTGAACAGCTCTTTGGTCTTGGCCATGGTGGAGAGATTGGAATCTGATTGATTGATTACTTCTGTGGACAGGTGTCTTTTATACAGGTAACAAGCTGAGATTAGGAGAACTCCCTTTCAGCCCCCATTTACATCGGGGTGATTTGACATGTCAAATCACATGCCAAATCACAGTCTATTGCCGACAGTAGCATAGTCCGAATTGGTTTCCAAAATTAGTTCCACAAGTAGTTCCTGCACTACTTTTGGCAACTTCGGGGGCGATTTCAATAGACATCTGTGCATGAACCCGCACAGATGTCTTTTAAATCGCCCCAAAACTCGCAATAAAATGCGGGTTTGAAATCGTGCGAGTTCAGCTGAACTTGCACGATTTCAAACCGCCTCCATTGTGAACGTAGAGAGTGCTCCTAATCTCAGTTTGTTACCTGTACAGAAGACACCTGGGAGCCAGGAATCTTGCTGAATGATAGGGGATCAAATACTTATTTCACTCATTAAAATGCAAATCAATTTATAACTTTTTGAAATGCGTTTTTCTGGATATTTTTGTTGTTATTCTGTCTCTCACTGTTAAAATAAACCTACCATTAAAAGTATAGACTGATCATTTTCTTTGTCAGTGGGTAAACGTACAAAATCAGAAGGGGGCCAAATACTTTTTTTCCCTCACTGTACAGTATGGGGAATACAAGATTGATTTACCAATTTCAGATGCTTGGGTTTCCCGCTGTGTTATATTTAAACACTCAGTTGTTCTAGGGGCAGAGGCTTTGTTCAGTCGTTTTTAATTATTGGTCAATATGTGTATCTTATGTATTTTTATGTTTCTTCTGCATGGTTATGAATAAAATAAGCTATATGGTTAAGTATTGTAGGTTGTCACTGGAGGGTTCCCAACTACATTTCACCCATACTACAATATATGTAGAGGATGTGGTGGAGTTGAGTCTAAGCTAGGTTTTTATTGTTTCAGTTTTGCATATCTCCTTCTGCAAAAATGCTAGCTGCCTACCTGTCATGCAGAAGAAAGAAAGCAGAGAGGGAAGCGCCAGCTAAGTGTAGTATCCCAGTAAAACATTTTTAATGAAGACAGATTAAAAACACTCACAAGATAAAAATATATAAAAGGCTCATCTGATCACACTAGGTGTGGATGTGAATCATCCTGATCCTGTCCTGCAGGACCGTTGTAATCAGTTTTCGGCTGCTGGGCATGGAGATGGCTGGCTCAGGAGCCTGAAGGAGCCCGGGAAGCCACGCTGACCAGATGGGAACGCACGGCGGACGTGACATCACCGGAAGGAAAGGAGGTACTGTACCACACGAGAGGGGAAACAAGGCAGGCTACGCGCTTGAAGCATTCGGCTCCTTCTACAGGCCTAAGTGGGCATTAGCACAGGTGACTCTTTATAGTAATGGCTGGAGCCGTGGCTAGAGGACTACAAGGACCAGCCGCTCAACCATACAAGAGGAAGGGGGCACAAAACTTACTCAGAGTTCACAAAAATCATAAATACATATAATAATTAAATATGAAACTATCCAATTGGTAATAATAACACAATTTGCAGAGGATAGTGATATATATATATATATATATATAGAATGAACTGGACAAGCCTAATAATAGCAGATAAAAAAAAAAATGGATGTAAAAAAAAAAAAAAAAAAGGTAAAAATGAAATAAAAAAAGGGAATAAAATAATAATAATAAAAAATAAAAAATAAATGTGGAAATGCGTATGCATGGAGATGAAAAATATATATGTGTAATACCAAATAAAGTTGTAGTATTGGTCAACATGTAGAAAGGAGGGAGGGGGGAGAATATTACTGATATGACGATGGAAATGCCAACCTATACCTTATATATACTAATGTAAGTGGACATCTTGTTACACCCACCGGAATTTTGCATTTCACACTTATTTTTAACAGTACACTGATATAGTAAAATTCAGTATTTAAAAATCCATTTGACTGTTTTGATGTTCAATTTTAACCACTTCAATACCAGGCACTTATACACTTTCCTGCCCAAGCCAATTTTGAGCTTTCAGTGCTGTCGCAATTTGAATGACAATTGCGCGGTCATGCAACACTGTACCCAAACAATTTTTTTTATCATTTTGTTCCCACAAATAGAGCTTTCTTTCGGTGGTATTTGATCGCCTCTGCCTTTTGCACAACAAATAAAAAAAGAGCGAACATTTTGAAAGTTTGAAAGTTTTTCTTTGTTTCTGTAATTTTTTTTGTAAATAAGTACCTTTTCTACTTCAATGACGGGCACTGATAAGGTGGCACTGACGGGCACTGATGAGGTGGCACCAATGAGGTGGCACCGATGAGGTGGCACTGATGGGCACTGATGATGGGCACTGATAGGCGGCACTGATGGGCACTGATAGGCGGCACTGATGGGCACTGATATGTGGCACTGGTAGGCGGCACTGATGGGCACTCATAGACGGCACTGATGGGCACTCATAGGTGGCACTGATGGGCACTCATAGGCGGCACTGATGGGCACTTATAGGCGGCACTGATGAGCGCTTATGGGTGGCTCTGATAGGTGGCACAGATGGGCACTGATAGGTGGGCACTTATGGGCACATATGGGCACGGATGGGCACTGATGGACACTGGTAGGTGGCACTGTTGACACTTGTAGGTGGCACTGTTGACACTGGTAGGTGGCATTGCACATTGTGGTGTGCCAGTCAGTGCCCATTTGTGGGCACTGATTGGCATATGTTTTTTGAGAAACTTTACATGTGGATGGCCATGGGGTACTTTCCTGGCCTTCCACATGCTTTGGGGTTCCCTGGTGGTCCTGGGGGGCTTCCCTGGTGGTCCAGTGTGGGTATCCGAAGGGGGGCTGCACTGATAAACAATCAGCGCGAACCCCCCCTGTCAGGAGAGCCGCCGATCGGCTCTCCTCTACTCGCGTCTGTCAGATCAACGGCTCTTCCTGTTTACATCCTGATCAGCCGTGATTGGACACGGCTGATCACGTGGTAAAAAGCCTCCGCCGGAGGCTTTTTACCGAGATCAGTGTAGCGGTGTGTCAGACTGACACACCGCTCCACCGATCGCCGCGATGCATGCCCCCCCGGGCGCGCGGCGGCTGTTATCCTGCAGGACGTCATATGACGTCCAATGTGGATAACACAACCACTTCCCGGACGTCAATATGCTATTGACTGGGCGGGAAGTGGTTAAAAGCAGTAGTGTTCTGTCAGATCAGCAAACCTTTGAGATCAGCAGGCTCGCTGCTGCTTTTAAAATTCAACATATAAACAGTCAGACGGATTTTTAAATCCTGTATTTCACTATATAAACTCAGATTAATGTTAAAGATAAGTGTGAAATGCAAGACTCCGGTGGGTGTAACAAGATGTCCGCTTGCCGAGTGCGGGGTGTAGCAAAGATGGCGGCGACAGAACATCGCTTCTGTTACACAATCTGACGGGTCGCCTAATCTGACGAAACACCAGAGTTCCCTCAGGCTCCCGAGCCAGCCATCTCCATGCCCAGCAGCCGGAACAGATTACAGCGGTCCTGCAGGATGGGATCAGGATGAAACACATCCACATCTAGTGTAACCAGATGAGCCTTTTATAGTGTTTTTAATCTGTCTTCATTAAAAACCTTTTACTGGAAAACTTCACCTAGCTGGCACTTCCTTCCCTTTTGGCATTCTTCCTTTGGTCTACACAGAGCTGGCCACAACTCTGAGCATAGCAGCCGCAGGTGGTCCTGTGCATTCCCTATTGTACCCCCAACTATCATGGACTATTGACATTGTATGGATTCACCATTATCACCCTGAACACTGGTAAAAAGATTTTATATATACAGTGCTGGCTTGACCATATACCCTTAAAGTGGTTGTAAACCCCTTTGTGTGACTTCTACCTATAGGTAAGTCTAGAATAAGGCTTACCTATAGGTAGTGGAAATATCTCCTAAACGTGCGCCGTTTAGGAGATATTTCACTTGTAGTGCGCCGATAATGTAAACGGCGCATGCGCTGGGAAGAAACGAACCTCCGTGTCATTTCTTCCCTAGCGTGTGCCGTTACTGGCGGCTCCCGTGCGCATTCGCCGGAGTGACGTCATGCGGCTCCAGCGAATCACAGAGCCGGAGTCTGCGGCCCGGAAGGAAGAGGGGCGAGAAGATGGACGCAGCCTGCACAGGGGACCGCGCTGGATTCTTTTGCAGGTAAGTGTCACATAATGGGTTAGAATGTGATGCATACTAGCCCATTAAGCTTTTAATTTGCAGGGAGCAAAAGAGGAAGTAAAACCCATCAGGGTTTACTTCCTCTTTAACTCTGTGTGCTAGTAACTCCCCTTATACATTACCTGTCATGCTGATCCACTGGTTTCATAACTAGCTAAAATAAGTACACAGATCAGAAGATATAAACTTGCTCTAACTTCTAGCTTGCAGCATACTTGTTCCTGGGCTGTAAATCAAAGTCTTCAAGCCACAGACATCCAAATAACTAGCATTTTCATAAGGTGGTGAACAATTAAGCCCACCTGTGGGGGTGAAATGCACCAAAGTGGTGGAGAAAGTAGGTCAGCGGTTTCCACTCAAGTACAATAAAAGGATTGAAACGTTGGGATTATGTGGCCAATGCAGCTATAAATGTATTACTAGTTTATATCTACAGTTTGGCGGTTGTAAAAGTACACTTGTCATGAGAGAAGTAGAGGCCAAGTCTGACTTTAATACTTTTGAATCACAGTTACAGAGCAAGCATTCTGTAAATGAGTGTCAAAAAAGTGCTAGCATTAAATATTGCTATCCTTGTTCTGGGTCATTGACTTAGAGAGTGCTGAAGCCACAGTACAGGCATGACAGATGGGAAATTAACATTTTCAAACTGAAATGTCAACAATTGCAGCCCATAAGGATCTAGTGACAGGTGTATTTTAAATACCGTATATACTTGAGTATAAGCCAAGTTTTTCTGCCCTTTTTTTTTGGGTGAAAATTACCCCCTTGGCTTATACTCGAGTCATGTTTTAACTTACCTGTCTCCAGTGTGTTTTGGCAGTCACTCCTCTAGAGCAGGGGTCTCCATATCGCGACGCGCAGCTAGCATCACTCCCACTGTGTCTTTCTCCCGCTGACAAAGCCGCCGCCGTAACTCACACCCATACCGTGACGCCCTGCACTAGGATTGGCTGCTGGGACTGCCATGTCCCAGCAGCTTGTGATAATTGTGGCTCCTCCCGGCTACCCGCCCGCATGTTTCTTAGATACTCCTGCAGCGGGCGGGAGTCGGGAGATAAAACAGAGCAAGTGAGTGAAGCAAGGAATAATGTACTGTACTGTACTGTACACAAATTATAATGTGGACACTAAGGACACTCTGATTGGACACTGATGGGGACATACTGATAAAAGACTTATGGGGACACACTGATAAAAGACTGATGGGGACACACTGATAAAAGACTGATGGGGACACACTGATCAGAGTGTCCCCGTCAGTCTTTTATCTGAGTGTCCCCGTCAGTGCTTTATCAGAGTGTCCCCATGAAATTTACCCTACTAGTAACTGCTGCATTTCCCACCCTAGGCTTATACTCGAGTCAATAAGTTTTCCCATTTTTTTGTGGTAAAATTAGGTGCCTCGGCTTATACACTGGTCAGCTTATACTCGAGTATAAACGCTTTTCCCGACGGGATTCCTCTCAAGCCTGCCTTGCATACACACGGTCACACAAAAGACCGCTGAACTTTTGAATGCCAAGAATGCGGTGATGTCAAAGACTACGACGAGCCGTCAAAATTACATTCTATGCTTCCGCGCATGCGTCAAATTGTTTACGAGCATGCACAGTTTTTTTCCCTCGGGAAAGCATACAGACGACCGGTTTTCTCAGCAGGATTTTTTCCTGACAGGAAAAAAGAGAGCTCGTTCTCTTTTTTTTTCCGTCAGTTTTCCTGTCAGGAAAACTGCGATGGAGCATACACACGGCCAGGATTGAAGGCCAAAAGCTCTCATGGCAGTTTTCCTGCCGGGAAAACGGGTCGTGTGTATGAGGCATATGACGTAGTTCATGAGCATTTGGTCTGTATGTGATAAAAGAACCTCTTCAAAAAGAAGATTTTTTTTCTTTGGCAAAAAGATCATGATTAAGCTTATAGAGGAAGCTGAATGTTCAGTCTTATTATTATTATAACTGACTGAGACTACTTATGAAATAGTTATGTTTCTGCCTTATTTAGCACTTTGCTTGAGCCTGACACTTTAGATGAGGTGTCAAAGGGTCAGATTGGTTTTAAAGGGATGAGGCGACAACAACCCTAACACATATTAGTTAATGACACAGGTTCTGTGGCTGATTAAGGTGGTAATGAAATTCACTTAGTGATTTACCTGCATTAAATTAGCTCCAGAACCTGGGTGATTAATATGTGTTCGGCTTTAAAGGGATGAGGTCACAACCCTAGGTTCAGAAGTCACCTGACAAGCCGGCAACTGCAAGGTCTTTACCACCCTCCGACTGCTCACTGAAATCTTAAAGGCAGCACTTGCCACGGCAAATTTAACTTGTCTTGTTGTGTTGACAGGTGGCACCGCCTGTCAAACTCACCCATTGAAGTCAAATGCTAGGCTCACAGTTGTAGCATGTTAGTTCCATGCAAAATTTCTGTTCAGCCAAAAAAAAAAAACAGGGATTCAGGAGGCTGCAGTATCTTCTCCTGAACACCTGGAAGCCCCTGTTCTACCACCCAAGGCCCTATGCCAAGGAGCAATTGTTCACTTCAAGCAGGTTTTGTATTTCCATAAAGTCTATAGGAATGTCAAATGCCAGGGAGGTCAACAGCAGGTCAAACACACCTGTCAATAAATTTTGAATGATCTCAGAAACATCTTATGCCTTCTAATGCCAAACTTATGCCAAATCTTAGGCCAAAATAATGCCATCGGCACAAATCCATCTACACAGGCACTAAAGCCCTGTACACACGATCGGTTTTACCAATGAAAACAGTCCGATGGACTTTTTTCATCGGACAAACCGATCGTGTATGGGCCCCATCGGTCTTTTTTTCATCAGTGTTAAAAAATAGAACATGTTTTAAATTTTTCCGATGGAAAAAAAAAAACTATAGCAAATTACTATCGTCTGTGGGGAACTCCATCGGATAAAAAACCCACGCATGCTCAGAATCAAGTCGACGCATGCTCAGAAGCATAGAACTTAATTTTTCTCGGCTCGTCTGAGTGTTTTACGTCACGGCGTTTGGGACGATCGGTTTTTTGACTGATGGTGTGTAGGCAAGACTGATGGGAGTCGGCTTCATCGGTTTAAAATCCATAGGAAATCCGATCGTGTGTACAGGGCTTTACAGTTTGGTAGACTGAAAGCTCTCTAATTGCCTCATCAATGGAAGTTCCTTTATTGGAAGTTCCTTTATTTCCATCTTGTCAAAGTTACCATTTTGTCAAACAAAACATTATGGTGGCATACAAAGATGGCACCTTCACAAGACAAGAGCTCATGCTAAAGGCACACCAGGCTCTTTTCCGGACCTCCCTAGGCAGTGGAATTACATGAGAGAGAAATTAATGTGCAAATGATGCCCCCTTTTTCATGGTAAAGTGGTCACTTGGGTGTGATGCCCTTTTAGCACCATATGTTGTAACAGGCTGGCGGGTGTAGAACAATTAAGAATGCTGGAAACTGTCAGGATCCCATGGTTTATTATGGGAAAAACCTATATCTTTTTTGTCAAATGTGGTGCTAAAGTTTAATCCTGGAAACATTTTATCTACGGATTTAAACCTACTTTTTTGTCTTTTTAAGAGAATAGGGGACCAGCAACAAAAAACATGGAGGTTGATTTACTGAAACTGGAGAGTGCAAAATCTGGTGCTGTTGTCCATGGTAGCCAATCAACTTTTAACAACAGCTTGTTCAATTAAGCTCTGACAAAAAATGCTGAAAGCTGACTGGTTTCAATGCAGAGCTGCACCAGATTTTGCTCTCTCCAGTTTTATTAAATCAACCCCCATAGTATAATACTCTTTTGTATGGATCAAACTCATTTACTTTTTTATTTTACAATGTAGGTGTTTGGGAGAATGGACTCAGGGGTTGGTTTACTACAACTGGAGAGTGCAAAATCTGGTGCAGCTGTGCATGGTAACCAATCAGCTTCTAACTTCAGCTTGTTCACTTAAGCTTTGACCAAAAAACTTGGAAGCTGATTGGTTACTATGCAGAGCTGCACAGAATTTGCACTCTCCAGCTTTAGTAAATCAACCCCACTGTGTTCTTTTTGCCCTCTTTGTCCTTGAAAGGCTTCTGCAGCCCTCTTTCTATAATGAATCCTGCACATCTTATTGGTGTGTCAGAATGGTAAACTAGGGCAGAAACAATTTGCTTTTCTTATGCCCTGTACACACGAGTGGGATTTCTATCGGAAAAAAGTTGGATGGTTTTTCCGACGGAATTCCGCTCAAGCTCGGCTTGCATACACACGGTCACACAAAAGTTCTCTGAACTTTCGAGCGTTAAGAACACGTGACGTAGAACACTACGACTGGGCGAGAAAAAGAAGTTCAACGCTTCCAAGCATGCGTCAAACTGTTTCCGAGCATGCGTGTTTTTTTCCCATTGGAATGGCATACAGACATACGTAATTTCCGATAGGAACTTTTTCAGTCGGAAAAATACAGAACCTGCTCTCAATCTTTTGCTGGCGGAAATTCCGACAGAAAAAGTCTGATGCAGCATACACACGGTCGGAATTTCTGACCAAAAGCTCACATCGGACTTTTGCTGGCGGAAATTCCGCTTGTGTGTATGGGGCATAAGAGAACCAAGAGGTGGACTGACTGAGATTCTAAGATATTTAACGCTGATTAATCGGACTGATGTGGACTGATTAAGTCTGGCTCACATCTATTGTTGTATAATATACCGTACTGTATTTAAACCTACTGTACTTTAGAGCAGTGTTTCTCAACTCCAGTCCTCAAGGCGCCCCAACAGGTCATGTTTTCAGGATTTCCCTCAAATGAAACAGCTGTGGTAATTACAAGGCAGTGAAACTGTTTAAATCACCTGTGCAATTAATGGAAAGCCTGAAAATATGACCTGTTGGGGCGCCTTGAGGACTGGAGTTGAGAAACCCTGCTTTAGAGTATGTCATCTTATACAGTCACCGGCCACTTTATTACGTACACCTTGCTCGTACCAGGCTTAACTGGCTTAACTTTTTGTGGCATAGATTTAACAAGGTGTTGGAAACATTCCTCAGAGATTTTGGTCCATATTGGCATGATAGCATCACGCAGTTGCTGCAGATTTGTTGGCTGCACATTCATGATGTGAATCTCCCATTCCATCACATCCCAAAGGTGCTCTATTGGACTGTGGAGGCCATAGGAGTACAGTGATTTCATTGTGATTTTTAAGAAACCAGTTTGAGATAATTTGAGCTTTGTGACATGGTGCGTTATCCTGCTGGAAGTAGCCATCAGATCATTTAAATGATGCTCAAATGGTACTAAGGGGCCCAAAGTGTGCCAACAAAATATCCCCCACACCCTTACACCACCACCAGCCTGAACCATTGATACAAGGCAGGATGGATCAATGCCTTCATGTTGTTTACACCAAATTCTGACCCTACCATCTGAATGTCGCAGCTGAAATCGAGACTCATCAGAACAGGCAACGTTTTTCCATTCTTTTATTGTCCAATTTTGGTGAGCCTGTGCGAATTGTAGCCTCAAGTTCTTGTTCTTAGCTGACATGAGTGCCACCCGGTGTTGTCTTCTGCTGCTATAGCCAATCTACTTCAAGGTTTGATGCATTCAGAAATTACCGTATTTATAGGCGTATAACAAGCACAGGCGTATAACACGCACCCCGACTTTAAGACGGAAGTTTAAGGAAAAAAACTTTCCACAGCCCCCTGTGTATAACCCGCAGGCACAGTTTACCCTCCATTTTCAGGGTAAAAAAGTGAGTGTTATACGCCAATAAATACAGTATATTCTGCATACCTTGACTGTAACAAGTGGTTATTTGAGTTGTCTATCATCTCGAACCCATTCTCCTTTGACCTCTGAGATCAACATTTTCATCCACACAACTTCCGCTCACTAGATATTTTCTCTATTTTGGACCATTTTCTGTAAACCCTAGAGATGGTTGTGTGTGAAAATCCCACTAGATCAGCATTTTTTGAAATACTCAGACCAGCCTGTCCGGCACCAACAACCATGCCACATTCAAAGTAACTTAAATCACCTTTCTTCCCCATTCGAATGCTCGGTTTGCACTTCAACAAGTTCTCTTCACCACGGCTAGATGCCTAAATACATTAAGTTGCTGCCATGCAAATTGTGTTAACAAGCAATTGAACAGGTGTACCTAATATATAATACACGGAACTTTGTATATCAAAAAGGCAACCCATGTACACTAAATCAATCAAACATAGTAGTTTAGTAGAAAGTACTTACCTTAGATGGTAGAGATCTGACAGACTTTTACTTTCCACAACATCATGTGCGATAACCTCTGCCAGTTGGAGAACAGGAAGTGTCAAGTGTGTATATGAGATGTTGTGCAATTCTTCTACAAGCAGATTTAGGTAGTAAAGACTGTATGTCTGCAGAATAAGACAACACAAGATAATTTAAAAATACTTATCAGATTTAATTTCCTTAATTAAGAAAAATGTGTTAAAGAATATTTAATTTAAAAAAAAATCACAGGGCTGCGTGAAGTCAGTATTGGTTCAGTGGCCCTCTCCGCTGAGAAAAACTTAAAAGAGCAGAATAGATAGTCATCAGTTCTTTGATAATACATTACAAAGGACCTTCTGTACAGATCAGTTCAACTCACTACAGTTGGTTAACGAGTGCATGTGGTACAGTGCCTTGAAAAAGTATTCATACCCCTTGAAATGTTCCATATTTTGTCATGTTACAACCTAAAACGTAAATGTATTTTATTGGGATTTTATGTGATAGACCAACACAAAGCGGCGCATAATTGTGAAGTGGGAGTCAAAGTCCAGACCTAAATCCAATTGAGAATCTGTGACCAGACTTGAAAATTGCTGTTCACAGACGCTTTCCATCCAATCTGATAGAACTTAAGCTACAGTGCATCCGGAAAATATTCACAGCGCTTCACTTTTTCCACATCTTGTTATGTTACAGCCTTGAAAAACATTTATAATTTCTCTATCACTTCACAATTATGTGCTGCTTTGTGTTCGTCTATCACATAAAATCCCAATAAAATACATTTACGTTTTTAGTTGTAACATGACAAAATGTGGAAAATTTCAAGGGGTATGAATACTTTTCCAAGGCACCGTATTTACATGGCTCATGGTTCTTCCTCCTGCTAAAGGTTTTGTAATAGTTAAAAAGCATAGCATGGAGGCTAGAGAAACCATACATGGATCAGCTAATCTTGGTGCTAACATCTTGATGCAGGTACCCAAGAGTTTTAGCATCAAAGTTGGTGCAGGATGTGGCCTCTGATGATATACTCTTGCATAAAGAGCCTTTTCTAAGGTATGGAGAAACCAAAAAGCACAAGCTGGTATAATACCACAGATGCTGAAATAAGATGTTTTAAATGCTAGATCATTTAGAAACACCTTCTTCAAATTCATGCCATGGGACTGTGTAAAAATAAAAAAATCTCTCCAACTGGCAAGCATATGACCCAAAGCCTACCATAAGTTATAGGAAAGTACCAAAAGATTTTCCCTAAATATTATCTATAAGCCCTTACACCCCAGTATGTGCATTATGCAGACAAACGTTCAGCACCATTGGAGCTCTGGGACTCCCCAATATAAAATTTCATTCAAAATTACTTTTAAGGGTTAGTTCACCTTTACCAAAAAACTACCTATAAAAAGGTAAGGGGCATTTGTAGTTAGAAAAAAAAACTCTGCAGCTTTGACTTAAAGGATAAATTCACCTTTCATTATTATTATTATACAGGATTTATTTAGCACCAACAGTTTACGCAGCACTTAACAACTTGAGGGTAGACAGTACAAATACAATACACTTTAATACAGTATGAATCAGAGAGCCCTGCTCCTTAGAGCTTACAATCTAAGAGGGAAGGTCAAAAGATACAAGAGGTAATAACTGTGGGGGATGTGCTGATGGAGAAATTAAATGTATAGTTGATATGGGGGGGCCAGATAGGCTTCTCTGAAGAAGTGGGTTTTCAGGGATTGTCTGAAAGTGGACAAAGTAGGAGAAAGTCGGACAGATTGGGGGAAGAGCATTCCAAGCATGGGAGAGGCTCTGGAGAAGTTCTGGAGGCGAGCATGGGATGAGATGACAAGGAAGTTAGAGAGCAGGAGGTCTTGGGAGGAGCGAAGAGAACGATTAGGTTGGTATTTTGAGACTAGGTTAGTGATGTAGCGGAGGGCCAGGTTGTGGATGGCTTTGTAAGTTATTGTTAGTATCTTGAATTTAATTAGTTGGTTGAGTGGTAGCCAATTGAGGGATTGGCAGAGGGGTATAGTAGATGCTGAGCGGTTTGAAAGGTGGATGAGCCTGGCCGCAGCATTCATGATGGACTGAAGTGGGGATAGCCTATTTAGAGGTAAGCCAATGAGGAGGGAGTTGCAGTAACATGTTACATCCACATTAGAGGGTGTAACATGTTATGAATGCACCAACCCCTACACCTCCCGATGACTGATCACTGTACCGTCCCGCTGTTGGTACCATGTGACCGCTGTAACCAATCACAGGAGGTCACATGACAGTTGAAACAATGGATGGCTTCCTTTCAAGCCATCCATTTTATACATTTGTGTTGCTAGCGGTTATTGGTCACAGTGATCACATGGTACAGACTGGGCCAATCACGGCCCATGTTTGCCATGAGATCAGCTGTGGCCAATCACAGCTAATCAGAACAAAACAAACTGAATGAATCAATTTAATTCAGTAAAATGCTTGCATATACAGTGCCTTGAAAAAGTATTCATACCCCTTGACATTTTTTTTACATTTTGTCATTATACAACTAATAACATAAATGTATTTTATTGTGTTTTTATGTGATAGACCAACACAAAGTGGCACATAATTTTGAAGTTGAAGGAAAATGATAAATGGTTTTCTAATTTTTTTATAAATAAATATCTGAAAAGTGTAGTTTGCATTTGTACTCTGATACCCCTAACTAAAATGTAGTGGAACCAATTGCCTTCAGAAGTCACCTAATTAGTAAATAGAGTCCACCTGTGTGTAATATATTCTCAGTATAAATACAGCCGTTATGTGAAGCCCTCAGGAGGTTTGTTGGAGAACCTTAGTGAACAAATAGCATCATGAAGGCCAAGGAACACACCAGACAGGTCAGGGATAAAGTTGTGGAGAAGTTTAAAGCAGGGTTAGGTTATAAAAAAAATATCCTAAGCTTTGACCATATCACGGAGCACTGTTCAATCCATCGTCTGAAAATGGAAAGAGTATGACACAACTGCAAACCTATCAAGACATGGCCGTCCACCTAAACTGACAGGCCAGGCAAGCAGAGGATTAATCAGAGAAGCAGCCAAGAGGCCCATGGTAACTCTGGAGGAGCTGCAGAGATCCACAGCTCAGGTGGGAGAATCTGTTCATAGGACAACTGTTAGCCGTGCACTCCACAAATCAGGCCTTCATGGGAGGAGTGGCAAGAAGAAAGCCATTGTTGAAAGAAAGCCATAAGAAGTCCAGTTTGCAGTTTGCGAGATGCCATGTGGGGGATACGGCAAACATGTGGAAGAAGGTGCTCTGGTCAGATGAGACCAAAATTTAACTTTTTGGCCTAAAATCAAAACGTTATGTATGGCGGAAAACTAACACTGCACATCACCCTAAACACACCATTCCCATTGTGAAACATAGTGGTGGCAGCCTCATGCTGTGGGGATGCTTTTCTTCAGCAGGGACAGGGAAACTGGTCAGAGTTAATTGGAAGATGGATGGAGCCAAATACAGGGCAATCTTAGAGGAAAACCTGTTAGAGTCTGAAAAGCACTTGAGACTGGGGCGGAGGTTCACCTTTCAGCAGGCCAATGACCCTAAACATACAGCCAGAGCTACAATGGAATGGTTTAGATCAAAGCATATTCATATGTTGGAATGGCCCGGTCAAAGTCCAGACCTAAATCCAATTGAGAATCTGTGACAAGGCAAGACTTGAAAATTGCTGTTCAAAGACGCTCTCCATCCAATCTGACAGAGCTTGAGCTATTTTGCAAAGAAGAATGGGCAAAAATGTCACTAGATGTTCAAAGCTGGTAGAGACATCCCCCCAAAAAAATGCAGCAGCATTGACTCAGGGGGACTGAATACAAATGCACGCCACACTTTTCACATATTTATTTGTATAAACTTTGGAAAACCATTTATCCTTTCCACTTCACAAATATGTGCCACTTTGTGTTGGTCTATCACATAAATTCCCAATAAAATACATTTACGCTTTTGGTTGTAACATGACAAAATGTGGAACATTTCAAGGGGTATGAATACTTTTTCAAGGCACTGTACCACATGCACTCATTAACCAACTGTAGTAAGTTGAACTGATCTCTACAGGTGCTTTGTAATGTATTATCAAAGAACTGATGACTATCTAGGCACTGTAGCAATGAAATTTGTTGCTAAATGCAAACATAATATGTAAAAAACCAAAAAAAAAAAAAAACACTGATCACTTCTCCAGAGTAGTACAATGTTACTATGGAAACATAATATTGCTCTGGTCAAAGTGTGTTAAAAAAAATCGTAAAAAAAAAAAAAAAAAATTATAATAATAAAAACAATATATATTCTTTTTTTTTTTTCTGCAATTAATATGTAACACACACTGCTGCAGTGTGAGATATGATTTATTAGAGTCTATGAAATCTGTAACATAGGCTTGAGTAATGATGTTTTGTAATATACGGATCTTCGCACAATGAGCTGCTGCTAACATGTTAATTTTTACCGTACTGGTAATTAAGATGAACAAACCGTAGTGTCATTTATTCTGAGAATCTGACTGCCATCCCCTATGTATGATTAGTTCTGTCTCCTGCTGGTCACAGTTCTTTATAAGACTTACTGGTTTTACAATGGTACTTCTGTTTATGACTTGGGAAGAGGTATCTTGTTTAAATGCATCTCTAAGCTCATCAGGGCAATCATACACAGCCCACTCCTCTGTGTTTGAAGGTAATACGTCAATTGGTCCTTTCCGCTTAGGCTTCTCCTTTACCATGACAGGCTGAAATAAAAGAAAAAAAAATATGTTGAGAAACAAATATAGTCTTAAAGGGTTTCTAAGCCATACAAATTGAGAGGGGAGATCTGTGTAGTGGTAACTTTCATATTTTCTCACGAGTTCCAGTAGCGTTTATATTCCTCTGTATTAATGAAACCAATTAAACCAAGTGTTACAAAATATTTCATCAGTGACCTTCAGAGCCCATTCACACAGGGGCAACTTTGGATCCGACTTCAAGTCGCCCAAGGTCACCCCTAGTCGCTTCAAGTCGCGCTGCATGAGAAAATCAATGTAAGTGAATGGAGCCGTCTTAATGCACACTACTGCAGTCGCTCCGACTTCAAAAAAGGTTCCTGTACTACTTCAATCCGACTTCTAGGCAACTGCTAGGCGACCTGTACCCATTGATTTCAATGGAAGTCGCTCAGAAGTCGGATCCCCTGTCTTAACAGGAGCAACTTTCCAGGAAGAAAACATACATTTCTCAGGCAAACCTCTCCCTCCCCCCTTCCTCCCACAGAGCTGATTCTTGTTTGATTGGCGACTGGAATGTCTCCTGTCCTGGAGGCAACTTGAAGTTGCCTTGTAAGTAGCTTCATGTCGCGCTGTGATTCATACTCAAGTCGTGTCCAAATTGCCTCCCAAAGTCGCGCTGGAAGTCGTGTTGCCCCTGTGTGAATGGAGTCTAAGGGAACATTTATTGAATTGAACCATTGTTGCATTGTAGTTGGGTGTGACTTTTTCCAGGGCAGGTATACATTGATTTAATTTCTTTCAATCGTGGAGGCTCGGCATTACAAATGGGTATTACTTAGGGTAGTCTGCATGAAAATGGAGCCTCCTAGAAATGCCCAAACTGACCTCGACCCATCAAGGTATTTTTATTTTTGCATAACTCCTCTCAAGAGCCAGCCCACTGCTTGCATCAGGGCTGAGGGCTCATGAAAGGAGTATTGAGGCAGGCCTCTCCCACCAGCCATGGTCTGTCTACACTACATAAAGAAACACACAGACCAAGTGATGACATCACTGGATCTAAAATAAGGTATGCAATGAAAAAATGTAATGAAAACAAAAATGTTTTATTTAAAAATGTTACGATGAGAAGGGGAAATCATTTTACGTTTGTCAACATTTTACAACTTTACTAGAAAAATGTCACTTCAAGTCACCTATCCCAGAAATTTGATTGGCTGGGTTGGATTGTCATGGATCATCACTATCAGGGCTGCTGTAAGAAATCACAGGGCCCCGTACAGCTTACCTGACAGGACCCCATCCCACACTCCAAAATTATCAAATGACATTTTCCCTAAAATGCCACGGCCACAATCTATGCTTTGCAACCTTCACAGAAATTATACCCCTGTCGAACAAGTGAATAGCATTGCTCTGCAAGTGCCCCACAACCACTTGCAAAGCACGTGGTTGTGGTGCGCTAGTGCGGAGTTACAGCAAATGGTGAGCAGGTAATATGTTTCTTCACTGTTTTCCAAAGAGCGATCCAAATGCTGACTGCTCTTCAGAGAGCAAAGCACAAGTGAAAGAGTCCTTACTTGTTTTTAAATTATTATAATTTTTTTTTATTTAAACTTTTTTTTTTTAAACAACAAGGGCAGAAGATTTAATAGATGGAAAGTTAAAAAGTTACTGGAGGTCTGCTTTAAAAACAGTGCAAATATGGGCAGATATCTCCGGAGTTTTCATTTTCAGAGTGATATCTGGCCATCTATGCTTGATAAAATAGAACATTTAGCATGCTAATATTGCCAGACTACACGATAATAATTATTGTGCAGGGATGAGCCGAACACCCCCCTGTTCGGTTCGCACCAGAACCTGCGAACAGACAAAATGTTCGTGTAAACTTTAGAACCCTATTAAATACAATGAACTCGAACGTTCGAAATCTAAAGTGTTAATTATGAAGGCTAATATGCAAGTTATTGTCCTAAAAAGTGTTTGGGGACCCGGGTCCTGCCCCAGGGGACATGTATCAATGCAAAAAGAAGTTTTAAAAACGGCCGTTTTTTCGGGAGCAGTGATTTTAATAATGCTTAAAATGAAAAAATAAAAGTGAAATATTCCTTTAAATTTCGTACCTGGGGGGTGTGTATGATATGCATGTGAAGTGGCGCATGTTTCCCGTGCTTAGAACTGTCCCTGCAAAAAATGTCATTTTTGAAAGAAAAAAAATGCATTTAAAACTGACTCGCGGCTATTAATGAATTGTCGGCTCCCGGCAATACATACAAAAGTCATTGAGAAAAAAAAAAAAAAAAAGCGTGGGGGTTCCCCAGAATTCAATTACCAGGCCCTTCAGATCTGGCATGGATTTTAAGGGGAACTCCACCCCAAGTTTAAAAAAAAAATGGCGTGGAGTCCCCCTAAAAATCCATACCAGACCCCTTATCCGAGCACGCAACCTGGCCGGCCGCAGGGGAAAAGGGGGGGACGAGAGAGCGGCCCCCCCTCCCTCCTGAACCGTACCAAGCCACATGCCCTCAACATGGGGAGGATGTCCCCATGTTGATGGGGACAAGGGCCTCATCCCCACAACCCTTGCCCGGTGGTTGTGGGGGTCTGCGGGCGGGGGGCTTATCGGAATCTGGAAGACCCCTTTAACAAAGAGGACCCCCAGATCCCGGCCCCCCCCCCCCCTATGTGAATTGGTAAGGGGTACATTGTACCCCTACCATTTCACGAAGAAAGCGTAAAAAAATGTTTAAAAAAACACACAAACACCTTGAAAAAGTCCTTTATTTAAAAAAATAAATAAATAAACATTCCAGCGGTGAAATCCAGTGTCCCGCGGCGATCCCGATGTCCAGCGCTGTCCTTCATTGGTTGTGCCTGAGCGGACCTGATGGGGAACTCCCTCTCAGTATTTTAAATGTATAGACCCGCCCCTTCTAAAGTTCCCCATCAGGTCCGCTCAGCGGACGAGATGCGGAACATGAGAAGGGGCGGGTCTATACATGTATTACCAAAGTGAGAGCAGTTCCCCCATCAGGTCCGCCCCCTCGGTATGTCGGACCCGCCTACGTCATTGGCTTGAGCGGGGAACTTCCTTCACTGTGTAATTTAAATTTACATAGTGAAGGAAGTTCCCCGCTCAAGCCAATGACGTAGGCGGGTCTGACATACCGAGGAGGCGGACCTGATGGGGAACTGCTCTCACTTTGGTAATACATGTATAGACCCGCCCCTTCTCATGTTCCGCATCTCGTCCGCTCAGCGGACCTGATGGGGAACTTTAGAAGGGGCGGGTCTATACATTTAAAATACTGAGAGGGAGTTCCCCATCAGGTCCGCTCAGGCACAACCAATGACGGACAGCGCTGGACATCGGGATCGCCGCGGGACACTGGATTTCACCGCTGGAATGTTTATTTATTTATTTTTTTAAATAAAGGACTTTTTCAAGGTGTT
Source organism: Rana muscosa (assembly GCA_029206835.1). Classification (NCBI taxonomy): domain Eukaryota; kingdom Metazoa; phylum Chordata; class Amphibia; order Anura; family Ranidae; genus Rana; species Rana muscosa. The sequence continues at coordinate 204,560,378 of CM055123.1, forward strand.
TGTGTGTTTTTTTAAACATTTTTTTACGCTTTCTTCGTGAAATGGTAGGGGTACAATGTACCCCTTACCAATTCACATAGGGGGGGGGCCGGGATCTGGGGGTCCTCTTTGTTAAAGGGGTCTTCCAGATTCCGATAAGCCCCCCGCCCGCAGACCCCCACAACCACCGGGCAAGGGTTGTGGGGATGAGGCCCTTGTCCCCATCAACATGGGGACATCCTCCCCATGTTGAGGGCATGTGGCTTGGTACGGTTCAGGAGGGAGGGGGGGCCGCTCTCTCGTCCCCCCCTTTTCCCCTGCGGCCGGCCAGGTTGCGTGCTCGGATAAGGGGTCTGGTATGGATTTTTAGGGGGACTCCACGCCATTTTTTTTTTAATTTGGGGTGGAGTTCCCCTTAAAATCCATGCCAGATCTGAAGGGCCTGGAATGGATATTTGGGGGAACCCCACGTCAATTTTTTTTTAATTTGCGGCGGGGTTCCCCTTAATATCCATTCCAGACCTGAAGGGCCTGGTAATTGAATTCTGGGGAACCCCCACGCTTTTTTTTTATTTTTTATCAATGACTTTTGTATGTATTGCCGGGAGCCGACAATTCATTAATAGCCGCGAGTCAGTTTTAAATGCATTTTTTTCTTTCAAAAATGACACTTTTTGCAGGGACAGTTCTAAGCACGGGAAACATGCGCCACTTTACATGCATATCATACACACCCCCCAGGTACGAAATTTAAAGGAATATTTCACTTTTATTTTTTCATTTTAAGCATTATTAAAATCACTGCTCCCGAAAAAACGGCCGTTTTTAAAACTTCTTTTTGCATTGATACATGTCCCCTGGGGCAGGACCCGGGTCCCCAAACACTTTTTAGGACAATAACTTGCATATAAGCCTTTATAATTAGCACTTTAGATTTCTCCCATAGATTTTTCGAATTTGCCGCGAACACCCCAATTTGTTCGCTGTTCGGCGAACGGGCGAACAGGCAATGTTCGAGTCGAACATGAGTTCGACTCGAACTCGAAGCTCATCCCTATTATTGTGTTACCTCCCATGTCTTGCAATTGTAGCGCCCTGCTCCTATTGGGTAGGCGCTAGTGTAAATTTAGTTGTCTGAGCTGTAGTTAGCTCAGAATAATTGTACCAAATTATGGGTCTCTGTTCCAGTTCAGCTGGGTTGCACATTTTCCACCTGACTGTGGGTGTCGTTGTCACCACAGGTCAGGGTTGGAAATGCAGCAGGCTGAATGTATTGGGTACCTCTTGCCCAGAAGCAGCTCAGTGGGATTGGTCAACCCGCTGTGCATTCTGGGAGAGGGTACTTAAGGAGCAGACACCATTTTGCGGGGTCTTCCGATCCTGACCTGACGGCCCTCCTGGCCTCAGGAAAGTGTGAGCAGTTTTTCTGCCTAGGGGCCTGCAGATCCCAGAGGCTCCATTACTGAGAGTAGGCGAAGAAGTTTCTGGGGCCTACTGATCCAGAGATGGTCCTGTGTCGCCTTGCCTGCGGGAAGGGGCCGAGCAATTGAGGACTCAATTGAAGGACGCATCCGGATAAAAATCTACCTCACAGTGCTGCCGGCTGGCTGAAAGATCCTGGTACTGTGTGCTATGTGTTCATAATTTTACCAAGTGTGTGGTTACCCAAGTCTGTGGCAGAGACTTTTGAACGAGCTCGCATCGGCTGCTAGGCCAGTGAGAGAGGCCTTTCCGGTGGTGGCTATATCCAGTGTGGAAGCTGTTTGTCCTCTGGATTAGGAAAGTACCCGTGATCCGCAAGCAAGGTACCTGAATCTCCCCTAACCCTCCATCCCTCTGTCTGGAAGTTCTTTCATAAAACCCTTGAGAATAAGAGACTAAGTGTTTGGTGCAGACATTTGTGAACAACTCTTCAAGGAAGACCCCTAGGACGGACGTGGTGAACAGTAAGGTAACAGCAGGTCCGAAATTTTAAACCAGCGGCCCCTTCGGGGTTATTGCTACACAATCATCAGAATGGCTCTGAAATAAGTTACAGTACACATTATACGGTCAGGTGACTACTGAAAGACATGGCCACTGAAGTGTCACTTCCTATGTCACCTAGTTCATTAAAGCTCAAATCACTCACAGAACTGCCAGCTGACTTGTCATATTATCAGCATATGTGGCACCTTTCTGTAATGTCACTGCTGCAGATCTTAACATTCCACAGCAGACTGGTGTCTGGATTGGCGACAAGCAGTGGTAATGATGCTGATGCTGGCTAGAGAAAAACCCATGGGATATGTATATTGTGCAGCTGTATACAAGTCATACACCTAAGCCTTAGTACAGCTGCTGCTTCCCTACAACCAGTTGCTAAATTTAAACTTTCCATTTTAATCAAGACTTCTAATTTAATCAATTCAATTTTACAGCTTAAAATTATATATTGCAATCTAATTATTCTGGGCCCAGAGTTCTGCTATATTCTCTATACAAGTGTAAGAAATTACATAGAGATTTGAGAATATTATAGTAATCATTAGGCCTTTTTTTTTTTTGATAAGATGACAATTAATATACTAGCCCTTTAATTAACAAAATGTAGCTGATGTAGCCATGTTTCATTCATTGTGCAGGGGCCAGTATTAGGGCACTCTGCATAGGTCTGTGTTGACAAGTCTCTCATTATGAATGAAAGCCACATGTGCTTCTGAGAACTTTTCACCCTTCTCGTTGAATAAAACAGGCATTCCGAGTATGAGGAATGCTTGGTTCACAGGTCACAGGTAACTATTTTATGACTTTCTGCATTCTATCTCTTGCAGGAAAGACTACATAAGAATGGTATTTAGTTACATCCAATCGATCCTTTCAAAGCTACCAGCATATTCATGCACGCAATGGAATAATGCAGAGGTCTTTGAAGAAACAAGTTCGTTTTTCCAAGGCTAGTGCATATGAGCAAATTAGTGGTAATGGAAATATGGTGCACTGTGTTGTTCAGGCAATTCCATTATACCAGTGCATAACAACAAGTTACAGTATAAAAGAGGTAAATAAGTCAATGGCAACAAACCACACTGCTTTGCAAGGGGCATAAATGGATCCACCTTTCCTACACATTCAGTTATATTACAATGGATATCAAAAATATGATCTACATTATTATTTGAGCCTTGCATTCTAGGCACAAAAAAAAATGCTTATTTAAAAAAGTAATGCATGGAGTAAAATTCTCAGAATCTATCTTGCAATAGTCATGCTTCAGCAATGAATTCCGATTGATTGCTGCAGGTTACTGCATGCTCCCCTGAGATTTGCTTTTCACTGTTTACTAACGGCTAATGGATCTTAACATAGAGCAGGAGTCTCCTTGTTGGTATCAGTGGGAGGAATTATGTCCCATCGTTGGTGTCAGTAGAAGGAACCATTCTCAATTGTTGGTGTCAAGGTGAGAAATAGTGCCCCAAGGGCTGGATAAAAGGTAAAGGGCCACATGTGGCTAGCAGACCGTTGTTTGAAGACCACTGACAGTACAGTATATTTCTACCCAAAACTAGGTAAGGGTTAGAGCCTTTGTTGGATTTTTATTGCTGTCTGTGATCCCCTATTTGAGAGGTTTACCTTCATTTTTTTGCCTGGTGACAATGTGGTCACTAGGAAAGGAACTGAACAGAAAACTCCAACTGTAATAGACAGCAAAAAAATAATAATAATAATTTCTGACATGTTGAAGAGATGTTTCCTCACTTCCAGTCCCAGTGACAATGTTGCAGCTACTGGAAGTGAAAAGAAAATCTCACCAAGAGATACAGAAAGTTCCACTTTGAGCAAACTATACATGAGCATGAACTGAAATCATATCGATATCTGACTTTGTATGGGTGCAAATAATTGTAATAGAGCACCGAGTATGAGGACATCAACTAAATAGCCCAAGAAATCAGCAAGGAGATTCCTTAATTTTTTTTGCAGATAAAATGCTATATACATACATATATATATATATATATATATATATATATATATATATATATATATATATATATATATACACACACACTGTGAGGGGGTTAGCTCAGCAGCGGGTGTGTGTGAACCCCTGGATGGGTTTTACCACACAAAAACAGGCACAGCAGACAGTGGTAGGAGAAAACAAAAGGGTGTGGTTTTATTTAAACTATATACAGACAAAAAAATACAGCAAAAACAAAAGAAACATGAAAAGAAATCCTGGTCAACTTGACCGCTCACTACACACGTTGGTGTCCCTAACTAACAACTGGGTACAGCCTTGTGCTGTCCCAGTCCCTAGCTCCCTGCTTTTTTGAAGTTCTTAGCAATAACCACACAGGCTTTGGCTCACCGCACAGAGATCACACTCCCCAGACTATCCACACAGATCTGGTTCCAGGTTGGAGCATCTCCCTTAGTATGCTGGGAGTTCTTGTAGAGGCCCTAACGAGCCCACTTGATTCAGCTGGGCTCATTAACTCTTCCCCTGCAAGACTCCCAGCACTCCCCCTAGTGGTATAAATCGGCATAAAGCCTGAATCTAGGACATATATACCTTCCATCCTGGATGCAACCTGGTGATTTTACCTGCATGCTGTCACAACACACACATATATACATACACACACACACACACACACAGTGTACTGTTTTCTTAAAGAGGACCTAATCACATGCTGCATATGTTTACGGTATTTATCGGCGTATAACACGCACTTTTTCCCCCTGAAAATCATGGGTACGTGTTATACGCTGATCCCCGTTGTTTGTGAGGGGAAGAGGAGCGCGGGCTGCCGATATACACATAGCTGAGTGTACTGTGTACTCGGCTAAGCTCGGCTCCGCTCGCAGTCACGCCCAGTCCTGCCATTGGACCTGTGTTATGTCCATCATAGGAGCCTGGCCAAGGGGCGGGACTGAGGGAGGAGCCGAGTACACAGGACATCCGGCTCTGTCTATCTCGGCGCTCCAGCGGTAATGTTAAACAATCATGCTGCAAGGACACTGGGCAAGGCTGCAATGACACAGGGCAAGGCTGCAAGGACACTGGGCAAGGCTGCAAGGACACTGGGCAAGGCTGCAAGGACACTGGGCAAGGCTGCAAGGACACTGGGCAAGGCTGCAAGGACACTGGGCAAAGCTGCAAGGACACTGGGCAAGGCTGCACGGACACTGGGCAAGGCTGAAGATGGACACTGATCATTCTGTAATGATGGACAAGCCTGCAGATGGACACTGATAAGGCTGCATTGATGGGCATTTAAATGTAAGTTTTTTATCCTTAAACTTCCCTCCTAAAAGTTTTTTTCCTTAAAATTCCCTCCTAAACTTGGGGTGCGTGTTATACGCCGGCGCGTGTTTCTACGCCTATAAATACAGTATTTAAAATAAAAACAGTCAATTAAAGATCTCCAGAGAAAAAAAAAAGACTTTTTTTTTCAATCTGCTGGGTTACTTCCAGTGCTCCAAAAGAAGATTTGCAGCTCTCCTACACAAAAGCCGTTCTGTCGGTCCATCCTTTCCTCTGTCCACAGAATGCTTTATATTTTGTGAATGGGCCCACAGATTACAAAGCATCCTCTGATTGAACAATGAGGGATGGAGGCAAATGAAAGGGCTGCTGTTGCTGTGTAGAAGAGCCAAAAGTCTTCTGTTGGCATGCCAGATGTATAGCCAAAACTATAGTATGCTCAATACAAGTGTAAAAGTATAAATTGTAAATAATAGGCAGTGATCCAGGAGGTGGTATACATCTCCTGAGATGTAATTAATTGTAACCATGAGTTTTGTTTTCTTAGTTTTATCCTAAAGCTCTTTTTGAAAAAAAAGTTTTATTTTTCTGGAGTTCTTTTTTAAAGGTTCCTCTTGACAGTCAGAAGCCCTCATGTATGAGTTCCCTTGGAGTTTAGGAAATTGTTTTGTAATCTGCAGATTAAGTGATCCTGGTGATTTTGGTGTTTAGTAAATACCAATAATCTCCAAAATTGCACAAATGTATAATATAGTGCAAAATATAGTGACCAGAAGTCGCTTACCAGCTTGAGGGGATCCTGTTGCCAGTCAATTCATTTGTAAAAAAAAAAAATAGGATTTTTTACTCACCGTAAAATCCTTTTCTCTGAGTCAATGGACCGACACAGCTTCTCTATTGACAAAGTGGGTATTATCCGTTAATTAGGAGTGACTAGGCAGAAAAACTTGTAAAAAGTGTTGCATCACACCTTCTACAGTCCCGCCCAGGGGGCGGACCCCCCGGGTATATCCTCTCAGTCTGCATATCGCAGATCAGTTCGTCAAAAAGCAGTACAAACTTAAAAGGAGGGGTGGGTGCTGTGTCGGTCCATGGACTCAGAGAAAAGGATTTTACGGTGAGTAAAAAATCCTATTTACTCTTTCGTCCATGGACCGACACAGCTTCTCTATTGACAAAGTGGGACGTCCCAAAGCAGTGTCAGAGAAAAAACGAGGGGTGGTAACAGCATAAAAATAAACTTCACCCCAAAACACAAAACAGCACTCCTCCAACGGAGGAGTTGCAACTCTAAACAGCCGCTTGCAAAACCTTGCGGCCGAAAGAGGCATCCGAAGATGCACCTACATCAACTTTGTAGAATTTTGTGAAAGTGTGAGCAGACGACCAAGTCGCCGCTTTACATAGTTGGGAAACAGACGCTTGATGTCGGAAAGCCCAAGAGGCACCTATTGCCCTGGTCGAATGCGCCGTGACCGGAAAGGGGGGCGCTTGACCCTTTAAGGCGTAAGCCTGGATTACTATCTGTCGGATCCACCTAGAGATGGTGGCCGACGAGACTGCTTGGCCCTTCTTGGGACCAGCCACCGAAACAAACAGCGAGTCTGACTTCCGGAACAGGGAAGTAGCAGATAGGTATACTCTCAAAGCTCGGACAACGTCCAAGGAATGCAACGCTGACTCCTTAGGATTCGACGGATGAGGACACAAGGATGGAAGTACAATGTCTTCATTGAGATGAAGAGCCGAAACGACCTTCCGAAGAAAGGAAGGCTGCGACCGCAGCATCACCTTATCCTTGTGGAAAACCAAATAGGGAGCCTTGCAGGACAAGGCTGCCAGCTCAGAGACTTGTCCAACTGACGTAACAGCCACCAAAAAGACCACCTTCTGAGAAAGTGTCAACAGGGGAATATCTCTAATATTCTCAAACGGTGCCTTCTGAAGCACCGAGAGGACTAGGTTCAAGTCCCACGGAGGTATCGGGGGACGGACCGGAGGGGCCACATGTCAAACCCCCTGCACAAATGTACTCACGAGAGAGTGAGTCGCCAGGGGTCGCTGAAAAAAGACAGCCAGGGCAGATATCTGTCCCTTAATCGTACTTAAGGCAAGCCTTTGGTCCACCCCATGCTGTAAAAACAGCAGGATTCTGAAAACCAAATAAGTACGCGGATGCCATTTCATTTCCTCACACCTGGAGATGTAGGCCTTCCAAGTGCGGTGATAAACCTTCCTAGAGGACGGTTTCCGAGCACTTCTCATAGTAGAGATTACTGGATCTGATAGGCCCCTGTCTCTCAGTACCTGGTTCTCAACAGCCATGCCGTTAAAGTCAGTGACTGTAAAGCAGGATGGAGTATGGGACCTTGCGATAGCAGGTCCTTCCGTAGTGGTAGGCGCCAGGGGACGTCTGCTACCAGACCTACTAGATCGGCGTACCAAGGACGCTGAGGCCAATCTGGAGCGATTAGGATCATTGGAATTCCCTCTGCCTCCACTCTGCGGAGCAGAAGAGGAAGAAGCCTTAAGGGAGGGAAGGCATAGATTAGCCGATACTGACCCCACGATGCCACCAATGCGTCCGTTGCGTCTGCCCATGGGTCTCTTGACCGGGCCACAAACCTCAATACCTTCCGATTGAGTCGGGAAGCCAGAAGATCTACGTCTGGTGTGCCCCATCTTTGGCAGAGGAGTTGGAACACCTCCGGGTGTAAGGACCATTCTTCCTGGTCCAGCATCTGGCGGCTCAGGTAGTCCGCCTGCCAGTTTTCCACACCCGGAATGTACCCGGCCGACAGTGCCGGTACGCTCCTCTCTGCCCACTTCAGGATGCAAGCGACCTCCGATGCTGCAGCTGAGCTTCTTGTTCCTCCTTGATGATTGACATATGCCACTGCTGTGGCGTTGTCTGACTGGATCCTGACTGGACGCCCTTGCAGCCTCTGAGACCATTTGAAGAGGCACAGCCTGATCGCCCGGATTTCCAGGACATTGATCGGCAGAAGGGCTTCCTCTGGGGTCCAGCGACCTTGCGCTGACTGAACACCCCAGACGCCCCCCCAACCTGTAAGGCTGGCGTCCGTCGTGATCACTATCCAGTAAACCGGAAGAAATGACTTCCCGGCCATTAGAGCCGGTGCTGTCAGCCACCATACCAGGGATCTCCTGACTAGGTGGCTCACTCGGATTTGATAATCCAGTGATGAAGGGCATCTGTTCCATCTGGACAGAACTTCCTTCTGTAACACTCGAGTGTGGTATTGAGCATATGGGACCGCCTCGAAGGAGGCTACCATGAGGCCCAACACTCGCATGCCAAAACGGAGTGACGACCAATTCCTGGAAGTCAGCTGCCGTACTGCAGCCCCGAAGGGTCTGCAACTTCTCCACAGGGAGCAATACCTTTGCCTCTGAGGAATCCAGAATCAACCCCAGGTACACTAGGCGTTGAGTGGGCACCATACTGACCTTTGCGTGTTTAGTATCTAACCACAGTCTCAAAGAGTCTGACAGGTAATGGACACGCTTACCTCTAAATTCTGAGCTTGAAGGCGCCTTCAGTAGAAGGTCATCCAAGTAGCCCTTGATAGCGATACCCCGCTGTCTTAGAAGTGCCAGAATCGGAGCGAGCACCTTGGTGAACGTCCTGGGTGCTGAGGCAAGGTCAAACGGGAGGGCCACAAACTGGTAGTGGTTCTTCCCGACAGCAAATCACAAAGGGCTTCTGGTGTCTGGAGTATATGGGGACATGCAGGTATGCATCCTTGATGTCCAAGGAGGCCAGAAAGTCCCCCAGATGGAGAGCCGTGACTGCAGATCGAACCGACTCCATCCGAAATCTTTGTACCTTCACAAAGCAATTGAGGGCTCTGAGATCCAAGATTGGATGAACCCCATCCTTCTTCGGCACAATGAACAGATTTGAGTAAAAACCCTGACCCCGTTCCTGTTCTGGAACTGGAATAACTACCTTGCGTTCCAGTAGACCCTGAACCGCCCCATACAGGGCCTCCCGACGGGTCGGTAGTAGCTGGAGATTGGAGGTGATGAATCTGTCCGGTGGACAAGAGAGAAATTCTATCTTGTAGCTTGAGGAGATTACTTCGCAAACCCACCTGTCGAAGACTAGAGCTGTCCACTGAGTCGCGAATTTGCGAAGACGTCCCCCCCACCCAAGAGCTGGGTGGGGGCGGACCTTCATGCGGACACAGATTAGTCCGCAGGCTTGTTGGGTCTGCGGGACCAAGGACGCTTTTGTCCTTGGGCAGGCGCCTTATCGGTCTGGGGTCTTTTCCCTGTCGCCCTAGGGGAACGAAAAAAACGCTTGCGTGCAGTAAAGGAGGGCCCTTGCCCTTGGCGTGGCCCCTACCCTTGCTAGTTTGAGGAAGCAAAGTGCTTTTACCTCCTGTGGCATCCTTGATGATGTCATCCATAGAGGCCCCAAAAAGTCTGTCGCCCTTAAAAGGCAGATCCAACAGGGCTTTCTTGGAGGTCTGGTCCGCAGACCAGCCCTTTAGCCAGATCAGGCGGCGTATTGCTACTGCATAAACCGAAGCTTTAGACAGCAGGGGAATAGTATCCATGTCTGACTCGCAGACAAACCTAGGGCCCTGGACCAACTGGTCGGCCAATGTTATCTCATCAGGAGGAGCATCTCGCTCCTTAACCCCTGGAGTAGCAATCTTGCCCATTCAGTAAGTGTCTGAGACACTAGGGCCCCCGCCAATGCCGGGCGTACTGCCGAGCCTATCACTGAGTATAGGTAGCAAGCGAGTGCTTCAGCCTTCTTATCCACAGGGTCCTTGAAAACAGGAACCCCTTCTACTGGAATTGTGGTGGCTCTATTAAGTCTGGACACTGGAGGGTCCACTATAGGGGGAGAGGTCCATCTCTTCAGAAAACTCTCCTCAAAGGGGTACCGTACCGCAAACCTCTTTGGGGCTGTAAAGACCCTCAGTGGGTTCTCCCATTCCTTGTATAAGAGTTTATCAAAAGACACACAAGGGAACACCTTAGCAGTGCGGGCAGGTCTATGAAACCCAAGTGGACCGGAGTCTCTGCTGCTTCTGCAGTATTTTCCCAACTTAAGCGTATCCGGCACTGCAGTAATAAGGTCAGATACCAAGCCGTCTCGCGTACTGACCTGGACTTGGAGTCATCCTCACTGTCCGGTCACGGTCTGCAGTCTCTGATGCGTCAGAATCTGGGCCCGGAGCCGTAGCTGGACCTGGTTCTGCATCAGAATTATCCCCAGAAGCTTGCAGGGGACGGGGCGTTTACTACCCCCTGTATTCCCGTGTGCTGCTTCCACCCTGGCAGCAAACGCCTCTAGGATTGCCGTCATAGCGTTCATAGACACCTCAGGGGCACCAGCTGCTAAATCTGGTGTTTAAGGGGAGAAGACATCTGGCTCAGATGCCATGCTGACCACACGCTGACACCCACAGGGCTCCAGGCAATATATCAATAGGCCACCCTCCTGTGCTGCAGAGATGCTGGGTTACCCAGAGGACTCACCACCCTGGACCGGTAACTGCTATGCTGCCGTGTGCTGCACCTGTGATGCTGTCCCTCTGCTGCTGTGTCAGTCTGCTTCTTTTATCAGCACTTCCTGTGTGAATTTTCGCGCCAGTGTAATGCACCCTAGAGGCCGGAGGCTCTCGCAAAATGGCTGCCAAAAATGTCTGTATGGAAGATAATGTGGGCTCCAAGAAAATGGCCACGGAGCCGAAGATAGAGGTCAAGCAGCCGTAGCCCACAAAAAGATGGCCGCCGAATGGCAATATATACATACAGGGTGGACAAACATGGCCGCCGATCACCTGATAGGGGCCAGTGGGTGTGGCCGAACCACAGGAAGATGGCCGCCGGGCAATCACAAGAGGCCAAACTTGGCATGGACCACCTCAAAATGGCCGCCAACAGCATGGAGGAGGAAGCACACACACACACACAGGTAAGCAGAAATGACATTTCTTTTAAATGTTAGTTACAGCCAACCCCCTTTAGTGGAACCCCTTAGGTGACCCCCAGCACCCAGCAACCTTTAGCTAGAAGCCCAGGGAGGAGGGAAAGGCAGGGAGAGAGGGAAGAAAGGGGCCACAACCACCTACTTGATCTCTCCAGGAATGTCCAGCTAAATCACCCAGCCGAGGCAGGGGAGTTTTACTTACCTATCCTGCATGTATTATGCTGGAAGACATTCCAAACAGATCATCGTCCACGCACGGAAGGTGACTGTTGGCCAGGCATGCTGTGATTGGACCCAAAAGGGACGATCATATGTATGCCCTGGAGCGTGACGCTTACCGGCCAGGCTGCTGCGACTCGGCCGTAAGGTCAGCCGAAGCTGAGTGGTCCGATGCAGGCCCTGGAGCGTAGGGTCACCGGCCACCCGTAGAGCGACGGGCATGTCGTGGAAAACCCAGCGCGTAGCTAGGGTCGGCACACGCTCGATGGCCGAAACTGGGGAGACTACAAGGATCGAGGATCTAGCCTGTCACCCAGTCGGCAGTTGATCGAAGATCGCAGGAAACAACAAATGTAGCAAAAATATATATATATATATATATATATATATATATATATCTTTTTTCCCCGGACCAATGGGCCTGAAGGGAGCCATGTCCTACTCCTTGCTAGACAGAAAAAAACTGATCTGCGATATGCAGACTGAGAGGATATACCCGGGGGGTCCGCCCCCTGGGCGGGACTGTAGAAGGTGTGATGCAACACTTTTTACAAGTTTTTCTGCCTAGTCACTCCTAATTAACGGATAATACCCACTTTGTCAATTGAGAAGCTGTGTCGGTCCATGGACGAAAGAGTAAACATCTTTGCTATCACGAACCTTCCCTCCAACCACTTTGCATATTATTTTATATATACGGTTATTCTATACTTGACAAATATGCTGCGGAAATCTCCCTCCACTAAGTCTGGCTGCATCCATTTTAGCTGTGGGCAGCTGAAGCTGCTGCCTGTTCATTTCCTGGATTTACACAGACACACAGTGGCACACCTCCAGTGCTGCAGCCCTGCAGCTCTCATTGGCCCTCTTATGACTCACCAGACTCCCTTCCTGGCAAACTCTCAGGAGACTGAGAGAGAGAGCTGTTCATGATGTCATAAGTCTAGGCTAATGACCAGACAAGAAACAGGATGTGGGCTGTATAAGGTATTTCCTGGCAGAAAAAGAGGTTTTACTATCCAAAGTTAAAATAACAAGAGCAGAAGATTTAATAGATGGAAAGATGAAAAAATTACTGACGTTCCACTTTAACAATTGTCCCAAAAGAGTACATGTGCATTTAAAATATTTTATGCATGTTATTTACCTTTAAAAGCCTTTCTTGTGTAGACATTCAAAAGCCCTGATATTGCTGCCGGTTGCCGCCATCGTAGATGTGATGTCAGCAGCCCCAGCAGACTCAGAGCTGTCATTCAAGTGACACTATACTCTATTCCTTTGCTCCTCGTCCAGTGGCTACATCAAAGTTATGGTAGGGAGGTGAGAGGAGGAGCAGAGGGGCCAAGCCAGCATAGTGCTCCCCTCCCAGAAGAGGAAAGGACTATGACAGGAAGGAGGGGGCTGTGCTAGGGAATGGACTCTTCCTAAAGTCCTGATGTCAAATCTGTTGCAAGTTCAAGGGCACAAAAATTAATTTATGCAAAAGGAAAAACTCAGAAAGTAAGCATTTAAAACCGTTGATTTTCTGTGCTTTGATTGGTTGACGGGGTTCCTTTAATGAAAAGCAATTGCCGACTGGCTGCTGACCAAACATTACATTTAATCATTAAATAAGCTCATGTATAATTGTGTAAAGACTCCAATTAAACATTCTAAATCTAGTAATAATATTGTCCATTCAGTCACATACAAGTTACCTCAATTGTTTCTTTCTTTCCTTTCTCTTTACGGGATGATGCAGATTGTGGATTTTGAACAGAGGCAGGATTTTTTGGTGACGATTTCATGAAAGAAGATGCTGCAGGCAATGACGCCTTCAATGAAAAGATAAGTCAGATGTCTTTAGAAATATTGCATTAGAACAGTGTGCACTATTAATATTGGAACAAATACAAAGTCACAAATAGTGATTCTAAAATTACATTATCTATTTCAATAGCCAAGCTTCCAAACAGTATGACCACCGTTTCATATATTATGGAACTGTTAAGTCTATAGTATATAGCTAAAGATGTAGCGAAAATACACATGAGAACAGTTTACCAGCCAAAGGACTTGTATGTCTGTGCAGTCAGTATTGCTATCCAGGCACTCCTGTCAGACATCGCAGCCAGATCCTTAACCTAAACTGCAGCTTGGTCAAGAACTATCCTAGCCTGTTGACTGCACATTGAATGAGTAGCAAAACATCAATGAATCTTCAACCCCTTCTCCCTTTCTTACTATGCTTTCTTTTACTGTAAGCATGTTCCCTGAATACACATGTGCAGAGCAGCAGAGACAGATTGGCTTCTAGTACTGTCCCTCTCTCTCCCAGTTTTTGTATATGGGCAGAAGTTAAATAAAAGGCCCAGCTAGTGTTCTTGCACAGGGGCCCTTTAGTGACATATCTATAATAAATATATGCACACTGAGCTTTTCTACAAAACAAGATACAAAATGCATAGGGTATCAAAAGAGCACCAGATGGCAATGGGGAGTCCATCTACTTTTAAAATGCTAACAAACATCAACATGTATAATGGTTTCTAAAAAGTTGTGGCTTTAGACATATACAGCAAGAACATCTTATTTTTCTGGCAGTCTTTGGATGACAGGGTGGGGTTGATTTATTTAAAGCGTAAGTAAACCCATCCATAAAACTGTTTCATTTCCGGCACGTGTCGGAAATGAAACACTCCCATTAGTTGTGCTCTCAACCAAACTGTCAAACCAACCAATGGCTGGCGTCATAACTGATCACATGTGCAGCATAATGGCAGTTGTAGATTAAACAGAGGCAAAGATGGCAGCTCCCTTGGCTCAAAACGATAAGGGGGTTTACTTACACTTTAAACTAGAGATTGCAAAATCCGTTGCAGCTCTGCATAGAAACCAATCAGCTGCCAGTTTTTTTTTTTTTGTCAAAGCTTATTTGAACAAGCTGAAATTAGAAGCTGATTGGCTACTATGCACAGTTGCACCAGATTCTGCACTCTTCTGTTTTAGTAAATTAACCCCAATGTTCCAGAAGACAAGAGAGAAATGAGGCAGGAGCCAAAGCAGACAAAGCCTAATTCACAAAGCTTTATCAAAAGGATCTTTATTTTATACGTTGCAGCAATGTGACTGCAATTTCCCATTGGATATGTGAATCTGTATCCTGGTTTGCTAGCTTTTACACATCAGCTGAAAGCGGATTTCCACCCAAAAATGGAACTTTCACTTTTCCGTCTCCTCCCCCCCTCCGGTGTCACATTTGGCACCTTTCAGGGGGGAGCAGATACCTGTCTAATACAGGTATTTACTCCCCATTTACGGCGATAGATCACTGCAGATTCCGCGGTGATCTACACCATGTCTGGTCCCCCCTGCTGTCTTCCGGGAGACACACAGGTCCCAGAAGACAGCAGGGACCAGTGAAATCGCGCAGCGCGACTCGCGCATGCACAGAAGGGAACCAGGTTGTGAAGCCATAAGGCTTCACTTCCTGATTCCCTTACTGAAGATGCCGGCGCCTCCACCCCGAGAGCCAGATCGGCTTCGGGTGCGGACATCGCGGGTGCCCTGGACAGGTAAGTGTCCTAATATTAAAAGTCGGCAGTTGCAGCATTTGTAGATGCTGACTTTTATTTTATTTTTTTCGGCGGAACCCTGCTTTAATAATAGATCTACAGTATATAACACTGAATATTCTATTAAAATGGGCATGCACCAATAGTAAAAATAGGATTTTTTACTCACCGTAAAATCCTTTTCTCTGAGTCCATGGACCGACACAGCTTCTCTATTGACAAAGTGGGTATTATCCGTTAATTAGGAGTGACTAGGCAGAAAAACTTGTAAAAAGTGTTGCATCACACCTTCTACAGTCCCGCCCAGGGGGCGGACCCCCCGGGTATATCCTCCCAGTCTGCATATCGCAGATCAGTTCGTCAAAAAGCAGTACAAACTTAAAAGGAGGGGTGGGTGCTGTGTCGGTCCATGGACTCAGAGAAAAGGATTTTACGGTGAGTAAAAAATCCTATTTACTCTTTCGTCCATGGACCGACACAGCTTCTCTATTGACAAAGTGGGACGTCCCAAAGCAGTGTCAGAGAAAAAAACGAGGGGTGGTAACAGCATAAAAACAAACTTCACCCCAAAACACAAAACAGCACTCCAACGGAGGAGCTGCAACTCTAAACAGCCGCTTGCAAAACCTTGCGGCCGAACGAGGCATCCGAAGATGCACCTACATCAACTTTGTAGAATTTTGTGAGTGTGAGCGGACGACCAAGTCGCCGCTTTACATAATTGGGAAACAGACACTTGATGTCGGAAAGCCCAAGAGGCACCTCTTGCCCTGGTCGAATGCGCCGTGACCGGAAAGGGGGGCACTTGACCCTTTAAGGCGTAAGCCTGGATTACTATCTGTCGGATCCACCTAGAGATGGTGGCCAACGAGACTGCTTGGCCCTTCTTGGGACCAGCCACCGAAACAAACAGTGAGTCCGACTTCCGGAACAGGGAAGTAGCAGATAGGTATACTCTCAAAGCTCGGACAACGTCCAAGGAATGCAACGCCGACTCCTTAGGATTCGACGGCTGAGGACACAAGGATGGAAGTACAATGTCTTCGTTGAGATGAAAGCCGAAACGACTTTCGGAAGAAAGGAAGGCTGCGGCCGCAGCACCACCTTATCCTTGTGGAAAATCAAATAGAGAGCCTTGCAGGACAAGGCTGCCAGCTCAGAGACTCGTCTAACTGACGTAACAGCCACCAAAAAGACCACTTTCTGAGAAAGTGTCAACAGGGGAATATCTCTAATATTCTCGAACGGCGCCTTCTGAAGCACCGAGAGGACCAGGTTCAAGTCCCACTAAGGTAGCGGGGGACAGACAGGACGGGCCATATGTTGAACCCCCTGCACAATGTACTCACGAGAGAGTGAGCCGCCAGGGGTCGCTGAAAAAAAGACAGCCAGGGCAGATATCTGTCCCTTAAATCGTACTTAAGGCAAGCCTTTGGTCCACCCCATGCTGTAAAAACAGCAGGATTCTGGAAACCAAATAAGTACGCGGATGCCATTTCATTTCCTCACACCTGGAGATGTAGGCCTTTCAAGTGCGTTGATAAACCTTCCTAGAGGACGGTTTTGGAGCACTTCTCATCGTAGAGATTACTGAATCTGACAGGCCCAGGTCTCTCAGTACCTGGTTTCTCAACAGCCATGCCGTTAAAGCCAATGACTGTAAAGCAGGATGGATTATGGGACCTTGCGATAGCAGGTCCTTCTGCAGTGGTAGGCGCCAGGGGACGTCTGCTACCAGACCTACTAGATCGGCGTACCAAGGACGCTGAGGCCAATCTGGAGCGATTAGGATCATTGGAATTCCCTCTGTCTCCACTCTGCGGAGCAGAAGAGGAAGAAGCCTTAAGGGAGGGAAGGCATAGATTAGCCGATACTGACATCACAATGCCACCAACGCGTCCGTTGCGTCTGCCCATGGGTCTCTTGACCAGGCCACAAACCTCAATACCTTACGATTGAGTCGGGAAGCCAGAAGATCTACGTCTGGTGTGCCCCATCTTTGGCAGAGGAGTTGGAACACCTCCGGGTGTAAGGACCATTCGCCCTGGTCCAGCATCTGGTGGCTCAGGTAGTCCGCCTGCCAGTTTTCCACACATGGAATGTACACGGCCGACAGTGCCGGTACGCTCCTCTCTGCCCACTTCAGGATGCGAGCGATCTCCGATGCTGCAGCTGAGCTTCTTGTTCCTCCCTGATGATTGACATATGCCACTGCTGTGGCGTTGTCTGACTGGATCCTGACTGGACGCCCTTGCAGCCTCTGAGACCATTTGAAGAGGCACAGCCTGATCGCCCGGATTACCAGGACATTGATCGGCAGGAGGGCTTCCTCTGGGGTCCAGCGACCTTGCGCTGACTGAACACCCCAGACGCCCCCCCCAACCTGTAAGGCTGGCGTCCGTTGTGATCACTATCCAGTAAACCGGAAGAAATGACTTCCCGGCCATTAGAGCCGGTGCTGTCAGCCACCATACCAGGGATCTCCTGACTAGGTGGCTCACTCGGATTTGATAATCCAGTGATGAAGGGCATCTGTTCCATCTGGACAGAACTTCCTTCTGTAACACTCGAGTGTGGTATTGAGCATATGGGACCGCCTCGAAGGAGGCTACCCTGAGGCCCAACACTCGCATGCAAAAAACGAAGTGACGACCAATTCCTGGAAGTCAGCTGCCGTACTGCAGCCCGGAGGGTCTGCAACTTCTCCACAGGGAGGAATACCTTTGCCTCTGAGGAATCCAGAATCAACCCCAGGTACACTAGGCGTTGAGTGGGCACCAATACTGACTTTTGCGTGTTTAGTATCCAACCACAGTCTCGAAGAGTCTGACAGGTAATGGACACGCTTACCTCTAATTCTGAGCTTGAAGGGGCCTTCAGCAGAAGGTCGTATAAGTAGCCTGTGATAGCGATACCCCGCTGTCTTAGAAGTGCCAGAATCGGAGCGAGCACCTTGGTGAACGTCCTGGGTGCTGAGGCAAGGCCCAACGGAAGGGCCACAAACTGGTAGTGGTCCTTCCCGATAGCAAATCGCAGAA
Source organism: Rana muscosa (assembly GCA_029206835.1). Classification (NCBI taxonomy): domain Eukaryota; kingdom Metazoa; phylum Chordata; class Amphibia; order Anura; family Ranidae; genus Rana; species Rana muscosa. The sequence goes on from CM055123.1 coordinate 204,578,396, forward strand.
ACCTCTGGTGTCTGGAGTATATGGGGACATGCAGGTATGCATCCTTGATGTCCAAGGAGGCCAGAAAGTCCCCCGGATGGAGAGCCGTGACTACAGATTGAACCGACTCCATCCGAAAACTTTGTACCTTCACAAAGCAATTGAGGGCTCTGAGATCCAAGCTTGGACGAACCCCCTCCTTCTTCGGCACAATGAACAGATTTGAGTAAAAACCCTGTTCCAGTTCTGGAACTGGAATAACTACCCCGCGTTCCAGTAGACCCTGGACCGCCCCATACAGGGCCTCCCGACGGGTCGGTAGTAGCTGGAGATTGGAGGTGTTGAATCTGTCCGGTGGACAAGAGAGAAACTATCTTGTAGCCTGAGGAGATTACTTTGCAAACCCACCTGTCGGAGATTAGTGCTGTCCACTGAGTCGCGAATTTGCGAAGACGTCTCCCCACCCGAGAGCTGGGTGGGGGTGGACCTTCATGCGGACGCAAATTTGTTCGCAGGCTTATTGGGTATGCGGGACCAAGGACGCTTTTGTCCTTGGGCAGGCGCTTTATCGGCCTGGGGTCTTTTCCCTGTCGCCCTAGGGGGACGAAAAAAACGCTTGCGTGCAGTAAAGGAGGGCCCTTGCCCTTGGCGTGGCCCCTTACCCTTGCTAATTTGGGGAAGCAAAGTGCTTTTACTTCCTGTGGCATCCTTGATGATGTCATCCAGAGAAGCCCCAAAAAGTCTATCGCCCTTAAAAGGCAAATCCAACAGGGCTTTCTTGGAAGTCTGGTCCGCAGACCAGCCTTTCTTTCTCGTACATCACGGGACACAGAGCGACATAGTCATTACTAATGGGTTATATAGATACCGTCAGGTGCTGGCACTGGCAACTTCCAAAACCGGAAGTACCCTCCCCTATATAAGCCCCTCCCATCCGGGAGCACCTCAGTTTTTTGCCAGTGTCTAAGGTGTTGGCCAAGAAGAAACATGTGTTTTTCACTGAGCTTGCGTACAGGTTCTTTTGGGCCTCAGTAAGCTATTCCGGATCCGACCAAAAAAGCTTCATAGCTAAACGGTCGGTACCCGGGCCTTGCAGAGAAGAGCAAGGTTTTGCCTGTAATGCTTCTCTTAGGAGAGCTGGACCCTGGGATCCAGAGCTCTGGTCATACCCACGACCAAGATGTTTTCTGTGCAGGGTGCTATACAGGTCCAGGGGAGTGGAATCCTTGGGAACCCAGTCCCTGAAGGTTTGATTACAATGCCTGCCGTGATAGGTGAAGTTTGGGCTTTTGTGGACCAAACAAAGTCCTGCGGCGGGGAACAGGTAAGTGGGGGCCCCCAGGAACTTGGTTCTATTGGGGGACCCCCAAGCCTAATTTGTCTTTCTGTCTGTTACCTAATGGTATTCCCGCAAAATTCTGTGCATGCCTGTAACTATTAAAAAAATGTAATAATTTTTAATGGTGGTCAAGAAAAAAAAAATATATATATATTTTTTTATATATTTAATATATTAGACTGCGGTACCTGTGTTTGTCCACTAGAGGCCGCTGTGGAATGTTTTCTTGTCATGTGGACTAGTTTCTTCTCAGCAGAGCAAGTCCAGGCAGATGGTGAGTTCTCTTATGGGAAACTGCTTCCTCTGCCATGTTGCAATGCTCGTCCATCCCCCGGCCTGCGGCAAAGAGGGGCCCTGGCTCTTGTCCCTAGTTTCCATTTTTCGAAATTAGCGCCAAAGGCGCACGTGGCCGCGCGCGTGCGCGTGCACGCGCCTCTATATATAGAGGTGAGCCGGGAAAGGGGGCGGAGCCTGGGGGATGACGCTCTGTGCGCGCCGCAGCGCTTCTGCGCATGTGCGGGCGTCCCAGCATGTTAAAAATCACAATTTTGTGTGGTGAGCTGGCTATGAAGTACAGAGACAGAGCTGGCAACATTTAAAAAAGGGCATACAGCAAGCGGTTGATACAGGCATCCCCTAGAAAGGCACATTAGTAGACACCAACTGTTTCTTATAGCAGCATTTATGCTAGACTATTGTCAGTAACTGGTGTATTTCGGCTGGAATACCTCAGCTTTGTGGCTTAGGAATATGCCGTCTAAAAACTCCGGGACTAGAAATTCCAGGAGGAATAGGGGGTCTCCATCGGGCTCTGAGGATCTTGGGCATGCTTTGGCTGCACCAGTCTCCCCTGAAGAATCAGAGGTTAGTGACCGTAGAGCACCCTCAGGAGTACCTGGTACTGTGGCTGTCCTCAGTTCACCTGCTCCTGTGTATGTAACAGAGGAGGTTTTTTCCTCAGCTCTGGGAGGGCTGGAAGAGAGATTGTCAGCATTGATCGCGGCTTCCCTGTCACAGGAGAAAAGCGCCCGATCTCCGTCTCCTACCTCAGAGTGCCTGTTAACAGAGCAACAGTCCCATACAGGGATCGACCTACCTGAAGGGGATCAGGATGAGGTCGATTCGGTTGTAGAGGAATCAACAGTGGAAGAGCCGTTCTCAGCATCACATGCTGAAAGGTTATGGGTTCAGTCCCTGACTAATATGGTCCGATCAGCATTTAAAATGCCACTTGCGGAGCCATCATCCACTTCTGTCTCCTCGTTGGGGTCGCTAAAAGCTCCCCAGACTGTTTGTTCCTTTCCGATCCATCCTTTACTGGAAGGGCTCATTTACCAGGATTGGGAGCATCCTGACAAAATATGTACTCCCCCTAAGAGATTTCCGGTGGTCTATCCCATGGAGGATAAGTTCATCAGAAAATGGAAGGTCCCTACAGTGGACGCAGCCATCTCTTGTGTGAATAAATCACTGACATGTCCGGTGGATAATGTCCAAATGTTCAAGGACCCAATAGATAAAAAATTGGAGTCCTTATTAAAATCTGCTTTTTCTACAGCAGGATTGGTGACACAACCAGCAGTGGCAGCTATTGGGGTCTGCCAAACAGTGAAGGATCAGTTGAAACAGGTCTTAAGGGACTTGCCAGATCAGCAGGCTCTTGCCCTAGCTGATCTACCTAGAGCCTTATGCTTTGCGGTGGACGCTATAAAGGATTCAATCCATCAGGCCTCCCGCCTTACGCTGTCTGTAGTACATATGCGCAGGCTTCTATGGCTCAAAAACTGGTCTGCTGAAGCTCCCTGTAAAAAATTGCTGGTCAGCTTCCCATTTCATGGTGAGCGCTTATTCGGGGAAGACCTGGACAAGTATATCCAGAGAATTTCCAGCGGTAAAAGTACACTTTTGCCGGTTAAAAATAGAGTTAGAGGTCCCTCTTTTAAGAGGCCGGCTTCTCCAGTCGCTAGGACATCGGCTGTGAAACAGTTCCGACGGCCTCCTCGGTCAAATCCCGGAGGTAAAAATCAGGGACAGTTGCAGGGTAACAAGAAGCCCTGGAGCAGGAGAGGTACAAAACCTCCCCCACAGTCAAATGCATGAAGGGTTGCCCCCACTCAATCGGGTGGGGGGAAGACTTCAGTTGTTCACAGAGACCTGGCGGGACACGATCCGAGACAGATGGGTGCTCTCCGCAGTAAATCTGGGATACAAATTGGAGTTAAAAAACTCCCCTCCTTCCCGCTTTATAAGGTCAAACGTGCCAAGGGATCCCCAGAAGAGAGGATCCCTCCTGTTGGCACTGGAACAATTATTGCTCCAAGCAGTAATTATAGAGGTTCCCCTGGAAGAATGGGGGTTCGGGTTTTACTCAAACCTCTTTACAGTTCCGAAGCCAAACGGGGACGTGAGGCCCATATTAAATCTAAAAGGGCTAAACAAATTCCTACATATCAGGACTTTCCGGATGGAGTCGATCCGATCGGTAGCCACTGCCCTACAAGGGGAGGAATTGTTAGCCTCGATCGACATCAAAGATGCTTATTTGCACATTCCCATCTTTCCAGCCCACCAAAAATTTCTACGCTTTGCGGTAGAAGGGCGCCATTTTCAGTTCAGAGCCATACCCTTCGGTCTGGCCACAGCACCAAGAGTGTTCACAAAAATTCTGGCCCCATTATTGGCCAATCTAAGGACACGAGGTGTAACGATAATGGCATATCTAGACGACTTGTTGCTGATAGACCACTCAGTGGAAAAACTAGAAGTGGTTGTTCACGAGACAATCAAGTTTCTGGAATATCACGGTTGGATTATCAACCGAGACAAGTCAGCCCTAAAACCAGTCAAAAGTCTGGAATACTTGGGGCTAAGGCTGGATTCAGACCAGAGAAAAAATTTCTTGCCTCAAGAAAAGGGGTCGTCTTTGAGAGATTTGATCCACTTAGTGGGTTCAAAAAGACAGCCATCCATACGCCTGTGCATGAGGCTGCTGGGAAAAATGGTGGCATCATTCGAAGCAGTACCCTACGGTCAATTCCATTCAAGGAAATTGCAAAGGGCCATACTGTCAGCCTGGAACAAAAAAGTTCAGGCTCTGGACTTACCTATGTCCTTGTCCCCTTCCGTTCGCAAGAGCCTCCGCTGGTGGTTGGTTCCCCAGAATCTGGAAAGAGGGAAATCCTTCAGTCCGATTTCCTGGAAGGTGGTCACTACAGATGCCAGCCTTATAGGCTGGGGAGCAGTACTGGAGCAATGGTCTCTCCAGGGCAAGTGGTCAGAAGCAGAAAAGGCCCTGCCCATCAATCTCTTAGAGATACGAGCAGCCCGGTATGCCCTAGTAGCATGGACATCCAAACTCCAAGGGTCCCCTGTCAGAGTTCAATCAGACAATGCCACAGCAGTGGCATATATCAATCGTCAGGGGGGCACCAGGAGTCGTGCAGCCCAAAGGGAAGTAAATTACATCCTGAAATGGGCAAAAAGATATGTCCCAGCCATATCTGCGGTATTCATTCCAGGAGTGGAGAATTGGAAGGCGGACTTTCTAAGTCGCCAGCAATTATGCCCAGAGGAATGGTCCCTTCACCCCGAGGTTTTCTGGACAATATGTCAGCGGTGGGAAACATCGGATGTAGATCTTCTAGCATCCAGATTCAACGCAAAGGTGGACAGGTTTGTCTCTCGGACAAGGGATCCCCTAGCTTGCGGCTCGGATGCCCTAGTGTTCCCTTGGGATCAGTTCAAGCTGATATATGCATTCACACCGCCACAATGGTTACCTCGATTACTCCGCAGAATCAGGGTAGAAAAGAAACCAGTGATTCTGGTGGCTCCAGCGTGGCCCCGAAGAGCGTGGTACGCGGAGATTGTAAAATGTCAGTGGGGAGTCCTTGGACTCTCCCACGTCGTCCGGACCTGCTTTCGCAAGGACCGATATACCACCCTTCCTTACCAGCCCTAGGTTTGACGGCCTGGCTATTGAAGCCCACATTCTAAAAAAGAGAGGGCTCTCTAATCCTGTGGTATCTACCATGATCAATGCCAGGAAGCCGGTATCCAGGCAGATCTACTATAGAATCTGGAAGGCGTACATCGCAAGGTGTGAGGCCAAGAAATGGCATCCACATAAGTACGTAATAGGTAGGAGTCTGGACTTCCTACAGTGGGCTGTAGATAGGAAGCTTGCCTTGAGTACTATCAAAGGTCAGTTTTCGGCCTTGTCAATATTTTTTCAAAGGCTCTTGGCTTCGCATTCACTAGTCAAAGCCTTTATACAAGGAGTGATGCGTATTAGTCCTCCGGTTAATATTCCCATATGTCCATGGGATCTAAACTTGGTTCTGTCGGTTCTACAGAAACAACCATTTGAACCATTACAGCATATTTCCTTGGTGCTTCTCACCAGGAAATTGATTTTTCTAGTAGCCATTTGTTCGGCTAAAAGAGTATCGGAATTAGCAGCTATGTCCTGTAAGGAGCCATATCTGGTTATCCATAAGGACAGAGTAGTGTTACGTCCTCATCCAGCCTTTCTTCCTAAGGTGGTATCGAGGTTTCATTTGAACCAAGATGTGGTTCTTCCTTCTTTTTTCCCCAAACCTAGTTCAGTAGAGGAAAAGTTATTACATTCTTTGGATGTAGTAAGAGCAGTTAAAGCTTATCTAAAAGCCACTGCTCAGATTCGCAGAACGGATACTTTGTTTATTCTGCCGGAAGGCCCCAGAAAGGGTCAGGCAGCGTCAAAATCTACTTTAGCCAAGTGGATTCGACAGGTCATAATACAAGCCTATGGCTTGAGAAGGAGACCGCCTCCGTTCAAAGTTAGAGCGCACTCCACGAGAGCAGTTGGAACTTCATGGGCAGTGCATCACCAGGCCTCCCTGGCTCAAATCTGTAAGGCCGCAACATGGTCTTCAGTACACACGTTTACTAGGTTCTACCAGGTGGACGTTAGAAGTCAGGAGGATGTCGCCTTTGGGCGCAGTGTGTTGCAGGCCGCAAAAGATCCTCATGTCTGATAGCGCTCAGCTTATATATGGTGTATCCCCCCCCCCTCATTTGGCATTGCTTTAGGACATCCCATTAGTAATGACTATGTCGCTCTGTGTCCCGTGATGTACGAGAAAGAAAATAGGATTTTTATAACAGCTTACCTGTAAAATCCTTTTCTTGGAGTACATCACGGGACACAGAGCTCCCGCCCCTCTTTGGGGACACTTATTGCTTTGCTACAAAACTGAGGTGCTCCCGGATGGGAGGGGCTTATATAGGGGAGGGTACTTCCGGTTTTGGAAGTTGCCAGTGCCAGCACCTGACGGTATCTATATAACCCATTAGTAATGACTATGTCGCTCTGTGTCCCGTGATGTACTCCAAGAAAAGGATTTTACAGGTAAGCTGTTATAAAAATCCTATTTTTAGCCAGATCAGGCGGCGTATTGCTACTGCATAAACCGAAGTTTTAGACAGCAGGGGAATAGTATTCATGTCTGATTCGCAGACAAACCTAAGGCCCTGGACCAACAGGTCGGCCAATGTTATCTCATCAGGAGGAGCATCTCGCTCCTTAACCCCTGGAGTAGCAATCTTGCCCATTCAGTAAGTGTGTGAGACACTAGGGCCCCCGCCAATGCCGGGCGTACTGCCGAGCCTACCACTGAGTATAGGTAGCAAGCGAGTGCTTCAGCCTTCTTATCCACAGGGTCCTTGAAAACAGGAGCCCCTTCTACAGCAATTGTGGTGGCTCTATTAAGTCTGGACACCTGGAGGGTCCACTATAGGGGGGAGAGGTCCATTTCTTCAGAAAACTCTCCTCAAAAGGGGTACCGTACCGCAAACCTCTTTGGGGCTGTAAAGACCCTCAGTGGGTTCTCCCATTCCTTGTATAAGAGTTTATCAAAAGACACACAAGGGAACACCTTAGCAGTGCGGGCAGGTCTATGAAACCCAAGTGGACCGGAGTCTCTGCTGCTTCTGCAGTATTTTCCAATTTTAGCATATCCCGCACTGCAGTAATAAGGTCAGATACCAAAGCCGTCTTGCGTACTGACCTGGACTTTGAGTCATTCTCACTGTCTGGTCACGGTCTGCAGTCTCTGATGCGTCAGAATCTGGGCCCCGAGCCGTAGCTGGACCTGGTTCTGCACCAGAATTATCCCCAGAAGCTTGCAGGGGATGGGGCGTTTACTACCCCCTGTATTCCCGTGTGCTGCTTCCACCCTGGCAGCAAACGCCTCTAGGATTGCAGTCATAGCGTTCATAGACACCTCAGGGGCACCAGCTGCTAAATCTGGTGTTTCGGGGGAGAAGACATCTGGCTCAGATGCCATGCTGACCACACGCTGACACTCACAGGGCTCCAGGCAAGATATCAATAGGCCACCCTCCTGTGCTGCAGAGAGGCTGGGTCACCCAGAGGACTCACCACCCTGGACCGGTACTGCTATGCTGCCGTGTGCTGCGCCTGTGATGCTGTCCCACTGCTGCTGTGTCAGTCTGCTTCTTTTATCAGCCTTTCCTGTGTGAATTTTTGCAACAGTGTAATGCACCCTAGAGGCCGGAGGCTCTCGCAAAATGGTTGCCAAAAACGTCTGTATGGAAGATAATGTGGGCTCTAAGAAAATGGCCGCCGACCGAAGATAGAGGTCAAGCAGCCATAGCCCACAAAAAGATGGCCGCCGAACGGCAATATCTGCATACAGGGTGGACAAACATGGCCGCCGATCAGCTGATAGGGGCCAGTGGGTGTAGCCGAAAGACAGGAAGATGGCCGCCGGGCAGTCACAAGAGGCCGAACTCGGCAGGGACCACCTCAAAATGGCCGCCGACAGCATGGAGGAGGAAGCATACAAACACAGGTAAGCAGAAATGACATTTCTTTTAAATGTTAGTTACAGCCAACCCCGCTCCATTGGAACCCCCTAGGTGACCCCCAGCACCCCGCAACCTTTAGCTAGAAGCCCAGGGAGGAGGGAAAGGCAGGAAGAGAGGGAAGAAAGGGGCCACAACCACTTACTTGATCTCTCCAGGAATGTCCAGCTAAATCACCCAGCCGAGGCAGGGGAGTTTTACTTACCTATCCTGCATGTCTTATGCTGGAAGACATTCCAAACAGGTCATCGTCCGCGCACGGAAGGTGACTGTTGGCCAGGCATGCTGTGATTGGACCCAGAAGGGACGATCATATGTATACCCTGGAGCGTGACGCTCACCGGACCGGCTGCTGCGACTCGGCCGTAAGGTCAGCCGAAGCTGAGCGGTCCGATGCAAGCCTTGGAGCATAAGCTCACCGGCCAGGCTGCTGCGACTCGGCCGTAAGGTCAGCCGAAGCTGAGCGGTCCGATGCAGGCCCTGGAGCGTAGGTTCACCGGCCACCCGTGGAGCGACGGGCATGTCGTGGAAAACCCAGCGCGTAGCTAGGGTCGGCACACGCTCGATGGCCGAAACTGGGGAGACTACAAGGATCGAGGATCCAGCCTGTCACCCAGTCGGCAGTTGATCGAAGATCGCAGGAAACAAAAATGTAGCAAAAAATATATATATATATATATATATATATATATTGTGACAGCAGGAAGGTGGGGTCACCTGGTTGCATCCAGGGGGGTAGATATATTTCGCCCAGATTCAGGCTTTACGCCGACTTATACAACTAGGTGGAGAGTTGTATAAGCCCAGCTGAGGCTAGTGGGCTCATGGATGACTCATACCTCTAGGGAGAGTGTGGGGCGTCGTGCAGACAGGGAGTTGATGAGACCAGCTGAAGCGTGTCAGCTCATTTAGGCCTCTATAAGAACTCCCAGATTCATTAGGTGTTTGCTCATGCCTGGAACCAGACCTGTGTGGACTGTCTAGGGAGAGTGAACCCCTGTGCGGTGAGACAAAGCCTGTGTGGCTATTTGCTTGGACATTTAAAACCAGGGACTTAGGGACTAGGACAGCACTAGGCTGATCCCAGTTGTTAGTTAGGAAACCTGTATGTTTAGTCAGAGGTCAAGTTGACCAGGATTTATTTTATTTATGTTTCTTTTGCTTTGCTGTGTTTTGTCACTGTAAATAGAAAATAAACCGCACCTTTTTGATTTTGAAAACCACAACCTCCGTTTGCTGGGCCTGTTTTTGTGTGGGGAGCCCATCCCGGGGGTCACACACACCCGCTGCCGAGTTAACCCCCTCACAGTTGGTGGAGAACCAGTGGCAGTTTTTTTTAAGCCAGCATGGAGGAGATACTGAAACAGCTGGCTCTAGCAAATGCCAATCAACAGCAGACAAATGCAGGTTTGCAAAGGAGCCTTGCAGCCCAGCAGCAAGCTCATCAACAGAGCCTTGCAGCCCAGCAGCAAGCTCACCAACAGAGTCTGGAAGCTCAGCAACAAGCCCAGCAGCAATCTGAGGCCCGCTTCATAGACCTGTTACAGAAGCAAGAGCAGAGACTACAACAAATGGAAGCAGTAATGCAGCAACGTCCGCAGACCAGTGAGGAAAGCCGTCCCACTAATACCGCGTCCTTTGGGGTGAGTCGTTTATTGACAAAAATGACTGGAGAGGATGATCCAGAGGTATTTTTGACCACATTTGAAAGGACCGCTGAAAGAGAAAAGTGGCCTGAGGAGCAGTGGGCTGGACTGGTGGCTCCTCTGTTAACTGGTGAATCGCAGAAAGCTTACTATGACCTAGAGCCTAACCAAGCAAAAGACTATGTGATGCTAAAAGCTGAAATTTTGGCAAGGCTGGGTGTCACCCAGGCTGTCTGGGCTCAGCGTGTGCATAACTGGACTTTCCAGCTTGGAAAACCCCCCAGGTCTCAAATGTATGATCTCATTCACCTGAGCAGAAAGTGGCTACAGCCAGAGACTTTGTCCGCACCAAAGATTGTGGAACGTGTTGTAATGGATCGGTTTTTGAGAGCTCTTCCTACTGCCATCCAAAAGTGGGTAAGCCATGGAGACCCAGAGACGGCCGATGGTCTTGTGGATCGTGTGGAGAAATACTTGGCTACAGAGAACCTGACGGCCTCTTCCAGAGACACTCGGACTTTCCACCCTAAGACCAGACCATCCCCAGGGGCGGATAAGAGGATTCCAAGGGGTGAGGGTGGAGAGAGTGAGAGGGTGGGAGCTCTACCCCAAGTTTGGCGAGAACAGCCTGGGAAATCAGCGGCTCAAGAGGCGGCAAGAAGGATCGTTTGCTACTGCTGCCGGCAAGCGGGACATATTGCAGCCAATTGCCCGGTTGTGGAGGAACCCATGCAGTGTGACTTTCTGACAGGCAGACGTCAGTCGCTGTGTGCGACAGTCGCATGCACTGCCATTCGAGGAACTGAGAAACATTTATGCAAAATGTGTGTTAATGGTAGAAATGTTGTGGTATTGCTGGATTCAGGTAGCCTTGTGACCCTGATAAAGGCTGAGTTAGTTAAAACAGAGGTCTTTGGGAATAGCAAGGTAGCTGTTATTTGTGTGCATGGGGACACCCGAGAGTATCCAGTGACTACAGTGTGTTTCGAGACCCCCAAAGGTACCCTCTCTCATCCAGTGGGCTTAGTATCTCAGTTACCGCATGACGCCATTGTGGGAAGGGATTTTCCGAAGTTCTGGGAACTGTGGGATGATCCTGAGCCCCCCACTGGTGCCCCTATGTACCAGGAATGTGATAGCCAGAACTCCCCTGAGAGTGGTGAGGACTCTCCGGAATTTCCCTTATCAGTATTGGCAGGGGAGACTCAAGAAACTGGAGAGGAGCCCACCTCCTCAGACGAAAACCTACCGTCTGTGGAGTTTTCTGATCTTGAGGTTCACAGGGAAAACTTTGCCACAGAACAGTTGAAAGACCCCGCCCTAATAAAGGCACGGGAAAACGTAGTGAAAATAGATGGCGAGTTAGTGAACCCAGATAATACCTGCACTTACCCATACTTCAGCGTAGAGAAGGACCTACTGTATCGGGTGGCAAAAAGGGCAGAAGAAACCGTTGAGCAGCTTGTGGTGCCCAAACCTTACAGGAAGTTGGTGTTGGAGTTGGCCCATGGGCACATTCTTGGAGGTCATCTGGGGACAGAGAAAACCCGAGAGAGGGTATTACAGAGATTCTATTGGCCGGGGGTGATGAAGGACATAGAAAATTATTGTTCCTCCTGCCCTGTGTGTCAGAGGTCGGCCCCGATGCCACATTTCCGTAGCCCGCTGGTCCCTCTACCCATCATTGAGGTCCCGTTTGAGAGGATCGCCATGGATTTGGTAGGGCCTATAATCAAGTCCGCTAGGGGGCACCAGTACATATTAGTTATAATGGACTATGCCACCCGTTATCCAGAAGCGATCCCTCTCCGAAATACCTCGGCCAAAACCATAGCCAAAGAGCTATCTCTTGTGTTTAGCCGGGTGGGTATTTGTAAAGAACTGCTTACGGACCAAGGTACACCCTTTATGTCCCGGGTTATGAAGGAGCTGTGTAAATTGTTCAAAGTGACGCAATTACGTACATCTGTGTATCACCCCCAAACCGATGGGCTGGTTGAAAGATTCAACAAAACCCTAAAACAAATGTTGAAGAAAGTGGTGGATAGAGATGGAAAGGATTGGGACTGTCTACTTCCTTATCTGATGTTTGCTATTAGGGAGGTGCCCCAATCCTCTACGGGATTCTCCCCCTTTGAGTTACTGTATGGGAGACACCCAAGAGGGCTGTTGGATATTGCCAAGGAAACTTGGGAAAGTGAGAGTTCTCCCCACAGGAGTGTGATTGAGCATGTCGCCCTGATGCAAGACTGAATTGCACAGGTAATGCCCATCGTGAAGGAACATTTGGCCCAAGCGCAGTTAGCACAGCAGAGAGTGTACAACCGTGGAGCCAAGACCCGTACCTTTTCCCCGGGGGATAGGATACTGGTACTTGTCCCTACGGTTGAAAGTAAATTCCTTGCCAAATGGCAAGGCCCCTATGAGATAATGGAAAAAGTGAGCGAAGTGAATTACAAGGTCAGACAACCAGGAAGGCGAAAGCCCGAACAGATCTATCACGTTAATCTGTTGAAAGCCTGGAGGGATAGAGAGTCCCTAGTCGCAGACACTTGGTCACCAGCTCAAACTGGTTGCGTGATTCCTGAGGTTGGAATAGCAGCCACCTTGTCACAACCCCAACAACAGGAGGTTAAGGAGTTTGTGCTTCGCAACAAGGAGGTATTCTCTGAGCTGCCGGGACAAACATCTGGGGTAGAGCATGACATCATTACCCCACCTGGTGAAAGGGTGAAGTTAAAACCCTATCGGATCCCAGAGGCCCGACGGGAGGCAATACGGGAGGAAGTACAGAAAATGCTGAACTTAGGGGTGATAGAGGAGTCCCAAAGTGATTGGTCTAGTCCCATTGTGTTGGTGCCTAAACCGGATGGGAGCTGGCGATTTTGTAACGATTTTCGTCAGTTGAACAAAGTTACAAAATTTGACACCTACCCCATGCCACGTATAGATGAGTTGATCGACCGGCTGGGAACAGCCCGATACATGACGACTCTTGACCTCACAAAAGGGTATTGGCAAATCCCCCTGGCCAAGTCGGCCAAAGAGAAAACCGCATTTGTAACCCCAGACGGGGCGTTCCAATATAAAAGAATGCCGTTCGGGTTACAGAATGCGCCGGCCACATTCCAGCGGAAAATGGACCAGATGCTGAGGCCCCATCGGAAGTATGCTGCGGCTTACCTGGATGACGTAATTGTCCATAGCACAGATTGGGCCTCACATCTGCCAAAAGTGCAAGCAGTCCTGGACTCTGTTCGGGAAGCGGGGTTTACGGCTAACCCCAAGAAGTGTACCATTGGGCAGGAGGAGGCCAAATATCTTGGGTACACCATTGGGAGGGGAGTAATAAAACCCCAACTCAACAAAGTCGAGGCCATCCAGAGTTGGCCACGTCCCAACAGCAAGAAGCAGGTACGAGCCTTTCTGGGAATCGCTGGGTATTATCGGCGATTCATTCCCCACTTTGCTTCTAAGGCTGTGCCCCTAACCAACCTGACGAAGGGGAAAGGGTCGGTCATGATTAAATGGACCCCCGAGGCTGAGGCAGCATTCCAATTCTTGAAACAAGCCTTATGTAGCCAGCCAGTGTTGTACTCACCCGACTTCTCTAAAGACTTTGTCGTACAAAGTGATGCATCAGATGTGGGGTTAGGAGCAGTATTGTCCCAGGTCTGGAACGGGGAAGAGCACCCAGTCATTTACCTCAGCAGGAAGTTGAAGTCCCATGAGGTAAATTACGCCACCGTTGAAAAGGAGTGTTTAGCGGTGAAGTGGGCTCTAGATTCCCTTCGGTACTACCTGCTAGGTAGGCACTTTGACATGGTTACGGATCACGCTCCGTTAAAGTGGATGGCTCAAAACAAGGAAACAAATAGAAGAGTGAATAGGTGGTTCCTGGCCCTCCAGGAATTCAACTTCACAGTAAAGCATCGCCCTGGCGTTCAAATGGGGAATGTGGATGCTTTGTCTCGAGTACATGAATGCCTGATTGCTGGTGTTCCAACCCCGAGGTTAAAACAAGAGGGGGGGGTATGTGACAGCAGGAAGGTGGGGTCACCTGGTTGCATCCAGGGGGGTAGATATATTTCGCCCAGATTCAGGCTTTACGCCGACTTATACAACTAGGTGGAGAGTTGTATAAGCCCAGCTGAGGCTAGTGGGCTCATGGATGACTCATACCTCTAGGGAGAGTGTGGGGCGTCGTGCAGACAGGGAGTTGATGAGACCAGCTGAAGCGTGTCAGCTCATTTAGGCCTCTATAAGAACTCCCAGATTCATTAGGTGTTTGCTCATGCCTGGAACCAGACCTGTGTGGACTGTCTAGGGAGAGTGAACCCCTGTGCGGTGAGACAAAGCCTGTGTGGCTATTTGCTTGGACATTTAAAACCAGGGACTTAGGGACTAGGACAGCACTAGGCTGATCCCAGTTGTTAGTTAGGAAACCTGTATGTTTAGTCAGAGGTCAAGTTGACCAGGATTTATTTTATTTATGTTTCTTTTGCTTTGCTGTGTTTTGTCACTGTAAATAGAAAATAAACCGCACCTTTTTGATTTTGAAAACCACAACCTCCGTTTGCTGGGCCTGTTTTTGTGTGGGGAGCCCATCCCGGGGGTCACACACACCCGCTGCCGAGTTAACCCCCTCACAATATATATATATATATATATATATATATATATATCTTTTTCCCCCGGACCAATGGGCCCGAAGGATTCATGTCCTACTCCTTGCTAGACAGAAAAAAACTGATCTGCGATATGCAGACTGGGAGGATATACCCGGGGGGTCCGCCCCCTGGGCGGGACTGTAGAAGGTGTGATGCAACACTTTTTACAAGTTTTTCTGCCTAGTCACTCCTAATTAACGGATAATACCCACTTTGTCAATAGAGAAGCTGTGTCGGTCCATGGACGAAAGAGTAACATCTTTTGTAGTTTGTAAATTGTATACATTTTACTTTTTATAGGCAGTACAAGTGTCTATTTAAAGGTAAACTGCATTAAATGGGTTAGTGTATAAACATATCTTGTCTTCTTACCACTGTGCAATCTCTATGCTGAGCTCTACTAAGTTCCGTCTTCCCATTCTACCTTGCCTGGATGCCTGAGGTTTCCCATTCATTTAAACATTTTAAGAATATCTCTGATCATCAACTTTAACCATTTTCATACACAATACATATGCAATATAAAGAATGTTATTGTCTGCATTAGCAAATTGAAGTTTTACTGCACAAAAGAAAGTAATTTGCCAACGTACCTGCCAAATACGGATTATATACCCATATGCCATCAGACAGTGTTGCTCATGATTATGTGAACCCTGACCGCTAAGAGAAGCCATTAAAGTGTGAGCTCGTCCTAAGGCCTCTAGCTGTCTAATGTTCTTCAAGTCTTCCAGGGAGTTACAAGGGCTGCCAGGCTGTTCTCCAGGTCCTGTCTCGGTACCCTCAGGGTTTGGATCTTGTTCACTTGCTGGCTCCTTATTCTGGGATGATTTCTTTCTAGGCTTCGGTTTTATTTTTTGAGTTTTACCTGCTTACATAGGCAGTTGAAGAAACGAAAAAGCATTTATGCACAAAAAAATCTAGTAAATACCTAAAACAAAATCTACATTTAAAAATGGAATACATAACAAACAGACATAAACTGCAATACATCAAAAATAAATACAGTCCATCAGGACTTCAGATTTTTGAATAAGGTTTTGCTCCTGGGTTGAGACCATTTTATACACAGCGCTGAATTTAAAGACCTATCCTTTTTGGTGCATCTTTTCCCTGATATCTTCTTCACAAAATCAATGCAAATGCATCAAAATTCATGTCAACGAACATTAATGTAAGCTCCTGTGTGTTTAATTACAGTATGTATTGCAAAGCAATCTGCATTGATGTACATTGATATGCGATATGACAGCTGTTGATGTGCATTTTAATGCATTTTCATTCATTTTAATGTAAAACGCATCAGTCAAAAAAAGGCAAAGATATGTTTTTGGGGCAAAGTGTTTAAAATTTGTTTGTTTTTTTCACAATAAAGTTTATTATATAGGGAAAAAAAATGAAATTCAGAGCATAGTGAGGTATATAAAAATACCAAATATGCAAACAAAACAAACAAGAGGTAAAATATACTTCAAATATACATGACTTGTAATGAACAAATAAAGTATGGCAAAACAAATGATAATTATTTGTTCTTTTCAAAGGAAATCAATAGAGCTATGAATAAACAAAGTTTAAACACACATTCAGAGTTTTTAAGTCATCTGTTATCAGGAACACTCAAAATGTTTAAGATATGTGATAATAGCCTTAAGAAAGCTTATGAAGACTTGTATTAATTTTTAAAGATAGGAAATGAGTAATGAATAAGCAATAACAAAGAGGAGTACTATTTTATGTAGTGTTGTGTGGGCATGAGTGGAGCTCTTAAAAGTAAATTGAGCTCTTAAAAAGTAAATCCACAGGAAGTTTTAATTGGAAAGAATTCTTTTAAGACCCCATTCACACAGGGGCGACTAGTCAGGCGACTCTGCCGCCTGACAAGTCACGTCCCATTCTGTACAATGGAACCGTTCTAATCGGAGTGACTGAAGTCGCTACGACTTAGAAAAAGGTTCCTGTACTACTTCAAGACGACTTCAGGGCGACTTCCATTGACTTCAATACAGAAGTCATTTTTGAAGTCACCTTTGAAGTCGTCTTCAGATCGCCCAGCACAGTCACGGGACAAGTCGTGCCGCCCCTGTGTGAATGGGCTCTAAAGGTCTCTGATAGAGCGAAAATGTATCAAGGTCTCCATCTATTGTGGAATTGAGTTGTAGTTTCTCTTTTTATAGCGATGGTTTCTTCCATTTCATAGATTCGTTTTTAACTTTTTAAAACTTTTTTTTACATTTTGGATTGAGTGGCGAGGGGTTAGAACCCATCAATTCTTTATTGCTGTGTTCATGCTAATGAGATTCCTTCTCTATTTTTCCTGTTGACCATTGTCACTGGGACTGTAAGTAAAGTAACAAAAAATACAAACATTTGACTGCTACTCAATCAATAAATGCACCTTGCATATGAAGAAGTTCCCAATGACTCCAGATGCATTCTTGCTGACATTAGTCCTAGAATACCTTGCCTACCTCCCCTCCCCCTTCCCATATCCCTTTCTCACCTCAAAGGGGTCTGTGGGCCTTAGTCATAATTTGGGGAACGAAAAAATTAAGAAACAACTATTGGTTCTAAATCCGATCAATTCTGACAGTTATTTCGATAAACAAGTTCTAGACGAGATGACCAACATCATGCAGAATTCATTTGTTACCCCAGTGTTACAATTTATTGTTATTATGAAATGCAAAAAATTCTGACTAACACGCTATTATGAGGCGGGAAGGGATAAATGACTGGGAGCTGGTTGGATATGTCCATCTGTCCACAGTTAGTTCCCACGTGGGGTGGATGGGTGGACTGGAGGCATATCCGTATGCTTAGCAGACCTGACACAAGGCTCCTTATCCCCAGTACTTTATCCCTTTCATTGCTCAGCTTTACTTGTTCTCTAAAGTCTGCAAAGCTTAAGTGCAATTGTGTACCTTTGTTACCATCACCACATCTATTGGATATGGAATATACTCAAAATGTATGTTTGAAAGTTTGTAAAACTCTTTACCCTGTAAAACCTCAATAAAAATATTGGAAAAAATTTTTTTGAGTTGTCACCAGAGAAGTATTATAGGGGAAATCATTTGATGGGGATACTTGTTCTAAATGGCAACTATCTACAAGAGTTTCTAGCTCTCTCTCCCTCTTTCTCTCTCTCTCTCCAGAGAGAGAGAATTTATCTCACTTCCTCTTGTGTCTATAGGACAGGAAATTATGGAAAATCTCCCCAAGTGACACAGATGGAAAAAACCTGGCAGGGGTTTTAAAGCCGTTTTCCACGCTATAACTATATTCACTGTTAAAAAAAAAAAAAACATTAAGGCCTCATGCCCACTGACGTTTTTACAGCTGCGTTTTTTAGAGCTTAAAAACGCCTGTCCATGTTATTGTAAATATTAATTTTTTTTGAAAAAAAAAAAAAAAAACGTCGGAGCTAAAAACGCGAGCTAAAACGCGAGCTAAAACGCGACCGCGCGTTAGTGCGCGTTTTTGCGCGTTTTTTGGCGCTCGTGTTTTTTTCTGCCTAATTCTGACACTGAGGAACGCGCTGGTCCTGTTTTTTTTTTACAGCTTAAAAACGTCTATGCTATTTGCAGCT
This sequence comes from Rana muscosa, assembly GCA_029206835.1. Lineage (NCBI taxonomy): Eukaryota > Metazoa > Chordata > Amphibia > Anura > Ranidae > Rana > Rana muscosa. Next base: position 204,596,492 of record CM055123.1, read on the forward strand.
CAAAAACGTCTAGGTGGGCATGAAGCTATAGACTAACATGGACAGGCGTTTTTAAGCTGTAAAAAACGCTCAAAAACGCGGCTGTAAAAACGTCCGTGGGCATGAGGCCTAAAAGTCAGCAGCTACAAATCCTGTAGCTGCTGATTTTTAATAATAGGACACTCACTTGTCCATGGATCCAGCACCGTCCTCAGTTCTTCAATAGCCTTCGGGGTCCCGGTACTGGCATCTTAACTGTGGGCAGCTGGCTGTGCTACTTCACAGCTGGCTGCTCATGAGGCATGCACAAGCCATGCTGCAAATTGTGAATGATCCTGCAGTCTTATAGGAGCTGTGACGTGTCCCAGAAGACTGCAGAGAGGGAGGGGGAGAGGAGAAGTGAAAGCAGAAGTGGGAATGGGTACCTGTCAAAACTAGGTACACGCTCCCCCCCAAAAAAATTACATGCCAGATTGGGTAGAGGGGGAGTAGGATAGGCTTTAGATAGGCTTTAAGCCAAAAAAGGCTAAAACAAAAGCAGTGATTGACTTTAAAAACACAATTTAAGAAAGTTATTATTATATTGTAAACTATACAGATGTGCGTCTCACCTTCCTCTGCATTACTGGAGAACCTCATATGAAGCAGTATATCCACCGCCCAATCAAGCATATTCATAGAATCGCTTAGAGGAAACTGTTTGCAGTACAACCATTCCGCCAGTTCTAGCAAGTACTCCACTTTCTGCCAATCATTTTCTGGCTTCTTTAAAGACAAAATATGCTGTATGTAATAATTAATAATGCAAAACTGACCTGAAATATTGAGAATTGTGCGTTGGGTAGTTTCCAGGGTGTTAATGAGCACACTAGAGTCTACGTGTCCCCTGAAACTTCAAAACTGACATGTCTATAGAAAGATCTGGTTTACAAACCTTCAAAGCATCAACTGCATTCATATAGCAGGCTAACTGTTCACGGCTGCTTCTGCAGGTTTTGGCAACATGATGCCAAATGTATGACACATAGTCTTCACTTTCATCCTTGAACTTCTGGATGTCCATGAAAAAGTTATGACCCAAACGTGCCTTTACAAGAACACGGTGTTTGAAGATGACACTGAGAAAGGAGAAATGCATTACTAGATAAATCAATCAATAAAGGCAAACTGACCAATGAGGACAGACAAATTGAGCCTACCTGAAAAGACAGCATTATTTTTTTTATTTAAACATTTAAAGGGTAACTCCACTTTCATGGGGGAAAAAAAATAGCATAAAAGAAAAAAATATAGCGCATATGATTGCGACACTAATCATTTTGTAGTTGAATGTTATTATAAATTACTTTTCCCTTTCAATCTGCAGCCAATGTAATTTTCTTAGAATACATTGCAATATGACTACCTGGAGATGTTCTGTACACAGAATGTGTACTGACCACTTCCCAGAAACATAATTTCCTGCTTGTGTGATTGGCTCACCAATTTTCCCAGAAGTCTGCCTAAGATACAAGTCAGATTTCAGGCATCCCTTGCAACAAAAATGACATTTTTTTGAGAGATACTTTCAAAAGCAACACGTCTAAAGGGATGCAGGCCCAGCAGATTTCCTCATTAGTGCCCTGCAGCTCCACACCTGACAGTTAATAATGAAACCACTCCCATTAGACCTACTCAGGACAGAGGCACAGAGAAACATGGATTTCTTCAGAATAACAAAAGATAGGAATCTGCAACAAAGGTTGTTATACTCCTTGCAATGTACATAGATCACTCAGGGGGGAATGTTTTTTTCTCAACAAAAGTGGAGTTATGCTTTAACAACCATTTACACTCCATCTATCTATATCAAGGTTAGATGCTATGGATGAATCCTGACCATTCCACTGCTTAATAAATAATTATCTCTGCATGCCTTGTATCAATTGTAAACTCTGTAACAAACAGAACATGGAGATTTGGATTAGTCATTAGTAACTGCAGCATTTTGCAAAAGTGAACAACCATTTTTATGCAACCCTAATTCCATAAAAGTTGGGACGCTGTGTAAAATCTACCAAAAACAGCTGCAGAAAAGAGAGGATTCATCCAAGAATCTCTTGGGTGGAAGCCTCGAGAAGTAGGTCTTCAACATCTGATGATAGACCATGTGGGAAGAAGCTTTCCTATATTTTAGCATTATAGTGTATCCAGGTCCTGGACTACAGAAACATGAAGGAGGAGACATTTTCCTCTTCACAATCAATTTACTTTCACTTTCTGCTATTATGCTGAATGTTGTGTTGCTCTGAGTATTGACTGTCCACACTGGACACTTCTTCATCAGTGCACTACCTCCCGCCCGCCGGTACCACTGTGCCTGTTACACTAACAGGCGCGTGGCTTAAGGTGGAGTTCAACCCTGAAAAAAAAAATGTTCCCAAAAATTAAAAAAATCATTGAAAAAAAAAAAGTTTTACTCACCAGAAATAGAGGTTGCTATGCGGAAGTCCCTAATCTTCCTCTTCATCGTGCACGGCAGGTCTCCTTCCTCCGTCCTACTCGCGGTGTCTTCTGGTGAATGGGGCGCGCTGCCTTCTGGGAACTGTATGTATCCCAGAGAGCAGCCGGCCCATTCACAAAACGCTGCACGGCTCGCGTATGCGCAGTAGGAAACGGGCAGTGAAGCCGCATGGCTTCACTGCCTGTTTCCCTTACTGAGGATGGCGGCGCCGGGAGCTGCCAGTGCCGAGGGATCGGCCTCAGGGGGGCTGACATCGCGGGCGAGTAGGACAGGTAAGTGTCCTTATTAAAAGTCAGCAGCTACAGTGTTTGTAGCTGCTGACTTTTAAAAAAATAAAAATTGCAGGTGGAATCCCGCTTTAAGAGTTTTGTCCTAGGGTGGGCGGTGCCTGATGGGGAATTGAGAGACTAGTTCCCCATCAGGTCTTCTTTACTTTCCATTGACAGCACACAGCAGTGGATGGATCCATAGCCACTATTCAGTCCAATAGCGACTTTCAGTCTCTCAGTTCCCCATCATGCTCCTCCCACCTAGTAACAAGTTCTTTCACAAATATGACCATTGCTCATATTTGGGTGATGACATCACCTGTACCCCTGTTTATATTTAGCTTTCAGCTGGCAAATTTCTTACATAATGAAGAGAAGACATTTGGATCCATTTTTGCGATTAGCTAGCTAGATCAGGGCTGAAGGCAAGTACAAGTCCAGGCTGCTTGCACTCAAGGGGGCCAGGGGACAACTTTTGCTTCTGTGCTTTTCTTTGCTTCTGCTTTTACCAGCTAAGGTTTCACAGTGCTCAGGAAAGCTGCAGAGAAAAACCAGATCTCCAGCCATGTGGCAGAGCTGTGAAAATATCAAAACTGGATGAACAGGTAAACAACTCCCATATATATGTGAGCATTTAGCTTGTTTGCATGGAGTTCAGCTTTAATAAAAGAGTAGAGAGAAAAAAAAAGTAACAAACTTACAGTCTGTGTCTAGTACGTGGCAGAATATTGATGGCTTCATCCAGTACTTTGAGACCTGATTCCCAATCATTCTTATCAGCATGTAATATGAATAGCAGCTCATAAAGTCCAGCTTTCAGGCTTAGCTCCTCATTATACTCAACTGATTCACTGGAGATGGCTGCAACACAATAACATTACATAGAATAAAGCCAAAGAGGTTTAGGTCAGTGTTTCTCAACTCCAGTCCTCAAGGCGCCCCAACAGGTCATGTTTTCAGGATTTCCCTCAGATGAATTGTCTGTGGTAATTACTAAGGCAGTGAAACTGATCAAATCACCTGTGCAAAATAATGGAAAGCCTGAAAACACGACCTGTTGGGGCGCCTTGAGGACTGGAGTTGAGAAACCCTGGTTTAGGTAACAGATTAAAGCCAAAGAAGTTAAGGTATGACAAGAGCTGTACAATTAACTGATTTCAGCGCTTGAGTAGGACAAATACTGTTATTAGGATTAGGGATGAGCTTCGAGTTCGACATTGCCTGTTCGCCGAACAGCGAACAATTTGGGTTGTTCGCGGCTAATTCGACAAGCCGCTGGAACACCCTGTAAAAGTCTATGGGAGGAATCTAAAGTGCTTATTTTAAAGGATAATATGCAAGTTATTGTCATAAAAAGTGTCTGAGGACCCGGGTCCTGCCCCAGGGGACATGTATCAATGCAAAAAACCTGGGAGGTGTCTATAGTATGCCTGTAAATCAGCGCTTGTTTCCCGTGCTTAGAAGTGTCCCTGCACAAAGTGTCATTTCTGAAGGAGAAAAAATAATTTAAAAGTCATTAATAAAAAAATAAAAAAACGCGTGGGGGTCCCCCCAAATTCAATTACCAGGCCCTTCAGGTCTGGTATGGATTTTAAGAGAAACTCCACGCCGAAATAAATAAATGGCGTGGAGTTCCCCCCAAAAATCCATACCAGACCCTTTATCCGAGCACGCAACCTGGCAGGCCACAGGAAAAGAGGGGGGGACGAGAGAGCGCCCCCCCTCCTGAACCGTACCAGGCCACATGCCCTCAACATGGGGAGGATGCTTTGGGGGTCTGTGACCCCTCAAAGCACCATGTTCCCATGTTGATGGGGACAAGGGCCTCATCCCCACAACCCTTGCCCGGTGATTGTGGAGGTCTGCAGGCAGGGGGCTTATCGGAATCTGGAAGACCCCTTTAACAAAGGGGACCCCCAGATCCTGCCCCCCATGTGAATTGGTAAGGGCTACATTGTACCCCTACCATTTTACAAAGAAATTGTAAAAAAATTTAAAAAAACACACAGACACGGCTGGGAAAAGTCCTTTATTAAAAAAAAAAAAAAAAGTTAAAAAAAGGATCCAGCGGTGGTAATCCACTCTCGGTATCCTGCGATGGGTGATCTCCTCTCCAGGGTCCAGCGATGGATGATCTCTCCTCTCCAGGTCCAGGCACCAACGATGATGTCCAGCACAGCAAGGAACAGCACACGGTCCTCTCTTCACCGGAGCGGAGCCCCCCCCGGGAATGACGCGGCTTCAGCCAGTGACAGCTCTTAAGTAGCTGAGGGCGGGGCCACCCGTCACGTGACCCCGTCCCCCTCTGACGCAAGGGGAAACCCGGGCTTCGTTGGAGCCTGGACCTGGAGAGGAGAGATCATCCATCGCTGGACCCCGGAGAGGAGAACACCCATCGCAGGATACCGAGAGTGGATTACCACCGCTGGAATCTTTATTTTTTATTTTTAATAAAGGACTTTTCCCAACGGTGTCTGTGTGTTTTTTTTACAATTTTTTACACTTTCTTTGTGAAATGGTAGGGGTACAATGTACCCCTTACCAATTCACATAGAAGGGGGCCGGGATCTGGGGATCCCCTTTGTTAAAGGGGTCTTCCAGATTCCGATAAGCCCCCCGCCCGCAGACCCCCACAACCACCGGACCCATGTTGAGGGCATGTGGCCTGGTACGGTTCAGGAGGGGGGGTGCGCTCTCTCGTCCCCCCCTCTTTTCCTGCAGCCTGCCAGGTTGCATGCTCGGATAAAGGGTCTGGTAGGGATTTTTGGGGGGAACTCCACGCCATTTTTTTTATTTGGCGTGGAGTTCCCCTTAAAATCCATACCAGACCTGAAGGGTCTGGTATGGATATTTGGGGGGAACCCCACGTAATTTTCTTTTTAATTTGATGCAGGGTTCCCCTTAATATCCATACCAGACCTGAAAAGCCTGGTAATTGAATTTGGGGGGACCTTCACGCATATTTTTTTTTTTTTAATCAATGACTTTTCTCTGTATTGCTGGGAGCCGACAATTCATTATAGCCACGAGTGCTTTTAAATGACTTTTTTTTCACTTTGTGCAGGGACAGTTCTAAGCACGGGAAACAAGTGCTACTTTACAGACATAATATACACCCACCCCCCCCCCCCCCGGTACGAAATTTAAAGGAGTATTTCACTTTTATTGTTTCACTTTAAACATTATTAAAATCACTGCTCCTGAAAAAACGGCCATTTTTAAAACTTTTGTTTTTGCATTGATACATGTCCCCTGGGGCAGGACCCGGTCCCCAAACACTTTTTATGACAATAACTTCCATATAAGCCTTTAAAATTAGCACTTTAGATTTTTCATGTTCGAGACCCATAGACTTTAACAGTGTTCGGATGTTCGAACAAATTTATTGCCTGTTCGCAAGTTCTGGTGCGAACCGAACTGGGGGGTGTTCGGCTCATCCCTAATTAGGATACATCAATGTGTTACTGGCACAAAATGTATTGTACAGCCAAGAATTATAACGAATACATTAAAGAACCCAGCATGGGTCTACATGTGACAGTCAATAATAAGCCATGGTTCTCTAGATGAGTGTATTTTTCACTGACATTCTGTCTTTCACTAATTAGAAGATATAAATCTGAGTAGATGAACTCTATACCAGAAGAGTACTTGCATGTTTAACATCGGATCCACAGGTCGTAACATGAATATGACCAACAAGGTTCTTCCATCGTTTTAACTATGACCGCAACCCTCCTCCAATATGTTGGCAGCTCTAAAGAATACTGTACAATGAGACCGAGTATGGCCAGCTTAGGAAAGATCATTCATGCAAAGTATATTTCTTTAGCTTACTATACATGTTACAGTCTGAGAGTACAATCTCCCTAGATCTCCCTTGGATATACCAAAACTATGCAAGATAACTGATGGTATATACAGTAATATGCATGAAAATTTCTGGAAGCATTATATTTTTATAATCTGGCATTGTTGCATATGCGTTTTAGAGTATTTTTTTTCCCAAAAGAAAACTGACACCATTTCTGGAACAATATATCATCAAATGAAGGATTGGCCACGTCTGGTGAGTATGGTCATGTCATATTGAGATATTTAAAAATAAGTACACTGTAATGATTTCAGTATCTTCAAAACAGGAACAAGTCAAAATCTGCAATAAAAAGTTAGTAAAAATAATCAAAATATTTTTATAAATAGTTCCCTGGAGAGTCCCTTTAAGAGAAGAGTTGCCAAGATCTCTAGACAACAGAGTTGGCCAATAGCTGTTATAATTACAAAGACCTTCTTTTACCAATTTACATCTGAACCATTCCAACAATAAATATGTAAATGTCCATTTTTTTGGATCATCCAACAACATATAATCTTTCCAGTCATTAATAAATAATAGTGAACAGTTTCACAGTATGGAGAATCTTGAAATATACTGAATTAACTCAAGGCTTGTCAATCATTATTGAACATTCTTCTTATGATAATTTACAAGAATAGACAGGTGAAGACGTCTTTCGAGCAAGATTACTAACTCACGTACCTTTAGGACTATCTGGGTCATGCACTTTACGGTTTTCAATGTCCATCATAGGCCACAGGTGAAATAAAGTAGTATCATTCTCTGACCCCTGAAAAAAGAAAAATACACATTATTAACAATGAGGTCTTTGGGGAACCTCCTAAGCACAAATATGGAATAGTTATATCTTCTTAAAATCTCATTACTTTTCATTTGGGTGAATTTCAAATACCGGTAAGAACAAATGAATAATTAATTGAGCTACTTTGAATAAGAAACAGCTTCTTTTTTGATTTGTTTTCGTAGGTCTGTGAAGATTTTTATTTATCCCATTGACACGGTTTCATCACACACCCAAATGGCTTCCTCAAATGAGTGTTGATAATATATACCCCAATGTTTATAGCCACACTGGCATTGCAGTCATTTTAGCCAAACACAATGGTGTCTTTAAAGTTGTTGGAGAGAAGCTGATTGTCCAAGAACATGACAGAAGGAGTGATAGTTTGTTAAAATGGGTCCCTTACAATAAGTTACTTACAGTATGTGAACGGCAGAATTGCAAGCCCTAAGACCCAGTTCACACAAGTGCAATTTCTCCTGTACTGTACCTGCTAATGCAGTGCAATGCATGACAGTGTAAACCACGTTATTCTCTATGGTGTTTGCATCAATGCAACATGGTACAGTGCGATTTTTGGAAAGGTGCAGGAGATTCCTTTGGGACAAAATATTGTATTTTTGGTAGGGCTTTGTGCTTAACAATCAGTCTGCTCCGATAAGTATCTTAGTGAAAACAGCATTTTTTTTATTTTTTTTTGGGCTTTGACTTAAATAAGAGCCCCAGCTTTTTCTCCCTAAAAGAACAGATGCATTGTGCATGTAAATGAATCACAACCCCAGTGTAATTTATCTGTATCTTACCTACTTTAGTTGTAAACAGAAGATTACTGTGTCCGAGATGTCACTCCTCCTCCTGGCTGAAAAGTTACTACAAAAAAAACAAACAAAAGATGGCGCACCAGCCTGGTGCATTATCCCACATCATTTACTAAAGTTTAACAAGAGTAATACTCACAAACATGTGAATTAAAATTGCTCAACGAGCTACTTATCTATAGCCCAGTAGTCCTAGACTTGGCACACTCCAGAGTCCAGGGGGACCTCACTGGGATCCTTTGGAGCCAACGAGTTTCAAAAGGTAACCACTTTTTCAGAGCCATGATGAAGAAGGGGTTACCTTTGAAACGCGTTAGCCTTAAAGAATCCCGGAGAGGTCCCCCTGCACTCTGGAGTGTGCCAAGTCTAGGACTACTGGGCTATAGATAAGTAGTTTGATGAGTAAATTTAATTCACATGGTTTGGGAATATTACTCTTGTTGATCTAAAATAAATGCTGTGGGATAATGCACTAGGCTGGTGTGTCCTATTTTTTGATTTTTTGTAGTGGCTTCAGGACATCCCCAGTCCTAGAGGGAAGCAAGGCTCAAGGCATTCCCCAACGACGTGGTGTCATCTTTTACACCTGTACCAGGCTATTACACTTATGCACAGGGGACATTGTGCCATTATTGAATTTCAACGTTCTCTGACTTCCTGTTTTCTTCCTTTTCCAGTTCTGATACTATATGTCCCATGACTATTTGAGCCTCTGTAGCTTTAGGGCAGGCTATGGGAGTCACTTGTACTACTTCTGGGAGTTGATGTGAGTGGGTCCCAGGGTTACTGTGGGTGTTTTTGGGTCTTCATGTGGGTGGTGAAAGGTATAAATGTGTTATACCTCCTCCTATGTCATTTCTGTCTTGCAGCATGCTAAAGAATAATGGCTTACTGCTAGACTACAGAGAAAGGGCTATGGGAGGTTATTATGAAGGGGTTTCCTGCATATGTAAATTAATCACTTCACAGAGAGCAGGGCTCTGGGAGGGCATATTTGGCATATTTACCTGGGCAGGATTGAATTCTAATTGTCATCTATTCAGTTCTGCCCAGCAGAAGCACAGCTAGCTTTCAGAACAGGCTGTCTATGAACGCGTTTTCTTCCTAAATAATTCTGAGATCTGTGAGGCAGGACTTGGGGGGTTTGGACTCTTTCTGTAAGTGTGACTGGGCGGGATTGAATGCCAATTAGGATGTATTCATTCCCACCCACCATCAGAGCTGTGAAGGAAGTTGCATCATTTGCAGAGTCTGAAAGACTACAAAAGGGGAATGTTATAGACCAGGGATATGCAATTAGCGGACCTCCAGCTGTGGCTGTCAGAGTTTTGCTATGCCTCATGGGACTTGTAGTTCTGCAACAGCTGGAGGTCCGCTAATAGCATATCCCTGTTATAGACTCTAGCTGCTGCAGGAAGTGGCTGTGGAAGGGATTGAGTCTATCAGCAGGATATACAGAGTGTCACATGATACAAAGCCACAACTAAACCCAGGATATCAGGGGATCTGTGGACAACAGAGAGGAATCATTTATGTTGGATTTGATCATTCAATTTAGTTCTAGTGCAAAGAAAATTGGAATTCAGCTTTAAAGTTTGTAATACAGGTGCATCTCAAAAAATGTGAACATCATCAAAAAGTTAATTTATTTCAGTAATTCAATTCAAAAAGTGAAACTCAATATAATATATAGATTCATTACACACAGAGTGATATATTTCAAGCATGTCTTTCTTTTAATTTTAATGAATATGGCTTACAGCTAGTGAAAACACAAAATTCACTATCTCAGTAAAGTATAATATTGTGAAAAAGTTCAATATTGTAGACTCATGGTGTCACACTCTAATTGGCTAATTAACTCAAAACACATGTAAAGGTTTCCTGAGCCTTTAAATGGTCTCTCAGTCTGGTTCAGTAGGTTACACAATTATGGCGAAGACTGCTGACTTGACAGTTGTCAAGAAGACAGTCATTGACACCCTCCACAAGGAGGATAAGAAGCTGGCTGTTCACAGAGTGCTGCATACAAGCATATTAATAGAGGGTTGAGTGAAAGGAAAAAGTGTGGTAGAAAAAGGTGCACAAGCAACAGGGATAACCACCGCCTTGAGAGGATTGTGAAGCAAGGGCCATTCAAGAATTTGGGGAAGATTCACAAGAAGTGGACTACGGCTGGTGTCAGTGCTTCAAGAGCCACCACACACAGATGTATCCAGGACATGGGCTACAACTGTCGCATTCCTTGTGCCAAGCCACTCCTGAACCAGAGACAACATCAGAAGCATCTTACCTGGGCTAAGGAGAAAAAGGACTGGACTGTTGGTCAGTGGTCCAAAGTCCTCTTTTCGGATGAAAGTACATTTTGCATTCCATTTGGAAATCAAGGTCCCAGAGTCTGGAGGAGGAGTGGAGAGGAACAGAATCCAAGTTGCATGAGGTCCAGTGTGAAGTTTTCACAGTCAGTGATAATTTGGGGAGCCATGTCATCTGTTGGTGTTTGTCCACTGTATTTTATCAAGTCCAAAGTCAGCGCAGCCCTCTACCCAGAAACTCTAGCCACTTAAGGACCGAGCCTGTTTTTCAAACTCTGTCTTTACACGTTTACAACAAGTTTTTTTGCTAGAAAATTACTTAGAACCCCCAAACATTAGAATTTTTTTTCTAACACCCTAGAGAATAAAGTGGTGGTCATTGCAATACTTTTTGTCACACCGTATTTGCGCAGCTGTCTTACAGCGCACTTTTTTGGGAAAAAAAAAACACTTTTTTTCATTAAAAAATAAGACAACAGTTAAGTTAGCCCAATTTTTTTTTTATATCGTGAAAGATATTGTTACGCCGAGTAAACTGATACCCAACATGTCACGCTTAAAAGTTGCGCCCGCTCGTGGAATGGCGTCAAACTTTTACCCTTAAAAATACCTCGGTTGTGGCAGCAGCTGCTGCCATTACCGAGATATCCCTCTTCAAAATCAGGACGTATATAGTCGTGCGGCGGTCGGTAAGTGGCTTGAGCACTTCATACTTCCCTCTGCTGACCAGCTTTTAGGAAATGCCGATTTCATTTTTCAGCAGGACTTGGCACCTGCCCACACTGCCAAAAGTACCAACAACTGGTTTAATGATTATGGTATCACTGTGCTTGATTGGCCAGCAAACTCACCTGACCTAAACCCCATAGAGAATCTGTCAAGAGGAAGATGAGAGACACCAAACCCAACAATGCAGATTAGCTGAAGGCCGCTATCAAAGCAACCTGGGCCTCCATAACCCCTCAGCAGTGCTGATTGCCTCTATGCCACGCCGCAATTCATGCAAAAGGAGCCCTGACCAAGTTTTTAGTGAATATTATACTGTACATTTACATACTTTTCAGTATGCCAACATTTCTGTATTAAAAATCCTTTTTTTTTTGGTCTTATGTAATATTCAAATTTTCTGAGATACTGAATTTTGGGTTTTTACTAGCTGTAAGCCATAATCTTTAAAATTAAAAGAAATACATGCTTGAAATACATCACTCGTGTGTAATAAAGCTATATAATATATGAGTTTCACTTTTTAAACTGAATAAGGGCCCTTTCACACATGCGGACCGTATGTCCGTTTTTTTCATTCATCCGTTTACGGATTAAAAAGGGACATACATGTATCCCTATGGGATAGCGGGTTTCAGCAGATGAACATCCGCTGACACCCGATCTCATCGGTCGCCGCTATGCTCCGTTTCTGCAGACAGAGAAAAATCCTATTTTTCCCATCTGTCTGCAGAGCGGATCGGATGAACACGGACAGACGGTCCGTGTTCATCCGATCCCCTCATAGAGGAGAGCGGAGATCTGACAGGGCGGTCCCTGCACAGTGAGCAGGGACCGCCCAGTCATCTACCGGCTCAGCGGGGATCAACGGAGCGATCCCCGCTGAGCAAGCGGATATTTAAGGAATGGGTCATCACGGGATCTGATCTGCCCATGTGAAAGGGCCCTTACTCAAATAAATTAACTTTGATGATATTCAAATTTTTTGAGACGCATCTGTATTTAGTTTGGATGCATTTGGCAGGGAATGTATCTTAGTTTTTAGATAATATCCAACACTGACCACAGGTTTGGTAATGGTGTAATGTGAGCCCTATGGTAAACCTTCCTGTAATAACTAACACTAAAGTGAGAAGGGGAGAGACAAGCATTCTCTGTCATCGGATAGCCCATTATAAAGTATACTGTGATTCTTTACCTGTTTCTGCTTGGTTTCTGCTTCATTCAGGGCCTTTATAACACAAATAACAGAATCCTTAAGAGGTTCTCGCTCTTTAGCAGATTTTGTCAGCGGAGAGCAGGCATACCAGAAATGTTTAGTTGCCTGTAGTGTCAGAGAGGGGCTCCTGGCTTCACTTCCGAATCTGAAGAGATCACATTATAACATGAAGCAAACTTGAAACATACCAATCACACTTATATATACTAGTGCTAACCTACAGTGGGTGGAAAGAGGGAAAACCAAAGGGGGTCCAACCTTGACTGCTCCATTGTGTGCTTACAATCTGTACTAATTAAAGTGTGCTACCATACTCTTTATCGGTCTAAACAAACCTATTCTGAGGACACGTTATTACACTATATTTGTGATATTCCATTACCATCCCTCTCCCCTACCTCACAGAGTATGCTAGATGCCCCTCTAACATTGGAGGAATTACAGACAGTAACTAACGCAAAAGCACTGGGGAGGATGGGTTGCCAATTGAAGTGTATAAGACATATGGTGTTGAGATATTTCCCATTTTACTCAACCACTTCTATACCAGGCCTATTCTGGCACTCCTCTCCTACATGTAAAAATCATAATTTTTTTGCTAGAAAATTAACACCCAAACATTATATATGTTTTTTAGCAGACACCCTAGGGGAAAAAATGGTGGTCATTGCAACTTTTTTTGTCACACTGTATTAGCAAATTTTTCAAACGCATTTAAAAAAAAAAAAAAAAAAGAAAAAACGGTTTCATGTATTAAAAAAAAACAAAAAAAAACACTAAAGTTAGCCCAATTTTTTTGTATAATGTGAAAGAAGATGTTATGTTGAGTAAAAAGATACCTAACATGTCACACTTTAAAATTACACACACTCGTGGAATGGCGCAAAACTTTGATACTTAGAAATCTCCATGGGCAACGCTTTCACATTTTTTACAGGTTACTAGTTTAGAGTTACGGAGGAGGTTTTGGGCTAGAATTGTTGCTCTTGCTCTAACGTTCGCAGCAATACCTCACATTTGTGGTTTGAACGCTGTTTACAAATGTGGGCGTGACTTACCTATACATTCGCTTCTGCACGCCGGGACAGATTTTTTTTCTTTTATTGTTTGTTTTATTTTAATTTTTTTTGATCACTTTTATTCCTATTACAAGGAATGTAAACATCCCTTGTAATAGGAATAGGGCATGACAGGTCCACTTTATTGGGAGAGGTGGGGTCTATACGACCCCACATCTCTCCTTTAGGCAGAAAAGACAGAGATAAAAAAAAAAACAACAATTGATCTTGGCCTTTTCAGCTGTCACTTGATGCTCATAAAGCTTATGACAGCATAGAATGGGTAAACTTGTGGGCAGTAATGCATAAGTTTGGGTTCGAAGAGGGTTACATTTCCTGGGTCCAACCACTATACCATACTCTCAGGGCAGTCATCAGGGAGGCGGGCAAGATATCCCCCTAGTTTTGACCTCCATTAGGGAAACTAAACAGGGCTGCCCCTTGTCTCCACTTTTAATTTGCCCTTGCCATTGAACCAATGGCAGCACTTATTTGATTGTGGTTTTCAATATGGGACCCTACAAGAGAAACTAAAGTTTGCCAACATATGCTTCATATCTTTCTTCTGTTGCCCAGACCTAACACAACATTAAAGTAGATCTAAATCCAATCATCCCAGACAATTTACTATGCTACGAAACGCGTCAGAGGACTCCACTGTTGCCATTAAGTACTTTGACAAGCGCTGTTTGACATCCTTAATGTAAGTGTTCCTCCTACATTAAAAGTTTCCTACTATTACAGTATTACGCTATGTACCCTCTTTTTCTCCTTCTAATTTCCATACCAACACCTGGTTCAACTCTCTGGCACCACCTGGGTTATTGCCCACATGAACATAATATCAGAATAACCTCTCTTCATTGGTTCGGTGTGTTAGACGTCTGTTGGAACTGCAGCTGAGGATCCAGCCCTTACAGTGTTTACATCATGCTCACTTTGAACGTACGTTCTTTAGGGTTCACTGTTTCCGGTAAGCCTCTTACCTGTCGGTGGCGGTTGTTTTTTTACTTCATTCAGTTTTTTACTAAAGATTTACACTTTGAGAGTATCATCACCTTTAAAACGAATACTATCACCTTTGAACGTTTTATTTTTTCATTAACGTCAGAGATGTTTTTGGTGCACTTAATATATACATATATTTTTTCATTGATATTTGTTTTATTGTTTGCTTGTTCATTCAGTTTTTGCTGCATATTTTTGCACTGTGTTCATTCACCACTAGGTGCACTTATATATTTGTTTAGCGCTACACTTTTATTTATTACACTACTTTATATAAGTTTTAACATGTTAACATAATATAAAGTTGTTGTCAAGAATGCTAAAGCTGCCACCATCCACTGTTCTGAATATGATATAGGTCCAAAATTAGCCCCAAATGCCATTCTATCTGTAGACCTCTCCAGTATCTTTGTTTTTATTTCCCCTTCTAACACTTACAATGTATTTATATTGTTCATTAACCTAGTAAACAGCAATTTATTGCTGTTTTCTGTGAAACTATATGTTTAACGTAAAAAAAATACATATTTTTTTTGGTACAATTGTCTAAGTGCCACATCATCTTACTATAATGGTGTAGTAATTACATTTTATACTATTATGTGCATGTCAACCGCATGATGTTATCATCCTCATTGAAAATACCAGCTATGACCTGTGTTAACTACACAAAATTGAAAAAAGTTTAGGATGCATCAAAACATAAAAAATACCTGGTGATCATGCCATTAAATTCCTTGTTCAAGCACTTCCTTTTATCAGATGACAACTGTCTCAGCTGTGCTCCTGCTTTGTTACACCATTATATAGTGCATGCATTTGGTGGAGAGTACTAATGGCCATGCTAATACATATTTTACAGGCATAGTACACTAACCTCAGTAAACTGGTCCTCAACAATGATGTGCAACCAAAGCTGGAGCTATTGTGTGTAGACAGAAAGTGGCTGAAGAAGGCTGGGTAAGATCAACAACAATGAGATGCAAAATAAGATTTTTGTACTCACCGTAAAATCTTTTTCTCAGAGTCCCTGGAACAGCAAAAGGAAGTCATTCACTTCTGGGTCACACTGTCACGTGCAGGAGGATTGCACTCTGGCAAAAAAAACAAACGTAGGCCATTCCAGGATAATTCCTCATACTACTAGCACGCCTAAGCTCCCAATGGACTCCAAAAAAAGATATTTATGGTGAGGACAAAATCCGAATTATCTCTTTCTCAAACATTAAGGAAAACAGAATGTCTCTTACCTTTAGGGCATCCAAAAGTATTCCAAAAAAGGGGTGGGCACACAGTAAACAATTGGTAACAGGCCCAAGAAAAATACTGAAAACTGTGGGACAACCTGCACCTCAGAGAGCCACCTGAAGGATCTTAAACCCAAGTTGGCATCAAATGACGCCTATGCATAAGCCTGGTAGAACTTGCTTGCTGGATGTTCAAAAGTCCAAGAAGCACTCACAGGTCTAGTAGAGTGTGCCTTGACCGTAAAGAGTGAAACACAATGCTTTGGGTTAATCTAGGATGACAAAAGGGGGAATCACAGTCTTTCTGAAAGCAGCAAATAGACTCTCATTGCTCAAACCACATCCAGACAGAAGGGAAATTTCATTTTGGTGAATGAAAGCTGGACAGAAGGACAGAAGAATGATGCCGTGGTTGAGATGCAAGGCAGAAAACTATCATAGGCAAGAAGAAAGTTCTAGGCATCAACACCTCCTTATCCCTGCGAAAAACCAAAGAGGGTTTCTTGCAACATAAAGCTGCCAGTTGAGAATAGACAAAAGAATGTCCCTCTTGGGTTTAAATTGAAGTTTCTGAACACAAAGAGAACTAGATTTAGATCTCACAGAGTCACATCCATACAAAATAGGGGGGACTACATGGGAAGCACCCTGTACAAAGGTCATAATCAGAGAATGGGAGGCCAGTGACCTTTGAAACAAGATCGAAAAGGGTATAAAACTGACCCTTTAGACTCCATTCACACTGGGCTTAAAAAAGTCTGTTCTCTTGGGAGTAAAAAACGCTCATATTGAGCATTTTTTGTACAAAGTCTAGACAAGTTTTAACTATTTTTTTGCCAGTGAGCTCCAATCAGAAACGCGAACCAGATTTTTTTTCCTGCCTCTAAACGTTGAGCTCAAAATATGCCTGTAATCGTCCTAATGTGCATTGACACATAGCATAACATTGTGTTGCTTCTACAAGCAGAACACAAAACTCCTGTAGAAGCATTGTTCTTTTAAGCCAGTGTGCATGGAGCCTAATTGTGCTGTAAGCCAAATGCAGATTCAGATCTAGCTGTAAGAAAGTAAACTTCCTAACTGTTAACATTGTAGGAACCACTGATTCAGAGATGTCCGTTTCTCACGACCTGGACTTCAACAGCCATGCCAATAAAGTCAGGGACTGTGAAGCAGGATGGTAAATCAGTCCATGAGACAGAACGCTCTGATGAACTGGTAAAGCTTAGAGCGCATCCTTCAGAAGTCTTACCAGGTCGCAGTACACATCTGCCTGGGCCAATCCATAGCAATGAGGATTCCCAGAATGCCCTCCATCTCAATACTGTGAAGCAGAGGAGTATTAAGAAAGATACCCTAGGAGGTTTGAACAGACCACTTTTTACCAAAGTCCTCTTCAAATGGGTACAAGGCTAATAAGCACTTGTGAAATAAACATCTTGTCATTGGGTGCAATAGGAAGGTCTTTACGGTCTTCAGGGCTCCAAAGGATCTGAGACTCGGAATAGCACTAGTAAAAATAAAAGGCTCATTCTCTAGGGACGTGCACCATATCAATAAAAGCCAAAGCGGTCTCTTCTAATTTAGGAGTATTGGCAGGAGACTGAAACTCCTTGAATGCAAGCTTAACCGATAAGGACTGGGGAGACTCAGAGTCAGCCAGTTGTTGACTCAGAGGTGGTTAGGCCACAACAGATCAAATAAAAACGTAATTCCAAGAAGCAAGCAGCACCGGAGCCATTAGTAGAGTGTGAGCAGGGGGCACTTTGTTACAGCGGGACTGCTCCAGGTAAGAGTCATGGCCTCAGGTACTCACAAAACCCCAACAGCATGTAGCAGGTGAGGGTCAGAATGCCAGAGATTACTAGGGTCACTGTAGGTGGGTAGCTCTAACATTCCAATGATCAAAGTTCCTTGTTGCCCTTTGCAAAGCTGGACCAGTAATGGAGATAATGGAGATGCTTCCTTGACACTGTATGGCAGGAAAGATCATGGAGCGCTCACCGTCATAGTCTCGATCTGGAGTGTTCACTGCCACAGCCTCAATCCTTTCCACAGTGCTCAGTCTCATAGCAATAATCCCTTCCACAGTGGAAACTGGCAGGAGTGGTAAAATGCAAACTTGTACAGCGACTTACATATTTGGGGTAACTCCTGATCCTCAGTCTGAGTGGCTCACTCAAAAAGTGAGTCTTCAGAGACAGAGCAAACACTGAGGCAATACCAGCAGCTCTCCAATACCAGCAGCTCTCCAATACCAGGAGTCTCTCTGCATGTGCCCCTTGACCCTGGTGAAGATCACATACTCAGTTTACACAAGGATGACTTCCTCCTTGCTGCGCCACCTGTCATGCCGCCTCAGCTCCCGTGCCAGACTGTGTCCCCGGCCGCCTACATGCCCCCTGCCGCGCCCATGCCATCACCCGACCTGTGAGTATGGGCTGTAGATTAAAGTGCATATTTTTTCTTCCCCCTCTATATAAGCCTAACCTATCAATTGATACTATGTTCTTGTATTGTAGACATCCATTAATAATCAGCTCCTGATGAGCGGCATGATAGCCGCGAAACGCGTCGAGCTTCAGATGCCAAATAATATTTATCATGCAGTTATACCTCATGTTTTTATTGTTTTACTCATTTCACTTACGAATCAATGCTAATGAACTAACTAATCATGTTGGATGATGGAATATGTACCATGATGTCTTATGTATTTTACTGTATAATATTTAATACATTTTACATTATTTGATTTACTAGCTCTGTTTGGCTCTCAATCCGCATGCTTCATACAAAGTCCCGACCCTCTTCTGTCTTCATACCAGCAGCTCTTAACCTGAAAATCTCTCTGCAGCTAATTTTTAACAGAATGTAGTCTGGAAAGAAATTTACATGGAACTTACAAGTGACTTGCTAATGTCAGAACATCCAGTCCAGCTAGATCTGGTTGCAGTTCTCCAAAAGAAAGGCTGATAGCAGTCATGTTGGGTAGCTGCAATTGGAGAGATTGGCTCTAGCAGCAGTGTAGGAAATAGTTTTGATTGAAGAAAAATTGACACTGGTAAAAATAGGTTAGTCTTTTACATACCAGAGCTGAAGAAAAGATGTCCATCCTCCTAGTAAAGAAATTCAGGCATGCTAGTAGTAGGAGGGGCTATCCTGGGCTGATCTCCAATTTTTGACAGTGTCCAAGTGGCTATATAACCCAAAAGTGAACTATTTCCTTTGTCTCTCAAAGAATGAGAAGCAAAAAAGTTGGAAAAAGGCAAAAACTATATTTAAAAAAAAGCAACTGTTTCGACCACAGTAACTTATGAAATAAAATTTCACCCGGTTATGGTTTAGACCTACTTTAAAGCGCAATTCCAGACACAATGGGGTTGATTTACTAAAATTGGAGAGTGCAAAATCTTGTGCAGCTGTGCATTATAACCAATCAGCTTCTAACTTCAGCTTGTTCAAATAAACTTTGACAAAAAAAACTGAAAGCTGATTGGTTTTTACGCAGAGCTGCAACAGATTTTGCATCTTCCTGTTTTACTAAATCAACCCTAATGTTTTATTTCATTTTGGATATAACAGGGAGAGGTTAGAGCCACTGACTGTTTTGTTTTGTTTTTTTGTGTTCTTATTGGGGAGATTGCACCTCACTTCCTGTCTGGGCAGGAAGTGATGAGAAGTCTTTCCAAAGAGGATAAAGAAAAAAAAAAAACATTGTGTGGAAAGACTTGAATTTCTGAAAGTGTTTGGCCAATATGGACATTTTTTTCTTAGCTTTTTTTTAAATAAAATTAATCTTGAATTGTTAACTGTGGACTGTTGTTCTATGCATTATACCATTAAATATGCCTATTTATGTGTGTAATAAAAAAGAAATAATTACACCAACGGATAGCTCTTACCACAATTGTTCCTTGCTTTAAATAAAAAGCTACCGTATATTATTTTTACTTTATTGCTTTGATATGCCAAATAACTTAAATTAAAACATATTTTTTCTATTATGGGATTAAAACGTACCTTGCACTTGTTTCGAAGGCTTTTATGGCAGAGAGACGCAAGTGTTTCTTCCCAGCCAAGTTCTCCATTATGCTCTGGCCCTGGATGCAGGCAGCAACGCTTAACATCTCACATCCCAACTTAGAACTGTGCCTAGAAGAGTGCCCAGCAATTTCCTGATTACTTATTGAATCACGCACTAGCATTGTAATGTTTACAATCACACTTTAGTTTTCTTCTGCACAACAGGAATAGCTATAAAATACCAATAAGCATTTACTCAATTGTTAATATACTTAGTCTAAATGTGGAAAAAATAAAGGATTTAAAATATACTGGAAATAACTGGTCCACAAGATCCAGCATTTACTTGCAGACATTTTCAGGCCTAGCATTCTAGGGCTCGCAAGATAGAAGGTCAGAGGTTACCCATACATGATATAGTTACATAGTTGTTAAGGTTTCATAAA
This sequence comes from Rana muscosa, assembly GCA_029206835.1. Taxonomy (NCBI): domain Eukaryota; kingdom Metazoa; phylum Chordata; class Amphibia; order Anura; family Ranidae; genus Rana; species Rana muscosa. The sequence continues at coordinate 204,616,746 of CM055123.1, forward strand.
GACACCAGTCCATCCAATTCAACCTGTGGTGTGTGTGAGTTTATGTCAATATTAAATCCCACATGCCTGTATGTTGCGATCGTTAATATGCCCATCTAAAAGTTTTTTGGAACCATCGACACTCCCTGCTGATACCAGTGCTTGTGGAAGGGAGTTCCAAATCCTCACCACTCTGACAGTAAAGAACCCTCTATGCAGTTTAAGGTTAAACCGCTTCTCCTCCAGTTTCACTGAATGGCCGCGTGTCTTTTCAAACTCTCTCCCACTGAAAAGTTTCTTCCATATTCTAGGGACCAGTAAGGTATTTGTATGTCACTATCATATCTCCTCTCAAGCGTCTCTTCTCCAGAGAGAATACGTTTAATGCTTGTAGTGTTTCCCCATAACGGAGGTCCTTCAGTCCCTTTATTAGCTTTTTTGCCCTTCTCCTTTTCCAGCACATCCCTCCTGAGGACTGGTGGACAGAATACTCAAGATGTGGCCAAACCAGAGTCTTGTAAAGTGGCAGAGTTATAGTTTTATCTCTGGAGTAAATCCCCTTTTTATTGCATGCTAATATTTTGCTACATTTGCTTGCAGCAGCTTGCATGTCATTGCTGAGCCTGTCATCTACAAGAACCCCCAAACTTTTTCCATCCTGAATTCCCCCAGAGGTTCTCCCCCTAGCGAGTAACTTGCATTCATATTTTTAGCACCTGAATGCATTACTTTACATTTTTCAACATTAAACCATTTTCCATGTAGTTGCCCACCCCGTTATTTTATTGAGGTCCTCATGCAAGGTTTCCACATCCTGTTGTGAAGTTATCGCCCTGCTTAGCTCGGTATCCTCATCAAACACTGAGATTGAGCTATAGGAGGCAAACTAAAAGCAGATCATTTCCCGTTACATTAAAAATCACATCAGCATACAGATTTGCATGCTAATATGAAATCTTCTTACATTCTTTGGTTAAGCAAACATTTTTTGCTTTTACTTACAATCAGCGTTTTTCCATTTCCTGGGTAAGTGAGGCACTGGTGATGAATTCTTGGTCTTCCAGTTGCATCCTGGGAAGACTACATCCCCGATGCCTTCCTGGAAAATCTTGTTTGTAAACTTCACAAGATCTTGGGGGAAAGATACTTTTCCCCTTGAGATGATGTGCACTGTCACATGTTCCAGGAGGTGCACCCAGTGTTCCAGGAAGTAGGGGCAGTATGGCCAGATGGCAGTTTGGGCAGATTCCTCTGCCCATAAGGAAAATGGCAACTGTGGAAAGAATGGGGAGGAAAATAAAAATGTGGTATGCAAAGAAGAAATAGCTTGAAATTGTTGATAACTTTCTGTAGATTGCCATTACGAGATCATAGAGTGTGGGTTTTTGGGCCTTCCCTAAAGTCTAGGGGGAGGATGTGCAGCTCTTAGGTCCCTTCCTCCCCAACCTTGGATCTCTTCAGGAGAGCCTCTCACCTATTACTCATTGGTCAATTCTGGCGGATCACGAGGAGGGGGTCCGCCAGGCCTTTTGGCTCGGTGCATCCAAGTGTGCCTTGCCTCATCAGCAGCTTCATGCCTTCCTCGGGAGAGGACCAAATGACACCCCTAGTACACTTTTTTGTGGGTGTTCACATACACTTTTTTGGTACTTTGGTGTCTTTTGCTTTTTTTTAAGCGCTGCACTATGCACAATGAACTTAAGATAGCTTAAAGGTGTCTGTAAACCCTAATGCCGCGTACACACGATCATTTTTCCCGTTGGGAAAAATTACATTTTTTCCCGTCGGGAAAAATTACATTTTTTCTTTTGGACGAGAAAAACGACCGTGTGTGGGCTTTTTGTCATTTTTCCCCAACGGGAAAAACGGCATTAATCACGACAAGGAAAATTAGAACATGCTCTAATTTTTCTCGTCGTGATTCCCGTCATTTTTTTCCGCTTCAGTTTTCCCATAGGGAAACACTGCCGGGGAGCCTACACACAGTCGTTTTTTTCGACCAAGAAAAAAAATGTCATTTAAAAACGGCCGTGTGTAGGGGAACAAGCTGTTCCTCGTTTTTCACGTCGATTTTCTCGACTGTGTTTTCACCGTCAAAAAAATCGATCGTGTGTACGCGGCATAAGGCCTCATGCACACAGGACGTTACAAAAATGGCAGAAGCTTTAGCTGTAGAATGGTGCGATAAAAACACGAGTTTTGCCGCATTTTTGCATTAGCGTTTGCAGTTTATAGCGTTTTTTTGTAGCAAAACTATACCCCCACAAAAGCGTATGGCTCATAAACACTGAAAAGCCACGTTTTTGGTGTTAGAGCGCTTTTACGGCTTAAAAACTCTTTAAACCTAATAGTCCTGGGGATTTTTTCCAGCCAAAAAACACCCCTGCCAAAAAATGCTGATGTCCAGTGTGCATGAGGCCTAAAAATGAACTTCTCGTATTTGCTCCATTTAATCAGGAAATATACAGTTGAAAGCATTTTGTTATATCTGTTAGATAAGTGAAAAAAAAAAAAAACATATTAATCATGTCGGAAATTTAGAGGTGTCCTGTGCACACTTCCTGTCTTATCTCAGCGAGTGTAATAAACCCTCCCAGCTCTTATCTTGGATCACAGAAAAAAAAAGTCTCTAGCTTGAATTTGCCTGACTTTCAAAGTGACAGCAGGTGAAGGGGGTATCTCTCCAATAAAGCCCCGGTTAGCATTGACAACTCAAAAGAAAAATATTTTGGTTGGACATACATTTTAATTCTAAAGTATGCCAGATCTTTTTGTATTTGTGATAAAAAATTCAGTGTTAGGCTTAATGTACACGGGACATTTTAAAACATCATCTGAACGATTTAACTTGACAGATCGTAACTGACATTTAAAAACGTCAGTTTTGCCGCGTTTACATGTCGTGTTTAGCGGCGCTTGCATTTAAAGGCGTTTTTTTTTTTTTTTAAATAGTCAAAAATGTAACTTCCTTAAACAACGCCTGGAAACGAATTATGGAGCAATTATTAAAATGATCAATAATTTGTTACAATCCAGCAAATGTTGATCAGTTTTACAACCAATTGTATCACGTTTAACTGATTTTGTAGGAAAGGATTACAGGTGAAGAGTGCAAATTGGTTGGAACATTCTGTTGGCTTTTAAGCTAACTGCATAGTGGGCGTGGAGCAATCAATCAATTCTTAAACTATCACTTCCTAATTTTATTTGCTTTATTTCATTAAACTTTTTACCAGATAAGTCATTAGATGGTTGAATGATCATTTAAGTGATCTGCTAAGAAGTCAGTGGGCAAACATACAAAGACAGCAGGAGATTATATACTTTTTTCCCCTCACTGTATCTGGAAGAAACCCATGCAAGCACAGACATGGTGAACATGCAAACTCCATGCAGATAGTGGCCTGATTGGGATTTGAACTGGAGACCCCAGTGTTGCCAGCGAAAAGTGCTAACCACCAAGCCGTCCCATGTTATCAGGTCACATTACTGGCAGGATCAATGAGTATTTTTTGCACTTATCCATCAGATATAACAAAACACTTTTCATGGTATATTTAACAGACCAAAACAGGGCAAATAGGAAAATTTAATTGTTAGATGTTTAAATACCAATGTAAAAAGTCTAATTATGTATTCATCATTAGACACAAGGCTCTAGATTTTTTTTTTTTTAATACACAAATAGAACTTTGTGATCTGAAATGCAAGTTTAACACTACTACAGAGTAACCTTGGTTTGAGAGTAACTTGGTTTGAGAGCGTTTTGCAGGACAAGCAACATTTTTTAATACATTTTGACTTGATATACAGGCGATGTCTTGATATACAAGTAGTGTCACATCACAACTGAGTATAAAAGAGAAGAGATGCGCCTCTAAGTGTAGCAATATGAGGCTCCTCTCTTCCCTTTTATACTCTGTAGCTCCTGCTGGATTTTGCTTCTAATCCCCTCGTGGAGGCTTCCATTTGTGGATGGACATTTTATGGTTACACAACCTATCACATTGCTAGAATCTTTTTATATGGACTATAAACTGAAGGACTTGTGAATAAATGGTTGTGGAACGAATCATTTGAGTTTTCATTACTTCTTATGGGGAAATTTGCTTTGATATACAAGTGCTTTTGGATTACAAGCATGTTTTTGGAACAAATTATGCCCGTAATCTAAGGTTTTACTGTACTTATATTATTATTATTAATAATACAGCTATTGAGTTGTATAGATATCACTCTATAAGAGGCAGACATAATCCTTGCATTAAATGCAGGAAAGGATCATGCAATAATATAATTGGGCAGCAGATGTCAGTGTTGCCTTTCAGTTGGGCTCAGCTCATAAAGGACAGTGACAGTAAGGTAAAGGATCACTTTGTAACACCGATCTAAAATACAGCCTTGCTGCAGACAGCTCTTTTGTAAGCACTCAATTCACTGTAAGCCCAGGTTCACACTGGGCTGCGTGAGTGAAGCCGTGCGAGTTCAGCTGAACTCGCACGATTTCATTCTCGCTGGCAGTCCCGATTTCGGCCGCGATTACAAAGACATCTGACACAATCGCGGCCGAAATTGCAAAAAGTAGTACAGAAACGACTTTTTGAAATCGGTGCAGCGCCGCAAATCGCATGTCAAAACGCACCAGTGTGAACCAGGGCTAAGGGCCGGTTCACACTGCTGCGAATTCTATTGCGAATTTGAGCCGTTGCGATCGCTCAAATTCGCAAGTCATTTTACTAACATAGTTTTCCATGAGTGCTGTTCACATCAATGCATTGTGAATCTAAGCTGCGTTAAAAAAGGGTCCTGTGCGAGTTTGATCCGTGTGCGATGCAAATTCAGCTCTATAGACTGGCATTCCCTGAAATCGCGGCCGCTAATCGTGGCAAAATCACGGTAAAATCGCGCGATTTTGAAGTCGCAGTAGTGTGAACCGGCCCTAAATCAAAAAAGTCTATGCGAATTAAATATAACCTAATAAAAGTTGCTAAACAAAAATAAAGACAGGAAGATTCTGTATGTTTACCACCAAAGCCAGTAAGACAGAAGAATGACAAAAAGTATATCAAATAAATATTAACATAAAAACTAAGATATCAGTTTTCTATTTATTTAGAAAATAACATGTAGCGACCTCAACCCTCTCACTCACGGCTTGTCTGTCTCGTCTAGGGGTTAACACTGGGGGGAGGGATGCGATACACCATGGCCCATGTCCTCCAATGTGCAGAGGTGAAGGCCAGAACTATCGGGCTTTGTGTGTATGTCCCAGAGTCAAATCCTCTCCTCGGATTGACTCCCCTTTGCTCCTAGTAACCAGAGTTCCACACACTGAATAGGTCCAACTCGTATTTATTCTCCTCAATAAATAGTCAAACAGCACAGACAGGTTGAGACCCATATAACACTTCAGTATTTGTGGGGAGTAGGCCAAGGCACAATTCTTCTAGATAGAGCTAACCACTGTGGTGTCACCAATGGCGAATAGTCACTGCCACTGACTATATAGAACAGAACATGGATTACCTTTGCTAACGTAGCCCCTATCAGGGGAAGGACATCCGTCCAAGACAGTTACCGGAGGCCTCTCCATCACAAGCAATGCTGCGCTGGACTCTCCAGAGAAGTTCCGCTCACCGGCCTCCTCGTCTCAGACACGGCCACCCAAGGAGTTAGGGCCCCCTCGGATTCCTCCACCCTCGCGGAACTCAGTCGAAGGTACTGAGCTCCAGGCTTCCGCCATAGTACCTCACCCCAGGCTAAAGGTGCCTGAGATGGACTCCATCTCCCGCTCCGGCCAGGTCAAGGGCACCTGGGCCCGGAACTCCGGAACGCCAGCACCCAAGCTGAAGGTGCCTGGGCGTGGCTGTGTCCTCCAACTCTGAACCCCGAGGTCAGGGCGTCCGACCCTTTTATCTCCTCGCCCTTTGCGTCACAGTGGGTTCCCCGCCCCGCTGTACCAGCGCCAGGAAAGGACAAAAAGGGAAGCAGTCTTGCGGTGAGTGTTCAACTCCGGCCAGGGCGACAATGCCACCTGCAGGCCGCAGGGAACCTCACACCACCAGAGTCCTCCAAGAACCACAAAAGGGTCTCAGATTCCCTGACAATCAATGCATCTGAGTTACACCCCCACCCAGATGCCTCCCCTAAAATCAAACACCCGCTACAAACATAATAAGTTAATAATATATAAAATCTAAAAAAAAAGTCAGCCACAGTACACAATATTGAAGATCTAAAAAGATCCATGCCTGGAGATGACAGCATTATCCATTATGTCCACGTCTTTAGTTAAATTATGAAGGAAAATATGGGGACAGCTTTTCTTGACCCCATCTAAAAACGCTAGTTGCCTGGCTGTTCTACTAACCCACTGGTTCTTAGTGCTTTCTGAGACACTGATCCAGAACAAGCATGCTTTTCAGGAGAGTTGATGAAGTGTCAGAGGTCCCTATCTGCATACTTACACTGAGGTCATTGACTGAGGCTCCATGTACACTGAAGCTGATAAACTGCAGTTTATTGGCATTTTTTTTTAAAAGCCCATTAACTGCACTCTATGTTAGCCTACTGTATGTGTTCATACACACATGGTCGTTTTTTAGCATTAATGAGCAGTGGAGTTAATGGGCTTTTTTCTGAACGCAAGAAATTCGTGTTCGGCGGGCAGTTTTTCGGCGGGAAAAAAAACCCCCACAAAACACCGAAAACGCTAATAAACGCAAAAAAACGCTCAAAAACGCAGCTCGCCAGTATTTTTTTGCGTTTTTTTATCCATTAAAAAAAAAAAGCTAAAAAACGCTAACACTGAAAAACACTAATAACCGCTATTGCAAAAATGCTAAAAAAACGTTGAAAGGCTCCCTGCAAAGCTACTGGCGTTTTTTATAGCTTTTTTTAGTGTCCAGGGTGCATGGAGCCTTAAGCCTCGTACACACGACCGAGAATCAGGAAAAAACCCGTCGTTTTTCCTGACGAGATTCTTGAACAAGAATCTTGTCCCGGCCGAGTGTACACACGTACGATTCAAAAGAACCGCCGAACGCGGTGACGTCATCGACGACGAGCGTGCGCTCGTCACATTCGATGCCGTCGCCGCCATCTTGCTACACCCTACCTATGCCTTGGAAGCTACCGCGCATGCGTCAAATTCATTTTGAGCATGGGCAGGTTTTCCACGGCGACAGGTAAGTGTACACACTCTCGGGTTTCTCGTCTGGAAACAGGCCGACGAGAATCCCGACGAGAAAATAGAGAGCAGGTTCTCTATTTTTCTCGTCGAGATTCTGGTCAGTTTTCTTGATGAGAAACCTGAAAGCCTCGTACACACGGCCGGTTTTCTCGGCAAGAAAGCTCTCCCAGCAGTTTTCTTGCCGAGAAAACCGGCCGTGTCTGTACGAGGCCTAAGAGTGCTGGAGCAAGACTCAGCCAAGCAACACACATTTTCACAAGAAATGGAACGTAACGACAGCCTCCACAGGTTTCCTTTAGAGCATCGCTTTTCTGAACAAGGTTCTATTGCTCAGTGATCATAAATAACAGGAAATGATACTTGGTCATATTCTGAACAAAAACAAGATTACTATTGATGCAGTGGTGTCAGTTAAAGCTGAAGATTATTCCGCTTATAATTTACCTTCCTTGGTCCCTCCTTCGCCACCATTGAACATACTTATGAAGTTTTTCTGTTTTTATTACATACCTTATTTTAGACCCAGCAGCATAATTATTGGGTTTCTGCGCTTCTGTATGCAATGCAGGCAGATCATGGCTAGTGTGACGGGCTGTCAGGATGCAGTACATAGGTTCCTGAAAACATCACAGCACCCTGCCTCAGTACTACTCTCAACACCCCTCAGCACTGATGCAAGATAATGGGCCGGCTCTTGGGAGAAGTTTTGCAACTATCAAAAGGTCATGGTGGGTGGTTGTCAGTTTGAAGGAGTAGGCATTTTTAGGCATGCCCACATATGATACTGAGCATCCATGATTTTTTTTTTTTTAACTACTTCAGCTCCGAAAGATTTACCCCACTTCATAACCAGGCTCTTTTTTACGATACCGCACTGCGTTATTTTAACCGACAATTGCGCAGTCAAGTGAGGTTGTACCCAAATAAAATGTCCTTTTTTTCCCACAAATAGAGCTTTCTTTTGGTGGTATTTGATCACCTCTGCGGTTTTTATTTTTTGTGCTATAAACAAAAAAAAAACTAATATGTTTTACTTTCTGCTATAAAACATCCGATAAAAAATATGTAAAAAAAAATCTAATTTCTTTATAAAATTTAGGCCAATATGTATTCTGCTACATATTTTTGGTCAAAAAATTCCCAATAAGCTTATATAGATTGGTTTGCACAAAATTTATAGTGTCTACAAAATATGGGATAGATTTGGGGACTTTTTATTTTTTTATGTTTTTTACCAGTAATGGCGGCGATTAGCGATTTTTAGCGGGGCTGCGACATTGCGGTGGACATATCTGATACTTTTTGGGGACCAGTGACACCAATGCAGTGATCAGTGCTAATAAAAATGCACTGTCACTGTATAAATGGCACCGGCAGGGAAGGGGTTAACATCAGGAGCAATTAAAGGGTTAAATGTGTTCCCTATGAGTGCTTTCTAACTGTGGGGGATGTGCTTTGACTAAAGGAAAACAGTGATCAGTGTTTCTGCTTAGCAGAAATACAAGCTCCCCATTTTCCTATCTGGCAGAACGGTGGTCTGCCTTGTTTACATAGGCAGACCGCTGTTCTGTCTCTCCTGTGAACGATCGCAGGTGGTCGGCGGCCATTGCTGACACGGACCCGCTGATTGGATCCTGCTGTGTCCAATCACAGCGGGTGCGGGACTCCGGTGGCGCGTGCGTGCGCGCCCCAGAGCTGATCACAGAAATCACATACAGGTATGTGATTTTGCGTTTAAGGGCCGCCCTGCGGCAGCATATGTACCTGGTACGGTCCCCTAAGGGGTTAAAGGCAGTTACAATAATGGCTTTTTTCCTTTTGGGATAAACGTTTTACCTAAATAAATAGAAGTTGACTATTGTAAGCACCCCTGTCAATGTTTAATGGTTTGTCTTAACCCTCTAACTTTTACATCTGCAGGGCAGCTTGTTTTGTTAATAGAAAAACAGGCTTCCTGGCAGGATCACCAGGTGAAAATATAGGAAAGAAAGCCTAAAAAAGAAAATAAATGCAGCCATCACATCTAAGAATTGGTAAGCTGCAAAATAATAAATCATGTTTTCTCAACCAGGGTCCATGGAAACCTAGGCTTCCTCCAGAGGTTGCTAGAGGTTCCTTGAGAAATTAGCTGTAAGGGGGTAATTCTTTCCAATGACCACAAGTGTAAGGAGCATTCTTCCCAATGACTATCACACTACCTAGGTTATAGTTATAGTCATTTTTAGCAGGGGGTTACCTGAGACCGGAAAGATATTTCAAGGGTTCCTCTGTTGAAAAGGTTGGAAAAGGATGTAATAAATGTTTAATTTTCTGTTTTATTATCACTTTATTGCTGTGATTAATCATTGTCAGCACCATCTAGTGGCCACAAAGCAGCATTTTTTCTCAAATACCTCAATCGGAAAAAATAATGCATTATGGTCATTAGATGGAGCTACCGATCATTGGAAATAATTGCATTAAGGAAAATACAGGCAGAATTAGTCGGGGTTTGGCCAACTGCTTGTCACATTTGCCCAACCATTTTTTCTTATAAATATACCCCTTAGTGTTTGGCATATGTCTCAGTATATCACTGGATTTGGCCATCTAACTAATCATGGCTATTGAGTGCTTGGCCAAATATGAACTAGTTCAACCCTCTACCATACTAATGCCCCTTGTGACAGGGTGCGGGGTCTTCATGTGACTTCACAAGGGGTGGGGTCTTCGGGGGATGTCCTCGGACACAACAGCGGAAGCCAACGTCGTAGGAGGACTGGGTCGGCGGAGGAAGAAGTTATAGGTGGAGGAAGAAGAAGGAGCGGAGGAAGAAGAAGCGGGAGAAGAAGCAAAGGAAGAAGAAGCAGGAGAAAAGGCGGAGGGAGAAAAACCAGGGGAGGAAGCGGAGGGAGAAGACCGGAGGAAGAAGACCGGAGGAAGAAGACACGGAACTACGACGAGGGACATTCTTCCTTTGCTAAAAAAGGACTTTTCGAAAACCATCTCGTAGCACTACCCTTCTTTTTTTTTGATGAATGGGTAGTAGTACAATGTATCCCATACGCATTCACATGGGGGGAGGGTGGGACAGGAGGGGGCTTCCAAACTCCGAAAAGCCCCCTGCCCGCAGACTCCAACAACCACTGCCCAGGGTTGTCAGAAAGAGGTGACAGATGAAAGAAAAGAGCCCTGGACTGCCGCACTCTGTATAAACGATTTATTTTCAAAATTCCAAAATTAAAATCCAAAATGAATCCATAGATTCGAAAGTCCAAAAACAGAAAACTGACATGCAGAGGTGGATTACTGACGCGTTTCACATCAAAGATAGATGCTTACTCATAGCTGAAGTGTATGGGGGACCCATCAGAATATATGGGAAATGAAGCCAACTTTGCACCAATCAAATTCACTGAACACAGTGGAATAGAATGAGCTTCTGATTGTCTCCAACACACTCCAAGTAGGAAAAGCACCTGTGTAGAAAGCAAAAATTATATGTAAATGAATAAAGTGACATAAACATATTGTGTTGAACATACATGTGAATCCAAGAATATATGAACAAGACAGAGAGTATAATCAAGGTCTAGTCATTTTTATACAAGTGGAAGGGTAAAGATAAATTAAAAAGCCATAATATCAAAGAACACCACTATGTGTATATATACACACCTGTGTTTGTGTGATCAAAAAGATGTATATAATAATAAAAAAAAAGGGGGCTTCCAAACTCCGAAAAGCCCCCTGCCCGCAGACTCCAACAACCACTGCCCAGGGTTGTCAGGAAAAGGTGACAGAGCCAGCCCCCCATGCCCCAAAGCCCCCTTTCCCATGTTGAGGGCATGTGGCATGTGGTCTGGTATGGTCTGGGGGGGCTCGCTCGTCCCCCATCTTTCCTGACCTGCTGGGCTGCATGCTCGCATAAGGGTCTGGTATGGATTTTGGGGGGGGGACCCTGCAATGTTTTTTTATTTTTTTGCCGTTGGGGGTTCCCCTTAAAATCTATACCAGACCGAAGGGTCTTGAATGGTCTTGGGGGGGATCACGCCTTTTTTTAAATTTTGGAGTGGGGTTCCCCCTCAAGATTCATACCAACCATAAAGGGTCAGATCAAAGTTGGATCCGTTCAATGAAGTCGTATGGAAGTCGGACATGAAGTCGCAGGGCGAATTTTGGATCAGAAGTTGTACGACTTTCATGTCGGATCAATGTGAACATAGCCTAAGGCTGGGTTCACACTTGTGCGACACGACAGCTGTCCTACTTTGGATCCGACTTTGCCCTGCGACTTGAAGCCGACATACGTCCGACTTTCAATGAACGGGGATCCGAATTGGATCCCCGCCAATACCAGGCACTGTGTTTGGTATGAATCTTGAGGGGGAACTCCACGCCAAATTTTAAATAAAAAAAAAACGGCATGGGTTCCCCCTCCAAGAGCATACCAGGCCCTTCGGTCTGGTATGGATTTTAAGGGGAACCCCCTAAGCCGAAAAAACGGCGTGGGGGTCCCCCTCAAAATCCAAACCAGACCTTTATCCGAGCAAGCAACCTGGCAGGCCGCAGGAAAAGAGGGGGGGGGACGAGAGAGCGGCCCCCCTCCCTCCTGAACCGTACCAGGCCGCATGCACGTACCCCTACCCATTCACCTGGTGGAAAAAAAATGTCAATAAAAAAATACTACACAGGTTTTTAAAGTAATTTATTACACAGCTCCAGGGGTCTTCTTCCGAATCCGGGGGTCTCTTCCGACTTCGGGGGTCTCTTCCGAGGCCCCCAGAGCATGTGACTGTGATGTCATGAGAGGCCTATATAAATCGTTGAGGACCGCACACCCAGCATTACAGCGGGAGGAAGCGACGTGTCAACATCGAGGAGGAGAAGAGGGAAGAAGGCGACAAAGAAGACCGGGCCCCGCTAGCAAAAGAGCTGGAAGAAGATAGCGGAGGCCCGGTAGAAGGAAGAAAGAACCGGAGAGCGTGAAGACGACACCGGAGACCCTCGAAGTCGGAAGAGACCCACAAAGTCGGAAGAAGACCCCCGAAGTCGGAAGAGACCCCCGAAGTCGGAAGAGACCCCCGAAGTCGGAAGAAGACCCCCGGAGCTGTGTAATAAATTACTTTAAAAACCTGTGTAGTGTTTTTTTATTGACATTTTTTTTCCACCAGGTGAATGGGTAGGGGTATGATGTACCCCATACTCATTCACATAGGGTGGGGGGCCGGGATCTGGGGGCCCCCTTATTAAAGGGGGCTTCCGGATTCCGATAAGCCCCCACCTGCATACCCCGACAACCAACGGCCAGGGTTGTCAGGAAGAGGCCCTGTCCTCATCAACATGGGGGCAGGGGGGGCCCAGGTCGCCCCCCTGCCCCAAACCCCCCATGTTGAGGGCATGCGGCCTGGTACGGTTCAGGAGGGAGGGGGCTGCTCTCTCGTCCCCCCCTCTTTTCCTGCGGCCTGCCAGGTTGCGTGCTCGGATAAGGGTCTGGTTTGGATTTTGAGGGGGACCCCCATGCCGTTTTGTTTCGGCTTAGGGGGTGCCCCTTAAAATCCATACCAGACCGAAGGGCCTGGTATGCTCTTGGAGGGGAAACCCATGCCGTTTTTTTATTTAAAATTTGGCGTGGAGTTCCCCCTCAAAATCAGCAGAGCACAAGTCGCATGCCAAAGTCGGATCATGCAAGACCGCGGTCTGACTTTGATCCGACTTCAATGATAGTCAATGGGCTGAAGTCGGATCAAAGTCGGACCAAAGTAGTGCAGGGAGCATCTTCAAAGTCGGGCCGACATGTGTCGGACCAGTTAAGACGGCTCTCATAGGGAAAAATTGATTTTCACACGTCATGCGACATGAGCTCCCAATGTCAGAGCATTCGTCCGACAAGTGTGAACCAGGCCTAAAACATAGAAGCTGATTGATTACTATGCACAGCTGCGTCAGATTCTGTGTGCGCCAGTTTTAGAAAATCTCCCCTTCTGCGACCATAAAGATAAGTTGACAATAGAAGTCTATACATGAAAATCGTCAGCAGATAAGACAATAGACTCTACCCAAGTATTGCCTAATCTATGATTTCTATTTCCATATATGCAACCAATGCAAATAATACATAGAAAACATACTTACACTTCCTGTTTACTTGTCTTGTCCTCAAACTTTAAAGCTCTCTGGGTACTGGATAATGCTAATTCTAAGTCCTGCACATTGTATGCAAAATGCGCCAACCTGGTTAACGTCTGCAGTTCCACAAGGGGATCCGACCAATTGCAATCCAGGATCATTTTCAGCACCTAGCAATGATACACAATATTAGCACTGAATGACTTGGAGTGGTAGAATTTTAGTTTAACCGCTTAAGGACCAGTGCACGACGATATACGTCAACAAAATGGCACGGCTGGGCAGATGGACGTACCTGTACGACCCCTTTAAGATGCGGCATTGTGGGCGCGCACCGCCGCGAGCTCCGTGAGTCCGACCGCGGGTCCCGCAGACTCTATGTCTGCGGGGATACGCGCGATCGTCTCATGGAGAGGAAGAACGGGGAAATGCTAATGTAAACAAGCATTTCCCCATTCTTCCTAGTGACAGGACACTGATCACAGCTCCCTGTGATCGGGAGCGATGATTAGTGTCATGTCCCACATAGCCCATCCCCCTCACAGTTAGAACATATCCCTAGGACACACTTAACCACTTCAGTGCCCCCTACAGGTTAAAGGGGAGTTCCAGCCTTTTTTATGTTTATTAAAAGTCAGCAGCTACAAAAAGTGTAACTGCTGGCTTTTAATAAACAGACACTTACCTGCTCCACTGTCCAGCGACGCGGCCGAATGGAGCTTCGCTCCTCTCCCCCACTTCTCCACTGGCGCCTCCATTCCTACTGCGGGCACCCGGCCGTGACAGCTTTCGGCTTCACGGCCGGGCACTCACTGCGCATGCGCCGCACAATCTGAGTTGACAGGCGATCGCCTCGGACCTGTCACGTGTCCCAGGTGATCACCGTCGCCTAAGCGGTCCCTGGGCGGAAGGAGGAAGTGGGACAGGAAGTCCCACTCCTACTGAAGCCCTCACTCCCCCCCCAAAAAAATGACATACCAAATGTGGCATGTAAGGGGGCGAGGAGTGGTTTAAGCGGAAGTTCCAATTTTGGGTGGAACTCCGCTTTAACCCCTTCACTGCCAGTGTCATTTTTACAGTAATCAGTGCATTTTTTCAGCACTGATCGCTGCGCATCAATGACAAATGGTCCCAAAATGGCGTCAAAGGTGTCCGATGTGTCCGCCATAATGTCGCAGTCACAATAAAAATCGCTGATCGCCGCCATTACTAGTAAAAAAAAAAAATTTTTTATAAAATGCCATAAAACTATCCCCTATTTTGTATAACTTTTGCGCAAACCAATCAATAAACACTTATTGCGGTTTTTTTTACCAAAAATATGTAGAAGAATACGTATCGGCGTAAACTGAGGAAATTTTTTTTTTTATATATATTTTTTGGGGATATTTATTATAACAAAAAGTTAAAAATATCTATTTTTGTTTATAGCGCAAAAAATAAAAACCGCAGAGGTGATCAAATACCGCCAAAAGAAAGCTCTATTTGTGGTACAAAAAAGAACGTCAATTTTGTTTGGAAGCCACGTCGCATGACCGCGCAGTTATCAGTTAAAGCGACGCAGTGCCGAATCGCAAAAAGCGCTCTGGTCTTTTGCCAGCCAAATGGTCCGGGGCTTAAGTGGTTAAGGCTCATTGGATTAATGATTTCATTTTCATTCAGAGAAATGAACAAATCCTCCAGCTGTGTAGTCTTAAGCCTCGTACACACGATCGGATTTCCATCGGACAAAGTGTAGGACTTTTGTGCGAAGGGCGTTGGCCGTGAACTTGGTATGAATACAGACGGCAGAACTTTTTCAGCCAACATACACAAAACTATGTGGTTTTTCATCTCTTTAACGCCACCCTTTGGTCAACTTCTGCTAATGTTGTCTTATGGTTAGCATTGGTTCGGAGCAAGCGTGTTTGTACTTTGGATTTTTTTCCGGATGGACTTGTGTACACACGATCGGATAATCCAACAAAACACATTTGTTGTTGGAAAATTTGAACGCATGCTATAAAACATTTGTTGTCGGAAATTCCAACAACAATTGTCCGATGGAGCGTACAAACGGTCAGATTTTCTGACAAAACCCTTCCATCACATATTTGTTGTCAGAAAATCCGATCGTGTGTATGATGCCACGTACACACGATCATTTTTCCCGTTGGGAAAAATTAAAATTTTTCCTTTGGACGAGAAAAACGATCGTCTGTGGGCTTTTTGCCGTTTTTCCCGACGGGAAAAACAGCATTAATCACGACGAGAAAAATTAGAACATGCTCTAATTTTTCTCGTCGTGATTCCCGTCGTTTTTTTCCTGTGGCAGTTTTCTCATAGGGAAACACTGCCGTGGAGCCCACACACGGTCGTTTTTCTCGTCAAGAGACAAAATGACGGGAAAAACGGCCGTGTGTGGGGGAACAAGCCGTTCCCTCGTTTTTCCTGTCGTGATTCACGGCGGTGTTTTCACCGCCGTGAATCACGATCGTGTGTACGCGGCATTAGGCTTTAATCTGACCATAAAAAGCAGATTGTGCTGCCTGACACCCTCGTGTTCAGCTGCAGGGAGTGTGATATGCAGTGGCCAAATCTTTCCAATACTGATGTTCAGCACCCGCAGCAGAATAACGTCAATAGACACGTCAATACGGCTCTCTTAGGACCGCATCATCCATCTTTGTACATAACCAAGCCTGTCAATCTCAACAATGTATTTGGGGCAGCTCTCACATGGCTCCATTATGTTCATGCATGGGCAAAGTTCAGACAGAAATCTTGGCCAAACAAATATTGGTTAAATTGAACAGCACTGAATATTCTTACTTGAATCTTTGGGAGATTTACTAAAACTGGAGAGTGCAAAATCTGGTGCAGCTCTGCCCAGAAACCAATCAGCTTCCAGGTTTTAGGCCTCATGCACACTGGACGTTAAAATAACGTTATAAAAACGTCAGTTTTTGCAATAGCGTTTTGTAGCGTTTATTCACGTTTTTAGAGGTTTTCCGTGTTAGTGTTTTTTTAGCGGTTTTTTTTTTTCAATGGATCAAAAACGTCCAAAAGCGCTGCTGACGTTTATCAACGTTTATCAGTGTTAGAGCGTTTTTACAGCTGAAAAACGTCTCTCAGAACCCACTAGTTTTGTTTTGTTTTTTGCTGCTCAAAAACGCCACTGCCCAAAACTGCTGATAACAGCCTATGTGTGCATGGACACATAGGATAACATGATGGAGAGTTTAATGACTGTAGAAAAAACATCTACTGTCAAAAACAGCTGCTGTAAAAATGTCCAAAAACGTCCAGTTTGCATGGGGCCTTATTGTCAAAGCTTAATTGAACAAGCTGAAGTTAGAAGCTGATTGGCTACCATGCACAGCTGCACCAGATTCTAAGTGCTCCAGTTTTAGTAAATCCCCCCTAATGTATCCCTTCTGTACTTCTTCCAAATCTTTGCAGTTATCCAGCATAAAATAACACCTGCAATTTTCCTGTAATAAAGACCAGTCACTGCTGCTCTGTGGTCTTGTGAAGGGTAATGAAAACAAAAATGGTGAGGACAGCCGCACTCCAATCCAACGTATGTTTATTGAAGAAAGACAGGCACTACAAAAACCAGCATAAACCAGGACAGCTGACGCGTTTCACACTTGTTCAGTGTTTACTCATATGAGTAAACACTGAACAAGTGTGAAACGCGTCAGTTGTCCTTGTTTATGCTGGTTTTTGTAGTGCCTGTCTTTCTTCAATAAACATACGCTGGATTGGAGTGCGGCTGTCCTCACCATTATATATATATATTATTGTGACAGCAGGCAGGTAAAATCACCAGGTTGCATCCAGGATGGTAGGTATGTATGCCCTAGATTCAGGCTTTATGCAAGTTCATACCACTAGGGGGAGTGCTGGGAGTCTTAATGAGCCCAGCTGAATCAAGTGGCTCATTAAGGCCTCTACAAGAACTCCCAGCATGCTAAGGGAGATGCTCCATCCTGGAACCAGTTCTGTGTTGTGCAAGACTGGGGAGTGTGTTTCTGTCCTGTGCGGTGAGACAAAGCCTGTGTGGCTAAAACCTTAAAAAACAGGGAGATAGGGGCTGGGGTAGCACAAGGCTGCACCTAGTTGTCAGACAGGGAACCTACGTGTGTAGCAAGCGGTCAAGCTGACCAGGATTTCTTTTTGTATGTTTCTTTTTGTTTTGCTGTTTTTCCCCTGTAAATAGTTTAAATAAACCGCACCTTTTGTTTTTGCAACTACAAACTCTGTCTGCTGTGCCTGTTTTTGTGTGGTGAACCCATCCAGGGGGTCACACACACCCGCTGCCGAGCTAACCCCCTTGCAATATATATATATATATATATTGTGAGGGGGTTAGCTCGGCAGCGGGTGTGTGTGATCCCCTGGATGGGCTCCCCACACAAAAACAGGCCCAGCAGACGGAGGTTGTGGTTTTCAAGATCAAAAAGGTGCGGTTTATTTCTCTATTTACAGTGACAAAAAACACAGCAAAGCAAAAAGAAACATAAACAAAATAAACCCTGGTCAGCTTGACCTCTGACTAAACATGCAGGTTTCCTAACTAACAACTGGGATCAGCCTGGTGCTGTCCTAGTCCCTAAGTCCCTGGTTTAGTAAATGTCCAAACAAATAGCCACACAGGCTTTGTCTCACCGCACAGGGGTTCACTCTCCCTAGACAGTCCACACAGGTCTGGTTCCAGGCATGAGCAAACACCTAATGAAGCTGGGAGTTTTTATAGAGGCCTTAAACGAGCTGACAAGCTTCAGCTGGTCTCATCAACTCCCTGCCTGCACGACGCCCAGCACTCTCCCTAGAGGTATGAATCGGCATAAAGCCTGAATCTGGGAGAAATATACCTACCCCCCTGGATGCAACCAGGTGACTTTACCTTCCTGCTGTCACATACCCCCCCCTCTTGTTTTAACCTTGGGGTTGGAACACCAGCAATCAGGCATTCATGTACTCGAGACAAAGCATCCACATTCCCCATTTGAACGCCAGGGCGATGCTTTACTGTGAAGTTGAATTCCTGTAGGGCCAGGAACCACCTATTTACTCTTCTATTTGTCTCCTTGTTTTGAGCCATCCACTTTAACGGAGCGTGATCCGTAACCATGTCAAAGTGCCTACCTAGCAGATAGTACCGAAGGGAATCCAGAGCCCACTTCACCGCTAAACACTCCTTTTCAACCGTGGCGTAATTTACCTCATGGGACTTCAACTTCCTGCTGAGGTAAATGACTGGGTGCTCTTCCCCGTTCCAGACCTGGGACAATACTGCTCCTAACCCCACATCTGACGCATCACTTTGTACGACAAAGTCTTTAGAGAAGTCGGGTGAGTACAACACTGGCTGGCTACATAAGGCTTGTTTCAAGAATTGGAACGCTGCCTCAGCCTCGGGGGTCCATTTAATCATGACCGACCCTTTCCCTTTCGTCAGGTTGGTTAGGGGCACAGCCTTAGAAGCAAAGTGGGGAATGAAGCGCCGATAATAACCCGCGATTCCCAGAAAGGCCCGTACCTGCTTCTTGCTGTTGGGACGTGGCCAACTCTGGATGGCCTCGACTTTGTTGAGTTGGGGTTTTATTACTCCCCTGCCAATGGTGTACCCAAGATATTTGGCCTCCTCCTGCCCAATGGTACACTTCTTGGGGTTAGCCGTAAACCCCGCTTCCCGGATAGAGTCTAGGACTGCTTGCACTTTTGGCAGATGTGAGGCCCAATCTGTGCTATGGACAATTACGTCATCCAGGTAAGCCGCAGCATACTTCCGATGGGGCCTCAGTATCTGGTCCATTTTCCGCTGGAATGTGGCCGGCGCATTCTGTAACCCGAACGGCATTCTCTTATATTGGAACGCCCCGTCTGGGGTTACAAATGCGGTTTTCTCTTTGGCCGACTTGGCCAGGGGAATTTGCCAATACCCTTTTGTGAGGTCAAGAGTCGTCATGTATTGGGCTGTTCCCAGCCGGTCGATCAACTCATCTATACGTGGCATGGGGTAGGTGTCAAATTTTGTAACTTTGTTCAACTGACGAAAATCGTTACAAAATCGCCAGCTCCCATCCGGTTTAGGCACCAACACAATGGGACTAGACCAATCACTTTGGGACTCCTCTATCACCCCTAAGTTCAGCATTTTCTGTACTTCCTCCCGTATTGCCTCCCGTCGGGCCTCTGGGATCCGATAGGGTTTTAACTTCACCCTTTCACCGGGCGGGGTAATAATATCATGCTCTACCCCAGATGTTTGTCCCGGCAGCTCAGAGAACACCTCCTTGTTGCGAAGCACAAACTCCTTAACCTCCTGTTGTTGGGGTTGTGACAAGGTGGCTGCTATTCCAACCTCCGGAATCACGCAACCAGTTTGAGCTGGTGACCAAGTTTCTGCGACTAGGGACTCTCTATCCCTCCAGGCTTTCAACAGATTAACGTGATAGATCTGTTCGGGCTTTCGCCTTCCTGGTTGTCTGACCTTGTAATTCACTTCGCTCACTTTTTCCATTATCTCGTAGGGGCCTTGCCATTTGGCAAGGAATTTACTTTCAACCGTAGGGACAAGTACCAATATCCTATCCCCCGGGGAAAAGGTACGGGTCTTGGCTCCACGGTTGTACACTCTCTGCTGTGCCAACTGCGCTTGGGCCAAATGTTCCTTCACGATGGGCATTACCTGTGCAATTCGATCTTGCATCAGGGCGACATGCTCAATCACACTCCTGTGGGGAGAACTCTCACTTTCCCAAGTTTCCTTGGCAATATCCAACAGCCCTCTTGGGTGTCTCCCATACAGTAACTCAAAGGGGGAGAATCCCGTAGAGGATTGGGGCACCTCCCTAATAGCAAACATCAAATAAGGAAGTAGACAGTCCCAATCCTTTCCATCTCTATCCACCACTTTCTTCAACATTTGTTTTAGGGTTTTGTTGAATCTTTCAACCAGCCCATCGGTTTGGGGGTGATACACAGACGTACGCAATTGCGTCACTTTGAACAATTTACACAGCTCTTTCATAACCCGGGACATAAAGGGTGTACCTTGGTCCGTAAGCAGTTCTTTACAAATACCCACCCGGCTAAAAACAAGAGATAGCTCTTTGGCTATGGTTTTGGCCGAGGTATTTCGGAGAGGGATCGCTTCTGGATAACGGGTGGCATAGTCCATTATAACTAATATGTACTGGTGCCCCCTAGCGGACTTGATTATAGGACCTACCAAATCCATTGCGATCCTCTCAAACGGGACCTCAATGATGGGTAGAGGGACCAGCGGGCTACGGAAATGTGGCATCGGGGCCGACCTCTGACACACAGGGCAGGAGGAACAATAATTTTCTATGTCCTTCATCACCCCAGGCCAATAGAATCTCTGTAATACCCTCTCTCGGGTTTTCTCTGTCCCCAGATGACCTCCAAGAATGTGCCCATGGGCCAACTCCAACACCAACTTCCTGTAAGGTTTGGGCACCACAAGCTGCTCAACGGTTTCTTCTGCCCTTTTTGCCACCCGATACAGTAGGTCCTTCTCTACGCTGAAGTATGGGTAAGTGCAGGTATTATCTGGGTTCACTAACTCGCCATCTATTTCCACTACGTTTTCCCGTGCCTTTATTAGGGCGGGGTCTTTTAACTGTTCTGTGGCAAAATTTTCCCTGTGAACCTCAAGATCAGAAAACTCCACAGACGGTAGGTTTTCGTCTGAGGAGGTGGGCTCCTCTCCAGTTTCTTGAGTCTCGCCTGCCAATACTGACAAGGGAAATTCTGGAGAGTCCTCACCACTCTCAGAGGAGTTCTGGCTATCACCTTCCTGGTACATAGGGGCACCAGTGGGGGGCTCAGGATCATCCCACAGTTCCCAGAACTTCGGAAAATCCCTTCCCACAATGGCATCATGCGGTAATTGAGATACTAACCCCACTGGATGAGAGAGGGTACCTTTGGGGGTCTTGAAACACACTGTAGTCACTGGATACTCTCGGGTGTCCCCATGCACACAAATAACAGCTACCTTGCTATTCCCAGAGACCTCTGTTTTAACTAATTCAGCCTTTATCAGGGTCACAAGGCTACCTGAATCCAGTAATACCACAACATTTCTACCATTAATACACATTTTGCATAAATGTTTCTCAGTTCCCCGAATGGCAGTGCATGCGACTGTCGCACACAGCGACTGACGTCTGTCCGTCAGAAAGTCACATTGCATGGGTTCCTCCACAACCGGGCAATTTGCTGCAATATGTCCCGCTTGCCGGCAGCGGTAGCAAACAATCCATTTGGCTGCCTCTTGAGCCCCTGACTTCCCAGGCTGTTCTCGCCAAACTTTGGGTAGAGCTCCCACCCTCTCACTCTCTCCACCCTCACCCCTTGGAATCCTCTTATCCGCCCCTGGGGATGGTCTGGTCTTAGGGTGGAAAGTCCGAGAGTCTCTGGAAGAGGCCGTCAGGTTCTCTGTAGCCAAGTATTTCTCTACACGATCCACAAGACCACCGGCCGTCTCTGGGTCTCCATGGCTTACCCACTTTTGGATGGCAGTAGGAAGAGCTCTCAAAAACCGATCCATTACAACACGTTCCACAATCTCTGGTGCGGACAAAGTCTCTGGCTGTAGCCACTTCCTGCTCAGGTGAATGAGATCATACATTTGAGACCTGGGGGGTTTTCCAAGCTGGAAAGTCCAGTTATGCACACGCTGAGCCCGGACAGCCAGGGTGACACCCAGCCTTGCCAATATTTCAGCTTTTAGCATCACATAGTCTTTTGCTTGGTCAGGCTCTAGGTCATAGTAAGCCTTCTGCGATTCACCAGTTAACAGAGGAGCCACCAGTCCAGCCCACTGCTCCTCAGGCCACTTTTCTCTTTCAGCAGTCCTTTCAAATGTGGTCAAAAATACCTCTGGATCATCCTCTCTAGTCATTTTTGTCAATAAACGACTCACCCCAAAGGACGCGGTATTAGTGGGACGGCTTTCCTCACTGGTCTGCGGACGTTGCTGCATTACTGCTTCCATTTGTTGTAGTCTCTGCTCTTGCTTCTGTAACAGGTCTATGAAGCGGGCCTCAGATTGCTGCTGGGCTGCAAGGCTCTGTTGATGAGCTTGCTGCTGGGCTGCGAAGCTCTGTTGTTGAGCTGCAAGGCTCTTTTGCAAACCTGCATTTGTCTGCTGTTGATTGGCATTTGCTAGAGCCAGCTGTTTCAGTATCTCCTCCATGCTGGCTTAAAAAAAAACTGCCACTGGTTCTCCACCAACTGTGAGGGGGTTAGCTCGGCAGCGGGTGTGTGTGATCCCCTGGATGGGCTCCCCACACAAAAACAGGCCCAGCAGACGGAGGTTGTGGTTTTCAAGATCAAAAAGGTGTGGTTTATTTCTCTATTTACAGTGACAAAAAACACAGCAAAGCAAAAAGAAACATAAACAAAATAAACCCTGGTCAGCTTGACCTCTGACTAAACATGCAGGTTTCCTAACTAACAACTGGGATCAGCCTGGTGCTGTCCTAGTCCCTAAGTCCCTGGTTTAGTAAATGTCCAAACAAATAGCCACACAGGCTTTGTCTCACCGCACAGGGGTTCACTCTCCCTAGACAGTCCACACAGGTCTGGTTCCAGGCATGAGCAAACACCTAATGAAGCTGGGAGTTTTTATAGAGGCCTTAAACGAGCTGACAAGCTTCAGCTGGTCTCATCAACTCCCTGCCTGCACGACGCCCAGCACTCTCCCTAGAGGTATGAATCGGCATAAAGCCTGAATCTGGGAGAAATATACCTACCCCCCTGGATGCAACCAGGTGACTTTACCTTCCTGCTGTCACATACCCCCCCCTCTTGTTTTAACCTTGGGGTTGGAACACCAGCAATCAGGCATTCATGTACTCGAGACAAAGCATCCACATTCCCCATTTGAACACCAGGGCGATGCTTTACTGTGAAGTTGAATTCCTGTAGGGCCAGGAACCACCTATTTACTCTTCTATTTGTCTCCTTGTTTTGAGCCATCCACTTTAACGGAGCGTGATCCGTAACCATGTCAAAGTGCCTACCTAGCAGATAGTACCGAAGGGAATCTAGAGCCCACTTCACCGCTAAACACTCCTTTTCAACCGTGGCGTAATTTACCTCATGGGACTTCAACTTCCTGCTGAGGTAAATGACTGGGTGCTCTTCCCCGTTCCAGACCTGGGACAATACTGCTCCTAACCCCACATCTGACGCATCACTTTGTACGACAAAGTCTTTAGAGAAGTCGGGTGAGTACAACACTGGCTGGCTACATAAGGCTTGTTTCAAGAATTGGAACGCTGCCTCAGCCTCGGGGGTCCATTTAATCATGACCGACCCTTTCCCTTTCGTCAGGTTGGTTAGGGGCACAGCCTTAGAAGCAAAGTGGGGAATGAAGCGCCGATAATAACCCGCGATTCCCAGAAAGGCCCGTACCTGCTTCTTGCTGTTGGGACGTGGCCAACTCTGGATGGCCTCGACTTTGTTGAGTTGGGGTTTTATTACTCCCCTGCCAATGGTGTACCCAAGATATTTGGCCTCCTCCTGCCCAATGGTACACTTCTTGGGGTTAGCCGTAAACCCCGCTTCCCGGATAGAGTCTAGGACTGCTTGCACTTTTGGCAGATGTGAGGCCCAATCTGTGCTATGGACAATTACGTCATCCAGGTAAGCCGCAGCATACTTCCGATGGGGCCTCAGTATCTGGTCCATTTTCCGCTGGAATGTGGCCGGCGCATTCTGTAACCCGAACGGCATTCTCTTATATTGGAACGCCCCGTCTGGGGTTACAAATGCGGTTTTCTCTTTGGCCGACTTGGCCAGGGGAATTTGCCAATACCCTTTTGTGAGGTCAAGAGTCGTCATGTATCGGGCTGTTCCCAGCCGGTCGATCAACTCATCTATACGTGGCATGGGGTAGGTGTCAAATTTTGTAACTTTGTTCAACTGACGAAAATCGTTACAAAATCGCCAGCTCCCATCCGGTTTAGGCACCAACACAATGGGACTAGACCAATCACTTTGGGACTCCTCTATCACCCCTAAGTTCAGCATTTTCTGTACTTCCTCCCGTATTGCCTCCCGTCGGGCCTCTGGGATCCGATAGGGTTTTAACTTCACCCTTTCACCGGGCGGGGTAATAATATCATGCTCTACCCCAGATGTTTGTCCCGGCAGCTCAGAGAACACCTCCTTGTTGCGAAGCACAAACTCCTTAACCTCCTGTTGTTGGGGTTGTGACAAGGTGGCTGCTATTCCAACCTCCGGAATCACGCAACCAGTTTGAGCTGGTGACCAAGTTCTGCGACTAGGGACTCTCTATCCCTCCAGGCTTTCAACAGATTAACGTGATAGATCTGTTCGGGCTTTCGCCTTCCTGGTTGTCTGACCTTGTAATTCACTTCGCTCACTTTTTCCATTATCTCGTAGGGGCCTTGCCATTTGGCAAGGAATTTACTTTCAACCGTAGGGACAAGTACCAATATCCTATCCCCCGGGGAAAAGGTACGGGTCTTGGCTCCACGGTTGTACACTCTCTGCTGTGCCAACTGCGCTTGGGCCAAATGTTCCTTCACGATGGGCATTACCTGTGCAATTCGATCTTGCATCAGGGCGACATGCTCAATCACACTCCTGTGGGGAGAACTCTCACTTTCCCAAGTTTCCTTGGCAATATCCAACAGCCCTCTTGGGTGTCTCCCATACAGTAACTCAAAGGGGGAGAATCCCGTAGAGGATTGGGGCACCTCCCTAATAGCAAACATCAAATAAGGAAGTAGACAGTCCCAATCCTTTCCATCTCTATCCACCACTTTCTTCAACATTTGTTTTAGGGTTTTGTTGAATCTTTCAACCAGCCCATCGGTTTGGGGGTGATACACAGACGTACGCAATTGCGTCACTTTGAACAATTTACACAGCTCTTTCATAACCCGGGACATAAAGGGTGTACCTTGGTCCGTAAGCAGTTCTTTACAAATACCCACCCGGCTAAAAACAAGAGATAGCTCTTTGGCTATGGTTTTGGCCGAGGTATTTCGGAGAGGGATCGCTTCTGGATAACGGGTGGCATAGTCCATTATAACTAATATGTACTGGTGCCCCCTAGCGGACTTGATTATAGGACCTACCAAATCCATTGCGATCCTCTCAAACGGGACCTCAATGATGGGTAGAGGGACCAGCGGGCTACGGAAATGTGGCATCGGGGCCGACCTCTGACACACAGGGCAGGAGGAACAATAATTTTCTATGTCCTTCATCACCCCAGGCCAATAGAATCTCTGTAATACCCTCTCTCGGGTTTTCTCTGTCCCCAGATGACCTCCAAGAATGTGCCCATGGGCCAACTCCAACACCAACTTCCTGTAAGGTTTGGGCACCACAAGCTGCTCAACGGTTTCTTCTGCCCTTTTTGCCACCCGATACAGTAGGTCCTTCTCTACGCTGAAGTATGGGTAAGTGCAGGTATTATCTGGGTTCACTAACTCGCCATCTATTTCCACTACGTTTTCCCGTGCCTTTATTAGGGCGGGGTCTTTTAACTGTTCTGTGGCAAAATTTTCCCTGTGAACCTCAAGATCAGAAAACTCCACAGACGGTAGGTTTTCGTCTGAGGAGGTGGGCTCCTCTCCAGTTTCTTGAGTCTCGCCTGCCAATACTGACAAGGGAAATTCTGGAGAGTCCTCACCACTCTCAGAGGAGTTCTGGCTATCACCTTCCTGGTACATAGGGGCACCAGTGGGGGGCTCAGGATCATCCCACAGTTCCCAGAACTTCGGAAAATCCCTTCCCACAATGGCATCATGCGGTAATTGAGATACTAACCCCACTGGATGAGAGAGGGTACCTTTGGGGGTCTTGAAACACACTGTAGTCACTGGATACTCTCGGGTGTCCCCATGCACAGAAATAACAGCTACCTTGCTATTCCCAGAGACCTCTGTTTTAACTAATTCAGCCTTTATCAGGGTCACAAGGCTACCTGAATCCAGTAATACCACAACATTTCTACCATTAATACACATTTTGCATAAATGTTTCTCAGTTCCCCGAATGGCAGTGCATGCGACTGTCGCACACAGCGACTGACGTCTGTCCGTCAGAAAGTCACATTGCATGGGTTCCTCCACAACCGGGCAATTTGCTGCAATATGTCCCGCTTGCCGGCAGCGGTAGCAAACAATCCATTTGGCTGCCTCTTGAGCCCCTGACTTCCCAGGCTGTTCTCGCCAAACTTTGGGTAGAGCTCCCACCCTCTCACTCTCTCCACCCTCACCCCTTGGAATCCTCTTATCCGCCCCTGGGGATGGTCTGGTCTTAGGGTGGAAAGTCCGAGAGTCTCTGGAAGAGGCCGTCAGGTTCTCTGTAGCCAAGTATTTCTCTACACGATCCACAAGACCACCGGCCGTCTCTGGGTCTCCATGGCTTACCCACTTTTGGATGGCAGTAGGAAGAGCTCTCAAAAACCGATCCATTACAACACGTTCCACAATCTCTGGTGCGGACAAAGTCTCTGGCTGTAGCCACTTCCTGCTCAGGTGAATGAGATCATACATTTGAGACCTGGGGGGTTTTCCAAGCTGGAAAGTCCAGTTATGCACACGCTGAGCCCGGACAGCCAGGGTGACACCCAGCCTTGCCAATATTTCAGCTTTTAGCATCACATAGTCTTTTGCTTGGTCAGGCTCTAGGTCATAGTAAGCCTTCTGCGATTCACCAGTTAACAGAGGAGCCACCAGTCCAGCCCACTGCTCCTCAAGCCACTTTTCTCTTTCAGCAGTCCTTTCAAATGTGGTCAAAAATACCTCTGGATCATCCTCTCTAGTCATTTTTGTCAATAAACGACTCACCCCAAAGGACGCGGTATTAGTGGGACGGCTTTCCTCACTGGTCTGCGGACGTTGCTGCATTACTGCTTCCATTTGTTGTAGTCTCTGCTCTTGCTTCTGTAACAGGTCTATGAAGCGGGCCTCAGATTGCTGCTGGGCTGCAAGGCTCTGTTGATGAGCTTGCTGCTGGGCTGCGAAGCTCTGTTGTTGAGCTGCAAGGCTCTTTTGCAAACCTGCATTTGTCTGCTGTTGATTGGCATTTGCTAGAGCCAGCTGTTTCAGTATCTCCTCCATGCTGGCTTAAAAAAAAACTGCCACTGGTTCTCCACCAACTGTGAGGGGGTTAGCTCGGCAGCGGGTGTGTGTGATCCCCTGGATGGGCTCCCCACACAAAAACAGGCCCAGCAGACGGAGGTTGTGGTTTTCAAGATCAAAAAGGTGCGGTTTATTTCTCTATTTACAGTGACAAAAAACACAGCAAAGCAAAAAGAAACATAAACAAAATAAACCCTGGTCAGCTTGACCTCTGACTAAACATGCAGGTTTCCTAACTAACAACTGGGATCAGCCTGGTGCTGTCCTAGTCCCTAAGTCCCTGGTTTAGTAAATGTCCAAACAAATAGCCACACAGGCTTTGTCTCACCGCACAGGGGTTCACTCTCCCTAGACAGTCCACACAGGTCTGGTTCCAGGCATGAGCAAACACCTAATGAAGCTGGGAGTTTTTATAGAGGCCTTAAACGAGCTGACAAGCTTCAGCTGGTCTCATCAACTCCCTGCCTGCACGACGCCCAGCACTCTCCCTAGAGGTATGAATCGGCATAAAGCCTGAATCTGGGAGAAATATACCTACCCCCCTGGATGCAACCAGGTGACTTTACCTTCCTGCTGTCACAATATATATATATATATATATATATATATATATATATGAATGAGAGAGAGAGAGAGAGAGAGCTGAAGAAATGACACTTTGCTACAATGGAAAGGTGTGAATGGGGAGCAGGTGTGTTAAATTTGGTGTTATCGCTCTCACTCTCTCATACTGGTCATTGGAAGTTCAGCATGGCACCTCTTGGCAAAGAACTCTCTGTGGATCTGAAAAAAAGAAATTGTTGCTCTACATAAAGATGGCCTAGGCTTTAAGAAGATTGCCAAGACCCTGAAACTGAGCTGGAGCATGGTGGCCAAGACCATACAGCAGTTTAACAGGACAGGTTCCACTTAGAACGGGCCCCTCCATGGTTGACCAAGTTGACTGCACGTGCTCAGCGTCATATCCAGAGGTTGTCTTTTGGAAATGGATGTATGAGTGCTGCCAGCATTGCTGCAGAGGTTGAATTGGTGTGGGGGGGGGGGGTCAGCCTGTCAGTACTCAGACCATACGCGAACACTGCATCAAATTGGACTGCGTGGCTGTCGTCCCAGAAGGAAGCCTCTTCTAAAGATGATGCACAAGAAAGCCCTCAGACTAAGGACATGGATTACTGGAACCATGTCCTGTGGTCTGATGAGACCAAGATAAACTTATTTGGTTCAGATGATGTCAAGCGTGTGTGGCGGCAACTAGGTGAGGAGTACAAAGACAAGTGTGTCTTGCCTACAGTCAAGCACGGTGGTGGGAGTGTCATGGTCTGGGGCTGCATGAGTGCTGCCGACACTGTGGAGCTACAGTTCATTAAGGGAACCAAAAATGCCAACATGTACTGTGACATACTCAAGCAGAGCATGATCCCCTCCCTTCAGAGACTGGGTTGCAGGGCAGTATTCCAACATGATAATGACCCCAAAAACACCTCCAAGACTACCACTGCCTTGCTAAAGAAGCTGAGGGTAAAGGTGATGGACAGGTCAAGCATGTCTCCAGACCTAAACCCTATTGAGCATCTGTGGGGCATCCTCAAACGGTAGGTGAAGGGGCACAAGGTCTCGAACATCCACCAGCTCCGTGATGTCACCATGGAGGAGTGAAAGAGGACTCCAGTGGCAACCTGTGAAGCTCTGGTGAACTCCATATCCAATTGGGTTAAGGCAGTGCTGGAAAATAATGGTGGCCACACAAAATATTGACACCTTGGGCCAAATTTGGACATTTTCACTTAGGGGTGTAGTCACTTTTGTTGCCAGCGGTTTAGATATTAATGGCTATGTGTTGAGTTATTTTGAGGGGACGGCAAATTTACACTGTTGTACAAGCTGTACACTCACTACTTTACATTGTAGCAAAGTGTAGTTTCTTCAGTGTTGCCACATGAAAAGATATATTAAAATATTTACAAAAATGTGAGGGGTGTACTCACTTTTGTACACTTTGAAATGTTTTGATACTTTAACTAGGTATTAGGCCCCTTTCACACTGGGGCGGGCAGGAGCGGTGGCGGTATAGCAGCCCGATTTTCAGCGCTGCTATACCGTCGTTCTTACCGCGGTATGCGGTCGCTAGGGGGGTAAATTTAACCCCCGCTAGCGGCCGAAAAAGGGTTAATACCGCCCGCAAACCGCGGCTATCGCCGCGGTTTGCGGGCGGTATTACCGCGCTGTCCCATTGATTTCAATGGGAGACCGCGATAAAGGAGCGGTGAACACACCGCTCCTTTACCGCTGTAAAGAAGCGGCTAGCAGGACTTTTGGAGCGGTCCTGCTAGCCCACCGCTTCAGTGTGAAAGCCTTCGGGCTTTCACATTGAAGGCTAAAGGGCATGATTTTTTCATGCGGTATAATAGCGCTAATATTAGCGCTAAACCGCATGAAAAACGCCCCAGTGTGAAAGGGGCCTTAGTGTAGTTATATTCACTGTGTTGTTTGTTTGCATTACCTTGTAATGGTGGGATTACATGCTGTGGCTGCACTCTGTAGTGTCATGGCTGATCTATTTCTCTAAATCCATGTATTTATTCAACTAGCTTGTCTCTATTCACTAAAAGGAAAGACAACATCTTGTTCCGTGTCACACAGCATCCAATCCATGCCTTGCCATTTCCCCAATGTTTCCTCACAAATGTGGAAGTGCTAATGTGATGAAAGACTGCATGGGGATCTCTTTATTGTTTGCTCTACTTGGAAGTGTCTGTGTCAGATCAAATTACTGTGTAGCCCTCACCTTTTGATCACTTAACCGAGAGACAAAGGGATTGTGAGATATGTAGCTTCTTTACAGGAAGTGTCAGTTCTTAGACTATAGACAGAGCTCATGCATTAACCAGTGCAAACCTTAGGTTTTAACACAAAACAGATACCGCTGACACAGGTGTACCATAGCAAGTGTGTTCAGGGCAACAAATAACACCACATAACTACATTATCAATACCATCTTATGCATGTGAAAAACACAAGGTGCAGGCAGGAAAGTTTTTGAATGCCTTTAAAAATGTGTAGATATTTTAATGCACATAGCTTAGTAGTAAAGGCTCCTTATTAGCATTTTTCAGTGCTTAGTTAGAACTAACCAAGTTAAAACGGGTTGAAGTTAAGATAAAATTGATTTTTACTTGGATACTTTGGTGGAGTTTTCGTTGTAATGATATGCCAATTTTATGCATAGTACCCATTATATATTTACAATCAGCTCAAAACCCATAAATACCTGAGTTAGGCTTGGGACAGTAAATTCCATCAGTCCAAGTCCATTGCAGGAATGCATTTCTAAAGCAACGAGGACTTTGGTCATTGGGTTCTGTCCGTCATTATTTTCCTAGAAACAGTAAATACCTGATGAAAAATTACAGTATATTGCATTGTTTTTGGCTGAATATTCAAAAAGATGAGTAAGGGCCCATCTGTTGCATTGTTGTGCACACATAAATTCTGTTCTTTAATGGAAATTATTGAAAGCATTTTTACATTTAGAGACAATAACACAGAGTGAGTCCACTCATTACTACATAGAACTGTCCCCAATTGCACATTGCAGCAGCAAGTAAAGATAAATAAATACATACAAAAATGTAGAGTATCTTTTTTTCCACTGCAGCACTGTTTTCTGAAAAGCCTGTTAAGTCTAAAGCCTCGTACACATGGTCGGACTTCAAACAAACTTTTCCGTGGATTTTTGTCTGAAGGGTGTTGGCCGGGCAGACCTATAGCATACACACGGCAGGACTTTTCTGCAAACTTTCTCAAAACTTTCCCAACATCACGTGTTTTTTTTTGCTCTTTTCTGCTCTTTACCGCCACCCTTTGGTCAAGGGTCAACCAACAATACCCTCAACGTCTGGTATTGTTGGTTGATTTTAACATTGGTTCTGGGCATGCGTATTTGTACTTCGGACAAAAATCCGATGGATTTCTGTACACACAGTCGGACTTTGCACCATCAGACTTTTGTTGCCGAAAAGTTGGTCCGTTTGCAGAGCGAACTTTTGTTTGATGAAAACCGAAAAAGTTTGCCCGATGAAGCGTACACACGGTCGGATTTTTTGGAAAACGTGCTCATTTTGAAGTTTGTTGGCAAAAAGTCAGACCGTGTGTAGCCTTAAGACTACAGTAGTATCGGCAGCAAACATGTATGCAAGCAAACAAACACATAAGACATGCCCTTAAAAAACAACTACTAATCTATTGATATGCCCAATATGCCAACAGACCTCCTTCCTATACATCAGCTTTATTTAACCACCTCCCAAGGCATATCACTGTAAAAGGTCATCTTCTATCAGACCTTGGTAGGCTTCAGCAAACACATAAACACATATTGTGAAATGCGAAAGATATGGACACTTAGCACACAAACGTAATTTAGACAGGTTTCCATAACTGCATACACAGTCAGCAGACATCAATGTACAAACATATCTACATCTCAAAAGGAAATAACGTTAAATTGAATTGAAAAATCAAGTCAGCAACCAATATAATCATCTTGTTTTGTGCAAACTAAGAGAAAGCCTAGGAATATAAAATAAAATCGAGGTTAGAGGGATCTTCTGCTTTGAACGAAAGAATGGGCACACATCCCTCGCACATATCGGTCTTTAACTGGGACACATTCTCTCTAGTATTGGGTCCATCAGGGCAGCCTCTTGGTCAGTGGGTTGGTTTTGTCATCATGGGTGTTCTCTGTAGCAAGCACAAGGGAATACTAACAGAGGTACACCAATAGAAAAATGGCTTTCATTTAAGCCAGTAACCCCCCCCCCCTCTCTCAACTTTCTGAAAAAGGGATATGTTTCAGCACAAAGTATGTACATAAACTATATATCTTGCCCCTAGGTAAAGGACCCACAAAGACTTAATATACAAAAATTGATGGGTAAATTCACATGTGCTTTATTTATTTCCCACCACTACTTCTAGTACACAGGCTTTTCAAAATAGAAAATGCAAAGAAATTAGAGGTTAGATTAAAGTTTTTTTTTAGGAACATGCTTAATGTTGTTAAACAGTATACTTTTATTAAAGGTCTATACATCAGCCCAAAAAGTGGGACACCTGTGAGGGAAATATGTAGGGCCCAACTGTCTACAAATGTGGGACAGTTGATGGAGTAGACAAGGCCCAGTGACCCCCACTATCATTATAATTAGCTCCAGCAGGCTTCCTAACATGCATGGGGTATCCCAACATACTCTGTGCACAACTCCATCTACAAATCTACTGCATAGCAATAAAAAAACATTGTATTGAGGCTAAAACAAGTGAAATATGGGGCAAAATGTTGTAAACATGCCAAAATTTGTTGTAATGTGAAGCTCCTTCCTTTTCCCCAAAAACGCACTGTTCTTTCTAGCACAATCCAACTTATTTTGTCTGAAAAGCAACACCAGTGAAGCATAGACTTCTACCAACTACTAATGCTGCTGAGCTCCTGGAAAGCCACACAAGTTGTTATGACCATAGTAATGTATGAAGTAGAGCACAAGGAAGAAGGAACCAAAAGTATCTAACAACGGAAATTAAAATACAACTCCCACACCAAAGTACCTCATCATCTGTCCCCAGCTTCTGTCCTATTTGTTGTTGGAGCAGTTGCTTAACTTTCACCCATGTTGACAGCAACTGTTGTCTTATGGAAATAGGTACTACATCTTCTGGAGTGCTTCCATTTGTCAAATCCAAACAAAACTCACACACCTAAATGTTAATACAAAGATCATCTGAATAAAAGTAAATGGGATCAGGAAGATAAAGGTGTTTATATTGAATCCATTGCATATCCATTGAATTGTGACTTTAAATTTCTAAACATACTGTACATGGCAACCCTGGGTCGTCTTCAAATATTCTGAAGATTATGACTCATTAACAGAAAATGAACTTTGGCAATCTTTGGACCTCTGTCTATTTACTTATTTATCTTCTTTCATCATCTTTGCCTTTCTTCTATGTTATTAATATTCTTGTGTAGCTTATACAAGCATGGAGTGTATATTGATTGAATAACACTGAATAAATATTTAGATTATATGCAATCGGTCACGTTTTCTTACAGCTATAGAAAAAGTTTACCGATTGCACTACCAATCTACGTTATATTGATTATTGCTTAACAATTACTTTGGTGAATGTATGTACTCATTCTTAAGCTTATGCCACAAATACAGTATATACTCGAGTATAAGCCGACCCGAATATAAGCCGAGGCACCTAATTTTACCACAAAAAACTGGGAAAACTTATTGACTCGAGTATAAGCCTAGGGTGTCCATCTGCATGCCTCACTGTGCCTCACTTTGCCTCACTGTGTCCATGTGCATGCCTCACTGTGTCCATGCCTCACTGTGCCCATGCCTGAAGCCTTGTACACACGGCCGAGATTCTCGTCGAAAAAAACATGTCGTTTTTTTGACGAGATTCTTGGACAAGAAACTTGTCCCGGCCGAGTGTACACACGCTCGATTCAAAGAACCCGCGGTTCTTTGAATGGAGCGTACGCGGTGACGTCATCGACTACGACGAGCATGCGCTCGTCACATTCGATGCCGTCGCCGCCATCTTGGTATACCCTACCTATGCCTAGGAAGCTACCGCGCATGCGTCAAATTCATTTCGAACATGCGCGGGCTTCCGGGAGGACAGGTAAGTGTACACACACTAACTTTTCTCGTCGAGAAACATGCCGACGAGAATCTCGACGAGAAAATAGAGAGCAGGTTCTCTATTTTCTCGTCGAGATTACTTGTCGGTTTTCTTGACGAGAAACCATACACACGAATGAGTTTCTCGGCAAGACATCTCTGCCAGCAAGTTTCTTGCTGGTTCTTGCCGAGAAACTCAGTCGTGTGTACGAGGCCTCACTGTGTCCATGACTAGACTGACATTTAACATGGTAGTCTATGGAAGGGGTGCCCAGGTTTGAAAAATCTGTGCTCTCCGGCCGTAGGTCCCCCAGACAAAAAATGTTGCACACTTATAGAGCAGAAATGGGGCTACATGTGTGCCAAGTTTCGGGTCCAGGGGACCTATGACTGGCCGGTACCGTGTCCCCAAAGTCACCAGAGAAATTACCGTTTAACATTGGAGTCTATGGAAGGGGTGCCCGAGTTTGAAAAATCGCTGCTCCCCGGCCGTAGGTCCCCCGGACAAAAAACTTTGCACACTTGTAGAGGAAGAGTGTGGCTATATGGGTGTCAAGTTTGGGGGCCAGGGGTAACGGGTCCCCAAAGTTCGGGAGATTAGGCGCAAAAATGTGACTCGAGTATAAGCCGAGGGGAGCATTTTCAGCACAAAAAAATGTACTGAAAAACTCGGCTTATACTCGAGTATATACGGTACATATTTGTACAAATGTTATTATTCGTGTACAATTGTTATTATCTTTTTCTCTTGCAATAAAAATTTTATTGAGGAAAAAAAAAATTCTAAACATGATCTGATCCAGAGGAAGGGGGAAAAAAATCTAGACTTTGTGAAACCATAATTCCATACTGATAGGTAAAAAAAAAATCAAGCAATTGTGTTTAAATCTTTAAAATGTAACTCCAGCAAAAACTTTTTTTAAATCTTGGACTGCTTGTCAGTCTCCCCACAGGAAGATTCCCTGCACTTCCATTCCCATTGACCACATTCACCAGGAACGAAAACGAGGGGAAACAGCAATATCCAAAGTAATAAAACCGGACACTGTATTTAACCATTAAACATTGAAAAACAAATAAACAAAAATAGAATAAAAACATGTTTTATTTGTTTAGTGTCACTTCACAGGGGCCATCTTTTGTCTCAGTGGCAACTGTCGTTGGGGCAGGAATAAAAAGAAAATCTTTCCTATGGGAGACGTTGGTAAAAACGTGAGCAAGGTTTCTAACACTTCCCCATGCTAAAAAAAAAAAAAGTTTTAGCTGGAGTTATGTATCAGTATAAATAGTACAGTGCTTTGACATGAGACACTTCACTACATAGATAGAATAACATTTCACAACACAAGAGCTGTAATGTGGGCACACACCAATATGCTGTACGTAATAATACCTGTAAATTTCAATATAATAATTAATGTATTCTCTAAACATCCTGGCGATGTTACCTCAACATAAAGTTCCCAAATTATAAAGGATGTGGTGCCACAAATTTTAGATGACCCTGTAAAATACCTACAGGATGAAGTCTACTTTTGATAGAAACCAGACAAAAAAAAAAATCGCAAATCCAATTATTCAATGGAAGACGATAAATGACAACGTTACAGACCAAATCAAAAAATGACAATTGTAACAATAGATTTCTTTTCAGTGTCCCCAGGAATTCTGCAGGACTGAACTAATTAAATTCCATGAGTTCTAGTCTTTTGATATTCAAAGCACAATATACTTGTGAGATTATATGGTAACCTGAAGGCTAAAGTGTAATTGTCAATGTCATTTTTTGATGGCTTTTGAAATCTACTATTACATTGAAAAAGTGGCCTTGTGTTTAAGGCTCTACGAAGAAAGCACAGAATGAGGTGATTATCTACAAAGAAACCTTAGAATCATTATTCAGAGGAGCAAAGCAGCTTAACAGCGCTGTCCAAACTTGGTTAATGTTAGCACCATATAAACGTCATTAATTTCCCAATGAATACTGCTGTAAAATTAAACAGTACCTCCAGGGCAAGTTTTATATCAGGAAGACCATTTGGATCAATTGATATAACATGTGCTGCGTTCCATTTTTCAGGTCCCTTCCCTGACGCCTTCTTTCTCTTCTCTGTATGCGGACTTGTCTCTGGTCTTTTTTCTGACACAGGTATCCAAGGATGAATTAATCCTTTGGCTAAAGTGCTGGAGAGGATCACCAATAGCACTGGGTTCCTAAGCAAGAAATAAGAAAAGCTGAAATTGTGGTGAACCGTTCAGTACATACAAATGAAGGTGATTAGGTTAAAGCATACATTTAGGGAAAATTATTTGTATACAGCACGAAGGTTGTATTTTATTGGAACTGAAGAATTTGAAAAAAAAAGAGCTAAACAATTCCTAAATGAAAAAAATCTGACATTCATAAAACAAGATTCACAGTTATTTTATCCAATCATCCCATCACTATCTGAAATTATGGTCGTAGATGGACTCACCCTCACACTGCTTATAGTTCTCAACATTTGTGTTCACTGGCCCATTTGTTCAATGGTGCAGCTTTTTAAGAGTTACAAGTAGCCAACAGGTTAATTACCCCACTATCATTTAAAGTGTTTGTTACTGTAAAAAAATAACTTCATTGGATCCTGCTCCCTTAAAGCATGTTATACAGCACAGTTCTTGTGCTGTGTCATTTGCCCCCCCCCCCAGGGTCACCTGAAATACCTGGCTGATCCTGCCTGGTTCTGCCCCCCCCCTGTAAATAGACCACAGTTTATTATAGCTGCTGATCAGTTTATGTGCCTTCATCATCCACTTCTATCTGTAGCTCTCCTGTGTTTCTCTTTGTCCTCCTCCCCCCTCCCTGCCCTGCCTGTCAGCTCTGTCCACTCCACCGTCCTCCTATCCTACTGCTTTCATAATTACAACAAGCATGCAACAATCACCTCTGCTATGTTAAATAATGTCCCCAGTGCATTTGTTAAAAAAAAATAAAATGCAGCTGTGTACCTGATTGCAGAGCGCCCATTGGCGCTCACGTGACTGGCCACCTTTCTCCTCCTTTCCTCCTCCTGGCTGACGTCAGCGGGGGTTTCTCAGCCCCGCCCGCTTTGCTGTCAGTTCGAGAGGAGAGAGGCAAGGTTGTTGCATGGCTTAACAACCTCTTTAACCATATCTCAAACATCAGTTTTTGGTGGACTGATCATCAATTTAATTTAAAACAAACTAATAAAAGAGTATCTAAACCTTCCTAATAAAATATATATATAAAAGTATATCTTACCTTTCCTTATGTAGAACTCAGTTTGGAGAGTTGTATGCCTATGCAGAATTCCAGAGCGTTTAAAAAAAAAAATCTGTTCCAAAGGACTTCCCTTAATGGCTAAACAATGCTGCTTGTTTAGAGCCTGTATACAGAGGTAGCATTGTCACCCTGAATGCCTACCCCTGTTATCAGTACAACTGGACATGCCATTGAATAACACACCACCCTGTCTGGGTTCTGAGTGCGGAGTGGGATGTGCCAAAGGAATGAACTAGTCCAAGTGCTTTACACACATCCCTGTAATAAATAGCAGCAACTTACTGACATTGGGATTGATTTACTAAAACTAAAGAATGCAAAATCTGGTGCATCTGTGCATGGTAGCCAATCAACTTCTAACTTCAGGCTGTTCATCTAAGCTTTGGCAAAAAAAAACTGGCAATGGATTGATTTCTATGCAGAGTTTCACTAGATTTTGCACTTTGCAGTTTTAGTAAATCAATCCCATTATAAAATGTGAATGACCCTGTGCCAAGGGACTATACTAAAAAAAACTGACACTGTATTTGCTTTAACGCCTAGGCTGTGGATGCACAAACAGAAGTTACGAGGACCAGCATAGTGCTGCCATTTTTTTTTTCAATTAGAGAATATAGGTAAAACAATTTTTTACTTGATAAAATGAGGCAAATGCTTTTAATTACATAATAGCCTGTACATGAGAACATTTTTTGGATGAAGTATTAGTTACATTTTATTCTGTGGCAAGAACTAACCTTTGAAGTGGACCCATCGGCATCTTTGCAAGACTGAATTCAATTTTATCTCCAACTTATTAAACAATATAAATTTAATTTTAAAATATTTTTACTGAACCATTAAAAAAACAGTCCTTGAGAGCCAGCCAAGTGACTGTGCCTAGACCTGTGAAGAGCATCTTGGTTTAATGATGTCACCAGTCTGCTGAAGAAGGCCAGCAGAAATGTTTGCTTATGCCTAGTACACACGTACGGGTTTCCCGGCGGTAAAAAGTCCGCCGGGAAACCCGAGGGGAAAACCGAGAACCTGCTCGGTAACTTTCCCCCTGTCCCCGCAGGAAAACCGCGGGGAGAGCTGGCCATGTGTATTCTCCACCGCAGTGTTTCCCATAGGAAATCTGCGAGGTTAAAAACCACCCCGAATCACGGTGGGAAAAAAGAGAACATGTTCTCTTTTTTCCGGCCGGGTTTCCCGGCAGTTTTCCTGTCGGGAAAACTGCGATGGAGCATACACATGGCCGGTTTTCCCGGCCAAAAGCTCTCATGGCAGTTTTCCCAACGGGAAAACCGGTCGTGTGTACGAGGCATTAGTCACATTTCTCCAGTGACAACTCACACAGCCAAAAACAAAAAAGACTGGAATGCAGGTACCAGAATTGTCATGGCTGTATCATCATTAGACCAGCATGTTATTTCAGAATGATATGCATTTACTATGCCTGAACAATGAGGACTCCAGACTTCTCATAGAAAATGAAAAATGAGGGCCCTACCCCACAGATGCTCACTAACTCCCTCTAACAGCAGAAGCCTCCTACACTGTCTACATCCTGCATGGTAAAAATCTATTGGATTGTGAACAAAGAGCCAGAGTGTAGACTAGGGAGGCTGCTGCTGTTGGAGGTAAGAATGTGTCTGTTGGGAATGAGGGGGAGTGCTTCAGCTTAGAGTATTTGGGGGACTAGGGAGGTGGGCTGGGAGTTTTAAAAAGTCCTGAACTTCTCTTTTAAAAAGTAATAAACAATTGCAGCTTTTAAACTCACAAATCGGTCAGTATGCACTTAATTAACATGTGGTTGCTTTACATTGACTACAGTGACTGCAAGACTTTGTGATTCTCTGCAGATGAAGGCTGACCATACAAGGAGGTGATGTCCGTGATGCTACATTGTACCCATCAATGCTTCCTGTCTGCATTTCTGTTGCAAGTATGACAATGAGGCCAACCATGGCTGGAGACATGAAAAAAGAGAAACTCACCCATTATGTCCAGTTTTCTTGACTGCTGTAAGAAGTTTCTTCAGTGGCTCAACAAGAATGGATAACCTCCCAGAACCGATAATATGCTTGTTGTGGTTAAGGATGTACACAGCTGCATTGTGAGTAATCCACGCCTCCCTTAGCTCCACACCCAACTCTGCAGCTTTCAAAAAATTATCCATTGCATATGCCGAAAGCTGTGAAATCCAGTCTCTAAAAGAAATATAAAAAGCAAATCTAGATTATGGGGGAGATTAACTAAAACTGGTGCACTCAGAATCTGGTGCAGCTGTGTATGGTAGACAATCGACATCTAACTTCTGCTTGTTGAATTAAACTTTGGCAATAATACCTGAAAGCGGATTGGTTTCTATGCAGAACTGCACAAAATTTTGCACTCTCCAGTTATAGTAAAAAACCTTCTAGGAGTTTAAATATTGAAAAATACTAATAGCATCTAAATGTGTTTGCTCACTATAACTGGATTTTCATTACTGTAATCCAAACGACTCTTGGCTTTAGAAACTGTCTATATTGCCACTTATTAGTAGTACACATATTAAAGCATGTACATTTAAGATTAGGAAAATCTGCTACAGGACTTTACTTTTGTTTTCAAATGGTTCATCAAAAAACAAAAGCTAGATACCAGTTGATTTTACATAATTATTTCTAAATTTCATGTCCAGCCTGCAGTTATCCTTTAATTGGTTATTCCAGATAAACATCTGTCTTTTTATATAGGCTATGCAGACAAAAGTATGCAGATGCCCATTCAAATTAATAAAGTGGAACTTTAATCATAAAATTAAGTCTATAGGTCACTTCAGGCTGGACCCTTTGCAGGTATAGCTATGTAAAACATTATAAATACGTGCCTATACTGTTAAAATTATCCAGTCTAACCCTGCTGTGCACATGCTCAGTTGCTCTCTATTCTCGGCGCAGTAACCAGCTGACAGCTTTAAAATTTACTGTTGCTGAAAGGGGGGAAGAAAGCAACAGGAATGACAAACTGTGCCAAGTAAACACATTCAGGAGGGAGAAGAGAAAATAGGATTTTTAGAACAGTGGGACGTCCCAAAGCAATGCCTACTGAGGAGAGGGAGACACAAATAATGCAGACCGCCATCAGATGTGAGGACCTATACTGCTGCCGGCAGCATACTGAGCCAAAATGCGGCATCCTCTTGCCGTCTTACATTCACCTGATAGAAATTAGTGAACGTATCCACCGGCGACCAAGTTGCGGCCTTGCAAATCTGAGTCATAAAGGCTTGGTAATGCACCGTGTATGAAGTGCTTACTATCCTTGTGGGGTGCACTCTAAAAGAAACAGGGGGAAAACCCTCTCTTTAAACCACAAGCCTGAATAATAACCTGGTGAATCAACATTGAAAACAGTTGATTTAGACGCTGCCTGCCCTTTCCTGGGGCCTCCTGGTAGCGCAACAAACATCAGTTTTGCGTATCTGAGCAGCTGCCTGCCCATTTCTAGGGTCTTCTGGCAACACAACAAATTGTCAGTTTCCTATATCAGAAACCTTCAGATAGATTTTTAACTGCTCTCATCTATATTGAGAGAAAAGTAATAACTTTTCCTTCCACAGAACAAGGTTCTGGGAAAAAAGGAAGGCAAGAAACATCTTGATTCAAATGAAAACTAGATCTTCTAGGAAATAAGGCTGGATGAGGATTTAACATCACCCTATCCTTAAGAATAATTAAGTATGGCTCAATACAAAGAAAGCTGCCAATACTGAAACTCTCTTGCGGAGGCTACCGCAACCAAGAACACCAATTCCCTTGTTAGACGGATGAAGGGAAATATGGTGCATGGGCCCAGGGTGCTGACCTTGTAAGCTGACAAAACTAGACTCAATCCCCCGAGCACAAGGATGACCTAACTGGCGGACTTATACGCGTTACCCCTTGTATAAAGGCCCGGATCAACGAGTGCAAAGCAAGCGGCCTTTGAAAATACTGACAAGGCCGAGATTGGATCCTTGATGGAAATTAAGGCTAGCTCCATCTCCTTTCCTAATGTAGGAAGGCAAGAATTTTACCTATGACATACTTCCAAGGATGCCATCCCTTGGTTTCACACCAGGAACATAGGCCTTCCAGATCCTAAGATACATGGTCCTGGAGGCCAGCTCTCCTGTACGAATCAAGGTAATTTGCCACTGATTCTGAAAGCCTCGATCCTCAAGAATGCGGGCTAAAACAGCCAGACCATTAATTCCCATGTTTGCAAGACAGGATAGAATACCCCCTTGCGAAGTAGGTCTGGACAAGATGTAAGGGACCCTGTGTCCTCTACTACCACCCTTACGATCCCTGCACAGTAAGGTCATCTGGGTCATGCCGGAGCTATTAGGCCAGCTTCCGTTCCTCTCAGATGTTGCATAGAAGCCACGGTAGTCGCGGCATTTGGGGGAGAGAACGCATAAACCAGTGACAACTGGTCCCATGTCTGTCCCACATGCGAGTGGATCCTTTGTCCTTGGCAAAAAGCTGCCCAACTTCTTGTTGAACCTGGACGCCAATAAATTTTATGTCCGGGGTACCCTTTCTCTGGCATTTGGCCAGAAAGAAGTCGGGGTGTAGAGGTCATTCTCCCGGGAACAATTGTTGATGGCTCCAGAGAACCGCCTGCCAATTCTCCATTTCATGTAATGAAGATTGTCAATAGGCAAGGCACAAGCTCTTCCGCCCAAGCCAGAATATGGCTCACTTCCCTCTGGCTGCGTGACTTCTAGTGCCTTCTTGGTGAACAAAGTAAATCACTGGTGTGGCATTGTCGGATTATATGCCGACAGAACAATCCTGCAACCTTAACGCCCAGGCCCTTAAGCCAGACGTGCCATCCGTAGCTCTAGAATGTTGACGAATAAGGCTCACTTGGAGCTTGACCACTTCCCCTGGACACTGGTCTTTTCCAGGCCTGGCCTCCATCCCTAGAGGCCTGCCTTCGTAGCCGCCACCTCCCAGGTAACCGGCATAAAGGATCTTCCTTTCTGCCAATCTTTTGGTTAAGAACCACCAACTAAGACTCCAGCGTATCCCTGGGACCAGACCCTTTGGATAATGCTAGGTTAGGATATACTTGTTCCAGGCTGACAGAATAATGTTTATAGCAGCCTTGAAAGAAACTGAGCATAGGGAACCGCTTTGAATGAAGCCACCATCTTCCCTAGCACCTTAAGCAAAAGGCAAATGTAAGGAACTCTTCCTTGCCTTGACCACACAGAACAGCTTTCTTATAGCGCTGCCTTTGTCTGAGGCAAAAAACTCTCCTTTTTGGGCTGTGTCCCAAACATTCCAAGCTTCTTACCGAACATAAGAATGTACTTTTAGACTGGGATCCTAACCCAGGAGTTCCAGATACTTGACCATGCTGGACACACTTAGGTCCAGCCATGCTACTGACTGATCTATCAGCAGCAGATTGCCTCGGTATGCCATTATTGCTATACCCTGGGCCTTTAGACCTACTAGAGGTGGGCCCTAGCACCCTGTAAACCCGGGCACGGTGGCTAACCCA
This sequence comes from Rana muscosa, assembly GCA_029206835.1. Lineage (NCBI taxonomy): Eukaryota > Metazoa > Chordata > Amphibia > Anura > Ranidae > Rana > Rana muscosa. Next base: position 204,659,686 of record CM055123.1, read on the forward strand.
AAGGGCAAGACCACAAACTGGAAGAAGTGCTGTTCTCCTGCGACAACCTCTGCAGTCCCATGTAAATTAACACATATGCAAATGGCTCCCCATATGTGGATGTGGCAAGTGTTAAAGCCATATGCCTCTATGGAAGCATGAACTCATACAAATATGTTTTAGGCACAACATAAAAAAAGTGTGCGCTGTATACACGCATACATATAGCACGTGTGCTATGGAACGGGCATCTTGCAAGCAAGCATGCGTTTGAGAACGTGTTATGCAACATTGCACAACATGTACCCATGCAGACACGTATTCCTATGTGAACACAAGGAATCCTGTATAATTAGGGAAACTTAAATTATCCTGCCTCATTATGCAACCATGCAAAATCTAGGCGAACATGCAACTTTTAGGTGAACATGCAACTTTAGGCGATCATGCATCCTTATGCGATTCAGCATCTTTTATGCGATCATACATCTTATGCATTTTAAGCACTACAAGTACCCTTGTGTGATCAAGCACTCCTGTGCGATCCAGCATCTTTATGCAATCAAGCATTTTTATGCGACTTTAGGCATTTCTGTGAAAACAAGCCTGTCTGTGTGACCAAGTATCCTTGGGTAATCAAGGACTCGTGTGATCAGGCAACCTTGTGTGATCAAGCATCTTTATGCAATCAAGCATTTTTAATGCAATTTTAGGCATTTCTGTGCAAACAAGCCTCTCTGTGCGACTTAAGCATCCTCAGGCGACTATGTAAAAAACATGTAAATCCATACAAACAGAAACATGTATCTTTATGTGATCAACAATAAACATGTTCTGTTACTTGTTTTTACCCCACATGCATTTTGTACATTCCAAACTCATGTATGTTATGCAAACATGTGGACTGGTAAAGAGGAAGATATCCTCTGTAGACGTGCGTTTCCACAATCATGCGATATAGCTGTTGTGCGTAGCAATGTGCACCAGCAACAGTGTATCCCAGCAGTTGGATAAGGATCCTACGGAGGTTTTTCTAGCAACCTATACTCCTCAACTAGAGTTTTTAGGAGGAGAAAAAAACAGCTTATGTGGGTGCCCAACCAGCAGAGATAAGCTGTTGCAGTAATGGATGGAATGGGAAGGTACAAGCAACCTATGGGATATTTTTTTTTTAAAACCCCAAGGAGGAGACAGAGGCTTTGGCCGTCTAGGCTGAGAGTAAGTTATATGCAGTATGAATCTCTGAAAAAAGACTGCAGCTGCAACTCCAGAACTTGTGAGGCTTCCGATACATCCACCTCGTTAGCCTGCACCTGTTCCCTGTCCTCTGACGGTGAACCTTCATCCACAGGACTTTTAGACCGGGTTCACACTGGGGCGACAAACGCTCCGACATTGGGAGCTCATGTCGCATGACGTGTGAAAATCAATGTTTCCCTATGGGAGCCGTCTTAACTGGTCCGACACATGTCGGTCCGACTTTGAAAATGCTCCCTGTACTGCTTTGGTCCGACTTTGATCCGACTTTAGCCCATTGACTATTATTGAAGTCGGATCAAAGTCAGACCGCAGTCTTGCATGATCCGACTTTGGCATGTAACTTGTGCTGTGCTGCTCTTGAGGGAGAACTCCAGGCCAAATTTTTAATAAAAAACCGGCATGGGTTTCCCCTCCAAGAGCATACCAGGCCCTTGGGTCTGGTCTGGATTTGAAGGGAAACCCCTACGCCGAAAAAACGGCGTGGGGGTCCCCCCCAAAGTCCAAACCAGACCCCTATCCGAGCACGCAACCTGGCAGGCCGCAGGGGAAGAGGGGGGGGGGGGGACGAGAGAGCGGCCCCCCTCCCTCCTGAACCGTACCAGGCCGCATTCCCTCAACATGGGGGGTTTGAAGCTCTGGGGCAGGGGGGCGACCTGCGCCCCCCCACCCCAAAGCACCCTGTCCCCATGTTGATGAGGACAGTGCCTCTTCCCGACAACCCTGGCTGTTGGTTGTCGGGTCTGCGGGCGGGGGCTTGTCGGAATCCGGGAGCCCCCCTTTAATAAGGGGGCCCCCAGATCCCAACCCCACCCCCTATGTGAATGAGTATGGGGTACATCGTACCCCTACCCATTCACCAGGTGGAAAAAAAATGTCAATAAAAAACACACACAGCTTTTTAAAGTAATTTATTGCACAGCTCCGGGGGTCTCCGGTGTCGTCTCCGCGCTCTCTGGCTCTTTCTTCTGCCGGGCCTCCGCTATCTTCTTCCAGCTCTTTTGCTAGCGGGGCCCGGTCTTCTCCATCACTTTCTTCTTCTCCCGCTCTCCGGTTCTTCTCTCGCTCTCCGGTTCTTTCTTCCGCCGGGCCTCCGCTATCTTCTTCCAGCTCTTTTGCTAGCTGAGGCCCGGTCTTCCCGTCATCTCGTCTGGCTCTCCGTTGTCCTTCTGCCGGCCCCTCCACTATCTTCTTCTAGCTCTTTTGCTAGTGGAGGGGCCGGTCTTGCCGTCTTCTTCTCTCTTCTCCTCCTCGATGTTGACACGTCGCTTCCTCCCGCTGTAATACTGGCTGTTCGCTCCGCTCCGAATTAATATAGGCTTCTCATGACATCACAGTCACAAGCTCCGGGTGGCCCCGGAACATGTGACTGTGACATCATGGGAGCATGTGACTGTGACGTCATGAGAAGCCTATATTAATTCGGAGCGGAGCGAACAGCCAGTATTACAGCGGGAGGAAGCGACGAGTCAACATCGAGGAGGGGAAGAGGGAAGAAGACGGCGACGGCAACAGGAAGACCGGCCCCTCCACTAGCAAAAGAGCTGGAAGAAGATAGTGGAGGAGCCGGCAGAAGGACAACGGAGAGCCGGACGAGACGACGGGAAGACCGGGCCTCTCCGCTAGCAAAAGAGCCCAGCGGAAGAAAGAACCGGAGAGGGAGATATAGTTTTTAAGACCAAGGAGAGGGGGGAGAGATTCCAATAAGGAGTGACTGCTCTGGGCTTCAACAAAATGGCAACCTCCAGCAAGAAGAAACAGGAGCAATGTTGGATGCCATTTATAGCAAACGCTAATTTTGCTAGCATAATTTTTAATGCGGAATGTATGTTCTTTTGTTAAAGAACATTGATTGTTATCAAACTGTGACGGCCCGGGTAAAGTTCTGCTTTAAATTCAGATGTTTGCAGTGAAAGCTACTATTATTGATAGTTACAGTATACAAAAACATTTTGTGATCTTCCAACCTCCTGGCATCAGTTTAAAAAATACCTTTTTTTCTGTTCCAGCATTACTGTGCCCCTCTACACAAAGCAAGCTTCAAAAAAGACATGGTATTCATGAATTTGGTGGGGAAAAACTCACATGCTTTGTGCAGAGTCCTTACCTCAACCCTACTGAACACCTTTGGGATGAATTAGGACACTGGGCTCAATTCACTAAAGAACATCTCATGGGATAATTAAATCACGTCACACATTTTTTACAATTACCTCAGGAGATGCTGAAAATGTCAATTCACTATCACTTTATGAGTTATTTATCTCATGTTTTTGGTTTGTGAGGTAATTAAGTCATAAAACAGTGTTAAAGTCAATTCACTAAAGAAAACAAATAAATAAATGAATGAGTTAAATAAGTAGTGGTCCAGGCATGAGGTATTTAAGGAATGTAAAAATATAATAGCCAATTTGTAGTAGTCTCCAAGGGATTCCTTTCATTTGTAGGGATTTCCTCTCATTTCCCATTCTAGCTATGGGACAGAAGTGAAGGGAAATCTCCTCAATGACAAAGTTGTCTTTTTTATTTTATTGGTGGAAGAAGGGTATTTATATATGCGTGTGATTTTTTTATACTATTTTAATTCAATATTTGACATTTATAAAGATATTTTGTATTTATTTACTTAACCACTTAACGACCGCCCACTGTAAATATACGTCAGCAGAATGGCACCGACAGGCAGAATCACGTATATGTACGTGATTGCCTTTGTATAGTTGGGGGGTCCGATCGGACCCCCCTTCTTTACAGTGGGTGGTCGTTTTACCTTCGGGAGCGATCCGGCATGAGGGGACGGCCGTTCGATTCCGGCCACCCCCTCTCGATCGCTCCCGGCGAATGAGAGAGCTTCCCCTGCCTGCCAGGAAGGAGGAAGTGATGTCATCTCTCCTGCGGCGCTCACATATACCGAGCGCCGTACAGGAGAAGATGCAGGTTAGTACACAAAACAGCACACTGACACCAGGACACATAGGCACATAAATCGCCCCCCCAGACACCCCCAGATCACCCCCCAGATCACCCCCCAGCCCCCAGTCACAGTGTCACTGATTGCAGTGACCATTTATTTAGTGATCACTGCAAACAGTGACATTTGTGACTGTAAAAGTGTCACTACATTTAGTTTTAGGTCCAGTGTAGCCCCCTAACCCCCCCTAATAAAGGTTTAACCCCCTGATCACCCCCCAGATAACCCTTTCACCCCCTAGCACCGCCGTCGCTATGCGATCATTTTTCTGATCGATGTCTTAGCGTCGGTGATGCTGATCGGTAGCCAGTAATTTTTCTTAGGTTCGCCGCAGGTTTTTATAGCGTCGGGTACCCCCATATATTACCTAATAAAGGTTTAACCCCCTTGATCGCCCCCCAGGTAACCCTTTCACCCCCCATCACCACTGTCACTAAGCGATCATTTTTCTGATCGATGTCTTAGCGTCGGCGATGCTGATCGGTAGCCAGTAATTTTTTTTAGGTTCGCCGCAGGTTTTTATAGCGTCGGGTACCCCCATATATTATCTAATAAAGGTTTAACCCCCTTGATCGTCCCCCAGGTAACCCTTTCACCCCCCATCACCACTGTCACTAAGCGATCATTTTTCTGATCGATGTCTTAGCGTCGGCGATGCTGATCGGTAGCCAGTAATTTTTTTTAGGTTCGCCGCAGGTTTTTATAGCGTCGGGTACCCCCATATATTACCTAATAAAGGTTTAACCCCCTTGATCGCCCCCCAGGTAACCCTTTCACCCCCTATCACCACTGTCACTAGGCGATAATTTTTCTGATCGATGTCTTAGCGTCGGCGATGCTGATCGGTAGCCAGTAATTTTTTTTAGGTTCGCCGCAGGTTTTTATAGCGTCGGGTACCCCCATATATTACCTAATAAAGGTTTAACCCCCTTGATCACCCCCCAGGTAACCCTTTCACCCCCTAGCACCGCCGTCGCTATGCGATCATTTTTCTGATCGATGTCTTAGCGTCGGTGATGCTGATCGGTAGCCAGTAATTTTTTTTAGGTTCGCCGCAGGTTTTTATAGCGTCAGGTACCCCCATATATTATCTAATAAAGGTTTAACCCCCTGATCGCCCCCCAGGTAACCCTTTCACCCCCTATCACCACTGTCACTAGGCGATAATTTTTCTGATCGATGTCTTAGCGTCGGCGATGCTGATCGGTAGCCAGTAATTTTTTTTAGGTTCGCCGCAGGTTTTTATAGCGTCGGGTACCCCCATATATTACCTAATAAAGGTTTAACCCCCTTGATCACCCCCCAGGGTAACCCTTTCACCCCCTAGCACCGCCGTCGCTATGCGATCATTTTTCTGATCGATGTCTTAGCGTCGGTGATGCTGATCGGTAGCCAGTAATTTTTTTTAGGTTCGCCGCAGGTTTTTATAGCGTCAGGTACCCCCATATATTATCTAATAAAGGTTTAACCCCCTGATCGCCCCCCAGGTAACCCTTTCACCCCCTATCACCACTGTCGCTAAGCGATCGTTTTTATGATCGTTGTCTTAGTGTCGGTGATGCCGATAGGTAGCCAGTAATTTCTTTTTAGGTTCGCCGTCAGGTTTTTATAGCGTCAGGTACCCCCATATATTACCTAATAAAGGTTTTAACCCCCTAATTGCCCCTAGTTAACCCTTTCACCAGTAATCATCATATAAGTGTTACGGGTGACGCTGGTTAGTTAGTTTGCTTTTTATAGTGTCAGGGCACCCGCCGTATATAACCCAATAAAGGTTTAACCCCCTGATCGCCCGGCGGGTGATATCAATTAGGTTTTAGCGTCAGAGAGGGTCTGCGTCACACCCCAGGCAGCGTCAGGTTAGTGCCAGTAGCGCTAACACCCACGCGTGAAGCATACACCCCCCTTAGTGGTATAGTATCTGATCAGCTCAATATCTGATCTGATCAGATCTATACTAGCGTCCCCAGCAGTTTAGGGTTCCCAAAAACGCAGTGTTAGCGGGATCAGCCCAGATACCTGCTGGCACCTGCGTTTTGCCCCTCCGTCCAGCCCAGGCCACCCAAGTGCAGTATCGATCGATCACTGTCACTTGCAAAACACAACACACATAACTGCAGCGTTCGCATAGACAGGCCTGATCCCTGCGACTCCAGTGCTGTAGGAGGTGATTTCACCACCACAGTTAAAAAAAAAAAAGCATATATGCCGAAGCATTGGGGCAGCAGGGGCGGAGGAGTGATTTTGCTCCTAATGCCGTGTATATACGGTCGAAATTCCGACGGAGGCATGCCCGTGGAAAAGTCTGACCATGGGTACGCGGCATAACTTTTGCGAGAAGATGCCCCCATGCTTCGGCATATATAAATGGTGCATGTATGCCCATCATTAGAAGTGGGTGGATGAAGGGCGGTATTCTAATGGTGGGCATACCCACCGATCAATCTTTTTTTTTCGTTCAGCCAACAGGCTGCATGAAAAAAAAGATTACAATACATGTCCAACAAGGACCAGCAACGTACTGGTATGTTGCTGGCTCTTGAATGATTATACCAGAATGATGCCTGCAGGTTTAGGTATCATCTTGGTATCATTCTTTTCAGCCAGCGGCCGGCTTTCATGTAAAAGCAATCCTAGTGGCTAATTAGCCTCTGGACTGCTTTTACAAGCAGTGGGAGGGAATGTCCCCCCCCCGGATATAAAAAGCACCATTGGGAAATTGGGAAAGCATTTTATCACACCGATCTTGGTGTGGTCAGATGCTTTGAGGGCAGAGGAAAGATCTAGGGTCCAATAGACCCCAGTTTTTTCAAAAAAGAGTACCTGTCATTACCTATTGCTATCATAGGGGATATTTACATTCCCTGAGATAACAATAAAAGTGATAAAAAAAATATGGAAGCAACAGTTTAAAAATAAAATAAAAAAGCAAAATTAATAATAAAAAAAAAAAAAAAAAAAAAAAAAAAAGCACCCCTGTCCTGCCCTGCTCTTGCCCAATGGCGAACGCAAGCGTCGGTCTGGCGTCATATGTAAACAGCAATTGCACCATGCATGTGAGGTATCACCGCGAAGGTCAGATCGAGGGCAGTAATTTTAGCAGTAGACCTCCTCTGTAAATCTAACGGGGTAACCTGTAAATGCTTTTAAAGGATTTTAAAAATGTATGTAGTTTGTCGCCAATGCGCGTTTGTGCGAAATTTTAAAGCATGTCGTGTTTGGTATCTATGTACTCGGCCTAAGATAATCTTTTTTATTTCATCAAACATTTGGGCAATATAGTGTGTTTTAGTGCATTAAAATTAAAAAAAGTGTATTTTTTCCCCAAAAAATGCGTTTGAAAAATCGCTGCGCAAATACTGTGTAGAAAAAAAAATGCAACACCCACCATTTTATTCTGTAGGGCCTTTGCTTTAAAATATATATATAATGTTTGGGGGTTCAACATAATTTTCTTGCAAAAGAAAATATGTTTTCATGTAAACAAAAAGTGTCAAAAAGGGCTTTGTCTTCAAGTGGTTAGAAGAGTGGATGTAAGCTTCCTAATGTGTATAAAATGCCAGAACAGTTCAAAACCCCCCCAAATGACCCCATTTTGGAAAGTAGACACCCCAAGCTATATACTGAGAGGCATGTCGAGTCCATGGAATATTTTATATGTTGACACAAGTTGCGGAAAAAATACAATTTTTTTTTTTTTTTTTGCACAAAGTTGTCACTAAATGATATATTGCTCAAACATGCCATGGGCATATGTAGAATTACACCCCAAAATACATTCTGTTGCTTCTCCTGAGTACGGGGATACCACATATGTGAGACTTTTTGGGAGCCTAGCCGCGTACGGGACCCCAAAAACCAAGCACCGCCTTCAGGCTTTCTAAGGGTGTCAATTTTTGATTTCACTTCTCACTGCCTATCACAGTTTCGGAGGCCATGGAATGCCCAGATGGCACAAAACCCCCCCAAATGACCCCATTTTGGAAAGTAGACACCCCAAGCTATTTGCTGAGAGGTATTGTGAGTATTTTGCAGATCTCGCTTTTTGTCACAAAGTTTTGAAAATTGAAAAAAAAAAAGAAAAAAAAAATGTTCTTTCTTCATTTTCAAAAACAAATGAGAGCTGTAAAATACTCACCATGCCTCTCAGCAAACAGCTTGGGGTGTCTACTTTCCAAAATGGGGTCATTTGGGGGGGTTTTGTGCTATTTTGGCATTTTATGGCCTTCAAAACTGTGATAGGTAGTGAGGAGTGAAATCAAAAATTTGCGCCCTAAAAAAATCCTGAAGGCGGTGCTTGGTTTCCGGGGTCCCGTACGTGGCTAGGCTCCTAAAAAGTCCCACACATGTGGTATCCCCGTACTCAGGAGAAGCAGCAGAATGTATTTTGGGGTGCAATTCCACATATAACCATGGCATGTGTGAGCAATATATCATTTAGTGACAACTTTTTGTAATTTTTTTTTTGTCATTATTCAATCACTTGGGACAAAAAAAAAATATTCAATGGGCTCAACATGCCTCTCAGCAATTTCCTTGGGGTGTCTACTTTCTAAAATGGGGTCATTTGGGGGGGTTTTGTACTGCCCTGCCATTTTAGCACCTCAAGAAATGAGATAGGCAGTCATAAATTTAAAGCTGTGTAAATTCCAGAAAATGTACCCTAGTTTTTAAACGCTATAACTTTTGCGCAAACCAATAAATATACGCTTATTGACATTTTTTTTACTAAAGACATGTGGCTGAATACATTTTGGCCTAAATGTATGACTAAAATTGAGTTTATTCGATTTTTCTTATAACAAAAAGTAGAAAATATCATTTTTTTTTCAAAATTTTCGGTCTTTTTCCGTTTATATCGCAAAAAAGGAAAATCGCAGAGGCAATCAAATACCATTAAAAGAAAGCTCTATTTGTGGGAAGAAAAGGACGCAAATTTCGTTTGGGTACAACATTGCATGTCCGCACAATTTACAGTTAAAGCAGCGCAGTGCAAAATTCTGAATTCACCTCTGGTCCTTTAGCTACCAAATGGTCCGGGGCTTAAGTGGTTAATTTAACTTAGTTGTTTTTTATTCACCACGTGTGTCCTGTTAAAGGAGCTTCCCTTTGACTGGTATCTTTTTTTGTATTATTACATTTGCTGCATATTTCTATGGTTTAAACCATTTTACCTCTTTATTAGCACTAAAAACTGGCAGGGGTTTTGATCTTTCTCCACCGTATCCATCCCACTGGATGTCAGGTCATGAGATAAAATACCAAATGGTTTCACAAGTAAAATACCTCACATCTTGAAGAAATAACTCATGCTTTATTTTAGTAGTGTTTTTTTTTTTTTTTTGTGACTTGCAAACACATGTTTGAAAAAAGCTATGAATTATTTTATCTCAGATTTTAAGAGGGAGATAACTCCTTGTGAATTAAGCCCACTGACTGAGAACTAGGTCTGCTTGTTGAACATCAGAACCTGACATTACAAATGCTCTTTTGGCGCAAATAGCCGCAGACTAAAGCCTCGTACACACGGCCGGTTTTCTCGGCAAGAAAGCTGCTGGGAGAGCTTGTTGCCGAGAAAACATTTTGTGTGTATGGTTTCTCGTCGGGAAAACTGCCGGGAATCTCGACGAGAAAAATAGAGAACCTGCTCTCTATTTTCCTCGTCAGGATTCTCTGCAGTGTTTCCTGACGAAAAAACCGTGCGTGTGTACGAGGCTTGTATGCTTACCTGTCCCCAGGTAAGCCCGGGCATGCTCGACGAGACTTTGACGCATGCGCGGTAGCTTACAAGTGTAGTGTAGGGTGTAGCAAGATGGCGGCGATGGCATGGAATGTGACGAGCGCATGCCGGGAATCTCCATAAAATGCCTATGGCTTTGCAGAGGGATCTCCAGCAAGCTTGCTAAGCATGATGGTCAGGTGTCCAACACACATTACCAAGTATGGTCCAAGGCTGTTATTATCATAAAGGTTCAAATAAGCGAAAAACAATAATTTATGAAAAAAAAAAGATAAATACAATTATTATTAGAAGATCCTTACCTTACATGCAGTAAATCATGTAAATATAATTTAGGCTTTAGTCCCCATTTAACGACCAACCTTGTGTGCTCACAGCCTAACTTGTGATTCTCATGCTATTCAATTCCATGTAATTGTATTGTTCTTTATTGAGAATGACAGCATCCCTAAAGTACATGTATGATCACTGAACCAGAACCTGCTGGGAACCAGATAAACAGAACCACAAGCGGCTCCAGGCACTAACATCACAAACAGGAATCAACATTGTCAACATATATCACAATTGACCTGGAAAGTCTCTGTTCATGTCACAGCTCTGTAACTTTTTCAATGTCCAGAGCTAAAAAGTTTTAATTACTAGAGCTTAAGCAGGATAAAGAATCCTTCTTATAGATTACATCTTTCCTGGCAATGCTAAAAAGGGTCAGGCTGCCCAAAACGAGAAAAAAAAAAAAGATGAGAGAGCAGCCCATGTTTCAGGTGCATAAAGTAACCTGTGTGCTCTCTAGAGTTTTTCTATGATATTCCCCCTACCTTGACTTTTTATCAGAATTTCAGCGAAGGCCATAATGTATGACATTGAGGAGGAAGGAAATTACCCATCAAGTGACAGCTCGCAGGTGCAATGTCCCACTGGCCAGATCACAGCCTCGGGTAGCCAAGTATTAGAAGTGAGTGCAAAACAAATTATCAGCTGGAACGTTGAAATTTGTATTAATCTTTAATAAAGACTACATTTTTAAAGCTAAACTCTAGGCAAACAGTTACATTACATAGTTGAAATACATAAGTTTCCTGTTTTACTTGGAAAAGTACTGTATTTCTGCCCATCAGTTGCTGTGATTTACGAAGCCTTCCCCACAGCACAGCTGGGTTGGTGAGCTGACTTTTCTGTATAAAGTTATGCAATCCACCATAGACGCAATGGACACCTCCCTGTCCCTAAACTTTTAATTAGATAGTAAGGGAGCAACAGCAGACTAATTACCGTATTTATCGGCGTATAACACGCAGAGGCGTATAACACGCACCCTAACTTTAAGATGGAGGTTTCAGGAAAATAACTTTCCACAGCCCCCTGCGTATAAAACGCAGGCACAGTTTACCCTCTATTTTTAGGGTAAACAAGTGAGTGTTATACGCCAATAAATACAGTAAGTCATCCCTCTGCTTTCCTTCTCTCAGCAAGGCATGCAAATGTGCATGCAGCACACCCGATTGGCTCCTAGAATGGCACTTACCTCTCTCAGTTTAGGGCAGGTGCAATAACAGGAAGCAGATATTAATACAGAGTCATTGCTTTTACATGTGTTTTTTTCTATATGCCTGGTTCAGCTTTAACTATGGGTTAAATATGTCAACCTATTGATATTTATTTTATTTTATCACTTGTAGGCATGGTAGCATGTTCTTACCTATAAACAATCCATTCTGGGTCTTCCTCCAGATTCACAGGGACATAAGATGCTGGGCGCATACTTGTGTCTTCTGGTGGGATGGCACCTTCATTGATTTTACAACCCTCTGACTTCATTAAGTGTATTGTAGCCTGAAAGACAGTCAACAAAGACCATAGGGTTGATTTGCTGAAGTTTATTAGCTACCAGGTTTAGTAAATCCACCTCCATACAGTATCTCACAAAAGTGAGTACACCCCTCACATTTTTATAAATAATTTATTATATATTTTCATGTGACAACACTGAAGAAATTACACTTTGCTACAATGTAAAGTAGTGAGTGTACAGCTTGTATAACAGTGTAAATGTTTTGTTCCCTCCAAGTAACTCAACACACAGCCATTAATGTCTAAACCGCTGGCAACAAAATTGAGTACACCCCTAAGTAAAAAAATGTCCAAATTGGGCCCAAAGTGTCAACATTTTGGGTGGCCACCATTATTTTCCAGCACTGCCTTAACCCTCTTGGGCATGGAGTTCACCAGAGCTTCACAGGTTGCCACTGGAGTCCTCTTCCACTCCTCCATGATGACATCACAGAGCTGGTGGATGTTAGAGACCTTGCGCTCCTCCACCTTCCGTTTGAGGATGCCCCACAGATGCTCAATAGGGTTTAGGCCTTGAGACATGCTTGGCCAGTCCATCACCTTTACCCTCAGCTTCTTTAGCAAGGCAGTGGTCGTCTTGGAGGTGTGTTTGGGGTCGTTATCATGTTGGAATACTGCCCTGCGGCCCAGTCTCCGAAGGGAGGGGATCATGCTCTGCTTCAGTATGTCACAGAACATGTTGGCATTCATGGTTCCCTCAAAGAACTAACTCCCCAGTGTCGGCAGCACTCATGCAGCCCCAGACTATGACACTCCCATCACCATGCTTGACTGTAGGCAAGACACACTTGTCTTTGTACTCCTCACCTAGTTGCTGCCACACACGCTTGACACCATCTGAACCAAATAATTTTATCTTGGTCTCATCAGACCCCAGGACATGGTTCCAGTAATCCATGTCCTTAGTCTGCTTGTCTTTAACAAACTGTTTGTGGGCTTTCTTTTGCATCATCTTTAGAAGAGGCTTCCTTCTGGAACGACATCCATACAGACCAATTTTAAGAAGTGTGCAGCATATGGTCTGAGCACCAACAGTCTGACCCCCCCACCCCTTCAACCACTGCAGCAATGCTGGCAGCACTCATGCGTCTATTTCCCAAAGACAACTTCTGGATATGATGCTGAACACGTGCACTCAACATCTTTGGTCATCCATAGTGAGGCCTGTTCTGAGTGGAACCTGTCCTGTTAAACTGCTGTATGGTCTTGGACACCATGATGCAGCTAAGTTTCAGGGTCTTGGCAATCTTCTTATAGCCTAGGCCATCTTTATGTAGAGCAACAATTCTTTTTTCAGATCCTCAGAGAGTTCTTAGCCATGAGGTGCCATGTTGAACTTCCAGTGACCAGTATGAGAGAGTGAGAGTGATAACACCAAACTTAACACACCTTCTCCCTGTTCACACCTGAGACCTTGTAAGACTAATGAGTCACATGACACCGGGGAAGGAAAATGGCTAATTGGGCCCAATTTGGACATTTTCACTTAGGGGTGTACTCAGTTTTGTTGCCAGCGGTTTAGACATTAATGGCTGTGTGTTGAATTATTTTGAGGGGACAGCAAATGTACACTGTTATACAAGTTGTACACTCACTACTTTACATTGTAGCAAAGTGTAATTTCTCCAGTGTTGTCACATGAAAAGATAAAATATTTACAAAAAAGTAAAGGGGTGTACTCACTTTTGTGAGATACTGTATGTGTACGTGATAATGTGGAAACATTGTACATCAGTAGCAGAAACTACAAAAATAAATGGTAGATATTTTAGCTCATATGCATATTTTTGGACTAGCTTATGGATATTGATCAAGTATTTTGGGGCAAACACTTCTCAAAAATTGCTCTTCTATACTATTTTAAATTGATAAGGTACCGAATGCCTTGTTCTCGAAAACCACAGAAATGAGCTGTTCTTACCTTTCAACATAATATGCTTTAGTAATAAATGGTCTTGCAGCGTTTAGGAGTTGATTATGTTATCTTTCTTTATATACATATATAATGTTCACAATATTTCCTTTGTTAGAAACATTAAGTGTTAAAGCGGACTCAGTCATTTTTTCAACTTTACATCTATTAAATCTTCTGCTCTAGTTGTTTTGACTTTGGATAGTAAAACATTTTTTCTGACAGTAAATACCTTATACAGCCCACTTCCTCTTTCTTGTCTGGTCATTAGCCTAGGCCTATGACATCATGCACAGCTCTCTCACTCACTCTTGTGAGAGTTTGCCAGGAAGAGAGGGGGGGTGAGTCATAAGAGGGCCAATGAGAGCTGCAGGGCTGGGGTGTGCCTCAGTGTATATCCAGGAAGTGAACATGCAGCAGCTTCAGCTGCCAACAGTTAAATTGGCTGCAGCCAGACTTAGTGGAGGGAGATTTCTGCAGCATATTTGGCATGTACAGAATCACAGTATATATAAAATAATATGCAAAGTGGTTGGAGGGAAGCTTCAGAATGGCAAAGATGTTTTTATTACAAATTATGTGAGCAGACTGCAGTTCCTCTTTAAGCAGTGAGAACCTTTGCACTTCAAGCAATTAAAATGCAAAGTACATGTTTCCATATACTCCAAAAGAGATCATATATTCCATAGCACCAGTACTAACAAATCTTTGACAGCCTCAATTGAAGCGTGTAACCTCATGAAGCATCCACTGCCTCAAGACTGACCCTACCATTTCCAAGGACATTATAAAGCCAGTGCCCAAACCCAAACCGTGGCAGCATAAAAGGGAAATAGCATCTTATAGCACTCTGTTTTACAGCAATACAGATGTGACTGTCACTTTGTAATGCACATTTTACATACAGTATGTTGCAAGGTGCAATGTTAATTTTGGCAGAAATTTTTAATTTAGTTTTAGTTTTAGTCTTAGGACTAAAATGGCATTTTAGTTTTAGTCCCATTTTAGTCTTCTGCAATTGTTTAGGTTTTAGTCGTATTTAGTCCACTAAATCTCCAGTACATTTTAGTCGACTGAAACTAATTTTAGTCATCGAAAATCTAATGGGTGTAATTAAATTGTAATGCATTATTTAAAATTTCTCTACAATGTCCAAACTCATCATATACTGCTGGAGTGAAAGATCTAATATGTTATTATTTATGGTATTGAGGTATGATCATGCACTACAGACCAGTGTTAATTTTGACATCAAATTTCAATTTAGTTTTAGTCTTAGTGTTTGGACTAAAATGTCATTTTAGTTTTAGTTGTATTTTAGTCATCTCAATTGTTTTAGTTTTAGTCACATTTTAGTCGACTAAATTAGTATTCATTTAGTCGACTCAAATGTTTTAGTCGTTTTAGTCGACTAAATTAACACTGGTAAGGTGATGCTCGAGTAATTAAACACCCGGGACTCATTTTGTAATAGTAGCAAATTATCTGACCATTAGGAAAAGTCGACCCAAATCTATGAGGTCTCATGCACACCTGAGCTCAAATACACTGCTATTGCAGGTGTTTGAGATTTTTTTTCTCTGCCTCTAAATGCCCCTTCATGTTAAGATAAAGAAATCCTCGCACAAGATCAAAAACTAAAAAAATGAAGCAGCCACCAAACAGTTAGGATACAAAATTGCTAAAAAATAAATATAGGAAAAGGCAGCGCTACATATGCCAAAAGTGTTAAATCATAAACCAATGAAATATGCAATAAAAATAATATAACAAATAAAGTGTAAAGTGCTTGTGCAACAGGCTAGCCTGTCTCCAGACAATGTCATTTCCAACAAAACATGTTGGGTGTGGCTGCAACGTGACATCATCATGAACACCCGCCGACCTGAGTCTGGAGCCCGGACCAGTTTTGCTTTAGCCTGCTACATTGGAAGAAGCGCTATTGGAAAAGCTGTAATTGTCTTTTTATATTCCGAGCATTTTTGTGCTACTCAATTTTGGTGCTATTGTGTATTTTATTACTTCAAGCTGGATCTGTATTCATTTTCATGGTGACATTGCATGGTGGATGAGAGGATCCTAGTGGAGGACAGGTTGGAGATCGGGACATCAGGTGGTGTAATTTATTTGAGCGCTGTATGACCATTTATAATATAACGGTCCATTGGATCTGGTAAGAGCCTCCTGAGTGGTGAAAGCACACGGTGGTGGAAGCACTTTTATTTTCAACAGGAAGTGGAAGTATGGGGACACTTTTACCCCAATGCATGAACCTTCACTTAATAATCAATATTAAAGTGTTACTAAACACACAACGGTAAAATCAGTCTGTATATGCAGTAAAGCATGCTTGTTATGCTCACTGTGGAACCTAAGAGGTTAATTCTCTGCATTGTGTAAAAAGGCTGTTGATCCGGTCTTCTCTGATCCTCCCCTCCTTCTATAGTCCCTAATCCATCTCCTGATAAAACAGAGCCTTGGGGGGGACTCTGCACATGCTCAGTTTGGTGTGTATTGCTAGAGAGGTTTTTTCTTTTTCTTGGGAGGGTGCATGTGATCGGCACAGAGCCAATCAGCACTGTCCAGACAGAGGGTCAGGGATCATGCAGCCTCATAGTACAGTAGACAAGCCTTAACCAGACACGGATAGCATTTAGAAGACTGCTATATACTGCTGATGAGAAAAGGTATTTAGCAGTTTATATTTACTAAAATAATTGAATTTCCATGTTCTGTGTACTGTGGGAGATCAGATATAGTGAATGCAGGGTCCTGGGTTTAGTAACACTTTAATTACAAAATTCTTGAATTAATTTATGAACATTGTTGCACAAGTACTTTGCACTTTATGTATTTGTTATATTATTTTTATTGCACTTTAATTGGTTTATGATTTAACACTTTTTGCATATGTAGCGCTGCCTTTATTGTTTAGTCTCTCCATGTTAACCTGTGTGTCCATGCACATTATAGGAATTTAGGAGTTTAGAGGCAGAAAAAAAAACACCAAAATCACGTTCAGGAGAGTACCTTAGCTTTTGAGCATAAAAAGCATTTGATGTTCCTAAATATGGTTTAAACGCGTGGAAAGCGTTTGAGCATTTTTTTTTTCATTTCAATGGCTAGAATAAATTAATATTCTGGCCAATAAAAAAAAAAAAAAAAAAAAAAAAGATTCCCAAGCATTTGATGCTCCTAAACACATTTGAAAAGGTGAATTTTTGAAGCTGCTTTTCTCCCGCCTACGACTCCATTCATACCGGCAATTTAGCCCGGTGCGAGTTGTAGCGGCAGGAATCTTCCTGATTCTGATGCTGCTGCTGCTGTGAGCAGCTAGGTGCGGCTGCTGGCCCCATTCATTATAATGACAGGTTGCCAGTGGCCAAAGCTATTTGTGGCTGTTTGCACAACCAGAGATCACTGCATATAATTGCTGGCTGTGCGGATTGCTGCAAATAGCTGCAGCTGTCTTATTATAATGAATGGGGGCCGCACTTGAAGAGTTTGTGTGAATAAAAAGGACCATGTACACCATTCATTATTCATGTATTAATCTGTGTTAAAGCCCTGATGAAGGGGGATTTTTTTTTGGCCCCCGAAATGTGTTGGATACCTCTTTCCACTGGTTGTCACTTTACTGTCAAGGCTTTTGAATTGATCGTTTGGCGCTTGGTTCTTTCTGTTCATACAAACTCGCTTGGGAACCCACATTACAGGGAGGCTTATTTTGAAAAGAGCAAATAACATTAGCAACCAAAGTCTAGACTGGAATCGAGCAGTGACACTGGCTATAAACTGAGTGAACTTACAGGTGTTTTATTAATCTTCGACACCACAGGAGGAACAAGTAAGCAAGTTATTTGCATGTAACATACAACAAGTAGAGTGCAAACCCCTTATAACGATTGGGATATACCGTATTTTCCGGCGTATAAGATGACCCTTTGTACTTAAAAATATCCCCCAAAAGTTGGGGGTCGTCTTATACGCCGGTACCTGTATGAGTCAGACTGCGGGCGTCCATTATTCAAAAGCCGCGCCCTCCTCGTCCTGTTCCGTGATAGGCGGAACACTCAGTTTTCCCAGCAGAGTCTCTGTTCAGTGTTCCGCCTATCACGGAGGCCCTCTCATCCTCGGGCTCGGACGAAAGGACCTCCGTGATAGGCGGAACACCGAACACAAGCTCTGCTGGGAAAACGGAGTGTTCCGCTTATCACGGAACAGGACGAGGAGGAGGCGCGGCTTTTGAATAATGGACGCCCGCAGTCTGACTCTGCATACATCGATAAGGTATGGAGATCTGGAGATCTGCACAGTGAGGTATGCAATTGTCACAGCGAGGTAGGCAATGGGCACAGTGAGGTAGGCAATGGGCACAGTGAGGTAGGCAATGGGCACAGTGAGGTATGCAATGGGCACAGTGAGGCGTGTCGGAAGGGGGTCGTCTTATACGGCGAGTATATCTCAAAAAAATTGGGGGGTCGTCTTATACGCCCAGTCGTCTTATACGCCGGCAAATATGGTATGTGTAGTTCTAGAGATTGAGGGGCAGCGGTCTGTTCCTAGGAAGCACAAATCTTTAAGGCCCCTTTCACACTGAGGCGTTTTTAAGGTGTTTTAGCGCTAAAAATAGCGCTGTAAAAATGCCTGAAATAATCCTGCCCCAGCATTGAGGGCTTTCACACTGAGGCGTTGTGCTGGCTGTGCGTTGGAAAAAATCCTGCAAACCGCTTTTTTGGAGCATCTTTGGGGCTCATGAAATAGCCATGTAAAAACACCTATCCCCATTGAAATGAATGAGTACCGCGGTAAAACCGCTAATCGTTTTTAGCGCGTTTTTGCAACGCCTCAGTGTGAAAGGGGCCTAAGTGACGTACATCTCAAGCAGCTACTAAAGACTGAAATATCAGTTTTGGTTGCAAGAACATTTTAATTTAATTTTTTTAAAGTATCTACCTGTAGTGCATGAATTTGTTTTATACTATTGGGCCATTTAGGCCTCATGCACACTGGACGTTTTTACGACTCCCGTTTTTGGCTTCAGGCATTTTTTCTGCAGCCAGTAAATTCCCCAGCATGTTATCCTATGTGTCCATGCACACATAGGCTGTTATCAGCAGTTTTTTGGCTGGGGGGTTTTCTGGCTGGCAAGAAAACTTCAGAACTAGAGGAGTTTTTCAGCCGTAAAAATGTTCCAACTGCAAAAAGCTAGAAAACGCAGCTATTCAGTGTTTGAGCGTTTTTGAGCCATAAGCTTTTGTGGGAGTATAATTTTGCAAAAAAAAAAAAAAAAAAAAAAAGCTGAAGAACGCAAAAGCTAAAAAATGCTGAAAAACTCTACTCTGAAAACGCTTTCTACAGCCTAATGCCGCGTACACACGGCCGTTTTTCCCGTCAAAAAAAAACGACATTTTTCCCATTCGACGAGAAAAACGATAGTCTGTGGGCTTTCTGTCGTTTTTTTTCGACGAGAAAAACGGCATTAAAAACGACGAGAAAAATTAGAACATGTTCTAATTTTTCTCGTCGTTTTTTTCAACATGTGTTCCGCGGCAGTGTTTCCCATAGGGAAACACTGCCACGGAGCCCACACACGGTCGTTTTATTCAACCAAAAAAAAAATGACATTTAAAACGGCCGTGTGTGAGGGGAACAAGCTGTTCCTCGTTTTTAACGTCGATTTTTTCGACGGTGTTTTCACCGTCGAAAAAATCGATCGTGTGTACGCGGCATTACTCTACTGGCAGTTTTATAACGTCCAGTGTGCATGAGGCCTTAGTCAATGTGCCGCAAACAGGTAATGTTTACAGATGGTTCAAATAAATGGGGGCTTCCATTTACCTCTGAAAACACAAATCAGGAAAGACAGAGATAGGTCAGAACTCCTAATTTACATATTGTTTTTGAAGCAAGATAATCAAGTTAGCAAAACAGCCAAGCAACTAGCATTTTCAAAATAAAGAATAAGCAATGGCAGTCTCCTTACTGATGTTGTGATAGGTCTTCTTTAAATTACTCAGCAGCAAAAGAATGAACCTTCCTATGTAATGTATCCCTAAGTAACATGAAACCCCTGAAATGTGCAGAAATATGCATGTATGTTTCTTCTTGGTGCTTTTAGGTTTCTTCCTCACATCTTGATTTATAACGCTTTGGGTTATAAAGCAACGTGATCAATGCGCTATGAATAAAATCAAAAGCAAACAGTACAGTTAAACCTTGGATTCCGAGCATAAGTCGTTCCAGAAAAATGCTTGTAATCCAAAGCACTTGTATATCAAAGCAAATTTCCCCATAAGAAATCATGGAAACTCAAATGATTCGTTCCACAACCATTAATTCATAGATCCTTCAGTTTATAGTCCATATAAAAAGATCATAGCAATGTGATAGGTTGTGCAACCATAAAATGTCCATCCACAAATGGAAGCCTCCCCTAGCAAAATCCAGCAGGAGCTACAGAGTATAAAAGAGAAGAGAGGCGCTTCTAAGTGTAGCAATATGGTTACATTTAATGAAGGTACAACATTTAGCAACTCACATGGCACATCTAAGTATGCAGGCATCCGGGGTAAAGCTGCCCAAATAGACCATCCTCCGCACCGCCTGCTCTCACCGCTGTCAGTCTGCAATCGCGACCGAAAAAGCGATCTGAAAGCGAGGCTTGAACCACTCGTGGAGTGCAGAGTGGAAGGAGTGGAACAGCTTTACCCTGGATGCCTGCATACTTAGATGTGCCTCTTTTAATCATCAACCATGTGAGTTGCTAAATGTTGTACCTTCATTAAATGTAACCATATTGCTACACTTATAGGCGTCTCTCTTCTTTTATACTCAGTTGTGACATGACGCTACTTGTATATCAAGACATCGCTTGTATATCAAGTCAAAATGTATTTAAAAAAGTTGCTTGTCTTGCAAAACGCTCTCAAACCAAGTTACTCTCAAACCAAGGTTTTACTGTATTTTCAGCTCAAACACTAACCTCTGCGTTGATGAATCGGATTTCTGCAAGCATTCTTAATAAAGCCTTCTCATCATTGAACAGTTCAGTCTTGGACTTAGATGACTCCAGTTCTGAACTTCGGCCTTCTTCCACTGCGCTGGACACAGATTTTGCCTTTTGTGCTAATGAGAAGTTGTAAATAACACCAACAGTTTAACAAGTTTAATCAATACAGTTTCACAGATATTTACGTTTCCCATTTAGGCCTTTTTCACACGGGCATTCTTAAAGGTTTGCTTGCACGGGATACACAGGTATTATATAGATACACGTGCGGGCAGTCCCATTGCTGTCATTTGGGATGCAGCAGCTGCACAGACACAGCCGCTGCTCCCAATTTCACATCTGAAAGACAGTGTGAGTTCCCCCGTACTCACACGGATGTCAAATTGGGAGTGGCCGCTGAATCCCTAATCACATGAATGGGATTCCCTGCATACAGAACATCTATGCATTCTGTGCAGCAAAAACAGCCCTTCGCACAGGTGTACTTTTTAATATGTCCATATGAATGGGCCCTTAGCCTACATTAACACCTGGTAGGCACGTAGTAAGTGCTTATACATAATTTTTTTGCAAGTTTTTGCGTGCACACACACAAGTTTTCTAAGGCTCCATGCACACTGGACGTTAAAATAACGTTATAAAAAAGGCAGTAGCTTTGCAGTGAGTCTTTCAAAGTTTTTTTTAACATTTTTGCAATAGTGTTTATTAGCGTTTTTCCGTGTTAGCGTTTTTTAGCTCTTTTTTTTAAGAATTTTTACTTTTTTTTTAATGGATCAAAAACATTACAAAATGCTGGCGAGCCACGTTTTTGAGCGTTTGACGTTTAACGTTTTTAAGCCTTTTTTGTGGTCAGAAAACTCCTGAAGCTCCTGAACAGGATTTTAGGGCGCTCAGACAACAGCCCATAAACTCCACTGCTGATAAACGTCCAAAAACTTCCATGTGTGCATGGACACATAGGATAACATAGAGGGGAGTTCATGGGCTGTTAAAAAAAAAAAACGCCCAAACTCCCAAAAACTGACGTTTAGAAGCTTCAGTGTGCATGGAGCCCAAGTGTTTTACAGGCTTTCTTGTACGTGTATGTAAACTCCTGGGTGGGAGGAGAGGGGGAGGACTGCAGATAAGTTGTTAGGTGCAAAAATGCAGGTGAAATTGCTCATGTCACGTGTTTACAGCCACTTCCATTGAAGTCTCTGAAGCCAAGACACAGGCCTCGTACACACAGCCGATTTTCTCGGCAAGAACCAGCAAGAAACTTGCTGGCAGAGAGGTCTTGCCGAGTAAATCGGTCGTGTGTACGCTGCTATCGGGTTTCTCGTCGAGAAAACCGACAAGAAACCTCGACGAGAAAATAGAGAACCTGCTCTCTATTTTCTCGTCGAGATTCTCCTCGGCATGTTTCTCGACGAGAAAAGTGAGTGTGTGTACACTTACCTGTCCGCCCGGAAGCCCGCGCATGTTCGAAATGAATTCGACGCATGCGCGGTAGCTTCCTAGGCATACGTAGGGTATACCAAGATGGCGGCGACGGCATCGAATGTGACGAGCGCATGCTCGACGTAGTCGATGACGTCACCGCGTACGCTCCATTCAAAGAACCGCGGGTTCTTTGAAACGAGCGTGTGTACACTCGGCCGGGACAAGTTTCTTGTCCAAGAATCTCGTCGAAAAAAACGACATGTTTTTTTCAACGAGAATCTCGGCCGTGTGTACGAGGCCACAGATCCAAAAACCTTTGAGAAGCAAATGACTGAGTGTAAAGACATAAAAAGCCTGTATTAAATAGAATGAGATTTCTTTTGCTGTGCAGGCTTAGGCACAAAACAGGTGCATAAATGAATAGTTGTGAATCGGGGCTTAAGATATTTTATATAATTAAAGCATTATCAAACCAAAAGGTCGAGACCCAAATTGGGTTGTGGATGTGTTTGTGATGGGTCGCCACAGTTTAGTAAACGCAGTCTAGTTTGTCCAAGAGGCCTCCTGAGGACGCGAGTAGCGAAAGTATTAGAGGCCCTGCGTGTGTAGTCCCTTCCGGGTTCGTTCTAATATCATATCCGTCCCGAATTTCCAGTTGGTGGAACGCACGCCGATCACTCCAGGGAGATGCCAGGGCACATTTACAAGCGAGTGCAATACCTTGTTACCTTTTTAAACTTGGTGCAATACAAATACTACACTATAGTACTTTTTTTCTGGTTTAATGTGGTGGTATCCTTTGGAGTGATGATGGGAGATATAGGACAATTTTGGAAGATCTAATCAAGAGGTTGTGATCAATCTGGATGAGCTATTAAATATTCCAAAGCGCTTATTGACCTCAATTAATTTAGAGGTCACTGGAGTGATGGCGAGTGCGCACTTTTCACTGTGGTGGTGGCATTTGGAGTCTTAGTGGAGGGTTACTCACCTGAACATAGAAGATTACACCACATGGTGTAGGATATATCACGCTTCCTTATGGACTTTTTAGTTGATTTTTATGACACTTTCTAATGTATGCTATTATGGTTGAATTAGCGCCGTATCCTTTTCTGGGTTAATGTGTATATCGTTTTTCACTATAAGGACAGCAGCGTTATTGTTTAAAATCACTGGTGACCATGCGCCTTTATATTTAATTACTTTAGTTTGTCCAAGAGCAAAATCAGTGGGGAGTGATAAAATACACTTTATTTATGTTTCAGATCTTATCCTACTGCTCAGATATAGGCTATGAAAAATATGGTTAATGCAAAAGTGTTCATTACTACAGGATGAACATGTATCAAAATAATTTCATTACACCGCAACCACTCTCAAAACCTGTAAAACAAATTAATATGATTATAAAGGGAAAAAAAGTTGCGCTATTGAAAATATCACCAGTACAGCAACTGGTGACAGTGTAAAATTGAGCCAACAGGCTCACACAGTAAATATGTGACACAAATAATGAAAGTGAGTGATGCGAACATGTGATAAAAAATCACATAGACCAAAAACCACAGAAGTTGTCGCATATAGTCCAAACAATAAAGTTCATATGCACAAAAAATGCTCCTCCACCGTGCTGGTTGTGATCCAATGTATTACACCACGAGCAAGTGTAAGATAGGACAGCCTCCACCAATAGATTTACTGCCTCTTACTGAAAATGATGGATCCCTTGTCACAGGGGATCAAAGAAAGCCTGTGGCTATTCCCCAGCCAAGGGTATGGGGCAGGCAGCGTCTCATTGACCAGGAGATCCGCAACTCTCAATGATAGAAAACACGGTCCCCGTAAATAAAGAGAAGGATATACTATAGTGTAAAACCTTTTAACACGTTTAATAAAAAAAAGACGAATGCACACTTACATGAATGCAGATAAAAAAGAGCGAAAATAAGCCGGCCGGCTCTTAGACATAAAACAGCCCGTATGCCTCCGGGTAGCGTGGGCGCGATGACGTCAGAACGTGGCTCCTCCCTACGCGTTGAACACGTCTTTTCAGTAAGAGGCAGTAAATCTATTGGTGGAGGCTGTCCTATCTTACACTTGCTCGTGGTGTAATACATTGGATCACAACCAGCACGGTGGAGGAGCATTTTTTGTGCATATGAACTTTATTGTTTGGACTATATGCGACAACTTCTGTGGTTTTTGGTCTATGTGATTTTTTATCACATGTTCGCATCACTCACTTTCATTATTTGTGTCACATATTTACTGTGTGAGCCTGTTGGCTCAATTTTACACTGTCACCAGTTGCTGTACTGGTGATATTTTCAATAGCGCAACTTTTTTTCCCTTTATTATCTGTTTGGTGTAGTATAACACTGTTGGTTGCAGCTTTAATTTTTATTTAATTAGCGCAGTTTTTTCTCTTTTTCAAATTAATATGATTGACAGCATAGATACATAGATACTGGGGCACTAGAGACCTTTTGAGGCAAAGGGTTAAATTATGGAGGTATGTAGCACCCTCTAGTGTGTGCTAGATGTAGTGTGTAGAACAGGCAAATTATACTCTGACTCTGACACTGAACATATGTGAGTCTTTATAAGGTCAGGGTTATTAGAGTTCATGGCTAGATGAATCATCCTGGCAGCCCTCTGGTGTCTGGAAGGTTGAAGAACCCTCTAGAATTAGAGGGTGGGGGTTAGGTGGAGATTCCATGCATATTTATGAGGCCTTAGCCAATCCCCTCTAGTGGGCTGGCAGGGGACTGAGTTCACCTCATAAATAGACATGGGCCATGCCAGTAGGGCAGTCGGGGGGAAGATGGAGATGCAGTGTTAAAAAGGCTGTCGGTAGCCCTGAGGGGTACTCCCTAGTCTGGGAGGGTTGACCTGCCTTGGGCCGGGGCTTGAATGCTGGAGAGATCCTGCCAAAGACACAAGGGAGGAATCTTTCCTGGTGGCATGGGAGCAAGAAGAGCACAAAGTGAGTAGTTAAACACTGTTGGGGGCCAATAAAGGGGGGGGACTGTGACATGTAGCCAGTCTCCCTTAAAGTGGAGTTCCACCCTGAAAAAAAAAAAATACACGAAAATGCAGCAAAAAAAAAAAAAAAAAAAAATTTACTCACCCGAAATACCGGTTGCTATGCAGATGTATCTAATCTGCCTCTTCCTTATCTGAGGTGGATCTTCTTAATCCCTCCTACTCGCAGTGTCTTCTGGTGAATGAGCGCGCTGCCTTCTGGGAACTGTGAGTAATCACAGAGAGCAGCCACCCATTCACAAATCGGCGCGAGACTCGCGCATGCGCAGTAGGAAACGGGCAGTGAAGCCATAAAGCTTCACTGCCTGTTTCCCTTAGTGAGGATGGCGGCGCGGGACCTGCAATGATCGAGGGATCATCGCGGGCGAGTAGTACAGGTAAGTGTCCTTATTAGAAGTCAGCGGCTACAGTGTTTGTAGCTGCTGACTTTAAATTTAAAAAAAATTGCGGGTGGAACTCCGCTTTAAAGACAGCAGTGGGCTTAAGTCTTCAGTCCTTTCTCTAAGAGATCTCCTGAGAATCAGCCGGTTGGGCTGCTGAAGAGTCAGCCAGGTGGACTGGTGTGAAGAGGCAGCCAGGAGGGCTGGTGAAAGAGGCAGCTGCAGTCAGGTGGGCTGGCAGGGCCTCAAGAGGTGGTGCTGGGATCAGTGTCCACAAAAGGAAGCAGAAGGAAAAGTTATATGCTGTGTCACTCCACGTGTGCTATTGTTAAGGGACTGTGAGTTCCAGCCTGTATGGGCCGTTACTGACCTGTCAAGGAGACTGTCTAATTCCCCCAAGGAGTGTAACAGTAGAGGCTGAGCAAGAGAGAGGCCAAGAGTGTGCAGGAGGAAGGTAAAAGAGGAGACTGAAAATGTAGCTAAATTATATATATATATTGTGAGGGGGTTAGCTCGGCAGCGGGTGTGTGTGACCCCCGGGATGGGCTCCCCACACAAAACAGGCCCAGCAAACGGAGGTTGTGGTTTTCAAAATCAAAAAGGTGTGGTTTATTTTCTATTTACAGTGACAAAACACAGCAAAGCAAAAGAAACATAACCAAAATAAATTCCTGGTCAAGTTGACCTCTGACTAAACATACAGGTTTCCTAACTAACAACTGGGATCAGCCTAGTGCTGTCCTAGTCCCTAAGTCCCTGGTTTAGTAAATGTCCAAACAAATAGCCACACAGGCTTTTTCTCACCGCACAGGGGTTCACTCTCCCTAGACAGTCCACACAGGTCTGGTTCCAGGCATGAGCTAACACCTAATGAATCTGGGAGTTCTTATAGAGGCCTAAATGAGCTGACAAGCTTCAGCTGGCCTCATCAACTCCCTGTCTGTACGACGCCCCACACTCTCCCTAGAGGTATGAGTCATCCATGAGCCCACTAGCCTTAGCTGGGCTTATACAACTCTCCACCTAGTTGTACAAGTCGGCGTAAAGCCTGAATCTGGGCGAAATATATCTACCCCCCTGGATGCAACCAGGTGACTTTACCTTCCTGCTGTCACATACCCCCCCCTCTTGTTTTAACCTCGGGGTTGGAACACCAGCAATCAGGCATTCATGTACTCGAGACAAAGCATCCACATTCCCCATTTGAACGCCAGGGCGATGCTTTACTGTGAAGTTGAATTCCTGGAGGGCCAGGAACCACCTATTCACTCTTCTATTTGTTTCCTTGTTTTGAGCCATCCACTTTAACGGAGCGTGATAGGTAACCATGTCAAAGTGCCTACCTAGCAGGTAGTACCGAAGGGAATCTAGAGCCCACTTCACCGCTAAACACTCCTTTTCAACGGTGGCGTAATTTACCTCATGGGACTTCAACTTCCTGCTGAGGTAAATGACTGGGTGCTCTTCCCCGTTCCAGACCTGGGACAATACTGCTCCTAACCCCACATCTGACGCATCACTTTGTACGACAAAGTCTTTAGAGAAGTCGGGTGAGTACAACACTGGCTGGCTACATAAGGCTTGTTTCAAGAATTGGAATGCTGCCTCAGCCTCGGGGGTCCATTTAATCATGACCGACCCTTTCCCCTTCGTCAGGTTGGTTAGGGGCACAGCCTTAGAAGCAAAGTGGGGAATGAATCGCCGATAATACCCAGCGATTCCCAGAAAGGCTCGTACCTGCTTCTTGCTGTTGGGACGTGGCCAACTCTGGATGGCCTCGACTTTGTTGAGTTGGGGTTTTATTACTCCCCTCCCAATGGTGTACCCAAGATATTTGGCCTCCTCCTGCCCAATGGTACACTTCTTGGGGTTAGCCGTAAACCCCGCTTCCCGAACAGAGTCCAGGACTGCTTGCACTTTTGGCAGATGTGAGGCCCAATCTGTGCTATGGACAATTACGTCATCCAGGTAAGCCGCAGCATACTTCCGATGGGGCCTCAGCATCTGGTCCATTTTCCGCTGGAATGTGGCCGGCGCATTCTGTAACCCGAACGGCATTCTTTTATATTGGAACGCCCCGTCTGGGGTTACAAATGCGGTTTTCTCTTTGGCCGACTTGGCCAGGGGGATTTGCCAATACCCTTTTGTGAGGTCAAGAGTCGTCATGTATCGGGCTGTTCCCAGCCGGTCGATCAACTCATCTATACGTGGCATGGGGTAGGTGTCAAATTTTGTAACTTTGTTCAACTGACGAAAATCGTTACAAAATCGCCAGCTCCCATCCGGTTTAGGCACCAACACGATGGGACTAGACCAATCACTTTGGGACTCCTCTATCACCCCTAAGTTCAGCATTTTCTGTACTTCCTCCCGTATTGCCTCCCGTCGAGCCTCTGGGATCCGATAGGGTTTTAACTTCACCCTTTCACCGGGCGGGGTAATGATGTCATGCTCTACCCCAGATGTTTGTCCCGGCAGCTCAGAGAATACCTCCTTGTTGCGAAGCACAAACTCCTTAACCTCCTGTTGTTGGGGTTGTGACAAGGTGGCTGCTATTCCAACCTCAGGAATCACGCAACCAGTTTGAGCTGGTGACCAAGTGTCTGCGACTAGGGACTCTCTATCCCTCCAGGCTTTCAACAGATTAACGTGATAGATCTGTTCGGGCTTTCGCCTTCCTGGTTGTCTGACCTTGTAATTCACTTCGCTCACTTTTTCCATTATCTCGTAGGGGCCTTGCCATTTGGCAAGGAATTTACTTTCAACCGTAGGGACAAGTACCAATATCCTATCCCCCGGGGAAAAGGTACGGGTCTTGGCTCCACGGTTGTACACTCTCTGCTGTGCCAACTGCGCTTGGGCCAAATGTTCCTTCACGATGGGCATTACCTGTGCAATTCGATCTTGCATCAGGGCGACATGCTCAATCACACTCCTGTGGGGAGAACTCTCACTTTCCCAAGTTTCCTTGGCAATATCCAACAGCCCTCTTGGGTGTCTCCCATACAGTAACTCAAAGGGGGAGAATCCCGTAGAGGATTGGGGCACCTCCCTAATAGCAAACATCAAATAAGGAAGTAAACAGTCCCAATCCTTTCCATCTCTATCCACCACTTTCTTCAACATTTGTTTTAGGGTTTTGTTGAATCTTTCAACCAGCCCATCGGTTTGGGGGTGATACACAGACGTACGCAATTGCGTCACTTTGAACAATTTACACAGCTCTTTCATAACCCGGGACATAAAGGGTGTACCTTGGTCCGTAAGCAGTTCTTTACAAATACCCACCCGGCTAAAAACAAGAGATAGCTCTTTGGCTATGGTTTTGGCCGAGGTATTTCTGAGAGGGATCGCTTCTGGATAACGGGTGGCATAGTCCATTATAACCAATATGTACTGGTGCCCCCTAGCGGACTTGATTATAGGACCTACCAAATCCATTGCGATTCTCTCAAACGGGACCTCAATGATGGGTAGAGGGACCAGCGGGCTACGGAAATGTGGCATCGGGGCCGACCTCTGACACACAGGGCAGGAGGAACAATAATTTTCTACGTCCTTCATCACCCCCGGCCAATAGAATCTCTGTAATACCCTCTCTCGGGTTTTCTCGTGCCTTTATTAGGGCGGGGTCTTTCAACTGTTCTGTGGCAAAGTTTTCCCTGTGAACCTCAAGATCAGAAAACTCCACAGACGGTAGGTTTTCGTCTGAGGAGGTGGGCTCCTCTCCAGTTTCTTGAGTCTCCCCTGCCAATACTGATAAGGGAAATTCCGGAGAGTCCTCACCACTCTCAGGGGAGTTCTGGCTATCACATTCCTGGTACATAGGGGCACCAGTGAGGGGCTCAGGATCATCCCACAGTTCCCAGAACTTCGGAAAATCCCTTCCCACAATGGCGTCATACGGTAACTGAGATACTAAGCCCACTGGATGAGAGAGGGTACCTTTGGGGGTCTCGAAACACACTGTAGTCACTGGATACTCTCGGGTGTCCCCATGCACACAAATAACAGCTACCTTGCTATTCCCAGAGACCTCTGTTTTAACTAACTCAGCCTTTATCAGGGTCACAAGGCTACCTGAATCCAGCAATACCACAACATTTCTACCATTAACACACATTTTGCATAAATGTTTCTCCGTTCCTCGAATGGCAGTGCATGCGACTGTCGCACACAGCGACTGACGTCTGCCCGTCAGAAAGTCACACTGCATGGGTTCCTCCACAACCGGGCAATTGGCTGCAATATGTCCCGCTTGCCGGCAGCGGTAGCAAACGATCCTTCTTGCCGCCTCTTGAGCCGCTGATTTCCCAGGCTGTTCTCGCCAAACTTGGGGTAGAGCTCCCACCCTCTCACTCTCTCCACCCTTACCCCTTGGAATCCTCTTATCCGCCCCTGGGGATGGTCTGGTCTTAGGGTGGAAAGTCCGAGTGTCTCTGGAAGAGGCCGTCAGGTTCTCTGTAGCCAAGTATTTCTCCACACGATCCACAAGACCATCGGCCGTCTCTGGGTCTCCATGGCTTACCCACTTTTGGATGGCAGTAGGAAGAGCTCTCAAAAACCGATCCATTACAACACGTTCCACAATCTTTGGTGCGGACAAAGTCTCTGGCTGTAGCCACTTTCTGCTCAGGTGAATGAGATCATACATTTGAGACCTGGGGGGTTTTCCAAGCTGGAAAGTCCAGTTATGCACACGCTGAGCCCGGACAGCCTGGGTGACACCCAGCCTTGCCAATATTTCAGCTTTTAGCATCACATAGTCTTTTGCTTGGTCAGGCTCTAGGTCATAGTAAGCCTTCTGCGATTCACCAGTTAACAGAGGAGCCACCAGTCCAGCCCACTGCTCCTCAGGCCACTTTTCTCTTTCAGCAGTCCTTTCAAATGTGGTCAAAAATACCTCTGGATCATCCTCTCCAGTCATTTTTGTCAATAAACGACTCACCCCAAAGGACGCGGTATTAGTGGGACGGCTTTCCTCACTGGTCTGCGGACGTTGCTGCATTACTGCTTCCATTTGTTGTAGTCTCTGCTCTTGTTTCTGTAACAGGTCTATGAAGCGGGCCTCAGATTGCTGCTGGGCTTGTTGATGAGCTTGCTGCTGGGCTGCAAGGCTCCTTTGCAAACCTGCATTTGTCTGCTGTTGATTGGCATTTGCTAGAGCCAGCTGTTTCAGTATCTCCTCCATGCTGGCTTAAAAAAAACTGCCACTGGTTCTCCACCAACTGTGAGGGGGTTAGCTCGGCAGCGGGTGTGTGTGACCCCCGGGATGGGCTCCCCACACAAAACAGGCCCAGCAAACGGAGGTTGTGGTTTTCAAAATCAAAAAGGTGTGGTTTATTTTCTATTTACAGTGACAAAACACAGCAAAGCAAAAGAAACATAACCAAAATAAATTCCTGGTCAAGTTGACCTCTGACTAAACATACAGGTTTCCTAACTAACAACTGGGATCAGCCTAGTGCTGTCCTAGTCCCTAAGTCCCTGGTTTAGTAAATGTCCAAACAAATAGCCACACAGGCTTTTTCTCACCGCACAGGGGTTCACTCTCCCTAGACAGTCCACACAGGTCTGGTTCCAGGCATGAGCTAACACCTAATGAATCTGGGAGTTCTTATAGAGGCCTAAATGAGCTGA
Source organism: Rana muscosa (assembly GCA_029206835.1). NCBI lineage: Eukaryota > Metazoa > Chordata > Amphibia > Anura > Ranidae > Rana > Rana muscosa. The sequence goes on from CM055123.1 coordinate 204,690,898, forward strand.
CAAGCTTCAGCTGGCCTCATCAACTCCCTGTCTGTACGACGCCCCACACTCTCCCTAGAGGTATGAGTCATCCATGAGCCCACTAGCCTTAGCTGGGCTTATACAACTCTCCACCTAGTTGTACAAGTCGGCGTAAAGCCTGAATCTGGGCGAAATATATCTACCCCCCTGGATGCAACCAGGTGACTTTACCTTCCTGCTGTCACAATATATATATATATATATGTATATATATATATATATATATATATATATATATATAAGGTTGTCACTGAAGTTTGCTGAAGTCAAGTGGGCATCACATAACTTCCCATCCCTATCCAAGTTGTTAATCCTCTAGTAAACATCAAAAAACAAAGATATGGACTGTTCCCTCACTCTGTGTGCCTGTAAAGATTTGGTGTGCCTGGCTGTGCAGGAGTGAGGATCCTTGTTCATCTTCAGCTCCTATGTGGGGTGTGCTACAGGTAATTATACAGACAAGGTGTATATAATGCTGCTTAATAGCTCAAACTGAAATTTACACACAAGTGAATGATCCGGACTAGTGACCCCTGCCCCCCTCTCCTTCTCCTTCCAAGATTTCAATCACAGGCAGAGGGATTGATTTACTAAAACTAGAGAGTGCAAAATCTGATGCAGCTGTGCATGGTAACCAATCAGCTTCTAACTTCAGCTTGTTCAATAAAGCTTTGACAAAAAAAAAACTGGAAGTTGATTGGTTTCCATGCAAAGCTGCACCAGATTTTGCACTCTCCAGTTTTAGTAAATCTCCCCCAGAGTGTTTGAAAGGAGACAACTGTTGCTGTACTGTCTCTGTACAACACCCATGGGGGGAATTTATCCAAACTGGAGCAGTTGTGCATGGCAACCAATCAGCTTTTATCTTCATTTTGTTCAGTTAAAGTAGAACTATGGGCAAAACTTTTTTTTTGGGGAGGGCTATACCTGTGACCCATTGTAGAGATTTCTCTTCACTTCCTGCCCCATAGCCAAACAGGAAGTGGGAGGAAATCCCTGCAAATTAAGGGAATTCCTTGAGGACCCCCAGGTCACCAGAACTAGTGTCCCCATTGGAAGATTTCTCCTCTATTACTTCTCTGGGGACAACCCAAAATGTGGGATTTTCTTTTACTTTCACTTTTAATGATAATGGTAAACAGAACAAATAGAGGAGAGGGAATCTTCCTAATGGGGGCACAGACAGAAATAAAAACTGACAGGGGTTCTAATCCTGCACTCTATCCAAAACTAAAAATAAAGTTTTGCCTTTAGTTATACTTTAAGCTTTGAAAATGAAAGATAGAGGTTGACTAGTTGACATGCACAACTGCTCACAACACGCACCCAAAACAAATATAAAACTGATATGAAAACTAAAATTAAAGTTGACCCAAACCAATGACAGTATACATGCTTGTATAGAATATATTTTTCTCCTACCATTGTCCTTTAGACAGTAGACCTGCATAATTCACACACCAGATGTTCAACCCTTTGATACCCATATATATTTAGAACGAATGTATAGCACATACTTTTCATTTTACACTTCAGAGAATAAAAAGGTTAGACATTTCAAAGATGTTGCATATATTATGAAATGATGGAAGAAAAAGTAAACTTACAAACAGCTTGTGTGGGCACATTCCAGCGGCCATCATCATATAAGAGGCAAAATCTGCACGCTGTCCTACACACGTCCCAGACCTCCTGTTTCCGAGCAACTTTGGCCAAATCTGCCCAGAGTTTGGCCCTAGTGCAACATCATCAAGCATGAAAAAAGTACAACAGGATGTAATAAAGAATGATATAATATCATGAAGTACAATATAGTATGGTAAAAATATTTCCTCCGTTAATGCCCTTGATTTGACAAAACATAGATCAGTACAAATAATTATAATAATAATAGAACCGCAAAAAATGCCTGCATAATAGTTATGAGAGAAGACCAGGATACAAAGGAATATTACATAGTTAGTCAGGTTGAAAAAAGACAAAAGTCCATCTAGTTCAACCATTAAAATAAATAAAATAAAAAATATCGTACAATCCCATATACCCAAATCTATACCCACAGTTGATCCAGAGGAAGGTGAAAAACCCCAGCAGAGCACATGATCCAATTTGCTACAGCAGGGGAAAAAATTCCTTCCTGATCCCCCGAGAGGCAATCGGATTTTCCCCGGATCAACTTTAACTACAAATGTTAGTGCCCAGTTATACTATGTACATTTAGGAAAGAATCCAGGCCCTTCTTGAAGCAATCTACTGAGCTGGCCAGAACCACCTCTGGAGGGAGTCCATTCCACATTTTCACAGCTCATATTGTGATGAAACCTTTCCGTATTTGGAGATGAAATCTCTTTTCCTCTAGATGTAAAGAGTGCCCCCTTGTCCTCTGTGTTGACCGTAAAGTGAATAACGCAACACCAAGTTCACTATATGGACCCCTTATGTATTTGTACATGTTGATCATATTCCCCCTTAATCTAGTCTTCTCAAGAGAGAATAAATTCAGTTCCTCTAATCTTTCCTCATAGCTGAGCTCCTCCATGCCTCTTATCAGTTTGGTTGCCCTTCTCTGCACTTTCTCCAGTTCCCCAATATCCTTTTTGAGAACTGGGGCCCAAAACTGAACTGCATATTCCAGATGAGGTCTTACTAGTGATTTGATTGTGAAAATATTGTGCCCAGTTGGCAGAAAGTCAACTATGTGTTTATTTGCGACCGTAAAATGTACTTCTGGGCTTACCTATCAAACTGCTACTTACATTTAAAGGCAGGAACCTCTCTTTACCTGCCTGTCAATTCAGATCCCCTGTACAACACCCCCAAAGCCATAACCAGATAGATGCTCTGACATGCTTCCAAGGGAACTAACTTTGACTAGCTCTCTAGTCTTGCTACTGGTTAGTGAAGCCACTCTTTAATAGTGAAGCGCAATAAGGAGCAGACCAGAGACAGTGGCTATGGAAACTGGTTGGATTTTACATAGGTTGAAAGACACAAGGCCATCTTGCTCAACTAATAATAAATACATAAATATAAAACCTCCATATACACAATCCCTTTTCTACAGTTGATCCAGAGGAAGGCAAATAAATCCCACCATTAAAGTGATTGTAAACCCACAAAAAAAAAAAAAAAGACAAAGGCATAACATACTAGCTCATTATGAACTACTTATCTTAGATCGAAGCCCCTGCAGCGGTCCTTATACACCGCTCCGGCCGGTAACATCGCTCCCGGAGTTACTTCTGGGCATCGCAGGCTCCGGCGCTGTGATTGGCCGGAGACATTGCTTCAGTGTGCATGTGCCGATGACGTCGGCGGATACAGAAGATATCTCCTAAACTGTGCAGGTTTAGGAGATGTCCAGGGTAGCTACAGGTAAAGCCTTATTATAGGCTTACCTGTAGTAAAAAGTGGTTGTAAAGGGTTTACAACCACTTTAAGCATGGTTCAATTTGCTCCACCAGGAAAAAAAATATTTCCTGATTCCTTGGAGGGAAATCGTATATACCCTGGATCGACAATCTTTGATGTTATTACCTACAAATGTTAGTATCCAGTTGGTGCATTTAGGAATGCTTCCAGCTCTTTTTTTAAAACAATCTACTAAGCTGGCCAGAGCTATTGCTTGAGGAGATCTATTCCACGTTTTCACAGCTTTTACGGTGAAGAATCCTTTCCTATGTGGAGGCCAAAGCTCTTATCAGCTAAACATAAAGAGTGCCCCCTTTACAGAGCCACAGAAGTCCAGGAGATTAGTAATAACAGGCACACACCTAGAGGTTACTGCTTTGAATTGTGAGTAGCAGTGTAAAGCTATATGCATTTTACAAAGAAAATCTGTCAGAAAAAAACAAAAAAAAAACGACTGAACTACCACATTATGGGGATTATGCACTCCCCATTCCCAACTGAAGGGGTGATGCTTGGCACCTAAGCAATCTATCAGCAAACACAGGCTTTATCCCACAAAAGCAATCTGCATACGGCCATGTTTAAAACTGAATGACATGAATTATGTCTATTACATACTGAAATTTAACCAGCTGGGCACAATGCAAGTATGTATATCTCATACCAGAGCTGCACGATTCTGGCCAAAATGAAAATCACAATTTTTTTGCTTAGAATAAAGATCACGATTCTCGCGGCGTAACATCATCTTTCATATTATACAAAAAAATTGGGCTAACTTTATTGTTTAGGTTTTTTATTTTATTTATTAGTGTATTTTTTTCCCCCCAAAAAAAAAATGCATTTGAAAGACCGCTGCGCAAATACAGTGTGACATAAAATATTCCGCTGCGCAAATTCAGTGTGACATAAAATATTGCAACAACCAACATTTTATTCTCTAAAAAAATATATATATAATGTTTGGAGGTTCTAAATAATTTTCTAGCAAAAAAATTATGATTTTAACTTCAAACCAACAAGTGTCAGAAAAAGGTTTAGTCTTGAAGTGGTTAAACTTCCCCGAAGTTCATTCCTTTGATCTAAAGAACAAAACGTTACAATGTTTATAGTTAGCTGAATGTTGTGAAATCTGGCAGACTGTCGGGTTTTTTTTTTTGACAGCTGTCGACTTGAGCAGAGAACTCTCTGCATAGAATCGTGAAAAAGCTTTGTAAGATCGCATGGGGGGAAAACCGCAATCTCGATTCTTAAGGATCATGCAGCTCTATATCATACCTGATGATCCGGTGGGGGAGCTAAAAATAGCTGAAGTATATGGTACTACTACAGTGATAGCAGCGATCTTCCAGGTACAGCTCGAGTTCTGTGCAAGCAGCTTTCCCACTGCACAATGACCACAGAAGGGTCACTTAAAGGAATAGGGTTTTTAAAGGAATGCAAGGCATCCTCTGATTGGAGGAGGTGGAGATAGTGACATCTCCACCCCTCCTCCCCACTTTTTCAAAATGAGAGAATTCCTTGGAATTGGTAAAAAAAAAAAAAAAGGCTTTTTATGAATGCTGGTGTTGCTGACAGAGTGACACCTTTGTGGTCATAACACAGAGGGGAAGCTGTTCATACAGAACCTAGGCAAGACCCAGAAGAGTGCGGCCTCACTGTAGTAGCGCTGACTACTACAGTGACTTTCAGCTTCCCCAGTGATCCATCATGTGTGAGATAGGCATACTTACATTGTGCAGTTTGACAAATGTAAGTATGCGATTAAGATCATTCTTGCAGTCAGCTTTAGGCACCGATTTTGACAAAGTTGGTATATGCATTGGCACTTTAGGAGGACTCCAGGAGATACTGGTGTGAGAAAACCTGAAGTTGCCATCTTATGCTGCCAGCTACCTCCTATAGCAGGGATATGCAATTAGCGGACCTCCAGATGTTGCCAAACTACAAGTCCTATGAGGCATAGCGAGACTCTGACAGCAGCAAGCATGACACCCAGAGGCAGAGGCATGATGGGACTTGTAGTTTTGCAACAGCTGGAGGTCCGCTAATTGCATATCCCTGTCCTATAGCTTGTGTACTGGTTTTATTTGTCCTATAGTCCTTCATTTCATAGATAATATTCTACAACTGTGGCATATTCACCCAAGAACATTATTAACCTCTTTACATAAACTGTTTTGGGAGAATTATGCACTTTATGTTTAGTGACCAATAAAATTCAAAGGTTTGTGTTACTAAGCAGTTTTGCAAAAAACAATTATTTTACCCACAATATAGTACCTGCTATTCTGCAGTTGACTTACAAAGCAGATTTATATTGTGGTAACCAAAGAAGAAAGCAACGTAAGGTACTAAGGGGTATAAAAGGTTCACTGTGCGGATATGACAAACATCCGCACATTAAAGGTGAAAATTGTCGTAAATTCTCTAACATGTGTAGTTCCTAAACTGCTATCGCCACCTAGTGGCTATAATGTGTTTTTTCCAGAAATACCTCAATCAAGAAACAAAAAAACTAAAAACTAGATGATGTTGACAATATAGGAAAAACACATAATACAGGGAGTACAGCACTTTCCATTCTGATTGTGTGGATGTTTATCATACCTGCACAACAACTGTTTTATAAATAGGCCCCTTCATAATTAAAAAAAAAAAAAAAACAGGAAAAAGTTACAGAGTGATTAGTGGACATACCTCTCAACATCATTTTTATTGTCTGTTCGGATTAAATGGCCTTCGGTCTTCAAGACACACTTAGTATGATGCTGTGCTCTCATAGATAAGTGACTTAAACGTCCTTTATTGCCTTTACCTATGGAGACTAATATAAGACAAGTTGCAAGTATTGCACCACCACGAGTAAAAAGAAAGTACTGCAAAAATGTATTTTTCCATGCTGATAGTCAAATCCAGAAGACAGCAAACAAGGCAGCTCTGCTGAAAGCAGAATGTTCATTTAATATAACTTCATATTCATTTTCCAAGAACAACTGTAATCGGAATCAAGACAGCACCTCACAGGGTGACTGGGAATGTACTTCCTCTTCTTCCTTAATCACTAATCACATTCAGTTTCCAAGGCAGGTGTAAATTTTCTTGCTTGTGAAAAGCTTCGTAGTATAGAGATGTTCTGTTTATATCAGTCTGACTGTAGGAGATGGCAAGAAGCCTGCAGTGGGTGTGTTTTGGAACTCCTCTCCTGCACTGCAAGAGGGGGTTCTCAGGTCACATGGGACAGGTCACATGGCAAATGACAGTGGTGCAGACTGGTGCACTACAGTGATGCCTGGGTAGAAAAAACGAAAGTTCTAGGCAGGAAGGCTGTGCTCCCTGTATTCAGTGGCGTATTTTGGCTTTGTGCTGCCCTAGGCAAGACTAAAAATAGGCACCCCCCCATCTAAATTCGTCCTACCCCAGCCACTTTAAAATTGCGCTCGCCTGTGCAGAGGCGACAAACGATGTACATTTTACTATCCATAGGCAAAGCTTTACAGGTTACCACTTTGGATTTACAGAAGAGGTCTGGTGCTAGAATTACTGACAATAATCTGACGTTCGCAGTGATACCTCACATGTGTGGGCCCAACACGCGCGTTCAAACATGGGAGGACGGGGCACTTAAAAAAAAAAGTTGTTTTTTTTTACACTTGCTTTAAAGTGGTTGTAAAGTCTTGTTTAAAAATAAAAAATAAAATAACAAACATGTTATACTTACGTCCTCTGTGCAGTTGGTTTTGCACATAGCAGCTTGGACCCTCCTCTTCTCAGGTCCCACTTCGCTGACCCCTCCCTCCTGTCGAGTGCCCCCACAGCAAGGAGGTTGCTATGGGGGCACCGAGCCAAGTCACAGCTCTGTGTGTCCATTCAGACACGGAGCCCCGACCCGGCCCCCGCCCCCTCTCTCCCCTGATTGGCTAACTGACTTTGATTGACAGCCACAGGAGCCAATGACACCGCTGTTGTGTCTCAGCCAATCAGGAGGAGAGTCCCAGACAGCTAAGACACCTGTGGACATCAACTTGTAGGTAGAAAAAAAAAGAAGCGCCCTCAACAATTTAAGAGTCAAAAAATGTTTTATTTCATTATAGAAGTCCATCCCAGTTTCAGCATAACAAGCCAATGTGCTCCAATGTTTATATCATGCTCACTTCATCGGGGCTTAGAGGAGCTGTAGGAGCTTCTAAGCAGAGTGGATAAAAAAAAAAATCAATGATTTTTTTTTTTTTTAAATCAGATTTGTTTGTTTTTTTATCAAATTTATTTTAATAAAATGCTTTAGGAGTAAAAATCTATTTAAAGATAGTTTTCTATTTTAGATACATTAATAATTTAGTTTATTCAGCATGAAATGGAGCTTAGTTATGTAGCACGAGGCTGTATATTCTGCAATATTAAAATTTTTGGTAAAAATTATGATTTAAAATAGAGTTTTTTTAAATCAAGCCTTTTTACTAGTGATTTAACCACTTCCCATCCCGCCTATAGTCATATGACGTCCGCAGGAGGGATCTTCCATCCTGGGCGGGCGTCATATGACGTCCTGGGCCTCCCGGCCATCTAGGGGGCGCACGTGCGCGCCGCGTCGCTCGGGAGCCAGTGCACGTGCCCGGCGGCCACGATGTCTGCAGGGCACCTGCAATTGCACGTGGATCTGTGTGTGTAAACACACAGATCCATGTCCTGTCAGGTGAGAGGAGACCGATGGTGTGTTTCCAGTACAGAGGAACGCCGATCGGTCTCTTCCCCTTGTGAGTTCCCGCCCCCACAGTTAGAATCACTCCCTAGGACACACAATTAACCCCTTGATCGCCTCCTAGTGTTAACCCCTTCCCTGTCAGTTACATTTACACAGTAATCAGTGCATTTTTATAGCACTGATCGCTGTATAAATGTGAATGGTCCCAAAAATGTGTCAAAAGTGTCCGATATGTCCGTCGCAATGTCACAATCAAGATAAAAAAATTAAAAAATTGCAGATCGCTGCCATTACTAGTAAAAAAAATAATAATATATAAATCCCATCAATCTATCCCCTATTTTGTAGACGCTATAATTTTTGCGCAAACCAATCAATATATGCTTATTGCAATTTTTTTTACCAAAAATATGTAGAAGAATACATATCGGCCTAAACTGATGAAAAAAATTGTTTTTGTTTTTTAAATTGGGATATTTATTATAGCAAAAAGTAAAAAATAGTGTTTTTTTGAAAAATTGTCACTCTTCTTTTTGTTTATAGCGCAAAAAATAAAAACCGCAGAGGTGATTAAATACCATCAAAAGAAAGCTCTATTTATAGGGAATTTTTTTTTTCATTTGGGTACAGTGTTGCATGACCGTGCAATTGTCAAAGTGCGACAGCGCTGAAAACTAAAAATTGGTCTGGGCAGGAAGGGGGTAAAAATGCCCTGTATTGAAGTGGTTAAATCAGGCTTTAAATCGTGATTTAAAATCCACTTTATTTAAATCAAATCCACCCTGATTCTAAGTCAGGACTATTGCACTCCACAGCATGGAACCTTTCTCAACTTTTCAATCCTAAATGATTTTGTACCCAGCACCTCCCATCCAAATCCACCAATCAAAATCTGACAATTTAATACTCTCTAACACTGAGGCTGGGTTCACACTGCAGACAGATGTGGCTCGCAGCAGGGGTCCGGTGTGTCCCTGTTCTCAGTTTCAGGGACGAATCAGGTGGGAATTTTGGCCTAAATTCGAACCTGAAACAGAGCCAAAGACGTACAGGCCCTTTTGCAATTCGCTCCGCAGCCATTTCGGAGATGTGTGAACCGGCTCCATAGAGAGAGGGTCACAATCTCCTATCAAGCGAACCCAGCCTAAAACTAAAAGAAAAAAAGTCTTGCTTTTGCATACACTTTAAATCCGCATTATCTGGGGGTTGTTCTGTAAAAGTAAAATGAAGAAAGGGCCACAATCCATCTCTAATCACTGATCTCCTAAAGCAGACCTGAATATGTACACTACACATGCACACAACCAGCATCTAGCAGATTACCTTTGGCTTCATTTTCACTATCCAGAACCATCTGAAAAACATCAGGGGCCAGACAAAGGCCAACATTCACAAGTAACGGACGCTTCTTCCTTACAGATTCCTTAGAGTTGCTTTGTTTTGCCTGCAAAAAGAATAAAACAAGAACTAGCATTGGCTAATTTAGTTCTGAATTTGTACAGAAAATTGCGTCTGATATGATTTTTCTCAGTTTTGCTTTGTTTGGGTTGTGTGTTCTTGTTTGAGGATATTTTTTGCAGGAGGATGCAATTAGCGAATTGTTAAAGATTTATGGTAGGTATATGACATGTATTTTATAACTGAAGGAGTATTTTTGTTTCTTTGTGTTCTAGCATGTTTTGATAGTAAACTGGATTTGTAAAAAATAGATTAAAATATGGGAATTGTTTTCTAATAAAGACACATTTAAAACAAAAATAAGGCAGTTATGGCAGATTATGGGAGCTAAATGATTTCAATCCTGACTTTGCAGCACAACTGACTAATCACTCCAATTATCTGACATTCCAACTGAATAGAGAAAAAAAATATTAGATCACATATATCAAACACAAGGCCCTCCAGGCCATTTCATGTGGCCCTCACACCTCTCCTGCAGCAGCCCCCCCTCCCTTGTCTCCGTTCCACCTCATCTATGTAGTCGGCAGCAGAGAGGAGGACAGAACTCCTCCGCCAGATCATGCACTTCTCCGTGCAGCCGTAGAGAGGCTCGCCTCTGCCCCCTCATCTCAGCAGTTGGCAGCAGAGAGGAGGACAGAACTCCTCCTACAGATCCTGCGCCTCACTGTGCAGCTGCAGCACCCCCTCGTCTCTGCCTCCTCTGGCCTCAGAACTCAGCAGACTCCGACTGCGGACTCCAGCCCTCCTCTGGTCTTCCTCCAGACCCTGCACTTTCTGCTTCCCAGCTCCACCCCAGCTTCTTTCCGGCAGCAGCACAAGGAAAGAGGGGTGAAGTGTGATGTAAGGGAGGGTGGTGGACTTTTGACATCTGATGTAAAGGGGGGGGGAGTGCTCTGGACATCTACTTATAATTATTATGAAAATAATAAAATTCTATGCCAGGGAGGGTCGCACACCACTGGTATCATCCACAAGAAACTTTATTGGAGACTGCTCAGACAGAACACCGTGTCAGAACCATGTTCTGCCAGGGCAGTCTCCAATAAAGTTTCTTGTTGATGATACCAGCGGTGTACGACCATGGCTTTTTAAGACTTGCATCATTTGCTACAGGAGTGTGAGTGGGCCTAGTGCCGGTCTGAACCTGCCCTTCACAGCTTAAAGGGGTTGTAAAGGCAGAAGGTTTTTTATCTTAATGCATTCTGTGTGCAGCAGCCCCCCTAACACTTACCTGAGGTCTCTCTCTGTCCAGCGATGTCCACGAGTGTCTCAGCCATCCGAGATTCTCCTTCCTGATTGGCTGAGACACAGCAGCGATTTCATTGGCTCCCGCTGCTGTCAAAGTCAGCTAGCCAATCAGGGGAGAGAGGGGGTGGGACCCGGTCAAGGCTCTGTGTCTGAATGGACACAGGGAGCAGTGACTCAGCTCAGGTGCCCCATAGCAAGCTGCTTGCTGTGGGGGCACTCAACAGGAAGGAGGGGGTCAGGATCACAGAAAGGGACCCGAGAAGAGGAGGATCCGGGCTGCTCTGTGCAAATCCACTGCACAGAGGAGGCAAGTATAAAATGTTTATTATAGGAAAAAAAACACCTTACAATCACTTTAAAGTTATTACTAAAACCAGTAATAATCGAATGCGTAGGCAATTATTTAATATGATAACAGGTAGATACAGTTATATAGTCTTAAAAATGCAACAGGTCTTTGAGAGAAACTATAATGCAGATGTGGCTCACGATGGGATTGAGTTTGACACCCCTGCTTTAGATCAGAATGAAAAAGAAGTAAAAGTTCTCAAATTACTGATCGATTACTAGGTGGTTTTGGAGTATTTTCTTTTCAATCTGCTACTTTCATTCATTACTTCTAATCAAATTCAAAGTTAATCTAATGAGATTTTAAAGTATCAATTGGTCTTCCTTTAAATTTAGTTCTATAATTAAATTGAATCAATAAAACACAATCAAATAAATATAGTGTCTGATCACAACTTGTTGGATCATGAATTGTGAGTGGACACTGAGGAGTATCACCTGTTCAAGAATCATGGCTGCCTGATCCTCGACACGCTCTGGTTTAGTGTACAGCGTAGCTCGGAGCTGAAGACGATGCAGATACATTTTCAGGAAGTTTTGGTATTGTCCAGTACCATCAAGGTCTAAAGCTTTCTGTATGTGTTTTATGGCAACTTCAGTTCTATCATCCTCATCCTCTATCTGTGCTATTTCCATGTGAATTTGGCAGCGCATCACAGTCAACAAGCTAAAGACAGAAGATAATGGTCTGTATTAAGAGCAGCAAAGCTATTACAAGGGAATAAAAACACAGCAAGAAAGGAACCGTTTAAAATACCCTTAGTTTCATACTGATGGCTATAGTTTTTTTTTTGCCTATAGATGAATAAACCCCTTGAACTTGTTTCATACAAGGTACACCTTTTACAAATCACTCACCCTAACTTATGCCTCCCCTGTTTATTTAGCCAATTTGTTTGTGGGCAACTTGAACAAAGCATTTTATCAATTAAGGAGGTCCAAACGTCTTAATCTCCTTGTCTGTTGTTATGTGGTTTTCAACAAACCCATCATACTTTTCCCATATATTACAAAATTCAACCACTTCCAGCCTTTAACATGTGAGGGAATCGCCAATTGAAAAAATAGGATTTTTATAACAGCTTACCTGTAAAATCCTTTTCTTGGAGTACATCACGGGACACAGAGCGGCATAGTCATTACTATGTGGGTTATATAGATACCTTCAGGTGCTGGCACTGGCAACTTCCAAAACCGGAAGTACCCTCCCCTATATAAGCCCCTCCCATCCGGGAGCACCTCAGTTTTGTAGCAAAGCAATAAGTGTCCCCAAAGAGGGGTGGGAGCTCTGTGTCCCGTGATGTACTCCAAGAAAAGGATTCTACAGGTAAGCTGTTATAAAAATCCTATTTTCTTTCTCGTACATCACGGGACACAGAGCGGCATAGTCATTACTATGTGGGATGTCCTAAAGCAATGCCCAATGAGGGGGGGGGATACACCATACATAAGCTGAGCGCTATCAGACATGAGGATCTTTTGCGGCCTGCAACACACTGCGCCCAAAGGCGACATCCTCCTGACTTCTAACGTCCACCTGGTAGAACCTAGTAAAACGTGTGTACTGAAGACCACGTTGCGGCCTTACAGATTTGAGCCAGGGAGGCCTGGTGATGCACTGCCCATGAAGTTCCAACTGCTCTCGTGGAGTGCGCCCTAACTTTGAACGGAGGCGGTCTCCTTCTCAAGCCATAGGCTTGCATTATGACCTGTCGAATCCACTTGGCTAAAGTAGATTTTGACGCTGCCTGACCCTTTCTGGGGCCTTCCGGCAGAATAAACAAAGTATCCGTTCTGCGAATCTGAGCAGTGGCTTTTAGATAAGCTTTAACTGCTCTTACTACATCCAAAGAATGCAATAACTTTTCCTCTACCGAACTAGGTTTGGGGAAAAAAGAAGGAAGAACCACATCTTGGTTCAAATGAAAACCTCGATACCACCTTAGGAAGAAAGGCTGGATGAGGACGTAACACTACTCTGTCCTTATGGATAACCAGATATGGCTCTTTACAGGACATAGCTGCTAATTCCGACACTCTTTTAGCCGAACAAATGGCTACTAGAAAAAACAATTTCCTGGTGAGAAGAACCAAGGAACTATGCTGTAATGGTTCAAATGGTTGTTTCTGTAGAACCGACAGAACCAGGTTTAGATCCCATGAACATATGGGAATATTAACCGGAGGACTAATACGCATCACTCCTTATCTAAAGGCTTTGACTAGTGAATGCGAAGCCAAGGGCCTTTGAAAAAATATTGACAAGGCCGAAAACTGACCTTTGATAGTACTCAAGGCAAGCTTCCTATCTACAGCCCACTGTAGGAAGTCCAGACTCCTACCTATTACGTACTTATGTGGATGCCATTTCTTGGCCTCACACCACGCGATGTACGCCTTCCAGATTCTATAGTAGATCTGCCTGGATACCGGCTTCCTGGCATTGATCATGGTAGATACCACAGGATTAGAGAGCCCTCTCTTTTTTAGAATGTGGGCTTCAATAGCCAGGCCGTCAAACCTAGGGCTGGTAAGGAAGGGTGGTATATCGGTCCTTGCGAAAGCAGGTCCGGACGACGTGGGAGAGTCCAAGGACTCCCCACTGACATTTTACAATCTCTGCGTACCACGCTCTTCGGGGCCACGCTGGAGCCACCAGAATCACTGGTTTCTTTTCTACCCTGATTCTGCGGAGTAATCGAGGTAACCATTGTGGCGGTGTGAATGCATATATCAGCTTGAACTGATCCCAAGGGAACACTAGGGCATCCGAGCCGCAAGCTAGGGGATCCCTTGTCCGAGAGACAAACCTGTCCACCTTTGCGTTGAATCTGGATGCTAGAAGATCTACATCCGGTGTTCCCCACCGCTGACATATTGTCCAGAAAAACCTCGGGGTGAAGGGACCATTCCTCTGGGCATAATTGCTGGCGACTTAGAAAGTCCGCCTTCCAATTCTCCACTCCTGGAATGAATACCGCAGATATGGCTGGGACATATCTTTCTGCCCATTTCAGGATGTAATTTACTTCCCTCTGGGCTGCACGACTCCTGGTGCCCCCCTGATGATTGATATATGCCACTGCTGTGGCATTGTCTGATTGAATTCTGACAGGGGACCCTTGGAGTTTGGATGTCCATGCTACTAGGGCATACCGGGCTGCTCGTATCTCTAAGAGATTGATGGGCAGGGCCTTTTCTGCATCCGACCATCTGCCCTGGAGAGACCATTGCTCCAGTACTGCTCCCCAGCCTATAAGGCTGGCATCTGTAGTGACCACCTTCCAAGAAATCGGACTGAATGATTTCCCTTTTTCCAGATTCTGGGGAACCAACCACCAACGGAGGCTCTTGCGAACGGAAGGGGACAAGGACATTGTAAGTCTAGGGCCTGAACTTTTTTGTTCCAGGCTGACAGTATGGCCCTTTGCAAATTCCTTGAATGGAATTGACCGTAGGGTACTGCTTCGAATGATGCCACCATTTTTCCCAGCAGCCTCATGCACAGGCGTATGGACGGCTGTCTTTTTTGTACCCACTAAGTGGATCAAATCTTTCAAAGACAACACCTTTCCTCGAGGCAAGAATATTTTTCTCTGGCCTGAATCCAACCTTAGCCCCAAGTATTCCAGACTTTTTACTGGTTTTTAGGGCTGACTTGTCTCGGTTGATAATCCAACCGTGAGATTCCAGATACTTGATTGTCTTGTGAACGACCACGTCTAGTTTTTTCACTGAGTGGTCTATCAGCAACAAGTCATCTAGATATGCCATTATCATTACACCTTGTGTTCTTAGATTGGCCAATAAAGGGCCAGAATTTTTGTAAACACTCGTGGTGCTGTGGCCAGACCGAAGGGTAAGGCTCTGAACTGAAAATGGCGCCCTTCTACTGCAAAGCGTAGACATTTTTGGTGGACTGGAAAGATGGGAATGTGCAAATAAGCATCTTTGATGTCGATCGCGGCTAACCAATCCTCCCCTTGTAGGGCAGTGGCCACCAATCGGATCGACTCCATCGGAAAGTCCTGATATACAGGAATTTGTTTAGCCCTTTTAGAATTAATATGGGCCTCCCGTCCCCGTTTGCTTCGGGACTGTAAAGAGGTTTGAGTAAAACCCGAACCCCCATTCTTCCAGGGGAACCTCCATAATTACTCCTTGGAGCAATAGTTGTTCTAGTGCCAACAGGAGGGACTCTCTCTTCCGGGGATCCCTTGGCACGTTTGACCTCAAAAATGGGAAGGAGGAGAGTCTTTTAACTCCAATCTGTATCCCAAACATACTGCGGAGAGCACCTATCTGTTTTGATTGTGTCCCGCCAGGTCTCTTGCGAACAACTGGAGTCCTCCCCCCACCCGACTGAGTGGGGGCAACCCTTCAATGAATTTAACTTTGGGGGAGGTTTTGTACCTCCCCTGACCCAGGGTTTCTCATTACCCTGCGATTGTCCCTGTTTTTTACCCCCGGGAATTGACCGAGGAGGCCGTCGGAACTGTTACACAGCCGATGCCCCAGGGACTGGAGAAGCAGGCCTCTTAAAAGAGGGACCTCTAACTCTGTTTTTAACCGGCAAGAGTGTATTTTTACCGCTGGAAATTTTCTGGATATATTTGTCCAGGTCTTCCCTGAATAAGCGTTCACCATGAAATGGGACGCTAACCAGCCATTCTTTACAGGGAGCTTCAGCAGACCAGTTTTTGAGCCATAGAAGCCTACGCATATGCACTACAGACAGCGTAAGGCGGGAGGCCTGATGGATTGAATCCTTTATGGCGTCAACCGCAAAGCCTAAGGCTCTAGGTAGATCAGCTAGGGCAAGGGCCTGCTGATCTGTCAAGTCCCTCAAGACCTGTTTCAACTGATCCTTCACTGCTTAGCAGACCCCACTGCTGGTTGTGTCACCAAGCTTGCTGTAGAAAGAAGCAGATTTTCATAAGGACTCCAATCTTTTATCTATTGGGTTCTTGAACATTTGGACATTATCCACTGGACATGTCAGTGATTTATACACACAAGAGATGGCTGCGTCCACTGTAGGGACCTTCCATTTTTTGATGAACTTATCCTCCATGGGATAGACCACCGGAAATCTCTTGGGGGGAATAAATACTTTCTCAGGATGTTCCCAATCCTGGTAAATGAGCCCTTTCAGTAAAGGGTGAAGTGGAAAAGAACAGACAGTCTGGGGGCTTCTAGCGACCCCAACGAGGATACAGTAGTGGTTGATGGTTCCGCAAGGTGCATTTTTAAATGCTGATCGGACCATGTTAGTCAGAGACTGAACCCATAATTTTTCAGCTTGAGATGCTGAGAAAAGGTTCCCCCACTGTTGATTCCTCTATAACAGAATCAACCTCATCCTGATCCCCTTCAGGCAGGTCGATCCCTGTATGGGACTGTTGCTCTGCTAACAGGCACTCTGAAGGAGGAGACGGAGATCGGGTGTGCTTTCCCTGACAGGGAGGCAGCGATCAATGTTGACAATCTCTCTCTAATCCTCCCAGAGCTGAGGAAAAAACCTCCTCTGTTACATACACAGGAGCAGGTGAACTGAGGACAGCCACAGTACCAAGTACTCCTGCGGGGTCTCTACGGTCACTTACCTCTGAACTTCAGGGGAGACTGGTGCAGCAGAAGCATGCCCAAGATCCTCAGAGCCCGATGAGACCCCCTTCGCTTCCTGGAAGATTCAGTTCCGGAGCTTCTGGACGGCATATTCCTAAGCCTAAAGCTGAGGTATTCCAGCCGTAATACACCACTTTTACTGAGAATAGTCTAGCACAATTGCTGCTATATAACAGTTGGTGTCTACTAAAGTGCCTTTCTAGGGGATGCCTGCATCAACCGCCTCTGTGTGCCTTTATACTGTTGCTAGCTCTGTCTGTGCACTTCAATAGCCAGCTATGATTGTGCTTTAAAACACGCTGGACGCCCGCACATGCGCAGTAGCGCCGCGGCGCACACCGAGCATCATCCACCCGCTCCGCCCCTTTTTCCAGATCGCCTCTATATATAGAGGCACGTGCTCGCGCACGCGCGCGGGCACGTGCGCCTTCGGCGCCTTTTTTGAAAATAATAAGGAGCTAGATGGGAGCCAGGGTCCCTGCCGCAGGGCCCGGGGATGGATGAGCGCAGCAACAGGGCAGAGGAGACAGCTTCCCAGCAGAGAACTTACCAACTGCCTGGATTTGATTTTGGAAGAAAAAAATCCACATTACAAGAAAAAGAACCATAGCGGCCTCTAGTGTCTAACACAGGTACCGCGGTCTTACATTTTTTTTTTCTTGCCTACTATTAAAATTTTTAAATTTTCTCAGTAGTAACAGGCATACACAGAATATTAGCGGGAATACCTTAGGTAACAGGCAGAAAGACAAAATAGGCTTGGGGGTCCCTCAATAGAACCAAGTTCCCGAGGGCCCCCACTTACCTTTTCCTCGCCGCAGGACTCTGTTTGGTCCACAGAAGCCCAAACTTCACCTATCACGGCAGGCATTGTAATTAAACCTTCAGGGACCGGGTTCCCAAGGATTCCACTCCCCTGGACCTGTATAGCACCCTGCACAGAAAACATCTTGGTCGTGGGTATGACCAGAGCTCTGGATCCCAGGGTCCAGCCCTCCTAAGAGAGGCATTTCAGGCAAAACCTTGCTCTTCTCTTGCAAGGCCCGGGTACCGACCGTTTAGCTATGAAGCTTTTTTGGTCGGATCCGGAATAGCTTACTGAGGCCCAAAAGAACCTGTACGCAAGCTCAGTGAAAAACACATGTTACTTCTTGGCCAACACCTTAGACACTGGCAAAAAACTGAGGTGCTCCCGGATGGGAGGGGCTTATATAGGGGAGGGTACTTCCGGTTTTGGAAGTTGCCAGTGCCAGCACCTGAAGGTATCTATATAACCCACATAGTAATGACTATGCCGCTCTGTGTCCCGTGATGTACGAGAAAGAAAAACGATATCTGAATGATACCTGAAGCTGCAGGCATCATTCAGATATTTACACAAACTAAGAACATCATAAGGTTAAGTGGTTAAAATGCTTAGTATGCATGCATACTATAAGCAATTTGTAAAGAAAATGTTAGGTTCCTCTGGATATCCCGGTATCTTTAGAAATGATAGACGAGGCGTGACCGGATGTTGGAGTGAGAGGGTGTGCGTGAGTTGTCTCTCCCCGCTCCGTCTCCGCTCTATCCTGATACGCCTGGAGGAATCCTGATCTGTGCGCCTGTGCACCAAGGACGCCGTGCATCCTGCACTACGAGCGGAGGCAGGGAGCGGGTCTGTACGGAGCCCGCAGGGGAGCCATCTGCCTCTCGGCTTGTACGGGGAAGGGTCAAGGCCACTGCAATAGCCGTGCAGTACACATGGAGCAGCGTGAGATCTCGCAAGAAAAGGCGGGACACGCACAATTGGCACTTGGTTGTCACGGAGCAGAGAGACTCGCTGGAGCTGGAGCGGTGTGTGGTGTGTCATGTGGGGACCTGCTTGAGACGAGGGGGGCTGATGCAGAGGATCCCCTGCCCCTAAGCTGCGGGTCCGATCGAACCTCTTTGGACAATCATGTCAAGGAAGAGAGGAGAGGAGCAGTCGCACCAGGATAATGTTCAAGTAACACGCGCTCTGCAAAAAGATATGGGGAACCAGGCAGCAGCCAAATTGGAGCGGTTTGCCCATACCTCTGCGCAGTCGTCAGCTAAAGGGAATCAACAAGCACAAGCAAGAGCTCAGTTGGGAGCCCCCTCGGATAGAAAGAGCCATGGCCAAATATCAACAATGCCACCAGGCACCAAAACTGTAAGTGGCAGGGGGTTAGAGTGAGAAACCCCAGGAACTGTGTCTATAATAACCTCTGATGCTGGCTCATTACCAGAAGAAGAGCCGACACTGAAAGATGTACTGTATGCTGTTAATGCTTGCAAATGCTCAATAAGCAGTCTTGGCGACCAGTTAAAGGGAATAAGGAAGAATTACTTTCAATGGGCCATGAATTGCAAAAGACTGTGGAAAAGACAACTGCCCTAGAGGAAAGGTTAAGCGTGGTTGAGGACGATTTATATCCGTTAAAATGAGAAATTAGAATAATGAAGGAACAAAATGGGCACACAGGTGGCAAAGGTGGATGAAATGGAAAATAGGCTACGCAGAAACAACGTGAGGGTGGTGGGCCTTCCAGAGCAGAGTGAGGGTCCTAACCCCATAGTGTTCTTGGAGGAATGGTTCAAGGAAATTTTTGGGTCGGACACTTTTACACCGCTCTTTGCGATAGAAAGAGCCCATAGAGTTCCTTTCAGAGCTCCGCCAGCAGGCGGCTATCCCAGACCACTACTTTTGAAGCTTCTTAATTACAGTGACAAAGTGACTTTGTTGCAAAAAGCGAGAGAGATGGGAAATATTCTTTATAATGAAGTTAGGATCTCACTGTATCCAGATTTTTCACCAGATTTACAGAAACACAGAGCTGAATTTATATCAATTAAACGCAACTTACAAAGGCATAAAGTTACGTATGACTTGTTGTACCCAGCACATCTGCGGGTGACAGCCCTGGGGGGAACTCAGTTCTTTGATTCACCAGGTGACGCTGCACAATGGCTGGAAGATGATAAGAAGAACTTATAGATTATAGACTGTATGGAATAGAGTTATATTTGAAAATTATTACTCCTACTCTTACCTTTTGAAATTTTAATTTTGTTTTGTTAATAGTTGAGCTTGATTAAATTAGCTTGGGATGGAGTGAGGAGATACACTTGGGAGGGAGGCACAATGTATGCAAGGGGTATGGTGGGGAAAAAGGCACCTTGGTCACATTTGTCATTAGTGGGGGGGGGGGGGGGTGAAGAATGAGAAGGAAGGCAAAATAATAAAATTGCATATAACACTGGATTGGTATGAGTGGATGGGTTGGTACAGGAAGCAGGAAAAGGTCACAAGTGAAACCCTTAGGGCAAGCCTAGCTAGGCATGGGATGGGAGGGGATGAGGGAGGTGGAAGTGAGGGTGGGGGGGAGGAAAATCAGGTAAAATTACAAACAAGGAAAGACACGATAATAAAAAAGAGAACACTGGGAGACCAATCACGATTAAAAGGCAATGTAGAAAGTAGGACACAGAGAGTAACACTAGTGGGTTGGTATTTTCACTTTTTTTTGTTGGAAACTTGTTTGTTTTTTTTATTGATTTGTTTTTTCCTTCTTTCTTTTCTTCTTTTCTTTTTATGTTATTTTTCCATGCAATCTAAAATATTTAATATAGGCTCCTGGAATGTCCGGGGGCTGGGTGACCCAGTCAAGAGAGCTACAGTTTTTTCTATATTGGAAATGCATGGAGTGGGACTGCTCTGCCTGCAGGTGACGCACTTGACAAAGGACACTAAGACACAATTCCGAAGTAGGAAACTTCAATGCAAATACCATTCAGTTTACTCCTCCTATTCTAGGGGGGTGAGTATAATGGTGAGGTGCGGAGTGTCTTTCTCCTGCAGGGAGATTAGCATAGACAAACTAGGTCATTATGTTTTTCTGCACTGCTCAATAGAAAACAGGTCATACGTGTTGGCAAATGTTTATGCCCCCCCCCCTTTCAAACTTGAGATTATGTATAGATTCATGGAATTTGTGATGGACAAGGCAGGGACCCCAGTTATAGTGGTGGGAGATTTCAATGAGGTTCTTGATAAGAGCCTAGGATACGGTCGGATAGAATGGCAGAGGGTCGTTTATGTCAAGTCCTAGAAGAGGTAGGTTTGTGTGATATTTGGAGAACATGAAATCCACGGGAGTGGCAATATTCCTGTTTTTCAAGCTCATATTTCACACTCCAGAATAGATATGGCCCTGGGAACTGGGGAAGCATTGCAGCTAGTAAAAAATATAGTGTATGGACCAAGGGGGGTGTCGGACCACTCACCACTGGTGTTGACGATGAATGTAGGGGACAAAGCCCCCCCCCCCCCAAGAGAGTGGAAAATTAGCCCATGGTGGCTGGAATTAATGGGGAAACCTGATGAGGCGATACTAAAACTCAAAGAGTTTGTGGAATTTAACACAGACACAGCACCAGTGGGGGTGATGTTGGATGCCCTGAAGGCCTACCTCCGGGGTTTATTAATTCAGCAGGTGGCAAGGATTAAGAGGAAATCTAGGGAATGGGAAGAGAGTATTTGGAAAGAGGTGACAGTGGCAGAAAAACAGTATGTGGAAGATCCAACTTTAGAGAAACAAAGGATATGGCTTAATAAACAACAGGCATATAAGATGACTGTCACAAGGAAAGTGGAGAAACAGTGTTCTTTCGGTGAGGGGGAAAATGTGGGTCACATGTTGTCCCTCTTGGCTAAAACCGGTACCCCCCCCCCACTGTCTCCGCAGTTAGGACGATGAGGGGTGAGATTTCTTACCAGGCGTCAGTGATCATAGATGCATTTGGAGAATATTATAAGACCCTGTACAAATTGCAGCGGGGGAGGAGAGGGGAGAAATGGATAGCTTCTTTCAGGGAATGGAGATGCCAGTCCTTTCAGAAAAGGATAGGGCCAACATGGAGGCCCCCATAACTCTAGAGGAATTGCAACAGGCAGTAGCCGGGATGGCCAATCAAAAGTCTCCCAGTCCAGATGGACTCCCGGTAGAGACTTATAAACAATACGGAGAAGTGCTGCTCCCAGAGTTGCTGAAAGCATTGGGTTGGGCAGCAGTAGAGGGCAGGCTGCCCTCCTCCATGTTGGAAGCTACCATAATAGTACTAAAGAAAGAGGGGAAAGACCAGCTAGATGCATCCTCCTACCGACCGATATCACTATTATGTGCCGATGTAAAAATATTGGCAAAGGTGCTGGCAGCCAGGCTGAATAACTGCATTCAAACACTTATACATCCAGATCAATCTGGATTTATCCCTAATGGATCAACCAGTTTTAACATTAGAAGGGCTTAAGGGCCATATTATCCTTGGATGCGGCCAAGGCTTTCGATAGCCTGGAGTGGGACTATCTTTGGTGGGTTCTGGAGAGATTTGGGTTTGGACCCTCTTTTATTGGTTGGATAAAAACACTCTATAATGCGCCAAGAGCTAAAATAAAAATTAATAATGAGTACTCAGAGACATTTCAGCTGGAGGGAGGGACGAGACAGGGGTGTCCTTTGTCACCCCTGCCGTTTGCCCTCATAATGGAGCCATTAGCAATTACGATTATATCAGTGCCGGGTATACAGGGGTTCCAAAGGAGGGCAGGGGAGGACAAGATTGCGGTGTACGCAGATGAGGTTTTATTTTTTCTAGGGGACACTAAGACATCTCTAACCACGGTAATACATACAGTTGAGGAGTTCGGACGGTTTTCGGGCCTAGTTATAAACTGGGAGAAGTCGGCACTTTTGCCTGTCGACCCACTTAGTTGAAATACCTAGGCATACAGATAGCGAGAGATGCCAACCAATATATAAATAATAATTTATCCCCACTACTGACTAAATTTAAGCAAAAAAGCGATATTTGGGGTCGGCTTCCCCTGTCTTTGGCGGGACGAAGCAATCTGATAATTTGCTAATTTGGAAAAAGGGTCAGGCTAGGATCAGCCTGCAAAAGATGCAGCTATCGATAAATGGGGCGGGGGGAATGGCTGTTCCACACCCTCTAAATTATTTTTTGCCATCCCAGTTGCAACATTTGGAGGGGTGAATTATACCGGGCGGGGGAAATGCCAGTGGTAGAATGATGCTATTGGGAGCCCTGCATAACACAGTAGTGGAGACAGTAGAGGCGGACTCTTTCCCCCTTAAGTGCCCAACAATATAGATGGTTGGTAAAATATGGCAGGCAGCTAAGACACTGATGGAGTATAAGGGGGTAACAGAATATTCCCCCCTCTGGAATAACAAATACCTGCACAAATTACAGGCTATGGGGAAGATTAATGAATGGGAAAAGCAGGGTATTAGCCGATTAGCCCAATTGTATGTGTGCTGTACTTTGAAATCATTCTCAGATTTAAAGTGGAGGTCCACCCTAAAAAAAATAAAAATTAATAAAAATACTTGAAAAAAAACAAAAAAAAAACATTTTTTACTTACCAGAAATTGTGGTTGCTAGGCAGATCTTCCTAATCTGCCTCTTCCTAGTTCGCGGCTGGTCTTCTTCCTCGTCCTCCTCGCGTTGTCTGCTGGGGAATGGGGCGCGGTGTCTTCTGGGAACTGTGTGTATCCCAGAGAACAGCCGCCCATTCAGAAAACGCCGCACGACTCGCGCATGCGCAGTAGGAAATGGGCAGTGAAGCCGCAAGGCTCTACTGCCCGTTTCCTTTAGTGAGGATGTTGGCGCCGGGACCTGCCACGATCGCGGGATCGGCCTCGGGGGGGCCGACATCGCGGGCGCCTAGGACAGGCAAGTGTCCTTATTAAAAGTCAGCAGCTACAGTGTTTGTAGCTGCTGACTTTAAAAAAAAAAAAAAAATTGCGGCTGGAACACCGCTTTAAGGAGGGAATTCGACATACCAAATAACTCAATTTACAAGTATCTACAGATTAGACATGCCCTAAAGGCTCAGTTTAAGACACAAGAAGTGGAATGGTGTAAGATCTCCACCCTCCAAAAAATAATTAAACCAGGCATATCTAAAGGACTCATTTCAGTGTTATATGCTCAGTTATGTAGCAAACCAATAGCCAGAGCAATACCTTCTAAAAATAAGGAAAGGTGGGAAGATTTGGGGGAAATAACGGCGGAGCAGTGGGGGAGGATATTGGAATTGGGGCCGTTAGTATCGTTTTCCCGCTCACAGAAAGTATCACACTTATTTTTGGTACATAGAGTTTATTATACCCCCAAGAGGCTGTTTAAGTTTGGCCGCAGATCAAATAAGTGTCCCAGGAGACAGGGGACCTTATCCATATGATGTGGAGATGCCCGAAGCTGTTTCGGTACTGGGCAGAGATACTTTATACATTATAAATACAACCTTTGGGACTACATTAGAACTAGAAGCTAGGGCGTGTCTGCTGGGATACATGGAGGAAAGCAGAGCGCCTGCAGGCATTACAGCTGTAGCATTGAGGTGCCTATTTCAAGCGAGAAAATTGATCGCACAAAATTGGCAAGCACGAAGGCCCCCGACAGCCGAAGAATGGGTTAAGGTCATAAATACGACAGTGTGGAGGGAAAAGTGATTCTTACCAGACGTGTCAATTTGAATACGTTTGTAAAGATGTGGAAGCCTTGGTTGGACAAGATGGGGCGCCCCCCTTGAGAAAAGTGAAGGAGAGGTTGGAGTAGGAGCTTGAGAATGGTCCTCTCTCCCCTCCTCCCTCTCCCCCTCCCTTTTTTTCTCTTTTCTCACTCTTCTTGAGAAATACAAGATATAAATAAATAATATTAGATTAGTTGGCACGGTGGGGGGGGGGGGGAGGAGGAGGGGAGGAGTAAAAGAGGGAGGGTATACAGTTTAAGACGGAATTACTGCCTTGTGGTAAATATGCCAGTGAACAATGTTTTAAATATATGTTTTGTAACTGAGAAAATAATTAAGAATATTTAAAGAAAAAAAGAAAAAGAAATGGCAGTTGGATGGTCTGGGTATCACTTTCTTCACAATGGACCGGATAGACTCAGCTCTACCTACTATATTAACCCTAACACTCTAATAACCTATTGATTTGTGTCTAGATGACTTCTTTAAACCATACAAATACTTTGAATACTTGCCTATCTATGTCTTCTAATGCTTCGGCAACAGCCACCAGAGGCTTCTTCAGGTGCTTGCGCAAGTACCTCTGCAGTAAAGGCAAACAAAGATTCCACAGAGTTGTGCACACACCCTGGATTGTGGTTGGGTCACCAATATGTACTGCATCCTGTAATGTTGTCTCCAGTTTCCTTATAATGTTTAACTGTACCTATGTTAAAGAAAACATCCTTTAGGCAATGTATTCTTGGAAACTACAAGTTTAATGTATGATTGTGTGCATAGTTATAAATACTCTCCATGCTTATTCTCAATAATCATCTATTGATAAACCTGTATTTGTCAAAGACGAGGGTTTCTTTAATATTCCCCAGGCAGTGCTTTTAACTTTGACTCATTAGGGGAGATTTACAAAAACTGGAGCACTCAGGATCTGGTGTAACTGTGCATGGTAGCCAATCAGTTTCTAACTTCAGCTTGTTCAATTAAAATTTGACAATAAAACCTGGAAGCGGATTGGTTTCAATGTAGAGCTAAACTAGATTTTGCACACTCCAGTTTTAGAAAATCCCCCCCTCCCCCATGCTGTGAGATGTACATCCAAATGTTTCATTGGGAGTTTAAGCCCAGGTTCACACTGGGCTGCGGGAGTGAAGCCGTGCGAGTTCAGCTGAACTCGCACGATTTCACTCTAGCTGGCAGTCCCGATTTCAGCCGCGATTACAAAAGACATCTGACACAGATGTCAATGTAAATCGCGGCCAAAATCGCAAAAAGTAGTACAGAAAATACTTTTTGAAATCGGTGCAGCGCCACAGATGCGGTGCCGCACCTATTAGGATGGTGCCATTGCCGGCAAATATCGGCGTTTTGACATGCGATATCGCATGTCAAAACGCACCAGTGTGAACCAGGGCTTAAATCAACTCTTTGATTCGAGAGAAAGCTGAACATGGTAAGCATTTAAAAGCACTCAGCTGATCAGAATTCCCCTAAAGCCCTGAAATACTTGTTTATTCTAAAGAAATCTGGGCATTCATGGTAGATGGTTGTGTAGCGCACCAACCCCAGACTTTACCTGCTTTTCTTCTGCTTGGCTCCTCCGCAGG
Source organism: Rana muscosa (assembly GCA_029206835.1). Lineage (NCBI taxonomy): Eukaryota > Metazoa > Chordata > Amphibia > Anura > Ranidae > Rana > Rana muscosa. Next base: position 204,716,882 of record CM055123.1, read on the forward strand.
AAAAGAATGAGGCACACCGCACCACAAGCCCGTACCCTCCTGAATAGGGAGGTTGAGCGGTGTTATTTTCTCGGGCCTGCTTGCAGCCAGTGATTAAAAACCTCCAGTGCTGACCTCGTTTCTGTGGTAGTCAGAAACAAGCCTTTAGTTCTCCCCAGTAAGCAACTGTCCACACCAACTGAAAGGTCCAACTCTTATTTATTTTTCTCAGCACAATAAATAGTCTCTTTGAGAGCAGACAGGTTGGGACAAGACACAGGTCAGAAAAGGTGGGAGGAGGTCCAGGCACAAATTTGAATTTGATTTTCTCCTGTTCTGATCAGCACGAACAGGCTTGGCACACGGTCCCTGCCACAGACCATGAGGTTGGTCACTGCCACTGACCGGGTGGAAAAGATGAAAGCCACTGCCACTGACCTTGTGTGCGTAGTGTCACTGTGACATAAAGAACACGCACTTCCTTCCTTTAGTAACTTGGCCCCTTTTTAGGACAAGAACATCCCTCCGGAGAGTTACCAGAGGCACCATCTGTCACCACGACTCTGCGCTGGGTCTTCAGAAAGGGTCACCTCCCTGGCCTCCTCAATCCTGGATACGGGTCCCCTCGCAAGGCAGATCCCTGGCGGATCCCAGCCGAAGGCTGCTGGGCTCCAGGCCTTTCCCCAAAGTACCTCACTCCAGACTGAAGGTGTCTGTGATGGAACAGCAGCTCCGTCTCCAGGCCTAGGGCACCCGGAGACAACCCGACCAGGCCTCCGGGCCTAGGGCACCCGGAGGCGACACACACGCACCCAGGCCTAAGGTGCCTGAGCGCAGAACCGACCCCACTGGAAGATGGCCGCCCCCTTTTATATCCTCTCCCGACAGGCACAGCAGGTTCCCCGCCCCGTCGTACTGCTGCCAAGAGGGGACAAAAAAAATGCACAACCTTGTACTGCGGTTCAACCCAGGCCCACGGCAACAGCGCCACCTATAGGACCCAGGGAACTACACACCAGTACTATCTCCCAGGGATGGAAATGGTCCATGAAACCTAACAATTAGTGCATCTGAGCCTAGTTACCACTCAGATGCTTCCCCTAAATGTAACCACCTGCTACAGTTGTGTGACCAAATACATTACCGAATGCTGTACCTAATGGTAGTGAGTGATATTCAATTGGACTTATTCTTTAATGCTGAAGATGTTTCATATCTTCTACAAGCCACTTCTTCAAATGTAATAAATGTGAGGAAATAACCCCAGAATTTACATTCAAACAGGTAGCCCCAGCTCCCTGATCCAATCACCATGGAAGGGTGAATGTGAATGTTAAAAAGGACAGGATGGGAGATGAGATCATTTTTAAAACCACCATGCATTAGTTACATAACCCCATCCTTGGTGTCAGGGGGGCTCTTCAATTGATGAAGCCCATCCTGACACCATTGATGGGGCTATGTAACTAGCACAGGGTGGTTCCCCAAATTTCACCCCTCCCACCCTGTTCTAAAGCCCCATACACACGGTCTGACTTTTTGCCAACAAAAATCTGACTGTGCGTACGCTCCATCGGACAAACTTTTTCGGTTTTCATCGGACAAAAGTTCCCTCTGCAAACGGACAAAGTTTTCGTTAACAAAAGTCAGATGGTGCAAAGTCTGTCCGTGGTGTGTACAGAAATCCATCGGACTTTTGTCCGAAGTACAAATACGCATACCCAGAACCAATGTTAAAATCAACCAACAATAGCAGAAGTTGACCAAAGGGTTGCGGTAAAGAGCAGAAAAACCACGTGATGTTGAAAAAGTTTGCAGAAAAGTCCTGCCGTGTGTATGCTATGGGTGTGCCTGGCTAACTCCCTTCGGACAAAAATCCACGGAAAAGTTTGTTTGAAGTCCGACCGTGTGTACGAGGCTTTAGACAATAACATCTGGCTATTGAAGGTAATTGGATCAAGGCGTTGGCCCTACAAGTGGATATAAATGCTGGGACGAAATGCCTTCAACAGTACAGAACAAGTCCAGTTGAATGTCACTAAGCTACTAATAGATATACTATGACCTGGATAATTGACCACTTTCACACACTTACCAAATGCTAGTATTTGGTCATCTGAATCAAACTGAAGAGACAGTTTAGAGTAGAGGTACAGCTGTTGTAAAGCTCTGGCTGGATAGAAGTTCTCTGATGCCTGTAAATTGAGTTTACATGAACAAATACCAGTGGAACAGTATTTAGTCACATGGTCGCAATGGAAGCCCAATGTAGCAGTTTCATCAGTATAGCCATAAAAGTGATCCGCACCACTGTTGCTGCTCTTAAAATCTCGTTTATTGTAGAAACCATAGTGTACAAGTCAGGAATACAGCGAGTTGATGCGTTTCAGCCTACACAGCTTCAGTCATAAGCTGTGTAGGCTGAAACACGTCAACTCACTGTATTCCTGATTGTACACTGTGGTTTCTACAATAAACAAGATTTTAAGAGCAGCAGCGGTGGTGCGGATCACTTTTATGGATACATGCTACAGCTGTGAGACTGCAGATCAGGCGCCCATGAGTTCTACTGATGCTGGATTGATTGGGTAGCAGCACTAAATACTTTTACTTTACTATTGGACTTTTCATCATTATAGGTAGTTGTTTCAGGAACATCTATGTCTATAGTGTGTCAGATTGATAAACTTTAAGATGTACTGTGTCCAGTGCAACACTGCATAAGTAAAATCAGTAAAAATCAACTACAATCATACATACCTCAACAACACTTTTGGTGTACATTTCCACCCGAGGACCAAGCGACAGAACTTCAAGTTCACTCTGTAGACATTCTAAAGTTATAAGAGTTCTTTGATCCTAGAATATGGGAAATGGTTAAAATGACTTCTAAAGTGTGTTTAAACCCTAATAATATGCATCTATTATTTGTTCGTCTTTGGGCTTTTAAATATACAATTTAAAACACTGAATTATCTGAATTGAATCTATTCAATAAAATACCTGAGAAGCCCTGTACACATGACCGGGAATCCCGTCTGTTTTGAAAACCGTCGGTTTTCCAGACGGGATTCCTGCCAAGCTTGCCTTGAAAAGCCATGTATACACACGGCCACACAAAAGACCCGCCGTTCTTTTGAATGGCAAGAACACAGTGACGTCAAAGACTATGACAAGCCGGCTAAATTACGTTCTATGCTACCGCACATGCGTCAAATTGTTATTCCCCTTCAGGTAAGCATACAGACGACCAGTTTTCTCGGCAGGAAACACTCTGTCGGGAAAACTGCTAGGGAGCATACACACGGCCAGGATTCCCGGCCAAAAGCTCTCCTGGCAGTTTTCCTGCCGGGAAAACCGGTCGTGTGTACAGGGCTTTAATCCTGCCAACAATCCAATGCGGTCCTTTGCACTCCAGTCTTATTTTAACCGCTTCCGGACCGCCCACCGTACATATACTGCAGCAAGGCGGCCTGGCTGCGCGAAACGACGTACTTGTATGTTGTTTTCCCTTCCTGGGTCTGGGGCGCGCGCAGCCGGAGACCCACTCCCACTGTGATTTTACACAGCAGGAGCCAGCAGGTCCGAAGACCGCGATGGCCACCGGCCATCCGCAATAATTCGTAGGAGAAGTAGAACAGCGGTCTACCTATGTAAACCAGGCAGACCATCATTCTGTCACAGAGGAAGAGAGAGATCTGTGATTTCTGCTAATCAGGAACACAGATGTCTCTCTTCCTCCAATCAATCCACCCCCCACAGTTAGAAAGCATTCCCTAGGAGCACATTTAACCCTTTAAAACGCCCCTGATGTGAACCCCATTCCCCGCCAGTAACAGTGCATTTTTTTGGCACTGATCACTGTATTGGTGTCACTGGTCCCCAAAATGTGTCACTTAGTGTCCAATTTGTCCACTGCAATGTCGCGGCCCCACTAAAAATCGCTGATTGCCGCCATTACTAGTAAAAATAAAAATGCCATAAATATGCCCCATAGTTTGTAGATGTGATAACATTTGCGCAAAGCAATCAATATACGCTAATTGGGATTTTTTTTTTACCAAATATGTATTGGATATGTTTTATCGTTTGTAAAAAAAAAATGCAGAATGTAAAAAATATTTTTTTTTCTCAAAATTTACGCTCTTTTTTTTGTTTATAGTTAAAAAAAAACAAAAAAAAACGCAGAGGTGATTAAATACCAACAGAAGAAAGCTCTATTTGTGGAAAAACAAGGATATCAATTTTGTTTGGGTACAACATCGCACGACCACGCAATTGTAAGTTGAAGTAACGCAGTGCCATATCGCAAAAAATGGCCTGGTCATTAAGGGGGTAAATCCTTCCGGGGCTGAAGTGGTTAAGCCCTATCAGCCCTGCCGAGGTCAGATCTGTGAACTATAATACACCATCCTATACTATGAAGAAGAGGAAAGGGGAGGTGTTCTGTACTCCTAACACACTTCTTGTCATAGTGTGACAACACTGATCATCTATAGATACAGTACAGTGAGTGAGTGTTATCAGACCTAGCACAAGAAGGTGTCTGTTTATGAAGCAGTGATCAGCGGTGATTCCAAGGATCGCCACTGATCACAGTCCATAAACAGTTTATGACACGGAGATAATTGGGGGGAGAAGTGTTTGAACATGTTCTCCCGCCGATGATCTCTGCACAGTGAGAAGTCTCATTGAATGACACAGAAACGGCCAGTTTATGAACCTGCGATCTCAGCACTTCACTGGGGATCTGTGTCAGAATTCACAATCCCCGATTCACCAGCTCAGAGGTGGAGTATCGGGGAGTGAAGAGGGAATCCCGGGGGATCTGAGGAGGAAGGAGGAAGATTTTTAACTTCTTTCTACCTCGTTCAGACCCCCCAACAGTGTAACCATGTCCCCCTGTAATATTTATGTGTGTGTGTGTGTATATATATATATATATATATATATTGTGAGGGGGTTAGCTCGGTAGCGGGTGTGTGTGACCCCCTGGATGGGCTCCCCACACAAAAACAGGCCCAGCAGACGGAGGTTGTGGTTTTCAAGATCAAAAGGTGCGGTTTATTTCTCTATTTACAGTGACAAAAACACAGCAAAGCAAAAAGAAACATAAACAAAATAAATCCTGGTCAGCTTGACCTCTGACTAAACATGCAGGTTTCCCTAACTAACAACTGGGATCAGCCTGGTGCTGTCCTAGTCCCTAAGTCCCTGGTTTAGTAAATGTCCAAACAAATAGCCACACAGGCTTTGTCTCACCGCACAGGGGTTCACTCTCCCTAGACAGTCCACACAGGTCTGGTTCCAGGCATGAGCAAACACCTACTGAAGCTGGGAGTTTTTATAGAGGCCTTAAACGAGCTGACAAGCTTCAGCTGGTCTCATCAACTCCCTGCCTGCACGACGCCCAGCACTCTCCCTAGAGGTATGAATCATCCATGAGCCCACTAGCCTCAGCTGGGCTTCATCAACTCTCTCCCTAGTTGTATAAGTCGGCATAAAGCCTGAATCTGGGAGAAATATACCTACCCCCCTGGATGCAACCAGGTGACTTTACCTTCCTGCTGTCACATACCCCCCCCTCTTGTTTTAACCTTGGGGTTGGAACACCAGCAATCAGGCATTCATGTACTCGAGACAAAGCATCCACATTCCCCATTTGAACGCCAGGGCGATGCTTTACTGTGAAGTTGAATTCCTGTAGGGCCAGGAACCACCTATTTACTCTTCTATTTGTCTCCTTGTTTTGAGCCATCCACTTTAACGGAGCGTGATCCGTAACCATGTCAAAGTGCCTACCTAGCAGATAGTACCGAAGGGAATCTAGAGCCCACTTCACCGCTAAACACTCCTTTTCAACCGTGGCGTAATTTACCTCATGGGACTTCAACTTCCTGCTGAGGTAAATGACTGGGTGCTCTTCCCCGTTCCAGACCTGGGACAATACTGCTCCTAACCCCACATCTGACGCATCACTTTGTACGACAAAGTCTTTAGAGAAGTCGGGTGAGTACAACACTGGCTGGCTACATAAGGCTTGTTTCAAGAATTGGAACGCTGCCTCAGCCTCGGGGGTCCATTTAATCATGACCGACCCTTTCCCTTTCGTCAGGTTGGTTAGGGGCACAGCCTTAGAAGCAAAGTGGGGAATGAAGCGCCGATAATAACCCGCGATTCCCAGAAAGGCTCGTACCTGCTTCTTGCTGTTGGGACGTGGCCAACTCTGGATGGCCTCGACTTTGTTGAGTTGGGGTTTTATTACTCCCCTGCCAATGGTGTACCCAAGATATTTGGCCTCCTCCTGCCCAATGGTACACTTCTTGGGGTTAGCCGTAAACCCCGCTTCCCGGATAGAGTCTAGGACTGCTTGCACTTTTGGCAGATGTGAGGCCCAATCTGTGCTATGGACAATTACGTCATCCAGGTAAGCCGCAGCATACTTCCGATGGGGCCTCAGTATCTGGTCCATTTTCCGCTGGAATGTGGCCGGCGCATTCTGTAACCCGAACGGCATTCTCTTATATTGGAACGCCCCGTCTGGGGTTACAAATGCGGTTTTCTCTTTGGCCGACTTGGCCAGGGGAATTTGCCAATACCCTTTTGTGAGGTCAAGAGTCGTCATGTATCGGGCTGTTCCCAGCCGGTCGATCAACTCATCTATACGTGGCATGGGGTAGGTGTCAAATTTTGTAACTTTGTTCAACTGACGAAAATCGTTACAAAATCGCCAGCTCCCATCCGGTTTAGGCACCAACACAATGGGACTAGACCAATCACTTTGGGACTCCTCTATCACCCCTAAGTTCAGCATTTTCTGTACTTCCTCCCGTATTGCCTCCCGTCGGGCCTCTGGGATCCGATAGGGTTTTAACTTCACCCTTTCACCGGGCGGGGTAATAATATCATGCTCTACCCCAGATGTTTGTCCCGGCAGCTCAGAGAACACCTCCTTGTTGCGAAGCACAAACTCCTTAACCTCCTGTTGTTGGGGTTGTGACAAGGTGGCTGCTATTCCAACCGCCGGAATCACGCAACCAGTTTGAGCTGGTGACCAAGTTTCTGCGACTAGGGACTCTCTATCCCTCCAGGCTTTCAACAGATTAACGTGATAGATCTGTTCGGGCTTTCGCCTTCCTGGTTGTCTGACCTTGTAATTCACTTCGCTCACTTTTTCCATTATCTCGTAGGGGCCTTGCCATTTGGCAAGGAATTTACTTTCAACCGTAGGGACAAGTACCAATATCCTATCCCCCGGGGAAAAGGTACGGGTCTTGGCTCCACGGTTGTACACTCTCTGCTGTGCCAACTGCGCTTGGGCCAAATGTTCCTTCACGATGGGCATTACCTGTGCAATTCGATCTTGCATCAGGGCGACATGCTCAATCACACTCCTGTGGGGAGAACTCTCACTTTCCCAAGTTTCCTTGGCAATATCCAACAGCCCTCTTGGGTGTCTCCCATACAGTAACTCAAAGGGGGAGAATCCCGTAGAGGATTGGGGCACCTCCCTAATAGCAAACATCAAATAAGGAAGTAGACAGTCCCAATCCTTTCCATCTCTATCCACCACTTTCTTCAACATTTGTTTTAGGGTTTTGTTGAATCTTTCAACCAGCCCATCGGTTTGGGGGTGATACACAGACGTACGCAATTGCGTCACTTTGAACAATTTACACAGCTCTTTCATAACCCGGGACATAAAGGGTGTACCTTGGTCCGTAAGCAGTTCTTTACAAATACCCACCCGGCTAAAAACAAGAGATAGCTCTTTGGCTATGGTTTTGGCCGAGGTATTTCGGAGAGGGATCGCTTCTGGATAACGGGTGGCATAGTCCATTATAACTAATATGTACTGGTGCCCCCTAGCGGACTTGATTATAGGACCTACCAAATCCATTGCGATCCTCTCAAACGGGACCTCAATGATGGGTAGAGGGACCAGCGGGCTACGGAAATGTGGCATCGGGGCCGACCTCTGACACACAGGGCAGGAGGAACAATAATTTTCTATGTCCATCACCCCAGGCCAATAGAATCTCTGTAATACCCTCTCTCGGGTTTTCTCTGTCCCCAGATGACCTCCAAGAATGTGCCCATGGGCCAACTCCAACACCAACTTCCTGTAAGGTTTGGGCACCACAAGCTGCTCAACGGTTTCTTCTGCCCTTTTTGCCACCCGATACAGTAGGTCCTTCTCTACGCTGAAGTATGGGTAAGTGCAGGTATTATCTGGGTTCACTAACTCGCCATCTATTTCCACTACGTTTTCCCGTGCCTTTATTAGGGCGGGGTCCTTTAACTGTTCTGTGGCAAAATTTTCCCTGTGAACTTCAAGATCAGAAAACTCCACAGACGGTAGGTTTTCATCTGAGGAGGTGGGCTCCTCTCCAGTTTCTTGAGTCTCGCCTGCCAATACTGACAAGGGAAATTCTGGAGAGTCCTCACCACTCTCAGAGGAGTTCTGGCTATCACCTTCCTGGTACATAGGGGCACCAGTGGGGGGCTCAGGATCATCCCACAGTTCCCAGAACTTCGGAAAATCCCTTCCCACAATGGCATCATGCGGTAATTGAGATACTAACCCCACTGGATGAGAGAGGGTACCTTTGGGGGTCTTGAAACACACTGTAGTCACTGGATACTCTCGGGTGTCCCCATGCACACAAATAACAGCTACCTTGCTATTCCCAGAGACCTCTGTTTTAACTAATTCAGCCTTTATCAGGGTCACAAGGCTACCTGAATCCAGTAATACCACAACATTTCTACCATTAATACACATTTTGCATAAATGTTTCTCAGTTCCCCGAATGGCAGTGCATGCGACTGTCGCACACAGCGACTGACGTCTGTCCGTCAGAAAGTCACATTGCATGGGTTCCTCCACAACCGGGCAATTTGCTGCAATATGTCCCGTTTGCCGGCAGCGGTAGCAAACAATCCTTTTGGCTGCCTCTTGAGCCCCCGACTTCCCAGGCTGTTCTCGCCAAACCCTGGGCAGAGCTCCCACCCTCTCACTCTCTCCACCCTCACCCCTTGGAATCATCTTATCCGCCCCTGGGGATGGTCTGGTCTTAGGGTGGAAAGTCAGAGAGTCTCTGGAAGAGGCCGTCAGGTTCTCTGCAGCCAAGTATCTCTCTACACGATCCACAAGTTTACCGGCCGTTTCTGGGTCTCCATGGCTTACCCACTTTTGAATGGCGGTAGGAAGAGCTCTCAAGAAACGATCCATCACAACACGTTCCACAATCTCCGGTGCGGACAAAGTCTCTGGCTGTAGCCACTTCCTGCTCAGGTGAATGAGATCATACATTTGAGACCTGGGGGGTTTTCCAAGCTGGAAAGTCCAGTTATGCACACGCTGAGCCCGGACAGCCAGGGTGACACCCAGCCTTGCCAATATTTCAGCTTTTAGCATCACATAGTCTTTTGCTTGGTCAGGCTCTAGGTCATAGTAAGCTTTCTGCGATTCACCAGTTAACAGAGGAGCCACCAGTCCAGCCCACTGCTCCTCAGGCCACTTTTCTCTTTCAGCAGTCCTTTCAAATGTGGTCAAAAATACCTCTGGATCATCCTCTCCAGTCATTTTTGTCAATAAACGACTCACCCCAAAGGACGCGGTATTAGTGGGACGGCTTTCCTCACTGGTCTGCGGACGTTGCTGCATTACTGCTTCCATCTGTTGTTGTAGTCTCTGCTCTTGCTTCTGCAACAGGTCTATGAAGCGGGCCTCAGATTGCTGCTGGGCTTGTTGCTGGGCTGCGAAGCTCTTTTGCAAACCTGCATTTGTCTGCTGTTGATTGGCATTTGCTAGAGCCAGCTGTTTCAGTATCTCCTCCATGCTGGCTTAAAAGAAACTGCCACTGGTTCTCCACCAACTGTGAGGGGGTTAACTCGGTAGCGGGTGTGTGTGACCCCCTGGTTGGGCTCCCCACACAAAAACAGGCCCAGCAGACGGAGGTTGTGGTTTTCAAAATCAAAAGGTGCGGTTTATTTCTCTATGTACAGTGACAAAAACACAGCAAAGCCAAAAAGAAACATAAACAAAATAAATCCTGGTCAGTTTGACCTCTGACTAAACATGCAGGTTTCCTAAACTAACAACTGGGATCAGCCTGGTGCTGTCCTAGTCCCTAAGTCCCTGGTTTAGTAAAAGTCCAAACAAATAGCCACACAGGCTTTGCCTCACCGCACAGGGGTTCACTCTCCCTAGACAGTCCACACAGGTCTGGTTCCAGGCATGAGCTAACACCTAATGAATCTGGGAGTTCTTATAGAGGCCTAAATGAGCTGACAAGCTTCAGCTGGTCTCATCAACTCCCTGCCTCACGACGCCCAGCACTCTCCCTAGAGGTATGAGTCATTCATGAGCCCACTAGCCTCAGCTGGGCTTCATCAACTCCCTAGTTGTATAAGTCGGCATAAAGCCTGAATCTGGGAGAAATATATCTACCCCCCTGGATGCAACCAGGTGACTTTACCTTCCTGCTGTCACAATATATATATATATATATATATATAATGTGTGTAGATACAATGTGTGTGTGTGTGTGTGTGTGTGTGTATGTGTATGTGTATGTGTATATAGAGATAGATAGATAGATAGATAGATAGATAGATAGATAGATCTATCTCTATATATATTATGCAGGGGGACTCGTTATTTTATTAACATTAACCACGCCGTCTGTCAGTTTACTGAACGGTGATTATTTATCACTGCTTACTAAACTGACATCCAAGTGTTTCTGTGAATTTCTGGTGCTGTAATCTCGTAAAGTCTCTTGAGATTCCAGGATCAGGGGCCGTTCTCCACTGTTGAAAGCATTGGTAGATCGCTTCACTCCTCCAAGGGTGACGCAATCTACTCTGCTTCATAAACTGTCACCTAGAGGAGAAAGATCTCCACTGTGAATGCCGGAGAATGAAGCAGTGAATAGATTTCACTGCTTCATAAACGGACACCGAATTGTGTTACTGGTAGTATCACCAGGTGAAAATAAAGAAAAGAAAGAAACAACTATTTCAGCTACCATATCTAGGGGATGGTAAGCTGAAAAATGCAACATTTTTATTGGATTTGGGTTTAGATAAAACTTTAAACTGCAAGGCATACTTGTCAGCACACCAACAAGCTGAAGAAGACGTTCTATTTACTAAAATGGGTGAATTTTGAGGAATAATGGCGGCCTATTGTATTGCCAATTTGATCCAGAAATGCACCTACACAGCTCTAGATACAGTATATTCCCTGACTGTGTATTTAGTTACTTCTGTACCTGGCTACTGTGCTTGTCTATGAAACTGCAAATCACTGGTATACTATGATTCTCAGCAGCTGCCTTGGATAACATGATTATCTACTATAGCTAGCTCCAAATGGTCCATCACAAATTACTGGAATCAATGTGACACTTACATTTCATTGACTGTATTTCAGCAAAATGGGGGGGGGGGGGGAGTTGGGACTTTAAATGAGGCCATAGGCCTGGTAAGGCCAATGCCTCCATCCCATTGGGACTTTAAATGAGGCCATAGGCCTGGTAAGGCCATGTGCCTCCATCCCTGTTAATTAGAAAAACTGTATTAAAATTTTTCTTGCCAATGAAAACACTAAGGAAATGTATGTTTAATTAGCCACCTTATCTTGTTCTTTTTCTCTCAAAACAACAAACATGTAATACTTTCCACCTCCGTGCAGTGGATTTGCACAGTGCAGCCCAGATCCTCCTCTTCTCGGGTACCTCTTTGGCTCTCCTGGCTCATCCCGCCTGTTGAGTGCCCCCACAGCAAGCGGCTTGCTATGGGGGCACCCGAACCGAGTCAGAGCTCCCTGTGTCCATTCAGACACGGAGCCCCATTTGTGCCCCGCCCCTCTCTCTCCTGATTGGCTAACTGACTTTGATTGCCAGCAGTGGGACCCAGTGGCACCACTGCTGTGTCTCAGCCAATCAGGAAGAGTCCCGGAAGGCAGAGGAATTTGTGGACATCCCTGGAGGAAGATTGGGCTCAGGTAAATACTAGGGGTGCTGGAGGGTGGCTGCTGCACACAGAAGGTTTTTATCTTAATGCATAGAATGCATTAAGATAAAAAAAAAAAAAAACCTTCTGACTTTACAGCCCCTTTAATCCCACCAATGATTAGAAAATTAAATACATTTTCTTAAAAAACTAAATATCAAACAAAAAACTACTAGTGTATGGCCTTTTAAACAAAATTAGAAGGTGAACTAAGACCGTACAACATCCCCACCCCGCCGGTCCCCACTGCACTTACCTTTTTGGGTAATTAGCTGTCACTGCCCAAGCAGCTGGTGCAGCAGTCCAGGGATCTGAAAGCCCTGCTCTTCTTCCCTAAATTTTCTTCCAGCTTTCAGAATGGATTGGAGAGATTCCGATGGGTCAAAGTGGTCAAGTGCTGGCATGTGACCAATCAGAATTACTCTGATCCATCCTAGAAGCCCTAGGAAAATTAGGGGAAGAAGAGCAGGGCTTTCAATTCCCAGGGCTGCTGCAGTAGCTGTGTGGGCAGTGACAGCTAATTACCAACAGAAGTAAGTGCAGCAGGCTGGGGGGGGGGGGGTGGAGAGCGAGTGTATGGTGTTAAATCACCTTTTCCTTTTTTTTATGAAAAGGTGAACTTATACTTTAAGTAAACTCTGGGGTCTGGTTAAAGAGGGGTCACAAACAAAATAATGTTTACAGTTCTTCCAGAATTCCCCCATAACTCTCCCACAAGAAAATCGCATAGCACTGTCATGATAACATTCAGCCACAGAACAGGGGGTAAGTTGTACAGAACAGGACAGAATAACAACTTTTAAAAATTGAATTGAAGAATACAAGGCAGTTTATACCCTTCCTCCATCACTACCTTTGCAGTCTAAGATTTACTACAAAATAGAATCCATTTAACAGCTTGTTACAGTGAGCAGTACAGCAGAAAACGGTACTTGTCAATACAATCTGAGTGGCCAAATACACGTCAAAAATCAGAGAAACAGCAAGCATTTTCCAGATCCTAATGATGGAACATCCAAAGTTGTTTTGTAATTAGCGAACAAAGAAAAAAAATGCCATTCAAACTCATCTATTAAATTGCCCCTTCTAATACAGCACACAACATGTGCAAATCATAATAGCTCTGAAACATACAGCGAGATCTGTCAACTTCAAATCATTGATGCAAGCTGCGGCAAGTTGATTGCATTTTAATTCCAGAGAGAGATGAGCAAGTTCAATCAGCAGAGGGACTCTGTAAATAAATATGACAATTCAAAGTAAATTATTATGGCTTAATAAAAAAGAAACAGCAAATAAAGTGGCTCAGTAAATTCTTTACAATTTTTTTTAAATAATAATCATTTTTGATATTATACTGAACTACCTCATATTCATTAAAGAGCTGTAACGAAATAACCACAGTGCATGGGCATTGACAACCATGAAAGGGCAACTCTGCTTTTGTAAAAAAAATATAGCAAAAAAAAAAAAAAAGTATATCTATAATATATATATATATATATATATATATATATATATATATATATATATATATAGCATTTACCATTGTTACACAAGTCATATGCGATTTACTGTATTTATTGGCGTATAACACTCACTTTTTTACCCTGAAAATAGAGGGAAAACTGTACCTGCGTGTTATACGTAGGGGGCTGTGGAAAGTCTTTTTCCTGAAACTTCCCTCTTAAAGTTAGGGTGCGTGTTATACGCCGATAAATACGGTAATTTATTAAAAAAATACCTTTCAATTTGCAGCCACTGTAAATTTCTGTCGACATTTGTTAAAAAAAAAAAAATATCATAAAAAAAACGGCTGCACAAGCCGTTTTGTAATTTTATGTTATTAAAAATCACTTTTTCATTTCACTGTGCAGCCACTAAAATTTAAACAAAAAAACTGTCAAAAAATGAATGCAATGTGGCAACCTGGAGGCCTTCTGTCCACAGTTGGTATACAGAACTCCCCCAGAATTGTCCTTTCCTGCTTGTGTAATTGGCTCACTGATTTTTCCAGAAGTCTGCACCAAGATACAGTAAAAGATAAAAACATTTTAGGCATCCTCTGCAATAGGAATTATATTTTTGGTGAGATACTCCAAGATAATTATTTCTAAAGGGATGCAGACACTGAAGCTTCTGCCATTGTAATGGTGAAAGTGCATCAGCCGATTATATTGAACACAGACACTCCTATTCAGGAATCAGTATTGTAAGGACATAGTAGAACATACAACTTTTTCTTAAAGTGGAACTTTAGTCAGAAAATTAAGTACTGCTACATAACTTCATTACTTTGTAAAACATTATCAAGAATTCTATACTTTTTAAAATTCCAAAAATGAAATCTCATCCCGCTTTGCACTTGCTCAGTTACTCTCAATTTTTTGGCACTGTGCCGAAAATGTAGAGGCCAATCTGCTGACAGCCTAAATATTTTCTATTGCTTAGGGGGCTCTGGGCTTCAGCAAAATGGCAGCCAGCAAGAAGAAACATCAACAATGTTGGAGGCAATTTACAGCACACAATGATTTTGGAAGCATAATTATTAATTTGGAATGCATGTTCCTTGCTAAAAAAACTTTTTTTTTTATCAAGCTGTTTTGAGTAAAGTTCCACTTTAAGAACAGAAACAAGTAGAACTCTGTTACAAAGTTTGTTAAAATCCTTGGAATGTACATTGATTACCACGAGGGGATTGATTATTTTTCCTCAACAAAAGTGAAGTTACTCTTTAAAACGACCCTATCTTAAGTTATGACTGGTGTGTTTATAAGCCTAATGGACTCTTCATGATAGCTTGCTGAGACCCTTACATCAGAGGTTACCATCAGAGTGCCCCCTTAAACCAGGTGCCCACATAAATCATGAACCCTGAATTAAAATACCCTCATATATAAGGTGCTTTAATCAGAGTGCCTCCTTACATCAGGTGTCCCTATCGGTGTACCCCCATACGTCATGTTCACCCATCAAAGTCCCCCCTTACATCAGGTGTCCCCATCAAAGTGCTCTTTTGGATCAGGTTTGCCCATGAGAGTGCTCCCTTACATCAGTAAGGCAAACTTGAATGTGTTGTTGTACAGCACATATGGCTAGAAATTGTATTAATCACTTCAATATCTAAATCTTTCAACCTATTCCTGCCCAGCCCCAGTACCATGTGATCGCTGTGACCAATCACAGCGGTCACATGTCATCTGTACACAATAAATGGCTTTTATTCATAGCCATTCATTGTGTACTATTGTGATTTCTGTGAAAGGTCGCAGTGATCCCATGGTACAGACAGGACCAATCACAGCCCACCTGTACCATGTGATAGCTGTGGCCAATGGCTATGAATGGATGCTATTCATAAAACTGATTACTTATAACCGCGATCATCACTTTTATGTTTTTTATGTTATCACAGTGTAAATATATATATATATATTTTTTTTTTTACAATATAATTTTGTATCCCTGATCACCACCACACCAGTCACATGATGAGGATTGATCCATTTTCAAATATATATAATATATATATATATATATATATATATATATATATATATATATATATATATCCTACAGACTAAATATTATACGCCGATTTGGGTGTTTTTTTAACAAAGAATTATAGCAGAATACATTTTGGCCTAAATTTATGAAGAAAGATTTTTCTTTTTCTTTTTGCAAAAGTAAAAAAAATTTTTTTTTTCTGTTTTTCTGTAATTTTCTGTTTTTTTTTTCAAAATTTACTAAATTTTTTCATTTATTTAGAAAAAAAAAAAAAAAAAAAGGGATTAAAGCGGAGTTCCGCCTAAATTTTTTTTTTAAAAGCCAGCAGCTACAAATACTGCAGCTCCTGACTTAATATATGGACACTTACCTGTCCTGGGCACCCGCGATGTCGGGTCCCATAGCCAATTTGTCCCTCCGCTCTCGGGTGCTGCCGCCGCCATCTTCAGTAAGGGAATCAGGAAGTGAAGCCTTGCGGCTTCACTTCCTGGTTCCCTACTGCGCATGCGCGAGTCACGCTGTGCGATCCCACTGGTCCCTGCTGTCTTCTGGGACCTGTGTGTCTCCCAGAAGACAATGAGGGGGGGGGCAGAGTAGGCGCCGGACGTGACATAGGTCACCGCGGTGATTTATGCCCGGAAGTGTCTGCTCCCTCCTCCCCCCTGAAAGGTGGAAAATGTGGCACCAGAGGGGGGGAGGATTCCAAAAGCGGAAGTTCAATTTTTAGGTGGAACTCCACTTTAAAAATACCACCAAAAGAAAGCTCTAAGAAAATTATAAAAAATTGCATTTGGGTACAGTGTTGCGTTGCTGAGTATCTGACATTCAAAGTGTGACAGCGCTGAAAAACTGATGCCTGGAATTCTTCTTTAAGGGGGAAGGAGGTGGGTGCCTTGAATTATCTCAGCGAGATTTCTCATAAACCTTCAGTACAATTTTATAAAATGAAACATGCCAAACAATACAATAGCATTTTCCAGCATCACAGCCAAGACTATTTTTAATGTTGTAATCTAATCATCCTATTAATTATTATAATGGAGTCAAGTGGACATAGTTAAATGAAATTCGACCTCTATTAAAATGAATGTTCCTTGCTTGATCCTATATATGATTTCTCCTATCTAAGCCACCCTCACTTCAATACATCCAAAACACACAGACTCTGTGTCCATGAAGGTGCTGCGATAACGGTCCCGGGAGTAACATAGCAACCATCCCAAATAAGGAAGAGAACGTGTACAAAGTGCAGTAGCTTTTAGCAACCACATTCAGATCAGCAACAGACACCTGTGCCCTTTTCACATTATTCAAACAGTTGGGAGATTCTGCTAATTGTAAAATCATTTGGTGACTTTAAGAATTCATGACACCAAAAGAACCAAGGACAAAAGAAGTAATTAAACGTACTTTTCAGATGTGGATAAGGATAAAGCGGGTTCCTGAGCAACAGCCAGAAGTTTATAAATTTCACTTAGACTTGTAAAAATGTCCTTTGTTGTCAGAGAGCTGTTTAATTGCCTAAGAGAGAAAAGAGGTGACATTGAACAAGACATATTTTTCGTTTTTAATATGCTTATTGAAAGGTTTTTTCCAAAGAGGACACAAATTGTGGGTAAAGAATGACATCAGGGATAAGGTCCACAACGCAGGTAGAGCATATCAAAACATTAAAGCGGTTGTAAACCGTTTTGTTTTTCTTTTACTTACCTGCAAGGCAAAGGCATAATGTGCTAGTAAGCATTGCATACTAGCACATTATGTGAAACTTACCTCAAAACGAAGCCTTCCAGTGATGCAATGTCATCGCTGAAGACAGCATCCATCTTCACCTGGTCTTCCTTCCGGGTTCGGACTCCAGCTCTGTGACTGACCGGAGCCGCGATGACGTCACTGCCAGCTACGGCACAGGGCTCTGAAGAAACAGCATGGGTGGGCGTGATGTCACTGGCTGCATGTACAGTAAATATCTCCTAAAGGGTGCCTGTTTAGGAGATATTTACACTACCTATACTGTAGGTAAGCTTTATTATAGGATTATCTATTAGGTAAAAAAACTTAAAGAGGAGTTCTGCCTGGGGAAAAAAGAAAATGTAATGTCAGCAGCTAAAAATACTGTAACTGCTGACTTTTAATATAAGGACACTTACCTGTCCAGGGAGCCCACGATGTTGACACCCCAGTCGATTTTCAGATCGTCTGTCGGTGCTGCCGACGCCATTCATCGGAAGGGAAACTGGCAGTGAAGCCTTTCAGCTTTACAGTCGGTTCCCTACGGAGCATGCGCGAAGTGCGCTGCGCTTTCCAACTGGCCCGGCAGAGGGGGAAGGAGGCTGAACTTCTGAGGGATGGCGTTGTGGCGCTGTCTCCCAGAAGTGGGAAAGGATACAACTCATAAACAGGTACCCGTTCCCCCATCCCCCCTGAAAGGTGCCAAATGTGGCACGAAGGGAGGGGGAGCAGATAAGTGGAGGTTCCACTTTTGGGTGGAACTCCGCTTTAAATATGGAAGTTTACTTCCTCCTTAAAAACAAGTATAAAAAGGATCCAAATAGTATACTACCAGTCATTTCTAACACAAAGGGTTGCTGTATAAAGTACAGTATAAGTTCAACAAAAAGTTCTTATAAAGCATACAACAATCCTATTCAGAAAACCCCCGCTAGGAGAAATATTAGAACCTATACTTTGACACCCCCACCGGCTAGCTGGTTTGGGCGTGAGTATACAAAAGGTGTGAGCAAATAACTAAATGAAAACAAAGTGCAAGTTCAAGAAAGAAGGGGGAGAAGAGAGAACAAAAAAGGGAAGGAGAGACAAAGAAAGAAAAAGGAACAAGAAAGAAGAAAGAGGGGAAAAGAAAAAATAAAACAAAAAGGAGAAAGAAGAAAGACCGTCCAAACGCCTACCTTCACCACCCACACTCCTTAGCTGGATTTTTGGGATACTTAATCCAAGGATCCCAAACACGGTCAAACTTAGCAGTCTAAAGCCTCGTACACACGGTCGGACTTCCATCTGACTTTTCCGTGGATTTTTGTCCGAACGGAGTTGGCCGGGCACACCCATAGCATACACACCACAGGACTTTTCTGCAAAACTTTTTGCAACATCACGTGGTTTTACTGCTCTTTTCTGCTCTTTACCGCCACCCTTTGGTCAACTTCTGCTATTGTTGGTTGATTTTAACATTAGTTGTTTTGTCCATCGGACAAAAGTCCTATGGTTTTCTGTACACACGTTAGGACTTTGCTCCATCGGACTTTTGTTGGGCAAAAGTTTGTCCGTTTGCAGACCCAACTTTTGTCCGATGAAAACAAAACCAAACGAAAAAAAGTTTGTCCGATGGAGCGTACACACGGTCGGATTGTTGGTCCAACTTGCTTAAAACGAAGTTTGTTGGGCAAAAGTCCGACCGTGTGTACGGGACTTTACCCTTCAAGATACTGACCAGCTTTTCGTAGAGCATGATCCATGTCAGCTTATTTATCTTAATATCCAGATCCACTACCACTGGTTTCTTTCGAGCAGTCGCTATAGCAACTTGTGCCGCAAAAAAAATAAAGTGGATTAAAGACTGAACATGTTTGGGAGCGTCAACAACAAGCTTGTTAGGAAGAGCCACCTTAGGGCTTTTAACTATATTCACCATTGTCACAGCATAGATCAGGACTCTGATCCAAATCCGGCACACCTTGGAACAGGTCCACCACGTGTGGAACATCATGCCAGGTTGAACACATCCCCAAAAGCACAGAGAGGAGGCCCCTTGGTACATTTTCGAGAGGTGGTCTGGCACCAGGTACCATCTAGAAAGTACCTTATATCCTCCCTCCGCCAGGGCTGGACAAGACATATTTTCATGTTCACCACCATTACTGTAAAACAGCCATAAACACAAATTACCTGTGCAAGACCCAGCCTCATCCTTTCCATTTATCTTCCCTGTTGTCACAGCCCTGCCAAATGCTAGGGACAGTAGCATTTTACATTATTTCTACACCTGCATCAGAGTGCTGGATTAAACTCTGTAGAGGCTCCTAGGCAGTCAAAACCTTTGGACCCCCTGGCAGGTTTCTGGAGGTTTTTTGTGCTCTAGTGGGATAATATAAAACTAAGTAGGATGCACGTCGGCTGCTAGATGGAGATGAACATCACATACATTATACGTACGTAGGTTACACCTAATTTTTTTACAAACTGACAGCTGTAATATGATGAACTGTAATGTGAATCTGATGTCTATGGTTTATGTAATTTAAGTTGCTATTGGTTACATTACAATAATACAGTACTTTCTCTATCGAGTCCTTAATGTAACATTTTGTTGATTCATTTTTTCTATATTTTATAAACTATTTAAGAAAGCTTCACTGTAATTTTCTTTCAAGATCATGTAGCAGAATACCCTTGGTAAAGCATGCCATATTTGAACTTCAAATCTTTGCACCTGTGACATTATCACAGTGGTAGTTGAGGTTTTCAGTTTACTGGAGTTGAAAGAAGGGATGCAAAAGGGTGCCTTGTATCGCTTTCTCCATATGTAGGGTAGCCTGTTGGATTACGTGGAATGTATAGAGATGGTGAGGGTGACAACACTGCAGTGAAATCACTACAGGCCCTGCAGCATTGTTGCCCGCCTGGAGAAAGAGGGCTGACAATAAAACCAAGTATTTTTTTTAATAGGAAAAAAAAAAGTAGTTATAATACTGCATGTTTTTGTAATTTTATTAAAAATATATTTGTGGGATGTTTTTTTTTTTTGGCAGGGTAGGCGCAGACAAATTTTAAGAATCTGGTTTTGGTAAAAATTGAATGCGAATTTCGATGGTCCTCCCAGCTTTCAAAACTGACAAAAAAAAGAATCAATAATAAATATTTATTTATTGCACAGAAAGGAAGTTAGAACAGCTAAACCAACTAGTAAAATCGAGACCGCACTCCATGGACATCCTACTGGTAAGTTTTTTGTGTATAGCTGGTTTTAGACAGTCCCTGTCCTTAGGCCACGCCCCTCTAACATGTTTCGCCCCCTCCTAGGGCTTATTAATAGAAGCAGTGGAATTCCCAAGAGGTTGTTTAGTTGCTTAGAGAGGTGCAGTTTTTCTATTGGCATTTCACAGCTAAACCAAAATGTTAAAAATTCTAATACTAATGATCTAAAAAAGACAAAGTTGTCATCTTATCTTTATAATCTGGAAATCTGCACAGATTAGGGGTCCATGATTTGTGTTCACACAGGGGCCCTCAATAGGGCTTAATTGTCACTGGTTATTTTATATACCCACTCAACAACCTTCTCAATTTATCTGTTGTAAGTTGTAACACGTAGGAATGGCATTATAACTGGAAGGTGAATTTCCCCAGTGAAAACGGTACTTACGATCTGAGCTTTTGAATTTTATAGATGACTGACAAACTTGCTGAACTTTTAGTTTCCTTAGCCTCTTTAGCAGAGTCAATTAATTTGTGATGCACCTTAATGTAAGAGAAGAAGAATTCATTATTCATGGCAGACAGAAAACAAACATTAAATGCACTTTGCATGTATAGATCTAATTGACTAGTCACATGGATAGAGGCGTTTTACATAAATTATTAGACAAACTCCACAATACTAAGTACAGATAAAAAAAGACTTTGTGAACCTCTTAAATATGCACAGATTCACTTGTTTTCAAATTCTGCCCGTGAATTTCGATAACATAGCAGGTTTCTAAGGTTGGTATCCCACCTACAACCGGACACAACAGGTAAAGGGAAACCTAGTCAACACGTTCCTTTGATAGGAAACAATAGCTCTGTCTGAAATTATGGCTACATCTCAGTGAACACAAGCAGACGTCCCCCTGAAGAAGGTTTTCTTTTACATTTTTTTCCGCAGCAATAAAAAGTTAATGCAGAATTATACATCACTGTTTCAAGGCTGCTATTAAGTCTGCTATGTTACATTTGGCACACATGAAAGCCTCAAAAAAGCAGCTAAAATTGCCATGAAATGAAGACTTAAGAACTCATCTAAAACGATTTGTTATCTTAAATGGCTGCATAAAAAAAACATGCTTTAACTTCAGAAAATCATTTCCTTTTCGGCTAAAATAAACCTAATTTGATGGGCTATTCTAACTGTTTCGGTATTTTTGGCTGTGCATAGGCGTACGCACGGGGTGTGCCAGGTGTGTCTGGGCACACCTTAATCAACCTGTGTGGTGCAGATTACCCTTGTTTAAACCCCTGATATTTCACCAAAAAATTGTTTTTTAAATAATAAAAAATAAAATAAAAAAACTACTGACACCATCCACTGCCCTACTGACACCAATTTCTGCCCTACTGACACCGTCTACTGCTATACTGACACCGTCAGTATATACACACGTGCACATACACATATCTGTTTGCGCTTAGAGGCCCAGATAGCAAGAAATTGGGCTGCAAGTTTGAAAATGACTTGCTAAGCTATTGCTAGACTTGCCAGACTTCACAGGTTTGTTGCACAATTGCAGCACGTCCACAATGCATGACTCCAGATCAAGTTTCTTTGCAAACATTCTGCAAGTCTGCTGCAAGTTCTGGTTCAGTTATGTTGTGCAATAGTCATCCCACCACAGGGGTCACTGTGGCTGAATGTTCATGCCGTAGACTTCACACATGCCAGGGTGCTGGGTATAATCCTTGACTCTGATCTCTCCTTCAGCCCCCACATCCAATCACTGGGTAAATCCTGCCGCCTTAACCTCCGCAACATCTCCAGAATTCGACCCTTCCTGACTAATGACACCACAAAGCAACTTATTCACTCCTTGATTATTTCCCACCTTGACTACTGCAACTCTCTCCTTAATGGCCTACCCTTACGCAGGCTATCCTCCTTCAGTCTATTATGAATTCTGCTGCTAGGCTAATACACCTCACTAACCGATCAGTGACTGCTGCTCCTTTCTGCCAATCCCTTCACTGGCTTCCCCTATCCCACCGTGTAAAATTCAAAATATTAACCACAACATACAAGGCCATTCACAACATCGCCCCCATCTACATCACCAACCTCATCTGCAGATAGCGCCCAAATGGTCTCCTACTCTCCTCCCAGGACCTCCTGCTCCTGCTCTCTAGCTCCCGTTACCTCCTCCCATGCTCGCCTTCAGGACTTCTCCAGAGCCTCCCCCATCCTCTGGAACTCCCTGCCCGGTATGTTCGATCAGCCCCTAACCTCTCTGTAACGGGAGCGCCCGGGGAACCCAGAATCTCTTGGACAGTATGGGATACCCTTGCTTCAGCTTCCCCAATGCCTCTTATGTGTCAACCACCCTGTGTCTCCCTTAGGGGCACAGGGTGAATGAAAACCCCCACTATAATCTGTGAGTGTGTGACAGGGGGTCACTCTGGGCACAGGGTGAATGGAAAAACCCCACTATGACCTATGATAGCCACATTCAATGCTGTTTATACATTGTATCTAGATTGGGTGTGTACTGTGGTTGGGGGTTGTGTAATCCTTGCTGTGATGAGGTGTGATTGCATTCGATTGTCTATTATGAATTAAGTCTGCTACTGTGACGATGTGGATTGGAGCTGGTCGACCGTCTGGCTGCATATTATGGGATGTTGAAGTGTCTTCTGTGAGGAGGGGGGGGAATCACCCCTCCTGCTAAGACTGTTTACTGAAGGAGAAGTTTGAACACACCTGACCTGTATCACCATTGTCATTGGATAGTTTAACCCTCCCTGTTCCCCAAGGATGGGAGGGAAGGGTTTTGAAGAGAAATGTGTTATCATATGTTTTGAAAATAAAGTCATTCCCTGTTTTGGAACTTGAAATACAGAGCGTTGTCTCGTATCTCTGGAAGGATTAATCCTATGGGAAGTGGTCGCCTGGCTGTATCACCATTGTCATTGGATAGTTTAACCCTCCCTGTTCCCCAAGGATGGGAGGGAAGGGTTTTGAAGAGAAATGTGTTACCATATGTTTTGAAAATAAAGTCATTCCCTGTTTTGGAACTTGAAATACAGAGCGTTGTCTCGTATCTCTGGAAGGATTAATCCTATGGGAAGTGGTCGCCTGGCTGTGGAGGGTCGATAGTGGTTGTGTGTTCAGAGAGGGAATATTCTAAACGGCGTTAACCCCTTTCATATTGGGGGGTGTCGTAACACTCTCCAGCTTTAGGAGATCCCTGAAAACTAATTTATTCAGGGAAGCCTATCCCACACCCACCTAACAACTGTCCCGAGCCATCCCCATCAAATCATTCTCTGCAGCCATTACCTTTTGTACCCCCTCCCTTTAGAATGTAAGCTCTACGAGCAGGGCCCTCCTGTACCTTCTGTATTGAACTGTACTGTAATTGTGCTGTCCCCCCTCTACATTGTAAAGCGCTCCGTAAACTGTTGGTGCTATATAAATCGTGTATAATAATAATATACAAATAATAATAGACTTGCAGAACTCACCACTGAAACTCGGCTCTTGCTAGAGACTTGCCATGCAAATTTGTTACAAATTGGAAAAGTGTCAACTAGAACTTGTTCTTAAAATGCTCTGCAAGTGCACGACTTGCCCGTGAAAATGTGCAGCAAGTCAACAGACTTACAATTCAACGCTGCCATAAATTTGTGGCATGTTATCCTTGCTATCTGGCGGTGCACACCCTAATACAATGGGCTGTGCACACCTATGGTGCTGTGTGTGTCCACTCTTCTTCCTGGGCATAAAGCTGAAACAGTAAAAATCCCCAGCTGTTACAAACCCGCTACGTCCCTCTTTCACCTGCTATTGGAATTGTCTTCCAGCAACTGGCAGGATAAAGTTCTGACGGCCAACACTGGATGTCTTCCCCATTCACCCATTGTCACCTGACCTGGCAAATAGCCTATAGCTGACCTCCTGGACCCTGGTTATGTTGACCTTTACTTTCAGCATCCTCAATAAAATACTTTTAAATAAAAAAAAATGCCTTTTAAGAAATTATTTTATTTTATAAGATGTCATCATCTCTTTCTTTTAGTTTTACTTAGCCTGGGTGCTGGGGATCTGGGCACATTCAAAGTTGGGAACCTGCATTTCCCATTATACCAAAGGAATTCAATGACATCCAAGCAGGAGGTGCTCATGAATGTGCTTTCATTGAAAGTGGACCGCAACAGAGATCATACCCATCTATAGAAAAAAGCGTGGCATCAGCACATCACCATTCCCTTTAGAAAAATACAAGGGAAAGGTCATGCAACCAGGAGACAATTGTTCATAGGGATAAACTGCAGTGCACAAACTTGAACAACCACAAAACATGAGGAAAAAGGGGCATGATAAAAAGAATGGACTTTTAAAACAAAAACTCAGCACTTTTGCACAAGGCAGTGAAGCACATTTATAATAATAATCGGTTCCTCTTGGCTGGAATTCAGCTTTAACATTTTACCAGTTGCCTCGTGGTGCTGGTCATCAAAACTTCATGAACCGATATCCTGCTATTCACTATCATTCCCTCACCCTCCATGTACATCACTGTATATAGTTTGCTTTTGCATCGATTTATAGTTTACTTATACCTGTTCTATTTATCATTGTAAATCCTTGGCTACCTTGTTTTTTGTTTGTAGTGTTTACCTGCTATTGGTGCATTTTTAGTATATCTTACCAACTGTGCTTATTTGTGTACTTCCTCCACAACTTACCATTTTTGCTCCACCTCAAAAACAGTATACATTTTCTGACAGGAACTCATCATATAGTACAGGTCCCAACATTTTGCTTTATGTAGGTTTTTCTATCAATCAGCGTAATGCAGTGAGGTGCACACACACAAAAAAACTTACATCAGAAGCAAGAAATGGGAAGGCATTTAACAATTCATGGAAGTAGGCCTTTAGGGCTCCTTTCATGTGGGCATTGTGGGTGTGACAAAACCATGCAGTTAGGACATGTTTTTAATGTGCTTCAGTCACATGTTAAAGAATGACTGCCAGGCAGTCTGTCATGGTTATGCAGTAATGTTTGTCTCTCAGCTTACCCTTTCTCCATGTGTTCACCTTAGAGGCCAGCCACTCTCACCTGGCTGCTAAAATAATCTCTCCTCCAAGCATGGCTCCACCCCAGGCCCTAGCAGGGAGAGTGGTGCCTAGGGAACACTATATTAACCTGTGCCATGCAAGCCAGCCGTGCTGATCAACGTTGTTTGTTATGGCATTGTGTGTTTGGGTTCCTGCTTGCCGTGTGCTACGTCTGTCTCCGTTTTACCGATCTTGGCTTGTTCTCGACTATTTCTGTCTGCTTGTGACCTTGACCTTTGGCTTGTCCTTTGTTTATCCTTGTCTGCTAGTCGTTTCGATGTTTGGCTTATCCCCTCACTATCCCTTGTATCCTGAGCTGCCGCTTCCCCTCTATCCTCTATAGCCTACTGTAAGCGTGAGCTGGGGGACTCTGGCGGCCGCGACCTGGATCCAGTTGCAGCCCAGTCAATCCTCACCACTAGAGGCTCTGGTGAACACCTGCTGAATCTTAGACTCCGCGCCCTGGGGAATCTTAGGCTCTAACTTCCTTTGGGATCCCTGTTAGTGCTCCAGTGGACCTGCCTTCCTTAATCACCCAGTGTTCCATCCGCAGCAGTCAGCCATAGGGTTCACTACCTTAGCGGTGCACTCCTGACCCCAACGGTGTGCATCTGTCACCTGGCTTCAGGTGACCTGACACAGTCCCATGACTGTATTCAGGATTCACAGGATTCACGTCCTTACTCTGCTCCTGAAGAAGTGGAGCACATTCCACGAAATGTGTCAAGCTTTTTGGATGCAGTTTATCTTAATCATGCATTTACATCTAAATCAAGTATATTAATTTTTGAAGTTTCTCAGAGATCATGTATTTTTTATCAATTTGATGTCAAGAAAATGCTTATCAGCTAATTTTTTGTAATATGTCAAGTTTTTATCTTTATACTTATGTACTAATAAATATGCCATTGAGGATCTTTATTATCAGCTGTGTGTCGCATGCCTCATTCAAAGTCCCAACTCTCTCCTTTTTATTGCCATGACTATAAGGCTTTGTAGTGTGGCTCATAAAAAGAAAGCAGGGCATGTCACACTCGACAGGTGCCTGCTAAAGCACTCCATGGAGATGTATAGGGCTGCGCTGCAATCACCTCCTGATCACCTGCTTACTGCGGGCCAGCCGCTTCAGACAATGTGATCCAACACAGATTGTAATTCAGCAGCATTTCCCACGTGAAAGGGACCTAAGGTTTTTGGGGATCTAAACAGCTCCTTGTTTTTAAGGCAATACACGATTTTAAAGTAGAACTTCACTCTCTTAATCATATTTGACTATTCTTAAACTTATGCTGCATTAGTAAATAAAGTATATTATATTTACTTGCTTTAACCTTCTTTTTTTTTTACATCTTTTCAGTTACTATCTGGTTTCCATACCTAGGCAAATGATGTTATTCATCCCAGGAGTCTTCAGGAGGGGAGGAGGGGCTTTCTTAGCTAAGCACATCCTCCTGTGCCTGAGCTAAGTGCAGATGGATTCCAGGAAGTAAATGTCACGTGAATCTTTTGCCCTTCCTCAAGATTGCCGTGGCCAGAAATGCTAGGGGGTGTTTTACAAAGTGATTTCTCAACAAAATAAAGCATGGAGCCACGGATGGATGGATGGAGTTTGCTTTGAAAATTAGAAATCAATTAATTATAATTTTTGGTTTGTGGTGCTCAGATGCCGTGTAGTTTCGCTTTAAGAGTTCATCTACAAAAGTCATTAATACAGATACTTAGATAACACATAAAATCAAGACAAAGCAGATTACCATCTTAGAAAATAGTAGAGGGTATTTGTGAGGGACGTTGGCTTTAATAAACTCAGCAGCCTGTGATGCACAGTCCACAGCTTCCTTCATCTTCTGATCATCCAGCAAACATTCCAGCAGCTCCCTAATAAGACAGAAGAGTAATGTTTGCCCACGTGACATGACTAAGCAAAGAAAACATTTGCAAGCTTTCTTCTCCTATCAATAAGACAACCCAAAATACTCACATCATCAAGTCAGCTCTCCAGTTCTTATCATCATCATCTGTTTCACCCAAAGCCTTTACAACACTAGCAAGGCTATTAGTAAGAAGATGGCGACTGCTTGGCTTCAGAAATGGACGCACAGTTTGCCAGTATAGGACAGAGGCGTTGTACACCAGGAACTGATATCTGGAAAGGAACAGACGAAAGGACCAGTTCATGTAAAAGTAGAATTTAGGTGCAGCTTGGCAGGCCAAGTCAGCCTACGACTTCCTATGCATCTTCCATATTCCAAAAGCAAGATCCAACTTCCATAATTCCTGACTCTATTTGGTCAAACTTGAAGATCAGCATTATCTGCTCCTAATGCTGCATTCTTCATTATATACAATAATTAAACAAACTAGCAGGGAGAGTGGTGCCTCTCATATTGAACAGACCCAGGACCCAGGGGTTTGATTGCAGAGGTCACAGCAGCAGAGGCCCAAATTTGGATGGAATTGTGGATTTTCTGTGTAGTAGCGTATGAGGTTTCCAAAAATGTCAGAAATAGACTGCAGCATCATACACTTGCTTTTGTGCTATAGGCGCCAAAAATGACTGTTCTTCCTTTTATTACTCTAAACCAGCCCTTTTTAACCAGGGTTTTGGGGAACCCTGGGGGTTTCTTCCAAAGGTTGCCAAGGTTTCCTTGAGCAATAAAACATGTCTGCCTCTCAGATAAGTACCCACTGACACAAATGATCATTTTGCTTAAGGAGCATTCTTCCCATTGATCACTAATGTAAAGAGCAACCCAGATAGCAAGGATAACTTGTCACAAATTTGTGGCAGTGTTGAATTGTAAGTCTGTTCACTTGCTGCACATTTTTACTGGCAGGTTGCACACTTGCAGAGCACTTGAAGCACAAGTTCTAGTTGACACTTTTCCAATTTGTAGCAAATTTGCGTTGCAAGTCTCTAGCAAGAGCAAAGTTGCAGTGCTGAGGCTACAGCGAGAGCAAATCTACAGCATGAAAATTCAGTCACAGTGACCCCTGTGGTGGGATGACTAAAGCACAACATAACTGAACCAGAACTTGCAGTAGACTTGCAGAATATTTGCAAAGAAAGTTGATCTGGAGTCATGCAATGTGCACTTGCTGCAATTGTGCAACAAACTTGAGAAGCCTGATAAGTCTAGCAATAGCTTAGCAAGTCATTTTCAAACTTGCAGCACAATTACTTGCTATCTGGGAATATTCCCAGTGTAAAGGGGTCTTTCTTCGATTGACCGCCAATGTAAAGAGGAAACACTACAGTTTTCACTGTCTGCAATCATTCTAGCCATTATTATAATTAGTTTTTTTATAATTATTACTACAAACATTTTTTTAAAGAATAGTCCTGGGTGTCAAATATGCCACATCCTTATTTTATTTATTCTTATATATCTGCTTACACTAATGTATGGAGAGCTGTAGCCATGATTATTAGCAGGGGTTCCCTGTGACCTGAATGAGATTTTAAGGGGTTTTCTCCGATAAAAAGGTTCTGAAAGACTGCTGTAAATATAAAAAAAAAAAAAAAAAAAGAAGAGAAGAGCAAAAATTGGTAATTTACTTTTTTTTCTATTTTCAATTTGAATATTTAAATGCTTTTTAAACCACTGAAGTGTCTGCTACTTCAGGCTCTGGTGAACAGAGAGCCAGGTCTCTCTGCGAGCTGTTGGATCCCTTGAAGCGTAGTTGCAAATGGCACTGGGGTCCAGATCAGAGTCCCAGAGGCACAAGGAAGGCAATCAAGTGACAATTTTAGCAAATACAACGGAAACATATGGCTTCTACAGCATAGACAGGTGGTGAATGCAGCAGGCAAAGACTTATGTCCAATTATGAACATCATTATTACAGGTGACACTTGGACTTGGCAGAGGGTTGTGACAGTGGCACGTCTAACTGAAATTCGTAAGCTGCAGATTTAGTGGCTCTATAAAAGTTGTTATGAGGAAGATCAGATATCTGTATCACATGCTTATTAAAATAAATTAGCTTGATTTTGCTCAAACCTTTGCTTCTTCATTGCAAAATCAATTGATTTCAGATAGTAGACCACTGACTTTTCCAATTCATCCTGAAAGAAAAATACGTAAAAACATATTTACATCAAAAAATATGTATATATCATTTACTACATAATTACACAGACCTGAGATAAACACATACCTATCAGTTTAAAATATGAAAGCTGAACTCCAGGCAAATATAAAAACACCAATCAATACCGTTTAGTATTTATCAAAAGAAAAAAAGTGTATTTTTAAATACAACTAGTGAAAGTACCGTACCTACATTTGACTTGATTTCTGCCTCTTGTAATTTACTGTACAGCATTACTCAGACTGGAATGCCTCGTACACACGACCGGTTTTCCCGTCAGGGAAAACTGCCATGAGAGCTTTTGGCCGGGAAAACCGGCCGTGCGTATGCTCCATCGCAGTTTTCCCAATGAGAAAACTGCGGGGAAAAAAAAAATGAAGAACAACAACCTTTCTTTTTTCCCGTCGTGATTCCCGGCTGACTTTTTCCCGTCGGGAAAACCGGTCGTGTGTACGCTGTTCCGAGGGAAAAAAAAACGCATGCTCAGAATCAAGTATGAGACGGGAGCGTTCCTTCTGGTAAAACTAGCGTTTGTAATGGAGATATCACATTCGTCACGCTGTAACGGACTGAAAAGCACGAGGCTGAAAAGCGCAAATCGTCTCTCACCAAACTTTTACTAACAAAAGGATCAGCAAAAGCAGCCCAAAGTGTGGCGCCGTTTGAATGGAACTTCCCCTTTATAGTCCAGTCGTACGTGTTGTACGTCACCGCGCTTTGGAGGGGCGGTATTTGGCCTGAACGTGTGTAAGCAAGGCAGGCTTGAGAGGAATCCCGTCAGGAAAAACTTTGTTTTTTTTTCTGCCGAGAAAAACAAACAGTCGTGTGTACGAGGCAGAAGAGTTTAGGGAAGTTTAAGGGGGCCAATCGGACAACCCTACTGACAGGAGGAGAGAGCAGAAAGATAACCTCATTAGCCTGTTGCTGCTCAGTGTTACACGATCTGCTCCAGCTCCAAGTTACATTTGCTCACGGGTATTGTGATATAGTTTGGCTACAACATTGTCCTTGTTTCTATGTTTTTTGACTTTCCTCTAACAATATCAGTTTGCAGCCTAATAAAAACAAATCTATTTTCATTAAGCTCATACAATTTTCTAATAGTTATTGGGGTTGAATTGAAGATAATTTTCAAACGTAGTAATGAGGAAAATCAAAGAAGAATGGTAAATGTTTCAATCATGACTAAACTTCTAACAGTGAATGTGGTTTCTATTCAGGAAAAATTGTGCTTAGTGTATGTGCTTGCACATCCTGAGAAAGCAGAATTCGAAACATTGGGAATCAAACACTTTATGCAAAAATTGTTGAGTCCATAACGCTACTGTCAAATCTTCTGCCAAAATATTTTTCTGAATTTCAATTCTAACAAAATTTGAATATGAAAAGTGGGAAGAGTAGCTGAACCATTTAAATGAATCTGCTCTCATTGTGCCTGTGTGTGTGGTTGACTTGTGTTGCTGGTGATATATGAGGCAGGTTTGGGGTACAATATATCCCCTCAATACACACCTCCTGGTGCACCTCTCTTTGTAGGAGAGACAGTGTCTCAGCCGATCACCACTACATGTGGTTTAGTATGCTGCCATGGATTGGTGCCAGGTAAGAAAAATTAGGGTAATGGTATTTGATACAACTTTTTGTTTCCTGGCGCCAACATGACAGCATACTAAACTACATGTATGCTTCTGTTAAATGGTCCCTGGAAAGGAAAATTTCAGTAAATATTTGATACAATTTTCCATTTAATGTGCTAGAATGGCTATTAGGTACCATTTAAAAAAAGTTGTTGACTGTATTTTCAGCAGCGAATCAGCCATATGGCCTCCACTTTAGGACATTTCTCTTACATAACTGTTTTATATGAGTTTCCATTTTACTGTACATTACCTCTTTCAGCAAAGCCACTATTCATCTGATATAAACCTTAAAGGAGGAGCTTCACTCTCCTCTTTACATTTTTTTCCCCCTATCCTACCGTGAAAAAAAAAACAAAAAAAAAACACACATTCACCTGCCCAGCGACTCCAACATTGTCTAATGTAAGCCACCGCTCATGTCCTCAGGGTGCCCGTTGTGACCTCCTTGAACTGGCCCCCTGATGAAATGCAGTGGATTGTCCCAACGCTTCCTGGGATGTGTAACATTGGTATCCCAGGAGGCTTTGGTGAGGGGCGTTTTTAATCTTGCCTGGGCGATAAAGTAGGAAGTGCAGGACAGGGTCCCACAGAAAAGCCACTTACCCAACCCAACTACATTTTTACTATCCAATCATGCAACAGAGGTGGGAGAGGGAGAAAAAGCGTGACAAGTAGTAAAAGTGGGTCAAGCTCTAAATTTATCCTAAGCGACTCCCCCTCCATTATATTGCCTACAGTAAAGAGAAATGTTTGATAAGCGGGATGTCCTAAAATAGACATCATAGGTCAGACTTTCAGGGGAGAGTTCAACTGTCGCTCTGAATGTAGCTATGAAAGTAAAAGTTTGGATATGGACAGTTGGTGATATCTGCTGTTTGCTTACGAGAATAACAAGTTATCTAATTTACTGCAATTTGCAAACAGAATTCCTCATTTCTAGTGAACACTGCGGAGTCCATCTAAAACTAAAGTATTATTGTTAGGAACAGATATAATTAAATTCATTCTACACAGACATATGAATACATCTGCTGCACATGCTCATTGCATTATTTATCTGCTTTGACAGACAAGGATTTAAAGCAGAATGCAGTGATCTTATGATAAGCAATTGGAAACCACAATTTATTTCCTAGAACAGGGGTCTCCTAAGTTTATAAAAAAAAAAAAGGTGCAGTTTACTGTCATTCAAAATTAGGGAGGCCGGACTGTGGTCAGTGGGGGAAGAAAATGTCCCGGTGAGTAAACAATGCCCTATCATTGTTAATAATGGGAGGAAAAGTGTCCCATTGTTGGTGTCAGTGGGAGAAATAGTATCCCATCGTTGGTGTCAGTAATAGTGTTCTCAGGGCCGTCTTTAATATGGTTTGGGCAATGGGCAAACATTTTTTTTTGCCCCCCCCCCCCAATGCAATTTTGCTATTTACCCCAACATCTGAAAAAACAGACACACACATAGAATTATCTAAAAAAAAACACTGACCAAACCTGCACCTGCAATGCATGCCATGTGACATGGCATGGAGGTCTGGTCAGTGTTGTAAAAAGTTCTATTTTACACATGGCATGGTGGCATTGGGACCACATGCCATGCCATGTGTAAAATAGAAGAACTTTTTAAAAACACTGACCAGCCCTGCATGCCATGTGTAAAAAATAAGAAGTTTTTTAAAACACTGACCAGACCACATGCCATGTGTAAAATAGAAAGAACTTTTTAAAACACTGGCCAGACCGCATGCCATGTCACATGGCATGCATTGCAGGTGCAGGTCTCCTCAGTGTTTTTAAAAAGTTCTTCTATTTTACACATGGCATGGCATGTGGTCCCCATGCCATGCCATGTGTAAAATAGAAGAACTTTTTAAAACACTGACTAGACCTGCATGCCATGTGTAAAACAGAAGAACTTTTTAAAACACTCAAGTTCTATTTTACATGGATGGCATGGCATGGGGATAGGATAGGGAGCGGGAGCCAGGGGAGGAGAAAGAAGACCTCCTTACCTTGTCCTGTCCTAGTGTCCTGGCAAGCTCAGCTCCAGCCTCAATTCTTCACAGTGTCTGACACACACTGCTAGTGCTAGCTTAGCCACCAGGCAGCTGCACTCCACTCTGCGGGCTCTGATCTCTCACTCCTCTGGCTCCTCCCCGGTTCCTCCGATCAGGTACACTCACTGGTAAATGTGGTCACTGAACACTGCGCGCTGCACGCATAGCAAGGGGCGGGGCCAGAGCATCAGTGAAACTCAAGGCCCCGCCCACCCGCAGCTCCAGCTCCTATCTAAAATAAAAACAAGACCTGGCACTGGCTGAGTGCGGCGCACCGCTGATGACAGTGACAGACACTGTCTGTCTGTTTGGGTATTTTCTGCGCCGTTTTGCGGGCAGCACGCGGGCATAACGGGCGGCTCTGCTTTGGGCCCCTAACAGTGACAGGGCCCTGGGCAGCTGCCCCGTTTTGCGCTGCGGTAAAGACGGCCCTGAGTGTTCCATCTTTGGCATCAGTGGGAGGAAAAGTGCCCCATCATTGGTATTAATGGGAGGAATAGTGCCCCATCATTGGTGTCGGTGTGAAGAATAGTGTCTCATTGTCGGTGTCAGTGGCAGGAACTATACCCCGATGTTGCTGACGGTGGGGGAAGGAGGGGGAATAATGCCTCAAGGGCCAGATAAAACCATGCAAAGGGCTGCATCTGGCCCAGGGTTGCAGTTTGGAGACCACGGACCTAGAATATTAAATTCTACTGAAGATAGGAGAAAAAAAAAAAAAAAAGGACTAGAGGAGTATGTTGCCAACATCTCCAAAATTACCAAACATATAGTACTGACCAGTGGCGGTGCGTCCATAGAGGGCGTACGGACGCCGCCCCCTCTCTATCACCATGCATTGCATGAATCTATGGTCGCAGCTGACACCCCCTATTCAGGTGTCCGGACCCTTTTCGGGCGCCGGGCACCTAAATTACAGCGCCGGGGGTGTTTTTTGGAAGCACCTGATTAGAGCCATAGGCTCTAATAGGTGCCCAAAAAGGTGAACAGCGGGCGCAATGTTGTGCGTTCGCTGTTCACTCAGCGTTGTGTTAGAAAAGCGAAGGAATTTGCTTTGCTAACACTGAATCGCCTCTCAACCAATCAGGTGCGTGGGTCTGTTACCAGTCACCTGATTGGCTGAAATGACAGGCGCTGTGATTGGACGCCGCCTATCAGGCGTTCAATCATAGCAGAGGACCAGAAGAGAGGACGGGAGAAGAGATCGTGGAGCATGGAGGACATGTCCGCCGTGACCCGCTGCCCCACCGAGACAAGGTAAGTGCCGGGCGAGGGGGGGATTCACGCTGGCAGTATTTGATGGGCACAGTAGGGGCAATTGATGGGCATACTGGCAGCAGTTGATGGGCACAGTAGCGGCAGTTGATGGGCACACTGGCAGCAGTTGATGAGCACAGTAGCGGCAATTGATGGGCACACTGGCGGCAATTGATGGGTACAGTAGCGGCAGTTGATGGGTACAGTAGCGGCAGTTGATGGGCACAGTAGCTGAGTTTAATAGCACAGTGGCTGCGTTTGATGGGCACAGTGGTGTCATTTGATGGGCACAGTGGCGTCATTTGATGGGCACAGTGGCGTCATTTGATGGCACAGTGGCGTCATTTGATGGCACAGTGGCGTCATTTGATGGCACAGTGGCGTCATTTGATGGGCATAGTGGCTGCCTTTGATGGGCACAGTGGCTGCCTTTGATGGGCACAGTGGCTGCCTTTGATGGGCACAGTGGCTGCCTTTGATGTTTTTTTTTTCAGTTTGTTTGCGCCCCCCAAAATATTTTGAGCACCAGCCGCCACTGGTACTGAATCCTTTGGGACTTTTTAGGCAACCAGTATTAACAACGTGCCATAAAACATACATATATTTATATCATAAAAAATAAACACAATTAAAGCCACATGGCGTCTGACTTATTTTTTACATCATCACAACTTTCATTTACATACATCCTATTCAATACCCAAATTGATGGGAAAGGACCATAAATAATCTACTATCCTTAATGTTCCAATATTTGTCCCAAAGCTTGGATGTTCCTAATGCATTTCGAACAGTGTCTTCTTCCAGTCCTGCCTCTAAAGAGGACACTGCACAAAACGCGTTGGCTACATCCCGGCTCTGGGACAAATATTGGAACATCAAAGACAAAGTCGTTTATATCTGGTCCCTTCTGGGTCAATTTGGCCATCTAATATGATGTATAGAAATTAAAGTTGTAATGATGTAAAAATACGTCAGCTACAATGTAGTTTTAATTGTGTTCACTTTGTTAGGTTGTAAAAAATAAAATTGTTATTATTTTACGATTCATTGTCATTACTGGTTTCCTGAAAAGTCCCAGTGGAGTCAGTACTATATGTTTAGCTCATAAAAGTAGAATTTTGAGTCAGAGGGTTCAGTGTACAACATGTGTAGTAAATTGAACATTTTAACTGCCACCAATTCAGGTAAAAGTACAGATCAATCATGTATTTCACTTGCTTACTTGCAGTGTTTTTCCTTTCCATAAATCCTTTTTAGTTCTCTAGCGTAACCCCCTCTCTCCTTGCACGTCATAGCCCTCTCCTCTTCTGGGAGAGTCTAATTACTGTCTGTGCTGGCCTAGCTCCTCCACCTCTCCCCTCACCTCCCTACATAACCTTTTATATAGCTATTGGGGAGAAAGAAGGGAAATACTATAGAGTGTCATCTGAGTGGCAGCTCTGAGTCTGTTCGGGCTGTTAATACACATCCAAGATGGTGGAAATCAACTTGGCCTGAGGGGTTTTGGATGTCTGTACAAGAAAGGTTTATACAGGTAAAATAACATGCATAAAATGTGTTAAATGCACATATAATCTTATGGGAAGAGTTTGTTGAAATTAATGGTCTGGCACCATTAAGGCTTTGTTTACATATGTGGACATTTTGCAGGCGGTGGGGAGGCATTAGATATTATCCTCACCACCTGTTTTAACCCCTTAAACCCTTTATGCACACAATGGCGCACAGTTGTGGGGTGCCCCCATTCAGTTGAAGCAGGGGACATTTTTGCAGCTACAGGAAGCAAGGCATTGTGGGCCGACATATGTACACGTCTTTCTGCTACCCTTTGTAGCTTTAGGCTAGGTTCACACCTAGGCGAAATGGATGCGGGTTTCTTCGCATCCAATTCGCATAGTAAGAGATTGTAACTGGCTCTCTATGGAGCCGGTTCACATATCTCCGATGCGGCTATGGTGCGAATTTGCACAGGAGCCCTGTGCGTCTTTTGGTCCTTTTCAAGTCCGAATTCAGCCCAAAAATTCTGGCTGAAACGGTGAACAGGGACGCACCGGATTCCTGCTGTGAGCCGCATGCAGCAATAGTATGAACCCAGCCTAAAGCGGAACTAAAATCTCCAAACTTGCCCGTACAAAGCCGGCATCTTCTTTTGAGTGTCGGTCTTTGGGCCTCTTCATTGGCTGGCGGGGTAGTGTGGGAGGCCGTTATCCCGGTACTCAGAGACTGGCCCAGCACTGTAAGCATGCGCAACTTAGTTTACAGTGCCGGAGAAGACAGTGAACAGGCAGGTAGGGGCATTTCATTGCAGAAGAGACCGTGCATGTCTCTTCTGCAATACAAGCCTGCCTGCTCACAGTTTTTACAGCGGAACTTTAAAGCCCTGTACACACGATCGGTTCTACCGATGAAAAACAGTCCGATGGACTTTTTTCATCGGACAAACCAATCGTGTATGGGACCCATCGGTCTTTTTTCCCCATCGGTGAATAAAAATAGAACATGTTTCAAATTTATCCAATGGAAAAAAAAATTATAGCAAATTCTGATCGTCTGTGTGGAACTCCATCGGAGAAAAAAACCCATGCATGCTCAGAATCAAGTCGACGCATGCTCAGAAGCATTGAACTTCACTTTTCTCAGCTCGTCTGAGTGTTTTAAGTCACGGCGTTTGGGACGGTCGTATTTTCGACTGATGGTGTGTAGGCAAGACTGATGGAAGTCAGCTTCACAGGAAATCCGATCGTGTGTACAGGGCTTAATTCTGCTTTAAGAGATGGGGGTAGTAAAAATCTAGCTCAACCCCACCTCCCCATCCCCACCCCAACTGCAAGGGTAAATGAGGCCTAACAGTGCATTTGTTTTTCTCCTAAATGACCTCCCTAAAAAACCCACTATTTAGAAGAGAGGCATTGATAAATTCAAGTGCATCCATGCTAAGAAATAATTGTACTGCTTCACACAGCGATCACAGCACAACCCCGACAATGGCTCTGTCTGCTTTTCTCCCCAGAATTATCTTTGTTTAGGTATTATCCCGGGTCAGCATCTACTTCCTGGTCTGAGATGCTGGCTCAGCTGAACTTGGAGGAGGAAGAAACAGTTAAGCCGTGTACACACGATCGGTTTTACCGATGAAAACCGTCCGATGGATTGTTTTTATCAGATAAACCGATCATGTATGGGACCCATCGGTCTTTTTTCCATCGGTTTTAAAAAATATAACTTGTTTTAAAATTTTCCGATGGATCAAAAACCGATGGTAAATTCCGATCGTCTATGGTCAAGTCCATCGGTTAAAAAACCCATGCATGCTCAGAATCAAGTCGACGCATGCATGCTCAGAAGCATTGAACTTCATTTTTCTCGGCTCATCGGAGTGTTTTTCGTCACCGCGTTTGGAACGGTCGGTTTTTTGACTGATGGTGTGTGGGCAAGACTGATGGAAGTCAGCTTCATCGGTTTTCCGATGGAAAAATCCATCGGTTTAAAAACCATAGGAAATCCGATCGTGTGTACAGGGCTTTAATCTGCAAAGCCACACATGCATGGCAGGGATGCCATAATGGTCAATGCACAGTGATGAAAGGGGCAGTCAAACCAGTGTTTAAGACGTTCGCCTTTTGCATTGATTCCCAATACAACTCCACCTATAGACAAAGGATCCATGTGATATCTGGGAGTGATCGATTTCTTGTGAATTACCATATCCATTGGAGTAACCTTGATTCACCTTGTGCCATCCTTGTTTGCCCGAAAGGGAAGGTTCATTTGACCCTTTATGATCACTGGGTCCACGTTGTGAGGTGAGCGGCCATCCTTTAATATTGGTGGAGTTGTCAGACAGTAACAAAGATTTCTGCATGTTTTTATTCATATATCTGCACTAAAGGTCCCACGGAGGGTGTTTATTGATATGTGGACTTGAATTATAGCGCTGCACCATCTGTTTTACATTGGGGGAGAGAAGACTGAGGAAATGCTTCCTCCTGCCTGCAGCAGACTGATGACATCATGTCAGCCTAGGTAAAGTCACTTGGCTGGAATGTAATTTTTTTTTAAATACTAAAAAGTATGACCTTGTCTCATCTATTCTTTTGACTGAATATGCACAACATAGGTGCGTGTCTTCGTCAGCACTGGTGTTTTTACGTTATTCGCATTTCAATACTAATAAAAACTATTTTGGATTAAAAAAAATATATATTAGAAGGTACTTGTGTATTGTAACAGATTAGGAAGCTGCAGATTTATAAAGTTACTTAAAGGTTTGCTTAAATCTAATACTTTAAATCTAACAAACGGAACCTCTCTGAAGCATTTCCTATATAAAATACATACCACATTATTAGCAGACAGGGGTGTGTGTAATTGGGCTTTGCACAGGTAGGCTCTCCCATAAAACTGGTTTGGAGGAGGTTTGCTGTTGAAATACATTTGAAGACAGTCTTTGGTCACAGCATGATTTCCAAGCTACAACAAAGCAAAATGATAGAAAAAAGGGCCCATTATTGTTAAGTTACTACAGAAAAAGCAATTACTTTACAGAATAAAATGCTGCACAAAAATAAAAAGACAGCAGCCAAATAGGCGTCATTACAGGCGCAGACTTCAAGACAAGCATGTGGGTGTAATTCAAACTTAAAAAGTAACAGATCAATAAGGAGCTAGAACAAATCAGGAACTGTAAAGGTCACTTACATACGTTATTTACTGAAAAACACACAGAACACCAAGTCCCTGTCCTGCTTCGTGCAAAGTTTCCGAACAAAGATTTAAGTTTACAAAACTAATTATACAGCCTTAAAGTGGAACTAAACCTCTAGATTTAACTGTTTCCCAAAATAGTTGCATTGAAGGTATGCCGTGAATAATAACTGTCAAAGTTGCTTGTGCTCTCAATAAAAACGGCAAGCCCTCAAATGGCTGTTGCCATAACTGATCACATGTGAAACACCATGGCAGATCAAACAGAGGCTAAGATGGCAGCTTTCTTTGTTGTAATGGATAGGAGGGTTTAGTTCCACTTAAGGTTCTCAGGCAATGTAGGATCTCAATAACTGAAGCTACCAATCCAGTCAGAAAAATGTCACAGTGGATCAATCCCATAGATAGCTCTGGCCGACCCATTGACAACGTCGCTTTGGACAAAACATGCTAGGGTGGGATATTTGGCACTGACGTCTTGTTGCTGTGGGATTCCGGCTCGCCAGCAGCTAACTTGTGAGTTTTTATGCTTGGTTACTTGCTTTTATGTGGCTTTTATCGTTGCAATAAATATACTACACTATGAGACTCCTTCTAGGCTCTTGGGGAGCTTATTTATTCTCATCCCATAGATAGCTCTGGTCCCCTGTGACATTTCCAGAGGGATTTCCATATGTGTCTAAGGCTTCTATGCTGCTGTAACGGTAGCCACAAAGTCCGGTGAGTTTGCATTTCACTTGGTGGTGGATCACTCGGTTGGACATCATCACTGCTATACATCTTTCTCAATGGACTGGTGGCTTCAATTATTGAATGCTTCTTATGTATATGGATTATTTCTTTTTAGTGAATGGCCGCATGTCTTATTAAATTCCCTTTCGTGGAAAAGTTTTATCCCTATTGTTGAGTCACTAGTACGGTATTTGTACATTGAAATCATATATCTCTCAAGTGTCTCCTCTCCAGTGAGAACAAGTTCAGTGCTCGTAACCTTTCCTCATAACTAAGGTCCTCCAGTCCCTTTATTCGTTTTGTTGCCCTTCTCTGGACTCTCTTGC
Organism: Rana muscosa; assembly: GCA_029206835.1. Classification (NCBI taxonomy): domain Eukaryota; kingdom Metazoa; phylum Chordata; class Amphibia; order Anura; family Ranidae; genus Rana; species Rana muscosa. The sequence goes on from CM055123.1 coordinate 204,757,250, forward strand.
CGCGTACACACGATCATTATTCACGGCGGTTAAAAAACCGCCGTGAATAATGACATTTTAAACGAGGGAACAGCTTGTTCCCCACACACGGTCATTTTTCTCGTCATTTTTTAAAATGACGAGAAAAACGATCGTCTATGGGAAACACTGCCGCGGAAGAAATGTCAGGAGAAACGACGAGAAAAATTAGAACATGTTCTAATTTTTCTCGTCGTTTTTAATGCCGTTTTTCACGTCGTGAAAAATGACAAAAAGACCACACACGGTCGTTTTTCTTGTTGAAAGCAAAAAATTTAATTTTTCACGACGTGAAAAATGATCGTGTGTACGCGGCATCTCCAGTTTCAGCACATCCTTCCTGAGGACTGGTGCCCAGAACTGGACAGCATACTCCAGGTGCCGCCGAACCAGAGTCTTGTAGAGTGGGCGAATTATTGTTTTATCTCTGGAGAAAATCCGCTTTTTAATGCATGTCAATATTCTGTTTGCTTTGCCTGCAGCAGCTTGGCATTGCATGTGTCATTGCTGAGCCTGTCACCTACTAGGACCCCCAGGTCCTTTTCCCTCCTAGATTCCCCCAGAGGTTCACCCCCTAGTGAGTAGAATGCATTCATATTTTTGCCACCCAAATGCATTATTTGACATTTTTCTACTTTAAACCTAATTTGCCATGTATTTGCCCACCCCATTAATTTGTTCAGATCTTCTTGCAAGGTTTCCACATCTTGCGGAGAAGTTATTCCCCTGCTTAGCTTAGTATCGTCCGCAAATAGAGAGATTGAACAGGTCGTTGAATGAATATATTTAATAGGATTGGTTACAGGTCAGTACCCTGGGGGACCCCACTTTCCACCACCGGACCATTCAGAGTACTCCTTATTTATCACTACCATTTGGACTCGCCCCTGTAGCCAGTTTTCGATCCATGTACTCACCCTATGGTCCATGCAAACGGACATTAATTTGTACAGTAAACATTTATGAGGAACTGTGTCAAATGCTTTTGAAAAATCCAGATACACCACGTCTACGGGCCTTCCTTTATCTAGATGGCAACTCAATTCCTCATAGAAGGTTAATAGATTGGTTTGGCAAGAATGATTCTTCATGAATCCATGCTGATTACTGCTAATGATACTGTTCTCATTACGATTATGGCCCTCCCTTCCCCTTTCCAAAATTAACAAAAAAAAAATGGTGCCTATAGTTCTAATGTAAGGCCCTGTCTGGATGGAAAAAAGCCATTGCTGGTTTGGCCCCAGGGCTTTTCTTTTTACTTTTACATTAATATTTTGTATGTCAATGACTTGGAACAAGCATTTAGTTGACCTGGAAGAATAATAAGAAGACTGAAACCACTGATGCATGCACCTTTCAAACTGAGAAAAAGCAGTCTCCACATTTCTTTTTGTTTACAAACGATTTTTATTATAGAAAAGGTCAAGGTATAAACACAAATCACAATGATGGTACAGGTATATATATAAACATTGTACATATTGAGCATTGTACAGAGGAAGGAGAAAAGGTTCTTCTTTTTTTTTTTTTTTTTTTCTTTCTTAATTTATTTATTTTTTATTTCTTAAGACTGGTATAGGAATGTATATTGTTCAAATAAAGTCAATCAAGAGCATTGTATTGGAGAGAGGGCTAAATGACGATTGTATATATTTTAAGAGTGGGAGGAAAAAAAAAAAAAAAAAAACGGGAAGGTACTAGACCAGAGAGGTGGTATCCCAGAGAGTCCATTTTTTTTGGTAAAGGGGCATAGAATCATATAATGTGTGATGAATTCTTTCTGAAAGCTTAATGTTTGACATGCGGTTAAGAATTTGTGGCCAAGGTACCGTAGTGGAGCGCCAATTAAATGCTATGGCCCAGTGGATGGAACTAAGGAGTGTATGTATCAACCTTGTACTAGTCATTGGGATGTCCTGTATAGGGGTGAATAAAAGGCCTATTTGGGGTGTAAGAGAGATCTTTCTACAGGATATTTTATCTATTATAATATTTGCCTTATGCCAAGTGTCTTTAATGTGGGGGCAATCCCAAAATATATGTAAGAGTGTTCCCTGGGTGGGGCAACCCCTAAAGCAGAGTGGGGACACTGAGGGATAAAATGAATTGAGTTTAGCGGGAGTAAGATACCATCTATAAAGTAGTTTGATGGCCGATTCTCTAATCGAGGTTGTTCTGGTACATTTGTGGAGATTTGTAAAAATCGTATCCCATTGATCAAGAGTAAATGAGGTATTTAAATCTGATTCCCATTGTAGCATGGGATGTGATTTATCAGGCATGTTTGTCTCATTTAAATTTTTATATATTCTGGAGATTAAACCCCGGTCACGAGGGGAGGAGATACAAATTTGCTCAAATTGTGTATAAGGGGGGTGGAGTGTAAGTGAGTAATATTTCTCATAGAATTTTTTTATTTTCGCATAGATCTCTAGTTCAGTAGGAGAGATATTGTATTTTGTTTGTAGTCTGGTGAAAGTAAGAAATGCATTGTCTTGGGAGAGCGATTTTAAATGTATTAGATTATGTGACTTCCAATATGTTAGCAAATTCTCATCCTGAGCTCTATCTGGGGGGGAAAAACGTGGGTCACCCATAAAGGAAGCTAAGGGGGGAACATCTGAGGATAACTTAAAATTAGAGATTTGTCTGTTCCATAGTTGAAGAGTGTGAGTGACGATGAGATTTAAGGGCCTTATTTTTTGTGGTGGGATGACATTGGACCAGAGAAGTCCTTGTAAATTGTAGGGTAGGATAGATTCTTCTTCGAACAGGAGCCAAGGGATTTGGGATGAAGGGGCATACCATTGGGCTAATTGGGTGAATCTGGCCGACAAGTAATATAGCCAAAGGTTTGGAATGCCGAGGCCTCCTTTTAAATGGGGTCTAAACATAAGGGAATAACTAAATCTGGGTTTCTTGTTTTGCCATATAAATTTATTGATTTCTCTCTGTAAAGATTCTAGTGTTTTTTTAGGTAGAATAAGTGGAAGGGTTCTGAAAAAGAATAGAAGTTTGGGTAATATCATCATTTTTGTGGCTACTATCCTGCCCGAGAAAGAAATCTGGTATGATGACCATAGTTTAAGTAGGTTTTTAATATTGTTAAATAAAGGAGGGTAGTTTGCTTGATATAACGTTTTATATGAAGATGTAATCTGAATACCTAGGTATCTAAACGAATCTACGTGCCAATTGAATGAGAATTTGTCTTTAAGTGAGGATATTAATGCTGGGGGAATGTTGATTGGTAAAGCCGAGCACTTAGATAGGTTTACTCCCAGACCTGTCAAATCATGAAAGACGTCCAGGGTTTTAGTTAGATTAGGTAGGGAAATAAGAGGGTCAGTTATGAATAGAAGGACGTCATCCGCATAAAGACTCAGTTTGTATTCCTTGGATCCTTTAATATATCCTTTAATATTTGTATTGTTTCTGATTGCACAGGCGAGGGGTTCTATTGCGAGGGCAAAGAGTAGGGGGGAGAGTGGACAACCTTGTCTGGTACCTTTAGTCAGGGGAAAAAAGTCAGAATTGTTACCTGGGAGTTTAATACGTGTCTGTGGGTTGTGATAGAGAGCCTTAAAGCCATGTAGAAATTCATTGTTGATGCCATATTTTGGGAGAAGGGTGTCAAGATATGACCAGCAAACGCTGTCGAAAGCTTTGTGTATATCAAGACCAAGAAGCAGCGTGGATCTGGAATGAATGTTGGAGTCTTGAATGATATTTGTGGTAAGTCGTATGTTGTCTGTTATTTGTCTGTTGGGAATGAAGCCTGTTTGATCAGGATCAACTAATGGGGAGATAACGGCTGATAATCTGTCTGCTAATACACGGCCGAATATTTTTAGGTCGTTGTTAATAACTGATATTGGGCGGTAGTTTTGAGGGGTGGAATGATCTTTATTTGGTTTGGGAAGTAGGGACATATTAGCCAAAATCATCTCGGGTGGGAATTGGCCACCCTGTAAGATATTATTATACAGTTTAGTAAGGTGTGGTGTAATGGTAGAGGAAAATTTTTTATAGTAAGATGTGGAATAGCCGTCAGGGCCTGGGGCTGTGGATATTTTTAGTGTACCAATGATTTTGTTAACTTCCATCTCCGAGCAAGGGGCATTAAGAGACAGTCTCCACATTTCTATCATGACACGTTCTCCTTAGACCAATTAAAGTCCAACTCTAATACAAAAACCTACCCTTGCATTGGAGCCCTTGACACTGAAAGGGTTAAATGCTTGTTTAGATGGAAAACCGACACAATTTTTATTTCAGAAGAGACATACTACGTTTCTTTTGCATTAAAGTTCCCCATCTGCCAGGACACCCTGTACACTACGCTTTGCATACACAGCTCAATATAAAATTCTGGCAATGCCAAAGTAAATGAACTGTGGACGTGCTGGAGTGAAGTCAACTTGGCCCAGCCAATGAAAATGGGCGAAGATCGATACTTGGAAGTTGACTGGCCAAAGATATCAGCGGCTGGCCAGGAACTCCGGGACACCGTGATGCTGGAGAGAAGGCAAGTATAGTTCCACTTTAATTCTAGGGGGAAAAGGAAAAAGGTGTAATCCCTCGCTCAGGCCGGTTCCCTCCCTCTGTGTGACTGGTCCCCCTAAGCCTCTTCTATAGGACACTTCAAGCTGTGGTCCTACATCACTGTCATTAAGGGCAATGCAGGACCACTAGTCCTGCACTGTACATGAGGAGGGCAAGGGAACACCCACAACCTAGAGCGGAGGAAGGTAAAACGTACACCTTATTCCTGATCCCCTTGGGATAATGAGCATTTAACCCCTTGCAGTGCAGAGACGTACCCCTGCAAGGGTAATGGTTTTGTACTTCCTAGAGATGGGTTTTAATGCATACTTCTACTTTAAATTGTGTTTGTTTTAGGTAGAGTGGTAAAGAGTTTGAACCTCTGTACCTTTTCTATAGTATTTATTTTTCTAACTAAAAAAACGTCTAAAATATTTTAACCACTTCAGCACTGGGCCTATTCTGGCACTTCTCTCCTTCATGTAAAAATCATAATTTTTTTTACTATAAAATTACTTAGAACCCCCAAACATTATATATGTTTTTTTAGCAGATACCCTAGGGAATAAAATGTCAGTCATTGCAAATTTTTATCGCGCACGGTATTTGCGCAATAAATTTTCAAACGCCTTTTTTTTGGAAAAAAAGAACGGTTTCATGAATTAAAAAATAACAAAACAGTAAAGTTAGCCCAATTTTTTTGTATAAATGTGAAAGATGTTGTTATGCTGAGTAAATAGATACCCAACATGTCACGCTTTAAAATTGCGCACACTCATGGAATGACACCAAACTTCAGTACTTAAAAATCTCCATAGGCGATGCTTTAAAAAATTTTTACACGTTACCATTTTCGCATTACAGAGGAGGTCTAGTGCTGTTGCACTCATTCTAATGCACGCAGTGATACCTCACATGTGTGGTTTGAACGGCGTTTACATATGTGGGCGGGACTTACGTGTGTGTTCGCTTCTGAGCGCGAGCTACCGGGGACAGGGGCGTTTTAATTTTTATTATTTTATTTTTTACTAATTATTTTTTATTTTTACACTTTTTTTAACTTTTTTTTTTTTTGATCACTTTTATTCCTATTACAAGGAATGTAAACATCCCTTGTAATAGGAATCTATTGTGACAGGTCCTCTTTATGGAGAGATGCAGGGTCAATAAGACCCCACATCTCTCCTCTAGGCTGGAAAGCATGAGATTGGTAAAAAAAAGTCACAGATCTCATGCTGACAGCCGAGATCGCGGCTTTGTTTACATACGGGAACCCGGCGTGACGTCACAACGTCGCGCACCGGACCTCCGACGGTCATAGAGATGACTGGTGACCATCTGGTCACCAGTCATCTCTATGCTTTCCATCCGGCGCCGTCCAATTCGTTCTTCGGGCCCCCGATGGCACGGGAGAGCCCGGAGAAGCACCGGATGGCGGCAGGAGGGGGGGGACATCCCCTCCCGCCGCCTATAAGAACGATCAAGTGGCGGAACTGCCACTATGATCATTTTTATCGTGCACAGAATCGCCGTCTGAAAATAATGATATCTGAATGATATCATTCAGATATCACCGCACAAAGTCAAGGACGTCATTTGACGGTGGGCGGTAGGGAAGTGGTTAAAATATTTATCTAAAACTCTTGTCTTATGACAAACTGGGTCTCAGGCCTTTTTTGGTCTTCCCACATTGCTTTTTAGTGACCCCGAAGTGCCTGAAGATCACATAACAGCTGATTCAGGTCTGGATTGAAATAAGCCATTGCTAATTTGGCTCCAGGGTTTTCTTACTTTTGCATTATTATTTTGAATGTTGCTGACCTGGAGCAAGCACCTAGGTAGTGATTTGTCAGGAATAAAACTTATTCCAGCTAAGTGACATATTAAAAAGTGTTACTAAGCCCAGTAATATGAAAAATAGTTCATCCACCCCCCGCAGTGCTCACAGCTTCTAAATCTTCTTTTTACATTAAAATACTGCCACTATATACCTTTTTGGCTGATCAGCATACCACGGTCACATGATAAACTGCAGGGTTTGTCTGAGTGCTGAGTGTTAAGGTAGGAGGAGATTTCCACTATAGCATGTGTCCTCATGCTGTTATGGAAGGCGGATCATCCACGAATCAAGATGTGACATCCCACCCAATGTGTTCTTTTTTTATTTACTGGGCATGGAGGAGGAGGGAGGGACTGGGCTGTCATTTAGGATCTGTATACACGCCCAAATGTGTAATGTCAATATCATGTGACCTGAAAAGCTAAGCTTAACAAGGAACTGTTCTCTCCAGCAACAGAGACCAAACTGAGCACGTGCAGCTTTACTACCCTCCCTGTGTCCAGTCAGGAGGGGGAGGATGTGTGCATAGAAGATCAAAGAGCCTTTTTACACAATGCAGAGGGTTAAAGGGGTTGTAAACCCTCGTGTTTTTTCACCCTAATGCATCCTATTTTTGTTTTAGCTTTGGTTGGTGAAGGGTAAGAAACTGCACATATTTTATAGTTATTTTTTTATCTATCAAAAAGCCCCAAATACTTACCTAAATCTATTATCTTGTGACACGGCGGGTCTCGGATCCTCTTTCATCTGCTCCATAGTGTAGGAGGGTCCAGTCTGCTTCCTGGTGATGTGAGGGCTGCCCATAGGATCCTTACATGGTCCAACAGCATTCAGCAGGGACATCATACAGGGGCGAGCACAAGACTGGTCAACCAGATGGGACAGAAAAATAGAAAACCTGCTGAGGCCACTGGTCAATGCTACTGGAAAAGGTGCCCAAAACATCATGACAGCGCATTCAATTAAGTTTTTATGTTTTTTTTTAAAACAACACCAGATTAAACATACATAGGGAGTTGCAAGGCGGAAAAGTTATTTTTTTGCCTGGATTTGGGCTTTAAAGATATTAGTTTCCAATCTGTACTACAGGAAGAGTAACTGAAATATGACAGACTGCTACAGGCAACACTTTCCTTTCACACAATCCTGATACTCGATCATTACAAGTACAAGAGGACCTTGATTAAGGCTCAGTCAGCTTAACCTAGCATTCTTTCATACCTTCTTGCTACAGACACTTACTTGAAGGGCTTGTTCTGCACATAGAACATACAGATCAGAGCTGAACATTTCTGGGGCATCTCTTGTTGATCCGTCCCTGTTAGCGGCTTTAATTAATTTGTACGCACTGTTCAGGGCATCAGCATCTTGACAGAGGTTAGAAAATAAGATAAAAACATCTGTTAGAGCGCACAATTAGTGTCAGGGGTGCCCCTCCGTTCCCCGCTTAAAGACAGACACATGCACAGTAGTCTGAGGCACTGCACATAACTTACTAGTTAATTAGGACTGGATAGAAGAAAATTTAACAAAAACAAGCAAAGAAGAACATTTATGAACATCGCCAAATACAAAAATAAAAGGACACCTCAATTTAAGAAATATAAAACTGCAATTCCAACCTAAACTTTTTTTTTTCTTTTCACGGCATAACTAGTCATAAAACTTTTTTTTTAGATGTGGATAGAGTGGTGAGGGGTAGGGATGAGCTCAGGCGTGTTCGCATTGAATACGTGCAGAGCCCGCCAAGGAAGTTGGCACCGTCGGAACCGTGCTGCGCTAATCACAGGCAGGGAGACATTGTCCCGATGCTCGGCTACAGAGATCGGGACAATGTCTGCCTGCCTGTGATTAGTGCAGCGCGGTTCCGACGGTGCCGACTTCCTTGGCGGGCTCTGCACATGTTCAATGCGAACACGCCTGAGATCATTCCTGGTGAGGGGTCTGAACCACTGTCAGGTTTCTATTACCATTTGTGTCTCCATTAACCACCTGGCCTTGTCAGGAAGATTTACCCCCTTCCTGACCAGGCCAATTTTGCAATACGGCACTATGTTACTTTAACTGACAATTGTCCGGTCATGCAACGCTGTACCCAAATACATTTTGTGTCCATATATATATATATATATATATATATATATATATAGCGGCCTCCTCACTCCCCTCTTTGCATCAGCTCCTCTTTCTCTTGTCTAGGGGTACCTTAGAGGGGAGAGAGCGGGGTCACCACGCCAAGCCTTCACCACAGATGTCTGTGCGGTGTAAGCAAAGTTCTTTCTCTACCTTCGGCTAAGTGTTGTGCACCTGGAGTTACCTTGAAACAATGTCCACCAGAAAAGAGCCCCACACCATTAAAGTCCAACACTCCTTTATTCTTCTCGAGTGAACAGCACAATCAGTTAGACTCCCTTAAAGAACAGAACAGAAAAGGAGGTGTGGATGCGAGTAGGCCCAGACACAATGAACTCTCCACTTTCTTCCCTGAAAGTGGGTTGCGGTCTCCGACCGGAGGGGGGGGGGGGTTTCCTTCCAGGCAGTCTCCGATGGGAGGCTCACCTGTCACTGGCAATCTGCTGCACCCGGTCTTCAAGTGAGTATCTCCCCCCGGTCCATTACGCCTTCCGGATTCGGGTACCCAATCCCTGGGTTCCCTAGGACCTCCTTCCCTCGCGGAACTCAGTGTTGGGCACTGAGCTCTAGATCTCCATCCGAGTACCTTACCCCAGGCTAAAGGTGCCTGAGATGGAACACGACCTCCGACTGTCCTCTAGGCCTAGGCCCCCTAGAGGACCGACACGAACCACACGCCCACAGGCTGAAGGTGCCTGGGACTCAACCCCGTGACAAAGATGGCCGGCCCCTTTATACCCTCTCCCAGCAAGCACGGCGGGTTCCCCGCCCCACCACACCGCTGCCGAGGGAGGACAAAAAGGAGGCACGGCACACAGTGGTGATTCAACCCCAGCCCAGGGCGACAGCGCCACCCGCTGGGCCGCAAGGAACTGCACACTGCTGGTGTCTCTGCCAGTTTTAAATAGAGAGAAAAGTGTATACCCGCTACATACATATACATATATATATATGTATACATATATATATATATATATATATATATATATATATATATATATATATATATATATATATATATATATATAAATAAAACGTTTTATTCTTTTTTTTTCACTTTGTAGTTCTGTTGAATACTGGAAGCTTTCTTGCTGCTGGTAGATGGGGCTGGACAGTGCTCCGAGCAATACTAACACTTTGGGCAGTATATGCTCAGGGACGAATGCCCAGAACGCAGACTGCTTGGGTTCTGGGCATCTATCTATTCTTGGGAGCACAGTTCCCCAAATGTTAGTACCACTCTGTGAACAGTCCACCTGCAGCAGCTGCCAGCCCCTCATAGACTTTTCTAGAATGCCGGCAGCTGGGTTAGATGTTGTGCCTGTATCTTTCACCTACACCTAAATGCTGAAGTCCCGTGCTATAGGGGCTAGTATGCATGGGGCCCATGACAGGTTCTGATTGGTTGCTGTTATAGTATTTTACATTTACATTTGCTGATGCCTGATGCTAATATGGATCACCACCACCCATTCTCCCTTTGTAGGTATAACAGTCTCTGGAGGGGCTTTGATGTGGGTCATGGGTATCTGTGACCATTAGGCAAGAAGAGAAATTATGAGGGCCGGTATTGATGGTGGATGAGAAGACCTGGCTTGGCAATCCATTTCATCTCAAAGTTAGTCAACAGGGTTAGGGTCAGGGATCTTTGCAGGCCATTCAAGTTCCTCAAACCTTTCAACCTATGTCTTTATGGACATTTATTGGTGTACAGGGGAACAAATAGGAACCTCCCCCAAACTGTTGCCACAAGGTTGCAAGTTCACAATTGTCAAAAATGTATTTGTATGCTGTAGCATTTAGGTTAGCCAAACACAAGAGCTAAATGGCAGAGATCACTTGATCTTCCCATCCACACTAAACATTGTGGAAGGAGGACTCTCACCTACTGGCTAATGTATTCAGACAGTTACAGCACCCTTAGCTATCTGAATACCCAGACAATGACTGCATCTGATTTTCCACCTGGCTCCATTGATTTTTTTTCAATAGAATTTTGTGCAGTTGGGTGGTGCCCACAGGGCCACCCACAGCTTGAAATTCTGGCAGTGTATGGCCAGCTTAACAGCACCTATCACAAGAAACAACTCAACTCCATTGTGTGGAGGGATGTCCACATACGTTTGGCCACATACTGTAGTAGAGCACTCTGCTACTTGTACTACTTCATTGTATAGGTTGGAGAAGATTGCAGGAGCTTAGACTCACCTTGCTGATTTTCAGCAACAGAGAGGTGTTGTCTTATAATCAGATCCATTGAGCTTTTGTATTTCAAAACGTTATAAGCTGTAGGAATAAAAAAAAATAAAGTTTACATGTTGCAGACATTATTTCACATTTGAGTCCAGCAGATTTAAGGGCCCTTTCACACAGGCTGTCCGATCAGGTCCACCTGTCAGTTTTTCAGGCAGACCTGATTGGACCCTCCATTCACCCCTATGGAATGGCGAATGTCAGCGGTGACATGTGCGCTGACATCCGCCGTTATCCGATCCAATTCTGTCCGCAAAATCCAGATGGATAGTGGTCCTATTTTCCATCAGTCTGACAGATCGGATGAAAATGGAGAGGCGGTCCGTTTTCATCCTATCTCCCCATAGAGGAGAGCGGGACTGAGTCCATCTCCACTCTGCTCAGTAAGAAGAGAGACAAACCTGTCATGCGCCTTCTCAGTGGGGATCAGTGGAGCAAACCCACGCTGAGCAAGCAGAGTCTGTCAGGCGGAGCGCTCCCAAACTGTCCCAAAGATGCTGCTTGCAGGACAACTCGGGCTTTCTCACTGGGGAGGCAGTTTTCGGGGCGCTTTACAGGCGCAATTTCTAGCGCTAAAATGCCTCAGTGTGAAAGAAGCCCAAGTAAGGCCCTTTTAAAATCAACTGTCTGCTGGACACCTGTTTCATGAATAATAAAGCCTCATACAGACGATCGGATTTTCCGACGGGAATTGTGTGATGACAGCCTGTTGGCCGAAAAGCCGACCGTTTGTACGCTCCATCAGACAATTGTTGTCAGATTTTCCGCGGACAAAATGTTGAATGGCAGGCTTTAAAATTTGTCAGACAAAAGTCCAAACGCGCATGCTCAGAAGCAATGCTCACCAAAAACAACATTAGCAGAAGGTGCCCAAAGGGTGGCACTAGAGAGCTGAAAAACCACGTAGTACGTCACTACGTTCGTGTTTTTCAGATGCGTGCCCATAGAAGATAATGGGCCTGAATTCGCACCTGAGGCGCACTGCAATGCCTAGAAAACGCATACGTTTTTTGGGCAATGCGCAGTGCGAATGCATCGCACATATGTGAACCAGCCTCATTAAAATCAATGTATTTTATAAGGTTATGCGGTGAAAGCCGCAACCAATTTGCATAGGTCTGAACGGGGCCTCAGGCTTTGTCTGCGGAAAATCCTGATCGTGTGTACGAGGCTTTAGACTCACCTGTAGTTGAATTCTTGTTAATTAGGATTTTGTTGTCTAAAATGTAGCTTTGCTCCTAAAGCCTCGTCGGACTTCAAACAAACTTTTCCGTGGATTTTTGTCCGAAGGGAGTTGGCCAGGAACACCCATAGCATACACACGGCCGGACTTTTTTGCAAACTTTCCCAACATCACGTGGTTTTTCTGCTCTTTTCCCTCTGCTTTCTGCTTTCTGCCCTTTGGTCAACTTCTGCTATTGTTGGTTGATTTTAACATTGGTTCTGGGCATGCGTATTTGTACTTCGGAGAAAAGTCAGATGGCTTTCTGTACACATGATAGGACTTTGCACCGTAGGACTTTTGTTGCCGAAAGGTTTGTCCGTTTGCAGAGCGAACTTTTGTCCGATGAAAACGAAAAAGTTTGTCCGATGGAGCGTACACACGGTAGGATTTTTTTGAAAACTTGCTCATTTTGAAGTTTGTTGTCAAAAAGTCCTACCATGTGTATGGGGCTTAAGACTTTCATTGGGGTGTATTCATATTTGAAACATGGTCTTGAATGAATTTGTTAGGAAAAATACTTTTTTGTGTGTGCAAATTAACAAAATCGGGGTTGCAATTAATGGCCTGCGTTTGTGCGAGGATTTTGTAGTATAGTGTCCCATAGAAAATGTTGATTCTGAAAGGAAAGGAACGTTTTTCTGACAAATCTGTTGGGGTGTACTCATTTATGCTGAGCACTGAATGCAGAGGGGGTGTTATACCCACACATACTGTATACAGGCTGGAGAGGTACAAACCTTCAGTTATGGAGCTGGAGGAAGATTGATGGACTATACGAGTACAGTGTCATTGCACCTGCGCTCCATTGAGATCCCTCTGCCATGGTCTTTCCTTTCACAGGATTGTGAAAGGAAATCCTGTGAAAAGGATGCATGAGTACCCCCATGGAAATCGGCTCTCCGTGGGGGGCACCCAATGAAGAGGAGGGGCCGCCCGGGGACCCCAGAAAATGGGGATCGGTGCTGCTCTGTGCAAAACCCTTGAAGTCACGAGGGGCGTGACGTAACGACTTGGGACATCACGAGGTACCGCAGACCGGAAGTACGCGGAGGACGAGTAAGACGGCGTATATCGCCGCTGTTGTTATATTTTTAGCCACACGATTTTTGTTTTAATGTACGAGCATTACATATTATCACTTAATAAACCAGTTTTGGACCAACATACTACACTATTGGAGGCCCTTCTCTCTTCCTTATTCCTATCCTATCCCCTTGGAGCTGCACTCCCCTCCCCCTCCTTCTCTCCTTAGGAACTGCAATAACATCACCAACAGAGGAGACTAGGTTGGGAGTAGCAACAACACAGATCAGAAGAACCACCATTAAGGAGATTTACTGCCTATACATACATGTTATGTTCTAATGGAGGTGAGAGTTTTGTGAGACCACTGCATGGACATATTAGAGATATTCCTATCCTTCTATGCAGCAGGATTTGTATTTCACATCAGTTCATTCTGTTTGAACACTCACGTTTAAGGACTTTTGAATACGGACTAATAAATTATTTTATATATATATATTTTTTTTTTTTATGTATATATAGCATTGTTGTGGTTCATATATTTATATAGATAGCACTGGTGCACTTTATTATTCATGTCTTCATACCACAATTCACTTATTTATATATAAGTATTGCACCGCTATATTTATATTTGTGCACTTTATTCATCATTGGATTAAGGACTATTAATATAGACCCAAATATTCTAGCACTTTATTTAATAGTAGTATTTGGCTTTTTGCACTTTATGAAGTTTTATTGCTGGCTTTCAGCGCAAAAACACCCCCCCCCCCCTTTTTTATTTCTACTAGTGTGTGTATAGTGAACACAATTAGTTTTTGCAGCTTTAGCACGATACACTTCACCTGCTTTTCATTTACTCTTTAGTAGCGCGAAAGACCATCATCGTTTATTTTTAGGTATAACATGTTTGTTATTTTAAAAAATAAAATAAAACAAACCTTTACAATAAGGCCCCTTTCACACTGAGGCGTTTTTACCGCGTTTTCGCGGTAAAAATAGCGCTGTAATAACGCCTGAAATAATCCTGCCCCAGCATTCTCAATGTGAAATCTCTGAGGGCTTTCACACTGAGGCGTTTTGCTGGCTGGGCATTGAAAAAAATCCTGCAAACAGCTTTTTTAGAGCAACTTTAGGGCGCATAAAATAGCGCTGTAAAAACGCCTATCCCCATTGAAATGAATGGGATTCGCGGTAAAAACGTGGTAAAAACGCGGTAAAAACGCATAGGCATAAGCGTTATGTTAAAAAATAGCGCTAACGCCTATGCGTTTTTACCGCGTTTTTACCGCGTTTTTACTGCGTTCGCGCTAATTTTAGCGCGAACGCGGTAAAAACGCAAACGCGTTAGCACTATTTTTACCGCGATCGCGGTAAAAACGAGGTACAAAATCCTATAATTTTTGAGCGTTTTTTCAACGCCTCAGTGTGAAAGGGGCCTAAGGCCCGGTTCACACAGGGGCGGCACGACTTTGGGGGCGACTCGGCGGCGCGATCTCAAGACGACTTGAGACGCCCGCCTGAGGCGATTTGCATAATGACTTCTGTATAGAAGTCAATGCAAGTCGCCCTGCGTCGCCCCCAAAAGTAGTACAGGAACCTTTTTCTAAGTCGGAGCGACCCGAGTCGCTCCTATTAGAACGGTTACATAGTACAGAGCGGGACGTGACTCGTTAGGCGACCGAGTCACCTGAGGAGTCGCCCCTATGTGAACGGGGCCTAACTTTATTTTTTGCTAAACAAATGAAAAAAGACCGAAAAAAAATAATAATAATTTTTCATAGTTTGTTATAAAATTTTGCAAATAGGTAATTTTTCTCCTTCACTGATGTGCACTGATGAGGCGGCACTGATGAGGTGGCGTTGATGAGGCTGCTCTGATGGGCACTGTTTAGGCTGTACTGATGGGCACTGATAAGGCTTAACTGATGGGCACTGATGAGGTAGCACTGATGAGGCTGTACTGATGGGCACTGATGAGGTGGCACTGATGAGGCTGTACTGACGGGCACTGATGAGGCTGTACTGACGGGCACTGATGAGACTGTACTGATGGGCACTGGTGAGGCTGTACTGACGGTCACTGGTGAGGCAGCACTCATGTGTGCTGATGAGTCTGTACTGATGGGCACTGATGAGGCTGTACTGTTGGGCACTGATGAGGCTGTACTGATGGGCACTGATGAGGCTGCACTGACGGGCACTGGTGAGGCTGCACTGACGGGCACTGATGTGCACTGTTTAGGCTGTACTGATGGGCACTGATGAGGAAGCACTCCTGTGTGCTGATAAGGCTGTACTGATGGGCACTGATGAGGCTGTACTGATGGGCACTGGTAAATGGGGGCTCACCACACCCACCTTGCATTCGCATGTAATGTATGTGGTTGCAGGGCGTGCTCTGGACATTTAAGGGCTAAAAGAGGCACCCAGGAGATCATCTCCCAGCCACCTGTCAGATGCCTCTGAAAAGTGATTCGCTGCAGATGGTGAACACAGGTGTGTGTGTGTGTGTGTGTGTGTGGACTATGTCTTTATAACAAGATCACACAGTCCTCCTCCTCCATACAGCTCTGATCAGTGCATATCATAAGACAAGGACACTTCACACAGCTCTATTCACTGCCATTATAACACACATGTCCCCATATAGAGACAGAAATAATATAAATATGAATACAATAAATAGAAATAATATAAATGAATCGAAGAGTGAATGCTGATCAGCTCCCTGGGAGTAGAGTGTGATTCGGGCACTCAGCCCCTTCTGCCATCACTGAGCTCTCTCCAGGAACTACAAGTCCCAGCAGGCTCCCTCGTTCTCTGACTGTCGGGCATGCTGGGACTTTCAGTTCCTCGGGACCAGGAGGGACACGTGACAGCACACCGCCCCGATCTCATCCACACACAACCTTCTCACCTCCATCCAGCAGCCGCACAGCGTGTACACAACACTGTATCCAGGCAACCAGGGACGCCGCTGACTCCGCCTACAGGAGCCGCACTGGGTCAAACTCCTTCCCCCTCCTGATCACAAACAGTCCTGAATGTCCTGTGTATTATATATGGAGAGCTCACGTGTGAGGCTCACGGCTCAGGGTGTAATAGAGGGTTAAAGAGAGCCTGTCACAGGCTT
This sequence comes from Rana muscosa, assembly GCA_029206835.1. Classification (NCBI taxonomy): domain Eukaryota; kingdom Metazoa; phylum Chordata; class Amphibia; order Anura; family Ranidae; genus Rana; species Rana muscosa. The sequence continues at coordinate 204,773,429 of CM055123.1, forward strand.
AGTCGTTTGCAGTAAAAGCATTAAATAAATAAATTCTAATCAATGATGGGATAATAGTGGGAAAAACAAAGTTGAAAAAGAAATGCGCGTGATAGGGTGGCCACATTTCCGAACTGCCATTCAGGGACACCCCGTGCACGCCCTCGCCCCCCCCCCACACACACACAAGCCCTCGCGCCAGTCCAAAAAAAGATGATTTTTTATACTTTTTTTTTGCCAATTTTTGGAAAAACCAAACCAAACAGTGGTCACCAGTTTAGACAGGTGATATACATTTTTTACATATATATTTTTTATTGTCCCCACTTGTCAGCTTCATTTTTTTTATTGCCCCCACTTGTCAGCCTTACTTTTTATTGCCCCTCACTTGTCAGCCTCATTTTTTATTTCCCAAAACTTGTCAGCCTAATTTTATTGCCCCCCACTTGTCAGCCTTATTTTTTTATTGCCCCCAACTTGTCAGCCTAATTTTATTGCCCCCACTTGTCAGCTACATTTTTTATTGCCCCCCACTTGTCAGCTTCATTTTTTATTGCCCCGCAGGGCAGGGCCCCACTTTGTCAGCCTCATTTATTACTGTACTGTCCTCAGCCCCAGTGCCTCGACTTGTCACCTGACCTGCTCCAATCAGGTTCCATTTGCTCACCTCTAATCTGGACTGGTCTGGTGTGGAGGGTGGTTTAGCACCAGTTTTTGTTCCCTGGTCCAGGCTGGGGGGCCCCCCTCAGGCAGTTGGGCAAGGAGGAGAAGTCGGGCAATGTGGGAGTCGGGATGGGCAGCTGAGTCGTGGATCTAAGCCAGCCAGCACTGCAAAATTCCACCGCCCACCGGGAGGTCACTGAAGCCTGGAGGAGTCAGGAGGTGCTGCTGTCGCGGTCGGAGAAGGAGAGGAGGTAGGTGGACTCGGAGCACAGGGCAGCACTGGGTAAAGGTCTTGCTCCTCTCGGTCTCGCTCTGAGACTCTGCGAATGTGACGTCATTGGTTGCTGGACGCCAGGCTGGGAGGCCCTAGCAACCAGTTTGGCAATTGTCTATTAGGGTGTCTGTGTGTCCTCATTTCATTCTGGGACACTGTATTGTCCCGGAATGAAGGTGCCCGGAACACGGGACACAAATGCGAATTGCGGGACAGTCCCGGGCAATCCGGGACACGTGGGCACCCTAGCGCGTGAGCTGTGACCTGAAAAGAAGAGAAGATTCCCCGCCACAAAATTATTTTCTGTTACAACAGGAGGAGAAATTGAAGGCTTGTGTAGCGGGTATTTAAATTCAGGGGGAGCATCTGGGTGGTAGTATGACCCAGATGCACTGATTGTTAGGGAATTTGGGACCGTTTCTGTTCGTGGAGGACTTCAGTGGTGTGCAGTTCCCTGCGGCCTGTGGGTGGCGCTGTCGCCCTGGGTCGGGGTTGAACCATCACTGCAGTGCTGTTCCCTTTTTGTCCTGTTTCGGCAGCCATACGGCAGGGCGGGGAACCTGCTGTGCCTGTCGGGAGAGGAGAAAAAGGGGAGAGACGCCCTCAACACAAGGTTTTTTTTTCAGAGTCGGAGGTCACAGCGCCCTTGGCCTGGCCGGAGCGGGAGATGGAGTCCATTCCAGGCACCTTCAGCCTGGGGTGAGGTACTACGGAGAAGGCCCGGGGCCCAGTACCTTCGACTGGGTCCCGCAGGGGTGGAAGAGTCCAAGGGGCCCTAAGGTGTTGGGCGCCCGAATCTGAGACGAGGAGGCCAGGGAGCGTAACCCCTCCGAACAGTCCGGTGCAGCATTGCCGGTGACGGCGGGGGGCCTCTGGTAACTCTCTTGGAAGGATGTCTTCCCTCTGACAGGGGCTGCACTTAGCAAAGGTAATTCTGTTCCTGTTCTACACGGTCGGTGGCAGCGGCTGTGTGTAATAACCATTGGTGACACTACAATGGTTAGTTCTATTTGAGGATTGTGCCTTGACCTACTCCCCACTTTTACTGAACTGTTCTTTGGGTCACAACCGGTCTGCGGTTAAAGGACGATTTATTGCTGTTAGAGAATAAATAAGAGTTGGACCTTTTCAGAGGTGTGGAACTCCAGTTACTGGGAACAAAGGGGGGTCATCTGCAGAACGGACTTGGCTCTGGGTTATGCACACAGCCCGAAGGTAAACAGGTGTTGGCTTTCACCTCTACACATTAGAGGACATAGGCCGTAGTGTACCACACCCCTCCTCCCTGATCACCCTAGACAAGACAACAAGCCGCGAAGAAGAAGGGGTGAGAGGGGTGAGGCCGCTACACTTGGTTGGTCGAATTTAGAAAATGAATGGTGGCATCATCGGATCACAAAACGCACAAAAGTTCTTATATTAGAAAGAAAATTCATTCAGAATTCGACCCGTGTATGGCCTGCATTAGCCACTGTGCTGCCCAGCTTTTCTCATCAGAACACTGAGAGTGCACCAGGTGATTATAATAAGTGCAGGAATGTCATATAATGAGTGCAGACCCAGGAATATTATATAATGAGTGCAGACCCAGGAATATTATATAATGAGTGCAGACCCAGGAATATTATATAATGAGAGCAGACCCAGGAATATTATATATTGAGAGCAGACCCAGGAATATTATATAATGAGTGCAGACCCAGGAATATTATATATTGAGAGCAGACCCAGGAATATTATATATTGAGAGCAGACCCAGGAATATTATATATTGAGAGCAGACCCAGGAATATTATATAATTAGTGCAGACCCAGAAATATTATATATTGAGAGCAGACCCAGGAATATTATACAATGAGAGCAGACCCAGGAATATTATATAATGAGAGCAGACCCAGGAATATTATATAATGAGTGCAGACCCAGGAATATTATATAATTAGTGCAGACCCAGAAATATTATATAATGAGTGCAGACCCAGGAATATTATATAATGAGAGCAGACCCAGGAATATTATATATTGGGAGCAGACCCAGGAATATTATAAAATGAGTGCAGACCCAGGAATATTATATAATGAGTGCAGACCCAGGAATATTATATAATGAGTGCAGACCCAGGAATATTATATAATGAGTGCAGACCCAGGAATATTATATAATGAGTGCAGACCCAGGAATATTATATAATGAGTGCAGACCCAGGAATATTATATAATGAGTGCAGACCCAGGAATATTATATAATGAGTGCAGACCCAGGAATATTATATAATGAGTGCAGACCCAGGAATATTATATAATTAGTGCAGACCCAGAAATATTATATAATGAGTGCAGACCCAGGAATATTATATAATGAGAGCAGACCCAGGAATATTATATATTGGGAGCAGACCCAGGAATATTATAAAATGAGTGCAGACCCAGGAATATTATATAATGAGTGCAGACCCAGGAATATTATATAATGAGTGCAGACCCAGGAATATTATATAATGAGTGCAGACCCAGGAATATTATATAATGAGTGCAGACCCAGGAATATTATATAATGAGTGCAGACCCAGGAATATTATATAATGAGTGCAGACCCAGGAATATTATATAATGAGTGCAGACCCAGGAATATTATATAATGAGAGCAGACCCAGGAATATTATATAATGAGTGCAGACCCAGGAATATTATATAATGAGTGCAGACCCAGGAATATTATATAATGAGAGCAGACCCAGGAATATTATATAATGAGTGCAGACCCAGGAATATTATATAATGAGTGCAGACTCAGGAATATTATATAATGAGTGCAGACCAGAGGCGTAGCGTGGGGGGGGCAGGGGGGGCCGTCGCACTAGGCGCAATATTTGGGGGGGCGAATTCCTGCACCGTTTGTGTCACTTTTCTCAAGGTCTGTTAAACTCTATTTACTGTGTCACGGCCGGGCCCGGCCGCCATCTTGCGGCAGCTGGCGCCCTGTGATTGGGCGAATGCGGTCATGTGCTCCGGCAGGGCTGGCCAGTCCTTGAACGCGGGCGGCGCATGCGCGAAGGCCCGCCCGCGCTACTGTAAGCCGCCGTCTTCTCCTCCACCCTTCCTCCCTGACCGGATCTGGAAGTGGTGTAGTGCCTTCATCTGGGACCCAGGAAGTGGAAGTAACGCGGCAGTGTCTCGATTGATGGACAACAAAAAATGGAGGTGAGTGAGGCAGGGAGCCATCTCAGATGGATGGAGCAGACGCCGGGCCCGGTCAGCAGCAGTTGGGGAGAGGAGAGTTGAGTCGCGCCACCACCATGTGTTAATGCATGCATGCCTGCGGGCCTAAGTACAGACAGACAGAGACAGTTACATGCCAAAAGCCCCCTCCAAGCCCCCCCTCAGGAATCGGATTAATGATTTACTGAGCTTCATGACAGTATCTCTCAGAGCTTTCAGCATCATGTAAGGGGTTGAATGATCAATCCTGCTAGGTATTTGGCATGTCGAATGACCTGAGGAATGCATTATATAGCAGGATTGATCATTTAACCCCTTACATGCTGAAAGCTCTGAGGGATACTGTCATGAAGCTCAGTAAATCATTAATCCGATTCCTGAGGGAGGGGCTTGGAGGGGGCTTTTGGCATGTAATTGAGGTGTTACTCGCGGACATGGAAGGTAAAAAATATTCTCATGGTGCAGTATGTTAACTCAAATAAATGTATTATAAGAATTATTGCACTTACAAGCGTGATGTTGGTATATCAGCGAAACAGCAATCACATATGCGGTCATGTAAGGAGCTGCGGCGTCTCCATTAACCTCTCTCTACTCCCTATCGTCAATCCGCTCTCTGGAAAGGAAAAACGTGATGACCTCACCAGGGCTCCACCCGTCATCCACTTTGAAATCAATGGGACAGCGCGGTAATACCGCCCGCAAACCGCGGCAATAGCCGCGGTTTGCGGGCGGTATTAACCCTTTTTCGGCCGCTAGCGGGAGTTAAATTCACCCCCCTAGCGGCCGCATACCGCGGTAAGAACGACGGTATAGCAGCGCAGAAAATCGCGCTGCTATACCGCCACCGCACCTGCCCGCCCCAGAGTAAAAGGGGCCTTAGACTCATATGAATTTAAGAAATGGGAGACTCTGCATTAGTTTTCCTTTTCACCAATTTTTCACATTACACCTATTGACATTTATTTATTCATTTAGCGCTGCACCTCATTTTACATATTTCAGTGTAGGTGTGTGTGTCAGTGTGTGTGTGTGTGTGTGTGTGTGTGTGTGTCAGTGAGTGTAGGGGTCAGTAGGTGGGTCAGTGTAGGTGTCAGTAGGTGGGTCAGTGTAGGTGTCAGTAGGTGGGTCAGTGTAGGTGTCAGTAGGTGGGTCAGTCAGTGTAGGTGTCAGTAGGTGGGTCAGTCAGTGTAGGTGTCAGTAGGTGGGTCAGTCAGTGTAGGTGTCAGTAGGTGGGTCAGTGTAGGTGTCAGTAGGTGGGTCAGTGTGGGTGTCAGTAGGTGGGTCAGTGTGGGTGTCAGTAGGTGGGTCAGTGTAGGTGTCAATAGGTGGGTCAGTGTGTGGGTCAGTGTAGGTGTCAGTGGGTGGGTCAGTGTAGGTGTCAGTAGGTGGGTCAGAGTAGGTGGGTCAGTGTAGGTGGGTCAGTGTAGGTGGGTCAGTGTAGGTGGGTCAGTGTAGGTGGGTCAGTGTAGGTGGGTCAGTGTAGGTGTCAGTAGGTGGGTCAGTGTAGGTGTCAGTAGGTGGGTCAGTGTAATGGTCACGTAGGTCAGGTGTGCAAGGTAGTGGTGTGCGGGTTAGTGGTCGTGTGTAGTGTAGTGGAAAGTCCGCAGGCTGGGGGGGGGCACAAATTTCTTGCCTTGCCCCGGGCGCTGACAACCCACGCTACGCCACTGGTGCAGACCCAGGAATATTATATAATGAGAGCAGACCCAGGAATATTATATATTGAGAGCAGACCCAGGAATATTATATAATGAGAGCAGACCCAGGAATATTATATAATGAGTGCAGACCAAGGAATATTATATAATGAGAGCAGACCCAGGATTATTATATAATAAATGCAGACCCAGGAATATTATATAATGAGTGCAGACCCAGGAATATTATATAATGAGAGCAGACCCAGGAATATTATATAATGAGTGCAGACCCAGGAATATTATATAATGAGAGCAGACCCAGGAATATTATATAATGAGTGCAGACCCAGGAATATTATATAATGAGTGCAGACCCAGGAATATTATATAATGAGTGCAGACCCAGGAATATTATATAATGAGTGCAGACCCAGGAATATTATATAATGAGAGCAGACCCAGGAATATTATATAATGAGAGCAGACCCAGGAATATTATATATTGAGAGCAGACCCAGGAATATTATATATTGAGAGCAGACCCAGGAATATTATATAATGAGTGCAGACCCAGGAATATTATATAATGAGAGCAGACCCAGGAATATTATATATTGAGAGCAGACCCAGGAATATTATATAATGAGTGCAGACCAAGGAATATTATATAATGAGAGCAGACCCAGGAATATTATATAATGAGAGCAGACCAAGGAATATTATATAATGAGAGCAGACCCAGGAATATTATATAATGAGTGCAGACCAAGGAATATTATATAATGAGAGCAGACCCAGGATTATTATATAATAAATGCAGACCCAGGAATATTATATAATGAGTGCAGACCCAGGAATATTATATAATGAGTACAGACCCAGGAATATTATATAATGAGAGCAGACCCAGGAATATTATATAATGAGTGCAGACCCAGGAATATTGTGTAGCGGGGTTGCTTTAAATGCTCTCGAACTACTGTTCCCAGAACCCCACTGGTTCCCAGGATGTTTTGCTTCTGCCCCAGAGACTCATGGGTGGGGATATATAAGGAAGGGGCGAGGCCTGGGTCGGCCTCTTTGGACACAGGACGGCAGAGACTGAGATACACCTGTGCGGACCTGTGCTGAGTAAGGCCCGAAGCCTGGGGCCTTCCGCAGCCGACCAAAGAGCCTTCCACCCCACTGCGAGCCTGGGTGGCATCCGACATCTCTACTTATAACCTGGATTGGATCGGGGACCCGATCGCAGTAACCGCTGTGGGCGAGTGAAGTCACAGCCGGTGGAAGTCCCGGACGGAGATCGTGTCCGGCGGGTGAGCGAGCGTAAGCTCATTCCCTAACCTGTGTGCTAGTATTGTGCCTATAAACTGCCGAGGCCTACTACCTCATGTTAAAGACTCTCACTGGAGATCCACAGCAGGACTGATCCAGAGGATCTCCAGTGAAGTGTTGTCAGTTATCAACTTTCCTTTTTCCTGTATTACAATTGTTGTTTATTCTTAAGTGCACCACCTCTACAGATGCCGGTGAAGAATCCATCATTCATACAGGACTGAGTTCTAGAATTAGGAATCAGGCCTGATTCATTAGGGACCTAGTTTAGTTATTGCGCCACAGGGCGTCTAGTTAACAGTCGCCCCACGTGGCGTCTCCTTATCCACCCCCCCCCCCCCCCTCCATGGTATAGTGTGACTGAGATTGTAATATTGCAGGGCTCTGTGAATACTCTAATGGTCAAGTTGTTATCTCTGTTCATTCCCTTTGCATAGCTGAAAGTAAAATCTGTTACTCCTTTATAACTACTCCGTGTCTGAGTCTCTCATAAAGTATAAGTATTAAATGTGTATACCCCTAAACTAACTGTGCCAGAAAGGGTCGAGTAGATTGCCGGGGGTTGGCGGAGCTGTACTCAGGGCCCAGACCAAATCTGCGGCCCTCTTAGTTGAGGGTAACGCTACAATTATATAATGAGAGCAGACCCAGGAATATTATATAATGAGAGCAGACCCAGGAATATTATATATTGAGAGCAGACCCAGGAATATTATATAATGAGTGCAGACCAAGGAATATTATATAATGAGAGCAGACCCAGGAATATTATATAATGAGAGCAGACCCAGGAATATTATATATTGAGAGCAGACCCAGGAATATTATATAATGAGTGCAGACCAAGGAATATTATATAATGAGAGCAGACCCAGGATTATTATATAATAATTGCAGACCCAGGAATATTATATAATGAGTGCAGACCCAGGAATATTATATAATGAGAGCAGACCCAGGAATATTATATATTGAGAGCAGACCCAGGAATATTATATAATGAGTGCAGACCAAGGAATATTATATAATGAGAGCAGACCCAGGATTATTATATAATAAATGCAGACCCAGGAATATTATATAATGAGTGCAGACCCAGGAATATTATATAATGAGTGCAGACCCAGGAATATTATATAATGAGAGCAGACCCAGGATATTATATAATGAGTGCAGACCCAGGAATATTATATAATGAGAGCAGACCCAGGAATATTATATAATGAGTGCAGACCCAGGAATATTATATAATGAGAGCAGACCCAGGATTATTATATAATAAATGCCGACCCAGGAATATTATATAATGAGTGCAGACCCAGGAGTATTATATAATGAGAGCAGACCCAGGAATATTATATAATGAGAGCAGACCCAGGAATAATATATAATGAGTGCAGACCCAGGAATATTATATAATGCGTGCATGCCGTGGAATATTATATAATGCGTGCAGAACCAGGAATATTATATAATGAGTGCATGCCATGGAATATTATATAGACCCATGAATAGAGTTGGGCCGGAACATTGCCTGTTCGCCCATTCGGCGAACACTCAAATTTGCGGGGCGCTTGGCTGGATGTTCACCCGCCGAGCAACCCACAATGCACTGTGCACTGCATAGTGCATAGCTGGATGATAAGGAGAGGGCCAGGAAGCTGGCTCCTGCATCCTTAACAAGGGTTGAGTCATCAGCTGTTAACAGGCTTCCCCGCTGACAGCTGAATGAAAGAAAAACATTCCCTGCAAAAGTAAAAAGTGAAAAAAAAACAGTGGGTCTGGTATGGATTTTAAGAGGAACCCTATGCCAAAATAAAAAAAAACATCTTGGGGTCCCCCCAACATCCATACTAGACCCTTATCCAAGCATGCACCCCGGCAGGTCAGGAAAGGAGGGGGGGGGGGGGAACAAGCAATCCATGTTGATGGGGAGAAGTGCCTCTTCCCGACAACCCTGGGTGGTGGTTGCAATTGATGGGCACAGTGGCTGCGTTTGATGGTACAGTGGATTTGTTTGATGGGCACAGTGGTTGCGTTTGATGGGCAGAGTGGCTACGTTTGATGGCACACTAGCTGTGTTTGATGGGCACAGTAGCTGCGTTTGATGGGCACAGTAGCTGCGTTTGATGGCACACTGGCTGCGTTTGATGGCACAGTGGCTGCGTTTGATGGGCACAGTGGCTGCGTTTGATGGGCACAGTGATTGCGTTTGATGGGCACAGTGATTGCGTTTGATGGGCACAGTGGCTGCAATTGATGGGTTTTTTTTTCAGTTTGTTTTCATCCAAAAATCTGCCTGATTGAACACACTGCTGCCCCCAATCTCCTGGCATGCTGGGACTTGTAGTGCCCCAGCAGCTCACAGACACATTAGTTGGTAATACAGGAGAGGAGGGGGCTGTGCCTGTGTAGTGGTGGGAAGCTAATGAGTAGGGAGGTGTAGTAGAGATTGGGGGAGACCCACTTCTCACCTTCACTTTTCTTTCAAATACTTCCCTAATAGCTCAGTCCGACCACTGTTGACTCTTGAATATATGGAGACTCTCTGCACTAGGGATGAGCTTTGAGTTCGAGTCGTACTCATGTTCGAACAGCGAATAATTTGGGGTGTTCGCGGCAAATTCAAAAAGCCGCAGCACACCCTGTGAAAGTCTATGGTAGAAATCTAAAGTGCTAATTTTAAAGGCTTATATGCAAGTTATTGTCATAAAAAGTGTTTGGGGACCCGGGTCCTGCCCCAGGGGACATGTATCAATGCAAAAAACTGTTTTAAAAACTGCAGCTTTTTTGGGAGCAGTGATTTTAATAATGCTTAAAGTGAAACAATAAAAGTTAAATATTCCTTTAAATTTCGAACCTAGGGTGTGTGTATAGTATGCCTGTAAAGCAGCGCTTGTTTCCTGTGCTTAGAACTGTCCCTGCACAAAGTGTCATTTCTGAAGGAAAAAAAGTCATTTAAAAGCACTCGCGACTATAATGAATTGTCGGCTCCCGGCAATACAGAGAAAAGTCATTGATAAAAAAAAAATGCGTGGGGGTCCCCCCAAATTCAATTACCAGGCCCTTCAGGTCTGGTATGGATATTAAGGGGAACCCTGCGTCAAATAAAAAAAAATGACGTGGGGTTCCCCCAAATATCCATACCAGACCCTTCAGGTCTGGTATGGATTTTAAGGGGAACTCCACGTCAAATTTAAAAAAAAAATGGCGTGGAGTTCCCCCCAAAAATCCATACCAGACCCTTTATTTGAGCACGCAACCTGGCAGGCCGAAGGAAAAGAGGGGGGACGAGAGAGTGCCCCCCCTCCTGAACCATACCAGGCCACATGCCCTCAACATGGCAAGGATGCTTTTGGGGTCTGTGACCCCTCAAAGCACCATGTCCCCATGTTGGTGGGGACAAGGGCTTCATCCCCACAACCCTTGCCCGGTGGTTGTGGGAGTCTGCGGGCGGGGGGCCTATTGGAATCTGGAAGACCCCTTTAACAAATGGGACCCCCAGATCCCGCCCCCCCCCCATGTGAATTGATAAGGGGTACATTGTACCCCTACCATTTCACAAAGAAAGTGTAAAAAAATAAACCAAAAAAAAAACCACACAGACACCGTTGGGATAAGTCCTTTATTAAAAATAAAAAAAATTAAAAAAAGATTCCAGAGGTCGTAATCCACTCTCGGTATCCTGCGATGGGTGATCTCCTCTCTGGGGTCCAGCGATGGATGATCTCTTCTCTCCAGGTCCAGGCTCCAACGATGATGTCCAGCGCAGCGAGGAACAGCAAGCATCCTGTCTCCACCGGAGACACCCCGGGAATCCCGGCAGCCTGACAGGTCTCTTATGTAGCTGAGGACGGGGCCACCTGTCACGTGACCCTGTCCCCCTCTGACGCAAGGGGAAACCCGGGCTTACCCAGTGACGTGCGGGTGACCCCGTCCCCCTCTGATGTAACGCAGGTTTCCGTTGCATCAGAGGGGGGCGGGGTCACTGTGGAAGCCCCGGTTTCCCCTTGCACCAGAGTGGGACGGGGTCACGTGACGGGTGGCCCCGCCCTCAGCTACATAAGAGCTGTCACTGGCTGAAGCTGCGTCATTCCCGGGGTGTCTCCAATGGAGACAGGATGCTTGCTGTTCCTCACTGGACATCATCGTTGGAGCCTGGACTTGGAGAGGAGAGATCACCCAACGCTGGACCCCAGAGAGGAGATCACCCATCGGTCTTTTTTTCCATCTATATTTTTTTTATTTTTTTTATTTTTAATAAAGGACTTATACCAACGGTATCTGTGTGTTTTTTTTTTTTAAAATGTTACACGTTCTTTGTGAAATGGTAGGGGTACAATGTACCCCTTACCAATTCACATAGAAGGGGGCCGGGATCTGGGGGTCCCCTTTGTTAAAGGGGTCTTCCAGATTCCGATAAGCCCCCCGCCTGCAGACCCCCACAATCACCGGGCAAGGGTTGTGGGGATGAGGCCCTTGTCCCCATCAACATGGGGATATGGTGCTTTGAGGGGTCACAGACCCCCAAAGCATCCTACCCATGTTGAGGGCATGTGGCCTGGTACGGTTCAGGAGGGGGGCGCTCTCTCGCCCCCCCCTATTTTCCTGCGGCCTGCCAGGGTGCATGCTCGGATAAAGGGTCTGGTATGGATTTTTGGGGGGAACTCCACGCCATTTTTTTTTTCATTTGGCGTGGAGTTCCCCTTAAAATCCATACCAGACCTGAAGGGTCTGGTATGGATATTTGAGGGGAACCCCACGCAATTTTTTTTTATTTGACGCAGGGTTCCCCTTAATATCCATACCAGACCTGAAGGGCCTGGTTATTGAATTTGGGGGGACCCCCACGCATTTTTTTTATTTTTTATCAATGACTTTTCTCTGTATTGCCGGGAGCCGACAATTCATTATAGCCACGAGTGCTTTTAAATTACTTTTTTTCCTTCAGAAATTACACTTTGTGCAGGGACAGTTCTAAGCACGGGAAACGAGCACTGCTTTACAGGCATACTATACACACACCCCAGGTACGAAATTTAAAGGAAGATTTCACTTTTATTTTTTCGTGCATTATTAAAATCACTGCTCCCGAAAAAACGTCAGTTTTTAAAACTTTTTTTGCATTGATACATGTTCCCTGGGGCAGTACCCGTGTCCCCAAACACTTTATATGACAATAACTTGCATATAAGCCTTTAAAATTAGCACTTTAGATTTTTCATGTTCGAGTCCCATAGACTTTAACGGTGTTCGGATGTTCGAACAAATTTATTGCCTGTTCGCAGGTTCTGGTGCGAACCGAACTGGGGGGTGTTCGGCTCATCCCTACTCTGCACATTCCCCCACTCGTTCCTTTCTTGCCTGAGTGGCTGTTCATATATTGAAACAATACTTGTACATTGCTGATGTTATAAGGTTGATTTACTAAAGGCAAAAAGACTGTGCACTTTGCAAGTGCAGTTGCACTCTGCAAGAGCAGTTGCCCCAGAGCTTAATAAATGATCGGGAGCTCTGCTGACTTTCCTCATCCAATCATGTGCAAGCAAAAATGCTGTTTTTTTTATTTTCCTTGCATGTGATTGGGAATTTTATGCAAGCTTTACCTCATTTACTAAGCTCTGGAGCAATTGCACTTGCAAAGTGCACAGTCTACTTGCCTTTAGTTAATCAACCCCATAGTCTCTATCACTTTTATGTACTTCTTCCATTTGAAGTACCTGGTTGATCCTGGCAGCCCCCTTTCTTCCTTGTTCAAACTGACCACACAAAGCAAATAAGCTTATCTATGCTAGCTGGTCAATTTTCATCCTTTGGCCATTTAGAGGTACAGGACACTGTGCAGACATACAGCAGGCCGGGATTGGGTAGGTTGTTCAGCCACCACACTCACAGCCTGCCTCTTGAATATCCCCCCTTCTTAAGCAGAGCCTGCATCTTATCTCAGGCTGAGGAGACTATGGAATACAGCCACACTGTGTGTCTGCACAGTGTCCTGTAACCCCCCCCCCCCCACACACACACACACTATCTGGAAGAAGAGATGCATGGTCACATGACATAATTTTTTTTAACCTTGTAAAGAAGGTAAGAAAGTTAATTTCTGAAATGAAGCAAAAGCCGTTATGGTGCCTGCATTGCTATAACTGTATTAGAAAGTACCTAAAACATTGTATGTCCAAAGTTTTTCTTGTCACAAGTGTCACTTTATTTGTCTACAAAGCACAGACATGACATTTAGGGGTTGATTTACTAAAGGCAAATAGACTGTGCACTTTTGAAAGTTCAGCTGCCCCTTGCAAGGCAGTTGCCCCAGAGCTAAATCAATGATTGGGAGCTCTGCTGGCTTCCATCATCCAATTATGTGCAAGCAAAAATGCTGTTTTTTTAAAGTTGCAAAGTGAAGCTTTATCTAATTTATTAAGCTCTGGAGCAACTGCACTTGCAGAGTGCAACTGCACTTTCAAAAGTGCATAGTCTATTTGCCTTTAGTAAATCAACTCCTGATTAGTGATGAGCCGAACACCCCCGGGTTCGGTTCGCACCAGAACCCGCGAACGGACCGAAAGTTCGAACGAACATTAGAACCCTATTAAATACAATGGATGCGAACGTTCGAATTCTAAAGTGCTAATTATAACAACTATTATGCATGTTATTGTCCTAAAAAGGGTTTTGGAACCCGGGTTCTGCACCAGGGGACATGTATCAATGCAAAAAGAAGTTTTAAAAACGGTCGTTTTTCGGGAGCAGTCATTTTAATGATGCATAAAGTGAAAAAAAAAAAGTCAAATATTCCTTTAAATATCGTACCTGGGGGGTGTCTAAAGTATGCCTGTGAAGTGCCACGTGTTTCCCGTGTTTAGAACTGTCCCTGCACAAAATGACACTTCTAAAGGAAAAAAAAGCCATTTAAAACTGCTTGCGGCTTTAATGTAATGTCTGGTCCCGGTAATATGGATGAAATTCTTTAAGAAAAATGGCATAGCTACCCCATGACCCCCCCCCCCCCCCTACCCCAGCCCATTACCAGCCCCTTTGGGTCTTGTATGGATATTAAGGGGAACCCCGCACATAAAATAAAAAAGGCCCTATATACTCTGAACAGCCGTATACAGGCGGTGCATACAAGACAGGGACTGTAGGTTTGTTCTTATGTAGAATCTGTTTGTAATTTTGAACAGGTACATTGTTGAAGTGTAGCTCCAGCCCAAAAATCTATTTTTAAACTTTTTGGGAAACATAGGTAAGGGTTATCACCCCTGTAACATTTGTTTTGCTGTCTGTGCCCCTGTTCAGAACATTTCACCTCACTTTCCGTCCCAATGACAACTGTTTTTGAAATGTGGTGTTTTTCTTGAAACAAGGATTGCTGATAAAGCATCAGTACAGATGAGACCCCTTTCTCCCATATTTATTCTTACAGGAGAGAATTTTCCTTTCTAGGGGTAGATTTCCTCTCACTTCCTGTTGTCTTCTTTCGTTTGCAAGTAGGAGTCGTTTGTAAGTTGGATGTTTGAAAGTAGGGACCTGCCGTATATACTCTGCAGAAATAGGCCCCTTAGTTGTTGGTGTTGGCACAACACTGTAAGCACTCAGTTACTCTTGGTTGGTGCTGGAACGCCCTGCTGTCAACTATTATATCAGGAATTTTAATTACATATAATTGTTGAACAGTGGTAGTAAAAATTGGGGCTTTGATGGTGGTGCTGGTGCCACAACACTGTAAGCCCTGACAGTTACTCTTGGTGGGTGCAGCAATGGGCCCTGCTGTGAATTATTAGATCAAGAATTGTAATTACATGCCCCTTTTGAACAGGGGCTGAAAAATTGGGCCTTTCGTGGTGGTGGTGGTGGTGGCGTTGCCACAAGACTGTAAGCCCTCAGAGTTACTCTTGGTGGGTGCAGCAATGGACCCTGCTGTGAATTATTAGATCAAGAATTGTAATTGCATGCCCCTGTTGAACAGGGGCTGAAAAATTGGGCCTTAGGCACTGGTGGCACAACACTACAACCCCTCACAGATACTGTACTTGGAGCACAGCAATGAGCCCTGTTGCAAAGTATTGCTTCAAAAATTGTAATGACACGCCCCTGTTAAACAGGGGCTGAAAAATTGGGCCTTAGGCACTGGTGCCACAACACTCCAACCCCTCACAGATACTGTACTTGGAGCACAGCAACGAGCCCTATGGCAAATTATTGCTAAAAAAATTGTAATTACACGCCCCTGTAAAACAGGGGCTGAAAAATTGGGCCTTAGCCACTGGTGGCGGCACCCATAAACAAAAATGATCTTCCAAGCTATCATCATCAATCGTATCATTGAGGACTCGGAGGAGGAGGATAGCCAGTCAACATAACAGCACAGGCACTCAGCATCAGCATCAGTCTTGAAGGGATGTGACATGTTAAAATCAATTAGTCTGTTATATCAGCATCAGGTGTGTGGTAGCTGGTGGTGATCCAAGACTGGTTCATCTTGATGAAAGTCAGTCGATCAACCGAGTCGGTGGACAGGCGCACCCTGTGATCCGTGACAAATCCTCCAGCAGCACTGAATGTGCGTTCCGAAAGAACGCTGGATGCAGGACAGGCCAGTAGCTCAATTGCATACTGTGCAAGCTCTGGCCAGTGATTCATCCTCAAGACCCAGTAAGCCAGAGGATTTTCGGTGGGGAAGGTGTCCAAGTCTGACCTTGCCCCTAGATATTCCTGCACCATGTTTATCAGACGCTGGCGATGGTTGCTGGAACCGATCATACTTTGGGGCTGCGGACTAAAGAATTGTCTGAACGCATCGGTCAGACGGCCACCTTCCCCACCGCTCCTTCTTTGACTGGCCGAAGCCTCAGCAACTCGTTGTCCAGGACCAGGAGTTTGTAACCTCCCAGTCTCTGGGAACGCGTTGCACAGACCTTTCTGCAAGGCCTCCCGGAGTTGTCTCATCCTCTGCTCCCTCTGCGACGGTAACATAAGGTCCGCAACCTTACCCTTGTACCGTGGATCAAGGAGAGTGGCCAGCCAGTAATGGTCCCTCTCCTTGATCCGAAGAATACGAGGATCCTTCCGCAGACTTTGCAGGATCAGGGAGGCCATGCAGCGTAGGTTTGCTGAGGCATTCGCTCCGGAGTCCTCTGGGTCACTAAGGACGACATGATCCGCAGCCACCTCCTCCCAGCCACGTACAAGTCCACTGGTTTCTTGGGACTGTAAATCATCCCTAAAAGACTGCTGCTGATGATGCTGAGTGCCAGCCTCCACCTCCATGCTGACACAATCCTCCTCCTCCTCCTCCTCCTCCTCCTCTTCCTGTGCGATGGGTGGGACAGAAGGAACACTGTCTGGGTAAAGGGGGCCTTGAGAGGCAAGGAAGTCCTCCTCTTCCTGCCTCTGTTCTGCCTCAAGTGCCCTGTCCATTATTCCACGCAGCGTGTGCTCCAACAGGTGGACAAGAGGTACAGTGTCACTGATGCATGCACTGTCACTGCTCACCATCCTCGTGGCCTCCTCAAATGGTGCCAGGACAGTGCATGCATCCCTGATCATGCCCCACTGGCGTGGAGAAAAAAAACCAAGCTCCCCTGACCCTGTCCTGGTGCCGTAGTCGCACAGGTACTCATTGATGGCCCTCTGCTGCGTGTGCAGCCGCTGCAGCATGGCCAACGTTGAGTTCCACCTGGTGGGCATGTCACATATAAGGCGGTTCTTGGGCAGGTTCAACTCCTTTTGCAGCTCAGCCAGGCGAGCACTGGCATTATAAGATCTGCGGAAATGCACACAGACTTTCCTGGCCTGCCTCAGGACATCCTGTAAGCCCGGGTACCTGCCCAAGAACCGCTGCACCACCAGGTTAAGGACGTGAGCCACACAGGGCACATGGGTCAGTTGTCCCTGTCGGAGGGCGGAGAGGAGGTTGGTGCCATTGTCGCAAACCACCATTCCTGGCTTAAGCTGGCGTGGCGTCAACCACCTCTCGGCCTGGCCCTGCAGAGCAGACAGGACCTCTGCCCCAGTGTGGCTTCTGTCCCCCAAACACACCAGCGCAAGCACGGCATGGCATCTTTTTGCCTGCGTACTTGCGTAGCCCCGTGAACGGCTACGGAGCACCGCTGGTTCATAGGACAAACCACAGGAAGAGGCCATGGAGGAAGAAGAAGAGGAGGGGGTGGAGGAGAGAGGTGTGTCACAACCAGTAGTAGCATTTTGGAGGCGTGGCGGTGGGACAACCTCCAACACTACTGCACCTTGTCCTGCATCCTTCCCAGCTGCCAAAAGAGTGACCCAATGGGCCGTGAAAGAAAGGTAACGTCCCTGTCCATGCCTGCTGGACCATGAGTCAGCGGTAATATGCACCTTACCGCTGACCGCCCTGTCCAGCGAGGCCAAGACATTGCCTTCCACATGCCGGTAGAGAGCCGGAATAGCCTTCCGTGAGAAAAAGTGGCGTTTGGGAACCTGCCACTGAGGAACCGCACATTGCACAAACTCACGGAAGGGGGCCGAGTCTACCAACTGAAAAGGCAGCAGTTGAAGCGCTAGCAATTTAGCCAAGCTAGCATTCAACCGCTGGGCATGTGGATGGCTGGGAGTGAACTTCTTTCGACGGTCCAGCAGCTGGGGCAGGGAAATTTGCCTGCTAGAATTGGACGTCGGTGTACTGCTAGCAGAGTGGCCGCAAGTACTTGGCTGTGACACACCTAATTCTACACCTTCATTCCTCTCAGTGCATGTTTCAGAGAGGACTGAAGTTATAGTGGGGTTGGAGATCCCAGCTGATGCGGTGCAAGGAGAGGTCCGCTTTGTTCTTTGGTGTGGGTCTTTGAGGTAGGCTTGCCAACGAGCTGCATGGCAGGTCAACATATGTCTGGTCAGGCATGTGGTACCCAAGCGGCTGATGTTTTGGCCACGCGATATACGCTTGAGACATATGTTGCAAACAGCAGCTGTGCGATCTGATGCACTAGCCTCAAAAAAGGCCCACACCAAAGAACTTTTTGAATGACGGGCAGAGGCAGCGCCCTGCACAGGCGGAGCTCTGCGGTGTGATTCCGTCGGTGTACTGCCCTTATGCTGGCCACCAAAGGGCATCCTGCCTCGTTGGAGATGTGCCTCCTCCTCATCCTCCTCCTCCTCCTCTCTCCTATTAGGCACCCACGTGGAGTCAGTGACCTCATCATCACCTCCCTCCTCATCACTGGAGGCAATCTGGCAGTATGCTGCAGCTGCTGGAACATGACTGCCAGATTGGTGTCCTTCTTGAGCATCCCCTCTGTCTGCTCTCACGCTACTGCCTTCCTCTAGCTGGGTTTCATCATCAGACCCTTCGAAACGCTGGGCATCCTCCTGGAGCATGTACCCAACACTGTGCTGAAACAGTTCGGGGGACTCCTCAGGAGGAGGACATGGTGGGTCTAGGGAAGGAGTGACTGATGATTTGTCTGACATTGATACCAGGGAAGAGGACGCTTTGGCAGCTGCTTTTCCAGTACCCTGAGCCTGGGTGAGAGAGGATGAGGAGGAGGAGGAGGGCTTGGTCATCCACTCTACCAAGTCTTCGGCATGATGTGGCTCAACATGTCCAGCTGCCGAAAAGAAGGACAAGCGTGTCCCATGGCCATGTGCTGATGACAATGCACCGCGTCCACGACCAGCACTGTTGCCCCCAGACACAGAGCCTGCTTGCCCTCTTTTATTGCCTCCTGACTGTCTGCCTCTCCTTGTTTGCCTTCCAGACATTCTAATAGATGGCCTGCAGGGAGATGGGAAAAAAGCAATAAGGGCTACCTTCAGGTGTCCTTCTCTGTCCCTTGAAACAAGGACTTTGACAGTGAAAGAAACTGACACACTCTCCCTACCTACAGTTTTCTGTCCCTAGAAAAAAAAAATTTTTAAAGCACAATTTAGCACAAGGAGAATTCACTCACTGTCCTTCCAGGTCCCTGGAAACAAGGACTTTGACAGTGAAAGAAACTGACACACTCTCCCTACCTACAGTTTTCTGTCCCTAGAAAAAATGTTTTTTTTTAGCACAATTTAGCACAAGGAGAATTACCTCACTGTCCTTCCAGGTCCCTGGAAACAAGGACTTTGACAGTGAAAGAAACTGACACACTCTCCCTACCTACAGTTTTCTGTCCCTAGAAAAAATGTTTTTTTTAAGCACAATTTAGCACAAGGAGAATTACCTCACTGTCCTTCCAGGTCCCTGGAAACAAGGACTTTGACAGTGAAAGAAACTGACACACTCTCCCTACCTACAGTTTTCTGTCCCTAGAAAAAATGTTTTTTTTAAGCACAATTTAGCACAAGGAGAATTACCTCACTGTCCTTCCAGGTCCCTGGAAACAAGGACTTTGACAGTGAAAGAAACTGACACACTCTCCCTACCTACAGTTTTCTGTCCCTAGAAAAAATGTTTTTTTTAAGCACAATTTAGCACAAGGAGAATTACCTCACTGTCCTTCCAGGTCCCTGGAAACAAGGACTTTGACAGTGAAAGAAACTGACACACTCTCCCTACCTACAGTTTTCTGTCCCTAGAAAAAAATTTTTTTTAAGCACAATTTAGCACAAGGAGAATTACCTCACTGTCCTTCCAGGTCCCTGGAAACAAGGACTTTGACAGTGAAAGAAACTGACACACTCTCCCTACCTACAGTTTTCTGTCCCTAGAAAAAATGTTTTTTTTAAGCACAATTTAGCACAAGGAGAATTACCTCACTGTCCTTCCAGGTCCCTGGAAACAAGGACTTTGACAGTGAAAGAAACTGACACACTCTCCCTACCTACAGTTTTCTGTCCCTAGAAAAAATGTTTTTTTTAAGCACAATTTAGCACAAGGAGAATTACCTCACTGTCCTTCCAGGTCCCTGGAAACAAGGACTTTGACAGTGAAAGAAACTGACACACTCTCCCTACCTACAGTTTTCTGTCCCTAGAAAAAATGTTTTTTTTAAGCACAATTTAGCACAAGGAGAATTACCTCACTGTCCTTCCAGGTCCCTGGAAACAAGGACTTTGACAGTGAAAGAAACTGACACACTCTCCCTACCTACAGTTTTCTGTCCCTAGAAAAAATGTTTTTTTTAAGCACAATTTAGCACAAGGAGAATTACCTCACTGTCCTTCCAGGTCCCTGGAAACAAGGACTTTGACAGTGAAAGAAACTGACACACTCTCCCTACCTACAGTTTTCTGTCCCTAGAAAAAATGTTTTTTTTAAGCACAATTTAGCACAAGGAGAATTACCTCACTGTCCTTCCAGGTCCCTGGAAACAAGGACTTTGACAGTGAAAGAAACTGACACACTCTCCCTACCTACAGTTTTCTGTCCCTAGAAAAAATGTTTTTTTTAAGCACAATATAGCACAAGGAGAATTCACTCACTGTCCTTCCAGGTCCCTGGAAACAAGGACTTTGACAGTGAAAGAAACTGACACACTCTCCCTACCTACAGTTTTCTGTCCCTAGAAAAAATGTTTTTTTTTAGCACAATTTAGCACAAGGAGAATTACCTCACTGTCCTTCCAGGTCCCTGGAAACAAGGACTTTGACAGTGAAAGAAACTGACACACTCTCCCTACCTACAGTTTTCTGTCCCTAGAAAAAATGTTTTTTTTAAGCACAATTTAGCACAAGGAGAATTACCTCACTGTCCTTCCAGGTCCCTGGAAACAAGGACTTTGACAGTGAAAGAAACTGACACACTCTCCCTACCTACAGTTTTCTGTCCCTAGAAAAAATGTTTTTTTTAAGCACAATTTAGCACAAGGAGAATTACCTCACTGTCCTTCCAGGTCCCTGGAAACAAGGACTTTGACAGTGAAAGAAACTGACACACTCTCCCTACCTACAGTTTTCTGTCCCTAGAAAAAATGTTTTTTTTAAGCACAATTTAGCACAAGGAGAATTACCTCACTGTCCTTCCAGGTCCCTGGAAACAAGGACTTTGACAGTGAAAGAAACTGACACACTCTCCCTACCTACAGTTTTCTGTCCCTAGAAAAAATGTTTTTTTTAAGCACAATTTAGCACAAGGAGAATTACCTCACTGTCCTTCCAGGTCCCTGGAAACAAGGACTTTGGCAGTGAAAGAAACTGACACACTCTCCCTAACTACAGTTTTCTGTCCCTAGAAAAAATGTTTTTTTTAAGCACAATTTAGCACAATGAGAATTACCTCACTGTCCTTCCAGGTCCCTGGAAACAAGGACTTTGACAGTGAAAGAAACTGACACACTCTCCCTACCTACAGTTTTCTGTCCCTAGAAAAAATGTTTTTTTTAAGCACAATTTAGCACAAGGAGAATTACCTCACTGTCCTTCCAGGTCCCTGGAAACAAGGACTTTGACAGTGAAAGAAACTGACACACTCTCCCTACCTACAGTTTTCTGTCCCTAGAAAAAATGTTTTTTTTAAGCACAATTTAGCACAAGGAGAATTACCTCACTGTCCTTCCAGGTCCCTGGAAACAAGGACTTTGACAGTGAAAGAAACTGACACACTCTCCCTACCTACAGTTTTCTGTCCCTAGAAAAAATGTTTTTTTTAAGCACAATTTAGCACAAGGAGAATTACCTCACTGTCCTTCCAGGTCCCTGGAAACAAGGACTTTGACAGTGAAAGAAACTGACACACTCTCCCTACCTACAGTTTTCTGTCCCTAGAAAAAATGTTTTTTTTAAGCACAATTTAGCACAAGGAGAATTACCTCACTGTCCTTCCAGGTCCCTGGAAACAAGGACTTTGACAGTGAAAGAAACTGACACACTCTCCCTACCTACAGTTTTCTGTCCCTAGAAAAAATGTTTTTTTTAAGCACAATTTAGCACAAGGAGAATTACCTCACTGTCCTTCCAGGTCCCTGGAAACAAGGACTTTGACAGTGAAAGAAACTGACACACTCTCCCTACCTACAGTTTTCTGTCCCTAGAAAAAATGTTTTTTTTAAGCACAATTTAGCACAAGGAGAATTACCTCACTGTCCTTCCAGGTCCCTGGAAACAAGGACTTTGGCAGTGAAAGAAACTGACACACTCTCCCTACCTACAGTTTTCTGTCCCTAGAAAAAATGTTTTTTTTAAGCACAATTTAGCACAAGGAGAATTACCTCACTGTCCTTCCAGGTCCCTGGAAACAAGGACTTTGACAGTGAAAGAAACTGACACACTCTCCCTACCTACAGTTTTCTGTCCCTAGAAAAAATGTTTTTTTTAAGCACAATTTAGCACAAGGAGAATTACCTCACTGTCCTTCCAGGTCCCTGGAAACAAGGACTTTGACAGTGAAAGAAACTGACACACTCTCCCTACCTACAGTTTTCTGTCCCTAGAAAAAATGTTTTTTTTAAGCACAATTTAGCACAAGGAGAATTACCTCACTGTCCTTCCAGGTCCCTGGAAACAAGGACTTTGACAGTGAAAGAAACTGACACACTCTCCCTACCTACAGTTTTCTGTCCCTAGAAAAAATGTTTTTTTTAAGCACAATTTAGCACAAGGAGAATTACCTCACTGTCCTTCCAGGTCCCTGGAAACAAGGACTTTGACAGTGAAAGAAACTGACACACTCTCCCTACCTACAGTTTTCTGTCCCTAGAAAAAATGTTTTTTTTAAGCACAATTTAGCACAAGGAGAATTACCTCACTGTCCTTCCAGGTCCCTGGAAACAAGGACTTTGACAGTGAAAGAAACTGACACACTCTCCCTACCTACAGTTTTCTGTCCCTAGAAAAAATGTTTTTTTTAAGCACAATTTAGCACAAGGAGAATTACCTCACTGTCCTTCCAGGTCCCTGGAAACAAGGACTTTGACAGTGAAAGAAACTGACACACTCTCCCTACCTACAGTTTTCTGTCCCTAGAAAAAATGTTTTTTTTAAGCACAATTTAGCACAAGGAGAATTACCTCACTGTCCTTCCAGGTCCCTGGAAACAAGGACTTTGACAGTGAAAGAAACTGACACACTCTCCCTACCTACAGTTTTCTGTCCCTAGAAAAAATGTTTTTTTTAAGCACAATTTAGCACAAGGAGAATTACCTCACTGTCCTTCCAGGTCCCTGGAAACAAGGACTTTGACAGTGAAAGAAACTGACACACTCTCCCTACCTACAGTTTTCTGTCCCTAGAAAAATTTTTTTTTTAAGCACAATATAGCACAAGGAGAATTCACTCACTGTCCTTCCAGGTCCCTGGAAACAAGGACTTTGACAGTGAAAGAAACTGACACACTCTCCCTACCTACAGTTTTCTGTCCCTAGAAAAAATGTTTTTTTTAAGCACAATATAGCACAAGCACAAAACACACTGACACTCTCCCTACCTATCCTTCTCTTTCCCTAAACTAAAGGAATCCAGGTTAAGCAAGAAAGAAATAAAAGTCACTGTCCCTGCCTATGCTGCTCTATCCCTGCTCCGGAACACACTACACTAGGCCGCCGTGCTGGCGGCCTTTTATAGTGTGGGGCGTGAACTAAACCCCCTCAGCAATAATTGGCCACAGGCATCCTGCCTGTGGCCAATCATTGCTCTCCTCGCTGCCGGCGCTGTGATTGGCCAAGCATGCGGGGTCACAGTGCATGCTTGGCCAATCACAGCGCCTGGATGACACTGCGATGGCGTAGTGCATTGTGGGCCGTTCGCGTCACTCGAATTTGGCGCGAACGGCCCAAATCGTTCGATCTTCGTCGAACGATCGAACAGCCGATGTTCGAGTCGAACGTATGTTCGACTCGAACACGAAGCTCATCCCTACTCCTGATGTGTTTGAATTTAATAAATCATCCCATAACATTTTTGAATGAAAACATTTCAGTTACCCTTCCTTTTCTTATTCCTAAATTTGTGTCCTGTTGTACTACATACTTAAAAAGTATCCTGTTCTCTTTGTATTGCTCCGTTTGTGTGAAATACTGTACCTGGTGATCCTGACAGTCCCCCTGCTTTCCTTTTTCAAACTGACCATCCTATGCATGGACGCACATCCATCCCAGTGTGGTCAGTTTTCTGGCTGTTCTGGGAGAACAGCCTGCCTGTCCTCTAATGGTCAAGACTTGTGCTGACAAGCCCCCTGCACAGCTCTTCACTGTGTCAGAGATCAGTGTATTGTTGTTTCTTCGCCTCCTGCTGACATACCCCTCTGCAGTCTCTGTAGGCTATATCATCACTTACAGAAAAAAGAAAAAAAAAATAGGTTGAAAAAATGTGAAAAACAATATTATATTGAAAAAAAAAAAGACTACAGTAACAGTTGTTTATGATACACAGCTCTTTAGAAAACTAAATGTCATTTGGTTAGGGTTTACATCGACTTTAATTTCCAGCAATGCTTTTGACTTTGAAAATATATTTTGTTCCTTGCAGGAAATCATCTCAATATAACCATCATAAATTATAGATATCGTCTATAATTAGATCAGTTTCCAGACTTCATTACTTCACAAGCTTTGAACATTTTTGCCTTCATGATCCTAACACTTCTAAACTGATCTCAATGATTTATTCACAAATTATTCTACTAACCTCACATACTATTAATACTTATGTAAGAAAATGGGAGCACGATCTTAATATGCACAGGTCCCTACAGACCTGGACAGAGAATTTGTCATCTGTGGATCACTGCTCCATAAATATATCGGCAACATGTCACAAGGCTTTGATATGCTATGATAGGCTATGATATGCTGGTATATGATATGACACTCATTGATTAGGTTAGTCTAAAACATGTTTCCCAGCCTGATGCTTACAGGACACTGTGGGGTTAATTTACTAAAGACAAATAGACTGTGCACTATGCAAGTGCAGTTGCACTTGTAGTGATGTGATCATTTATTTGCCCATTTACCAAGTGTATACTCTTGTTATGCAGTGTTTGTTTGCCCTTTTCCAATATAGTTGCTATGCTCTCTGTCTCACCAAGGATGAAGTCATCAAGAAGAGCAGAGGATGGCAAGGGGTTTGTGGGTAAGTGGGTGGAGAGACAGACATGTGGGGATAGAACAGTAATGGCTGCTAAGAGAATACAGACTGAGTAAGTGCTGCAGCTTCATCTCACTGAGACATACATACAGACTGTTAATGATTTCATGTTCCTGTTTGGAAAATAATTTATGTTGGATGGTTCACTGAATGTTATTTCTTCAATGCATGGACTTTCAAATACAATGCTGTGTGGATTACTGTCTATGTAAAGATATATTTCTCAATTGGGATTTCACTTGCTATTCACAAGCTCTAATTGAGTGGAGGCACTACGCTTGTTAGAGATCCTGTCCTGATTACACAGATTATGAAGACTCTGCTCCTAAATACTATACAGGTGGTGCCATCATACCTCAGTAGCCGCAGAGAGAGAAAAGAATAGTGCTACATTTGGAGGCACTGCTGAGATAAGTATCTTGGATCAGGACATTAAGGAACGACCATGTCGCTGTTATCAACAGAAGCTGTGAGGCAATGGGCCCTGGAAGAGGGACTTCCACCTAAAAGGACATTTGCTATTTTATGTGTACCTATCACTGTGAGCACCCATAGACTGCAGGAGGCGCTGCAAGCAAATGAAACCTTGCAGTCTGCCTCTCTTGTGGATAAAAGAGAGGAAGATGAGGGTTATGAACTGTATACCCATTATCTCTGTCTCAGTGAGGGGGATTTAAATCCAGTTAAAGGGCTCTTTTGCATATATCCAAAGGGGGCTGAAGTAGTTGGTTGTGCTGTAGTATTTCCAGTAATCTCACCTCCAGTAAGGCGTAAGTTACCAGCCCTGCCTGTAAAGTGTGAACCATTGAATACAACTGCTTCATCAGGAGAAACTCTAATATTGACTGCTACAACCGCTAAGCAGGAAACAAATATTGAGCACCTGCTGCTAAAAGTCACTGAAGTCATTGCTCAGAATTTACATGCTGATTCTTATTGCAAATAAAAAGGCTTTTTCAGGGGTGCTCCCTGTCCCTGCTGGTGAAGAAAGCTTTGAGGTGTGGAAAGATTTTGCACAACAAGTGATAGAGGAATGGACCTGCTCAGAGGAAAAGAAAAAACAGTGCATTATGGAAAGTTTAAAGCCCTGTACACACGATCGGTTTTACTGATGAAAACAGTCCGATGGACTTTTTTCAACGGACAAACCGATCGTGTATGGGCCCCATCGGTCTTTTTTCCATCGGTGAGAAAAAATAGAACATGTTTAAATTTATCCGATGAAAAAAAAAGATAGCAAAATCCGATCGTCTGTGTGGAACTCCATCGGATAAAAAACCCACGCATGCTCAGAATCAAGTCGACGCATGCTCAGAAGCATTGAACTTAATTTTTCTTGGCTTGTCGGAGTGTTTTACGTCATGCGTTTTGGACGGTCGGATTTTAGACTGATGGTGTGTAGGCAAAACTGATGAAAGTCATGAAAAATCCATCGGATTAGAATCCATAGGAAATCCGATTGTGTGTACAGGGCTATGGACCACCAGCATCCATTATTATTAGAGCTTACAAGGACACTCATGTGAGTACCAGTGCTCAAGAATATATTGATGTTTTGACAGATGCTTATGGACTGCACCGTGACCCTGATCAGATGCTTGCTGATTTTAAACAGACAAAGCATAAAGAGGGAGAGGATGTTTCTGTGTTTGTGAGGAGGCTAGAAGTGCTTCTAGGGAGATTGCTCACTGAAAAGGTAATCTCTCCTACGGATGTTGACAAATTAAGGACTGCTCAAATAATAAAGGGGCTACTGCCACATTACCCAATGTCACCGGTCCTAAGAGTTGTTTTGAGAGAGAGAAACTTTACTTTCACTGAAACTATGACTGAAGTAAAGAAACAGGAATATGATATCCGTTTTAGTACCCCTTCTAAGAGCAAAATTAAACAGAGTTCTTTGGTTGAGCACAAAAATGAGACTGTTGCTAAAAACAATGAAGTGGGTAGACACCCACAGCCTAGAGCTAAATCTGCTGATAAAACCTCCAATGATAAGCCTCACTTCCACTTTAAATGTTTCCGCTGTGGACAAGCAGGCCGCATAGTTCGTCAGTGTCCACTGCTGGCTGATAGTTTTGAAATTCACAGTAAAGCTGTTCATGTGTACAAAAGAAAACAGGGACAATCCAAAAAACAAATGTAGCACTACCCCCGTAGGAGCTGCTGGTTTAATTTTTGGGTCTTGCCGTTACCTGACTGTTCACCGTATCCGCCATAGGGGTCCCATTGGAGAGTTGTTCACAAATGTCCGCACCAAACACTTATGTCCCATACACACGATCGTTTTTCATGCCGTTAAAAATGCCATTTTAAAAAATGGCCATTAAAAATGATCGTGTGTAGGCTCCAGAGCATTTTTAACGACGTGAAAAACGGCCATTAAAAATTCCGGACATGCTCTCTTTTTTCACGTCGTTTTTCATGTCGTTTTTTTTAACGACGTGAAAAACGATAGTGTGTATGCTTTCACGACGTGAAAAAAAACGCGCATGCTCAGAATCAAGTATGAGACGGGAGCGCTCGTTCTGGTAAAACTAGCGTTCGTAATGGAGATAGCACATTCATTACACAGTAACGGACTGAAAAGCGCGAATCGTCGCTCAACAAACTTTACTAACATGAAGGGTGGCGCCATTCGAACGGAACTTCCCCTTTATAGTGCCGTCGTACGTGTTGAACATCACTGCGCTTTGCTTGATCGTTTTTTTTAATGATAGTGTGTACGCAAGGCAGGCTTGAGAGGAAACATGAAAAAAAAACGAGGAGAAAAACGTCGGTTTAAAAAATGACATTAAAAACGATCGTGTGTACGGGGCATAAGTCTATTTTTCCCAATGCTTTTATTAACAACGTCAGATAGAGGGATGGAGGGTTAGGGGAGATTCAGGTACCTTGTATTCTTTGATCCAGAGGACAAACAGCTTCCAGAACTGGATCTAGCAACCACCGGATAGGCCTCTCTCACTGACCTAGCAGCCGGGGCGGTGCTCGGACATAGTCTCTTCCACAGACTTGTTGAATATATTAGATTAGTTGTACAATCCTCTGCCACAGGATTGTATAACCAAGTACTTTTGCAAAGTCAAGTACAGCTACACAGTACCAGTTTCTTTCAGCCAGCCGGCGATACTGTGTGGTAGATTGGCCGGGATGGGTCCTCCAATTGAGTCTCCAGGCTCTTCCTGAGATACCAGCCTTTTTTCTCGGTCCTCTCTGAGAAAAGTCCTTCCCTGGTTTCTTCAATTGCTCGGCTTCTCCCCACAGGCAAGACAGCACAGGACCACCCCTGGACCAGTAGACCCCAGAAACTCCTGGGCCTACTTCCAGTAACGAGGCCTCGGGCCAGCAGGCCCCAAGGCAGAAGAACTGCTATGACGTACCTTAGGCCAGGAGGTCCATCAGGTCAGAGAGAGCTTAAAAGATGGCGTCTGCCCCTTAAGTACCCTCTCCCAGAATGCACAGTGGGGGAACCACTCCCACTGGGCTGGGTTTCTGGGTAAAGGGGTACTCAATGCATCCAGCACATTGCATTTCCAACACTGACCGGTGGTGACAGCGACACCCACGGCCAAGTGGAAAATACACAACCCAGCTGAACTGCAACAGAAACCAGCAATTTAACATAATTACTCTGAGCTAAAGTACAGCTCAGACAAACCTAAATTTACAAATAGCGCCTACCCAATAGGAGCAGGGTGCTACACAAATGTTTACCAAACTACCTGGGATAGGCCACAGATGTACTTTCAATTTGTTTGTTAATGATATACCCACTACTGCTCTGTTTGATACTGGTTCTCAGCTGACTATCATATACAGGCCCTTCTATCAGCAACACTTAAACCACCTCCCTTTGCAACCTATGGACACTATACCTGTTTATGGCGTAGGATAAAATCCTGTATTTATGGATGGTTGTCTAGAAGTTGAGCTTTGCATTCCTGGTGCGATAGCTGATGAGGATCCCCCACTTAAAGTCATTGCTTATGTGAGCCCTCCACCTGGGGGTAACGAGTATGCTCCTATGATTGTGGGTTCCAATGTGGAAGCCGTTGAGGCTGTCTTCATACGGTTTCTTCAGCCCCAACAGGGAACTCCTCTACCTTCACTCCCTGTTTCTCCAGAGCTTCAAAATATCTGCCAAACCTTTGCTCCTGATCCTCCTGGAGGGTGTGTGGGAAATCCATGGAATACCATAGAGCTTCCAGCTGGGGGAGTGAGAGCGCTGCGGGTTTATGTGGAAATTTCACCAAGTGCAACCGGTAGCTTTTTCCTGCTGGAGACTGATACAAAAGAGGCTGCAAAGAATGGCTGGGAGATAGTACCAGAAAGGAAAGACTATCGTTTAAAATGTCCAAGAATGGATGTTGTTACTGTTTGGAACATTACCACATACCCAGTTATAATACCAGCCTGGAAACAGGTAGCCTATTGTTACCCAGTGGAAACCATTAGCTCCTACCCTGCCAAGGTCGAGGAGAAAGAGACCAAATTAGACTTTCACCTGAATGATGCTGATAGTCCTACAGAGCACAAACAAGTGCTAGGAGAGCACCTAATGGAATACAAAGATGTTTTCTCAACTGATGTCATGGATGGATGTTGGATGTGCTAAAAGTATTCAGCGCAGTATTCGCCTAACAGATAGCACCCCATTTAGAGAAAGACCCAGGCGCATACCTCTTAAAGATCTGGATGATGTTCGAGAGTGCTTGCACGAAATGAAAGATCAAAACATCATTGTTGAGTCTAAAAGCCTGTATGCATCCCCAATAGTGGTGGTCAGAAAGAAAAATGGTGGAGTACGAATATGTGTTGCTTATAGGACTCTAAATCGGCGAACAGTCCCAGATCAATACACGCTACCTCGCATTGAGGAAACTTTTGATGCCCTGCAAGGCAGAAAATGGTTCACAGTAATGGACTTAAGATCCAGTTATTACCAAGTACCAATGAGTGAGGAATATCAAGAAAAGACAGTTTTTATCTGCCCCCTGGGGTTTCTCCAGTTTTCTCACATGCCTCAGGGCATTAGTGGTGCACCTGCAACTTTCCAGCGTCTAATGGATCAGACACTGGGAGACCTTTGTCCTACTCAATGTATTGTCTACCTAGATGACATAATTGTTTTTGGCTCCACTCTGGAGGAGCATGACCAGAGACTGTTTAAAGTGCTAGATCCTCTGAGGAAAGAAGGTCTGAAACTCTCCCTGGACAAATGTAAGTTTGCTCGCTCTTCAGTAAACTTTGTGGGTCACATAGTATCTGCAGAAGGGGTAGCAAACTGATCCTGCTAGAGTGGAGGCTGTGGTAACCTGGCCCCGTCCCACAATGAAAGAACTGAGGTCCATCTTGGGGTTTTGTGGCTATTATCGCCGCTTCATTAGAGGCTATTCCAAGACTGCTTGGCCTCTTAATGACTTGCTCAAAGAAACCCCTGACATTGAAACAACCAGCAAAACTCCTTTCAGTGAGAGGTGAATTTCTGCTTGTGAGGACGCTTTTCTACAGCTTAAGAAATGTCTTACAGAAGCGCCAGTGTTGGCTTATGCAGACCCACAAAAGCCATACATTTTGCATGTAGATGCCAGCTATGATGGATTAGGAGGAGTCCTACATCAGGAGTACCCAGGGGGACTAAGGCCTGTTGCTTATATTAGTCACAGTCTAAGCCCAGCAGAAAGTATAGAATCCAGACTTACTACTGTAAAATTGGGAATTTTTGCAACTACATTACTACAAGAATTGCACCCATGTCCTTCTTCTTCACTGTGTTTTTTTGGCATTTGTTTATGTGATACCAATTTTAGTGACCTGTAATTCCCAACTCTAATATAGTAAAGATAAACCGATTCTTGCAGGAAGAACAAGATTAAAAATGACTAAAATGTCAGAAGGATTTTTTTTTTTAAATTAATTGTACATGTTAAAATGCTACACATCTGAGAAGAAAGGCAGTTGTAAAGTATATACTGTACATATGGAATTTTTGATAGGAAGGCAGTGTAAAATATGCAAGCAGAAGAATAGACCCTGACTTACTGTATTACAAACAAACAAAAATCATGTGTAGTGCTACCCTGTAGGAGCTGCTAGATAGAATGGGTCCTCTGCTCTTTGCCTCAACGTTCTCAAGAACCTCAGCCCCTTTGACATGCCATGTTGAGTGTACTGTACAAACATACAATATCACAGGAGTTCACTAAATGTATGACATAGTACCCAATAGTAGTGCTATATCAAAGAAAACAGGCACAAAACCACGTAGTAAAGGCAAACCTAATAAACTGTCACCCAATGTGGTTAGTAACTAGGCAAGCATAAAATGGTAATAATACAATTTAGCAAACAAAGTGATTGGCAGTAGAAACTAGGCATAAGATGGCAATTGTCCAGCATAAACAGTAGCAAGGCCACCTCAAATGCAGCAGTTAGCAGTAGTAAAGTTGTATCTACTGAGTGCTGGAACTATACTGCCAGAGAACATTTATGGTGGCGATGCTAGTCCTAGGCTGACTGGGTATTTATTGTCCACACAAAAAGGAGGATGAGTGCGGAGGGGGCAGGGTAATTATTATGGGAGCGGTAGTCTTTGGGTTGTTCATCTGCTGGCTATCGTTGGGGCCCTTTAAGAGCGTTATTGCGCTTAACCACAATCCCAGTTAGCCTGCACGCAGTATAGGTTCAGTATAGGTATGGTATAGTCTCGGGGTCTCGGCCCAGGTGCAAGTTAGCTGTGGTTGAGATGCGGTAAAGGTTTGGTATAATGTGGTATAGGGTTGGTGCAGTCTAGGTTTGGAAAAAGTGGAGTATGGGTGGGGTATGGATTGAGTACACGTAATGTCCTGCTCTCAGGGGCTCAGTCCTTGCTAGCAGCATCAGCAATGGATGAATATCCCTCTCACCAGTACCCAGGACGCTGCGGTTACCTCTCGCTGTAGAGGGGGGGGGCTCCATCTCTTCCCAAAAGCCTTATGTAATCAGCTATGGGAAGCAGAGGGTGACTGGATGCTCCAGTCTCCTTGCTGCAGCAGTGCAGGTGCTGAGATCTAGGTGGTGCTGCGCTGCCCCCGGTGTCCTCACACCAAGTTTTTGACTTGGTTCTCTGCTGGCAGACCGATATCCAGACATAGATGCTCTCTGTCTAATTCCCTCAGTGCCAAGAGGAAGAACTTTCCTGAGAAGTTTAATAAAAATCATCTCTCTACTTCTCCTACTGCACAGTGCCTATGTACTCTCAGATCTACATATATCTACTATCTATAGTGTAAGAAGTTTATGCATCCCATTATATGGCTGCTGTCTCAAACTACAACTCCCAGGATTCTCAGTGATCTGTGTAGAAGTCTATGGGCTTGCTTGGCTTTAGCTCTCCATCTGTTGGCTGGAAAATAATGGTGCAGCATAACAACAGTATCTTAGTAAGGAGGGAGAAAGATAAAAATAAATAGGGTGATTTATTAAAGCTGGTGTAGCTGTGTATAGCAACCAATCAGCTTCTAGGTTTTATTTTCAAAACACAAGTGAACAAGCTGAAGTTAAAAGCTGATTGGCTACTGTGCACAGCTGCACCAGTTTCTGTGTGCACCAGTTTTAGTAAATCTCCCCCAATGTCTCAATCTCCATATTGCTGTAGCCCAGCACCTAGCTACAGATGTGTTTTGCCAGCAGTTTTGCAGCTGCTGAGAGAGTTTGGACTACTTGAGACTAGACATGTGCATGACGAAAAAAATTGTTTTGTTTCGATTCGTTAATCTAGTTATTCCATTTAGGTAAACTTGGTTGATTCGGGCCTTGCCGCTGAGTGGCTGCATATTTGCCTGCATTAGTGCAAAAACAGCTGTGCCGAGAGCACGCTCCCAGCACATTTACCGGCGGCTAACAGAAAGCTCCCAATCAAAGCTTTCCAATCTTGTGATCACTGTGACAGCCAATCACAGTGGTCACATGATCATAAGCTCCACCCTACCTCCCGGCATCCTAAACTCTGTAGCCACCCTGGCGGTATGATTATGTTATATTTTTGCGTCTCAAAGCGGTACAATTGTTTTGCATAGAAATTTGGCATTTTATATTGTAGGCCTGTAATTCTTAGTAATAACACACTTAAATCTGTCCAAACAAGTGTCTAATAGACATCCCGGGTATGATAAAGTTTGAAACACAAAATCATAAATTATAATATACCGTATTTATCGGCGTATAACACGCACTTTTTTCCCCTTAAAATCAGGGGAAAATCGTGGGTGCGTGTTATACGCCGATACCCACTGATCCCGGCGATCTCCGCCGAGATACACATAGCCGAGTGTACTCGGCTATGCTCGGCTTTTCTAGGCTCTGCACACAGTCACGCCCAGTCCCGCCATTGAACCTGTGATATGCCCATCATAGGGTGGGACTCGGCGTGACTGTGAGCGAAGCCGAGAAAAGCCGAGTATAGCCGAGTACACTCGGCTATGTGTATCTCGGCTCCGCCCAGTCCCTGCTTTCTCAGCGGCGTTCGCCCCGCTCCGCCCAGTCTCTGCGGCGATCTCGGCGGCGCCAATTTTGAAAACTGGGGCAAGGCTGCACTTGACACTGGGCAAAGGCTGCACTTAGCAAAGGCTGCACTGGACACTGGGCAAAGCTGCACTGGACACTGGGCAAAGGCTGCACTGGGCAAAGGCTGCACTGGACACTGGGTAAAGCTGCACTGGGCACTGGGCAAAGCTACACTGGGCAAAGGCTGCACTGGGCAAAGGCTGCACTGGACACTGGGTAAAGCTGCACTGGACACTGGGCAAAGCTACACTGGGCAAAGGCTGCACTGGGCAAAGGCTGCACTGGACACTTGGTAAAGCTGCACTGGGCAAAGGCTGCACTGGACACTGGGCAAAGGCTGCACTGGACACTGGGCAAAGGCTGCACTGGACACTGCTGGCAAGGCTGCACTGACAAGGCTGCAACGGACACTGGTAAGGCTGCATTTAAATGTAAGTTTTTTTTTTCCTTAAACTTCCCTCCTAAAAGTTTTTTTCCCTAAAATTCCCTCCTAAACTTGGGGTGCGTGTTATACGCCGGTGCGTGTTATACGCCGATAAATACGGTAATAAATAACTATAAATAATTATAAAAAATAATATTTATAATAAAATGATTTTCCCCACGATGTACTATCGCTCAATTCTGCTAGTGTTCTAATTTACTATCGCTGTTTTCTAGCGGTCTAAAACCACTTTTGATGTAAAGGGACACTTTTTGGTTGCCATGGACAATCTCAAGTTTCCAGGCAGAAAGAACAGTATACATAATATAAAAGTGCATGCGGGGCACTGGACAAAGCACTAGGGACAAAGGGGAGGTGAAATGATTTCATACAATAATGTAATCTGTAAGATTACAGTGTCATGTATGTATTATGAATTACTGTATATACTCGAGTATAAGCCGACCAGAGTATAAGCCGAGGCACCTAATTTTACCACAAAAAACTGGGAAAACTTTGACTCGAGTAAAAGCCTAGGGTGAGAATACAGCAGCTACTGTAAGCGGAAAAGTGGGTCAACAATGCCCATTTGCATGCCTCACTGTGCCCAACCTCACTGTGCCCATTGCAACCTCACTGTGCCCATCCTAACTGTGCCCATTACCTCACTGTGCCCATTACAACCTCACTGTGCCCATTACCTCACTGTGCCCATCCTCACTGTGCCCATTACAACCTCAATGTGCCCATTACAACCTCACTGTGCCCATTACCTCACTGTGCCCATTTACCTCACTGTGCCCAGAACAACCTCACGTTGCCCATTGCAGCGTACCTCAAATTCTTGACAGGCTGCGCTGCGGGCGTCCATTTTTTAAAACTCGCGGCTTCCTCCTGATTCCGTCCTGTTCCGTGATAGGCGTTTGACACTATGTTTAGTGTTCCGCCTATCACGGATGTTCTTTCATCCTCGGACTCAGTTTCCCAGCAGACACTGTGTTCAGTGTTACGCCAATCACGGACGTTCTTTCATCCTCGGACAAGAGAAGGTCCATGATAGGCGGAACACTGAACACAGTGTCTGCTGGGAAACTGAGTTTGAGGATGAAAGAACGTCCATGATAGGCGGAACACTGAACACAGTGTCAAACGCCTATCACGGAACGGGACAGGACCAGGAGGAAGCCGCGAGTTTTAAAAAATGGACGCCCAAGGTACACTGACTTGAGTATAAGCTGAGAGGGGTATTTTCAGCCCTAAAAAAAGGGCTGAAAAACTTGGCTTATACTCAAGTATATACAGTATGTAATTTTTGAATTTGCCACCGGGCTCCACCTCCCATGCGTCACGATGCTCACAGGGAACGGAGCCCGGCACACAGAGCATTGGACGGAGGACACAGCCCACACACACTGCGAGGGGACATTGCAGGATCCTGGGGACAAGGTAAGTACACTGCACCAGGATCCTGCAATGCAATCCCGAGTGTGGCTCTGGGTTACCTCTATTGGTACTGAAATATAACCCAGACCCACACTAGGAAATACCAGCAGGGAGGTTAAAGAGCAGGAGGCGTCATCTCTAAGGGGTTAATGTAGATTAGAAAGAGGTCAGAGAGTTCTAAATGACCTCAGAAGCAGTGGCGGCTGGTGCTCAAAAATTTTGGGTGGCCCCAAACAAACTGAAAAAAACAAACAAACATCAATTGCCGCCACTGTGCCCATTAAGCGCAGCCACTGTGCCCAAACACCACCAGTTTGCCCCCCTACATGCAGCCAGTTTGTCCCCAAATGCAGCCAGTTTCCCACAAATGCAGCCAGTTTGTCCCAATAGCAGGCAGTTTGTCCCCAGCCCTGCACTTACCTTCCTCGGGTCAGCGCCGTCCTCCTCCACGCTCCCTCATGTCTTCTTCCGTCCTCAATGTCTTCTCCCGCCCTCGATGTTGCTTCAGCCAATCAGGTTACCGGTAACCAGACCCGGTGAACCTGATTGGCTGAGACGCTGGCTCTGATAGACACTTCCAAAAGCCAACTAACTGCTGTTTCTGAATAGTGGGCGGCAGCGGCGCCGGCAACAATACATACATTCATGCAATGCATGAATGTATGTATTGTTGACGGTGCAGGGGAGAGGGGGGGCGCACTATGGACGCACCGCCACTGCTCAGAAGCATCTCTAAATAACATCAAATACAAGAAGATTGCACCTGAAAGCGTGCTGTATCTGCCCATTGACACAAGTCCAAAGCCTGTCAACATAGGCTCTCATAGCTCCCAACTGGGTGTCATTCAGCCTGAAAGAAGAGAGGATGAGTACTGGTTTGGCCGTGTTTTTTTATTTTTTTTGGAGGAGATTGGGGAACCCATCAAAATTTTTTTCTGGAATTAGGCTTTAAATAGTAACTCCGCTTTTGTTGAGAAAAAACAACCCCTCTGGGCGATCTATGTACATTACAAGGATTTTCAACAGCAAATTCCTACTTATTTCTGCTCTGAAGGAATAGCCATTTGTTAGATGTCATGGGACTGATTATGAATGGGAGTGACTAATTTGATACAAGCAGCTGATGCACTTTCAGGGTTCTGATGAGGAAAGTTGCAGTGACTGCAGCCTTTAAAAGTGATTAACCCTTAACAAGTATCTCACAAAAAATACATTTTTGATGCAAAGGATGCCTAAAATGTATCTTTTATCCTTGTATCTTAGTGAAAAGTTCTTTACATAAGAAGAAAAGGACATTTATGGGGGTGTTCTATAGACCAACTGTGTACAGAACACCTCCAGGTGCCATATTACATTGACATAGAAAATTACAGTTGCAGCAGTTTGAAAAGGAAAGGTAATTTTTAATGACAATATGACTTGTGTAGTAATTACGGTTGTAGCGATACCTCCAACTAAGGAGGCCGCAGAATTATATTTGGGCCCTGAGTGCAGCTCCGCCAACCCCCGGCAATAGGCTCTACCCCCTTCTGGCACAGCTAGTACTAACAATCAATGATATATCCTATGCAATATAATAACTAAGCCAGGACACAGTAATGAATTGTAATAGATAAAGTGTTTTACTCATTTCTCAATATGGATAAAGGGGTAACAGTAATCACAGCTCGAGATAATCACTCCTAAGGGCAGCGTCCTGCCACTCTAACACACTATGTAGTAACACACGCTACAGGTGCGCCATACGGGCGACCGTTGACTAAGTGCCCTATGGCGCAGTGATCAAACACGCTAGAATCCCCACCAGGCCTGGTTCTAATATTTAACTTAGTCCTTCTTTCTTCACCGGCAGGTCTGTAATGGTGGTGCACTTTAAACAGAGTATAACTTTGTAATCCAAGGGGTATAGAACTTGGTTAAATAAAGCCGCAGGCTCAGTTCTGACAAGGCTCTTCAATAGGGGTATCAAAATGACTTGTAGGCCACGGCAGTCTATAGGCCTACATACAGTAACAGTATCTCAGCTGGGCTTATGCCCTCTCACCCGCCGGACTACGGATCCAGTCCAGGAAACCTCCACCGGCCGTGTCACACACACTCGATCTCTCCAACGATCAGGCCCCCGATCCGACAAAGCTGTAGCGCACAAAGTCAGATGCCACCCAGGCTCGCAGAGGGGGGGGTGGAAGGCTCTTTGGTGCAGAGCAAGGCCTCAGGCTTCAGGCCTTGCACTCCGACACATCCGCACAGGAGGATCCGTCTGTGAAGTCTCGTGTCCCCCAAAGAGACCGAGCCCGGCCTCGCCTCCTCCTTTTATAACCCCTCCCATGAGTCTCTGCGGTGGAACATCTGAAGAATGGGGTTATGGGTAATGTAGTTTCTTCCCAATATAGGGGAATACCCCGCTACACACTCCCCCCACTTAAACTCTTTGGTCCCCAAAGATAAATTTTAACAACAACTATATATAACACTGGACAATTCTGAAAACAATGTTGGGATAGGGGATTCCCACCATAACTGAGGGGTAGAATTCCCTTGCCCACAGGTCACATTATCATGGGTGGCCTGCCTAACTGTGCCAGAGAGTGAGCTGGGGTTGCCCTCCACCAAATGGACAGTGGAGGGATCCGGAATCTCAGCATTTCTCCTAGCAGTGACTACAGAGTCTTCCGAACTGTTCCCCATCTGAGGGTAGGTCAGCTTCTTAGGAGGTCGAATGACTCTTCGAGCCCTTTGCTCTCCTGGAATTTCTGGCTCTGGCGCCACAGGCTCCTCTTCCTCGGAGCAACTATCATAGGCATCTTCCCAGTAATCTGCTGAAGGACTAAAGGGGATGAACTCTGTAGCCTCTGGGTTCAGTGTTTCATCTGTGGTATCTTGGGTGACTGGAAGATCTATGATAGAAGTTCCTGGAGTTGGGGAAGACCACAGCCAATCAAGTTCTCCCTCTTCATCTCCACTAAGTTGGGAGGCTTCTCCATTTTCAGCTCGGGAGGTCTGTGACCGAGTGTTCGGCCCAGGAGTATCCAAGATAGAGGCCGGTTCAGGGGAGTCTCCCACGGGAGGTATTCTAACTGCCTCTGCAAGTGGGAGCAGGTGGTTTCGATGCCATGTCTTCAGTGGGCCTACCTTTCCCTCTGGATTCACCTTGTAGACAGGTAGGCCCGGCAACTTCCTGCAGATGACATAGGGTTCAGATCTCCATCTGTCTGCAAGTTTGTGCTTTCCGGGGACTCCCAGATTGCGCAACAATACTCGATCCCCGGGCTGTAGGTCTTGTACCCGGACCTTCAAGTCGAAATTTCTTTTATTCCGAGCTCCCCTTTGATCTGAGGCCGCTTGAGCTTGTTCATAGGCTACTTTCAGGCTGTGTCTGAGCCTGTCCACATATCCTTTGTGGGATGTGGCTGAGGAATGGTCCAGTGAGGTGCCAAAAGCCAGGTCCACCGGTAGTCTCGCTTCTCTCCCAAACATGAGTCGATATGGGGAGTAGCCTGTAGCATCACTGATGGTGCAGTTGTAAGCATGTACTATAGCTGCTATGTGTTTGCTCCAATGTTGCTTTTTCTCGCTTTCCAGAGTCCCCAACATGTTGAGCAAGGTTCGGTTGAACCTTTCCGGCTGAGCATCTCCCTGAGGATGGTAAGGTGTAGTTCGAGTCTTCTTAATTCCCAAAGAATCCAAGAGCTTCCGGATCAGCTTACTCTCGAAGTCCCTCCCTTGGTCTGAATGGAGTCTCTGTGGCAGCCCATAATGGACAAAGTACTTCTCCATAAGTACCTTGGCCACAGTGGAGGCCTTCTGGTCTTTGGTGGGGAAAGCCTGGGAATACCGGGTGAAATGGTCGGTTATCACCAGAACATTTCCTAGTCCACTCAGGTCGGGTTCGAGGCAGAGAAAGTCAATGCACACCAGGTCCATGGGCCCTTGGCTCTGTAGATGGCCCATTGGGGCAGCTTGATGGGGCAAAGTCTTCCTCTGGATGCATCGCGCACATGAGTGGCAGTACTCCTCTACCTCTGCCCTCATGCAGGGCCAATAGAACCGACTTCTGACAAGTTGAAAGGTCCTTTCAGCCCCTAGGTGGCCATGATTGTCATGCAGGGCAATCAGAACAGTCTCCCGATGTTTCTCTGGGAGAAACAGCTGCCACTTATCTTCTGAGTCATCAGAGGGGCCCCTTCGGTAGACCACTCCCTGATGTAACTGCAACCTATCCCACTCCTTCCTCAGTAGGCGAGCTTCTTTTGAAGGTTGACGCATGAGTCTTTTCGGATCCTGATTTTTCAAGGCCTCCAGGACCAATCTCCCCATGGGGTCTTCCAATTGGTCACACCTCAATTCCTTCTTGGACAGTCTTGGTAGGTTGTCCTCTTCCAATTGAGCTACTCCACAGTAGTGTTTGGGGACTCCCACCGTGGTAACTCCTATTTCCTCTGCTCTGGAGCCTCCTCGGGCTTGGAATTCAGCTCCTTGACAAAGGGCCCGCACCCCGTCCGGTGCCACTTGGGTCCAATCTTCTATTTCAATGGTGGGGGAATGAGATCTCCTGGACAGAGCGTCTGCGTCTCGATTCCCCACTCCTGGTCTATATTTAAGGCTTAAGTTGAATCCAGACAGTGCGGCCAGCCACCTGTGTCCAGTGGCGTCCAGCTTGGCCGTGGTGAACAGGTAGGTAAGGGGGTTGTTGTCGGTCTTCACAGTGAACTCCGCTCCATACAGGTAGTCTTTGAGCTTGTCTACTACCGCCCACTTGAGGGCCAGGAACTCCAGCTTGTGAGTGGGGTAGTTCTTCTCAGAGGGGGTCAGGCTCCTACTCACATAGGCAACAGGCCGCAATTGCCCCTCATGTTCTTGGTAAAGTACTCCTCCCAGACCGTCATGACTAGCATCCACGTGCAGTTCATAGGGTTTGGTTGGGTCTGCGTAGGCCAAGACTGGTGCAGTGGTCAGGCTCCTCTTCAATTCCTGGAAAGCCTCTTCACACTTCTGATTCCACTGATCTCTGATGGACTCTCCTGGCCTCCTGGGCCCCGAGCCATCCTCTTCTCCTTCAGTCTTGAGCAACTCATTCAATGGTCTAGCAATTCGGGCAAATCCCTCCACAAACCTCCTGTAGTAGGAGCAGAAACCCAAGAAGGATCTGAGTTCTGTTACTGTGGTGGGCCGTGGCCAGGAGGTAACTGCCTCCAATTTCTCAGGGTCTGTGGCCACCCCTTCTTCAGACACTATGTGCCCCAGATAGTTCACAGAAGACTGGTAGAACCGACACTTCTCAGGCGAAAGCTTAAGTCCTTCCTCACTGAGTCTTCTCAACACTTTTTCCAGCCTCTCTTCATGTTCCTCCAAGGTTCTCCCAAAGACAATGACATCGTCCAGGTATACAAGGACTTCGATCAAGTTCATGTCCCCTACTGTCTTCTCCATGAGGCGTTGGAAAGTAGCTGGGGCTCCAGACAGACCTTGGGGCATCCGGTCGAATTCAAAGAACCCCACTGGGGTTATGAAAGCTGTCTTCTCCTTGTCTGCTGGGTGCATCGGAATCTGATAGTACCCACTCTTGAGATCCATAACGCTGAACCATTTGGCTCCAGACAAGCTCTGTAGGGCATCCTCTATCCTCGGAAAGGGTGTATTGGTCAGGTATGGTTCTCCTGTTGAGAGTCCTGTAGTCGATACAGAGCCTCAATGATCCATTCTTCTTTCGGACCACCACTATGGGAGAGGCATAGGGGCTTCTGGACTCCCGTATCACACCAGTCCTCTTGAGTTCTGCAAGTTGTTCCCTCAGATCCTCCAGATCTGCTAGCGGGACCCGCCTGACCCTCTCTCGGAAGGGCTTATCTTCCTGGAGGCGGATCCGATGGGTGGCACTCCTTGCACACCCCACATCAAACTCATCCTTAGAGAAGATCTTCTCCCATCTATTCAACTGGGCCTTGGCTCTCTCTTTCCAAGCCCTGGACAGATTCGGGTTTTCCATGGACAGCTTCTCCCAAACATCCCCTCCTCCACCTGCCCTCTTCACTTCTGACAGGGTAACAGGGGCCGCCGGGCTCACCTGGCCTAGCAACATTCTGGCTGGGATTTCCATGGGGTCTTTGGTAGTATTCCTAACACTCACTGGAACTCTATAATGGGTCTTCTTCAGGACCTTCAGCGGAATCACTTCCGGTATCACCTCCAGGCCTGAGGACTCACCCCTTGGGTCTGACTCCAGCATGACAAAGGGACCAGGCTGCTCCCAAGTAAGCTTCACAGTGGCCCTGAGACAGGTTACTTTACCGGGCTGCAACACTACCCCTTCTCTTCCAAGTCTCCACACCTTCCCTATCTCCTCTCCAGGGGTCTCCCGCTCTTGGACCAGCCGTTGGTAGGCTGTCTTCAGCATGGGATGGATCTTGGTAGCTGCTTGTCTTTCTTCTGTCACGAGAGGGGTCAGGAGTCTTCGGACCAGGTCCGTGTTCGTCCCTATTATAAGGGAATTCTTGTTGGCTCCAGGCGGCCTAGGGCACACAACTGCCAGGGTGTCAAACTCTTCGGCCTTCCCAGCCACGGATGGGTCAAAGGTAATTTTGATGGGAAGGTAGCCGTCGTAAGGGAAACTCTGGGTTCCAATTCCCCATATTTCCAGCTCTTCTATCTTCTGGATAGGCAGATGACTCAGGTGCCTGTCGTAGAAGTCCCGGTATAGTAGGGTCACTTGTGCCCCGGTATCCAGGAGGCCCCTGGTGTAGACTCCCTCCACTTGAATGGGCACTATAGGGGATGGGCCTACCAGCTTCTCTGGATATGGTCCGGCAGGAGCCGCCTTCTTCAGACCTTTTCCCTTTGGACTCTCTCTTGTCCTATTCCCTTTGGACTTGAACCTTTCTTGAGCCTGGTATGCACTGACTTCCCTCCTTTTAATGGGTGTAGGAACCCGCTGAGGGGTACTATTATTTTTATTGGGTGGGCACCCCCTTTGGGGAGTGCTGTGCCTCTCCTGAGGGGTCTCCCCCCCTTTCTCCTGGAGTATAGCTTTGTTGAGGGGTATTGCGTTTCCCCTTTGGTGTTCTATCTCTCTTTTTGTTTTTCTTCGCATTCAGCTTGGAGTTTACTGAAGATGATGGGCACCCGGTTGACTCCTTCACCGGGGCCCTCTGGAGTTTCCCGCCGGCTTGCGGTTGTCTGGTCTCTTCTTCTTCGGACTAGAACATGTGGCTGCAATGTGGCCAACTCCCCCACAGTTGAAGCAGACTATATCTCCCCATTCTTGTAAAGGTTCGGGTGCTGAGGCAATCGGGAACAATTCCTTCCTTGGACTTTCCTTCTTCTTGGGACACTCTGTGTCTTTTGCTATCAGAGAGGTCAATATCTCTAACACCTTGGACATCTGAGTTTTTAGGGTGTCTATCTCTGCCTCTCTTTCAGGGGTCATTACTGGATTGACCAGCACCTGTGCGGGTACAACACTTGTCTTATCCTTCTGCTGGTCCTGTTGCAACGCCTCCTCATCTCTGATGATTTTTATTAAATCAGCATAAGTCAGCAACATTCCTCCTCCCAAGGTTTTCAGGTGCAGCCAGACTGGATCGGAGCGTAGCGCTCCCTTTTAAGACTTGCTTCATTCTTGCCCCATCGGCATCTTGGGGCTTCATCCCTTTCTTTAACACAATCTTGCACAGCAGCCTGTTTAGCCTTCTGACATACTCGGAAAGTTTTTCCTCCGGTTTTTGGAAAGTGTGTTCAAACTGGTAGACCATCTCTGTCACCTTGTCTAATTGACCAAACTCTTCCTGCAGCATAGCTAGACAGTCCTGCGCCGTGCACCCTGCATTCCCAAACCGGAAACTTTTCACTGCTTCTGCTGCTGCACCTTTAAGGCTTTCTAACACTCGCTGCCTCTTCTGTGCTTCCGGCACCTCCCATGCCTCCACCGCCTGTAATGCCTGCTCCACCCAGGTATCAAAATCTTCTTCCCCTGCCGGGACAGGGAGCTTCCCTGAGAATATTTTTAGTCTCCGGTAGCTAGTTTCCACATGCACCGTACTTGTCTTCTGACATTTGGCTAGCAAATCCCCTATTGCATTTATCAGTTCTGGTGATATAGCAGTGGCCGGTGCAGGTGCCACCGGGGGTGTCGCCCTGTCTTCTCTTTCAGGTGGAGTTCGGGCCGCAGCCTGTGGCGATCCCGTAGGGGATGGTTCCCTTTCTACAGTTATTGCGTGCGCCAGCCTAAATGTTCTGTTGTCTGGCGTCCGCAGACACTTGTACTTACAAGCCTCTGGCATCCCGTCCCAATATTCCACTAA
Source organism: Rana muscosa (assembly GCA_029206835.1). Classification (NCBI taxonomy): domain Eukaryota; kingdom Metazoa; phylum Chordata; class Amphibia; order Anura; family Ranidae; genus Rana; species Rana muscosa. The sequence continues at coordinate 204,817,242 of CM055123.1, forward strand.
TGCGTATTGATATGAGATGTCTGGGTCTGTCTTCATGTCTATCACCCACGGTGTGTGATCTGGGGACACTGAACTCATTAGTTCCTCTACCGTCTCACTTGACCATTTCTCCCCAGGGAGGCTAATGGCTATCGACTGTTTTGGCTCTGTATTAGCGGCTTTGCACCACTCTTCTACCGCTCTTGGATCCATGGGGTCCATGCCGGCACTTCTGGCGTTCGCTTGCTGCATCAGGATCCCGGACGAGAACCCCCACGTGTAGCGATACCTCCAACTAAGGAGGCCGCAGAATTATATTTGGGCCCTGAGTGCAGCTCCGCCAACCCCCGGCAATAGGCTCTACCCCCTTCTGGCACAGCTAGTACTAACAATCAATGATATATCCTATGCAATATAATAACTAAGCCAGGACACAGTAATGAATTGTAATAGATAAAGTGTTTTACTCATTTCTCAATATGGATAAAGGGGTAACAGTAATCACAGCTCGAGATAATCACTCCTAAGGGCAGCGTCCTGCCACTCTAACACACTATGTAGTAACACACGCTACAGGTGCGCCATACGGGCGACCGTTGACTAAGTGCCCTATGGCGCAGTGATCAAACACGCTAGAATCCCCACCAGGCCTGGTTCTAATATTTAACTTAGTCCTTCTTTCTTCACCGGCAGGTCTGTAATGGTGGTGCACTTTAAACAGAGTATAACTTTGTAATCCAAGGGGTATAGAACTTGGTTAAATAAAGCCGCAGGCTCAGTTCTGACAAGGCTCTTCAATAGGGGTATCAAAATGACTTGTAGGCCACGGCAGTCTATAGGCCTACATACAGTAACAGTATCTTAGCTGGGCTTATGCCCTCTCACCCGCCGGACTACGGATCCAGTCCAGGAAACCTCCACCGGCCGTGTCACACACACTCGATCTCTCCAACGATCAGGCCCCCGATCCGACAAAGCTGTAGCGCACAAAGTCAGATGCCACCCAGGCTCGCAGAGGGGGGGGTGGAAGGCTCTTTGGTGCAGAGCAAGGCCTCAGGCTTCAGGCCTTGCACTCCGACACATCCGCACAGGAGGATCCGTCTGTGAAGTCTCGTGTCCCCCAAAGAGACCGAGCCCGGCCTCGCCTCCTCCTTTTATAACCCCTCCCATGAGTCTCTGCGGTGGAACATCTGAAGAATGGGGTTATGGGTAATGTAGTTTCTTCCCAATATAGGGGAATACCCCGCTACACGGTATATATGCCATATTATTTATTTTTTTATTTGCTATATGTAATCTAATTGTCGAGTAGCTCACCACTGTCTTCTATCTGACTGATTTCTATCTGACTGCAGTGTCTTTCTGTAGCCTCCCTCATGACTACATGATACTGTATAACAGGGGTAGGCAATCCCCGGCACTGGTGCCGCAAGCGGCACTTGAAGCCCCTTTTGCCGGCACTCGACTCCCTCCCCATCAGCAGAGCAGCGCAGGGAAGTGTCAGCGAGACTCTAATGCATTCCAATTTTAGATTTTTATAATTTCCCAGGCTGCACCTGCACTGAGGTGGAGGATCTGTGCCCCCACACATTGTAAAAGATGGGAAACATAGTTTTGTTCTCTAACTTTGCTGTAGCTGTGATCGTTCGCTTTTGTGATGGGGAAGAGATTGGGTGCAGTTCTGCTAGGGGGGAGGGGTCCCCGTTTCCAGGCGGAAGAGGACTGTCATTGGCCACTGCTAAAGCCAAACACAGTCCTGCTAGCCCCGTCCACCATCTGGGAGGAAGATGAATCACTTGGTTGCCACTACCAATCTCAGAAAGAAGGGATTTCACTGTGATTGAGAAAACCACAATCGGGTGACAGTTGAAATTATTCCTGAACCTTTGTGTCACTTACTACTGAACCCCTGCACTCTGTGTCCCTTTAAGCCACAGCCAGTATTCAGCACTTTTTCTCAGCTGCGGGGGGGCAACTTATGATCTTGTACACAGGTCCACTGCTTTCAGAAAATACCCCTGACCTGAGCTCATCATTGCGTATCCATTCCAGATGCTTGTATGTGACATCACATACATCACATACTGTACATCCCCTACATCCCATACAAGCACGTGGGCTGGATGCGAGAGGTGGATCAGCAGGATGAGTGTGCCAGGACAGGTAGATGTGTTGCATCTCTGCTTCCTTTCACCACTCTGCATATCACGCATATCATAGATAAGAAAAGGGGAAAAAGGTGGAGCAGATGAGCAGGAGGGTACAGCGGCGGGGAAAATTAGCAGAAGGGGTTCAGAGGTGGGACAGAAAAGCAGGCGGTACAGTGGTGGAAGAGATGAGAAGGGGCTTTAGCAGTGGGACAGAAGAGTAGGGGGTACAGTGATGGGGCAGATGAGCAGGGGGGTTTAGTGTTGGGCCAAATGAGAAGGGGTTCAGTGTTGGGCCAAATGAGAAGGGGGTTCAGTGTTGGGCCAGATGAGCAGGGGGTTATGGTGGTGGGAAAGATGAGCAGGGGGTTCAGTGTGGGGGCTGATGAGAAGGGGGTTCAGCGGTGGGACAGAAGAGCAGGGGTTACAGCGGTGGGGCAGATGTGAAAGGAGGTGCATTGGTGGGACAGATGAGCAGGGGGTTACAGTGGTTGGGCAGAAGAGCAGGGGGTACAGAGATCGGGCAGATGTACAGGGGGGTACAGTGGTGGGGCAGAGGGGAAATTAGGTACATTGGTGGGACAGATGAGCAATAGGAACAGAGGTGGGACAGATGTGGAGGTACAGTGGTGGGGCAGATATGCAGGAGGTACATTGGTGGGGCAGATGAGAAAGGGGGGTTACAGTGGTGGGGCAGATGAGCAGATAAGTTCAGTGTTAGGACAGATGAGAAGATGGTTCAGTGGTGAGACAGAAGAGCATGGGGGTACGGCGGTGGAGCAGATGTGCAGGGAGGTACATTGGTGGGAAAGCTGAGAAAAAGGGATTTTTATAACAGCTTACCTGTAAAATCCTTTTCTTGGAGTACATCACGGGACACAGAGCGACTTAGTCATTACTAATGGGTTATATAGATTACCTTCAGGTGTTGGCACTGGCCAATTCCAAACCGGAAGTACCCTCCCCTATATAAGCCCCTCCCACCCGGGAGCACCTCAGTTTTGTAGCCAAGCAATAAGTGTCCCAAAAAGAGGGGTGGGAGCTCTGTGTCCCGTGATGTACTCCAAGAAAAGGATTTTACAGGTAAGCTGTTATAAAAATCCCTTTTTCTTTTTCGTACATCACGGGACACAGAGCGACTTAGTCATTACTAATGGGACGTCCCAAAGCAATGCCAAATGAGGGGAGGGATACATAAGCTGGGCGCCATCAGGCATGAGGCTCTTTTGCGGCCTGCAACACACTGCGCCCAAAGGCGACATCCTCCTGACTTGTGACGTCTACCTGGTAGAATCTAGTAAACGTGTGTACTAAGGACCATGTTGTGGCCTTACAGTACTTGAGCCAGGGAGGCTTGGTGATGCACTGCCCATGAAGTTCCAACTGCTCTTGTGGAGTGCGCCCTAACTTTGAACGGAGGCGGTCCCCTTTTCAAGCCATAGGCTTGTATTATGACCTGTCGAATCCACTTGGCTAAAGTAGATTTTTGATGCTGCCTGACCCTTTCTGGGGCCTTCCGGCAGAACAAACAAAGTATCCGTTCTACGAATCTGAGCAGTGGCTTTAAGATAAGCTTTAACTGCTCTTACTACATCCAAAGAATGCAATAACTTTTCCTCTACCGAACTAGGTTTGGGGAAAAAGGAAGGAAGAACCACATCTTGGTTCAAATGGAACCTCGATACCACCTTAGGAAGAAGGCTGGATGAGGACGTAATACTACTCTGTCCTTATGGATAACCAGATATGGCTCCTTACAGGACAAGGCGGCTAATTCCGATACTCTTTTAGCCGAACAAATGGCTACAAAGAAAATCAATTTCCTGGTGAAAAGAACCAAGAAAATGTGCCGCAATGGTTCAAATGGTTGTTTCTGTAGAACCGACAGAACCAAGTTTAAGTCCCATGGACATATGGGAATACTAACCGGAGGGCTAATACGCATCACTCCTTGTATGAAAGCTTTGATTAATGAATGCAAAGCCAAGGGCCTTTGAAAAAAAAAAATATTGACAAGGCCGTCTGACCCTTGATAGTACTCAAGGCAAGCTTCCTATGTACAGCCCACTGTAGGAAGTCCAGAATCCTACCTATTACGTACTTACGTGGATGCCATTTCCTGGCCTCACCCCACGTGATGTACGCCTTCTAGATCCTATAATAGATCTGCCTGGATACCGGCTTCCTGGCATTGATCATGGTAGATACCACAGGATTAGAGAGCCCTCTCTTTTTTAGAATGTGGGCTTCTATAGCCAGGCCGTCAACCTAGGGCTGGTAAGGAAGGGTAGTATATCGGTCCTTGCGAAAGCAGGTCCGGACGATGTGGGAGGGTCCAAGGACTTCCCACTGACATTTTTACAAACTCCGCGTACCATGCCCTTCGGGGCCACGCTGGAGCCACCAGAATCACTGGTTTCTTTTCTACCCTGATTCTGCGGATTAATCGCGGTGGGAATGCATATATCAGCTTGAACTGATCCCAAGGGAACACTAGGGCATCCGAACCGCAAGCTAGGGGATCCTTTGTGCGAGACACAAATCTGTCCACCTTTGCGTTGAATCTGGATGCTAGCAGATCTACATCCGGTGTTCCCCACCGCTGGCATATTGCCTGGAAAACCTCGGGGTGAAGAGACCATTCCCCCGGGCATAATTGCTGGCGACTTAAAAAAGTCCGCTCTCCAATTTTCCACTCCTGGGATGAAAACCGCGGATATGGCTGTGACATACCTTTCTGCCCATTCCAGGATGCATTTCGCTTCCCTCTGGGCTGCACGACTCCTGGTGCCACCCTGGAGATTGATATATGCCACTGCTGTGGCATTGTCTGATTGAATTCTGACAGGTGACCCTTGGAGTTTTGATGTCCATGCTACTAGGGCATACCGGGCTGCTCGTATCTCTAAGAGATTGGTGGGCAGGGCCTTCTCTGCTTCTGACCACTTGCCCTGGAGAGACCATTGCTCCAGTACTGCCCCCCAGCCTATGAGGCTGGCAACTGTAGTGACCACCTTCCAAGAAACCGGACTGAAGGGGACAGGGACATTGGTAAGTCTAAAGCCTGAACTTTTTTGTTCCAGGCTGACAGTATGGCCCTCTGCAAGTTCCTTGAATGGAATTGACCGTAGGGTACCGCTTCGAATGAAGCCACCATTTTTCCCAGCAGCCTTATACACAGGCGTATGGATGGTTTTTCTTTTTTGTACCCACTAAGTGGGTCAAATCTTTCAAAGACGACACCTTCTCTGGAGGTAAGAAAATCTTTCTCTGATTTGAATCCAGTCTTAGCCCCCAAGTATTCCAGGCTTTTGACTGGTTTTAGGGCTGACTTGTCTCGGTTGATAATGCAACCGTGAGATTCCAGATACTTGATTATCTTGTGAACGACCACTTCTAGTTTTTTTCACTGAGTGGTCTATCAGCAACAAGTCGTCTAGATATGCCATTATCGTTACACCTTGTGTCCCTAGTTTGGCCAATCGTAGGGCCAGAATTTTTGTGAACACTCGTGGTGCCGTGGCCAGACCGAAAGGTAAGGCTCTGAACTGAAAATGGCGCCCTTCTACTGCAAGGCGTAGAAATTTCTGGTGGGCCGGACAGATGGGAATATGCAAATAAGCATCCCTTATGTCGATCGAGGCTAACCATTCCTGCCCTTGTAGGGCGGTGGCCACCGGTCGGATCGACTCCATCCGAAAAAAGTCCTGATATGTAGGAACTTGTTTAGCCCTTTTATATTCAATATGGGCCTCATGTCCCCATTTGGTTTGGGGACTGTGACAAGGTTCGAGTAAAACCCGAACCCGTTTTCTTTCAAGGGAACCTTCATGATTACCCTTGGGGCAATAGTTGCTCTAGTGCCAGAAGGAGGGATCCACTCTTCTGGGGATCGCTTGGCACGTTTGACCTTATAAAATGGGCAGGAGGAATGTCTTTTAACTCCAGCCTGTATCCCAGACTTACTGCGGGGATCACCCATCTCTGATGGTGTCCCGCCAGGTCTCTGTGAACAACTGAAGTCTTCCCCTCACCCGACTGAGTGGGGGCAACCCTTCATGACTTAGGGGGAGGTCTTGTACCTCTCTTGACCCAGGGTTTCTTGATACCCTGTGATTGTCCCTGATTTCTGCCCCCTGGATTTGACCGCGGAGGCCGTCGGAACTGTTTCACAGCCGATGTGCCAGGGACTGGAGAAGTAGGCCTCTTAAAAGAAGGACTCCTACCCTTGTTCTTAACCGGTAAGAGTGAACTTTTACCGGCAGAAATTTTCTGGATATATTTGTCCAGATCTTCTCCAAATAAGCGTTCTCCATGAAATGGGAAGCTAACCAGCAGTTTTTTACAGGGAGCTTCAGCAGACCAGTTTTTGAGCCACAGAAGCCTACGCATATGTACTATAGACAGCGTAAAGCGGGAGGCCTGTTGGATTGTATCCTTTATGGCGTCCACCGCAAAACACAAGGCTCTAGGCAGGTCAGCTAGGGCAAGAGCCTGCTGATCTGGTAAGTCCCTTAAGACTTGTTTCAACTGATCTTTCACTGCTTGGCAGACTCCAATCGCTGCTACCGCAGGTTGTGTCACCATGCTTGCTGTAGAGAAAGCAGATTTTAGTAAAGACTCCAATTTTTTATCTATTGGGTCTTTGACATTGGAACATTATCTACTGGACATGTCAGTGATTTGTTAACAGAAGAGATGGCTGCGTCCACTGTAGGGACCCTCCATTTTTTTATGAACTTATCCTCCATGGGATAGATCACCGGAAATCTCTTGGGGGGAGCAAATATTTTATCAGGATGCTCCCAATCCTGGTAAATAAGCCCTTCTAATAAAGGGTGGATTGGGAAGGAACAGACAGCCTGGGGAGCTTTTAGCGACCCCAGCGAGGAAACCGTAGTGGATGGTGGTTCCGCCAGAGGCATTTTAAATGCTGATCGGACCATATTAGTCAGAGACTGAACCCATAATCTTTCAGCCTGAGATGCTGAGAAAGGTTCTTCCACTGTTGATTCCTCCATAACTGAATCAACCTCATCCTGATCCCCTTCAGGTAGGTCGATCTCTGTGTGGCTGTTCCTCCACTAACAGGCACTCTGAAGGAGGAGACGGAGATCGGACGCGCTTTTCCTGAGACAGGGAAGCAGCGATCAATGCTGTTAATCTCTCTTCCAATCCTCCCAGAGTTGAGGATAAAACCTCCTCTGTTATATATACAGGAGCAGGTGGACTGGGGACAGCCGCAGCACCAGGCATTCCTGCGGGGTTTCTACGGCTACTGACCTCTGAATTCTCAGGGGAGATTGGTGCAGTACAAGCATGCCCAATATCCTCAGAGCCCAATGGAGACCCCTTTGGCTTCCTGGAAGATCTATTTCCGGAGCGTCTGGACGACATATCCTTTAAGCACAAAGCTGAGGTATTCCCGTCGTCATACACCAATTTTGCTGGTAATAATCTAACACAGGTGCTGCTATATACCAGCTGGTGTCCACTAAAGTGCCTTTCTATGGGGATGCCTGCATCAACCGCCTCTGTGTGCCACTGTTTGTTGCTAGCTCTGTTTGCATCCAGCTGACACTTGTACTGTGTCTTTTAACTATGCTGGGACGCCCGCACATGCGCAGAAGCGCCGCGGCGCGCATCGAGCGTCATCCACCTGCCCCGCCCCTTTTTTTCATAGGAGGCGCGTGCACGCGCCCGCGTGCGCGCCCGTGCGCCATTGGCGCCCTTTTCGAAATCAAACAGGGGACTAGGAGCCAGGGCCCTTTTTGCCGGAGGGCCTGTGCGGTGGATGAGCGCAGCAACAGGGCAGAGGAAGTGGATTCCCACAGAGAAACTTACCAGCTGCCTGGATCTTTTGACTTGAGAAAACCAAAGATCCACATGACAAGAAAAATGGACTACAGCGGCCTCTAGTGGTTTAACACAGGTACCGCGGTCCCTTTTTTTCTTTTTTTTTTTTCTTGACTACTATTAAAATTTTACATTTTCAGTAGTTACAGGCAAACACAGATATTTAGCGGGAATACCGTTAGGTAACAGACAGAAAGACAAATTAGGCTTGGGGGTCCCCCAATAGAACCAAGTTCCTGGGGGCCCCCACTTACCTGATCCCCGCCGCAGGACTCTGTTTGGTCCACAGAAGTCCAAACTTCACCTATCACGGCAGGCATTGTAATTAAACCTTCAGGGACCGGGTTCCCAAGGATTCCACTCCCCTGGACCTGTATAGCACCCTGCACAGACAACATCTTGGTCGTGGGTATGACCAGAGCTCTGGATCCCAGGGTCCAGCCCTCCTAAGAGAAGCATTACAGGCAAAACCTTGCTCTTCTGCTGCAAGGCCCGGGTACCGACCGTTTAGCTATGAAGCTTTTTTGGTGGGATCCGGAACAGCTTACTAAGGCCCAAAAGAACCTGTACGCAAGCCCAGTGAAAACACATGTTACTCTTTGGCCAACACCTTAGACACTGGCAAAAAACTGAGGTGCTCCCGGGTGGGAGGGGCTTATATAGGGGAGGGTACTTCCGGTTTGGAATTGGCCAGTGCCAACACCTGAAGGTAATCTATATAACCCATTAGTAATGACTAAGTCGCTCTGTGTCCCGTGATGTACGAAAAAGAAAGGGAGCAGATTTGCAGGGAGGTGCAGTGGTGGGGCAGATGAGAAAGGGGGAACATTGGTGGGGCATATGAGGAGGGGGTTACAGCAGTGGGGCAGATGAGCATCGGGTTACAGTGGTGGGGCAGATGAGCAGGGGGTTACAGTGGTGGGACAGATGAGCAGAAAGTTACAGTGGTGGGACAGATGAGCAGGGGTTACAGTGGTGGGGCAGGTGTCCAGGGGGTTACAGTGGTGGGGCAGATGTGCAGGGGGTTACAGTGGTGGGGCAGATGAGAAAAGGGGAACATTGGTGGGGCAGATGAGCAGGGGGTTACAGTGGTGGGGCAGATGAGCAGGGGGTTACAGTGGTGGGGCAGATGAGCAGGGGGTTACAGTGGTGGGACAGATGAGCAGGGGGTACAGTGTTTGGGCAGATGTGCAGGGGGTTACAGTGTTTGGGCAGATGTGCAGGGGGTTACAGTGGTGGGACAGATGAGCAGGGGGTTACAGTGGTGGGACAGATGAGCAGGGGGTCCTGAGGTGAGGCAGATGTCCAGGGGGTTACAGTGGTGGGGCATATGTGCAGGGGGTTACAGTGGTGGGGCAGATGAGAAAAGGGGAACATTGGTGGGGCAGATGAGCAGGGGGTTACAGTGGTGGGGCAGATGAGCAGAGGGTTACAGTGGTGGGACAGAAGAGCAGGGGGTTACAGTGGTGGGACAGATGAGCAGGGGGTACAGAGATGGGGCAGATGTGCAGGGGGTTACAGTGTTTGGGCAGGTGTGCAGGGGGTTACAGTGGTGGGACAGATGAGCAGGGGGGTACAGTGGTGGAACGGATTTGCAGGGGGGACCGTGATCTGAGATGTGAAGGTGCAGGAATTGGGGCTGATCTTAGGCATGAGTGCAGGATGTTAATTTCTCACTACTACTCAAGTAGTTTACAGCATTTACTTTATAAAAAATCCTTTTCGTGATTGAGAGTGTGAAGTTTACATTTTTTTGTTATAAAATCGGCACTCTCAATTTCTTTGAAAACATTTTTCGGCACACTGTGCTCAAAAGGTTGCCTACCCCTGCTGTATAAACATTATACTGTATAAATATTATGCTGTATAAACAGTGTACCAATGATCAATAAGTAAAATATCCATGTCCCACCATAATTGTAATGTGTATTTTTAATTTTGCAGATAAGTTTGTGAACACCCTAATATACGTTTGTTACACTCTCCCATTTCCCAATTTATACATCATGCCTACAAATAAACGTTAACATTTTATTTTTCACTTTTTTTGTATGTGTGTGTGGAGCAGACCTCTGGGCAAACTTTCACAGTGATTCTGTCAGTCACAGTGATACCTTTAAATAGGTTATCTCCCCCTTCAGTCTATCATAAATGCTGCTGCCAGACTCATCCACCTTACAAACTGCTCAGCGTCTGCTACCCCTCTCTGCCAATCCCACCATTGACTTCCAACATATTCAATCCAACAAATTAAATTCAAAATAATAACAATAATTTACAAAGCTATTCACAACTCTGTCCCCAGCTACATCACTAACCTAGTCTCAAAATAGCAACCTAATCGTCCTCTTCCTTCCTTTCTCTGTCTGACTATTTTCAACTCTATCCACTTTTACAGTAGGTGATCCCTGAAAACTTTTCTGTTCAGAGAAGCCTATCCTGCCCACACCTAACAACTGTTCTTGAAGGGTCTGGTATGGATATTGGGGGCACCCCTACGCCATTTTCTTTTTTAAATTCAGTGCTGGGTTCCCCTTAATATCCATACCAGACCTGAAGGGCCTGGTATGGATTCCGGGGGGGGGGGAACCCATGCCGTTTTGGTTTGGGGTTTCCCTTAATATTGATACCAGATCCAAAGGGCCTGGTAATGGACTGGGGGGGAACCCATGCCGTTTTTTTCAATGAGTTTTATCTATATTACCGAGACCCAACAATTCATTATCCCGCGATCAGTTTTAAAATTCTTTTTTTCTTTAGAACTGTAATTTTGCTGTGGTACTGTTCTAAACACGGGAAAACTGTGCCACTTTACAGACACCCACCAGGCATGACATTTAAAGGAATATTTCATTTTTATTGTTTCACTTTAAGCATTATTAAAATCACTGCTCTCGAAAAAACTGCAGTATTTAAAACTTTTTATTTAATTGATACATGTCCCCTGGGGCAGGACCCGGGTCCCCAAACACTTTTTATGACAATAACTTGCATATAAGCCTTTAAAATGAGCACTTTATTTTTTTCATGTTAGTGTCCCATAGACTTTAACGGGGTTCCGCGACTTTCGAATTTGCCGTAAACACCGCATATTGTTCTTTGTTCGCTGAACGGCACAACAACTAAAGTTCAGCCCGAACTTATGCTCGGGCCGAGCCGTTTGCCCATCCCTAATGAGCAGCGCCCTCTGATTCCTCCCTTATTGAATTATATTGTAACTGTACTGTCTGCCCTCATGTTGTAAAGCGCTGCACAAACTGTTGGTGCTATATAAATCCTGTATAATAAGAATAATTCTGTCCCCACTGACCTAGAGGAACACACTGATCCTCTCTCTTTAACATGCAATGCAAGAAGCCCAGCTTCTAGATCTTTAAAAATTTGTTAGGACAGATAGTGTTCAAATTTAGTTCACAGCTGATAATGATATCTGCCAGCAGCTGCATCACTAGGGGGGCCATATGGGGCTATGGCCCCCCTTAAATTATACTGTGCCCCCACATGTGCCCCCCCAACAGGGCCAATCCTGGGCCGGTGCACAGCACAGGGTGCATGGCGCCCAGGCGCTGCAAGCTGAGGCAGAAGGAGGGCGCCACAGCTCAAGTGGCACAAGTGGCACTGCCTGCTTGCTGCCTCCCTGGACTTGGTGTGGCAGAGCTTTAAGTTTCTATGGCACACACTGTGACACCCAGGATTGGCCCTGCTGTGGGTTTGTGGGAGCTGTGGAGGGGGGGGCAGATCTAGATCCTGTAAGTGAGAGGGAGGGAGGAGGAGCGGAGGAATCACAGGAGAGGGCATCCGTGTCAACAGGGGGCAGTCTGCCCTGGGTGCCACACATTGGGGGGGCATGCCAGGTAGGGGTGTCCTGGCGTGCCTGTCCTCCCCTCCCTCCTCCTCCAGTGGCTGCTGTAACAAAGTCCTGCTTCCGAGACCGGCTCCTGTTCTGTGATAGACGAAACACTGATCCAGTGTCAGGAAATTGGATCAGTGTGATGTGTATCATAAGAGTCAGAAAAAATGAAAAATGGCCTAGAAGTTGCCTAACAAATGACCATCCTCCATCCCTGAATTTTATGCAATAAAAACAAAAGTTAGCCCATGGGACTTTGGTTGAGGAGGTCATAAAGGTCCAAATAGATGAATTAGGTCTACTAAAAATATAAATTTAATGAACACATGGGAACATGGTCATGGGTTGTACATGTATTAAACATGAACATGCAAGGCAACATGTAAAGGTGTCATGCTGTAATTGATAATCATAAACATCTAGTTCTAGTGTTAAAACAAAAGGAGAATATGTACATACTGTGAGGGGGTTAACTCAGCAGCGGGTGTGTGTGACCCCCTGGATGGGTTCACCACACAAAAACAGGCACAGCAGACAGTGGTAGGAGAAAACAAAAGGGTGTGGTTTTATTTGAACTATATACAGACAAAAAAATACAGCAAAAACAAAAGAAACAGGAAAAGAAATCCTAGTCAACTTGACCGCTCACTACACATGTTGGTGTCCCTAACTAACAACTGGGTACAGCCTTGTGCTGTCCCAGTCCCTAGCTCCCTGCTTTTAGAAGTTCTTAGCAATAACCACACAGGCTTTGGCTCACCGCACAGAGATCACACTCCCCAGACTATCCACGCAGATCTGGTTCCAGGTTGGAGCCTCTCCCTTAGCATGCTGGGAGTTCTTGTAGAGGTCCTAATGAGCCCACTTACTTCAGCTGGGCTCATTAACTCTTCCGCTGCAAGACTCCCAGCACTCTCCCTAGTGGTATAAATCGGCATAAAGCCTGAATCTAGGACATATATACCTTCCATCCTGGATGCAACCTGGTGATTTTACCTGCCTGCTGTCACATACCCCCCCTCTTGTTTTAACCTTGGGGTTGGAACACAAGCAATCAGGCATGCATGTACTCGAGACAAAGCATCCACATTCCCCATTTGAACGCCAGGGCGATGCTTTACCGTAAAGTTGAATTCCTGTAGGGCCAGGAACCACCTATTTACTCTTCTATTTGTCTCTTTGTTTTGAGCCATCCACTTTAAAGGAGCGTGATCAGTAATCATGTCAAAGTGCCTACCTAGCAGATAGTACCGAAGGGAATCTAGAGCCCACTTCACCGCTAAACACTCCTTCTCAATCATGGCGTAATTTACCTCATGGGACTTCAATTTCCTGCTGAGGTAAATGACTGGGTGCTCTTCCCCGTTCCAGACCTGGGACAATACTGCTCCTAACCCAACGTCGGATGCATCACTTTGTACGACAAAGTCCCTAGAGAAGTCTGGTGAGTACAACACTGGCTGGCTACATAAGGCTTTTTTTAAGAATTGAAATGCTGCCTCAGCCTCTGGGGTCCATTTAACCATGACAGACTCTTTCCCTTTTGTCAGGTTGGTTAGGGGCACAGCCTGAGAAGCAAAGTGGGGAATGAATCGCCAATAATAACCAGCGATTCCCAGAAAGGCTCGTACCTGCTTCTTGCTGTTGGGACGTGGCCAATTCTGTATGGCCTCGACTTTATTGACTTGTGGTTTTATTACTCCCCTCCCAATTGGTGTACCCAAGATACTTGGCCTCCTCCTGTCCAATGGTATCTTGGGTACTTCTTGGGGTTGGCCGTAAACCCAGCTTCCCGGATAGAGTCTAGGACTGCTTGCACTTTTGGCAGATGTGAGGCCCAATCTGTGCTATAGATAATTACATCATCTAGGTAAGCCACAGCATACTTCTGATGGGGCCTCAGTATCTGGTCCATTTTCCACTGGAATGTTGCCGGCGCATTCTGTAAACCAAACGGCATTCTTTTATATTGAAACGCCCCATCTGGGGTTACAAATGCGGTTTTCTCCTTGGCCGACTTGGCCAGGGGAATTTGCCAATACCCTTTGGTGAGATCAAGAGTTGTCATGTATCGGGCTGTTCCCAACCGGTCGACCAACTCATCTATACGTGGCATGGGGTAAGTGTCAAATTTTGTAACTCTGCTCAGTTGTCGGAAATCGTTACAAAATCGCCAGCTCCCATCCGGTTTAGGCACTAACACTATGGGACTTGACCAATCACTTTGGGATTCCTCTATCACCCCTAACTTAAGCATTTTCTGTACTTCCTCAGGTATTGCCTCCCGTCGGGCCTCTGGGATCTGATAGGGTTTTAGCTTCACCCTTTCACCGGGCAGGGTAATAATATCATGCTCTACCCCATACGTTTGTGCTGGCAGCTCAGAGAAAACCTCCTTGTTGCGAAGCACAAACTCCTTAACCTCCTGTTGTTGGGGGTTTGACAAGGTGACTGCTATTCCACACTCAGGAATCACGCAATCAGACTGAGCTGGTGACAACGTTTTTGCGTCTAGGGATTCCCTATCCCTCCAGGCTTTCAACAGATTAATGTGATAGATCTGTTCGGGCTTTCGCCTTCCTGGTTGTCTGACCTTGTAATTCACTTCGCTCACTGTTTCCATTATCTCGTAGGGGCCTTGCCATTTGGCGAGGAACTTGCTTTCAACCGTAGGGACAAGTACCAATATCTTATCCCCCGGGGAAAAGGTACGGGTCTTGGCTCCACGGTTGTACACTCTCTGCTGTGCCAACTGCGCTTGGGCCAAATGTTCCTTTACGATTGGCATTACCTGTGCAATTCTATCTTGCATCAGGGCGACATGCTCAATCACACTCCTGTGGGGAGAACTCTCACTTTCCCAAGTTTCCTTGGCGATATCCAACAGCCCTCTTGGGTGTCTCCCATAGAGTAACTCAAAGGGTGAGAAACCCGTAGAGGATTGGGGTACCTCCCTAATAGCAAACATTAAATAGGGAATTAGACAGTCCCAATCCTTTCCATCTTTATCCACCACCTTCTTTAACATTTGTTTCAGAGTTTTGTTGAATCTTTCAACCAACCCATCTGTTTGGGGGTGATACACAGATGTACGCAATTGTGTCACTTTGAACAACTTGCACAGCTCTTTCATAACCCGGGACATAAAGGGTGTACCTTGGTCCGTAAGCAGTTTCTTACAAATACCCACACGGCTAAAAACAAGAGATAGCTCTTTGGCTATGGTTTTGGCCGAGGTATTTCGGAGAGGAATCGCTTCCGGATAACGGGTGGCATAGTCCAATATAACCAAAATGTACTGATGTCCCCTAGCGAACTTCATTATCGGACCTACCAAATCCATTGCGATCCTCTCAAAGGGAACCTCAATGATGGGAAGAGGTACCAGTGGGTTACAGAAGTGTGGCATCGGTGCCGACCTCTGACACACAGGGCAGGAGGAACAATAATTTTCTGTTTCCTTCATGACCCCAGGCCAATAGAATCTCTGCAATACTTTCTCTTGAGTTTTCTCTGTCCCCAGATGACCTCCAAGAATGTGCCCATGGGCCAAATCTAACACCAACTTCCTGTAAGGTTTGGGCACCACAAGCTGCTCAATGGTTTCTTCTGCCCTTTTAGCCACCCAATACAGTAGGTCCTTTTCCACGATGAAGTATGGGTAAGTGTAGGTCTCATCTGGGTTCACTAACTCGCCATCTATTTCCACTACGTTTTCCTGTGCCTTTATTAGGCTGGGGTCTTTTAACTGTTCTGTGGCAAAATTTTCCTTGTGAACCTCGAGATCAGAAATCTCCACAGACGGCATGTTTTCGTCTGAGGATGTTGGCTCCTCCCCAGTTTCTCGAGTCTCCCCTGCCAATACCGACAAGGGAAATTCTAGAGAGTCCTCACCACTCTCAGAGGAATTCTGGCTATCACATTCCTGGTATATAGGGGCACCAGTGGGGGGCTCAGGATAATCCCATAGTTCCCAGAACTTTGGAAAATCCCTTCCCACAATGGCATCATGAGGCAAGTGAGACACTAACCCCACCTGATGAGAAAGGGTACCTCTGGGGGTCTCAAAACACACTGTAGTCACCGGATACTCTCGGGTGTCCCCATGCACACAAATAACAGCTACCTTGTTATTCCCAGAGACCTCTGTAGTAACTAATTCAGCCTTTATCAGTGTCACCAGGCTACCTGAATCCAGCAACACAACAACATTTCTACCATTAATACACATTTTGCATAAATGTTTCTCAGTTCCCCGAATGGCAGTGCATGCGACTGTCGCAAACAGCGACTGACGTCTGTCCCTTAGAAAGTCACATTGCATGGGTTCATCCACAACCGGGCAATTTGCTGCAATATGTCCCTCTTGACGGCAGCAGTAGCAAACAATCCTTTTTGCTGCCTCTTGAGCCCCTGACCTCCCAGGCTGTTCTCGCCAGACCTTAGGTAGAACGCCCACCCTCTCACTCTCTCCACGCTCACCCCTTGGAATCATCTTACCCGCCACTGGGGATGGTCTGGTCTTAGGGTGGAAAGTCTGTGAGTCTCTGGAAGAGGCAGTCAGGTTCTCTGTAGCCAAGTACTTCTCTACACGATCCACAAGATTATCGACCGTTTCTGAGTCTCCATGGCTTACCCACTTTTGGATGGCAGTAGGAAGAGCTCTCAAGAAACGATCCATCACAACACGTTCCACAATCTTTGATGCGGACAAAGTCTCTGGCTGTAGCCACTTCCTGCTCAGGTGAATGAGATCATACATTTGGGACCTGGGGGGTTTTCCAAGCCTGAAAGTCCAGTTATGCACACGCTGAGCCCGGAAAGCCAGGGTGACACCCAGCCGTGCCAATATTTCAGTTTTTAGCATCACATAGTCTTTTGCTTGGTCAGGCTCTAGGTCATAGTAAGCTTTCTGCAATTCACCAGTTAACAGAGGAGCCACCAGTCCAGCCCACTGCTCCTTAGGCCACTTTTCTCTTTCAGCAGTCCTTTCAAATGTGGTCAAAAACACCTCTGGATCATCCTCTCCAGTCATTTTTGTCAATAAACGACTCACCCCAAAGGACACAGTATTAGTGGAACTACTTGCCTCACTGGTCTGCGGACATTGCTGCATTAACGTTTCCATTTGTTGCTGTAGTCTCTGTTCTTGCTTCTGTAACAGGTCTATGAAGCGGGCCTCAGATTGCTGCTGGGCTTGTTGCTGAGCTTCCAGACTCTGTTGCAAAGTTGCATTTGTCTGCTGCTGGGCTGCAAGGCTCTGTTGATGAGCTTGCTGCTGGGCTGCAAGGCTCTGTTGATGAGCTTGCTGCTGGGATGCGAAGCTCTGTTGTTGAGCTACAAGGCTCTTTTGCAAACCTGCATTTGTCTGCTGCTGATTGGCATTTGCTAGAGCCAGCTATTTCAGTATCTCCTCCATGCTGGCCTTAAAAAAACTGCCCGCATTCTCCACCAACTGTGAGGGGGTTAACTCAGCAGCGGGTGTGTGTGACCCCCTGGATGGGTTCACCACACAAAAACAGGCACAGCAGACAGTGGTAGGAGAAAACAAAAGGGTGTGGTTTTATTTGAACTATATACAGACAAAAAAATACAGCAAAAACAAAAGAAACAGGAAAAGAAATCCTGGTCAACTTGACCGCTCACTACACACGTTGGTGTCCCTAACTAACAACTGGGTACAGCCTTGTGCTGTCCCAGTCCCTAGCTCCCTGCTTTTAGAAGTTCTTAGCAATAACCACACAGGCTTTGGCTCACCACACAGAGATCACACTCCCCAGACTATCCACACAGATCTGGTTCCAGCTTGGAGCCTCTCCCTTAGCATGCTGGGAGTTCTTGTAGAGGCCCTAATGAGCCCACTTACTTCAGCTGGGCTCATTAACTCTTCCCCTGCAAGACTCCCAGCACTCCCCCTAGTGGTATAAATCGGCATAAAGCCTGAATCTAGGACATATATACCTTCCATCCTTGATGCAACCTGGTGATTTTACCTGCCTGCTGTCACAATACATATACATCAGTGAACTCATATTAATACATTAAACATGTATTAATCATGGACATGTGAACAGCCCGCAAAATTTGCATGATACAGTCATTCAGCAGTAATGAACATGTGGTTCCAGTAGCAGAGTAATAAACATACATGTGCATCTATGCACTTAACGCGTTTCACGAGCTCTGCTCGCTTCCTCAGGAGTTGATGCATGTATAGAGTATCTAGAAAATATATAAATGTAAATAAGATGTGTCATGCAAATTAAAATATGGTTGAATGAGCAACAAGGGGCCTAACTAGGTGCTCACCGTAATTACAAATGGGTAGATTGTTTCCCAGAGCCGATCCCCAATGGCGGCGGTGGATAGCACTCCAACCGGGGGCTAAAAGAGCGGGACCAAACAGCCAACTGGGGCCAGGCAGAGGGGAGACATGGCGAATAAAAGGGTGATGAGAAGAAAATGTATTCCTTGATGGCTACATATTTCATGGCAGCTGAAACATAAATAATGAGGATATCTGAGTAAGTCACTTCCATGATGCTGGAGGCTAGGAGTATAAGGAGTAATAGTCATGTCTGAATGTAGAGATCCATGCGATAGTAAGCCAGAGTGCAAATAAGGGAAAAGGAAAAGAAGAGAAGAGAAAAGGAGAGAGAAAAAGAAAAAAAGAAAAAGAAGAAAGAAAGAAACAAAAGATAAAATTAAAAGAAAATCCAGATAAAGGAAAAGGAGAGAAAAAGACAAAAAGAGAAAAAAAAGGGGAAAGGGACAATGCAAGTGGGTGAGCTTGTGAGAAAGAGTGAGAACGATAATGGGTGAATATCTGAGTAAGTGGCCCATCACTGGGTCCATGTTTGGGTGAAAATGGAATTATCATCAAAGGGTGATCAGTGACGGCTGCTTACCAGTATGTGTGGTCTGGCGTGTTGTGAGGTGAACGACTATATGAGAGAGAGTTCGCCATGCCGGCCCCCCAACCTAAATTCCCGGGCGTACGCAGCAGGCATCCTCCCCTAACGCCATGCATCAGGTGGCCAGGACATGGGCACGTGACGCGCCAGCCCCAATGGGAGAGGGTGGCCACGCACTCCTCCAGCCAGCCGGATGACATAACCACAAGGCAGACGCGGAAACGCCGCTGACGCGGACGTCTCTACGCTGGATGCAGAGACATGGCGCCGATGCACTGTGGTCACGCCCATCCAAGACCGGGAGGGGGGGAACCAGGAGGGGATGAAATCCCCAGGTGTGCTTTGCAGGCCCGGAAGGAAGAAAAAGGCCACATCCGCCATGGGGACAGCGCCAGAAGACAAACCCATAGGTTATCCATACGCAGGATAGTAAAAAACAAGTTTGGATGGCTAATTTAAACATATGACGGCACAGTATATGTATTAAAGGACATGAAGGATAACAACAGACCAAAAAAGGGGCATAAAGGTGTCTTCCACCTGAATTGATTTCGAAAAAAGAAAAAATGGCCTAGAAATTGCCTAATAAATGACCCTCCTCCATCCCTGAATTTTATGCAATAAAAACAAAAGTTAGCCCATGAGACTTTGGTTGAGGAGGTCATAAAGGTCCAAACAGATGAATCAGGTATACAAAAAATCTCAATTTATTGAACACATGGGAACATGGTCATGGGTTGTTCATGTATTAAACATGAACATGCAAGGCAACATGTAAAGGTATCATGCTGTAATTGCTAATCATGAACATCTAGTTCTAGTGTTAAAACAAAAGGAGAATATGTACATACATATACATCAGTGAACTCACATCATACATTAAACATGTATTAAACATGGACATGTGAACAGCCTGCAAAATTAGCATGATACAGTCATTAGGCAGTAATGAACATGTGGTTTCAGTAGCAGAGTAATAAACATACATGTGCATCTATGAACTCGACGCGTTTTGCGAGCTCTGCTCGCTTCCTCAGGAGTTGATGCATGTATAGAGTATCTAGAAAAAATATAAATGTAAATAAGATGTGCCATGCAAATTAAAATATGGTTGAATGAGCAACAAGGCGCCTAACTAGGTGCTCCCCGTACTTACAAATGGGTGGATTGTTTCAGGCTGCATTAATAGGCACTGATCAGGCTGCATTTAAGGGGCATTGGTAAGGCTGCAAGGATGGGTAGACATGTGCACACTAAAATATTTTGTTTCGGAATTTCGGTTTCGTCCGAAAAATACATTTATTTAGTTACTCCCGAAATTCGTTTTTATTTATTTAGTTTTGTTAAAAAATGCATTAGTCTGAAAATCCGAATAAAGGTCGAATCTGTCAATTGAAGGCTTATGGTGTCTGTCGAATGTTTTAAGAAGATTCGAAGAAGAAGCTAAACTGTACGACGCCGCAATCGTACATTTCCGGTCGAATGCTCCGCCCACAAGGTATAGTAGAATTTTAATGTTGTATGACTAGTAATAATTATATTTATTAATTATTGTTACTAGTCAACCAACATTAGAATTCTTCCATAGCCTATGGGAGGAGCATTTGACCATAAATGTCCGCTCGCGGCGATCGTATGTTTTTAGCTGCTTCATCTAATCTTCATGTCTCTATAATGTCAAATCTTTTCTCTCTATGTCGAATAATCTCGGACTAATAGAGTAAGATTAGGCACATTCGACCGCAGATTAGATAGACACAGATCGCTATTGTCACCGTCATGTCGAATCTTCTATCTATATCAAACTGTTGTCGCAACGAAACGAAAATAAAGCATTTTTTATGTCGGATCTATTGGATTTCGGATTCTGCGCGGTCGTTATCGTATGTTAAAACTAACGCGAAAATCTCAGAAATTCGGACGAAAATGCATTCGGACGAAAATGAATGCACGTGTCTATTGATGGGCACTGATCAGGCTGCATTGATTGGCAGTAATCAGGCTGCTTTAATGGGCACCAATCAGGCTGCATTGATGGACACCGATGAGGCTGCATTTGTTTAAATTATTTTTATTGAAAAAGATTGTGGTACAACAAATGGAATCTTAATAACAACAGGATGTTAAACAGTACAATCATTATGCTGTCATAGGATGCTTGTACAGGAACCACAGTAATAATATATCCCAATATTCCATTTGCAAGTATTATAGACAAGCATACTAATTATATGCCTGAATGTATAAACGTATTGTAAACTGAATCTTTATATGCAATTAAGGTTAGAAAACCTTCATAGTTAGCTACGAAGGCTAAAACAGTAGTTACATTGAAATAGTAAAACACAGGATTTGAGGGGGGGAGGGGGAGAAGGGAGAGAGAGGAAGAAGGGGTGGGTAATGAATGAGGACAGAGAATAAGGTTTGTCATCTAGTTAGTTTGCACGGATGAATGACTTCCACAACAACCAGTTAGATTCATATTTATGAATACTCCCGTCTCTATACGCTAATATTTTTTCATACTCCGCAATTACATTCACCTTTGAGATCAGTTCCCTTCTACTTGGTATTTCGTTTGTTTTCCATTTACACATCAGAATTGACCTTGCGGCAAAAAGAACATGCATTGCTATGGACCGAACCGAGATTGGGTAGTCGGACATATCAATGCTCAGAATAGCTTTCTCAATAGTAGGGTGCATAAATACTCCAGTGACTTTTGAAATGAGTTTGAATGTTTCGGACCAGAAGCTACGGAGATGGAGGCATGTCCAAACCATATGGGACAAAGTTCCCACATCCCCTCCAACACAGATTGGAGTTGTTCTCCGCAAACTTGGCAACAATATATGGGGTGTAATGCCATCTGGCTAGGAATTTTTGTGCAAGTTCTTCATAATTTGAACAACGCGAGAATTGAAGAGTATTTTTAATTGCTGAGATCCATTGTCTGTCAGAGAAGACTTTATCTAATTCAATTTCCCACTTAGACAGTGGTTTGAATTTGGTGAAGGATAATTTGGAATTTAGCATGCTATATATTAGAGAAATACCCTTCATCTTTGGATTAAAGGAGTTCAAATGATTCCATATCTGTGTCGGAACTCGGATGTACACTATGTTTAGCCTCTGGTAGAAAGAAAAAATTTGATTGTACGTCAAAAACTCAGATTGAGGGATGTTGTATTTGCTCTGTAGTTCAGAGAAAGACATCAGTACGCCATTCACTGTCAGATCCTGAGGTAGGTCACCCCCCTCTGTGACCAGTGCCTCAGGGATATATTCGGAATTAACCATTGTAGTGCATCAATGAGAATGGGTATATCTATGCATGGTAAGTCAGGAGAAATAACTTTCGTCAGGTAAGTCCAGGCTTGCAGTGATGCTAGTATAGTGGGGTGATTTAACCCAAATTTTGAGTGCTCCAGATTGTATGCCTAGAAAAGGGACAGTAGTGTATTAGGGTGAAGCCATGCAAGTTCGAGTTGGGTCCACGGTTTGTGATAAGTGTGTTCAAACCAACCCCTAAGTTGGTCTAAAATTACTGCCATGTAGTAATCTTTCAAGATAGGGAAGCCAAGGCCTCCCACCTGTTTATGTTTCATTTGCATTAATGTGGGGATTCTCGCTCTACTACCTGCCCATACAAAGTTAGATAGTTGTTTCTGTATCGTGGTGAAAAAGGATGATGGTAAAGGGATTGGGAGTGCTCTAAAGAGATAAGTAAGTTTTGGTAGTAAAAGCATTTTGTATGCCGCTATGCGGCCTGACCATGAAATGTAGTGATTTTGGATCCTGGACATTTCTTTTTGTAATTCCGAAATTATGTGTATGTAGTTAGTTTCATAGAGATTAGAGCTGGGGGAAGTTAATTTTACCCCTAGATAGGTTATGGAATCTGGAGACCACGGATATGGCAAGTCTTTTTGGAGGGATTTTCTAGTGTTCTCATCTACCTCTATACCTAAAATACTTGATTTGGATGCGTTTACTTTATAGTAAGCCACTTTGCTGAATAAAAGAAGAGTGTCGTGGGCAGCTGGGAGTGACGTGTTGGGTTCAGATAATGTCAATATGACATCATCTGCAAAAAGCGAGATTTTGTGGTGGACTGACTGTGAAGTGATGCCTTGGATTTGTGGGTGAGTTCTGATCTTTTCCGCCAGGGGTTCCATGACTAAGGTAAATATCAATGGGGACAGGGGACACCCCTGTCTAGTCCCATTGGTTATTTGAAAGTTCCTAGAGAACATGCCTTCTGTATAAACGTAAGCTGAGGGAGATGAGTAAAGTGCCAGAATAGCTTTTTGAATTGGGCCTACCAGGCCAAATTTTTCCAAGACCCTAGTCAAATATCCCCAGTGCACTCTGTCAAAGGCCTTCTCTGCATCCAAGGTGAGAAGCAGAGAAGGCCTTTTGGACGATTCGGCCAGATGAATCAGGCCAATCATCCTCCTGGTTGCATCTGTGGACTGGCGGCCGAGAACAAAGCCCACCTGGTCAATGTTAATAAGATGCGGTAACAAATTTGATAGCCTATTAGCAATTAGCTTGGCGTACACTTTGACATCGACATTTAAGAGGGAAATGGGTCTAAAATTTTGTGGGGTAGTGGGTTCTTTACCTGGTTTGGGTAGTGTGATTATGGTTGCCGTGAGCATTTCAGGCGGAAAGGATGCTCTAGACATTGCTGCGTCAAAGACCTGTTTCATATATGGTGATAGTTCAGTGTTGAAAATTTGGTAGTATTCAGAAGAGTAACCGTCGGGGCCTGGCGCTTTGTTGTGTGGTAGCGTCCCAATCAATTTTCCTATTTCGGGTATTGTGAAGGGGAGGTTCAATGAGGCTACTTCTGTTTGCGATAATGTAGGTAGGTCAACTGAAGCTAGGAAGTCAAGTATCATGGCGTCTGAAGGCTGGTGTGTATTTATATCTTCCTTCAAATTATAGAGCGAATCATAGTAGTCGCAAAAGGCTTCTGCAATTTCTTTAGGGTTGGAAACTCTAATTCCAGTTTTAGGGTTAATCATATGCGGGATTTTTTGTTTAATAACTCTGTCTCTCATTTGACTCGCCAGCAGTTTCCCGGCCTTATTGCCACACCTGTAGTTATTTGCTTTCAACTTACGAAGGCTGTTGTTCTGCTGGGAAATCAAATGCAAACTAAGCTCCTGCCTAGCGTAGAATAAAGATTCCCTAATGCAATGTGTGGTTTGTCGTTTGTTAAGGGATTCAAGGGTCTGAATTTTAGTCAATAGTTCGTTGAGTTTCTTTGTTTTTTGTCTCTTGAGTTTAGAACTCAGTTGTATGAGTAAACCTCTTATGTAAACCTTGTGAGCGTTCCAGAGCGTGAAGGGATCGTCGACTGATGGGGCGTTAATATTGAAGAATTCCTTCAATGCTTCTCTAATTTGTTTTGAGTTCTCTGGGCTCGATAGGGAATAGATGTCGTTGCGCCATCTATTCGCCCCAGTTTCAGTGCCACGATCCCCCACACTAATGGAAGTAGGAGCATGATCCGACCAAGTTATTACATGTATATCAGACTTGACAATTTTCTGCAACATAAATTTATCCACGAGAAATAAATCTATACGTGAATACGTATGATGCACGCCAGAAAAGAAAGTGTAATCCCTTTCCGTGGAGTGCTGACATCTCCACACATCAAACAAACCAGATGTTGCGATGAAGTGGGCTAGTGTGACCCTACGTGTGCGTTTTTGAGGAGAGCCAGAGTGGTCTAACTCCTTGTTAGGGATTGCATTGAAGTCCCCGCACAAGATTACGTGTCCCTGTTTCAATGACAGAACTTTTTTCCACAGTCTGTTCAAAAAGCGTAGCTGGTTCGTGTTGGGAAGATACACGTTGACCAATGTGTATTTAACTGTAGCTATTTCGCAAAGAAGAATAATAAACCTCCCAGATTCATCTAAATGGGATTCCAAATACTTAAATGGGGTAGATTCCCTGATGGCGATTGCTACACCCCCTCTTGTCTTTGGACCATTCGCCATGTAGACGTGTGGGAACTTCCGATTGGTAAATGATGGAGGTTTATGAGAGCAGAAATGAGTTTCTTGGAAACATATTATGTCACTTCTGAGTCAAGCTGCTTCTTTCCATGCCATTTGGCGTTTGTAGGGGCTATTCAAGCCCTTTACATTGAATGAGGTAACTGAAAAAGGCATTGTTGCAGTAAAAAGGGAGGTAACCTGCTTATTGGTGTGGAGGAGTGACTGTGAGACTCACTTGTTACCTTATGAGGACTCTGTCGGGTGGAGTAAAGATGTCGTTGATAGCGCTGTTTTGAAGGTAGAGTCTTCCGTAGAATGTCTTGTTTTGTTGTGGAAGGTCGAAAGATGACAGTCCTAAGTTTGAAATATAAGAAGCAGGGGGGAGAAAAAACAATAATAGAACAAACCAGCAACAGGGAAAAAAAAAAAAAAGAGGAGAGAACGATAGAACAAGTCAGTAAAAAATGTGCGATTCTGGAAAGAATCTGTGCGGATCAAACACCGCTATAAACGGGGGTTAACAGAAAGAACTCTGTGGCATATTCCTGGGTTGCAAGGGGCTCAGTAGTTGGATGCAATGTTAAAAGTGTCAGCCCGTTTCTTCATCCGAGTTGGCTTGGGATGGGGAGGATGAGCGTGCACTGTTTCCCTCAGGTAGATTTGGATCCAGTATTTGCCATTCTGTCATGAGTCTGAGGCCTTCCTTAATGCTGGCTATCACATGTGTGGAACCATCTCTCACAACCATCAACTTGGCAGGGTATAGCCACCGGTATGGGATGCGGTGGTTATTTAACGGTTTGGTGATGGTGGCCAATTGCCTGCGTTGCCGCATGGTAAAAGCTGAGAGGTCAGCAAAGAAGGAAAGTTCTTGTAAATCTGGGTGTAAGTCGTCACGTCGTCTCACAGACATCATGAACTGATCCTTAATGTGATAGAAATGAATCCGGACTATAGTGTCTCTGGGAAGATGTACTGGGATGTGTTTAGGTCATGGAAGGCGGTGTATGCAGTCTATCACCAGGTCTTCTAGCGGTGCGTCAGGCAGCGCCAATTTCATAAGGCCCAAAACGTGTACTTTCAGATCCTGGGGCTTGATGGATTCAGGGATCCCTTTAATTTTGATATTATTGCGTCTGGATCTATCTTCTAAATTTGCTAACTTAGTATGAATCGTATGCAGTTCAGTGTCCCTATCATTGTGAGCATCCACCATGTCATTAAACGTGGCTGCAAAATCTCCCATCTTAGATTCAATGTGAGACACCCTATTTGATACCTCCGCCACCTCCGATTTAAATTGTTGGGTAATTGACATTATGTCAGCGTATAGCGTGGATCGTA
This sequence comes from Rana muscosa, assembly GCA_029206835.1. Lineage (NCBI taxonomy): Eukaryota > Metazoa > Chordata > Amphibia > Anura > Ranidae > Rana > Rana muscosa. The sequence continues at coordinate 204,843,352 of CM055123.1, forward strand.
ACGACACCAGCATGTCTTTTAGCGTAGTATCCATGACTGGTTGATTCAGTGTGGGGTAGTCTGTAATGGAGTCTTGTAACTCCCTGGTGTCATCTAGAGACGAGTTAACGCCGCTTACCTCCCCCTGTGCTGGCGATGCTTCAGACGTCTTCTGTCTGCTTTTGGCTGGGCTGGAGGTTGCTGACGGAGATGGGGAGTAGTGGGAACGTCCCGGCCCAGAGACGTATCTGCCGCTCTCATCACTGTGAAGTGGTCTGTGCTGCTGTGCGAGGCCGCGTGTGTTCCCTGTATGTGAGCCGGCGCCATTTTGGCTGAGATGGCGGCGTGGCTGTACAAAGAAGTCCGACATCTTTCCCAGCTTAGGGTAATCCTTTCTCTTCCGAGAAGGCATCCTAGAAGGTGTCCGCTCCAGTAGGGATAAGCTGGTATGAAAAAACGGAGTCTCAAGTTGCTGTATGTCCCCTGTTAGCCCAGGATAGAGAGGAGCTGAATCAATGTGCTGCCATCCGCTCCGGCTGCTAGCCACGCCCCCCCGATGAGGCTGCATTTGATGGGCACTGATAAGGCTGCATTTGATGGGCACTGATCAGGCTACATTGATGGACACTGATTAGGCTGCAGTCGATGGGCACTGGTAAGGCTAAGTTAATGGGCACTGACCAGTCTGCATTTAAGGGGCACTGATCAGGCTGCATTAATGGGCACTGATCAGGCTGCATTGATGGGCACTGATCAGGCTGCATTGATGGGCACTGATCAGGCTGCATTTTATGGGCACTGATCAGGCTGCATTTGATTGGCACTGGTCAGGCTGCATTTGAGGGGCACTGGTAAGGCTGCATTGATGGGCACTGATCAGGCTGCATTGATAGGCACCGATCAGGCTGAATTTGATGGGAACTGGTAAGGCTGAATTGATGGGCACTGGTAAGGCTGAATTGATGGGCACTGATCAGACTGCATTTAAGGGGCACTAACCAGGCTGCATTGATGGGTACTGATCAGGCTGCATTGATGGGCACTGATAAGGCTGCATTGATGGGCACTGATAAGGCTTCATTTGATAGGCACTGATCAGGCAGCATTGATGGGCACTGATAAGGCTGCAAATAAAAATAAATGCATTTTATAGTTGGCCCCCCTACTTTTGTCCATGTCCCCTCATGTGCCCCCCTAAATATGAAAGCTGGAGACACCACTGTCTGCCAGCACAGAACGGGCAGGGTTAATAATGGTAAACATTAACTCCTAAGTCCCTCATAAATGTCACAGAAAATGGAAAGCTATGCAGGATTCTTGGAATTTTCAAAAAAAGAACATTTAAAAATGTAGGCAGAAATCTCAACAACTTTGCTTAAAGGTATGCTATGTGAATGGGAACAGGTAACAAATATCAAATAGGTGTTTTCCCAATTTGGCTGCAAAAGTGGAAATATACCTTAACCCTTGACAGCTAATTGACAGTGGCTTTCTATTATGCTAACGCAGCTCCTTTAACCGACGAGTCCCCGTCATGGTCAAACCAAGAACAAAGCAATAGCCAAATAATGGAACTGGATAATTAGGACTACCTTTCATGCAGAACACTACCTCGACATTTTTCTTTTCCAAAATCCACAGCCCCTGTCTGAAAAGATAATTATCTTATCGGCAAGCTTTTTAGGTCACGGTGTCTTGTATGCAGCCGTGTGTTGAAATTAAATCTTGATAAAGCAGAGCTTCATTACAGATGCAGAAGAAAAGAACATTCATTACCAAAAGCTCCTATACACGGAGCCTTTTAACATCCTGTATTTATCTTCTCAGCCAACATACGCTGCATAATTTCTGTCAAAATATGGAACGGGTATTAAAGTGTTTTATATGATTAGAATACACAAAACTGTTTATGACTGCATAAAATACCTCTATTCATAAGATTGTCAGCCGTGCGGTAACATTAAACAGCTAACTCTACTTATTTGGAAGAGAGATGCATAGAATGTAGCTGTAAAAAATCAAAACAAAAACACATTTGTCAGATTTAGGTTATTTCTCCTAAATTTTGATTCCAACCTGATAAATTTCAGTGTCTGCTATTTGTGAAAAATTCTGTTTTGTGATACCTGTATAGGGTTAATATATGTCCTTTTAACAGAAGAGGTAGTAGACCGAATTATAAGACAGGGAGTTAGTATAACTTATAGTACTTACTAAACAGATCCAAAATTAGTGTCCATGCCCCATTGGGGAGAATCTCCTTCACTTCCTTTAACCACTTCAGCTCCGGAAGATTTACCCCCTTCATGACCAGGCCTTTTTTTGCAATACGAGACTGCGTTACTTTAACTGACAATTGTGCAGTCGTGCGACACTGTACCCAAATAACATTTATATTCCCTTTCCCACTAATAGAGCTTTCTTTTGGTGATATTTAAACAACTCTGTTTTTGTTTCTTGCGCTATAAACAAAAAAGTGACCAACAATTAAAAAAAAAAAAAATTTTTACTTTCTGCTATAAATGCTATGTCTAATAAAAAAAATCAAATTTCTTCACCAATTTAGGGCAATATGTAATCTGCTACATGTTTTCAGTAAAAAAAAATCCCAATAAGCGTATATTGATTGGTTTACCCAAAAGTTATAACGTCTACAAACTACGGGATATATTTATACAATTTTTTGTTATTTACTTATTTTTACTAGTAATGGCGGCGATCAGCGACTTATAGTGGCAACTACGATATTGCTGTGGACAAATCAGGCACAATGCGCCTCTGCAGAGGCGCATTGCGGGCGGTATTACCGCGGTCTCCCATTGCTTTCAATGGGCAGCAGCGGTAAAGGAGCGGTGAACACACCACTCCTTCACCGCTGTAAAGATGTGGCTAGCAGGACTTTTGGAGCGGTCCTGCTAGCGCACAGCTTCAGTGTGAAAGCCTTTGGGCTTTCAAACTGAAGACTGCAGGGCACGATTTTTTCAGGCTGTATAGCAGCGCTATTATTAGCGCTAAACCACCTGAAAAACGTGTCAGTGTGAAAGGGGCCTAACTGACACTTTTGACACTTTTTTGGGAACCAGTGACACTAATACAGTGATCAATGCTACAAATATGCACTGTCACTGTACTAATGACACTGGCTGGGAGAGGGTTAACTTCAGGGGCGATCAAAGGGTTTACTGTGTTCCTAGCTTTTGTTCTGTGGGGGAGGTGTTTTTACTAGGGGAAGACATGGATCCATGTCCCTGCTTTGCATGCCTTCTGTACTGACAGAATGTGACAGAATACATAAAGTATATTCAAGCAACACAGTCAACAAATAAGTCGCAAGGATCAATACATTAAAACCTTCAGATAACTTACTCATGAATTTTCTGGTGCACAAATGTAAGTGGTTAATCCAATACTCGTATTATATACGCCAGCACCCAAGAATAATCCGTTCCAGGTGTTAGGGAGATGGGCACACATTACAGTGCATGGACCATAGTGCACCCATTGCAATCCAGCCAATAACAGAATATTATAAGAGCCATGAAGGGTCATTGCAAAGGAGAGCTTCATACTCTGCAGTGGATATAAAATCAATCCAGTCGAACCAGGTTTTCTAGACTTTTTCATGAGTTCCCTTGTGGGAGGAAATGAGATCCTCCATGCAGAGTATGCAGAGTATTTCATTAATTTTGGCCAGCCACATTGAGATCGAGGGAGCTCTAGTTTTCTTCCACACTTTGGGTATGCAGCTTCTGGCCATGTGTGATCATGTGAGGGAGGACAGAGTTTTTCCTCAGTATGGAGTTATGGTGATGTTTTTGGCTACTTTGCGGTAAAGCAAGAAAGTGTAAACGCCTGTATTATATGAATGTAAACTAAGCTAAACAAGAATGTTGCCTATACAAGCTACTTACAATTGTAGGAAAACAATACAGGATATACAGCACATAGTACTACATGCATACAACACACATGTACACTACACGCTTTAGAACGTTCTTAGCAAATGAGCATTGATGATGGCCTGTATGCTGTAGGGAAAACTAAAAAGTCACTTAGCTTGTGTTATAGCTGGTCTGCCATTTTCATAGCAAACAGGCATCTCAAATGATTACAGGAAACTGAAAACTGTGTTCTTGCTATTAGTAAGCTTATAGTATGGCTTCTAGTGTTATCCCCTCTGGCAGGGTCTTGGTCTTGTGGTTTTCTTTTCTGGCACAGTCCTTCTTTGGTCTTGTAAAACCCCCATGGCAGAGCCCTTCCTTGGTCTTGTGGCGTCCCACTTTTAGCATGTGTGCCTGGCCTTTTTGAAAGTTTGGGTAGCCATTCCCATACTGGTGTATTCCTTTCTACCTCTTTTCTACATCAGTTTCCAAGAGGGAAGCATTTTCTAACACTAATCCCTAGCCGGGCACCATAGTATCATACAGTACATGCCATGGGTCAAATATGTAAAAAGGTCAAGCTATTACTTCTTATTGACATAGCTTTGGGTCCAATGTTTGATAAAACAATGGTAATAGCAAAAATTGTGTACACTGCCCAAAAATACAACAAAAGTCTTGTGCAAACACTTTTCCTGATAGAACAATGATATGTGTTTAGAAGTGTTCATGTCAGAAAACTGATGTTGTTTACTCCTGAATAATATCTGATATGTATGATAGATATATAAAGAGGTCTGACCCCTCCCCGCCCCTCTCTTTCTGCTGTATAGATGGAGAAATCTGTTAAATATTTTTTGTTCAGGCTGCAGCCCTAAAATCCACAGTACCTGTAGTTAAAAGTAGGTCTTAGGGCATGTAGCAACCCTGCCCTATGCAGTTGTGTCTCTATTTAAATTTAGAATGTAAACCCTGATATCTTATCTCTAACACAGTTCCAGCTATATCCTACCATTGGATGTCATATTTTGTTTATATCAACTAGATATACTGGGGGTGGGGGATAGTTGAATCCCATTTGATTTTTGTTCATGGATAATAGATGGTGTTGCTTCTTGTCCCTCTCCCTTTGGCTCCCGGGACAGACCTCTGACGTTGGTCCTCATCTATCCAGCAGCTGCCTTTTAGTCTTTTACCTCTTTCTACAATATGGTTTGTAAGTATGGTTTAGCTCGTGGGAATACCCATACACTTACAACATTCAGGAAATGTATACAATATGCTATGTGTATATATTTTCTGACTCCTTGTGATATATTTTTTCGTAGACATTACGTTAGTCATTGTCACATACCTGGTGGTAGAGCCCAATATGCAGGGAGCGGCCTCTCGTATACCTCTGACTCAGGAACTCCTGGTAGAGCAGACAGGAGCTCACAAGTACAAAGGGGCACAAGTGCCAAGCATGAAAGCTGATGTAGGAGGGCTGGATGCAGCAACAGCAAGGAGGTGTTCTGTAGTCCCAGAGCAGGATGCAGGCAAAAGTCTGGAAACTGCAGACAGCAAGGAGGTGCTTGGTAGTTCAGGAGACTGGTAGGTGAAGACAAGCCGGGTCAAACACAGGCGGGCAAATCATGTACAGAAACAGAATCCAGAGAATGGTCAAAGTCCAGGCAGGGTCGGTAATCAGGCGGGCAGCAATCAGGTTTGGAGGAGAAGCAGAAGCAAAGTCATGACAAGCCAGGATCAGAGGCAGGCAGCAAGCAGGAGTGGTCAGAGGTAAGCCAAATCAGGTAACAGGTCAAGCAATCAGAATCACGAGTAGCAGGGGTCTCATGAACACTGTAGAACGGACAGCAAGGCAACAGTTCCCTTTAAATAGCTAATCTTGGTGCCAAGTGCTGTCACTAGGTGCGTGCGCCTGTGTGCCGCTATTGCGCATGTGCGTGCGCCGAACGGCCATTCTGTGCACAGGTATTCTTCTGACACCCAGATTGCTGGGGAGATTGCTGAAACGTTTTTCCTGACAGTCAGTTTAGCCTTAAGAAATTTATGAGTCTCCACAACACGTTGAGAGATTTATGATCTAACCTATTTACTCTTCTTATATTTGTTATTTGGTAGCTGCAATTATGTACTCCTTTACAGACCAATATTTGGTGGACGTACTCCAATTGTGTTTTTATTGATGCACATTCTATGTATCATCCAATCGTTTTTTTAAACATTTGTACTTATTGAATAAAATTCAGTTTTTTTAAACCATTTTAAATTTGTTTATGGCATTGTCAGGAACCATGAATCTGACGGAGACAGAAAATGCAGTAAAAATTACACCTTTTAAAGTGGTTGTAAACCCTTAAAAACACTTTTTGCCACAGGTAAAAAATGGTTTAAGGCTTACCTGTAGCTACCCTGGATATCTCCTAAACCTGCACGTTTAGGAGATATCCCCTGTATCTGCATGTGCCGAAGTCATCGGCACATGCACACTTAAGCAACGGCACGTAGTGTCATTGCTTCAGTTAGACTGTGCCCTTACCGGCGGCTCCCGCACGCATGCGCAGGAGTGACGTCATCGCGGCTCCGGCCAATCACAGTGCCGGAGCCCGCGATACCCGGAAGTTACTTCGGGAGTGATGTCGGCGGCCGGTGCTGTGTACGAGCACCGCAGCGAGGGCTTCGATCTCAGGTGAGTATTACATAATGAGCTAGTATTCTATGCATACTAGCTCATTATGCCTTTGTCTTGCAGGTGTTTTTTTTTTTTTTTTTTCAATATGGGTTTACAACCACTTTAATATAGTGGTAAAGATGGTACAAATAGTAAATGTAGTCAAAACATAGCCAGGGTTTGGTAATCAAAGAAGGGACGTTAGCCGGGCAAGACTTTAACAGGAACACAGCAGAGAATCTTCAGATATGTTGACCAAGGCGAAGGCATGAGAGAAATGAACCAGGCAGTTTAAATAGCCAGAAGGGGCTGACTGACGAGCAGGAAATGATCACCAGGTGAGGCACTGTGGAACGATGAGCGCTGGCAATTAACCGACAGCTGAGCACTGAGAAGGGAGGGCTGAGCCCAGCCCTGACAGGCATAACTTATGAAAGTCCCATGGGCTTGATTCTCTATGCAATTTGTATGGATAACTCAATTTCTGCTCTTGGAACATATTAATATGTGTTGTTGTCATGTATTCCTGATATTCTGGTCTTAAATTGTTATGACCTACCTTGTCCCATGATGTTATTTCAAGCCGGCCTTCATTTTCTGCGTAGAGCTTCAGACGGTCTTTATTGTAGTTCAAGCATTTGTTTCCCCCATTTTTTCTTTTCTTATATACCGGTACATGTTTATTCTATCTTCTGAGTACAAACCAGTGGAGGCTGGTGGTATATTTTGAAGGGGGGCTTTTAACAATGCACCCACCAGCACCCCCCCAGTCGTCGATCAATGAGCCCCCCACTTACCCCCCAGGCAGCGCTTCGTCCCCTGCATCTCCTCCGGCTGCCTCCACGTCTACTCCATACTCCTCTCTCCTGGTCATTGTAAAATAGGATCAATTGTCATTTAGGCTAATCGGGAAATGGGTCTCATGACCGACTTCCTGATTGGCGGGGAGGAGATTCAGTGTGAAAATAGAGAATATTCATTTTCTATTGTCACACAACTGGGTGGGCTCGGGGCAAAGTGCTTGTGCCCCAAGCCCACCCAATTTTGAAGCCTATTAGAGCCTCTGGCTCTAATCACATGCTTAAAACCCCCCCCCTCCCATTCGAATCCATGCATCCGGATGTAGATTAGGGGCCGGATGCATGAATAGGGGGCAGCGCCCCTGCACCCCTAATGGATGGGCCGCCCCTGATCAAAACTTGTGGTTATTGACCCTGTGGACTGGTCTCGTTTTCAAGTACCACCAGATGGGGTACGGGACTATACTGATATCCCTCGATTTTGCTACTACTGTATGCCTTTACCATTCTTGATAGCCTCAAAAATGTAAAAACGTATACTAATAAATTGTATTACTTTATTGTGTAAAACTAATAAAAAAACGATTGAAACAGAATGTGTTATTGATATAGGTTTTTCCTAAGCCTGATGGATTGATTGTTGAAAGGAGAATCTGGCAATCAGTGTGGAAATGATTAATCACTAGGTCATTAATATTTATCTGACTCAATCAATTCCTGGTGGTGTTTATCCGAGGCATGAACTGGGGAAACCCTGGATGCCAAAATACTTGCTGAAGTGCATGCCTGAAGAGAGCTGAGCTGAAAGAAAACACACTTGCCTGAAGAGGGTCACAGAGGAGCTGGATAGAAGCTGCTGTCTGGACCTGTGGCATACAGAATGCCTCCAGGTTGCCATAGTACATCATACTTTTGTTACAGTTTTAGAAAATCACTGAGCTGCAGTTTGAAATATACAGGCTTGTGTAGCAATTGTATATGCAATATAATTTATTTAAAGGAAAGTATACATCGTTATATTGGTCCAGCTTGAGGTAACTATGCATAAGCCATACCTAGCCGATCCCCCTGAAAGGTGGAAATCACTGAAGTAGGCTCTGCTACTCCAGTGATTTCCACTTGCTTTCAAGACCTGTACCCCGTGGCTGCCCTGCTGCATTGTGAACAGAGGAGGGGGGCAGCTTGGCATGGGTGCCATTCAGAGAATGCCTTGCATTTCCTGAATGAGTGAAAAGTGTCCTCTGATTGGACGAGGTTGAGAGGCAGACTGTGATGTCATGGTCTCCACCTTGTGCAGTCAGAGAACACTTTGCATTCCAATCTGTACCATGTGATTAGTGAAATTCACTGGTAAAAAACAACCATAAAAAAAATAAAAATCCTGATCACTTCCCCAGAGTAGTACAGTGTTACTATGGTAAAACTGTATTGCTCTGGTCACAGAAAAAAAAACATGTAATTAAAAAGAGGATGTTTTTTATTTTTAACATACTGTCATTAGTCAGTGTCACTGATCACGGCCACACCCATTATATGATAACGCTGTACTGCACTGATGACAGCATGTAAAAAAAAAAAGAGAACTTTTTTTTGTTCTTGTAATTTTCCCAAAAATTGTGACAAAAAATTACAGCTTCAAAAAACTTGCCATGCCTTTTACTAAATACCTTGGACTGTCTACTTTCCAAAAAGGGATCATCATTTAGTGGGTATTTGTACTGTCCTGACCCCAAGAAATTAGATAGGCCGTCAGTACATCAGGATTGATTAATTTTCATATATACACACATATATATATATATATATATATATATATATATATATATATATATATATATATATATATCAAATAATAAACACTCATTTGGGTTATTTTCACCAAAGAAATGTAGCAAAATACATGTTTACCTACATTTTTGAAGAAAGATCATTTATTTGCAAAATCTTATAACAGTAATGAAGAAAAAATTTTTTCCCCCCAAAATTTTTGGTCTTTTTTCATTTATTTAGCACAAAATAAATAACCCAGTGGTGATTAACCACGTAAGCCCCAGGCCATTTCGCTGGCCAAAGACCAGAGCATTTTTTGCGATATGGCACTGCGTCGCTTTAACTGGCAATTGCGCGGTCATGCGACGTGGCTCTCAAACAAAATTTACATCCTTTTTTCCCACAAATAGAGCCTTCTTTTGGTGGTATTTGCGTTTTTATTTTTTGCGCTATAAACAAAAATAGAGCGATAATTTTGAAAAAAAAATGCTATATTTTTTACTATAATAAATATCCCCAAAAAATCTATAAAAAAAAAAACATTTTTCCACAGTTTAGGCCGATACGTATTGTTCTGCATATTTTTGGTAAAAAAAATTTGCAATAAGCGTATATTGGTTGGTTTGCGCAAAAGTTATAGCGTCTACAAAATAGGGGATAGTTTTATGGCATTTTTTTTTTTTTACTAGTAATGGCGGCGATCAGCGTTTTTTATCGTAACTGCGACTTTATGGTGGACACATCGGACACTTTTGACACATTTTTGGGACCATTGTCATTTTTACAGCGATCAGTGCTATAAATATGCACTGTTTACTGTGAAAATTACACTGGCAGTGAAGGGGTTAACCGGGAGGTGGTGCTGAAGGAGTTAAGTGTGTCCTAGGGAGTGATTCTAACTGTTAGGGGGCGTGGCTACGAGTGACACGCCACTGATCGCTGCTCCCGATGAGAGGGAACATACGATCAGTGACAGTGTCACTAGGCAGAACGGGGAGATGCTTGTTTACACTAGCCTCTCCCTGTTCTGCAGCTCTGTGAACCGATTGCGGGACACAGGTGGACATCGAGTCCGCGGGTCCCACAGGCTCGGTCACGGAGCTCGCGGTAGGGGCACGCGCTCGCCGCCGCCGCCGCGAATTTCAAAGTGACGTAAATATACGTTAGTTTGCCCAGCCGTGCCATTCTACCGACTTATATGTACAGGGGCCGGTCGGGAACCGGTTAAATATCACCAAAATAAAACTCTATTTGTTAAAAAAAATGATAAAAATTTCATATGGGTACAGTCTTGCATGACCGCGCAATTGTCATTCAAAGTGTGACAGCACTGAAAGCTGAAAATTGGCCTGGGCAGGAAGGGGGTGTAGCGGGGGTCCCAAATTTAGGGATTGCTATACCAAATTTAATGGTGATTCGATTGGTAGTTGGCTTGAATCTTTCAATTTGCTGGACTCTGCCTTGCTGTTGTTTTGCCTGGTGTGCAGTTCCCCTTAGAAGTATGGGTGGCGCTGTCACCTATACTCGGGGTTGAACCACAGGTAATGGGGCAGTTATTTGGTGTCCTCTCTCGGCAGCCATGCAGTGGGTGTGGTTTGCCTGCTGTGCATGCCGGGAGAGGATACATGAGGGGCAGACGCCGCCTGGGAGGAGTCAGTTCTTTTTGGTTCCAGAGTCGGAGTCCTGGTGCGTTGCGCGTGGCCCTCCAGGCCATGGGGCCACGTGCACTTCAGTTCCAGGCACCTTTAGTCCTGGGACTGCAACTTCAGCCCTGAGCCCAGCACCTTTAGCTAGAGCCCGCTTCCGGAGGAGGAATCCCAGGGTGCCGCCTTGCGAGGGTACCCGTTTCAAGAAGAGGAGGCTGGGGGAGGACCGTTTTGAAGGACTGGTGAGAGATCACAGTGAAGGAAGGGGCCCAGTAACTCTCTGGAAGGATGTCATCCATCCGAAAACAGGGATCTAAACAACAGGACCATTAGGAGGTTTGGGATACTATAGATTCTGTGGCAGAGGATCTCCTGAACGCATCCATTAGGGAATCTAATAGACTGTTCGAGTTACACGCCGGCTGCTAGTGCCTTCGGGTGACTATCCGGGTGAGCTATACCCACTCGGGATCGAGTGGCGAAGAAACAAGAGTGCCTGAATTGATCTGTCTTCCTAACACCTTTCTCTTCTCCTCATTTGTGGATGTTCATGCATAAAGAAATAAACTCTATGTTGGAGTTGACGCTGGTTCGGACCTTGGAGTTACTTGGGGAATAGAGACTTTTGTCCTTACACTATAGGGACAGAAACCAACTCTAGAAGAGGAGTCCCGCTGCAAAGACCCGTAAGTGAAAACAAGTGTGCTTAACCTCTGCAACCCAGGGGGTACAGGCATGGTGGAGATTGTGCGCGTTTTCTTCTACTGTGAACGAGCCAAAGAGTGGAGAAGGAGGGCGGCGGTGTGCTACAGGGGTAAATGTGCCCAGTAAGCAAGTGGTTAAAACATGTGTGCAGCATTAGACTAGCCTGGCACCAATCGAGGCACAGCTTAAATTTACCTTTATTTTAAATTCTGGGGTTTTAGGAGATACCTTTCTGTTTATCCATTTTGCTAAACCTTTTGGAAACCTTCTGTAAAAACAAGTGTATCACAGTAGTAGAAGAGTTTACTGAAAACAAATATACTAACAGCTTGAATCCATCCTAAAAGCCTAGGCTGATTACGTGGGAAAGTTTTAACTGACTTCTGTTACATATTTCATATAAGTGTGCCAGTTAACAGCTTTTTAAAGCTTTGCATACTTTAATGTTGAGAAATTTCTGCAACGCTTAACTACAGTGCAAAAAAAATCCCTGTGTCTTACTTCTTACCGTAAAATATTAATTGAATTTCATGAAATATTTGTGCCCATCTATTTTGTGAGATGAAGCCTAGCTAGAATGCAGTGTGAGCTATGGAGATAGAGAGAGAGAGGAAGCTGGAAATCCTCTATCAAGTGGTTTAGAGGTACAGTCCTCTCACAAACCGAGCTCTGGGGCTTTGCTCTGCACTGCATTCCTGGGTTGCACAATTAAGCCAACCACAATATCCATTCCAGAGAGGAGATGAGTGTAAAAAAAGTGCAGGCCAATTGGAGGCATGTAAGTATGAATTGTGTTAGTGATGGGCAATTGATTCCTAACCACACAAATATGCATAGTACCACAACAGTTTGAAATCTGAATAAACCGCTCCGCTTTCCCACCTGCAGCCCGGGAACGTTGTGGTGAGTGCCACCAGGTGGAAAGGTGGGAGACCAGAAAACCCCCATTCGCTGGTCTCCCCTATCTAGTAACAACCTGGATGTGATGTGCATTACATCACTTCAGTGTTCGGCTGTCAGCTGGCTGTGGAAGAAGCTTGTGGAGAGCAATCTTTTCTCCATTATTTTCAGGGCAAGTTAGACATCAAGGGTCAAACAGACCCTGATGTCTCAATAAAGAGAACCTGTTTCATCAAAATCTTTTCACTTTTGGTTCCCTATCTGGTATACTATTTAGTAAAAAGTGTAAAAAAAAAAAAGAAAAAAAAAAAAGGTGCACCCAAGCACTTAAACTATATTTGAGCCAACCCTGCCCCACATATATACACATTCAAATGTAAACACACACACATCAGGGGTGCCTACTTATGAAAACGTTGATTATGCTACAATTTCATCATGCACACCGAAGTGAGAGCAATAATTCCAAGACCATTGTTCACAGTTAATTCTAAATTGAAGGCCGGCAAGAACCTTTAAAGCATTAGCCTTTTCACCTCATCTTTTATATTTTACCAAAATTTGGGCAATATAATGTGTTTGTGTGCCCTAATATTAAATTTGTGGTTCATAAACCACTGGACAAATATTGAGTGGCATATATAATTGGAACTACCACTATTTTATCCCCTAGGAACCATGCTTTTGTAAAATATAAACTGTTTGGGGGTTTTTAGCAATTTTTCAGGCCTAAAAGGATTTTCGAAACATGTGTGTGTGTAAAAAAAAAACACGAAAGCGTCTCTGGCAGCGAAAGAGTTAAAGGCAGGCTCCTGACAAAATTAATCCCTTTCTCGCCGAGGGTACGCACAAATGCGTACTCGGCTTTCGGGGGTTATACCGGGATGATGCCTGCAGCTGCAGGCATCATCCTGGTACAGTTGTTTAGAGCCGCCGATTGGCTTTCCAAGTATAACAACCGATGCGGCTAAAAGCCGCTCGGTTGTTATACCGGAGGAGCGGGAGGGGACATCCCCCCCTCCCGCCGCCTCCGCCACTCTTACCGGGCCTCTCGTCCCACCGGGAGACCCGATCCACGATCCGCCACCTTGGGCGCCTAGAGACAGACTGAAACAAAGCCGCGAACGGCTTTGATTCAGTCTCTTCACTGTAACCACGGAAGCAACGTCATGACGTCACGTCCGGGTTACTCGGCTGCCAATTGCGCCGGATTTAAAAAAGTACACAGTATTCAGAATCGCCGTTTTTGTCGATCTGAATACTTTGAAGTGCAAAGGAGGGATTGGGGGTCTTTTAGACCCCCGATCTCTCCATAAAGAGTACCTGTCACCACTTATTACTGTCACAAGGGATGTTTACATTCCTTGTGACAGCAATAAAAGTGATCAAAATTTTTTTTTTTTAAAACACAATTTTATATTAAAATAATAAATAAAATAAATAAGAAAAAAAAAAAGTTAAAGCGCCCCTGTCCCCGCGAGCTTGTGCAGCAAAGAAAACGCATACGGAAGTCGCGTCCGCATATGAAAACGGTGTTAAAATCACACATGTGAGATATCACGCGATCGTCAGAGCGAGAACAATAATTATAGCCATAGACCTCCTCTGTAACTCTAACCTGGTAGCCGTAAAAAATAATTAAAGTGTCGCCTATGGAGATTTTAAGGTACCGTAGTTTGTTGCCATTCCACGAGTGCGGGCAATTATAAAGCATGACATGTTTGGTATCTATTTACTCGGCGTAACATCATCTTTCACATTATACAAAAAAATTGGACTAACCTTACTTTTTCATTTTTTTTTTAATTCATGAAAGTTCATTTTTTCAAAAAAGTTGCGTTTAAAACACAGATGCACAAATACTGTGTGACATAAAATATTGCAACGATCACCATTTTATTCTCTAGATTCTCTGCTAAAAAATATATATAATGTTTGGGGTTTCTAAGTAATTTTCTAGCAAAAAATATGCATTTTAACTTGTGAACACCAAATGTCAGAAATGGGCTTAATCATGAAAGGGTTAAGATCAGGAAAAAGTGCCTCTTATCAACTGATACATACACTCACACACTGTAAAAGAGTGCCTGCTTACTTATATGCCTCTATTTAGACTGGATTCATTTTAAAATCTCCTATTTTCCTGAATACTGAAGTTGGCTTAAAGCATAACCAAAACATGTGCCCTCACAAACTTCAGATCTTAGGGCAACTTCATTTTTTTAACATTTTTTATATACAATCTTTAGCATTTTTTAGGCAGTAAAACAACTGTAAAAAACAAAAAATAAAGGAAAAAACTGAAAAGAAAAATATTGGCAGTCACAATACCACAGAATAACACTGATAAAAACAGTGAGATAAACCAGCAGAGTATAACACTCATAAGTCGTCTCCTGTCCCAGATATTCAATCTTTGTGGACAGGTCTTCTACTCCCCAGGGAGAGGGTAGAAGGGCTCACACTACAATTCAGAACAATATTACAATAGGTATCAGACTTGAAAAAATTAAAATAAAATAATTGAAACATGTAAAACCTTAGAACACTGTGAATGAAATTACCGCTCCCATGTGCACAACATGAAGTTCACACCTGGTTCATCAGCCGGTTAGATGTAACAACATTAAGGTTACTAACTCCTGGGTTCTGGTCCACTTGGACAAGCCGCTTAAATGTGGGGTCCGCAAGCGCTAACAAGACATCGTCCAGACTGGAAGACACTGAAGCCGAGTCAATGCAACTTCATTTAAAGTTAGTTACCTACCTTGGGCAGGCCAGCTCTGTCTTCCTCTTCAATTAGCCAGTGGGCCACATCATACTGCAAATGCACTCTTCTCAATAAACCCCACAGGAGAACTTGTAAACTTACCGTATATACTCGAGTATAAGCCATCCCGAATATAAGCCGAGGCACCTAATTTTACCATGAAAAAATGGGAAAACTTATTGACTCAAGTAAAAGCCTAGGGTGTCCATC
This sequence comes from Rana muscosa, assembly GCA_029206835.1. Taxonomy (NCBI): domain Eukaryota; kingdom Metazoa; phylum Chordata; class Amphibia; order Anura; family Ranidae; genus Rana; species Rana muscosa. The sequence continues at coordinate 204,858,687 of CM055123.1, forward strand.
TACATGCCTCACTCTGCCTCACTTTGTCTCACTGTGCCCATGACTAGACTGACGTTTAACATGGGAGTCTATGGAAGGGGTGCCCGGGTTTGAAAAATTGGTGCTCCCCGGCCGTAGGTCCCCCAGACAACAAACTTTGCACACTTGTAGAGGAGAAATGGGGCTACATGTGTGCTAAGTTCCTGGTCCAGGGAATTTACGACCGGCCGGTACCGGGTCCCCAAAGTCACCGAAAAAATTACCGTTTAACATGGGAGTCTATGGAAGGGGTGCCCGGCTTTGAAAAATCAGTGCTCCCCGGCCGTAGGTCCCCCGGATAACAAACTTTGCACACTTGTAGAGGAAGAGTAGTCCAGGGGAACTATGGCCGGCTGGTACCTGATCACCAAAGTCCGGGAGATCAGGCTCAAAAAGGTTACTCGAGTATAAGCCGAGGGGGGCATTTTCAGCAAAAAAAAATGTGCTGAAAAACTCGGCTTATACTCGAGTATATACGGTAATCAAAAACTTCTACTCTAAAACCTCAAGGTCCCCAGCAATATACCACATATACAAAAAAATTGGAGGACTCTTTGGTAATGTTTCAATAAACTAATAAAAATAAGAACCTGTTTATGACTAAAACAACCACTGTATATCCACATAAATACAAATGTGCCAACTGCTTATGAAACCGATACAAATTTTATTCTTACAAATAAATTCACTCAAATAGACTCAAATAAATAATTTGGAGAAGAGACATAATATTTAAATTAAAAACCCTCCCCAGTATTCTGCTACCAAAATTCCCATTTATTGAATTGGATTCTAGAATAGAGGCATACAGAAATTAGGTCAATTGAATCTCTCAAAGTTCGAGATTCCTATCTGTTTAGATGAGACCAATCACAGAAACAACCCCTTACCCTTAGGGGTATTTCAAGTTTTCTAGCATGTAAAACTTGTTGAATCAATCTCTAGGACAAAAGATAAATGTCCTGTACAGCCTCAAAACAATTCATTTTTAATGTTGAACAGAAAGACAATCCTTTCAATAAAATAGATTCTTAATCATTGGTGAGTAGCAACGAATATACCTTAAGCATCTTCTGTTCAATCTAAGTTTATTGAAAACCTTTCCATACAAAATTATACAACAAAAGGTAGTATACACATACCATAGAATAACAGTAAAACATGCTGCAGTATAAAAGTGTACATAATATATGACATACAACATATAAAGACATATAAACACCCCACGAGAACCATTACACATATGTGGCATGAACTAATATAAATGCTATTGGGGAAAGTAGACCAGTACAAGCAAGAACATATCTATAACAGAAAAATAGAATGATATATCGGACTACTAGATTGTTGGGCTCCTGAGAAAAATAGCCATATCATATCCTCTTAATGCCACCAAGATTGTAGTCCGTGGTTTACTATTCCCCATCCTCAATCCTCAGCTCCCGCAATGGTGTGAAGGACATAACACCAAAAGAAGGAAAAAAATAAACTTTTCCATAGAAAATTATACAACAAAAGGTAGTATACACATACCATAGAAAAACAGTAACACATGCTGTAGTATAAAAGTGTACATAATATATGACATATAACATATAAACACATATAAACACCCCACGAGAACCATTACACATGTGGCATCAATGCTATTGGAGAAAGTAGACCAATACAAGAACGTATCTTTAACAAAAGAATAGAATTATATACCAGACTACTAGATTGTTGGGCTCCTGAGAAAAATAGCCATATCATATCCTCATAATACCAACAAGATTGTAGTTCTTGGTTTACTAATCCCCATCGTCAATCCTCAGCTCCCGCTATGGTGTAAAGGACATAACACCAAAAGGGGGGAAAAAAAATGAAAATTATTAAAGAGGGAAAAACGTAGAAGGGGGAAGGGGGAGGGAATAATGAAAGTGGAGCAACCAGGAATGGGCACTCAGACATCACCACACAAATCCCAACTTTGGACCAAGTTCAGGTCTTACGACTGACCCGCAAGAATATTTCGCATTTCAGAAGACTCCCTGAACAACTTCCAAGAGAGCCAATTTTGATGGTATTGTTCAAATGTGTCCAGTTTTCGTGACAGAAGTGCCTCCATCCTCTCAATATAGTCCATCTCTACAACCCACTTAATCAGACGTGAAGCATATGCCGCTCGCCAATGGCGTGTTATCACCGCTTTTGCTGCTGCCAGCCAATGCCTAAGGAGACCGTTTTTAATGCATTTCAAATAGTCGGGTAGGATAGATAGCAGAGTAATAAAGCTGCAAAATCACATCACAGAAATCATGGACAGGCGGACATTCCCACCAGATATGCAATAGGGAACCGTTGGTGGAATGGCAGCGCCAACATAATTTCGAAACATTTGGTTATATCCTGTGGAGCAGCATGGGGCATCTATACCAACGAGAGATAAGGTTGAAATTTGTCTCATGTGCCTTAGTTGCTAGTGACATACAGTGAGTAAGGGAAAACGTTTTGTTTTAATTTGAACATTCAGATATAGTGTCCATTTATTTGTAAATTCCAGGAGATGCGGATGGAATTTCATAAAAAGAACCTTATATACAGCAGAAAGAACATGGTCTGGTGTAATATCTTGTTGAAGAAGAGACTCAAAGGTATCTGGTTCCCTAATAAATACATCTCTTGGGGAGAAGGAAGACAGAGATTATGCTAATTGCCAGTATTCTAGCCAATGTGTAATTGAATGCTGCTGTGTCTATCAGACTTGACAACGGCGGGAGAGTTCCCTGACAAAGGATTTGAGATATTCAGCGGTATTCCAAGACAAAAAAACATGACCAAGCCACCGGCGGAGGGAACCGTGTATTACCAAACAGGGAAATCATCAGTCCCACTTTGGGAGAAAGTCCCAATTGAGATTGCAGTTTATCCCAGACATGCACCAAGTGAGCTGTAAAGACGAGTAAAGAGGAAAGTGGGCCACGAACAGTTATGTATAACCAAGGGAGCGCCTGAAGATCAGGGGGTGCAATCAACTGCTCTAAGTGAACCCATTGTTTAAAATCGGAATGATGGGATCAATTCACTAACCTAGTTAAAACCACTGCAGCGTGATAATAGTATAAGTCTGGTGTTGTTGAATCAATCTCTAGGAGAAACGATAAATGTCCTTTACAGTCTCAAAACAATTCATTTTTAGTGTCGAACAGTAAGGCAATTTTTTCAATAAAATAGATTCTTAATCATTGGTGAGTAGCAACAAAGATGCATTTAGAATATTTGGTTTAATTTCTATGCCCTGTTCATCAAGTGTTAATCTACTCCATACTTCTTGGGGTGTGGAGTCATAGAGGTCATCTCTACTTGTTGGTCTGTGAGTGTCATAATACCTCCTCCCTTTGTCCTCTGTGCTCATGAATTCTCAGTTACCCCTTTTTCTTTAATAGTGATGTGTGTGTGTCTCTGTTCCTAATTCTCTTCCCCCTCCTTTCGCTGTGAATATTGTGCTGTTTTTTGACATGATGAGTACATGGGGATGGAAAATTCGAAAATTCCTTCTCCCAATTTTGCAATCTTTTAAAACAGTGTTCTGCTCTTGTGTGCATTAGGGGATCTGCCAACCCCTTGACCCCCCCCCCCCAATTATGGCAGAAAAGAGGTCTCCTACCTCCTCTCTGTTAATCTGAATCAGACCGACTACTGTCCTCCTGTGTAGATTACCCCCTCACACTGCTGTTCATAAAATTCCATCAAAGAATTATCATGTTTCTTGTACACTGCTGGAGGTTGTCCTCCCATTTTTCTAAAATTCCCCTGTAATTTCTAAAATTTTCTAAAATTTTGAGTAAAATCTATATCTTTACATATAATGTTGTAGATGAGAATAGACAAATCCACTACGTCCAATGTGCTAGTGGTCAACACTGTTAAACCAATGATATATGGTACAATGAAAAATACAAACAAAAGATTGAGCCCAGCCATGTATGTACCTGGATTTCTAGCTTTATACAACAATATACAGTTTGTTTCTGATTCTCCTGCATGGAATATTATGAAGATTACAAATTATGATTACAAACTCAGTATAAACACTCATGGTTACCTGACCGAATACCAGACCTTTTACAAAGTCCAATTGAATATATGGGAATTTGGGGAACAGACTACTGGGAAGGGTTTTTAACCACTTAAGCCCCGGACCATTTGGCTGGCCAAAGACCAGAGCACTTTTTGCGATTCGGCACTGCGTCGCTTTAACTGACAATTGCGCGGTCGTGCAATGTTTTTCCCACAAATAGAGCTTTCTTTTGGTGGTATTTGATCACCTCTGCGGTTTTTATTTTTTGCGCTATAAACAAAAATAGAGCGACAATTTTGAAAAAAAAGCAATATTTACTTTTTGCTATAATAAATATCCCCAAAACATATATAAAAAAACAATTTTTTTCCTCAGTTTCGACCAATACGTATTCTTCTACATATTTTTGGTAAAAAAAATCACAATAAGCGTTTATTGATTGGTTTGCGCAAAAGTTATAGCGTCTACAAAATAGGGGATAGTTTTATGGCATTTTTATTAATATTTTTTTTTTTTTACTAGTAATGGCGGCGATCAGCGAATTTTATCGTGACTGCAAAATTATGGCAGACACATTGGACACTTTTGGCGCTATTTTGGGATCATTCACATTTACACCGCGATCAGTGCTATAAATATGCACTTATTACTGTGTAAATGTGACTGGCAGTGAAGGGGTTAACCAGGAGGGGGCGCTGAAGGGGTTAAGTGTGTCCTAGGGATGTGTTCTAACTGTAGGGGGGATAGGCTATGTGTGACACAACACTGGTCACCTCTCGCGATTACAGGGAGCTGTGATCAGTGTCCTGTCACTAGGAAGAATGGGGAAATGCTTGTTTACATTAGCATTTCCCCGTTCTTCCTCTTCGTGAGACGATCGTGGGTATCCCCGCAGACATCGAGTCCGAGGGACTCGCGGTCGGACTCACGGAGCTCGGGGCGGGCGCGCGCCCACAATGTCTTGAAGGCGACGTACAGGTACGTTAATCTGCCTGTATGTGCCATTCTGCTGACTATATTGGCGTGAGCCGGTCGTCAAGCGGTTACATTTTATGTCTCTTGGCCATGTATCTTATTTGAGTCTATTTGTGTGAATTTATTTGTAAGAATAAAATTTGCATTGGTGTCATAAGCAGTTGGCTTTTTTTTGTATTTATAGTGATATACCTACAGTTGTTGTTTGAGTCATAAACAGGTTCTTATCTTTTTTGGTTATTCTATTAGTGAACTTATTTTGTAATGCATGTGTTTCCTATTGTAGTAAAATGTAAACTATTTCATACTTGTTGGCTTGTGTGGAACCAGTACAAAGTTTACTTTCTTCAGTTACCGTATTTATCGGCGTATAACACGCACAGGCATATAAAGCCCCGTACACACGGTCGGACTTCCATCTGACTTTTCCGTGGATTTTTGTCCGAACGGAGTTGGCCGGGCACACCCATAGCATACACACCACAGGACTTTTCTGCAAACTTTCCCAAAACTTTTTGCAACATCACATGGTTTTTCTGCTCTTTTCTGCTCTTTACCGCCACCCTTTGGTCAACTTCTGCTATTGTTGGTTGATTTTAACATTAGTTGTTTTGTCCATCGGACAAAAGTCCTATGGTTTTCTGTACACACGGTAGGACTTTGCTCCATCTGACTTTTGTTGGGCAAAAGTTTGTCCGTTTGCAGACCCAACTTTTGTCCGATGAAAACAAAACCAAAACGAAAAAAAGTTTGTCCGATGGAGCGTACACACGGTCAGATTGTTGGTCCAACTTTCTTAAAACGAAGTTTGTTGGACAAAAGTCTGACCGTGTGTACGGGGCTTTATACGCCAATAAATACAGTAATTTTGTTGCTTTATAGGTTTACCCACATGTCCTATTATAATCCAATTTCCCTTTCTATAAACTGTGCAGACCTTCAATTTATAAAGTTTCCCCACTCAAGAGGAGAGGTGTGTAGGTTCTCATACACAAATGTGTTGTGTTGAGAGGTAACTGGGACCTCTTATGGTATTACAGGTCAAGGAATTGCTGTACTTTTAGAGAACACAGCATCTCTGCCATTAAAGTGGTAGTAAACACTGCTTGCTCACTTGTGCCTACAAGCTTATATTAAAGCTTGTATATAGATACAAGGAATAGCTCCTAAATGTTTACCGTGTAGGAGATTTTCATAACTTCTGCCAGTGACGTAACCGGCGCATACGCACTGTGCTATGAAGGGGCGGCCGCGGCTCCAGTGTAGATGCGTGGGAGCGACGTCATCGCAGCTCGGCCTTTCCAATAGCCGGAGCACGCGAACCTGGAAGGAAGACCGGGGGAAGATGGAAACCCTTTCACGTTTTAACGTATGTCTTTCATAATGTGCTAGTATGCAGTGCAGTGCTACCCTTATGTTTTCAAAGACAAAGCAGAGTAAAACAAATTCCACCAGCACAGCTCATGCTCAAGACAAACAAGCTATTATAAATCAAATGAAACTACATTACCATAAATCCTGCTTAGCCAGAATCTACACAGCCTGTCAATGAGCCTAGTTGCAAATGACTAATTGGATGCCAAAAAAAACCATTAGCACAGTTCCTGGATAACATAACATAAGACTGACACAGGCAGATTTTGAGAAAGTGTCTTTTACGCATTCTAAAAAGTGGTGAAAAATGCGCCAAATTCACCTGTCTAGAACTTGTACTCAAAGTTGACTCATGCTGTGCCACTTTTAGAATGTTTGTAAGACAGGTTTGCAAAATCTTTTTCGAGACAGTTTTTCTCTCTGTACACTAAAGAGTGTTGGTGTTAATTATCTCCACTTTTTACATTTGGCGCGTTCAATGCGACACAATGCAAAAGTGATGCATTTTAGAACTACCTGAAATTGTTGCATGAGTCGCTGTCAGAACCAAAAATGTTGCAAATGCTTCATAAGTTTGGCACCATAAATAACCAAGAGGAATTACATTCGGTAAAGTAGCAAAGTTTTATTGAATACACCAAGTACATGGCATTTGGGAGTCTGAGAGTCAGCATGTAACCTTGTGAGATGCTGGGGTTTCAGTGGACACTACCAGTAGTTGGAGATCGTCAGTCATGGACTAACACCTGAAAAATGTATGCTTGGCCAGCCACCTCAGTTAGTTAGTTAGTTTAGGGTGTTGTGGCTGTTATTTGTTCTCCCATGAGAAGTTACAGTAAAGTTGTCAAACTGTTTCAAGCCAGGTCTGCAGTCATTCAAGGGGGGGGCATTATGGTTTCTGGCATATGAAAGAACCGGATCAGTAAAGCACATGTGGGGTATGAAGCAAAGCTACTACAAAGGGTTAACTTGGCAAGACAGGTTGGAGGAGGACTGCAGTTGCTATGGGTAACCAGTAACTAGTGCAAGGCACAAAGCAGCTGGTCATGAAGCGTGGTACCTGGCGAAAGTGAAAGGTCCTAAAGAAGCAAGGGGGTCAGTGATCTGGCTCCCTCCCTAGTGGTCAGTTCTCCAAGGCATCTAAGAACGAACCCACGGTACAGAGACCTCATGCACCTAGCTGCATGGTACGGGAGAGTGAAGGAGTTAAGTGAGAGCACGCATGAGGTCCACGTTAGGTGCTCAGCGGGACTCCATTCTGTAACTGGGAGTGGGGTGACAGAGGTACGCTGGACTGGTGGAGAGGGCACAGGCTCAGCAGTGTCCCTCCTAAATGCAACACACATCAAGCAAGGGTGTGTAGTAACATGGGACAGAAAGTTTCACAAAAGAACTCTACATTTATTGCTGCAAACAGTGTACGACCGACCTCTAAGCTGGGGTACCACCATAATGTTTGACTTTCATATGAACATGGCCCCGTCTGGTCCTGGGCATTGGTGAGCGCGTACACACGAAAGGTACCCCCACATGCAAGGCGAAGTACCCCCCCCCCACAAGTATGTATGGAAGTTTGCTAAGCTCAGAGGAGCTGTAATGTTCAGGTATTGTCACCCATGCTACTTATAATACCGGTGCAAGGCTGCTAATAACCCAGGATGATGCTAGAGCTTCTAGCATCCCCAAGCACAACAGTCCTTCCAGTTTAGTCCAGAATCACAAAGCTGCCAGTTTGGGCTTGGAGTAGTAACTCAGAATGGTCCTTCCTTGCACAAATCCCTTGTGAACATTATTGCCGGACTGCAATAGCTCACTCAACTTTATGGTCAGGCCATGATATCACATATCTTCAGCAAGTGGTGATGCAAGTGAAAGCTAGAAAAAAATGTTTCTAGTCCCTCTAAGACCTGGAATTTGTGTGATGAAAGTCTACCCATTTTCATACTTGTAATAAACAAAAGAGGTTTAATTTACTTGGAAATTCCCTTTAAAAGAGAAGTATGGGTTTCCTTTTTTTTTGCTTACATTTATTCTATGTGAGCTGCTGATATCTATAAACCCTCCCAGCCCTCTCAGAAGTGCCCCCATTCTGTTAAAATCAAGATAAATACCTGTGGGAGGTTCTACAGTCTTTCATTCAGCATCATCCAGACAATGGTGTGAATATACAGTCTGGATCCACCCCCTTTCCTGTCATTTTGCTTGATTGATGTCGGCTCTCCTCCCTCTGCTTGTTGCTGAGACTTCACAGAGCATAGCTGCTCCCCCCTCCCTTCTCCCTCCTCCCTCTCCCTATCTATCAGCACAGACACGTGACACACCCCCAGAGAACTTTTCAAACTGAAAATGGACCGTTTTTGCCAGCTGAAGGAAAGTTTATGTGCACATGCTGTAAAAACTAAAAGAGGCAGGAAAAAAAGATTAGCTGATATGTGACTAATGTGATATGTACTAGTTATTTAACCCATCCCATACTTCTCCTTTAAGCCTACAATTCAAGGGGAAAAAAAGTCAGACCTGGAATTCAGCATCTCTATGCAAAAAAAGATGATTACATCTGTAAAAGTTCCATAGTGTAAGAAGAATGAACAGTGAAGCAGACATCCTTAACAAATATATCACAGACAAACACATAATTGACCTTATTGAAGACACAGCTATATTTATTTGTCTTTCAGTTCTCATTCCCATCCTCGTTATACATGCAGGATGCTGCCAGTTCTCTGGCTAGATGAAATCAGCCTGCAGGTCCTTTATCTTCCTCTGTTTAACATATTCATCTGCTTGCTTTTATTTTTCCTAACATCAGGTTTTAAATCTTGACTTTTTAATATTAATTTAGAAATGATTACATTGCCAGCAAACTGATATTATTTGCCTTCATTATTCTTCATCTTCCTTTGTATACGTTATGTTACAAATGATAATTCAAGGAAAGATAAATATGAATGCTTTCCAGGAGGTGTGTGTCAGCATCTGCAGCATGCCTTTCCTCATTTTAAAAATTTGGAGCAAAATTATTTTTTTTGCCCTAGCAGCATAGCGTATATAGTGTAATCTATCTAATCTAAACCAGTGGTCTCCAAACTGTGGCCCGTGGGCCGGATGTGCCCCCCCCTGCTTGCATATACCTGGCCCACAGGGTACTATTCCTCACATGAGGTACCAATCCTTCCACAGACATGGGGCATCATACTCTCATTGACACCAACAATGGATCAGAGTCCCTCCCACTGACACCAACAATGGGGCAATAGTCTTCCCATTGAAACCAATAATGGGCATTTTTCCTCCCACTGACACCAACAATGGGGCAATATTTCTCCCACTGATACCAACAATGGGGCAGTATTCCTTCCACTAACACCAAGGTTGGGATAGTATTCCTACCACTGACACCAACATGTGCGTGTAAAGGCAGGTGTCCCAATACTTTTACACCAAAATTCCCCCCTGCTGACACCAACAATGGGGCACTGTTCCTCCCACTAATACCAATCATGGGGCACTATTCCTCCTCTTACTGACCACAGGAATTTTTATTATTTCCACTGGCACCAAGCCTGAGGCCGAGAAACCAAGCCAGTTTCTCAGGACCAATACACTCGGGCCTGTAATGTGTGTCCTTGCTCTGCTTGTGTGTGTCGGCGTGCGTTCCAAACCCAGAAACTGGAAGTAGCGTTACCGCAGGGATCAGATTAACGATCTCGTTACTGCCTCTACATGTTTCGCAGGACCAGAGTCTTTAGGAAGGCTGAGTGTATTGGTGCCGAGAAACTGGGCACCAAAGAATATAAGTTCATTATTTTATACTTTGTGGATATATTCACCAGGTCAATAAATACTGTACTATGAGATTCTTTATCTTTTCTGGTGTGCATTACCTATTCCCTTGAGTGTTACAAACAGCAAGAGTGGGGAAGAAGCAGGTCTGTTAATGGATGAATTTTTGGAGAGCATATCTGAGCCTTTGAATTAAGTGCTTATGACCTACCTTTGCTAGGGGGGTGAAAATATTGTGGTGAGTGCATTGGAGTGGCACATGAGGTATGAAACACTATCAGAATAAGCAGAAGCAGAGAAATACACATTTGCTTTAAAAACACGTTATTCACACTGGTGTTTGGGGTTTTATTATTTTATTGCTTGTTTGGTGGATAATTAAAAATTTGTATTTGTATTTAAAGTTTTTTTGGCGTTTATTTGTAATTTCATAGGGTGATATATTTAAAATTGTAAATGTAATGTTAAATGTAATTGATAAGTGTCTAACACACTTAAAGGGGCAGCTAACAGACTTTTTTTGATACAAACTGTTTTTTCACCAGGAAGGAAAAAAATTAATTTTTTTGATAGGATAGGCGACCACTATTTAATTCTACTTACTGGCAGGTAAGCAGGTGGAGCTTACTATAGATCTAAGAGCTCACATACATATTTTATTTATTTATTTTTTTGTTTTCCTTTCCCTATAAATTGGTTAATGCATGTAATTGTGTTGTCATGCCTTTATGCACATTGTGTTTTTACAGAGCTAGTGGGGCGTTTTTTACCTTAATGCAGAGAATGCATTAAGGTAAAAAAAAGGTTTTTGAGTATAGAACAGCTGTACAGCTGATCTATGGGATACAGGCATACCCCACTTTTAAGTACACAATGGGACCAGAGCATGTATGTAAAATGAAAATGTACTTAAAGTGAAACAATACCTTTTTTCACTTCTAGGGTGTAGTGGGGGATCAGGGGCTATAAAGGGGGTGTCAGGAGCTGTAGTTGAGGTCTCAGGAGCTGTAGTAGGGGTGTCAGGGGCACACTGGAACAGGGCGGGCTATGCTCTCGGAGCTTCAGCTCCTCCTACTGCGGCTGCAAAATGTCTGTACATTACTTGTGAGGCACTTTACATACACTCGCTGTTATGTCCTTACTCGCGAGTGTATGTAAAGTGAGTGTACTTAAAGCGGGGTATGCCTGTATTCAGTTGTTGTCTAAATACAAGGGGTGCGTGTATTCTTAAATAAATCTTGGTGTGCTTTGTGTATTTTTTCCAAATTTGTAAAGTAATCCAAAATAAAAAAAATGTTGTTTGTGCAGGAGCTTCCAGTTTTAAAGACCAGTCACTACTCCTCTCTGTCCTTGTCCAGAGTGACTGGTCTTGTCTCCACCCCCTTCTTTAGTTCCCTGCTGGTAGCTTGTGGTGGGTGGAGCTCCTGGGTTCCTCCCACACATCTGTTCTCTACACAGGCTATGTACAGCACAGTGATGATGTCACTGTTACTTTTACCAGGTAATAACTAGGTTGCAAAGGCATTTGGTGCATAAAAAGCGGGTTTATTTCCTTTGTGGTTATTGAGGAATATATACAAATATATATACATACATACACTATAATACCAAAAGTATTGGGACACCTGCCTTTACACGCACATGAACTGTAATGGCCTCCCAGTTTTAATCCATAGGGAGGAGGAGCCTAAGTGACGTCCACTTCCGGTTTGCGGCCGTAAACCGGAATAAGATTCGTTTTAAGGAAGAACATTGGTAAGCTGCGGAGATTCTTACAGTGGTTCCGGGTCACTCAAAAGGACTGGAAGTTCTCATTGTGAGCAGTGGAGATCTTTGTGGTTATTACTGACCCCGTGGGGTCCACCAGAGAGGTGAGAGGCTGGTGTCTATGGGGGAGGATTATTTATGCATCATTTGTTCATCTGATCCAGTGTGTTTCTGATGAGACAAGGTGTATTCCCACACCCATCCTTGCTTCTCTCCCTGCAATTAGCTGTTGCTATTTGGACTGCCATTTTGGCTATTTAGCACTTTATTTACATAGTCACTGTTTGGACGTTTTAATTTTATTTTATTATTGTTGATTTTGTCACCCCATTTATTTAATTTATGAGAAGTTAGACTTTATTAATAGCACTTTTAATATTAGCACTTTCTATTGACATTTAGCTCTGCTTCACTATATAAACTATTTTATTGTATGTTGGTCACATTATAGAAGTTAGCTGCTAGTTGTCTCTTAATATTTAATTTGTTCAGCAATATTTGCACTTTAGTGTTTCTATTTTTACTGAGTGGTAAGCGCACAAGCACCTTTTTTTCTATAGTGTATATACACTCACTGGCCACTTTATTAGGTACACCTGTTAAATTGCTTGGTAACACAAATTGCTAACCAGCCAATCACATGGCAGCAACTCAATGCATTTAGACATCTAGACATGGTGAAGATGTCTTTCTAAAGTTCAAACCGAGCATCAGAATGGGGAAGAAAATAAATTTTAGTAATTTTGAACGTGGCATGGTATTGGTGCCAGACGGGCTGGTCTGAGTATTTAAAAAGCTGCTGATTTACTGGGATTTTCACACACAACCATCTCTAGGGTTACCAGAGAATGGTCCGAAAAAGAGAAAATATCCAGTGAGCGGTTGTTGTGTGGATGAAAATGCCTTGTTGATGTCAGAGGTCAGAGGAGAATGGGTGAGCGGTTTGAGATGATAGAAAGACAACAGCAACTCAAATAACCACTCATTATAACCAAGGTATGCAGAATACCATCTCTGAATGCACAACACATCGAACCTTGAAGCAGATGGGTTACAGCAGTAGAAAACCACACCGGGTGCCACTCCTGTCAGCTAAGAATAGGAAACCGAGGCTATTAATTTGCACAGGGTCACCAAAATTGGACAATAGATCAGGTCAAAATTTGGCATAAACAACACAAAAGCATGGATCCATCCTGCCTTGTATCAAAGGTTCAGGCTGGTGGTGATGGTGTAATGGTGTGGGGGATATTTTCTTGGCACACTTTGGGTCCCTTGGTACCAATTGAGCATCATTTAAACGCCACGACCTACCTGAGTATTGTTGCTGACCATATCCATCCCTTTATGACTACAGTGTCCCCATCTTCTGATGGCTCCTTCCAGCAGGATAATGTGCCATGTCACAAAGATCAAATCATCTCAAACTTGTTTCTTGAACATGACAATGAGGTGACTGTACTCCAATGGCCTCCACAGTCACCAGATCTCAATTCAATAGAGCACCTTTGGGATGTGGTGGAAAAGTAAAAGTATTGGCACGCCTGCTTTCACATGCACATGAACTTTTATGGCATCCCAGTCTTAGTCCATGGGTTCAATATTGAGTTGGCCCACCCTTTGCAATGATAACAGCTTCAACTCTTCTGGGAAGGCTGTCCACAAGGTTTAGGAGTGTGTCTATGAGTATGTTGAACCCTTCTTCCAGAAGCACATTTGTGAGGTCACTCACTGATGTGGACGAGAAGGCCTGGCTTGCAGTCTCCATCCCAAAGGTGTTCTTTAGGGTTAAGGTCAGGACTCTGTGCAGGCCAGTCAAATTCCTCCACCCCAAATTCGCTCAACTATGTCGTTATGGACCTTGCTTTGTGCACTGGTCCAAATCATTTGGTGGAATGGGGATTATGGTGTGAGGTTGTTTTTTAGAGGTTGGGCTTGGACTCTTAGTTCCAGTGAAGGGAACTCTTAAGGCGTTAGCATACCAAGAAATTTTGGACAATATTTCATGCTCCCAGCTTTGTGGGAACAGTTTGGGGATTGCCCCTTCCTATTCCAACATGACAAAGCAAGGTCCATGAAAACATGGATGAGCGAGTTTGGGGTGGAGGAACTTGACTGGCCTGCACAGAGTCCTGACCTCAACCTGATAGAACAACTTTGGGATGAATTAGAGCAGAGACTGCGAGCCAGGCCTTCTCGTATAACATCAGTGCCTGACCTCACAAATGCACTTCTGGAAGAATGGTCAAACATTCCCATAGAAACACTCCTAAACCTTGTGGACAGCCTGCCCAGAAGAGTGGAAGCTGTTATAGCTGCAAAGGGTGGGCCAACTCAATATTGAACCCTATAGACAACTGCTACATATTTTTTGTAAAAAAATCCCAATAGGCGTATATTGATTGGTTTGCACAAAAGTTATAGCGTCTACAAATTAGGGGATAGATTTAGGGACTTTTTATTTACTCTTTATTGTTTTTACTAGTAATGGCAGCAATCTGCAATTTTTAGCTGTACTCCGACATTGCGGCGGACAAATCTGACACTGAGTGACACTTTTTGGGCACCAGTGACACCAATACAGTGATCAGTGCTATAAAAATGTACGGATTACAGTATAAATGACACTGGCAGGGAAGGGATTAACACCAGGGGTGATCAAAGGGTTAAATGTTCCCTAGGGAGGTGCTTACTAACTGTGTGGGGCAGTGTCACACTGAAGGACCCCTTGCTGGGGTTCGGGATCCTCGGGAGACCCAGACTTATAACATGCATGACTGAGTCCTTGCTGGAGGGAACAGCTCCTATGTGGTTGGCATGTTACTCAGATGATAGCCTATAGGCCACCTGTTTCTGCTGTTATTAGCAGGATTCACCTCTGTTTGGAGGCTGATGGATCCTCGTGAATACTGTGTGGCATTATATTTCATAATTTCTGGCAACGCAGTATCGGTCTACTACTGTCTGTCAAGGGATGACCCAATAGCCTTACTACTTGGAGGTATTGTCCACGAAGTGCAGACTCTGAGCATGGCATGTATTGTGCGTTTTGGTCTCCCCCTAGTCCGGATGCCTCAAATGACCACTAGATGTTGACTAAATGAATGAAGCGGCTATAGATTACAACTGCGAAACATGTCGGCCATCATTTGCTCTTATGCAATATATACTGTATGTGTATCACTGTCCTCTATTTTTAGGGATCAGTTTTTCCCCTTTTTATGTATATGTATGATATACATATTTTCTTTTGTATACCTGTTGTGGCAGTGGCGGTGCGTCCATAAGGGTGCACAGGCGCCGCCCCCTCTCTCCAGCCACCCCCTATATGAATAATGAATCTATTCATGGCCGCCGCTGCCACCCCCTATTCCGGCAGCAGGCCCCTTGCCGGGCGCCTGAATTACAGCGGTTGGGGGTGTTTTTGAAGCACCTGGTTAGAGCCATAAGCTCTAATATGCTTGAAAAAGGTGACCTGCGAGCGCCATGCTTGGCGCTTGCAGTTCACCCAGGTGGGTTAGAAAAGCAAATTAATATTCGCTTTCCTAACACTGAACCGCCTCTCCCCCAATCCGGTGCTCGGGTCTGTAACCCGTCACCTGATTGGCTGAAATGTCAGGTGCTGTGATTGAACGCCTATCAGGCGTCCAATTGCCTATAGGAGAGGACGGGAGAAGACATTGAGGACATGGAGGAGTATGTCCATGGAGATAAAATAATAATAATACTGCGCCAACCTTAACAAGAAAAGAAAAAACGGGGCAGCCAAACACCAAAATCAGACAGGATTAAAAAGCATATATATGTAATAAAGTGTGGTGCTGTGAAAAAAGTAGTAAAGACCCTACTTTTATGTGTAGCCTGTATATACACAGGGAATGTGTATATACACAATGTGATATAGTAGGAGTGACCAAAAAAACTGACCGTCATAAACGGTAACAGGAAATTAAATCACCAAGGTGATATATAATATTTGTACACAAAATGAATGTGATAAAATACGACAAAATGTTTTGAGTGATATCAAGAAAGATCGCAACAGTGATCTATTCCATGTAGTGTATAGTGTATATGAAATTGATATTCAAATCATAACCCATACATAAACACATAAAATGAAAAATCAAAAATTGCCTATAAAAAACAAATCTTATAAACTAACAAGAGTGAATAGATGTGATTAAATGCTATGTTAGCAGTATCTCATATAAAAGTTCATAAGTCAGAGTCCAACAGGGAACTTGCATCAACTGTAGGTGTATTTAGAAAGGTAGATGTATCAGGTGGTCTGTATGGACATACAGAATATATGACATCACCCGGGAGTGCCTTCACCTTGGGACAGTGGGGAAGAAATAAGTACTCTTACCAGTCAGAGTGGACCCAGCTCACTGTACGGTGGTGGATCAACAACGCTTTGTCCACTGTATGAACCCAAGAAACAGCGGGGATCTGCAGAACACCTCCTCTCTGATACTGACAGCACCACTGGTCAGTGTCTTCAAACCAGAAGGTACATCCAGATGCACCCAAAATATTCACCTCAGTGTGCAGCGATCATGAAAAAATAAGAAGGGAAGTCCTCCACATAGCGTAAATCCAACAGATTTATTGAAAATCCATAAAAAGTTCAAAATGAATGAAAATCGATAAAAATCCAAATACAAAGAGATTATAGTAAAAAGCGTGGTATGGGCAGCTGGAGCTGGCATGTAAACCAGACCAGTTTCGTCTGATATAGACATCAACTGGGGTCCATGGAGGACACCGCAGACGGCGAGCGGGCGGGGTCACAGTGGCAGCATTCGATGGGCACAGTGGTGGCAATTGATGGGCACAGTGGCTGCAATTGATGGGCAAGTGGCTGCAATTGATGGGCACAGTGGCTGCAATTGATGGGCACAGTGAAGCTGCAATTTATGTTTTTTTTTCAGAATTTTTCAGTTTGTTTGCGCCCCCCCAAAAATTTTGAGCACCAGCCGCCACTGTGTTGTGGTTTATAATAAAATTTTAAATTTTTATATATATCTGTGTCTTTACACATATGTCTGGAGTTGACTGTTTAACATCCACTTTACACTTTTCTTCTTCTATATAATTAGGTTTGGCACTCCAGGACATATCTTTTTGATCTGATATGGGTGGGTCTTGACTGCATTATTACGACTCCAAACTACCTCAATACATCTCTCTTTCCCTTCCTGACAGATCCTCTGTTTGCCTTGTTTACACAGGCAGATGGCTGATCCGTCTCTCCTGTGAACGATCGGCGGGTCGCCGCGGCAATCGTGGCCACCGGACCCGCTGATTGGCTCCTGCTGTGCGCGCGCCCAAAACCATGTGCACAAAATCACGTACCTGTACGTGATTTTGCCAGCCGGGCCGCCCTGCCACACTATCGCAGTTTGTTTTTTATATTCTTTGCTAACTAGATAAACATCCTATTATAATCTGGCCCTGCTATTATTATGAGCATATCATCCTAGAGCTACCCCACTCCTAATTTTCTATTATCCCACATTCATTATGTACCTTGTTGTGTTTTGACAGATAGCGTTGTGGCAGGGCACAGTGTGTAATTGTGCACGTTTCTGATAATTATTCACTTCTTGCTCAGTTTTACCTCCATGGTAATTATCATAATATCACATTTGTCAAAACAGAGCCTTGGAAAGGAAATATATATCTGTATTCTTATCTAGCTGGCTTGGAGGTGCATAATGTGATATAATGAAGCGTGTAATTAAAATTTGTAAAATATCTTGTAACGTTTGGTATTTTAATCTTACAGTCAGATTTTTTGACTGCAAATGATTGAAACAAATGAACTGCAACATTCTGCAGTCATTTACTTACACTATTAAAGTCATAATAATGTCTAAACAGCGGTGCTCATTAAAAATGTTTAGTTAAATTTAACACAGACATCACCCAAATATGCTCAGTAGGCATTGCTTCTTGCTACTCTAGGTCTGTATTTTAGTGTCTGCCAGCAAATCCTAATCTTCTCAAAAATTGGATTTTAAAGTCAGCCAGGCTAAGCTTTGGCACTGTCAACTCATCTGGAACAAATCATTGTACACTTTTCCTAAGAGTAGAACATGGACTGGGGTCACTTTTTTTTAAAGGGTTTTCACAACCAGAAACATAAACAGTTTCAAACAAATTTGAAGCGGTCCTTCAACACTCACCACTTAGAGCTGACATCCTTCTTGATAGAGTGGGTGACAAAGCATGGTGGGTGTAATACAAGCTGAAGTGATGGGCGCCAGACACTTTTTGAATGCAAAAAGATTTATTGTCTCTTGAACAAGAACTGTGGGAGAGAGGGTATGGTCAGGACACCCTTAAGTAGATGCAATGACAATTGGCAGACTCCAAGACTTCTATAGGTAGACAGCTATACAGTGGAAGGCCTCCAGCCGGACACCACTTCTGTATAGGTAGGACCAGTGTCTCCTATGGCAACAAATCTTGTAAAAGTCACTAACGGTAATTGTACTTAACTATTGGTAACACATAAATAGTTCTCCTTGCACGCCACAGTCTCTCACTGTAGGTCTTCACTCACTGAGTTTCTAGTCTCTCATTACACTCGCAGACCCAATCGCCACTGGATCCCTTGAGCTCTTCCACTTCCATTACTCAGTATCTTCCTCAAGCATCACCCCCGGCTTCCCAACTGGGTTCCTGGCTCGGCACTTATAGATACTCTTCCAGTATCACCCCTGCTGACCCACTAGGTCCCTGGCTTGGCACTCACTGGTGCTCCTCAAGCATCACCTCTGCTGTTCCACTGGGTCCCTGGCTTGGCACTTGCTGAGGTTTTCCCACTTCTTCACTGTCCCCGGTTGGTGAGAAGACTGCTCTTGTACTGACTCAAGCTTACTCACAGTGGTCTCCGGTAACAAGGTGGATGGTCCCTTAGTGGCGACAGCTTCCCCTCTACCTCCGACCACAACTGGTTCCCCATCCGGTGGAACCAATACTCTCGGTTGGACTCCAATCCTGCAGTCCCAACCCTGCGCTGCTTCTCCTGCTTCTGGATAGGCCTCAGACAGCCTAGCAGCCAGATGTCCCCGGGATAGGCCTCAGGCTTCCAGCCTAGCAGCCTAACACAAGTCCACCCAGACAGCATTCAGGTGGCACAGAACCCCAATCACCTGGCTCCACCGAAATAAATAGGCTCTCCCAGCAGGCCAATAGACTAAAAAAAACCCTGCCAATTGGCTAAGACACCCCATCCATTCATAACCTGACCTTGCTAAGCCCTTGTCTATCTAATGTCACCAGCATAACGCCACCTAGCGACAGAAGAGAGAAGGTGCAGCAAGTCCAGAGTTAGAGAGGAATCAGTGAATCTACTAACAATTAAACAGGGCAACTACTGCCTGGCAAACTAAATTTACTTAGCAGCCCTGTCTAAACACAAGGCTGCTACAAAAGTATGCGTTGCTCTCACCCTCCTCCAAATCTTCACATTCCTTTTTATTGCTGCTGTAACCCAACTTCCTATTAGAAGGTGGCTACATTTTTTCTTCATGGTCCCAATGTATGTAGGAGCATAGCCATCGTCTCTTTCTTGCTCCTGAGATGGACTATGGACTACGAGATTTGACGTTTTTGAAATTCAGACACATTTTTTGTTATTCAGAAATTCGGATGCATTCAAATTACAATAGTAACGAATTTAAATGAATCCGAAATAACAAAAAAAAATTTTGGATGAAATTCGAATTCAAATAGTTTTCGAATACAAATTGTTTTCAATTTGAATTCAAATTTCCCAAGAAAGTAAAATAGAATAGAAAATAAAGGAATAGACAAGAAAGAATATAATAGAATAGAATTTAAAAAAACAATAGAATAGAATAGAAAAAATATAACCATTTACAAAAATTTGAATAGATAAAATTCAAATTTGAATAGAATAGATTAGAATAGAATAGCATATAAAATAAAATAATAGAACAAAATGGAAAAAAATAATAGAATAGAAAGAATATAACCATCTTCCGAAATTCAAATTTCGAACAGAATAAATTCAAAATCAAATAGAATAGAAATGAATAGAATAGAAAATAAAATAATAGAATGGAATGAACAACAGAAAAGAATAGAAAGAATATAACAATATAACTGTTTTTCGAAACTCAAATTTCTAATAGAATAAACTCAAATTTCGAATAGTTTAAATTAGAATTTCAAATAGAATAAATTCAAATTCGAATAGAATAGAAAAGAATAGAATAGAAAAGAAAAGAATGTAATAGAATAGAAAAATAGAACAGAAATAGAAAATAGAATAAAATAAAACAGAATAGAATAGAAAGAATATAACCATCTTCCAAATTCGAAAAAATAAATTCAGTTTCGAATGGAATTTGTTTTGAATACAATTTGAATGGAATTTGAATACAATTTGATTCAAATTTTTCAAACTTGGTCAAATTGAGTTCAATTCGACTGAATTCAGAAAATTCTAATCAATTTAAATTAGAATAAACAAAACAAATTCCGAAGACAAATTAAACAAATTTAACTACACAGATTTAGGTGAATAACGAATCGAAACGAAACAAAACAAATTTTTTCATTCTGTACTTGTCTAGTCTGCAAGACTACAAGTGAGGGGGAGTAGAAGAGGTTAATGAGCTCAAGGAGGATGTTACAAGGAGGCTGATAAACACAGTAAGAAATATATATATATATATATATATATTTTTTTAAATCAGAATAAAGTTTATTAACAGCTTTTAACAGTACAATAAACAATGCATATTCCGAAGTATTACATTATATAATACATTCACAGAATACAAGTTAGAATAATGTTCTTGTACATAGCCAAAGCAGGTTTTTAAAACAAATTGAACCTGAGATGCCATTAGTCCTTATATCTCACAGTGTATGCATCCCTAGACATGGTTTAGGAAGACATTCTCATCATATCTCTTCCCCAGTACTTTAAATTAAACTCACTTCAAGGGTGAGAACACACTGAGCGGTTGAGTTCCCACTTTAAGTCAATAGCCTATCAAGAATTAGGTCCAATGGAGCCAAGCCAGGGGTAGCTAGCCAGCATCCCCAGATCTTATTGAACCGAGTCGGGCTGCCTCTATTCTGATATTTCAAGCGCTCATATTTCAAAGTTAATTCCATGTGGCTAACCACATCTCTAAAGTTGGAGAGGTGTTGCAAGATCAGCTTTCGAGCTGGGAACAGTGCTCTGCAAATCGCCTCTCTGACATATATGCCTGTTATAACCTCATCCAGTATACCCAATAAGCACGGTTAAGGGTCAAGAGAGACGGTTACTTGAAAAGTATTGTTAATGGTGTTTCCTATGCCAGTTCAAAAGCGGTGCAACTTTGGGCACCGCCAAAGGAGATGTATCAGGTCCCCATTAGCTCCCTTGCATCTCATACACAATGGGTCTGGGTGCAGTCCAAGAGTAAACAATTTAAGGGGGTATGATGAAATAATGTACAGTATATAGTTGGGACAGCCATGGACAGATTCCAGGGCCTCCGACCACTGATCCCCATCTATATCACCTACATCCGCCACCCATTTTTCCATAGCCGTTTTGGGAAAATTCTCTGGGTACTCTGGCAGCAGCATCTCATAGCACCTGGATGTGGATTGCTGCATCATATTGAAAAGAGGAGTGGGAGATAACACCGCCTGCTCTAAGGATGCTTGCGCTTTAATGGCGTGCTGCAATTGAAGGTAGGGGAAGTACATTTTGTTTGAAAATCCATATCTGGCTTGCATCTGGGCAAACTGGAGCAACCTGCCATTGCTTAATATGTGATGGAGGTGAGTAACACCATATGCTTGCCACCAGGCTGCACACTGCAGATTTGCCAGTTCCGGGTAGGGCTGGGAAAAAAATCGATTTTAATCTTGAATCGAGTTTTGAGCTCAAATCGATTCAGTTTTGAAGAAAATCGATTTTTTTAGATTTTTTTAGATTTTTTTTTTTTTTTTTTTTTTTATAATTAAAACAGTTTTTTTACATTTTTTTTTCCCCTTCAAAGTTTCCGTAGCAGGACTGCAGGGGGCATATCCAGAATGGCACTGGGCAGCGTTACCCCAATTACATCTACTCGCTGCAGCCGCCCTCTGCCTACCTGATCAGCGTGTCATGCAGACAGACGGCGGCCATTGCAGTGTTTAAAAGCCGCGCCTCCCGAGTCCTCGTCGTCTGTGATAGGCGGAACACTCAATTTCACAGCAGGCAGTGTTCACCCTTTCACGGACATCCTCTCATCCTCGTCTGTGTTATGAGGATGACCATGATAGGCGGAACACTGAATGCTGGGAAATTGAGTGTTCCGCCTATCACAGACGAGGAGGAGGCGCGGCTTTTGAATACTGGAATGGCCACCGGTGTAGCAGTAAAATCCGTATACCATGAAAATCTGCATCAGGTACGGGCACAGTGATTGAAGCATGGGCACAGTGAGACACGGGCACAGTGAGACAAGGGTACAGTGAGGCATGGACACAGTTCAATTCAACTAAGAGTAACCTCAGGATTTTTTGTTGTTTTATTAGCTAAATCCAAATACAGTATTAATAATTTGGATGTTTAACAAGCTTTGTTGCACACTGCAAAAAACAACAAAAGGTCACAAGTGCTAAATTGGTGGATAAAGAAAAAAATATAATGGATGATAATAATAATAATAATAAGAAGAAAAAAATCCCAAATATTTTGGGAAGTACAAAGTATCCAAAAGGGGGAAAAAATAGGATCCAGCGCAGCAAGAAAAAATCCGTACCCAGAAGTACAAAATACACAACATGCACACAATATAATCCAGCGCTCATGGAACATACATTATTAACTATTGAAAACTCTTGAAGAATTGATAAAAAAGCTTAGTCCATTTATCACAATAAAGAGAGGGATCCAATCCCAAATGTGCAGAGGGCAAATTAATCTTAACTCTCCAGTTGCCAGTGGTGACAAACTTGTTAAACTTGCAGTGACATCCGTGGAGCAAGGAGGGGTTAAAAAAGTCAAAACAAAGCCTGTGGCATGATCTCCGTGTGAGCACAGTACCTTGAATGATGGACAACAGGCAGACCAGCGTGTGGAGGGCCCTCCAACCCAAAAGGATGCAGAGCCAGGATCGCAGCAAGACTGGGACAGAAGGAATCACACACAGAGTTTCAAGAGTTTTCAATAGTTAATAATGTATGTTCCATGAGCGCTGGAATATATTGTGTGTTTGTTGCACACTGACTTTGCAGTTAGAGAAAGGGTTTGCCTTTGCAATTTTGTTTGTTGATGCACTTTAATTAATATAATAAAAAATAAATAAATCGAATCGTAAATCAAGTTTTTTATAAAAAAATCGCAGATTTTTTTGGGGGGGAAAATCGCCCAGCCCTAGTTCCGGGTAAGTATTGTTATTCCAGATGGGGCTGTAACTAGTAAATCCTGACACTCTTTGTAGTTGTTTTGCTTTGAACCAAATCTTATGTAGTAGCCTATACATGGGGTACCTTTTGTTGGACTTTAAGAAGAGCTGGGCCTCAAAGGCTTCCGGGAAGGTCTGAAACTCTGCACAGTGTAACGCAACAGCTAATGTGGAATTATTGTGTGAAGAAATCACTTCTTGAAAAAATAAAAAATCACAGGGCTAATAAAGTGGTTATAAACCCTCTCTGACAGTTTTTACCTACAGGTAAGTCTAGATTAAGGCTTACCTGTAGGTGTTTGCAATATCTCCTAAACCTACACGGTTTAGGAGACATTTGCCAAAAAGAATGCACCGATGTCTACGGCGCATGCACGCCGTAGACAATGGCGCAGGCGCACTGAGCGTGCTGGGTCTTGAATGGGATTTGCCGGAAATCTGCCGATCCCGTACGCATGCGCGGGAGTGACGTCATCGCCGCTCCGGCCAGTCACATAGCTGGAGCAGTGATACCCGGAAGGCACTCGGAGGAGACATGGCGGCGGCAGGGGAGGGAGGAGGGGAACGAGGAGCGCTTCGGGGGCTTCGATCTCAGGTAAGTCATTCATAATAAGCTAGTATGCTATGCATACTAGCTCATTATGCCTTTCTCTTGCAGGGTTTTTTTTTTTAGGGAAATTTCTAGAGGGTTTACTTCCTCTTTAAGTAGTGCATGGGTATGGACTATTTTTGGATATTAAAGATTTAATTTTGTGTAACTTTAATTCATTCAAAGACACTGTGGCACTGTTAGCGATCATCTCAGCGACACAACCACATTGCAACAGGGACAGGTGACCTCCTAGCTGTAATATAAAGTGACAAGTGGCTCTGTACATGACCTGCTTCCTAATGGTTTTCTGTACCTTTCTGTGACAGTCTGACTGCTTCTAATTTAGGTGGAGGTGTGGAACAAATGGGCACTTGCAGCTTAAGCTCACCAAATCACAGTAGCTGGAGAATCTTCAGTTACCTGCTCTTATGTCTTGTACACACGATTGGAAATTCCGACAACAAAACCGTGGATTTTTTTCCGACAGAATGTTGGCTCAAACTTGTCTTGCATACACACGGTCACACAAATCTTGTCTAAAATTCGGAACGTCCAGAACGTGGTGACGTACAAGACGTATGACGAGCCGAGATGAAAAGTTCAATAGGCAGTTCGGCTCTTCTGCTTGATTCTGAGCATGCGTGTTTTTTTGTGCATCGGAATTGCATACAGACGATCGGAATTTCCGACAAGAACGTTTCTTGTCGGAAAATTTGAGAACTAGCTCTCAAATTTTTGTTGCCGGAAATTCCGACAGCAAATGTCCGATGGAGCCTACACACGGTCGGAATTTCGGACAAAAAGCTCACATCGAACATTTGTTGTCAGAATTTCCAATTGTGTGTACGCGGCTTTACAATCCATCAAAGAGGGAGATCCTCTGTGGGTCAAACCTGTGCAAAGCCACTTAGCATGGCACCTTGTATCACTTGCACAGAATGTGCCCATGTGGCCTTCTAATCAGCTGGCTCAAAATTACCTTTAGTGCAAGACCCAATGGGGTGTAAAGGTCCTTCCTATGCTTGTAGCTCCTCCATCGCCCCTCCCCCCATATGTTTTTTCTGTATGCACTAATCCTGCTGTCCACTGAACACATATGTAGAGTTAAAATCCTCAGCAATCGGTTCTCATCACAGCCATGGTTAGTATATTCCAAGCCTTGTTTTTCAGATAAGCTACAATGTCCTTTTAAGTTGTTCACATATTGTCATATTTCTATAGA
Source organism: Rana muscosa (assembly GCA_029206835.1). Lineage (NCBI taxonomy): Eukaryota > Metazoa > Chordata > Amphibia > Anura > Ranidae > Rana > Rana muscosa. Next base: position 204,883,916 of record CM055123.1, read on the forward strand.
AATTTTGCTTGAGATTTCAGGACTCAGAAACGCTGTATCATATCCTCCCTAGGTAGCAATACATAAATAATTTACTCAAGGCAGTGACATGTTTGCCTAGTCTTAACAGCTAAGTGTCAATATGCACAAATCTTCCGTGCAGTAGGCATTTAGTGAACTAGTAAGGAGTCATTTTGGAACCCTTACTAGTTGACTTGGGAGACCCATTTTTCGATTGATTGGCAGTCTTGGGTGGCTGTATCATCTTTAAAGAGAAATGTATTCTTCATTTGGAAATGGATTATCTACCTGATGAAGTAGATCTTAGTAAATCTTCTCTACAAGTTGTTTGGGACCTGAAGACTAAAGCCCCGTACACACGGTCGGACTTCCATCGGACTTTTCCATGTTTTTTTGTCCGAACGGAGTTGGTCGGGAACACCCATAGCATACACACGCTCTGACTTTTCTGCAAACTTTCCCAAAACTTTTTCCAACATCACGTGGTTTTCTTGCTCTGTTTTGCTCTTTACCGCCACCCTTTGGTCAACTTCTGCTATTGTTGGTTGATTTTAACATTACAGTAGTAGTTTTGTCCAGCGGACAAAAGTCCGATGGTTTTCTGTACACACGGTCGGACTTTGCTCCATCGGACTTTTGTTGGGCAAAAGTTTGTCCGTTTGCAGACCCAACTTTTGTCCGATGAAAACAAAACCAAACGAAAAAAAGTTTGTCCGATGGACCATACACACGGTCAGATTGTTGGTCCAACTTGCTTAAAACGAAGTTTGTTGGGCAAAAGTCAGACCGTGTGTACGGGGCTTTAGGCTCGGTTCACACTGGGGCGAACTGTTCTAATTGGAGCGACTCAAGTCGCTCTGACTTAGAAAAAGGTTCCTGTACTACTTGGGGGTGACATCAGAGTGACTTGCATGGACTTCTATTAAAGAAGTAGTTTGCAAGCAGCGAAGAAGCCGCGATGTGTGGCGCGCCTTTAAAGTTGGGCGACTTTGAAGCTGCGCTAGTGTGAACCGAGCCTAATGCCGCATACACACAATAGTTTTTCATGCCGTTAAAAATTCAATTTTTAAAAATGGCCATTAAAACCGATAGTGTGTATGCTCCAGAGCATTTTTAACGGCGTAAAAAAAGGCCATTAAAAATTTTGAACATGCTCTATTTTTTCACGTCGTTTTTCATGTCGTTTTTTTTAACGACATGAAAAACGGTAGTGTGTATGCTTTTACGAGTGGAAAAAAAAGGCGCATGCTCAGAATCAAGTATGAAACGGGAGCGCTCGTTCTGGTAAAACTAGCGTTCGTAATGGAGATAGCACATTCGTCACGCTGTAACGGACTGAAAAGCACGAGGCTGAAAAGTGCGAATCGTCGCTCAACAAACTTTACTAACATGAAGTGTGGCACCATTCGAACGGATCTTCCCCTTTATCGTGCCGTCGTACGTGTTGTACGTCACTGCGCTTTGCTCAAGCGGTTTTTCATGATCGTGTGTACGCAAGACAGGGTTGAGAGGAAACAAGAAAAAAAACAGCGAGAAAAACGTTGGTTTTAAAAATGACTTAAAAAACGGACGTGTGTACGCGGCATAAGGGGTAGGTTTACTAAAACTGGTGCACACAGAATCTGGTGCAGCTGTGTATAGTAACCAATCAGCTACTAACTTCAGCTTGTTCAATTAAACTTTCACAATAAAATCTACAGGCTGATTGGTTACTATACGCAGCTAAAAATAGGAAATGAATATTGCGCTAGTCTCAAAACAATAAAGGTGAATAATGACTAATAAAGCAGCTACATAAAATATGACTAATATTAAACGTATGTGAATGGAGATGTAGCGCTAACAGTGAAAAAGAGGCCAAAAAATTGGTCTCAAAGTAAAACTGAATGTGAATGAAAAAGCACAACAATAAAGTGAGTCCACAGAGTGTCAATAAACAAATATCCGTGATGAAAACAAATGGTATCTGAAGCCACACGTGAAACAATATGGATCATCACAACTTCTGAGGGTGAAGAAAGATAAAATACCCTTACTGGAACAGGTGGATCTGCGAGTCAAGGCAGATCAAACAGGCATTGAACAGACTCAATAGTGATTCCCCGCTGCTTGTCTGTAGGCTAGATCATGTGAATCTCAGACGAATAATTCCCGGTAGGTTCCCTGACTTGGAAGCAGACTCAGGACTCGAACACGATCTCCACAGACATCAGATGGGAAAGAAAACACCTTGAATGCGGGGAAAATGGTTCTTCCCGGAATGATAATCGCACATAAGGAGGGAGCTTCAACTCAATCAACCAACAATGGGAAAAAAATGAGAAAAGGGCTCCGATAGTGCAGGTCAATGCGGGTTTATTAAAACCGACAAAGTAAAAGTGATCACAAAAGCATAAAAAACATTAAAAAGGGCAGTAAGCAGAGTAGCGAGCAAGCCCGAAGCGTTTCGTACTAGTGTACTTCAAAAGGGGCATCCCATGCCGAACCATACCAGGCCGCATGCGCTCAACATGGGGGATGGATGCTTTGGGGGGGCTCTTCCACCCCCCATCCAAAGCATCTTGCCCCCATGTTGTCTTCCCGACAACCCCGGCTGGTGGCTGTTGGGGTCTGTGGGTGGGGGGCTTATCGGAATCTGGAAGACCCCCTTTAAGAAGGGGGCCCCCAGATCCTGCCCCCCTATGTGAATGGGTATTGGGTACATCGTACCTCTACCCATTCACCTCAAAAAGCAGTGAAATGTTGTCGCCTGCTGTCCGGCATCTCTATATAGCCATGGAGCGTGGCCATCCGATGACATGGAGCCTGGCCCTTGTGATGTCACCCCCCCCGCACGCAGCTGCCGCCTCTGCAGCTTTCCCCCCATCTTTAGGACTTACATGACCACTGATCGCTCAGTTCTCATTTTTCCTGGCTCTGTCCTTTGAGAGTGGTCGGACGCAGCCATGCATTGAGAGCCGGAGCCAGCTGTTAAACAGTCAACTGAGTGGATCCCAACAATATTGCTGGGATCCTTCTAGAGAATAGAGCAGCTCTGTGATGTCAGCAGAGAGTGCACTTTAGTCTGCTGTCAGCTGAGTCTGGGTCACAGGGGTACCTCACCCAGAATAAAAGTGAGGTACAAAAACCTTTGGCTATACTTCTTCCTGTAAATTACTGGACCCTTTTCCAAAAGTCTTGCTTCTCTGTCTTATGCATTTAAATACCTAAGGGGGTGGCTTAAAGAATCCCCGAAATGCATTGGCTGTAACATCTTGTTTCATCTCAATAAAGGACTAATACATAAGGATTTCTGGTCTTTACAAAAATCTGCTTACTTCATGTCGTGTTTCTTAGCATTTAGCAATAAAAACCTGACAGACTTTCTAATCCAATACAAAATAAGTGTGTTTTTTTATCTCTGATAATAGTGGTAGCATAGTACCTATGGTCAAGAAATGTACAGAAATGTACAAAAAGGTTTTAAATATTAAAATACAAAAATATCACTCCTATGTCACTGTCAATGATTTCTCTAGCACTTAGACCCCTTTCACACGGAGGCGGTTTTCAGGTGCTTTTGCGCTAAAAATAGCACCCTGAAAACTACCTCCCATTCATTTCAATGAATGCTTTCACACTGGGGAGTTGCACTTGTGGGGCGATGAAAAAAGTCTTGCAAGCAGCATCTTTGGGGCATGTTTGGAGCTCTTTAAAAAGCGCCTCAAAAAGGCCCCTGCCCATTGAAATTTATGCGATTCAAAAGTGCCGCAAAATGGCTCTTTTTTTGTTTTTTTTTAAGGTCACGTTGTCACGTGAGCCTAAAAAAGAGCACCGCTAGTGCCTCAAAAGAGCCGCAAAAACAACCAGTGTTTTATCAACACTTTTTTCAGCGCTTCAGTGTGAGGGGACTAACTGAATGATAAACCAACATTTGCTTTTATGAAAGTAGAAATATGCAAAAAATCAATATGCCACTTTCAGCCTTTGTTATAGAATTGGCTTTCATTTGTTAATACCTTGCATCTTCTTCAATAATTAGATATGTTAATAGCATTAGCATGTGTAAAGCCTCGTACACACGGTCGGACTTCCATCTGACTTTTCCATGGTTTTTTGTCCGAACGGAGTTGGTCGGGAACACCCATAGCATACACACGCTCTGACTTTCTGCAAACTTTCCCAAAACTTTTTGCAACATCACGTGGTTTTTCTGCTCTTTTCTGCTCTTTACCGCCACCCTTTGGTCAACTTCTGCTATTGTTGGTTGATTTTAACATTATTTGTTTTGTCTATCGGACAAAAGTCCGATGGTTTTCTGTACACACGGTCGGACTTTGCTCCATCGGACTTTTGTTGGGCAAAAGTTTGTCCGTTTGCAGACCGAACTTTTGTCCGATGAAAAAAAAAAAACGTTGTCCGATGGAGCGTACACACGGTCGGATTGTTGGTCCAACTTGCTCAAAATGAAGTTTGTTGGCCAAGAGTCCGACCATGTGTACGGGGCTTAAGGCTTATATTCAGCTATACCACACAATTAGGGTTTGGCCCTCAAATTTTTGGGAAAAAAAATCACATTAATCAACACGCTAATATCCAGCTTATCACATTTGTGTTAGAAATAATTTTAACATTTAATGCCTCTATTTTTCAAGAGTCAGCTGATCACGGATGTATACACAAACAGGTTATCGGCTCTTCTTCCCTCACACTGACAGCGTGAGTAGAGAAGAAGAGAGCTGATAACCGGCTTATGTTAAAGGGACAGCGGCACTGATAATCAACGCACTGATTATCAGTGCACTCCCACCAGTCCTGCCAATAAGTGCCCACCAGTGCTGCCAATCAGTTTCACCTATCAGTGCCCATCGGTGCTGCCTACCAGTGCCCATGAGTGCCCATCAGAGCCACCTATTAGTGCTGCCTATCAGTGCCACCTATCAGTACCCTTCAGTGCCACCTATCAGAGCCCATCAGTTCCACCAACAGTGCCCATAAGTTCTGCCTATCAGTGCAGTCTCATCAGTGCAGCCTATCAGTGCACACCAGTGAAGGAGAAAAATTACCTGTTTGCAACGTTTTAGAACAAACTATGAAATTTTTCTATTTTTTTTGGCCTTTTTTCGTTTTAGCAAAAAATAAAAAACCCAGTGGTTATTAAATACCAAAAGAAATCTCTATTTGTGTGAAAAAATTGTAAAACTTTCGTATGGGTAAAGTGTGGCATGACCTCACAATTTTCATACAAAGTGTGACAACGCTGAAAACTGAAAATGGGCCTGGGCAGGAAAAGGTAAAAGTGCCCAGTAGGCAAGTGGTTAATTGTTTGTACTTTAGTAAGGCCACTTCTCCTTTTTTAACATCAAGGCTGGGTTCACACTTAAGCACAGACCGGCTAAAACGGACCAAAAGACGCACAGGACTTGTGTACAAATCCGTACTGGAGCCGCTCCGGACATGTGTGAACCAGCTCCATAGAGAGTTGGTCACAATTTCCTGACATGCAGATTGGATATGGGGAAATACACATCCAATTCGCAATAGTGTGAACGCAGCCTCAATCTTACAGGGAATGAACCAGGAAAAAAATATTCACTCTATCTCCCCATACAAAGTCAGTACGTAGCTTTGTGTAAGCTGTATGGTGAGTCAAGATAATGTTGTGGAACCAACATAATTCTCAAAAGTCATCAAGTACAGCAATAAAAATTAGCTGCTCTGCCTCTACAAGGAATGTTTCCATTATAATTTTGAGCAGTGCCATCTTTTTAAAATTTCAGTTTCCAAGACAGGTATGGTGGTGTTTTAGTTGAGGGACATGCCTTAGTAAAGACTCTTTGAGGTTGATTTACTAAAGGCAATAGACTGCAGCACTTTGCAAAGTGCAGTTTCTACAGAAAAACAGAATCTTGCAAAAAGGAAATAGGGAGAACTGCCGCCCTAGAACAATGCCTAGATGAAAAACGTAACCCCTTTCACCCGTGATTTTTTTTTTTTTTAAGTCGGCAGCTACAAACACTGTAGCTGCTGACTTTTAACCTCCCTGGCGGTATTCCCGAGTCTGGCTCGGGGTTAAATTTCAGCACCAAAAGCGGTAACCCCGAGCCAGACTCGGGATTGCATCGCAGTAATCCAGGCAGAGTTACTTACCTTGTCCCCTGGATCCTGTGATGCCTCCCCGCTGTGTGATTGAGTTGTCTCCTCGCTCGATTCACACAGTGCCCGAGTGCCGCCGAGCTCCGTTCCATGCGACGTTACGACGCACGGGGACGGAGATCGGCACCAAATTCAAAAAAGTTAAAACACAATACACATACAGTACACTGTAATCTTACAGATTACAGTGCTGTATGAAAAAATTACACACCCCCTTTGTCCCTAGTGGTCTGTCCAGTGTCCTGCATGCACTTTTATATAATAAAAACTGTTCTTTCTGCCTGGAATTTGGAGATTGTCCATAGCAACCAAAAAGTGTCCCTTTATGTCAAAAGTGGTTTTAGACCAGCTAGAAAACAGCGATAATAAATTAGAATCACTCGCAGAATTGAGCGATAGAAATTTGTGGGGAAATTCGTCATCAAACACTGAAAAACACTTTTATTGTTATTATATTATTATTGGTTATAATTATTTTATAGTTATTTATTATATTATAATTTATGATTTTTTTTTTTTTTTACTTTATCATGCCCGGGATGTCTACTAGACTCTTGTTTGGACAGATTTAAGTGAGTTATTCCTAAGAATTACAGGCCTACAATATAAAACGCCAAATTTCCATGCAGAATAATGGTACCGCTTTCAGCACCTAAAATCTGACAGAATCATACCGCCAGGGAGGTTAATAAGGACACTTACCTGTCCTACTCGCCCGCGATATCGGTCCCGCGAGGCCGATCCCTCGATCCTGGCAGGTCCCGGCGCCGCCATCCTCACTAAGGGAAACAGGCAGTGAAGCCTTGCGGCTTCACTGCCCGTTGTTTCCTACTGCGCATGCGCGAGTCTCGCAACGCTTTGTGAATGGGCGGCTGCTCTCTGGGATACACACAGTTCCCAGAAGGCAGCGCGCCCCATTCACCAGAAGACAACGTGAGGAGGAAGAGGAAGAAGATCTGCCTCTGACCAGGAAGAGGCAGATTAGGAACATCTGCATAGCAACCACAATTTCTGGTAAGTAAAAATCTTTTTTTTTTTTCTGTTTTTTTTTTCTATTTTTTTTCTATTTTTTTGCAGCATTTTGGTGTAATTTTTTTTCTTTTAGGGTGGAACTCCACTTTAAAGTGTTACTAAACCCAGGACCCTGCATTCACTATATCTGATCTCCCACAGTACACAGAACATGGGAATGTAATTACTTTAGTAAATATAAACAGCTAAATACCTTTTGTCATCAGCAGTATATAGCAGTCTTGTGACTTCTATCAGTGTCTGGTTAAAGCTTGTAGGTGGAGTTTTCATTTTACTCTGACTGTCCTATGAGGCTGCAGGACCCCTGACCCTTTGTCTGGACAGTGCTGATTGGCCCTGTGCTAATCACATGCACCCTCCCAAAGAAACAAAAAACTCTCCAGCAATACACAACAAACTGAGCATATGCAGAGTGACTCCAAAGGCTCTGTTTTATCAGGAGATGGTTTGAGGACAGTGGAAGAAGGGGTGGATCAGAAAAGGCAGGATCAAACAGCCTTTTTACGCAACGCTGAGGATTAAACCCTTAGGTTCCACAGTGAGTATAACAAGCATGCTTTATTGCATATACAGACAGATTTTACTGTTGTGGGTTTAGTAACACTTTAAGGCACTTCCTGTAGGCATCTTAAGATTTTATGTCCCATTATGACTAGAATCTACATTTAAGTCTCCATATTTTATTTACTTAATGAAACCGCACATTTTTAAATATCATAAATTTATGGATATAAATCATACGTTTTCAAATGTGCATTTTTAATGGTCATCATTTTTTAAACTGATTTTGTTCATCTCACTTAGGATACACCTAAAATTAAAAATAAATACAAAAGCAAGCTCTGTTTGGCCTGAATGTTGATTATGCAAACATAAGCTTTCATCTAGCTTGATGGACTATGGAAAAGAAGTACGTTTTTCTTTTAGAATGGAGCTGAAAGAAGAAAAGCGCTTTGAATTCAGATGTATGTAGCCAGAAGCAATATCCAGAGCTAGACATAGTTCATCAATTACAGGACAAGTCAAGGGATGTCATATGCAAGAATGTCAAATCTAGACAATTTCACAACCAATCACTTCTACACTTTGAGGAGGAAGTATCCAAGCAAATGATTGGCAAAATAATTTTTTGCATTAAGTGTGTCAGAATAAATTTATAGACACGCAAGTTAAGTGTTGCCCTAAAATGTCCTTTAGGCATTAACTGGTTCTGGTTCATTATATTCGATGTTAGTGAAGAAACAAAGAATACCTTGGCTCTGTACAACCAAACCTACTGGCCAGTGCGGAGTTCCTCTCAATGTTATTTTGTACATTGCTAGAATACCGGCTGCCTACGGCCAGGTGATAAATAACAAATGCAGCTAAACGTGGCCAACAGCTTGTTACATCGTTTAGACAAGTTTTTACAGCTCAACAGCCTCTGTTCCTGGACACACAGGCTGTCATTTTTTTTCTACTGTCCCTAAACACTTATAGACCACTTTCACACACACAGCGCGGCCACGTTAGCGGTAAAGCGCCGCTAGTTTTAGCAGCGCTTTACCGTCGTTTTAGGCCAATAGCGGGGCACTTTTAACCCCGCTAGCGGCTGAAGAAAAGGGTTAAATGCACCCAAAAAGCGTCGCTGCCGAATCGCTTTGCAGGCGCTTCGGCAGCGGTGCCCATTCATTTCAATGGGCAGGGGCGGTGGAGGAGCGGTGTATACGCCGCTCCTAAACTGCTCCAAAGACGCTGCTTGCAGCACTTTTTCTAACGTTCTGCAAGCTCACCGCTCCAGTGTGAAAGAACTCAGGCTTTCACATTGGGGCTGCAGGGGAGGCATTTTTCAGGCGCTTTACAGGCGCTGTTTAGCGCCTGAAAAACGCCTCCAGTGTGAAAGGGGTTTTATGCCTTCAAACGCCTCTGACAGTTTGTGTGTATGGACACGTACGCTAACATGGACGGGCATTTAGAGGCAGTTAAAAAAAACATCAGATGCCCCTAAAACGTCCTGCGTGCATGAGCCCTAAAAAATGAGTCATGTGACCTTATTGAATGCAGATTCTTTTAGTGAATTGACCCCATTTATACTGTGTTTATCTATCTATCTATCCATCTATCTATCTATACACTACTGTACAAATTTTTAAGTAGGTGTGAAAAAATGCTGCAAATTAACCACTTGACCTCGAGAAGATTTACCCCGCTCCATGACTAAGCCATTTTTTGTGATACGGCACTGCGTTACTTTAACTGACAATTGCGTGATCGTGCAACGCTGTACCCAAATGAAATTTGTCCTGGAGCTGCCTAATAAATTACTTTAAAAACCTGTCTAGTGTGTTTTTTTTATTGACACTTTTTTCCCCCCAGGTGAATGGGTAGGGGTACGATGTACCCCATACTCATTCACATAGGGTGGGGGGCTGGGGTATCTGGGGGCCCCTTATTAAAGGGATTCCGATAAGCCCCCTGCCCGCAGATCCCGACGACCGACGGCCAGGGTTGTCAGGAAGAGGCCCTTGTCTTCATCAACATGGGGACAAGGTGCTTTGGGGTGGGGGGGTGCAGGGCGCCCCCCTGCCTCAAAGCACCCAACCCCCCATGTTGAGGGCATGCAGCTTGGTACAGTTCAGGAGGGGGCCACTCGCTCGTCCCCACCCCCTTTCCTGACTGGCCGGGCTGCGTGCTTGGATAAGGGTCTGGTATGGATTTTGGGGGACCCCCATGCCGTTTTTTCGGCGTAGGGGGTTCCCCTTAAAATCCATACCAGACCCAAGGGCCTGGTATGCTCTTGGAGAGGGAACCCATGCCGGTTTTTTATTTAAAATTTGGCGTGGAGTTCCCCCTCAAGATCAGCAGAGCACAAGTCGCATGCCATAGTCGGAGCATGCAAGACGGTGTTCCGACTTTGATCCGACTTCAATGATAGTCAATGGGCTGAAGTAGGATCAAAGTCAGACCAAAGTAGTACAGGGAGCATTTTCAAAGTCGGACCGACTTGTGTCGGACCAGTTAAGACGGCTCCCATAGGGAAACATTGATTTTCACACGTCATGCGACATGAGCTCCCAATGTCAGAGCATTTGTCGCACCAGTGTGAACCCGGCCTTAACCTATTAACCCTGCCCTGACTCTGGAAATCTTCTGAAAAGTGGACACATGCTGCTGTTTTATTGATCCTTCTGTGACTACCTGTGGCCTATGGAAAGTGATGGCTGGACTACCCGTGTTTTATTGATTTGAGGCTCATTATCGATCAATATCTGGTAAGCAGATTGAGACACACTTGGGTGTTTGAGTGCTTTCTTTCCTGACGCACTGGAAGTTGAGGAAGTTCTCTTCATACAGTATTTCCTTCATCCTCATTGAATTAACTTTCTGATTTGATTTAGCGCTGCATTTTGGACTATATATATATATATATATATATATATATATATATATTGTGAGATGGGGGTTGTTTAGCTCAAGTGGTAGATGCGTTTTTTCAGCGATTCAAGCCAGTCAGGAACTATATTTAAGGGCATGGTAGCCCATTTTTATTAAAAAAGGCAAAATTAAAGTCCAAATAAAGGTTTCCCACGCAGGGGTTCTTCTCCATTAAATACACAGAACAGAAAATGCTAGTCAACCTGGCTCTCTGTAGCAGTACTTCTGCACTTTCCTGGTCACCCAGACCACCGGACTCCTCAAAGTAGACGGCTTCCCTTTAGCATCCACAGCTCTGCCTCTTGCAGTCACCAATCTTCTGGCTGTCACCTACAGCCTCTCTGACTCCTGAAGACCTCCTGTCTCTTGGTGTGGAGCCATCTCCAACTGGGAGCCATGAGGTCTTCCCATACACTCATTATAAGGGCTGTGCTCACCTGAGCACACACCCTGCTGGTAATCAGCAAAGTCTGGACACAGGGTTGGAGATCCCATCCCTCCCAAGACACTGTGGAATCTCCAAACTACAAAGCCCCTTTCCAGAATACCAAAACCTGGAGAAAGCTGCGAAAGCAGTCTTCTTCAGTCCACATCTACGCCCTGTAGTCTTGCACCTTGCAAATGTGCAGACCTCGTGTCCAGCAAATTGTCCATTTTACCGTGACAGTAGCTCCTACTGTCACATAATATATATAAATATATATATATACATATATATATATATATATATATATTCAATTCACTAAAAGATGTGTAGCGCCCTCCTCACTCCCCTCTTTTTCTTCAGCTCGTCTGTCTCTTGTCTAGGGGTACCTCAGAGGGGAAGGGAACACCACGCCTGTCCTTCACCACAGGTGTCAGTGTGGTATGAGCAAAGTTCTTTTACCTTCGGGTCAGTGCTGTGCACCTGGAGCCTCCACCGAGAGTTACCTTGAACAATGTCTGTCAGGAAATGAGCCCCACACCATTAAAGTCCAACACTCCTTTATTCTTCTCGAATGAGCACAATCAGTTGAACTCCCTTGGTAGAAACAGAACAGACAAGGAGGTGTGGATGCGAGTAGGCCCAGACACAATGAACTCCCCACTTTCCTCCCTGAAAGTGAGTTGCGGTCTCCGAGCGGGGGGGGATTTCCTTCCAGGTGGTCTCCGATGAGAGGCTCACCCGTCACTGGCAATATGCTGCACCAGGTCTTTGAGTGAGGAGCTCCCCCTGGTCCATTACGCCTTCCAGATTCGGGTATCCAATCCCTGGGTACCCTAGGATCTCCTTCCCTTGCGGAACTCAGTGTTGGGCACTGAGTTCCAGACCTCCATCCGAGTACCTCACCCCAGGCCAAAGGTGCCTGGGATGGAACACGACCTCCGGCTGTCCTCTAGGCCTAGGCCGCCTAGAGGATTGACACGAACCACCGCCCGCAGGCTGAAGGTGCCTGGGACTTGACCCGTGACAAAGATGGCCGGCCCCTTTATACCCTCTCCCAGCAAGCACGGCGAGTTCCCCGCCCCACCATACCGCTGCCGAGGGAGGACAAAAAGGAAGCACAGCACACAGCAATGATTCAACCCCAGCCCAGGGCGACAGCGCTACCTGCTGGGCTGCAGGGAATTACACATCACTGATGTCTCTGCCAAGTTCAAATTACACCCGGGAAAGTACATACCCGCTACACTCTCCCCCTGGTGGTTTGACACTGGTCCCCAGTGTCTGGAGTAAATCATGCCCTCAACAGCTGACATAATCCAATCCAGAAACCGACTAACAATTGTACAAAAAGAAAACTTTTAGGAAAAAACTACCCAACTGAAACATTGTGTCTGAGCCCTGTAATAAAAAGGGAAGAAAGAAGAGAAGAAAAAAAACAGCATTAAACCATAACTTTGAATCACATATTCACATTTTACTTTTCCCACCCATCCTGACTAAGACCCACCCCATACTCAGTGGTCTTGATGGGATGCTCTCCTGCAGAGGGAAAAGAAAAGGGATTAGCACACATAACCCTGACACATGTATTCGTGTAAGAGAAAATAAACTTCTCCTGGAAGAAATCCCTTTTCTCCAAAGAGTGAGTGCGTGAAAAGTGTTTAACGTTGCGCAACACTGCCACCTGGTGACAGCACCGCGGTAACTGCACTCGTGGAACTTTTCCTCTTCTCTTTGGCCCTATCTACCCCAGAGTCCATGATCTCTTGCAGAAAAAGTGAAGAACAACAGGAACAGTCCTTCATTCCTCTGGGCCTAAAAGCAACGGGCCCCAGAAAGTTCAGCAGCATAACAAGAGCGGAGTCTGTTCTCTCCTACAGGTAAAAGCGGGGATGCGGCAGAACAAGTGGCTTCAGGTGTTGATCCATGGTCTCCAGATGATACTCGACATCTTCTCCCTCCTTGCGTCGGATCAACACTTTGTCTGCATGGATGTGCCGTCCCAACATCCACTCTGCCTTGCAGTCTTTAAAACGTTGAGAGGCCTTTGGGGAGCATGCCAGGTACCTGCGGGCATGCAGAACCTGAAGGTGGGTCCACACAAAGTCATTGTACCAGCGCTCCTGACACACTTCCACCTCATAGAGCAGTTCCTTCGACAAGTATGGATACTCCCATCCGTACTCTGCAGCAACCTTCTGGCCAAATAGGCGTTGTAGTCTGGCCAAAGGAGGCATGGTAGCTTTGTCCCCTTCGCCGGGTAAAACTATTGAGTCCGGGTGGCGAGGGACCTTGACCACATCTGATCTGGGCATTGGTGCCCCCAGTAACAATCTTTTTTCTCCGGTCTTCGGTACAGATGGCACCGGGGATGTAGAGGCAGGCTGGGGACGGGACCCCTCTTCAGGCGCTGGTGCCTCCACCCGGGGTGTACTTTCCCCTGTAGACATGGGTGGATCCCTGGTCCTCCGGGATGAAGCGAGAGGTACTTTGTCCCAGCCCTTTTCTGCAAACAGTTCATCTATTGCAACGTCGTCTCCCATGTCCGAGAGCGACTCTAGGTCAGAGGTGTCACACTCCTCCGCGGGCAGGTAGCCTGTAGTGGAAACTGAGTTTTCACCTCTTCCCACACACCAAATCTCTCCGCCTGGCTTACCTCGGCCTTTACTTGAAGCGGAACGTCCGGAACTCTTGTCGACGGATCCATCCGGGCCGGGCGTAAGCGGGCGAGACGGTCCACCACAACCGCTGGTCGGGGCTACCATACCGGTCTTTCTCTTCGGTGGTGGACACTGCGAGACAGTGGTGACTGAGTCAGCATCCTCGGATTTCTCCCGTTGAGTTTTCACGACCTCCTCCGCGGTCGCTGCAGTGTGCGCAGGGATGGCTGTCAAAGCAGTGATTCCCCCTCTCTGAGTGGTGTTGCCTGTAGCACGGCCGGGGTAGATGGTTCTCGGCTTCTCAACCGCCGGATCCACTTCGAACAGAAACTCCCCACAGGCCTCACATCGCCCGAATGGCTTCAGTTGGCACACCAGTCCCGAACAGCCGGGACAAATCACACCCAGGGCCTCAACGTCCATGCACGAATACAGGGTGAATCGACCCCTTGGCTTTAGCCGGATCCCCGTATCTGTTACCGGAGCAGCAGCAGTCAATGTCGTGGTGGAAGGGTGAACTGGAATCCACAATGTATGTCCGAACATGGCGACCTGTTGCTGTTCCATCGCACACTGCAAAGTTTTTGCGCCAACGTCCCATGTGTAGTCCTTCACACGTATTGGACTCCTCCCCTTTGCTCCAGTTCGCGGGCTTTTCTTCTTTTCTGTTTCTGAGTCACGCCCACGAACTAAGCGATGGGGGTGTGTCTGGTGGCGCAGTGCAATAGAAGCCCCCACGTGTACTACTGCACACGGCTGAGCTTCCCCCTTTTTCCACTCTTCTGCGCGGGCCTTTCCCTTCATTGGGTCATGTCCACGACTTCGAGCAGGGATGCACTTCGGCCAATGAAGGCCTGCCTACTCGCGTAACTCCTCCAGCAGACACGTTCAATTCCGTGGTGCACAACACTATGCCGGACCCGAGCCCCCACGTGTAGCGCCCTCCTCACTCCCCTCTTTTTCTTCAGCTCGTCTGTCTCTTGTCTAGGGGTACCTCAGAGGGGAAGGGAGCGGGGACACCACGCCTGTCCTTCACCACAGGTGTCAGTGTGGTATGAGCAAAGTTCTTTTACCTTCAGGTCAGTGCTGTGCACCTGGAGCCTCAACGAGAGTTACCTTGAACAATGTCTGTCAGGAAATGAGCCCCACACCATTAAAGTCCAACACTCCTTTATTCTTCTTGAATGAACACAATCAGTTGAACTCCCTTGGTAGAAACAGAACAGAAAAGGAGGTGTGGATGCGAGTAGGCCCAGACACAATGAACTCCCCACTTTCCTCCCTGAAAGTGAGTTGCGGTCTCCGAGCGGGGGGGGGGATTTCCTTCCAGGCTCACCCGTCACTGGCAATATGCTGCACCAGGTCTTCGAGTGAGGAGCTCCCCCCGGTCCATTACGCCTTCCGGATTCGGGTACCCAATCCCTGGATACCCTAGGATCTCCTTCCCTCGCGGAACTCAGTGTTGGGCACTGAGTTCCAGACCTCCATCCGAGTACCTCACCCCAGGCCAAAGGTGCCTGGGATGGAACACGACCTCCGGCTGTCCTCTAGGCCTAGGCCGCCTAGAGGACCGACACGAGCCACCGCCCGCAGGCTGAAGGTGCCTGGGACTCGACCCCATGACAAAGATGGCCGGCCCCTTTATACCCTCTCCCAGCAAGCACGGCAAGTTCCCCGCCCCACCATACCGCTGCCGAGGGAGGACAAAAAGGAAGCACAGCACACAGCAATGATTCAACCCCAGCCCAGAGCGACAGCGCCACCTGCTGGGCTGCAGGGAATTACACATCACTGATGTCTCTGCCAAGTTCAAATTACACCCGGGAAAGTACATACCCGCTACAGATAAATACCACATATATTTCAGGTAAAATAACTCATGCAGTATTTATCTTAAAAGCAGTCAATTCACTAGAAAACATGCGTTATTTACCAAATGCGTTAAATAATTAAGTTTTGCGATATTTATATCTTAAATATAGTGTTATTTTTCGCAATGTTTTTTACATGCTAACACTGCACTGGAAGAAGACAGTTCTGTAAATAAATGCACACAGAAATATTAGAAACTGTGAAAACATTCTTGTATGCTTCCATTCACAGTATGAGCTCCCTCTGGTCATTCCTGAGCTCAGGGCAGAACATTTCCACACTAAGGGCCAGTTCACACCACATGCAGTCCAGTGCGTTTTTTTTTCTGCATCAAACATGTATGGGAAGTGGGTTATATTGATTCCCATGGCATGGTTCACACCAGTGCAGTGAATTCCAGTGCTTTTCAGTTCCAGCAAAAAATTACAACATGCTGCTTTTTTTTCCTGCACAGAACTGCAAAAAGCATAAAAAATGCACTGTACAATACAGGGAAAAATACAGTGAAAAATAAAACAGGAAAAAAAAAAGCATCTAGAATGCATCCAAAAATGCATCAATGCAATGCATTAAAAATGCGCATGCAGAAACACATCTGGAACTGATCTGGAGAAGGTTTTTGTGGTGTGAACGGGCACTTAGCGTGGAAATGTTCTGCCCTGAACTCAGCAATGAAAATAAATGGTGACATTTTACTTGAGGGAGTTCATGTTGTGAATAAGGCCCCATTCGCATCTAGCGAGGTGGGATTCCAAATCGCACTGCAATGCTGGCAAAAAGCAGCATGCTTATTTGGGTGCCATTAATTTTCAATGTCACCTAAACATGGTGTGATTGTTGCACAATAAATCACATTGCACAAACCTTGTCA
This sequence comes from Rana muscosa, assembly GCA_029206835.1. Taxonomy (NCBI): domain Eukaryota; kingdom Metazoa; phylum Chordata; class Amphibia; order Anura; family Ranidae; genus Rana; species Rana muscosa. Next base: position 204,900,327 of record CM055123.1, read on the forward strand.
CCCAAAAAGGAGCAGGAGCTTCTTTTGGGCAATAATTATCACGCAATGCAATGCGAAGCGATGCATATTGTTTTATCCTGTACGTGTATTTTATATTGATTTCAAGCTTTTACATAAACGGAATTACACTATTAGAGACTATTAGAGACTGTATTGGTCTCTTCTATCTCTCCTTACATGCATGCACGCGGCCAATTAAAAGCTATAGAGGGACTTTGAAAGGAGTAAATACTATTATCCCAGAGTGGATGGGCAGCCACTCAGAAGTGCTTGTGACCCGCTTAAGAGAGTATTGGGTCGTTCATCTCTGGCGGTGAGTGTGGTGGCAAGAGGGGATGCAGGGCTTGTTTGGGTGCCATTCATTTTCAATGGCATCTAAACATGGTATGGTTTTGATGTGATTGTCGCAAATCACATTGCAATTGCAGCAAACTGCATTGCAGAAACCTTGTCACCCAAAAAGGAGCAGGAGCTCCTTTTGGGTGATACTCTTCACTGGATGCGATTTGCTATGACTGAAGCACGATTTATAGCGTGACAATTGCAGCAAACCGCATTGCAGAAACCTTGTCACCCAAAAATGAGCAGGAGCTTCTTTTGGATGATACTCTTCACTGGATGCGATTTGCCATGACTGAAGCACGATTTATAGCATGACAATTGCAGCAAAACTGCGCCGTGTTTAGGTGCCATTGCAAATAAACGGCATCCGTACAAGCATGCTGCCTTGTGCCAGCAGGAGCATCAAAGAGGGACTGATCTTTAGGCTGAAGATCCTATGCACAGATGGACAGAATCTGTAGTTCCTTCATTGTTAGATCTGGAGGACCGAGATTTTTTGACCAAAGACAAGATAAGCTCCAAGTTGCAGAGGATTTTGGCTACTACAAACATACATCCAACATTAGAAAAACGATGACTGGCATCGAGTAGGGTAGCTTAGTGTAGTTTAGTGTAGGTCCTGCCCTAGAAAAGTCTACCTTGCCGTGGTGGGCAGGCTTGGAATCTCTTGGTCAAAAGTGTGTCAGTGAATGGAAGAGAGGATCACTACATCTTCATTTTTGACCAATTGATTATACCAAAGGACTCTTGGTTTAATCAGAATACATGAAAAAAGTTGTAAAACGGATGTTCATAGGTCCATAATCATATTTTCATAAATACCCAATAAAAAAAATTATTTATTTGAATTGTTTCCTCTATTATGTAACCCTGTGACCAGGGGTCAATAAAACTTGGATGCACAGGCTACATTTAGCAGTTTTAGTTCCATTATGCGTTAGCTAATCTGACAATAGTAAATTACGCACACTTACAAAGGCAATGTACAAAGATAGCCAAAATTGCAAAATTGTAAATGAAAGTATTCAGCGCATGACCACAAACAATAGAAACCAAATTGCAGGCTAGCACTCAAGGTTAACTCAAAGAATACCTCCAATGAACCTATACAACAAAACAGTGCAGCGCAATTATAAAAAGTCCATAAAATGAATCATAAAAGTCCATATGATAATAATTAGTGCATGTGGAAACGGCACAAATCAATTTGGTGCAGTGAAGAGCAAGACGATTTGACAGGTGATAAAGCAGTAAAGCCCACACTCTGGGTAGCGATCGCAATTCAACACCTTTGAAGAACTCCACAGCATATGGAAAAACAGAGGAAGACAATCTAGTGCTCTCCGTATGTAAATTCATTGTTAAAAAGGTTAGAAATCTACTTACAATAAACAGCACTCAGTGCCGAGTCCCGGCATGAAGACATGTAATGATTTCAAACCAAAAAGATGGCCGCGGGTGACGTCAGACGTGACTCCTCCCCCCGTATGCGTTACATCCGTGGGCGGGACTTCTTTAGCGTGGGATAGGATATACGTTGACGCCCCGCAGTGAATAAATATAGTCATGGTGACCATCAATCACTTTTCAGAAAGTCTTTGATGGGGAACTTCAACTTATTGCTATTCTTCCCTATCTTGCCCCCCCCCCCCTGATCTGGACATTCCTCATTCCCCTGAGAGGGTAGGAATGCAATATTGCCTAATTATACTAACTATTTAAGAACGATTGGACAATCCAATTTAGAGCAGTGTTGACATTATGTCCGGGCAACCTAAAAGTCAAAAGATATACATGTGGAACAGAATCCTTTAGTGGGGTGTTGAAACTTTGGGAAAAATACAAAAGTGTCTTTTTGGGTAGTAAATAGTATTTGAAGAAAAATACTGTATATTTTGTTAACGGATGCAATGCAAGATTTTTTTTGTTCTTGTCCTTGTTGCTTGCAATATTTCTGAAGTAATGTGATAGCAAATATGTGTCTACCTATAGCACACTACGAATAGAGGAATTTTGCAATTACTGGTAGTTAATAGTGATGGCAAATGGCAATGTGGCATTGAGAATAACTATAATGTAATGTGACTTTTAATGGCATTGAGCAGTACTAAGAGGGAGTGTCCAGACCTCAGTGCACTCAGATAATGACAACCACCATGCTAATCATAACACAACCTGCCCTGTCTGACTGTAGGAAAAATCATCCAGGTAAAGGGAAGAGTGGGAGCTTACAAAGATCACCAGCCGGGGCATATCTACAGATCATGGAGGCCCATAGAAAAAATTCTGGTGGGGTCACCTGGCAACCTCCCTGTATGGCACATAGCAATGCCAGGAAAGGAGCAGATGCATAGACCTCTCTCTGAGCCTATTGATAGCCTCTCTGCTCTCTCAAGAATGGCCCCCCTTGTGACACAATACATGATATCTGCATGGAGAACACTGCACTTCCAACCCGGCTGGAGTGTAAATACCTCTATGACTAAGCCTCAGTGGGTAGGGCAAAATATATTAGTGCATGTGGTTTGTGGAGCAGAACTGGCTGAGGCCGTCCTACACTTGGACTTACACTCCAGTCGGGTTGGGAGTGTGGCATTCTCCATGCATTTAGATTCTATCACTGTTGAATAAGTGAGCCTGTATGCCAGCACCCCTATTTCTGAGGATCAGGGGGATCTATCTCTCTCCCCTTGCTTAGACTGATGCTCCAAGCTCTATTCTGGGTCACATGATGTTACTGTATATATTACATCCTCAAAATGGCCACCAAATCTCAGGGGCAATCATGTGTCTTTAAAAGGCAAAGGCTTCCTCTAGGTTGCCACCTGAAGCCATTCCTCTGCAAGGTTCTATTTAGTGCTCAGAGTATATATGACCACTCTGCTCCCTGTGTAACTAGCAATTGCCAGGACACAATCTCACCTGGCACCACCTAGTAGTGTGTCTCGGGGGTGGGATGGGGGTTATACTTCACTGAAAAGTGCTGTGCTGGAACCCCCCTTCCCCTAATATATGTTTATCAAATCTCAGGGACTTGCAAGTTCTAAGTTCTTTGTTCACAGTCACAGCCATCGGTTGCTGAAAGAGGTAGTCTAATAGTCACTGCCCTCAGGAAGCTTACAGCCAACATGTCTTTGGATTATGGGAGGAAACCAGAATATCTGGAGAAAAAATTCAAACTCCATATGGGTTGATTTACTAAGGCTGGGTTCACACTGGTACGACACGACAGTCATACAACTTTCATCCTACTTTGCTCTGCGACATCAGTCCTACATCGGTCCTACATTGGTCCTACATCCACCCGACTTTCATGAAGAGGATACTACTTTGATCCGACTTTGTGCTACTCTGACTTGTCCTTTGACCAATCAAAACAATCCCAGGGTGAGATAAATTCCTTTTACTGCTGCTGTAATCACATGTCGGATGTCAAAAGTCAGATGGTTAGGACAAGGATCCTACTTTGATCTGACTTCAATGATATTCAATGTGCTGAAGTAGGATTAAAGTCGGACCAAAGTAGTACAGGGAGCATTTTCAAAGTCGGACCGACTTGTGTCGGAACAGTTAAGATGGCTCTAATAGGGAAACATTAATTTTCACACGTCATACGACATGAGCTCCTAATGTCAGAGCGTTTGTCAGACCAGTGTGAACCCAGCCTCAATCTGGAGAGTGTAAAATCTGGTGCAGCTGTGCATGGTAGCCAATCAGCTTCTAACTTCAGCTTTTTCAATTAAGCTATGAAAATAAAACCTGGAAGCTGAGTGGTTTCTATGCAGAGCTGCACCAGATTTCGCACTCTCCAGTTTTAGTAAATAAACCCCTTAATGTTCTGGCCAGGATTCAAACAAGGCAAGGCAAAGCAGAAGTGTAAACCACAAAGCCACCGTGCTGCCCCATAACTTAAATCCAAATTTCTCGAAACTCTGTTGTTTTTTGCAGAACTACAAACCTCAGTTGTCTTAGGATATTTTATAAACTTTTTGCCTATAAAATGTACAACATTTTTCTTTCTATCCAAGATGAGGGTGAAGGTTCTGTGCATTGCCCACTACAAACCACATTAATATATACCACTATAATGAATTCAGGAGGTATTAAATTACCTATCAAGTATATGAAAACCTACAGTAACTTCATTTCAGACTCCCTTACAAAACCATTTATTTTATATAATAATTCAGACGAACTGCAATGTAACTGCATGATGACAATATTATCCACACAAAGCACAGACAAACATAACCCACCAGAGGATAGAGACAATAAACACATAATGGTTTGAAATTGCATTGTTGTCTCTCCTGTAACATAATGTCAAATAATTTAATTCAAGTTAATTAAAGCCATTTTTCAATGTTTAGTAACAAACGAGTGTGAATGAATATTTAGGGAGTCTGATTATCACTCTCCAAATAGCTCTTACAACTGTTATTCTTCTTAAACAATAAAAGAAGATTAAAAACATTTGCTTTAGGTATTCCTTGAGAATGTTCCAATCAGACACATGAATTCTAATGTAAATTGCTACTTAATTTCCAGGAAGTGGTATTCATTAGCTTGTGGGTGTAGAACTGTCTGTGTGAGCTTGACATTGATTAAATATACCTTTTGCGTGTTCTTTCTATATAGACTGCCATCTGAATATTTATGCCTGTACTCAGAGGTGGCTGCACATTCAGATCTTTATTCTGGTTGTTTAAATCTGCACATTCACATCATTCAGGTCTTCAGATCTGCCAATACTGACTTCTGAAAAGGGGGTGCCTGATCAATAAGATTTGTTTTATGGTACCTTCGTCCCAAAAATGTAAGGAATTATTTGTTTATTTTTTTAAGGGAAGAGGCTTCTGTGGACTTTAATGGTACCGTATACCAACTTTAGTAAACAGTCGTAGATAAAATAATTAATAATTTTTATTAAAAAATACACATGTATACACATTTGACAATTGAGTATTATAAAATCAATGCTAATCAACAAACGTTCCTTGGCTCTGAGGTCACATCAAAGTGTGACAGACAAATTATTTACATCATCTGTACATTAAATGCTCCACATGTTTTGCGGGTTATATTCGCCGATTCCTCAGGAGCTTTATTGCACATATAAATCAAGATTAAAAGATGATTATCATATAACCTTAAAATGGAACCGCTAGAGGCCCAAGGGAGAATGACCCACCCTGGAGGATGTGGAAGCCCTCAAACCAGGCTACAGGACACCGGGCAAAAATCAAAAGGGCTAGGCTCGGTTGGAAAGACTTCAAGAAAGATCCCAAAAGGGGTCCTTGTGGAGTAGTTTGGATCTTGAAAGGCTCTGTGCGTCTAAGCATAGGGATGTCTTCTAAGTTGGGGTGAAAAAACATCTAAGACTGTCGCCAATCACCTTACATACTTTGGCAAAATTTATAAAGACACCCATAGACAGGAGAGGGACATAAGGTAGGAAAGCAGACAACTATTCACTGGTGTTGATATGGAGGATAGCTTCCTATTGGACCGGAACACCAGCGCAGCCCCAGTATTTTTCTAGAAAGTCAACTATTTGATTTGCCTCCTACACCCAATTATTGGTTAGTGAGACTGCACATAACATTAGAGACAGCAAAGGGAGGCAACAAAACCTCCCCTTCCCTACTAATAGTGTCTGCCCTGTTAAGCCACAAAGGGAAACTCAATGGAAACTGGAAGTGAGAGAATATGGTGACTTCCGTTGCTGACCATTCCCTCTGAAACTGTTGATTTAGTGCCTTTGATACTTTCTCAGGCACTGCCCTGGAACAGTTATACAAACTTTACATTGAGGTTCTTATCTTCATGCTTGGTCCAGGGCAGTAACTCACACTATCAAAGCCAGGCAACTAGAATAAATATTAAGAGATAGGTAATTGCAATTTTTCTCACTACAGGTTTGCCTTAAAGCTGACCTCCAAGTCTTCTGCTCAGCTAGACAGGGCTGTGCTGTGTGGCAGAGTTGTGTAGATCTCAAAATTGGATAAAGAAAAATACTAATTATTTGACAGCTTCCGTATATGCTTTGCTTTTAACTGTATGCCTGAAGTAGAGCTTCAGTGTGTTTATTGGGAATAACATGGTCTCAAGAACTAGCTAGTGGAGATACAACACTGTTTACTACAACGCTGTCTAGTACACAGGGCTTTTTTTCTCAGAGAATGGGTGCAGGAACTCAACCACACCCCCCGACGAACCACATCGAATGATGGGTATGGCCAAATTGCACTAACTGTGGGAGCATATTAACTATATTATACCAGGAGTGCGTTATGTGCAGTGTTCGGGGGTGCACTACATACATAGTGCAGAGTTCAGAGGTGCGCTACGTCCATAGCACAGAGTTCAGGGTAGTGATACGTACCGAGTGCAGAGTTCAGGGGTGCGCTACATACATCTACATGGCTCAGCTCTAGTACCTCCCAGCAGTGTAGGTGGCAACTCCTCTCCCTCTTACTTGCAGAGAGATCATTGGTTGGCATCTGTGCACCCAGGCATGAATGGGGATCACAGTGCAGCTTACCATGTAATGCCCCATCCCACACTGCAACTTCTGTGTTTACAAGTGACAGTGGTGAGAGGGGAGCGGAGGGTTAGAGCCACAGGTGGCGGAGCTCTGTTCCACCATGTTGCTGAAAAAGCCCTGCTAGTACGTCTTGGTACAGTTACACTTCTTAATGACTCTTACAACTCACAGAAGATAAAGTTTCTATCCACAGATGGATGCTGCTTTCGGATGCCACAGTAGCATCTTTATATTAGGCTTTTTTAAAGAGGACAGAGTTTATTATCTCTTTGTATTATAATTTCTGTAATTAAAGAAGAATTCCAGGTATGGCATTTTTTACATAGTTACGTTGGTCAAGCTTGGACCAACTATGTAACTATGCATATACCATACCTGTAGAATCCTTCTAGAAGCTGGAGATCACTGCTACTCCAGTGATCTCAACTAGCTTTCGGGTCCTGTGCCAAGAGGCTGCCCTGCTAGATTCTGAACACAGGAGGTCATCTGCTCGGCACGTGTCACGGAAGCTAGTGGGAATCACTGGAGTAGCCATATCTACTACAGGGATCTCCAGCTTCTAGAGAGTTCCCGCCAAAAGTGGTATGAAACCCCAAAACAACAATGTAATATATTGCCGCTTTAGTGGTAGGTTTCTAAGTTTTTTTTCTCTTATTTCACCTGGTGATCCAGCCAGTAACACAGTTCCTGTCTTGGGGTATCTGCATTCTGGATGAAGTAGTAAAGCAGACACCTTTGGACAGGAGCATTGCCAGTCTGGGGGAGGGAAGTCATAAACTAATAGATTTAGATACACTTGGACTAACAAATTGAAGCTCAACTCGATCTAACACTTTATAAGCAGTTACAGTAAACATGATTTCCTTCTGGGATAAAAGTTTTGCATAAATTAATAAAAGCTGACCATTGTAATCCCCCTTGTCAGTGTTAAATGGTTTGTCACAGCTCTCTAACTGCTACTTTGTCTGGACAGCTTGGTTTGTTAACCGCTTGCCAACCGTGCCACTAGGGATGAGCTACGAAGATCGAACGTTTTGGGTCGTTCGCGCCAAATTCGAGTGACGCGAACGGCCCAAAATCCCGGCGCTGTGATTGGCCAAGCATGCACTGTGACCCCGCATGCTTGGCCAATCACAGCGCCGGCAGCGAGGAGAGCCATAATTGGCCACAGGCAGGATGCCTGTGGCCAATTATAGCTCAGGGGGGTTTAGTACATGCCCCACACTATAAAAGGCCGCCAGCGCGGTGGCCTTGTGTAGTGTGTTGGCGTGCAGGGAAAGACGTACATAGGCAGGGACAGTGTTAGAGAAATTGTGTGTAGGGAGAGAGAAGGATAGGTAGGGACAGTGTCAGTGATATTGTGTGTAGGGAGAGAGAAGGATAGGTAGGGACAGTGTCAGTGATATTGTGTGTAGGGAGAAAGAAGGATAGGTAGGGACAGTGTCAGTGATATTCTGTTAAACCTTGTGTGCAGGGAGAGAGAAGGATAGGTAGGGACAGTGTCAGTGATATTTTTGCTAAGCCTCCTGCACAGTATACAACCAAAGCTAGCCCTTAGTGCTGTGATTTCCTGTTGTGTAACACAGGCAGGCATCTGCAGCACTTAAAGCAGGCGTAGTGTGATTCCTGCAAAATATACACCTGAAGCTAGCCCTTATTGCTCGTAGTTTTTTTTCTTTTGTGTTACACTAAGGGCTCTTTCACACAGGACGGATCAGTAATGATCCGCCCCGTGAAGCTCCGCTTGCTCAGCGGGGATCGCTCCGTTGATCCCCGCTGAGCCGGCGGATGACTGGGCGGTTCCCGCACACTGTGCAGGGACCGCCCTGTCAGAGCGCCACTCTCCCCTATGGGGTGATCGGATGATGACGGACCGTAGAGTCTGTTGTCATCCGATCCGATCCGCAGACGGAAGGAAAAATAGGGTTTTCCTCCGTCACACTTTTGCGGATCGGAGCGGGTCGGGTGTCAGCGGACATGTCACCGCTGACATCCGTGGCTCCATAGGAGGACATGTAGCATCCGTTCAGGTCCACCTAAAAAACTGACAGGCGGACCTGAACGGACCCTTCGTGTGAAAGAGCCCTAACAGGCATCTGCAGCACCTAAAGCAGGTGTAGTGTGATTCCTGAAAAATATACACCTGAAGCTAGCCCTTATTGCTCGTAGTTTTTTTTCTTTTGTGTTACACTAACAGGCATCTGCAGCACTTAAAGCAGGCGTAGTGTGATTCCTGAAAAACATACACCTGAAGCTAGCCCTTATTGCTCGTAGTTTTTTTTCTTTTGTGTTACACTAACAGGCATCTGCAGCACTTAAAGCAGGCATAGTGTGATTCCTGAAAAATATACACCTGAAGCTAGCCCTTATTGCTCGTAGTTTTTTTTCTTTTGTGTTACACTAACAGGCATCTGCAGGGGCATATAAAAAATATATAATGTGGCGCTGTGAGAGAAGTAGTAAAAAACCCTACTTCATGAATAGCACAATGGTGCACATAAAAATATGGTGTCAAACAAAACGTTTGTACACAATAGGTGTACACAAATGAATGTGAGAAAAATGTAAATGAATACTAACAGTGAAATAATTGGTATGGGGTATAGGTGCACAACAAAAAACAGCAATTAAACTGGAATATTGATCATACCCATAATAAACAAAAATAAAAATGAAAATATAATGTAGGTGGAGACAAACTCATATAAGGCGTCACTGATGAATATGTAGAATAATGTCCAATCTTATCACATATGAAAAGAAGTTCATAGGTCAAAATCCAACAAGGAGCTGCATAGTTTGAAAATAGGTTTGAAGGGTGCATCTATCACATTTTCCCCTTTTTACATGGCTTGTTGTCGCCATATTAGTTTGGATTTCTTCCTTTTCGGGTTGGAAATACGGACCAGTGGTGCTGTCGGCATAAGGAAGGAGGTGTCTTGCAGATCCTGACTGTTCCTTGGGTCCACAGAGTGGACAAAACTTTGTTGATCCACCACCGTACGGTGAGCTGGGTCCACTCTGTCCGGTAAGAGTATTTACTTCTCCCCCATTGGCCCAAGGTGAGGGCACTCCCGGGTGATGTCATATATCCTATATGCCTATAAAGAAAATGTGATAGATGCACCCTTCATACCTATTTTCAAACGATGGAAATAAAGGAAAAAGCCTAAAAAAAGAACTAATGCAGCCACCATATCTTATGCCGCGTACACACGATCGATTATTTCGACGGTGAAAACACCGTCAAGAAAATCGACGTGAAAAACGAGGAACAGCTTGTTCCCCCCACACAGGGCTGTTTTAAATGACATTTTTTTTTTGGGTCGAAATAAACGACCGTGTGTGGGCTCCCCGGCAGTGTTTCCCTATGGGAAAACTGCCGCGGAAAAAAAACGACGGGAATCACGACGAGAAAATTTAGAGCATGTTCTAATTTTTCTCGTCGTGATTAATGCCGTTTTTCCCGTCGAGAAAAACAACAAAAAGCCCACAGACGATCGTTTTTCTCGTCCAAAGGAAAAAATTAATTTTTCTCGACGGGAAAAATGATCGTGTGTACGCGGCATAAGAATTGGAAAGCTTCAATTTAATACATTATTGGTTTTGGGTTTAATACCACTTTAATTGTTGCATGTGAAATTAACATTAATTCTTGGTTGCAGCTAGTCAAATGCCTACATTTCTTAAATCTCCATGCATGTTAAAATCATACTGTACAATGTTTGTACAATTAAAGTGTTACTAAAACCAGGACCCTCCATTCACTATATCTGGTCTCCCACAGTACACAGAGATAGAGATGTACATGGAAATGCAGTTATTTTAGTAAAAATAAACTGCTAAATACCTTTTCTCATCACCAGTATATAGCAGTCCTGTGACTTCTATCAGTGTCTGGTTAAAACTTGTATGAGGAGATTTCACTGTCCCACGATTGTCAAATGAGAATGCAGGACCCCTAACCCTCTTTCTGGACAGTGCTGATTGGCCCTGTGCTAATCACATGCACCCTCCCAAGAAAAAAAAAATAGAGTTACCCTAAGTTGGTAAGTGCTCATCTATCCTCTCATTGTGGCTGTCCTGAAAGACGAAAAGGGAAAAATAGAGTTACGCTTACCGGTAACGTATTTTCCAGTAGTCTTTCAGGACAGCCACAATGAGAGACATAGGCTCCTCCCCTTCCTCAGGAAACACTGCGCCAGCACATAAATTCTCCCTTCCCCTGCCGGACCTCAGTTTTTTCAAGATCACCTCCGGACAGCTGGGGAGACACAAGAACACATTAATAACATACTATTATATATCATTATCATGCTGCGTTCCGGTCTTTAGTAAGACGCCCCAATTTTTCAGGTGGGTAACTAGTGCTGTCCTGAAAGACTACTGGAAAAGACGTTACCGGTAAGCGTAACTCTATTTTTCCCTTTTCGTCTTTCAGGACAGCCACAATGAGAGGATAGACGAGCACTTACCAACTAGGGTGGGACTACAGCTTGCAAAACCTTTCGCTCAAAGGCTTGCTCACCTGACGACACCAGGTCCACTCTGTAATGTTTTACGAAAGTGGCGTAGCTGGACCAAGTTGCTGCCTTGCATATCTGTTCTGGCATTGCTCCAGGCTTTTCTGCCTAAGAAGCTGCCAAAGCTCTGGTAGAGTGTGCCTTTATTCCCGTAGGGATCTCTTTACCGGCTAAAGTATATGCCTGCCCGATGGTTGTTCTGAGCCATCTGGCAATAGTGCGTTGAGACGCTTTGTAACCTTTTCTGGCCTCAGAAAACAAAATAAACAATGAGTCTGGCTTTCTAAATGCTTTTGTCAGCTCTAGGTAGTACAGGATGCATCTCCTGACAAAGTATGAAACCTCCACTCCCCTTCACCTGAGGGGTTGGGACAAAAAGAAGGTAAAACTACTTCCTGACTTCTGTGGAATTTCGAAGTCACCTTGGGTAAAAATGCTGGATCGGTCTTAAAAACGACTTGATCTGGAAAAATAACACAAAAAGGGGGTCTAACGAATAAAGCTTCTAACTCGCTGACCCTCCTAGCAGTAGTCACTGCAACCAAAAATACTGTCTTTAAGGTCAGTTCCTTTAGTAGACACTCGTTTAAAGATTCAAAGGGAGCCCCCGTAAGGGTCTGTAGAACTAAAGACAGGTCTCAACTGGGAAAGGGAGGGCCCTGAGCTGGTCTCGGTCTGGATAGAGCCCTGAAAAACCTGACTAACCAGGGGTTGGTGGCCAGAGGTTTTTCCAAGTATGCACTGAGTGCTGAAATTTGACCTTTGAGGGTACTAATGGAAAGTCCCTTATCTGCTCCACACTGTAGGAATTCTAGAATGGCTGTGGGGCTCTGCACCGAACAGGAGCATCCTACGCACCACTTGTTAAAGCGCATCCAGACCTTCCTGTAAGTTTGGCGAGTCTAATTTTTCCTGCTATTAAGGAGAGTATCAATTAATCTTTCTGAAAACCCCTTAGATTTTAGTATGCCCTCCTTAGTAGCCAGGCCGCTAGCTTCCATTTGTTTACCTGAGGGCAGAGGACTGGACCCTGTGAGAGGAGATCCTCTCGAAGTGGTAGGAAAAAGGGAGGTTCTGCCGCCAGCTGTTTGAGAACTGAGAACCATGCCCTCTTGGGCCAATGTGGTGCCACTAGGATCAGGGAAGTGTTTTCCATCTGAAACTTCCTCAGAACTGCAGGTAATAATACCGGTGGCGGGAATGCGTAGCACATTCTGAACTGCCAGCTTTGGGTCAGTGCGTCCAACCCCAGTGCTCCCTCTCCTCTGTTTAGAGAGAAAAAACAAGGGGTTTTCACGTTTTATTTTGACGCAAAGATGTCCACCTCCGGTGATCCCCATCTCCTGGCCAAGAGACAGAAGACTTCCTGATTGAGGACCCATTCGCTCTCTCTCAGTTGCCTTCGACTGAGAAAGTCTGCAAACACATTTTTCTCGCCTCTCAGAAAGACTGCTGAGAGTGAGAGAGTGTTGATCTCGGCTCAGCCCAGAATGTCCGCTGCTAGGGCCGACAGAACTCCGCTTCTGCCCTGCTTGTTTAAGTAAGCTATAGCCGATGAATTGTCCGACCTCACCTGAGTGTGGTGCCCCTGGAGTTCTTCCTGGAAAAACCTGAGAGCCAGACCCACTGCCCTCAGCTCCTTCCAGTTGGACGACCTGTTTAGTTCTTCAAACTTCCACATGCCCTGTGCTGGAAGGGATCCCAGGTGTGCCCCCCAGCCCTTGCCACTTGCGTCTGTGGTTACCACCCGAGACACCGGGATAAGCCACAGACGTCCCCCTTTGACAGGTTTGTAACCTTCCTCCACCACCAGAGGGATCTTTTTACCTGAACTGGTACCTGAACTAAGGTGTCTAGAACCTCTAGACTGTGGTCCCACACCCTTAGAATGAAGGCCTGCAGGGGGCGAAAGTGTAGTCCTGCCCATTGGACTGCTGGGAGGGTAGATGTAAACAGACCTAGCGTTGACATCAGAGATCTTATCGAGACCTGTTGATTGCACTGGAGGGAGGTCACTGCTCTGTCTAGCTTTAAGACTTTCTCCATTGGGAGGAACACTCTCAAGAGAGCTGAGTCCAAAACGTATACCAGGTATGTGATACGTTGTGATGGGATTAGGCTTGACTTCTCCAAGTTCAGTAGCCACCCCAGGTCTGTTAGGACCTTCTTTGTAATTTCCAGGTCTCTGTATAATTGTTCTGGAGATGCTGCGAATAGGAGCAGGTCGTCCAGGTAAGCTATTATGGACACTCCCCGGAGTCGCAGAAACGCCACAGATTCCGCCAAAACCTTGGTAAAAATGTGGGGCGATGAGGATAGCCTGAATGGCAGTGCCTGGAACTGTAGGTGTACTATTGTTCCATCTAGGTCTACCGCTAGTCGCAGAAAACTTTGAGAGCTCTCTGTGATTGGGACGTGTAGATAGGCATCCCTGAGGTCCAGAGATACCATGAAGCAGTTGTGGGGGAGGAGGGCCCTGACTGTAAATATCGACTCCATACGGAATCGCTTGTATGTAATTGATTTGTTCAGGGGCTTTAAATTCAGAATTAATCTGAATTTTCCAGAAGGTTTCTTCACCACAAAAATGTGTGAATAGAATCCCTTTCCTTCCTCCGCTTCTGGAACTCTGCGGACTACGCTTTGACTTTCCAGATCCCTTAAGGCCCCCAACAAGGCTTCAGACTTCTCCCTGCACTTGGGTAGCTGGGTGACCAGGTATCTCTGGGGGGGTGGTCTTGCAAACTCTAGATCATACCCCCTTCTTATGATCCCCAGTATGAACTGGTTGGGAGAAATTGTCTACCATTGTGGGAGGAAGAATCCCAGTCTTCCTCCCACCCTGACTGGGGTTTTTACTGGGCTGCTCAGGAGGGCAAAAAATCGCTACTCCTCTGCCCTTGCCTTTAGGGGTCCAAGTCTTCTTCTGCTTTTCAGGCTTGGGTGCCCCTTTCTGTCTTTGCGGGCGAAACCCCTTTTTTGTCTGCACTGGGGCCTTCCATTTAAGAGGAAAGGACTTCTTCTTATCTGTTGTGCGGTCTAGAACCATTTCCAGACCTGGGCCAAAGAGTAGGTCTCCCGTCAGGGGTATCCAACATAACTTGGCCTTAGAGGCGCTGTCACCTGGCCAAGTTTTGAGCCAGAGGGCTCTTCTGGCAGAGTTAGCCAGGGCTGCCGATCTGGCCGACATGCAGACTGATTCCGCTGAGGCGTCAGCTATATATGCGATTCCTCTCAGGATTGTAGGGAAGGAAGACAAGATGGTTTCCTTAGCTGTTCCAGCCTCAATGTGCTCCTGGATCTTGGAGAGCCAGTGCTCTAAGTTGCGGGCCACAACTGTAAAAGCCATTTCTGGCTTTAGATTCCCAATTGTAGAGTCCCATGTCTTTTTTAGAAGGGAGTCTATCCTTTTGCCCATGACATCAGCTAAGGCTCCCATGTCTTCAAACGCTAGGTCAGTGTTTCTGGAGACCTGGGAGAAGGCCGCGTCTAATTTGGGGGTCTTGTTCCAAATAGACGCTGGGTCATCCGAAAAAGGAAATCTTCTTTTTAGAGACCTAGAAAAGAAGGGTTTCCTCTCGGGATCTTGCCATTCCCTTTTAACGGTGTCAATCAGTACCTCGTGTACTGGGAAGACATTTTTCTTCTGCTCCCCCAGGCCCCTGTACATTTGGTCATGGAGGGTCAGAGGTTTTTAGTCAGTCTGGATACTGAGGGTTGTATAGATTACCCCCAAGAGGTCTTCTACCTCATCCAGGGACAATTTATATCTGGAGGGCTTCCTGGACTCCCCGTCCTGGCCTTCTCCTTCTGATTCCTCCTGGGACTCAGAGGTGGCACTATCTGGATGTGCCTGTTTCACACTGGAAGGACCTGAAGCCTCCACTGCCCTCGGTGTAGTGGCAGGATTGGCAGGTGCAGAGCCCTGAGCCAGTGGAGGGGTTGTATCCTGAGAGATGGGATTACAGGGGAGTTGAAATCTTTCAAAGAGACTTTTAAAAGATGAAAATGTGGACGAGAGTTCCTTTACGGAAGCTGCTAGTCCCGACTCCTGCTCAGAATCCCTCTCTCTAACCAAAGTGTCTATGCAATTCTTACATAAGATTTTACCCATGATTCCCCTAGAGTGTCCCTACAGGAGGCACACTTCCTCCTAGAAGTATGGGCTGACTTTGATTTTTCTGTAGCTTTCTGAAATACAAGTACCCAAAAAATGCAGAAAACAAAAATTAGCAATTGAAACAGACAGATACAACCCCAGGAATGCACTGATCCTTTAAGTATGCAAGGAACCAGAGCCTCCCCCCCCCTGACCACCCAGGGGGATTGCCCCCCCATAGACAGGAACCATGTATGGAGGGGCATTCCTAGATAGAGAGGAACCCTTCCCAGGGTACTCTTACCTTAGGAAGGCTGGAGGTAGTGTCACTATGTGTCGTTTGAGCATCTGCTTCCGACATGCTGACTGCAGGTGGCTGCCTCTATCGAGTCCCACGCTGCCTGTGCGCGATCCAGACTCTCTCGCCTGAGCCCGGCCCCCTAATAGCACCGCGACCTGGAAATGGAAGTCGCGGGTCAAAGGGAAAGCATCCGCCTCCCCCCGCCGGAAATGACGTCACCCGTCGTCCGGCCCGCTGGTTCCAGCAAAAAAATGCGGCCTGTATACCATACAGGGAGAGCGGCGTTGCTTCCATGCTGCGGCCCTGTGGACGCGATAAAGGTCCCCCTCAGCCTTCTGCCGCACTCGACAAGGATGGGGTGGCTTGCAGGAGGCGGGTATGTACCACACCATATACCCTGGAAGCCCCTGCTTCCTTTACTGGGTAAAAGATTTTTGGCCTCAATCCCCTGACTGACCGGCCCGGTTCCCTGCACAGTGTCTCCCCGCCAGAGGAAACACTAATAACTGAGGTCCGGCAGGGGAAGTGAGAATTTATGTGTTGGCGCAGTGTTTCCTGAGGAAGGGGAGGAGCCTATGTCTCTCATTGTGGCTGTCCTGAAAGACAAAAAGGGAAAATAAACTTTCTAGTAATACACACCAAACTGAGCATGTGCAGCCTGTCCCCTGGCTCTGTAAATATCAGGTTATTGTTTTGAGACAGTGGAAGAAGGAGATGATTAGAGGAGACAGGTTTAAACAGCCTTTTTACACAATGCATAGGATTAACCCCTTAGGTTCCACAGTGAATATAACGAGCATGTTTTACTGCATATACAGACTGATTTTACTGTTGTGGGTCTAGTAACACTTGAACTTTAGATTTACCGAAGCTATGTGATTTGAGGACCTTCCTAAACCATTTTGTATCAGACAAGCTCTTGAACCACAAAGTTGTTGGATTTTACAGTCAGATTTTAATGTGTTTGGTAAGTGTGACCCTTTTCTCTCTCATCTGTAAAACTCCTTCCGTTGCCACAGGAATAACCTAAGGCTCACACATGGGAGCTATTGAGGAACTCAAACTTTACTTAGCTTTCTCCTCAAATGTCTATTATTCAACAGTGAAGCAATGTGGGCTGAAACATGTGAAGATGCTGTCATCTTGTTAGCACTTATTCCTTTCCTTTTCAGATGGCATTGGAGCTCATAAATCACTCAGGTGGCACCTGGCACTCATGCAAGTTTCCCAGTGAATAGCTTATTTGCTGTCCAAACTAAATCTTAATGTGTCCAAATTAAACCTTCAAGTGTATTTCCACTTTGCAGAAGAATAAGGTTATCCCTACTTTATTTTTACTAAGTGTTATCATTCACATATACAAATATAATTGTTGCTTTAGATTTTAGATGCTCTGTTATGAAAATTTCAGCACTGAAAGATACTATACTTGTTTATGATGGGGTTGGGGAACTATGTTTGCCCCAATTAACCCTGTACTACCCTGGCAGATCTCATTATCTGCTGTAAATTGGATTTGAACACTGTCTGAACAAAAGGTTAATGATATGGAAGCTGGCCTCCTGTGATGGTAACAAGAGGAAAGTCTGTCCATGCCTTTCTTTTGGGGCAGACTCATTTTGAACTTATTCAGAAATGTTTGTAGTCTGCCATGACTGATGTAGGGATCTGCTGCACTCTGAGGTCTGTAAATGGCTATGCTGCAAATTTTACAAAGTTAGGTATAATTATGTATCAGCACTTTCTGTCTCTGAGAGGTTGAATGTTTGTTATATTTAAAAGCTGCTACTAAACCAGACCAGAAGGAATTAATAGGCAAGTGCTCCTATGTTTAATAGTTTACTATTGTTGCCCGTGTATATACTGTGTGTATATATATATAGGTCCTTCTCAAAAAATTAGCATATTGTGATAAAGTTCATTATTTTCTGTAATGTACTGATAAACATTAGACTTTCATATATTTTAGATTCATTACACACAACTGAAGCAGTTCAAGCCTTTTCTTGTTTTAATATTGATGATTTTGGCATACAGCTCATGAAAACCCAAAAATCCTATCTCAAAAAATTTGCATATTTCATCCGACCAATAAAAGAAAAGTGTTTTTAATACAAAAAAAGTCAACCTTCAAATAATTATGTTCAGTTATGCACTCAATACTTGGTCGGGAATCCTTTTGCAGAAATGACTGCTTCAATGCGGCGTGGCATGGAGGCAACCAGCCTGTGGCACTGCTGAGGTGTTATGGAGGCCCAGGATGCTTCGATAGCGGCCTTAAGCTCATCCAGAGTGTTGGGTCTTGCGTCTCTCAACTTTCTCTTTCCAATATCCCACAGATTCTCTATGGGGTTCAGGTCAGGAGAGTTGGCAGGCCAATTGAGCACAGTAATACCATGGTCAGTAAACCATTTACCAGTGGTTTTGGCACTGTGAGCAGGTGCCAGGTCGTGCTGAAAAATAAAATCTTCATCTCCATAAAGCTTTTCAGCAGATGGAAGCATGAAGTGCTCCAAAATCTCCTGATAGCTAGCTGCATTGACCCTGCCCTTGATAAAACACAGTGGACCAACACCAGCAGCTGACATGGCACCCCAGACCATCACTGACTGTGGGTACTTGACACTGGACTTCAGGCATTTTGGCATTTCCCTCTCCCCAGTCTTCCTCCAGACTCTGGCACCTTGATTTCCGAATGACATGCAAAATTTGCTTTCATCCGAAAAAAGTACTTTGGACCACTGAGCAACAGTCCAGTGCTGCTTCTCTGTAGCCCAGGTCAGGCGCTTCTGCCGCTGTTTCTGGTTCAAAAGTGGCTTGACCTGGGGAATGCGGCACCTGTAGCCCATTTCCTGCACACGCCTGTTCACGGTGGCTCTGGATGTTTCTACTCCAGACTCAGTCCACTGCTTCCGCAGGTCCTCCAAGGTCTGGAATCGGTCCTTCTCCACAATCTTCTTCAGGGTCCGGTCACCTCTTCTTGTTGTGCAGCGTTTTCTGACACACTTTTTCCCACAGACTTCCCACTGAGGTGCCTTGATACAGCACTCTGGGAACAGCCTATTCGTTCAGAATTTTTTTTCTGTGTCTTACCCTCTTGCTTGAGGGTGTCAATGATGGCCTTCTGGACAGCAGTCAGGTCGGCAGTCTTACCCATGATTGCGGTTTTGAGTAATGAACCAGGCTGGGAGTTTTTAAAAGCCTGAGGAATCTTTTGCAGGTGTTTAGAGTTAATTAGTTGATTCAGATGATTAGGTTAATAGCTCGTTTAGAGAACCTTTTCATGATATGCTAATTTTTTGAGATAGGAATTTTGGGTTGTCATGAGCTGTATGCCAAAATCATCAATATTAAAACAAGAAAAGGCTTGAACTACTTCAGTTGTGTGTAATGAATCTAAAATATATGAAAGTCTAATGTTTATCAGTACATTACAGAAAATAATGAACTTTATCACAATATGCTAATTTTTTGAGAAGGACCTGTGTATATATATATATACACACACACTGGTGACATAAGTATATGTGTCTCCTTGTTGTTATCTTACATGCACCATGCCAGATAACTAAGTCTGTGACACAGTAGAGGAGATTTACCAAAACTGGTGCACACAGAATCTGGCGCAGCTCTGCAGAGTAACCAACCATTTTCCAGGTTTAATTGTCAATGCTGAAATGAATAAGCTGAATTTCGAAGCTGATTGGTTACTATGCACAGCTGTACCAGATTCTGTGTGCATCCGTTTTAGTGTGTGTGTGTAGTGTGTGTAGGCAAACCTGTTTATTGTGACAGGGTTTATATGCAGCTTCTGGTAATCTGTATAACCCTATCTCTTCTGGTCTGGGATTTTTTTTAGCTCAGGGCTCAATAACCAGCATAGGCACGAGGCATGTTAGACATCTAAAAAACACTTCTTATAGTTAGAGAGCAGCAGTGTCATTAAAGTTGGGGGGGGGGGGGGGTGGCTGACCTAGGCTATAGCCCGAGTGGGGCCCCAAAAAGCCCCAGGTCTGATATTGGTCATTTAAAATAATTAGCTCTACGTCCCAAGGCATGAGGTTGGCAGGGAACTTGGGGCTATACGGAGCCGGACTACTGGGCGCAGCCCAGTGAGCATACAAAGTCCCTCCTCCAGTGGACCGGATCCTATGATGGACATCACACTGGTCCAATGCCGGAACGTGTGACGTCCATCATAGGTGCCACCGGTCCAGGAAGCGAGACTTTGTGGATATTGCAGAGGAAGATCCCAGCTCGGTGTACACCGGCGGACAGCGGCTCTCCTCTCCCCATAGCAGTGCTCATGGGCACTGGCGAGGCGGCGCTGATGGGCACTGGTGACTGGCAAGGCTGCATTGATGAGCACAGGTAAGGCTGAGCTGATGGGCACTGATCAGGATGCGTTGATGGGCACTAATCAGGCTGCATTGGTGGACACTGATGAGGCTGCATTGATGGGCACTGATCAGGCTGCATTTATGGACACTGATGAGGCTGCATTGATGGGCACTGGTGAGGCTGAGCTGATGGGCACTGATGAGGCTGCACTGATGGGCACTGGTGACACTGAACTGATGGGCACTGGTGACGCTGCATTGATGGGCAGCCAGCTCAAGTGTGCCCTCAGCCCAGACTCAGCGTGCTGTCACTGGGGCCTGGAAACAGGTCGCAGCCCAGCCAGGCAGCAACCGGCAAGTGATCCTAACCCCCCCCCCCAATGATGCCAGGGGCTGAACTTACTTTAAAATGTGAGAGGGGTTATCAAATTCATTTTCGGGCTGAAGCCCCTGGTCTTTTTCCAACCTAGCAACACCCCTGGAGGGCAGGTTGCATGTTAGATTAGAAACTAGTAGGGAGTAAAGTGCAGAATATATAGGCTGACTCTGAGTTCCAGTGCCACACCACAGTTTCTGCGTGTGAGAAGCTGCATTTCAGGCTGGTAGGAAAATTTCTGGAGGGTCTTCCTATCACCGCAGTTCTTGTCTTTAGGTCTCTGAGATCAAGATGAACACTGCATCACAATCATCCTCAGGGGCCCCTGTATATACTTATGGTTAATGTTATATGCTGGTTGCATAGTTCCTCTGCACCCAATTACTTTGTTTAGATTACTGATTAATTTCCCAGGAAGGGAATCCCCTCTGTTCACAGAGGCCTTGTACTGGGTGGAGGCACTACCAACTTTATAATCAAACCCACGCACCCTCTTAGCAAAGGTTCTGGTTCTTGTATTTACCTACAGGTTTAGTGCAATATCCTTTTGGAGCGGGCCATTTCTCCTATTCCCCCAAAGAGGGCTACACTAGTAACATCTAATAGGTAAGAAATATTTTTTTAAACTTTTTTTTCAGATATGCTGTGTATATGGGAACACATAGCAAACATACAGTAGGGTTTTTCCTCAAATTCTACTGCAAAAATGGAAATACACTTCAAAATAGAAGAAAAACATAACCACTGACTGACTCCTATTCATCTGCAAGCTCCTGATTGACCAGGAGAAAGCTTCTACATGCAGCGATCTCTTCACAGAGAAGTCCACCAGATGTTGACAGGTCATAGAAAGTCTTTAGCACTCTTAAGAGTTATTCTGTTTAGAAAATATAAAGAAGTTCACCCCATTTTCCTCTTACATCTGTTACAAATATATCCCTCTGGTATCAAATGATCCTGGCACTTCTCTGTTGTCTTCTCACCCATCAGGAAGTCTAGCGCCAGACTGCATATTAGCAGCTTACCCTTTGCATGAAAAGCAGGCAAAAGTGTTAATTGGTAATACTGTATTTAGCAATTTTATTAAAAAAAATTTAACCAGCCTTAATTTTGTTTTCATAAAACTATGATCTAATTAAAACTTTTAATGATAATAATAACAAAAGAATGAAAATCGCCAAAGTACAATTTGTTAAAAGGGTGTCAACTTGCCTTGACTAAAGAAGCATCCTATAATTTGTACAGATTTAACCTACGGCATCAGTCAGCAAGCCAGAAAGTTTAATGAAAGGATTCTACCTTATGATAGTAACGTGTTCTAACAGCTTGAGCAGATGGAGGGCTCTGCAGGGATATCTCAGACATCAGCTCATCAGTGTATTAGTCATGGCTTAACTGTGATGCAGCACAAGTGTTACTTTCACAAAGATTTTAGAGATTTTTATTGTTTTCTTTAAACTATTTGGAAAACATTGTCATTTGTTTGAAAAGTTGCAGTGTCTGTGAGACTGGAGAACATACAATCACTAAGGTCAGACAGGTATTCTTTGATTACTCAGAACACCAGTGTGGTCGAACCATAAAACTACATTGACCATTGCCTCATCTGCCTATTTTAAGGTTTAAAATGCATCCCCAACACAAAGGAATTAACAATCTGCATAAACTTTAGATATGTGAATGTGGTCTACGTAAGCCCAACTCCAGCCTTGTTTGTTTTTTTGCACTTATAAATGCACTACATACCTTCTCCATGCTACAGTGTTGCTCTTAGCACCCTCCCAAAGCTGTGGTCACTGCATCACTTCCTGGTTGAATGACATCATCCATCCCCTTCCTGTGAGGCCCACAAAGTCATGACACAGCCCCTGGTCCTCAGTGTCATCAGCCTGCATAGCTCACAATCACAAGGTTTTGATGTGATAGCCGCATGGAGGCCCACCTATAGCCCATACAGTCAATGCTTGTGACATGATTGCAGTAAAATTCACATAATCAAAGCACGTGTTCCAAAAATTATTAAAAGATATGTGTGGTCGTGTATGCACGGAGGGAAAAATATTTTTTTTCCCCCCCAGGGTTGTGCTTTTTTGTGAAAAAGTCACACCATTATATTAATGAAAATACAATATCTAGATGATATCCTGTTATCTCAAGAATTATTTAGTAAGGGTCTAGATTGAGCTTTATGACAAATAGAAAGCCAGATGAGGGAGAATCTTTAAAACATCATATGAAATACTCTCAAGAAAATATGGACAACCAAGAAAGTAAAAATGCGATGTGACTAAACAAAGATCAATGACCATTCTTTAATAAAAGTTTCAAACTTGAAAAATATTAACAATTGCATTTTAAATTACTTTAACATGTTTTCCCCCTGCTGGAGCAAATTGGGGAAAACAATTTGCTCCAGCCTTCCTCTGAATAAACAGTGGGTATACAATATTATTGTGTATATTGAGTTTTTATTTATTTAATTATTTTTTTCTATTGGTTGAACTAGATGGACTTGTGTCTTTTTTTTTTTCAATCTAACCATGTAACTATGTTAAAAGTTAACCTGTCATTGGGTACAGGGGCCACCATTACTGACCCCCTGAGAATGTCAGTCAACATTTAAGAAGGCCTACTTTGTCATCTTGAAGCTTTTCTTTAAAATTACAATCTTCCTTCATAGTGTGTAGAGAAGCTGATGACATACTAATGACTTACATACAGTAGGTGAGTCCGTCATCCTTATCACAGATGGCTATCTAAGCTTCAGTTTGGAAATTACCATTTTTTTTATTCTTCCACTTTTTTCTGAGCAGGTTACCTCTAGTATATAACATAATTATTTCCTTGGATCTTCTTGCTCTGCTGATCCCCAACTGGGTGGTTCTTGCACTTCTGACAGGTGAGCCCCATCATTCCTTTTTCAGTTCAATCATTTTGTTTGAAAAATTAACAAAGTAGGACATTTTGAGTAGTAAAACATGCCTCAGTCCAATAGGCTAAAATGGCATTGATTTCATAAATGACAAAAAGTTTAAAAGTACACCAAGAAATGCATTTTACACCAAGATATCTTTGTTGCATGTATCAGCCTAATAAAATCAATTGGGGTAGGGGGAAAAGAGTAAAGGGGTACAAGAGTAGAGACAGAAATCTACAGTTTTAGCTTTCATTAGGATATTAGAGAGGGCTAGAGATGCATAAGTCAGTAACTGTTCATGGGGAAATAAAACTGGGTCAGAGGGGACCAGATTTTTTCATAAAGCATCAATTTGTCATTTAAAATAGTCATCATTTTATCAATGGACATCATCCAGGAAACTCGGATCTTAACTTGTAAGGTGTCTAACATGGGAGTTTTCTATGTTTTTTTCAATGGATTGTTTTGCGGCTATCAAATATATGTCATTAGCTTAAACTTAAGCCGCGTACACACGATCGGTTTTACCGATGAAAACAGTCCGATGGATTTTTTTTATCGGACAAACCGATTGTGTATGGGCCCCATCGGTCTTTTTTCCATCGGTGTCAAAAAATAGAACATGTTTTAAATGGATAAAAAACCGATAGCAAATTTCGATCGTCTATGGGCAATCCATCGGTTAAAAAACCCAAGCATGCTCAGAATCAAGTCGACGCATGCTCAGAAGCATTGAACTTAATTTTTCTCAGCTCATCGAAGTGTTTTACGCACAGCGTTTGGAGCGGTCGGTTTTTTGACTGATGGTGTATAGGCAAGACTGATGGAAGTCAGCTTCATCGGTTTTCCGATGGAAAAATCCATTGGTTTAAAAACCATAGGAAATCCGATTGTGTGTACAGGGCTTAAGTGTGTGTAACAGCTATATCTGGTTTCATGAGAAGGAGCACTTCTATTGGGTTTACAGTTTATAATTCCATTTTACACAGTGTGATGTGGACACAAGCATATGCAAAAGTGTGCCTTCTGTTTGGTCAGATTTAATGGGCAACATGTTCCACCCTCAGATTGTCCACTGTAGAGTCAGATAGCTTGTGGCTGTGATTGTTTCATGTATTTTTTTCTGGATTTACTTTTTGCTGCTCACTCTGACCTCACTTTACACCATATGCTTTGATGTGGGTTTGATTCTAGGATCTGGTTACCCCTGGAAATGCACTTGTTCTAAACATCTGACTATTTTACTCTCTCTTTCTTTGCCAGTAATGCTCATCAGGGTGAAACTGGCTTTCTGGAAGTTGTGTGCACCACATAGGAGACAGCTGTTTAATTGAAACTCCCTTGTCCCCAGTGGGGGTGTAAAACGCAGTCTAAGACAGGCAGTTCAAAGCATTTAAAACATTTTTCTGGTGGTATGATATCTTTAAAAAGTATTGCAGCTAATTCATTAAAGCCTTGCAACCGTTTTGTTAAAAGTACATACATGTGCGATAAATGCAAGTAGTTCTTAAATTGGGTGACATTCACAAAAGGTCACTATTGCTGCAATAAAAAATACAAAAACAAAACAAAAAGAATTGCCTCCAGTTCCTAGATAAGGAAACTGGAGGTAAAATAAAACCAAGTGCTCAGACTGGGGCTAGAGTGTGTATACATTATTGCATGTGCCACCCTATATTCCCCCACACACACACCTGTTACTGGTTGGCTACATAGTTGGCTACACAGCATCCCTGGTTGCTAAGACAAAGTCGGCTGTCAGATATGTGCTGGTCATAGATCATTCTGATCTGACATGGATATCAAAACTGGTAGATCAATGTGTTCTTATCTTTGGTCAAGGAAGATAGCAAAGGTTCACAAATCAATTGTAAACTGCATTAGCAAAGAATTTCCACAACAAACCCACAGCACACAAGTATGAGACTTTAAATAGGAAACAATTTAAAGAGGAGCAGACACTTACCAATACAAAGGTGTTGGCGCTTATTTGTACAAGTACAACCCATACATACAAGTGTTGGTGCAGAGTATAAACTGCATGATGGTGGATAAGTCTATGAAAAACAAGTCACTAGATAACCATTTTTTTATGCATTTATCCATTAAAAAACATAATATTTAATCTCAGACACTGAATTTGTAAAACCATTTACATTCACTTAGAATTCAATATTAATTATTCCTCATATTAATTAACTTGCTTTTCAATTGTATCTCTTAGCCCACCAAATACAACGATCAAACAGTTGTCTTTCGTGTTACGTAAAATCCCCAATTCTACAACAACAAGGGATTAGTGATGAGCCGAACACCCCCGGGTTCGGTTCGCACCAGAACCCGCGAACGGACCGAAAGTTCGCACGAACATTAGAACCCTATTAAATACAATGGATGCGAACGTTCGGATTCTAAAGTGCTAATTATAACGACTATTATCCATGTTATTGTCCGAAACAGAGTTTGGGAACCCGGCTTCTGCACCAGGGGACATGTATCAATGCAAAAATAAGTTTTAAAAACGGACGTTTTCCGGGAGCAGTCATTTTAATGATGCATAAAGTGAAAAAAAAAAAGTCAAATATTCCTTTAAATATTGTACCTGGGGGGTGTCTAAAGTATGCCTGTGAAGTGCCACGTGTTTCCCGTGTTTAGAACTGTCCCTGCACAAAATAACATTTCTAAAGGGAAAAAGGTCATTTAAAACTGCTTGCGGCTTTAATGCAATGTGTGGTCCCGGTAATATGGATGAAAATCTTTAGGAAAAATGGCATAGCTACCCCATCAACCCCCCCCCCACCCCAGCCCATTACCAGCCCCTTTGGGTCTTGTATGGATATTAAGGGGAACCTCGCACACAAAATAAAAAAGGACCTATATACTCTGAACAGCCGTATACAGGCGGTGCATACAAGACAGGGACTGTAGGTTTGTTCTTATGTAGAATCTGTTTATAATTTTGAACAGCTGCATTGTTTAAGTGGAGCTCCATGGCAAATTCCTTTTTTTTAGTTTTTTGTAAAACATAGGGAACGGTTATCACCCCTGTCACATTTTTTTTGCTGTCTGTGCCCCTGTTCAGAACATTTCACCTCACTTTGCGTCCCAATGACAACTGTTTTTGAAATGTGGTGTTTTTATTGAAACAAGGATTGGTGATAAAGCATCAGTAGAGAGGAGACACCTTTCTCCCATATTAATTCTTACAGGAGAGAATTTTCCTTCCAAGGGGTAGATTTCCTCTCACTTCCTGTTGTCTTCTTCCGTTTGCAAGTAGTAGTCGTTTGTAAGTTGGATGTTTGAAAGTAGGGACCTGCCGTATATACTCTGCAGAAATTGGCCCCTTAGGTGTTGGTGTTGGCACAACACTGTAAGCACTCACAGTTACTCTTGGTGGGTGCTGGAACGCCCTGCTGTCAACTATTATATCAGGAATTGTAATAACATATAATTGTTGAACAGTGGTAGTAAAAATTGTGCCTTTGATGGTGGTGCTGGTGCCACAACACTGTAAGGCCTGACAGTTACTCTTGGTGGGCGCAGCAATGGGCCCTGCTGTGAATTATTAGATCAATAATTATAATTGCATGCCCCTGTTGAACAGGGGCTGAAAAATTGGGCCTTTGGTGGTGGTGTTGACACAACACTGTAAGGCCTGACAGTTACTCTTGGTGGGCGCAGCAATGGGCCCTGCTGTGAATTATTAGATCAATAATTATAATTGCATGCCCCTGTTGAGCAGGGGCTGAAAAATTGGGCCTTAGGCACTGGTGGCACAACACTGCAACCCCTCACAGATACTGTACTTGGAGCACAGCAATGAGCCCTGTTGCAAAGTATTGCATCAAAAATTGTAATAACACGCCCCTGTTAAACAGGGGCTGAAAAATTGGGCCTTAGCCACTGGTGGCGGCACCCATAAACCAAAATGATCTTCCAAGCTATCATCATTAATCGGATCATTGAGGAGGAGGAGGAGGATAGCCAGTCAACATAACAGCACAGGCACTCAGCATCAGCATCAGTCTTGAAGGGATGTGACATTTTAAAATCAATTAGTCTGTTATATCAGCATCAGGTGTGTGGTAGCTGGTGGTGATCCAAGACTGGTTCATCTTGATGAAAGTCAGTCGATCAACCGAGTCGGTGGACAGGCGCACCCTGTGATCCGTGACAAATCCTCCAGCAGCACTGAATGTGCGTTCTGAAAGAACGCTGGATACAGGACAGGCCAGTAGCTCAATTGCATACTGTGCAAGCTCTGGCCAGTGATCCATCCTCAAGACCCAGTAAGCCAGAGGATTTTCGGTGGGGAAGGTGTCCAAGTCTGACCTTGCCCCTAGGTATTCCTGCACCATGTATATCAGACGCTGGCGATGGTTGCTGGAATCGATCATACTTTGGGGCTGCGGACTAAAGAATTGTCTGAACGCATCGGTCAGACGGCCACCTTCCCCACCGCTCCTTCTTTGACTGCCCGAAGCCTCAGCAACTCGTTGTCCAGGACCAGGAGTTTGTAACCTCCCAGTCTCTGGGAACGCGTTGCACAGACCTTTCTGCAAGGCCTCCCGGAGTTGTCTCATCCTCTGCTCCCTCTGCGACGGTAACATAAGGTCCGCAACCTTACCCTTGTACCGTGGATCAAGGAGAGTGGCCAGCCAGTAATGGTCCCTCTCCTTGATCCGAAGAATACGAGGATCCTTCCGCAGACTTTGCAGGATCAGGGAGGCCATGCAGCGTAGGTTAGCTGAGGCATTCAGTCCGGAGTCCTCTGGGTCACTAAGGACGACATGATCCGCAGCCACCTCCTCCCAGCCACGTACAAGTCCACTGGTTTCTTGGGACTGTAAATCATCCCTAAAAGACTGCTGCTGATGATGCTGAGTGCCAGCCTCCACCTCCATGCTGACACAATCCTCCTCCTCCTCCTCCTCCTCCTCTTCCTGTGCGATGGGTGGGACAGAAGGAACACTGTCTGGGTAAAGGGGGCCTTGAGAGGCAAGGAAGTCCTCCTCTTCCTGCCTCTGTTCTGCCTCAAGTGCCCTGTCCATTATTCCACGCAGCGTGTGCTCCAACAGGTGGACAAGAGGTACAGTGTCACTGATGCATGCACTGTCACTGCTCACCATCCTCGTGGCCTCCTCAAATGGTGCCAGGACAGTGCATGCATCCCTGATCATGCCCCACTGGCGTGGTGAAAAAAACCTGAGCTCCCCTGATCCTGTCCTGGTGCCGTAGTCACACAGGTACTCATTGATGGCCCTCTGCTGCGTGTGCAGCCGCTGCAGCATGGCCAACGTTGAGTTCCACCTGGTGGGCATGTCACATATAAGGCGGTTCTTGGGCAGGTTCAACTCCTTTTGAAGCTCAGCCAGGCGAGCACTGGCATTATAAGATCTGCGGAAATGCACACAGACTTTCCTGGCCTGCCTCAGGACATCCTGTAAGCCCGGGTACCTGCCCAAGAACCGCTGCACCACCAGGTTAAGGACGTGAGCCATACAGGGCACATGGGTCAGTTGTCCCTGTCGGAGGGCGGAGAGGAGGTTGGTGCCATTGTCGCAAACCACCATTCCTGGCTTAAGCTGGCGTGGCGTCAACCACCTCTCGGCCTGCCCCTGCAGAGCAGACAGGACCTCTGCCCCAGTGTGGCTCCTGTCCCCCAAACACACCAGCGCAAGCACGGCATGGCATCTTTTTGCCTGCGTACTTGCGTAGCCCCTTGAACGCCTACGGAGCACCGCTGGTTCCGAGGACAAACCACAGGAAGAGGTCATGGAGGAAGAAGAAGAGGAGGGGGTGGAGGAGAGAGGTGTGTCACAACCAGTAGTAGCATTTTGGAGGCGTGGCGGTGGAACAACCTCCAACACTACTGCACCTTGTCCTGCATCCTTCCCAGCTGCCAAAAGAGTGACCCAATGGGCCGTGAAAGAAAGGTAACGTCCCTGTCCATGCCTGCTGGACCATGAGTCAGCGGTAATATGCACCTTACCGCTGACCGCCCTGTCCAGCGAGGCCAAGACATTGCCTTCCACATGCCTGTAGAGAGCCGGAATAGCCTTCCGTGCGAAAAAGTGTCGTTTGGGAACCTGCCACTGAGGAACCGCACATTGCACAAACTCACGGAAGGGGGCCGAGTCTACCAACTGAAAAGGCAGCAGTTGAAGTGCTAGCAATTTAGCCAAGCTAGCATTCAACCGCTGGGCATGTGGATGGCTGGGAGTGAACTTCTTTCGACGGTCCAGCAGCTGGGGCAGGGAAATTTGCCTGCTAGAATCGGACGTTGGTGTACTGCTAGCAGAGTGCCCGCAAGTACTTGCCTGTGACACACCTAATTCTACACCTTCATTCCTCTCAGAGCAGGTTTCAGAGAGGAGTGAAGGTATAGTGGGGTTGGAGATCCCAGCTGATGCGGTGCAAGAAGAGGTCAGCTTTGTTCTTTGGTGTGGGTCTTTAAGGTAGGCTTGCCAACGAGCTGCATGGCAGGTCAACATATGTCTGATCAAGCATGTGGTGCCCAAGCGGCTGATGTTTTGGCCACGCGATATACGCTTGAGACATATGTTGCAAACAGCAGCTGTGCGATCTGATGCACTCGCCTCAAAAAAGGCCCACATCAAAGAACTTTTTGCATAACGGGCAGAGGCAGCGCCCTGCACAGGCGGAGCTCTGCGGTGTGATTCCGTCGGTGTGCTGCCCATACGCTGGCCACTCAAGGGCATCCTGCCTCGTTGGAGATGTGCCTCCTCCTCATCCTCCTCCTCCTCCTCTCTCCTATTAGGCACCCACGTGGAGTCAGTGACCTCATCCTCCCCTCCCTCCTCATCACTGGAGCCAATCTGGCAATATGCTGCAGCTGCTGAAGCATGACTGCCAGATTGGTGTCCTTCTTGAGCATCCCCTCTCTCTGCTCTCACGCTGCTGCCTTCCTCTAGCTGGGTATCATCATCAGATCCTTCCAAACGCTGGGCATCCTCCTGGAGCATGTACCCAACACTGTGCTCAAACAGTTCGGGGGACTCCTCAGGAGGAGGGCATGGTGGGTCTAGGGAAGGATTGACTAATGAAGATAATGATACCAGAGAAGAGGACGCTTTGGCAGCTGCTTTGCCAGTACCCTGAGCCTGGGTGAGAGAGGATGAGGAAGATGAGGTGGGCTTGGTCATCCACTCTACCAAGTCTTCGGCATGATGTGGCTCAACATGTCCAGCTGCCGAAAACAAGGACAAGCGTGTCCCATGGCCATGTGCTTATGACAATGCACCGCGTACACGACCAGCACTGTTGCCCCCAGACACAGAGCCTGCTTGCCCTCTTTTTTTGCCTCCTGACTGTCTGCCTCTCCTTGGTTGCCTTCCAGACATTTTAATGGATGGCCTGCAGGGAGATGGGAAAAACAGCAATAAGGGCTACCTTCAGGTGTATACTGTGCAGGAGGCTTAGCAACAATGACACTGACACTGTCCCCTGCCTATCCTTCTCTGTCCCTAAACACAAGGATTGAAAATATGGTTCAGCAAAATAGTTTTAGAACAGAATAGCACACTGACACTTTCCCTCACTGTACCTCTCTGTCCCTCAACTCAAGGATTGAAAATATGGAACAGCAAATTTGGTTTAGAACAGAACAGCACACTGTCAGTTTCACTCACTGTACCTCTCTGTCCCTCAACTCAAGGATTTAAAATATGGAACAGCAAAATTGGTTTAGAACAGAATAGCACACTGTCAGTTTCACTCACTGTACCTCTCTGTCCCTCAACTCAAGGATTGAAAATATGGTTCAGCAAAATAGTTTTAGAACAGAATAGCACACTGACACTTTCCCTCACTGTACCTCTCTGTCCCTCAACTCAAGGATTGAAAATATGGAACAGCAAATTTGGTTTAGAACAGAACAGCACACTGTCAGTTTCACTCACTGTACCTCTCTGTCCCTCAACTCAAGGATTGAAAATATGGTTCAGCAAAATAGTTTTAGAACAGAATAGCACACTGACACTTTCCCTCACTGTACCTCTCTGTCCCTCAACTCAAGGATTGAAAATATGGTTCAGCAAAATAGTTTTAGAACAGAATAGCACACTGACACTTTCCCTCACTGTACCTCTCTGTCCCTCAACTCAAGGATTGGAAATATGGAACAGCAAAATTGGCTTAGAACAGAATAGCACACTGTCAGTTTCACTCACTGTACCTCTCTGTCCCTCAACTCAAGGATTGAAAATATGGTTCAGCAAAATAGTTTTAGAACAGAATAGCACACTGACACTTTCCCTCACTGTACCTCTCTGTCCCTCAACTCAAGGATTGAAAATATGGAACAGCAAATTTGGTTTAGAACAGAACAGCACACTGTCAGTTTCACTCACTGTACCTCTCTGTCCCTCAACTCAAGGATTGAAAATATGGAACAGCAAAATTGGTTTAGAACAGAATAGCACACTGTCAGTTTCACTCACTGTACCTCTCTGTCCCTCAACTCAAGGATTGAAAATATGGAACAGCAAAATTGGTTTAGAACAGAATAGCACACTGTCAGTTTCACTCACTGTACCTCTCTGTCCCTCAACTCAAGGATTGAAAATATGGTTCAGCAAAATAGTTTTAGAACAGAATAGCACACTGATACTTTCCCTCACTGTACCTCTCTGTCCCTCAACTCAAGGATTGAAAATATGGAACAGCAAATTTGGTTTAGAACAGAACAGCACAGTGTCAGTTTCACTCACTGTACCTCTCTGTCCCTCAACTCAAGGATTGAAAATATGGTTCAGCAAAATAGTTTTAGAACAGAATAGCACACTGACACTTTCCCTCACTGTACCTCTCTGTCCCTCAACTCAAGGATTGGAAATATGGAACAGCAAAATTGGTTTAGAACAGAATAGCACACTGTCAGTTTCACTCACTGTACCTCTCTGTCCCTCAACTCAAGGATTGAAAATATGGAACAGCAAAATTGGTTTAGAACAGAATAGCACACTGTCAGTTTCACTCACTGTACCTCTCTGTCCCTCAACTCAAGGATTGAAAATATGGTTCAGCAAAATAGTTTTAGAACAGAATAGCACACTGACACTTTCCCTCACTGTACCTCTCTGTCCCTCAACTCAAGGATTGAAAATATGGAACAGCAAATTTGGTTTAGAACAGAACAGCACACTGTCAGTTTCACTCACTGTACCTCTCTGTCCCTCAACTCAAGGATTGAAAATATGGTTCAGCAAAATAGTTTTAGAACAGAATAGCACACTGACACTTTCCCTCACTGTACCTCTCTGTCCCTCAACTCAAGGATTGAAAATATGGAACAGCAAATTTGGTTTAGAACAGAACAGCACACTGTCAGTTTCACTCACTGTACCTCTCTGTCCCTCAACTCAAGGATTGAAAATATGGAACAGCAAAATTGGTTTAGAACAGAATAGCACACTGTCAGTTTCACTCACTGTACCTCTCTGTCCCTCAACTCAAGGATTGAAAATATGGTTCAGCAAAATAGTTTTAGAACAGAATAGCACACTGACACTTTCCCTCACTGTACCTCTCTGTCCCTCAACTCAAGGATTGAAAATATGGAACAGCAAATTTGGTTTAGAACAGAACAGCACACTGTCAGTTTCACTCACTGTACCTCTCTGTCCCTCAACTCAAGGATTGAAAATATGGTTCAGCAAAATAGTTTTAGAACAGAATAGCACACTGACACTTTCCCTCACTGTACCTCTCTGTCCCTCAACTCAAGGATTGAAAATATGGAACAGCAAATTTGGTTTAGAACAGAACAGCACACTGTCAGTTTCACTCACTGTACCTCTCTGTCCCTCAACTCAAGGATTGAAAATATGGAACAGCAAAATTGGTTTAGAACAGAATAGCACACTGTCAGTTTCACTCACTGTACCTCTCTGTCCCTCAACTCAAGGATTGAAAATATGGTTCAGCAAAATAGTTTTAGAACAGAATAGCACACTGACACTTTCCCTCACTGTACCTCTCTGTCCCTCAACTCAAGGATTGAAAATATGGAACAGCAAATTTGGTTTAGAACAGAACAGCACACTGTCAGTTTCACTCACTGTACCTCTCTTTCCCTCAACTCAAGGATTGAAAATATGGTTCAGCAAAATAGTTTTAGAACAGAATAGCACACTGACACTTTCCCTCACTGTACCTCTCTGTCCCTCAACTCAAGGATTGAAAATATGGAACAGCAAATTTGGTTTAGAACAGAACAGCACACTGTCAGTTTCACTCACTGTACCTCTCTGTCCCTCAACTCAAGGATTGAAAATATGGTTCAGCAAAATAGTTTTAGAACAGAATAGCACACTGACACTTTCCCTCACTGTACCTCTCTGTCCCTCAACTCAAGGATTGAAAATATGGTTCAGCAAAATAGTTTTAGAACAGAATAGCACACTGACACTTTCCCTCACTGTACCTCTCTGTCCCTCAACTCAAGGATTGGAAATATGGAACAGCAAAATTGGCTTAGAACAGAATAGCACACTGTCAGTTTCACTCACTGTACCTCTCTGTCCCTCAACTCAAGGATTGAAAATATGGTTCAGCAAAATAGTTTTAGAACAGAATAGCACACTGACACTTTCCCTCACTGTACCTCTCTGTCCCTCAACTCAAGGATTGAAAATATGGAACAGCAAATTTGGTTTAGAACAGAACAGCACACTGTCAGTTTCACTCACTGTACCTCTCTGTCCCTCAACTCAAGGATTGAAAATATGGAACAGCAAAATTGGTTTAGAACAGAATAGCACACTGTCAGTTTCACTCACTGTACCTCTCTGTCCCTCAACTCAAGGATTGAAAATATGGTTCAGCAAAATAGTTTTAGAACAGAATAGCACACTGATACTTTCCCTCACTGTACCTCTCTGTCCCTCAACTCAAGGATTGAAAATATGGAACAGCAAATTTGGTTTAGAACAGAACAGCACAGTGTCAGTTTCACTCACTGTACCTCTCTGTCCCTCAACTCAAGGATTGAAAATATGGTTCAGCAAAATAGTTTTAGAACAGAATAGCACACTGACACTTTCCCTCACTGTACCTCTCTGTCCCTCAACTCAAGGATTGGAAATATGGAACAGCAAAATTGGTTTAGAACAGAATAGCACACTGTCAGTTTCACTCACTGTACCTCTCTGTCCCTCAACTCAAGGATTGAAAATATGGAACAGCAAAATTGGTTTAGAACAGAATAGCACACTGTCAGTTTCACTCACTGTACCTCTCTGTCCCTCAACTCAAGGATTGAAAATATGGTTCAGCAAAATAGTTTTAGAACAGAATAGCACACTGACACTTTCCCTCACTGTACCTCTCTGTCCCTCAACTCAAGGATTGAAAATATGGAACAGCAAATTTGGTTTAGAACAGAACAGCACACTGTCAGTTTCACTCACTGTACCTCTCTGTCCCTCAACTCAAGGATTGAAAATATGGTTCAGCAAAATAGTTTTAGAACAGAATAGCACACTGACACTTTCCCTCACTGTACCTCTCTGTCCCTCAACTCAAGGATTGAAAATATGGAACAGCAAATTTGGTTTAGAACAGAACAGCACACTGTCAGTTTCACTCACTGTACCTCTCTGTCCCTCAACTCAAGGATTGAAAATATGGAACAGCAAAATTGGTTTAGAACAGAATAGCACACTGTCAGTTTCACTCACTGTACCTCTCTGTCCCTCAACTCAAGGATTGAAAATATGGTTCAGCAAAATAGTTTTAGAACAGAATAGCACACTGACACTTTCCCTCACTGTACCTCTCTGTCCCTCAACTCAAGGATTGAAAATATGGAACAGCAAATTTGGTTTAGAACAGAACAGCACACTGTCAGTTTCACTCACTGTACCTCTCTGTCCCTCAACTCAAGGATTGAAAATATGGTTCAGCAAAATAGTTTTAGAACAGAATAGCACACTGACACTTTCCCTCACTGTACCTCTCTGTCCCTCAACTCAAGGATTGAAAATATGGAACAGCAAATTTGGTTTAGAACAGAACAGCACACTGTCAGTTTCACTCACTGTACCTCTCTTTCCCTCAACTCAAGGATTGAAAATATGGAACAGCAAAATTGGTTTAGAACAGAATAGCACACTGTCAGTTTCACTCACTGTACCTCTCTGTCCCTCAACTCAAGGATTGAAAATATGGAACAGCAAAATTGGTTTAGAACAGAATAGCACACTGTCAGTTTCACTCACTGTACCTCTCTGTCCCTCAACTCAAGGATTGAAAATATGGTTCAGCAAAATAGTTTTAGAACAGAATAGCACACTGACACTTTCCCTCACTGTACCTCTCTGTCCCTCAACTCAAGGATTGAAAATATGGAACAGCAAATTTGGTTTAGAACAGAACAGCACACTGTCAGTTTCACTCACTGTACCTCTCTGTCCCTCAACTCAAGGATTGAAAATATGGAACAGCAAAATTGGTTTAGAACAGAATAGCACACTGTCAGTTTCACTCACTGTACCTCTCTGTCCCTCAACTCAAGGATTGAAAATATGGTTCAGCAAAATAGTTTTAGAACAGAATAGCACACTGACACTTTCCCTCACTGTACCTCTCTGTCCCTCAACTCAAGGATTGAAAATATGGAACAGCAAATTTGGTTTAGAACAGAACAGCACACTGTCAGTTTCACTCACTGTACCTCTCTTTCCCTCAACTCAAGGATTGAAAATATGGAACAGCAAAATTGGTTTAGAACAGAATAGCACACTGTCAGTTTCACTCACTGTACCTCTCTGTCCCTCAACTCAAGGATTGAAAATATGGAACAGCAAAATTGGTTTAGAACAGAATAGCACACTGTCAGTTTCACTCACTGTACCTCTCTGTCCCTCAACTCAAGGATTGAAAATATGGTTCAGCAAAATAGTTTTAGAACAGAATAGCACACTGACACTTTCCCTCACTGTACCTCTCTGTCCCTCAACTCAAGGATTGAAAATATGGAACAGCAAATTTGGTTTAGAACAGAACAGCACACTGTCAGTTTCACTCACTGTACCTCTCTGTCCCTCAACTCAAGGATTGAAAATATGGTTCAGCAAAATAGTTTTAGAACAGAATAGCACACTGACACTTTCCCTCACTGTACCTCTCTGTCCCTCAACTCAAGGATTGAAAATATGGAACAGCAAATTTGGTTTAGAACAGAACAGCACACTGTCAGTTTCACTCACTGTACCTCTCTGTCCCTCAACTCAAGGATTGAAAATATGGTTCAGCAAAATAGTTTTAGAACAGAATAGCACACTGACACTTTCCCTCACTGTACCTCTCTGTCCCTCAACTCAAGGATTGAAAATATGGAACAGCAAATTTGGTTTAGAACAGAACAGCATACTGTCAGTTTCACTCACTGTACCTCTCTGTCCCTCAACTCAAGGATTGAAAATATGGTTCAGCAAAATAGTTTTAGAACAGAATAGCACACTGACACTTTCCCTCACTGTACCTCTCTGTCCCTCAACTCAAGGATTGAAAATATTGAACAGCAAATTTGGTTTAGAACAGAACAGCACACTGTCAGTTTCACTCACTGTACCTCTCTGTCCCTCAACTCAAGGATTGAAAATATGGAACAGCAAAATTGGTTTAGAACAGAATAGCACACTGTCAGTTTCACTCACTGTACCTCTCTGTCCCTCAACTCAAGGATTGAAAATATGGTTCAGCAAAATAGTTTTAGAACAGAATAGCACACTGACACTTTCCCTCACTGTACCTCTCTGTCCCTCAACTCAAGGATTGAAAATATGGAACAGCAAATTTGGTTTAGAACAGAACAGCACACTGTCAGTTTCACTCACTGTACCTCTCTGTCCCTCAACTCAAGGATTGAAAATATGGTTCAGCAAAATAGTTTTAGAACAGAATAGCACCCTGACACTTACCCTCACTGTACCTCTCTGTCCCTCAACTCAAGGATTGAAAATATGGAACAGCAAATTTGGTTTAGAACAGAACAGCACACTGTCAGTTTCACTCACTGTACCTCTCTGTCCCTCAACTCAAGGATTGAAAATATGGAACAGCAAAATTGGTTTAGAACAGAATAGCACACTGTCAGTTTCACTCACTGTACCTCTCTGTCCCTCAACTCAAGGATTGAAAATATGGAACAGCAAAATTGGTTTAGAACAGAATAGCACACCGACACTTTCCCTCACTGTACCTCTCTGTCCCTACAAACAACATTTAGCACAAAATAGCACACTGACACTTTCCCTCACTGTACCTCTCTGTCCCTACAAACAAGATTTAGCACAAAATAGCACACTGACACTTTCCCTCACTGTACCTCTCTGTCCCTAAACTCAAGGATTGAAAATATGGTTCAGCAAGATTGGTTTAGAACAGAATAGCACACTGACACTTTCCCTCACTGTACCTCTCTGTCCCTACAAACAAGGATTAGCACAGAATAGCACACTGTCACTGACACTCTCCCTACCTATCCTTATCTGTCCCTAAACACAAGGAATCCAGGATTATGTAAAGGAAAAATAATGACACTGTCCCTGCCTATGCTTCTCTTTCCCTACTCCGGAACACACTACACAAGGCCGCCGCGCTGGCGGCCTTTTATAGTGTGAGGCGTGTACTAAACCCCCTCAGCAATAATTGGCCACAGGCATCCTGCCTGTGGCCAATCATTGCTCTCCTCGCTGCCGGCGCTGTGTTTGGGCAAGCATGCGGGGTCACAGTGCATGCTTGGCCAATCACAGCGGCTGGATGACACTGCAATGGCGTAGTGCATTGTGGGCCGTTCGCGTCACTCGAATTTGGCGCGAACGGCCCAAATCGTTCGATCTTCGTCGAACGATCGAACAGCCGATGTTCGAGTCAAACACGAAGCTCATCCCTACAAGGGATCAACATGATTTGAAAGCTACCCGGAATCCTTTGCAGCAGTAATTTGCCACAGTACCAAGATCTGTACCTGTCCATTTGGTTTCCTTGCATCTGTATTTTGGCTTTATTCTTTCACATAAAGGAATAAAATCAGTCACATTGAGTCATCATACTCTGTGTGTGTGTGTCTGGGCAAAAAAGATAATGCCGTCACGATACATAAAATTCATGATTAATATGAAGCTCATGCTTGACTGGTTAATAAACTCATCAGTCTTTTTATTTGGAAAAAAAAGTAGAAGTCAGCTCATTTATTACTCTTGTACTTTCATAATTAGAGCCAATACTTTTCAATTATGACTTCAGTCGGGTTTTGTAAAATTGATAGATGTGTAAATTGGAGACATTATATGAAAACTATCCTGTAATGCACCCGTATAACACGCTTAGACCTCAGATGAACTTGTGGGTATGAATTATACTAATGTGTGAGCAGAGATTAGTGGCAATGTTGCAGAATCATTCGTTAACCACAGCAGGGAAATAATTGCATATCGTTATTCTTTGTTGTTCACTAATTGCATTTAAATATATTAAATATATTGCTATAACGTTAGTTATTAATTAGCCGCAAGTAAAGTAACACTATTCAGAGTTTGTCTCCAAATGTAAGATCTTCAACATTTTCTTTAGCTGCATTATTAAAGAAATAAACGTATGACTTTAACACAGAGAACATAACACTACGAGGTCAATCGAGCCAAAACTAAAAACTGAGCCTTGGGCAGAATATGACACTTTGGCAGAATTAGTCCACAAATGAGTTTGTCTTCAATTTGAGGCTTCACTGCCAAGATTGTAGACTTGTAGTTTCCAATGTGTTTCCACTGTTGCCATTACAGTTGGCTACAGATTGATGCAAGATGTTGAAGTCGGGATCCTACCACTTAATTCTCTAGCCATTAGTGTAAAAAATGTACTAAGGAAGTTTTTCAAGAATCTTAAAAAGACGACCTGGCAACCCAGGGGGTGGGCTGTTCTTTGGAGAGGTTCTACCTCCAAACTATCAAACCGGTAGTACCAAAACACCATAACACCATAGCAGACTTTTAAGGTACATCACAGCATAAAGAATAAAAATGGCTTTTAGTAATATTACATAAAAATCTGTTTATTTTTATTTTTTAGTCCAAAATAAATTTTTCTGCCCTATTAAGCCTCCGTACTTGTATATAAAGACGTATCCGCTCTTGTAATATACAAATATTACATAGTCAACAGTAGCAGCTAGGGATGAGCCGAACACCCCCCGGGTTTGGTTCGCACCAGAACCTGTGAACGGACCGAAAGTTTGCGCAAACTTTCAAACCCCGTTAAAGTCTATGGGACTCGAACGTCAGAAATCAAAAGTGCAAATTTTGAAGGCTAATATGGAAGTTATTGTCCTAAAAAGGGTTTGGAGACCCGGGTCCTGCCCCAGGGTACATGTATCAATGCAAAAAAAAGTTTTAAAGACGGCCGTTTTTTCGGGAGCAGTGATTTTTATGATGCTTAAAGTGAAAAAATACAAGTGAAATATTCCTTTAAATGTCATGCCTGGGGGGTGTCTACAGCATGCCTGTAAACTGGCACGTGTTTCCCGTGTTTAGAACTGTCCCTGGACAAAATGACATTTCTAAAGGAATAAAAGTCATTTAAAACTGCTTGCGGCTTTAATGTCATGTCTGGTCTTGGCAATATGGATGAAAATCATTGAGAAAAACGGCATGGGTACCCCCCCACTCCCCCAGCCCATTACCAGCCCCTTACCAGCCCCTTTGGGTCTTGTATGGATATTAAGGGGAACCCTGCACCCAAATTAAAAAAAGGAAAGGTGTGGGGCCCCCAGGCCCTATATACTCTGAACAGCAGTATACAGGCGGTGCAAACAAGACAGGGACTGTAGGTTTGTTCTTAAGTAGAATCTGTTTGTAATTTTGAACTGGTACATTTTTAAAGTATAGCTCCAGCCAAAAAATCTATTTTTAAGCTTTTTGGAAAACATAGGGAAGGGTTATCACCCCTGTACCATTTGGTTTGCTGTCTGTGCACCTCTTCAGAAGATTTCACCTCACTTTCTGTCCCAATGACAATTGGATTTTGAAAATTTGGTTTTTTTTGTGAAACAAGGAACTCTTAAGCCCTGTACACACGATCGGATTTCCTATGGTTTTTAAACCGATGGATTTTTCCATCGGAAAACCGATGAAGTTGACTTCCATCAGTCTTGCCTACACACCATCAGTCAAAAAACCGACCGTTCCAAACGCGGTGACGTAAAACACTCCGATAAGCCGAGAAAAATTAAGTTCAATGCTTCTGAGCATGCGTCGACTTGATTCTGAGCATGCGTGGGTTTTTTAACCGATGGACTTGCCCATAGACGATCAGAATTTGCTATCGGTTTTTTATCCATCAGAAAAATTTAAAACATGTTCTATTTTTTGACACCGATGGAAAAAAGACAGATGGGGCCCATACACGATCGGTTTGTCCGATGAAAAAAATCCATCGGACTGTTTTCATCGGTAAAACCGATCGTGTGTACGCGGCTTTACAGGAGAGAATTTCCCTTCCTAGTGGTAGATTTCCTCTCACTTCCTGTAGTCTCCTTCCGTTTGCAAGTAGGAGTCATTTGTAAGCTGGATGTTTGAAAGTAGGGGCCTGCCCTATATACTCTGCAGAAATTTGGGCCTTAGGTGTTGCCCACAGTTACTCTTGGTGGGCGCAGGAACGGGAAGAAAAATTGGGCCTTAGACACTGGTGCTGGTGCCACAACACTGCAACCCCTCACAGATACTGTAGTTGGAGCGCAGGAATGAGCCCTGCTGCAAAGTATTGCATCAAAAATTGTAATTACACACCCCTGTTAAACAGGGGCAGAAAAATTGGGCCTTAGGCACTGGTGCTGGTGCCACAACACTGCAACCCCTCACAGATACTGAACTTGGAGCGCAGGAATGAGCCCTGTTGCAAAGTATTGCATCAAAAATTGTAATTACACGCCCCTGTTAAACAGGGGCTGAAAAATTGGGCCTTAGCCACTGGTGGCGGTGCCCAGAACCAAAAATGTTCTTACAAGCTATCAGCATGAACATTGAGGAGGAAGAGGATAGTCACTCAGCATCAGCATAGGCAGTCTTGAAGGGATCTTACATTCAAAAAAAAATATTCGGTTACATCAGCATGGTAGCTGGTGATCCAAGACTGATTCATTTTTATGAAGGTCAGTCGATCGACTGATTCGGTGGACAGTCGCACCCTGTGATCGGGTACAAAGCCTCCAGCAGCACTGAATGTGCATTCCGAAAGAACGCTGGATGCAGGACAGGCCAGTAGCTCAATTGCATACTGTGCAAGCTCTGGCCAAGGATCCATCCTTAAGACCCAGTAACCCAGAGGATTTTCGGTGGGAAAGGTGTTCAAGTCTGATCTTGCCCCTAGGTATTCCTGCACCATGTGAATCAGACGCTGGCGATGGTCGCTGGAACCACTCCTACCTTGGGACTGCGGACTAAAAAATTGTCTGAACGCATCGGTCAGATGGCCACCTTCTCCACCGCTCCTTCTGTGACTGACTGAAGCCTCAGCAACACGTTGTCCAGGACCAGGAATTTGTAACCACCCAGGCTCTGGAAACGCGTTGCACAAACCTTTCTGCAAGGCCTCCCGAAGATGTTTCATCCTCTGCTCCCTCTGCGATGGCAAGATAAGGTCCGCAACCTTACCCTTGTAATGTGGATCAAGGAGGGTTGCCAGCCAGTAATGATCCCTCTCCTTGATACCACGCAGGATCAGGCAGGCCATGCAGCGTAGGTTTGCTGAGGGATTCGGTCCGGAGTCCTCTGGGTCACTAAGGACGACATGATCCGCAGCCACCTCCTCCCAGACACGTACAAGTCCATGGGTTTCTTGAGACTGTAAATGATCCCTTGAAGACTGCTGCTGATGCTGAGTGCTAGGCTCCACCTCCATGCTGACACAATCGTCCTCCTCCTCGTCCTCTTCCTGTGTGATCGGCGGGCCAGCAAGAACATTGTCTGGATAAAGGGGGCCTTGAGAGGTAAGGAAGTCCTCCTCTTCCTCCCTCTGTTCTGCCTCAAGTGCCCTGTCCATTATTCCATGCATTGTGTGCTCCAACAGGTGGACAAGAGGGACAGTTTCACTGACGCATGCAGTGTCACTGCTCACCA
This sequence comes from Rana muscosa, assembly GCA_029206835.1. Lineage (NCBI taxonomy): Eukaryota > Metazoa > Chordata > Amphibia > Anura > Ranidae > Rana > Rana muscosa. The sequence goes on from CM055123.1 coordinate 204,942,911, forward strand.
TCCTCGTTGCCTCCTCAAATGGTGACAGGACAGTGCATGCATCCCTGATCATGACCCACTGGCGTGAAAAAAAAATCCCAAGCTCCCCTGACCCTGTCCTAGTGCCATATTGGCACAGATACTCATTGATGGCCCTCTGCTGCATGTGCAGTCGCTGCAGCATGGCCAACATTGAGTTCCACCTGGTGGGCATGTCACATATTAGGCGGTTTTTGGGCAGGTTAAATTCCTTTTGCAGGTCAGCCAGCCGAGCACTGGCAATATATGATCGGCGGAAATGCACACAGACTTTCTTGGCCTGCGGTACCTGCCCAAGAACTGCTGCACCACCAAGTTAAGGACGTGAGCCAAACAGGGCACATGGGTCAGCTGTCCCTGTCGGAGGGCAGAGAGGAGGTTGGTGCCATTGTCGCAAACCACCATTCCTGGCGTAAGCTGGCGTAGCATCAACCACCTCTGAGCCTGCCACTGCAGAGTTGACAGAATCGCTGCCCCAGTGTGGCTCCTGTCCCCCAAGCACACCAGCTCAAGCACTGCATGGCATCTTTTTGCCTGCGTACTTGCGTAGCCCCTTGAGCGCCTATGGAGCACTGCTGGTTCCGAGGACAAATCAGCAGAGGAAGAGGCCATGGAGGAAGAAGAAGAGGCGGGGGTGGAGGAGAGAGGTGTATCAGAATCACCACTAGTAGCATTTTGGAGGCGTGGTGGCGGAACAACCTCCAACACTACTGCACCTTGTCCTGCATCCTTCCCAGCTGCCAGCAGAGTCACCCAATGCACCATGAAAGACAGGTAATGTCCCTGTCCATGCCTGCTGGACCATGAGCCGGCGGTAATATGCACCTTACCGCTGACCGCCCTGTCCAGCGAGGCCAAGACATTGCCTTCCACATGCCGGTAGAGAGCCGGAAATGCCTTCCATGAAAAAAAGTGGCGTTTGGGAACCTGCCACTGAGGAACCGCACATTCCTGTCACGCTCTTGGTAAGACGCCAAGATGCTGGGGGGGCTCCCCTTGCGGCCGAGCGCAGCACAGCCCTGAAGATGACACAGGGAGTGTGGTGCCCACAGAAGGACGGGTTGCCTGGTAGGTAGTGCTGGTTGCCAGGAACTTGGTAAGACAGGCAGACTGCAGGGAAGCAGGCGTGCTTAGGAGGTCCAAAGGGTAAGGACCAGTGGAATGTTCAGATAGCAGAGTCAGGAGCCAGGCCAGGGGGTCAAACACAGCAAGACAGTCCGAGATCACAGCAGAGCTGAGTCTTAGCACAGAAGACAAGGTAAGCGGAGTCCGTTAGCCAGGCCGGGGTCAGGTACAGGGAGCAGCAGCAGGAAGCCAGGTACACGCCAGGGGATCAGGCCAGGAAGTCAGCAGGAGCAGGTCAGGCAAGCCGGGTTTGGTACACAGGAGATCAGACAGGCAGGAGATACAGGGCACAGGAACACAGGGGAAGCTGAAGATAAACCAGCGATGCGCCATTGTCAGCAGTGGGCTTAAATAGGCAGTGGTGACCCTATCACACCATGCGTGCGCCATTGTGCATGACCCTGGCGCCGTGCGTCTGTCTGGTAGTGACACTTGCACGCTGATTCGCGTTAGCGTGTCCTTGCCTATGCCGATTTGTCAACCTTGTGGCATTGTGCACAGGAAAGCGCCTGTTACCCTGACAATTCCACAAACTCACGGAAGGGGGCAGAGTCTACCAACTGAAAAGGCAGCAGTTGAAGTGCTAGCAATTTAGCCAAGCTAGCATTCAACCGCTGGGCATGTGGATGGCTAGGAGCAAACTTCTTTCGGCGGTGCAGCAGCTGGGGCAGGGAAATTTGCCTGGTACAATCTGACGTTGGTGTACCGATAGCAGATTGCCCACAAGTACTTGGCTGTGACACACCTAATTCTACACCTTCATTCCTCTCAATGCAGGTTTCAGAGAGGACTGAAGGTATAGTGGGGTTGGAGATCCCAGCTGATGAGGAGCAAGGAGAGGTCCGCTTTGTTCCTTGGTGTGGGTCTTTTCTGTACGCTTGCCAATGGACTGCATGCCAGGTCGAAATATGTCTAGTCAAGCATGTGGTGCCCAAGTGGATGCTGTTTCGGCCACACGAGAAACGCTTCAAACATATGTTGCAAATAGCAAAGGTGCCATCTGCTGCACATGTCTCAAAAAAGGCCCACACCAAAGAACTTTTGGAATAACGCGCAGAGACAGCAGCGCCCTGCACATGCGGAGCTCTGCGGTTTGATGCAGTCGGTGTGATGCCCTTAGGCTGGCCCCTGGAGGGCATCCTGCCTCGTTGGAGATGTACCGCCTCCTCCTCCTCCTCCTCCTCCTCCTCCTCTCTCCAATCAGGCACCCAGGTAGAGTCAGTGACCTCATCATCCCCTCCCTGCTCATCGCTGGAGCAAACCTGGCAGTATGCTGCAGCTGGGGGAACATGACTGCCAGTTTGCTGTCCTTCTTGGGCACCCCCTTTCTCTGGGCTCACGTTACTGCCTTCCTCTAGCTGGGTTCCATAATCGGAGCCTTCAAAACGCTGTGCATCCTCCTGCAGCATGTACCCAAATGCCAGGAAAGGCTTCACCCGCTGGTGGTGCTGTTGGTCCTTTGGACTGCAGTGCTAGTGTCCACCAGCAGGTGTCCTCTTGCAGCCAATATCTCTGTTGGAGGATCTCACCTGCTGGTGGTAACACATGATACGTGGACTGCAGTACCGGCATCCACCAGCGGGTGTATTCTGGCAGTATGGGGCAGGCAGCACTTCCTGTGGTCAGCTGTGACCTGAAGCTCAATCATCTGGACTTCTTTATATACCCGGCAAATGCAAACACTCGTTGCCCTTGTATCTGTCTTCCTGACTCCCTGGACCTGTGACCTGGACTTTAGCCTGTATCTGATCCTAACCTGCACCCTGCCTGATCTGATCCGACCCGATCCGATCCCTACCTTGAACCCGCATCCTGTTTAACCTGATCCTTACCTTGTGCCCATCCTGCAGCTTTCCCTTCTGTTACCTGGATCCCTGCTCTGCAGCCTATCCATCCGTCCCCTCCCTGTTCCTGCTTCCTCCCATCCATACCCATCTGCTTGATCCCCTTGTGTATGACCTCGGCCTGGCTTCTACTACGATTCTGGTATCTCCCTTATTTGTATATATTGTTTGTAGCCACTGTTGGTTTATTGCACTGCGTTTTATTGGTTGTTGTATGTTGGTCACTCACCGTAATAAATTATATATATTTTCACCTACACCCATTTGGTTTCCTTTTATGAAGTCACACAGTCTGGTCAATTAACAATCTCTGACAGTATACCAGGGCCATCCCTGATCAGACGTGACTTCATTAAGGAACATCCTGTTATTGTGTTTGGCGGATATGGATTATAATGAGATCCTTTACTATTCACTGCTGGCAGCAGAGGATGGCAAACATTGTCGCCAGGTTTTAGAGGGTTGGACTAGTGACCAACTAAGGGAAACTATTCGATCAGCAAATTTTTGGGTGGATCAGGGTTACTTACAGCCTGAGGATGTTCTGCCGTTAACCCGGTTATGTGTTGAACCAGCCCTGTCATTTGTTCCCAAAGGAGGTGATGACTTCTCTCCCCCTTTCAATGGTGACCAAGTAGAATCCCTAGTATGCTTGTTAGAGGATGATCCGGCTTCTTTCTATGAGCATTATTCCCTCTGTTCCCAGCAGGTGTTACATGATTGTGTGAGGTCAGTGCAGTCTCTGATTAAAAGGCGTGAGTGCGGACTAGTTTTTGTTCAGCCTTTGCTGCAGTCATGGTCAGATCTCCTCCCGAATTCAGCCAAGCCACAACATCCCGGCCCCTCCATCAATCACCTGCCTTCCCAAGAATATATCCGCCCATTGCCTATGGCAACCCCAGCTACCGTCCAGTGTGTTCAGCCCCCCAAATACTACTACCCCGTTTCTACCTGTTGCACTTACCCTGCCTTCAATCCACCTGCTTCTTCCCTCCTATCCGTAGCCAATCCACAAGAACCTCCTCCAGCCACTGTCCCTGCACCTCTGTCATTGTCTTCCATTTGTCCTATCCCAACATTTTCATATATTCCCCCTGTTACTTGCAAACCTGCAGTGACTAAATCTAAGAAAAAGCGGAAGTACTTCCCGACCCACACAATCCAACCTACCTCCCCACCCACCAACCTGTTCCAGCCTGCGGTTCTCGAGCCAGCCTTCCAGCCTGCGGTTCTCGAGCCAGCCTTCCAGCCTGCGGTTCTCGAGCCAGCCTTCCAGCCTGCAGTTCTCGAGCCAGCCTTCCAGCCTGCAGTTCTTGAGCCAGCCTTCCAGTCTGCAGTTCTTGAGCCAGCCTTCCAGTCTGCAGTTCTCAAGCCAGCCTTCCAGCCTGCAGTCCCAGAGCCAGCCTTCAAGCCAGCCTTCCAGCCTGCAGTTCTCGAACCAGCCTTCCAGCCTGCAGTTCTCGAGCCAGCCTTCCAGCCTGCGGTTCTCGAGCCAGCCTTCCAGCCTGCGGTTCTCGAGCCAGCCTTCCAGCCTGCGGTTCTCGAGCCAGCCTTCCAGCCTGCAGTCCCAGAGCCTGCAGTTCTCGAGCCAGCCTTCCAGCCTGCAGTTCTCGAGCCAGCCTTCCAGCCTGCAGTTCTCGAGCCAGCCTTCCAGCCTGCAGTTCTCGAGCCAGCCTTCCAGTCTGCAGTTCTCGAGCCAGCCTTCCAGTCTGCAGTTCTCGAGCCAGCCTTCCAGTCTGCAGTTCTCAAGCCAGCCTTCCAGCCTGCAGTCCCAGAGCCAGCCTTCAAGCCAGCCTTCCAGCCTGCAGTCCTTGAGCCAGCCTTCCAGTCTGCAGTCCTTGAGCCAGCCTTCCAGTCTGCAGTTCTCGAGCCAGGCTTCCAGCCTGCAGTCCCGGAGCCAGCCTTCGAGCCAGCCTTCCAGCCTGCAGTTCTCGAGCCAGCCTTCCAGCCTGCAGTTCTCGAGCCAGCCTTCCAGCCTGCAATTCCCGAGCCAGCCTTCCAGCTTGCAATTCCAGAACCGGCCTTCCAGCCGGAGGTTCCTGTGCCAGTCTGCCAGCCTGAAGACCCTGTACCAGCCTGCCAGCCTGAAGACCCTGTACCAGCCTGCCAGCCTGAAGTTCTTATGCCAGCCTGCCAGCTTGAGGTTTCCTTGCCAGCCTGCCAGCCTGAAGACCCCGTACCAGCCTGCCAGCTTGAAGACCCCGTACTAGCCTGCTAGCCTGAAGACCCCGTGCCAGCCTGCCAGCGTGGAGTTCCCGTGCCAGCCTGCCAGCGTGGAGTTCCCGTGCCAGCCTGCCAGCGTGGAGTTCCCGTGCCAGCCTGCCAGCGTGGAGTTCCCGTGCCAGCCTGCCAGCGTGAAGTTCCCGTGCCAGCCTTCCAAACTGAAGTCCTGATGACAGTGTCCCAGTCGGAAGATCCAGTGCCCGTTTCCCGGCCTGTGGTTGTGGTGCCCGTTTCCCGGCCTGAGATTGTGGTGCCCGTTTCTCGGCCTGAGGTTGTGGTGCCCGCTGCGGTGCCCGTTCCCTGGCTTGAGGTTGTGGTGCCCGTTTCCCGGCTTAAGGTTGTGGTGCCCGTTTCCTGGCTCGAGGTTGTGGTGCCCGTTTCCCGGCTTGAGGGTATGAGGCCCGTGTCCCAGTCTGTGGAGCCTACTACCCAGTCTGACATGTTCCTGTCTGCTGCCCAGCTCGATGACCCGGAGCCTGCCGCCCAGCTCGATGACCCGGAGCCTGCCGCCCAGCTCGATGACCCGGAGCCTGCCGCCCAGCTCGATGACCCGGAGCCTGCCGCCCAGCTCGATGACCCGGAGCCTGCCGCCCAGCCTGAGGTGATCCGGTCTGCCGCCCAGCCTGAGGTGATCCAGTCTGCCGCCCAGCCTGAGGTGATCCGGTCTGCCGCCCAGCCTGAGATGATACGGTCTGCTGCCCAGCCTGAGATGATCCGGTCTGCTGCCCAGCCTGAGATGATCCGGTCTGCTGCCCAGCCTGGAGGGCATCCTGCCTCGTTGGAGATGTGCCGCCTCCTCCTCCTCCTCCTCCTCTCTCCAATCAGGCACCCAGGTAGAGTCAGTGACCTCATCATCCCCTCCCTCCTCATCGCTGGAGCAAACCTGGCAGTATGCTGCAGCTGGGGGAACATTACTGCCAGTTTGCTGTCCTTCTTGGGCACCCCCTTTCTCTGGGCTCACGTTACTGCCTTCCTCTAGCTGGGTTCCATAATCGGAGCCTTCAAAACGCTGTGCAGCCTCCTGCAGCATGTACCCAAATGTCAGGAAAGGCTTCACCCGCTGGTGGTGCTGTTGGTCCTTTGGACTGCAGTGCTAGTGTCCGCCAGCAGGTGTCCTCCTGCAGCCAATATCTCTGTTGGAGGATCTCACCTGCTGGTGGTAACACATGATACGTGGACTGCAGTACCGACATCCACCAGCGGGTGTATTCTGGCAGTATGGGGCAGGCAGCACTTCCTGTGGTCAGCTGTGACCTGAAGCTCAATCATCTGGACTTCTTTATATACCCGGCAAATGCAAACACTCGTTGCCCTGGTATCTGTCTTCCTGACCCCCTGGACCTGTGACCCGGACTTTAGCCTGTATCTGATCCTAACCTGCACCCTGCCTGATCTGATCCGACCCGATCCCTACCTTGAACCCGCATCCTGTTTAACCTGATCCTTACCTTGTGCCCATCCTGCAGCTTTCCCTTCTGTTACCTGGATCCCTGCTCTGCAGCCTATCCATCCGTCCCCTCCCTGTTCCTGCTTCCTCCCATCCATACCCATCTGCTTGATCCCCTTGTGTATGACCTCGGCCTGTAGGGATGAGCTCGGTGTTCGAGTCGAACATACGTTCGACTCGAACATCGGCTGTTCGATCGTTCGCCGAACAACGAACGATTTGGGCCGTTCGCGCCTAATTCGCGGCCCACAATGCACTACGCCATCACAGTGTCATCCAGGCGCTGTGATTGGCCAAGCATGCACTGTGACCCCGCATGCTTGGCCAATCACAGCGCCGGCAGCGAGGAGAGCAATGATTGGCCACAGGCAGGATGCCTGTGGCCAATTATTACTGAGGGTGTTTAGTACACGCCCCACACTATAAAAGGCCGCCAGCACGGCGGCCTAGTGTAGTGTGTTCCGGAGCAGGGAAAGAGAAGCATAGGCAGGGACAGTGACATTTTTTTTTCTTGCTTAACCTGGATTCCTTTAGTTTAGGGAAAGAGAAGGATAGGTAGGGAGAGTGTCAGTCTGTTTTACTGTGCTAAACCTTGTTTGTAGGGACAGGGAAGGACAGTGAGGGAAATTCTCATTGTGCTATACTGTGCTAAAGCATTCCTCATCAACCATCTTTAAAAAAAAAATTTTATAGGGACAGAAAACTATAGGTAGGGAGAGTGTCAGTGTGTTTTACTGTGCTAAACCTTGTTTGTAGGGACAGGGAAGGACAGTGAGGGAAATTCTCATTGTGCTATACTGTGCTAAAGCATTCCTCATCAACCATCTTTAAAAAAAAAAATTTATAGGGACAGAAAACTATAGGTAGGGAGAGTGTCAGTGTGTTTTACTGTGCTAAACCTTGTTTGTAGGGACAGGGAAGGACAGTGAGGGAAATTCTCATTGTGCTATACTGTGCTAAAGCATTCCTCATCAACCATCTTTAAAAAAAAAATTTTTTATAGGGACAGAAAACTATAGGTAGGGAGAGTGTCAGTGTGTTTTACTGTGCTAAACCTTGTTTGTAGGGACAGGGAAGGACAGTGAGGGAAATTCTCATTGTGCTATACTGTGCTAAAGCATTCCTCATCAACCATCTTTAAAAAAAAAAAAAATTATAGGGACAGAAAACTATAGGTAGGGAGAGTGTCAGTGTGTTTTACTGTGCTAAACCTTGTTTGTAGGGACAGGGAAGGACAGTGAGGGAAATTCTCATTGTGCTATACTGTGCTAAAGCATTCCTCATCAACCATCTTTAAAAAAAAAAATTTTTATAGGGACAGAAAACTATAGGTAGGGAGAGTGTCAGTGTGTTTTACTGTGCTAAACCTTGTTTGTAGGGACAGGGAAGGACAGTGAGGGAAATTCTCATTGTGCTATACTGTGCTAAAGCATTCCTCATCAACCATCTTTAAAAAAAAAAATTTTTATTGGGACAGAAAACTATAGGTAGGGAGAGTGTCAGTGTGTTTTACTGTGCTAAACCTTGTTTGTAGTGATGAGCCGAACACCCCCGGGTTCGGTTCGCACCAGAACCCGCGAACGGACCGAAAGTTCGTACGAACATTAGAACCCTATTAAATACAATGGATGCGAACGTTCGAATTCTAAAGTGCTAATTATAACAACTATTATGCATGTTATTGTCCTAAAAAGGGTTTGGGAACCCGGGTTCTGCACCAGGGGACATGTATCAATGCAAAAAGAAGTTTTAAAAACGGTCGTTTTTCGGGAGCAGTCATTTTAATGATGCATAAAGTGAAAAAAAAAAAGTAAAATATTCCTTTAAATATCGTACCTGGGGGGTGTCTAAAGTATGCCTGTGAAGTGCCACGTGTTTCCCGTGTTTAGAACTGTCCCTGCACAAAATGACACTTCTAAAGGAAAAAAAAGCCATTTAAAACTGCTTGCGGCTTTAATGTAATATCTGGTCCCGGTAATATGGATGAAAATCTTTAAGAAAAATGGCATAGCTACCCCATGACCCCCCCCCCCCCCCACCCCAGCCCATTACCAGCCCCTTTGGGTCTTGCATGGATATTAAGGGGAACCCCGCACATAAAATAAAAAAGGCCCTATATACTCTGAACAGCCGTATACAGGCGGTGCATACAAGACAGGGACTGTAGGTTTGTTCTTATGTAGAATCTGTTTGTAATTTTGAACAGGTACATTGTTGAAGTGTAGCTCCAGGCCAAAAATCTATTTTTAAACTTTTTGGAAAACATAGGTAAGGGTTATCACCCCTGTAACATTTGTTTTGCTGTCTGTGCCCCTGTTCAGAACATTTCACCTCACTTTTCGTCCCAATGACAACTGTTTTTGAAATGTGGTGTTTTTCTTGAAACAAGGATTGCTGATAAAGCATCAGTACAGAGGAGACACCTTTCTCCCATATTTATTCTTACAGGAGAGAATTTTCCTTCCAAGGGGTAGATTTCCTCTCACTTCCTGTTGTCTTCTTGCGTTTGCAAGTAGGAGTCGTTTGTAAGTTGGATGTTTGAAAGTAGGGACCTGCCGTATATACTCTGCAGAAATAGGCCCCTTAGTTGTTGGTGTTGGCACAACACTGTAAGCACTCACAGTTACTCTTGGTTGGTGCTGGAACGCCCTGCTGTCAACTATTATATCAGGAATTTTAATTACATATAATTGTTGAACAGTGGTAGTAAAAATTGGGCCTTTGATGGTGGTGCTGGTGCCACAACACTGTAAGCCCTGACAGTTACTCTTGGTGGGTGCAGCAATGGGCCCTGCTGTGAATTATTAGATCAAGAATTGTAATTGCATGCCCCTGTTGAACAGGGGCTGAAAAATTGGGCCTTTCGTGGTGGTGGTGGTGGTGGTGGTGTTGCCACAACACTGTAAGCCCTCAGAGTTACTCTTGGTGGATGCAGGAATGGGCCCTGCTGTGAATTATTAGATCAAGAATTGTAATTACATGCCCCTTTTGAACAGGGGCTGAAAAATTGGGCCTTTCGTGGTGGTGGTGGTGGTGGTGGCGTTGCCACAAGACTGTAAGCCCTCAGAGTTACTCTTGGTGGGTGCAGCAATGGGCCCTGCTGTGAATTATTAGATCAAGAATTGTAATTGAATGCCCCTGTTGAACAGGGGCTGAAAAATTGGGCCTTAGGCACTGGTGGCACAACACTACAACCCCTCACAGATACTGTACTTGGAGCACAGCAATGAGCCCTGTTGCAAAGTATTGCTTCAAAAATTGTAATGACACGCCCCTGTTAAACAGGGGCTGAAAAATTGGGCCTTAGGCACTGGTGGCACAACACTACAACCCCTCACAGATACTGTACTTGGAGCACAGCAATGAGCCCTGTTGCAAAGTATTGCTTCAAAAATTGTAATGACACGCCCCTGTTAAACAGGGGCTGAAAAATTGGGCCTTAGGCACTGGTGCCACAACACTCCAACCCCTCACAGATACTGTACTTGGAGCACAGCAATGAGCCCTATGGCAAATTATTGCTAAAAAAATTGTAATTACACGCCCCTGTAAAACAGGGGCTGAAAAATTGGGCCTTAGCCACTGGTGGCGGCACCCATAAACAAAAATGATCTTCCAAGCTATCATCATCAATCGTATCATTGAGGACTCGGAGGAGGAGGATAGCCAGTCAACATAACAGCACAGGCACTCAGCATCAGCATCAGTCTTGAAGGGATGTGACATGTTAAAATCAATTAGTCTGTTATATCAGCATCAGGTGTGTGGTAGCTGGTGGTGATCCAAGACTGGTTCATCTTGATGAAAGTCAGTCGATCAACCGAGTCGGTGGACAGGCGCACCCTGTGATCCGTGACAAATCCTCCAGCAGCACTGAATGTGCGTTCCGAAAGAACGCTGGATGCAGGACAGGCCAGTAGCTCAATTGCATACTGTGCAAGCTCTGGCCAGTGATCCATCCTCAAGACCCAGTAAGCCAGAGGATTTTCGGTGGGGAAGGTGTCCAAGTCTGACCTTGCCCCTAGATATTCCTGCACCATGTTTATCAGACGCTGGCGATGGTTGCTGGAACCGATCATACTTTGGGGCTGCGGACTAAAGAATTGTCTGAACGCATCGGTCAGACGGCCACCTTCCCCACCGCTCCTTCTTTGACTGGCCGAAGCCTCAGCAACTCGTTGTCCAGGACCAGGAGTTTGTAACCTCCCAGTCTCTGGGAACGCGTTGCACAGACCTTTCTGCAAGGCCTCCCGGAGTTGTCTCATCCTCTGCTCCCTCTGCGAAGGTAACATAAGGTCCGCAACCTTACCCTTGTACCGTGGATCAAGGAGAGTGGCCAGCCAGTAATGGTCCCTCTCCTTGATCCGAAGAATACGAGGATCCTTCCGCAGACTTTGCAGGATCAGGGAGGCCATGCAGCGTAGGTTTGCTGAGGCATTCACTCCGGAGTCCTCTGGGTCACTAAGGACGACATGATCCGCAGCCACCTCCTCCCAGCCACGTACAAGTCCACTGGTTTCTTGGGACTGTAAATCATCCCTAAAAGACTGCTGCTGATGATGCTGAGTGCCAGCCTCCACCTCCATGCTGACACAATCCTCCTCCTCCTCCTCCTCCTCTTCCTCTTCCTGTGCGATGGGTGGGACAGAAGGAACACTGTCTGGGTAAAGGGGGCCTTGAGAGGCAAGGAAGTCCTCCTCTTCCTGCCTCTGTTCTGCCTCAAGTGCCCTGTCCATTATTCCACGCAGCGTGTGCTCCAACAGATGGACAAGAGGTACAGTGTCACTGATGCATGCACTGTCACTGCTCACCATCCTCGTGGCCTCCTCAAATGGTGCCAGGACAGTGCATGCATCCCTGATCATGCCCCACTGGCGTGGAGAAAAAAAAACAAGCTCCCCTGACCCTGTCCTGGTGCCGTAGTCACACAGGTACTCATTGATGGCCCTCTGCTGCGTGTGCAGCCGCTGCAGCATGGCCAATGTTGAGTTCCACCTGGTGGGCATGTCACATATAAGGCGGTTCTTGGGCAGGTTCAACTCCTTTTGCAGCTCAGCCAGGCGAGCACTGGCATTATAAGATCTGCGGAAATGCACACAGACTTTCCTGGCCTGCCTCAGGACATCCTGTAAGCCCGGGTACCTGCCCAAGAACCGCTGCACCACCAGGTTAAGGACGTGAGCCACACAGGGCACATGGGTCAGTTGTCCCTGTCGGAGGGCGGAGAGGAGGTTGGTGCCATTGTCGCAAACCACCATTCCTGGCTTAAGCTGGCGTGGCGTCAACCACCTCTCGGCCTGGCCCTGCAGAGCAGACAGGACCTCTGCCCCAGTGTGGCTTCTGTCCCCCAAACACACCAGCGCAAGCACGGCATGGCATCTTTTTGCCTGCGTACTTGCGTAGCCCCGTGAACGGCTACGGAGCACCGCTGGTTCATAGGACAAACCACAGGAAGAGGCCATGGAGGAAGAAGAAGAGGAGGGGGTGGAGGAGAGAGGTGTGTCACAACCAGTAGTAGCATTTTGGAGGCGTGGCGGTGGAACAACCTCCAACACTACTGCACCTTGTCCTGCATCCTTCCCAGCTGCCAAAAGAGTGACCCAATGGGCCGTGAAAGAAAGGTAACGTCCCTGTCCATGCCTGCTGGACCATGAGTCAGCGGTAATATGCACCTTACCGCTGACCGCCCTGTCCAGCGAGGCCAAGACATTGCCTTCCACATGCCGGTAGAGAGCCGGAATAGCCTTCCGTGAGAAAAAGTGGCGTTTGGGAACCTGCCACTGAGGAACCGCACATTGCACAAACTCACGGAAGGGGGCCGAGTCTACCAACTGAAAAGGCAGCAGTTGAAGCGCTAGCAATTTAGCCAAGCTAGCATTCAACCGCTGGGCATGTGGATGGCTGGGAGTGAACTTCTTTCGACGGTCCAGCAGCTGGGGCAGGGAAATTTGCCTGCTAGAATCGGACGTCGGTGTACTGCTAGCAGAGTGGCCGCAAGTACTTGGCTGTGACACACCTAATTCTACACCTTCATTCCTCTCAGTGCATGTTTCAGAGAGGACTGAAGTTATAGTGGGGTTGGAGATCCCAGCTGATGCGGTGCAAGGAGAGGTCCGCTTTGTTCTTTGGTGTGGGTCTTTGAGGTAGGCTTGCCAACGAGCTGCATGGCAGGTCAACATATGTCTGGTCAGTAGTGATGAGCCGAACACCCCCGGGTTCGGTTCGCACCAGAACCCGCGAACGGACCGAAAGTTCGAACGAACATTAGAACCCTATTAAATACAATGGATGCGAACGTTCGAATTCTAAAGTGCTAATTATAACAACTATTATGCATGTTATTGTCCTAAAAAGGGTTTGGGAACCCGGGTTCTGCACCAGGGGACATGTATCAATGCAAAAAGAAGTTTTAAAAACGGTCGTTTTTCGGGAGCAGTCATTTTAATGATGCATAAAGTGAAAAAAAAAAATCAAATATTCCTTTAAATATCGTACCTGGGGGGTGTCTAAAGTATGCCTGTGAAGTGCCACGTGTTTCCCGTGTTTAGAACTGTCCCTGCACAAAATGACACTTCTAAAGGAAAAAAAAGCCATTTAAAACTGCTTGCGGCTTTAATGTAATGTCTGGTCCCGGTAATATGGATGAAATTCTTTAAGAAAAATGGCATAGCTACCCCATGACCCCCCCCTACCCCAGCCCATTACCAGCCCCTTTGGGTCTTGTATGGATATTAAGGGGAACCCCGCACATAAAATAAAAAAGGCCCTATATACTCTGAACAGCCCTATACAGGCGGTGCATACAAGACAGGGACTGTAGGTTTGTTCTTATGTAGAGTCTGTTTGTAATTTTGAACAGGTACATTGTTGAAGTGTAGCTCCAGACCAAAAATCTATTTTTAAACTTTTTGGAAAACATAGGTAAGGGTTATCACCCCTGTAACATTTGTTTTGCTGTCTGTGCCCCTGTTCAGAACATTTCACCTCACTTTCCGTCCCAATGACAACTGTTTTTGAAATGTGGTGTTTTTCTTGAAACAAGGATTGCTGATAAAGCATCAGTACAGAGGAGACACCTTTCTCCCATATTTATTCTTACAGGAGAGAATTTTCCTTCCTAGTGGTAGATTTCCTCTCACTTCCTGTTGTCTTCTTGCGTTTGCAAGTAGGAGTCGTTTGTAAGTTGGATGTTTGAAAGTAGGGACCTGCCGTATATACTCTGCAGAAATAGGCCCCTTAGTTGTTGGTGTTGGCACAACACTGTAAGCACTCACAGTTACTCTTGGTTGGTGCTGGAACGCCCTGCTGTCAACTATTATATCAGGAATTTTAATTACATATAATTGTTGAACAGTGGTAGTAAAAATTGGGCCTTTGATGGTGGTGCTGGTGCCACAACACTGTAAGCCCTGACAGTTACTCTTGGTGGGTGCAGCAATGGGCCCTGCTGTGAATTATTAGATCAAGAATTGTAATTACATGCCCCTGTTGAACAGGGGCTGAAAAATTGGGCCTTAGGCACTGGTGGCACAACACTGCAACCCCTCACAGCAACTGTACTTGGAGCACAGCAATGAGCCCTGTTGCAAAGTATTGCTTCAAAAATTGTAATGACACGCCCCTGTTAAACAGGGGCTGAAAAATTGGGCCTTAGGCACTGGTGGCACAACACTGCAACTCCTCACAGATACTGTACTTGGAGCACAGCAATGAGCCCTGTTGCAAAGTATTGCTTCAAAAATTGTAATTACACGCCCCTGTTAAACAGGGGCTGAAAAATTGGGCGTTAGGCACTGGTGGCGGCACCCATAAACAAAAATGATCTTACAAGCTATCATCATCAATCGTATCATTGAGGACTCGGAGGAGGAGGATAGCCAGTCAACATAACAGCACAGGCACTCAGCATCAGCATCAGTCTTGAAGGGATGTGACATGTTAAAATCAATTAGTCTGTTATATCAGCATCAGGTGTGTGGTAGCTGGTGGTGATCCAAGACTGGTTCATCTTGATGAAAGTCAGTCGATCAACCGAGTCGGTGGACAGGCGCACCCTGTGATCCGTGACAAATCCTCCAGCAGCACTGAATGTGCGTTCCGAAAGAACGCTGGATGCAGGACAGGCCAGTAGCTCAATTGCATACTGTGCAAGCTCTGGCCAGTGATCCATCCTCAAGACCCAGTAAGCCAGAGGATTTTCGGTGGGGAAGGTGTCCAAGTCTGACCTTGCCCCTAGATATTCCTGCACCATGTTTATCAGACGCTGGCGATGGTTGCTGGAACCGATCATACTTTGGGGCTGCGGACTAAAGAATTGTCTGAACGCATCGGTCAGACGGCCACCTTCCCCACCGCTCCTTCTTTGACTGGCCGAAGCCTCAGCAACTCGTTGTCCAGGACCAGGAGTTTGCAACCTCCCAGTCTCTGGGAACGCGTTGCACAGACCTTTCTGCAAGGCCTCCCGGAGTTGTCTCATCCTCTGCTCCCTCTGCGACGGTAACATAAGGTCCGCAACCTTACCCTTGTACCGTGGATCAAGGAGAGTGGCCAGCCAGTAATGGTCCCTCTCCTTGATCCGAAGAATACGAGGATCCTTCCGCAGACTTTGCAGGATCAGGGAGGCCATGCAGCGTAGGTTTGCTGAGGCATTCGCTCCGGAGTCCTCTGGGTCACTAAGGACGACATGATCCGCAGCCACCTCCTCCCAGCCACGTACAAGTCCACTGGTTTCTTGGGACTGTAAATCATCCCTAAAAGACTGCTGCTGATGATGCTGAGTGCCAGCCTCCACCTCCATGCTGACACAATCCTCCTCCTCCTCCTCCTCCTCCTCCTCTTCCTGTGCGATGGGTGGGACAGAAGGAACACTGTCTGGGTAAAGGGGGCCTTGAGAGGCAAGGAAGTCCTCCTCTTCCTGCCTCTGTTCTGCCTCAAGTGCCCTGTCCATTATTCCACGCAGCGTGTGCTCCAACAGGTGGACAAGAGGTACAGTGTCACTGATGCATGCACTGTCACTGCTCACCATCCTCGTGGCCTCCTCAAATGGTGCCAGGACAGTGCATGCATCCCTGATCATGCCCCACTGGCGTGGAGAAAAAAAACCAAGCTCCCCTGACCCTGTCCTGGTGCCGTAGTCGCACAGGTACTCATTGATGGCCCTCTGCTGCGTGTGCAGCCGCTGCAGCATGGCCAACGTTGAGTTCCACCTGGTGGGCATGTCACATATAAGGCGGTTCTTGGGCAGGTTCAACTCCTTTTGCAGCTCAGCCAGGCGAGCACTGGCATTATAAGATCTGCGGAAATGCACACAGACTTTCCTGGCCTGCCTCAGGACATCCTGTAAGCCCGGGTACCTGCCCAAGAAGCGCTGCACCACCAGGTTAAGGACGTGAGCCACACAGGGCACATGGGTCAGTTGTCCCTGTCGGAGGGCGGAGAGGAGGTTGGTGCCATTGTCGCAAACCACCATTCCTGGCTTAAGCTGGCGTGGCGTCAACCACCTCTCGGCCTGGCCCTGCAGAGCAGACAGGACCTCTGCCCCAGTGTGGCTTCTGTCCCCCAAACACACCAGCGCAAGCACGGCATGGCATCTTTTTGCCTGCGTACTTGCGTAGCCCCGTGAACGGCTACGGAGCACCGCTGGTTCATAGGACAAACCACAGGAAGAGGCCATGGAGGAAGAAGAAGAGGAGGGGGTGGAGGAGAGAGGTGTGTCACAACCAGTAGTAGCATTTTGGAGGCGTGGCGGTGGGACAACCTCCAACACTACTGCACCTTGTCCTGAATCCTTCCCAGCTGCCAAAAGAGTGACCCAATGGGCCGTGAAAGAAAGGTAACGTCCCTGTCCATGCCTGCTGGACCATGAGTCAGCGGTAATATGCACCTTACCGCTGACCGCCCTGTCCAGCGAGGCCAAGACATTGCCTTCCACATGCCGGTAGAGAGCCGGAATAGCCTTCCGTGAGAAAAAGTGGCGTTTGGGAACCTGCCACTGAGGAACTGCACATTGCACAAACTCACGGAAGGGGGCCGAGTCTACCAACTGAAAAGGCAGCAGTTGAAGCGCTAGCAATTTAGCCAAGCTAGCATTCAACCGCTGGGCATGTGGATGGCTGGGAGTGAACTTCTTTCGACGGTCCAGCAGCTGGGGCAGGGAAATTTGCCTGCTAGAATCGGACGTCGGTGTACTGCTAGCAGAGTGGGCGCAAGTACTTGGCTGTGACACACCTAATTCTACACCTTCATTCCTCTCAGTGCATGTTTCAGAGAGGACTGAAGTTATAGTGGGGTTGGAGATCCCAGCTGATGCGGTGCAAGGAGAGGTCCGCTTTGTTCTTTGGTGTGGGTCTTTCAGGTAGGCTTGCCAACGAGCTGCATGGCAGGTCAACATATGTCTGGTCAGGCATGTGGTACCCAAGCGGCTGATGTTTTGGCCACGCGATATACGCTTGAGACATATGTTGCAAACAGCAGCTGTGCGATCTGATGCACTAGCCTCAAAAAAGGCCCACACCAAAGAACTTTTTGAATGACGGGCAGAGGCAGCGCCCTGCACAGGCGGAGCTCTGCGGTGTGATTCCGTCGGTGTACTGCCCTTACGCTGGCCACCAAAGGGCATCCTGCCTCGTTGGAGATGTGCCTCCTCCTCATCCTCCTCCTCCTCCTCTCTCCTATTAGGCACCCACGTGGAGTCAGTGACCTCATCATCCCCTCCCTCCTCATCACTGGAGCCAATCTGGCAGTATGCTGCAGCTGCTGGAACATGACTGCCAGATTGGTGTCCTTCTTGAGCATCCCCTCTGTCTGCTCTCACGCTACTGCCTTCCTCTAGCTGGGTTTCATCATCAGACCCTTCAAAACGCTGGGCATCCTCCTGGAGCATGTACCCAACACTGTGCTGAAACAGTTCGGGGGACTCCTCAGGAGGAGGACATGGTGGGTCTAGGGAAGGAGTGACTGATGATTTGTCTGACATTGATACCAGGGAAGACGACGCTTTGGCAGCTGCTTTTCCAGTACCCTGAGCCTGGGTGAGAGAGGATGAGGAGGAGGAGGAGGGCTTGGTCATCCACTCTACCAAGTCTTCGGCATGATGTGGCTCAACATGTCCAGCTGCCGAAAAGAAGGACAAGCGTGTCCCATGGCCATGTGCTGATGACAATGCACCGCGTCCACGACCAGCACTGTTGCCCCCAGACACAGAGCCTGCTTGCCCTCTTTTATTGCCTCCTGACTGTCTGCCTCTCCTTGTTTGCCTTCCAGACATTCTAATAGATGGCCTGCAGGGAGATGGGAAAAAAGCAATAAGGGCTACCTTCAGGTGTCCTTCTCTGTCCCTTGAAACAAGGACTTGCAGAGTGAAATAAACTGACACTCTCCCTACCTACAGTTTTCTGTCCCTAGAATAAATGTTTTTTTTAATCACAATATAGCACAAGGACAATTCAGTCACTGTCCTTCCAGGTCCCTGGAAACAAGGACTTGCAGAGTGAAATAAACTGACACTCTCCCTACCTACAGTTTTCTGTCCCTAGAATAAATGTTTTTTTTAAGCACAATATAGCACAAGGACAATTCACTCACTGTCCTTACAGGTCCCTGGAAACAAGGACTTGCAGAGTGAAAGAAAAAAAACACTCTCCCTACCTACAGTTTTCTGTCCCTAGAAAAAATGTTTTTTTTAATCACAATATAACACAAGGACAATTCACTCACTGTCCTTCCAGGTCCCTGGAAACAAGGACTTGCAGAGTGAAATAAACTGACACTCTCCCTACCTACAGTTTTCTGTCCCTAGAATAAATGTTTTTTTTAATCACAATATAGCACAAGGACAATTCAGTCACTGTCCTTCCAGGTCCCTGGAAACAAGGACTTGCAGAGTGAAATAAACTGACACTCTCCCTACCTACAGTTTTCTGTCCCTAGAATAAATGTTTTTTTTAATCACAATATAGCACAAGGACAATTCAGTCACTGTCCTTCCAGGTCCCTGGAAACAAGGACTTGCAGAGTGAAATAAACTGACACTCTCCCTACCTACAGTTTTCTGTCCCTAGAATAAATGTTTTTTTTAATCACAATATAGCACAAGGACAATTCAGTCACTGTCCTTCCAGGTCCCTGGAAACAAGGACTTGCAGAGTGAAATAAACTGACACTCTCCCTATCTACAGTTTTCTGTCCCTAGAATAAATGTTTTTTTTAATCACAATATAGCACAAGGACAATTCAGTCACTGTCCTTCCAGGTCCCTGGAAACAAGGACTTGCAGAGTGAAATAAACTGACACTCTCCCTACCTACAGTTTTCTGTCCCTAGAATAAATGTTTTTTTTAATCACAATATAGCACAAGGACAATTCAGTCACTGTCCTTCCAGGTCCCTGGAAACAAGGACTTGCAGAGTGAAATAAACTGACACTCTCCCTACCTACAGTTTTCTGTCCCTAGAATAAATGTTTTTTTTAATCACAATATAGCACAAGGACAATTCAGTCACTGTCCTTCCAGGTCCCTGGAAACAAGGACTTGCAGAGTGAAATAAACTGACACTCTCCCTACCTACAGTTTTCTGTCCCTAGAATAAATGTTTTTTTTAATCACAATATAGCACAAGGACAATTCAGTCACTGTCCTTCCAGGTCCCTGGAAACAAGGACTTGCAGAGTGAAATAAACTGACACTCTCCCTACCTACAGTTTTCTGTCCCTAGAATAAATGTTTTTTTTAATCACAATATAGCACAAGGACAATTCAGTCACTGTCCTTCCAGGTCCCTGGAAACAAGGACTTGCAGAGTGAAATAAACTGACACTCTCCCTACCTACAGTTTTCTGTCCCTAGAATAAATGTTTTTTTTAATCACAATATAGCACAAGGACAATTCAGTCACTGTCCTTCCAGGTCCCTGGAAACAAGGACTTGCAGAGTGAAATAAACTGACACTCTCCCTACCTACAGTTTTCTGTCCCTAGAATAAATGTTTTTTTTAATCACAATATAGCACAAGGACAATTCAGTCACTGTCCTTCCAGGTCCCTGGAAACAAGGACTTGCAGAGTGAAATAAACTGACACTCTCCCTACCTACAGTTTTCTGTCCCTAGAATAAATGTTTTTTTTAAGCACAATATAGCACAAGGACAATTCACTCACTGTCCTTACAGGTCCCTGGAAACAAGGACTTGCAGAGTGAAAGAAAAAAAACACTCTCCCTACCTACAGTTTTCTGTCCCTAGAAAAAATGTTTTTTTTAATCACAATATAACACAAGGACAATTCACTCACTGTCCTTCCAGGTCCCTGGAAACAAGGACTTGCAGAGTGAAATAAACTGACACTCTCCCTACCTACAGTTTTCTGTCCCTAGAATAAATGTTTTTTTTAAGCACAATATAGCACAAGGACAATTCACTCACTGTCCTTACAGGTCCCTGGAAACAAGGACTTGCAGAGTGAAAGAAAAAAAACACTCTCCCTACCTACAGTTTTCTGTCCCTAGAAAAAATGTTTTTTTTAATCACAATATAACACAAGGACAATTCACTCACTGTCCTTCCAGGTCCCTGGAAACAAGGACTTGCAGAGTGAAATAAACTGACACTCTCCCTACCTACAGTTTTCTGTCCCTAGAATAAATGTTTTTTTTAATCACAATATAGCACAAGGACAATTCAGTCACTGTCCTTCCAGGTCCCTGGAAACAAGGACTTGCAGAGTGAAATAAACTGACACTCTCCCTACCTACAGTTTTCTGTCCCTAGAATAAATGTTTTTTTTAATCACAATATAGCACAAGGACAATTCAGTCACTGTCCTTCCAGGTCCCTGGAAACAAGGACTTGCAGAGTGAAATAAACTGACACTCTCCCTACCTACAGTTTTCTGTCCCTAGAATAAATGTTTTTTTTAATCACAATATAGCACAAGGACAATTCAGTCACTGTCCTTCCAGGTCCCTGGAAACAAGGACTTGCAGAGTGAAATAAACTGACACTCTCCCTACCTACAGTTTTCTGTCCCTAGAATAAATGTTTTTTTTAAGCACAATATAGCACAAGGACAATTCACTCACTGTCCTTCCAGGTCCCTGGAAACAAGGACTTGCAGAGTGAAAGAAACTGACACTCTCCCTACCTACAGTTTTCTGTCCCTAGAATAAATGTTTTTTTTAATCACAATATAGCACAAGGACAATTCACTCACTGTCCTTCCAGGTCCCTGGAAACAAGGACTTGCAGAGTGAAAGAAACTGACACTGTCCCTACCTACAGTTTTCTGTCCCTAGAATAAATGTTTTTTTTAATCACAATATAGCACAAGGACAATTCAGTCACTGTCCTTCCAGGTCCCTGGAAACAAGGACTTGCAGAGTGAAAGAAACTGACACTCTCCCTACCTACAGTTTTCTGTCCCTAGAATAAATGTTTTTTTTAAGCACAATATAGCACAAGGACAATTCACTCACTGTCCTTCCAGGTCCCTGGAAACAAGGACTTGCAGAGTGAAAGAAACTGACACTGTCCCTACCTACAGTTTTCTGTCCCTAGAATAAATGTTTTTTTTAAGCACACTATAGCACAAGCACAAAACACACTGACACTCTCCCTACCTATCCTTCTCTTTCCCTAAACTAAAGGAATCCAGGTTAAGCAAGAAAGAAATAACAGTCACTGTCCCTGCCTATGCTGCTCTATCCCTGCTCCGGAACACACTACACTAGGCCGCCGTGCTGGCGGCCTTTTATAGTGTGGGGCGTGTACTAAACACCCTCAGCAATAATTGGCCACAGGCATCCTGCCTGTGGCCAATCATTGCTCTCCTCGCTGCCGGCGCTGTGATTGGCCAAGCATGCGGGGTCACAGTGCATGCTTGGCCAATCACAGCGCCTGGATGACACTGCGATGGCGTAGTGCATTGTGGGCCGTTCGCGTCACTCGAATTTGGCGCGAACGGCCCAAATCGTTCGATCTTCGTCGAACGATCGAACAGCCGATGTTCGAGTCGAACGTATGTTCGACTCGAACACGAAGCTCATCCCTACTGGTCAGGCATGTGGTACCCAAGCGGCTGATGTTTTGGCCACGCGATATACGCTTGAGACATATGTTGCAAACAGCAGCTGTGCGATCTGATGCACTAGCCTCAAAAAAGGCCCACACCAAGGAACTTTTTGAATGACGGGCAGAGGCAGCGCCCTGCACAGGCGGAGCTCTGCGGTGTGATTCCGTCGGTGTACTGCCCTTACGCTGGCCACCAAAGGGCATCCTGCCTCGTTGGAGATGTGCCTCCTCCTCATCCTCCTCCTCCTCCTCTCTCCTATTAGGCACCCACGTGGAGTCAGTGACCTCATCATCCCCTCCCTCCTCATCACTGGAGCCAATCTGGCAGTATGCTGCAGCTGCTGGAACATGACTGCCAGATTGGTGTCCTTCTTGAGCATCCCCTCTGTCTGCTCTCACGCTACTGCCTTCCTGTAGCTGGGTTTCATCATCAGACCCTTCGAAACGCTGGGCATCCTCCTGGAGCATGTACCCAACACTGTGCTCAAACAGTTCGGGGGACTCCTCAGGAGGAGGACATGGTGGGTCTAGGGAAGGAGTGACTGATGATGAGTCTGACATTGATACCAGGGAAGAGGACGCTTTGGCAGCTGCTTTGCCAGTACCCTGAGCCTGGGTGAGAGAGGATGAGGAGGAGGAGGAGGGCTTGGTCATCCACTCTACCAAGTCTTCGGCATGATGTGGCTCAACATGTCCAGCTGCCGAAAAGAAGGACAAGCGTGTCCCATGGCCATGTGCTGATGACAATGCACCGCGTCCACGACCAGCATTGTTGCCCCCAGACACAGAGCCTGCTTGCCCTCTTTTATTGCCTCCTGACTGTCTGCCTCTCCTTGTTTGCCTTCCAGACATTCTAATAGATGGCCTGCAGGGAGATGGGAAAAAAGCAATAAGGGCTACCTTCAGGTGTCCTTCTCTGTCCCTTTACTTAAGGATTTCTAAATATGGTTGAGGATTATTGCTTTTGCACAGAATAGCACAACGACAATTTCCCTGACTGTCCAAAAAACAAGGATTTCAAAGATGGTTGATGAGGAATGCTTTAGCACACTATAGCACAAGGAGAATTCCCCTCACTTTCCTTCTTTGTCCCTAGAAACAAGGACTGGCACAGTGAAAGAAACTGACACTCTCCCTACCTAGAGTTTTCTGTCCCTAGAAAAAATGTTTTTTTAAAGCACACTATAGCACAAGGAGAATTCCCCTCACTTTCCTTCTTTGTCCCTAGAAACAAGGACTCGCACAGTAAAACACACTGACACTCTCCCTACCTATCCTTCTCTTTCCCTAAACTAAAGGAATCCAGGTTAAGCAAGAAAGAAATAAATGTCACTGTCCCTGCCTATGCTTGTCTTTCCCTGCTCCGGAACACACTACACTAGGCCGCCGTGCTGGCGGCCTTTTATAGTGTGGGGCGTGTACTAAACACCCTCAGCAATAATTGGCCACAGGCATCCTGCCTGTGGCCAATCATTGCTCTCCTCGCTGCCGGCGCTGTGATTGGCCAAGCATGCGGGGTCACAGTGCATGCTTGGCCAATCACAGCGCCTGGATGACACTGCGATGGCGTAGTGCATTGTGGGCCGTTCGCGTCACTCGAATTTGGCGCGAACGGCCCAAATCGTTCGATCTTCGTCGAACGATCGAACAGCCGATGTTCGAGTCGAACGTATGTTCGACTCGAACACGAAGCTCATCCCTACTTGTTTGTAGGGACAGGGAAGGACAGTGAGGGAAATTCTCATTGTGCTATACTGTGCTAAAGCATTCCTCATCAACCATCTTTAAAAAAAAAAATTTTTATAGGGACAGAAAACTATAGGTAGGGAGAGTGTCAGTGTGTTTTACTGTGCTAAACCTTGTTTGTAGGGACAGGGAAGGACAGTGAGGGAAATTCTCATTGTGCTATACTGTGCTAAAGCATTCCTCATCAACCATCTTTGAAATCCTTGTTTTTTGGACAGTCAGGGAAATTGCCATTGTGCTATTCTGTGCGAAAGCAATCATCCTCAACCATATTTAGAAATCCTTAAGTAAAGGGACAGAGAAGGACACCTGAAGGTAGCCCTTATTGCTTTTTTTCCCATCTCCCTGCAGGCCATCCATTAGAATGTCTGGAAGGCAAACAAGGAGAGGCAGACAGTCAGGAGGCAATAAAAGAGGGCAAGCAGGCTCTGTGTCTGGGGGCAACAGTGCTGGTCGTGGACGCGGTGCATTGTCATCAGCACATGGCCATGGGACACGCTTGTCCTTCTTTTCGGCAGCTGGACATGTTGAGCCACATCATGCTGAAGACTTGGTAGAGTGGATGACCAAGCCCTCCTCCTCCTCCTCATCCTCTCTCACCCAGGCTCAGGGTACTGGCAAAGCAGCTGCCAAAGCGTCCTCTTCCCTGGTATCAATGTCAGACTCATCATCAGTCACTCCTTCCCTAGACCCACCATGTCCTCCTCCTGAGGAGTCCCCCGAACTGTTTGAGCACAGTGTTGGGTACATGCTCCAGGAGGATGCCCAGCGTTTCGAAGGGTCTGATGATGAAACCCAGCTAGAGGAAGGCAGTAGCGTGAGAGCAGACAGAGGGGATGCTCAAGAAGGACACCAATCTGGCAGTCATGTTCCAGCAGCTGCAGCATACTGCCAGATTGGCTCCAGTGATGAGGAGGGAGGGGATGATGAGGTCACTGACTCCACGTGGGTGCCTAATAGGAGAGAGGAGGAGGAGGAGGATGAGGAGGAGGCACATCTCCAACGAGGCAGGATGCCCTTTGGTGGCCAGCGTAAGGGCAGTACACCGACGGAATCACACCGCAGAGCTCCGCCTGTGCAGGGCGCTGCCTCTGCCCGTCATTCAAAAAGTTCTTTGGTGTGGGCCTTTTTTGAGGCTAGTGCATCAGATCGCACAGCTGCTGTTTGCAACATATGTCTCAAGCGTATATCGCGTGGCCAAAACATCAGCCGCTTGGGTACCACATGCCTGACCAGACATATGTTGACCTGCCATGCAGCTCGTTGGCAAGCCTACCTCAAAGACCCACACCAAAGAACAAAGCGGACCTCTCCTTGCACCGCATCAGCTGGGATCTCCAACCCCACTATAACTTCAGTCCTCTCTGAAACATGCACTGAGAGGAATGAAGGTGTAGAATTAGGTGTGTCACAGCCAAGTACTTGCGGCCACTCTGCTAGCAGTACACCGACGTCCGATTCTAGCAGGCAAATTTCCCTGCCCCAGCTGCTGGACCGTCGAAAGAAGTTCACTCCCAGCCATCCACATGCCCAGCGGTTGAATGCTAGCTTGGCTAAATTGCTAGCGCTTCAACTGCTGCCTTTTCAGTTGGTAGACTCGGCCCGCTTCCGTGAGTTTGTGCAATGTGCGGTTCCTCAGTGGCAGGTTCCCAAACGCCACTTTTTCTCACGGAAGGCTATTCCGGCTCTCTACCGGCATGTGGAAGGCAATGTCTTGGCCTCACTGGACAGGGCGGTCAGCGGTAAGGTGCATATTACCGCTGACTCATGGTCCAGCAGGCATGGACAGGGACGTTACCTTTCTTTCACGGCCCATTGGGTCACTCTTTTGGCAGCTGGGAAGGATGCAGGACAAGGTGCAGTAGTGTTGGAGGTTGTTCCACCGCCACGCCTCCAAAATGCTACTACTGGTTGTGACACACCTCTCTCCTCCACCCCCTCCTCTTCTTCTTCCTCCATGGCCTCTTCCTGTGCTTTGTCCTCTGAACCAGCGGTGCTCCGTAGGCGTTCAAGGGGCTACGCAAGTACGCAGGCAAAAAGATGCCATGCCGTGCTTGCGCTGGTGTGTTTGGGGGACAGAAGCCACACTGGGGCAGAGGTCCTGTCTGCTCTGCAGGGCCAGGCCGAGAGGTGGTTGACGCCACGCCAGCTTAAGCCAGGAATGGTGGTTTGCGACAATGGCACCAACCTCCTCTCCGCCCTCCGACAGGGACAACTGACCCATGTGCCCTGTGTGGCTCACGTCCTTAACCTGGTGGTGCAGCGGTTCTTGGGCAGGTACCCGGGCTTACAGGATGTCCTGAGGCAGGCCAGGAAAGTCTGTGTGCATTTCCGCAGATCTTATAATGCCAGTGCTCGCCTGGCTGAGCTGCAAAAGGAGTTGAACCTGCCCAAGAACCGCCTTATATGTGACATGCCCACCAGGTGGAACTCAACGTTGGCCATGCTGCAGCGGCTGCACACGCAGCAGAGGGCCATCAATGAGTACCTGTGCGACTACGGCACCAGGACAGGGTCAGGGGAGCTTGGTTTTTTTTCTCCACGCCAGTGGGGCATGATCAGGGATGCATGCACTGTCCTGGCACCATTTGAGGAGGCCACGAGGATGGTGAGCAGTGACAGTGCATGCATCAGTGACACTGTACCTCTTGTCCACCTGTTGGAGCACACGCTGCGTGGAATAATGGACAGGGCACTTGAGGCAGAACAGAGGCAGGAATAGGAGGACTTCCTTGCCTCTCAAGGCCCCCTTTACCCAGACAGTGTTCCTTCTGTCCCACCCATCGCACAGGAAGAGGACGAGGAGGAGGAGGAGGAGGAGGAGGAGGAGGAGGAGGGTTGTGTCAGCATGGAGGTGGAGCCTGGCACTCAGCAGCATCAACAGCAGCAGTCTTTTAGGGATGATTTACAGTCCCAAGAAACCCGTGGACTTGTACGTGGCTGGGAGGAGGTGGCTGCGGATCATGTCGTCCTTAGTGACCCAGAGGACTCCGGACCGAATGCCTCAGCTAACCTACGCTGCATGGCCTCCCTGATCCTGCAAAGTCTGCGGAAGGATCCTCGTATTCTTCGGATCAAGGAGAGGGACCATTACTGGCTGGCCAATCTCCTTGATCCACGGTACAAGGGTAAGGTTGCGGACCTTATGTTACCGTCGCAGAGGGAGCAGAGGATGAGACAACTCCGGGAGGCCTTGCAGAAAGGTCTGTGCAACGCGTTCCCAGAGACTGGGAGGTTACAAACTCCTGGTCCTGGACAACGAGTTGCTGAGGCTTTGGCCAGTCAAAGAAGGAGCGGTGGGTAAGGTGGCCGTCTGACCGATGCGTTCAGACAATTCTTTAGTCCGCAGCCCCAAAGTATGATCGGTTCCAGCAACCATCGCCAGCATCTGATAAACATGGTGCAGGAATATCTAGGGGCAAGGTCAGACTTGGACACCTTCCCCACCGAAAATCCTCTGGCTTACTGGGTCTTGAGGATGAATCACTGGCCAGAGCTTGCACAGTATGCAATTGAGCTACTGGCCTGTCCTGCATCCAGCGTTATTTCAGAACGCACATTCAGTGCTGCTGGAGGATTTGTCACGGATCACAGGGTGCGCCTGTCCACCGACTCGGTTGATCGACTGACTTTCATCAAGATGAACCAGTCTTGGATCACCACCAGCTACCACACACCTGATGCTGATATAACAGACTAATTGATTTTAACATGTCACATCCCTTCAAGACTGATGCTGATGCTGAGTGCCTGTGCTGTTATGTTGACTGGCTATCCTCCTCCTCCGAGTCCTCAATGATACGATTGATGATGATAGCTTGGAAGATCATTTTTGTTTATGGGTGCCGCCACCAGTGCCTAACGCCCAATTTTTCAGCCCCTGTTTAACAGGGGCGTGTAATTACAATTTTTGAAGCAATACTTTGCAACAGGGCTCATTGCTGTGCTCCAAGTACAGTATCTGTGAGGGGTTGCAGTGTTGTGCCACCAGTGCCTAAGGCCCAATTTTTCAGCCCCTGTTTAACAGGGGCGTGTAATTACAATTTTTGAAGCAATACTTTGCAACAGTGCTCATTGCTGTGCTCCAAGTACAGTATCTGTGAGGGGTTGCAGTGTTGTGCCACCAGTGCCTAAGGCCCAATTTTTCAGCCCCTGTTCAACAGGGGCATGTAATTACAATTCTTGATCTAATAATTCACAGCAGGGCCCATTGCTGCACCCACCAAGAGTAACTCTGAGGGCTTACAGTGTTGTGGCAACACCACCACCACCACCACCACCACGAAAGGCCCAATTTTTCAGCCCCTGTTCAACAGGGGCATGCAATTACAATTCTTGATCTAATAATTCACAGCAGGGCCCATTGCTGCACCCACCAAGAGTAACTGTCAGGGCTTACAGTGTTGTGGCACCAGCACCACCATCAAAGGCCCAATTTTTACTACCACTGTTCAACAATTATATGTAATTACAATTCCTGATATAATAGTTGACAGCAGGGCGTTCCAGCACCAACCAAGAGTAACTGTGAGTGCTTACAGTGTTGTGCCAACACCAACAACTAAGGGGCCTATTTCTGCAGAGTATATATGGCAGGTCCCTACTTTCAAACATCCAACTTACAAACGACTCCTACTTGCAAACGCAAGAAGACAACAGGAAGTGAGAGGAAATCTACCCCTAGGAAGGAAAATTTTCTCCTGTAAGAATTAATATGGGAGAAAGGTATCTCCTCTGTACTGATGCTTTATCACCAATCCTTGTTTCAAGAAAAACACCACATTTCAAAAACAGTTGTCATTGGGACGGAAAGTGAGGTGAAATGTTCTGAACAGGGGCACAGACAGCGAAACAAATGTTACAGGGGTGATAACCCTTACCTATGTTTTCCAAAAAGTTTAAAAATAGATTTTTGGGCTGGAGCTACACTTAAACAATGTACCTGTTCAAAATTACAAACAGATTCTACATAAGAACAAACCTACAGTCCCTGTCTTGTATGCACCGCCTGTATACGGCTGTTCAGAGTATATAGGGCCTTTTTTATTGTATGTGCGGGGTTCCCCTTAATATCCATACAAGACCCAAAGGGGCTAGTAATGGGCTGGGGTAGGGGTGGGGGGTCATGGGGTAGCTATGCCATTTTTCTTAAAGATTTTCATCCATATTACCGGGACCAGACATTACATTAAAGCCGCAAGCAGTTTTAAATGGCTTTTTTTTCCTTTAGAAGTGTAATTTTGTGCAGGGACAGTTCTAAACACGGGAAACACGTGGCACTTCACAGGCATACTTTAGACACCCCCCAGGTACGATATTTAAAGGAATATTTGACTTTTTTTTTTTTCACTTTATGCATCATTAAAATGACTGCTCCCGAAAAACGACCGTTTTTAAAACTTCTTTTTGCATTGATACATGTCCCCTGGTGCAGAACCCGGGTTCCCAAACCCTTTTTAGGACAATAACATGCATAATAGTCGTTATAATTAGCACTTTAGAATTTGAACGTTCGCATCCATTGTATTTAATAGGGTTCTAATGTTCGTACGAACTTTCGGTCCGTTCGCGGGTTCTGGTGCGAACCGAACCCGGGGGTGTTCGGCTCATCACTATCGGCCTGGCTTCTACTACGATTCTGGTATCTCCCTTATTTGTATATATTGTTTGTAGTCACTGTTGGTTTATTGCACTGCGTTTTATTGGTTGTTGTATGTTGGTCACTCACCGTAATAAATTATATATATTTTCACCTACACCCGTTTGGTTTCCTTTTATGAAGTCACACAGTCTGGTCAATTAACAATCTCTGACACCAAAATTGTGGTCAAACAGTTCGGTGGACTCCTCAGGAAGACATGGTGGGGCTAGGGAAGGAGTGACTGATGCCATTGAGCCGAGGGAAGAGGCCGCTTTGCCAGACAAAGTACCCTGAGCCTGGGTGAGAGAGGATGAGGAGGATGAGGACGGCTTGGTCATCGACTCTACCAAGTCTTTGGCATGTTGCGGCTCAACGCGGCCAGCTGCCGACAAAAAGGACAAGCCTGTCCCACAGCCACGTGCTGATGAGGATGCACCGTGTCCATGACCAGCACTGTTGCCTCTAGACACAGAGCCTGCTTGCCCTCTTTTATTGGCCTGTGACTGTCTGCCTCTCCTTGTTGGCCTTCCAGACATTCTTGATGTATTGGAATAGGTAGGTACACAAGGAATTGTCTGCAGTCAGCTTTAGCTGCACACTGTGGCCAAGACACAGTACACTGACTGAAAATACTGCTGCTTCCTTCCTGTCAGTATATTAGGAAGTGAACACCAGAAATTGTCTGCAGTTAGCTTTAGCTGCACACTGTGCACAGGACACCGTACACTGACTGAAAATACTACTGCTGCCTTCCTGTCAATATATTAGGAAGAGAACGCCAGCAATTGTCTGCAGTTAGCTTTAGTTGCACACTGTGCACAGGACACAGTATACTGACTGAAAATACTGCTGCTGCCTGCCTCTCAGTATATTAGGAAGATATCACCAGTAATTGTCTGCAGTTAGCTTAAAGTGGAAGTAAACCCATTGATTTAACAGTTTCAAAAAACAGTTACATTTCCGGCATGCCGGGAATGCCAACTGTCACATTGGTTGTGCTCTCAACCAAACTGTCAAACCATCCAATGGCTGGTGTCATAACTGTGCAGCATCATGGCAGTTGAAGATTAAACAGAGGCCAAGATGGCAGCTTCTTTGGCTGAAAATGATAGGAGGGTTTACTTCCACTTTAAGTTGCACACTGTACACAGGAAACAGAACACTGACTGAAAATACTGCTGCTGCCTGCCTGTCAGTATATTAGGAAGAGAACACCAGCAATTGTCTGCAGTTAGCTTTAGTTGCACACTGTACACAGGAAAAAGTACACTGACTGAAAATTCTGCTGCTGCCTGCCTGTCAGTATATTAGGAAGAGAGTAACAGGAACGGATCTAGCTAAACTGAATACAGTGTATATATATTGTGACAGCAGGAAGGTAAAGTCACCTGGTTGCATCCAGGGGGGTAGATATATTTCGCCCAGATTCAGGCTTTACGCCGACTTATACAACTAGGTGGAGAGTTGTATAAGCCCAGCTAAGGCTAGTGGGCTCATGGATGACTCATATGTCTAGGGAGAGTGTGGGGCGTCGTGCAGACAGGGAGTTGATGAGACCAGCTGAAGCTTGTCAGCTCATTTAGGCCTCTATAAGAACTCCCAGCTTCATTAGATGTTAGCTCATGCCTGGAACCAGACCTGTGTGGACTGTCTAGGGAGAGTGAACCCCTGTGCGGTGAGACAAAGCCTGTGTGGCTATTTGCTTGGACATTTAAAACCAGGGACTTAGGGACTAGGACAGCACTAGGCTGATCCCAGTTGTTAGTTAGGAAACCTGTATGTTTAGTCAGAGGTCAAGTTGACCAGGATTTATTTTGTTTATGTTTCTTTTGGCTTTGCTGTGTTTTGTCACTGTAAATAGAAAATAAACCACACCTTTTTTTGATTTTGAAAACCACAACCTCCGTTTGCTGGGCCTGTTTTTGTGTGGGGAGCCCATCCCGGGGGTCACACACACCCGCTGCCAAGCTAACCCCCTCACAGTTGGTGGAGAACCAGTGGCAGTTTTTTTTAAGCCAGCATGGAGGAGATACTGAAGCAGCTGGCTCTAGCAAATGCCAATCAACAGCAGACAAATGCAGGTTTGCAAAAGAGCCTTGCAGCTCATCAACAGAGCCTTGCAGCTCAACAACAGAACTTCGCAGCCCAGCAGCAAGCTCATCAACAGAGCCTTGCAGCCCAGCAGCAAGCTCACCAACAGAGTCTGGAAGCTCAGCAACAAGCCCAGCAGCAATCTGAGGCCCGCTTCATAGACCTGTTACAGAAGCAAGAGCAGAGACTACAACAAATGGAAGCAGTAATGCAGCAACGTCCGCAGACCAGTGAGGAAAGCCGTCCCACTAATACCGCGTCCTTTGGGGTGAGTCGTTTATTGACAAAAATGACTGGAGAGGATGATCCAGAGGTATTTTTGACCACATTTGAAAGGACTGCTGAAAGAGAAAAGTGGCCTGAGGAGCAGTGGGCTGGACTGGTGGCTCCTCTGTTAACTGGTGAATCGCAGAAGGCTTACTATGACCTAGAGCCTGACCAAGCAAAAGACTATGTGATGCTAAAAGCTGAGATATTGGCAAGGCTGGGTGTCACCCAGGCTGTCCGGGCTCAGCGTGTGCATAACTGGACTTTCCAGCTTGGAAAACCCCCCAGGTCTCAAATGTATGATCTCATTCACCTGAGCAGAAAGTGGCTACAGCCAGAGACTTTTTCCGCACCAAAGATTGTGGAACGTGTTGTAATGGATCGGTTTTTGAGAGCTCTTCCTACTGCCATCCAAAAGTGGGTAAGCCATGGAGACCCAGAGACGGCCGATGGTCTTGTGGATCGTGTGGAGAAATACTTGGCTACAGAGAACCTAAAGGCCTCTTCCAGAGACACTCGGACTTTCCACCCTAAGACCAGACCATCCCCAGGGGCGGATAAGAGGATTCCAAGGGGTAAGGGTGGAGAGAGTGAGAGGGTGGGAGCTCTACCCCAAGTTTGGCGAGAACAGCCTGGGAAATCAGCGGCTCAAGAGGCGGCAAGAAGGATTGTTTGCTACCGCTGCCGGCAAGCGGGACATATTGCAGCCAATTGCCCGGTTGTGGAGGAACCCATGCAGTGTGACTTTCTGACGGGCAGACGTCAGTCGCTGTGTGCGACAGTCGCATGCACTGCCATTCGAGGAACTGAGAAACATTTATGCAAAATGTGTGTTAATGGTAGAAATGTTGTGGTATTGCTGGATTCAGGTAGCCTTGTGACCCTGATAAAGGCTGAGTTAGTTAAAACAGAGGTCTCTGGGAATAGCAAGGTAGCTGTTATTTGTGTGCATGGGGACACCCGAGAGTATCCAGTGACTACAGTGTGTTTCGAGACCCCCAAAGGTACCCTCTCTCATCCAGTGGGCTTAGTATCTCAGTTACCGTATGACGCCATTGTGGGAAGGGATTTTCCGAAGTTCTGGGAACTGTGGGATGATCCTGAGCCCCCCACTGGTGCCCCTATGTACCAGGAATGTGATAGCCAGAACTCCCCTGAGAGTGGTGAGGACTCTCCGGAATTTCCCTTATCAGTATTGGCAGGGGAGACTCAAGAAACTGGAGAGGAGCCCACCTCCTCAGACGAAAACCTACCGTCTGTGGAGTTTTCTGATCTTGAGGTTCACAGGGAAAACTTTGCCACAGAACAGTTGAAAGACCCCGCCCTAATAAAGGCACAGGAAAACGTAGTGAAAATAGATGGCGAGTTAGTGAACCCAGATAATACCTGCACTTACCCATACTTCAGCGTAGAGAAGGACCTACTGTATCGGGTGGCAAAAAGGGCAGAAGAAACCGTTGAGCAGCTTGTGGTGCCCAAACCTTACAGGAAGTTGGTGTTGGAGTTGGCCCATGGGCACATTCTTGGAGGTCATCTGGGGACAGAGAAAACCCGAGAGAGGGTATTACAGAGATTCTATTGGCCGGGGGTGATGAAGGACATAGAAAATTATTGTTCCTCCTGCCCTGTGTGTCAGAGGTCGGCCCCGATGCCACATTTCCGTAGCCCGCTGGTCCCTCTACCCATCATTGAGGTCCCGTTTGAGAGGATCGCCATGGATTTGGTAGGTCCTATAATCAAGTCCGCTAGGGGGCACCAGTACATATTAGTTATAATGGACTATGCCACCCGTTATCCAGAAGCGATCCCTCTCCGAAATACCTCGGCCAAAACCATAGCCAAAGAGCTATCTCTTGTGTTTAGCCGGGTGGGTATTTGTAAAGAACTGCTTACGGACCAAGGTACACCCTTTATGTCCCGGGTTATGAAGGAGCTGTGTAAATTGTTCAAAGTGACGCAATTACGTACATCTGTGTATCACCCCCAAACCGATGGGCTGGTTGAAAGATTCAACAAAACCCTAAAACAAATGTTGAAGAAAGTGGTGGATAGAGATGGAAAGGATTGGGACTGTCTACTTCCTTATCTGATGTTTGCTATTAGGGAGGTGCCCCAATCCTCTACGGGATTCTCCCCCTTTGAGTTACTGTATGGGAGACACCCAAGAGGGCTGTTGGATATTGCCAAGGAAACTTGGGAAAGTGAGAGTTCTCCCCACAGGAGTGTGATTGAGCATGTCGCCCTGATGCAAGACCGAATTGCACAGGTAATGCCCATCGTGAAGGAACATTTGGCCCAAGCGCAGTTAGCACAGCAGAGAGTGTACAACCGTGGAGCCAAGACCCGTACCTTTTCCCCGGGGGATAGGATACTGGTACTTGTCCCTACGGTTGAAAGTAAATTCCTTGCCAAATGGCAAGGCCCCTACGAGATAATGGAAAAAGTGAGCAAAGTGAATTACAAGGTCAGACAACCAGGAAGGCGAAAGCCCGAACAGATCTATCACGTTAATCTGTTGAAAGCCTGGAGGGATAGAGAGTCCCTAGTCGCAGACACTTGGTCACCAGCTCAAACTGGTTGCGTGATTCCTGAGGTTGGAATAGCAGCCACCTTGTCACAACCCCAACAACAGGAGGTTAAGGAGTTTGTGCTTCGCAACAAGGAGGTATTCTCTGAGCTGCCGGGACAAACATTTGGGGTAGAGCATGACATCATTACCCCGCCCGGTGAAAGGGTGAAGTTAAAACCCTATCGGATCCCAGAGGCCCGACGGGAGGCAATACGGGAGGAAGTACAGAAAATGCTGAACTTAGGGGTGATAGAGGAGTCCCAAAGTGATTGGTCTAGTCCCATTGTGTTGGTGCCTAAACCGGATGGGAGCTGGCGATTTTGTAACGATTTTCGTCAGTTGAACAAAGTTACAAAATTTGACACCTACCCCATGCCACGTATAGATGAGTTGATCGACCGGCTGGGAACAGCCCGATACATGACGACTCTTGACCTCACAAAAGGGTATTGGCAAATCCCCCTGGCCAAATTGGCCAAAGAGAAAACCGCATTTGTAACCCCAGACGGGGCGTTCCAATATAAAAGAATGCCGTTCGGGTTACAGAATGCGCCGGCCACATTCCAGCGGAAAATGGACCAGATGCTGAGGCCCCATCGGAAGTATGCTGCGGCTTACCTGGATGACGTAATTGTCCATAGCACAGATTGGGCCTCACATCTGCCAAAAGTGCAAGCAGTCCTGGACTCTGTTCGGGAAGCGGGGTTTACGGCTAACCCCAAGAAGTGTACCATTGGGCAGGAGGAGGCCAAATATCTTGGGTACACCATTGGGAGGGGAGTAATAAAACCCCAACTCAACAAAGTCGAGGCCATCCAGAGTTGGCCACGTCCCAACAGCAAGAAGCAGGTACGAGCCTTTCTGGGAATCGCTGGGTATTATCGGCGATTCATTCCCCACTTTGCTTCTAAGGCTGTGCCCCTAACCAACCTAACGAAGGGGAAAGGGTCGGTCATGATTAAATGGACCCCCGAGGCTGAGGCAGCATTCCAATTCTTGAAACAAGCCTTATGTAGCCAGCCAGTGTTGTACTCACCCGACTTCTCTAAAGACTTTGTCGTACAAAGTGATGCGTCAGATGTGGGGTTAGGAGCAGTATTGTCCCAGGTCTGGAACGGGGAAGAGCACCCAGTCATTTACCTCAGCAGGAAGTTGAAGTCCCATGAGGTAAATTACGCCACCGTTGAAAAGGAGTGTTTAGCAGTGAAGTGGGCTCTAGATTCCCTTCGGTACTACCTGCTAGGTAGGCACTTTGACATGGTTACGGATCACGCTCCGTTAAAGTGGATGGCTCAAAACAAGGAAACAAATAGAAGAGTGAATAGGTGGTTCCTGGCCCTCCAGGAATTCAACTTCACAGTAAAGCATCGCCCTGGCGTTCAAATGGGGAATGTGGATGCTTTGTCTCGAGTACATGAATGCCTGATTGCTGGTGTTCCAACCCCGAGGTTAAAACAAGAGGGGGGGTATGTGACAGCAGGAAGGTAAAGTCACCTGGTTGCATCCAGGGGGGTAGATATATTTCGCCCAGATTCAGGCTTTACGCCGACTTATACAACTAGGTGGAGAGTTGTATAAGCCCAGCTAAGGCTAGTGGGCTCATGGATGACTCATATGTCTAGGGAGAGTGTGGGGCGTCGTGCAGACAGGGAGTTGATGAGACCAGCTGAAGCTTGTCAGCTCATTTAGGCCTCTATAAGAACTCCCAGCTTCATTAGATGTTAGCTCATGCCTGGAACCAGACCTGTGTGGACTGTCTAGGGAGAGTGAACCCCTGTGCGGTGAGACAAAGCCTGTGTGGCTATTTGCTTGGACATTTAAAACCAGGGACTTAGGGACTAGGACAGCACTAGGCTGATCCCAGTTGTTAGTTAGGAAACCTGTATGTTTAGTCAGAGGTCAAGTTGACCAGGATTTATTTTGTTTATGTTTCTTTTGGCTTTGCTGTGTTTTGTCACTGTAAATAGAAAATAAACCGCACCTTTTTTTGATTTTGAAAACCACAACCTCCGTTTGCTGGGCCTGTTTTTGTGTGGGGAGCCCATCCCGGGGGTCACACACACCCGCTGCCGAGCTAACCCCCTCACAATATATATATATATATATATATATATATATATATATATATATATATATATATACACACACAACTCCTAGGATGCATATATATACTGCATACACTGTAACTGCAGCTAACTTATATAGTGTGGGACGTGTACCTACTCCCCCTGAGCCATGATTGGCCAAAGGCACCCTTTCTTTGGCCATTTACGGCTCTCTGTACTGACGGCGCTGTGATTGGCCAAGCATGCGGGTCATAGTGCATGCTTGGCCAATCATCAGCCAGCAAAGCACTGCGATGCCGCAGTGAATTATGGGCCGTGACGCGCCACTCGATTTTGGGGTGAAATTATGTTTTATAATTTAACAACAGCCATTGTACTTATTGTAGAAGCAATCTGGGTGGCTGTAAAGCCACTCAATCACTTCTACAGGGTGAACCACAATGCAATGATAAAGTCAGCATGTCTCATCAAAAAGTTACCTCTAAACTGATAAGCTGTTAAGGTTTTTAAAGCATCACCTATGGGCAATTTTAGGTATGGTCGTTGTTTGCAATTTTAAGGCTTGACATATTTGATATCTTTTTATCCACTTGACAAACGCAGCACGACGATATACGTCAACAGAAGGGCACGGCTGGGCATAAGGGCGTACAGGTACGTCCCCTTTAAGATGCGACCCGGTCGGGAGCTCCGTGTCCACGACCGCGGGACCCGTGGACCTGATCGCCGCCGGTATCCCACGATCGGGTCACAGAGCTGAAGAACGGGGAGAGGTAGGTGTAAACGAACCTTTCCCTGTTCTTCCTAGTGACACTGTCAGTGATCGTCTGTTCCCTGTCATCGGGAAGAATGATCAGTGACGTGTCACGCCAAGCCATGCCCCCTAACAGTAAGAATCACTCCCCAGGGCACACTTAATCCCTTCAGCGCCCCCTACAGGTTAACCCCTTCACTGCCAGTGTAATTTTTACAGTAATCAGTACATATTTATAGCACTGTTCGCTGTAAAAATGACATTGGTCCCAAAATGGTGTCAAAAGTGTCCGATGTGTCCGCCATAATGTCACAGTCGCGATAAAAATCGCTGATCGTCACCATTACTAGTAAAAAAAAAAATATTAATAAAAATGCTATAAAACTATCCCCTATTTTGTAGACGATATAACTTTTGCGGAAACCAATCAATAAATGCTTATTGCGATTTTTTTTTACCAAAAATATGTAGAAGAATACGTATCTGCCTGAACTGAGGGAAAAAAACGCTTTTTATATATTTTTTGGGGATATTTAAAGCGCAAAAAATAAAAACCGCAGAGGTGATCAAATACCACCAAAAGAAAGCTCTATTTGTGGGAAAAAAAGGACGTCAATCTTGTTTGGGAGCCACGTCGCACGACCGCGCAATTGTCAGTTAAAGCGACAGAGGAAAGGAAGAGAAATATGGGAAAATCTGGAAAAATTGGATAGAAAATGCTATGACAGCTGCAGGGGAGAGGGGTGCGGAATTGGGATAGAACTACACCAATGGAGGAAGGGTTAAGAAACACACAAACCCATCTATGTGAATGTGAGAACTGATGGGATTTTTTATTTTTTTGGGGGAATAAATGAATTGTAAGAGGTGAAATGTATGATAGAGCAGTGTTTCTCGGCTTCGGTCCTCGGGGCGCACCGGCAGGTCATGTTTTTGAGATTTCCTGCAGATGAAACAGCTGTGGTGGTTACTGGGGCAGTGAAGCTGCTCAAATCACCTGTGCAAATCAATGGAGGTCCCCGGGGCATGGCCTGTTGGTGCGCCTTGGGGACTGGAGTTGAGAGACCCTGTGATAGAGGATGTATAATTTAATTTAAGAAGATAGGATGTATAAGATGGAAAATGTATGTTGTAATATGCAAAGAAAAAGGAAAATTTATTAAAGAGATTTAAAAAAAAAAAAAAGCGACGCAGTGCCGAATCGCAAAAAGTGGCCTGGTCTTTTACCAGCGAAATGGTCCGGGGCTGAATTGGTTAATCAACGTTAAATTGTTCTCAAATTTTATCTGAAAAATGGGAATTATATTGTGTTTGTGCACAAATCAAATGAAATAAATAAAAAAACAAAAACACTTTCCTGCACATATACACACATTAGCAGTGAGAGGAATATTTGCTTTATTTATAGTTAGCGCTAAACTGATGAGCGATGTTAAACCCAAAACCAAAAATGTAATATACTGTATTGCATCTTTCCAATCCCAAGTTGTGGTGGTTGCATTCGTTTTGTTTTTTTGGGCTTTTTTCCCCCTAGTGATCTGGCCAGTAACACACCTCCTGTATTAAAGTGCCTCCACTCTGTAACAATAAAACCCAGTGACAAGGGAGGTAATATTGTCCTTATGAATAATGAGCAGTACCATAGAATGTGTACCAACATTCTAAGTAACCGCAATTGGTACCGCCCAATTGGCATTGATATCGTAGAAGCATTCAACAAACAATTCTACTCTTTTGTAGACAATGCCTTTTACAACAAAATAATTTCTAAACAGACTTGGGACTTCATTCGCATCCCTCATCCACGTCTGGTAACTTTCTATTCTTTGCCAAAAATACACAAGAACACATCAGACCCCCCGGGCAGACCAATCGTTTCAGGCAACGGCTCCATTGCGGAAAATCTCTCAAAACTTATAGATGAACACATTTGCCCCTTTGTACTATCCACACCCTCTTATATCCATGATACGATACATCTTTTACAGATCATTGAGGATGTGGAGGTATCTAAAAACTGTATCTTGGCCACCATTGATGTGGAGGCCCTATACAGTTCTATACCACATACTAAGGGATTGGCCTGCATTCGTAGGGTACTATCACAAATAAGCCATCATGAAAATTCATTCAATGAATTTGTCCTTTTGAGTTTGGATTTCATCCTAAATCACAACATTTTCTCTTTCGATGGCCGTCTATTCCTCCAGGTACAGGGCGTAGCCATGGGCACCTGCTGTGCCCCTGGCTACGCCAATCTCTACCTGGGGGAATGGGAAGATGCGATCTTCAATGACGAGGGTCTCTCTATGTACCTGTGCCACATCTTCATGTGGACAGGTACATAGATGACATCTTCGTCGTATGGAATGGTCCCCAGTCCCTTTTGGATGAGTGCTTGACTGCACTAAATGTAAATTAATTTAATTTGAAATCCACTATGTGTTCTGATCCATCAAAAATTACATTTTTGGATGTAGAAATCTTCAAAAATGAGGACAATCTTCTGTCCTGTAAATTGTTTAGAAAACCCACGGCAGGGAACACGATTCTACATTCATCTAGTTCCCACCCTAGGCCTCTTGTCAACTCAATCCCATACGGACAATATCTGCGGATCAAACGGAACTGCTCAAACCATCTAGATTTTCTGCATGAAGCAAAAAAACTGAAAAAACGCCTGCTTGAACGTGGCTACAGCCACAGAAGCCTGAAAAAGGCATTTCAACGAGCAGATACCAGAAATAGGCACGAGTTACTTGCTCCCAAAAAGGCCATAAAATCTGGTGAAAATTCCAGAATTATTACTACTTTTTCTAATGATCACAATCAGATTTTACAAATCTGTAAAAAGTACTGGCACCTGTTAACGTCAGATCCTGCGATTGGACCCTTTGTACCTCCCAACCCAATGGTCACCTACAGACGAGCCACCTCTGTTGGTGACCTGTTGGTTCAAAGCGAATATAGGGGTTCCAACAGAGGTGATCCATGCAAAATAGTAGGAACCTTCCCATGCGGATCATGCGCATATTGTAAATATACGGACACCAGGAAAGATATTTACCTACCTAATGGTGTACACTTCCTCGCAAGACATTATTCCAACTGTCAAACAACTCATGTAGTATATTTACTTCTTTGCAGCTGCAATTGCTTTTACATAGGCAAAACCATACAGAAACTCTGGCAGAGACTGTATCGCCATGTAAAGGCTATGCAAACT
Source organism: Rana muscosa (assembly GCA_029206835.1). Lineage (NCBI taxonomy): Eukaryota > Metazoa > Chordata > Amphibia > Anura > Ranidae > Rana > Rana muscosa. Next base: position 204,982,991 of record CM055123.1, read on the forward strand.
GCAAATCCAGATTTACCACTAGGCAGACATGTCGTACAGACACATGCTGGAATCTGCCCGAAAATATCTGTACTAGTTCTGGACCTTATCCACCCAGGCACCAGGGGGGGAGACCTTAACAAAAGTCTCCTCCAACGGGAGCTTCATTGGATATCAAATCTCAATGCCACTCATCCGCCAGGCCTCAACGAGGCATTCAATCTTAGACCATTCTTGCCGGGATTCTCGACTGGAGGCTTTGATAAAGATCAATAAGATATTTACCCACCTATGGGGCACGATCGTTTTCATTTTTTGTCTCTTTTTTTTTTTTTTCCCTCCCATTCTTCTTTCATGTCCCATGCCACCATTTGCCGGTCTCTGTAATTGTGTAAATAGTTTTGTTAATATTGATTTGTTCATAACTGTCCATATGCATGTGTACAGTTAATCATCATTACCATGTGTACAATCAATACATACTCATCCCTTTACTTAGGGTTTAATTTATCATATTTTGTCTGTCAATGTTATTCTTAATCCTTTTATTATAACCCTGTTTATTTTATTATCTTTCTATCGATCTGATGATTTTTGTTTATCAATCTCAAAGTGTAACAATATGATCTTTGCATACAAATATATTTCTTTTTGTCTTTTAGAACAAAATGTGTGATGCATTTGGATGGTGGTCCTGGATCGGGCACTTTAAACGTCGAAGACTTCGTCTTCCTCTAGCATGCGACTTTTCTTTTTTTTTTTTTTTGTGCTGCTCTCCTTCTGCCTTTTTTCTCCTTTTTTCTTTTTTTTTTTCCGTTTTTACTTTTGGCTGTGGATGTTTGGATCCCGGGCTGCGGTGGTATATCGGATCTCCCCGGCACAGGCAAGCCCCCATGCTTATCCATAGCTGGAGGCTGATTTATGTGGATCGTGGCTCTGTCTGCATGCGCCGGCTCCTTCCCAGATCCGACGCAAGCGTGTTGTCTTTCTCCATCCATCAACACAATGGCCGCGCTCCCTCCTGTATCGGCGGCCTTTGTCGATGTCTGACGTCACCGCGCACTGCGACGCGGTGGCACCGGACATCGCAGCTGGCCGGGGAGCGCCAGCACCAGGGTGCATGGAAATCCGGTGCCGTACTTACGGGTTAACCGATCGTTCATAGGTGTGTTGAACCTCAGGATCTGGAGGATCCGGATGAGATGCCACTACTTTGGATTGACCAGTAAACCCGACCCCTCCCAGTCTGATAGGTATTTAAGTAGGGCAGGTGCAGCTTATAGGTGCTGCACAGCCAAGTGTTTTCTTCTCATGATATCCGGTATTCAAACAAACTCTCTGATGAGGTAAGGTTACATCACCCTTCTTTTCTCCCATGGATATACCTTAGGTAAAATCTTTGGCAGTTTCAGATTATTACTGCATGCCCTGAAATTGTTAAAACTTCTTATTATCATTCATTTTTTGGTTAACAGATTCCCCATTCCACCTATGTGATTTGCTCCCGTGAGCCCTGACATTGCTGCCGTGCAACCTTGGGATCTATATCATTCTCAGCCAACAATTTAGCCCCTGTGAGAGCTTTCTCAGGTTGCTATAAGAGAAATCAGCATTTAAGTATTCCAATAGGCCTAAGTGTGTCACCGGGAGAATAAGTTAGTGCATACCCCGCACTCCCCCGTGTTAGACACATTGTGTGAAACCCCTCTTTGGTCTTTCCCTGTCCGGATCCGTGATACCATCCATCTGCATCAACGCTGTGCATTTCATATGTGCAAGGAATATCAAACCTGTAAGTGCTTTGGAAAATATTGTTTAACCACTTCCCGCCCAGTCAATAGCAGATTGACGTCCGGGAAGTGGTTCTGTTATCCACACTGGACGTCATATGATGTCCTGCGGGATAACAGCCGCCGCGCACCCGGGGGGGCGCGCATCGCGGCGATCGGTGGAGCGGTGGGTCAGTCTGACCCACCGCTACACTGATCTCGGTAAAAAGCCTCCGTCGGAGGCTTTTTACCACGTGATCAGCCGTGTCCAATCACGGCTGATCACAATGTAAACAGGAAGAGCCGTTAATCGGCTCTTCCTCACTCGCGTCTGACAGACTCGAGTAGAGGAGAGCCGATCGGCGGCTCTCCTGACAGGGGGGGTTCGCGCTGATCGTTTATCAGCTCAGCCCCCCCTCGGATACCCACACTAGACCACCAGGGAAGCCCCCCAGGACGCCCCAGGAAGCCCCAAGCATGTGGATGGCCCCCATGGCCATCCACATGTAATAATAAAAAATAAAAAAAATGCCAATCAGTGCCCACAAATGGGCACTGACTGGCACTATGATGGCACCACCACAATGTGTGGTGGCTGGCATTGCTGGACATCAGTGTCCATCAGTGCCACCTACTAGTGTCCATCAGCGCCACCTATCAGTGCCCATCCGTGCCCATCTGTGCCCATAAGTGCCCACCTATCAGTGCCCGTCCGTGCCACCTATCAGTGCCGCCTATAAGTGCCCATCAGTGCCGCCTATAAGTGCCAATCAGTGCTGCCTATGAGTGCCAATGAGTGCCGCCTATGAGTGCCAATCAGTGCCGCCTATGAGTGCCAATCAGTGCCGCATACCAGTGCCGCCTATCAGTGCCCATCAGTGCCGCCTATCAGTGCCCATCATCAGTGCCCATCAGTGCCACCTCATCAGTGCCACCTCATTGGTGCCACCTCATCGGTGCCCATCAGTGTCGCCTTATCAGTGCCCGTCAGTGCCGCCTTATCAGTGCCCGTCATTGAAGTAGAAAAGGTACTTATTTCCAAAAAAAATTAACAGAAACAAAGAAAAACTTTGTTTTTTTCAAAATTTTCGCTCTTTTTCTATTTGTTGTGCAAAAAATAAAAATCGCAGAGGCGATCAAATACCACCGAAAGAAAGCTCTATTTGTGGGAACAAAATGATAAAAAATTTGTTTGGGTGCAGTGTAGCATGACCGCGCAATTGTCATTCAAATTGCGACAGCTGTATAAGTGCATGGTATTGAAGTGGTTAAACACATTTGATTGTGCTGCTCTCCTTCTGCCTTTTTCTCTTTTTCTTTCCCCCTTTTTTTTGTGCTGCTCTCCTTCTTTATTTTCTTTTTCTTCTCCTTTTAGCCTTTCTTTTTTCTCTTTTTTTTCTTCTTTTTCACTTTGGTTGGTGATAACAAGTATTACCCTACTTTGTTACTTACTTCTATACCCCTTTTTCTATAGAAATATATCAGCAAGCTCGACTCAAACCCCTGAAGAAGGAATGTACCCATCATAATAGCAACATATGCCTTTATGTTTTTCTGAAACATGTATGGTTGGTCGTATGTAATAATAACATTTTTTTGTCTCTGATCATTATACAATACGTCCTTGAGCAGCTGTTTTTTGTTCTGTATTCCATTACTGTTTTTAGCAAACTTTTTTCAATTTTCTTAATAAATAAAATTTTACATTACTTTCTTGTGTTATCCTGAATCCCTTTCCCACCCAGACTATCCCTTGGGGCCTCCTATCCTTTTTGTCTACAAAACTGGGATGTGGTGGGAATTTTCAGGATTAACGTTTATCTCAATATAGTTTCTTACATATATTTTTGACCACTCTGGATGAACAGACAGCAGAGATACCTTTTGACAGCAGCATTGTTAATCTGGGGGAAGGAGAGTGTTAGATGTACTAGCAAATTTAGATCACATTGAAGCCAAATTAGAGCACACAGTAGACTTACTGGCCAGTTCACTAGGTGAAAAAAAAGGAAAGAAAGCCTAATGCAGCCACATCATCTAAGAATTGGTAGGCTACAATGCTTGGTCTTAATACCGCTTTAAGATTTTTAAAGAATCACCTATGGACAATTTTAAGTATGGTAATTTTTTGCAATTTTTAGGCTTGGCATGTTTAGTATCCAGGGCTTTTTTTCAGCTGGAACTTTGTGGAACTCAGTTCCACCACCTCTGGCTCAGGCTCTCTGCTCCTTGCTGACCACTATTACTTGAAAACACAAAAGTCCGGCTTCTATGCTTACAAGTGACAGCTTGTTCCTCAACGACTCCCTCAGATCAGATCTCCTGAGTGGCTCCCACTGAGTGAAGGATGGGAAAAAAAAGGGGGATGCAGGTACACGGGGTGCAGTGCAAATGCCAACATCCCCACTGGATGATCTCCCCGCAAGTGAGAGAGGTGGAGCCAACTACAGTATGTTGGGAGGTACTAGAACTGGCTGGGTGCTTCAGCTTAATACAGCAACAAAAATAAGACATGTGGAAGATGGTGGAGCTTTTAAGGAGATGGGGAGAAGATGGATGCAGAGGTCAGAGCTGAAGAGGGGTTAACGTGAGATGTGGATGGGGGATGCAGAGGTAAGCAGCTGTGGAAGAAGGCTGAATTCTGCATTCTGTATGTAGTGCACCGCTAAACTCTGCACTCTGTGTGTAGTGCACCACTAAACTCTGCACTCTGTATGCAGCACATCCCTGAACTCTGCACTATTTACGTAGCACACCCTGAACTCTGCAGTTTGTGTGTAACCCCCACCCTGAACTCTGCAATCCGTACATAATGCACTCCTGGTATTTAATGACCCTGTTAACCTCCCTGGCGGTATTCCCGAGTGTGGCTCTGGGTTAAATTTCAGTACCATTAGCGGTAACCCCGAGCCACACTCGGGATTGCAGGATCCTGGTGCAGTGTACTTACCTTGTCCCCAGGATCCTGCGATGTAACACCACCCCCCCCCCCGCTGTGTCCGTGGGCTGTGTCCTCCGCCCGATGCCTCTGTATGCCAGGCTCCGTTCCCTGTGAGCGTCGCGATGCATGGGGGCGGAGCCTGGTGGCAAATTCAAAAATGACAAAATTCATAATACATACAGTATTCTGTAATCTTACAGATTACATTACTGTATGAAATCATTTCATATCCCATTTGTCCCTAGTGGTTTGTCCAGTGCCCTGCATGCAATTTTATATTATATATACTGTTCTTTCTGCCTATGAGATTGTCCATAGCAACCAAACAGTGTCCCTTTATGTCAAAAGTGGTTTGAGACCAGCTAGAAAACAGCAATAGTAAATAAGAACACTTGCAGAATTGAGCGATAGTGAATAGTAGGGAAAATCATTTTATTATAATTATTATATTATTATTTATAGTTATTATATTATAATTTATGATTTTGTGTTTCAAACTTTATCATACCCGGGATGTCTACTAGACTCTTGTTTGGACAGATTTAAGTGTGTTATTACTAAGAATTAGAGGCCTAAAATATAAAACGCTAAATTTCTATGTAAAACAATTGTACCGCTTTCGAGACGCAAAAATCTGACATAATCATACCGCCAGGGAGGTTGAGACCCTCCCACTGTTGAAATGTGACCACACCCACTATTTGATGTGGTGTGGAGGGTGTGTGTGTAAGGGACGGGGGGGGACGGGGGGTCGTGATTGAGTTCCTGTTCCTATTTTCCGAGGAAAAAAGCCATGTTAGTATCTATTTACTCAACACAGTATTGTTTTAAAATGTTACCCCCCAAAAAATGGGAATTATATTGAGCTTGTGTACACTAAACCTAAGTTTAGTGTATTCTATAATGAAAATATAGGTTTGTCATGGATAACCAATAAAGAAAAAGGAATAAAGGAGAGTAAAATAGGAAAAAATTTGATAAAGGGAATAGAAAGTAAGTAAGCAGGGACAAGCTGGTTAATAGTAAGAGACACTTTGTTGAATTCTTAAGCTGTGTACACACCATCGGTTTTACCGATGAAAACAGTCCGATGGATTTTTTTCATCGGACAAACCGATCGTGTATGGGCCCCATCGGTCTTTTTTCCATCGGTGTCAAAAAATAGAACATGTTTTAAATTTTTCTGATGGATAAAAAAACAATAGCAAATTCCAATCTTCTATGGGTAAGTCCATCGGTTAAAAAAACCCACGCATGCTCAGAATCAAGTCGAGGCATGCTCAGAAGCATTGAACTTCATTTTTCTCGGGTCATCGGAGTGTTTTCCTTTACCGCGTTTGGAACGGTCGGTTTTTTGACTGATGGTGTGTAGGCAAGACTGATGGAAGTCAGCTTCATCGGTTTTCCGATGGAAAAATCCATTGGTTTAAAAAACCATAGGAAATCCGATCGTGTGTACAGGGCTTTAGTCTTCCTAAAGAGTTAGACTGATTTATTTATTATTTTTTCTTTCTTTTTCTGTCATTATTTTATGGATTTGATGTTGGTAAAATGAAAATGTTTAATAAAAATATTTAAAAAAAAATTGGTTTGAAAAACAATTGTGTAAATTTGCAAGTACCCTTCTTTTATTTTACAGGTTTCAATATGTGTGTGAAAAAATAAATACAATAAATAAATAAAATAAAAAACAGCCCTGGCAGTGAAAGGGATGAATGTTTTTAATGAGGCAGAGTCCAATGCATATGTGTAATGGAACAAAGGAAGTAGTACATACCATATTTATCGGCGTATAACGTGCATCGTCGTATAACACACACCTTAATTGTAAGAGGGAAGTTTCAGGAACAAAACTTACATTTTAAATAAAGAACTTTGAAGCACAGCCCATCAATGCAGCCCTATCAGTGCCCATCTGCAGCCTCACCAGTGTCCATCTGCAGCCTAACCAGTGCCCATCAATGAGGCCTGATCAGTGTCCACTGTCCATTAATGCAGCCTGATCAGTGCCCATCAATGCAGCCTGCTCAGTGCCCATCTGCAGTCTCACTATTGCAGCCAGATCAGTGCCCATCTGCAGCCTCACCATTGCCCATCAATGCAACCTGCTCAGTGCCCATCTGCAGCCTCTTCATTGCCTATCAATGCAGCCTGTTCAGTGCCCATCTGCAGCCTCTCCATTGCCCATTAATGCAGCCTGCTCAGTGCCCATCTGCAGCATATCTATTGCCCATCAATGCAGCCTGCTCAGTGCCCATCTGCAACCTCACCATTGCCCATCAATGCAGCCTGCTCAGTGCCCATCTGCAGCCTCACCATTGCCCATCAATGCAGCCTGCTCAGTGACCATCTGCAGCCTCACCATTGCCCATCAATGTAGCCTGCTCAGTGGCCAGCTCCAACCTCGCCTTTTCCCATCATTGCAGCCTGCTCAATGCCCATCTCCAGCCTCGCCAGTTCCAGGTTACACAGAGCCATGATCTTCTGTGTACCCGGCGCTCAGTCACGCATAGTCCCGCCTCCTGGCCAAGCTCATATGATAGACAGAACAGTGGTCCAATGCCGGACCAGAGGCGGGACTGTGCGTGACTGAGCGCACAGGAGATTGCAGCTCTGTGTAATCCATCTGCGCTCGCCCATCCTCTTCCCCTCATAGACAGCCAGGAATCATTGTATAACACGCACACACGATTTCCCCCTGATTTTTAGTGGGAAAATGTGCATGTTATACGCCGATAAATACAGTAGTTTTCATGGAGTTGAAGATTTATCTGGGCTGATTACATACATTAAATGAAAAATACTTTTTTTTATCTGGGTTTACTCTTCTTGATATATTGGGGTTAATTTGTTAAAGTAATAGCAACTGTACTCTTAGATAAGTGAATATTAGTAAATATGGTGAACCTGTGTCCACTTTGAATACCCAATTACGTGCTGGAAAAAAAAAAATTGTAATTTCCCTTGCACATGATTGGATATTAAGGCCTCATGCCCACTGGCGTTTTTACAGCTGCGTTTTTTGCAGCTTAAAAACGCCTGTCCATGTTATTGTAAATATTTTTTTTTTTTGAAAAAAAAAAAAAAAAAAACGTCGGAGCTAAAAACGCGACCGCGCGTTAGTGCGCGTTTTTTGCGCGTTAGTGCACGTTAGTGCGCGTTTTTGCGCATTTTTTGACGCTCGCGTTTTTTTCTGCCTAATTCTGACGCTGAGGAACGCACTGGCCCTGGGTTTTTTTTACAGCTCAAAAACGCCTATGCTCTTTACAGCTCAAAAACACCTAGGTGGACATGAAGCTATAGACTAACATGGACAGGCGTTTTTAAGCTGTAAAAAACGCTCAAAAACGCGGCTGAAAAAACGCCCGTGGGCATGAGGCCTAAAAGTGCACACAGGTTCATCTTAATTACCAACATTAACTTTGATAAGTGAGTAGCCTTTTCTTTTAGTCTTCTTTTAACTTAGTAAATTAAGCCCAAAGCATACCATTGATGAATGATCACACAATGATTTATGTTATTTTCCCCTAAAGCTGACTATACAAAGAATAAGGCAAGACAACTGCATTGATTCCAGAAATGATCATTACAGACAAACTCTAGTTAAAAACTATTGTCTAATTTCAACACCTTTTCAATTATTTCAGTTTGATAAAAATGCTTTGTAACATAAAGGCATAAACAAATTCATCAACAAATGATCCTGCATATAGAATGAAATGCCTATTAGATGGATTTGTGATACTACTTCTTTGATCCCTAACTTACCGTATATACTCCAGTATAAGCTGAGTTTTTTAGCACATTTTTTGTGTGCTGAAAATGTCCCCCTCAGCTTATACTCGAGTCACCTTTTTGCACCTGATCTCCTGGACTTTGGGGACCCGGTACCAGCCGGCCATATGTCTCCATGACCCCAACTCTTTCTCTACAAGTGTGCAAAGTTTGTTGTCCGGGGAACCTACGGCCGGGGAGCACCAATTTTTCAAAGCCGGGCACCCCTTCCATAGACTCCCATGTTAAACGGTAATTTCTCTGGTGATTTTGGGGACCCGGTACCGGCCGGCCCTAGGTCCCCTGGACCCCAAACTTGGCACACATGTAGCCCCACTCTACCTCTACAAGTGTGCAAAGATTTTTGTCTGGGGGACCTACGGCCGGGGAGCACCGATTTTTCAAAACCGGGCACCCCTTCCGTAGACTCCCATGTTAAACATCAGTCTTGACATGGACACAGTGAGGCATTGGCACAGTGAGGCATGCACATGGACACAGTGAGGCACAGTGAGGCATGCAGATGGACACCCTAGGCTTATACTCGAGTCAACAAGTTTTCCCAGTTTTTTGTGGTAAAATTAGGTGCCTCGGCTTATATTCGGGTCGGCTTATACTCTAGTATATACAGTATATCCCTATTGAGTAGGGAAAATGTTTTACTTCTTTGTGTATGATAAATTTTGATAAAATAAAGAATATTAAAAAAAAAAACACTATACTATACTATACTCCTCAATACTATTTTGCAGGTGCCTCGCCCTATACTTCCCTCTCGGGGTCCAAGAGCCTGGCTCCTTGTAAGCCTCATGGACCATGAGCCCATCTGAGGGTGCGGAGGGGACATGCGGACATTTCGGGACCACCAAATGCAATTGCCACGAGGCAACTCTGGCTCTGAGATACATTTGCACCTTTCCATCCCTGGAATGGTAAATATACTACCAGATATGTAGAGACGTAACAGTGATAATTCTTGTCCATGTGCAATGCTGATGATGTTTTGTATACTGTATTATATTATATTATTGATATTTTTTCTAAACTAGAATTTTATAAACATTTTCCTAGAATTAAAAAACCCCCTGAAGAGACCGACAATGATAAGGTCGAAATGCATCGGGGTATTCATATGAATTACAATATTGCAATGTAATGGAAATCCAGGTCTCCTTGGTTTATTGTCTTCCATGGGTGATGGTTGTTATCTGTGTCACAGACCAGAGCTAATATTTGTAATTTCTTGTACATTGAATTCATTTTATGACAAAATAAAGACTTTTAATTGAACATATTTTTCATAAATACTTTGCTGCTAAAAACCCCCATGGGAAAATTTCTTCCATGCTTTTGTACGCTTTTGGGGTATGCAGTATTGTCGACTCTCACATGTGTTTTCCCCACTTGTATTTCTTTGGGGTGGTTAAACACCCGTTCCCCTCCAACACATTTGAGTCGAAAAAATATAGGAGCTGATGTATATCCCAATTTTTTGAAAGACCTAGTAGCTTCTTCCCTTCGGTCACCTGGTGGTGACTATGAAAGGGTTTTGGCACAAGGCTAAATTAGCCAATACTAAAGGGAACCGGTATTCGGTCAAATATAGACAGAGCCAAGATGGCCAAGTCTAGGAGGAAACTCCTTGGGTGAAACAGACAAATGTTTCCCTCCCCTCTTTCTCTAAATTGGTTGAATACTATATACTCTCAGCTTTTTTACATCGAACATAGTTCTAAACATAATTAATGAAGATACATGAGACAAAGATAAATTAATTGTACACATTTATATATGCTTTACAATATGTATGTTTGTTTTTTGGTGGCCACCCGGGATGTGTCGCTATGTCCCCTTTCACCCAGCATCGGGTGGGCGCTCTTCCACTTGGCTTCCTGGCACGGTGGGGAGATGTGCATTATTGCGTTTCTCCCCTTGAATGTTCCCACAGCTGAGCTCTTTTGAAGGGCCACTGGAGGGAGCACTTTTCGTGCCGGCAGCGTACCTTGATCACCGCCGGATGGGTTGTAACGTTGCGTGCAGTCGCGGCTATGCGATTGCGTCGGCGATGGCGGTAGAGCTGGGGCACCAGCCTTCCGGAACGCCGAGGGGGCCAGGCGGGTGTCGCAATATCAGCGGCAGAGACTCTGTGTGGAGGGGGTTGGGCGAGGAGCCAAGCACCTGCAACCAATGGGTATTTAACCCAAACACTATATAAAATGTGCATCTTCCGAGGGAATCCGTAGTGATCTCTGGAATGCCGCTCAACATATACATAAAAGGATGGGAATGCTCGGTAAGTGCAGCTTTTTGACACGCCTAACTGGTCGGTGCTTCTTCCATATTGAACATCTGATTTAATTACTCTTACTCTATGAAAGCATCCATTTAAACAATTACCATACTAATTCTCCATATAACTTTGGTCTCACTTCACATGTAATTTTTATCATTTGTGACACACATTTCTGTTTATCAGACAATCTCCATCACGTTAATAACACTTATACCCCATCACTTCTGGCACATGGTTGGGCACATTTACACACATTATATATTTCACTTATAATTTACGATTATTTACCACATGGTTTTCACTCCTGTGCACACTTCACCTTATTCAATGCATAGTTATTTTTACAAATTGATCCAATAGGCATTAATCTCTACACAAGTAGTATACTTATTATCATATGTTTATGCAAATCAATATTTTCATTAGCTATAAAATAAATAAATCTATAAATAAATTAAATAAATTAAATTAATGAATACATAACATAAAGAAAACATACATTGTATACTTTCAGCTCTGGATTAGGGATGAGCTCGGAGTGCGAGTCGAACATAGGTTCGACTCGAACATCAGCTGTTTGCGCGTTCGGTGAACAATGAAAGATTTGGGCCGTTTGCGCCAAATTCGAGTGACGCGAACGGCCCACAATACACTGCGCCATCGCAGTGTAATCCCGGCGCTGTGATTGGCCAAGCATGCACTGTGACCCTGCATGCTTGGCCAATCACAGTACCGGCAGCGAGGAGAGCAATGATTGGCCACAGGCAGGATGCCTGTGGCCAATTATAGCTGAGGGGGTTTAGTACACGCCCCACACTATAAAAGGCCGCCAGCGCGGCGGCCTCGTGTAGTGTGTTCCGGAGCAGGGAAAGTGAAGGATAGGCAGGGACAGTGTCAAATCTATTCTTTGCTAAACCTTGTGTGTAGGGACAGAGAAGGATAGGCAGGGAGAGTGTCAGTGTCATATTCTTTGCTAAACCTTGTGTGTAGGGAGAGAGAAGGATAGGCAGGGAGAGTGTCAGTGTCATATACTTTGATAAACCTTGTGTGCAGGGAGAGAGAAGGATAGGCAGGGGACAGTGTCAGTGTCATATTCTTTGCTAAACCTTGTGTGTAGGGAGAGAGAAGGATAGGCAGGGAGAGTGTCAGTGTCATATACTTTGATAAACCTTGTGTGCAGGGAGAGAGAAGGATAGGCAGGGGACAGTGTCAGTGTCATATTCTTTGCTAAACCTTGTGTGCAGGGAGAGAGAAGGATAGGCAGGGAGAGTGTCAGTGTCATATACTTTGATAAACCTTGTGTGCAGGGAGAGAGAAGGATAGGCAGGGGACAGTGTCAGTGTCATTGTTGCTAAGCCTCCTGCACATTATACACCTGAAGTTAGCCCGTATTGCTGCTTTTTCCTGGTGTGTTACACCAACAGGCATTTGCGGCACTTACAGCGGGCGGAGTGTGCCTCCTGATCATATTACACCTGAAGTTAGCCTGTATTGCTGCTTTTTCCTGGTGTGTTACACCAACAGGATTTTGCGGCACTTACAGCGGGCGGAGTGTGCCTCCTGATCATATTACACCTGAAGTTAGCCTGTATTGCTGCTTTTTCCTGGTGTGTTACACCAACAGGATTTTGCGGCACGTACAGCGGGCGGAGTGTGCCTCCTGATCATATTACACCTGAAGTTAGCCTGTATTGCTGCTTTTCCTGGTGTGTTATACCAACAGACATTTGCGGCACTTACAGCGGGCGGAGTGTGCCTCCTGATCATATTACACCTGAACTTAGCCTGTATTGCTGCTTTTTCCTGGTGTGTTACACCAACAGGATTTTGCGGCACTTACAGCGGGCGGAGTGTGCCTCCTGATCATATTACATCTGAACTTAGCCTGTATTGCTGCTTTTTCCTGGAGTGTTACACCAACAGGATTTTACGGCACTTACAGCGGGCGGAGTGTGCCTCCTGATCATATTACACCTGAACTTAGCCTGTATTGCTGCTTTTTCCTGGTGTGTTACACCAACAGGATTTTGCGGCACTTACAGCGGGCGGAGTGTGCCTCCTGACCATATTACACCTGAACTTAGCCTGTATTGCTGCTTTTTCCTGGTGTGTTACACCAACAGGATTTTGCGGCACTTACAGCGGGCAGGGTGTGCCCTCCTCATCCTCCTCATCCTCTCTCACCCAGGCTCAGGGTACTGGCAAAGCAGCTGCCAAAGCGTCCTCTTCCCTGGTATCAATGTCATCATCAGTCACTCCTTCCTTAGACCAACCATGTCCTCCTGAGGAGTCCCCCGAACTGTTTGAGCCCAGTGTTTCGAAGGGTCTGATGATGATACCCAGCTAGAGGAAGGCAGTAGCGTGAGAGCAGAGAGAGGGGATGCTCAAGAAGGACACCAATCTGGCAGTCATGTTCCAGCAGCTGCAGCATACTGCCAGATTGGCTCCAGTGATGAGGAGGGAGGGGATGATGAGGTCACTGACTCCACGTGGGTGCCTAATAGGAGAGAGGAGGAGTTGGAGGAGGAGGATGAGGAGGAGGCACATCTCCAACGAGGCAGGATGCCCTCGGGGGGCCAGCGTAAGGGCAGCACACTGACGGAATCACACCGCAGAGCTCCGCCTGTGCAGGGCGCTGCCTCTGCCCGTTTTTCAAAAAGTTCTTTGGTGTGGGCCTTTTTTGAGTCGAGTGCATCAGATCGCACAGCTGCTGTTTGCAACATATGTCTCAAGCGTATATCGCGTGGCCAAAACATCACCCGCTTGGGCACCACATGCTTGACCAGACATATGTTGACCTGCCATGCAGCTCGTTGGCAAGCCTACCTTAAAGACCCACACCAAAGAACAAAGCGGACCTCTTCTTGCACCGCATCAGCTGGAATCTCCAACCCCACTATACCTTCAGTCCTCTCTGAAACCTGCTCTGAGAGGATGAAGGTGTAGAATTAGGTGTGTCACAGCCAAGTACTTGCGGGCACTCTGCTAGCAGTACACCGACGTCCGATTCTAGCAGGCAAATTTCCCTGCCCCAGCTGCTGGACCGTCAAAAGAAGTTTACTCCCAGCCATCCACATGCCCAGCGGTTGAATGCTAGCTTGGCTAAATTGCTAGCGCTTCAACTGCTGCCTTTTCAGTTGGTAGACTCGGCCCCCTTCCGTGAGTTTGTGCAATGTGCGGTTCCTCAGTGGCAGGTTCCCAAACGCCACTTTTTCTCACGAAAGGCGATTCCGTCTCTCTACCGGCATGTGGAAGGCAATGTCTTGGCCTCGCTGGACAGAGCGGTCAGCGGTAAGGTGCATATTACCGCTGACTCATGGTCCAGCAGGCATGGACAGGGACGTTACCTTTCTTTCACAGCCCATTGGGTCACTCTTTTGGCAGCTGGGAAGGATGCAGGACAAGGTGCAGTAGTGTTGGAGGTTGTTCCACCGCCACCCCTCCAAAATGCTACTACTGGTTGTGACACACCTCTGTCCTCCACCCACTCCTTTTCTTCTTCCTCCATGGCCTCTTCCTGTGCTTTGTCCTCGGAACCAACGGTGCTCCGTAGGCGTTCAAGGGGCTTCGCAAGTACGCAGCCAAAAAGATGCCATGCCGTGCTTGCGCTGGTGTGTTTGGGGGACAGGAGCCACACTGGGGCAGAGGTTCTGTCTGCTCTGCAGGGGCAGGCCGAGAGGTGGTTGACGCCACGCCAGCTTAAGCCAGGAATGGTAGTTTGTGACAATGGCACCAACCTCCTCTCCGCTCTCCGACAGGGACAACTGACCCATGTGCCCTGTGTGGCTCACGTCCTTTACCTGGTGGTGCAGCAGTTCTTGGGCAGGTACCCGGGCTTACAGGATGTCCTGAGGCAGGCCAGGAAAGTCTGTGTGCATTTCCGCAGATCTTATAATGCCAGTGCTCGCCTGGCTGAGCTTCAAAAGGAGTTGAACCTGCCCAAGAACCGCCTTATATGTGACATGCCCACCAGGTGGAACTCAACGTTGGCCATGCTGCAGCGGCTGCACACGCAGCAGAGGGCCATCAATGAGTACCTGTGCGACTACGGCACCAGGACAGGGTCAGGGGAGCTCGGGTTTTTTTCACCACGCCAGTGGGGCATGATCAGGGATGCATGCACTGCCCTGGCACCATTTGAGGAGGCCACGAGGATGGTGAGCAGTGAAAGTGCATGCATCAGTGACACTGTACCTCTTGTCCACCTGTTGGAACATACGCTGCGTGGAATAATGGACAGGGCACTTGAGGCAGAACAGAGGCAAGAAGAGGAGGACTTCCTTGCCTCTCAAGGCCCCCTTTACCCAGACAGTGTTCCTTCTGTCCCACCCATCGCACAGAAGGAAGAGGAGGAGGAGGAGGATTGTGTCAGCGTGGAGGTGGAGCCTGGCACTCAGCATCATCAGCAGCAGTCTTTTAGGGATGATTTACAGTCCCAAGAAACCAGTGGACTTGTACGTGGCTGGGAGGAGGTGGCTGCGGATCATGTCGTCCTTAGTGACCCACAGGACTCCGGACCGAATGCCTCAGCTAACCTACGCTGCATGGCCTCCCTGATCCTGCAAAGTCTGCGGAAGGATCCTCGTATTCTTCGGATCAAGGAGAGGGACCATTACTGGCTGGCCACTCTCCTTGATCCACGGTACAAGGGTAAGGTTGCGGACCTTATCTTACCGTCGCAGAGGGAGCAGAGGATGAGACAACTCCGGGAGGCCTTGCAGAAAGGTCTGTGCAACGCGTTCCCAGAGACTGGGAGGTTACAAACTCCTGGTCCTGGACAACGAGTTGCTGAGGCTTCGGTCAGTCAAAGAAGGAGCGGTGGGGAAGGTGGCCGTCTGACCGATGCGTTCAGACAATTCTTTAGTCCGCAGCCCCAAGGTATGATCGGTTCCAGCAACCATCGCCAGCGTCTGATATACATGGTGCAGGAATACCTAGGGGCAAGGTCAGACTTGGACACCTTCCCCAACGAAAATCCTCTGGCTTACTGGGTCTTGAGGATGGATCACTGGCCAGAGCTTGCACAGTATGCAATTGAGCTACTGGCCTGTCCTGCATCCAGCGTTCTTTCAGAACGCACATTCAGTGCTGCTGGAGGATTTGTCACGGATCACAGGGTGCGCCTGTCCACCGACTCTGTTGATCGACTGACCTTCATAAAGATGAACCAGTCTTGGATCACCACCAGCTACCAAACACCTGAAGCTGATATAACAGACTAATTTATTTTCAAATGTCACATCCCTTCAAGACTGATGCTGATGCTGAGAGACTGTCCTGTTATGTTGACTGACTATCCTCCTCCTCCTCAATGATCCGATTGATGATGATAGCTTGGAAGAACATTTTTGTTTCTGGGTGCCGCCACCAGTGGCTAAGGCCCAATTTTTCAGCCCCTGTTTAACAGGGGCGTGTTCTTACAATTTTTTATGCAATGCTTTGCAGCAGGGCTCATTCCTGCACTCCAACTAGAGTATCTGGGAGAGGTTGCAGTGTCGTGGCACCAGCACCAGTGGCTAAGGCCCAATTTTTCAGCCCCTGTTTAACAGGGGCGTGTAATTACAATTTTTGATGCAATACTTTGCAACAGGGCTCATTGCTGTGCTCCAAGTACAGTATCTGTGAGGGGTTGCAGTGTTGTGGCACCAGTGCCTAAGGCCCAATTTTTCTGCCCCTGTTTAACAGGGGCATGTAATTACAATTCTTGATCTAATAATTCACAGCAGGGCCCATTCCTGCGCCCACCAAGACTAACTGTGAGGCCTTACAGTGTTGTGTCAACACCACCACCACCACCACCACCAAAGGCCCAATTTTTCTGCCCCTGTTCAACAGGGGCATGCAATTACAATTCTTGATCTAATAATTCACAGCAGGGCCCATTCATGCGCCCACCAAGAGTAACTGTGAGGGCTCACAGTGTTGTGGCAACACCAACATGTAAGGGGCAAATTTCAGCTGAGTATATACGGCAGGCCCCTACTTTCAAACATCCAACTTACAAACGACTCCTCCTTGCAAACGGAAGGATACAACAGGAAGTGAGAGGAAATCTACCCCTAGGAAGGGAAATTCTCTCCTGTAAGAGTTAATATGGGCAAAAAAGTGTCTCCTCTCCACTGATGCTTTATCACCAATTCTTGTTTCAATAAAAACCCAAATTTTCAAAACACATTTGTCATTAGGACGGAAAGTGAGGTGAACTGTTCTGAACAGGTGTACACTGCACAGACAGCAAAACAAATGTTACAGGGGTGATAACCCATCCCTATGTTTTCCAAAAAGCTTAAAAATAGATTTTTTGGCTGGAGCTACACTTAAACAATGTACCTGTTCAAAATTACAAACAGATTCTACATAAGAACAAACCTACAGTCCCTGTCTTGTATGCACGGCCTGTATACGGCTGTTCAGAGTATATAGGGCCTTTTTTATTTTGTGTGCGGGGTTCCCCTTAATATCCATACAAGACCCAAAGGGGCTGGTAATGGGCTGGGGTAGGGGGGGGGGGGGCTGTGATGGGGTAGCTATGCCATTTTTCCTAAAGATTTTCATCCATATTACCGGGACCAGACATTGCATTAAAGCCGCAAGCAGTTTTAAATGACTTTTTTCCCTTTACAAATGTTATTTTGTGCAGGGACAGTTCTAAACACGGGAAATACGTGGCACTTCACAGGCATACTTTAGACACCCCCCAGGTACAATATTTTAAGGAATATTTGACTTTTTTTTTTTCACTTTATGCATCATTAAAATGACTGCTCCCGAAAAACGACCGTTTTTAAAACTTCTTTTTGCATTGATACATGTCCCCTGGTGCAGAACCCGGGTTCCCAAACCCTTTTTAGGACAATAACATGCATAATAGTCGTTATAATTAGCACTTTAGAATTCGAACGTTCGCATCCATTGTATTTAATAGGGTTCTAATGTTCGTACGAACTTTCGGTCCGTTCGCGGGTTCTGGTGCGAACCGAACCCGGGGGTGTTCGGCTCATCACTATCGGCCTGGCTTCTACTACGATTCTGGTATCTCCCTTATTTGTATATATTGTTTGTAGTCACTGTTGGTTTATTGCACTGCGTTTTATTGGTTGTTGTATGTTGGTCACTCACCGTAATAAATTATATATATTTTCACCTACACCCGTTTGGTTTCCTTTTATGAAGTCACACAGTCTGGTCAATTAACAATCTCTGACACCAAAATTGTGGTCAAACAGTTCGGTGGACTCCTCAGGAAGACATGGTGGGGCTAGGGAAGGAGTGACTGATGCCATTGAGCCGAGGGAAGAGGCCGCTTTGCCAGACAAAGTACCCTGAGCCTGGGTGAGAGAGGATGAGGAGGATGAGGACGGCTTGGTCATCGACTCTACCAAGTCTTTGGCATGTTGCGGCTCAACGCGGCCAGCTGCCGACAAAAAGGACAAGCCTGTCCCACAGCCACGTGCTGATGAGGATGCACCGTGTCCATGACCAGCACTGTTGCCTCTAGACACAGAGCCTGCTTGCCCTCTTTTATTGGCCTGTGACTGTCTGCCTCTCCTTGTTGGCCTTCCAGACATTCTTGATGTATTGGAATAGGTAGGTACACAAGGAATTGTCTGCAGTCAGCTTTAGCTGCACACTGTGGCCAAGACACAGTACACTGACTGAAAATACTGCTGCTTCCTTCCTGTCAGTATATTAGGAAGTGAACACCAGAAATTGTCTGCAGTTAGCTTTAGCTGCACACTGTGCACAGGACACCGTACACTGACTGAAAATACTGCTGCTGCCTGCCTCTCAGTATATTAGGAAGATATCACCAGCAATTGTCTGCAGTTAGCTTAAAGTGGAAATAAACCCATTGATTTAACAGTTTCAAAAAACAGTTACATTTCCGGCATGCCGGGAATGCCAACTGTCACATTGGTTGTGCTCTCAACCAAACTGTCAAACCATCCAATGGCTGGTGTCATAACTGTGCAGCATCATGGCAGTTGAAGATTAAACAGAGGCCAAGATGGCAGCTTCTTTGGCTGAAAATGATAGGAGGGTTTACTTCCACTTTAAGTTGCACACTGTACACAGGAAACAGAACACTGACTGAAAATACTGCTGCTGCCTGCCTGTCAGTATATTAGGAAGAGAACACCAGCAATTGTCTGCAGTTAGCTTTAGTTGCACACTGTACACAGGAAAAAGTACACTGACTGAAAATTCTGCTGCTGCCTGCCTGTCAGTATATTAGGAAGAGAGTAACAGGAACGGATCTAGCTAAACTGAATACAGTGTATATATATTGTGACAGCAGGAAGGTAAAGTCACCTGGTTGCATCCAGGGGGGTAGATATATTTCGCCCAGATTCAGGCTTTACGCCGACTTATACAACTAGGTGGAGAGTTGTATAAGCCCAGCTAAGGCTAGTGGGCTCATGGATGACTCATATGTCTAGGGAGAGTGTGGGGCGTCGTGCAGACAGGGAGTTGATGAGACCAGCTGAAGCTTGTCAGCTCATTTAGGCCTCTATAAGAACTCCCAGCTTCATTAGATGTTAGCTCATGCCTGGAACCAGACCTGTGTGGACTGTCTAGGGAGAGTGAACCCCTGTGCGGTGAGACAAAGCCTGTGTGGCTATTTGCTTGGACATTTAAAACCAGGGACTTAGGGACTAGGACAGCACTAGGCTGATCCCAGTTGTTAGTTAGGAAACCTGTATGTTTAGTCAGAGGTCAAGTTGACCAGGATTTATTTTGTTTATGTTTCTTTTGGCTTTGCTGTGTTTTGTCACTGTAAATAGAAAATAAACCGCACCTTTTTTTGATTTTGAAAACCACAACCTCCGTTTGCTGGGCCTGTTTTTGTGTGGGGAGCCCATCCCGGGGGTCACACACACCCGCTGCCAAGCTAACCCCCTCACAGTTGGTGGAGAACCAGTGGCAGTTTTTTTTAAGCCAGCATGGAGGAGATACTGAAGCAGCTGGCTCTAGCAAATGCCAATCAACAGCAGACAAATGCAGGTTTGCAAAAGAGCCTTGCAGCTCATCAACAGAGCCTTGCAGCTCAACAACAGAACTTCGCAGCCCAGCAGCAAGCTCATCAACAGAGCCTTGCAGCCCAGCAGCAAGCTCACCAACAGAGTCTGGAAGCTCAGCAACAAGCCCAGCAGCAATCTGAGGCCCGCTTCATAGACCTGTTACAGAAGCAAGAGCAGAGACTACAACAAATGGAAGCAGTAATGCAGCAACGTCCGCAGACCAGTGAGGAAAGCCGTCCCACTAATACCGCGTCCTTTGGGGTGAGTCGTTTATTGACAAAAATGACTGGAGAGGATGATCCAGAGGTATTTTTGACCACATTTGAAAGGACTGCTGAAAGAGAAAAGTGGCCTGAGGAGCAGTGGGCTGGACTGGTGGCTCCTCTGTTAACTGGTGAATCGCAGAAGGCTTACTATGACCTAGAGCCTGACCAAGCAAAAGACTATGTGATGCTAAAAGCTGAGATATTGGCAAGGCTGGGTGTCACCCAGGCTGTCCGGGCTCAGCGTGTGCATAACTGGACTTTCCAGCTTGGAAAACCCCCCAGGTCTCAAATGTATGATCTCATTCACCTGAGCAGAAAGTGGCTACAGCCAGAGACTTTGTCCGCACCAAAGATTGTGGAACGTGTTGTAATGGATCGGTTTTTGAGAGCTCTTCCTACTGCCATCCAAAAGTGGGTAAGCCATGGAGACCCAGAGACGGCCGATGGTCTTGTGGATCGTGTGGAGAAATACTTGGCTACAGAGAACCTAAAGGCCTCTTCCAGAGACACTCGGACTTTCCACCCTAAGACCAGACCATCCCCAGGGGCGGATAAGAGGATTCCAAGGGGTAAGGGTGGAGAGAGTGAGAGGGTGGGAGCTCTACCCCAAGTTTGGCGAGAACAGCCTGGGAAATCAGCGGCTCAAGAGGCGGCAAGAAGGATCGTTTGCTACCGCTGCCGGCAAGCGGGACATATTGCAGCCAATTGCCCGGTTGTGGAGGAACCCATGCAGTGTGACTTTCTGACGGGCAGACGTCAGTCGCTGTGTGCGACAGTCGCATGCACTGCCATTCGAGGAACTGAGAAACATTTATGCAAAATGTGTGTTAATGGTAGAAATGTTGTGGTATTGCTGGATTCAGGTAGCCTTGTGACCCTGATAAAGGCTGAGTTAGTTAAAACAGAGGTCTCTGGGAATAGCAAGGTAGCTGTTATTTGTGTGCATGGGGACACCCGAGAGTATCCAGTGACTACAGTGTGTTTCGAGACCCCCAAAGGTACCCTCTCTCATCCAGTGGGCTTAGTATCTCAGTTACCGTATGACGCCATTGTGGGAAGGGATTTTCCGAAGTTCTGGGAACTGTGGGATGATCCTGAGCCCCCCACTGGTGCCCCTATGTACCAGGAATGTGATAGCCAGAACTCCCCTGAGAGTGGTGAGGACTCTCCGGAATTTCCCTTATCAGTATTGGCAGGGGAGACTCAAGAAACTGGAGAGGAGCCCACCTCCTCAGACGAAAACCTACCGTCTGTGGAGTTTTCTGATCTTGAGGTTCACAGGGAAAACTTTGCCACAGAACAGTTGAAAGACCCCGCCCTAATAAAGGCACGGGAAAACGTAGTGAAAATAGATGGCGAGTTAGTGAACCCAGATAATACCTGCACTTACCCATACTTCAGCGTAGAGAAGGACCTACTGTATCGGGTGGCAAAAAGGGCAGAAGAAACCGTTGAGCAGCTTGTGGTGCCCAAACCTTACAGGAAGTTGGTGTTGGAGTTGGCCCATGGGCACATTCTTGGAGGTCATCTGGGGACAGAGAAAACCCGAGAGAGGGTATTACAGAGATTCTATTGGCCGGGGGTGATGAAGGACATAGAAAATTATTGTTCCTCCTGCCCTGTGTGTCAGAGGTCGGCCCCGATGCCACATTTCCGTAGCCCGCTGGTCCCTCTACCCATCATTGAGGTCCCGTTTGAGAGGATCGCCATGGATTTGGTAGGTCCTATAATCAAGTCCGCTAGGGGGCACCAGTACATATTAGTTATAATGGACTATGCCACCCGTTATCCAGAAGCGATCCCTCTCCGAAATACCTCGGCCAAAACCATAGCCAAAGAGCTATCTCTTGTGTTTAGCCGGGTGGGTATTTGTAAAGAACTGCTTACGGACCAAGGTACACCCTTTATGTCCCGGGTTATGAAGGAGCTGTGTAAATTGTTCAAAGTGACGCAATTACGTACATCTGTGTATCACCCCCAAACCGATGGGCTGGTTGAAAGATTCAACAAAACCCTAAAACAAATGTTGAAGAAAGTGGTGGATAGAGATGGAAAGGATTGGGACTGTCTACTTCCTTATCTGATGTTTGCTATTAGGGAGGTGCCCCAATCCTCTACGGGATTCTCCCCCTTTGAGTTACTGTATGGGAGACACCCAAGAGGGCTGTTGGATATTGCCAAGGAAACTTGGGAAAGTGAGAGTTCTCCCCACAGGAGTGTGATTGAGCATGTCGCCCTGATGCAAGACCGAATTGCACAGGTAATGCCCATCGTGAAGGAACATTTGGCCCAAGCGCAGTTAGCACAGCAGAGAGTGTACAACCGTGGAGCCAAGACCCGTACCTTTTCCCCGGGGGATAGGATACTGGTACTTGTCCCTACGGTTGAAAGTAAATTCCTTGCCAAATGGCAAGGCCCCTACGAGATAATGGAAAAAGTGAGCGAAGTGAATTACAAGGTCAGACAACCAGGAAGGCGAAAGCCCGAACAGATCTATCACGTTAATCTGTTGAAAGCCTGGAGGGATAGAGAGTCCCTAGTCGCAGACACTTGGTCACCAGCTCAAACTGGTTGCGTGATTCCTGAGGTTGGAATAGCAGCCACCTTGTCACAACCCCAACAACAGGAGGTTAAGGAGTTTGTGCTTCGCAACAAGGAGGTATTCTCTGAGCTGCCGGGACAAACATTTGGGGTAGAGCATGACATCATTACCCCGCCCGGTGAAAGGGTGAAGTTAAAACCCTATCGGATCCCAGAGGCCCGACGGGAGGCAATACGGGAGGAAGTACAGAAAATGCTGAACTTAGGGGTGATAGAGGAGTCCCAAAGTGATTGGTCTAGTCCCATTGTGTTGGTGCCTAAACCGGATGGGAGCTGGCGATTTTGTAACGATTTTCGTCAGTTGAACAAAGTTACAAAATTTGACACCTACCCCATGCCACGTATAGATGAGTTGATCGACCGGCTGGGAACAGCCCGATACATGACGACTCTTGACCTCACAAAAGGGTATTGGCAAATCCCCCTGGCCAAATTGGCCAAAGAGAAAACCGCATTTGTAACCCCAGACGGGGCGTTCCAATATAAAAGAATGCCGTTCGGGTTACAGAATGCGCCGGCCACATTCCAGCGGAAAATGGACCAGATGCTGAGGCCCCATCGGAAGTATGCTGCGGCTTACCTGGATGACGTAATTGTCCATAGCACAGATTGGGCCTCACATCTGCCAAAAGTGCAAGCAGTCCTGGACTCTGTTCGGGAAGCGGGGTTTACGGCTAACCCCAAGAAGTGTACCATTGGGCAGGAGGAGGCCAAATATCTTGGGTACACCATTGGGAGGGGAGTAATAAAACCCCAACTCAACAAAGTCGAGGCCATCCAGAGTTGGCCACGTCCCAACAGCAAGAAGCAGGTACGAGCCTTTCTGGGAATCGCTGGGTATTATCGGCGATTCATTCCCCACTTTGCTTCTAAGGCTGTGCCCCTAACCAACCTAACGAAGGGGAAAGGGTCGGTCATGATTAAATGGACCCCCGAGGCTGAGGCAGCATTCCAATTCTTGAAACAAGCCTTATGTAGCCAGCCAGTGTTGTACTCACCCGACTTCTCTAAAGACTTTGTCGTACAAAGTGATGCGTCAGATGTGGGGTTAGGAGCAGTATTGTCCCAGGTCTGGAACGGGGAAGAGCACCCAGTCATTTACCTCAGCAGGAAGTTGAAGTCCCATGAGGTAAATTACGCCACCGTTGAAAAGGAGTGTTTAGCGGTGAAGTGGGCTCTAGATTCCCTTCGGTACTACCTGCTAGGTAGGCACTTTGACATGGTTACGGATCACGCTCCGTTAAAGTGGATGGCTCAAAACAAGGAAACAAATAGAAGAGTGAATAGGTGGTTCCTGGCCCTCCAGGAATTCAACTTCACAGTAAAGCATCGCCCTGGCGTTCAAATGGGGAATGTGGATGCTTTGTCTCGAGTACATGAATGCCTGATTGCTGGTGTTCCAACCCCGAGGTTAAAACAAGAGGGGGGGTATGTGACAGCAGGAAGGTAAAGTCACCTGGTTGCATCCAGGGGGGTAGATATATTTCGCCCAGATTCAGGCTTTACGCCGACTTATACAACTAGGTGGAGAGTTGTATAAGCCCAGCTAAGGCTAGTGGGCTCATGGATGACTCATATGTCTAGGGAGAGTGTGGGGCGTCGTGCAGACAGGGAGTTGATGAGACCAGCTGAAGCTTGTCAGCTCATTTAGGCCTCTATAAGAACTCCCAGCTTCATTAGATGTTAGCTCATGCCTGGAACCAGACCTGTGTGGACTGTCTAGGGAGAGTGAACCCCTGTGCGGTGAGACAAAGCCTGTGTGGCTATTTGCTTGGACATTTAAAACCAGGGACTTAGGGACTAGGACAGCACTAGGCTGATCCCAGTTGTTAGTTAGGAAACCTGTATGTTTAGTCAGAGGTCAAGTTGACCAGGATTTATTTTGTTTATGTTTCTTTTGGCTTTGCTGTGTTTTGTCACTGTAAATAGAAAATAAACCGCACCTTTTTTTGATTTTGAAAACCACAACCTCCGTTTGCTGGGCCTGTTTTTGTGTGGGGAGCCCATCCCGGGGGTCACACACACCCGCTGCCGAGCTAACCCCCTCACAATATATATATATATATATATATATATATATATATATATATATATACACACACAACTCCTAGGATGCATATATATACTGCATACACTGTAACTGCAGCTAACTTATATAGTGTGGGACGTGTACCTACTCCCCCTGAGCCATGATTGGCCAAAGGCACCCTTTCTTTGGCCATTTACGGCTCTCTGTACTGACGGCGCTGTGATTGGCCAAGCATGCGGGTCATAGTGCATGCTTGGCCAATCATCAGCCAGCAAAGCACTGCGATGCCGCAGTGAATTATGGGCCGTGACGCGCCACTCGATTTTGGGGTGAAATTATGTTTTATAATTTAACAACAGCCATTGTACTTATTGTAGAAGCAATCTGGGTGGCTGTAAAGCCACTCAATCACTTCTACAGGGTGAACCACAATGCAATGATAAAGTCAGCATGTCTCATCAAAAAGTTACCTCTAAACTGATAAGCTGTTAAGGTTTTTAAAGCATCACCTATGGGCAATTTTAGGTATGGTCGTTGTTTGCAATTTTAAGGCTTGACATATTTGATATCTTTTTATCCACTTGACAAACGCAGCACGACGATATACGTCAACAGAAGGGCACGGCTGGGCATAAGGGCGTACAGGTACGTCCCCTTTAAGATGCGACCCGGTCGGGAGCTCCGTGTCCACGACCGCGGGACCCGTGGACCTGATCGCCGCCGGTATCCCACGATCGGGTCACAGAGCTGAAGAACGGGGAGAGGTAGGTGTAAACGAACCTTTCCCTGTTCTTCCTAGTGACACTGTCAGTGATCGTCTGTTCCCTGTCATCGGGAAGAATGATCAGTGACGTGTCACGCCAAGCCATGCCCCCTAACAGTAAGAATCACTCCCCAGGGCACACTTAATCCCTTCAGCGCCCCCTACAGGTTAACCCCTTCACTGCCAGTGTAATTTTTACAGTAATCAGTACATATTTATAGCACTGTTCGCTGTAAAAATGACATTGGTCCCAAAATGGTGTCAAAAGTGTCCGATGTGTCCGCCATAATGTCACAGTCGCGATAAAAATCGCTGATCGTCACCATTACTAGTAAAAAAAAAAATATTAATAAAAATGCTATAAAACTATCCCCTATTTTGTAGACGATATAACTTTTGCGGAAACCAATCAATAAATGCTTATTGCGATTTTTTTTTACCAAAAATATGTAGAAGAATACGTATCTGCCTGAACTGAGGGAAAAAAACGCTTTTTATATATTTTTTGGGGATATTTAAAGCGCAAAAAATAAAAACCGCAGAGGTGATCAAATACCACCAAAAGAAAGCTCTATTTGTGGGAAAAAAAGGACGTCAATCTTGTTTGGGAGCCACGTCGCACGACCGCGCAATTGTCAGTTAAAGCGACAGAGGAAAGGAAGAGAAATATGGGAAAATCTGGAAAAATTGGATAGAAAATGCTATGACAGCTGCAGGGGAGAGGGGTGCGGAATTGGGATAGAACTACACCAATGGAGGAAGGGTTAAGAAACACACAAACCCATCTATGTGAATGTGAGAACTGATGGGATTTTTTATTTTTTTGGGGGAATAAATGAATTGTAAGAGGTGAAATGTATGATAGAGCAGTGTTTCTCGGCTTCGGTCCTCGGGGCGCACCGGCAGGTCATGTTTTTGAGATTTCCTGCAGATGAAACAGCTGTGGTGGTTACTGGGGCAGTGAAGCTGCTCAAATCACCTGTGCAAATCAATGGAGGTCCCCGGGGCATGGCCTGTTGGTGCGCCTTGGGGACTGGAGTTGAGAGACCCTGTGATAGAGGATGTATAATTTAATTTAAGAAGATAGGATGTATAAGATGGAAAATGTATGTTGTAATATGCGAAGAAAAAGGAAAATTTATTAAAGAGATTTAAAAAAAAAAAAAAGCGACGCAGTGCCGAATCGCAAAAAGTGGCCTGGTCTTTTACCAGCGAAATGGTCCGGGGCTGAATTGGTTAATCAACGTTAAATTGTTCTCAAATTTTATCTGAAAAATGGGAATTATATTGTGTTTGTGCACAAATCAAATGAAATAAATAAAAAAACAAAAACACTTTCCTGCACATATACACACATTAGCAGTGAGAGGAATATTTGCTTTATTTATAGTTAGCGCTAAACTGATGAGCGATGTTAAACCCAAAACCAAAAATGTAATATACTGTATTGCATCTTTCCAATCCCAAGTTGTGGTGGTTGCATTCGTTTTGTTTTTTTGGGCTTTTTTCCCCCTAGTGATCTGGCCAGTAACACACCTCCTGTATTAAAGTGCCTCCACTCTGTAACAATAAAACCCAGTGACAAGGGAGGTAATATTGTCCTTATGAATAATGAGCAGTACCATAGAATGTGTACCAACATTCTAAGTAACCGCAATTGGTACCGCCCAATTGGCATTGATATCGTAGAAGCATTCAACAAACAATTCTACTCTTTTGTAGACAATGCCTTTTACAACAAAATAATTTCTAAACAGACTTGGGACTTCATTCGCATCCCTCATCCACGTCTGGTAACTTTCTATTCTTTGCCAAAAATACACAAGAACACATCAGACCCCCCGGGCAGACCAATCGTTTCAGGCAACGGCTCCATTGCGGAAAATCTCTCAAAACTTATAGATGAACACATTTGCCCCTTTGTACTATCCACACCCTCTTATATCCGTGATACGATACATCTTTTACAGATCATTGAGGATGTGGAGGTATCTAAAAACTGTATCTTGGCCACCATTGATGTGGAGGCCCTATACAGTTCTATACCACATACTAAGGGATTGGCCTGCATTCGTAGGGTACTATCACAAATAAGCCATCATGAAAATTCATTCAATGAATTTGTCCTTTTGAGTTTGGATTTCATCCTAAATCACAACATTTTCTCTTTCGATGGCCGTCTATTCCTCCAGGTACAGGGCGTAGCCATGGGCACCTGCTGTGCCCCTGGCTACGCCAATCTCTACCTGGGGGAATGGGAAGATGCGATCTTCAATGACGAGGGTCTCTCTATGTACCTGTGCCACATCTTCATGTGGACAGGTACATAGATGACATCTTCGTCGTATGGAATGGTCCCCAGTCCCTTTTGGATGAGTGCTTGACTGCACTAAATGTAAATTAATTTAATTTGAAATCCACTATGTGTTCTGATCCATCAAAAATTACATTTTTGGATGTAGAAATCTTCAAAAATGAGGACAATCTTCTGTCCTGTAAATTGTTTAGAAAACCCACGGCAGGGAACACGATTCTACATTCATCTAGTTCCCACCCTAGGCCTCTTGTCAACTCAATCCCATACGGACAATATCTGCGGATCAAACGGAACTGCTCAAACCATCTAGATTTTCTGCATGAAGCAAAAAAACTGAAAAAACGCCTGCTTGAACGTGGCTACAGCCACAGAAGCCTGAAAAAGGCATTTCAACGAGCAGATACCAGAAATAGGCACGAGTTACTTGCTCCCAAAAAGGCCATAAAATCTGGTGAAAATTCCAGAATTATTACTACTTTTTCTAATGATCACAATCAGATTTTACAAATCTGTAAAAAGTACTGGCACCTGTTAACGTCAGATCCTGCGATTGGACCCTTTGTACCTCCCAACCCAATGGTCACCTACAGACGAGCCACCTCTGTTGGTGACCTGTTGGTTCAAAGCGAATATAGGGGTTCCAACAGAGGTGATCCATGCAAAATAGTAGGAACCTTCCCATGCGGATCATGCGCATATTGTAAATATACGGACACCAGGAAAGATATTTACCTACCTAATGGTGTACACTTCCTCGCAAGACATTATTCCAACTGTCAAACAACTCATGTAGTATATTTACTTCTTTGCAGCTGCAATTGCTTTTACATAGGCAAAACCATACAGAAACTCTGGCAGAGACTGTATCGCCATGTAAAGGCTATGCAAACTGCAAATCCAGATTTACCACTAGGCAGACATGTCGTACAGACACATGCTGGAATCTGCCCGAAAATATCTGTACTAGTTCTGGACCTTATCCACCCAGGCACCAGGGGGGGAGACCTTAACAAAAGTCTCCTCCAACGGGAGCTTCATTGGATATCAAATCTCAACGAGGCCAGGCCTCAACGAGGCATTCAATCTTAGACCATTCTTGCCGGGATTCTCGACTGGAGGCTTTGATAAAGATCAATAAGATATTTACCCACCTATGGGGCACGATCGTTTTCATTTTTTGTCTCTTTTTTTTTTTTTTCCCTCCCATTCTTCTTTCATGTCCCATGCCACCATTTGCCGGTCTCTGTAATTGTGTAAATAGTTTTGTTAATATTGATTTGTTCATAACTGTCCATATGCATGTGTACAGTTAATCATCATTACCATGTGTACAATCAATACATACTCATCCCTTTACTTAGGGTTTAATTTATCATATTTTGTCTGTCAATGTTATTCTTAATCCTTTTATTATAACCCTGTTTATTTTATTATCTTTCTATCGATCTGATGATTTTTGTTTATCAATCTCAAAGTGTAACAATATGATCTTTGCATACAAATATATTTCTTTTTGTCTTTTAGAACAAAATGTGTGATGCATTTGGATGGTGGTCCTGGATCGGGCACTTTAAACGTCGAAGACTTCGTCTTCCTCTAGCATGCGACTTTTCTTTTTTTTTTTTTTTGTGCTGCTCTCCTTCTGCCTTTTTTCTCCTTTTTTCTTTTTTTTTTTCCGTTTTTACTTTTGGCTGTGGATGTTTGGATCCCGGGCTGCGGTGGTATATCGGATCTCCCCGGCACAGGCAAGCCCCCATGCTTATCCATAGCTGGAGGCTGATTTATGTGGATCGTGGCTCTGTCTGCATGCGCCGGCTCCTTCCCAGATCCGACGCAAGCGTGTTGTCTTTCTCCATCCATCAACACAATGGCCGCGCTCCCTCCTGTATCGGCGGCCTTTGTCGATGTCTGACGTCACCGCGCACTGCGACGCGGTGGCACCGGACATCGCAGCTGGCCGGGGAGCGCCAGCACCAGGGTGCATGGAAATCCGGTGCCGTACTTACGGGTTAACCGATCGTTCATAGGTGTGTTGAACCTCAGGATCTGGAGGATCCGGATGAGATGCCACTACTTTGGATTGACCAGTAAACCCGACCCCTCCCAGTCTGATAGGTATTTAAGTAGGGCAGGTGCAGCTTATAGGTGCTGCACAGCCAAGTGTTTTCTTCTCATGATATCCGGTATTCAAACAAACTCTCTGATGAGGTAAGGTTACATCACCCTTCTTTTCTCCCATGGATATACCTTAGGTAAAATCTTTGGCAGTTTCAGATTATTACTGCATGCCCTGAAATTGTTAAAACTTCTTATTATCATTCATTTTTTGGTTAACAGATTCCCCATTCCACCTATGTGATTTGCTCCCGTGAGCCCTGACATTGCTGCCGTGCAACCTTGGGATCTATATCATTCTCAGCCAACAATTTAGCCCCTGTGAGAGCTTTCTCAGGTTGCTATAAGAGAAATCAGCATTTAAGTATTCCAATAGGCCTAAGTGTGTCACCGGGAGAATAAGTTAGTGCATACCCCGCACTCCCCCGTGTTAGACACATTGTGTGAAACCCCTCTTTGGTCTTTCCCTGTCCGGATCCGTGATACCATCCATCTGCATCAACGCTGTGCATTTCATATGTGCAAGGAATATCAAACCTGTAAGTGCTTTGGAAAATATTGTTTAACCACTTCCCGCCCAGTCAATAGCAGATTGACGTCCGGGAAGTGGTTCTGTTATCCACACTGGACGTCATATGATGTCCTGCGGGATAACAGCCGCCGCGCACCCGGGGGGGCGCGCATCGCGGCGATCGGTGGAGCGGTGGGTCAGTCTGACCCACCGCTACACTGATCTCGGTAAAAAGCCTCCGTCGGAGGCTTTTTACCACGTGATCAGCCGTGTCCAATCACGGCTGATCACAATGTAAACAGGAAGAGCCGTTAATCGGCTCTTCCTCACTCGCGTCTGACAGACTCGAGTAGAGGAGAGCCGATCGGCGGCTCTCCTGACAGGGGGGGTTCGCGCTGATCGTTTATCAGCTCAGCCCCCCCTCGGATACCCACACTAGACCACCAGGGAAGCCCCCCAGGACGCCCCAGGAAGCCCCAAGCATGTGGATGGCCCCCATGGCCATCCACATGTAATAATAAAAAATAAAAAAAATGCCAATCAGTGCCCACAAATGGGCACTGACTGGCACTATGATGGCACCACCACAATGTGTGGTGGCTGGCATTGCTGGACATCAGTGTCCATCAGTGCCACCTACTAGTGTCCATCAGCGCCACCTATCAGTGCCCATCCGTGCCCATCTGTGCCCATAAGTGCCCACCTATCAGTGCCCGTCCGTGCCACCTATCAGTGCCGCCTATAAGTGCCCATCAGTGCCGCCTATAAGTGCCAATCAGTGCTGCCTATGAGTGCCAATGAGTGCCGCCTATGAGTGCCAATCAGTGCCGCCTATGAGTGCCAATCAGTGCCGCATACCAGTGCCGCCTATCAGTGCCCATCAGTGCCGCCTATCAGTGCCCATCATCAGTGCCCATCAGTGCCACCTCATCAGTGCCACCTCATTGGTGCCACCTCATCGGTGCCCATCAGTGTCGCCTTATCAGTGCCCGTCAGTGCCGCCTTATCAGTGCCCGTCATTGAAGTAGAAAAGGTACTTATTTCCAAAAAAAATTAACAGAAACAAAGAAAAACTTTGTTTTTTTCAAAATTTTCGCTCTTTTTCTATTTGTTGTGCAAAAAATAAAAATCGCAGAGGCGATCAAATACCACCGAAAGAAAGCTCTATTTGTGGGAACAAAATGATAAAAAATTTGTTTGGGTGCAGTGTAGCATGACCGCGCAATTGTCATTCAAATTGCGACAGCTGTATAAGTGCATGGTATTGAAGTGGTTAAACACATTTGATTGTGCTGCTCTCCTTCTGCCTTTTTCTCTTTTTCTTTCCCCCTTTTTTTTGTGCTGCTCTCCTTCTTTATTTTCTTTTTCTTCTCCTTTTAGCCTTTCTTTTTTCTCTTTTTTTTCTTCTTTTTCACTTTGGTTGGTGATAACAAGTATTACCCTACTTTGTTACTTACTTCTATACCCCTTTTTCTATAGAAATATATCAGCAAGCTCGACTCAAACCCCTGAAGAAGGAATGTACCCATCATAATAGCAACATATGCCTTTATGTTTTTCTGAAACATGTATGGTTGGTCGTATGTAATAATAACATTTTTTTGTCTCTGATCATTATACAATACGTCCTTGAGCAGCTGTTTTTTGTTCTGTATTCCATTACTGTTTTTAGCAAACTTTTTTCAATTTTCTTAATAAATAAAATTTTACATTACTTTCTTGTGTTATCCTGAATCCCTTTCCCACCCAGACTATCCCTTGGGGCCTCCTATCCTTTTTGTCTACAAAACTGGGATGTGGTGGGAATTTTCAGGATTAACGTTTATCTCAATATAGTTTCTTACATATATTTTTGACCACTCTGGATGAACAGACAGCAGAGATACCTTTTGACAGCAGCATTGTTAATCTGGGGGAAGGAGAGTGTTAGATGTACTAGCAAATTTAGATCACATTGAAGCCAAATTAGAGCACACAGTAGACTTACTGGCCAGTTCACTAGGTGAAAAAAAAGGAAAGAAAGCCTAATGCAGCCACATCATCTAAGAATTGGTAGGCTACAATGCTTGGTCTTAATACCGCTTTAAGATTTTTAAAGAATCACCTATGGACAATTTTAAGTATGGTAATTTTTTGCAATTTTTAGGCTTGGCATGTTTAGTATCCAGGGCTTTTTTTCAGCTGGAACTTTGTGGAACTCAGTTCCACCACCTCTGGCTCAGGCTCTCTGCTCCTTGCTGACCACTATTACTTGAAAACACAAAAGTCCGGCTTCTATGCTTACAAGTGACAGCTTGTTCCTCAACGACTCCCTCAGATCAGATCTCCTGAGTGGCTCCCACTGAGTGAAGGATGGGAAAAAAAAGGGGGATGCAGGTACACGGGGTGCAGTGCAAATGCCAACATCCCCACTGGATGATCTCCCCGCAAGTGAGAGAGGTGGAGCCAACTACAGTATGTTGGGAGGTACTAGAACTGGCTGGGTGCTTCAGCTTAATACAGCAACAAAAATAAGACATGTGGAAGATGGTGGAGCTTTTAAGGAGATGGGGAGAAGATGGATGCAGAGGTCAGAGCTGAAGAGGGGTTAACGTGAGATGTGGATGGGGGATGCAGAGGTAAGCAGCTGTGGAAGAAGGCTGAATTCTGCATTCTGTATGTAGTGCACCGCT
This sequence comes from Rana muscosa, assembly GCA_029206835.1. Classification (NCBI taxonomy): domain Eukaryota; kingdom Metazoa; phylum Chordata; class Amphibia; order Anura; family Ranidae; genus Rana; species Rana muscosa. The sequence continues at coordinate 205,016,044 of CM055123.1, forward strand.
AAACTCTGCACTCTGTGTGTAGTGCACCACTAAACTCTGCACTCTGTATGCAGCACATCCCTGAACTCTGCACTATTTACGTAGCACACCCTGAACTCTGCAGTTTGTGTGTAACCCCCACCCTGAACTCTGCAATCCGTACATAATGCACTCCTGGTATTTAATGACCCTGTTAACCTCCCTGGCGGTATTCCCGAGTGTGGCTCTGGGTTAAATTTCAGTACCATTAGCGGTAACCCCGAGCCACACTCGGGATTGCAGGATCCTGGTGCAGTGTACTTACCTTGTCCCCAGGATCCTGCGATGTAACACCACCCCCCCCCCGCTGTGTCCGTGGGCTGTGTCCTCCGCCCGATGCCTCTGTATGCCAGGCTCCGTTCCCTGTGAGCGTCGCGATGCATGGGGGCGGAGCCTGGTGGCAAATTCAAAAATGACAAAATTCATAATACATACAGTATTCTGTAATCTTACAGATTACATTACTGTATGAAATCATTTCATATCCCATTTGTCCCTAGTGGTTTGTCCAGTGCCCTGCATGCAATTTTATATTATATATACTGTTCTTTCTGCCTATGAGATTGTCCATAGCAACCAAACAGTGTCCCTTTATGTCAAAAGTGGTTTGAGACCAGCTAGAAAACAGCAATAGTAAATAAGAACACTTGCAGAATTGAGCGATAGTGAATAGTAGGGAAAATCATTTTATTATAATTATTATATTATTATTTATAGTTATTATATTATAATTTATGATTTTGTGTTTCAAACTTTATCATACCCGGGATGTCTACTAGACTCTTGTTTGGACAGATTTAAGTGTGTTATTACTAAGAATTAGAGGCCTAAAATATAAAACGCTAAATTTCTATGTAAAACAATTGTACCGCTTTCGAGACGCAAAAATCTGACATAATCATACCGCCAGGGAGGTTGAGACCCTCCCACTGTTGAAATGTGACCACACCCACTATTTGATGTGGTGTGGAGGGTGTGTGTGTAAGGGACGGGGGGGGGGGGGGTCGTGATTGAGTTCCTGTTCCTATTTTCCGAGGAAAAAAGCCATGTTAGTATCTATTTACTCAACACAGTATTGTTTTAAAATGTTACCCCCCAAAAAATGGGAATTATATTGAGCTTGTGTACACTAAACCTAAGTTTAGTGTATTCTATAATGAAAATATAGGTTTGTCATGGATAACCAATAAAGAAAAAGGAATAAAGGAGAGTAAAATAGGAAAAAATTTGATAAAGGGAATAGAAAGTAAGTAAGCAGGGACAAGCTGGTTAATAGTAAGAGACACTTTGTTGAATTCTTAAGCTGTGTACACACCATCGGTTTTACCGATGAAAACAGTCCGATGGATTTTTTTCATCGGACAAACCGATCGTGTATGGGCCCCATCGGTCTTTTTTCCATCGGTGTCAAAAAATAGAACATGTTTTAAATTTTTCTGATGGATAAAAAAACAATAGCAAATTCCAATCTTCTATGGGTAAGTCCATCGGTTAAAAAAACCCACGCATGCTCAGAATCAAGTCGAGGCATGCTCAGAAGCATTGAACTTCATTTTTCTCGGGTCATCGGAGTGTTTTACGTCACCGCGTTTGGAACGGTCGGTTTTTTGACTGATGGTGTGTAGGCAAGACTGATGGAAGTCAGCTTCATCGGTTTTCCGATGGAAAAATCCATTGGTTTAAAAAACCATAGGAAATCCGATCGTGTGTACAGGGCTTTAGTCTTCCTAAAGAGTTAGACTGATTTATTTATTATTTTTTCTTTCTTTTTCTGTCATTATTTTATGGATTTGATGTTGGTAAAATGAAAATGTTTAATAAAAATATTTAAAAAAAAATTGGTTTGAAAAACAATTGTGTAAATTTGCAAGTACCCTTCTTTTATTTTACAGGTTTCAATATGTGTGTGAAAAAATAAATACAATAAATAAATAAAATAAAAAACAGCCCTGGCAGTGAAAGGGATGAATGTTTTTAATGAGGCAGAGTCCAATGCATATGTGTAATGGAACAAAGGAAGTAGTACATACCATATTTATCGGCGTATAACGTGCATCGTCGTATAACACACACCTTAATTGTAAGAGGGAAGTTTCAGGAACAAAACTTACATTTTAAATAAAGAACTTTGAAGCACAGCCCATCAATGCAGCCCTATCAGTGCCCATCTGCAGCCTCACCAGTGTCCATCTGCAGCCTAACCAGTGCCCATCAATGAGGCCTGATCAGTGTCCACTGTCCATTAATGCAGCCTGATCAGTGCCCATCAATGCAGCCTGCTCAGTGCCCATCTGCAGTCTCACTATTGCAGCCAGATCAGTGCCCATCTGCAGCCTCACCATTGCCCATCAATGCAACCTGCTCAGTGCCCATCTGCAGCCTCTTCATTGCCTATCAATGCAGCCTGTTCAGTGCCCATCTGCAGCCTCTCCATTGCCCATTAATGCAGCCTGCTCAGTGCCCATCTGCAGCATATCTATTGCCCATCAATGCAGCCTGCTCAGTGCCCATCTGCAACCTCACCATTGCCCATCAATGCAGCCTGCTCAGTGCCCATCTGCAGCCTCACCATTGCCCATCAATGCAGCCTGCTCAGTGACCATCTGCAGCCTCACCATTGCCCATCAATGTAGCCTGCTCAGTGGCCAGCTCCAACCTCGCCTTTTCCCATCATTGCAGCCTGCTCAATGCCCATCTCCAGCCTCGCCAGTTCCAGGTTACACAGAGCCATGATCTTCTGTGTACCCGGCGCTCAGTCACGCATAGTCCCGCCTCCTGGCCAAGCTCATATGATAGACAGAACAGTGGTCCAATGCCGGACCAGAGGCGGGACTGTGCGTGACTGAGCGCACAGGAGATTGCAGCTCTGTGTAATCCATCTGCGCTCGCCCATCCTCTTCCCCTCATAGACAGCCAGGAATCATTGTATAACACGCACACACGATTTCCCCCTGATTTTTAGTGGGAAAATGTGCATGTTATACGCCGATAAATACAGTAGTTTTCATGGAGTTGAAGATTTATCTGGGCTGATTACATACATTAAATGAAAAATACTTTTTTTTATCTGGGTTTACTCTTCTTGATATATTGGGGTTAATTTGTTAAAGTAATAGCAACTGTACTCTTAGATAAGTGAATATTAGTAAATATGGTGAACCTGTGTCCACTTTGAATACCCAATTACGTGCTGGAAAAAAAAAAATTGTAATTTCCCTTGCACATGATTGGATATTAAGGCCTCATGCCCACTGGCGTTTTTACAGCTGCGTTTTTTGCAGCTTAAAAACGCCTGTCCATGTTATTGTAAATATTATTTTTTTTTGAAAAAAAAAAAAAAAAAACGTCGGAGCTAAAAACGCGACCGCGCGTTAGTGCGCGTTTTTTGCGCGTTAGTGCACGTTAGTGCGCGTTTTTGCGCATTTTTTGACGCTCGCGTTTTTTTCTGCCTAATTCTGACGCTGAGGAACGCACTGGCCCTGGGTTTTTTTTACAGCTCAAAAACGCCTATGCTCTTTACAGCTCAAAAACACCTAGGTGGACATGAAGCTATAGACTAACATGGACAGGCGTTTTTAAGCTGTAAAAAACGCTCAAAAACGCGGCTGAAAAAACGCCCGTGGGCATGAGGCCTAAAAGTGCACACAGGTTCATCTTAATTACCAACATTAACTTTGATAAGTGAGTAGCCTTTTCTTTTAGTCTTCTTTTAACTTAGTAAATTAAGCCCAAAGCATACCATTGATGAATGATCACACAATGATTTATGTTATTTTCCCCTAAAGCTGACTATACAAAGAATAAGGCAAGACAACTGCATTGATTCCAGAAATGATCATTACAGACAAACTCTAGTTAAAAACTATTGTCTAATTTCAACACCTTTTCAATTATTTCAGTTTGATAAAAATGCTTTGTAACATAAAGGCATAAACAAATTCATCAACAAATGATCCTGCATATAGAATGAAATGCCTATTAGATGGATTTGTGATACTACTTCTTTGATCCCTAACTTACCGTATATACTCCAGTATAAGCTGAGTTTTTTAGCACATTTTTTGTGTGCTGAAAATGTCCCCCTCAGCTTATACTCGAGTCACCTTTTTGCACCTGATCTCCTGGACTTTGGGGACCCGGTACCAGCCGGCCATATGTCTCCATGACCCCAACTCTTTCTCTACAAGTGTGCAAAGTTTGTTGTCCGGGGAACCTACGGCCGGGGAGCACCAATTTTTCAAAGCCGGGCACCCCTTCCATAGACTCCCATGTTAAACGGTAATTTCTCTGGTGATTTTGGGGACCCGGTACCGGCCGGCCCTAGGTCCCCTGGACCCCAAACTTGGCACACATGTAGCCCCACTCTACCTCTACAAGTGTGCAAAGATTTTTGTCTGGGGGACCTACGGCCGGGGAGCACCGATTTTTCAAAACCGGGCACCCCTTCCGTAGACTCCCATGTTAAACGTCAGTCTTGACATGGACACAGTGAGGCATTGGCACAGTGAGGCATGCACATGGACACAGTGAGGCACAGTGAGGCATGCAGATGGACACCCTAGGCTTATACTCGAGTCAACAAGTTTTCCCAGTTTTTTGTGGTAAAATTAGGTGCCTCGGCTTATATTCGGGTCGGCTTATACTCTAGTATATACAGTATATCCCTATTGAGTAGGGAAAATGTTTTACTTCTTTGTGTATGATAAATTTTGATAAAATAAAGAATATTAAAAAAAAAAACACTATACTATACTATACTCCTCAATACTATTTTGCAGGTGCCTCGCCCTATACTTCCCTCTCGGGGTCCAAGAGCCTGGCTCCTTGTAAGCCTCATGGACCATGAGCCCATCTGAGGGTGCGGAGGGGACATGCGGACATTTCGGGACCACCAAATGCAATTGCCACGAGGCAACTCTGGCTCTGAGATACATTTGCACCTTTCCATCCCTGGAATGGTAAATATACTACCAGATATGTAGAGACGTAACAGTGATAATTCTTGTCCATGTGCAATGCTGATGATGTTTTGTATACTGTATTATATTATATTATTGATATTTTTTCTAAACTAGAATTTTATAAACATTTTCCTAGAATTAAAAAACCCCCTGAAGAGACCGACAATGATAAGGTCGAAATGCATCGGGGTATTCATATGAATTACAATATTGCAATGTAATGGAAATCCAGGTCTCCTTGGTTTATTGTCTTCCATGGGTGATGGTTGTTATCTGTGTCACAGACCAGAGCTAATATTTGTAATTTCTTGTACATTGAATTCATTTTATGACAAAATAAAGACTTTTAATTGAACATATTTTTCATAAATACTTTGCTGCTAAAAACCCCCATGGGAAAATTTCTTCCATGCTTTTGTACGCTTTTGGGGTATGCAGTATTGTCGACTCTCACATGTGTTTTCCCCACTTGTATTTCTTTGGGGTGGTTAAACACCCGTTCCCCTCCAACACATTTGAGTCGAAAAAATATAGGAGCTGATGTATATCCCAATTTTTTGAAAGACCTAGTAGCTTCTTCCCTTCGGTCACCTGGTGGTGACTATGAAAGGGTTTTGGCACAAGGCTAAATTAGCCAATACTAAAGGGAACCGGTATTCGGTCAAATATAGACAGAGCCAAGATGGCCAAGTCTAGGAGGAAACTCCTTGGGTGAAACAGACAAATGTTTCCCTCCCCTCTTTCTCTAAATTGGTTGAATACTATATACTCTCAGCTTTTTTACATCGAACATAGTTCTAAACATAATTAATGAAGATACATGAGACAAAGATAAATTAATTGTACACATTTATATATGCTTTACAATATGTATGTTTGTTTTTTGGTGGCCACCCGGGATGTGTCGCTATGTCCCCTTTCACCCAGCATCGGGTGGGCGCTCTTCCACTTGGCTTCCTGGCACGGTGGGGAGATGTGCATTATTGCGTTTCTCCCCTTGAATGTTCCCACAGCTGAGCTCTTTTGAAGGGCCACTGGAGGGAGCACTTTTCGTGCCGGCAGCGTACCTTGATCACCGCCGGATGGGTTGTAACGTTGCGTGCAGTCGCGGCTATGCGATTGCGTCGGCGATGGCGGTAGAGCTGGGGCACCAGCCTTCCGGAACGCCGAGGGGGCCAGGCGGGTGTCGCAATATCAGCGGCAGAGACTCTGTGTGGAGGGGGTTGGGCGAGGAGCCAAGCACCTGCAACCAATGGGTATTTAACCCAAACACTATATAAAATGTGCATCTTCCGAGGGAATCCGTAGTGATCTCTGGAATGCCGCTCAACATATACATAAAAGGATGGGAATGCTCGGTAAGTGCAGCTTTTTGACACGCCTAACTGGTCGGTGCTTCTTCCATATTGAACATCTGATTTAATTACTCTTACTCTATGAAAGCATCCATTTAAACAATTACCATACTAATTCTCCATATAACTTTGGTCTCACTTCACATGTAATTTTTATCATTTGTGACACACATTTCTGTTTATCAGACAATCTCCATCACGTTAATAACACTTATACCCCATCACTTCTGGCACATGGTTGGGCACATTTACACACATTATATATTTCACTTATAATTTACGATTATTTACCACATGGTTTTCACTCCTGTGCACACTTCACCTTATTCAATGCATAGTTATTTTTACAAATTGATCCAATAGGCATTAATCTCTACACAAGTAGTATACTTATTATCATATGTTTATGCAAATCAATATTTTCATTAGCTATAAAATAAATAAATCTATAAATAAATTAAATAAATTAAATTAATGAATACATAACATAAAGAAAACATACATTGTATACTTTCAGCTCTGGATTAGGGATGAGCTCGGAGTGCGAGTCGAACATAGGTTCGACTCGAACATCAGCTGTTTGCGCGTTCGGTGAACAACGAAAGATTTGGGCCGTTTGCGCCAAATTCGAGTGACGCGAACGGCCCACAATACACTGCGCCATCGCAGTGTAATCCCGGCGCTGTGATTGGCCAAGCATGCACTGTGACCCTGCATGCTTGGCCAATCACAGTACCGGCAGCGAGGAGAGCAATGATTGGCCACAGGCAGGATGCCTGTGGCCAATTATAGCTGAGGGGGTTTAGTACACGCCCCACACTATAAAAGGCCGCCAGCGCGGCGGCCTCGTGTAGTGTGTTCCGGAGCAGGGAAAGTGAAGGATAGGCAGGGACAGTGTCAAATCTATTCTTTGCTAAACCTTGTGTGTAGGGACAGAGAAGGATAGGCAGGGAGAGTGTCAGTGTCATATTCTTTGCTAAACCTTGTGTGTAGGGAGAGAGAAGGATAGGCAGGGAGAGTGTCAGTGTCATATACTTTGATAAACCTTGTGTGCAGGGAGAGAGAAGGATAGGCAGGGGACAGTGTCAGTGTCATATTCTTTGCTAAACCTTGTGTGCAGGGAGAGAGAAGGATAGGCAGGGAGAGTGTCAGTGTCATATACTTTGATAAACCTTGTGTGCAGGGAGAGAGAAGGATAGGCAGGGGACAGTGTCAGTGTCATTGTTGCTAAGCCTCCTGCACATTATACACCTGAAGTTAGCCCGTATTGCTGCTTTTTCCTGGTGTGTTACACCAACAGGCATTTGCGGCACTTACAGCGGGCGGAGTGTGCCTCCTGATCATATTACACCTGAAGTTAGCCTGTATTGCAGCTTTTTCCTGGTGTGTTACACCAACAGGATTTTGCGGCACTTACAGCGGGCGGAGTGTGCCTCCTGATCATATTACACCTGAAGTTAGCCTGTATTGCTGCTTTTTCCTGGTGTGTTACACCAACAGGATTTTGCGGCACGTACAGCGGGCGGAGTGTGCCTCCTGATCATATTACACCTGAAGTTAGCCTGTATTGCTGCTTTTCCTGGTGTGTTATACCAACAGACATTTGCGGCACTTACAGCGGGCGGAGTGTGCCTCCTGATCATATTACACCTGAACTTAGCCTGTATTGCTGCTTTTTCCTGGTGTGTTACACCAACAGGATTTTGCGGCACTTACAGCGGGCGGAGTGTGCCTCCTGATCATATTACATCTGAACTTAGCCTGTATTGCTGCTTTTTCCTGGAGTGTTACACCAACAGGATTTTACGGCACTTACAGCGGGCGGAGTGTGCCTCCTGATCATATTACACCTGAACTTAGCCTGTATTGCTGCTTTTTCCTGGTGTGTTACACCAACAGGATTTTGCGGCACTTACAGCGGGCGGAGTGTGCCTCCTGACCATATTACACCTGAACTTAGCCTGTATTGCTGCTTTTTCCTGGTGTGTTACACCAACAGGATTTTGCGGCACTTACAGCGGGCAGGGTGTGCCCTCCTCATCCTCCTCATCCTCTCTCACCCAGGCTCAGGGTACTGGCAAAGCAGCTGCCAAAGCGTCCTCTTCCCTGGTATCAATGTCATCATCAGTCACTCCTTCCTTAGACCAACCATGTCCTCCTGAGGAGTCCCCCGAACTGTTTGAGCCCAGTGTTTCGAAGGGTCTGATGATGATACCCAGCTAGAGGAAGGCAGTAGCGTGAGAGCAGAGAGAGGGGATGCTCAAGAAGGACACCAATCTGGCAGTCATGTTCCAGCAGCTGCAGCATACTGCCAGATTGGCTCCAGTGATGAGGAGGGAGGGGATGATGAGGTCACTGACTCCACGTGGGTGCCTAATAGGAGAGAGGAGGAGTTGGAGGAGGAGGATGAGGAGGAGGCACATCTCCAACGAGGCAGGATGCCCTCGGGGGGCCAGCGTAAGGGCAGCACACTGACGGAATCACACCGCAGAGCTCCGCCTGTGCAGGGCGCTGCCTCTGCCCGTTTTTCAAAAAGTTCTTTGGTGTGGGCCTTTTTTGAGTCGAGTGCATCAGATCGCACAGCTGCTGTTTGCAACATATGTCTCAAGCGTATATCGCGTGGCCAAAACATCACCCGCTTGGGCACCACATGCTTGACCAGACATATGTTGACCTGCCATGCAGCTCGTTGGCAAGCCTACCTTAAAGACCCACACCAAAGAACAAAGCGGACCTCTTCTTGCACCGCATCAGCTGGAATCTCCAACCCCACTATACCTTCAGTCCTCTCTGAAACCTGCTCTGAGAGGATGAAGGTGTAGAATTAGGTGTGTCACAGCCAAGTACTTGCGGGCACTCTGCTAGCAGTACACCGACGTCCGATTCTAGCAGGCAAATTTCCCTGCCCCAGCTGCTGGACCGTCAAAAGAAGTTTACTCCCAGCCATCCACATGCCCAGCGGTTGAATGCTAGCTTGGCTAAATTGCTAGCGCTTCAACTGCTGCCTTTTCAGTTGGTAGACTCGGCCCCCTTCCGTGAGTTTGTGCAATGTGCGGTTCCTCAGTGGCAGGTTCCCAAACGCCACTTTTTCTCACGAAAGGCGATTCCGTCTCTCTACCGGCATGTGGAAGGCAATGTCTTGGCCTCGCTGGACAGAGCGGTCAGCGGTAAGGTGCATATTACCGCTGACTCATGGTCCAGCAGGCATGGACAGGGACGTTACCTTTCTTTCACAGCCCATTGGGTCACTCTTTTGGCAGCTGGGAAGGATGCAGGACAAGGTGCAGTAGTGTTGGAGGTTGTTCCACCGCCACCCCTCCAAAATGCTACTACTGGTTGTGACACACCTCTGTCCTCCACCCACTCCTTTTCTTCTTCCTCCATGGCCTCTTCCTGTGCTTTGTCCTCGGAACCAACGGTGCTCCGTAGGCGTTCAAGGGGCTTCGCAAGTACGCAGCCAAAAAGATGCCATGCCGTGCTTGCGCTGGTGTGTTTGGGGGACAGGAGCCACACTGGGGCAGAGGTTCTGTCTGCTCTGCAGGGGCAGGCCGAGAGGTGGTTGACGCCACGCCAGCTTAAGCCAGGAATGGTAGTTTGTGACAATGGCACCAACCTCCTCTCCGCTCTCCGACAGGGACAACTGACCCATGTGCCCTGTGTGGCTCACGTCCTTTACCTGGTGGTGCAGCAGTTCTTGGGCAGGTACCCGGGCTTACAGGATGTCCTGAGGCAGGCCAGGAAAGTCTGTGTGCATTTCCGCAGATCTTATAATGCCAGTGCTCGCCTGGCTGAGCTTCAAAAGGAGTTGAACCTGCCCAAGAACCGCCTTATATGTGACATGCCCACCAGGTGGAACTCAACGTTGGCCATGCTGCAGCGGCTGCACACGCAGCAGAGGGCCATCAATGAGTACCTGTGCGACTACGGCACCAGGACAGGGTCAGGGGAGCTCGGGTTTTTTTCACCACGCCAGTGGGGCATGATCAGGGATGCATGCACTGCCCTGGCACCATTTGAGGAGGCCACGAGGATGGTGAGCAGTGAAAGTGCATGCATCAGTGACACTGTACCTCTTGTCCACCTGTTGGAACATACGCTGCGTGGAATAATGGACAGGGCACTTGAGGCAGAACAGAGGCAGGAAGAGGAGGACTTCCTTGCCTCTCAAGGCCCCCTTTACCCAGACAGTGTTCCTTCTGTCCCACCCATCGCACAGAAGGAAGAGGAGGAGGAGGAGGAGGAGGATTGTGTCAGCGTGGAGGTGGAGCCTGGCACTCAGCATCATCAGCAGCAGTCTTTTAGGGATGATTTACAGTCCCAAGAAACCAGTGGACTTGTACGTGGCTGGGAGGAGGTGGCTGCGGATCATGTCGTCCTTAGTGACCCACAGGACTCCGGACCGAATGCCTCAGCTAACCTACGCTGCATGGCCTCCCTGATCCTGCAAAGTCTGCGGAAGGATCCTCGTATTCTTCGGATCAAGGAGAGGGACCATTACTGGCTGGCCACTCTCCTTGATCCACGGTACAAGGGTAAGGTTGCGGACCTTATCTTACCGTCGCAGAGGGAGCAGAGGATGAGACAACTCCGGGAGGCCTTGCAGAAAGGTCTGTGCAACGCGTTCCCAGAGACTGGGAGGTTACAAACTCCTGGTCCTGGACAACGAGTTGCTGAGGCTTCGGTCAGTCAAAGAAGGAGCGGTGGGGAAGGTGGCCGTCTGACCGATGCGTTCAGACAATTCTTTAGTCCGCAGCCCCAAGGTATGATCGGTTCCAGCAACCATCGCCAGCGTCTGATATACATGGTGCAGGAATACCTAGGGGCAAGGTCAGACTTGGACACCTTCCCCAACGAAAATCCTCTGGCTTACTGGGTCTTGAGGATGGATCACTGGCCAGAGCTTGCACAGTATGCAATTGAGCTACTGGCCTGTCCTGCATCCAGCGTTCTTTCAGAACGCACATTCAGTGCTGCTGGAGGATTTGTCACGGATCACAGGGTGCGCCTGTCCACCGACTCTGTTGATCGACTGACCTTCATAAAGATGAACCAGTCTTGGATCACCACCAGCTACCAAACACCTGAAGCTGATATAACAGACTAATTTATTTTCAAATGTCACATCCCTTCAAGACTGATGCTGATGCTGAGAGACTGTCCTGTTATGTTGACTGACTATCCTCCTCCTCCTCAATGATCCGATTGATGATGATAGCTTGGAAGAACATTTTTGTTTCTGGGTGCCGCCACCAGTGGCTAAGGCCCAATTTTTCAGCCCCTGTTTAACAGGGGCGTGTTCTTACAATTTTTTATGCAATGCTTTGCAGCAGGGCTCATTCCTGCACTCCAACTAGAGTATCTGGGAGAGGTTGCAGTGTCGTGGCACCAGCACCAGTGGCTAAGGCCCAATTTTTCAGCCCCTGTTTAACAGGGGCGTGTAATTACAATTTTTGATGCAATACTTTGCAACAGGGCTCATTGCTGTGCTCCAAGTACAGTATCTGTGAGGGGTTGCAGTGTTGTGGCACCAGTGCCTAAGGCCCAATTTTTCTGCCCCTGTTTAACAGGGGCATGTAATTACAATTCTTGATCTAATAATTCACAGCAGGGCCCATTCCTGCGCCCACCAAGACTAACTGTGAGGCCTTACAGTGTTGTGTCAACACCACCACCACCACCACCACCAAAGGCCCAATTTTTCTGCCCCTGTTCAACAGGGGCATGCAATTACAATTCTTGATCTAATAATTCACAGCAGGGCCCATTCATGCGCCCACCAAGAGTAACTGTGAGGGCTCACAGTGTTGTGGCAACACCAACATGTAAGGGGCAAATTTCAGCTGAGTATATACGGCAGGCCCCTACTTTCAAACATCCAACTTACAAACGACTCCTCCTTGCAAACGGAAGGATACAACAGGAAGTGAGAGGAAATCTACCCCTAGGAAGGGAAATTCTCTCCTGTAAGAGTTAATATGGGCAAAAAAGTGTCTCCTCTCCACTGATGCTTTATCACCAATTCTTGTTTCAATAAAAACCCAAATTTTCAAAACACATTTGTCATTAGGACGGAAAGTGAGGTGAACTGTTCTGAACAGGTGTACACTGCACAGACAGCAAAACAAATGTTACAGGGGTGATAACCCATCCCTATGTTTTCCAAAAAGCTTAAAAATAGATTTTTTGGCTGGAGCTACACTTAAACAATGTACCTGTTCAAAATTACAAACAGATTCTACATAAGAACAAACCTACAGTCCCTGTCTTGTATGCACGGCCTGTATACGGCTGTTCAGAGTATATAGGGCCTTTTTTATTTTGTGTGCGGGGTTCCCCTTAATATCCATACAAGACCCAAAGGGGCTGGTAATGGGCTGGGGTAGGGGGGGGGGGCTGTGATGGGGTAGCTATGCCATTTTTCTTAAAGATTTTCATCCATATTACCGGGACCAGACATTACATTAAAGCCGCAAGCAGTTTTAAATGGCTTTTTTTCCTTTAGAAATGTAATTTTGTGCAGGGACAGTTCTAAACAGGGGAAACACATGGCACTTTACAGGCATACTTTAGACACCCCCCAGGTACGACATTTAAAGGAATATTTGACTTTTTTTTTTCACTTTATGCATCATTAAAATGACTGCTCCCGAAAAACGGCCGTTTTTAAAACTTTTTTTTGGATTGATACATGTCCCCTGGTGCAGAACCCGGGTTCCCAAACCCTTTTTAGGACAATAACATGCATATTAGTCGTTATAAATAGCACTTTAGATTTCGAACGTTCGCATCCATTGTATTTAATAGGGTTCTAAAGTTCGTGCAAACTTTCGGTCCGTGCGCGGGTTCTGGTGCGAACCGAACCCGGGGGTGTTCGGCTCATCACTACTCTGGTTGAAGCATGGATCAGTCTGGTGGCCATGGGGCGGCACTGAATACCTAAAGCAAACCGTTGGTTACTTATCTATACTCCTCAATACTATTTTGCAGGTGCCTCGCCCTATACTTCCCTCTCGGGGTCCAAGAGCCTGGCTCCTTGTAAGCCTCATGGACCATGAGCCCATCTGAGGGTGCGGAGGGGACATGCGGACATTTCGGGACCACCAAATGCAATTGCCACGAGGCAACTCTGGCTCTGAGATACATTTGCACCTTTCCATCCCTCGAATGGTAAATATACTACCAGATATGTAGAGACGTAACAGTGATAATTCTTGTTCATGTGCAATGCTGATGATGTTTTGTATACTGTATTATATTATATTATTGATATTTTTTCTAAACTAGAATTTTATAAACATTTTCCTAGAATTAAAAAACCCCCTGAAGAGACCGACAATGATAAGGTCGAAATGCATCGGGGTATTCATATGAATTACAATCTTGCAATGTAATGGAAATCCAGGTCTCCTTGGTTTATTGTCTTCCACGGGTGATGGTATATGTTGTTATTAGGGATGAGCTTCGTGTTCGAGTCGAACATACGTTCGACTCGAACATCGGCTGTTCGATCGTCAGACGAAGATCGAACGATTTGGGCCGTTCGCGCCAAATTCGAGTGACGCGAACGGCCCACAATGCACTACGCCATCGCAGTGTCATCCAGGCGCTGTGATTGGCCAAGCATGCACTGTGACCCCGCATGCTTGGCCAATCACAGCGCCGGCAGCGAGGAGAGCAATGATTGGCCACAGGCAGGATGCCTGTGGCCAATTATTGCTGAGGGTGTTTAGTACACGCCCCACACTATAAAAGGCCGCCAGCACGGCGGCCTAGTGTAGTGTGTTCCGGAGCAGGGATAGAGCAGCATAGGCAGGGACAGTGACTTTTATTTCTTTCTTGCTTAACCTGGATTCCTTTAGTTTAGGGAAAGAGAAGGATAGGTAGGGAGAGTGTCAGTGTGTTTTGTGCTTGTGCTATATTGTGCTTAAAAAAAACATTTTTTCTAGGGACAGAAAACTGTAGGTAGGGAGAGTGTGTCAGTTTCTTTCACTGTCAAAGTCCTTGTTTCCAGGGACCTGGAAGGACAGTGAGTGAATTCTCCTTGTGCTATATTGTGCTTAAAAAAAACATTTTTTCTAGGGACAGAAAACTGTAGGTAGGGAGAGTGTGTCAGTTTCTTTCACTGTCAAAGTCCTTGTTTCCAGGGACCTGGAAGGACAGTGAGGTAATTCTCCTTGTGCTAAATTGTGCTTAAAAAAAAACATTTTTTCTAGGGACAGAAAACTGTAGGTAGGGAGAGTGTGTCAGTTTCTTTCACTGTCAAAGTCCTTGTTTCCAGGGACCTGGAAGGACAGTGAGGTAATTCTCCTTGTGCTAAATTGTGCTTAAAAAAAACATTTTTTCTAGGGACAGAAAACTGTAGGTAGGGAGAGTGTGTCAGTTTCTTTCACTGTCAAAGTCCTTGTTTCCAGGGACCTGGAAGGACAGTGAGGTAATTCTCCTTGTGCTAAATTGTGCTTAAAAAAAACATTTTTTCTAGGGACAGAAAACTGTAGGTAGGGAGAGTGTGTCAGTTTCTTTCACTGTCAAAGTCCTTGTTTCCAGGGACCTGGAAGGACAGTGAGGTAATTCTCCTTGTGCTAAATTGTGCTTAAAAAAAACATTTTTTCTAGGGACAGAAAACTGTAGGTAGGGAGAGTGTGTCAGTTTCTTTCACTGTCAAAGTCCTTGTTTCCAGGGACCTGGAAGGACAGTGAGGTAATTCTCCTTGTGCTAAATTGTGCTTAAAAAAAACATTTTTTCTAGGGACAGAAAACTGTAGGTAGGGAGAGTGTGTCAGTTTCTTTCACTGTCAAAGTCCTTGTTTCCAGGGACCTGGAAGGACAGTGAGGTAATTCTCCTTGTGCTAAATTGTGCTTAAAAAAAACATTTTTTCTAGGGACAGAAAACTGTAGGTAGGGAGAGTGTGTCAGTTTCTTTCACTGCCAAAGTCCTTGTTTCCAGGGACCTGGAAGGACAGTGAGGTAATTCTCCTTGTGCTAAATTGTGCTTAAAAAAAACATTTTTTCTAGGGACAGAAAACTGTAGGTAGGGAGAGTGTGTCAGTTTCTTTCACTGTCAAAGTCCTTGTTTCCAGGGACCTGGAAGGACAGTGAGGTAATTCTCCTTGTGCTAAATTGTGCTTAAAAAAAACATTTTTTCTAGGGACAGAAAACTGTAGGTAGGGAGAGTGTGTCAGTTTCTTTCACTGTCAAAGTCCTTGTTTCCAGGGACCTGGAAGGACAGTGAGTGAATTCTCCTTGTGCTAAATTGTGCTTAAAGAAAACATTTTTTCTAGGGACAGAAAACTGTAGGTAGGGAGAGTGTGTCAGTTTCTTTCACTGTCAAAGTCCTTGTTTCCAGGGACCTGGAAGGACAGTGAGGTAATTCTCCTTGTGCTAAATTGTGCTTAAAAAAAACATTTTTTCTAGGGACAGAAAACTGTAGGTAGGGAGAGTGTGTCAGTTTCTTTCACTGTCAAAGTCCTTGTTTCCAGGGACCTGGAAGGACAGTGAGGTAATTCTCCTTGTGCTAAATTGTGCTTAAAAAAAACATTTTTTCTAGGGACAGAAAACTGTAGGTAGGGAGAGTGTGTCAGTTTCTTTCACTGTCAAAGTCCTTGTTTCCAGGGACCTGGAAGGACAGTGAGTGAATTCTCCTTGTGCTATATTGTGCTTAAAAAAAACATTTTTTCTAGGGACAGAAAACTGTAGGTAGGGAGAGTGTGTCAGTTTCTTTCACTGTCAAAGTCCTTGTTTCCAGGGACCTGGAAGGACAGTGAGGTAATTCTCCTTGTGCTAAATTGTGCTTAAAAAAAACATTTTTTCTAGGGACAGAAAACTGTAGGTAGGGAGAGTGTGTCAGTTTCTTTCACTGTCAAAGTCCTTGTTTCCAGGGACCTGGAAGGACAGTGAGGTAATTCTCCTTGTGCTAAATTGTGCTTAAAAAAAACATTTTTTCTAGGGACAGAAAACTGTAGGTAGGGAGAGTGTGTCAGTTTCTTTCACTGTCAAAGTCCTTGTTTCCAGGGACCTGGAAGGACAGTGAGGTAATTCTCCTTGTGCTAAATTGTGCTTAAAAAAAACATTTTTTCTAGGGACAGAAAACTGTAGGTAGGGAGAGTGTGTCAGTTTCTTTCACTGTCAAAGTCCTTGTTTCCAGGGACCTGGAAGGACAGTGAGGTAATTCTCCTTGTGCTAAATTGTGCTTAAAAAAAACATTTTTTCTAGGGACAGAAAACTGTAGGTAGGGAGAGTGTGTCAGTTTCTTTCACTGTCAAAGTCCTTGTTTCCAGGGACCTGGAAGGACAGTGAGGTAATTCTCCTTGTGCTAAATTGTGCTTAAAAAAAACATTTTTTCTAGGGACAGAAAACTGTAGGTAGGGAGAGTGTGTCAGTTTCTTTCACTGCCAAAGTCCTTGTTTCCAGGGACCTGGAAGGACAGTGAGGTAATTCTCCTTGTGCTAAATTGTGCTTAAAAAAAACATTTTTTCTAGGGACAGAAAACTGTAGGTAGGGAGAGTGTGTCAGTTTCTTTCACTGTCAAAGTCCTTGTTTCCAGGGACCTGGAAGGACAGTGAGGTAATTCTCCTTGTGCTAAATTGTGCTTAAAAAAAACATTTTTTCTAGGGACAGAAAACTGTAGGTAGGGAGAGTGTGTCAGTTTCTTTCACTGTCAAAGTCCTTGTTTCCAGGGACCTGGAAGGACAGTGAGGTAATTCTCCTTGTGCTAAATTGTGCTTAAAAAAAACATTTTTTCTAGGGACAGAAAACTGTAGGTAGGGAGAGTGTGTCAGTTTCTTTCACTGTCAAAGTCCTTGTTTCCAGGGACCTGGAAGGACAGTGAGGTAATTCTCCTTGTGCTAAATTGTGCTTAAAAAAAACATTTTTTCTAGGGACAGAAAACTGTAGGTAGGGAGAGTGTGTCAGTTTCTTTCACTGTCAAAGTCCTTGTTTCCAGGGACCTGGAAGGACAGTGAGGTAATTCTCCTTGTGCTAAATTGTGCTTAAAAAAAACATTTTTTCTAGGGACAGAAAACTGTAGGTAGGGAGAGTGTGTCAGTTTCTTTCACTGTCAAAGTCCTTGTTTCCAGGGACCTGGAAGGACAGTGAGTGAATTCTCCTTGTGCTATATTGTGCTTAAAAAAAAACATTTTTTCTAGGGACAGAAAACTGTAGGTAGGGAGAGTGTGTCAGTTTCTTTCACTGTCAAAGTCCTTGTTTCCAGGGACCTGGAAGGACAGTGAGGTAATTCTCCTTGTGCTAAATTGTGCTTAAAAAAAACATTTTTTCTAGGGACAGAAAACTGTAGGTAGGGAGAGTGTGTCAGTTT
The DNA here is from genome assembly GCA_029206835.1 of Rana muscosa. Lineage (NCBI taxonomy): Eukaryota > Metazoa > Chordata > Amphibia > Anura > Ranidae > Rana > Rana muscosa. Next base: position 205,033,688 of record CM055123.1, read on the forward strand.
CTTTCACTGTCAAAGTCCTTGTTTCCAGGGACCTGGAAGGACAGTGAGGTAATTCTCCTTGTGCTAAATTGTGCTTAAAAAAAACATTTTTTCTAGGGACAGAAAACTGTAGGTAGGGAGAGTGTGTCAGTTTCTTTCACTGTCAAAGTCCTTGTTTCCAGGGACCTGGAAGGACAGTGAGGTAATTCTCCTTGTGCTAAATTGTGCTTAAAAAAAACATTTTTTCTAGGGACAGAAAACTGTAGGTAGGGAGAGTGTGTCAGTTTCTTTCACTGTCAAAGTCCTTGTTTCCAGGGACCTGGAAGGACAGTGAGGTAATTCTCCTTGTGCTAAATTGTGCTTAAAAAAAACATTTTTTCTAGGGACAGAAAACTGTAGGTAGGGAGAGTGTGTCAGTTTCTTTCACTGTCAAAGTCCTTGTTTCCAGGGACCTGGAAGGACAGTGAGGTAATTCTCCTTGTGCTAAATTGTGCTTAAAAAAAACATTTTTTCTAGGGACAGAAAACTGTAGGTAGGGAGAGTGTGTCAGTTTCTTTCACTGTCAAAGTCCTTGTTTCCAGGGACCTGGAAGGACAGTGAGGTAATTCTCCTTGTGCTAAATTGTGCTTAAAAAAAACATTTTTTCTAGGGACAGAAAACTGTAGGTAGGGAGAGTGTGTCAGTTTCTTTCACTGTCAAAGTCCTTGTTTCCAGGGACCTGGAAGGACAGTGAGGTAATTCTCCTTGTGCTAAATTGTGCTTAAAAAAAAACATTTTTTCTAGGGACAGAAAACTGTAGGTAGGGAGAGTGTGTCAGTTTCTTTCACTGTCAAAGTCCTTGTTTCCAGGGACCTGGAAGGACAGTGAGGTAATTCTCCTTGTGCTAAATTGTGCTTAAAAAAAACATTTTTTCTAGGGACAGAAAACTGTAGGTAGGGAGAGTGTGTCAGTTTCTTTCACTGTCAAAGTCCTTGTTTCCAGGGACCTGGAAGGACAGTGAGGTAATTCTCCTTGTGCTAAATTGTGCTTAAAAAAAACATTTTTTCTAGGGACAGAAAACTGTAGGTAGGGAGAGTGTGTCAGTTTCTTTCACTGTCAAAGTCCTTGTTTCCAGGGACCTGGAAGGACAGTGAGGTAATTCTCCTTGTGCTAAATTGTGCTTAAAAAAAACATTTTTTCTAGGGACAGAAAACTGTAGGTAGGGAGAGTGTGTCAGTTTCTTTCACTGTCAAAGTCCTTGTTTCCAGGGACCTGGAAGGACAGTGAGTGAATTCTCCTTGTGCTATATTGTGCTTAAAAAAAACATTTTTTCTAGGGACAGAAAACTGTAGGTAGGGAGAGTGTGTCAGTTTCTTTCACTGTCAAAGTCCTTGTTTCCAGGGACCTGGAAGGACAGTGAGGTAATTCTCCTTGTGCTAAATTGTGCTTAAAAAAAACATTTTTTCTAGGGACAGAAAACTGTAGGTAGGGAGAGTGTGTCAGTTTCTTTCACTGTCAAAGTCCTTGTTTCCAGGGACCTGGAAGGACAGTGAGGTAATTCTCCTTGTGCTAAATTGTGCTTAAAAAAAACATTTTTTCTAGGGACAGAAAACTGTAGGTAGGGAGAGTGTGTCAGTTTCTTTCACTGTCAAAGTCCTTGTTTCCAGGGACCTGGAAGGACAGTGAGGTAATTCTCCTTGTGCTAAATTGTGCTTAAAAAAAACATTTTTTCTAGGGACAGAAAACTGTAGGTAGGGAGAGTGTGTCAGTTTCTTTCACTGTCAAAGTCCTTGTTTCCAGGGACCTGGAAGGACAGTGAGGTAATTCTCCTTGTGCTAAATTGTGCTTAAAAAAAACATTTTTTCTAGGGACAGAAAACTGTAGGTAGGGAGAGTGTGTCAGTTTCTTTCACTGTCAAAGTCCTTGTTTCCAGGGACCTGGAAGGACAGTGAGGTAATTCTCCTTGTGCTAAATTGTGCTTAAAAAAAACATTTTTTCTAGGGACAGAAAACTGTAGGTAGGGAGAGTGTGTCAGTTTCTTTCACTGTCAAAGTCCTTGTTTCCAGGGACCTGGAAGGACAGTGAGGTAATTCTCCTTGTGCTAAATTGTGCTTAAAAAAAACATTTTTTCTAGGGACAGAAAACTGTAGGTAGGGAGAGTGTGTCAGTTTCTTTCACTGTCAAAGTCCTTGTTTCCAGGGACCTGGAAGGACAGTGAGGTAATTCTCCTTGTGCTAAATTGTGCTTAAAAAAAACATTTTTTCTAGGGACAGAAAACTGTAGGTAGGGAGAGTGTGTCAGTTTCTTTCACTGTCAAAGTCCTTGTTTCCAGGGACCTGGAAGGACAGTGAGTGAATTCTCCTTGTGCTAAATTGTGCTTTAAAAAAAAAATTTTTCTAGGGACAGAAAACTGTAGGTAGGGAGAGTGTGTCAGTTTCTTTCACTGTCAAAGTCCTTGTTTCAAGGGACAGAGAAGGACACCTGAAGGTAGCCCTTATTGCTTTTTTCCCATCTCCCTGCAGGCCATCTATTAGAATGTCTGGAAGGCAAACAAGGAGAGGCAGACAGTCAGGAGGCAATAAAAGAGGGCAAGCAGGCTCTGTGTCTGGGGGCAACAGTGCTGGTCGTGGACGCGGTGCATTGTCATCAGCACATGGCCATGGGACACGCTTGTCCTTCTTTTCGGCAGCTGGACATGTTGAGCCACATCATGCCGAAGACTTGGTAGAGTGGATGACCAAGCCCTCCTCCTCCTCCTCATCCTCTCTCACCCAGGCTCAGGGTACTGGAAAAGCAGCTGCCAAAGCGTCCTCTTCCCTGGTATCAATGTCAGACTCATCATCAGTCACTCCTTCCCTAGACCCACCATGTCCTCCTCCTGAGGAGTCCCCCGAACTGTTTCAGCACAGTGTTGGGTACATGCTCCAGGAGGATGCCCAGCGTTTCGAAGGGTCTGATGATGAAACCCAGCTAGAGGAAGGCAGTAGCGTGAGAGCAGACAGAGGGGATGCTCAAGAAGGACACCAATCTGGCAGTCATGTTCCAGCAGCTGCAGCATACTGCCAGATTGCCTCCAGTGATGAGGAGGGAGGTGATGATGAGGTCACTGACTCCACGTGGGTGCCTAATAGGAGAGAGGAGGAGGAGGAGGATGAGGAGGAGGCACATCTCCAACGAGGCAGGATGCCCTTTGGTGGCCAGCGTAAGGGCAGTACACCGACGGAATCACACCGCAGAGCTCCGCCTGTGCAGGGCGCTGCCTCTGCCCGTCATTCAAAAAGTTCTTTGGTGTGGGCCTTTTTTGAGGCTAGTGCATCAGATCGCACAGCTGCTGTTTGCAACATATGTCTCAAGCGTATATCGCGTGGCCAAAACATCAGCCGCTTGGGTACCACATGCCTGACCAGACATATGTTGACCTGCCATGCAGCTCGTTGGCAAGCCTACCTCAAAGACCCACACCAAAGAACAAAGCGGACCTCTCCTTGCACCGCATCAGCTGGGATCTCCAACCCCACTATAACTTCAGTCCTCTCTGAAACATGCACTGAGAGGAATGAAGGTGTAGAATTAGGTGTGTCACAGCCAAGTACTTGCGGCCACTCTGCTAGCAGTACACCGACGTCCGATTCTAGCAGGCAAATTTCCCTGCCCCAGCTGCTGGACCGTCGAAAGAAGTTCACTCCCAGCCATCCACATGCCCAGCGGTTGAATGCTAGCTTGGCTAAATTGCTAGCGCTTCAACTGCTGCCTTTTCAGTTGGTAGACTCGGCCCCCTTCCGTGAGTTTGTGCAATGTGCGGTTCCTCAGTGGCAGGTTCCCAAACGCCACTTTTTCTCACGGAAGGCTATTCCGGCTCTCTACCGGCATGTGGAAGGCAATGTCTTGGCCTCGCTGGACAGGGCGGTCAGCGGTAAGGTGCATATTACCGCTGACTCATGGTCCAGCAGGCATGGACAGGGACGTTACCTTTCTTTCACGGCCCATTGGGTCACTCTTTTGGCAGCTGGGAAGGATGCAGGACAAGGTGCAGTAGTGTTGGAGGTTGTCCCACCGCCACGCCTCCAAAATGCTACTACTGGTTGTGACACACCTCTCTCCTCCACCCCCTCCTCTTCTTCTTCCTCCATGGCCTCTTCCTGTGGTTTGTCCTATGAACCAGCGGTGCTCCGTAGCCGTTCACGGGGCTACGCAAGTACGCAGGCAAAAAGATGCCATGCCGTGCTTGCGCTGGTGTGTTTGGGGGACAGAAGCCACACTGGGGCAGAGGTCCTGTCTGCTCTGCAGGGCCAGGCCGAGAGGTGGTTGACGCCACGCCAGCTTAAGCCAGGAATGGTGGTTTGCGACAATGGCACCAACCTCCTCTCCGCCCTCCGACAGGGACAACTGACCCATGTGCCCTGTGTGGCTCACGTCCTTAACCTGGTGGTGCAGCGGTTCTTGGGCAGGTACCCGGGCTTACAGGATGTCCTGAGGCAGGCCAGGAAAGTCTGTGTGCATTTCCGCAGATCTTATAATGCCAGTGCTCGCCTGGCTGAGCTGCAAAAGGAGTTGAACCTGCCCAAGAACCGCCTTATATGTGACATGCCCACCAGGTGGAACTCAACGTTGGCCATGCTGCAGCGGCTGCACACGCAGCAGAGGGCCATCAATGAGTACCTGTGCGACTACGGCACCAGGACAGGGTCAGGGGAGCTTGGTTTTTTTTCTCCACGCCAGTGGGGCATGATCAGGGATGCATGCACTGTCCTGGCACCATTTGAGGAGGCCACGAGGATGGTGAGCAGTGACAGTGCATGCATCAGTGACACTGTACCTCTTGTCCACCTGTTGGAGCACACGCTGCGTGGAATAATGGACAGGGCACTTGAGGCAGAACAGAGGCAGGAAGAGGAGGACTTCCTTGCCTCTCAAGGCCCCCTTTACCCAGACAGTGTTCCTTCTGTCCCACCCATCGCACAGGAAGAGGAGGAGGAGGAGGAGGAGGAGGAGGAGGATTGTGTCAGCATGGAGGTGGAGGCTGGCACTCAGCATCATCAGCAGCAGTCTTTTAGGGATGATTTACAGTCCCAAGAAACCAGTGGACTTGTACGTGGCTGGGAGGAGGTGGCTGCGGATCATGTCGTCCTTAGTGACCCAGAGGACTCCGGAGCGAATGCCTCAGCAAACCTACGCTGCATGGCCTCCCTGATCCTGCAAAGTCTGCGGAAGGATCCTCGTATTCTTCGGATCAAGGAGAGGGACCATTACTGGCTGGCCACTCTCCTTGATCCACGGTACAAGGGTAAGGTTGCGGACCTTATGTTACCGTCGCAGAGGGAGCAGAGGATGAGACAACTCCGGGAGGCCTTGCAGAAAGGTCTGTGCAACGCGTTCCCAGAGACTGGGAGGTTACAAACTCCTGGTCCTGGACAACGAGTTGCTGAGGCTTCGGCCAGTCAAAGAAGGAGCGGTGGGGAAGGTGGCCGTCTGACCGATGCGTTCAGACAATTCTTTAGTCCGCAGCCCCAAAGTATGATCGGTTCCAGCAACCATCGCCAGCGTCTGATAAACATGGTGCAGGAATATCTAGGGGCAAGGTCAGACTTGGACACCTTCCCCACCGAAAATCCTCTGGCTTACTGGGTCTTGAGGATGGATCACTGGCCAGAGCTTGCACAGTATGCAATTGAGCTACTGGCCTGTCCTGCATCCAGCGTTCTTTCGGAACGCACATTCAGTGCTGCTGGAGGATTTGTCACGGATCAAAGGGTGCGCCTGTCCACCGACTCGGTTGATCGACTGACTTTCATCAAGATGAACCAGTCTTGGATCACCACCAGCTACCACACACCTGATGCTGATATAACAGACTAATTGATTTTAACATGTCACATCCCTTCAAGACTGATGCTGATGCTGAGTGCCTGTGCTGTTATGTTGACTGGCTATCCTCCTCCTCCGAGTCCTCAATGATACGATTGATGATGATAGCTTGGAAGATCATTTTTGTTTATGGGTGCCGCCACCAGTGGCTAAGGCCCAATTTTTCAGCCCCTGTTTTACAGGGGCATGTAATTACAATTTTTTTAGCAATAATTTGCCATAGGGCTCATTGCTGTGCTCCAAGTACAGTATCTGTGAGGGGTTGGAGTGTTGTGGCACCAGTGCCTAAGGCCCAATTTTTCAGCCCCTGTTTAACAGGGGCGTGTCATTACAATTTTTGAAGCAATACTTTGCAACAGGGCTCATTGCTGTGCTCCAAGTACAGTATCTGTGAGGGGTTGTAGTGTTGTGCCACCAGTGCCTAAGGCCCAATTTTTCAGCCCCTGTTCAACAGGGGCATGCAATTACAATTCTTGATCTAATAATTCACAGCAGGGTCCATTGCTGCACCCACCAAGAGTAACTCTGAGGGCTTACAGTCTTGTGGCAACGCCACCACCACCACCACCACGAAAGGCCCAATTTTTCAGCCCCTGTTCAAAAGGGGCATGTAATTACAATTCTTGATCTAATAATTCACAGCAGGGCCCATTGCTGCACCCACCAAGAGTAACTGTCAGGGCTTACAGTGTTGTGGCACCAGCACCACCATCAAAGCCCCAATTTTTACTACCACTGTTCAACAATTATATGTAATTAAAATTCCTGATATAATAGTTGACAGCAGGGCGTTCCAGCACCAACCAAGAGTAACTGAGTGCTTACAGTGTTGTGCCAACACCAACAACTAAGGGGCCTATTTCTGCAGAGTATATACGGCAGGTCCCTACTTTCAAACATCCAACTTACAAACGACTCCTACTTGCAAACGAAAGAAGACAACAGGAAGTGAGAGGAAATCTACCCCTAGAAAGGAAAATTCTCTCCTGTAAGAATAAATATGGGAGAAAGGGGTCTCATCTGTACTGATGCTTTATCAGCAATCCTTGTTTCAAGAAAAACACCACATTTCAAAAACAGTTGTCATTGGGACGGAAAGTGAGGTGAAATGTTCTGAACAGGGGCACAGACAGCAAAACAAATGTTACAGGGGTGATAACCCTTACCTATGTTTCCCAAAAAGTTTAAAAATAGATTTTTGGGCTGGAGCTACACTTCAACAATGTACCTGTTCAAAATTACAAACAGATTCTACATAAGAACAAACCTACAGTCCCTGTCTTGTATGCACCGCCTGTATACGGCTGTTCAGAGTATATAGGGCCTTTTTTATTTTATGTGCGGGGTTCCCCTTAATATCCATACAAGACCCAAAGGGGCTGGTAATGGGCTGGGGTAGGGGGGGGGGTCATGGGGTAGCTATGCCATTTTTCTTAAAGAATTTCATCCATATTACCGGGACCAGACATTACATTAAAGCCGCAAGCAGTTTTAAATGGCTTTTTTTTCCTTTAGAAGTGTCATTTTGTGCAGGGACAGTTCTAAACACGGGAAACACGTGGCACTTCACAGGCATACTTTAGACACCCCCCAGGTACGATATTTAAAGGAATATTTGACTTTTTTTTTTTCACTTTATGCATCATTAAAATGACTGCTCCCGAAAAACGACCGTTTTTAAAACTTCTTTTTGCATTGATACATGTCCCCTGGTGCACGACCCGGGTTCCCAAACCCTATTTATGACAATAACATGCATAATAGTTGTTATAATTAGCACTTTAGAATTCGAACGTTCGCATCCATTGTATTTAATAGGGTTCTAATGTTCGTTCGAACTTTCGGTCCGTTCGCGGGTTCTGGTGCGAACCGAACCCGGGGGTGTTCGGCTCATCACTAGTTGTTATCTGTGTCACAGACCAGAGCTAATATTAGTAATTTCTTGTACATTGAATTCATTTTATGACAAAATAAAGACTTTTAATTGAACATATTTTTCATAAATACTTTGCTGCTAAAACCCCCCTGGGGAAAATTTCTTCCATGCTTTTGTACGCTTTTGGGGTATGCAGTATTGTCGACTCTCACATGTGTTTTCCCCACGAGTATATACAGTACATGTATTACTGAACACTATATACATTTTTTTTTTTTTAGTTTACACATTTCGCAGTAGCAAGATTTTTTCCAGCTTATTTAGGAACCCATTCTTAGCTTATTTAAATCTATAATTTGTAGTTTTGTTTATTTTTCAGGACGTTGACATCACCTTCGTTGTATCAATCTAATTATAATATTGTTTCCCAGTGTTGTAAGTAACTGCATTTAAATAAAGTGCGTTATGTAACGCAGTCACTTTTGAGGGTAACGAGTAATCTAACTGATTACTCATCCCCTCATGTTAACGCCGTTCCGATTACTCGGGCGGCGTTACCGCAATTACATATACCGCCACTAGATGGCAGTAGTGTAATTCCGGCGCTGTCCGCGTTACTGAAGTGAAGACAGGCTGAGAGAGAGAGACTCTGGCTCTGGACCGCCCCGCCATTCCACCCCGCCCATCGAAAGAGAGAAAGAATGTAGGAAGGCGGGGCGGACACCGAACAATGAAGTCAGCTGACCAGCTGACACCAATGAGTAAAGGGGAGGGTCTCTCCCCATGAGAAAAGGTATCCGACCCTGGAAGCACCTGGCACAGTGACGGAAGTAAAGTAAGTGACGAATTGCAGTGCAATCTCGATCCATTCCCAACCTCCACTTCTTACTGATCCCATCCCTACCCACCCAGCCATCGATTCACTTCTACAACAGAGGTGATGGGGGGGGATAGGGATGAGATCAGTGGTTGTGTGGTGGGGGATGGGATCAGTAAGAGGCAGAGGTGGTGGTGGGAGAGGATGGCACCACCGCTGCCACCCCCCCCAAGTACCACCCCTGCCACCCCCCCAAGTACCACCGCTGCCACCCCTCAAGTACCACCGCTGCCACCCCTCAAGTACCACCACTGCCACCCCCTCAAGTACCACCGCTGCCACCCCCAAGTACCACCACTGCCACCCGCAAGTACCACCGCTGCCACCCCCAAGTACCACCGCTGCCACCCCTCAAGTACCACTGCTGCCACCCCTCAAGTACCACCGCTGCCAGCCTGCCACCCCCCATGTACCACCGCTGCCACCCCCAAGTACCACCGCTGCCACCCCCAAGTACGACCGTTGCCACCCCTCAAGTACCACCGCTGCCACCCCAAATGTTCTAAAATACTGTATACAGTGTTTTTATTCTTCAATCAGTTAATATAAACATCTTTGATAATAAAGATGTTATAGAACGTAATTGCATTATAGAATATTTAAAAAAAAAGTCAGTTACTTTGCTGAGTAACTAATTACTTTTTCCATGTAGTAACTGAGTTACTAACGCAATTACTTTTTGGGAGAAGTAATTTGTAACTGTAACTAATTACTTTTGAGATAATTTTATTGTAATCCTTCAATTTTCTCTCTTCCCTTTTCTCTGCTCTTGTAATAAAAAGAAAACATACAAAAAAGGCAGCCAGCTGTTTGGATAGTCTCTGCTTTGCTATCTTGTTGTTACCAGAAACCTAATACTATTATTAGTAGGGTGTCAGGTCACCTAAGGCCAGGTGACAGATGCACTCCGTTGGAGTCAGGAGTGCACCGCTAAGGTAGTGGACACTAAGACTGACTGCTGCGGATGGAACTCTGAGAGGTTCAGGAAGGCAGATCCACTGGAGCACCAACATGGATCCCACTTGAAGCTAGAGCATAGATTCCCCAGGGCGCGGAGTCTAATGCCGCGTACACACGACCATTTTTTCTCTTTGACGAGAAAAACGAACGTGTGTGGGCTTTTGGTCATTTTTCCCGACGAGAAAAACGGCATTAATCACGACGAGAAAAATTAGAACATGCTCATGATTCACGGCATTTTTTTCCATGGCAGTTTTCCCATAGGGAAACACTGCCGGGGAGCCTACACACGGTCGTTTTTCTCGACCAAGAGAAAAAATTACGGGAAAAGCGGCCGTGTGTAGGGGAACAAGCCGTTCCTCGTTTTTCCCGTCGTGAATCCCAACCGTGTGTACGCGGCATTAGAGACAGCAGGTGTTCACCAGAGCCTCTAGTGGTGAGTAGGGATGAGCTTCGTGTTCGAGTCGAACATACGTTCGACTCGAACATCGGCTGTTCGATCGTTCGACGAAGATCGAACGATTTGGGCCGTTCGCGCCAAATTAGAGTGACGCGAACGGCCCACAATGCACTACGCCATCGCAGTGTCATCCAGGCGCTGTGATTGGCCAAGCATGCACTGTGACCCCGCATGCTTGGCCAATCACAGCGCCGGCAGCGAGGAGAGCAATGATTGGCCACAGGCAGGATGCCTGTGGCCAATTATTGCTGATGGGGTTTAGTACACGCCCCACACTATAAAAGGCCGCCAGCGCAGCAGCCTTGTGTAGTGTGTTCCGGAGCAGGGAAAGAGAAGCATAGGCAGGGACAGTGTCATTATTTTTCCTTTACTATTCCTGGATTCCTTGTGTTTAGGGACAAATAAGGATAGGTAGGGAGAGTGTCAGTGACAGTGTGCTATTCTGTGCTAATCCTTGTTTGTAGGGACAGAGAGGTACAGTGAGGGAAAGTGTCAGTGTGCTATTCTGTTCTAAAACTATTTTGCTGAACCATATTTTCAATCCTTGAGTTGAGGGACAGAGAGGTACAGTGAGTGAAACTGACAGTGTGCTATTCTGTTCTAAAACTATTTTGCTGAACCATATTTTCAATCCTTGAGTTGAGGGACAGAGAGGTACAGTGAGTGAAACTGACAGTGTGCTATTCTGTTCTAAAACTATTTTGCTGAACCATATTTTCAATCCTTGAGTTGAGGGACAGAGAGGTACAGTGAGTGAAACTGACAGTGTGCTATTCTGTTCTAAACCAATTTTGCTGTTCCATATTTTCAATCCTTGAGTTGAGGGACAGAGAGGTACAGTGAGTGAAACTGACAGTGTGCTATTCTGTTCTAAACCAATTTTGCTGTTCCATATTTTCAATCCTTGAGTTGAGGGACAGAGAGGTACAGTGAGTGAAACTGACAGTGTGCTATTCTGTTCTAAACCAAATTTGCTGTTCCATATTTTCAATCCTTGAGTTGAGGGACAGAGAGGTACAGTGAGGGAAAGTGTCAGTGTGCTATTCTGTTCTAAAACTATTTTGCTGAACCATATTTTCAATCCTTGAGTTGAGGGACAGAGAGGTACAGTGAGTGAAACTGACAGTGTGCTATTCTGTTCTAAACCAATTTTGCTGTTCCATATTTTCAATCCTTGAGTTGAGGGACAGAGAGGTACAGTGAGTGAAACTGACAGTGTGCTATTCTGTTCTAAACCAATTTTGCTGTTCCATATTTTCAATCCTTGAGTTGAGGGACAGAGAGGTACAGTGAGTGAAACTGACAGTGTGCTATTCTGTTCTAAACCAATTTTGCTGTTCCATATTTTCAATCCTTGAGTTGAGGGACAGAGAAGGACACTCGTAGAAATTATCAGTGTGCTATTCTGTGCTAAATCTTGTTTGTAGGGAGGGACAGAGTAGGACAGTGAGGGAAAGTGTCAGTGTGCTATTCTGTTCTAAAACTATTTTGCTGAACCATATTTTCAATCCTTGAGTTGAGGGACAGAGAGGTACAGTGAGTGAAACTGACAGTGTGCTATTCTGTTCTAAACCAATTTTGCTGTTCCATATTTTCAATCCTTGAGTTGAGGGACAGAGAGGTACAGTGAGTGAAACTGACAGTGTGCTATTCTGTTCTAAACCAATTTTGCTGTTCCATATTTTCAATCCTTGAGTTGAGGGACAGAGAGGTACAGTGAGTGAAACTGACAGTGTGCTATTCTGTTCTAAACCAATTTTGCTGTTCCATATTTTCAATCCTTAAGTTGAGGGACAGAGAGGTACAGTGAGTGAAACTGACAGTGTGCTATTCTGTTCTAAACCAATTTTGCTGTTCCATATTTTCAATCCTTGAGTTGAGGGACAGAGAGGTACAGTGAGTGAAACTGACAGTGTGCTATTCTGTTCTAAACCAATTTTGCTGTTCCATATTTTCAATCCTTGAGTTGAGGGACAGAGAGGTACAGTGAGTGAAACTGACAGTGTGCTATTCTGTTCTAAACCAATTTTGCTGTTCCATATTTTCAATCCTTGAGTTGAGGGACAGAGAAGGACACTCGTAGAAATTATCAGTGTGCTATTCTGTGCTAAATCTTGTTTGTAGGGAGGGACAGAGTAGGACAGTGAGGGAAAGTGTCAGTGTGCTATTCTGTTCTAAAACTATTTTGCTGAACCATATTTTCAATCCTTGAGTTGAGGGACAGAGAGGTACAGTGAGTGAAACTGACAGTGTGCTATTCTGTTCTAAACCAATTTTGCTGTTCCATATTTTCAATCCTTGAGTTGAGGGACAGAGAGGTACAGTGAGTGAAACTGACAGTGTGCTATTCTGTTCTAAAGCAATTTTGCTGTTCCATATTTTCAATCCTTGAGTTGAGGGACAGAGAGGTACAGTGAGTGAAACTGACAGTGTGCTATTCTGTTCTAAACCAATTTTGCTGTTCCATATTTTCAATCCTTGAGTTGAGGGACAGAGAGGTACAGTGAGTGAAACTGACAGTGTGCTATTCTGTTCTAAACCAATTTTGCTGTTCCATATTTTCAATCCTTGAGTTGAGGGACAGAGAGGTACAGTGAGTGAAACTGACAGTGTGCTATTCTGTTCTAAACCAATTTTGCTGTTCCATATTTTCAATCCTTGAGTTGAGGGACAGAGAGGTACAGTGAGTGAAACTGACAGTGTGCTATTCTGTTCTAAACCAATTTTGCTGTTCCATATTTTCAATCCTTGAGTTGAGGGACAGAGAAGGACACTCGTAGAAATTATCAGTGTGCTATTCTGTGCTAAATCTTGTTTGTAGGGAGGGACAGAGTAGGACAGTGAGGGAAAGTGTCAGTGTGCTATTCTGTTCTAAAACTATTTTGCTGAACCATATTTTCAATCCTTGAGTTGAGGGACAGAGAGGTACAGTGAGTGAAACTGACAGTGTGCTATTCTGTTCTAAACCAATTTTGCTGTTCCATATTTTTCAATCCTTGAGTTGAGGGACAGAGAGGTACAGTGAGTGAAACTGACAGTGTGCTATTCTGTTCTAAACCAATTTTGCTGTTCCATATTTTCAATCCTTGAGTTTAGGGACAGAGAAGGACACTCGTAGAAATTATCAGTGTGCTATTCTGTGCTAAATCTTGTTTGTAGGGAGGGACAGAGTAGGACAGTGAGGGAAAGTGTCAGTGTGCTATTCTGTTCTAAAACTTTTTTGCTGAACCATATTTTCAATCCTTGTGTTTAGGGACAGAGAAGGATAGGCAGGGGACAGTGTCAGTGTCATTGTTGCTAAGCCTCCTGCACAATATACACCTGAAGGTAGCCCTTATTGCTGTTTTTCCCATCTCCCTGCAGGCCATCCATTAAAATGTCTGGAAGGCAACCAAGGAGAGGCAGACAGTCAGGAGGCAAAAAAAGAGGGCAAGCAGGCTCTGTGTCTGGGGGCAACAGTGCTGGTCGTGTACGCGGTGCATTGTCATAAGCACATGGCCATGGGACACGCTTGTCCTTGTTTTCGGCAGCTGGACATGTTGAGCCACATCATGCCGAAGACTTGGTAGAGTGGATGACCAAGCCCACCTCATCCTCCTCATCCTCTCTCACCCAGGCTCAGGGTACTGGCAAAGCAGCTGCCAAAGCGTCCTCTTCTCTGGTATCATTATCTTCATTAGTCAATCCTTCCCTAGACCCACCATGCCCTCCTCCTGAGGAGTCCCCCGAACTGTTTGAGCACAGTGTTGGGTACATGCTCCAGGAGGATGCCCAGCGTTTGGAAGGATCTGATGATGATACCCAGCTAGAGGAAGGCAGCAGCGTGAGAGCAGAGAGAGGGGATGCTCAAGAAGGACACCAATCTGGCAGTCATGCTCCAGCAGCTGCAGCATACTGCCAGATTGGCTCCAGTGATGAGGAGGGAGGGGATGATGAGGTCACTGACTCCACGTGGGTGCCTAATAGGAGAGAGGAGGAGGAGGAGGAGGATGAGGAGGAGGCACATCTCCAACGAGGCAGGATGCCCTTGAGTGGCCAGCGTATGGGCAGCACACCGACGGAATCACACCGCAGAGCTCTGCCTGTGCAGGGCGCTGCCTCTGCCCGTCATTCAAAAAGTTCTTTGGTGTGGGCCTTTTTTGAGGCGAGTGCATCAGATCGCACAGCTGCTGTTTGCAACATATGTCTCAAGCGTATATCGCGTGGCCAAAACATCAGCCGCTTGGGCACCACATGCTTGATCAGACATATGTTGACCTGCCATGCAGCTCGTTGGCAAGCCTACCTTAAAGACCCACACCAAAGAACAAAGCTGACCTCTTCTTGCACCGCATCAGCTGGGATCTCCAACCCCAGTATACCTTCAGTCCTCACTGAAACCTGCTCTGAGAGGAATGAAGGTGTAGAATTAGGTGTGTCACAGCCAAGTACTTGCGGGCACTCTGCTAGCAGTACACCGACGTCCGATTCTAGCAGGCAAATTTCCCTGCCCCAGCTGCTGGACCGTCGAAAGAAGTTCACTCCCAGCCATCCACATGCCCAGCGGTTGAATGCTAGCTTGGCTAAATTGCTAGCGCTTCAACTGCTGCCTTTTCAGTTGGTAGACTCGGCCCCCTTCCGTGAGTTTGTGCAATGTGCGGTTCCTCAGTGGCAGGTTCCCAAATGCCACTTTTTCGCACGGAAGGCTATTCCGGCTCTCTACAGGCATGTGGAAGGCAATGTCTTGACCTCGCTGGACAGGGCGGTCAGCGGTAAGGTGCATATTACCGCTGACTCATGGTCCAGCAGGCATGGACAGGGACGTTACCTTTCTTTCACGGCCCATTGGGTCACTCTTTTGGCAGCTGGGAAGGATGCAGGACAAGGTGCAGTAGTGTTGGAGGTTGTTCCACCGCCACGCCTCCAAAATGCTACTACTGGTTGTGACACACCTCTGTCCTCCACCCCCTCCTCTTCATCTTCCTCCATGGCCTCTTCCTGTGGTTTGTCCTCGGAACCAGCGGTGCTCCGTAGGCGTTCAAGGGGCTACGCAAGTACGCAGGCAAAAAGATGCCATGCCGTGCTTGCGCTGGTGTGTTTGGGGGACAGGAGCCACACTGGGGCAGAGGTCCTGTCTGCTCTGCAGGGGCAGGCCGAGAGGTGGTTGACGCCACGCCAGCTTAAGCCAGGAATGGTGGTTTGCGACAATGGCACCAACCTCCTCTCCGCCCTCCGACAGGGACAACTGACCCATGTGCCCTGTATGGCTCACGTCCTTAACCTGGTGGTGCAGCAGTTCTTGGGCAGGTACCCGGGCTTACAGGATGTCCTGAGGCAGGCCAGGAAAGTCTGTGTGCATTTCCGCAGATCTTATAATGCCAGTGCTCGCCTGGCTGAGCTTCAAAAGGAGTTGAACCTGCCCAAGAACCGCCTTATATGTGACATGCCCACCAGGTGGAACTCAACGTTGGCCATGCTGCAGCGGCTGCACACGCAGCAGAGGGCCATCAATGAGTACCTGTGCGACTACGGCACCAGGACAGGGTCAGGGGAGCTCGGGTTTTTTTCACCACGCCAGTGGGGCATGATCAGGGATGCATGCACTGTCCTGGCACCATTTGAGGAGGCCACGAGGATGGTGAGCAGTGACAGTGCATGCATCAGTGACACTGTACCTCTTGTCCACCTGTTGGAGCACACGCTGCGTGGAATAATGGACAGGGTACTTGAGGCAGAACAGAGGCAGGAAGAGGAGGACTTCCTTGCCTCTCAAGGCCCCCTTTACCCAGACAGTGTTCCTTCTGTCCCACCCATCGCACAGGAAGAGGAGGAGGAGGAGGAGGAGGAGGAGGAGGAGGATTGTCTCAGCATGGAGGTGGAGGCTGGCACTCAGCATCATCAGCAGCAGTCTTTTAGGGATGATTTACAGTCCCAAGAAACCAGTGGACTTGTACGTGGCTGAGAGGAGGTGGCTGCGGATCATGTCGTCCTTAGTGACCCAGAGGACTCCGGACTGAATGCCTCAGCTAACCTACGCTGCATGGCCTCCCTGATCCTGCAAAGTCTGCGGAAGGATCCTCGTATTCTTCGGATCAAGGAGAGGGACCATTACTGGCTGGCCACTCTCCTTGATCCACGGTACAAGGGTAAGGTTGCGGACCTTATCGTACCGTCGCAGAGGGAGCAGAGGTTGAGACAACTCCGGGAGGCCTTGCAGAAAGGTCTGTGCAACGCGTTCCCAGAGACTGGGAGGTTACAAACTCCTGGTCCTGGACAACGAGTTGCTGAGGCTTCGGGCAGTCAAAGAAGGAGCGGTGGGGAAGGTGGCCGTCTGACCGATGCGTTCAGACAATTCTTTAGTCCGCAGCCCCAAAGTATGATCGGTTCCAGCAACCATCGCCAGCGTCTGATATACATGGTCCAGGAATACCTAGGGGCAAGGTCAGACTTGGACACCTTCCCCACCGAAAATCCTCTGGCTTACTGGGTCTTGAGGATGGATCACTGGCCAGAGCTTGCACAGTATGCAATTGAGCTACTGGCCTGTCCTGCATCCAGCGTTCTTTCAGAACGCACATTCAGTGCTGCTGGAGGATTTGTCACGGATCACAGGGTGCGCCTGTCCACCGACTCGGTTGATCGACTGACTTTCATCAAGATGAACCAGTCTTGGATCACCACCAGCTACCACACACCAGATGCTGATATAACAGACTAATTGATTTTAAAATGTCACATCCCTTCAAGACTGATGCTGATGCTGAGTGCCTGTGCTGTTATGTTGACTGGCTATCCTCCTCCTCCTCCTCAATGATACGATTAACGATAATAGCTTGGAAGATCATTTTGGTTTATGGGTGACGCCACCAGTGGCTAAGGCCCAATTTTTCAGCCCCTGTTTAACAGGGGCGTGTAATTAAAATTTTTGATGCAATACTTTGCAACAGGCCTCATTGCTGTGCTCCAAGTACAGTATCTGTGAGGGGTTGCAGTGTTGTGCCACCAGTGCCTAAGGCCCAATTTTTCAGCCCCTGTTCAACAGGGGCATGCAATTATAATTATTGATCTAATAATTCACAGCAGGGCCCATTGCTGCGCCCACCAAGAGTAACTGTCAGGCCTTACAGTGTTGTGGCACCAGCACCACCATCACCACCACCACCACCACCAAAGGCCCAATTTTTCAGCCCCTGTTCAACAGGGGCATGCAATTATAATTATTGATCTAATAATTCACAGCAGGGACCATTGCTGCGCCCACCAAGAGTAACTGTCAGGCCTTACAGTGTTGTGGCACCAGCACCACCATCACCACCACCACCACCACCAAAGGCCCAATTTTTCAGCCCCTGTTCAACAGGGGCATGCAATTATAATTATTGATCTAATAATTCACAGCAGGGACCATTGCTGCGCCCACCAAGAGTAACTGTCAGGCCTTACAGTGTTGTGGCACCAGCACCACCATCAAAGGCCCAATTTTTACTACCACTGATCAACAATTATATGTTATTACAATTCCTGATATTATACTTGACAGCAGGGCGTTCCAGCACCCACCAAGAATAACTGTGAGTGCTTTCAGTGTTGTGCCAACACCCAGGGCCCCCCCAACCCCCCCCCGCGCACTCACGCAAAGACTACAGGAACCACAGCATAGCAATACAGTTTAAGCTCACCCACACTTTATATAAATAAAAAAGGTTTACAGTGCAAATACTGCTGTTGCAAATAATCCAACATACTTAAAACACATACACACTCACATTAACATTAAGATGCTGCTTAGGACTGTTTATGGACAGTGGGATGGACAGGGGGACCGTGGGATGGACAGGGGGACTCCGCACTGTAATATCCACATCATCTCCCCCACTGTAATGTCCACATCATCTCCCCCTGTAATGTCCACATCTCCCCCACTGTAATATCCAGATCTCCCCCCTGTACTGTCCACATCTCCCCCTGTAATGTCCACTGTTAAAATAATAAAAGTATTCAAAAATAATTATGGAGCGATAAAGTCTCTAATAGTTCCACAAATAAAATAGTAAATACGTTTTCTTGAAAAGTAGTAAAGAATCTGTCAGTCTTTCTATGGCTCCACAAGCATGTACTTGTACATGATTTCTGTTCTGTCCAGTAATCCAGGCCAGGATTAGGATCCCTGAATATTTGTGCGCTTTTCTCCTGTAAACAACTTCCTGGTCACAGCAGCCTGCTTCTCCATCCCAATCCCCACTATTGGAGAAAAGGCCAGTATCAGGGTTTTTTTTTTTTTTTTATTTAAAAAAAAAAAAAAAAAAACCCTGATACTGGACATTTCTCCAATAGTGGGGATTGGGATGGAGAAGCAGGCTGCTGTGACCAGGAAGTTGTTTGCAGCCGCGCACTAATATTCAGGGATCCTGATCCTGGCCTGGCTGAATTACTGGACAGAAGAACAGAATAATCATGTACAACAGTACAAGTACATGCTTGTGGAGCCAAAGAAAGACAGATTCTTTACTACTTTTCAAGAAAACGTATTTACTTTTTTATTTGTGGAACTATTAGAGACTTTATCACTCCATTAAAAAGTCATTCACTGACTTACCTTTTCCAGAGGCACTGTCTGGCGGGCAAAAGTTGATCCGACCGCAATGGGAGTTGTATCACGCCTGCGCTGCCCTCCTGAGTGACTGTGACTGACACTGACTCCTCCCCCCAGGAGCAGGAAGCATCAGCACGTAGCCGCCGTTGTGGACTACAACTCCCATAAGCAATAGCGGCGGCCTGTCACCGCCGGGTGTACCAAGATGGCCGCCGCTCCGGAGCTAGGCCGCAGCCGCGGCCTTTCCTAAGGCTGCAATCCGCGGATCGGCTCCGGGCGAAAATCGAGGACAGTGACAGGCAGCAGGCTGGGGCCCTAGGCCAGCTCGGGCCCCAAGCAATTGCTTGTTTTGCCTGTCCTGTTCCGACGGCCCTGCCAACACCAACACCTAAGGGGCCAATTTCTGCAGAGTATATACGGAAGGTCCCTACTTTCAAACATCCAACTTACAAACTAGTACTACTTGCAAACGGAAGAAGACAACAGGAAGTGAGAGGAAATCTACCCCTTGGAAGGAAAATTCTCTCCTTTAAGAATTAATATGGGAGAAAGGTGTCTCCTCTCTACTGATGCTTTATCACCAATCCTTGTTTCAATAAAAACACCACATTTCAAAAACAGTTGTCATTGGGACGCAAAGTGAGGTGAAATGTTCTAACAGGGGCACAGACAGCAAAAAAAATGTGACAGGGGTGATAACCGTTCCCTATGTTTTACAAAAAACTAAAAAAAAGGAATTTGCCATGGAGCTCCACTTAAACAATGCAGCTGTTCAAAATTATAAACAGATTCTACATAAGAACAAACCTACAGTCCCTGTCTTGTATGCACCGCCTGTATACGGCTGTTCAGAGTATATAGGTCCTTTTTTATTTTGTGTGCGGGGTTCCCCTTAATATCCATACAAGACCCAAAGGGGCTGGTAATGGGCTGGGGTGGGGGGGGGGGGGGGGGGGGTTGATGGGGTAGCTATGCCATTTTTCCTAAAGATTTTCATCCATATTACCGGGACCAGACATTGCATTAAAGCCGCAAGCAGTTTTAAATGACTTTTTTCCCTTTACAAATGTTATTTTGTGCAGGGACAGTTCTAAACACGGGAAATACGTGGCACTTCACAGGCATACTTTAGACACCCCCCAGGTACAATATTTTAAGGAATATTTGACTTTTTTTTTTTCACTTTATGCATCATTAAAATGACTGCTCCCGGAAAACGACCGTTTTTAAAACTTCTTTTTGCATTGATACATGTCCCCTGGTGCAGAAGCCGGGTTCCCAAACTCTGTTTCGGACAATAACATGGATAATAGTCGTTATAATTAGCACTTTAGAATCCGAACGTTCGCATCCATTGTATTTAATAGGGTTCTAATGTTCGTGCGAACTTTCGGTCCGTTCGCGGGTTCTGGTGCGAACCGAACCCGGGGGTGTTCGGCTCATCACTAGTGGTGAGGATGGACTGCGCTGCAACTGGCTCCAGGTCACGGCCCCCAGGGTCTCCCAGCTCACGCTTACGGTAGACTACAGGGAGGTAGAGTGGAAGCAGCTGACTGCGACAACAAAGGATAGTCAGGAGATAGCCAAAATTCGGGGCAACGAGCAGGTAAGGATAGTCAGGAGATAGGCAAAAGTCGGGGTAACAAGCAGTTACACATGTGTCCGCCATAATGTCGCAGTCACGATAAAAATCGCTGATCACCGCCATTACTAGTAAAAGAATAATTATTAATAAAAATGTCATAAAACTATCCCCTATTTTGTAGACTCTATAACTTTTGCACAAACCAATCAATAAACGCTTATTGCAATTTTTTTTACCAAAAATATGTAGAAGAATACATATTGGCCTAAACTGAGGAAAAAAATATAATTTTATATATTTTTTGGGTATATTTTTTATAGCAAAAAGTCAAAAATATTGCATTTTTTTCAAAATTGTCGCTTTATTTTTGTTTATAACGCAAAAAATAAAAACCACAGAGGTGATCAAATACCACCAAAAGAAAGCTCTATTTGTGGGAAAAAAAGGATGCCAATTTTGTTTGGGAGCCACGTCGCACGACCGCGCAATTGTCAGTTAAAGCTTAAAGCGGAGGTCCACCTAAAAAAAAAATATTAAAAGCCAGCAGATACAAATACTGCAACTGCTGACTTTTAATAAATGGACACTTACCTGTCCAGGGCACCTGCGATGTCGGCAGCAGAAGACGAGCAATCGCTCATCTCTCAGCTGCCCCCGCCGCCATCCTCGGTGAGGGAATCAGGAAGTGCAGGGTTGCGGCTTCACTGCCTGTTTCCCTACTGCGCATGCGTGAGTCGTGCTGCGCGTCCTCACTGGTCCCCGCTGTGTTCTGGGAACTGTGTGTTTCCCAGAAGACAGCGGGGGGGGGGGACGAGAAGGGGTGTGACTCCAGTGGGAGTCTATGCCCAGAAGTGGGTGCAAATACCTGTATTATAGTAGACATTTCACCCAGGAGGGCCTCCCTACCGCAGTATGTATGCATGGGGCTGTCCGGAAGAGCTGACAGAACCTCTGCCGCAGTGTGGCTCCTGTCCCCCAAACACACCAGCGCAAGCACGGCATGGCATCTTTTTGCCTGCGTACTTGCATAGCCCCTTGAACGCCTACGGAGCACCGCTGGTTCCGAGGACAAAGCACAGGAAGAGGCCATGGAGGAAGAAGAAGAGGAGGGGGTGGAGGACAGAGGTGTGTCACAACCAATAGTAGCATTTTGGAGGTGTGGCGGAGGAACAACCTCCAACACTACTGCACCTTGTCCTGCATCCTTCCCAGTTGCCAAAAGAGTGACCCAATGGGCCGTGAAAGAAAGGTAACGTCCCTGTCCATGCCTGCTGGACCATGAGTCAGCGGTAATATGCACCTTACCGCTGACCGCCCTGTCCAGCGAGGCATGGACATTGCCTTCCACATGCCGGTAGAGAGCCGGAATCACCTTCCGTGAGAAAAAGTGGCGTTTTGGGAACCTGCCACTGAGGAACCGCACATTGCATCCTGCCTGTGGCCAATTATGGCTCTCCTCGCTGCCGGCGCTGTGATTGGCCAAGCATGCGGGGTCACAGTGCATGCTTGGCCAATCACAGCGCTGGGATTGCACTGCGATGGCGCAGTGTATTGTGGGCCGTTCGCGTCACTCGAATTTGGCGCGAACGACCCAAAATGTTCGAACTTCGTCGAACGATCGAACACACGATGTTCGAGTCGAACGTATGTTCGACTCGAACGCGGAGCTCATCCCTACTTGCTCACCTATAGCTAGACTTGCCGGTCTTCACAAATCCACATTGCATGACTCCAGATCAACTTTGTTTGCATACATTCTCTAAGTCTGCTGCAAGTTCTGGTTCAGTTATGTTGTCTAATGCCTCGTACACACGATAGGTTTTTCCAATGAGAAAACTGCTATGAGAGCTTTTGGCCGGGTAATCCAGGCCGTGTGTATGCTCCATCGCAGTTTTTCCGACGGGGAAACTGTCAGACAAAAAAAGAGAGCAGGATCTCTTTTTTCTCATCAGGAAAAAATTCTGGCGGGAAAACTCTTTGTCTGTATGCTTTTCCGAAGGGGAAAAAAAACGTGCATGCTCGGAAACAATTCAACGCATGCTCTGAAGCATAGAACTTAATTTTGTCGGCTCGTCGTAGTCTTTGACGTCACCGCATTCTTGGCAGTCAAAAGTTCACCGGACTTTTGTCTGAACGTGTGTATGCAAGGCAGGCTTGAGAGGAATTCTGTCGGGAAAACCGTCATTTTTTTATCCGACAGAAAAACCGGTCGTGTGTACTAGGCATTATAGTTATCCCACCACAGGGGTCACTGTGGCTGAATTTTCATCTTGCTCCCTGCTGTGTGTAAGGTTTGTCTTTAATTGTTGCTGGGGCAGCCATAGAATCACTTTTGACTACAAATCGCAACAGTACAGTAACAATGCAGAATACCACCAGCTATAGGGGCTGTATATAGAGAGTCATGCATTGTATATAGAGAGATGACTGCACTGTACTGTGTTGTAAAGAGATCCATTCATTGTGCTGTACAGGGCTTTTTTTCAGCGGGAACGTGGGGGAACGCAGTTCCGGCACCTCCTGGACTGACTGTATGTAATGACAAGGGGTGCTGGGGTGTGCTGCAGGGTATTGATGCTCACTGCTGGGGATCTATTTTTGCAGGGGGGGTCTATTGTTGCTGGTGGGGGGCCTATTGTTGCCAGGGGGGGTCTTATGTTGCTGGGGGGTCAGTTGTTGCTGAAAGAGATCTACTGTTGGGAGAGGGGTCTATTGTTGATGGCAGCCAGAGAGTCTATTAATGCTGGCAGTGCGGAGATCTGTTGATGCTGCCGGGAGTCTACTGTTGCTGGGGGGAAATTTTTTGTGGGTGCTTCATTGTTGTTAGAGGGATCTATTGTTGCTGGCTGCAGGGGATCTAGTTTACTGCTTTTCTTGATATCATTACCAAATTCCATACAAATTACTTAGCACCACAAAATGATACTTGGTTCTATATTGTCTAAAAGGGACAGTACTGGGAGGTGGGTAGGGGCAGAGAAAATGGGTCACTCAGAAAGGGGGAGTTCCTGCACCTATTGTCTGAGAAAACAAGCCCTGGTGCTGTATACAGAGAGACCCGTGAATGGTGCTGTATACAAAGAGACCCATGTATTGTGCTGTGTACAGAGAGACCCATGCATTGTACTGTATACAGAGAGACCCCTTTCATGGGAAATAGGAAAAGGTGGATACTTTTGTTATCATTTATACCGGGCTCACCTCATTCTACAGAGGTCTCAGGTCAAATGATCTTTCTGGTCTAGGCATGCCTTATATTCCTGACAGTAAAGCAGAGAGATGAGCAGATGTTCATCTGATTTTACATAAAAAATAATAAAATATCTGCTTTTGATTCAAGCACTTTTATCACGGTTTCACATATTATCGCGTATTATTGTATTTTTTTTTTTTTTTAATTAGGGATAGTCATTTATGCATATTTGTCTATTTTTGCTGTTTAGCTTCTTGAATTAGTGTACTTTATTACTGTTTCACATATTATCGCATATTATTGCAATTTTTGTTTTGTGTTTTTTTTTTTATTATTATTATTAGGGATAGGCATTCATGCATATTTATCTATTTTTGCTGCTTAGCTTCTTGAATTAGCGCACTTCATCACTGTTTTACTTATTATCACATATTATCGCATATTACTGTATTTTTTATTTTTTAAATGAGGGATAGTCATTCATGCATTTGTTTATTTTTGCTGCATAGCTTCTTGAATTAGTGCACTTTATAATTGTTTCATAACATTATTGCATATTATTGCATTTTTTATTTATTTGAATTTTTTTAAATTAGGGATACTCCTGTATATTTGTCTATTTTTGCTACGTCAACAGAATGTAAGAAGGAAATGGTAGGCATTGCACACAACACAATGTTGGAGACAAATCTAGTCATTTATAGACCAAGCCCAATAAAGCACAATAGAGAAACCAGTAGTAGGGGAACCCTCCGCTCATCTCTCTGCTTTACTGTCAGGGATATAAGGCATGCCTAGACCAGAAAGGTCATGTGACCTGAGACCTCTGTAGAGTGAGGTGAGCCCGGTATAGATGATGACAAAAGTATCCACCTGTTCCTATTTCCCATTAGAGGGATCTCCCTGTATACAGTACAATGCATGGGTCTCTTTGTATACAGCACAATGAATGGATCTCTTTTCAACACAGTACAGTGCAGTCATCTCTCTATATACAATGCATGACTCTCTATATACACCCCCTTCAGCTGGTGGTATTCTGCATTGTTACTGTATTGCTGTAATTTTTGTCTTCTATACAGTGGTGGAACTACTAGGTTTCTTGCATCGGGTCTTTGAGGTTTCCATTTCCACCTCTCGTTAAATACACACATTTTCTGCTAACTCTCAGCATATAAACAAGGAAAAAAAATACCAAATTGTGCTACACCAATGAGATATTAGGGTTAGTCACTCTTTGATTTCTACCTCCCTGAACTCCATATCATATCTTTTGGTTACCACTCCCCTCTCTGCACACCGCTCCCAAAGTGATTCTATGGCTGCCCCAGAACCAATGAAAGAAAAAACTTGCACACAGCAGGGAGCAATGATGAAAATTCAGCCACAGTGACCCCTGTGGTGGGATGACTATTAGACAACATAACTGAACCAGAACTTGCAGTGGACTTGCAGAATATTTGCAAAGAAAGTTGATCTGGAGTCATAAAATGGGGACTTGCTGCAATTGTGCAACAAACTTGTGAAGCCTGGCAAATCTAGCAATAGCTTAGCAATTCATTTTCAAACTTGAAGGACAATTGCTTGCTATCTGGGATGTTTCATAGAAACAAATAATTTTGTATGATAGATGAATTATTTTATGCAAGAGGGTTTATCTTTATATATGATTGTTGGATTGAATGTATTTTACACATGTACAGTAAGGGATTAGGTTAATAGCAGTGGGTTCACCATCACCAGATTGTGGGATTATGAATTTGCACTGCTTGCTTCTTATTTCTTGCCAAAAACTGAGACTTGCATAACCCTGGCTATAAACTCTTGCTATAGACTTGCAGAGCTCTTGCTATAGACTTGCAGAGCTCTTGGTGTAGACTCACCACTGCAACTTTGCTCTTGCTAAAGACTTGCCATGCAAATTTGGTACAAATTGGAAATGTGTCAACTAGAACTTGTGCTTTAAGTGCTCTGCAAGTGTACAACCTGCCAGGGAAGATGTGCAGCAAGTTAACAGACTTACAATTCAACACTGCCACAAATGTGTGGCAAGTTATCCTTGCTATCTGGGTTATCACAGTCACATTTTCTACTGTCCTCACACACACACAATTTAGGGTAGGCTGCCACCACCTGTATTTCGTCAACTGACTGATCTGCTAGGCAACCAAAAACACACACACATACTCACAAGTCCACTTTCCTGGCAATGAGACATGTTCCTATCTATAGCAGATACAATCTGATAATTCTCCCACTCTACAATACTCTGGTCTGGCCACATCTTGAGTATGCCATCCAATTCTGGGCACCAGTCCTCAGGAAGGATGTGCTGGAACTGGAGAGAGCCCAGAGAAGGGCAACAAAGCTAATAAAGGGACTGGAGGACCTCAGCTATGAGGAAAGACTACAAGCATTGAACTTATTCTTTCTGGAGAGCAGATGCTTAAGAGGAGATGTGATAGCGATACACAAATACCTTACTGATGATCCTAGCATAGGGAAAAACCTTTTCAGTGAGAGGGAGTTTAAAAAGACATTTGGCCATTCATTGAAATTGGAAGAAAATCGTTTTAACCTTCAATTGCATAGAGGGTTCTTTACTGTCAGAGTGCTAAGGATGTGGAATTTTCTTCCACAAGCAGTGGTATCAACAGGGAGCGTCAAAAAACTATTAGATGGGCATCTTAATGATCACAACATACAGATATATGCGATTTACTATTGACATGAACACATACACACACCACAGGCTGAACTGGATGGACTGGTGTCTTTATTCAATCTTACTGACTATGTAACTATATCAAAAACAAATAGATTACCAAAGTACGAAAATTCTCGTATGACAGAATAATAATTCGGAAGTGATGTAATGTATTTGTATTGTATTTTCGGATGAAAACTGTACTGATTAAACGAAAATTGTATGATCTGGTATCATACGAAAAAAGATTTCATATTTGTCCTCTTGGATAATTTCAGACAAAAGCTGTGTACTAACAATAAGATTATCGTATGATCCCTTTGAAAGCGGTATTTTTTGTATGATTTTCTGATCATGTGTACTAGGCTTAAACTCTGAATGGAGCCGGTTCACACAGCTCAAGGTTGGCCATGGTCCGCATTGGAAAAGGGTCCTGTGCGTCTTTGGCTCCGTTTCAGGTACAAATTCAGGTAAAATTCGGACCTGATTCGCACCTGAAATGGAGAACAGGGACGCACTGGACCCCCTGTTGAGAGCCGTGGCCACACCTAGTGTAAACCCGGCTTTAAGCACTTGGAAATCTAATAGGATAGCCTCTTTAGGAGTTGTGAATTTGTTGCTTAGTACACAGAAGGCCAATTTAAAAAAAATATATATTTAATATTCCTAGGAGGGCAGTGCATAGAAATAAATACAGATGTAAAAATTACAGAAGACAAGAAAGAAAACTACATACAGAGACTTTGGCTATTTGCTATACAATAGAAAAAGGAGAAAAACAGAAATAAACTTTAGCATTTGGGAAGTATCCTTTCATCCTGTTGCCGGAAGCAAACAGGAAATTCAGCCCCCCAATGGCGTTCCTAAAAAAATTGTAAAAAATAATAAAAATTTAAATTGTAAAATATTTTTTTTTTTTAAATGTGAGAAAAATAAAATAACAAAAATAAAAAAACAACTGACACAAGTAGCAGATCTTCCAGGGTCACAAAGGTTGCACTTGCGACTCTGCCCTGGTGTTCTACCACTGGGCTCAGAGGAAAGAGCCCCAGCTGGGGCTCAGGGGGCCGATCATGGTTTCTTGCACTGAGGCCCTGAAGATTCTAGTTACACCTCTGGCCATTAGTAAGAATTAGTGATGAGCCGAACACCCCCCTGTTCGGTTCGCACCAGAACCCGCGAACGGACCGAAAGTTCGAACGAACATTAGAACCCTATTAAATAGAATGGATGCGAACGTTCGAATTCTAAAGTGCTAATTATAACAACTATTATGCATGTTATTGTCCTAAAAAGGGTTTGGGAACCCGGGTTCTGCACCAGGGGACATGTATCAATGCAAAAAGAAGTTTTAAAAACGGTCGTTTTTCGGGAGCAGTCATTTTAATGATGCATAAAGTGAAAAAAAAAAGTCAAATATTCCTTTAAATATCGTACCTGGGGGGTGTCTAAAGTATGCCTGTGAAGTGCCACGTGTTTCCCGTGTTTAGAACTGTCCCTGCACAAAATGACACTTCTAAAGGAAAAAAAAGCCATTTAAAACTGCTTGCGGCTTTAATGTAATGTCTGGTCCCGGTAATATGGATGAAATTCTTTAAGAAAAATGGCATAGCTACCCCATGACCCCCCCCCCCCTACCCCAGCCCATTACCAGCCCCTTTGGGTCTTGTATGGATATTAAGGGGAACCCCGCACATAAAATAAAAAAGGCCCTATATACTCTGAACAGCCCTATACAGGCGGTGCATACAAGACAGGGACTGTAGGTTTGTTCTTATGTAGAATCTGTTTGTAATTTTGAACAGGTACATTGTTGAAGTGTAGCTCCAGACCAAAAATCTATTTTTAAACTTTTTGGAAAACATAGGTAAGGGTTATCACCCCTGTAACATTTGTTTTGCTGTCTGTGCCCCTGTTCAGAACATTTCACCTCACTTTCCGTCCCAATGACAACTGTTTTTGAAATGTGGTGTTTTTCTTGAAACAAGGATTGCTGATAAAGCATCAGTACAGAGGAGACACCTTTCTCCCATATTTATTCTTACAGGAGAGAATTTTCCTTCCTAGTGGTAGATTTCCTCTCACTTCCTGTTGTCTTCTTGCGTTTGCAAGTAGGAGTCGTTTGTAAGTTGGATGTTTGAAAGTAGGGACCTGCCGTATATACTCTGCAGAAATAGGCCCCTTAGTTGTTGGTGTTGGCACAACACTGTAAGCACTCACAGTTACTCTTGGTTGGTGCTGGAACGCCCTGCTGTCAACTATTATATCAGGAATTTTAATTACATATAATTGTTGAACAGTGGTAGTAAAAATTGGGCCTTTGATGGTGGTGCTGGTGCCACAACACTGTAAGCCCTGACAGTTACTCTTGGTGGGTGCAGCAATGGGCCCTGCTGTGAATTATTAGATCAAGAATTGTAATTACATGCCCCTGTTGAACAGGGGCTGAAAAATTGGGCCTTAGGCACTGGTGGCACAACACTGCAACCCCTCACAGATACTGTACTTGGAGCACAGCAATGAGCCCTGTTGCAAAGTATTGCTTCAAAAATTGTAATGACACGCCCCTGTTAAACAGGGGCTGAAAAATTGGGCCTTAGGCACTGGTGGCACAACACTGCAACTCCTCACAGATACTGTACTTGGAGTACAGCAATGAGCCCTGTTGCAAAGTATTGCTTCAAAAATTGTAATTACACGCCCCTGTTAAACAGGGGCTGAAAAATTGGGCGTTAGGCACTGGTGGCGGCACCCATAAACAAAAATGATCTTCCAAGCTATCATCATCAATCGTATCATTGAGGACTCGGAGGAGGAGGATAGCCAGTCAACATAACAGCACAGGCACTCAGCATCAGCATCAGTCTTGAAGGGATGTGACATGTTAAAATCAATTAGTCTGTTATATCAGCATCAGGTGTGTGGTAGCTGGTGGTGATCCAAGACTGGTTCATCTTGATGAAAGTCAGTCGATCAACCGAGTCGGTGGACAGGCGCACCCTGTGATCCGTGACAAATCCTCCAGCAGCACTGAATGTGCGTTCCGAAAGAACGCTGGATGCAGGACAGGCCAGTAGCTCAATTGCATACTGTGCAAGCTCTGGCCAGTGATCCATCCTCAAGACCCAGTAAGCCAGAGGATTTTCGGTGGGGAAGGTGTCCAAGTCTGACCTTGCCCCTAGATATTCCTGCACCATGTTTATCAGACGCTGGCGATGGTTGCTGGAACCGATCATACTTTGGGGCTGCGGACTAAAGAATTGTCTGAACGCATCGGTCAGACGGCCACCTTCCCCACCGCTCCTTCTTTGACTGGCCGAAGCCTCAGCAACTCGTTGTCCAGGACCAGGAGTTTGCAACCTCCCAGTCTCTGGGAACGCGTTGCACAGACCTTTCTGCAAGGCCTCCCGGAGTTGTCTCATCCTCTGCTCCCTCTGCGACGGTAACATAAGGTCCGCAACCTTACCCTTGTACCGTGGATCAAGGAGAGTGGCCAGCCAGTAATGGTCCCTCTCCTTGATCCGAAGAATACGAGGATCCTTCCGCAGACTTTGCAGGATCAGGGAGGCCATGCAGCGTAGGTTTGCTGAGGCATTCGCTCCGGAGTCCTCTGGGTCACTAAGGACGACATGATCCGCAGCCACCTCCTCCCAGCCACGTACAAGTCCACTGGTTTCTTGGGACTGTAAATCATCCCTAAAAGACTGCTGCTGATGATGCTGAGTGCCAGCCTCCACCTCCATGCTGACACAATCCTCCTCCTCCTCCTCCTCCTCCTCCTCCTCTTCCTGTGCGATGGGTGGGACAGAAGTAACACTGTCTGGGTAAAGGGGGCCTTGAGAGGCAAGGAAGTCCTCCTCTTCCTGCCTCTGTTCTGCCTCAAGTGCCCTGTCCATTATTCCACGCAGCGTGTGCTCCAACAGGTGGACAAGAGGTACAGTGTCACTGATGCATGCACTGTCACTGCTCACCATCCTCGTGGCCTCCTCAAATGGTGCCAGGACAGTGCATGCATCCCTGATCATGCCCCACTGGCGTGGAGAAAAAAAACCAAGCTCCCCTGACCCTGTCCTGGTGCCGTAGTCGCACAGGTACTCATTGATGGCCCTCTGCTGCGTGTGCAGCCGCTGCAGCATGGCCAACGTTGAGTTCCACCTGGTGGGCATGTCACATATAAGGCGGTTCTTGGGCAGGTTCAACTCCTTTTGCAGCTCAGCCAGGCGAGCACTGGCATTATAAGATCTGCGGAAATGCACACAGACTTTCCTGGCCTGCCTCAGGACATCCTGTAAGCCCGGGTACCTGCCCAAGAAGCGCTGCACCACCAGGTTAAGGACGTGAGCCACACAGGGCACATGGGTCAGTTGTCCCTGTCGGAGGGCGGAGAGGAGGTTGGTGCCATTGTCGCAAACCACCATTCCTGGCTTAAGCTGGCGTGGCGTCAACCACCTCTCGGCCTGGCCCTGCAGAGCAGACAGGACCTCTGCCCCAGTGTGGCTTCTGTCCCCCAAACACACCAGCGCAAGCACGGCATGGCATCTTTTTGCCTGCGTACTTGCGTAGCCCCGTGAACGGCTACGGAGCACCGCTGGTTCATAGGACAAACCACAGGAAGAGGCCATGGAGGAAGAAGAAGAGGAGGGGGTGGAGGAGAGAGGTGTGTCACAACCAGTAGTAGCATTTTGGAGGCGTGGCGGTGGGACAACCTCCAACACTACTGCACCTTGTCCTGAATCCTTCCCAGCTGCCAAAAGAGTGACCCAATGGGCCGTGAAAGAAAGGTAACGTCCCTGTCCATGCCTGCTGGACCATGAGTCAGCGGTAATATGCACCTTACCGCTGACCGCCCTGTCCAGCGAGGCCAAGACATTGCCTTCCACATGCCGGTAGAGAGCCGGAATAGCCTTCCGTGCGAAAAAGTGGCGTTTGGGAACCTGCCACTGAGGAACCGCACATTGCACAAACTCACGGAAGGGGGCCGAGTCTACCAACTGAAAAGGCAGCAGTTGAAGCGCTAGCAATTTAGCCAAGCTAGCATTCAACCGCTGGGCATGTGGATGGCTGGGAGTGAACTTCTTTCGACGGTCCAGCAGCTGGGGCAGGGAAATTTGCCTGCTAGAATCGGACGTCGGTGTACTGCTAGCAGAGTGGGCGCAAGTACTTGGCTGTGACACACCTAATTCTACACCTTCATTCCTCTCAGTGCATGTTTCAGAGAGGACTGAAGTTATAGTGGGGTTGGAGATCCCAGCTGATGCGGTGCAAGGAGAGGTCCGCTTTGTTCTTTGGTGTGGGTCTTTGAGGTAGGCTTGCCAACGAGCTGCATGGCAGGTCAACATATGTCTGGTCAGGCATGTGGTACCCAAGCGGCTGATGTTTTGGCCACGCGATATACGCTTGAGACATATGTTGCAAACAGCAGCTGTGCGATCTGATGCACTAGCCTCAAAAAAGGCCCACACCAAAGAACTTTTTGAATGACGGGCAGAGGCAGCGCCCTGCACAGGCGGAGCTCTGCGGTGTGATTCCGTCGGTGTACTGCCCTTACGCTGGCCACCAAAGGGCATCCTGCCTCGTTGGAGATGTGCCTCCTCCTCATCCTCCTCCTCCTCCTCTCTCCTATTAGGCACCCACGTGGAGTCAGTGACCTCATCATCCCCTCCCTCCTCATCACTGGAGCCAATCTGGCAGTATGCTGCAGCTGCTGGAACATGACTGCCAGATTGGTGTCCTTCTTGAGCATCCCCTCTGTCTGCTCTCACGCTACTGCCTTCCTCTAGCTGGGTTTCATCATCAGACCCTTCGAAACGCTGGGCATCCTCCTGGAGCATGTACCCAACACTGTGCTGAAACAGTTCGGGGGACTCCTCAGGAGGAGGACATGGTGGGTCTAGGGAAGGAGTGACTGATGATTTGTCTGACATTGATACCAGGGAAGACGACGCTTTGGCAGCTGCTTTTCCAGTACCCTGAGCCTGGGTGAGAGAGGATGAGGAGGAGGAGGAGGGCTTGGTCATCCACTCTACCAAGTCTTCGGCATGATGTGGCTCAACATGTCCAGCTGCCGAAAAGAAGGACAAGCGTGTCCCATGGCCATGTGCTGATGACAATGCACCGCGTCCACGACCAGCACTGTTGCCCCCAGACACAGAGCCTGCTTGCCCTCTTTTATTGCCTCCTGACTGTCTGCCTCTCCTTGTTTGCCTTCCAGACATTCTAATAGATGGCCTGCACGGAGATGGGAAAAAAGCAATAAGGGCTACCTTCAGGTGTCCTTCTCTGTCCCTTGAAACAAGGACTTTCACAGTGAAAGAAACTGACACTCTCCCTACCTACAGTTTTCTGTCCCTAGAAAAAATGTTTTTTTTAATCACAATATAGCACAAGAAAAATTCACTCACTGTCCTTACAGGTCCCTGGAAACAAGGACTTGCAGAGTGAAAGAAAAAAAACACTCTCCCTACCTACAGTTTTCTGTCCCTAGAAAAAATGTTTTTTTTAATCACAATATAGCACAAGAAAAATTCACTCACTGTCCTTACAGGTCCCTGGAAACAAGGACTTGCAGAGTGAAAGGAAAAAAACACTCTCCCTACCTACAGTTTTCTGTCCCTAGAAAAAATGTTTTTTTTAATCACAATATAGCACAAGAAAAATTCACTCACTGTCCTTACAGGTCCCTGGAAACAAGGACTTGCAGAGTGAAAGGAAAAAAACACTCTCCCTACCTACAGTTTTCTGTCCCTAGAAAAAATGTTTTTTTTAATCACAATATAGCACAAGAAAAATTCACTCACTGTCCTTACAGGTCCCTGGAAACAAGGACTTGCAGAGTGAAAGAAAAAAAACACTCTCCCTACCTACAGTTTTCTGTCCCTAGAAAAAATGTTTTTTTTAATCACAATATAGCACAAGAAAAATTCACTCACTGTCCTTACAGGTCCCTGGAAACAAGGACTTGCAGAGTGAAAGAAAAAAAACACTCTCCCTACCTACAGTTTTCTGTCCCTAGAAAAAATGTTTTTTTTAATCACAATATAGCACAAGAAAAATTCACTCACTGTCCTTACAGGTCCCTGGAAACAAGGACTTGCAGAGTGAAAGGAAAAAAACACTCTCCCTACCTACAGTTTTCTGTCCCTAGAAAAAATGTTTTTTTTAATCACAATATAGCACAAGAAAAATTCACTCACTGTCCTTACAGGTCCCTGGAAACAAGGACTTGCAGAGTGAAAGGAAAAAAACACTCTCCCTACCTACAGTTTTCTGTCCCTAGAAAAAATGTTTTTTTTAATCACAATATAGCACAAGAAAAATTCACTCACTGTCCTTACAGGTCCCTGGAAACAAGGACTTGCAGAGTGAAAGAAAAAAAACACTCTCCCTACCTACAGTTTTCTGTCCCTAGAAAAAATGTTTTTTTTAATCACAATATAGCACAAGAAAAATTCACTCACTGTCCTTACAGGTCCCTGGAAACAAGGACTTGCAGAGTGAAAGAAAAAAAACACTCTCCCTACCTACAGTTTTCTGTCCCTAGAAAAAATGTTTTTTTTAATCACAATATAGCACAAGAAAAATTCACTCACTGTCCTTACAGGTCCCTGGAAACAAGGACTTGCAGAGTGAAAGAAAAAAAACACTCTCCCTACCTACAGTTTTCTGTCCCTAGAAAAAATGTTTTTTTTAATCACAATATAGCACAAGAACAATTCACTCACTGTCCTTACAGGTCCCTGGAAACAAGGACTTGCAGAGTGAAAGAAAAAAAACACTCTCCCTACCTACAGTTTTCTGTCCCTAGAAAAAATGTTTTTTTTAATCACAATATAGCACAAGAAAAATTCACTCACTGTCCTTACAGGTCCCTGGAAACAAGGACTTGCAGAGTGAAAGGAAAAAAACACTCTCCCTACCTACAGTTTTCTGTCCCTAGAAAAAAAAAATTTTTAATCACAATATAGCACAAGAAAAATTCACTCACTGTCCTTACAGGTCCCTGGAAACAAGGACTTGCAGAGTGAAAGGAAAAAAACACTCTCCCTACTTACAGTTTTCTGTCCCTAGAAAAAATGTTTTTTTTAATCACAATATAGCACAAGAAAAATTCACTCACTGTCCTTACAGGTCCCTGGAAACAAGGACTTGCAGAGTGAAAGAAAAAAAACACTCTCCCTACCTACAGTTTTCTGTCCCTAGAAAAAATGTTTTTTTTAATCACAATATAGCACAAGAAAAATTCACTCACTGTCCTTACAGGTCCCTGGAAACAAGGACTTGCAGAGTGAAAGAAAAAAAACACTCTCCCTACCTACAGTTTTCTGTCCCTAGAAAAAATGTTTTTTTTAATCACAATATAGCACAAGAAAAATTCACTCACTGTCCTTACAGGTCCCTGGAAACAAGGACTTGCAAAGTGAAAGGAAAAAAACACTCTCCCTACCTACAGTTTTCTGTCCCTAGAAAAAATGTTTTTTTTAATCACAATATAGCACAAGAAAAATTCACTCACTGTCCTTACAGGTCCCTGGAAACAAGGACTTGCAGAGTGAAAGGAAAAAAACACTCTCCCTACCTACAGTTTTCTGTCCCTAGAAAAAATGTTTTTTTTAATCACAATATAGCACAAGAAAAATTCACTCACTGTCCTTACAGGTCCCTGGAAACAAGGACTTGCAGAGTGAAAGAAAAAAAACACTCTCCCTACCTACAGTTTTCTGTCCCTAGAAAAAATGTTTTTTTTAATCACAATATAGCACAAGAAAAATTCACTCACTGTCCTTACAGGTCCCTGGAAACAAGGACTTGCAGAGTGAAAGAAAAAAAACACTCTCCCTACCTACAGTTTTCTGTCCCTAGAAAAAATGTTTTTTTTAATCACAATATAGCACAAGAAAAATTCACTCACTGTCCTTACAGGTCCCTGGAAACAAGGACTTGCAGAGTGAAAGAAAAAAAACACTCTCCCTACCTACAGTTTTCTGTCCCTAGAAAAAATGTTTTTTTTAATCACAATATAGCACAAGAACAATTCACTCACTGTCCTTACAGGTCCCTGGAAACAAGGACTTGCAGAGTGAAAGAAAAAAAAACACTCTCCCTACCTACAGTTTTCTGTCCCTAGAAAAAATGTTTTTTTTAATCACAATATAGCACAAGAAAAATTCACTCACTGTCCTTACAGGTCCCTGGAAACAAGGACTTGCAGAGTGAAAGAAAAAAAACACTCTCCCTACCTACAGTTTTCTGTCCCTAGAAAAAATGTTTTTTTTAATCACAATATAGCACAAGAAAAATTCACTCACTGTCCTTACAGGTCCCTGGAAACAAGGACTTGCAGAGTGAAAGGAAAAAAACACTCTCCCTACCTACAGTTTTCTGTCCCTAGAAAAAAAAATTTTTTAATCACAATATAGCACAAGAAAAATTCACTCACTGTCCTTACAGGTCCCTGGAAACAAGGACTTGCAGAGTGAAAGGAAAAAAACACTCTCCCTACCTACAGTTTTCTGTCCCTAGAAAAAATGTTTTTTTTAATCACAATATAGCACAAGAAAAATTCACTCACTGTCCTTACAGGTCCCTGGAAACAAGGACTTGCAGAGTGAAAGAAAAAAAACACTCTCCCTACCTACAGTTTTCTGTCCCTAGAAAAAATGTTTTTTTTAATCACAATATAGCACAAGAAAAATTCACTCACTGTCCTTACAGGTCCCTGGAAACAAGGACTTGCAGAGTGAAAGAAAAAAAACACTCTCCCTACCTACAGTTTTCTGTCCCTAGAAAAAATGTTTTTTTTAATCACAATATAGCACAAGAAAAATTCACTCACTGTCCTTACAGGTCCCTGGAAACAAGGACTTGCAAAGTGAAAGGAAAAAAACACTCTCCCTACCTACAGTTTTCTGTCCCTAGAAAAAATGTTTTTTTTAATCACAATATAGCACAAGAAAAATTCACTCACTGTCCTTACAGGTCCCTGGAAACAAGGACTTGCAGAGTGAAAGGAAAAAAACACTCTCCCTACCTACAGTTTTCTGTCCCTAGAAAAAATGTTTTTTTTAATCACAATATAGCACAAGAAAAATTCACTCACTGTCCTTACAGGTCCCTGGAAACAAGGACTTGCAGAGTGAAAGAAAAAAAACACTCTCCCTACCTACAGTTTTCTGTCCCTAGAAAAAATGTTTTTTTTAATCACAATATAGCACAAGAAAAATTCACTCACTGTCCTTACAGGTCCCTGGAAACAAGGACTTGCAGAGTGAAAGAAAAAAAACACTCTCCCTACCTACAGTTTTCTGTCCCTAGAAAAAATGTTTTTTTTAATCACAATATAGCACAAGAAAAATTCACTCACTGTCCTTACAGGTCCCTGGAAACAAGGACTTGCAGAGTGAAAGAAAAAAAACACTCTCCCTACCTACAGTTTTCTGTCCCTAGAAAAAATGTTTTTTTTAATCACAATATAGCACAAGAACAATTCACTCACTGTCCTTACAGGTCCCTGGAAACAAGGACTTGCAGAGTGAAAGAAAAAAAACACTCTCCCTACCTACAGTTTTCTGTCCCTAGAAAAAATGTTTTTTTTAATCACAATATAGCACAAGAAAAATTCACTCACTGTCCTTACAGGTCCCTGGAAACAAGGACTTGCAGAGTGAAAGGAAAAAAACACTCTCCCTACCTACAGTTTTCTGTCCCTAGAAAAAAAAATTTTTTAATCACAATATAGCACAAGAAAAATTCACTCACTGTCCTTACAGGTCCCTGGAAACAAGGACTTGCAGAGTGAAAGGAAAAAAACACTCTCCCTACCTACAGTTTTCTGTCCCTAGAAAAAATGTTTTTTTTAATCACAATATAGCACAAGAAAAATTCACTCACTGTCCTTACAGGTCCCTGGAAACAAGGACTTGCAGAGTGAAAGAAAAAAAACACTCTCCCTACCTACAGTTTTCTGTCCCTAGAAAAAATGTTTTTTTTAATCACAATATAGCACAAGAAAAATTCACTCACTGTCCTTACAGGTCCCTGGAAACAAGGACTTGCAGAGTGAAAGAAAAAAAACACTCTCCCTACCTACAGTTTTCTGTCCCTAGAAAAAATGTTTTTTTTAATCACAATATAGCACAAGAAAAATTCACTCACTGTCCTTACAGGTCCCTGGAAACAAGGACTTGCAGAGTGAAAGAAAAAAAACACTCTCCCTACCTACAGTTTTCTGTCCCTAGAAAAAATGTTTTTTTTAATCACAATATAGCACAAGAAAAATTCACTCACTGTCCTTACAGGTCCCTGGAAACAAGGACTTGCAAAGTGAAAGGAAAAAAACACTCTCCCTACCTACAGTTTTCTGTCCCTAGAAAAAATGTTTTTTTTAATCACAATATAGCACAAGAAAAATTCACTCACTGTCCTTACAGGTCCCTGGAAACAAGGACTTGCAGAGTGAAAGGAAAAAAACACTCTCCCTACCTACAGTTTTCTGTCCCTAGAAAAAATGTTTTTTTTAATCACAATATAGCACAAGAAAAATTCACTCACTGTCCTTACAGGTCCCTGGAAACAAGGACTTGCAGAGTGAAAGGAAAAAAACACTCTCCCTACCTACAGTTTTCTGTCCCTAGAAAAAATGTTTTTTTTAATCACAATATAGCACAAGAAAAATTCACTCACTGTCCTTACAGGTCCCTGGAAACAAGGACTTGCAGAGTGAAAGAAAAAAAACACTCTCCCTACCTACAGTTTTCTGTCCCTAGAAAAAATGTTTTTTTTAATCACAATATAGCACAAGAAAAATTCACTCACTGTCCTTACAGGTCCCTGGAAACAAGGACTTGCAGAGTGAAAGAAAAAAAACACTCTCCCTACCTACAGTTTTCTGTCCCTAGAAAAAATGTTTTTTTTAATCACAATATAGCACAAGAAAAATTCACTCACTGTCCTTACAGGTCCCTGGAAACAAGGACTTGCAGAGTGAAAGGAAAAAAACACTCTCCCTACCTACAGTTTTCTGTCCCTAGAAAAAATGTTTTTTTTAATCACAATATAGCACAAGAAAAATTCACTCACTGTCCTTACAGGTCCCTGGAAACAAGGACTTGCAGAGTGAAAGGAAAAAAACACTCTCCCTACCTACAGTTTTCTGTCCCTAGAAAAAATGTTTTTTTTAATCACAATATAGCACAAGAAAAATTCACTCACTGTCCTTACAGGTCCCTGGAAACAAGGACTTGCAGAGTGAAAGAAAAAAAACACTCTCCCTACCTACAGTTTTCTGTCCCTAGAAAAAATGTTTTTTTTAATCACAATATAGCACAAGAAAAATTCACTCACTGTCCTTACAGGTCCCTGGAAACAAGGACTTGCAGAGTGAAAGAAAAAAAACACTCTCCCTACCTACAGTTTTCTGTCCCTAGAAAAAATGTTTTTTTTAATCACAATATAGCACAAGAAAAATTCACTCACTGTCCTTACAGGTCCCTGGAAACAAGGACTTGCAGAGTGAAAGAAAAAAAACACTCTCCCTACCTACAGTTTTCTGTCCCTAGAAAAAATGTTTTTTTTAATCACAATATAGCACAAGAAAAATTCACTCACTGTCCTTACAGGTCCCTGGAAACAAGGACTTGCAGAGTGAAAGAAAAAAAACACTCTCCCTACCTACAGTTTTCTGTCCCTAGAAAAAATGTTTTTTTTAATCACAATATAGCACAAGAACAATTCACTCACTGTCCTTACAGGTCCCTGGAAACAAGGACTTGCAGAGTGAAAGAAAAAAAACACTCTCCCTACCTACAGTTTTCTGTCCCTAGAAAAAATGTTTTTTTTAATCACAATATAGCACAAGAACAATTCACTCACTGTCCTTACAGGTCCCTGGAAACAAGGACTTGCAGAGTGAAAGAAAAAAAACACTCTCCCTACCTACAGTTTTCTGTCCCTAGAAAAAATGTTTTTTTTAATCACAATATAGCACAAGAAAAATTCACTCACTGTCCTTACAGGTCCCTGGAAACAAGGACTTGCAGAGTGAAAGGAAAAAAACACTCTCCCTACCTACAGTTTTCTGTCCCTAGAAAAAATGTTTTTTTTAATCACAATATAGCACAAGAAAAATTCACTCACTGTCCTTACAGGTCCCTGGAAACAAGGACTTGCAGAGTGAAAGGAAAAAAACACTCTCCCTACCTACAGTTTTCTGTCCCTAGAAAAAATGTTTTTTTTAATCACAATATAGCACAAGGACAATTCACTCACTGTCCTTCCAGGTCCCTGGAAACAAGGACTTGCAGAGTGAAAGAAACTGACACTCTCCCTACCTACAGTTTTCTGTCCCTAGAATAAATGTTTTTTTAAGCACAATATAGCACAAGGACAATTCACTCACTGTCCTTCCAGGTCCCTGGAAACAAGGACTTGCAGAGTGAAAGAAACTGACACTCTCCCTACCTACAGTTTTCTGTCCCTAGAATAAATGTTTTTTTAAGCACAATATAGCACAAGGACAATTCACTCACTGTCCTTCCAGGTCCCTGGAAACAAGGACTTGCAGAGTGAAAGAAACTGACACTGTCCCTACCTACAGTTTTCTGTCCCTAGAATAAATGTTTTTTTTAAGCACACTATAGCACAAGCACAAAACACACTGACACTCTCCCTACCTATCCTTCTCTTTCCCTAAACTAAAGGAATCCAGGTTAAGCAAGAAAGAAATAACAGTCACTGTCCCTGCCTATGCTGCTCTATCCCTGCTCCGGAACACACTACACTAGGCCGCCGTGCTGGCGGCCTTTTATAGTGTGGGGCGTGTACTAAACACCCTCAGCAATAATTGGCCACAGGCATCCTGCCTGTGGCCAATCATTGCTCTCCTCGCTGCCGGCGCTGTGATTGGCCAAGCATGCGGGGTCACAGTGCATGCTTGGCCAA
Organism: Rana muscosa; assembly: GCA_029206835.1. Taxonomy (NCBI): domain Eukaryota; kingdom Metazoa; phylum Chordata; class Amphibia; order Anura; family Ranidae; genus Rana; species Rana muscosa. The sequence continues at coordinate 205,073,676 of CM055123.1, forward strand.
TCACAGCGCCTGGATGACACTGCGATGGCGTAGTGCATTGTGGGCCGTTCGCGTCACTCGAATTTGGCGCGAACGGCCCAAATCGTTCGATCTTCGTCGAACGATCGAACAGCCGATGTTCGAGTCGAACGTATGTTCGACTCGAACACGAAGCTCATCCCTAGTAAGAATGACCACCATGAGAATAATGGAAAGAAAGGAAAAATAAGATATTTAAAGAACTAAAAAGCCTGCAATGATTTTTAGGTGCCTGTTTGTAGATTGCCACTACTAAACATTTTTAAAAATGCCTTTGTTGTAATTATTTTATGATAAGGGGAAAGTTCTTCTTTAATGCCAGGACATGCCATTTTGTATCCACATGCAGCTCAGCTCGTACTATGAGAAGAAAAAGCACTCAATCCCCGATGACTAATATTTTGGATGTTATGAGAGATCGAACATATTACCAATGATCTATGGAAAATGAGTGATGATTGCAGACAGTATGAAGCCCAGCAGTCATAGAGTCACATGCTAATTTCTTATAATTCTAAATCAATCTATCCTTACTGGGACTATCAGTTATGCCCCTAGAAATCTGTTTGATGATGGTGCACTCAATTCATCATAATGTAAGAGTAATAAATCATTGGTATTTCAGCTACAAGAAAATTATACCTCTATCCTGGCCTTCTGGAACCAGAAAATACACAAACTAGGGAAATCTTAAAGCAATTGTAAGTCTATTTTTTTTTTCTATTATAAAAATAACAAACGTGTTATACTTACCTGCTCTATTGCAGTGGATTTGCACAGAGCAGCCCGGAACCTCTTTATCTTGGGTCCCCCTCCTGTGAATTTGGCCCCTCCCTCCTGTTCAGTGCCCCCACAGCAAGCAGCTTGCTATGGGGGCATCCGAGCCGAGTCACAGCTCCCGGTTTTCCATTCAGACACAGAGCCCCGACCCGGCCCTGCCCCCTCTCTCCCCTGATTAGCAAGCTGACAATGGTGCCACTGCTGTGTCTCAGCCAATCAGAAGAAAGAATCTCGGATGGCTGAGACACTCGTTGACATCGCAGGACAGAGAGGGACCTCAGGTAAGTGTTAGGCAGACTTAGGGGGGCTGCTGCACACAGAAGGCTTTTTATCCTAATGTATAGAATGCATTAAGATAAAAAAAAAAAACTTCTGCCTTTACAACTCCTTTAAAGGTGAAGTTCAAGCTGCTTATATTTATACAGTCTGCCCTAGGTAGCATCCATATATCAACATGTATAACTACATAATTGGTCCATATAGTGAACTTGGTGTAAAGTTGTTCACTTGAAGGTCATCAAAGAGGACAAGGGGCACTCTTAATGTCTGGAGGAAAAGAGATTTCATCTTCAAATATGGAAAGGTTTCTTCATAGTAAGAGCTGTGAAAATGTGGAATAGATTCCTTTAATAGCAGGCTGTAGCCAACTCCATAGATTGCTTTAAAAAATGCCTGGATTATTTCCTAAATGTACATAATATAAATGGGTACTGACATTTATAGGAAAAGTTGATCCAGGCAATATCCGATTGCCTCTTGGGGGATCAGGAAGAATTTTTTTCCCCTGCTGGAGCAAATTGGATCATGTGCTCTGCTGAGTCTTTTGCCTTCCTCTGGATCAACTGTGGGTAAAGGATTGTGTATATAGGATTGATCATTTTTTTTCCCAGTTATTGGTTGAACTGGATGGACTGGTGTCTTTTTTCAACCAGACTAACTATGTAACTATGCTGAGTGTCCAATCGGACAGCTGTTCCCCTGGTGACCTCAAATCATAGTGGAACCAAGTTCCTCACGACTTCCTTCCCATTTTGCATTGCCGCTTCCGTTGAGCACCACCTACAGTGGATAATACAGACTGCACCTGCCTATAAACAGACTGGCTGGAGACTGCACTGCCCATTCTTTCCTGTGAAGATTTGAAGTTCAGAGAAACAACACTGAGAAAGCAGGAGCCAGCAGAGTTGAAAGTTGTAAACTGCAAATGCAGGGGTAAGAACTTTAACAAATAGTTTACTGGGGATTTTTTATTTATTTTTTGTTCATTGTGCTCAGTGTTAAACTAAAAAACTCTGATGCCCCGTACACACTACCAGGTTTTCCGACTGTAAAAAGACCGACGGGAAAAAAGAAAGCTGGTTCTCTTTTTTTTGCCGGCGGTTTTTGGCAGTTTTCCCGTCGGAAAAACTCAGATGGAGCATACACATGGGCAGGATTCCTGGCCAAAAGCTCTCATCTGAGTTTTCCCGTCGGAAAACCCGGTCGTGTGTACGAGGCATGAGGGTTTATTACTGTACTACTTTTAGGCTAGGTTTCCACATTTCCGGTTGCGGTTTGCAGTCCGGAGTCTGGTGCGGTTTTGTTCACCGGTTCAGGTGCAAATTTTTTTTTGAATTCTCATCTAAACTGCACAGGACCCTTTTCAGAAATGGACCGCAGCCGCCACAGACATGTTAGCCGATCTGATTCACATGGTATGCGAATCAGATAGCCGATCTGATTCACATGGTATGCGAATCAGATGCAGTTCAAAAAACGCATCTGATTTGCAAATATGTGAACCGAGCCTAATAAAAGAGAACTGTTACAGCTATACAATAGTGCAACCAGTGGTCACAAATGTAGCTAGGCTGGTATGAGATCTATTCTGCAAGATGTCTTTGCAGCTTTCGAAAATATTTAATAAAAGGAAAACTTGGCCCAATTTTTATTATAACGCTCTGAAAGTACATTCATTTGAGTATGGCATTCTCAAAAGCACAAGCCTGGAGCAAAAAGCTACCTACTGGGTCCTTATCCCATCATAGTTATAGAGCACCACCCCTCCAGTGTGTCCTATAGACTTCTATTGCTCCTATTATAGCACAGACTATCTCTTCTGACATAAGCCATCCCCTTATCTCCTCCAGCTGTAAACCCTCCAGAGCCTGGCTCTTCCACACATCCAACACACTAACAACATTCACTGATCTGCACTAACCTCAGCAGACTGCCAGAATCTGGATCTCTATGTTACAACTTCTTACAAGATAAGCTTCTCAAGCATCCTCATCTCACTGCATCTGCCATGTAGAAGATACCTTCAAAATCAACTTCTTCTAGGTAACTATGTGCTTATATGTTCATTGTCAGTTCTTTTTTTTTTTTTTTTTTACCGTTAATATTTGATACACTAATATTTAAACCTGCATGTGTAATATTCTGGAAAAAATCTGCCTTTCCGCAGAGGATTTAGGTCAGTTTAGGATAGCAGGCAGAATCTGGACGTATTCAGAAGTCTGATTTATTTTCTAACAGACTTGTATTGCCACTGATAAGTCTATACTGTACATGCTTATCTGAGCAAGGAGATGGCAGATGGTTTGTCAGGGTAATGAACTATGGGACTGGGGGAAATACATTTGTCTAATGTCATGTTTAAGAAAATAAAAAATGCAAATAAATAGTTGTCCTCAATTTAAACAAAATTAAAATCGAAAAGAATTTGATAGTAAACCTCGAGGGCAAGTTTAGGAAAACTGGATCGAAGGACAAAAGGAGAAAAACTGGATCAAGGGAAAAAAGAAAACCCTTTATTATGCTTTGGTTTAATATTGTGGCAAAAATTAAGTCAGTTTAGTTGCTATGGGTAGCTGCATCACACTTCTTTACTCCAGTTTTCAGAAATCGTACCTTCATTGCATTTTTGCAAGTAAAAATGACATTGTTGGTTATTAATTCTTTAGAAAGCTGCTAAAATACAAGAAAAACACACCTCCATATATTTTTTTATGTACTTTTAAAAATGATGCACATGCATGTATCTGTAGTTAATATATATATATATATATATATATATATATATATATATATCATATTAAAAAAATATAATAATTACATTTAATAATATATATATATATATATATATATATATATATATATATATATATATATAGAGAGAGAGAGAGATAGATAGATAGATAGATAGATAGATAGATAGATAGATAGATAGATAGATAGATAGATATAGATATCTATATCTATATATAGATATATATCCATATATATAAATATATATATTTTTTATTACATTTAATTATATATATGTTTTTTAAAGTATTATATATATATATATATATATATATATATGTGTATATATCTATCTATCTATATATATATATCTATCTATCTATATATATATATATATATATATATATATATATATGTCTATATATATATATATATATATAGATAGATATATAGATAGATAGATAGATATATACTTATATATAGTTTCGTAAGTAAAGTTATTCAGATTTGACAGCATGTAGAATAATTACTGTATATTATGGATATATAAATGTGTACATAGTGTAAAAAAATGACCTTTATACAATTAAATATAAAACATTTGTTCCTGATGATTGTTTTGGTGGTTGAATATTATTTTTGCCCAGACATTCAACAAATGTAGAAGCAAATAATTATAGATAAGGAATACTTTTCACTTGTGATCATCTTGTGGTACAGTACGTGTGTAATCACCACACTGTTCTTTGACCACTTTCCAATATTTATTGGAAAAAAAATGAAAGTTACAGCATGTAAAAATTAAAAATAATCAGAAAGAATATTATAGCTGGAGAGAAAATTAGATATTTTATATTTTGTAGCTTGCTGTGCAGACAGTTGTTCTAAGTTAGACTGGATCTGTATGTTTAAAGGTGACAGTTCTGAGTAGCCTAGTATTGGATTGCTGGACAATAAGTCAGCTGTGTAAAGAAATGCAAGTTTCTGCTATATTACCTTTATTTTCTATAGCTTAAGGTTTGATAAGCTCCTGAAACGCATTTTCTTCCGTGATCACTGTTACAAAAATGTAAATAGGTTGGTGGCTTTTTAATGGAGGTCACATGATCTGTCAACATATGTATACATCTATAATGCACACCATATAAGAAAATGGATTTATCATGCGCATAAATTAAATTAGACTGACTATAGTGAAAAGCCTTGTTTAAGATACGCAGAAGGAAGTTGGTGCAGTTGGCTCTGACTTGTGCATTCTTTTAGTACACTAGCTATTGCTGGCCTTCTTTTGAAAACACTACTTGCCTGGCTGTGTCTGACTTCATAAGTCTCAAAAATAATAAAAGTCAGAGAAAATTCAGAATTCTCTGCACATGTCCCGGGAAATTGCCATTTATCACCTATGACAGATGCACTTTTAGGACTCATGCATACAGACACGTTCGGATGTAAACTACTGTGCAAATGTTTTAGGTAGGTGTGAAAATGCTGTAAATTAAGAATGTTTTCAGAAATAGAAGTGTTAAAAGTTAATATTTTTATCAATTAACAAAATGTAAAGTAAATGAACAGATGAAAAATCTAAATCAAATCAATATTTGGTGTGACCACCCTTTGCCTTCAAAACAGCATCAGTTCCTTAGGTACACTTGCACACAGATTTTGAAGGAACTTGGCAGGTACATAGGTTGTTCCAAACATTTTGGAGAACTAACCGTAGATCTTCTGTGGATGTAGGTTGTCTCAAATGCTTCTGTCCCTTTGTGTAATCCCAAACAGACTCCATGATTTTGAGACCAGGGCTCTGTGGGGGCCAAACCATCACTTCTAGGACTCCTTGTTCTTCTTTACGCTGAATATAGTTCTTAATGATATTGGCTGTATATTTGGGGTCGTTGTCCTGCTGCAGAATAAATTTGGGGCCAATCACATGCCTCCCTGATGGTAGGGCATGATGGATAATTATCTGCCTGTATTTATCAGCATTGAGGACACCATTGATCCTGACCAAATCTCCAACTCCATTTGCAGAAATGCAGCCCCAGACTTGCAAGGAACCTCGATCATGCTTAACTGTTGCCTGCAGACACTCATTATTGTACCACTCTCCAGCCCTTCACCAACAAATTGCCTCCTGCTACAGCCAAATATTAAAATTTTGGCTCATCGGTCCGGAGTACCTGCTGCCATTTTTCTGCACCCCAGTTCCTATGTTTTTGTGCATAGTTGAGTCACTTGGCCTTGTTTCCACAAGGGAGGTTTGGCTTTTTGGCTGCAATTCGTCCATGAAGACCACTTCTGGTCAAACATCTGCAGACAATAGATGGGTGTAACTGGGTCCCAGTGGTTTCCTGTCAGTTCTGTGCTGGTGGCACTGCTGGACATCTTCTGATGTTAAAGTTAAGTAAACATGATGTGTCTTTTATCTGCTGCATTAAGTTTCCTTGGCCAACCACTACGTCTATGGTCCTCAGCATTGCCCGCTTCTTTGTGCATATTCAAAAGAGCTTTAAGAGCATATCTTGAAACCCCAGTCCTTGAAATCTTTGCCTGGGAGAGACCTTGGTGATGCAGTATAACTACCTTGTCTCTTGTTGCTGTGATCAGCCTTGCCATGGTGTATGACCTGGCTGTGACATGAAACTGTCCTCCACAACCTCACTTAGTAGTAAAGTTTGGCTGTTCCTCACCCAGTTTTAAGCCACCTACACTGATGTTTCTTTTTCATGTTTGCTCACGTTGCATTTTGTAAATTAATAAAACAATTAAAATATATATTTTTTAAAGCATTCTTACTTTACAACATTTCTTCACGCCTCCCTAAAACGTTTGCACAGTACTGTACAGTACAATAATTCAGTGTATTTCTTCATCTGAGAGTCCCAGGTGTTGGTGTACAGCTGTGGCCAGCAGGATGTACAAATCAATGGCAGGCTGTCAGATGCCACTGCTGTATGCCTGTACCTACACCTCTGAGGGGTGTACATAGGTGAATAAGCAACCATAGATGTGATTAATTCATGTGATTCACATAAAAATATGCTGATTTCTTGCTCTGTATAATTGAATGCATCCGGCTGCAGGAGCCTTAAGGAACATTTGTAGTAGACTGAAAATCCTAAAGATGGCCCACCTCTGTTTAGTAACACTTAGATGACTTCCTTGATGTAGTAACTCTTAGATAAACCCCCTCTGTGAATCAACACTGAGAGAGAAAAGTACCTATGCCCAACCAAATCAGAAATAATAGAGATGTTTGAACGGTTAGAAAATAGATTAGAAAATTATTTTAAGACAGAAATCGCAACAATGCGAGTTGACTTGGGCCATCTGCTAAAAAGGGTAGAGGAAACGGAGGACAAAAACGAAAATCAAGCTTCAGAATTACAAGAACTAAAAACCAAAGTTAAAACTCTGCAAACCAGTCAGATGGAAATATTATACAGAATAGAAAATCAAGAAAACCAAAGCAGACACCAGAATCTAAGGATAAGAGTGCTCCAAGAAGAGAGAGGTGAAGAGCTGAAAAAAACTATGAAGGAAATATTTAACCCTCTACTGGACAGAGGAGAAGAGCAAGAACTCAAAATAGACCGAGTGCATAGGATTAGGAAACCTCCGTATTTAAACGCAGAAATACCCAGTGATATCATAGTCCGATTTCAGCTATATGAAGATAAGGCTGAGATATGGAAGAGATTAAGAGAAGACCACCACTAAAATACAAGGGTGCAGAACTTCAAATCTTTACAGATCTATCAGTAGAAACACTGGAAAGAAGAAGACTTCTTAGGCCGTTATTGGCTCAAATGAGAACAGCTAATATTAAATACAGCTGGGGGTTCCCGGCGTCCCTAGTAGCCCAGAAAGAAGGTAGATCTGTGAGACTAAAATATACAGAGGACTTAGAAGATTTCTGTAAGGAAATAGGTGTTCCAAAGTTGGATATACAGGGATGGACAGTGATGAAGTCATGAAAGAGGAGGAAAAAGATATTAGCAGAAATAGTAGAAATCGCAGAAAATCGCAAGAAGCACTTAAAAAGGAGAAGAGACTATTCAGGTGGACTTTGGGGGGGGGGGTTTGGGGAGGAGGGAGATGGGGGGAGATGGGAGTGGAGAAGCAGACTGAGCAGTTGGGAAGCCTGGAGCGCCTCGGGGAAGAGCGGGCCGCCCCACCCCCCCGTGAGAAGGGTGGTGGGAAAACGGCCTCCAGGGTTGGAGTAACACCCCAAGGGTGGGAGACTCATAGGAGGGAAATGAAAAGGGACTCCATTTGCAAGTAAGGAGCTGGAGAGAGGCGGGGGGGAGGAGGGGAGGGGGGACAAAACTTAGACCCCATAAAGAACAATTGTAAACTCAGAAATAGATTACATCTAAATGAACAGGATACAAATAACCCATCTCTATGAAAACAGGTTGCAAATAATTATACCATGACTACGGTCAATTTTCTGACCTACAATGTGCAAGGGCTGAATACACCAACAAAAAAACATAAAATCTTGAAAGAGATCGAGCATCATGGGGCCGGGGTGGTCTTCATACAGGAAACACACCTGTCCCATGAAACTAATGTGAGGTTGTATTCCCATCAGCTCCCAACTTGGTACTATGGCATCTCAATGACAGATAAGGCAAAAGGGGTTGCAATTGGAATAGGCAGGGGAGTTTGGTTCTCCCTGGAGGACAGACTACCTGACCCAGAGGGAATATTTCTCTTCTTAAGGGGAAAGCTGCTGGGAATGGAATGCACATTGGCTAATATTTATTACCCTAATAAAGGCCCAACCGTATATCTGGGGGGAGCCCTGGAAAAAATATCGGAATTGAAAAAAGGGAAAGTGTCCATGGCAGGGGACCTGAATTTTTGTATGGATCCAAAACAAGACAGTACGTCCCGTGTACAGGGGACGAGGAACACCCAATTGAAGGCGATAAAACAGAAATTACACCACCACCAGTTAGTAGATATATGGAGAATACAACATCCCAGAACACAAGATTATACGTTCTACTCCCCTGTACACGGGACATACACTAGGATCGACTATTGGCTAATAGAACATAGAATGCTAGACTTGGTAGTCTCCACCAATATAGAAATAACTACACTATCTGACCATGCACCAATGACCATGAAAATAAAGATACCAGAAACTCAGATACAAGTGTATTCATGGAGGCTAAATGAAGATCTTCTAGATAAACAAGGGGAGGAGATAATAAAAAAAGAATTAGAGCAATATTTTCGTTTAAACGGAACCAGTGAGATTGTGGACGACACCTTGTGGGAGGCTCATAAAGCCTACATAAGGGGAATCCTGATCTCAATGGGAACTAGGAGAAAGAAGGAAAGAATAAAAAATAGGGCAGAATTGATAGAAGAAATATACCTATTAGAGCAGTGGTTCTCAACCTTCTGGTGCCGTGACCCCTTGATAAAATTTCCTAAGTTGTGGGGACCCCTAACAGTAAAATTATTTTCGTAGCGTGGGTTGTCAGCACCCAAGGAAAGACAACTAATTTGCCCCCTAACCCATGGAAATTTAGCGCTCCCTGAGTCCCCTCCACTCGTACAGTATTAAAACCTCATATGGTACATTTTAGGATGTACCACTCTTTCTCTTTGTTCACTTTTCTTTCCCTTTTATCTCTCTATCCTAATTTCTTGTCCCCCCCCATCCCTCTCTCTAGCCGTCTTTCTTGTTCTTTCTCTTATTCTTTCTCTCCCTTTTTCTTTCTTCCTTCCCCTATTTTCCTCTCCCTTCCATGTATTCTCTATTTTTATTTCTTCTCTTACTCCTTGGTGGGGGGTGGGGGGAATGGGATGAGTGGCAATGCTGAGGGGAGTTCTGATCAACCAACTTAGTTTCTCTTGATCAAGGTCATCTGCTGATCTGAGAACTGTAGTGGGGACCGCAAAAAGGCTGGGAGAGCGGTGCGGGCTTCAGGAGCAGTCCAGGATTTGGTGACCCCTGGCAAATCATCATTTGACCCCCGAGGGGGTCCCGACCCCAGGTTGAGAACCACTGTATTAGAGCAAAGACACAAAAAAGGGAGAGGGCAAGATCAGGAACTGTCACAAGAACTAGTAATAAAAAGAGAGGAACTAAAAGAACTATTAGAACAGGAAAAAAGGAAAACCTTCAATAAAATCTCAAAGGAAAGATATCAATGGGGGAATAAAAACAGCAAGTGCCTAGCAAGGATGTTAAGAAAAAATAAAATAATGAACTTCATAGAAATAATACAAAATGAAAAAGGGGAAATTATCTATAATACAAATGACATAGCGACGGTCTTCCGAGACTTTTATGAACAATTATACTCAGTAAATCAGAAAGGACAATGGAATGAGGGGAAAAAAGAAAGAATAAAATAATATTTAAAAAAAGCTAGGATCCCCCGGATAACAGAGGAAATAGCAATTTCCCTAGAAACTCCAATAACGGTAAAGGAGATCAATCAGGCGTTAAAAGAATCAGCGTCAGGAAAAAGTCCAGGGCCAGATGGATACACGACAATATACTTAAAAAGGTTTAAAGAAATCCTGACCCCAAAACTGTGCACATACAGTATATGATTTGATTGGGAAGGAGGTATTAAATGAGCAAAGAGGCATTATTGGCATCAATTAGCATTATAGCAAAAGAAGGCAAAGATTGTAGTAAGTGTTCAAATTATAGACCAATTTCATTGTTAAACGCGGACACAAAATTGTTTGCAAAAATATTAGCAACAAGGATGAAAGATTTAATGACGGAGCTGGTCCATCCTGATCAAGTGGGCTTTGTACCAAGGAGAGAGGGGAGGGACAACAGATTAAGAACACTTCTGTTACTTCAAAAAATAAAGGAAGGGAGAGTCCCCGGTCTACTCCTGTCGATAAATGCAGAAAAGGCATTAGACAGGGTAGACTGGGGATTCATGATGAGCATTCTAGAGAGCATGGGGATAGGCCCAAGGATGATGCAGTGGATACAAGCATTATACAAAGGTCCTACAGCTGTGGTGAAAGTAAATGGAACATTGTCACCCCCCTTTAGAATGAATAACGGGACAAGACAGGGATGCCCCCTGTCTCCGCTCCTGTTTGTGCTGGCGCTGGAACCTCTTCTGGCGACAGTGCGGGGGGACGCGGACATAGGGGGCTTCAAAGTCAGAGAAGAGGAGCATAAATTAGCTTCATTCGCAGATTATATATTATTCTATATACCAAACCCCCAAATTACAATGCCCAATCTTATGAAAGCACTAAAGGAATACGGAGATCTATCCAATTTTAATATCAACCCGAGTAAATCTGAAATATTAAATATAATTATGAAACTGAAAGAGGAACAGAGTCTACAACGAGAATTTCCATTCCCTTGAATGGAAATAGAAATATTTTTGGATTAAATTAACGGCATCGCCAGAGGAAGTATATCAAGCAAACTATATCCCACTATTAGAGGAGATAAAAATTGAAATAAAAAGAATAGCAGCACGCCCCCTATCATGGATGGGCTGGATTAACGCCCTAAAGATGATAATACTTCCGAAGATCATGTACAAGTTTCAGATGCTCCCCATATATATATACCCCCAGCATATTTTAGAACTTTAAGTATTTTAATCACTACATTAATATGGCACAATAAGAAACCTTGAATTTCTCTAGCAACTCTGAAGAAAGTAAAAATCCAAGGCGGATTAACTACTTCAGGCCCACAGGCCGTCATTTGGCGTCCTCAGCTTTGTGGGGGGTATATCTGAATGATGCCTGCAGCTACAGGCATCATTCAGATATTGTCGGTTTCAGGCGGCGATTTCCTGCACCATGAGAACAATCATAGCGGCTGTTCCACCGCTTGATCATTCTTACGGGCAGTGGAAGGGGACGTCCCCCCCTCCCGCCGCCCTCTGGTGCTTCTACCGACTCACCTGTGCGATCGGTGAGTCGGTGACAGGATCCGCCGGCCCCGGATGTTGATCACAGAGATTTCCGGCGGACCAGATAGTCGCCGGAGTCTCTATGATCGTCGGAGGCCGGGCGCGATGTTATGACGTCACGCCCGGCCTCTGCATTCAAAAAAACGGCGACGCTTCGGCTTTTTTTTTTTTTAGGCTTCCCAGCCTAGTGGTGAGATGTGGGGTCTTATTGACCCCCATATCTCACTGTAAAGAGGACCTGTCATGTCATATTCCTATTACAAGGGATGTTTACATTCCTTATAATAGGAATAAAAGTGATCAAAATTATTTTATTTTTTTAAAGTGAAAAAATAAAAATAAATAAGTAAAATTAACAATAAAAAATAATAATATTTTTTTTACAGTGCCCCTGTCCCCGTGTGCTCGCATGCAGAAGCGAACGCATACGTAAGTCCCGCTCACATATGAAAACGGTGTTCAAACCACACATGTAAGGTGTTGCTGTGAACGTTAGAGCGAGAGCAATAATTCTAGCCCTAGACCTCCTCTGTAACTCAAAAAATGTAACAGGTAACATTTTTTAAAGCGTCGCCTATGGGGATTATTAAGTACCAAAGTTTGGCGCCATTCCACGAGCGTGTGCAAATTTTAAGCGTGACATGTTAGGCATCTATTTACTCGGCGTAACTTTCACATTATACAAAAAAATTGGGCTAACTGTACTGTTTTTTTTTTTAAGCATGAAACTGTTTTTTTTCCCCAAAAAAGCGCGTTTGAAAAATTGCTGTGCAAATACCGTGTGAGATAAAAAGTTGCAATGACCGCCATTGTATTCTCTAGGGATGAGCCGAACACCCCCCTGTTCGGTTCGCACCAGAACCTGCGAACAGACCTAAAGTTCGCGTAAACTTTAGAACCCTATTAAATACAATGGACTCGAACGTTCGAAATCCAAAGTGCTAATTATAAAGGCTAATATGCAAGTTATTGTCCTAAAAAGGGTTTGGGGACCCGGGTCCTTCCCCAGGGGACATGTATCAATGCAAAAAAAAGTTTTTCGGGACAATTCATTATAGCCGCGAGTGGGTTTAAATAGATTTTTTTCCTTCAGAAATGACATTTTGTGCAGGGACAGTTCTAAGCAAGGGAAACAAGCGCTGCTTTACAGGCATATTTTACACCCCCCCCCCCCCCCCAGGTACGAAATTTAAAGGAATATTTCACTTTTTATTTTTCACTTTATGCATTATTAAAATCACTGCTCCCGAAAAAACGGCCTTTTTTAAAACTTTTTTTTGCATTGATACATGTCCCCTGGGGCAGGACCCGGGTCCCCAAACACTTTTTATGACAATAACTTGCATATAAGCCTTTAAAATTAGCACTTTAGATTTCTCCCATAGACTTTTACAGGGTGTTCTGCGGCTTTTCAAATTTGCCGCGAACACCCCAAATTGTTCGCTGTTCGGTGAACAGCGAACAGGCAATGTTCGAAGCTCATCCCTAGTATTCTCTAGGGTCTTTGCTAAAAAAACATATATAATGTTTGGGGGTTCTGTGTATTTTTCTAGCAAAAAAATTATGATTTTTACATGTAGGAGCGAAGTGTCAGAATTGTCTTGGGCCTCAAGCGGTTCAATGTACCTGACTTTCAAAAATACTACGAGGCGGTTTAGTTAACACTTGTGGTGGAATGGGCCAAATTAAATAATGAGAAAAGGTGGGTTAATATATAACACATAATGGCTATTACACAATTAGGAAGGAATATATGGATACCACCACATTATAGGACATTGGGAGAAAATACACACACATTGGCACGGACGGATAGTATTGAAAATCTGGGATGCACTACACAAGAAAAGCAAATGGAAATATAATTCACCATTGATGGCACTAAAGGAAAATTATTTATTTGCACCGGTGAAAAGTTCGATAGGGGGGAATTGGATAAAAAAAGAAAATGCACAACTACGTGATATAATACAAGGGGGAAAAATTTGCACTTTACAAGAATTAAAAATAAAAAAAGATGTGCTGGAGATTAATGAATGGAGGTATTTTCAGCTCAAACACTTCATAGCAGCACTCCCTCACCCAATAAGAGAAGGAGAAGCACTTACATTGATAGAGCGATTATGTACCAACGAAAAAACAAGTGGGAATATATCTAGGATATATAAAACTTTGATAGAAGTGAAAGAGCTGGAAATTCTGACATTTATAAAAAATTGGGAGAGGGAATTGCGGAAACGAGGAAGGAACCAAGAAGTAGGAAAAATCCTGAAACTAGTAGACATGTGCACACTGAAATATTTTGTTTCGGAATTTCATTTCGTCCGAAAAATAAATTTATTTAGTTACACCCGGAATTTTTTTTTTTTTTATCTTGTTTCATTTAAAAAATGCATTCGTCCGAAAATCCGAATCAATTAAGGTCGACTCTGTCAATTGAAGGCTTATGGTGTCCGTTGAATGTTCTAAGAAGATTCGACGAAGCAGCTAAACTGTACGACGCTGCAATCGTACATTTCCGGTCGAATGCTCCGCTCACAAGCTATAGTAGAATTCTAATGTTGTATGACTAGTAATAATTATATTAATTAATTATTAGTACTAGTCAACCAACATTAGAATTCTTCTATAGCCTATGGGCGGAGCATTTAACCATAAATGTCCGTTTGTGGCGATTGTATGTTTTTAGCTGCTTTGTCGAATCTTCACGTCTCTATAATTTTGAATCTTTTCTCTCTATGTCAAATAATCTTGGACTAATAGAGTTAGGTTAGGCACATTCGACCGCAGGTTCGATAAGCACAGATCGCTATTATCACTGTCATGTCGAATCTTCTATCTATATCGAACTGTTGCCGCAACTAAACAAAAATAAAGCATTTTTTATGTCGTATCTTTCAAAATTCGGATTCTGCACGTTCGTTATCGTTTGTTAAAACTAATGCAAAAATCCCTGAAATTCTGACGAAAATGCATTCGGACGAAAATGAATGCACATGTCTAGAAACTAGTACATGGATCATCAGTAAACAATGGGTTGGTGGAAATTACCTATAAGTGCATAACCCGTGGTATAGAACTCCGGAAACACAGGGAAATATCAAATAGGACAAATAACGGAGTGTTGGCGGGGCTGTAAACAAACGGGAACCGTGGCCCATATATGGTGGGGGTGCCACGAAATTCGAATGTACTGGAGGGAAATATTGAGTTATATCAAGGAAATTACTAATATAGATATACCTGAGGTACCATGGACATGTCTATTTCATGGGGTAGATATTCCGATAAAAGAATATAGAAACTCAATGATTATACATATGATGCCACTGCAAAAAGCTTGATACCGAGGAAATGGAAGGAAGTAGAGAGCCCAAAAATTAGAGAGTGGTTTGATAAAATAGAAGAGATATATAACCTGGAATATCTAAGACATAGCCATGAGGATACTAGAGAGGGATTCATTAAGAGATGGGAAAAGTGGAAAAAGTTTAAACTAACAAAGAAATATAGTGAGATTAAGATTATTTAGAGACGAGGAGAAAGAAGTGTCTAAGAATGGGGTGGAAGGGGGGGGGAGGAAGGAGGGTAAGGGTAGATAAAGGTCTGGAAATTAAATTAGTTAATGTACCATATATACTCGAGTATAAGCTGAGTTTTTCAGCACATTTTTTTGTACTGAAAATGCCCCCCTCGGTTTATACTCAAGTCTGTGTCTATCTTCAACTTTGTGCGCCTGATCCTAGCCAGCTGTAGGTTCCATGGACCCCAAAGGTTGTGTCCACAGAGTGAAAAGTTTGTTGTCTGGGGGACCTACGGCCGGTGAGCACCGATTTTTCAAAGCCGGGCACCTCTTCCATAGACTCCAATGTTAAACGGTAATTTCTCTGGTGATTTTGGGGACCCGGTACCAGCTGTCCCTAGGTCCCCTGGATCCCAAACTTTGCACACATGTAGCTCCACTCTTTATCTACAAGTGTGCAAAGCTTGTTGTCCAGGGGACCTATAGCCGGGGAGCACCGATTTTTCAAAGCCGGGCACCCCTTCCATAGACTCCATTGTTAAACGTCAGTCTAGTCACACAGCGCCGGAGATCAGGTAGGGAGATTGGGCACAGTGAGGCATGGGCACAGTGAGACATGGGCACAGTAAGGCACAGTGAGGCATGGACACAGTGAGGCAAAGTGAGACACAGTGAGGCATGCAGATGGACACCCTAGCCTTATACTCGAGTCAATACGTTTCCCCAGCTTTTTGTGGTAAAATTAGGTGCCTCGGCTTATATTCGGGTCGGCTTATACTCGAGTATATACGGTATATCCCTATTGAATAGGGAAAATGTTTTACTTCTTTGTGTATGATAAATTTTGATAAAATAAAGAATATAAAAAAAAAAAAACACTGTCGTAACATTTAAAGTGGATCTACAGTAAAACACTGCTCTTCTATCTTCCTGGTTTTACAGGAGACACTGAGGGCAGTGGGGGCTTTAGGCTCCTGCTGCTGTCAGTAAAACTCCTGTGAGGAGGGAGTGGGGGGGCATGGCTTACTGGTGTTGTGTGTGTCTATGGATACTTATAGCCGTGTTTGGGGTTGAGCATGCACAGGTGCCCCTATAGCACACGGCTTGCTAAGGGGTAGGGATGAGCTTCGAGTTCGAGTCGAACTCATGTTCGACTCGAACATTGTCTGTTCGCCGAACAGCAAACAATTTGGGGTGTTCGCGGGAAAATTCGAAGAGCCACGGAACACCCTGTAAAAGTCTACGGGAGAAATCTAAAGTGCTAATTTTAAAGGCTTATATGCAAGTTATTGTCATAAAAAGTGTTTTCGGGAGCAGTGATTTTTTTTTGTTTATATTTTCTTTATTGATTTTCTTTAGAATTATACATTACAATAAGCATACATATGCTTTGATAATTTTCATCCCTTATTTTGACGAGATAATAGTAATAGCATGCATTTGCATAATTAACATATTTTCCTTTCTATTGAGCCTTCCCCCCCCCTCCCTCCCCCTCCCCACGATTCTATGGTTTCTTTTACTAGGGTTTCTATCTTCTTTCCTTTTTCACACATTATTAATTTTGTTTTTTTATTATAATTTTTTCCCCTTCTTCTGCTTACTGCATTACTTCTATTTTACGGAGGGTACCCCATACTTTCTAACCATGGTTTCCACACTTTTTCAAACTCTCTAATATTCCTTCTCTTAGTGTAGGCTACTTTCTCCTTCCATATTGTTTCCGTGACTATGTTAACCCAATCTTTTACCGACGGCGGTCTCTCTGCTTGCCATCTTTGTGCAATTAATTTTCTTGCATGGAAGAGACACCTGAGCACTGCTTTTATTGTACTAGCCTCCCTGCTTATTCCCTTCCCTAATCCCAAAATACACAGTCTAGGTTCCCTTTCTAATGTTGTTTTATATATCCTATTTATGGTGTTAAGCATAGCTCCCAACTGTCCCTGATTTGGAGCAATGTCCCTCTGTCCCTCATTCCTCCTCATTTGTCCCTCATTTTGGTCTGATCTATAGAGTTGTATATAAAATGCACTTTTTATCTATCAAAAAGTGTTTTCCAGCCCTAAACCTTTCATCTGATTTCTAAATTGCTGTATTTGTAAATTACAAAAGTCAATATAAAGGAATAGTATTGGTAAAAAAGCACTTGTGGGTTTAACCAATCTTGTTTTTTTGTACAATTCTCCTTTAAGGGGGTGTGGAAAGGGGTGTGTCCTATGCCTGCATACTTTTGCTGATAGGTGTCCCTCATTCTCATCTCAAAAAGTTGGGTGGTATGGTGTTAAGGACCTCTGACCAATATCTGAATAATTTGGGGCATCTCCATATCATGTGCATCAAGTCCCCCATGCCCCGGCACCTGGGACACCCTGTATCTATCCTCCACCCAAACCTAAACAGCCTTTTTGGTGTATAGTACGTCCTATGTAGCAGCATCAGATATGAGAACTTTTGTGCAGGCGAAATTGTTACCAGGTGTCCCCTCTCTAATATCTTCTTCCATTGCCCCTCTGATATGGGCCCTAGGTCTTCTTCCCATTTTCCCTTACTTTTGAGGAGTTTGGGGCCCTCAATACTTCCTTTACATATATGTGGATAGATTTCAGAAATAAAGCCCCCAGTGCTACTCTGATTATCCAGTCTCTGGAGAATAGGAGATTTACACCAGGCTGGCCCCGTCCTGTCAAACTGAACGTTTAAAGCGTGTCTAATTTGAAGATATCTATAAAATGTGTATCTAGGAACATCATATTCCTCTCTCAGTTCAGTGAAGGTTTTTAGGGTACTTCCCTTATACAACTGGGCTAGCCTGACTATCCCCTTTACTTCCCATTCCTTAATTTTCCCCACTGCCTCCAAATCCTGAAGATTCCTGTTGTCCCAGAGGGGCGCATATTCTGTTACTCCACCATGTCCTCCTATTGATTTTACTGCTTTCCATACTTTTAGCAGTGATTTTATTAATGCTTAAAGAGAAACAATAAAAATGAAATATTCCTTTAAATTTCGTACCTAGGGGGTGTGTATAGTATGCCTGTAAAGCAGCGCTTGTTTCCCGTGCTTAGAACTGTCCCTGCACAAAGTGTCATTTCTGAAGGAAAAAAGTCAATTAAAAGCACTCGCGTCTATAATGAATTGTCGGCTCCCGGCAATACAGAGAAAAGTCATTGAAAGTCATTGATGAAAAACAAAAAAAATGTGTGGGGGTCCCCCAAATTCAATTACCAGGCCCTTCAGGTCTGGTATGGATATTAAGGGGAACCCTGCGTCAAATTTAAAAAAATAATTACGTGGGGTTCCCCCCAAATATCCATACCAGACCCTTCAGGTCTGGTATGGATTTTAAGGGGAACTCCAACCCAAAAAAAAATATGGCGTGGAGTTCCCCCCAAAAATCCATACCAGACCGTTTATCCGAGCACGCAACCTGGCAGGCCGCAGGAAAAGAGGGGGGGGATGAGAAGAGAGCGCCCCCCCCTCCTGAACCATACCAGGCCACATGCCCTCAACATGGGGAGGATGCTTTGGGGGTCTGTGACCCCTCAAATCAGCATGTCCCATGTTGATGGGGACAAGGGCCTCATCCCCACAACCCTTGCCCGGTGGTTGTGGGGGTCTGCGGGCGGGGGGCTTATCGGAATCTGGAAGACCCCTTTAACAAAGGGGACCCCCAGATCCCGCCCCCCCCATGTGAATTGGTAAGAGGTACATTGTACTCCTACCATTTCACAAAGAAAGTGTAAAAAAACACACAGACACCGTTGGGATAAGTCCTTTATTAAAAAAAATAAAAAAAGATTCCAGTGGTGGTAATCCACTCTCGGTCTCCACTCCAACGCTGTTGGTATCCTGCGATGGGTGATCTCCTCTCCGGGGTCCAGCAATGGATGATCTCTCCTCTCCAGGTCCAGGTTCCAACGATGAGATGTCCAGCGCAGCGAGGAACAGCAAGCATCCTGTCTCCACCGGAGGCCCCCCTGGGAATCCCGGCAGCCTGACAGGTCTCTTATGTAGCTGAGGACAGGATCACCCATCACAAGACCACGTCCCCCTCTGACGCAAGGGGAAACCCGGGCTTCCCCAGTGACGTGCGGGTGACCCCGCCCCCTCTGATGCAACGGAAACCTGCGTTACATCAGAGGGGGGCGGGGTCACCCGCACGTCACTGGGGAAGCCTGGGTTTCCCCTTGCGTCATAGGGGGTGGGGTCACGTGACGGGTGATCCTGTCCTCAGCTACATAAGAGACCTGTCAGGCTGCCGGGATTCCCAGGGGGGCCTCCGGTGGAGACAGGATGCTTGCTGTTCCTCGCTGCGCTGGACATCATCGTTGGAGCCTGGACCTGGAGAGGAGAGATCATCCATCGCTGGACCCCGGAGAGGAGATCACCCATCGCAGGATACCGACAGCATTGGAGTGGAGACCGAGAGTGGATTACCACCGCTGGAATCTTTTTTTATTTTTAATAAAGGACTTATCCCAACGGTGTCTGTGTGTTTTTTTACAATTTTTTACACTTTTTTTGTGAAATGGTAGGGGTACAATGTACCCCTTACCAATTCACATGGGGGGGGCGGGATCTGGGGGTCCCCTTTGTTAAAGGGGTCTTCCAGATTCCGAGAAGCCCCCCGCCCGCAGACCCCCACAACCACCGGGCAAGGGTTGTGGGGATGAGGCCCTTGTCCCCATCAACGTGGAAACATGGTGCTTTGACGGGTCACAGACCCCCAAAGCATCCTCCCCATGTTGAGGGCATGTGGCCTGGTACGGTTCAGGAGGGAGGGGCCGCTCTCTCGTCCCTCATTTCCTGTGGCCTGACAGGTTGCGTGCTCGGATAAAGGGTCTGGTATGGATTTTTGGGGGGAACTCCACACCATTTTTTTTTATTTAACGTGGAGTTCCCCTTAAAATCCATACCAGACCTGAAGGGTCTGGTATGGATATTTGGGGGGAACCCCGTGTCATTTTTTTTTTATTTGATGCAGGGTTCCCCTTAATATCCCTACCAGACCTGAAGGACCTGGTAATTGAATTTGGGGGGACACCCACGCATTTTTTTATTTTATTTTTATCAATGACTTTTAATTACTTTTCTCTGTATTGCCGGGAGCCGACAATTCATTATAGCCGCAAGTGCTTTTAAATTACTTATTTTCCTTCAGAAATGACACTTTGTGCAGGGACAGTTCTAAGCATGGGAAACAGGTGCTACTTTACAGGCATACTATACACACCCCCTAGGTACAAAAGTTCAAGGAATATTTCACTTTTATTGTTTCACTTTAAGCATTATTAAAATCACTGCTCCCGAAAAAACAGCCATTTTTAAAACTTTTTTTGCATTGATACATGTCCCATGGGGCAGGACCCGGGTCCCCAAACACTTTTTATGACAATAACTTGCATATATGCCTTTAAAATTTGTTCTTTTGATTATTGTTTATGTTCGAGTCTCATAGACTTTAACGGTGTTCGGATGTTCAAACAAATTTATTGCCTGTTCGCATGTTCTGATGCGAACCAAACTGGGGGGTGTTCGGCTCATCCCTACTAAGGGGGCACCCAGAGCAAGAAGGAACAGACATCGCCAGTGGAAGACCACCACATAGGAGACAAGGGACTGGGTGAGTATAACAAAAACATTTTTAAGACCCCGTTTGAAGGCAACATGTTTTTTTAATATTGCTTTAAAAACTCACCTGTTTAATAATCCATCTGTGTAGTAAAACTCAGGCCCTTACGTCTGTGTAGTGCCACTCGGATAACCACCTCTGTGTAGAAACCCTCCCATTCCCCACCCCCATCCCTCTGTTGTAACATTCTGTTGCCCCCATCTGTGTGATAACACTCAGATGACTCTCTGTGTGGTGGCACTTCAATGACCCCCTCTTTGTAGTAGCACTCAGATGACCCCCTTCTATGAAACAACACTTAGATGACCATCTCTGTGTAGTAAAACTTTGATTCTTCGATTTGTGTAGTAACACTCAGATAACCCCTCTTTGTGTAATATCACTTAGATGACCCCCCATGTGTACTAACACAGAGATTCTTCTTTCTGTGCAGTAACACTAAAATGCCCCCCTCTGTGTAATAACACCCAGATGACCCCCTCTGTGTAGAAACATTGAGATGCCCCCTCTGTGTAGTAACAGTCATATTACCCCTCTATGTAGTAACACTGAGATGACCCCTCTGTGTAGTAATGCTTAAATTACCCCTCCATGTAGTAACACTTAGATGACCGCTCCGTGTAGTAACTCTCAGATGACCCCCTCTGTGTAGTAAAACTTTGATTCTTCTCTAATGTGGTAACACTCAGATGACCCCCCCCCCCTTTTGTGTAAAAGCACTTAGACAACCTCCTATGTGTAGTAACACTGAGATTATTCTCTCTGTGTAATAACACAAAAATGCCCCCCTCTGTGCAATAACACCCGATGACCCCCTCTGTGTAGCAACATTGAGAAGCCCCCTCTGTGTAGTAACAATAAGATGACCCCCTTTGTGTAGTAAAGCTCAGATTACTCCCTCTGCATAGTAACACTGAGGTGACCCTTCTGTGTAGTAATGGTCAAATGACCCCTCCATATAGTAACTCTCAGATGGCCCCCTCTGTGTACTAACACTCAGATGACCCTCAGTGTCGTAACTTTCAGAATCCCCCCCCCCACCTTCCTGGGTGTTACACTCAGGTAACCACCTTCTGTGTGTATGTGTACCAACACTCAGAATACCTTATAAGTTTATCCACCACTCAGATTACCCCCTATGTTTAGTAATATTTTAGAATCCCTCCTATGTTTGTAACACTATAATGCTGCGTACACACGGTCGGATTTTCCAAATGATTTTCCAAATGTTCGATGGGAGCTTGTTGTCTGAAATTCCGACCGTGTGCAGGCTCCATCGGACATTTGCTGTTGGAATTTCCGATAACAAAAATTTGAGAGCTGGTTCTCAAATTTTCCGACAACAAAGCTTGTTGTCGGAAATTCCGACCGTGTGTACACAATTTCGACGCACAAAAGTCCACGCATGCTCGGAATCAAGCAGAAGAGCCGCACTGGCTATTGAACTTCATTTTTCTCGGCTCGTCGAACGTGTTGTACGTCACTGCGTTCTTGACGTTCGGAATTTTCGACAACATTTGAGTGACCGTGTTTATGCAAGACAAGTTTGAGCGAACATCCGTTGGATTTTTGTTGCCGAAATGTCCGATCTCGTGTACGCAGCATAAGAATCCCTCCTATGTTTAGTAACAGATGCAAAACTCACCAACTCAAATTGCCTTACACTCTCGTGTTCGGCGTGTAAACGTGTACAAAAATACCTCACTGGTAGGTATAGCAGATAATCCCAGTTCCAACCAATTCACTGCCAGAAAGCTCCGCATGTAAATAAAAGAAGTGCTCAAAATAGCGTGATACCGTAAAATCAGTTTAATATCACACTTAAATCTTCAAATATAGCACTCACATGAATCTCAAAAAATAGAGCAATACATTGCACAGCAAACACTCGTTCAGAGATGAACCGAAAACCGAGTATATTGGTCGCGGCGGACCCAAGGTGTCCACTGATCGCTCACCACCTCCCCGCTGTTCCTTCCTGAATCTCTGCTTCCTTGATTGGCCTTGATATGTCACACGTTCACTTCATATGGTTGCCGCACTGTTCGGCCCGAGCAATTGTCTTTGATTGTCATACACTACTTTATGATACACAGACCGCCAGCTAAAAATACCCAGGCCTGTTTCATTATCTAACACGGCCCTGTCTAATACTATGCTCCCGACGAAGTGTCTCGGAACACGAAACTAGTCGAGCGAAAGCAAGATTTTTATCTTTGAATTTTCCGGATCTATCAATAAGACCAGCCATCTCTTGTGTATATCGTCCAACTCCTTAATTGTGTTTGTTGGCCATATATTACTTTATTTTGTATTTTACATGCTAATGTAATCTCTGGGAGGTTGTTGAGTCTTGTAATTGGGATCCTATACCGATTATTGATGATTGTCATATAATGTCATTTTTCTGAAATGTATTAATGTATTTTTTACTTAAATTCAATTATATTTTTTCTACTAACAATAAAACCTTTAGAATTTTTACAATACTTACCCATGTGCCGTTTAAAGTCCATCTTTAGTTAAAATAATATTTCCCCATTAGTCATGGGATTGTCACATTTAAATAATGAATTACCTTACTGTTTCACTAATGGACTGTGATATTGGTGATTCATATTAATTTTAGTGGTATTTGTTATCAGCATAGGTATACTCACTTGTTCTCATCAATGTTTCCAAATGTATCCATTGGTTTTGCCTTACTTCCTGCTCAGACTAGAGGTACTTCACTGTTATATTTGTGTGCGGGATCACCCTAGCACACAATACGCTCACTGGTATTGTCACATTTAAATAATTAATCAGCATAGGTATACTCACTCAAGCACTTACAGGGTTTGCTACGGGACACCAGTTTACCCCACCTGTCACCTGTTACCTCACTGAGTGATTGTGCGCCTGCCAGAGCCGATTTCAGTAAATTTCTGATTCAGTTTTAATCAGCCTATGTTTTATATACACATCGTTTTTCATTTGGGTGGTCTTAGTCTGTAACCACCCAGACCTTTGGTCTTACTAGTGGAAGGTAGCGCCATTATCCCCCACATTATTTTACTTACAGCCACAATCTTCACAGGGTGTATCTGGCTACTGCAGCTACACTGCTGTTCCGACCAGGGAATTTCACAGGCCAGAACTGCAACATAGCAGCCAGCTACACACTGTGAAGATCCTGGCTGTAAGGAAAAGAATGTGCTTTCAGCTTTGTGTAGTGTGGGAGGAGAGGCTGTGGTGATCCCTGTCCTCTGACTCTCCAGTGGTGATCCCTGTCCTCTGGCTCTCTAGCGGTGATCCCTATCCTCTGGCTCGCTAGCGGTGATCCCTGTTCTCTGGCTCTCTAGCCGTGATCCCTGTCCTCTGGCTCTCAGCCATGACCCCTGTCCTCTGGCTCGCAAGCTGTGATCCCTGTTCTCTGGCTCACAAGCCGTAATCCCTGTCCTCTGGCTCGCAAGCCGTGATCCCTGTCCTCTGGCTCTCCAGCCATGATTCCTGCCCTCTAACTCTCCACCAATGATCCCGGTCCAATGCCTCTCCAGCAGTTATGCCTGTCCTCTGCCTATCCAGCCGTGATCCCAGTCCTCTGACCCTCCAGCATTGATTCCTGTCCTCTCCCTCTTCAGTGGTGATCCCTGTTCTCTGCCTCTCCAGCCATGATACCTGTCCTCTGACTTTCCAGCCGTGATCCCTGTTTTATCCCTCTCCAGCTGTGATTCCTGTCTTCTGACTCTCCAGAGGTTTTCTCTGTCCTCTAACTCTCCTGCGGTTATAACTGTCCTCTCCCTCTCCAGTTGTGACCCCAGTCCTCTGCCTCTATAGCAGTGATCCCTGTCCTCTTCCCTGCCAGCAGAGTTCCATGACCCCAGCGGTGGCCCTTGTCCTCTGTCCTGCCAATGGGTATCCCTATCCTCTCCTTTTTCAGCAGTGATCCCTGTCATCTTTCTCTCCAACCTTGACCCCTGTCCTCCACCCTGCTTAACCCTGTCCTCAGCTCGTCCCCTGCTGACCTTCCATCCTTTGCCCTGATGACTTCCTGTACACTGTCCTGCTCCCTCCTGTCCTCTGCCCTGCTGACCCCTGTACACTGCCCTAAAAACCAATAGCCACTGTACCCTGCCCGACAAACTGCTGATCCTATCCTCTGCCCTGCTGAGATTTTTTACTTCACCTCCACACCAGACAGGCTAGATCTGGCCCTGTTCAGAATCCCCCCATGTGTGGTAATTCTCAGGACGCATCCTATGTTTAGTAACACTCAAAATCCCCCCTATGTGTAGTAACGATCAGAATACCTCCTGTGTTTAGTAACACTCAGATTACCTCCTAATTGTAGTAACCCTCAGATTACTTACTTAACTTAAGACCCATTACATTGCTCCCATTCAACTGTAAACTTCTAGAATGCTTAGTCTACAACCATCTTAGCTCCTACCTCAGTGAAAATAACCTACTTGACACCTTACAGTCTGGCTTTCACTCGCAGAACTCCACAGAAACTGCCTTACTAAAACTCACTAATGATTTGCTAACTGCTAAAACCAATGGCCACTACTCCATACTTCTACTACTTGACCTCTCTGCCTTTGATACTGTTGACCATCTGCTCGTTCTCAATAAACTCTGTTCCCTTGGCCTCCAACATTTTTCTCTATCTTGGGTCTCCTCCTACCTATCACAGAGCTCTTTTAGTGTTGCCTACAACTCTGTCTCCTCCTTTCCATTTCCTCTTTTTGTAGGGGTACCCCAAGGCTCTCTTCTTGGACCCCTTCTCTTCCCTATCTACACCTCCTCTCTTGGCCACTTAATAACCTCCCATGCCTTCAATACCATCCCTACGTCGATGACACCCAAATCTATCTCTCTACTCCTTACCTCACTCCTCCTGTCTCCACTCGTATTACTAACTTACTAACTGACGTATCAGCATGGATGTCGCACCTCTTCCCTAAGTTAAATCTATCTCGCTGATAATATTTCCCCCTGCCCGTGCCCCCCTCCATGACTTTCCTTTCCATTCAGGTCAATAATGCAACCATCCATTTCTCCCCTCATGCCAGGGTACTAGGTGTAATCCTAGACTTTTACCTGTCCTTCCAGCCCCAAATCCAATCATTGTCAAAAGCGTGTAGACTTCACCTCCGTAACATCTCTGGAATTCTCAACTTTTTATCAAATGAAACCACCAAGCTACTCATTCACTCCCTTGTTATCTCTCACCTTGACTATTGCATCTCCCTCCTCATAGGCCTACCTCTCCATAGGCTATCCCCTCTTCAGTCTATCATGAATGCTGCTGCCAGACCTTACTAATCGCTCAGTGTCCACCAGCCCTCTCCACCAAACACTACGCTGGCTTCCCATCGCCCAGCAAATTTAATTCAAAATACTAACTACAATATACAAAGCCATTCACAACCCTGCCCCAAGCTACATCATCAATCTTATCTCCAAATATCACCCAAATCGTCCTCTCCGCCACTCTCTGCTCTCAAGCTCCCTTGTCTCCTCCTCCCATGCTCGTCTCCAGGACTTCTCCAGAACCTCTCTCATTTTCTGGAACTCTCTCCCTCAATCTGTCCAGCTATCTCCTACTCTGGCTGCCTTGAGGCGACCCCTGAAAACTCATCCCTTCAGGGAAGCCTATCACACCTCAAAATAATATCCTATCACTTCCATCAGCTCATTCCCCACAGTTACAACCTTTTGTACCACTTGACCCACCCTATTAGATTGTAAGCTCTCCTGAGCAGGGCCCTCTTAACCCTCTTGTATTTTATTGTATTGTAACTGTATTGTCTCCCTTTTACATTGTAAAGCGCTGCGTAACCTGTTGGCGCTATATAAATCCTATATAATATTTACTACGCACCTTGCTTTATCTTTTTGGTTATACCTTTTAGATGTATTTTATTGTAATCAAAGTTTCATCTTTTTATTTTTACCTGTATCATGCTGTTTGGTTTGGAGACAATTGTATCTTATAGGCTAAGGTAACCTCCAGCTATGTGTATGGCTGGCAATACATTATACAAATTCCTTGTACAACTTTCCTTTAGATTTACCAAAACCATATAATATGAGGTCAAACCTAAACACTTTCAATTTGTATGCAATCAGACATGCCCTTGCATTACATAGTTGAAAGTAATCTAAAGGACATTGAATAAAAAAATTGTATTATGTATGGCCAACCTTAGTTTAGATACTGCAACTCTTTTTAGATGTCGTTTCCTTCTAACATCCATTGGTGTAGCTAATAACTGTTGGACTACAGTGAAAGATGTTTACTGGGCCTGGTAACAGTGGTGATGAGATTACTTACATTGTATTACATATACACTACGTATTACATTGCTAAAGTAACAACTATTTTAAAGTTTTTAGTGCATTGCTTAAAGTAGTAGGAGTGTTTTCTATTGATGCACATGAGGTAGGGACAACTCTAGTCCCTGTGTGAAAGCAGGTTCCATTGGATGCTGAAAGGTGCCACCCTGAAACAGCAGACCTGGGGCAACAGTCGTGGCACCGGCTTAACTGCAACATAGACAAAAATAAAGACGCTTCATACTCAGTGAATGATCAATTCAGCTGCAGAAAGTACTTAAAAGTCTGAGGGCTTAATGTAATTTTAAATGTACTAAACTGGCCAAGGAACGGCAATGCATACCGTTGTAATGTTTTGACGCTGTTTTGACTCTTCAGGATGCCTAACTGAACTATGCAGATTTTAGACCAAAAAAAAAAAAAATTCATAAAGGAGTCCAACAAAGTTTTAATGATTCACAAGAGAGCCAATGTGTTTTGGGGGCAAAACACACCCCCCTTCATCAGAGTACAAGACAAACACAAATACAAATATGTAAAAATATACAAAGCTCCTACATGGCTGCCTCCTTCCACCTTCAAAACCTACTACTGGCACATAACTGTTGTGGGCAATATAACAGAGGTCCCTGCTTTACAGCCTTATTGACGGCTATATAAAGTTTTGGGTTTACTTGAAATTCTCATTATCCACTGCACACCATTACTTCTGCTTTCATAAGTATCTTTTGCTAATGATAGGTCACTGCAGGCCCTGTAGAATCTTTAGAATGTGCAAATCCTGGTATCCTAGGGCAGTAGAAGACATTGAGAGGCTACCTCATTGTTTACATGGGGTGTATAAATGTGTACACTTATGCAAGGCTGTGTTTACTTGCATGGGAATGCATAGGTGATCAGTGCATCCCCATGCAGGCAGTCCCATTGATGTCAATTGGGATGTAGATGCTGTATGGACACAGGTGCTTGTCCCTGATTTTACACAGTGTGCATTAAGGGCCACACACACACACTCACATAGATGTAAAAATGAGAGAAGCAGCTGTGTCCGTATGGCCTCTGCATCACAAATGACATTCATGGAACTGCCTGCACAGGGATGCGCTGAACACCTATGCTTCACCATGCAGGTAAACATGACTTCACACGGACATACAAATTGATAATCTACATGTGAACAAGGCCTAAAAATTGAAATACCTGTATGGAAAAAAAGTAGTAGTGAAAAAGGAAAATCATAAATCACTTTTTCTGAATTTGTCATAAAATAATGTCATATGTTATTTGCAGGGTACATGAGGGAGGCCTGGGTGTTTGGAAATGCCATGTAGACTGAGGCCTAGGCAGGCAGGTATGTTCTCATTTTATGGCAGGGTTTAACACAGCATCCCCTGGGGCTAAAATTCGGTCCTCACCTTGTTTTATGCCTTCCTTTAGTGGAATTCTCCATCTGATGCAACATATTGTCTGCTGTATGGAGAACTTGCACCAATCTGTACAGCTCACCAACAGTCAAAAGTCAGCTAAGGGTTCAGAGTTGACTGTGTGCTACGTGAACTACGATGAGTTTTGTGACTCCACTCAGAAGAGGACAAATGTTAATTCAAATTAAAAATGTTGTACGTTGCTCTTTTTTATATTACTGCCTTAGTTCACGTGACAAGTGTATGACTGTACCAAACATTACCTGTGCAATGACAGGACAGGGGGCAGGCAAAGTGGGGATTTAGATTAGCACCACAGACTCCCCTTATTCACTTCACAGTAGAGATCCAGTTGAAACCTTTTTTTTCTAGTTTTGGATAGAGTTATAATTCCTAAGGAGAATCTCTTCTGTTGCATATATATTTTTGACATAAAGCAAACAAAATGGACAAAACCAAAAAAGGTTTACATATTAATGGTTAAAATAAATAAATAAATAATAACAAACCAGGAGTTAAAAGGAACTGATTAGGGTTAATAAGGAGTTAATAAGGAACAAGTGAATCTAAAAAAAATGCCCATGTCAACACTTATGATACACAGAGTGGGACCTGGCTGTCAAATTGGCTGTTACGTAAATGTCTTGTAAAATAGCTTGTACAGCTCATGGATAAACTCCAGTCAGGTTAAAAAAAATCAAATTTTTCCCACCCTTACAGTGGTTCGGTACCTGCTAGTTAGTATTTTTCCTTTTTTTTTTCTTGTATGTTCCTGTCAACTAAATTTCTTTATTTGTCTTCCACCACACTAGAGGATATAATTACAGGATATTTTTAATGTGTAGAGTCTGAAATCTGAAAGATCCGACATAAAAAATGCTTTATTTTCATTTCGTTGCGACAACAGTTCGATATACTGTAGATAGAAGATTGACGGTGACAATAGCGATCTGTGTCTATCGAATCTGTGGTTGAATGTGCCTAACCTAACTCTATTAGTCCGAGATTATTTGACATAGAGAGAAAAGATTCGACATAGAGAGAAAAGATTAGACATTATATAGACATGAAGATTCAACGAAGCATCTAAAAACATACGATCACCACGAGCGGACATTTATGGTCAAATGCTCCGCCCATAGGCTATAGAAGGATTCTAATGTTGGTTGACTAGTAATAATAATTAATAAATATAATTATTACAAGTCATACAACAATAGAATTTGACTATAGCTTGTGGGCGGAGCATTTGACCAGAAATGTACGATTGCGGCGTCGTACAGTTTAGCTGCTTCGTCGAATCTTATTAGAGCATTCAACATAATTAAGGTTGATTCTGTCAATTGAAGGCTTATGGTATCTGTCGAAGTTTCTGACAAGATTCGACAAAGCAGCTAAACTGTACGACGCCGCAATCGTACATTTCTAGTCGAATGCTCCGCCCACAAGCTATAGTAGAATTCTAATGTTGTTTGACTAGTAATAATAATTAATAAATATAATTATTACTAGTCATACAACATTAGAATTCTACCATAGCTTGTGGGCGGACCATTTGAAATGTACGATTGCGGCGTCGTACCGTTTAGCTGCTTCGTCAAATCTTCTTAGAACATTCGACAGACACCATAAGCCTTCAATTGACAGATTCAACCCTAATTCATTCGGATTTTCGGACGAATGCATTTTTTAACGAAACAAATGAAATAAAAACGAATTTCGGGAGTACCTAAATAAATGTAATTTTCGGACGAAAACGAAATTCCGAAACTAAATATTTCAGTGTGCACATGTCTACTCTATATTGCTGTATTGGAACCCTATCTGTTATTTTGCTGATATCCATTTGTAGCGGCCTCACCCCCTCTACATGTTTATCGGTCATCTGATGGCTCTCGTCTAGGGGTACCTGGGTTTCGAGAGTGAGGTGCGCCACGGCCCATGTCCTCCCCATGGCTGTGGTTGAGGTGAAGGCCAATTTCAATATCTTCCTCGGGCCAAACGTGCATTGGGTTGCGGAACTTAGCCCTGCTATGCTGGAATCTCCCTTTGCTCCCATTAACAGAGTCCATACACCGATCACAGTCCAACTCTCAGTTTTATTTCGTAGCTCCACAACAACAGGGTAATGGCAGGATACGGTGGGATGAGCAGGCCGAGGCACTCTCCTGATTCGAGTCCCTACACCCCCTGTGCTATGACCAAGGGTTGCAGGGGTCTTGATAAGAACAACTTTGCTGCACTGGGGCCCCTATCAGGGGAAGATGACCCTCCAAGGGAATTACCGGAGGCCCGTCCGTCACCGGGTTGACGCTGCTCCGGAATCTTCAGACGGGTGACCTCCCCGGCCTCCTCACCTCAGATGAGGGTCCCCTCGCAAGGGGCACCCTGGAATCACTTCACCCTCGCGGGACCCAGTCGAGGTCACCAGGTCCCAGGCCCACGACATAGTACTTCACCCCAGGCTGAAGGTGCCTGGGATGGACTCCAACTCCATTCCGGCCAAGCCTAGGGGCCTGGGCCGGAACCCCGAACCGCCCGCACCCAGGCCTTGTGGGCGGAGCATTTGACCAGAAATGTACGATTGCGGCGTCGTACAGTTTAGCTGCTTCGTTGAATCTTATTAGAGCATTCAACATAATTAAGGTTGATTCTGTCAATTGAAGGCTTATGGTATCTGTCGAAGTTTCTGACAAGTTTCGACAAAGCAGCTAAACTGTACGACGCCGCAATCGTACATTTCTAGTCGAATGCTCCGCCCACAAGCTATAGTAGAATTCTAATGTTGTTTGACTAGTAATAATAATTAATAAATATAATTATTACTAGTCATACAACATTAGAATTCTACCATAGCTTGTGGGCGGACCATTTGAAATGTACGATTGCGGCGTCGTACCGTTTAGCTGCTTCGTCAAATCTTCTTAGAACATTCGACAGACACCATAAGCCTTCAATTGACAGATTCAACCCTAATTCATTCGGATTTTCGGACGAATGCATTTTTTAACGAAACAAATGAAATAAAAACGAATTTCGGGAGTACCTAAATAAATGTAATTTTCGGACGAAAACGAAATTCCGAAACTAAATATTTCAGTGTGCACATGTCTACTCTATATTGCTGTATTGGAACCCTATCTGTTATTTTGCTGATATCCATTTGTAGCGGCCTCACCCCCTCTACATGTTTATCGGTCATCCGATGGCTCTCGTCTAGGGGTACCTGGGTTTCGAGAGTGAGGTGCGCCACGGCCCATGTCCTCCCCATGGCTGTGGTTGAGGTGAAGGCCAATTTCAATATCTTCCTCGGGCCAAACGTGCATTGGGTTGCGGAACTTAGCCCTGCTGTGCTGGAATCTCCCTTTTCTCCCATTAACAGAGTCCATACACCGATCACAGTCCAACTCTCAGTTTTATTTCGTAGCTCCACAACAACAGGGTAATGGCAGGATATGGTGGGATGAGCAGGCCGAGGCACTATCCTGATTGTAGTCCCTACACCCCCTGTGCTATGACCAAGGGTTGCAGGGGTCTTGATTAGAACAACTTCGCTGCGCTGGGGCCCCTATCAGGGGAAGATGACCCTCCAAGGGAGTTACCGGAGGCCCGTCCGTCACCGGGTTGACGCTGCTCCGGAATCTTCAGACGGGTGACCTCCCCGGCCTCCTCACCTCAGATGCGGGTCCCCTCGCAAGGGGCACCCTGGAATCACTTCACCCTCGCGGGACCCAGTCAAAGTCACCAGGTCCCAGGCCCACGACATAGTACTTCACCCCAGGCTGAAGGTGCCTGGGATGGACTCCAACTCCATTCCGGCCAAGCCTAGGGGCCTGGGCCGGAACCCCGAACCGCCCGCACCCAGGCCTAAGGTGCCTGGGTGCGTGAAGAGATGATCCTCGGAGATCTCGTGGTGAGGGCGTCTCCCCCTTTTATCTCCTCCCATCGACACCACGGCGGGTTCCCCGCCCCAGCCGTACCATCTCCGGAAAGGGACAAAAAGGGTAGCACTGCGGTAGTGATTCTGCCTGGAGCCTGTAGGTACCCCGCCACCCACAGGCCAAGGAGAATATTGCACCACCCAATCCTCCACGAATAACAAAAAGGGGTCTAAACCCTGTCACAATTACACACCTGGGTCACACTACCCCCAGGTGTATCCCACTAAATCTGAAGACCCCGCTACACACTCCCCCCTGTGATTTGACGCTGGTCCCCAGCGTCAGGTGCACACCCATGTCTCCCAAGGAGTGGTGACATGAAGTGGGCCCCAGAGGCTATCCCTCAAATTTTGGATACTGTGTGTGCCAAGACCTGCTCAAGGGAAAGGGAACTATAAAACAATAAAACTTTTGTATAAAACATCTGTCATGTACACATATACAATCCCTCCTGTCACTGTCTAAGAACCACCCCATACTCAGTAGTCTTGACCGACGAATCTCCTGCAGAAGGGAAACAAAAAAACAACATCCTAACACTCTGTGTTAACTTGGCATGAGTGGGTCCGTCAGCCGAGAGACCCACTTACTCCAATAAGTAAAGTGATGCATGTGTAAAATTTCAAACAACCGTTGCACAACACTGCCACCTGGTGACAGCGCTGCGGTAATGACACTTCGTGAGATCTTTATTCTTCCCGCTTTCCCTACACTGACTCTACCCCCAAAGTCTCTGCCTTTGGTACATGAAGAAAAGGGAGAAAAAAACACAAAAGCTCCCAAGTCTCCAGTGAGTAAAAGAAAAGCCCAAATCAAAACAAAAGTAGGGCACTGTTCTGAGTATCTGGGAATGTTCCTTCCAGAGAGTTCGACAAGCAAACAAATAGGAGTTCTCTTCTCCTACAAGTAGAATCTTGGATCTGGCAAAAACAGAGGCTTTAAGTGATTGTCAAACACTTCAACTGAATATTCGACATCCTCTCCCTCCTTTCTGCAGATCAGCACCTCATCAGCATGAATATGGTGCCCCAACTTCCAATCAGCTCGGCAGTCTCTGAACTTCTTAGACACAGATGGTGAACATGACAAGTATCGCCGGGCATGAGGCACTTTGAGCTTTTCCCAGACAAACTCGTCGTACCACCTTTTTCGCAGGACCTCGACTTCATAAAGTAAGTCCCGAGGCAAGTAGGGGTACTCCCACCCATATTCACGGGCGACTCTCTGGGAGAAAAGTCGTTGCAATCTGGCTAGAGGAGGCATAACATTTCGCTCACCTTCTCCTGGTTGTACGATGGCCTCCGGGTGCCGAGGTACCTTCACCGTCTCGGATGGCTTCTCCTTTGGTGCCCGCAATGAAGCGCGCTGCATCCCCACTATCAGAGCGGGTGATGTGGTAGAATGTGGAAGGTTGGTCAGAGGACTAGACTCCCTCCTAAGCTCCGGGGCCTTCACCCGGGGCGTACTGTCCTCTATAGACATAGGGGAATCCTGCGGTTTACATAGCACAGGTAGCGGGCGTTTGTCCCAGCCCTTCCGGTGAAACAGTTTGTCTATTTCTCCATCATCCCCACAGTCTGACAGCGACTCTAGGTCGGAGGTGTCATACATCTCAGCGGGAAGGTAGTCTTTAGTAGACGGAGAACTACCCTCCCTTGCGGGCTCCACCGACTGTGGACCCCCGACACCTCCAACCAACACCACAGTCCCAGCCCCTGGCTCACCTGGACCTTCTGAAGAACTGGGATGTCCGGGACTCTCTTCTCTACCGGCGTCATCTAGGCCAGGCAAGCGGCGGGGTGAAGCTCGACCACGACCATAGGATGCCTGTACCAGGCCGACTTTCCTCTTCGGGGGTGGGAGCAGGGAGTCTGTGGTGACCGAAGCAGCGTCCTCAGATTTTTCTCTCTCAGTCTCTGGTTGGGCAGTCCCGTCGCCCTGGTCAGCGTGCACGGGGACCTCCGCAAAGGCCTGGATCTCTCCCTCCGGAGTGGCGGTTCCTGTGATGCAGTTGAGGCAAAGGGCCCGGGGCCTTACTGTGGATGATTCGACCTCAAAAAGAAACTCTTTGCACGCTTCACATCGCCCGAACGGCTTTAGTTGGACCACCAGTCCCAAGCATCCGGGACAGATCACACCGAGGGCCTCCGTGTCTCTGCATGAATACAGAGCCAACTGTCCTCGGGGCCTGAGCCTTATCCCCGTGTCTGTAATGGGCGCAGCAAATGCAGTCATTTTCGTGGGGTAAGGTACCGGCATCCACGGGGAGCTTGAGGCCATCCCGAACACCTGCTGTTCCATCACGCACTGACCACGCGCCGAAGTCTCCACGTGTATCTCCACACATGGCCAGACTCCTCCCACGACTTGCACGTTTTCGCGGGCTTTCACCAGCCTCCGCCCACGAATTGCGCAGTCACGGGGTGCCTCATGGTGCAGTGCAGCAAAAGTCCCCACATGTAGTACGTCACACGGCTGGACTCCTCCCTCTTCCCGCTCTTTCTGCATAGGCCTTTCCCGGTTTTTCAGAGAAATTTCCACGACTTCGAGCACAGAGATGCACTTTGGCCAATCACATGGCCGACCTGCTCGGACCTCCTCCGGGCAGCAAAGTCCAGACACAGCCGTTCCAAACCTTAGGGTCAATACACATTTCATCCCGGACGAGCCCCCACGTGTAGCGGCCTCACCCCCTCTACATGTTTATCGGTCATCCGATGGCTCTCGTCTAGGGGTACCTGGGTTTCGAGAGTGAGGTGCGCCACGGCCCATGTCCTCCCCATGGCTGTGGTTGAGGTGAAGGCCAATTTCAATATCTTCCTCGGGCCAAACGTGCATTGGGTTGCGGAACTTAGCCATGCTATGCTGGAATCTCCCTTTGCTCCCATTAACAGAGTCCATTCACTGATCACAGTCCAACTGTTAGTTTTATTTCGTAGCTCCACAACAACAGGGTAATGGCAGGATACGGTGGGATGAGCAGGCCGAGGCACTATCCTGATTGTAGTCCCTACACCCCCTGTGCTATGACCAAGGGTTGCAGGGGTCTTGATTAGAACAACTTCGCTGCGCTGGGGCCCCTATCAGGGGAAGATGACCCTCCAAGGGAGTTACCGGAGGCCCGTCCGTCACCGGGTTGACGCTGCTCCGGAATCTTCAGACGGGTGACCTTCCCGGCCTCCTCACCTCAGATGCGGGTCCCCTCGCAAGGGGCACCCTGGAATCACTTCACCCTCGCGGGACCCAGTCGAAGTCACCAGGTCCCAGGCCCACGACATAGTACTTCACCCCAGGCTGAAGGTGCCTGGGATGGACTCCAACTCCATTCCGGCCAAGCCTAGGGGCCTGGGCCGGAACCCCAAACCGCCCGCACCCAGGCCTAAGGTGCCTGGGTGCGTGAAGAGATGATCCTCGAAGACCTCGTGGTGAGGGCGTCTCCCCCTTTTATCTCCTCCCATCGACACCACGGCGGGTTCCCCGCCCCAGCCGTACCATCTCCGGAAAGGGACAAAAAGGGTAGCACTGCGGTAGTGATTCTGCCTGGAGCCTGTAGGTACCCCGCCACCCACAGGCCAAGGAGAATATTGCACCACCCAATCCTCCACGAATAACAAAAAGGGGTCTAAACCCTGTCACAATTACACACCTGGGTCACACTACCCCCAGGTGTATCCCACTAAATCTGAAGACCCCGCTACACATTGATTCTCTGATACGGTTGTATTGTTGTCTATTAACGGATTTCATTGACAATAATGATGCGTACACACGACCGTTTTTCATGACGAGAAAACTGCCATTTTTTAGATTGGTCGTGAAAACCGGTCGTGTGTATGCTCCATAGCAGTTTTCTCGACGAGAAAACTGCCCGCGAAAAAATTAGAACCTGCTCTATTTTTTCTCGTCGTTTTTCCCATCATTCTTTTTCTCGTCGCGAAAAACAGGCATGTGTACTGTATGCTTTTCCGAGGGGAAAAAAAACGCGCATGCTTAGAATCAAGTATGAAACGGGAGCGCTCGTTCTGGTAAAACTAGCGTTTGTAATGGAGATAGCACATTCGTCACGCTGTAACGGACTAAAAAGCACAAGGCTGAAAAGCGCAAATCGTCTCTCACCAAACTTTACTAACATGAGATCAGCAAAAGCAGCCCAAAGGGTGGCGCCATTCGAAAGGAACTTCCCCTTTATAGTGCTGTCGTACGTGTTGGCATACGTGTTGTACGTCACCACGCTTTGTTTGAGTGTTTTTTTTTTCATGAACGTGTGTATGCAAGGCAGGCTTGAGAGGGATCACGTAGAGAAAAACTTTGTTTTTTTGCATGACAGGAAAAACGATGGTATGTACGCGGCATATGTCATGTCATACTATTATGTTCTACTGCATGCCTTAAATAAAGAATTGAAATCAAAATTACATTTGGGTGACCCCTCAACGTATAGTAAGGATCTAATGCTTGGATAGTCTAATGTAAGCATCTCCAAAACAAGATTTTGTCTGGCCACAGCTAGGGTCAGTGACCTATGCTCAATGTGCACTGATTCAAGAATAGGGCCAGCTGCATATGGTCTACACTTCTGATGTAAGGGGGGACTCTGATGAAGATCCTGATGTAAGGGGAGACTCTGATGGGTTGCCCTGATGCTAGTGTGGGACTCTGATGGGAATTGTTTCAGTCACAAATATTTTCTAAAAGATATTATGTGGCACTCGTATTGAAAAGTTTGGTGACCCCTGGTCTAAATGATATAAAAGGAATCCTCCCCCCCTCCGGTGTCACGTTTGGCACATTTCAGGGGGAAGGGGGAGCAGATACTTGTCTAATACAGGTATTTCCGCTTTAATTATTCCTCCTTTCCCGGGCAGCCAGTGCTCTTCTCTGCGCCAGTCCTGAAATGTAGATAGGCCCTTAATGCCTTCATGTAATGGGAACCAGGAGGGGATGGCCGCATAACTGATAAAGACCAGAGCCATATTTGGTCCGGTCATCAGTACTGGCACCGGTGGCAAGGAAGCATGCAGAACCAAGGAATAAGACAAGTAAGGGCTTTTGCTGATGAGCTTTTGTTCACTACAAGCAATTTTTGCATTCCCATACAAGTCTACGTAGTTGCGAAACCTCTTTAAGCAGGCCAAATGCAGGTCAAGAGGAGGACAACTGCAGGACAAAAGTATCTGTCAATGAATTCTAAATCATCTTTAACAGTATCTCAAACTGATATCAAACTGATATCATGGACACTATCCCAAAGCCCATGGACATAGACCCTTAAGCCCTGTACACACGATCGGATATCCTATGGATTTTCGTCCGATGGATTCTTTTCATCAGACAAACTGATCGTGTATGGGACCCATCGGTCTTTTTTCCATCGGTTTTTAAAAATAGAACATGTTTTAAATTTTTCCGATGGATAAAAAAACGATCGAAAACTCTGATCGTCTATGGGCAAGTCCATCGGATAAAAAACCCACGCATGCTCAGAATCAAGTCAACGCATGCTCAGAAGCATTGAACTTCATTTTTCTCGGCTCATCGGAGTGTTTTACGTCACCGCGTTTGGAACGGTCGGTTTTTTGACTGATGGTGTGTGGGCAAGACTGATGGAAAACAGTTTCATCGGATATCCGATGGACAAATTCATCGGACGAAAATCCATAGGAAATCCGATCGTGTGTACAGGGCTTTACTGTATAATCAGGCCTCCTAGACTAAACAAGCATTAGACGATTAGACCCTTATTACACCTCCTTATGCTGGCCTTATATTTGTAGAATTTCATTAGAACATTAGGGCAAGAAAGTATAAGAATTGCTTGTTCAACCCATCAATGATGCTTTTGTGGGCTTGACTAATATTGATCAACTTTTTGTTTGAGTGCCGTGTCATTTTTCGTACAGCAAATGTTATATTGCCAGATTACCTTTGACAAGTGCATACGAATAAGACTAGTTACGATTTTTCTAGTAATAGTTACAATCAGAAGTTTGCTTGTCCCCTTTAGATTCCAAAAAATTTCGCATTCTTGACCTTTGATTTTTTTCCGTGCTCTGGTTGTACCTGATTGTCAAACTGTCCCCTTAACTCTCAG
This sequence comes from Rana muscosa, assembly GCA_029206835.1. Lineage (NCBI taxonomy): Eukaryota > Metazoa > Chordata > Amphibia > Anura > Ranidae > Rana > Rana muscosa. The sequence continues at coordinate 205,112,358 of CM055123.1, forward strand.
ATAATCTAATGAATGTTCTGAAAGCAACAATTTTCTAACAAAATTCTACAGGTGTAAGGAAAGGTTAAGTCTACCTTTTAGACCTTAGTTGAGATAGACAACCTCAATAACCAATCATGAGGCCTCACAAAGCAAAAAAGGGAAAGACCAAGCTGAACATTTACAGGAAAAGGTTAGAATAACTTCCACTGCTTTCTGGATCTTACTGATTATTCCGACATGAGGTTTTCACTGAAGGTAACCTTTTCCAATGCATTTTTTCTAATCATATACTCAGTTTGAATTGTCCAGGTTTGTGACAGGTTTACTGAGGCATATGTTCTTACTTTAATGCCATGGGATATGTCACAAAGATAACCTAGTGCAAAGACCAAGCCAAACCTTACTGTAGCACAGACCAAAAAAAAAACAAAAAATGTGATCAAAAAACATTTAAAGAACCTAAAAATAGGAAAAGCAACATTTAGAATAAGGTGTATGAAAGCCAACGGATTAGAGAAATCCAAAGGCAGAAAAACCCTTTAGGTTTAATTTTCCAGCTTCCATCTCCTAATAAAATCCATTATTTTAATTTACTACATGAAATAAACAATGGTATATAATAATAAAGGCTTTATTAGAAAAAAACACGCTACATATTTCAGAATAAGGTGTGTAAAAGCCAATGGATTAGAGAAATCCAAAGGCGGAAAACCCCTTTAGGTTTAATTGTCAAGCTTCCATCTCCAATTAAAAAACATTATTTTAATTTACTACATGAAATAAACAATGATACACAATAAAATAAGGCTTTATTAGAAGAGATTCTGCAGGAAACAGCTGCTTCTATGACTGGCTGCATGCCATCCAGATGTGCCCTGCACGGTTAGCATGTTAATCCCCCTTCCTAAGTGCTTTTTTGTAGAGAGTAATGGAAGCACATTGTCGCATGCTGTCACATATGTTGCATATAAGTAAATTGAATGCTAAATGGCACAGAAATCATGTTACTGTCGCATATTAATGTTCTACTGCATCATAAAAATATAGCATCTATTAATGGACTCATTTCATAATGGCTTCATTCATTTTCACACCATGGTAGACAGATAAATATAAGAAAAAAAAATCAGATTATATTTATAGGATCTGTTATACAGAATTATTTAACTAAGATTTGAACTCCATTAAATGCACTGCCCAGCCATGACTAATAGCACAGTACAGAGATTAGTCTCTGAGAGCTGCAGCAATTGATGCTTATGGCATGGCTACGTGGTTACTAGTTACAGTTATGCAGGATTAATTGTGGCTAGTTGCCAATACCTGGGGTAAATTGTATCTTTATGTCACTAACGCAAGCCTGATTGGCCTGGAAGCTGGTGGTGCTTAAGGGAAGGGGGTCACTCTCCTGATGTTGAAAGACCCCAGGTGTTTGGTTGGACCTAGGGAGCCTCAGCTGGTAACCACATATTTAACGCAAAGCCCTGCATGAGAGCGCATGTTCCAGGCGTGAAGAGGAATTAACATGGATATAGATCAGGGGTGGAGTGGAAATGGGTATCAAACAAGCCATCCTTGCATGTGTGTGCAGACATGGAGGCAAGTGTGAGCTTTGGGGTAGATACAGTACAAAGAAGGTGGCGCCTGAATAGCCTGCCTACAGATAGCTTGCATTTCATCTCAATTTTTTTATGTTAATAAAAAAATCTGTGATATTAGCTGCAACTAAAAATCTGCACGATAAAAAAAAAAAAATCAAGGCCCCCTAATTACCTAATTTGATAGAAAGAAGCCATTGTGCTGCTGCACAACTACACTTACAACTTTACAGTGACCAATGTAAATCAGGACCCCACCAGTGCATTCAGTCTGTAGAAGGACCCCCCTTCCCCAGTGCCTAATGTGCAGCAAGACCCTTCAGTGTCTATTGTAAAGCAGACCACCCCCTCCCCCCACAGTAGTCACCAAGACCCTCTCACTGCAAAAAGAGTGGAGAAGGACCCACCATGTCTAATGTACATCAGTACCCATCAGTATTCATTGTGCAGGAACCCCCTCCCAGTGTGCAATATGACCCCAGTTCCTAGTGCACATTAGGATCCCCCAGTGTTCATCGTGCGTTGGGAACCCTACCAGTGCAATGTGTGTAATGTAATGCAGGTACCCCCCCCCTCCAAATGCCTAGTGTGCAGCAGGACCTCCTCAGTGCCTAGTGTGTGGCAAGACCCCCCAGTGCCCAGTATATGGTAGTACCACCTGCCCCCACATGCAATGACCAGTATTTGGCAGGACCCCCCCCCCCATTACATACCAGTATCCAATGTGCAGAAGGACACCCTCGTTTCAGTTTAACTGAAATGCCAGATTCTTATTCTGAATCAGTGGCTCGCTAAGTAGCGAAGCCACATGATAGACACGATGTCAGCCACAGAACAAACACTAACTAGAACTGTTAGCAAATACATCACCCATATTTATTCTCAGGATTACTTCAATTAGCCAGTAGCTACAGAAGAGTAAAATATCGGTTTTGGGCAGAACTGGCTTATGTCTTGTACTCTAATTGCTCTCAGTGAAAAATAGAGAGAGCATACACAACACTGGCCTCCCTCTTAGATGGATTCTCTCTTTTCTCCTCTGGAGCTATTGTGAATCAGCATCCAAGGTCAGTCAGGTGTGAAATTAAGTAAATTTGAATAGTTTTGTTTATTTACTAAGTGATACTGTATGTTGGGTTAGTGCCAGCTCACCGAGCCGTAGTGAAGGGCCCAGGGCGCAATAAATTTTACTTGGGAATGTGATTTAACAATTACTTACAATGGAAGGCACAATGCCATTTTTTTAATACAATGTATGCAGAAAAATTATTTTACTGTGCAAATTTAACATATTCAAACACTATTAATGCATGAATAGCTGAACTACTCCTATAAATATACAAAATATTGACTATAAATATGCATACATTTAATTTTGACATAGGCAAAAATGTTCTATGATAAAAGACTTCATAATAAAGTATTTGTCTATTATTAGACCATTTGTCTGCTTTACATTTAAACATATTAGATTCTGTTTTAAAGCGGAAGTAAACTCATCGATTTAACAGTTTCAAAAAGCATGCTGGGAATGCCAACTGTCGCATTGGTTGTGCTCTCAACCAAACTGTCAAACCATCCAATGGCTGGTGTCATAACTGATCACATGTGCAGCATCATGGCAGTTGAAGATTAAACAGAGGCCAAGATGGCAGATTCCTTGCCTGAAAATGATAGGAGGGTTTACTTCCACTTTAAAAGAAGTGGATTCTGTCTTTTTATTCTTACAAGTTCAACTTTACAAAAAAAAAAAGCACATTCTTGCTGCCAGAAGAGGGGCCAGAAGATGGACGCTGCCTACACAGGGGACATCACTGGATTCTTTTGCTGGTAAGTGTCACATAATGGGCTAGTATGTGATGCATACTAGCCCATTATGCTTTTCATTTGCAGGCTTTACAGACAGCAAAAGAGGAGGTAAAACCCATCAGAGTTTACTTCCTCTTTAACCGATAATATAAAACGTATTCAGCTGTACGTATGTTTAAAATTAAACTAATGGCAAAATTTTTTTTTTCTTTCTACTATTACACATATGCAATAAAAAAATAAAAATAAATTTAATTTCTTCATCATATATTGATTGGTTTGCGCAAAAGTTAGTGTCTACAAACTATATAATATACCTATGAAATTTTTATTTTTTTCTACTAGTAATGGCGGGAATCAGTGACTCATAGCAGGACTGCGATATTGCGGCAGACAAATTGGCTTTTTACACTTTTTTGGGGACCAGTGACATTATTACAGTGATCAGGGGCTAACATCAGGGGCGATCAAAGGGTTAACTGTTAGTCTAGCTGGTGTTTCAGTGTACGAAGGCATGGATCAGTCTTGATCTCTTTCAAGTTGTGTAGGTAGATCTCCACCTCTCAAAGGTTACTGTACCTACACCTGATTGTCGGGCACCAAAATGTCCATATACAGTACATTTTAATAAAGCACCAGCTTTGTAGAAGTCATGGACCGTCTCGTCCAAATTTCTACTCTTGCCAGCTACATAGTGACACAACCTCTTTAAACTGGCTTTGTCTGTGGAAAGGTTAGACGTATCAATCATTTGGCAGATCTGAATTTTAACAAGGTATAAGAATTATTTTTCAGTTTTTGTTTCCAGAAATTGTGCAATCTGTTACTCAGACTGTGGCTTGCTGTCAGGATCTAAGAGAGCTGACGCTAAGATACTAATGCCTTTTATTTATCATTGTAGGAAATACTGTCACCTCTGCTTCTATATCCAGTCCTAAGAATGGATTTTCTGGAGATCAAAACACTCGTATCAATCTTGTGCAGGTAAATTTGTGTTATGCTAGCAGCAGTGCACTCCTAAAGAAATTGGAAGATTGTTTTGGGAAATTTATGAGCGGCAGATCTTTCAAAAGTGGTGCATATAAATGTCTGTTGCATAATAACCTATGATAAGTATTTACCTGTAACTGATGATAAATCTGTTCCCACTAAGGGCAGCAACTAGGGCTGGTTGGTAGCATAGGCCACAGAGGAGACAGAGCATAGGGTCCAAAGTAGGGTGACCACATTTCCAAACTACCATTCAGGGACACCCTCCCTTCCCAAAAATCAGCTTGTGCTGTAATGAATCACAGCACAGTGATTGGACACAAGAGGCAGGATTTATGATTTCTCCAATCACAAGCAGGGGGAGGGATTGTTCTCCTCCAGGCATTCCCGGCCAGGACAAGTACGGTCAGTGAGTAAAGCAGTGATGTGGTGGTCTTTTTTGTCTGCATCACATTGGCCCGGGGGGTGGCTGTGTCAGTTACATTCCGGGACACTGTATTGTCCTGGAATGAATGTGCCCGGGACAGACCTGCAAAATGCGGGACTGTCCCGTCCCGGGCAATCCAGGACACATGGTCACCCTAGTCCAAAGAGCCACCTGATCTCCACCAGAGGACCCTGCAAGGGGTGATGGGTTTGGCTGCTGACGACTCCCAGGTTGTGGCCCATGGACCTAAGCGGGCAGCTACCAAAGTGAGTACAGCTATACAGGGATGGGTTTCTTGCAGCACTGCAGTGTTAATAACAAGTGGGGAAGTAATAATAACAAGTCTCTTGAAACACTGGGATCCTGTCCAGAGGACAAGTGTAGTCATACAAGTGAAGAGAGACTGAATGCAGGCTGGAGAGTTCATAAATCCACAAGTGCTGGTAGCAAGGTGCTGGCTGGAACTCATAGGAAATACACAGGTACTGGTTGCAGGTAGCAGGCTGAAATACACAGTGAGTTATAGAAGTTAGCTGGAATCAGGAATGTTGGGAACACATGGGAATCACAGGGGAGGCATGCTCAAGGAGTCACTAGAAAACACAGGGAGCTCAGCGGCTAGCATTGAATGCTGAGCAACACATGGAAATGGCCCTTTAATACAGAGGCTGGCCACAAATTGGCTGATGCCATAGACTGGCTCCCTGTACGATGCCTATTACCTTGTACAGGGAAGTTGATCTGAAGTTATGCAATGTGGCCTTACCAGAATAATATTTCTGGACTATTATACATTGTTGCTAAAAGGAAAGTTACAATAACTTTCATACATATGAGGTATTTTATTAAAATCTGGAGTTTAACCACCTCAATATTGGGCACTTTCATCCCCTTCCTGCCCAGGCCTTTTTTCAGTATTCAGTGCTGTCATACTTTGAGTGACAATTGCGCAGTCATGCTTCAAATTATTATCATTTTCTTCACACAAATAGAACTTTCTTTTGGTGATATTTAGATATTGCTGGGTTTTCATTTTTTACAAAAAAAAAATGTAAACTTTTGAAAAAAATTAAGTTCTTCTTAGTTCCTGTCAGTAAATTTTCAAAATAAGTAATTTTTCTCCTTCACTGATGTGTGCTGATGAGGCGGCACTTATGGACACTGATGAGGTTGCACTGATGAGGAGGCACTAATATGCTGCACTTATGGGCACTGATAGGTGGCACTGATATGTGGCACTGATGGGTGGCACTGGTGGGCACTGATAGGTGACACTGGTGGGCACTTATAGGTGGCACTGATTGGCATGGATAGGCAGCACTGATGGGCATTGATAGGCGGCACTGATGGGCATTGATGGGCAGCACTGATGGGCATTGATGGGCAGCACTGATAGGCAGCACTGAAAGCCAGCACTGACTGGTATGACTAATGGGCACTGATTGCTGGCACTGGTGGGCACTGATTGCTGGCACTGCTGGTGCTTATTGTATTTAGGGCACTGTTGATCAGTGCCCTGATTACCTTTCTTGCTGTTCCCTGCGAGAAGATGCCGCTGATCGGATCTCCTCAACACACTCTGTCAGTGTGAGGCGATGAGAGATGATTATCGGCACTTCCGCATTTACATCCCAGATAGCAAGCAATTGTGCTGCAAGTTTGAAAATTACTTGCTAAACTATTGCTAGACTTGCCAGGCTTCACATGCTTGTTGCACAATTTCAGCAAGTCCACATTGCATGACTTCAGATCAACTTTCTTTGCAAACATGCTGCAAGTTCTGGTTCAGTTATGTTGTGCTATAGTCATCCCAACACAGGGGTCACCGTGGTTGAATTTTCATGCTGTAGACCTGCAGAGCTCTTGCTGTAGACTCACCACTGCAACTTTGCTCTTGCTAGAGACTTGCCACGCAAATTTGCTACAAATTGAAAAAGTGTCAACTAGAACTTGCTCTGCAAGTGTACAACTTGCCAGTGAAAATGTGCAGCAAGTTAACAGACTTTCAATTCAACACCGATACAAATGTGCGGTAAGTTATCCTTGCTATCTGGGATGTGACCGGCTGTGATTGGACACAGCCGATCACAAGGTTAAATAGCCGCGTTAGTGGTTCTTTACAAAGATCGGGGTCGAGCCATGTCCTAGCAAACACGGCCGTTCTGGTGCGCTGTCATATGATGTCCACCCAGAACGAGAGCTGCACCGTCCCTCTGTCATTTGATTTAGTGTTTAATTTTTAATTTTGCACATTTTATGAATTAAGACAATTTACAACAACATGTGGGTGGGGCCACTCGCCCTGCAAGTGGGGGTACCTTTTGCATGGAGCCCGCTCGCCAATGCCTGGGACCAGGTGGGGACTAGGGACCGCGTTCATGTGAGAGTCAAGCATTATGGTGGGTCCCCGGCTTAAAGATAAGCCTACTACAGTGCAAAAAGGAGGGAGTCCCAGTGCTCAGCTGTCCTACTCCTGTGGCTACCGATTCCAGCACCACCTCTTCAGGTACTGCCAGCCCTCCTGGCTGCAGCTGCCCCTTTTACTAGACCTCCTGGCTAAGACTCCACAGACTGACTCTACATTCATCCCAGACTACTTGCACCCAGTCCTCTCAGGTATGCCTCTCAAACCTCTGACTGTACACTCACCAGCCCCCTAGGCTGTCTTCCTCCCTGAAGATTTGCCTGGCAGTGTTCTCCTGCTGTCCTCAACTTTGCTCCCATGCCTCCTGGTCAGAACACTGAACACTGAAGAGGATCCCTTCCGAACCTGAGCCCAGGCCCAAGGTCACCCCCACCCCCACCCCTCAGACTAGGGGGCTACCCTCAAGGGCCACCAACAGCCTAACACTCCATCTTCCACCTGAACTCCACTGCCCCAGCTGGGATGACCCAGAGTATTTGAAGGGGCCTTCCCCCTGCCAACCTATTGGGGATTGGTCAGGGCCCTCAGAATACTCCAGGCAGCTCCTCCTCACCTCCACTCTCATTCTTGTAGAATCTTCTACCAATTTCTAGAAGTAGGGAGAGGTCTTAAAGATACTGCCTGTGAGTCACACCAGCCTCCCTGAGTCACTCAAACTCTGACCCAGAAAAACACATAGGCACAGCCAAGCCTGACAATTTACCTACACTGCACACAGAGAAAAAAACTCTCTCCCTCTCTCTAGCACACTAACTACAGGGTGCTACACATGCATCACCAACTCATAGGGGGAGGTTTACTAAAACTAGAGCATAAAAATCTGGTGCAGCTCTGCACAGAAACCTTTATAGAGAGGCTTGGAGCGAGTGGATTGGAAAGGAACTAGCAGAAGGCCGGCATGACAAGAGTGATAAGGGACAGCAGGGGTTAGGAAAGTTAGTTTAGAAAGTGAGGTATTAAGGGATTGGAGGAAATGTTTGTGAAAGGAGGGGTTTCGTTTATTTAAGGGGCAGGAGGGGAGACCCGGGCAACACTGCAGGGGAACGGGACCCAACGGACACCCCCTCTTCCCAGGTAACAGCTAGGGGGATGTCTCAGCGCGGGAGGAGATCCACAATGGCCGTCGGGCCTCCACCATCCCCGGTCGGTGGCTTGCCAGCTCAGCAGAGTGCCCCTGTCCGGCGGAGTGGGCAGCCCAGCAGTGTCGTGACGAGAGGCTCTAGCAAAATGGTGGCGAAGTCCGGGCCAGCACGGTCAACAGATGGCGGTGTCCGGGCCCTCATCTCCGGGGCTGGACGTCACGGAGCCCCTGCAGTCGCTTGGTGACCAGTCGGAATGGGATCGGAGGCTGACGAGCAGCAGGTGCGTCCGGCGCCGGTGGAGTCAAGAGCAGCGGCGGCGGGGACCCCCCCTGGTCGGCATGGTTAGTCCCATTGTGTGTCTTCTGTGTCTCTTGCTTTACAGGGGTTGTTGGGGGTGGCTGCTGTGGGGGGGTCGGGGGCCGCAGGTGGGGGGTCACAGTCCACAGTGGCCACAGCAGGGGATCCCCTGGCAACGGGCACTGCACCTGCCCCTGGGAGGTCCGATGGTCAACTGCAGGCTTATTGGGGGGCCTGCAGGCCCTGGTACAGAGGTTTGCAACTGAGCGATGGGCCTCCCGTGGTGCTGGGTTGCCCCCCCGCCTGTTACTGTGACTGTGGCTGCGTCGCCCACTAGTGGGGCTGCTCTGCCAGGGTCTTCCCCTTCTCCCACAGGGTCGGCAGTGGCGGGGGAGAAAGCTGTTCCGGCACAGGAGGGTGTGGGTAGGTCGGATGTGGTTCGCATTGCAGACGCAGCAAAATGCGAAGTGTATGTCTGCTTTGAAAGTCCGTTAGGGTCGCACTTGAAGCCGGAGGTCAGGGAGAAGATCGTGAAGGGTAAGTAGGTGGAATTTTTTTCGCTCTTACCCCTGAAAAATTTAACCTAGATAGGGTTAAGCCTGATGATAGCAAGAAGGAGGATGAGGAAAAACGGCGCTATAGGCTAATTCCACGCACATTTTCTAATTGGCTGCAAGCTTTCGCCATTATGGCTAGTGTGATAGGGGAGAAAAACCCTGAACATTGTTTGGCGTTATTTTGCTATATGGATGCGGTAGGTGAGGCCCACAGAGTGTACAGGGGAGTGGCATGGCTCAGGTACGATGAGCAGTTCTGGCAATGCCGGGCTGTCCGTCCATCATTGCTCTGGGATCATTAGCCTTATGTCTTCGGCGCGGGCCCCGAGACAGTTTTTTCCAAGAGGGGCCGGCGGTTCAACTTCCCCCGGACAGCCGGCCGGCAAAAAATTGGGAGTCTGCTGGCAATACAATGAGGGAACCTGTAAATTTGGGGGTGCCTGTCGTTTTAAACATGGGTGCTTCGTTGCAGTGGCTCTCATCCCGGGTCCCGCTGTTTTAAAAAGGGAAAGGGCCGCCCCGGTGAGTTTGGCAACAAAAGGGAGGACACCAGTGAAGGGGGAAAGGATGCAGCCTTTCCTAAATAGGTACCCGGATCGGGCGGCTCTTGGGGGAGGGATTCTCCGAAGGTTTTAGGATCCCTTGCTCCTTGTCTGCCACCCTGCCGATTGCAAAGAATTTGCGTTCGGCGTTACTTCACCCTGGGATGGTTGGAGAAAAGCTGGGGAAGGAGGTAGCGATGGGTTGGATGGCCGGTCCTTTTCGGGAGTGTCCTATGCCTGAGTTGGTGTTTTCTCCTTTGGGGGTGGTACCAAAGAAGGAGCTGAATACGTTTCGGTTGATACACCACCTGTCATTCCCAAAAGGGGGTTCGGTCAATGATGCAATCGATCTGGATGCCTGCACGGTGTCTTACACGTCCTTTGATGCAGCGATAGGTTGGGTGCGACACTGTGGGAAGGGCGCGCTGATGGCGAAGGCTGACATGGAATCGGCATTCCGCCTGCTCCCAGTCCATCCCGACAGCTTTCGGTTATTGGGTTGCTGCTGGCAGGGGGAGTTTTATGTCGATCGCTGCCTGCCTATGGGCTGCTCAATTTCGTGCGCGTTGTTCGAAACATTCAGCTCATTTGTAGGGTGGGTGGTTTGCGAAGTTTCGGGACTGAATTCTATAATTCATTACCTGGACGATTTCCTCTGCGTGGGCCCCCCTTCGTCAAAGGTGTCTGCGGTGCTGCTGTCCACTTTGCAACACATGGCGGGTGCTTTCGGTATTCCGTTAGCGGGGGACAAGACTGAGGGCCCAACCACCGCTCTTAGCTTCCTGGGCATTGTCATTGACTTGGAGGCAATGGAGTGTCGATTACCTGAGGGGAAGCTGGCGGCGCTAAAAGGGAACATTCAGGTGATCCTGGGGCTCAGGAAGATTCAGCTTAGGAAGTTGCAGTCCTTACTGGGGAAATTGAACTTTGCTTGTCGCATCATTCCCATGGGCAGGGTGTTCTGCTGACGACTGTTGGCTGCCACTGCGGGGGTTAGGTCTCCCACCCATTTCATTCGCATCACTAGGGATCACCGGGAGGACCTGAGGGTGTGGGATACCTTCTTGTCAATCTACAATGGTAGATCGTTGTGGATGTCCGGCCCGCTAAGTAACTTTGATCTGGACTTGTTCACAGATGCAGACGGGTCTACTGGGTACGGGCGTTCTACCAGGGACACTGGAGCGCCGAGTCCTGGCCCAGTTCTTGGGTGGAGGCCGGCTTCCACAAAAATCTGGTTCTGCTGGAGCTGTTTCCCGTGGTGTTAGCATTGGAGATTTGGGGTGAGTCTTTCAGGAATTTGAAGGTGAGATTGAATTGTGACAATCTGGGAGTGGTTCAGGTAATCAACCGCATATCAGCGTCGTCACAACCTGTCGTTCGGTTGCTGCGGCACTTGGTGATGCACTGCCTACAGCTGAATGTCTTTCTGTATGCGGTAAATCTCCCGGGAGTGGACAACACGTTGGCTGACGCCTTGTCTCGCTTTCAGTGGGACAAGTTTCGGGAGACGGCAGAATGACTGGGGGCTGGCTGTAGTCGATCGTCTGGGAGTCCTCGCAGGATGGATAAAGAGATCGTGAGTGTGTCCATATGAGGGGCTTACGAGAAGGTCTGGAACGAAGGGTGGGCATTGGTCAGGCAGGTCGGAGTGGACCCAGGTGGTGCGAAGGTAAGGATGTTAGTCATCTGTGTCAGTGTGGACTGCAAGCTTGCGGGTCTGGCATTTTTGCTTAAATTACAAGGGGGAGTGGATTATACTAAGAATTTTTTGGGTTTGGCAAGCTATGAAAGGCTATCATCGGATGCAAAAACGCAGGGATGTCAGAAGGCCGGTGTCTTTCGGCAACCTTAGGGATCTGGTGGGTCAGTTGGGTACTGTATGCACGTCGGCATACGAGGTGTCCTTATTCCGGGCAGCGTTTTCGCTGGCCTTTTTTGGAGCCTTCCGGGTAAGTGAATTGGTTAGTCCTTCCAAGAGGGTTCCTGGGGGTTTGTGGGAACAGGATGTTGTTCTCAGTGGGGAGGGCATGGAGGTATTGCTTTGCCGGTCCAAGACGGATCAGAGTGGCAAGGGGGTCAGGGTGCGGCTGTTTCCGTTGCCAGACTCACTGGTGTGCCTGGTGTTGGCGGTGAGGGAATTCCTGGGAGTTTTCCCGGTGGGGGTGGGGTGTTTCTCACACACATAGACGGGTCCCCCTTGTCTAAGTTCCAGTTTGTGTCAGTTTTCAAAAAATGCCTGAGGGCAGCAGGTTTGGAGTGTTTACAGTATGCTTCGCACTCCTTCCGCATCAGAGCGGCCACCGAGGCCGCGCGATGTGGGTTGGACGAGGCTGCAGCAAAAAGGATTGGTCGGTGGCAATCGAGGAGATTCCGCAGCTATGTTCGGACACATTTGGTGGTCGAGTAGCGTTCTAATGCCGCGCACACACAATCGTTTTTAATGTCATTTAAAAAAACAAAGTTTTTCTCGACGTGATTTTTCTCGTTTCCTCTCAAGCCTGTCTTGCATACACACGTTCATTAAAAAAAACACTTGAGCAAAGCGCAGTGACGTACAACACGTACAACGGCACTATAAAGGGGAAGTTTCGTTTGAATGGCGCCACTCTTTGGGAAGCTTTTGCTAATTTCGTGTTACCGCGTGTTAGTAAAAGTTTGGTGAGAGACGATTCGCGCTTTTCAGTCTTCGTGCTTTTCAGTCCGTTACAGTGTTACGAATGTGCTATCTCCATTACAAATGCGAGTTTTACCAGAACGAGCGCTCCCGTCTCATACTTGATTATGAGCATGCGCGTTTTTTTTTCCCTCGTAAAAGCATACACACTACCGTTTTTCACGACGTTAAAAAAAACGACGTGAAAAAATAGAGCAGGTTCTAATTTTTGGAGGCCATTTTTCATGTCATTAAAAATGCTCTGGAGCCTACACACAATCGTTTTTAATGCCCATTTTTAAAAATGGCATTTTTAACGTCATGAAAAACGATCGTGTGTATGCGGCATAAGGCTCACTGGTATGTCACAGGTAAAAGGGCCCCCCCTGTGGGCCTCGGGGTGTTTATTGGGTTTGTATCCTGTTTCTAAAAAAGGGGTGAGTTGTTGTTTTGGTGCCGTGGTTATCCTGTGGTTTTTCTTCATTACTTTCAGGTGGAATCCAGACGTGCCTTCGTCTGGATATTGGGCCACTCTTATGTGTTTTGGGGGACCAAGAGGGCGGACATTAGACCTAATGGCAGACAGTTGGGGATTTCCAGGGAGGAGGCATGTATACGCTGGTTGGGATGGCCGTGTATGCTGTGGGCTAGGGTTTTGCCAGAAGTGCAGCACTTTGCGCGGCTGGACAGGCCGCTGGATGTCTTGGTGCTTCATGTTGGTGGCAATGACCTGGGTGGTCGTCCCATCCAGGAGCTCATCTAAGGATGTAAAAACCGATTTCTTACGCCTTAGGACTTCCTTCCCCGATATGTTGATCATTTGGTCGGATATTGTGGCAAGGAAGACCTGGAGGTTGGCTAGGTCTGTGGACCGCTTAAATAAGGCCTGTATCAAGGTTAATCACCAGGTGGGTCTCTTTGTGGTCCGTAACAGGGGTTTGGTGGTCCGCCATAGGGAATTTATGAAGGATGTTGGGCTATAACTCTGCAGGGACGGGGTTCACCTGTCCGAAGTTGGGATTGATCTTTGGTCCCTGGGTCTGCAGGAAGGGATACAAAGAGCACTGAGGGTGTGGCGGGGCTCCCAAGGGTGAGGGTGTCACCCTTGTTAGCTGTGGCGGTGGTTTTCTTTGATGGTGGTAACTATCCTATGATGGAAGTATGGGGGACTCATTTGTGGTATGGGCCCCCTGGTGTGTGCAGTTAACACGGGTTAGCTGAAGATGGTAATGGTGGCAATGCGGGTAACGGGTTGTCTCCGAGCTGGTGTTATCACGGCTGGAGGCCTAGTACGGTGAAAGGCTCGCAGTGAAGAAGTGGAAATGATTACGTTGGGAAGTGCCATCAAAGACCATCGGGGGAAGCATCTGATCTTTGAGTTTTGTTATGGTTAAAATATGTTCATATATATTTAATATTTATGAATAAAAAGGCTGTCGTTGGCCAGTTTTACTCCAGCTCAGGTGTGGTCTCGTTAATTATAGGTAAGGTTAAGTGGGGTTTAAGGTTGGAGCAATTTTAAATGGTGGCAGTCAAGCTAAGGGATGTACATCTTATCTACCCTGGTCATGTCAAATCTTAATTGAACAAGCTGAAGTAAGAAGCTGATTGGCTACCATGCACAGCTGCACCAGATTCTGAGTGTTCCAGTTTTATTAACTTTCCCTTGTAGTGTTCTTAATTGTCCATAAAATCTTCCAAAAAAAGTGCTATAATAATCCACTCCTGGTAATAGTTCAGGTTAGAAGAATCACCCAACGATCCACTCCTTGTAGTGACCGTACATTAGAAAAAACACCCAGCAGGCAGTGCTTCCCTCAGTGCATGCATAGGTCTATTATAAGATTCACATGGCCACTAGACATGTGCATTCGTTTTCGTCCGAATGCATTTTCGTCCGAATTTCAGGTATTTTCGTTATCGTTTTAACAAACGAAAACGAAAGCACAGAATCCGAAAACCGAAAGATCCGACATAAACAAATGCTTTATTTTCGTTTTCGTTGTGACAACAGTTCGATATAGATAGGAGATTCGACGTGACGCTGACAATAACAATCTGTGTCTATCGAACCTGTGGTCGAATGTGCCTAACCTTAACTCTATTAGTCCAAGATTATTCTACATAGAGAGAAAAGATTCGACATAGAGAGAAAAGATTCGACATTATAGAAAGAAAAGATTCAACATTATAGAGAGAAAAGATTCGACATTATAGAGAGAAAAGATTTGACATTATAGAGAGAAAAGATTCGACATAGAGAGAAAAGATCACTGCTGGAATTGGGTGGGGGAAGTAAAAAAATAATAATGATGATGATGAAGGTTATTGGCTGATTGTAACCAAAGAGAAGGAGCAGTAAAATAGCTAGAACGACAAAGATTCGACAAAGCATCGAAAAACATACAAACGTCAAATCTGTCATTGAAGGCTTATGGTGTCTGTCGAAACTTAGAAGATTCGACAGTGCAGCTAAACTGTACGACGCTGCAATCGTACATTTCCGGTCAAATGCATCCGCCCATAGGCTATAGAAGAATTCTAATGTTGGTTGACTAGTAATAGTAATTAATAAATATAATTATTACTAGTCATACAACATTAGGATTCTATTATAGCTTGTAGGCGGAACATTCGACCGGAAATGTATGATTGCAGCGTCGTACAGTTTCACTGCTCCGTCGAATCTTCTTTGAACATTCGACAGACACCATACGCCTTCAATGACAGATTCGACCTTAATTAATTCAGATTTTCGGACTAATGCAATTTCTAACGAAAAACAAAATAAATAAAAACTGATTTCGGGAGTAACTAAATAAATTTTGTGCACATGTCTAATGGCCACTATAAAATAGATAGTCACAGAGCACATAGGGAGTTAAATCATCCAGGTCTTAGTTATGTCACCATACACACATCCTGGGAAGTGTTCATGAGTACCCTTCCCCAAGCTTTAGAATGATTATTTCTGGAATTCTTTTTTCACTTAGGACTGTGCTGACAGAACAATGCTGCCAAAACCTTAGTACATGGGACTAGGGATGAGCTTCGTGTTCGAGTCGAACATACGTTCGACTCGAACATCGGCTGTTCGATCGTTCGACGAAGATCGAACGATTTGGGCCGTTCGCGCCAAATTCGAGTGACGCGAACGGCCCACAATGCACTACGCCATCGCAGTGTCATCCAGGCGCTGTGATTGGCCAAGCATGCACTGTGACCCCGCATGCTTGGCCAATCACAGCGCCGGCAGCGAGGAGAGCAATGATTGGCCACAGGCAGGATGCCTGTGGCCAATTATTGCTGAGGGTGTTTAGTACACGCCCCACACTATAAAAGGCCGCCAGCACGGCGGCCTAGTGTAGTGTGTTCCGGAGCAGGGATAGAGCAGCATAGGCAGGGACAGTGACTTTTATTTCTTTCTTGCTTAACCTGGATTCCTTTAGTTTAGGGAAAGAGAAGGATAGGTAGGGAGAGTGTCAGTGTGTTTTGTGCTTGTGCTATATTGTGCTTAAAAAAAACATTTTTTCTAGGGACAGAAAACTGTAGGTAGGGAGAGTGTGTCAGTTTCTTTCACTGTCAAAGTCCTTGTTTCCAGGGACCTGGAAGGACAGTGAGTGAATTCTCCTTGTGCTAAATTGTGCTTAAAAAAAACATTTTTTCTAGGGACAGAAAACTGTAGGTAGGGAGAGTGTGTCAGTTTCTTTCACTGTCAAAGTCCTTGTTTCCAGGGACCTGGAAGGACAGTGAGTGAATTCTCCTTGTGCTAAATTGTGCTTAAAAAAAACATTTTTTCTAGGGACAGAAAACTGTAGGTAGGGAGAGTGTGTCAGTTTCTTTCACTGTCAAAGTCCTTGTTTCCAGGGACCTGGAAGGACAGTGAGTGAATTCTCCTTGTGCTAAATTGTGCTTAAAAAAAAAAAAAATTTCTAGGGACAGAAAACTGTAGGTAGGGAGAGTGTGTCAGTTTCTTTCACTGTCAAAGTCCTTGTTTCAAGGGACAGAGAAGGACACCTGAAGGTAGCCCTTATTGCTTTTTTCCCATCTCCCTGCAGGCCATCTATTAGAATGTCTGGAAGGCAAACAAGGAGAGGCAGACAGTCAGGAGGCAATAAAAGAGGGCAAGCAGGCTCTGTGTCTGGGGGCAACAGTGCTGGTCGTGGACGCGGTGCATTGTCATCAGCACATGGCCATGGGACACGCTTGTCCTTCTTTTCGGCAGCTGGACATGTTGAGCCACATCATGCCGAAGACTTGGTAGAGTGGATGACCAAGCCCTCCTCCTCCTCCTCATCCTCTCTCACCCAGGCTCAGGGTACTGGAAAAGCAGCTGCCAAAGCGTCCTCTTCCCTGGTATCAATGTCAGACTCATCATCAGTCACTCCTTCCCTAGACCCACCATGTCCTCCTCCTGAGGAGTCCCCCGAACTGTTTCAGCACAGTGTTGGGTACATGCTCCAGGAGGATGCCCAGCGTTTCGAAGGGTCTGATGATGAAACCCAGCTAGAGGAAGGCAGTAGCGTGAGAGCAGACAGAGGGGATGCTCAAGAAGGACACCAATCTGGCAGTCATGTTCCAGCAGCTGCAGCATACTGCCAGATTGGCTCCAGTGATGAGGAGGGAGGTGATGATGAGGTCACTGACTCCACGTGGGTGCCTAATAGGAGAGAGGAGGAGGAGGAGGATGAGGAGGAGGCACATCTCCAACGAGGCAGGATGCCCTTTGGTGGCCAGCGTAAGGGCAGTACACCGACGGAATCACACCGCAGAGCTCCGCCTGTGCAGGGCGCTGCCTCTGCCCGTCATTCAAAAAGTTCTTTGGTGTGGGCCTTTTTTGAGGCTAGTGCATCAGATCGCACAGCTGCTGTTTGCAACATATGTCTCAAGCGTATATCGCGTGGCCAAAACATCAGCCGCTTGGGTACCACATGCCTGACCAGACATATGTTGACCTGCCATGCAGCTCGTTGGCAAGCCTACCTCAAAGACCCACACCAAAGAACAAAGCGGACCTCTCCTTGCACCGCATCAGCTGGGATCTCCAACCCCACTATAACTTCAGTCCTCTCTGAAACATGCACTGAGAGGAATGAAGGTGTAGAATTAGGTGTGTCACAGCCAAGTACTTGCGGCCACTCTGCTAGCAGTACACCGACGTCCGATTCTAGCAGGCAAATTGCCCTGCCCCAGCTGCTGGACCGTCGAAAGAAGTTCACTCCCAGCCATCCACATGCCCAGCGGTTGAATGCTAGCTTGGCTAAATTGCTAGCGCTTCAACTGCTGCCTTTTCAGTTGGTAGACTCGGCCCCCTTCCGTGAGTTTGTGCAATGTGCGGTTCCTCAGTGGCAGGTTCCCAAACGCCACTTTTTCTCACGGAAGGCTATTCCGGCTCTCTACCGGCATGTGGAAGGCAATGTCTTGGCCTCGCTGGACAGGGTGGTCAGCGGTAAGGTGCATATTACCGCTGACTCATGGTCCAGCAGGCATGGACAGGGACGTTACCTTTCTTTCACGGCCCATTGGGTCACTCTTTTGGCAGCTGGGAAGGATGCAGGACAAGGTGCAGTAGTGTTGGAGGTTGTCCCACCGCCACGCCTCCAAAATGCTACTACTGGTTGTGACACACCTCTCTCCTCCACCCCCTCCTCTTCTTCTTCCTCCATGGCCTCTTCCTGTGGTTTGTCCTATGAACCAGCGGTGCTCCGTAGCCGTTCACGGGGCTACGCAAGTACGCAGGCAAAAAGATGCCATGCCGTGCTTGCGCTGGTGTGTTTGGGGGACAGAAGCCACACTGGGGCAGAGGTCCTGTCTGCTCTGCAGGGCCAGGCCGAGAGGTGGTTGACGCCACGCCAGCTTAAGCCAGGAATGGTGGTTTGCGACAATGGCACCAACCTCCTCTCCGCCCTCCGACAGGGACAACTGACCCATGTGCCCTGTGTGGCTCACGTCCTTAACCTGGTGGTGCAGCGGTTCTTGGGCAGGTACCCGGGCTTACAGGATGTCCTGAGGCAGGCCAGGAAAGTCTGTGTGCATTTCCGCAGATCTTATAATGCCAGTGCTCGCCTGGCTGAGCTGCAAAAGGAGTTGAACCTGCCCAAGAACCGCCTTATATGTGACATGCCCACCAGGTGGAACTCAACGTTGGCCATGCTGCAGCGGCTGCACACGCAGCAGAGGGCCATCAATGAGTACCTGTGCGACTACGGCACCAGGACAGGGTCAGGGGAGCTTGGTTTTTTTTCTCCACGCCAGTGGGGCATGATCAGGGATGCATGCACTGTCCTGGCACCATTTGAGGAGGCCACGAGGATGGTGAGCAGTGACAGTGCATGCATCAGTGACACTGTACCTCTTGTCCACCTGTTGGAGCACACGCTGCGTGGAATAATGGACAGGGCACTTGAGGCAGAACAGAGGCAGGAAGAGGAGGACTTCCTTGCCTCTCAAGGCCCCCTTTACCCAGACAGTGTTCCTTCTGTCCCACCCATCGCACAGGAAGAGGAGGAGGAGGAGGAGGAGGAGGAGGATTGTGTCAGCATGGAGGTGGAGGCTGGCACTCAGCATCATCAGCAGCAGTCTTTTAGGGATGATTTACAGTCCCAAGAAACCAGTGGACTTGTACGTGGCTGGGAGGAGGTGGCTGCGGATCATGTCGTCCTTAGTGACCCAGAGGACTCCGGAGCGAATGCCTCAGCAAACCTACGCTGCATGGCCTCCCTGATCCTGCAAAGTCTGCGGAAGGATCCTCGTATTCTTCGGATCAAGGAGAGGGACCATTACTGGCTGGCCACTCTCCTTGATCCACGGTACAAGGGTAAGGTTGCGGACCTTATGTTACCGTCGCAGAGGGAGCAGAGGATGAGACAACTCCGGGAGGCCTTGCAGAAAGGTCTGTGCAACGCGTTCCCAGAGACTGGGAGGTTACAAACTCCTGGTCCTGGACAACGAGTTGCTGAGGCTTCGGCCAGTCAAAGAAGGAGCGGTGGGGAAGGTGGCCGTCTGACCGATGCGTTCAGACAATTCTTTAGTCCGCAGCCCCAAAGTATGATCGGTTCCAGCAACCATCGCCAGCGTCTGATAAACATGGTGCAGGAATATCTAGGGGCAAGGTCAGACTTGGACACCTTCCCCACCGAAAATCCTCTGGCTTACTGGGTCTTGAGGATGGATCACTGGCCAGAGCTTGCACAGTATGCAATTGAGCTACTGGCCTGTCCTGCATCCAGCGTTCTTTCGGAACGCACATTCAGTGCTGCTGGAGGATTTGTCACGGATCACAGGGTGCGCCTGTCCACCGACTCGGTTGATCGACTGACTTTCATCAAGATGAACCAGTCTTGGATCACCACCAGCTACCACACACCTGATGCTGATATAACAGACTAATTGATTTTAACATGTCACATCCCTTCAAGACTGATGCTGATGCTGAGTGCCTGTGCTGTTATGTTGACTGGCTATCCTCCTCCTCCGAGTCCTCAATGATACGATTGATGATGATAGCTTGGAAGATCATTTTTGTTTATGGGTGCCGCCACCAGTGGCTAAGGCCCAATTTTTCAGCCCCTGTTTTACAGGGGCGTGTAATTACAATTTTTTTAGCAATAATTTGCCATAGGGCTCATTGCTGTGCTCCAAGTACAGTATCTGTGAGGGGTTGGAGTGTTGTGGCACCAGTGCCTAAGGCCCAATTTTTCAGCCCCTGTTTAACAGGGGCGTGTCATTACAATTTTTGAAGCAATACTTTGCAACAGGGCTCATTGCTGTGCTCCAAGTACAGTATCTGTGAGGGGTTGTAGTGTTGTGCCACCAGTGCCTAAGGCCCAATTTTTCAGCCCCTGTTCAACAGGGGCATGCAATTACAATTCTTGATCTAATAATTCACAGCAGGGTCCATTGCTGCACCCACCAAGAGTAACTCTGAGGGCTTACAGTCTTGTGGCAACGCCACCACCACCACCACCACGAAAGGCCCAGTTTTCAGCCCCTGTTCAAAAGGGGCATGTAATTACAATTCTTGATCTAATAATTCACAGCAGGGCCCATTGCTGCACCCACCAAGAGTAACTGTCAGGGCTTACAGTGTTGTGGCACCAGCACCACCATCAAAGCCCCAATTTTTACTACCACTGTTCAACAATTATATGTAATTAAAATTCCTGATATAATAGTTGACAGCAGGGCGTTCCAGCACCAACCAAGAGTAACTGAGTGCTTACAGTGTTGTGCCAACACCAACAACTAAGGGGCCTATTTCTGCAGAGTATATACGGCAGGTCCCTACTTTCAAACATCCAACTTACAAACGACTCCTACTTGCAAACGAAAGAAGACAACAGGAAGTGAGAGGAAATCTACCCCTAGAAAGGAAAATTCTCTCCTGTAAGAATAAATATGGGAGAAAGGGGTCTCATCTGTACTGATGCTTTATCAGCAATCCTTGTTTCAAGAAAAACACCACATTTCAAAAACAGTTGTCATTGGGACGGAAAGTGAGGTGAAATGTTCTGAACAGGGGCACAGACAGCAAAACAAATGTTACAGGGGTGATAACCCTTACCTATGTTTCCCAAAAAGTTTAAAAATAGATTTTTGGGCTGGAGCTACACTTCAACAATGTACCTGTTCAAAATTACAAACAGATTCTACATAAGAACAAACCTACAGTCCCTGTCTTGTATGCACCGCCTGTATACGGCTGTTCAGAGTATATAGGGCCTTTTTTATTTTATGTGCGGGGTTCCCCTTAATATCCATACAAGACCCAAAGGGGCTGGTAATGGGCTGGGGTAGGGGGGGGGGTCATGGGGTAGCTATGCCATTTTTCTTAAAGAATTTCATCCATATTACCGGGACCAGACATTACATTAAAGCCGCAAGCAGTTTTAAATGGCTTTTTTTTCCTTTAGAAGTGTCATTTTGTGCAGGGACAGTTCTAAACACGGGAAACACGTGGCACTTCACAGGCATACTTTAGACACCCCCCAGGTACGATATTTAAAGGAATATTTGACTTTTTTTTTTTCACTTTATGCATCATTAAAATGACTGCTCCCGAAAAACGACCGTTTTTAAAACTTCTTTTTGCATTGATACATGTCCCCTGGTGCACAACCCGGGTTCCCAAACCCTATTTATGACAATAACATGCATAATAGTTGTTATAATTAGCACTTTAGAATTCGAACGTTCGCATCCATTGTATTTAATAGGGTTCTAATGTTCGTTCGAACTTTCGGTCCGTTCGCGGGTTCTGGTGCGAACCGAACCCGGGGGTGTTCGGCTCATCACTACATGGGACCCAGAAACAGAGCACTATGGGACCTGACTGCCATCGTCGGTGCAGACACATCACAGTTCTACACAGCCTGACACCCTAAACTTCCAAAGCTCTCCGGGTGGAAGAAAGAGCTTCAGAAGCTGATGGTGTCCGGCTGTGTAGAACCGTGATGTGTCTGTGTTGGGGGCTGCAGTCAGGTCCCATAGTGCTCTGTTTCTGTGTCCTGTGTCCTGAGGTTGTGGCAGCATTGTTCTGTCAACAGAGTCCTAAGTTAAAAAAAAGCTTAAAAAAAGCTTAGGTTTTACATACCCTTTTAGGCTGAAGTTTGATCTGCTTATATCTTGCCTTCCCTGCTTCCTCTTTTCCTTCCTCATCAACATTTTTAAATAAACTTTTTATAATGTAATTATATTCCTTAGTAAACAACCAGTAAATGTTCCTGTCAATAGTATGGGAGGCTGCTCTAATCAGTTATGAATATTTATATCTCCCAACCACCAGGAGGATTGTTTCTAGTGGTGCAGGCTGGGGGAGGATAAAAATATTTAGTGACCATGGGAAGTCAGTCTACACCCAGACTTCCTGCTTGGGGTAGGGATATAAATGGTTATATAATCCTCTTAGGCCTGAGGAGGGTGACTGTGTGCCTGGATAGGAGTAGGAGCCTAGGTTGGAGGCCTGGTATGCTGTTCAAGGGGATTGAAGCCCCTTGGAGGAACATCAACCTGACTGGGGTACCTGAGAAACTGAGTGAAGCTTAGTCTTCAACTGAAGTGTGATGTCCTCTCCCAAGGAGTCGATAGGTGAACAAACTAGTATCTTACAGTCAGGAGCTGATTTCACAAAATTCCAGCTTGGCTTAAAGGTCATCTCTCTGAAAAGACTGTAAATACCTTTTGGCCCTCATATTGGAGTCCATGGGTGTTCTGTGCTCTAACCCTCACTCCTAGGAGTGTAGAGTGGGAGTCAATAAACTAAAATTCTTGCATCAAAAAGTGACTGGCAGCTATCTGTTCACATTCCCCCACTAATGCCAAGAATTAGACCTTGAGGTGAAAAGCTAGCCCAGATCCATAAAACAAGGATGAAGACTCGGATTAATCTGTTGAAGAATCTATTTTTAAGTTAGAAAGGCCACAGTATGTCAAATAGAAAAGAATGTAGCTAAGTTGCAGCTCAGGTCAAGACTGCTGCAGGAATGTAGAATCAAATTCTTTAGAGTTATCGCTGGGATTCTCTAAGTGAAGATACAGGTTCATTGATGATAGAACTAGCTTGAGTTTGCAACTGGTCACCTTTGAGCAACTTTGTAACATTTACTGAAGTAATAGTGATTTAGAGTCATTAGCTACACAGTCAGTAAACTAGTGAACATAAGCATTGTTGTGCAGGATCTCAGTATTAGCATGTTCCTAGTCATCTATTCAAGATGTAGGCTAGTTGCAGTCTGTGACAGTCTTGAGTGTAATCTTACCAGGGTTATCACAAAGCTGTTCTCTACTGTAGCATTTGACTTCCTTGTATGATCATTTTTATTGGAGTCCACACCATCTAAGGTTTGTATGGAGTGTGGTTTTCAATATTGACCAAATCTAGTCTTTTAGGAAAAGGATCATCGTTCCAATCATTGTGCTGCTGGCAAATCTTGTCTATTCTCAGGATGTCTCTTCCCAGCAGAGGCCTAATTTTGGGATTGTTGTCAAGTGGTGAGATACAGTTAGAAAATGGCTTAAGTGAGGTTGGGAAAATGCATCTTCTGATGTAGAGATGTTTGCTCTATCATTAGGTATTTAACCACTTCCCTACCCAGCCATAGTCAAATGACGTCCACAGATGGGATCTCCCATCCTGGGTGGAGGTCATATGACGTCCTCGGCTTTGTAGGGGGATATCTGAATGATGCCTGCAGCTAGAGGCATCATTCAAATATCCTTTTCTTGGGCGAGTGATTCTGTGCACCATAAGAATGATCATAGCCGCGGTTCCACCGCTTGATCATTCTTACAGGCGGCGGGAGGGGACAACCCCCCCTCCCGCCGCCATCCGGTGCTTCTCCGGGCTCTCCCGTGCGATCGGGAACCCGGAGTGAATCTTCCGGCATCGTTGGTGGGTCATGTGATGAGCATAGAGATGACTGGTGACCAGATGGTCACCAGTCATCTCTATGATCGTCGGAGGCCCGGGCGTGATGTGATGACGTCACGCCCGGGCCTCAAATGTAAACAAAGCCGACCATTGCAGCCGTAAGTATGAGATCAGTGAAAAAAATTTCACTGATCTCATGCTTTCCAGCCTGGAGGAGAGATGTGGGGTCTTATTGACCCCGCATCTCTCAATAAAGAGAACCTGTCACACACATTCCTATTACAAGGGATGTTTACACTCCCTGTAATAGGAATAAAAGTGATAAAAAAAACAAAAGTTAAATAATTGTAAAAAAAAAAAAAAAAATGTAAACGCCGTTCAAACCACGCATGTGAGGTATCGCCGCATGCGTTAGAGCGCGTGCAACAATTCTAGCACTAGACCTCCTCTGTAATTCTAACCTGGTAACCTGTAAAAAAAATTTAAGTGTCGCCTATGGAGATTTTTAAGTACCGAAGTTTGGCGCCATTCCATGAGTATGCGCAATTTTGAAGCCTGACATGTTAGGTATCTATTTACTCGGCGTAACATCATCTTTCATATTTTCCCAAAAAATTGGGCTAACTTTACTGTTTTGTTATTTTTTAATTAATGAAACCATTTTTTTTTTTTAAAAAAGGCGTTTGAAAAATTATTGCGCAAATATCGTGCAAGAAAAAATGTTGCAATGACCGTCATTTTATTCCCTAGGGTGTCTGCTAAAAAAACATATATAATGTTTGGGGGTTCTGAGTAATTTTCTAGCAAAAGAATGATGATTTGTACATGTAGGAGAGAAGTGCTAGAATAGGCCCGGTATTGAATAGGTACAAAAAGCCCTGCATTGAAGTGGTTAAATGCACTCAATCAGTTTAGAAAGCAAAATCCGCTTAGTTCTTTCCAAAGGTTCAATCATGAAATCATAACGAGTTATCTTCGAGAATTTGGCACTGAGCCAGAGCAAGAAATGCAGTGTATAGGACAAAACATTTTCCTCTATGCTGAATAAGTTGAAGAAGTCTGAAGTCTGAAGCTACAAGTGAATTACAGTACTGCATTGGTCATCCAAGACAACATACATCTTAAATGCTTTGTTAGGTTGTCCGTAGGTAAACACCCTAACGAGACATATTTTTGCACAAGTTTTTCTCAAAATTCCTTGATGGTGTTTGTGGCTCTCCCTACCATAATCTAATGAGGTGAGGAGGATCTGCAGAAGGGTTGTGCTGAAGTGGATGAAGCACTTGAACCTAGGTATTGCTGCTGCACTCTATACATTTGATTACTGCCTTGCAGTTTACATGTTCTGTAGATGCACAACACTTAAATATAATCATGATTTGTTTTAGCAGTTCCTTGCAAAGGTTTGTTCTGGAACTCAATACATTTCTTGAAAGGATGTGGCTTCTTAAAAATTTTACATTGGCAATGGGGATTTTTTGTCTCCTCATTCTAGTCACTTTGTCAGTTTTTGTGTGAATATTGGGTAACATATTTGTATTTTCACGGCTAGTGTCAGGGCTTGGTAGTCTTTTTCACAGATCAGGAACCCTAGATTCTCAGAATTTACTGGGAGCATATTTGTCCTTGGGAAAGTGCTGGGCTCACTGTACATAAAGCTTGGATCATTTTCGTTTTTGAAATGTTCCTGATGGAGTCACAGAAAAAGAAAAATGTCAGAAAGCAAACTTAAGTCTGTTTTGTACCTATAGTTGGCCACTTATCCAAAATTTGGTATGGCAGCTAGGAAACAATTGGTATCACACCACGATTAATGTCTGGATAGCTGAGGCTTGGTAGGTGAGGATTGGCCTTAGCAAGATGAATTTCAAGCAAAAATTAATTCAGTTCCGGAAATTCTGTATTATCCTTACCAGATAACTTACCAGAAGATTGTGAGGATAGCTACCTTATCAACATATGCTGTAGAATTCTTCAACAGGCAAGATACCCAAGCCACTAAAGGTGGCCTAACAATTTAGACTTCCACCCTCTTTAGTTCTCAAGCATTATCGAACCTTGTGAACGCAATACTTGTGAGTTCATGGCTTACCTTTTTTTTTGCGAAGTCTGACATGTCAGAGCAGGGTAGCTTAGGGAAGTTTGGGGTAGAAAAGGCACCTAAACCAGGGAAATGTTTGTAGTCAATTGCTATGGCAGGATGATACTCTAAAGTTATGTTGCTGTGAGGCAGTAGATCACTATCCTGAAGGTGTAGTAGTGGTGTGGCTTGAATGCTAACACCTAAGTTGACAGTATGCCTTCAATGTTGATAGTCCAATATAGCATTAGGGTTCTAAACAGGTGTGTAACAATAGTTACAGAATGCTGTTGCTCTGACGGAATGTTAGGGTCGTCCGAGGTATCAGAGTTGACTGACAATCTGGTGCTCTTGCATAGCTCTTCTTACCTGTTCTGTTTCCAATTCCACTTTATGCATTGATATACCTCCTTAGACCCAGTCTGTCCAGGCAGTATGGTCACCTGTGGACTTGGCACCATCCACAGACAGCTCAACTCTTCAATAAGACACAGAAGTTGAAGTTCAGCTATTGCAGTACAGAGGATATTTTTTTCAGTCTTTTGAAGTATAAAAAAACAGATACTTTTCTGGGCCATGTCTCTGTGAATTAATACCCACAAACTGAGGAAACATGGAAGAAATGGATAGGGTCTAGCTAGGACTAAACCAGCCCGCACTAGACAGGAGGGGTGGACACAGGAAGATACCCAAATCACATTAGTAAACAAGTTGAGGTGGCCCAAAACCACTACTAGATATTGGCATACTACAAAAAAATGATAGCCTCATGCAGTTTAATACAAGATATAAAAAAACATGAAAGTGAGGCAGAACATTGTGCTCTATGAGATCTTGCGTGTTTGCAAGATTGACACTATCAAATTCACTCACATTAGCAGCTTGTTCTAAAACTGTTAGCTTAGCCATAGCCGCTACTTCCTCCCTTTCTGTTTGAAGGACTTTCAACTCTGCTTCTGGTTTAGCTTGCATTGCCTGGGCCTGTGCTCGTGCTCCATCTACTTGTGCTTGGCTTGGCTTGTGTGGCTTGTACATGGGACTGTGCCTCCGTGACTTTTGCCTTAATGTCTGCTTCCTTCTCTATAAAGTGAGCTAGCTCCTTTGCTGCTTTTGTCCCTCTATGAACCCTTATAAGATGTTTGCTAAGTGAGGAACACTTTGAGCGAGATGATCCTTAAGATCTCTTAATGCGTCTGGTAGATGTTGAGAGGAGAGATGTACAGTAGTTTTGTGCAATTCAGATATTCTGTCCCCTACCTGTAACATGGCCACTAAAAATGTAATGTACTTTTCTTTGTTATGAGCATTGAGGTTATTTAGCTCTTGAATAGACTCTTCTATGCTAATATTTAATAGAAGAGAACTTTTCATACATTTAGGATTGAGAGTGCACTGCTTAGTGGTGCTGCATTATTACATGTTTCATCAGCATCAGTTATTAATTTCATAGACATATTCATTTCTGCCAAGTTTGTTTCATTCAAGTGAGGCCTTTTGTAAATCCTTATCTTGAGGAATAGAAGGTTGATGACTCTCTAACTGTAGTAAATACACAGATTCTTGCTGGGACATATTTGTGTGTAGACATGCAACCAATGTGTTTATGCAAGGCCAACACAAAAACTTCAGCAGCAAGGATAATTTTAGAAACAACAGTTCTTGTAGTTCCACGGGCAAATTCAATACACACAAGATACAGAGCTCTATATTAAATAATAAGAAACCAATTGATAATGTATCAATACATAAAGTGTTAGTATAACATACATACATATACAATTTAGTTATAGTAGTGCAAAAATACATATGAAGTTCATCTCTTCAGGGCAAAGTCCATCCAAATATCATGTGCAAATAAAATAATAAAATTCCTCCATGTAGTACAATCTTGCCAGAACGAATACAAGTAAATTCAAGACCCTTTTTTTCTTTCTTGCTTGAAATTCCACTCTGTGACTCCTCTACCCAAAGGAGAAACACTCCACATACTCCAGGCCCTCTCAGGGGACTACTCACCAGGATTGGAAGAACACTTAATAAGTAAAAAACTCTCTATAGCTGAGTGCTTGCCCTGTACTAAAGGATACACTATTCAGAGATATAGAAAACCCTGCACACCACACCGTCAGTCCTGTGTGTGTGTGCGCACTACTGTATACAATAGTAGCCCCAACCAACGCGTTTCATCATTGGCTGACTTTTTCAAGAACAGCCCCCTGGGAAGGGCTTGGACATGTAGAGTGTTTCTCCCTTGGCTGGAGGTGTCATGGAGTGAAATTGTAAGCAAAAAAAGCAAAGAAAAAAAGTTTTTGGAAATTACCTGGATTTATTAGCTGGCAAGAGTGCACTATATGGATGACTTTTATTATTTGATTTGTACATGATTTTTGGATAAACTTTGCACTGAAGAATACTGGTACAGTTTATATGTATTTTTGCACTATAACTATATATATGTATATATATATACTATAACTTTGCACTTCTTTATATATGTGTGTTACACTTTATGTTTTGATAAGTTATCAATTGGTTTTTTATTATTTATCAATTGGTTTATTATTATTTATTAATATAGAGTGTTGTATATTTTTTATTTAATATACTGTATATACAGCTGCTGCACAGACACGGTTTAAGGGGTAAGAAGAGCACAGACCTTTACTGGAATTATCATATTCAATACTGTACATAGAAAACTCTAATTTGTGCATAGCTTTCCAAATTCTAGGTAGATTTGCTTCTAATGAGTGTAAACAGACACATGAGGATAATGCAGCAGACTATAAACTGATCCTAGTTGCTAGAAACAGTGTTACTGCAAAGAGATCTCAGTCTGTAATGCAGCCACATGCTCATTCTAAGTGCTGTAAAAACAGACTACCATATATACTCGAGTATAAGCCGAGTTTTTCAGCACATTTTTTTGTGCTAAAAATGCCCCCCTCGGCTTATACTCGAGTCACCTTTTTGCGCCTGATCTCCCGGACTTTGGGGACCCGGTACCGGCCGGCCGTAGGTCCCCTGGACCCCAAACTAGACATATAGCCTCACTCTTCCTCTACAAGTGTGCAAAGTTTGTTGACCGGGGGACCTATGGCCGGGGAGCACCGATTTTTCAAAGCCGGGCACCCCTTCCATAGACTCCCATGTTAAACGGTAATTTCTCCGGTGACTTTGGAGACCTGGTACCGGCCGGCCGTAGGTCCCCTGGACCCCAAACTTGACATATAGCCTCACTCTTCCTCTACAAGTGTGCAAAGTTTGTTGTCCGGGGGACCTATGGCCGGGGAGCACCGATTTTTCAAAGCCGGGCACCCCTTCCATAGACTCCCATGTTAAATGGTCATTTCTCCAGTGACTTTGGAGACCCGGGAATTGGCCGGTCGTAGGTCCCCTGGACCGTAAACTTGTCACACATGTAGCCCCATTTCTCCTTTATAAGTGTGCAAAGTTTTTTGTCTGGGAGACCTACGGCCGGGGAGCACTGATTTTTCAAAGCCGGACACCCCTTCCATAGACTCCCATGTTAAACGTCAGTCTAGTCATGGGCACAGTGAGGCATGGGCACAGTGAGGCATGGGCACAGTGAGGCATGGACACAGTGAGGCATGGGCACAGTGAGTCAAAGTGCGGCACAGTGAGGCATGCAGATGGACACCCTAGGCTTATACTCAAGTCAATATGTTTTCCCATTTTTTTGTGGTAAAATTAGGTGCCTCGGCTTATATTCGGTCGGCTTATACTCGAGTATATACGGTATGTGCTTTTGGAGGCACAGTAAACTTTACAGAAGAGAAAGGTGTTTAAAAGGCTTTTGATGTGTGGCCACTTGCTGATTCAGCAGAATTCACAGACAGATTAACACTCCAATAGGATACCAAATTTAAATCCAGCTCAATTTTATTTCTTTGCAAAGTACAGTACACAGGATGTTTTTTTTCCCATTTTTTTTTTTTTTTAAGTGTAAGATGATGAGAACTTTCTAAGCACTGAGTCTCTGTAGAAAAAGAGGGGAAAAATATCTTACCCAGTACATAAATAATAATTAAAAAAAAATAGTTCTGCAATACCACAAAATATGAGTAGATACTAGAGTATTAGCCGTATAATACAATGGCAATAGCAAGGAACACATAATAGTTGGGGCACAAAAGTAGGAAATAAAGCAGACTCTCTCTGACTCACTGCAGCTTCTGAAATATGCTCTGATACACTCACAGTGTGCAGTAAAATCAGAGTAAACAATTTCAGTACAGGAAAAGGAGCCTGTACAACTGTGCAATACTGAAGGGAAGGCTGGAGTTTGGCTTTAAGCATCCTTTTTTAATGCTATATTTTATAGTCAGTATGTCTTAAAGAAAACTGTTTTTTTAAGTGAGGGTGTTATGGTGCACTTTGTATTCATGTTCACAACATGTTCCCTCTATCCGCACTTCCTGGAAACCAGTACAGTTATCTTGCTTTTTTTTTTTATATGCTAAGTTGGCATATAGTTTGTCTAAGTCTGGTTTCCACATTATATTTTCTTTGCCAATTCCAATTCCCTTCTTCTCATTCCAGTGCTATCGCAGACTTCCTCCTTGATCCATTGCTGGGGGTCCTCTTCAGGGCAAAACGACATTGCCCAGCCTGTCAGCCTTGCCCAGCCTGCCATACTGTCATACATATACTTCCCACTAGTAGGTGCATCATCACACAGACTGTAATCACAGTACTCCAAGGCTGAATGGCACTTACATGTTAGGTGTGTACTGCTCAGTCCTGGAAGAATGCCCACCCCTCCACCACAGCTGGTAGGAAAGAAAGGAAAGTACAAGAGTTTAGCAAGTAAAGAAAAAATCCTGGTTAGAAAGCGGGCATCTGTAACTTAGATGGAGTTCTACTTTAACCATGTGAATTCACAGTAAACCACTCAAATTTCCATGTTCACTGTAGGGTGAATGGTGACACAAATTGACATCGGTTTATAAATGACTGTTGTGAGTGTTACATGGTTGTTTCTGCCCTGAAGCACTCTGTTAAGTTTAAAGTGGAAGTAAACCCTCCTATCGTTTTCAGCCAAGGAAGCTGCCATCTTGACCTCTGTTTAATATTCAACTGCCGTGATGCTGCACATGTGATCAGTTATGACACCAGCCATTGGCTGGTTTGACAGTTTGGTTGAGAGCACAACCAATGTGGCAGTTAAATTCCCGGCATGCCGGAAATGCTAACAGTTTTTTTTAAACTGTTAAATCGATGGGTTTACTTCCACTTTAACTAAAACGATTACCTCTAGGGACAGCCTCAGACAAAATAACTAAAGGAAATAAGAATGCTCACACAAAGTAAGAGTGAAGATTCACTTCACTTATCCAATCATCTGTAGATGAAATGAATAAACAATAATCAGATTTTTCACACTAAGCGCTTAGCAATAGTGCATGAGACTCCGGTGTTTAGGTGCAGGCGGATGGCACAGGTGTACCGTCTGGCCTTGATGTCGGTAGCCTGTAAAACACTAATGCCGAGTACACACGACCGTTTTTAATGTCATTGAAAAAAACTACGTTTTTCTTGACGTGATTCTTCTCAAGCCTGCCTTGCCTACACACTATCATGAAAAAAAATGCTCGAGCAAAGCGCGGTGACGTACGAAACGTACGACGGCACTATAAAGGGAAAGTTCCATTCGGATGGCGCCACCCTTTGGGCTGCTTTTGCTGATCCTCGTGTTAGTAAAGTTTAGTGAGAGACGATTCGCGCTTTTCAGCCTCGTGCTCTTCAGTCCGTTACAGCGTGACGAATTTGATATCTCCATTCTGAACGCTAGTTTTACCAGAACAAGCGCTCCTATCTCATAACTTGCTTCTGAGCATGCGCGTTTATTTTTACGTCGTTAAAGCATACAGACAGCCGTTTTTCACGACGAGAAAAATGACGATGTGAAAAACGACGAGAAAAAAATAAAATAATTTAATGCCCATTTTTCACGTCGCGAAAAATGCTCTGGAGCCTACACACGATCGTTTTTAATGACCAAATTAAAAAATTGAATTTTTCTCGTCATGAAAAATGGTCGTGTGTACACAGCACGAGAGGCTGACTGCTGCGACTGGACAGGTCTAGATGGGGATGAACGGTGCACCTAGTGTTACTTACAAAGAATGCCTAGAGTGCAAGCAGTATGCGTTTCAGGCATCATTTCCTGGTCTCATACGGCCCTAAGTGTTAGTACCACTAGGTGCGCCATCCAGCCCTGTCCAGTTGCAGCAGCTGTCAGCCTCACTTAGAGTATGACAGACTACCAGTACGGGGGCTGGATGGTGCACCTGAGCCCTCCACCTGCACCTAAATGCCAGAGCTTCAGTCACCGGACCAAATTCCCTAATGTTAATGGGACCTAAAAGTGAATTGTTACTTTATTGTGTGAATATTCTCAGCTCCTGTAGTAAATTAGCTTCAAAGTCTTTACCTTGGTGAGTTCACATTGAATCTGTGATGACATAACTTATACAGCATAGCTCCTGGCTAACTGGTTATCACAAGTCATATAAATGCAGAAAAGAGCACCAGACCAAAAACCAGAAGAAAGAGTCTAAAATAATTTTAATGCCAAAAAAGCTATAAAAGAACAGCTAATGCGATTGAGGGGCAACAACACTCCCCCTGCATCAGGACTCAACATAGAATAAAACTAGGGTGGACCCCAGAGGTGTAGCTTGAAGCTTGTGGGTCCTAATGCAAAAATTGACCTAACCCCCCCCCCCCCCCCACTACCATCCGCCGCTTCCACCACGCACCACGGAATACAAAACCTATTTGACCTAAAAGAAAGCTCTAAACAGGCTCTATCAGTTCAAACGTTTTTTAGATAGAAAATGGATTTGTTGATTACCATGGGAAACTGCACTTTGTGGTGTCTTATTAAATAAGTCTGTTTATGTTTGTATAGAAATTAATGTGTGCACCTTTTCTTTTTTCTCATTGCTGCCAGCATCTTGTACAGCTCTTCTGTTAAAGGTGATGGAAAGGAAGGAGAGATTCTTCCCCCAACAATTCAGAAACTAATGAAAGGATACAATAAATACCTGCGCCCTTTCTTTGACAGTGAGTATTGCATGTTGTCCATAGTATGGTGTACAGAGATGTGTTCACAGAATGCAGAGGGATTCCAAAGGTAGGGGTGTTAACCAGTGGTGGCATCTTCTTCTGAATGAAAGACAACTTTTAGGTGTCCTACTACTAAATTACATTAAACTCACAATCACACCACACACATTTCAGTGTATTCACCCGTTTATTAAACGTATTTTCGACTTACGATCCAATGTGGTTATATGCTCTGAAATTGTGTGAGATTGCAACATTGCTGTGGTAACAGAAAAGTGCTGTCCATGGTCCTAAAACACAAAACTGAACACCTTTTTTGACTAAAAAAATAAGAAAACAGTAAAGTTAGCCCAATTTGTTTCTATATTGTGAAAGATAATGTTACGCCGAGTAAATTGATACCCAACATGTCATGCTTCAAAATTGCGGCCGCTCTTGGAATGGCGACAAATTTTGGCACTTAAAAATCTCCATATGCGACGTTTAAAAATGTCTACAGGTTACCAGTTTTAAGTTACAGAGGAGGTCTAGTGCTAGAATTATTGCTCTCGCTCTAACGATTGCAGCAATACCTTACATGTGTGGATTGAACACCGTTTACATATGTGGGTGCGACTTGCGTATGCATTCAATCGAGCTTGGAGTGATGGGGCACTTTAAATTTAGTTTCTTTTAGATTTTTACACTGTTCTTTTTAAAAAAAATAAAAAATTTGATCACTTTTATTCCTATTACAAGGAATGTAAACATCCCTTGTAATAGCAATAAGCATGACAGGACCGCTTTAATGTGAGATCTGGGGTCAAAAAGACCTCAGATCTAATATTTACACTTAAAAGCAATAAGAAATTGTCCTTTTAAGGCCGTTGGGCGGAAGTGACGTTCGACGTCGATGTGGTCCTCAAAGGGCATAGAGTTGAGTGGGGGCCATCATGCCTTCACTCGACTTCCTACCCAACAGGCCATAGGACCCGATCGTCTCCGCCGCTACTGATGGCTCTGCTAAGCGGCAGAGAGCACCAGAAAGCGGTGGGAGAGGGGGGACACCTTTCCCGCCACCCATAAATGTGATCTTGTGGCGAATCTGCTGTGGAGATCACTTTTATGCTAAAGCGAACCACCCGCCGTTTAAGAAAATACCGGGGTTTTGGCAGCTATCTGCTGCCATAACAACAGTATTTAGCGTCAAAGTACCAGCATATATAGACGGCGGCAAGTGGCTAAAGAAGAAAGAGATAACTTACCTCTCTTAGTGTCTGCACTACCAAACGTGGCTGCCCCAGTTGAAGTCTTCTTCAGAAGCTGACAATTCCATTAGTGTCAATCTTCTGGTCCCCCACAGTGCCTAGTGGTTCTTCCTGTCTTCCAGAACCTAGTAGTGATGGGAGGTTGACGGGAGCTGCTGGCTGTTGCAGGGGAACAAGGAGATTGACACCTGCCGACTTGTCCATTTTTGAAGAAGAATCCACCGCATTTTAATGAATTAAAGTGGCGTTTGGCACAATGAGAGGCATGGGAGGTAAGTATTCTTCTTCTTGGTCCCCCACATAGCTCAATGGTTCTTCCTATCATCCTCCATGTCACTACTGAACCTAGTAATGATAGGAAGGTTGACCGGAGGCACTACTGAGAATTTTAGGTGACCAAGGATATCAACCCTCCCAGAAGTGTCAGTTTCTAATGACTCGTACACACGACCGGGATTCCCGATGGGAAAACTGCGATGAGAGCTTTTGGCCAGCTCTCTTTTTTCCCGGCGGGACTTTTTCCCGTCGCAAAACCCGGCCCTGTGTAGCAGAAAACGGCCATTTTTGGCAGTTTTCCTGTGGGGAAAGACTCTGATGGAGCAAACACAGGGTAGGGATTCCCGAGGAAAAGCTCTCGTCTGAGTTCTCCCGCCGGGAAAACCGATCGCCTGTAAGGGGAAAAAGTAGAGAGCAGGTTCTCGGTTTTCCCCTCTGGATTTCCAACGGATCTTTTCCTGTCGGGAATCCCGGTCGTGTGTACTAGGCATAAGGAAGAGCTCACCTGGGGATTTTTTTGTATCAGAGTGTTGTTTAGCAGCATGAGAGATAAAAAAAAAATTCTTTTTTATAGTTAAAGCATTTCTAGGAATTTTTAGTTTCTACACAGGATCACTTCTTTAGAGGTAAATATATATTTATTGTTATTAAAAAGCAATTGGAAGCATTCAATAGGCAAACAATGGCAAAGTACACTCAGGTTGGGATAGAAATACAAACGCCTTTTTATATCCATAAACAATTGCAAAGATACAAGAAGAAATATAAGGCAGCACTGAAATGGTAAACCATAACCGGTACACTAAAACCAGAAAGCATGTGCAAAATACCAATATGGTTTTGAAGAACAAACAGGTAACCTAAATAGGGCACCATGTTCGATACACCCAATCGTAAGTAAAAAATTATAAGGAGCAAACAAAAAAGTAAAAAAGAAAGGCTGATAGGCTTGAGGGCCTAAAAAAGCTAAAGATGACAATGAAAAATCAGAGCAAGAAAGTAGAGAGAAGATAAATAGAAAATAAATTAATAGTGTTTCCAAGGGACGTGGTTATACAAGAAGACATAACTCCAGAGTAGAGGCCAAGGAGAGGGTACAACAGAGAAAGTGGAAAAAAAAAAAACACACTTTTCAACTGCAGGGAATCAAGATTGCTAAGCGATTGGGGGAGATGAATAGTCCGAGACAACGGTCTTCAACATATCTGAGGAAGCAAAATGCATCCATACATACCAAAGGATTTTGAATTTGTCAAATACGTAATTTTCTAAGGCTAACATCTCCTCCATCCTCATTATGTCATTAACAGAAGTACTGCGAAAGGGGCACTTTTTTTAACTATCCTGGACCATCCTGGACCTGTTCTCATGCCGAAAGGCTCCTTATTAGCCTAATTTCTTTATGTACTGTAAACATTTTAAATTATCAGAAGTTGATACTATATATATTTACTAGAAATGTTGTAGTCTGACAATTGAAAGGCTATGCAGTGGAGAGGACAGAATTGGGAAACAGGTATAGGCAAAGTTTAATAAAGGGCAAACATACAAGTGAAATTATATTTCCATCATGACATTTATTCCTCAAGACCTTCTAAAGGCAGAAGTCCACTTGAAATGAATGCTACACTGTTAACTGACTGCACCAGGCTACAGGCGGCCAGATGACCCGCATGACTCATTTAGGTTGAGTGCTGACCATACTCGTCAACAACACTGTTTTTAAAACACTGTTAGGAATACAAAAATCAGCAGTTAGGTTCATTTTATAAAACAAAGCTTAGCAGCTTTTGTTTTACATATAGTAAAGCAAAATGGTCTTCGAAATGTATTAAAAATATAGACTTCTACAGTATGTTTTTGTTACAGATCACTGAAAATGTCTATAAAAATGAAATATACTTTGATAGGCTGCATTAATATTTCATTGGACAGAATAATATTTACGAGACACTTTATGTTACCGTAATTCTACATTACAGTTCTGGAGTGAACAGTGTGACTTATTGGTTGGTGGGATTTATGTAGTTGAATATAATGCACCTAGATATCTTTTGGCTGTAGGGACTATTTGTTCCAACAAGCATAAAAGTGGAGTTGTCATTTCCTCACAAAACCCCATCACCGTTAACTGAAGAATTGTCAAGTGGAATCTAAGTGAACTGTAGGAATATGTCTTACTGATATTTCTTCTTGTTGGTAGGGTCACAAGCATAGGCCCAGGCACACCCTAATCACCCTTTACAGCACAGATTCCCCCTACTGCCCTGGCTCCCCCCTTCCTCCTGCAGTGCTACCAGCTTCCCCCCTCTCCCGCCAGCTGTTGCTGCAAGGATGTTTTAGGATGAGTGGAGGAAGGGGCCGGTTAATATGTAATTGACCATCCCCTTCCCTTTCTGAATGAACATCGTGAGTGATCAGTAGTGTGTGCTTGAGCTTTGGGGTGCACACCCTAATGCAATACGCTGTGCACACCTATGTCATAAGTATACTGTACCTTGTGAGTTAATGTGTAGCTAAAACCAGAACTTCTTTGGTAAGGGGTTAGAGCCCTTGTCAGGTATTTCATTGTTACCTGTGTCCCTGTTTGAGACCTTCACACTCTTTATTTGTCCTGGTGACCTTTGTCACTGAGACTGAACGTGAGGGGGAATACAAAATGTGGAGTTGTCACTAGAACACCAATAAAGGGTGGAATCTTCCAATAGGACTCTTGTTATAATGACAAATGACTTCTCTTTTCTCGTTGTACCTAAAGTACAAGAAAAAAAGGAAAATATCCTCAATGGGACACATATAGCAAAAACTAATAGAAATTGTATCCCTTCCCTATTCATTCAGCAATCCACAATAAGAAAAAAGTTTTGGCTTAAAGTGATACTAAAGTCTACATTTTTTTTGTTTAAAAAAACAAACATGTTATACTTACCTGCTCTGTGCAGTGGTTTTACACAGAGAAGACCGGATCCTCCTCCTCTCGGGACCCTCTTCGGCGCTTCTGGCCCCTCCCTCTTCTGGCCCCTCCCTCTTGTTGAGTGCCCCCACAGCATGCAACTTGCTATGGGGGCACCCAAGTGGAGCCGTAGCTTCGCGTATCTATTTAAACACGGAGAGACAGCCTGGTTCCACCCTCTCTCTCTCCTCATTGGCTCACTGACTTTGATTGACAGCAGCGGGAGCCAATGGCACTTCGCTGCTGTCTCGGCCAGTGAGGAGGGAGAGTCTCAGACAGCCAAGTCTCTCGTGCAGCATCGCTGGATCGAAATGGGGCTCAGCTAAGTATTAGGGGGGCTGAGGGGGGCTGCTGCACACATGGAATGCATTAAGATAAAAACATTTTTTGCCTTTACAACCACTTTAAGGACCGCCCCATAGCAGATATACTGCTACAGGGTGGCCCTCCTGTGCAGAATCATGTGTATATGTGTGATTCTGCACTTCTGCCTAGGGGGCACGTGGGCGTGTGCTGCCGGCAGCCAACATTTGCTGTGATTACATACAGCAGAAGCTGATCTGTGGGTGTCGGACACTGGATGTCAGGCAGAGACACAGAACGGAGCTCTGCCTATGTAATCAAGGCAGATCTCCATTCTGACAGGGTACAGTAAAACACTGGCTAGGCACACAGTTAGCCCTTTGATCGCCTTTGATGTTTAACCCCTTCCCAGCCAGTGTCATTAGTACAGTGACAGTGCATATTTTTAGCACTGATCAATGTATTAGGGTCACTGGTTCTTACAAAGTGTCAGTTAGTCTCCAACTGTCCGACGTAATATCGCAGTTCTGCTATAAGTCGCTGATCACTGCCATTACTAGTATATAAATGTAGCAGGGTCCCCAAATTTAACCCCGCTATACCTACATTTAGGGGAAGGTTTGAGCTGTAGTTGGGCTCAGATCACCTTAATTGTTAGGGCATTCTGTTTTTATACCTCAGGTAGTATACTGGTGTGTGGTTCCCTGTGGCCTGTAGGTGGCGCTGTCATAATGGGCCAGGGTTGAACCGCTGGTATAGTGCTGTGCCTTGGATGTCCTCTCTCGGCGGTTGTGTGGTGGGCGTGGTCGGCCTGCTGTGCACGCCGGGAGAGGATATAAAAGACGCTGCTTGCGGAAGGGGTTCAGAGTCGGGGGTTCGGTCTTGGTTCCAGAGTTGGAGTCTTGGTACGTGGTACCTGGCCCTCCTGGCCATGGGCCCGCGTACGCATCGGTCCCAGGCACCTTTGGCCCTGAGGCTGCAGCAACAACCTTGGGCCCAGCACCTTTAGCTGGGGCCCGTGTTCTGGAAGGAGAAATCCCAGGGTGCCTCTGGCATGGGGACCCGTTCTGAGATGAGGAGCCCTGTACACACGATCGGATAACCTATGGATTTTCGTCCGATGGATTTGTCCATCGGAAATCCGATGAAACTGTTTTTCATCAGTCTTGGCCACACACCATCAGTCAAAAAACCGACAGTTCCAAACGCGGTGACGTAAAACACTCCGATGAGCCGAGAAAAATTAAGTTTAATGCTTCTGAGCATGCGTCGACTTGATTCTGAGCATGCGTGGGTTTTTAACCGATGGACTTGCCCATAGACGATCGGAAATTCCCATCGGTTTTTTATCCATCGGAAAATTTTAAAACAAGTTCTATTTTTTACAACTGATGGAAAAAAGACCGATGGGTACCATACACAATCGGTTGGTCTGATGAAAACCATCCATCGGACGGTTTTCATCAGTCAAACCGATCGTGTGTACGGGGCTTTACTGTCCTGTCTTCTATCCACCCTTTTCTATCCATTCACTTTGCATATAAAGAAATAAACTCTACATTGGAGTTTACTATTGGTGTGGACCTTGAAGTTACTTGGGGATATAAAGACTTGTCCTTACATCCTAAGAGACGGGAACCAACTAAAGGGAGAACCTTGCTGCAGGACCCTAGTTTGTGAAACTGCTCAACCTCTTCACACAAGAGGGTATGGGCAGGTAGCAGGGTGTGTCTTTTTGCAAGTGAGCCAAAGGCAGGTGAAAGAAGATGCCCGGTTGCTACATATAAAAAAATCCATAGGAGAAAAAATCCTAGTATACAGCCCATAGCTTGTAGACGCTATCATTTATTTTACCAAAAATATGTAACAGAATACATTTTGTCCTAAATTTATGAAGAAATTTGATTTTTTTTCAATTTGTTTTGTAGCAGAAAGGAAAAAATATAGTTTTTTTTTTCAAAATTGTCTTTTTTTTTGTTTATAGCGCAAAAAATAAAAAACGCAGTGGTGATCAAATACCACCAAAAAAAATGCCCTATTTGTGGGAAAAAAAATGACATCAATTTTATTTGGGTACATCGTTGCCTGATTGCGAAATTTTTAGTTAGTGCCATATCTCAAAAAATGGCCTGGTCATGAAAGGGGGTAAATCTTTCGGAGGTCAAGTGGTTAAAATGTGAGGGGTGTACTGACTTTTGCGAGATATATATATATATATATATATATATATATATATGTGTGTGTGTGTGGCGCCCTGCTCCTATTGGGCAGGCGCTAGTGTAAATTTAGTTGTCTGAGATATAGTTCAGCTCAGAATAATTGTACCAAAATATGTGTCCCAGTTCAGGTGAGTTGCACATTTTCCACCTTCCTCTAGGTGTCGTTGTCACCACAGGTCAAGGTTGGAACTGCAGCTGGCTGGATGTATTGGGTACCTCTTGCCCAGAAGCAGCTCAGTGGGATTGGTCACCCCACTGTGCATTCTGGGAGAGGGTACTTAAGGGGCAGTCACCGTTTTGGCGGGGTCTTCCGATCCTGACCTGACGGCCCTCCTGGCCTCAGGGATGTGTTTGCAGTTTTTTGCCTCGGGGCCTGGCCCGAGGCTTCATTACTGAGCGTAGGCCCAGGAGTTGCTGGGGCCTACTGATCCAGAGATGGTCCTGTGTCACCTTGCCTGCGGGAAGGGACCGAGCAATTGAGGACTCAATTGGAGGACGCATCCGGATCAAGAATCTACCTCATAGTGCTGCCGGCCTGGCTGAAAGATCCTGGCCCTGTGTGTTATGTTTCGGAACTTTACCAAGCGTGTGAAGAAACAAGTCTGTGGCAGAGACTTTTGAACGAGCTCGCACCGGCTGCTAGGTCAGTGAGAGAGGCCTATCCGTCGGATGCTACATCCAGTGTGGAAGCTATTGGTCCTCTGGATAAAGGAAAGTACCCATGATCCGCAAAACCTAAGGTACCTGAATCTCCCCAACCCTCCATCATTCTGTCTGAAGTTATTGAAATAAATCCTTGAGAAAAAAAACACTAATGCCGCGTACACACGATCGATTTTCTCGACGGTGAAAACACCGTCGAGAAAATCGACGGGAAAAACGAGGGAACGGCTTGGTTCCC
Organism: Rana muscosa; assembly: GCA_029206835.1. Taxonomy (NCBI): domain Eukaryota; kingdom Metazoa; phylum Chordata; class Amphibia; order Anura; family Ranidae; genus Rana; species Rana muscosa. The sequence continues at coordinate 205,153,165 of CM055123.1, forward strand.
TACACACGTCCGTTTTTCCCGACATTTTTTTTTTGGTCGAGAAAAACGACTGTGTGTGGGCTCCGTGGCAGTGTTTCCCTATGGGAAAACTGTTGCAGAAAAAAACTACGGCAATCACGACGAGAAAAATTAGAGCATGTTCTAATTTTTCTCGTCGTGATTAATGCCGTTTTTCCCGTCGGGAAAAATGACAAAAAACCCACACACGGTCGTTTTTCTTGTTAAAAAAAAAAATTTAATTTTTCCCGATGGGAAAAATGATCGTGTGTACGCGGCATCAGTGTTTGGTGCAGACATTTCTTAACAACTGTTCTAGAAAGACCCCTAGATGGACGCAGTGAACAGTAAGGTAACGGCAGGCCCAAAACTTAAACCAGCCGCCCCTGTGGGGGTATTGCTACATATATATATATATATATATATATATATATATATAGTATCTCACAAAATTGAGTACACCCTTCACATTTTTGTAAATATTTTATTATATCTTTTCATGTGACTGAAGAAGAAATGACACTTTGCTACAATGTAGAGTAGTGAGTGTACAGCTTGTATAACAGTGTAATTTTGCTGTCCCCTCAAAATAACTCAATACACAGCCATTAATGTCTAAACCACTGGCAACAAAAGTGAGTACACCCCTAAGTGACAATGTCCAAATTGGGCCCAATTAGCCATTTTCCCTCCCCGGTGTCATGTGACTCGTTAGTGTTACAAGGTCTCAGGTGTGAATGGGGAGAAGGTGTGTTAAATTTGGTGTTACCGCTCTCACTCTCTCATACTGGTCACTGGAAGATCAACATGGCCCCTCATGGCAAAGAACTCTCTGAGGATCTGAAAAAAAGAATTGTTGCTCTACATAAAGATGGCCTAGGCTATAAGAAGATTGCCAAGACCCTGAGACTGAGCTGCAGCACAGTGGCCAAAACCATACAGCCGTTTAACAGGACAAGTTCCAATCAGAACAGGCCTCGCCATGGTTGACCAAAGAAGTTGAGTGCACTGGCTCAGCGTCATATCCAGAGGTTTTCTTTGGGAAATAGACGTATGAGTGCTGCTAGCATTGCTGCAGAGGATGAAGGGGTGGGGGATCAGCCTGTCAGTGTTCAGACCATACGCTGCACACTGCATCAAATTGGTCTGCATGGCTGTCATCCCAGAAGGAAGCCTCTTCTAAAGATGATGCACAAAAAAGTCTGCAAACAGTTTGCTGAAGACAAGAAGACTAAGGACATGGATTACTGGAACCATGTCCTGTGGTCTGATGAGACCAAAATAAACTTATTTGGTTCAGATGGTGTCAAGTGTGTGTGGCGGCAACCAGGTGAGGAGTACAAAGACAAGTGTGTCTTGCCTACAGTCAAGCATGGTGGTGGGAGTGTCATGGTCTGGGGCTGCATGAATGTTGCTGGAACTGGGGAGCTACAGTTCATTGAGGGAACCATGACCAGTGTAATCAAGATATTCCCAACACTTTACCCATACCAATTTACCCCCTTATAGTCCCTATGCCTTATCTTAACCAAACTATAATAATTAGACCACACCAGAGTTGGAGTATAACTGGCCATAACAGCCTTTTTATTAAAACATTATTAGGTAAAAACTCCAATATAAAATTATACTTTCACTTAAATAACTTTATTAATACATCTACCAAACAGTTTAACTCCCAGTCTATTGGTCTCTGACGGCACCCCTGAACTTTTTAACACTTTTTCCACCAATACACTGCGGGACCAAAATGTTTACCATACCAGGCCTCCAGCCGTCTCACAGCTCGGAGACAACCCCTTCCCGCAGTGCAACCATAACCGTACTCCAGCAGACACCATTCCACTGGAATACACCAGAGGGGCACATACCACCGATGAGCCCCCCACTACTTCCATCACATCTGTTTTCTGCCACCGTCAAAGACCCCGCCAAAACACAGCTGTTACGACGACCCAAATCCATCCGATCTGAAAAACAAGAAATCAAACAAACAAGACAAACACCAAACAACAGGGAGGGTGGGTGGGAAAACTTCCTCTCCCTGACTGCCCCCTCACAAAATGTTCCCGGGCGTTCCCGCCCCTTGCTATTTAAAGCGCTCCTCCCCTCCCAGCACATATTACTCCTGTCTCCTCCCTCTCTTCTCTTCCCTTCTTTATTTAACCCTCTGTTGCCTATACTCTCCACCTTGTCATGCCCGGCCCTCCATTACTCTTTCCTTCTGTATTTCCATTCCGGGCCTCCCTTGAATGCCAAAATGCTGATCCCCTCTCTTCGGAGACTGGGCCACAGGGCAGTATGCCAACATGATAACTCTCCATTTTTCTTTGTTTCTCCCCCTCTTTTCTTCTCCCTTCCATGTATTCTCTATTTTTATTCCTTCTCTTACTCCTTGGTGGGCTGGTGGGGGAATGGGATGAATGGCAGTGCTGGTGGGTGGAATGGGATCAGTGACAGCGCTGGCGGGGAGTTGGGATGAGTGGCAATGCTGGGGGGGAGTTCTGATCAGCCAACATAGGTGCTCTTGATCAAGGTCATCTGCTGATCTGAGAACTGTAGTGGGGACTTTTAATGGCATCTATAATCACAGGTAGTGTTACTCACTGTGTCTCTGGCTTTACTGTGTCTCCGACTTTGTGGTGTCTCGTAGCAGTAACACCTATGCTAAAATCTGTAGATATAGTCTCCTCCAGCCCCTCCCACTTCAGATTCCTCACCAGTCAGCTGACCTCTAGTCTCTGCCCCCCAGCCATGCTGTGAACTAAATGGGCAACCGCAGGCTCCAGGAACAGCCCTGCTGGGCGGCTGCAAAAAGGCTGGGAGAGCAGTGCAGGCTTCAGGGACAGCCCAGGATTTGGTGATCCCTGGCAAATCATCATTTGACCCCCGAGGGGGTCCCGACCCCCAGGTTGAGAACCACTGCGCTAAGGGGTACTCAAATGTTAGAACAGCAATTACATTTCAGTGTGTATCACATCTCCAACTTCCCAAAAAGCCACAAGGCCCATCTTCCTATTGTATTTATCACTCTCTTAAAGACAGAAAGTGACACATGCAAGGGGAAGCATACCCCACTATACTACAGCACCCACTATTAACCCTTAAGACACAAAATATAGTTAACTATTTTGGTACTAAACAAAATTAACATAGAGGGCAAGATTTGGGAGACATGGGACTTTGAAGTTGCACTCTTACTTATATGCATATGATAACACCATTTAATAAAAAAAATATATTTATTATGATACATAAAAAAAGTTAAAATATCATTATGTACAATACATTCGCGTCCATTTTGGGTAGAAAAAGGCACGTTTTGATGTTGTAATGCTGTAATTCACGCTTATATTTTACATGTTTCGCCGTAGAGCTTCTTCAGGAAAAGCATGGAATCTTATCTACTAAATAACAAAACATACATGTCAAAATTTTTTATTACATTTTACAAAATACAATATACAAGAAAAAACATATTTTAGATGTGTGCAAATGGGTGCGCCCACCCACCTGAGAGTGCTCCCAGATGTCTGGTTCCTACTTCATGGTGCTAAAAATCCAGGACCAGTTGATGGCCTGTAGCGGAGGAAGGAGTGAAGATCCTATGCTTCCAACCAGTGGTGATCACCTCAAAAAAGCCAGATCTCCCGCAGTGAGGGATATAGATAAGGTGTACTGGTTTGAGGGGTACAACCTACAATTCTATCCAAGTCTAATTAGTTATCTCTAAACAGGTTTATGCCCTCAATGCCACAACATTGAACTATGCTATTAATCCAGTAGATGACTCTTACTTGAAAAAGGTATCTTTCAAAAATAGTACCGGGAGCCTACAGATTCAACAGTGACCAGCTTTCTTAATTTTTATAAAGGAAACAGAGAGTTTCTTCTCTAACAGATCTATATAATCCCTTACAATCACATTGCCTTTTGTGTACAATCTAAAAGTACCTGCCTCAATTTGGTAGCAAACCAAGGACCAAGAGCGTCTCCAGAAAGGAAAAGGGTAACATAAAGCTTCCCAACAACCAAGGGTCCCAACTGGACCTACAAATGCAAGTACAAGGTGTATTCATGGTCAAAGCAAGATTCAAACCTAGTCTATTTCTAAGCAAAAATCATTTCTGTGTATAAACATACCTGCACGCCGTGGATGTTCAAAAACTTGGCTCCCAGAGACATCAGCAACATCTGCCACGTGGGTCCTTTTATACCCCCCGTTGCGTCTGACAGGACGCGAACGTCGCGCCGTGATGACGCAACGTGGATGCTTGTGGGAAAGGACCACATGAAGACAAACAGCTCCGTGTGCACGCTATGCCCCCAATGTTCACTGCTCCATAGGAGAGCGAAGTCACACCATCAAGCGTGCACGCCCCTTGGCGGAGCCCAGGGACAGCATCGCCATACCCGATGATCGATGATGGGTGACCACAATGTGGGGCACAGCAAGGCATGAGCGGCTTGATCAGAATGATCCCTCGGGGCGAGCACACATGGAAGGGAGCCCCACTGGTAGCGGCCAATTCTGGCCACAATACCGTGAGATGTCCCCCCATGAACACCCTCGGGCGTCCATTTGGGGATCAATTGGCGAAGCAGCAGATCCCCTTGATGGTGCAAATTGCCCCAGATGTCACTCCAGAAATGATCACAATATCATGCAATATCAATTGCTGGTCGGGGCAATCTTGGATTCATGTAATAATCCAAGAAATATAAAGGGATGAATGTTCAACCCCCCATAAACCCCAGATTGGGAAGGGGGGAGAAAATTACATGATGAGCACTGATCAAGTAGGTGAGCGCAACTATCGTAGACCACATACACACATCAGATACAATATCAGAGAAGAAAATATATGAACCTATAAACACACAAAACAAAGATGCAAATAAATTGATGTTCATGGTACGAAGTGCCCAAGTCACCAATTTACTATATCATCATTTAACATGTTATATACATTCCTTGGTACGAGAACAAAAAATGAAATATTAAAAAAAAGACACAGCCATAAATGGCCAATAGGGAGCCATGATCTTCCTTTGGATAGAAACTAGGAGGGAAAAAGATGACAATGTATATGAGGAAGTCATATTTGGGCCTCTAGCCCAAAGAGGAAGAGTTCCAATTGGGTAACAAAGAATTAAAGAAATGGGTTGTAGCTAATTCCTTCGTTAAAGCCTGAATACCTAGTTGCTTGTAGCAAATATATCCATTTGGTTTCTAGTTGTAATCGTTTTTTGTCAATATCTCCCCCTCGTTCATGAGCTGGGATATGTTCTAAAGCAAAAAATGTGATTGATTTTAGATCATAGTTCTGATACAGTCCTACACAAAGTGAACATTTAGGCATCTGGGTACAATCATACCTGCACTGTAATCTGTTTGCCGCCCCCCCCCCCCAAAGAAAATTACCATCGGCCACCACTGATGAGACATGACTGTGACTGCGAGTGCTCGCAGTTCTGGTGCTGACTTTCTGTCCTTGTCTCCCAACTCTGCTCCTGGGTTGTCTCCCTGTCACATAGGCTTCTGATGGAGACTACAGGCAGTCATTATAATGCACATTATCACATTATGTGGACACGTTCCACTGTTGTCACCATCAGGAAATCCACCTTGAAAAATGCCATGCAGTCATTGCTGGAGCACATGCATGTAGACAGGATATGGCTGCAAAGAAGCTGCAGGAGATTAGCAGCACTAAAGAATGAAGAAAGGTGAAAACAAATATAAATGGTAGTTATTTATGATACCATGTGCTTTAACAAACCATCCAAAAATCTTATCTAAAGTGTATGTATAGACAAAACTTTTTTTTTTCTGTTTTGTTTTGGATAGAGTATAGAAGGGTTACAACCCCTGACAAGTTTTTTTTTTTTTTGATGTCTTGTTTACCATTGGGAAAATTTCCCTTCACTTGCCTTCCCAAAAGTAGGTTTGAAGAAATCATCCAAAATGAGTGAGATTCTCTTTTTAGATACAGTAGTTGTCTTCAGAACAGGTATCCCCATTGGAAGATTTGATCTTATCTCCTGTTTAGGGCACAACTCTGACATTTTGGAATTCTATAACTTTTTTTTTCTGTGACAGTGGTCACCATGCAAATTGAGGGGTGCATCTCCCGAGTGGCCACACGGAAAACAGTAATAATTTGACAAAGGATCCAACCCTTTCCCACACTATTCAAAGCAAAAAAAAAAAGAGTTTGTCTATAAATACATTTTAAGGATTAGTGTTTCGGTGTAATTTACATTTCCGCCCCTTTTTTTACTTTTTAAAGAGCTATTACTTAAAAAATGTTATAACATTTTTACGAGACCTATTGCTTTAAATGTAGAAAATTTGACCTATTACTTTAAATGTAGAATATTAGAGCTATTGCTTAATTAATTTTTCTCATATTTACTTTGAATTTACTATTTGCAGATGTTTGTATTAAAAATATATTTAATCAATATTTCATGTTTGCGAGACTTATTAAGCGGATGTGGATACATATTTCTTCTTCAAGTAAAGACAGGCTATTAATACTTGTCAAGGACTTTATTGTATTATGTTCCTTTCGTTATGATTACTTTTTTGTATTGTTTTTTTTTTTTCTTCATTTTGTTTGCAGAGCTAAAATTTCAATAAAATGTTGCTAATACAGAAGTATCACTTACTTTATATTCTTAGGCATTTAATAGAAATTCACAAACCAAAGTCAGATGTTATTACAGAATTAGAAAAAAAAAAACAGATATGAAAGTCCATCTTTAGTTGCACCAGGAAATTAGTATACTTCATTAGCGCTGATCAGTTTTGCTGCTGGCACTCACAAAGCAGAGATTATTATTATTATTATTATACAGGATTTATATAGCGCCAACAGTTTACGCATTTCTTTACATTTACAACATAAGGGTAATGTACAATTACAATACAGTTTAATACAGTAGGAATCAGAGGGCCCTGCACGATAGAGCTTATAATCAAAGAGATGGTCTGCTAACGTGTTCATGCTTTGCGGAAGATTTTTAACCACTTAACGACCGCCCACTGTAATTATACGTCAGCAGAATGGCACCGACAGGCAGAATCACGTATATGTACGTGATCGCCTTTGTATAGTTGGGGGGTCCGATCGGACCCCCCTTCTGTACAGTGAGCGGTGGTTAAGTGTTCAGGAGCGATCCGGCATGAGGGGACGGCCGTTCGATTCCGGCCACCCCCTCTCGATCGCTCCCGGCGAATGAGAGAGCTTCCCCTGCCTGTAATGTAAACACAGACAGGAGGAAGTGATGTCATCTCTCCTCGTGTCGGTCTTTTCGATCCGGCGCGAGGAGTGAAGACATCTCACAGTAAGTGCACCAACAGCCCACTGACACCAGTACACGTAGGCACACAAATCACCCCCCAGTCACCCCCCAGATCACCCCCAGTACCCCCAGTCACAGTGCACCGTTTGCAGTGATCATTTTTTTTACTGATCACTGCAATCAGTGTCATTTGTAACTGTAAAAAGTTGCAGGGCAGTTAGGTTTAGGCCCCTTTAGGTCCAGGGTAGCCCCCTAACCCCCCTAATAAAGGTTTAACCCCTTGATCGCCCCCCAGGTAACCCTTTCACCCCCTAACGCCAGCGTCACTAAGCGATCGTTTTTCCGATCGCTTTTTTCTTGTCGCTGGTGTCCTAGATAGCCAGTTAATTATTTTTAGGTTCGCCGCAGGTTTTTATTAGCGTCAGGTACCCCCATATATTATTTTAACCCCCTGATTGCCCCTAGAGTTAACCCTTTCACCAGTGATCACCGTAAAAGCGTCACTGGTGACACTGGTTACCCAGTGAGTTATTTCGTTATTTAGGTAACCCGTCAGGTTTTTATATAGCGTCGTGTACCCCCATATTTAACCTAATAAAGGTTTTAACCCCCTGATTGCCCCTAGTTAACCCTTTCACCAGTGATCACCATATAAAGGTTACGGGTGACACTGGTTGGTTAGTTTTCTTTTTATAGCATCAGGGCACCCGCCGTATATAACCCAATAAAGGTTTAACCCCCTGATCGCCCGGCGGGTGATATCAATTAGGTTTTAGCGCCAGAGAGGGTCTGCGTCGCCCCAGGCAGCTTTAGGTTAGTGCCAGTAACGCTAACACCCACGCGCAAAGCATACACCTCCCTTAGTGGTATAGTATCTGATCAGATCTATACTAGTGTCCCCAGCGGTTTAGGGTTCCCAAAAACGCAGTGTTAGCGGGATCAGCCCAGATACCTGCTAGTACCTGCGTTTAGCCCCTCCGCCCAGCCCAGCCCAGCCCAGCCCACCCAAGTGCAGTATCGATCGATCACTGTCACTTACCAAACACAACACACATAACTGCAGCGTTCGCAGAGACAGTCCTGATCCCTGCGATCGCTAACAGTTTTTTTGGTAGCGTTTGATACATTTGGTGACAGTCAGGTGCTTTTTTTCCTGTGAATCTTACTAGTGTACCCCTAAATTTAGAGCCCAAAATGGCAAGACGAAGGTACACTAGTAAAGAGGCCTACGAGATTCTGAGCATGACAGATAGTGAAGAGGAGGTCACATATCTGTCAGATTCAGGCTCAGAATATCTTCCCGTAGAAGACAGTGATGTCAGCGGCCCCACGTCAGATAGCTCTGACGACGAAGTTGAGGTCCCTGCTAAGGTCAGGTGTACCCGATCCCGATCTTCTGAGGTTGTTGAGGAGCAAGAACCGCAGGGCTCTCGTATCATGGAGCAGAGTAGTACAAGCGCCGCTATTCCTTCTGGTGAATTGGCAAGCACCAGCGGCCTAGTACAGCCTGGGCGTACATCCAGCACTGCAGTATCACGTGGTGACGTGGCGAGTCCCATAAGTGCAGTTCAAGCTGGCGAGGTGGCAAGCACAAGTAGTGTCCCGCTGCCACCAAGAAGACAAAGGCAGGCCCGTCGTGCCCATAGTGCTCTTCCTGCAGAATTCGCCTATCCTGATTGGGTCCCCACCACTTCTGCAGAACCCGTACTTCCCCCATTCACTGCCCAACCCGGTATTCAGGTGGAAACAGCTGATTTTATGCCAATCGATTATTATTCGCTGTTTTTCACGGAAGATCTCTATAGATCTATTGTGGACCAGAGTAATTTATATGCTGGTCAATTCATCGCCGCTAACCCCCAGTTGCCTAAAATTGCCAAAGATTGGAAACCAATTACGGTTTCCGAATTTAAGACCTTTCTGGGCCTTTCCCTCAACATGGGCACACATAAATTCCCGTCATTGCGTGCTTATTGGTCCACGCACCCAATTGACCACATGCCCGTGTTCTCTGCCTCCATGCCCAGGACACGATACGAGCAGATTTTGCGGTTCATGCACTTCAACGACAATGAACTTTGTCGTCCACGTGGGGACCCTGAGTACGACCGGCTCTATAAAATTCGGCCCCTCATAAACCACTTCAACGAACGTTTTGCAGCCTTGTTTATTCCCGATCAAGCTGTCTGCGTTGATGAGTCCCTGATTAAATTTTCTGGCCGCTTGGCTTTCAAGCAGTACCTTCCCAGCAAGCGTGCCAGATACGGGGTCAAGCTCTATAAGTGCTGTGACAGGGCAACAGGCTATGTATGGAGCTTTATGGTTTATGAGGGAAAAGATAGTCAGGTTGAGCCGGTCAACTGCCCGGATTACATAGGGAGCGCTGGCAAGATAGTGTGGAACTTGGTGTCACCCTTATTCGGAAAGGGGTACCACTTGTATGTGGACAATTATTACACGAGCGTGCCACTGTTTAGTCACTTGTTTGATCATCAGATTGGAGCATGTGGCACCGTGCGACCTAATCGCCGGGGCTTTCCCCAGCGGCTTGTAGATGCCCGTCTTAGGCTGGGGGAGAGAGCCTGCGTGAAGTGTAATAACTTGCTCGCTATTAGGGATGAGCCGAACACCCCCGGGTTCGGTTCGCACCAGAACCTTCGAACGGACCGAAAGTTCGCGCGAATTTTCGAACCCTATTCGTTATAATGGACGCGAACGTTCGAAATCAAAATTGCTAATTACAACGGCCAATATGCATGTTAATGTTATAAAACAGGTTTGGGGACCCGGGTCCTGCCCCAGGGGACATATATCAATGCAAAAAGAAATTTTAAAAACTAAAGTTTTTTCGGGAGCAGTCATTTTAATGATGCATAAAGTGAAAAAAAAAAAAGTGAAATTTTCCTTTAAATATGGTACCTGGGGGGTGTCTAAAGTATGCCTGTGAAGTGGCATGTGTTTCCCGTGTTTAGAACTGTCCTTGCACAAAATGACATTTGTAAAGGAAAAAAAGAAGCCATTTAAAACCACTTGCGGCTTTAATGTCATGTCTTGTCCTGGCCGCCATATGGCTGAAAATCCTTGAGAAAAATGGCATGGCTACCCCATCACCCCCCCCCCCCACCCCAGCCCCTTTGGGTCTTGTATGGATACTAAGGGGGACCCCGCACCCAAAATAAAACCCTATACCTACAACCCTATATACTCTGAACAGCAGTATATAGGTGGTGCAAACAAGACATGGACTGTAGGTTTGTTCTTAAGTAGAATCTGAACAGGTACATTATGAAGTGTAGCTACATCCCAAAAAAATCAATTTTTAAGCTTTTTGGAGAACATAGGGAGGGGTTATCACCCCTGTAACATTTGCTGTCTTTGCACATCTGTTCAGAACATGTCACCTCACTTTCCGTCCCAATGACAAATGTTTTTGGAAAAGTGGGGTTTTAATTGAAACAAGGATTGGTGATAAAGCATCAGTAGAGAGGAGATACCTTTTTCCCAAATTAAATCTAACAGGATAGAATTTTCCTTCCTAGGGGTAGATTTCCTCTCACTTCCTGTTTTCTCTTGCCGTTTGCAAGTAGGAGTCGTTTGTAAGTTGGATGTTTGAAAGTAGGGGCCTGCCGTATATACTCTGCAGAAATTTGCCCTATTAGATGTTGGTGTAGCCACAAGACTGGTGGGCACAGGAATGGGCCCTGCTGTGAGTTAATAGATCAAGATTTGTACTTGCATGCACCTGTTGAACCGGGCAGAAAAATTGGGCCTTTGGTGGTGGTGGTGGTGGTGGTGGACGGTGTTGCCACAAGACTGTAAGCCCTCACAGTTACTCTTGGTGGGTGCAGGAATGGGCCCTGCTGTGAGTTATTAGATCAAGATTTGTAATTGCATGCACCTGTTGAACAGGGCAGAAAAATTGGGCCTTTGGTGGTGGTGGTGGTGGTGGACGGTGTTGCCACAAGACTGTAGGCCCTCATAGTTACTCTTGGTGGGCGCAGGAATGGGCCCTGCTGTGAACTATTAGATCAAGATTTGTAATTACACGCCCCTGTTAAACAGGGGCTGAAAAATTGTGCCTTAGGCATTGGTGCTGGTGCCACAACACTGCAACCCCTCACAGATACTGTACTTGGAGCACAGCAGTCACACCTGTTGCGAAGCATCTTTTTAAAAAATTGTAATTACACGCCCCTGTTATACAGGGGCTGAAAAATTGTGCCTTAGGCACTGGTGCTGGTGCCACAACACTGCAACCCCTCACAGATACTGTACTCTGAGCACAGCAATGAGACCTGTTGCAAAGCATTGCCTAAAAATTGTAATTACACGCCCCAACAGGGGCTGAAAAATTGTGCCTTAGGCACTGGTGCTGGTGCCACAACACTGCAACCCCTCACAGATACTGTACTCTGAGCACAGCAGTCACACCTGTTGCGAAGCATCTTTTTAAAAAATTGTAATTACACGCCCCTGTTATACAGGGGCTGAAAAATTGTGCCTTAGGCACTGGTGTGGTGGCATGGATCATTGAGGAGGAGGAAGAGGATAGTCAGTGAACATAACAGGACAGTCACTCAGCATCAGCATAGGCAGTCTTGAAGGGATGTGACATTATAAATTATTCCGTTATATCCGCTTCAGGTGTCTGGTAGCTGGTGGTGATCCAAGACTGATTCATTTTTATGAAGGTCAGTCGATCAACCGAGTCGGTGGACAGGCGCACCCTATGATCGGTGACAAATCCTCCAGCAGCACTGAATGTGCGTTCGGAAAGAACGCTGGATGCAGGACAGGCCAGTAGCTCAATTGCATACTGTGCAAGCTCTGGCCAGTGATCCATCCTCAGGACCCAGTAAGCCAGAGGATTTTCGGTGGGAAAGGTGTCCAAGTCTGACCTTGCCCCTAGGTATTCCTGCACCATGTATATCAGACGCTGGGGATGGTTGCTGGAACCGATCATACCTTGGGGCTGCGGACTAAAAAATTGTCTGAACGCATCGGTCAGACGTCCACCTTCCCCACCGCTCCTTCTGCTACTGACCGAAGCCTCAGCAACTCGTCGTCCAGGACCAGGAGTTTGTAACCTCCCAGTTTCTGGGAACGCGTTGCACAGACCTTTCTGCAAGGCCTCCCTGAGATGTCTCATCCTCTGCTCCCTCTGCGACGGCAAGATAAGGTCCGCAACCTTACCCTTGTACCGTGGATCAAGGAGAGTGGCCAGCCAGTAATGGTCACTCTCCTTGATCCGAAGAACACGAGGATCCTTCCGCAGGCTTTGCAGGATCAGGGAGGCCATGCAGGGTAGGTTAGCTGAGGCATTCGGTCCGGAGTCTTCTGGGTCACTGAGGATGACATGATCGCCAGCCACCTCCTCCCAGCCACGTACAAGTCCACTGGTTTGTTGGGACTGTACATCATCCCTAAAAGACTGCTGCTGCTGATGCTGAGTGCCAGGCTCCACCTCCATGCTCACACAATCCTCCTCCTCCTCCTCCTCCTCTTCCTGTGTGATGGGTGGGACAGAAGGAACATTGTCTGGATAAAGGGGGCCTTGAGAGACAAGGAAGTCCTCCTCTTCCTGCCTCTGTTCTGCCTCAAGTGCCCTGTCCATTATCCCACGCAGCGTATGCTCCAACAGGTGGACAAGAGGTACAGTGTCACTGATGCATGCACTGTCACTGCTCACCATCCTCGTGGCCTCCTCAAATGGTGAGAGGACAGTGCATGCATCCCTGATCATGCTCCACTGGCGTGGGGAAAAAAAGCCAAGCTCCCCTGACCCTGTCCTGGTGCCGTAGGCGCAAAGGTACTCATTGATGGCCCTCTGCTGCGTGTGCAGTCGCTGCAGCATGGCCAACGTTGAGTTCCACCTGGTGGGCATGTCACATATTAGGCGGTTCTTGGGCAGGTTCAGCTCCTTTTGCAGCTCAGTCAGCCGAGCACTGGCATTATAAGATCGGCGGAAATGCACACAGACTTTCCTGGCCTGCCTCAGGACATCCTGTAAGCCTGGGAACCTGCCCAAGAACCGCTGCACCACCAGGTTGAGGACGTGAGCCATACAGGGCACATGGGTGAGCTGCCCCTGTCGCAGGGCGGAGAGGAGGTTGGTGCCATTATCAGAAACGACCATTCCTGGCTTAAGCTGGCGTGGCGTCAACCACCTCTCGGCCTGCCCCTGCAGAGCTGCCAGAACCTCTGGCCCAGTGTGGCTCCTGTCCCCCAAACACACCAGCGCAAGCACGGCATGGCATCTTTTTGCATGCGTACTCGCGTAGCCCCTTGTACGCCTACGGAGCACCGCTAGTTCCGAGGACAGAGCACTCGAAGAGGACATGGAGGAAGAAGAAGAGGAGGGGGTGGAGGAGAGAGGTGTGTCACAACCAGTAGTAGCATTTTGGAGGCGTGGTGGCGGAACAACCTCCAACACTACTGCACCTTGTCCTGCATCCCTCCCAGCTACCAATAGAGTGACCCAATGGGCCGTGAAAGAAAGATAACGTCCCTGTCCATGCCTGCTGGACCATGAGTCAGCGGTAATATGCACCTTACCGCTGACCGCCCTGTCCAGCGAGGCATGGACATTGCCTTCCACATGCCAGTAGAGAGACGGAATCGCCTTCCGTGAGAAAAAGTGGCGTTTGGGAACCTGCCACTGAGGAACCGCACATTGAACAAACTCACGGAAGGGGGCCGAGTCTATCAACTGAAAAGGCAGCAGTTGAAGTGCTAGCAATTTAGCCAAGCTAGCATTCAACCGCTGGGCATGTGGATGGCTGGGAGTATACTTCTTTCGACGGTCCAGCAGCTGGGGCAGGGAAATTTGCCTGCTACAATCGGACGTCGGTGTACTGCAAGTACTTGGTTGTGACACACCTAATTCTACACCTTCAGTCCTCTCAGAGCAGCTTTCAGAGAGGACTGAAGATATAGTGGGGATGGAGATCCCAGCTGATGAGGAGCAAGGAGAGGTCCGCTTTGTTCTTTGGTGTGGGTCTTTTATGTGTGCTTGCCAACGAGCTGCATGGCAGGTCGACATATGTCTGCTCATGCTTGTGGTGCCCAAGCGGCTGATGTTTTGGCCACGCGAGATACGCTTGAGACAAATATTGCAAATAGCAGTGGTGCGATCTGATGCACTCGTCTCAAAAAAGGCCCACACCAAAGAACTTTTGTGATAACGTGCAGAGGCAGCGCCCTGCACAGGCGGAGCTCTGCGGTGTGGTACAGTTGCTGTGCTGGCCTCTAGCTGGCCTCCAGGGGGCATCCTGCCTCGTTGGACATGTGACGCTGCATCCTCCTCCTCCTCCTCCTCTCTCCCTTCAGGCACCCACGTGGAGTCAGTGACCTCATCATCCCCTCCCTCTTCACCACTAGAGCAAACCTGGCAGTAAGCTGCAGCTGGTGGAACACTACTGCCAGATTGCTGTCCTTCAGCATCCCCTCTCTCTGCGCGCACACTACTGACTTCCTCAAGCTGGGTATCATCATCCGAGCCTTCGAATCGTTGGGCATCCTCCTGGAGCATGTACCCAACACTGTGCTCAAACAGTTCGAGGGACTCCTCAGGAGGACATGGTGGGTCTAGGGAAGGGGTGGCTGATGATGCCATTGAGTACGCGTTGGCAGCTGCTCTGCCAGTACCCTGAGCCTGGGTGAGAGAGGATGAGGAGGATGAGGAGGGCTTGGTCATCCATTCTACCAAGCCTTCGGCATGATGCGGCTCCACATGTCCAGCTGCCGAAAACAAAGACAAGCGTGTCCCATGGCCACGTGCTGATGACGATGCACGACCACGTCCACGGCCAGCACTGTTGTCTCTAGAAACAGAGCCTGCCTGCCCTGTGTTCTTGCCTCGGCACGCTCTGCCTCTCCTTGGCGGTCTTCCAGCCATTGTAGTCGGTAGTGTATATAGTATAAAAAATAGAACTCCTATGTGTGCTCACAACACACTGTAGGTCCTATGGGTGCTGACACTAACACACTATAGGTACTATGTGTGCTGCTGACAAGAAAATATAGGAGCTCTGTTTGCTGCCACTAACACACTAGAAGTCCTATGGGTGCTGCTGAGAAGAAAATATAGGAGCTCTGTTTGCTGCCACTAACACACTAGAAGTCCTATGGGTGCTGCTGAGAAGAAAATATAGGAGCTCTGTGTGATGCCACTAACACACTAGAAGTCCTATGGGTGCTGCTGAGAAGAAAATATAGGAGCTCTGTTTGCTGCCACTAACACACTAGAAGTCCTATGGGTGCTGCTGAGAAGAAAATATAGGAGCTCTGTGTGATGCCACTAACACACTAGAAGTCCTATGGGTGCTGCTGAGAAGAAAATATAGGAGCTCTGTTTGCTGCCACTAACACACTAGAAGTCCTATGGGTGCTGCTGAGAAGAAAATATAGGAGCTCTGTTTGCTGCCACTAACACACTAGAAGTCCTATGGGTGCTGCTGAGAAGAAAATATAGGAGCTCTGTTTGCTGCCACCAACACACTAGAAGTCCTATGGGTGCTGCTGAGAAGAAAATATAGGAGCTCTGTGTGATGCCACTAACACACTAGAAGTCCTATGGGTGCTGCTGAGAAGAAAATATAGGAGCTCTGTTTGCTGCCACTAACACACTAGAAGTCCTATGGGTGCTGCTGAGAAGAAAATATAGGAGCTCTGTTTGCTGCCACTAACACACTAGAAGTCCTATGGGTGCTGCTGAGAAGAAAATATAGGAGCTCTGTGTGATGCCACTAACACACTAGAAGTCCTATGGGTGCTGCTGAGATGAAAATATAGGAACTCTGTGTGATGCCACTAACACATTAGAAGTCCTATGGGTGCTGCTGAGAAGAAAATATAGGAGCTCTGTTTGCTGCCACTAACACACTAGAAGTCCTATGGGTGCTGCTGAGAAGAAAATATAGGAGCTCTGTGTGATGCCACTAACACACTAGAAGTCCTATGGGTGCTGCTGAGAAGAAAATATAGGAGCTCTGTTTGCTGCCACTAACACACTAGAAGTCCTATGGGTGCTGCTGAGAAGAAAATATAGGAGCTCTGTGTGATGCCACTAACACACTAGAAGTCCTATGGGTGGTGCTGAGAAGAAAATATAGGAGCTCTGTTTGCTGCCACTAACACACTAGAAGTCCTATGGGTGCTGCTGAGAAGAAAATATAGGAGCTCTGTTTGCTGCCACTAACACACTAGAAGTCCTATGGGTGCTGCTGAGAAGAAAATATAGGAGCTCTGTTTGCTGCCACCAACACACTAGAAGTCCTATGGGTGCTGCTGAGAAGAAAATATAGGAGCTCTGTGTGATGCCACTAACACACTAGAAGTCCTATGGGTGCTGCTGAGAAGAAAATATAGGAGCTCTGTTTGCTGCCACTAACACACTAGAAGTCCTATGGGTGCTGCTGAGAAGAAAATATAGGAGCTCTGTTTGCTGCCACTAACACACTAGAAGTCCTATGGGTGCTGCTGAGAAGAAAATATAGGAGCTCTGTTTGCTGCCACTAACACACTAGAAGTCCTATGGGTGCTGCTGAGAAGAAAATATAGGAGCTCTGTGTGATGCCACTAACACACTAGAAGTCCTATGGGTGCTGCTGAGAAGAAAATATAGGAGCTCTGTTTGCTGCCACTAACACACTAGAAGTCCTATGGGTGCTGCTGAGAAGAAAATATAGGAGCTCTGTTTGCTGCCACTAACACACTAGAAGTCCTATGGGTGCTGCTGAGAAGAAAATATAGGAGCTCTGTGTGATGCCACTAACACACTAGAAGTCCTATGGGTGCTGCTGAGAAGAAAATATAGGAGCTCTGTTTGCTGCCACTAACACACTAGAAGTCCTATGGGTGCTGCTGAGAAGAAAATATAGGAGCTCTGTTTGCTGCCACTAACACACTAGAAGTCCTATGGGTGCTGCTGAGAAGAAAATATAGGAGCTCTGTTTGCTGCCACTAACACACTAGAAGTCCTATGGGTGCTGCTGAGAAGAAAATATAGGAGCTCTGTTTGCTGCCACTAACACACTAGAAGTCCTATGGGTGCTGCTGAGAAGAAAATATAGGAGCTCTGTGTGATGCCACTAACACACTAGAAGTCCTATGGGTGCTGCTGAGAAGAAAATATAGGAGCTCTGTTTGCTGCCACTAACACACTAGAAGTCCTATGGGTGCTGCTGAGAAGAAAATATAGGAGCTCTGTTTGCTGCCACTAACACACTAGAAGTCCTATGGGTGCTGCTGAGAAGAAAATATAGGAGCTCTGTGTGATGCCACTAACACACTAGAAGTCCTATGGGTGGTGCTGAGAAGAAAATATAGGAGCTCTGTTTGCTGCCACTAACACACTAGAAGTCCTATGGGTGCTGCTGAGAAGAAAATATAGGAGCTCTGTTTGCTGCCACTAACACACTAGAAGTCCTATGGGTGCTGTTGGGGTGCAATGCTGTGCTAACAGCACTGCGGTTGGTACTACTGCAATACTGTACTAACAGTAAGCACGCACCAGACTAATCCCCAGCAGCAGCTAATAACACACTAACTGTGCAATCAGCAGCAATGAACGATCAATGACTTAGGTAGCAATGGTTTAGCAAAGAAATAGCCAATGGTTTAGCAAAGAAGAGCAAATCTTTCAGTATCAAGCAAAGACAGAATCAGCAGACTAATCTCTCCTAAAGCCGGAACTCATGTGACCGGGGCCGATGGCGTGGCGGCCTTTTAAATGGTGGGGCGTGTACTAAAGCCCCTGAGCTGTAATTGGCTACAGGCGTCCTGCCTGTAGCCAATTATTGCTCTCCGAGTTTCGGGCGCTGTGATTGGCCAAGCATGCGGGGTCACAGTGCATGCTTGGCCAATCATCAGCCAGCAATGCACTGCGCCGGCCGCGCCGGCCGCAATGCATTGCGGGGCCGCTCGCATCACACGAATGTGATGCGAACGGCCCAAATAGTTCTGGGCTCGACGAGCGAGCGAACGCCCGATGCTCGATTCGAACATGGGTTCGAATCGAGCACCGGGCCCATCCCTACTCGCTATGAAGTGGAGGGACAATAAGAATGTTTTCCTTCTTACCTCCCTTCATGCAGACACGACAGTCCAAATTCGTACGGCGACTGGTGTTGTGGAGAAACCCCTCTGTGTCCACGAATATAACAAAAATATGGGAGGGGTGGACCTCAACGACCAGTTGATGGCGCCGTATCTAATTGACCGTAAGGCGAGACGCTGGTACAAAAAAGTGTCTCTATCCTTATTCCAATTGGCTTTGCTGAATGCTCATGTGCTATACAGAGCTTCAGGCGGGACGTTATCTCTTCTAAAATTCCAGAATGAGATAGTCACAGAACTCCTGTATCCAGGCGGTTCTGCACCTCACCATCCCCTACCAAATGCAGTAAGCCGGCTGCATGAGAGGCATTATCCGTATGCCCTCCCGAGTACCCCTACCCAACGAACCCCCCAAAAAAGATGTCGTGTCTGTAGCAAGCGCGGATTTAGGCGTGACACCCATGTTTTTTGTCCACTCTGTCCTGACAAACCTGGTCTTTGCCTTGGTGAATGTTTTGATCGCTACCACTCAAAAGTGAAGTTTTAGCGTAGGGTACAGCATTTCACAGACTAGGACACACTTACACAGGGTCTCCCAAGATGCCATTACATTTTGAGAGACCCGAACCATTACAGTTGTTAAAGTTACAAAAAAAAGTGTAAAAAATAAAAAAAAAACGTAAAAAACAAAACACAAAAAAAATATAAAATAAAAAAACCAAAAATAGTTGTTGTTTTATTGTTCTCTCTCTCTCTCTCTATTTTCTCTCTATTGTTCTGCTCTTTTTTACTGTATTCTATTCTGCAATGTTTTATCATGCTTGCTTTTCAGGTATGTAATTTTTTGTTTTCAGGTACGCCATTCAGTTGCAGCGCGGATCTATTTATCTTGACAGCAACAGCGTTTGCTCCCACGATACATAAAGCCGTGACTCCAACGCTGTAGGAGGTGATTTCACCACCACAGTTTAAAAAAAGAGCATATATGCCGAAGCATGGGGGCAGCAGGGGCGGAGGAGCGATTTTGCTCCTAATGCCGCGTATATACGGTCGAAATTCCGACGGAGGCTTGCCCGTGGAAAAGTCCGACTGTGTGTATGCGGCATAACCTTTTATGCCGCATACATACGGTCGAAATTTCCACAAAGGCTTGCCCGTGGAAAAGTCCGACCGTGTGTACACGGCATAACTTTTTTGCGGGAGGATGCCGCCATGCTTCGGCATATATATATATTTTAGGCACAGGTTGCGTTAAAAAAATGTTTTATTTTTTACTAGGTTTTGTTTTGGTATTTGCTTTGCAGGTATGGTATGGTAAGGTCTTACTGTTGTACTGTAATGTTACTTTGTTTTAATGTTAACCATCATTTGCTTAGCAGGTACGCCATTCAGTTGCATCGCGGATTTATTTATCTTGACAGCAACAGCGTTTGCTCCCACGATACGTAAAGCCGTGACTCCAACGCTGTAGGAGGTGATTTCACCACCACAGTTAAAAAAAGAGCAAATATGCCGAAGCATGGGGGCAGCAGGGGCGGAGGAGCGATTTTGCTCCTAATGCCGCGTATATACGGTCGAAATTCCGACGGAGGCTTGCCCGTGGAAAAGTTTGACCGTGTGTACGTGGCATAACCTTTTATGCCGCGTACATACGGTCGAAATTCTGACGAAGGCTTGCCCGTGGAAAAGTCCGACCGTGTGTACGCGGCATAACTTTTTTGCGGGAGGATGCCCCCATGCTTCGGCATATATGCCCATCATTAGAAGTGGGTGGATGAAGGGAGGTATTCTAATGGTGGGCATACCCACCGATCAATCTCTTTTTTTCGTTCAGCCAACAGGCTGCATGAAAAAAAAGATTACAATACATGTCCAACAAGGACCAGCAACGTACTGGTATGTTGCTGGACTTTGAATGGTTATACCAGATTGATGCCTGCGGGTATCATTCTTTTCAGCCAGCGGCCGGCTTTCATGTAAAAGCAATCCTAGTGGCTAATTAGCCTCTGGACTGCTTTTACAAGCAGTGGGAGGGAATGCCCCCCCCCGGATATAAACAGCGCCATTGGGAAATTGGGAAAGCATTTTATCACACCGATCTTGGTGTGATCAGATGCTTTGAGGGCAGAGGAAAGATCTAGGGTCTAACCCCCCATTTTTTTTCAAAAAAAGAGTACCTGTCACTACTTATTGCTATCATAGGGGATATTTACATTCCCTGAGATAACAATAAAAATGCTAAAAAAAAAATAATATGGAAGGAACAATTTAAAAATAAAATAAAAAAGCAAAATAAATAATAATAAAAAAAAAAAGCACAGCTGTCCCCCCCTGCTCTTGCGCAAAGGCGAACGCAAGCGTCGGTCTAGCGGCATATGTAAATAGCAATTGCATCATGCATGTGAGGTATCACCGCGAAGGTCAGATCGAGGGCAGTAATTTTAGCAGTAGACCTCCTCTGTAAATCTAACGTGGTAACCTGTAAAGGCTTTTAAATGCTTTTAAAAATGAATGTAGTTTCTCGCCGCTGCGCGTTTGTGCGCAATTTTGAAGCATGTCGTGTTTGGTATCCATGTACTCGGCCTAAGATCATCTTTTTTATTTCATCAAACATTTGGGCAATATAGTGTTTTTTAGTGCATTTCCCCCCAAAAATGCGTTTGAAAAATCGCTGCGCAAATACTGTGTGGAAAAAAAAATGCAACACCCACTATTTTAATCTGTAGGGCCTTTGCTTTAAAAATATATATAATGTTTGGGGGTTCAACATAATTTTCTTGCAAAAAAAAAAATGTTTTCATGTAAACAAAAAGTGTCAGAAAGGGCTTTGTCTTCAAGTGGTTAGAAGAGTGGATGATGTGTGACATAAGCTTCCTAATGTTGTGCATAAAATGCCAGGACAGTTCAAAACCCCCCCAAATGACCCCATTTTGGAAAGTAGACACCTCAAGCTATTTGCTGAGAGGCATGTTGAGCCCATTGAATATTTTTTTTTTGTCCCAAGTGATTGAATAATGACAAAAAGAAAAAAAAAAATTACAAAAAGTTGTCACTAAATTATATATTGCTCAAACATGCCATGGTTATATGTGGAATTGCACCCCAAAATACATTCTGTTGCTTCTCCTGAGTACGGGGATACCACATGTGTGAGACATTTTGGGAGCCTAGCCGCGTACAGGACCCCGAAAACCAAGCACCGCCTTCAGGATTTCTATGGGTGTAAATTTTTGATTTCACTCCTCACTGCCTATCACAGTTTCGGAGGCCATGGAATGCCCAGATGGCACAAACCCCCCCAAATGACCCCATTTTGGAAAGTAGACACCCCAAGCTATTTGCTGAGAGGTATGTTGAGTATTTTGCAGATCTCGCTTTTTGTCACAAAGTTTTAAAAATTGAAAAAAGAAAAAAAAAAAAAAATGTCTTTCTTCATTTTCAAAAACAAATGAGAGCTGTAAAATACTCACCATGCCTCTCGGCAAATAGCTTGGGGTGTCTACTTTCCAAAATGGGGTCATTTGTGGGGGTTTTGTGCTATTTTGGCATTTTATGGCCTTCAAAACTGTGATAGGTAGTGAGGAGTGAAATCAAAAATTTGTGCCCTTAGAAATCCTGAAGGCGGTGCTTGGTTTTCGGGGGCCCGTACGCGGCTAGGCTCTCAAAAAGTCCCACACATGTGGTATCCCCGTACTCAGGAGAAGCAACCAAATGTATTTTGGGGTGCAATTCCGCATATAACCATGGCATGTTTGAGCAATATATCATTTAGTGACAACTTTTTGTACATTTTTTTTTCTTTTTGTCATTATTCAAATCACTTGGGACAAAAAAAATATTCAATGGGCTCAACATGCCTCTCAGCAATTTCTTTGGGGTGTCTACTTTCCAAAATGGGGTCATTTTGGGGGGTTTTGTGCTATCTTGGCATTTTATGGCCTTCAAAACTGTGATAGGTAGTGAGGAGTGAAATCAAAAATTTATGCCCTTAGAAACCTTGAAGGCTGTGCTTGGTTTTTGGGGTCCCGTACGTGGCTAGGCTCCCAAAAAGTCCCACACATGTGGTATCCCCATACTCAGGAGAAGCAGCAGAATGTATTTTGGGGTGTAATTTCACATATGCCCATGGCATGTGTGAGCAATATATCATTTAGTGACAACTTTGTGCAAAAAAAACAAAGTTTGTCATATTCCCGCAACTTGTGGCAAAATATAAAATATTCCATGGACTGAACATGCCTCTCAGTAAATAGCTTGGGGTGTCTACTTTCCAAAATGGGGTCATTTGGGGGGATTTTGTGCTATTTTGGCATTTTATAGCCTTCGAAACTGTGATAGGTAGCGAGGAGTGAAATCAAAAATTTACGCCCTTAGAAAGCCTGAAGGCGGTGCTTGGTTTTTGGGGCCCCGTACCCGGCTAGGCTCCCAAAAAGTCCCACACATGTGGTATCCCCATACTCAGGAGAAGCAGCAGAATGTATTTTGGGGTGCAATTCCACATATAACCATGGCATGTGTGAGCAATATATCATTTAGTGACAACTTTTTGTACATTTTTTCTTTTTTTTTTCTTTTTGTCATTATTCAATCATTTGGGACAAAAAAAAATATTCAATGGGCTCAACATGCCTCTCAGCAAATAGCTTGGGGTGTCTACTTTCCAAAATGGGGTCATTTGGGGGGGTTTTGTGCCATCTTGGCATTTTATGGCCTTCAAAACTGTGATAGGTAGTGAGGAGTGAAATCAAAAATTTATGCCCTTAGAAACCTTGAACGCTGTGCTTGGTTTTTGGGGTCCCGTACGTGGCTAGGCTCCCAAAAAGTCCCACACATGTGGTATCCCCGTACTCAGGAGAAGCAGCAGAATGTATTTTGGGGTGTAATTTCACATATGCCCATGGCATGTGTGAGCAATATATCATTTAGTGACAACTTTGTGCAAAAAAAACAAAGTTTGTCATATTCCCGCAACTTGTGGCAAAATATAAAATATTCCATGGACTGAACATGCCTCTCAGTAAATAGCTTGGGGTGTCTACTTTCCAAAATGGGATCATTTGGGGGGATTTTGTGCTATTTTGGCATTTTATAGCCTTCGAAACTGTGATAGGTAGTGAGGAGTGAAATCAAAAATGTACGCCCTTAGAAAGCCTGAAGGCGGTGCTTGGTTTTTGGGGCCCCGTACCCGGCTAGGCTCCCAAAAAGTCCCACATATGTGGTATCCCCGTACTCAGGAGAAGCAGCAGAATGTATTTTGGGGTGCAATTCCACATATAACCATGGCATGTGTGAGCAATATATCATTTAGTGACAACTTTTTGTACATTTTTTCTTTTTTTTTCTTTTTGTCATTATTCAATCATTTGGGACAAAAAAAAATATTCAATGGGCTCAACATGCCTCTCAGAAAATAGCTTGGGGTGTCTACTTTCCAAAATGGGGTCATTTGTGGGGGTTTTGTGCCATCTTGGCATTTTATGGCCTTCAAAACTGTGATAGGTAGTGAGGAGTGAAATCAAAAATTTGCGCCCTTAGAAATCCTGAAGGCGGTGCCTGGTTTCCGGGGTCCCGTACGTGGCTAGGCTCCTAAAAAGTCCCACACATGTGGTATCCCCGTACTCAGGAGAAGCAGCAAAATGTATTTTGGGGTGCAATTCCACATATAACCATGGCATGTGTGAGCAATATATCATTTAGTGACAACTTTTTGTAATTTTTTTTTTTTTGTCATTATTCAATCACTTGGGAAAAAAAAAAATTCAATGGGCTCAACATGCCTCTCAGCAATTTCCTTGGGGTGTCTACTTTCCAAAATGGGGTCATTTGGGGGGGTTTTGTACTGCCCTGCCATTTTAGCACCTCAAGAAATGAGATAGGCAGTCATAAATTAAAAGCTGTGTAAATTCCAGAAAATGTACCCTAGTTTGTAGACGCTATAACTTTTGCGCAAACCAATAAATATACGCTTATTGACATTTTTTTTACTAAAGACATGTGGCTGAATACATTTTGGCCTGAATGTATGACTACAATTGAGTTTATTCGATTTTTCTTATAACAAAAAGTGGAAAATATCATTTTTTTTCGAAATTTTCGGTCTTTTTCCGTTTATATCGCAAAAAATAAAAATCGCAGAGGCAATCAAATACCATTAAAAGAAAGCTCTATTTGTGGGAAGAAAAGGACGCAAATTTCGTTTGGGTACAACATTGCATGTCCGCACAATTTACAGTTAAAGCAGCGCAGTGCAGAATTCTGAATTCACCTCTGGTCCTCTAGCTACCAAATGGTCCGGGGCTTAAGTGGTTAAATAATTGTAACAGAGTTTGAAAAACACCTTTAGCATTGTTCATTTGTCAAGTTTTTATTTTTCTTCAGATATACATATATATAATCATTTAAAAAATGAATGTACTATAATGTTTAAGACCTGGTTATCTCTAGTGTGATGCGTTTTTGAGGCAGTTTGAGGAGCGATTTTTATAGTGTGACTTGTGAGAGATTCCGACCTGATTTTACTCTTGTGCGATTTGAATGAGATTTCACCCAAGTAGTCAAGGCGCTGCTGCTTTGCCTGAAAGGAGAGTTCAGGGTTAAGAGACATTAAATCACTTTCCAAATCACATCAGGATCACAAGTACAGTTGGGAGAACAAGTATTTGATACACTGTCGGTTTTGCAGGTTTTCCTACTTACAAAGCATGTAGAGGTCTGTAATTTTTATCATAGGTACTCTTCAACTGTGAGAGACGGAATCTAAAACAAAAATCTAGAAAATCACATTGTATGATTTTTAAGTAATTAATTTGCATTTTATTGCATGACATAAGTATTTGATCACCTACCAACCAGTAGGAATTTCCGGCTCTCACAGACCTGTTATTTTTTCTTTAAGAAGCCCTCCTGTTCTCCACTCATTACCTGTATTATTGCACCTGTTTGAACTTGTTACCTGTATAAAAGACACCTGTCCACACACTCAATCAAACAGACTCTGACCTCTCCACACTGGCCACGACCAGAGAGCTGTGTAAGGACATCAGGGATAAAATTGTAGACCTGCACAAGGCTGGGATGGGCTACAGGACAATAGGCAAGCAGCTTGGTGAGAAGGCAACAACTGTTGGCGCAATGATTAGAAAATGGAAGAAGTTCAAGATGACGGTCAATCTCCCTTGGTCTGGGGCTCCATGCAAGATCTCACCTCGTGGGGCATCAATGATCATGAGGAAGGTGAGGGATCAACCCAGAACTACACGGCAGAACCTGGTCAATGACCTGAAGAGAGCTGAGACCACAGTCTCAAAGAAAACCATTAGTAACACACTACGCCTTCATGGATTAAAATCCTGCAGCACACGCAAGGTCCCCCTGCTCAAGCCAGCACATGTCCAGGCCCATCTGAAATTTGCCAATGACCATCTGGATGATCCGGAGGAGGAATGGGAGGAGGTCATGTGGTCTGATGAGACAAAAATAGAGCTTTTTGGTCTAAACTCCACTCGCCGTGTTTGGAGGAAGAAGAAGGATGAGTACAACCCCAAGAACACCATCCCAACCGTGAAGCATGGAGGTGGAAACATCATTCTTTGGGGATGCTTTTCTGCAAAGGGGACAAGACGACTGCACCATATTGAGGGGAGGATGGATGGGGCCATGTAACGCCAGATATTGGCCAAATACCTCCTTCCCTCAGTAAGAGTATTGAAGATGGGTTGTGGCTGGGTCTTCCAGCATGGCAATGACCCGAAACACACAGCCAGGGCAACTAAGGAGTGGCTCCGTAAGAAGCATGTCAAGGTCCTGGAGTGGCCTAGCCAGTCTCCAGACCTGAACCCAATTGAAAATCTTTGGAGGGAGCTGAAAGTCCATATTGCCCAGTGACAGCCCCGAAACCTGAAGGATCTGGAGAAGCTCTGTATGGAGGAATGGGCCAAAATCCCTGCTGCAGTGTGTGAAAACCTGGTCAAGAACTACAGGAAACGTATGATCTCTGTAATTGCAAACAAAGGTTTCTGTACCAAATATTAAGTTCTGCTTTTCTGATGTATCAAATACTTATGTCATGCAATAAAATGCAAATTAATTACTTAAAAATCATACAATCATACAATGTGATTTTCTGGATTTTAGATTCAGTCTCTCAGAGTTGAAGAGTACCTATGATAAAAATGACAGACCTCTACATGCTTTGCAAGTAGGAAAATCGGCAGTGTATCAAATACTTGTTCTCCCCACTGTACATGCGATATCTGTGCAAGTCTATTGAACTTTATGGGGCCAAATTGGAACTGGGATCACACCAAAGTAGCAAAGGAACCTTTTCCAAAATCGCTCTGTGCTAAGTCGCATTAATGTGAACGGGCATCTTGGAAAACAATGTGATCGCCATTGTCATGCGATTCTGTGCAACTCAAGTCGCATCAGAAATGTCACCAGTAGAGCCACTTGCTGGGGATTTGGATTTTTAAAAAACTGTCCCCCCAGCAGGCATACTCTAAACCTGCACGCTGCGCCTGGGAGGAGAAAGGGCACATTGTGGAGGTTTTAGTTTACCTACAGTTTAGTTGCTATCACCAAGAAAGCAGGGAGAAAGGATTCAAGCATTTAGAGGAAGCAGTGGGCGGATCCTGATCCCGAGTGTGTTTAGGCAGTGCGCATCACGCTGTGCAGGGGGCATGGTCAGGCCGGGGGTGTCGGCAGAGAAGGAGGTTAGGATGGAGGAGGCTCCCTGCTGGTTGCTGCAGCTACCACAGCCACTGATGATTCTGCTGGAGATATTCTCCTGCCTGCGTGGGACACAGCTAACCCTCCTGTTCCTGGTGCTTGCTGCAGGACCGGTAAGATGTGGTGGGATTGTGTGTGTGATGGGGGTGTGATCAGAGCAGAGGGATCTGGTGGGGTGATGGGGTACCTGGAGGTGTAATCAGAGCAGAGGGATGGGGGAGGGGATCTGGGAGTGTGATCAGAGTGGAGGGATCTGCGGGGGAATCTGGAGGGGTGATCAGAGCTGAGGGATGGGGGAGAAGATCTGGGAGTGTGATCAGAGTGGAGGGATCAGGTGGGGAATATGGTGGTGTGATCAGAGTGGAGGGAATCTGGGGGTGTGATCAGAGTGGAGGAATCTGGGGGAGGGGTATCTGGAGGTTTAATCAGAGTGTGTGTGTGGATTGGTATCTGGGGATGTAATCAGGGTGGAGATATCTGGGGGGGGGGTGAGATCAGAGTGGGGGGTTTGTGATCAGGATAGGGGTATCTGAGAGGCGTGATCAGGTTAGGGGTATCTAGGGGGTGTGATCAGAGTTGGGGTTATCTGGGGGTGCGATCAGAGTTGGGGTATCTGGGGTGTGTGGTCAGGATGGGGCTATCTGAGGGGTGTGATCAGAGTGGGGGGTATCTGGGGGTGTGATTAGAGTGGCCTGGTATCTGGGTGTATGATCAGGGTGAGGGTATCTAAAAGTCCATTGGCTAAGGGGTGCAAATTACTTGCCTTGCCCCGGGCACTGACAATTTATTAATGGACCCCTAAAAGTGTAACATCTCCTATTAGATGTGATCGGTAACTCATTCTTTATCATTTTACTATGACATAGAATGTAAGCTCCACGAGCAGGGCCCTTCTGTATTGAACTGTATTGTAATTGTGCTGCCCCCCTCTACATAGTAAAGCACTGCGCAAACTGTTGGCACTATATAAATTGTGTATTATATTAACAATAATTAATGACATGCAAAGTTCCATGCAATGCAGTCATGTATTTACATGTTGTCACTCAGACTTGTACACTAAAGAGTCACGCCTGAGCACACAGGATAAAACAAATTTAACCTCTAATAAATGTGATGATTGCAAATAATCAAGTAGAGCTACACCACAGCATTCCAAGATATTGTCCCCTGGAGAGGCTTTCTGAGATTGTTCTAAACCACATCAGACGGTTTGGTATTTTATATGTTTGCGTATTTACATTTCCCTCTGGTTATGTGTTCAAATCTCATCACTCAAAGCCATATATATTTTAATGCCTTATTTACAAATCTTTATATTAAAATGCAGCTAGAAAAATGTTTATGTTGTAGATTTATTTACTAAAAATATAGAAGTCCCATACAAATACCAGTGAGTTTACTGCCCAACTCCAGGCACCTTGAGTTTTTCACTCTTTCAAGCCTTTAAGATTGTGTACATCTGCCGTATGATCAGTATTCCCTTTCTAGAAAAGCTTTTTCTAAGCTGCATAGAGCTGCTGCCATAGGGTGCATCAGGAACCATGCACCAGGCTCCAGGTCTGGGATTCCTCCTCCTCTTTGTGCTTTGCCAAGCAAAACATAGTCTGTGATGATGCTACGCCTTTGCCATTGATTGACACCATGTCTTTAATTGAATAGATGTTAATAATCAAAACCTATTGGTAACCATCAGGTTAAGCTAGATGATTGTCATCATCAGTGGCCATTAGTCATTGATTAACATCATGTCTTTGCCTGACCTGGTGATCATTAATTGGTGTTGATAAGCCATTGGTAATCACCAGGTCAAGCTAGAAGATGGTCATCGTGAATTGCCATTACCCATCAATTAACATCATGTCTTTACTTGACCCTGGTGATCATGATTGGATATTAATAAACAGACGTCATTGGTAATCACCAAGTCAAGCTGGGAAATGGTCATTAGTTGATAAGTTTATGTCTGAACTGGTGATTATGAATGGATGATAATATACAAAGGCCATTGGTAATCACCAGGTCAAGAAAAAATAAATGGCCTTGTATTTTTAAACATTAGGAACAAACTATAGAATAAGAAACTTTTTAACTTGGGGTACATGCTTGTGCATATTGTCAAATTTCTATTTTGAATCTTTTTTTGTTCTACTGAGTAACAAAGCTCAAATTACATCAAAATGCACCAAAACAACATGCACAACACTAATTATTTTTTGTTTAAATTCTTTACTGTTTATGTCACTGTTGGTGACATTTTCCTTCACTTACTGCTCCAGTGACACCTATTGCATTTGTGTTATGTGAAGTTCTTGTTACATATATTCACCAGGGAGGGGGTAGCTCAAAACACCTTTGGATTGGATTGGATTGGATTGGATTGGATTCTTGGCTGAAAGGTGTTTTAAGCTAGCCCCTCCCTGGCGACTGCGCCAATTGTTCACCTGGCCTTTGGGAATTTTACTACTGCTTGGATTTGTGTAATGGTCATTACCTTAAGGAAAGCATGTATTTTCCCTAGCAATGTCTTTATGCAAGAGTTGGCGCCTTGGAGCCTGTTGAGGGAGGAATCTTTTTAGCTCACCTTGGGGGCTTGCCGAGTAACTTTTTAATGCAGCAATTATTTGGGCAATGGATTTATTGAGATCAGCCGGGTCTCTTTTTCTTACAGATTCTTGTTTCCCCTGAGGTAGAAATACAATTTTTTTTGTAGTGTTGGGAATGAAGAGAATGGTGCTCAATATGTCTTGAGCACAACTTTGCCTGTATTGTTTTTATTTATTTTTTTATGTTTTTTTTATGTTTTTTGTATTTTGAACATGTTTTTAATAAAATATATTTTTATAGATTTACATGTGTGAACATGTGGATTGCCTGAAAAGTCCCACCTAAACTTTTAGAGATGTTGGTATTCATGTAAAGAGTGTATTCTACCAAGTTAAAAGAGACCTGTCTTTTATTAATGAAACTTTAAAGCTGCAATTGCTGAGTCTGCTCTGTCTCCAAGAACGCT
This sequence comes from Rana muscosa, assembly GCA_029206835.1. NCBI lineage: Eukaryota > Metazoa > Chordata > Amphibia > Anura > Ranidae > Rana > Rana muscosa. The sequence continues at coordinate 205,183,271 of CM055123.1, forward strand.
TGGTTCCAGGCTGTCTCTATAGCATAGGAAGTTCCCAACTTAATGACCTAAAACACACATGCAAAAAGATAAGCCCAGCTCAGAGCAAATGTTTTTAAAAGTAGGACCCTAGCCCTTGAGCAAAATAAAAAAGCCACTCAGGCTGCAGTATTTATCTTCAATTCAGAGTTGTCCCCCGCAATACTTATTTTTCCACAAGATTCTTCTAGTTTAATGATGCCCAGTGTCATTCATTCAACCCTGAAGATTGAGGACATACAGAATTCATTGTGGCCCAGCAGTCCTTGATCACAGTTAAATTGATGCAGGGAGCCCAACCCCAAAACTTAACCTTTAACCTTAATTAGCTCTATTAGCTTCATTTTCAAGTGCAATGAACAGAGAAGAAGTTTAATGTGCCACAGCCTATAGGAACCATTTTAATTGCCATTGTTTGCTTTAAACTACTGCATAATCCCAATGAATTTTGTGCGGTTTTATCAAATAATCCCAATAATATCTTGCACGTTTGGAATATGATTGCTGCAATATGTTTTTATTTCATTTAGCCTAGGTTTACATATGTGCATGTACAGCAGCCCATTCATTTACATGGGCTGCTGTACATACGAGAAATGTGGGGAAAGAAGTGGCCGACCCTTTTTTTAAATGCTCTGCACAGAAACGTCTGGTGTTACGGCACCATGCTGTTTCACACACGCGAATAAGTGGCACTCCCACGTGTCTACTAATGAGCAGCGTTTTTCTGTGTGGGGCTGCCGTGACTATGCTTACGTTCCCGACCTGCACATATGTGAACCTAGCCTCAGGCCCCTTTCACACGGGGCTGTCTGTTTTTACGGACTCCGCTTGCTGAGCGGGGATCGCTCCGTTGTTCCCCGCTGAGCAGGCGGATGACAGGTCCAACTCCGCTCACTGTGCAGGGACGGACATTTCAGAGCTCCGCTCTCCTCTATGGGGGATCGGATGAAAACAGACCGTGTGTTTGTTTTCATCCAATCCGATCCGCCACACGGATGGAAAATAGGGTTTCCATCCATCTAGATTCAGTGGATTGGAGCGGATCAGAGCGGATCTGATGTCAGCGGACATGTCATCGCTGACATCCGTCGCTCCATAGATCTGCATGGAGTGTCCGTTCTAAAAAACGGACAGGCGGACCTAAACGGTCCGCATGTGTGAAAGGGGCCTTAGTGCTTTACAAATTTGAATCAATGTAACATTCTTAGCCATGCTCAGCAAAAACAAGTACATTTAATACGCTGTCCACAGTGCTGAAATGCTAGTAACTTTAAAGCGGAAGTAAACCCATCCATGAAACAGTTTCATTTACGGCACGTGCCGGAAATGTAACACTCCCATTGGTTGTGCTCTAAACCAAACTGTCAAACCATCCAATGGCTGGTGTCATAACTGATCACATGTGTCATGGCAGTTGTAGATTAAACAGAGGCAAAGATGGCAGCTTCCTTGGCTGAAAACGATAGGGGGGTTTACTTCCACTTTAAGTGGTTCTAAAGGCTGAAGGTAAAAAGCCTGCTGTGTGCAGCACCCCTCCATCCTTACCTGAGCTTCCTCCGATCCAGTGATGTTCACGATAGCATCAGCTGTCCCGGGACTCTCCCTCCTCATTGGCTGAGACAGCAGCAGGAGCACATTAGCTGCCCACTGCTGTCAATCATAGCCGGTGAGTCAATGAGGAGAGAGTGGGGGGGCGGGGAAGAGCGCAGCTCTATGTGTCTTATAGATGCATGAAGCAGCGGCTTGGGAGCGAGCACGCAGCGGTGCCCCCAGGGCAAGCGGATTCTCTGGGGGCGCCGACGGGGGACCCGAAAACAAGAGGATCGGAGCTGCTCTTTGCATAACCACTGCACAGAGCAGGTATGTATAACATTTTTGTTAATTATTTGGTTGCAGGTTCTCTAGTGGTTGTATTTATATATATATAAATATATATATTTATATATATATAATATATATATTTTTTTTTTATTAATTGATTAATTTTTAGGTGGAGGGATAAGCACAGGATTTTCTATAGATCCTGCGCTTATATATATATATATATATATATATATATATATTTTGTTATTTACATTAAAAAAGAAAACATTAAGCTTTATTACCACTTTAATATTTTTAATATTTAACCACTTAAGCCCTGGACCATTTGGTAGCTAGAGGACCAGAGGTGAATTCAGAATTTTGCACTGCGCTGCTTTAACTGTAAATTGTGCGGACATGCAATGTTGTACCCAAACGAAATTTGCGTCCTTTTCTTCCCACAAATAGAGCTTTCTTTTAATGGTATTTGATTGCCTCTGCGATTTTTATTTTTTGCGATATAAACGGAAAAAGACCGAAAATTTTGAAAAAAAATGATATTTTCTACTTTTTGTTATAAGAAAAATCGAATAAACTCAATTGTAGTCATACATTTAGGCCAAAATGTATTCAGCCACATGTTTTTAGTAAAAAAAAATGTCAATAAGCGTATATTTATTGGTTTGCGCAAAAGTTATAGAGTTTACAAACTAGGGTACATTTTCTGAAATTTACACAGCTTTAAATTTATGACTGCCTATCTCATTTCTTGAGGTGCTAAAATGACAGGGCAGTACAAAACCCCCCCAAATGACCCCATTTTGGAAAGTAAACACCCCAAGGAAATTGCTGAGAGGCATGTTGAGCCCATTGAATTTTTTATTTTTTGTCCCAAGTGATTGAATAATGACAAAAAAAAAATAAAAAATTACAAAAAGTTGTCACTAAATGATATATTGCTCACACATGCCATGGTTATATGTGGAATTTCACCCCAAAATACATTTTGCTGCTTCTCCTGAGTACGGGGATACCACATGTGTGGGACTTTTTGGGAGCCTAGCCGCGTACGGGACCCCGGAAACCAAGCACCGCCTTCAGGATTTCTAAGGGCGCAAATTTTTGATTTCACTCCTCACTACCTATCACAGTTTCGAAGGCCATAAAATGCCAAAATAGCACAAAACCCCTATAAATGACCCCATTTTAGAAAGTAGACACCCCAAGGAAATTGCTGAGAGGCCTGTTGAGCCCATTGAATATAATTTTTTTTGTCCCAAGTGATTGAATAATGACAAAAAAAAAAATTACAAAAAGTTGTCACTAAATGATATATTGCTCACACATGCCATGGTTATATGTGGAATTACACCCCAAAATACATTTTTCTGCTTCTCCTGAGTATGGGGATACCACATGTGTGGGACTTTTTAGGAGCCTAGCCGCGTACGGGACCCCGAAAACCAAGCACTGCCTTCAGGATTTCTAGGCACAAATTTTTGATTTCACTCCTCACTACCTATCACAGTTTCAAAGGCCATAAAATGCCAAAATCGCACAAAACCCCCCCAAATGACCCCATTTTGGAATATAGACACCCCAAGCTATTTGCTGAGAGGAATGGCGAGTATTTTACAGCTCTCATTTGTTTTTGAAAATGAAGAAAGAAAATATATATATATATATATTTTTTTTTTTTTTCAATTTTCAAAACTTTGTGACAAAAAGCGAGATCTGCAAAATACTCACAATACCTCTCAGCAAATAGCTTGGGGTGTCTACTTTCCAAAATGGGGTCATTTGGGGGGGGGGGTTTGTGCTATCTGGGCATTCCATGGCCTCCGAAACTGTGATAGGCAGTGAGAAGTGAAATCAAAAATTTACACCCTTAGAAAGCCTGAAGGCGGTGCTTGGTTTTTGGGGTCCCGTACATGGCTAGGCTCCCAAAAAGTCTCACACATGTGGTATCCCCGTACTCAGGAGAAGCAACAGAATGTATTTTGGGGTGTAATTCCACATATGCCCATGGCATGTTTGAGCAATATATCATTTAGTGACAACTTTGTGCAAAAAAAAAAAAAATTGTCGTTTTTCCGCAACTTGTGTCAACATATAAAATATTCCATGGACTCGACATGCCTCTCAGTATATAGCTTGGGGTGTCTACTTTCCAAAATGGGGTCATTTGGGGGGGGTTTTGAACTGTTCTGGCATTTTATACACAACATTAGGAAGCTTACATCCACTCTTCTAACCACTTGAAGACAAAGCCCTTTTTGACACTTTTGGTTTACATGAAAACATTTTTTTTTTTGCAAGAAAATTATGTTGAACCCCCAAACATTATATATATTTTTAAAGCAAAGGCCCTACAGATTAAAATGGTGGGTGTTGCATTTTTTTTTCTACACAGTATTTGCGCAGCGATTTTTCAAACGCATTTTTTGGGTTAAAAAATACACTTTTTTTAATTTTAATGCACTAAAACACACTATATTGCCCAAATGTTTGATGAAATAAAAAGATGATCTTAGGCCGAGTACATAGATACCAAACACGACATGCTTTAAAATTTCGCACAAACGCGCATTGGCGACAAACTACATACATTTTTAAAAGCCTTTAAAAGCCTTTACAGGTTACCCCAGTAGATTTACAGAGGAGGTCTACTGCTAAAATGATTGCCCTCGATCTGACCTTCGCGGTGATACCTCACATGCATGGTGCAATTGCTGTTTACATATGACGCCAGACCGACGCTTGCGTTCGCCATTGGGCAAGAGCAGGGCAGGACAGGGGTGCTTTTTTTTTTTTTATTTTTTTTTTATTATTAATTTTGCTTTTTTATTTTATTTTTAAATTGTTCCTTCCAAGTATTTTTTTTTTTTTATCATTTTTATTGTTATCTCAGGGAATGTAAATATCCCCTATGATAGCAATAGGTAGTGACAGGTACTCTTTTTTTGAAAAAACTGGGGTCTTCTAGACCCTAGATTTTTCCTCTGCCCTCAAAGCATCTGACCACACCAAGATCGGTGTGATAAAATGCTTTCCCAATTTCCCATTGGTGCTTTTTATATCCGGGGGGGCATTCCCTCCCACTGCTTGTAAAAGCAGTCCAGAGGCTAATTAGCCACTAGGATTGCTTTTACATGAAAGCCGGCCGCAGGCTGAAAAGAATGATACCAAGATGATACCTAAACCCACAGGCATCATTCTGGTATAAACATTCAAAGTCCAGCAACATACCAGTACGTTGCTGGTCCTTGTTGGACATGTATTGTAATCTTTCTATTTCATGCAGCCAGTTGGCTGAACGAAAAAAGAGATTGATCGGTGGGTATGCCCACCATTAGAATACCGCCCTTCACCCACCCACTTCCAATGATGGGCATACACGCACCATTTATATATGCCGAAGCATGGGGGCATCCTCCCGCAAAAAAGTTATGCCGCACACACATGGTCGGACTTTTCCACGGGCAAGCCTCCGTCGGAATTTCGACCGTATGTACGCGGCATTAGGAGCAAAATCGCTCCTCCGCCCCTGCTGCCCCAATGCTTCGGCATATTTGTTTTTTTTTTTAACTGTGGTGGTGAAATCACCTCCTACAGCACTGGAGTCGCAGGGATCAGGCCTGTCTCTGCGAACGCTGCAGTTATGTGTGTTTTTGTTTTGTAAGTGACAGTGATCGATCGATACTGCACTTGGGTGGCCTGGGCTGGACGGAGGGGCAAAACGCAGGTGCCAGCAGGTATCTGGGCTGATCCCGCTAACACTGCGTTTTTGGGAACCCTAAACTGCTGGGGACGCTAATATAGATCTGATCAGATCAGATATTGATCTGTTCAGATACTATACCACTAAGGGGGGTGTATGCTTCACGCGTGGGTGTTAGCGTTACTGGCACTAACCTGACGCTGCCTGGGGTGTGACTCAGACCCTCTCTGACGCTAAAACCTAATTAATATCACCCGCCGGGCGATCAGGGGGTTAAACCTTTATTGGGTTATATACACGGCGGGTGCCCTGACACTATAAAAAGCAAACTAACTAACCAGCGTCACCCGTAACACTTATATGGTGATCACTGGTGAAAGGGTTAACTAGGGGCAATCAGGGGGTTAAAACCTTTATTAGATAATATATGGGGGTACCTGACGCTATAAAACCTGCGGCGAACCTAAAAAAAATTACCAGCTACCGATCTGCATCACCGACACTAAGACAGCGTTTAGAAAAACGATTGCTTAGCGACAGTGGTGATAGGGGGTGAAAGGGTTACCTGGCGGGGCGATCAAGGGGGTTAAACCTTTATTAGATAATATATTGGGGTACCTGACGCTATAAAAACCTGCGGCGAACCTAAAAAAAATTATCGGCTACCGATCTGCATCACAGACACTAAGACAGCGTTTAGAAAAACGATCGCTTAGTGACAGTGGTGATAGGGGGTGAAAGGGTTACCTGGGGGGCGATCAAGGGGGTTAAACCTTTATTAGATAATATATTGGGGTACCTGACGCTATAAAAACCTGCGGCGAACCTAAACAAAATTACTGGCTGCCGATCGGCATCACTGACGCTAAGACAGCGATCAGAAAAATGATCGCTAAGCGACAGTGGTGATAGGGGGTGAAAGGGTTATCTGGGGGGTGATCAGGGGGTTAAACCTTTATTAGGGGGGGTTAGGGGGCTACACTGGACCTAAGACTAAACTTTGGTGACACTTTTACAGTCACAAATGTCACTGATTGCAGTGATCACTAAATAAATGGTCACTGCAATCAGTGACACTGTGACTGGGGGCTGGGGGGGTGATCTGGGGGGTGATCTGGGGTGTCTGGGGGGGCCTGGGGGGCGATTTATGTCCCTATGTGTCCTGGTGTCAGTGTAGTGTTGTGTGCACTGACCTGATATCTTCTCTTGTACGGCGCTCGGTATATGTGAGCGCCGCACCAGAGATGACATCACTTCCTCCTGCTCCCTCTGTCTGACACAGACAGAGGGGGCATTTCCATTCGCCGGGAGCGATCGCGAGGGGGTGGCCAGAAACGAATGGCTGCCCCCTCATCCCGGAACGCTCCCGGACACTTAGCCACCGCTCACTGTATAGGAGGGGGGTCCGATTGGACCCCCCAACTGTACAAAGGCAATCACGTACACTCTACGTGATTGTGCCTGTCGGTGCCATTCTGCCAACGTATATATACAGTGAGCGGTCGTTAAGTGGTTAAAGCAAACTCCCCCATCCATCCATGTCTCCATGCTTTATGAGAAATGACTTTGAAAAACAACTCTCTAGCATTTCTGGCCATGGCCATTTTGAGTAACGGCAGACAATTCATGTAGCATTTACTTCCTGGAATCCATCTTCCTTTAGCTCAGGCATGCATGTATAGGGGTGTGCTTAGTTAAGAAAGCCCCTCCTTCTCTCTTCCCCTCCTGAAGACTTCTGTTTTTATATGGACTATAAACTGAAGGACCTATGAATAAATGGTTGTGGAACGAATCATCTGAGTTTCCATTATTTATTATGGGAAAATTTGCTTTGATATACAAGTGCTTTGGATTACAAGCATGTTTCTGTAACTAATTATGCTTGCAATCCAAAGTTTTACTGTATTTCACAAAAGCGAGTACACCCCTCACATTTTTGTAAATATTTTATTATATCCTTTCATGCGACAACACTGAAGAAATTACACTTTGCTACAATGTAAAGTAGTGAGTGTACAGCTTGTATAACAGTGTAAATTTGCTGTCCCCTCAATAACTCAACACACAGCCATTAATGTCTAAACCGCTGGCAACAAAGGTGAGTACACCCCTAAGTGAAAATGTCCATATTGGGCCCAATTAGCCATTTTTTGCCCCCCCCCCCCCCCCAGCACTTACCTTTCTCGGGTCAGCGCCGTCCTCCTCCACGCTCCCACCGAGTCCTCCATGTCATCAGGTGACCGGTAACCAGACCCGGTGCACCTGATTGGCTGAGAGGCAGGTCAGTGTTAGGGAAGCGATTCCCTAACACAGCACTGTTTAAACAGGGAACGCACAGCAGTGCGCCCGCTGTTAACCATTTGGAAGCCGATTAGAGACCACGGGCTCTAATCAGGAAGCCTATTAGAGCTTATGGCTCTAATCAGGCACTTCCAAAACACACCCACCGCTGTAATTCAGATGGCCAGCGCTCAACAGGGGGCCGGACAGCTGAATAGTGGGTGGCAGCAGCGACAATAGATAGATTCATGCAATGCATGAATCTATCTATTGGAGATTTACGGGTGCAGGAGAGAGGGTGCGGCGCTCCTGCGCCCACTATGGATGCACCGCCACTGCATTTGACTTATTTTAATAAAATATACCATTCGTTGCATCTTCTGCTGCACTTAGTTTTTGGCCCACCTTGTTTTTCTCTTATTGTTTAGACATTAATGGCTGTGTGTTGAGTTATTTTGAGGGGATAGCAAATATACACTGTAATACCAGCTGTACAGTACACTCACTACTTTACATTGTAGCAAAGTGTAATTTCTTCAGTGTTATCACATGAAAAGATATAATAACATATTTAAAAAATGTGAGGGGTGTACTCACTTTTGTGAGATACTGTATATAAATTATGAAAAGAGGAGTATGGGAATAGCTAAAAAAACAAAAAAAAAACAAAATCACACTCACCTAGATGGCTGCAACATCAATCCCAGCGGCTCTACCCTGAAAACTGAGTGATCATACGTCATTGATCAGTTCTGCCCCTCCGCTCTGAGCAGAGAGTGGTGATTGTCTGGTATGGATATTTGGGGGGAACCCCACGTAATTTTTTCAGAGTACAGAGGCCCTTCCTTGTGTGCGATGTGGTGACGTCACTGCGTCCCCTCAGACGCGTTTCGTCACATCTGACATTCTCAATGGGGAATGAGATGTCAGATGTGACAAAACGCGTCTGGGGGCACACAGTAATGTCACCACATCGTACACAAGGAAGGGCCTCTGTACTCTGCCGGCTTGCACTATTTTTATGCGTATTTTAAGCTTCATCTTGTAAGTACATTACTTTTTTATGAATAAACTGTTTTAAGACGTTATCACCCTATTGGCCCTTTCTTCTCCTTCCCATGTGATCCTCCACACTGGAGTGGAAAGGTTAATCCGGGGAGTAAATGTATGCTGAATACACCTATGCTTGATCTGTGTCCTGGTATCTATCTACCTGCAAGCTAAAGGCCGCGGCTGGATCCCAGCCGACTGCACGTTTTTGCTTGCTTTCTGGTACATAGCCATTTGTTTTGCGGTGGTGGGTACTCTAATATTATTGTCAACCACGGTGGTGTCATCATACCAAGCACTGTTGATGATAATACAAGCTTTTGGACTGTTTTTACCTTTGACCAATTCTATTTGTGGACTGTTTTTTACTGGTTTGCTGCTGTATGGGTTATTCAGTGTGTCCTGCCGGTATTAGTGGTCACTATATTATGTCGTTTTGAGGACTGATATAATAACATTGAACAACCTCCCCCCTTCCCCCCTTCCCCCCTCCCTCATTGGCGCAGCTCCTTCTTTTCCAAAATGTTCGAGTCAAACATGAGTTTGACTCGAACTCGAAGCTCATCCCTACTCATAAGGGTTGCTGAGTGTTCTGGACTGTCTGTCACCCTGCCCAGCCAGGCACACATTTTCAAGCATTCAGAGACATGAAACAGTCCTTGAACTTGTTTTTGTATTTTTATTGAGGGAAATTAACTTGGATAGGGATAGGGAAATCATGAGATGCCCTAGATCAGGCATGTCCAAAGTCCGGCCCGCGGGCCAATTCCGCTAAACCGCTTTCCAGTTTAATACGGCACCCCTTGTGATTTGGATATATATCGCTTGTGGCCCCCAGGGCCACAAAAGATATATATATAGTATTTATCGGCGCTGCCTTGGAGGGGGCGGGACGAGTGCCAGAGTACATACAGGAGAATCTCCTGTTTACGCGAAATCGGTAATAGGAAGTCCCATCTCCTGGGCTGCCATTGGACAACTGTTCTGTCTATCATAGAAGGCGGGACTTTGTATTAAATCTGTTGACGTTCGTCCCTGTCCCCTCCGAGACTGCAAATGGGTATTGATCATTCATGGCAATGGTGAAGCTGCATTCATGGCAATGGTGAAGCTGCATTCATGGCAATGGTGAGGCTGCATTGATGGGCACTGACCCTTATTTTGCTTCACAGTTCTTTATTTAAAATTTAAGTTTTTTCCTGATTTTCCTTTTAAAGTGAAGGTGCATGTTATATGCCGATAAATACAGTATATCCAAATAACACGCCCAAGCTCATCCTTAGTCCTGAGCAGCGCTCTGGGATACGTTGGGGGCCACAAAGGATATATATATATATCCAAATAACATGTCCAAGCTTATCTCTTCACCACACACAGCCACAAAGGCAAGAGAATTCTTGTTGGGCAGTGTATTAGTGCTCGGACGAACACACTTAGACCGAATTTTAATGGTTCAAAGAATGTCAGGTAAAATGGTCGGCCCTCACGCATATTCACTTAATCAAATCTGGCCCTCTTTGAAAAAAGTTTGGACACCCCTGCCCTAGATGATTGAAAGTCAATGTTGGGACTGAACTATATACACTCCCAGTATATACAATCTCCTCTCTTCCTCCAGCACATCACTTGCTTGCAGACTATCTTTCCTCAACACCTCCAGCACAGCACTTGCTTGCACTTCCCAGACCAGATAGTACAGATAAATAGGCCTGACACTGGCTCAGCCAGGCCTTAGCAAATGCCCTTTGCAGGCAGGGACTGCAGGCCCCTATAGTGTAGTAAAATATGGTAGTTCTTGGTGCTAGCTGTCAATGTGGCTACTGAGCCCATTACCACATCTTCAGGCCCTGCCAGCCCTCCTGGCTGCAGCTGCCTCTCTCTACTGCCTGTGCCACCACAGTCCACTCCTCTGGCTCTGCACCCATCCCAGACTGCACTCATCCAGCAGTCCTCTCAAGCGTGCCTCCCCAGTCCTCCTGACTGTGTGTCACTCACCAGCCCTCTTGGCTGTGGCTTGTTGTTCCTCCCTGGAGACTTGCCCAGCAGTACTCTATCCTGCTGTACTCTCCTGCTCCTCTTGTCCAGGACACCTCCACGTGTTCTTAGAAGGTCCTGTCCACACTCAAGCCCAGGCCCAAGATCACCCCCCCCCGAGACGGGGGAGCTCCCTCAAAGGCCACGACATCCTAGCACTCCATCTCCAGCTTCCACCGAACAACTCCTCCCCAGCTGGGCTGACCCAGGGTATTTAAGGAGGCCTACCCCCAGCCAATCCAAGTTGGGGATTGGTCAGGGCTCCTCTGAATACCCCAGGCAGCTCTACCTTTCCTCTCCTCCTTCCTTTCCAGAAAACACCAGAACATTCTTGAAAGAAGTGGGAGGTGTTGGTGATGCTGCCTATGAGTCACCTGCCCATGCCCTGAGTTACTCCCAACCCAGATCAAAACACACAGCAGCCAAGCCTGGAAATGTACATACTCTCACAAAAAAAAACATACACTATCTTTCTAGCACACTAGAGGGTGCTACACATACTTAAAATTTTATTATCTAATCAATGTGTGATTTGATTAAAACTGAATCTGCACACAATTAAATAGCCATAACGTCCCTTCTGATCAATTTAGACTTGATTGAAATTGTATTTATTCAAACTGAGTTGATTGACCAGAGCAGAAAATCATTGATGACTGTGCATCAATTGGCAGCATCCAAATAGTTTGAACGTTTTTGTATTTCGATTGATCAGATTATGAGATTATATGGTGGAAAGAGAGATGCGATTGATGTCTTACAATCATAAATTCCAATTGTATTTTAACTTTCTATCGAAACCCACTTGTCTAGACTGTCCCTTCATTATCTAGTTTTAGTGAATTTAAAAGTAATTGTACAGTAATTGTAAATGCAATCAGATTGTAACATTAGCTTAGTGGTGGATATACTCTGCAATTTTCAGACAATTTCAATCACTTGTCAAGGCAACCTACAATTAGATTTGATTATTTCATAGATTTATTACAAATGGTTGATGGTGGGTTGTGTTTATCGGTTTGACTGTTTAGGTAGTAATACACTGATTGCATTTTACCTCTAAGAACCTGACACATCTCATTATAAGCAGATCACAAAGAAGATCTTCATAGGAAAAATACTATTTTTTAGCAAAAAAATCCTCATGATCATTTATCTTTCTACATAAGCAGTGCACACAGTAGAAAACCCTGTACATGGTTGATTTGGCTGCTTGTTATAGGCAGGTATTAGTTTAATATTTCAGAATGCTCATCATGGCTTATTCTGAGCCTCATCATATACAATACTCTTCACTGATAACGAACGCAGGTTGCTTGACATAACACGCTATGACTGTCTGAACTGCAGTGGACGTTAAACATTGGTCTGAATAGACTGACCCTGTTTTGTATCTGATACAGATTAAAGCTCAATGACATTCAGCATTCAAGGAAATAATACTGTATATTTATTTCAGCAAACTGAATATTTAGCAACTCTTCAGTACAACCCTTTAGTCCTGATTCATCAAGCTGTGGTATCACCTAAGGCACGCTAAGTAGCTCTTAAGGCATTGTAAAATGACATGCAATAATATTAGTTGAAAGACCACTTTAGCATGCCTTAAAAAATCTCTGGGGTTGATTTACTGAAGGCAAACAGAGTGTGCACTTTGCAAAGTGCAATTGCACTCTATAAGTGCAGTTGCTCCAGAGCTTAGTAAATGAGCAGAAGGCCTGCTGACTTCCATCATCCAATCATGTGCTTGCAAAAATTCTGTTCTTTTTTTTCTATTTTCCTTGCACTTGATTGAGTATTTTTTGGAAAGTGAAGCTTTACCTCATTCACTAAGCTTTGGAGCAACTGCACTTTGCAAAGTACACAGTCTATTTGCCTTTAGTAAATCAACCCCTCTGTCTCTGGGATAAAGGGGGGCAATATACTACAGGTATGGAATGAAGGCACTTATAGGTGCCTACATATTCCTACAGCACCCTCCGGAACGTTCCCGTCATTGCCAAATCTCAAGAAACGGTTTGTTACTTCCTGAAAATTTACCTGGGCTAGTGGGGTTGATTAAAGAAAGGCAAATAGACTAGACATGTGCGATTCGTTTCGTACAAATCGAAAATTCGTACGAATTTCTGAAAATTCGTACATTCAGAAGCATCCGAAATACGAATTTCCATTCTTACTAATTTTATACGAAATACGAAATTTAGTTGACGAATTTCGTTTCGGGAGTGGGAGACTGCTCATACTGGTACTGGTAGTCGATGGGAGATTCAGAATTGGACAAAATAAGAATGTTCGTTAATATCGTTTTATTATTGTCATAATAATTACGATTATTCGTTATGATGAAGTTAAAAACCCAGGAAGTCAGCACAGCACAGGGATGATGGGAGCCTCTCATAATGAGCACAGCAGGGGTACAGCCCCAGGAGGAAGTCAGCACAGCACAGGGATGGTGGGAGCCCCTCATAATGAGCACAGCACAGGGATGGTGGGAGCCCCTCATAATGAGCACAGCAGGGGTACAGCCCCAGGAGGAAGTCAGCACAGCACAGGGATGGTGGGAGCCCCTCATAACGAATTTGTAATTGTTACGAAAAGTTAACGAACCTAACTAACTTTCGGATTTCGAACGAATCAAAATAAAATTTCGGACACAAATTACGAAATACGAATTAACGGGCTACTACAAACCCAGGAAGTCAGCACAGCACAGGGATAATAGGAGCCCCTAATGAGCACAGCAGGGGTACAGCCCCAGGAGGAAGTCAGTACAGCACAGGGATGGTGGGAGCCCCTCATAATGAGCATAATAAGTCGATGACTGCCATATTAAGAAAGGTATTTTTTGTTTTTTAAATTCATCATAACGAATGTTCATAATTGTTACGAAAAGTTAACGATTCTAACGGATATTCGTATTTCGTACGAAACGAATCCAATTTGAATTTCGGACACGAATTACGAATTTTCGTCTAATACTAAATGAAAAGGAACTAAATGAAACAAATTTATTGACAGCGACATGTCTAAAATAGACTGTTTACTTTGGGAATTTACACTTTGCAAGGGAATTTTCCTAGTCACAATGCAGGGAAAATAATGACTGCTCATCGTTCACTAACAAGAATGAAAATTCCCACAAGAAAAAAAAGCCAAATATTTCCAGTGCTCAATGGTCCTCAACGGAGGGATGGCCAAAGCCAGTGACACATACATACTCGGTCCTTTGCCCGGTGGATGCAGCCCTCCTCAGATAGGGGTATCCAGTGTGAAACTACAAAAGCAAAAATAGGAAGGCGCAAACCCCTAGTGCATTACCCGAGTAAAAAGATATTTATTAAAATGAAAGGAAGCCAATAAAATGCATACTCACAAAAGTACCAAGGTGTACAGCATGTAAATGGAAGCATAACATGAGGTAGAAAGATCAAGTGCTTCTAAAACCCCACATGGAGCACGCTGACGCATTTTGGGGGGCACCCCCTTCTTCAGAGCTGGGCTTGCGCCTTCCCTTTTTTGGAAAGGCGCAAGGCTCCCTTTTTTGCGGGAGCAGCTGACCATGAACGTTTTTTTTTACCTTAATAGAGAAAATGCATTAGAATGATTGTTAACCCTCACCTTGTAAAACAACCCATTCAGTTTAAAATAGATTTGACCACAAGAATGCTCTCCTGCAATGGGATGTATTCTCATGGGATTTTGAGTGCCTAGCTGTCTCAGAAGGCAGCAGTAAGGCATGGACTCTGTGGATGAAGCTAGAACAGACAAATTTTTCATCTCTTTTTGTTAAATATTTATTTTTTAAAGTTGTTTTTTTATTTTTTGTTTCATGCTAATGTTTGAATGGTGTGGGGTTGACAGGGAAGTGGACCTTCCATTTTTCATGGAAGGTCCACTATAACACTTACCCCCTGAAACCTTATCTTAACCTAATCCCCCAATCCTATTCCTACCCTAACCTAACCTTTAAATATTTAATGTAACTATTTTCAAACAAGGTTCCGTGGAAGCCTAGGTTTCCTCCAGAGGTTGCTAGGGGTTCCTTGAGCTGTGGCTGATTTACCTCCCATGTGATGGTGCTGCATAAGTTTGTGGTCAACACCACTTGGCAGAGCCAACTGCATAAACTCAATGATCTTTTTAGTGGATTGTAAGGGGGATATTCCCACCATAACTGTTAATGTAAGGGTCATTTTTACCAATGACCACCAATTAATTGGATTTAACAAATGTTCTCTGAGACCTGACAATTATTTCAAGGGTTCCTCAGGGTAGGGCCTCATGCACACTGGGCTTTTCTAAATGCCTTTCTCCTGGCAGGAGAAAAGCAATGTTTAAACCTTACCTTCAAACAAGTTTAGGAGCGTTAGATGCATTCAGGGGCATCGAATGTTTGGGCATTTTTTAATTTCATTGGCCAGAATATTCATTTATTCTGTCCCTTAAAATGAATGAACGCTCGAGCGCTAAACACTCTTAGTGTTTAGGTGTGTTTACGGTTGTTTGGGCACATCAAGTGTTTTTTCTGCCCAAACGCTCCTCTCCTGAATGCAATTTTTGTGTGATCAGAAGTCTGCCCCTAAATGCCTGTAAATGGTTATGTGTGCATTGACATAAAAGCTAATGTAGTGCCTCCCTTGTAGGGCCACTGGTAATAACTTATTCTTCCCCAATAGTATAGAGGCTGCTGTCCCCACAGGCACCAGCTCCAACAACTCAGTCTAGGGGATGGCTTTTTTATGTTTATTGCTTGAAGAACTTCAAAACAGAGGGGAGTTGGGGTGTGGAGTGTGGGGTGTGTGGTGTGGGGTGCTACAAAATGCTGCACAGTAACAGGAGGAAAATTTTCCCCAGGTTCCCATTCAGAGATTTTGCTGCAAATACAAGCAAATGGCCAGTACTCTGAGACCTTATGAGAGCTGTCTCAGTCCATAGCTACCCCTGGCACTTACATCCTAAAAGCACCCACAGTCACCAGTGATCTCAACTCAGGGTCAGTACTCACAAGTCCCTAAATCTTTCCAGCTTCCTCCAGACGAAGAAGACATTGAAGAAGACAATCCTTCTCCAGACCAGATGCCCTAAGGTGAAGTCCCAAAGCCATCTTGTCAGAAATGATGATTCAGGTTCTCAGCCCCACCAGCGCTAAGACCTCGGAGAACAGTTACACAGGCTGCCTCGGGGGAAGCAGCCTCAGAGGCTTTAAAACCCTCCCTGATGAGGAAAAGAACCCTCTCTCCAGGGCTTCAAAGTATTTATCACATCCCCAGCTACCTCCTTTGCACTCCCCTCTAGTGATTGACTAGGGCATGATAAATATTCAGGTTGGTCATTTGCCTTTCCCAGCCCCATGTTATGGAAACTTCTTTCAGAAGCAGTCAAACTCTCAGCCTGTGAAGCTCTGGGCAGACCATAGCAAACAATCACAGCTCCCCTGACTACAGAACAAGCCAAGAACTAAATTTGCCTAGCATCCTATGGTAGGAGGGTGCTAAATCAACATAAAGGGGCATTTAGAAGAAAAAAAAAATGTGGAACACCAGTAAAATGGGCGTTTTGTAGCTGCAGTGTGCACGAGGTCTAAAAAGGTTGAGAAGGGTGGCTTTAAGGTAAGCTGGACTTACCCTATTGGTGCCAAAAGTATCTGAATGCCAAAAAGCCAGCTCTGAATCCAAATGCTTTGCATTTTGTTATTATTAATGTTTTAAAATGATGTTAGAAAGTGGTATTTCAATCATGTATTCATTTCTTTGGCAGCCATTATGGTAAAAGTTTAACCTCCCTTTTAAACATAGCTAAAATATGTGACTGATGAATATTGTTGCACTGAAGATTTGAATGTGGTTTATAAGGTAACACAACAGATAGTAAAATAACAGATAACATCCAGACAGATGAAGCAATGTGTCCCAGAAGGAGCATAAATTCTCTTTATATTGTTAAGTAAACTCATAATAAACACAATGGCAGTAAAAGGTTTGCTGCATTTTATGTACTTTAAAATGTAATATTAATTTTATTTCTACCAAGTTGTAATGTTTTAATATTGCAATCAATTTAATGTAGATTCATGTTTTTGTTTTGTATAAGCAGCTGTAAAATGCCTATTATACTACAGAAGGCACACGGCGTGATCTTGATATTACTAAAATATAGTGCAGTGACTTTGCCAATGATGCTTTTAAGATTATTTATCTGTTAAGTTGTGACTATTCCTGCAAGCAAGGATTGATATATATATATAAAAAAAAAAAGCTGTGTTCTTTTAACCCTTCTTTTTTCTCACTGGACTGCTATAGTAAACTGAAAACTGTTTGAATGAGAAAAGTCATTTTACTTTCCATTGTTTGTTTTTTAATGAGAAGAGGACATGGGCTGGGGAATACTTGCCTTTATTATTATGCTGTTTAAGTTAAATGCAATGTATGGCATTCCAGCAGTTTTTTTACTTTACAAAAATCCTATTTGTATAGCTAAAATAAAATAAAAAAATTATTTGAAATATAATTTTGGAGAAAATGGGAAAAGTTGAAGTTTCTCTTAGGCCTTAATTCTTGTATGTGACCCCATTGGGGTATTTTCCCTCACTTTCTGACTGACAAGAAATGGAGCAGTAAATTTAAAGAGCGACAAAGAGGAAACGGGACTATATCGGTGCTTATTAAGTTTAGGAGTTAAATACAATGGAAGACCCATAGGGTATACAAAGAAATTTATTATTTCATTATACAAAATTGCAAAAACGGAGCAGTAGTTATCACGAGGACAGGAAGGTACATCAGTGATAAAATATTAAAAATAAAAATAAAATATTGTCAGGATGTGACGTATTTCCTCAATGCAGATCTTCTACATTTGGGAAATACATTGGATGCACATGTAAATGTCGATTCAAAGAAGCGTTAGGGTTTACAAATGTACGGTCATGTATTGTACAGCCATTCACTGGTATGGCAGGCTGTAAGTGGTACATGCAGCTCCCCAGGTGTAAGAAAGTGCTGGAAATTCTACACTGGGCATAAAAATGCCTATAACTGTCCATGTGCATGAACCCTTATTCAAGCAGTCTTTAGGTAAAATGGTATGATGGTTATGATTAGGTTGCTCTAAAGCTCACCACACATGTTACAGTCAGATTGTATAATCTTCTTTAGATCTACCAACAAGTATAAAGTACAGGGGTTTGCCTGATTGGATATACAGTGGGTACGGAAAGTATTCAGACCCCCTTAAATTTTTCACTCTGTTATATTAAAGCCATTTGCTAAAGTTCATTTTTCTTCCTCATTAATGTACACACAGCACCCCATATTGACAGAAAAACACAGAATTGTTGACATTTTTGCAGATTTATTAAAAAAGAAAAACTGAAATATCACATGGTCCTAAGTATTCAGACCCTTTGCTGTGACACTCATATATTTAACTCAGGTGCTGTCCATTTCTTCTGATCATCCTTGAGATGGTTCTACACCTTCATTTGAGTCCAGCTGTGTTTGATTTTACTGATTGGACTTGATTAGGGAAGCCACACACCTGTCTATATAAGACCTTACAGCTCACAGTGCATGTCAGAGCAAATGAGAATCATGAGGTCAAAGCAACTGCCTGAAGAGCTCAGAGAAAGAATTGTGGCAAGGCACAGATCTGGCCAAGGTTACAAAAAAAATTCTGCTTAAGGTTCCTAAGAGCACAGTGGCCTCCATAATCCTTAAATGGAAGACATTTGGGATGACCAGAACCCTTCCTAGAGCTGGCCGTCTGGCCAAACTAAGCTATCGGGGGAAAAGAGCCTTGGTGAGAGAGGTAAAGAAGAACCCAAAGATCACTGTGGCTGAGCTCCAGAGATGCAGTCGGGAAATGGGAGAAAGTTGTAGAAAGTCAACCATCACTGCAGCCCTCCACCAGTCGGGGCTTTATGGCAGAGTGGCCTAACGGAAGCCTCTCCTCAGTGCAAGACACATGAAAGCCCGCATGGAGTTTGCTAAAAAACACCTGAAGGACTCCAAGATGGTGAGAAATAAGATTCTCTGGTCTGATGAGACCAAGATAGAACTTTTTGGCCTTAATTCTAAGTGGTATGTGTGTAGAAAACCAGGCACTGCTCATCACCTGTCCAATACAGTCCCAACAGTGAAGCATGGTGGTGGCAGCATCATGCTGTGGGGGTGTTTTCCAGCTGCAGCGACAGGATGACTGGTTGCAATCGAGGGAAAGATGAATGCGGCCAAGTACAGAGATATCCTGGACGAAAACCTTCTCCAGAGTGCTCAGGACCTCAGACTGGGCCGAAGGTTTACCTTCCAACAAGACAATGACCCTAAGCACACAGCTAAAATAACGAAGGAGTGGCTTCACAACAACTCCGTGACTGTTCTTGAATGGCCCAGCCAGAGCCCTGACTTAAATCCAATTGAGCATCTCTGGAGAGACCTAAAAATGGCTGTCCACCAATGTTTACCATCCAACATGACAGAACTGGAGAGGATCTGCAAAGAGGAATGGCAGAGGATCCCCAAATCCAGGTGTGAAAAACTTGTTGCATCTTTCCCAAAAAGACTCATGGCTGTATTAGATCAAAAGGGTGCTTCTACTAAATACTGAGCAAAGGGTCTGAATACTTAGGACCATGTGATATTTCAGTTTTTCTTTTTTAATAAATCTGCAAAAATGACAAAAATTCTTTGTTTTTCTGTCAATATGGGTTGCTGTGTGTACATTAATGAGGAAAAAAAATGAACTTAAAAGATTTTAGCATATGGCTGCAATATAACAAAGAGTGAAAAATGTAAGGGGGTCTGAATACTTTTCGTATCCACTGTATATAGATTGCTTAGATTAAGTAGGCCCCATAGTACACAGTTTTGGTAGATCTAAAGTTGATTCTACAGAGACTGTACTGTCAGATTGTACTGTGTATGGCCAGCCTAAGGTATGAGACAGCTCATTGTAGCACCTTGGATAAAGTCTAGGTAAGGGGAGTAAATAAGATGGACACACCAATTGTTCTGTAGTTCATACTGCATCCTAAAAATCCAGCATAACAAAACAATGCATTTTGGGGTCTAAGACTGTAGCCCCTTCATCAGGGATTTTAATACTGCATGAAGTTAAGGAAAGAAGATTCAGTTGGAATAATCAATTCTGAAATAAAGTATCTGCTGGAAAGGCTTCAGCAGCTCCTGGTTAAAGGGCCCATTACCATTAGCTACATGCGGTGTGATCAGGTGCAGAAAATTGCCAGTCACTGCACATAGTGTGAATGAGCCCTTAAGGACTAAAAGATTGAAACCGCTAACTGCCGAGGCGTATTCAGCCTTGTTTAAATTCTGACACCAGCCCACACAGGATTTACCTCCCGAAGCAACAAAGATATATAAATCAATCATTACATAATTAAGAGTAATTGGTTTAAATAATATATATACTCTTTTTATATAGGTTTAGTTATTATTAATGTGTATATAGGTTTTTATTATTATATAACTGCATTAATTATTTAATGCAACATACAGGGAAAGCAAATGAAAATTTGGTGTATGTTTTATTCAATGATTGTTTGAGTGAGTCATCTAAACCAGCTATTCTCAACCAGGGTTCCTCTAGTCTAGAGCAGTGATGGCGAACCTTGGCACCCCAGATGTTTAGGAACTACATTTCCCATGATGCTCCACTATAATGCATGGATATGTAGTTCCAAAACATCTGGGGTGCCAAGGTTCGCAATCACAGCTCTAGAGATTAATAAGGGTTCCTTGAGCTATGGCTACTTGACCTTCCATCTGATTTCTGTAAGGGGCATTCTTCTCAATGACACCCTGATAAATTCTTTTTAGCAGTTGTTCCCAAAGATCTGAGAATTATTTCAAGGATTCTTCTTGAGTAAAAATGTTGAGAAAGGCTGATCTAAACAATCCTAATCTTGAAAAAAAAAATTTGCAGCAAAAAAAAATTGGCCACATTTAATTAGATTTTTCTTTTTTATGACCAATTGTTCCTTTTTGACAAGAACAATTACTGATCAAATTGAACATTTAGTGAGCCGGTTTCTTCATTGAATAAATTGTTGTAGCGAACAATTGTATTGAAACACGTTTGGTCAGCATAGCACAACAAAAAGTTATACTCTTGCCATTCTTCTATTTACATGTATTGGCATTAAAGGTAAAGTACAGCCAAGTACACATTTATTAGTGCCTTCCTTTTAGTGTCACAAGGATTACTGTACCAATGCATGCATTAAAAATGGGCATATTCTCAACATCCTTTTTGTTTTGTTCCACATTATTTATGTCAGGAAAACGGTTAATGAGGATCCAGCTGACAGTCACAGCTGCTCCTCTGCTGGCAGGATGGCATATGCTAATGTTGTGTGAAGCTAGGAACAATCTGAGGGCAAACTTAATGTACTTGGCAATGACAATCCAGATATTGACCGCCAAAGGAAAGTCACCCTTCTATACATATTTTATAAGGAACTAGATTCATGGCTATGGTAATAGGGAAAATAAATACTGTTAGTGTCTCATGATAAATCGTAGTTTCTGGATAAATACGAAAAAGCGAATACAGCCCATGTTCCTCATTCTTACTATATTTTGTTTGTTTCAGATGGGCCAGTAACAGTCGGAATGAGTTTGGATATTGCCAGCATTGATACAATATCAGAAATTAACATGGTAAGCTGACCAAATGAGTATGATCTTAGCCAGATCTGTGTACTGCTCAAGTCGTTTGACTGATCAAGGACAAAAATTAGGTTAAATATACAGTATATATTGGTGTATATATATATATATATATACACACACACACACACATATATATATATATATATATATATATATATAGTACTGTGCAAAAGTTTAGGCAAAGGTGAAGCAATTCTGTAAAGTAAGAATTCTTTCAAATATGTTTGAATGCTGGCCACAGGCTAGCCTGTATTTGTAGGAGGAGTCTGAGGGCTGTTTATCCCTCCTCCTCTCTCATCTCCTGCGTGGTTGGGCTTCTGGGTTACTTCCGGTTTTGGCAGAGGGGGGGGGGGGTCGGCTGCAGCAGTCTCATGGTGGTTCCTCTCCGGGTGCTCACGTCGGGCATCTTGATGGGGGGGCGCCCATCCCGGCATCCATCTACTTCCCTGGTTCAGACCGGTATACTAGAGAGGGGGGCTGCCCACCCGCTCGCTCATCCATTATCCACATGCTGCTCCTGTTCACACGCAGGCAGCAGAGTGGGGTTGCTTGGCGTCCACGTTTCTCTGGGTTGTCTGGCAGCTTAGGGGGGGCATGGGGGGGCACGCCAGGTGTCATGCCTGGTTCATGGAGGGGTCAGCGCTCTTTCACTCACCTCTACTGCCGGACGCACGCCGGCTTCATTTACGGGGCCGCCCGCTCCTCTTCCTGGGCTCACACTGAGAGGGGGGCCCCTCCATCCACCCTCCCACTCCTCCAGGCATACACTGAGAGCGGGGGGCCGTCCATCCTCCCTCCCACTCCTCCGGGCACACACTGTGGCGTCCACGTGATACAGGGCTCCATGGAGGCCGCCGCCTGCTTCTCTCGGTGCTCACGCCGGGGGAGGGGGGGCGTCCGTCCGGCCATCCACCCTACCACGTTACCCAGTGCTCCATCTAGCATGGAGGAAGCCGCCCGCCCGCTTCTCCCGGTACTTTTGCCGGGTGAGGGAGGGCAGCCATCCATTTTCCCAGGGCTCAATCCTGCATTGTGGAGGGGTCAGCCGCCCGTTTCTCCCGGAGCTCAGAGCAGCAGCACGGTAGGCCAGGAGTCTGGTGCTGGTGGTGGTTCACCTCTCCGGTTCCGTTGTGCTGGTTTGGAGGGGGGTGCTCTGGATGCCTCTCCGTCAGGCAGGGGGGGAGGGTAGTGTTAGGGGGGGTCTGCCCGTGTCACTGCAGTTCATCCTTCCTGGGGGCATCAGAGTAAGGGGAGGGGGCACCTCTGTTATTTCTCAGCATTTTTGGTTGTTCAGGTTACATGGGTTTCGCTCAGGAACCAGGGGGAGAGATCTAGATCCCAGGTCCGCACAGGGCACTTGCTTCTGCTCTGGTTTGCTTGTAGGGTATGGCAGTATGCGCATGCCATTTCTCTAGGTTTCAATGCCAGGTGTGTGTGGGGAGGGGTGGGAGGGGGGAGTTCGCATGCATTAGGGTTCTGGCACCCTGTTGTGGATGCAGCCTGGCTTTTAATCTTTGCGGTCCAGTTCTGGGTTTTCCTCAGGTCACAAGGGAGGGTGGATGCAGGTCGTAGGAACAGTCCGTTATCAGTAGTGTTTCAGGTCATGAGATTTGTCATAGCTTTCTGTCTCTGCGTTTCTGTCTCTGCGTTTCTGTCTCTGCGTTTCTCTGTCATGGCGTTTTTCTGTCATGGCGTGTCCAGTCATAGCGTGTCCAGTCATAGCTTTTTCTGTCTCTGCATTTCCTGTCAGCACGTCGGTGCCTTGCAGGTTCGGCGCACACCGGTAGCCGTTTTATCTTCGTTCATTCCATGTCTTATCTTACTTTCGTAGGTTCTTTGCATTCCTGGTTCAGTTTGGCTAGGGCTCACATCTCGGGATCTGTCACATCTACAGACCCATATGGGCTGAGGTTTCATTTTTTAAATGATTGTTGACTGCAATCTTCTCGTCTGTTACACCACGTCGTTCGATGCATTCATTTCATTACACCTGCAGGACTACCCACCACGATCTGTGGGTACACAGGTCCTGAGTATTCAGTTTCTATGATCTGTCGTTGCGCAGCAGGTTACTTACGCACACTCACGTTACACACCGGGGGGGGGTTGTCATCAGGTTTGTTTACATGCTGTGGTCCCACTTTTACTGCTCATGTCTTCACACTTTGGTAGGCACAGAGGGGGTTGTGTTCTGTCATAGAGTATTTTACCCCAGAGTGTTTCAGTCATAGCATGTCTCAGTCAGTCGTAGCATGTTCTGTCATAGCTTGTCGATGCAGTCACGGCACACACGGCCAGTCGTTGCATCGTCATTGTTTTCCTTGTCTTGTCATACCTTTCTTTCAGGTTCTTGCATACCAGGTTTAGTTAGCCAGGGTGCACATCTCAGGATCTGTCACGTCTACAGATCCATACGGGCTGAGGTTAAATTTTTTAATTGATTGTTGACCACAATCTTCTCGCCTGTATACCATACGTCATACGTGCATGTTGATTCTTACGCCTACTACTACCCACCACGGTCTGTGTATACACCGGCCCTGAGTGTTTCGTTTTTAAATTACCTGTCTCTGCGCGGCAGGTTACTCAGGCTTACTTTCTACATACACTAGAGTGGGAACTGTCGTCAGGTTCATTCGCGCGCTGAGGTCTGGTCATTTCTGCTCACGTCTTTGGCCCAGGCAGGTACAGATGGGTGGTGTCTCATGTCTGGTTGTCTGTTGTCTTTTTCTTTGTTTTTCCTGGGGTTGGGCATGCCGCACGTTTCGGGAGCACACATTCAGGTTCATCCCTGCTACTCCACGTGGGGGTTCTGAGCATGGTAGTACTCCATTGCACAGGAGTTGGTCCATACTTGGCTCTGCAGAGCGGTGAGTAATTATGAGCTTCGAGTTTGAGTCAAACTCATGTTCGACTCGAACATTGCCTGTTCGCCCGTTCGCCGAACATTCGAAAAGCCGCGGAACACCCTGTAAAAGTCTATGGGAGAAATTTAAAGTGCTAATTTTAAAGGCTTATATGCAAGTTATTGTCATAAAAAGTGTTTGGGGACCCTGGTCGTGCCCCAGGGGACATGGATCAATGCAAAAGACAAGTTTTAAAAAAAGCAGTTTTTTCGGGAGCAGTGATTTTAATAATGCTTAAAGTGAAACAATAAAAGTGAAATATTTCTTTAAATTTCGTACCTGGGGGGGGGGGGGTGCATAGTATGCCTGTAAAGTGGCGCTTGTTTCCTGTGCTTAGAACTGTAATTTCTGAAGGAAAAAAAGTAATTTAAAAGCACTATAATGCTATAATGCTATAATGAATTGTCGGCTCCCGACAATACAGGGAAAAGTAATTGATAAAAAATGTTTTTCAAAAATGCGTGGGGGTCCCCCCAAATTCAATTACCAGACCCTTCAGGTCTGGTATGGATTTTAAGGGGAACTCCACGCCAAATTTAAAAAAAAATGGTGTGGAGTTCCCCCCAAAAATTCATACCAGACCCTTTATCCGAGCACGCAACCTGGAAAGCTGCAGGAAAAGAGGGGGGACGAGAGTGCCCCCCCTCCTGAACCGTACCAGGCCACATGCCCTCAACATGGGGAGTATGCTTTGGGGGTCTGTGACCCCTCAAAGCACCATGTCCCCATGTTGATGGGGACAAGGGCCTCATCCCCACAACCCTTGACCGGTGGTTGTGGGGGTCTGCGGGCGGGGGGCTTATCGGAATCTGGAAAACCCCCTTTAACAAAGGGGACCCCCAGATCCCGGTCCCCATCTATAGGAATTGGTAAGGGGTACATTGTATCCGTACCATTTCACAAAGAAAGTGTAAAAAATAAAAAATAAACACACAGACACCGTTGGGATAAGTCCTTTATTAAAAAAAAAAAACAAGATTCCAGCGGTGGTAATCCACTCTCGGTATCCTGCGATGGATGCTCTCCTCTCCGGGGTCCAGCGGTGGATGATCTCCTCTCCATCCAGGTCCAGGCTCCAGCAATGAGATGTCCAGTGCAGCGCATCCTGTCTCCACCAGAGACACCTGGGAATCCCGGCAGCCTGACAGGTCTCTTGAGGGCGGGGCCACCCGTCCCCCTCTGACGCAAGGGGAAACCAGGGCTTCCCCAGTGACGTGCGGGTGACCCCGCCCCCCTCTGATGTAACGCAGGTTTCCGTTGCATCATAGGGGGACGGGGTCACCCGCACGTCACTGGGGAGGCCCGGGTTTCCCCTTGCGTCAGAGGGGGACGGGGTCACATGATGGGTGGCCCTGCCCTCAAGAGACCTGTCAGGCTGCCGGGATTCCCAGGCTGTCTCCGGCGGAGACAGGATGCGCTGCGCTGGACATCTCATTGCTGGAGCCTGGACCTGGATGGAGAGGAAATCATCCACCGCTGGACCCCGGAGAGGAGAGCATCCATCGCAGGATACCGAGAGTGGATTACCACCGCTGGAATCTTTTTTTTTTTTTTTAATAAAAGACTTTTCCCAACGGTGTCTGTGTGTTTTTAAAAAAAAAAAAATTACACTTTCTTTGTGAAATGGTAGGTGTACCCCTTACCAATTCACTTGGGGGGGTGGGATCTGGGGGTCCCCTTTGTTAAAGGGGTCTTCCAGATTCCGATAAGCCCCCCGCCCGCAGACCCCCACAACCACCGGGCAAGGGTTGTGGGGATGAGGCCCTTGTCCCCATCAACATGAGGACATGGTGCTTTGAGGGGTCACAGACCCCCAAAGCATCCTCCCCATGTTGAGGGCATGTGGCCTGGTATGGTTCAGGGGGGGGGCGCTCTCTCATCCCCCCCTCTTTTCCTGCGGCCTGCCAGGTTGCGTGCTCGGATAAAGGGTCTGGTATGGATATTTGGGGGGAACCCCACGTCCATTTTTTTTTAATTTGATGCAAGGTTCTACTTAATATCCATACCAGACCTGAAGGGCCTGGTAATTGAATTTGGGGGGACCCCCACACATTTTTTTTTTTTTTTTTTTCAATGACTTTTCTCTGTATTGCCGGGAGCTGACAATTCATTATAGCCGCGAGTGCATTTAAATTACCGTATTTATCGGCGTATAACACGCACTTTTTTCCCCTTAAAATCAGGGGAAAATCGTGGGTGCGTGTTATACGCCGATACTCCGTCGAATTCCCCTGCTGAAAACGAGCGAGAGGAGCGAGCGGAGCCGAAGCCGAAGTACAATCGGCTTTACTCGGCTCCTCTCGCAGTCCCGCCCATCTCTGACTGCGCCGCTGACACAGAGAAAGCCGAGTGTACTTCGGCTAGTCTCGGCTCCTCTCGCAGTCCTGCCTGTGACTGAGCAGAGCCGAGTCTAGCCGAAGTACACTCGGCTTTCTCCGTCAGCGGCACAGTCAGTGGAGATGGGCGGGACTGCGAGAGGAGCCGAGTCTAGCCGAAGTACACTCGGCCCCGCTCGCTCCTCTCCACAGAAATCGGCGCCAAATTTTAAAAAACGCCGGGACTGAACACGATCGCAAAGGCACTGGGCAAGGCTGCAGATGGACAGATGGACACTGGGCAAGGCTGCAGATGGACAGATGGACACTGGGCACGGCTGCAGATGGACAGATGGACACTGGGCAAGGCTGCAGATGGACAGATGGACACTGGGCACGGCTGCAGATGGACAGATGGACACTGGGCAAGGCTGCAGATGGACAGATGGACACTGGGCAAGGCTGCAGATGGACAGATGGACACTGGGCAAGGCTGCAGATGGACACTGGGCAAGGCTGCATGCTGCATTTAAATGTAAGTTTTTTTTCCTTGAATTTCCCTCCTAAAAGTTTTTTTCCTTAAAATTCCCTCCTAAACTTGGGGTGCGTGTTATACGCCGGTGCGTGTTATACGCCGATAAATACGGTACTTTTTTTCCTTCAGAAATGACACTTTGTGCAGGGACAGTTCTAAGCACAGGAAACAGGCGCTACTTTACAGGCATACTATACACCCCCCCCCCCCCAGGTACAAAATTTAAAGGAATATTTCACTTTTATTGTTTCACTTTAAGCATTATTAAAATCACTGCTCCCGAAAAAACTGCCGTTTTTAAAACTTTTTTTTGCATTGATTCATGTCCCCTGGGGCAGGACCCGGGTCCCCAAACACTTTTTATGACAATAACTTGCATATAAGTCTTTAAAATTAGCACTTTAGATTTTTCATGTTCGAGTCCTATAGACTTTAACGGTGTTTGGATGTTCAAACTAATTTATTGCCTGTTTGCAAGTCTTGGTGCGAACCGAACTGGGGGGTGTTCGGCTCATCCTTAGCGGTGAGTCAACACAGGGGTTTCCTTTTCCGGCCACAGCAGGGTAGGCGGTATGCTTCAGTTTGTTTCCATTCCTTCCAAGATACTCCCACATACCAGCATGGAGCATATTCTGGGCTTTATTCTTAAGCGCAGTTTCATGCGGGCCAAACAGGCTCTCCACGGCCTCTTACGGTTACAGGACAGGGTGGAAGTGTTCAAACTCGCTTGGTCAAGGGCGGGTTGTCAGCACACCCCCAGATCCTGCATTTCTGCAGGTAAATTCAGTATCTCCTTAGTTCACTGGCTTGTCCAGCTTTCGGTTCAACATGTCTGAGCCAAGCATGTTTCTTCTCAGGGGCTGTGTTGGAATCTCTCATCCCTGGGCTTCAGGCAGCCTCTGCCGGTAGTATTTGTCAGGTCCACATGCAGGCCTCATCACTATCTCGTCATAGTCTGTTGTAGGTAGTATCTTGGCATCAGCAGACAGTCATGCTTGCATTGTCGATAAGTTACTAGGGGCAGTATTTTCCAGGGGGCGCTTGGTCTGGTTCTTCACCTCCATTCTGAAGAGGGTAGGTCGGCCCATCGGGTGTCCAGTGGCAAGTTTAAGCATTGTTGTTACATTTGGCTGTGGGGATAGTTTCATCGGGGTACTCGTCCATGGAGTCATCGCTTCATTGATTCCCACAGTTGGGGGGGCATTGACCATCCAAGCTGTTTTCACCGATGCTTGAAGCTTTCATCAGTCCTGCCCGCTGCCAGGGAAGGTTAGCTGTGTTAGTGTCAGTTTCACTGCTGGGTTACCCTTGGGTCTTAGCAGTCCTTACTTTGACACCAACGTCCCTTTGTCAGCCCACAATGGTAGGTCTGGGCCGATATCATCTTTTGGTGCTATTCTCTTGTGTATAGGGGGCCTGTAACGTACCTTAGGTGTGAGCCTGACGTGCGGAGAGGGACCTCCCGTACAACCCCGGCTCGGAGACCACTGGAGTGGGGACAGTGGTGGTAAGAGCACGGTGAGGTAAGGGTGCCTGTCTGATCCTCACTGCTTGGAGTGGTGGAGCCGAGTGGAGACTGGAACGGCTGGTTCCGGAAGCAGCGGATGCAGGTGCAGCTTGCAGAGCAGAGGATGCAGGTCAGCAGGTGCCGGTTTGCAGAGCAGGGATGCAAGTCAGCGTGTGCAGCTCGCAGGGTAGAGGATGCAGGTAAGCTGGTGCAGGTTTGCAGAGTCAGACAAGCCGGGTCATACACATCAAGGTAAACATCATAAGTGGCAGGCAGAGAGTAGTCAAAGTCCAGGCCGAATCTTGGCAACAGGCAGACTGGCAGATAACTGAGCAGGGTCAAACGAGCCGAGGTCAGGACTGGAGACAGAAGTGTGGTCAGGAAGCCGGGTCAAACACAGGAACAGGATACAAGCACAGAATCAGGAACTCAGGGAACAGAAGCAGATCAAGCCGCAAGGGGCAACATCTCTGGAATGTCTTTTATAAGAAGTACATGGGAGGAGCAAGGGGTTCAGAGTTCAACAGTAATCAAGACACCAAGCGGAGTAGTCTAATGGATCAGATAGGTTATCCAGCAGATCAGGCAGGGAACTGTCCAGCATCTCAGATAGCTCCGTTGGAAGAGTCAATGCCAGACACAGACGAGGTCCCAGGTTCAAGCCCAGCACGTCCCTGACAGTGCCCCCCCCTTAAGGGCAACCTCCGGGTGCCCAATAGAGCTTTTTTTCTGGGGGTGACTGCGAAAAAAGGCCTGGATTAACTCTCGGGCGTGGATGTTCTGTTGGGGTTCCCAGAAGTTCTCCTCCAGACCATACCCCTTCCACTTGATCAGGAATTGAAGCTGGTTCCCTCTTCTTCGGCAGTCCAAGACGGCCTCCACCTCGAACTCCTCATCACCGTCAATGATTATAGGCTCGGGTGGTCCCGATCCCCTGTCTGGGAACGGGTCGGGCACTGCGGGTTTCAGCAAGGAAACGTGAAAGACTGGGTGAATCTTCAACGACTCCGGTAAGGCAAGTTCATAGGAGACCTCGTTTAATTTCTGTTTTACTGGGAAAGGACCGATGAACTTGGGTGCCAGTTTCCTTGCGGGGCAAGCCATCTTAAGGTTGGTGGTCAATAACCATACTTGGTCACCCTGTTGCAGGCATAATTCCCCTCTCTTTTTCCTGTCAAAGATCCTTTTATTGGCTGCTTGTGCCTTAGTCATGGCTTCCTGCAATATCCTGCTGTTACGGGTCAGGAAATCAACGATACTCTGGACCGCCGGGACTGTTGAATCAGGGATGAGATCAGGTAAGAAGGTCGGGTGAAACCCGTAGTTGGCAAAAAATGGCGATTGACCTGTAGCCGAATGACTGGCATTGTTAAAGGCAAACTCTGCCAAGGGTAGTAAAGCTACCCAGTCGTCTTGAACGAAGGTGGTGAAGCATCTGAGGTACTGTTCGAGCGTCTGATTCGTTCTTTCGGTTTGCCCGTTAGTTTGGGGGTGATAGGCCGAGGACATGGACAACTCAGTCTTCAGGACCTTGCACAAAGCCTTCCAAAAGCGAGAGGTGAACTGCACCCCTCTATCCGAAACGATGTCTGCAGGGACCCCATGTAGCCTTACTACTTCCCTAATGAAGACCTGGGCAGTTTCCATGGCAGAGGGCGTGCCTTTGAGAGGCACAAAGTGGGCCATCTTGGATAGACGGTCAACCACTACAAAGATGGCTGTGCAACCTTCAGACGGGGGGAGTTCCACTATGAAGTCCATGGCAATCATTTTCCAGGGACGGTCAGGGACTGGTAACGGTCTGAGCAGACCCCAGGCCTTGCTTCTAGTGGTCTTGCTACGGATACAGGTGGCACATGAACCTACATATTCCCTGCAGTCTTTTTCAAGATCCGGCCACCAAAACATGCGTTGAGTCAGTTCAAGGGTTTTATGCATTCCGAAATGGCCTGCCAGGGGATGGTCATGACACAAGTTTAACACTGTGACTCGAACTTCTTCTGGCACAAAGATTTTGTCATTCTTCCAAAGTAACCCGTCCTTGGGTACCAGAGTGATTCCAGAGGGACCAGACACACCTGTAGAAGCTTGCTTCAAGCCAGACATCAGGCTAGTTTGTAAAAGTAAGAAGTTGCCTTCCGATAGAATGGTATCTGGAGCTGACACCTCTTTTGGATCATCAAACATGCGGGAAAGAGCGTCTGGTTTGGTGTTCTTGGAGCCTGGCCGGTAAGTTATGTGGAACGAGAACCTAGAAAAAAATAGTGCCCAACGTGCCTGGCGTGGTCTCAGACGTTTGGCAGCTCTCAAATACTCTAGGTTCTTGTGGTCTGTGTAAATGAGTATTGAATGCGCTGCTCCCTCCAACAAGTACCTCCACTCCTCAAGGGCAGATTTAATGGCCAGGAGCTCCCGGTCTCCAACATCATAACTCCTCTCAGATGGGGTAAGCTTACTGGAGAAGAAGGCTACCGGGTGCAGGGCTGCTGTTAGAAATCACGGGGCCCCGTACAGCCTACCTGACAGGGCCCCCCCAAAAAAATATCCAAACAATATTTTTGCTAACAATACACCACAAAAATCATTATTAGCATACACAAACACAACAAAACGTATAAACTTACAGGGGAACAGGAGGGTACAGTGTGGGGGGAGGGGCAGGATGGCACAGTACAGGGGGGCAGGAGGGAACAGTACAGGGGGGCAGGAGGGAACAGTACAGGGGGGGCAGGAGGGAACAGTACAGGGGGGGCAGGAGGGCACAGTACAGCAGTTAGGAGGGTACAGTACAGGGGGCACAGTAGGAGAGGGACAGGAAAATACAGTACGAGGGCAGGAGGGCACAGTATGGGGGGGTGGGGCAGGAAGGTACAGTATGGTGGGGTTAGGAGGATACAGTACAGGGGGAGCCGGAGGGTACAGAACAAGGGGAGGGTAAGTGGACATAGAACAGGGGGCAAGAGGGTACAGTATATTACAGTAATGTAGAATACAGATATGGTCTCCTGAAGCAATAAGTATAAGAAATACCCATAGTATAAGAAAAGTAAATGGGCTGTCTGGCAGGGAGGGGAGAGGGAGTGATCTCCAGTGCCTAGTAAAGAGACAGTGTTGGGGGTGTGCAGGGTGGGGGATTCCTGCCATTTTTAGATCCTGGGACACACATGTGTGAAGTTGATGTGTCTGCAGAGGAAAATACAGGGAAGGGAGGGGGGAGTGACCGAGTGAGAGATAGCAGCCATCTGAGAGGAGCAGTGTGACAGGCAAAGATGAATGGATCTGTGTGAGGATGACAGGGAGCAGGACGGCCCGGATAGTGGCTGAGGCGGGGAGGGAGATGCCAGGGAGGGAGAGAGCATTGTAGATATCAAAGAGACAGATAACAAAACTGACCTGTACTACTAGCAAAAGAGACAGCCAAAGTGAGGAGAACTGTTATCACTGCCCAAAACTGCGGGGAGGAAACTTCAAAGGCCCCCACGTGCACCTAGGACCCCTGGGCAGTTCGCAGAAGTGCCTATGCATTAGGACAGGCAAGCCCTCCCCCGCTCTCAGTGTCCTGACGAATCCCCCTGCTTTCAGGGAGAGGAAAACAGGCAGCACTGGGGGAAGACCAGGCACCTATGGGAGGATCATATGTGGCCCGAACAGGCAGGCAGATCGGTGCGCTGTGACAGTTACAGAAACAATGCCGTGTATTTCTCCCTCCAGCAGCTGAAAGCCGACAGGAGGGAGAGAGACACACACAGCATTGCTTGTGTAACTGTCACAGCGCACCGATCTTCCTCCCTGTTCGGGCCCCCATGTGTGCTCGGGCCCCCTACTGGAGGGCTGGTGGTCCCCCCTATCAGCGGCCCTGACCGGGTGTATCAAGTCCTTGAGACCTTGGCGCTGGGAGATAACAGCTCCAACCGCTGTCTCTGAGGCATCTACCTCAAGTAGATAAGTTAGGGCAGGATCGGGATGACTTAGGATAGGAGTAGACGTAAAAAGTCTTTTTAGGTTTGTGAAAGCAGCCTGTGCTTCAGATGTCCACTGGAATCGAGCATTTTGCTTCGTTAGCTGTGTAATCGGGAAAATAATAGCAGAGAATCCCTTGATAAACCTCCGATAAAAATTGGCAAAGCCAACGAAGCGCTGCACCCCCTTTTTGTCTGAAGGTGCAGGCCAATCCAGAATGGCTGAAACCTTCTGTGGGTCCATCTTGAATCCCTCTGTAGAGATCACTAGGCCAAGGAACTGGATACTCTGTCGCTCGAATTCACACTTTTCTGGTTTTGCGTACAGTCCATGCTGGCGGAGACGACAGAGTACACTCTTGATGTGTTTCCGGTGCTGCTCGAGAGAGGAGAAAAAAATCTAAATATCATCAAGATAGACAACTACATAAATGTCCAGACAGTCTCTGAAAACATCATTGACTAGATGCTGAAAGGTGGCAGGGGCGTTACATAGGCCGAAGGGCATTACTAGGTATTCGTAATGGCCTAACCTGGTACAAAAGGCAGTCTTCCATTCATCCCCTGCTCGGATGCGTACCAGGTTGTACGCCCCCCGCAGGTCTAATTTGGTAAACACAGAGGAAGTCCTGAGTCTTTGAAAAAGTTCAGGTACCAGAGGCAGAGGGTACCGGTTCTTGACCGTGATTTTATTTAATTCCCGGTAATCTACACAGGGCCGAAGAGAATGGTCTTTTTTCTCCACAAAGAAGATTCCTGCCCCTGCTGGAGAAGTGGAAGGACGAATGAAAGGTTCTCATCAACGTATTCTTTCAGTACCTCAAGCTCCCGTTCAGATAGGGGGGAAGATCCGTCCGAAAGGAATCTCAGCACCGGGAAGAAGCTTGATTGGACAATCGTAAGGACGATGAGGCTTGCTTGCTGAAGACGTCCAGGAACTCATGATATTGTTTGGGAACAGAAGCTCGTATCTCTGGATCTGAATCCAGGCATAACAGAGGCCCCGAGGTGCTGGGACATGGAAGCATGCAGTGGTGTTGACAGTATGGTGACTGGAACTTAATACTTCCGGTTCCCCAATCAATCTGTGGATTGTGTGCCTGAAGCCAGGGTAGACCTAGGATAACTGGAAACATGGGAGATGCAATAGCATCCAAAGTCAATAGTTCCTTATGGTCCATGGAGGTGATCACAGGCAAAGGAGGGGTCTCCTGGGTCACTACTCCAGACTTGATGCGAGACCCATCTGCCAGGAAAATGGAAAGTCCCTGAGTCTTCGGTTGGAGTGGGATGTGTTGTTGTGCTGCAAAGTCTAGATCGACAAAACAACTACATGCCCCTGAGTCGATTATTGCAGTTACTGGTATTGTCCTCCCTGGTAGTTGGAAAGAGATAGGAAGAGCCAGGTGAGTAGCATTGGTAGATGGAGGTGAGTAGTTGGGAGAAGAGGTAGCCAGGACCTTGCGCAGCTTAGCAGGACAAGAAGAGACATAATGACCGGGTTCCCCGCAATACAG
Organism: Rana muscosa; assembly: GCA_029206835.1. Classification (NCBI taxonomy): domain Eukaryota; kingdom Metazoa; phylum Chordata; class Amphibia; order Anura; family Ranidae; genus Rana; species Rana muscosa. The sequence continues at coordinate 205,217,610 of CM055123.1, forward strand.
GCATAGATAGGTCTGCAGCCGACGAAGTCGTTCCTTGGCCGATAGGGAATGTTTCATTAGTCCAAGCTGCCCTGGCTTGACGGTCTGGTTGAGAGATGAGGGTTCAGTTGGAACCGTACTGGCACTGGCAGGGTACACAGGGGCTCGTATCCGGGGTAGCATCCAAGCTGGGCGGAGTTGCTGGGTAGACCTTTCTGCTCTGCGCTCCCGGAGTCGTCGGTCTATCTGGATAGACAAAGTAATTAAAGTCTCTAGAACATCAGGAACACCGATCCATGCTAACTCGTCCTTCAGGCTTTCAGAGAGACCAAGATGGAACTGATGCCGCAGAGCCGCCTCATTCCACTGGGTATCCGCGCTCCAGTGTCTGAAATCAGTCACATAGTCCTCGACCGCTCGGCGGCCTTGCTGGAGCGCATGGAGAGCAGCCTCGGCAGTAGAAGTCCGCTGTGGATCGTCATAAAGTCGGGCCATGGCATCAAGAAAGGAGGGCAGAGAGTCTAGAACTACATGGCGGACTTCAAGTAGGTGATGGGCCCAAGCTTGAGGTTCCCCCTGCAGCAAAGCGATAACGAAGCCCACCTTGGTGGCTTCAGATGAAAAAGTCCGAGGTAGCAACGAAAAGTAAAGTTCACATGCGTTGCGAAACGCACGGAATTTACTCCGATCCCCAAAAAACTTCTCAGGAACAGGGACCCTGGGCTCAGGAGATGGTATCATTCCAATAGAGGAAGTTGGGGTTGGAGGTGAATCTGCAGAGGTGGCTTGAGTTTGTGTCTGCTTATCCATTCGGACGTGGCTGCCCTGCAGAGACTTCACGATCTGAGTGAGAGCTGTAAGGTGTTGATAGACATTGTCCATAGGCAAGGTATCTCCTGCAGGCTCAGGCATGGCGGTTTGATACTGTAACGTACCTTAGGTGTGAGCCTGACGTACGGAGAGGGACCTCCCGTACAACCCTGGCTCGGAGACCACTGGAGTGGGGACAGTGGTGGTAAGAGCACGGTGAGGTAAGGGTGCCTGTCTGATCCTCACTGCTTGGAGTGGTGGAGCCGAGTGGAGACTGGAACGGCTGGTTCCGGAAGCAGCGGATGCAGGTCAGCAGGTGCAGCTTGCAGAGCAGAGGATGCAGGTCAGCAGGTGCCGGTTTGCAGAGCAGGGATCTAGGTCAGCGTGTGCAGCTCGCAGGGTAGAGGATGCAGGTAAGCTGGTGCAGGTTTGCAGAGTCAGACAAGCCGGGTCATACACATCAAGGTAAACATCATAAGTGGCAGGCAGAGAGTAGTCAAAGTCCAGGCCGAATCTTGGCAACAGGCAGACTGGCAGATAACTGAGCAGGGTCAAACGAGCCGAGGTCAGGACTGGAGACAGAAGTGTGGTCAGGAAGCCGGGTCAAACACAGGAACAGGATACAAGCACAGAATCAGGAACTCAGGGCACAGAAGCAGATCAAGCCACAAGGGGCAACATCTCTGGAATGTCTTTTATAGGAAGTACATGGGAGGAGCAAGGGGTTCAGAGTTCAACAGTAATCAAGACACCAAGCAGAGTAGTCTAATGGATCAGATAGGTTATCCAGCAGATCAGGCAGGGAACTGTCCAGCATCTCAGATAGCTCCGTTGGAAGAGTCAATGCCAGACACAGAAGAGGTCCCAGGTTCAAGCCCAGCATGTCCCTGACAGGGCCTGGTCTACTGGGCAGGTACGTCAGACCTTTCATCTTTTGTCCGATCCCCAGCCTGTTCCAAGGGGGCTCACAGTCACTCGGGTATGCTGTGTCATGCCATGACATTTATTCCTCAGGGTGGAGTCTGGCCCTCCTTCCCCTGTTTCAGGACACTGTCACGATTGTCAGGTTGTAGGCGGTGTCTCGACCCAATTGAATCATGCGAGTCTGGTTTCTCTGTGTTTCATTGCATATCGCTACAGCATGGTGGCCTCATCCGTCAACACCAGCATGCTCATCTTTCAGGTATCCGGCTCTTAGACTCCTTCACTCCTATCAGTTCATCCATTTTTTGGCAGCTCACCCTCTCACGTCCCCTTACCAGGTATGGACAGTTAGGCCAAGGTTTGTGAGTGTTTCACAGAGCTACTTGTCTAACGTCCTATTGGCTGGTGTTCAACCTTTGCATTATTTCACAGGGCTCCTCGGGTCAGCCCTTGTTCCCTTCCTCCCACGTATACTTTCACTGCAAAGCAGTTCGTTCCCATGCCTGTGTTTTCTCGAAGTAGGCTTAATCCAAGCAGTTACGGGACAGTCGTTTGGTTTCTGGGCAGTTTCGCAAGTTCCAACGGATGGGGTCCATTCTAATCATCAATTCATAGGATGCTGGTTTCTGCTGTCATAGCTGATGCATACCGGATCCATTCATTGAGGCCATCCGGGCGTGCGTTACGCTATGCAGGTCACCTGAGTTGCCATTTGACAGATGCACACCGTAGGTCAGGAGTGCACCACAAGGTAGCGAACCCTATGGCTGACTGCTGCGGATGTAACACTGGGTGGTTAAGGAAGGCAGATCCACTGGAGCACAAAAGGGATCCCACAGGGAGCTAGAGCCCAAGATTCCCCAGGGTGCAGAGTCTAAGATCCAGCAGGTGTTCACCAGAGCCTCTAGTGGTGAGGATGGCCTAAGCTGCAGCTGAATCCAGGTCGCGGCCCCCAGAGTCCCCTAGCTCATGCTCCGTAGGGTATAGAGGATAGAGGGGAAGCAGCAGCTCAGGATACAAGAGATAGTGAGGAGATAAGCCAAGGTCAGGGCGACAAGCAGACAAGGATAAACAAAGGACAAGCCAAAGGTCAAGGTCACAAGCAGACAGGGATAGTCGAGAATCAGCCAATATCGTTAACACAGAGACAGACGTAGCACACGGCAAGCAGGAACCCAAACACACAATGCTTAACAAACAACGTTGATCAGCAAGGCAGACTTGCAGTGTACAGGTTAATATAGAGTTCTCTGATAGGGCCTGGGGTGGAGCCATGCTGGGAGGAGAGATTATTAAAGCAGCCAGGTGAGAGTGTCTGGCCTCTAAGGTGAACACATGGAGAGAAAGGTAAGCTGACAGACAAACATTACTGCATATCCATAACACTCTACCAGACGAATAGTTACCTGCCCTTCTTCTACTTTCTTATCCCACCTCTTTTTGCCCACTTTTAGGCATACTGACCAGCTAGGCTAAGGCACACCTCAGGCCTTGGTAGTTAGGGTATCGCATTCCTAAGTGAAGGCTCTGACTACAAATACATTTTAATTGTTTATTGTTATCAATTTACAAAATGCAAATTGAGCGAACAGAAGGAAAATATAAATAAAATAATTCTTTAGTGTGACTACCCTTTGGCTTTAAACCAGCATCCATTCTACCACTTGCATACTTTGTACACTTGCACAAAGTCAGGGATTTTGTAGGATTAGAGTCAGGTGTATGATTAACCAATTATTTTTATGGGGGGTGGCAAACAGTGCACCCACAACCACCCCCCCGGTTCGGTCAGTTGGGTCCAGAGCACTTACCTCATCTATGGTGGGCAGTGCTTTACCCCGGCAACAGGCGGCGTGCATCATGGGTGGCTTCCCCTTCCCCTGCTCTCCTCTGCAAGCATCATGGAGGCTTCCGTCTCCTCCCTCCTCCTCAGCAGAAAATCAGAACGCTTTTCCTTTTGGCCAATTGGGAATTGGGAAACGGGTCTCAGACCCGCTTCTTGATTGGCTGGGAGGAGAATCAGTGTGAAAATAGCGAATATTCATTCGCTTTTGTCACACAACTGGGTGGGTTCATTTCGCAGTGCTCTGCGATCCGAGAGCCTCTGGCCCTAATCACGTGCTTCAAAAAGACACCCTCCCTATTGAAATTCATGCATCCGGCGTCCTGCATGGGGCCCGGATGCATGGATGGGGGGGGGGGCAGTGCGACCCTGCCAAGTAGGTGCTAATGGTCATCATTCCTTAACTGAAACAAAAACAGCTGTGTTGGAGGCTTAAAACTGAGTGAGGAGCAGCCAAACTCTGCTACTAAGGTGAGGTTGTGGAAGAGAGTTTCATGTGACAGGTCATACGTAATGACAAGACTGATTACAGCAACAAGACACAAGGTAGGTATACTGCATCAACAAGGTCTCTCCCAGACAAAGACTTCAAAGCAGGCTGGGGTTTCAAGATGTGCTGTTGAAGCTCTTTTCAAGAAGCACAAAGAAACAGACAACATTGAGGACTGTAGACGCAGTGTTCGGCCAAGGAAACAATGCAGCAGATGAAAGACACATCATGCTTGCTTCTCTTCAACATACAAAGATGTCCAGCAGTGCCATCAGTACAGAACTGTCTGAAACCAGTGGGACACACTGTCCAGAGAAATCTGGACAAAATGTATTCCACAGCAGGACAATGACTCCAAACAAACAACCAATGTCATTATGAACTACCTTCAGTGTAAGGTAGAACGAGGAGTCCTGGACGCGATGGTTTGGCTGACCCATGATCTCAACATCATCGCGTCTGTTTGGGATTACATCTAGAGACAAAAAGATTTGAGGCAGCCTACATCCACAGAAGATCTGTGGTTAGTTTGGAACAATCTACCTGCCGAGTTCCTTCAAAAACTGTATGCAAGTGTACCTAGAAGAATTTATGCAGTTTTAATGGATTTGATTTGGTTTGCATTTGATTTGGATTTGTCTTTTGCTCATTTACTTTCCATTTTGTTAATTGATAAAAATAAACTATTAACACTTCTATTTCTGAAAGCTTTCTTAATTTACTGAATTTTTTTCACACCTGCTTAAAACTTTTGCGCAGTACTGCACATCTGAATTTGTCTGTATGCATGAGCCCTAAAGGTACATCTGTCATATTTGAAAACTGTCAAGCTCCTGAAACATGCAGGGAATTAATTAATATCTATCTATCAGTGGTGGTGCGTCCATAAAGGGCGCAGGAGCGCCGCCCCCTCTCTCCTGCACCACTCTACCATGATAGATTCATGCAATGCATGAATCTATCTATGGTCGCTGCTGACATAGGCTCTAATAGGCACCCAAAACAGTTAACAGTGGGCGCCATGCTGGGCGATCGCTGTTCACTCAGCTGTGTGTTAGCAAAGCGAAGGAATTTGCTTTGCTTACACTACACCGCCTCTCAGCCAATCAGGTTGCCGGGTCTGTTACCAGTCACCTGATTGGCTGAAATGTCAGGCGCTGTGATTGGACGCCTGAGAGAGGATGGAAGAAGACACGGTGGACGTGCAGGAGACTGCCGCTGACCCACTGCGGGACAGATAAGTGCCGGGCAGCATCTGATGGGGCACAGTAGTGGCAATTGATGGGCACGCTGGCAGCATCTGATGGGGCACAGTAGCAGCAATTGATGGGCACACTGGCAGCATCTGATGGGGCACAGTAGCGGCAATTGATGGGCACACTGGCAGCATCTGATGGGGCACAGTAGCAGCAATTGATGGGCACACTGGCAGCATCTGATGGGGCACAGTAGCAGGAATTGATGGGCACACTGGCAGCATCTGATGGGGCATAGAAGTGGCAATTCATCGGCACACTGGCAGCATCTGATGGGGCACAGTAGCGGCAATTGATGGGCACACTGGCAGCATCTGATGGGGCACTCTAGTGGCAGTTGATGGGCACACTGGCATCATCTGATGGGGCACAGTGGTGGAAATTGATGGGCACACTGGCAGCATTTGATGGGGCACACTGGCGGCAATTGATGGGCATAGTGTCAGCAATTGATGGGTACAGTGGCTGCGTTTGATGGCACAGTGGCAGCAATTTGATGGAGGACGTGCAGGAGACCGACGCTGACCCACTGCGGGACAGATAAGTGCCAGACAGCATCTGATGGGGCACAGTAGCGGCAATTGATGGGCACACTGGCAGCATCTGATGGGGCACAGTAGCAGCAATTGATGGGCACACTGGCAGAATCTGATGGGGCACAGTAGCGGCAATTGATCGGCACACTGGCAGTATCTGATGGGGCACAGTAGCGGCAATTGATGGGCACACTGGCAGCATCTGATGGGGCACAGTAGCAGCAATTGATCGGCACACTTGCAGCATCTGATGGGGCACAGAAGCGGCAATTGATCGGCACACTTGCAGCATCTGATGGGGCACAGTAGCGGCAATTGATGGTCACACTGGTAGCATCTGGTGGGGCACAGTAGCGGCAATTGATGGGCACACTGGCAGCATCTGATGGGGCACAGTGGTGGAAATTGATGGGCACACTGGCAGCATTTGATGGGGCACACTGGCGGCAATTGATGGGCACAGTGTCAGCAATTGATGGGTACAGTGGCTGCGTTTGATGGCACAGTGGCGGCAATTTATGGGTACAGTGGCTGCGTTTGATGGCGCAGTGGCGGCAATTTTTGGGTACAGTGGCTGCGTTTGATGGCACTGTGGCGGCAATTTATGGGTACAGTGACTGCGTTTGATGGCACAGTGTCAGCAATTTATGGGTACAGTGGCTGCGTTTGATGGCACAGTAGCTGCGTTTGATGGGCACAGTGGCTGCAATTTATGTTTTTTTTTCAGTTTGTTTGCACCCCCCAAACATTTTGAGCACCGGCAACCGCCACTGCTATCTATCTATCTATCTATCTATCCATCCAAACACACACACTTTATAAAATCTTGTTTTTGCAATTAAACATTTATCACATGACAACAAACTCATAGAGCATTATGGGCTATCCAAAGAGATGGTACAGAAGAAACTCCCAGCTGTGAGGCTTCTCCCATCTGAGTGAATCCTCTGGAATAGTCATATGAAAAGGTGGAGAGCAGTCACTGCTCTGTCTCTGATTTTTGAACTTTTACACTTAAGACAATTCTGTAAAATTGGTAAAATAACATAAAAAAATAACAAATATGCATTTCTTAAATTATTAGTGCACATATTTACAGTAGTTTGTTACTTTGTACTGTCTATGGAATCATTGTTATTACCCTTTACACTGCACAGTGCCTCAGCATAGATTGTTTTACTTCAGGATTATACTGCGACCATCTTTCTGAGGCAGCGCTGGACGGATGAAAGACTCATCTTCGAAGGCAACAAGAGTCTAAGTCTAGATGGCCGTCTGGTGGAATTATTGTGGGTCCCTGATACATTTATAGTGGATTCAAAAAAGTCATTTCTTCACGACATCACTGTTGAAAACCGCCTCATCCGGATTTACCCCAATGGAACGGTTCTTTACGCATTAAGGTACACACTTAGCATTAGTAATTTGTAATCTGGCCTACACAGGTCAGCATACAGGACAATAAATAGGAAACACATAAAAATGGTAAAAAATATTCTACAAAAAGGTTTCTGTACAACCCCAGGGTTCCGCCAGAAATTGCCAGGGGTTCCTTGAGTTGTAGTTGATTGACCTCTCATCTAATGAGGTCTAAATATTTCCAGAGCCAGCTGCAGGACACTAATTATCTTTTTAGTTGTCTGCAGGCTAACCATTAGGCCGGGTCCACACTGGTACGACATGACAGTCGTATGACTGTAAATCCGACTTTGCCCTGCACTTTGCAGTCCGACATCCATCTGACTTCAATGAACGGGAATCTGACTTTGATCCCGACAATGCCAGGCACTTTGTCTGGTATGAATCTTTAGGGGAAACTCAATGCCAAAATGTAAAAAAATAACGGCATGAGGTCCTCATCCAAGACCATGCCAGACCCCTTCGGTCTGGCATGGATTTTAAGGGGAACCCCCTATTCCAAAAAAACAGCGTGCCAAAATCCATACCAGACCCTTATCCAAACACGAAGCCTGGCAGATCAGGAAAGGGGGTGGGGACTAGTGAGCTCCCCCCTCTCCTGAACCATACCAGGCCACATGCCCTCAACATGGGGGGTTGGTGCTTTGGGGCAGGGGGGCCCTGCGCCCCCCACCCCAAAGCACCTTGTCCCCTTGTTGATGGGGACAAGGGCCTCTTCCTGACAACCCTGGCCGTTGGTTGTCGGGGTCTGCTAGTGGGGGGCTTATCAGAAACTGGAAGCCCCCTTTAACAAGGGGGTCCCAAGATCCCGGCCCCCCACCCTATGTGAATAAGTATGGGGCACATTTTACCCCTACTCATTCGCCTAAAAAAAAGTGTCAAAAATAAAACACAGTACACAGGTTTTTAAAGTATTTTAGTAAAGCAGCTCCGGCATCTCTTCCAATTTCTTCCCCCCTCTCCAGCTCTTCTGACGCTGATGTCTTCTGCCTCTGCCGGTTTTCTCCCCTCTCCGGTTCTTCTCCGCTGATGTCTCCTAGCCTTCTCTGGTTGTTCTCCCTCTGTCCAATGTCTTCTAGCCCTCTCCAGGTTTTTTCCCTCTGTCCGTTGTCTTCTCCCTCTGTTCTTCCTCTGTTCTTCCTCCGATATTGACACGACACTCTCTCCCGCTCTAATGCTAGTTATGCGATGTGCCACTACTTATATTGGCATGGGGCAGGGTCATCGGGTGACGTCATACGGAGGGCCTGCCCCCTTATGACATCACCACCCCATCATGCCCTGGGCGGTTAAAGTCATAAGGGGGTGGGGCCTATGTACCTCACAGGCTAGGTCCCACACTGGTACAACACGACAATCCAAAAAATCCCAGTGTAACATAAATTCCTTTTACTGTTGCTGTAATCACCATGTCGGATGTCACAAGTCAGATGGTTAGGAGTTTAGGACAAGGATCCGACTTTTATGATATTTAATGGGCTGAAGTAGGACCAAAGTCGGACCAAAGTAGTACAGGAACTTGTGTCGGACCAGTTAAGACAGCTCTCATAGGGAACCATTGATTTACACATGTCATGCGGCATGTGCTCCCAAAGTCGAAGCGTATGTCGTACCAGTGTGAACCTAAGGCCGGGTTCACACTGGTACGACACGACAGTTGTACGACTGTGAATCCGACTTTGCCCTGCGACTTGAAGTCCGACATCCATCCGACTTCAATGAACAGGAATCCGACTTTGATCCTCGACAATACCAGGCATGGCTGGTATGAATCTTTAGGGGGAACTCCACACCAAATAAAAAAAATAAAATGGCATGGGTTCCCCTCCAAGACCATACCAGGCCCTTTGGTCTGGTATGGATTTTAAGGGGAACCCCCATGCTGAAAAAAACGGCGTGGGGTCTCCCCAAAATCCATACCAGACCCTTATTTGGGCTGAATTCGGACCTGAAACGGTGAACCAGCACGCACCGGACCCCTGCGGTGCGCCGCATGCGGTGACAGTGTGAACCCGGCCTAAACCTAAAACAAGGTGTGCTTTCAGTGAAATCAGCTGTTTGTGAATGTATACTGCATGTTTGTGTATGATCTTTTCTCTTACTACAAGGCAAGGAAGAAGACTTCTTAAAACTGTAGGTTATTTTAGTGAGATTGATGGCACATCATTTTAAACCATTATACTGGAGGCAGGTTCTTTACAGTATCAAGCATAACCGCCTATTTCCAGACATTTGACAAATTTGATAAGGCGAGACAGGGAATTGAGATAAGCTCTGTAAATATTATTTATTACACGTTGTATTTAGCTATGGCAGCACAGGATGATGAATATCCGTTGTGCCCAATTATATATTGAAATGTGGTTTATCTACAGCAGTTTGCAGGTGACAAAGAATGTAATGTCAATGATTCTCACAGCAAAATTCCACTATAAAGACATTTTTCACTCTTCATATTAGCACCTGAGCAGCAAATGTCTCTTGATAGTGTAGGGAAGGGGTAGAAACTCTCCCCATGCACACTTTTGCATTGAGGCAACACATGCTAAAACACTTGTATTAAAGTAGAACTATCTCCATGGAAGCATACATCTGATAGTAGTGCAAAGCTTAAAGAGTTAACATTCACATAAGAGCCCCTCCAGCAGCATCTGGACATCGATGTCAGCCAACATGAAAGGCAGGAGAACCAATCAGGTTCTATTATGGCGCATTCTTTCAGCACTACTGATGGGCTTAGTAGTTCTCGCTACAGCTGTCTTTGGCGTTAAGCCAGTAGCTTACTCACTTCCCTATGAAATGATTTGCTGAAGCTTCCCACCCTGGTAGCTAGTTATTGATCTATAGCATGTATGCTGCCATGGAGGCATCAGGAAAACAGAAATTTCTATCATACTTACTGGAACTTTCTTTCCCTGGTGCCTATCCATGGCAGCATACGGAACCCACCCAGTTCGTTCCTAGCAATGTACAGGGAATGGACTGTTGTGTGGGTGTTAACTCTTTATAGCTATGCACTGGTCCTGTGGGCGGAAGTAGGCGGGGCTACTATCACATGTATGCTGCCATGGATACGCACCAGGAAAATAGAGATACGGTAAGTATGATACAATTTTCTGTTTTTTTTTGTTGTTTTTTTAATAGAGCAAGGGAGGGTTATAACCCCTGTCAGATTTTTTATGGTCATCTGAATCCTATTGTAGAGATTTACCTTTACTCCCTGTCCCATAGACAAACAGGAAGTGAGAGGAAATACCTACAAATTAAGGAAATTCTTGGGGATCCCTAGGCCACCAGAATTAGTGTCCCCATTGAAAGATTTCCCCTCTATTACTTAAAGTTACAGACAGCAAAACAAATGGACAGGTGTTGTAATCCCTCTCCACTCTATCCAAAACAAAAACAAAAAAAGTTTGCATTGCATTGCCACCAAAAAAGTTTTGCCTTTAGTTATACTTTAACAAGCTTTTGCAATGCATTGGGGTACCATCCATTGTGAAACACCCAATGCATTAGACCAGGGGTGCCCAACCTTTTGAAACGACTTAGTAATGAGTTGAGGGCCACAATGAGTGGAGTGGGCAGATGACAGGTCTGTGTCCAGTCTGCATATGCAAAACAGACACAGCCCGATCTACTGTACTCTATGGGCCCTCTGATCCAATCATTTTTTTTTAACAGATCGGATTGGAGGTAGGCGGGTGTAAACGGACTAAAGTCTGTTTACATCTGCCGCTCCATAGAGGTGAATGGAGGGTCCGATTGGGTTGGACCAATCGTGTGAAAGGGGCCTAAGGCTGCTTTTACACTGATGGTTTGCGGTCTACCCACAATGTGGGTGCGGCGCAGTGTACCTGAGGTTTTCTCGGCGGTTAGCTGCACTTTGCCATAGATGTCTATTATATCCTGCAGGTGTGGTGCACTTTCTGAAAAGCCGTTTGCTTCCTCTACTGCCGGCTTCATTCACAACACTGATGCTCTGGGATGGCAGGTCGGCAACCTGAAATCTGGGCTTGCCAACCAGCCATCCCAGAGCAGGAGGTCGCGGGCCACATAAGAGGGCTCCCGCGCCACTGGTTGAGCACCCCTGCATTAGACGATAGTGACCGATGCACAATGCATCACAATGCCATGCACAGTAAATGGGCTGCCTTAATGCAAATTTGAGTTGTCATCAAATCAGGAATAAAGAAGTATTCCAATGGGAAAACTTGTTATAGTGACAACTGTATAAGAGATAATTTCCTTCACATTGAAGATATTTCTTCTAACTTGCTGTTGTGTCTACTGATAGGGATTAGCCGGCAGTTCGAGTCGAACATCGAGTGTTCATTTAGTTCTAAAACGAACCGAACAAATGAGGCGTTTGCGGGAAATTCAAGCGCCACGGAATGCCCCATACTGCACTGCGAGATCACAGTGCATTGATGTCTGATGATTGGCCAAAGCATGCACCTGCCCTGCATGCTTTGGCCAATCACAACGCACTCTGCTGCGAGAGCCATAATTGGCCAAAGGCAGGGTGTGTTTCTACACTTGATTAGCGCCACTTACCACAAGGGTACATACAGTGGATAACAGTTGTATTCTAAGTGCCTTGTTCACACTGTAAGCCTCCAGATGATTTGCAATGCATTGCAGAAAAAAAAGCAGATATGCTTAATTTTTCAGGATGCAATTCACAGGTCACCTGAAGGCACTGTCCATTTTCATTAGAATGAGGCCCCATTCAAACCTTGGTGTTCCAGGAACGCATGCAGAAATGCGCATATCTGTGCACTTTTCCGTCAAAGCGCAAAATACATGCCAGAGTGCACATCCCCAAACGCAGTTAGCAGTTGTTCATTTTGTGGCACAAAAAAATGTCTGAGGCTCACTGCAAAACAAAGGTACGGGAGCTACTTTGGCCTGCTTGTTGCATGTAGGGCAACCCCTATGCTGTTGCATGATAAACAGGACACAATGTACAGGTGTGAATGGGGCCTAAATGGAATGTCATTTTGAAATTTCAAAAAGGTATTTAAAAAGCAGAAAAAAAAAGAGTAAAGCACGCCTTGCATTGTAAAAACGTAAGACACCACTGCTCCCCCCACCACCACCACTGACACTGAACGAACGCTAGACTGTACACTAAAATGCTTTTTGTGTATGGATCAGTGTGAACAAGCCGCCAAAGCATTATTTTTTGCAAGCAGAGTTTTTAAACTTTTAAAATTTATGCTGACAGGGTTGCTTTAATGTAAAACTTTTGGCTTACCCTACATAGACAAAGGATGGGTTCACCTAAAAAAAAAAAAAAAGAATTGCAATGGCAGCTCCCATGTGTCTATCCTGACAGGTTTCTTTTTATTTTATCCTATATATTTCCCAAATTCTGCTGCCGTCTGCACAAATCATTATGCAGTCAGCCAGGGGTAGTCTTTTATAGCTGACGTTCTTTGTTTACAGGCCCCCCGTGCTGGGAGCTCCGGAGTAGATATGACTTTAGTTCTTCATTTCCTCCCAAAATTTATTTCCAGATCTTCGGCGCCTGCTGTAAGTGCCTATACTGTCACGCCGTACTGTTTATACATAAAATAAACTGAAATTCTTCAGAGCTTTTCCTGCCTGGCTGCTGGAACACAACTGTCAATCTCACAGAGTTCGGGGATCTCTCTGTTATGTTCTGGATCTCCTTTATTCTGTCAGATTCATTTGCACCACCTGAAATCTGTCAGCTGTTATTACCACTGAGAAATATAAAGAAATATACATTTTGGGGACGTTTCCTTATGACACGGAGAGTACACTGTCTTCCATCAGCATTGTGATTTAATTTGGTGTATCATCCCAGTGCAGTTCAGTCATGGTGATTTATTTCTTGCAGGATAACGACCACTGTAGCATGCAGCATGGATTTAACCAAATATCCCATGGATAAGCAGACCTGCACTCTGCAACTTGAAAGCTGTAAGTGCCTTTTTTATTATACTTATAATCATATACCGGTAACTACCACAAATAATTCTGTTCACTGTGTCTATGTAAAAGGAACCCTCTACATAGACGTACAGGGGAGAGTAAGTGGCTCCGAATGCACATTGTCTGTGTTTGGGGTCGCCCACCTTCACCCGCATGCCTGTCAAATTGCAATGAGTGTCTGTGTCTGTACAGTCACTGCGTCCCATAGACTTACATGGGCTGTCTGCATTACGGCTCCAAACATGCAGCCGATTCACAGTTTATAGGCCTCAGCTGATGTGTGAATAAGGCCTAATGTGCTTCGTATGTTTCTTACTTTAATATGCTTTCAACGGACCCTGATTCGAGGGACTGTCTCCGATTTGGAAAAAAGTCCCTCTGTCCCTCTTTTCTCCTCATTTGTCCCTCAATTTTGTCCGATCTATATAGTTGTATATAAAATGCACTATTTATTTTTCAAAAAGTGTTTCCCAGAGCTAAACTTTTTACCCAGTTTCTAAAATTGCTGCATTTCTAAATTTCAAAAGCCAATATATAGGAATAGTAGTGGTGATAAAAGCACTTGTGTGTTTAACTAATAATGTTTTTGTACAATTCTCCTTTAAGGGGGGGGGGCGTGACAGGGGGGGTGTCCTATGCCTACATACGTTTGCTAATAGGTGTCCCTCATTCCCATCTCAGAAAGTTGGGAGGTATTTACAGTATACCTGTATATACCTTATATACAGTAGTTCTATATAAAATGCATTATTTATCTTTAAAAACGTGTTTCCCAGTGCTAAACCTTTCATCCAATTTCTAAATTGCCAATATAAATTTTAAAAGCCAATATAAAGGAATATTAGTGGTAAAAAAAACTTGTGGGTTTAACATTTTTTTTTTGTTTAATTCTACTTTAGGGGGTGTGTCCTATGCCTACATACTTTTGATGTGTCCCTAGTTCCCTTCTCAAAAAGTTGGGAGCTATGCACTTTTTGTAAAGCTGCATGTGCTAAGTTTTTGGTAGATGTTTTTTAAGGAGGAGTATGTTACACTTGAGTTTCTGGGTCTACACCTCTGTGGCAGACATTATGAGGGGCCTGAACTCTATGTGATACTCTGCTGTGATATTTCTTTATTCATTTCAGCTCCAAAAGCTTTTACCTTCTTCATGACCAGGCCATTTTTTGCTATTCAGCACTGTTCTACTTTAACCAGTTCCCAACAGGCTCACGTGTAGGGGCAGAATGGTTCCCCTGCGCGAAACCCCATATGGGTACAGGGTTCCTTTAATAGCCTCCAGAGGGAGCGTGCGCCCTCTGCATGGTGGGGGCCCCGATGGCTAGAGGTCGCGATCTCCGCCGTCAGAGGAGAGGAGACATGCAGTTTGTTCCTAGTAAGTAGGAACAGTGATATGTCTCCTCTCCTACTCAGTCCTATCCCCATACAGTTAGAACACACTGAGGGAACACACATTAAACCCCTTGATCACCCCCTAGTGTTAACCCCTTCCCTACCAGTGTCATTTACACAGTACCAGTAATCAGTGCATTTTTAAGCACTGTCAATGGTCCCAAAAATGTGTCAAAAGTGTCCAATCTGTCCATTGCATTGTCGCAAAACTGCTAAAAATCGCAGATCACCGCCATTACTAGTAAAAAAAAAAAAAGAATAATAATAAAAATGCCATAAAAATGCCATAAATCTTTCCTATAGTTTGTAGACACTATGACTTTTGCGCAAACAGATCAATATACGCTTATTGAGATTTTTTTTCAAAAATATGTAGAAGAATATATATTGGCCTAAACTGATGAATTTGTTTTAAAAACATTTTGAGGATATTTATTATAGCAAAAAGTAAAAAAATATTGTTTTTTTTTTCAAAATTGTCGCTCTTTTTTTGTGTATAGCGCAAAAAATAAAAACCGCAGAGGTGATCAAATAGCACCAAAAGAAAGCTCTATTTGTGGGAAAAAAAAGGACGCAAATTTAGTTTGGATACAGCATCGCACAACCGCGCAATTACCAGTTAAAGTGAAGCAGTGCCAAATTGTAAAAAGTGCTCTGGTCTGGAAGGGGTAAAACCTTTCCGGGGGTGAAGTGGTTAACTGGTAATTGCGCGGTCACACAACGCTGTGCCCAAACAACATTTTTTCACACAAATATTTATTTTGGTGGTATTTGATCACCAGTGGGTTTTTTATTTTTTGAGATACATATAACAAAAAAAAGATAAAAAAAAAAAAAAAAAAAATGTAATCTCACAATTTCGAAAAGTTTTTCCCAGTGCTAAACCTTTCATCCAATTTCTAAATTGCCAATATAAATTTTAAAAGCCAATATAAAGGAATAGAAGTGGTAAAAAGCTTTCTTTTGGTGGTATTTGACCACCTCTAAGTTTTTTATTTTTTGCGATATATAACAAAAATTATCATTTTTTTTTTTTAAAAACTCACAACTTTTTACTTTGATTATAAAAAAATCTTGCGAGCTGCCATGCGTATTCAGAAAATAACTAGAATCGCTGCGGACACTAATCACAATCCCTTATGATGTGCAAATTATACTTAAATAAATTTTTGTGCCGTGCTGTGTAATTGATTCTAAATCACACATAAAATAAACGTATAAAAAGTGCAAAAAACAATAAAAACGATACTCCCAATCACAATGTGCCAACGTTATCCTTAATATTGAACAAAACATGCAATACCAGTGTGCATATTAATGTATACAAAATTATAATCAAAAGTGCAGTCCGTATGATATTTTACATGGTAAATCCCACCATCCGGACACCATTCACAATAAAATCCTTCTTAATCCAAATTCTTCCAATGGTGATTGTGATAATAGAACCAAAGTGACACCTCCGTGTGCTTCCTCCCTCAGGTGTAATCTCACTTCGCTCTGTGCGACCTCACAGTTGAGTTTGGTCAAACATAGCGATTTAGCCTCTCCTGCGCTGAATACTGTGATCTGGATCTCCTGGATTTCTCTCCTCAAATATTGCGGCCTCACTTTGAAACAGTAGCCACAGTAATGGTATATGCAGGTAAGAGAAACTACAATAGTGCTTATATAGTTTAAACCGCTATCTCTTCCCTTTAAAATCGGTACTCACATTTACCTGGTGCTTGTAACGCATAAGGCTATAACATGCCAAAAATACAGTCTGTAATCTGCTACCTCCAGCAGTAACCCCTGGCACCCCATGGACTAATAGCTCCATGTTGGATTCGGGTGCTGTCTCAGTCCTTGCCCCTTCCAAACGTGTATCGACACAGGATCACCTGACTTCCTCAGGGGGGTTTATATTCCAGAAATAGCACACAAATCCAACGTAGAGCTGGGAGTCTACAGGGCACCAGTGGTTACTGCTACAGTACGGACATACCGGATCGCAGACTCTATTTTTGACCAGTTATAGCCTGGTGCGCTGCAAGCACCAGGTAAACGTGAGAACCAATTTTAAATGAATTTTAATAAAGAGATAGCGTTTTAAATTTTTAAATGATATAAGCACTACGGTAGTGCACAGCCAATCAGCAGGTCCCGGCCATGAATCTTTGGCTGGGACTTGCTAACAGGCCCCCACTGTGTTTAATAACAGCCAGTGCCAGGCAGGGGGGGGGGGGTGCACGCACGCACTAAACCCAAAAGTATGCAGCAACGTACAGGTACGTTGCTTTGCCTACAGTGGCCACTCGCCTGTAGTACAAGTGGAAAGTGGCTAAATTATTTATTTATTGATTAGAAATATTTATACTGTATATCACAAACAATTTACACAACTCTTTACATACTGAACATTCATATCAGTCTCTGCCCTTGATTAGTTTACATACTAAGGTCCCTATCTGAAATGCATACTAGTGCCAGTTTGGGCAGGAGGCAATTATTTCTAACAACATGTCTTTGGAGTGGGGGAGGAAAACCAGGAAGAACATGCAAACTCCATGCAGGTAGTGTTCTACTTAGGATTTAAACCAAGAACCCAAGTGCTGCAAGACAAGAGTGCATGTGAAAATAACATGAAGCTGGTAGGCAGTAACACCTAAAAGTCTCAGGTCAACAGGAGTAGAATTGGGAATCATGGCTAGGAGATCTCACTGATGGAGGATCCTAGATGTATCAGGAGCCAAGGGCTGACAGACCGCTTTTCAGTTCATTAGAGAACTGTTCTATTGAAGACAATGTTAAAAAAAAAAAGTCCAGGGGTTGGCAAGGAAGGGATGTCATCTACCCGTTGCCTGCCATGATCCATGGATAGATTGCGATTGACAGGTTACCTTATGGGATAAAGATTTTACATGAATAAATAAAAGCTGATAATTTTAATCAGCCTTGACAGTGTTACGTGGCTTGTCTCATCCATGAAAACAGATACATTCTTTCTGAAAAACAACAGACTTGCTAGCTGGATCCCTAGATGAAAATAGAAGAAAGAAATCCTAAAAAGAAAAAAATGCAGCCATCACAGCTAAGAATTGGTACGCTGCAATATAATAAATGGTTGCTTTTGAGTTTAATACTGCTTTAATTACAGAAAGTAAAATATAGGAGAGGGGGGCAGTTCTCAGTAAGGAAGTGACTGCTCTGGGCTTCAACAAAATGGCAGCCTCCAGCAAGAAAAAACAGGAACAATGCTGGAGGCAATTTGAAGCACACGCTAATTTTCATAGCATCATTATTGTATGTTCCTTGTTAGAGAACATTTTTTATCAAGTTTATCTGGGTAAAGTTCTGCTTTAAGAAGAAGGGAAGCACAATTAGGAAGTGATCAGGGTCAGGTTTAAACATTTGCAGATCTAATATACGTTTCAGATCTAAATATACGTTGCCACTTTAAGTGGTTATGCCGGGATGATGCCTGCGACTGCAGGCATCATCCCACTATTGTTTTTTTAGTGCTGGTGTTTCTGTTTTCTGTAAAAGCCATCCTAGCAGCCAATTAGCCACTGAATTGCTTTTACAGGCGGAGGGGGGGGGGGTCTTCCCCCTCCTACCGCTGCCCTACAGTTCCTCTCTGGGCTCAACCATCCCACCGGCAAGCCCAGAATGAAGCCGGCTTACCATAGAGCTGATCATCTCTAAGGTATATGGACCCTGAAGCGACAAATATTTTGTCACTTCAGGTTTCTACAGGATGTAAACAAGTCATTTTTGACTTGTAAAAAGTATCTAAACAAACTGATCTTGGTTTGATCAGATGCTTTCAGGACAGATGGAAGATCTGGGGTCTCAGTAAAGAGGGCCTGTCACTGCATATTGCCAGTACAAGGGATATTTACATTCCTTGTAATAGCAATAAAAGTAATCAAAACAAAATTAAAGGGACAATGTAAAAATAAGAAAAAATATCATAAAATAAATAATAATTTTACATGTTACGTACCTCGGTCTGTCGTGCCGAGGTGCACAGGCAAATGCATACGTAGGTCGCGTGCTCATATGTTAACAGTGTTTGCACCACACATGTGAGGTATTGTCACAAACGTTATAGTGAGAGCAATGATTCTAGCACCAGACAATTGTGTAACTCTAAACTGGTAACCTTTAAAGGCTTTCAAAGCGTCACCTATGGGGATTTTTAATTATCGTCGTTTGTTGCCATTCCGGGAGCATGCACAATTTTAAAATGTGACGTGTTAAGTACCTATTTACTTGCTGTAACATCATCTTTTATTTTTTTACCAAACAATTGGATAATATATTGTGTTTTTGTGCACTAAAATTAATTAAAGTGTATTTTTTCCCCAAAAAATTTAGTTTGGAAAACCAATGCGCAAATACTGTGTGACATAAAAAATTGCAACACACACCCCGTTGAATTCTCTAGGGCTTCGGCTTAAAAAATATATATTATGTTTGCAGGTTCTTAATAATTTTCTAGCATAAATGCTGATTTTTAAATGTAAACAAAAAGTGTAAGAAAAGGTCTCAAAGTGGATCGCAGCCAAAGGAAGAATTTATGACTCAAGCCTCGTACACACGGCTGAGATTCTCGTAGAAAAAAACATGTCGTTTTTTTCGACGAGATTCTTGGACAAGAAACTTGTCCCAGCCGAGTGTACACACGCTCGATTCAAAGAACCCGCGGTTCTTTGAATGGAGCGAACGCGGTGACGTCATTGAATACGACGAGCACATTCGATGCCGTCGCCGCCATCTTGGTTCACCCTACCTATGCCTAGGAAGCTACCGCGCATGCGTCAAAGTCATTTCGAGCATGCGTGGGCTTCCCGGCGAAAAGGTAAGTGTACACACACACAATTTTCTCGTCGAGAAACAGGCTGACGAGAATCTCGACGAGAAAATAGAGAGCAGGTTCTCTATTTTCTCGTCGAGATTCTTGTCGCTTTTCTTGACGAGAAACCATACACACGAATGAATTTCTCGGCAAAAACCAGCAAGAAACTTGCTGGCAGAGATTTTTTGCCGAGAAATTTGTTCGTGTGTATGGTTTCTCGTCAAGAAAAGCGACAAGAATCTCGACGAGAAAATAGAGAAACTCGTTCGTGTGTATGAGGCTTGAGGCTCTAAGCTTGTAATAAATCTGTCTCACAGTGGGTCTCGTTGCTTCTGTTTAGCATTGCTTTGCCATGCGACAGGATTGATTAATGTCCCCATCTAGATATTTAGATGCATTTTAAGGCAGATGCCTAGGTAAAACAAAATCATTTAGTACAGCTCTGCAATACATTCACATTTCCCCATGTTTTATCTCTTTAAACATACTGTACATTCAGAAAATTACTGTTAACATGGCAGAAATATCGTTTGCTCCTACCCTCCTTTTTTACATGACAGCACAGCTCTGAATTCCTATGTACATGCAGTACATTGTCCCATGTTTCTAAGAGCTTTCTAACCCTAGTTATGAGGTCCGACCTGCCCCCCTCCTGCAACAGCCAATCCAACAACAGCTACAAAGGAGACGGCTGATTTGTATCTTCAGCTTGACTCATCTGTGAGCGCTTTCCCCAGGCAAGCAACAGTAAAAGAAATGCAGAGGGAGGGGGGAAAGTGTCAGCCGCTAGATTATTTTTACCATGGCTTGTGTCTGGAAAGTACCGTACTTACAGCTGAGATAAACTGCAACTATGAATCAACCGTCTCCTTCTTTGCTGTTGTTGGATTGAACATAAAGGGAGTAAGGGGGCGGGGATTAAGCAAGACATCTTAACAAGGGTGAAAAAGCATTTAGCAATGCTGTACACCTGAATGGCTTTTTATGCTGCTTCTCCCTCTCCTACTCTAAGCTTTGCTGTACAAGGATTGCAAGAAGCTGATAGCAAGTTAAATCTGGGTATTTACAACAGCTTGCATCAAAAAAGTATATGTACCGCACCCCCTACGGAGCCACAAATGAACTGGATACCCCATCCCTGCACAGCCAGGCACATTGGATCTTCACAATCACTCCAGAGACAGAGAACAGTCAGTGGCCTTGTTTTTGTTATTTATTAGGGTTACTAACTTGGATAGGGATGGGAAGTTAGGGGATGTCCACTTGACTTCAGCAAAACTTTTGGCAAAAACTTCAGGGAGGTCTTCTTATATACAGTCTATATCCTTTACTCTCCTGCACTCACTTGCTTGCTGGCTCCAGCTGAATCACTGTTAGTTGACCTGACAGGCTCTCAGTCAGATTTAACAATAGCGCTTTACAGGAAAGAACTTGCAGCCCCTCGTTGTGTAGCAGAATACAGGGAACAGCTTGTACATCTCTTCTGTGGCTACTGATCCCAGCACCACCTATTCAGGTACTGCCAACCGACTTTGCTGCAGCTGCCCCTTTCACTAGCCCTCCAGGCTAACTCTCTCCACACCAGTCCTCCAAACTGATTCTTCACCAGCCCACCCAGTTGACTCTCACCAGCCCACCTAGTTGACTTTCACCAGCCCACCCAGTTGACTCTCAGGAAGACTTAAGCATACTGCTGTCTTCAGGGAGAATGGCTACATGTAGCAGTCCCCCCCCCTCCCTTGTTGGTGCCCAGCAGTGCTGATCTACACATGCTGTCCTCTCTCTTGCTCCCATGCCTCCAGGAAGGACATCCCCCTGTGTGTTATGGCAGGATCCTTCCAGCGACTGAGCCTGCACACACCCCACCCAGATTAGGGGGTGCGCCTAAAGGGCCACCCACAGTCTCCTTAATACTGCATCTCCATCTTCCACCCGACGGCCCCTGCTGACATGGCTCATGTCTATTTATGAGGTAAGCTCTTCCCCCTGCCTGCCCACTACTGGGGATTGGCCGAGGCCTCATAAATATTCCAGCCAGCTCCTTCTAACTTCCACCCACTAGCCCTAGAACATTCTCCAATGTCCCAGAAGCAGGGGAGGCACTAGAGGATCTCTCAGGGTTAGTCATCTATCCCTGAATCACTGAACTCTGACCCAGATTGGCAGCTAAGGCTTAGCCCTGAGCTAAACTAGAATTTACCTATTCTAAATGTATCACTGTCCCCGTAGGGCTTGCTGTGTGTTGACTTCTTAGGCCTCCCTCTGATTACCTGCAGACAGTTGCTGGGGGTTTTTCACATATCACACCTTACTCCCGTTAGCTCGTTACTCAATAAACAGTCCAGGGTATTTGTTTTTTTAATATATTTAATGTGGAATTTGAATGGGAGAAGGGAAGAGTGGGATACTCCAACTGGAACTATTCACAGCAGATAAGTACAACTCTCACTTGGCCTCATCAGAATACTTGTGGAAGCAGACACACTGCTTTTACCATACTGCCACATGTATGGAAGAATTAGGTATTCTTGATCTTCATAGCAGCAGACTTGATGCAACTATTTTCTCTTCAGGACACTATCTAGCATCCTATTGACTGACAACCGTCCACTGACTCTTCCAGCTGAAGGGATGGCCCTCACAAGACAGGCCCCACGACACAGATCTATACTCACAGTAGGCAGAATCAGATCTTTCCTGGTATTTCCCTTCCAGTCAGCTCTGCAGGACGTCTGGGTTCAGCTTCTCTCTGACTTTCAAGCCTCAGGTCGACTACCGAAGGCCCCATGGCAACTTCTACAGAGGAGGGGCAGCCGCCCCTCCCTCTGGGACACCGCTCTCCAGCCGAAGACCCAGAGCACATGTGCCCTTGGCATTTATACAGTCACCCAGCATGCAATGAGGCCCTTTCCTCTGCCAATAGCCAGGGCTGTAACAATGCCTGTGCCCTCACTTGGTTTTGAAACTTTCAGACAAGCTGAGCTGCACCTGCACACTATGAGCAGACCTTACTAATAGATCCTGCTCCCTGGTAGGCAGAAAGCATTGTAAATTTACCTAATGAAAGACCCAGAAATATATTCTCTTCTACTACCTACCTAGGAGGGTGCTTCATAAAGTCTATTACTACTTCTAGCACACATTAGAGGGTGCTACAGATATATTGATACAAACAAACCCAAGGATAAATCCAAGGAAAAAAACAAGCTTTACTCACCGGCCAGCCCGCTGACAACCGAATCAACCTATCTAACAGTATGCGTTAAAACAGGGGTTTAGTCTGCACACGTTTGCGTGGTGGACACAGTTTTTGTTGTAGTATTACTGTTATACTGGTCAGGCAGTGCACTGACCAGTTTGCAGTCATTGTGCGATTTGCTGGGTTCAGTGTGCTCCTGTACCTATAAGAAGGGGTGGCTCTCTTCAGTCCACCTGACTTCCACCTATCCATCAAAATGCATGTGCTTCCATTGTGGAGTCTCTCATAAGTTAGAGATAGGACCACAGATACCAGGGTGCCGTGACTTACGCATGTATTTGCAAATGTGTGCAGACTAAAACCCCTGTTTTAACGCATAGTGTTAGATAGGTTGATTCGGTTGTCAGCGGGCTGGCCGGTGAGTAAAGCCTCGTACACACGGGCGAGAATCTCGTCAGGAAAAGACTTGTCATTTTTCCTGACGAGATTCTTGGACAAGAATCTTGTCCCGACCGAGTGTACACACGTACCTTTCAAAAGAACCGCCGTTCTTTTGAATGGCATGGAGGCGGGGACGTCATCGACTACGACGAGCTTGCGCTCGTCACATTCAATGCCGTCGCTGCCATCTTGCTACACCCTACCTATGCCTAGGAAGCTACCGCGCATGCGTCAAAGTCATTTCGAGCATGCGCGGGTTTCCACGGCGACAGGTAAGTGTACACACTCTCGGGTTTCTCGTAGAGAAACAGGCCGACGAGAATCCCGACGAGAAAATAGAGAGCAGGTTCTCTATTTTTCTTGTCAAGATTCTTGCCTGTTTTCTTGACGAGAAACCTGAAAGCCGCGTACACACGACCGATTTACTCGGCAAGAAAGCTCTGCCAGCAAGTTTCTTGCTGGTTCTTGCCGAGAAAACCGGTCGTGTGTACGAGGCTTAAAACTTGTTTTTTTCCTTGGATTTATCCTTGGGTTTGTATCATATATAGCCTTCCTAGGCTACACACTGCAAAGGCCAGTTATAGGTGGGGGTGGTAGACACCATTTTTGTTGTAGTGCTACAGATATATTGATGAATGCACAGCTACATTCATTTGTGTCTTATATACTGTATGTGCCTGGAGTGTATCTTTAAATTGATTTGGTCATCACTGACATCAGCCATCGCTCATGGATTAGCCTCTACAGTATGTGAACTGCTGCCTCTCCCTCTCAGCCACATTTCAGAGAGGGATACGTAAAAAGCTTGGCTATATAAAGTTCACACATCTATATATAATTAATAATGTCTAATAGTTATTTGACATAAAGACTGATTTCAAGCCCTGAGCAGCCACAACTGACAAGTTCATAAAATATTTACAATACACACTTAAATTGAAGTCAAATTTTTCTTTGTGAAAAAAAGTATGATTCATTATGACAAAAATTAATGAGTTATTTAGGTCAAATGACCCATCAGAATACTTACTTTCTTTTTTTCAAGATTCTTCTTTTGACCTCGAACACTGAATATTTAAGGATGTATACAGTATATTCTGTACTAATCTGTAATAAAAAAATACCTAAACAATTGATGGCCAGAGGCTGTGGCGTCTGGTGCTTAATTTTCTTGGGGGGGGGGGGGCGTGGTCTCCCCAGCCAGCCAGATACCCCCGGCGCTCGCTCGATCGCTGCTCCCTCCCTTGTCGCTTGATCGCCGCATCGCTCACCCGTCGCATACCAGGCCCCCTACCAGCCCCTGCACTTACCCCATCTAGGTCGTGGCTTCCCCCCCTGCGTCTCCCTCCGAGTCCCGGCGGTCGCTTCTCCTCCTGGCCAATCAGGACTTAGGACCCACAGCCAATCGGGTCTTAGGACTCCCACTTCCTGATTGGTCGGGAGGAGAAACAGGACGACATTTGCGAATATTAATTTGCTAATGTCACACAACTGGGTGGGCTCCGGGCACAGCGCTCTGCGCCCTGAGTCCACCATTTTGAAGCCAATTATAGCCTCTGGCTCTAATTATGTGCTTCTAAATGTAGCGGGTATGTACTTTGCCGGGTGTAAATTTGAACTTGGCAGAGACATCAGTGATGTGTGATTCCCTGCAGCCCAGTGGGTGGTGCTGTCGCCCTGGGCTGGGGTTGAATCATTGCTGTGTGCTGTGCCTCCTTTTTGTCCTCCCTCGGCAACGGTATGGTGGGGCGGGGAACCCGCCGTGCTTGCTGGGAGAGGGTATAAAGGGGCCGGCCATCTTTGTCACGGGGTCGGAGTCCCAAGCACCTTCAGCTTGTGGACGGTGGTTCGTGTCGGTCCTCTGGGTGGCCTAGGCCTAGAGGACAATCGGAGGTCGTGTTCCATCCCAGGCACCTTTAGCCTGGGGTGAGGTACTCGGATGGAGGTCCGGAGCTCAGTGCCCAACACTGAGTTCCGCAAGGGAAGGAGATCCTAGGGAACCCCCGGGAGTGGGTACCCGAATCCGGAAGGCGCAATGAACCGGGGGGAGCTCCTCACTTGAAGACCCGGTGCAGCATATTGCCGGTGACAGGTGAGCCTCTCGTCGGAGACCGCCTGGAAGGAAATTCCCCCTCGTGCGGAGACTGTAACCCACTTTCAGGAAGGAAAGTGGAGAACTACATTGTGTCTGGGCCTATTCGCATCCACACCTCCTTTTCTGTTCTGTTTCTACCAAGGGAGTTCAACTGATTGTGTTCATTCGAGAAGAATAAAGGAGTGTTGAACTTTTATGGTGTGGGGCTCATTTCCTAACAGACATTGTTCAAGGTAACTCTTGGAGGGAGGATCCAGGTGCACAGCACTGACCCGAAGGTAATGCAAGAACGTTGCTTATACTGCACTGACACATGTGGTGGAAGCCAGGCGTGGTGTCCCCGCTCCCTCCCCTCTAAGATACCCCTAGACAAGAGAAAGATGAGACGAGAGAAAGAGGGGAGTGAGGAGGGCGCTACATAAAAATAAAAAAAAACATTGGAATCCATGCGTCCAGCACCCTGCATGTAGATTAGGGGCCGGACGCATGGATTAGGGGGGCAGCGCCTCTGCGCGCTGCATGAGCGGCCACCACTGGCCAGAGGTCATCAAAGCCTAGATGACCAGGCCAAATTCAGCAGCATCAGTACTATAACTCAATTTACCTACCTAAATAATTTTACAAAAAAGGCTTTTATTTTGCTATACTTTTTTTACTATAAACTGAAAAACCCAAATGTAAAAAAAAAAAAATGAGTTGTCACCAGAAATTTTTCAGTAAGGACACCTATTCCAGTGACTAGGGATGGGCCAAATGATCCCCTGTTCGGTTCGCATCGGTTCGCACCAGAACTTTCGAACATCGGGAAACTTTGAATAACGAACCGCATTAAAGTCTATGGAACCGGAACGTGAAAAATCAAAAGTGCCCATTTTGAACAGACATGGGAGTAAGTCACACATGTGCAAGTCACAAGCAAGTCTCAAGTCTTAACCTTCAAGTCTCAAGCAAGTCCCAAGTAGTGATGAGCCGAACACCCCCGGGTTCGGTTTGCACCAGAACCGGCGAACGGACCGAAAGTTCGCACAAACTTTAGAACCCTATTAAATACAATGGATGCGAACGTTTGAAATCTAAAGTGCTAATTATAACGGCTATTATGCATGTTATTGTCCTAAAAAGGGTTTGGGAACCCGGGTTCTGCACCAGGGGACATGTATCAATCCAAAAAAAAGTTTTAAAAACGGCCGTTTTTCGGGAGCAGTCATATTAATGATGCATAAAGTGAAAAAAAAAAAGGTAAAATATTCCTTTAAATATCGTACCTGGGGGTGTCTAAAGTATGCCTGTGAAGTGCCACATGTTTCCCGTGTTTAGAACTGTCCCTGCACAAAATTACATTTCTGAAGGAAAAAAAGCCATTTAAAACTGCTTGCGGCTTTAATGTAATGTCTGGTCCCGGTAATATGGATGAAAATCTTTAGGAAAAATGGCATAGCTACCCCATCACCCCCCCCCCCCCCCTACCCCAGACCATTACCAGCCCCTTTGGGTCTTGTATGGATATTAAGGGGAACCCCGCACACAAAATAAAAAAGGCCCTATATACTCTGAACAGCCGTATACAGGCGGTGCATAGAAGACAGGGACTGTAGGTTTGTTCTTATGTAGAATCTGTTTGTAATTTTGAACAGGTACATTGTTTAAGTGTAGCTCCAGCCAAGAAATCTATTTTTAAGCTTTTTGGAAAACATAGGGTTATCACCCCTGTAATGTTAGTTTTGCTGCCTGTGCAGTGTGCACCTGTTCAGAACAGTTCACCTCACTTTCCGTCCTAATGACAAATGTTTTTTGAAAATTTGGGTTTTTTATTGAAACAAGAATTGGTGATAAAGCATCAGTGGAGAGGTGACACTTTTTTTCCCATATTAACTCTTACAGGAGAGAATTTCCTCTCACTTCCTGTTGTATCCTTCCGTTTGCAAGGAGGAGTCGTTTGTAAGTTGGATGTTTGAAAGTAGGGGCCTGCCGTATATACTCAGCTGAAATTTGCCCCTTACATGTTGGTGTTGCCACAACACTGTGAGCCCTCACAGTTACTCTTGGTGGGCGCATGAATGGGCCCTGCTGTGAATTATTAGATCAAGAATTGTAATTGCATGCCCCTGTTGAACAGGGGCTGAAAAATTGGGCCTTTGGTGATGGTGGTGGTGGTGTTGACACAACACTGTAAGGCCTCACAGTTACTCTTGGTGGGCGCAGGAATGGGCCCTGCTGTGAATTATTAAATCAAGAATTGTAATTGCATGCCCCTGTTGAACAGGGGCTGAAAAATTGGGCCTTTGGTGATGGTGGTGTTGACACAACACTGTAAGGCCTCACAGTTACTCTTGGTGGGCACAGGAATGGGCCCTGCTGTGAATTATTAGATCAATAATTGTAATTACATGCCCCTGTTAAACAGGGGCAGAAAAATTGAGCCTTAGGCACTGGTGCCACAACACTGCAACCCCTCACAGATACTGTACTTGGAGCACAGCAATGAGCCCTGTTGCAAAGTATTGCATCAAAAATTGTAATTACATGCCCCTGTTAAACAGGGGCTGAAAAATTGGGCCTTAGCCACTGGTGGCGGCACCCAGAAACAAAAATGTTCTTCCAAGCTATCATCATCAATCGGATCATTGAGGAGGAGGAGGAGGATAGTCAGTCAACATAACAAGACAGTCTCTCAGCATCAGCATCAGTCTTGAAGGGATGTGACATTTGAAAATAAATTAGTCTGTTATATCAGCTTCAGGTGTTTGGTAGCTGGTGGTGATCCAAGACTGGTTCATCTTTATGAAGGTCAGTCGATCAACAGAGTCGGTGGACAGGCGCACCCTGTGATCCGTGACAAATCCTCCAGCAGCACTAAATGTGCGTTCTGAAAGAACGCTGGATGCAGGACAGGCCAGTAGCTCAATTGCATACTGTGCAAGCTCTGGCCAGTGATCCATCCTCAAGACCCAGTAAGCCAGAGGATTTTCGGTGGGGAAGGTGTCCAAGTCTGACCTTGCCCCTAGGTATTCCTGCACCATGTATATCAGACGCTGGCGATGGTTGCTGTAATGGTCCCTCTCCTTGATCCGAAGAATACGAGGATCCTTCCGCAGACTTTGCAGGATCAGGGAGGCCATGCAGCGTAGGTTAGCTGAGGCATTCGGTCCGGAGTCCTCTGGGTCACTAAGGACGACATGATCCGCAGCCACCTCCTCCGCAGCCACCTCCTCCCAGCCACGTACAAGTCCACTGGTTTCTTGGGACTGTAAATCATCCCTAAAAGACTGCTGCTGATGATGCTGAGTGCCAGGCTCCACCTCCATGCTGACACAATCCTCCTCCTCTTCTTCCTGTGCGATGGGTGGGACAAAAGGAACACTGTCTGGGTAAAGGGGGCCTTGAGAGGCAAGGAAGTCCTCCTCTTCCTGCCTCTGTTCTGCCTCAAGTGCCCTGTCCATTATTCCACGCAGCGTATGTTCCAACAGGTGGACAAGAGGTACAGTGTCACTGATGCATGCACTGTCACTGCTCACCATCCTCGTGGCCTCCTCAAATGGTGCCAGGACAGTGCATGCATCCCTGATCATGCCCCACTGGCGTGGTGAAAAAAACCCAAGCTCCCCTGACCCTGTCCTGGTGCAGTAGTCGCACAGGTACTCATTGATGGCCCTCTGCTGCGTGTGCAGCCGCTGCAGCATGGCCAACGTTGAGTTCCACCTGGTGGGCATGTCACATATAAGGCGGTTCTTGGGCAGGTTCAACTCCTTTTGCAGCTCAGCCAGGCGAGCACTGGCATTATAAGATCTGCGGAAATGCACACAGACTTTCCTGGCCTGCCTCAGAACATCCTGTAAGCCCGGGTACCTGCCCAAGAACCGCTGCACCACCAGGTTAAGGACGTGAGCCACACAGGGCACATGGGTCAGTTGTCCCTGTCGGAGAGCGGAGAGGAGGTTGGTGCCATTGTCGCAAACTACCATTCCTGGCTTAAGCTGGCGTGGCGTCAACCACCTCTCGGCCTGCCCCTGCAGAGCAGACAGAACCTCTGCCCCAGTGTGGCTCCTGTCCCCCAAACACACCAGCGCAAGCACGGCATGGCATCTTTTTGCCTGCGTAATTGCGTAGCCCCTTGAACGCCTACGGAGCACCGCTGGTTCCTAGGACAAAGCACAGGAAGAGGCCATGGAGGAAGAAGAAGAGGAGGGGGTGGAGGACAGAGGTGTGTCACAACCAGTAGTAGCATTTTGGAGGCGTGGCGGTGGAACAACCTCCAACACTACTGCACCTTGTCCTGCATCCTTCCCAGCTGCCAAAAGAGTGACCCAATGGGCCGTGAAAGAAAGGTAACGTCCCTGTCCATGCCTGCTGGACCATGAGTCAGCGGTAATATGCACCCTACCGCTGACCGCCCTGTCCAGCGAGGCCAAGACATTGCCTTCCACATGCCGGTAGAGAGCCAGAATCGCCTTCCGTGAGAAAAAGTGGCGTTTGGGAACCTGCCACTGAGGAACCGCACATTGCACAAACTCACGGAAGGGGGCCGAGTCTACCAACTGAAAAGGCAGCAGTTGAAGCGCTAGCAATTTAGCCAAGCTAGCATTCAACCGCTGGGCATGTGGATGGCTGGGAGTGAACTTCTTTCGACGGTCCAGCAGCTGGGGCAGGGAAATTTGCCTGCTAGAATCGGACGTCGGTGTACTGCTAGCAGAGTGCCCGCAAGTACTTGGCTGTGACACACCTAATTCTACACCTTCATTCCTCTCAGTGCAGGTTTCAGAGAGGACTGAAGGTATAGTGGGGTTGGAGATCCCAGCTGATGCGGTGCAAGAAGAGGTCCGCTTTCTTCTTTGGTGTGGGTCTTTAAGGTAGGCTTGCCAACGAGCTGCATGGCAGGTCAACATATGTCTGGTCAAGCATGTGGTGCCCAAGCGGGTGATGTTTTGGCCACACGATATACGCTTGAGACATATGTTGCAAACAGCAGCTGTGCGATCTGATGCACTCGACTCAAAAAAGGCCCACACCAAATAACTTTTTGAACAACGGGCAGAGGCAGCGCCCTGCACAGGCGGAGCTCTGCGGTGTGATTTCATCGGTGTGCTGCCCTTACGCTGGCCCCCCGAGGGCATCCTGCCTCGTTGGAGATGTGCCTCCTCCTCCTCATCCTCCTCCTCCTCCTCTCTCCTATTAGGCACCCACGTGGAGTCAGTGACCTCATCATCCCCTCCCTCCTCATCACTGGAGCCAATCTGGCAGTATTCTGCAGCTGCTGGAACATGACTGCCAGATTGGTGTCCTTCTTGAGCATCCCCTCTCTCTGCTCTCACGCTACTGCCTTCCTCTAGCTGGGTATCATCATCAGACCCTTCGAAACGCTGGGCATCCTCCTGGAGCATGTACCCAACACTGTGCTCAAACAGTTCGGGGGACTCCTCAGGAGGACATGGTTGGTCTAGGGAAGGAGTGACTGATGATGACATTGATACCAGGGAAGAGGACACTTTGGCAGCTGCTTTGCCAGTACCCTGAGCCTGGGTGAGAGAGGATGAGGAGGATGAGGAGGGCTTGGTCATCCACTTTACCAAGTCATCGGCATGATGCGGCTCAACACGTCCAGTTGCCGAAAAGAAGGACAAGCGTGTCCCATGGCCACGTGCTGATGGCGATGCACCGCGTCCACAACCAGCACTGTTGTCTCTAGACACAGAGCCTGCTTGCCCTCTTTTATTGGCTCCTGACTGTCTGCCTCTCCTTGTTTGCCTTCCAGACATTCTAATGGCCTTCAGGGAAATGGGAAAACCAGCAATAAGGCCTAGCTTCAGGAGTATATTTTGCAGGAATCACACTATGCCTGCTGCAGATGCTGCAAATGCCTGTTGGTGTAACACACCAGGAAAAAGCAGCAATACAGGCTAACTTCAGGTGTAATATGATCAGGAGGCACACTCCGCCCGCTGTACGTGCCACAAATGCCTGTTGGTGTAACACACCAGGAAAAAGCAGCAATACAGGCTAACTTCAGGTGTAATATGATCAGGAGGCACACTCCGCCCGCTGTAAGTGCCGCAAATGCCTGTTGGTGTAACACACCAGGAAAAAGCAGCAATACAGGCTAACTTCAGGTGTAATATGATCAGGAGGCACACTCCGCCCGCTGTAAGTGCCGCAAATGCCTGTTGGTGTAACACACCAGGAAAAAGCAGCAATACAGGCTAACTTCAGATGTAATATGATCAGGAGGCACACTCCGCCCGCTGTAAGTGCCGCAAATGCCTGTTGGTGTAACACACCAGGATAAAGCAGTAATACAGGCTAACTTCAGGTGTAATATGATCAGGAGGCACTCTCCGCCCGCTGTAAGTGCCGCAAATGCCTGTTGGTGTAACACACCAGGAAAAAGCAGCAATACAGGCTAACTTCAGGTGTAATATGATCAGGAGGCACACTCCGCCCGCTGTAAGTGCTGCAAATGCCTGTTGGTGTAACACACCAGGAAAAAGCAGCAATACGGGCTAACTTCAGGTGTATAATGTGCAGGAGGCTTAGCAACAATGACACTGACACTGTCCCCTGCCTATCCTTCTCTCTCCCTGCACACAAGGTTTATCAAAGTATATGACACTGACACTCTCCCTGCCTATCCTTCTCTCTCCCTACACACAAGGTTTAGCAAAGAATATGACACTGAGGCCTCGTACACACGGCCGAGATTCTCGTCGAAAAAAACATGTCGTTTTTTTCGACGAGATTCTTGGACAAGAAAATTGTCCCGGCCGAGTGTACACACGCTCGATTCAAAGAACCCGCGGTTCTTTGAATGGAGCGTACGCAGTGACGTCATCGACTACGACGAGCATGCGCTCGTCACATTCGATGCCGTCGCCGCCATCTTGGTATACCCTACGTATGCCTAGGAAGCTACCGCGCATGCGTCGAATTAATTTCGAACATGCGCGGGCTTCCGGGAGGACAAGTAAGTGTACACACACTCACTTTTCTCATCGAGAAACATGCCGACGAGAATCTCGACGAGAAAATAGAGAGCAGGTTCTCTATTTTCTCGTCGAGATACTTGTCGATTTTCTTGACGAGAAACCATACACACGAACGAGTTTCTCTGCAAAAAATCTCTGCCAGCAAGTTTCTTGCTGGTTTTTGCCGAGAAACTCGTTCATGTGTACGAGGCCTGACACTCTCCCTGCCTATCCTTCTCTGTCCTTACACACAAGGTTTAGCAAAGAATATGACACTGACACTGTCCCCTGCCTATCCTTCTCTCTCCCTGCACACAAGGTTTATCAAAGTATATGACACTGACACTCTCCCTGCCTATCCTTCTCTCTCCCTACACACAAGGTTTAGCAAAGAATATGACACTGAGGCCTCGTACACACGACCGAGTTTCTCGGCAAGAACCAGCAAGAAACTTGCTGGCAGAGATGTCTTTCCGAGAATCTCGGCCGTGTGTACGAGGCTTGACACTCTCCCTGCCTATCCTTCTCTGTCCCTACACACAAGGTTTAGCAAAGAATAGATTTGACACTGTCCCTGCCTATCTTTCACTTTCCCTGCTCCGGAACACACTACACGAGGCTGCCGCGCTGGCGGCCTTTTATAGTGTGGGGCGTGTACTAAACCCCCTCAGCTATAATTGGCCACAGGCATCCTGCCTGTGGCCAATCATTGCTCTCCTCGCTCCCGGCGCTGTGATTGGCCAAGCATGCAGGGTCACAGTGCATGTTTGGCCAATCACAGCGCCGGGATTACACTGCGATGGCGCAGTGTATTGTGGGCCGTTCCCGTCACTCGAATTTGGCGCAAACGGCCCAAATCGTTTGTTGTTCGCCGAACGCGCGAACAGCCGATGTTCGAGTCGAACTTATGTTCGACTCGAACACCGAGCTCATCCCTAGTCCCAAGTTACTGTGACGAAAAGCAAGCAAGTCAAGTCGAGTCCCTGCTAGAAGTCAAGCAAGTCAAGTCAAGTCATTTATTTTGGTCAAGTCACAAATCAAGTAATATCTACCCCATACTGTATAAAAATAATAGGAGGGATAACAATAAATAATATTGGTTATGTGCCCATGCCTCACTGTGCCTCACTGTGCCCATGCCTCACTGTGTCCATGCTTCACTGTGCCCATGCTTCACTGTGCCCATGCCTCACTGTGCCCGTGCTTCACTGTGCCGTGCTTCACTGTGCCCGTGCCTCACTGTGCCCGTGTCTCACTGTGCCCGTGCTTCACTGTGCCCAATGCCTCACTGTGCCCATGTTTCACTGTGCCCAATGCCTCACTGTGCCCAATGCCTCACTGTGCCCGTGTCTCACTGTGCCCATGCTTCACTGTGCCCATGCTTCACTGTGCCCATCAGCCGTGTACCTGATCGGCGGCATCCCGGCGGCCTTTCCAGTATTTGAGTGTTCCGCCTATCACGGACATCCGCTCATCCTCATAACACAGATGAGGATAAGAGGATGTCCGTGATAGGCTGAACACTGCCTGCTGTGAAATTGAGTGTTCCGCCTATCACAGACGAGGAGGCGCGGCTTTTGAACACTGCAATGGCCGCTGTCTGTCTGCATGACACGCTGATCAGGTAGGCAGACGGCGGCTTGCGCTTAGTGTTAGTGGTGCCAAGTCATTGCAAGTCATATAGCCCAAGTCAAAGTCAAGTCGCAAGTCACTAGTGACAAGTCAAAGTCAAGTCGAGTCATTTGTTGAATTCTGTCAAGCAAGTCGCAAGTCCTCAAACAGGTGACTCAAGTCTGACTTAAGTCAAGTCATGTGACTCAAGTCCCCCACCTCTGATTTTGAAGGCTTATATGCAAGTAATTGAGCATACAATGGTTAATGGGGGTCTGGGTTCTGCCCTGGGGGACATGTTTAAGTGAAGGAAAGTTTGTAAAAAAAACTTCATTTTCAATGAGCAGTGCTTATTAATGCTTAAAGTGAAAGTATAAAAATGAAAAATTCCTTTCAATATAGTGCCTGGGGGGGGTCCCCTTCGTCCACCTGTAAAGTGGCACATCTGTACTGTGTATAGAAGCTGCTGCAGCAATAATTGCATTTATAAAGCCCAAAAATTACATTTTCCCTGCAAGCTTTCTCTATTTTGGAAGCAACGGCTTGCGGAGCCAGTCTGTATGATGAGGCCACAATGTAATGCACGGGGAACAAGATTAGAGATTTTTGGGATAAATTCTGGTGTCTATACCACCACAGACTTTGGATTTATACTTCTGTAACGGGTGCGGAAAAATTGTAACTATAAACCTATAGAGGTTCTCTTGATGAAAGCAAGAATCGGCCTTGCTGTCAAAAATTGTAATGATATGCATCTGTCAAACAGGTGCAGAAAAATTGGTCTTTGGGTGTCGGTGGCGCCTTCACACCGTAACCCTATAGAGGTACTCTTGATGAAAGTTAAGCCTCGTACACACGATCGGATTTTCAGACTGGAATTGTGTGATGACAGGCTGTTGGCGGAAAATCAGACTGTTTGAATGCTCCATCGGACAATTGTCGGATTTTCCGCAGATAAATGTTGAATGGCAGGCTTTAAAATTTTCTGCGGACAACGGTCTGTTGTCGGATTTTCCGAGTGTGTGTACACAAGTCCGTCAGACAAAAGTCCAAAATACAAACACGCATGCTCGGAATCAATGCTCACCAAAAATGACATTAGCAGAAGGTGTCCAAAAAGTGGAGCTAAAGAGCTGAAAAACCACGTAGTACGTAACTACGTTCGTGTTTGTTGGCCGACAATTGTGTGCTGTTTGTATGCAAGACAAGTTTTTGGCCAACGCCCTTCGGACAAAAGTCCGAGGCTTTGTCTGCGGAAAATCCGATCGTGTGTACGAGGCTTAAGAATTGGCCTTGCTGCCAAAAATTGTAATGATATGCACCTGCCAAACAGGTGCGGAAATATTGGTCTTTGGGTGTTAATTGTGCCCATGAAACCTACACCAAAAACATTCTTCCAGATGAAATCAACACCCACAACACTAGGCAGCCTACAAGTCCTGCAGAGTTTTCACATTCGAAAAACACTTAATCGGTGACATCGGCATCAGATGCTTCATAGCTGCTGGAAATCCAGGACTGATTCATTTTCATAAAAGTCAGACGGTCCACCGAGTCTGTGGACAGACGCGTTCTATGATCAGTAACAAAACCTCAAGCAGCACTGAATGCCTGTTCAGAAAGCATGCTGGAACGCATGGCAGCCCAGCAACTTAATAGCATCCTGGGCAAGTTCTGGCCAGTGGTCTATTCTAATGACACAGTAAGCCAGTGGATCGTTGACTGGAAAGCTCTCAATCTCTGTTTTCACCCCTAGATTATAATCCACCATGTGATGCTGACGCTACCGATGGGATGTGAAAACTGACAGCCCTGGGCAGCGAGGACTAAAAAAATTGAGAAATGCATCACTTAGGCGGCCACCTTCTCCACTGCTCCTCTCTTGACCAACAGAAGCATCAAAACTACGTTTTCCACGACATCGTAACCTACCAGAGTCAGGAAAAGTGTTCAATAAACTTCTCTTTAAGGTGTCCTCAAGAGATTTCATCTTCTGCACTCTCTGTGGGGATGGGATGAGTTCTGAGACTTTCCCCTATAACGGTGGTCAAGGAGGGTTGCAAACCAATAGTGTTCCTTCTCCTTTACGGCACGTATTCTTGGGTCCTTTTGCAGGCTTTGAAGCATGAGGAAGCCCATGCACCGCAAATTTGCAGAGACATGAGAAGCAGGCTCCTAGGGGTCACTGAGGATTAGAGTATCTGGAACTGCCTCCTCCCAGCCACGTACTACTCCCAAGGGTTTTGCGGATGCAAAACCATCTCTTACTGTTTGACGTATGTCTTCCTCTGCTTCAATCCCTCTGAAACTGCCAGAATCCTTCTCCTCCTCCTCTCTTTCCTCTTGTGTGTTCTGTGGCATAGGAACAATGGTGTCTGCATAAAGTGGGCCTTGAGAGGAAAGGAAGTCGTCCTCTTCCTCCTGCTGCTCTGCCTTGAGTGCCTTGTCCATAATGCCAAGCAAAGTCTGCTCCAGCAGGAACACAACAGGAATTGTGTCACTGATGCATGCATTGTCACGGCTCATCATTCTTTTGGCCTCCTTAAATAGTGACAGTGCAGTGCATGCGTCCTTTATGAGCATAGAAAAGGTAAAAGATTAGTGGCGCTCACTGAAATATAGTATGGGACACTTGTCCAAAAAAGTCCTTTAAGCTGTTGCTTTTGAGTGAGATGACAGTCTTAAGCACTCCGGGCTGCCTTGCAAGGGGAGCTGAAGCTGTACTCCAGAGCATGTAAAAAGAAGAAAACAAGGGCAGGCGCCGCTAGAGTAAAACTGTAAAACTGCACTGCGCCTGGACACTGCTGGACACTGCTGGCACGAGCGAAGGTGCACATCTCACAGGACCCCCACATGCCGTTTTAAAGATACCTCAGAAGTGAGTGTTTTAATGCTATTGTATCATTAAAATTACACAGTTTTACTCTAGCGGCTCCTGCCCTTGTTTTCTTTTTTGCCCTTTATGAGCAGCCATTGGTGTGGGGAAAAAAAGCCATGCCGGCCTGAGCCTGTCGTTGTGCCATACTCACACAGGTACTTTTTGACGGAACTCTGCTGCATGTGCAGCCGCTGTAGCATTGCCAAAGTCGAGTTCCACCTGGTGGGCATGTCACAAATCAGGTGGTTTACGGGCAGGTGGATTTCCCGCTGAATTTCAGCTAGCCGAGCACTGGCTGTGTGCGACCACCTAAAATGGCTACACACACTTCTGGCCTGCTTTAGCAGATCTTCCAACCCTTTTTAGGAAATGCTGAACCACCAAATTGAGGACATGTGCCAGGCATGGCACATGTGTCAACTTTCCCTGTCTAAGGGCGGATAGGAGGTTTGTGCCATTATCACACACCATCATTCCTGGCTCCTGCTGGCGTGGCGTGAACCACCTCTGGACCTGTCCCTGCAGAGCTGCAAGAATCTCTGCTCCGGTGTGGTTCGTTTCTCCTAGACACACCAGCTGAGGCACTGCATGGCACCTTTTAGCCTCACTCATTGAATAGCCCTTTTAATGCTTAGGGGGTACTTGAGGTTCATAGGACAATTCAGCAGAAGAGAGCATGGAGGAGGAGGAGGAGGGGGTAGAGCTGACGAATCTGGCATCATCACCAGCTGTATGGAGATGTGTGGGCACAACAAGCTGCAGCATTGAGCCCTGTCCTGCATCCTTCCGAGTTGCAAGCAGAGTTACCCAATGTGCTATGAACTAAATATATCGTCCCTGCCAATGCTTGCTGGACATGTCAGCAGCAATGTGGACTTTGCGGCTGACTGCCTTGCCCAACAATTAAGTGGAACTCTCCACAAGCCGAACACCTTCCGAACGGGCGCAGTTGCACGGCCAGTCCATGGCATTTGGGACAGAGCATGCCCAGGGCCTCCGCATCTCGGCAAGTGTACAGAGCGAAATGGCCCCGGGCCTTGAGCCGGAACCCCGTATCTGTGAGTGGGGCTGTGAGCGGAGCAATGTCAATGGTAGTAGGCATCGAGAACATCCGGGGTCCCGACAAAGCTGAAGTACATGGGAACGTAGACATGTTGCTCAATCTCACTCGATCCAACTCTCTCTGTCTCTTGGCGCCAATACACCCATGTATAACTCTCGGGCAGCGGGAACTCCTCCCCTTTTTCTTTTTCTGCACGTAGCTCGCAGGCTTTTCTTTTTCTGGACACGCCCATGAACTACGCAGTTGGAGAAACCACAGTTCTGTGTGCTACAATGGAATAGGGTGGCTGCTCTCTACTCTTCCATGATGGCTGCATCATTGGGGTTGTGCCTCACTCTCACTTTCATCCTCTGCTCTATCCGGCACCCAAGTCGAGTCAGTGACCTCATCATCATCTCCTCCATCCTCATTACCACTGGAGACAACTTGGCAATACGCTGTGGCTGGGGGAACATGACTGCCAATTTGTGTACCAGTGTTCTCCCCTCTCTGTGGGCTCATGTTCATGCCTTCCTCAACCTCAGAGTCAGAACCAACATCTGAATTGAGTAATGGCTGTGCATCGTCAAGGAGCAAGTGGCTAACGCTGTGTTCAAATAACTCCGCTGACTCCTCCATGCCTGATGCTGGGGCGATGGCAGGAATAGCTGTGGACAAGGAGGCAGGTTTTGCCACTCTGACAGCTGCAGGGCACTGCACACTAGTCTCTGCTTGGGTGACATAGGATGAGGAGGATGAGGATGGTTTAGAAAGCCAGTCCACCACCTCTGCATGCTGTGGCTGGATAGCACGGGCAACATCACTAAACAGAGGAAATAATGCCCTGCCTGAGGACTGACCACATCCACCTTTGCCTGTGGGCATATACGCTGATGGCCCCCTTACAGTGCCATGGAAATGTCTGCCTCTCCTTGCTGTCCTCCCAGACATGATGAGGGGAGTGGGGGGTGCTTATTAATAAAATGTAATAAAGATGTGTAAATGTGTACATGGATGCACTTTAATCAAAGAAAAGGGGTGTTTGGTGCACTTTAATTTGAGCATTCACGAAACAGACACACTCCACGGATACACTATAATATTGCAGTAACGCACAGAACTATATAGCGTTAAACTTGCAGTAACGCAATGAAATATATGGCGTTAAACTTGCAGTAATGCAATGAAATTAATGGCGTTAAACTTGCAGTAACGCAATGAAATATATGGCGTTAAACTTGCAGTAGCGTAATGAAATATATGGCATTAAACTTGCAGTAACGCAATGAAATATATGGAGTTAAACTTGCAGTAATGCACAGAACTATATGGCGTTAAACTTACAGTAACGCACAGAACTATATGGCGTAAACTTGCAGTAATGCACAGAAAAAAAACTGTGTTAAACGGTCACTACACTCACACTAATGTAAAGATGAATGGTGGTCGCACTACACTCACAATGACTGAACTATCGCTACATTGACACTAATGTAAAGATGAATGGTCGCACTACACTCACTGAACTATCCCTATATTGACACTAATGTAAAGATGAATGGTGGTCACACTACACTCACAATCACTGAACTATCCCTACATTAACACTAATGTAAAGATAAATGGTCGCACTACACTCAGTGAACTATCCCTAGATGCATACTAAACTGATATTCTACTGACAATAAAATCAGAACAGCACACTATAGCACACTAACTGTCTAATAGCACTGAACAGAGCCCTGTTCTATCTCTCTCCACGCCGCTATCCCACTACAAATGCCCCCTATAGAAAGAATACTTTTATAGTGTGGGGCGGGATTAAGAGAAATGAGCCAAGATTGGATACAGTCATCATCACAGCGTCCAATCATGGCTCTGACAGTGCTATGTGCCCTGATTGGGCGAAGCTTTCATTGCTTCTGCCAATTAGGGCTTTCAATGCACCGTGCGGCGGCGCAGTGCATTGTGGTCGTTCAGCGGGCTGAACAAACGGTCAAACTACCCTTTAGTTTGGGTTTTTCCGAGAACAGACAATGTTCGGCCCGAACTTATGTTTGGTCTGAACCATTCGCCCATCCTTATTAGTGACTGCTAAGAAGGAATCTGAAAAAAAAAAGGCTTTAGATACACTTAGATCTAGATGTGCATCTAAATCTCCCTTGCCTCTGAAGGCCGATCTGCTCAAAGCGACGCCTCCTCACTGCCTGTTTTAACCCCATTTTTGCCAACAAACATGCTGCAACTGCATGTGCTGTACGTGGTTGCAGGGTATTTGTGGAACTTCCCCATTAATGTTCAGCAGGCTTGCTGCCTGATGATTGCTACAAGTCGGGCCAACATTGCTGCAGGCACTAAGCAAAGCGTCAGGCCTGCAGCATGTAAACTCTCCTGCCTGCTGCCTATTGCAAATTAAGGAGGGGCATTTGGCAGGCAGCAAACACCTGGCCCAACCGTGTATTTTTGCTACCCTCCAACCGCAAGTCCAAATGAGGACTTAGGATCCATGTACACTAGGCTTAACAATAAGCCAGTTCCCTTGGCAGAAAAAAACGCTCATATAGAATGATTTTGTACACGCATT
The DNA here is from genome assembly GCA_029206835.1 of Rana muscosa. NCBI lineage: Eukaryota > Metazoa > Chordata > Amphibia > Anura > Ranidae > Rana > Rana muscosa. The sequence goes on from CM055123.1 coordinate 205,257,869, forward strand.
TAGGCGCGTTTACCTCTCTGAAGAGGTCAGGCTCTTTCTTGCCAGCATGCACGTGTATGAGACATCTCCTTTTTGGCAAATCTTGGTGATATAGCAGATGTGTGGACATTCTACATAGTTAGATACAGGATCCCCCCTTACAAGCTACATATTTCCATCTAGGAGGATTCGGCAATCTGGGCTTCAGCGGTCACTGTGATCTTTGCCTCTCCTCTCGCTCGCCCCTCTTCTCTACATATCACACCTTTACCTCCTTTGAGAATAAAGCTGAAATTAAGTTTGTCAGAGGTAAAAATTTCATTTTGTTTAGGAGTACCATAAAAAGCAACTACAGTGCCTTGCAAAAGTATTCACCCCCTTGGCATTTTTTGTGTTTTGTTGCCTCACAACCTGGAATTAGCATGGATTGTTTGAGGATTTGCATCATTTAATTTACAGAACATGCCCACAACTTTGAAGATGTTTTATTTTTTTTATTGTGAAGCAAACAAATAGGACAAAATAACAGAAAAAGTCAATGTGTATAACTATTCACCCCCCTAAAATCACCTGTAGCGGGTATGTACTTTCCCGGGTGTAAATTTGAACTTGGCAGAGACATCAGTGGTGTGTAATTCCCTGCAGCCCAGTGGGTGGCGCTGTCGCCCTGGGCTGGGGTTGAATCATTGCTGTGTGCTGTGCCTCCTTTTTGTCCTCCCTCGGCAGTGGTATGGTGGGGCGGGGAACCCGCCGTGCTTGCTGGGAGAGGGTATAAAGGGGCCGGCCATCTTTGTCAGGGGGGGAGTCCCAAGCACCTTAAGCTTGTGGACGGTGGTTCGTGTCGGTCCTCTGGGTGGCCTAGGCCTAGAGGACAATCGGAGGTCGTGTTCCATCCCAGGCACCTTTAGCCTGGGGTGAGGTACTCGGATGGAGGTCCGGAGCTCAGTGCCCAACACTGAGTTCCGCGAGGGAAGGAGATCCTAGGGAACCCCGGGAGTGGGTACCCGAATCCGGAAGGCGCAATGGACCGGGGGGAGCTCCTCACTTGAAGGCCCGGTGCAGCATATTGCCGGTGACAGGTGAGCCTCTCGTCGGAGACCGCCTGGAAGGAAATTCCCCCTCGTGCGGAGACCGTAACCCACTTTCAGGAAGGAAAGTGGAGAACTACATTGTGTCTGGGCCTATTCGCATCCACACCTCCTTTTCTGTTCTGTTTCTACCAAGGGAGTTCAACTGATTGTGTTCATTCGAGAAGAATAAAGGAGTGTGGAACTTTTATGGTGTGGGGCTCATTTCCTAAAAGACATTGTTCAAGGTGACTCTTGGAGGGAGGATCCAGGTGCACAGCACTGACCCGAAGGTAATACAAGAACGTTGCTTATACCGCACTGACACATGTGGTGGAAGCCAGACGTGGTATCCCCGCTCTCTCCCCTCTAAAATACCCCTAGACAAGAGACGAGACGAAACGAGAGAAGGAGGGGAGTGAGGAGGCGGCTACACACCTTTTGCGGTTATCACAGCTCCAAGTCGCTAGTCTCTATGAGCTTGCCACATCTTATCACTGGGATTTTTGCCCATACCTCCTTGCAAAACTGTTCCGGCTCCTTCAAGTTGTCAAGGTCATCTGTGGCCAGGTGACAGATGCACACCGTAGGGGGACAGGAGTGCACCGCAAGGTAGTGAACCCTATGGCTGACTGCTGCGGATAGGAAACTGGGTGGTTGTGGAAAGCGGGACCAGAGGAGCACAACCGGGATCCTAACGGAAGCTAGAGCCAAGATTCCCTAGGGCGCGGAGTCTAAGACCCAGCAGGTCTTCTCCAGGGCCTCTAGTGGTGAGGATGTTATGCTGCAGGCTGGGACCAGGTCGTGGCCCCTGGAGTTTCCTAGCTCACGCCCCGTAGGATAAGGGGAAAAGAGGGGAAGCAGCAGCACAAGATATGAGAGAACCGAATAACAAGCTGAAGGTCAGGGGCCACAAGCAGACAAGGATAACGAGAGAACGAGCCGAAGGTCAAGGGTCACGAGCAGACAGGGATAGACGGGGACAAGCCAAATATGTAACAGAGAGACAGACGAAGCACACGGCAGGCAGGAACCCAAACACACAATGCCTAACAAACACGTTGATCAGCAAAGCAGGCTTGCAGTGCACAGGTTAATATAGTGTTCTGTGATAGGGCCTGGGGTGGAGTCAGGCTGGGAGGAGATTATAAAGGAAGCCAGGTGAAAGGGTTCTGGCCTCTAAGATGAACACATGGGAAGGAAGGTAAGCTGACAGACAAACACTACTGCATATCCATGACACAAGTTGGATGGTTTGCGCTTGTGAACAGCAATCTTTAAGTCTGACCACAAGTTTTCTATTGGATTGAGGTCTGGCCTTTGACTAGGCCATTCCAACACATTTACATGTTTCCCCTTAAACCACTCAAGTGTTGCTTTAGCAGTGTGTTTGGGGTCATTGTCCTGCTGGAAGGTGAACCTCCATCCTAGCCTCAAATCACACAGAGAGTGGTACAGGTTTTGCTCAAGAATATCCCTGTATTTAGCACCATCCTACTTTCCTTCAACTCTGACCAGTTTCCCAGTCCCGACTGCTGAAAAACATCCCCACAGCATGATGCTGCCACCACCATGTTTCACTGTGGGGATGGTGTTCTTTGGGTGATGTGATGTGTTGGGTTTGCGCCAGACATAGCGTTTTCTTTGATGGCCAAAAAGTTAAATTTTAGTCTCATCAGACCAGAGCACCTTCCTCCATACATTTTGGGAGTCTCACACATGCCTTTTCGCAAACTCAAAACGTGCCATTTTGTTTTTTACTGAAAGTAATGGCTTTCTTCTGACCACTCTGCCATAAAGCTCAACTCTATGGAGCGTACGGCTTATTGTACAGATACTCCAGATACTCTGGAGCTCCTCCAGGGTTACCTTAGGTCTCTGTGCGTCCTCTCTGATTAATGCCCTCCTTGCACCGGTCCATGAGTTTTGGTGTGCGGCCGTCTCTTGGCAGGTTTGCTGTTGTGCCATGTTCTTTCCATTTGGTTATGATAGATTTGATGGTGCTCCTAGTGATCATCAAAGATTTGGATATTTTTTTATAACCAACTTGTACTTCTCAACAACATTGTCCCTTACTTGTTTGGAGAGTTCCTTGGTCTTCATGGCAGTGTTTGGTTAGTGGTGTCTCTTGCTTAGGTGTTGCAGCCTTTGGGGCCTTTCAAAAAGGTGTGTATATGTAATGACAGATCATGTGACACTTAGATTGCACACAGGTGGACATCATTTCACTATGTGACTTCTGAAGGTAATTGGTTGCACCAGAGCTTTTCATGGGCTTCATAACAAAGGGGGTGAATTCATACACAAATGCCAATTAACAGTTTTTTATTTCTGAAAAATAGTTTTATGTATATATTTTTCAAATTTTACTTCACCAACTGAGACTATTGTATTCTGATCCATCACATATAATTCAGATTAAAAACACATTGAACTAAAGGCTGTACAAAATAGGTAAAAACAAATTTGTCTATTTTAAAGTGATTGTAAACAATCATCTTGAAAAAAAAAAAAAAAAACTATTCAGTTTAAAATAGAAATGAAGGGAAAACACTTTTGTATAGATATATAAAAAAAAACAAAAAAAAAAAAAAACATTATAAATACTTTTCTTTCCCTTTTTTTTTTTTACAAGTGATCACATTCCCTCAGTTCTCAGCTGCATAAAAGCTGGGAGAGGAGCAGCAACTGTACACTGAGCTTCCCAGTGTGTTGGCTGTGCAAAAGGTGTGTGTCAGGACAAGTCTGATCATTGGAGAAGAGCAGGCAGAGCTCCCAGCACAAGGAAAACAAGTGTATAGGTGCTGCAACCTTCCCCCACCACAGCTAAAGAACTCCATGCTGTGCTCTCTTGCTTAGTGTGGTCGGTTTTTAATAGGAAAGCAATGAGACTAGCAGGAACACCAGGAATTTCACACAAAGGAAGCAATACAAAGAGAACAGGATACTTTATCATACAAGTACATGGTACAGCAAACACATGTACGGAATATGAAATGTTGGGGTAACAAACACTTAAACTATTGTGGTTAGGACTCAGTTTTTTTGTATTTTAATTCAGTCATTCAGTGTTTTATTTGCTATCAGATACAAACTAACTGTTTCTATAATATATTCATCAATGTGAGCGCAGAAATACTTTATTTGAGTCTCTCTTATATGTGAGTAGGATAAGTACAGTTGCTTTTTCTCGTACTCACCCCCTGAGATGAAAAAAAATATTTAACTCTTGTAGTGCTGGGGGAGCCCTCAATTTCATTGATCCTTAGCTCTCAGTTCACTTTCTTGACTGCCTAAATGTAGCGATTATTGCTTCTACATAACATGTCTTCTTTTCACAGGGGGATACAACATCAATGACGTCATGTTCTACTGGACGCGAGGAAACGACTCGGTGCGAGGTCTGAACACGCTTCGTCTGGCGCAGTATACCGTAGAAGGTCACTACACCTCGGTATCGGAAGCCGTGTATGAAACTGGTAGGAGCAGCAGTGTCATTCATACCACATCAAACTCTTTTAGATCAAACTGTGATGAGAACTCCTGTACAAAGTTGTCACAGCCTGGGGCACCCCTGGCCCACTGCACCTGTCAGGCTATTACTCTAATACACAACGGGCAAGGTGGAATGGAGAAAACATAATCAAGAGTTGCAAGATGCAAATCTTTCTCATTTTCACAATTCATACTGTGCCTGCTGCCAAAATCAGGTGCCATTGTCATTATAAAAGATTCATAAAAAAAACATCAGGATTCTAGAAACTGAGAAGCTGTAACTATAGCCAATTAAAGAGAGTCACTTTGCCTATTAGGAGGTAGGCTTTAAATTATAACTAAAGGCAAAACTTTTTCTTTTTTTTTTTGATAGAGTGGAGAGGGATAAGAACCCCCTCTCAATTGTAATTGCTGTCCGTGCCCCCGTTAAGGAGATTCACCCTCTCTATTTGTTCTGTTTACCATTATCATTGAAAGTGAAAGTAAAAGAAAATCCCACATTTTGGGTTGTCCCCAGAAAAGTAATAGAGTGAAAATCTTCCAATGGGGACTCTGGGTCCCCAAGGAATTTCCTTAATTTGTTAGGATTTCATCTCACTTCCTGTTTGGCCATGGGACAGGAAGTGGAGGGAAATCTTTTCAATGGGACACAGATGGTGAAAAAAATGTGACAGGTTTATAACCCTCCTTTATTCTATCCAAAATGAAAAAAAAAAAAAGTTTTGCCTGTAGTTCTACTTCAAAAAGACTCACTTTGCCCTAAATTGAGTCTCTTTACAGCTGGAACTTACTTTCCTTTTCAATGGGAGGAAATCATATGCAAATCTAGTGCCAGACGCTCTGACAGCATGCTAAAAAAATACCACTCATGCAGTAACAAAGCAGGGAAACCTTCTACAGGAGGAGACATTTAACCAGTTTGGACCTCCTCAGCTACGGCCTGCCAAGAATAAGGAGGAGACCACACTAAGAAATAGCAAGTCACATTTGTGTATACTGTATGTGTTTAACAGGTTAATGCAGGGGTGTCAAACTCAATTTCATTTTGGGCCACATCAGAATAATGGTTGCCCTCAAAGGGCCAGTTGTATTTTCAAGACTAGATGTCCAGAGCACCTCAGCCCCCTTACATCAGATGTTAAGAGTCCCCCCCACCATCAGGAATCAAAAGTCCCCCATCCTCTATTACATCAGAGTGCTGCTGGGAAGAAGCTGGGGGAAGAGCTGGGAAGCAGAAAGTGCAGGGTCTGGAGGAGGAGCAGAGGAGGGCTGGGGTCAGCTCCTGGAGTCTGCTGAATGCTGAGACCAGTGGAGACTGAGACAAGTGGGTGCTGTGGCAGGACAGAGAGGTGCAGGATCTGAAGGGATCTGTAGGAAGAGTCTCCACCCAGAATATCTTTAAAAAAAAGGCTGCTACAAATATCATAACTGCAATGTTTGGAACTCACTTATCTGTGGGGAACATTTCACACATCCACACAAGGGTAAACAATACCGTATATGAGAATATCTGAACGGCAACACTGAGTATTGTGTTTATATTCTCAAATGCCGTTGTGCACTTTCATATGTGGGTAAAACCATTGGCCCCTTTAAAAGAAGATTTCAAAAACACAGGATTGACATCAGGGTGGCACTTACAAAAGCTAAGAACAATAAACAGTTAGATATGAATAAACAAGTTGCTGTGCACTTTGTGGACTGAAAACATCAGACACACGAACTGAGGGGCATGGCTATTGAACATGCTCAACAACCAATTAGAGGCGGAGACCGTGACCGCCTCCTTATGCAACGTGAGGCTTTCTGGATTCATACCCTCGGTACGGTACACCCCGGGGGACTAAACACCAATCTATCTTTTGTATGTTTCCTTGACAAGAGGTGAACTAACTGGCAGCTTTTGGACGCTATATATATGTAGCGGGGTCTTTAAATTTAGGTGGGGTACACCTGGGTGTAAGTCCAGGTGTGTAAGTATGGGAGTAATGACCATTTGTATTCGTGGAGGATTGGGCGGTGTAATAATCTCCTTGGCCTGTAGGTGGCGGGGTACCCGCAGGCCCAAGGTAGATTCACTGCCATAGTGCTGTCCTTTTTGTCCCTTCTCGGGGATGGTACGGCAAGGGCGGGGAACCTGCCGTGGCGTCAGAGGAGGGGATAAAAGGGGGAGACGCCCTGGTCACGAGGTCTTGCTCTTCTGGAGGTCCTTCATCACGCGCCCAGGCACCTTAGGCCTGGGTGCGGGTGGTTCCGGATTCCGGTTCAGGTGCCCTAGGCCTAAATGGAATGGAGTTGGAGTCCATCCCAGGCACCTTCAGCCTGGGGTGAGGTACTAAACCAGGAGGCCTGGGGCCCAGTGACTTCGACTGGGTCCCGCGAGGGTGGAGAAGTCCGAGGGTCCCTGAGGTGGATGGGGCCCATGTCTGAGGTGAGGAGGCCGGGGAGGTTACCCATTCGGAGAGTCTAGAGCAGCATCAACCCAGTGACGGATGGGCCTCTGGTAACTCCCTTGGAGGGACATCTTTCCCTGACAGGGGCCACAACGCAGCGAAGGTACTCCTATCTATGTCCTCTTGAGTCGCTGGTAGAGACTCTCAAGTTCTAAGTCCTTTCTAGCTAAGGCTATAGTAACCGCTGGCGAGATTGCAGTGGTTTAGTTGATAATTAGGACAGTGCCTCGACCTGCTCATCCCCTGTATCAAAATGTTATCAAGTCGCAACCAGTTGGCTACTGAAGCACTGTTTATTGTGAGATATGCAATAAAACAAGAGTTGGACTGTGATCGGTGTGTGGAACTCTGGTTAATGGGAGCAAAGGGAAGTGTTGGCACAGCAGGACTTAATCCTTTACAGAAGCACACAGGCCCAAGGAAATATCTGGTACTGGCCTTCACCTCACCCACAGTTATGGGGAGGACATGGGCCGTAGCGCATCTCACCCTGTCGTGTGTGATACCCCTGGAAGAAAGAGATGGGGTGAGGCCGCTACATATGATTGTTAGTATAGTCAGGTTTCGCTCATCACATGCCTGACGAAGGGGTTCTGTGTGGCTCCGAAACGTTGCACTACACTGCTTTGTAATGTGATCTTTCTTGAATAGAAAAACCTTTGGAGCAAATTGATGATTCTTGGTATTCTGGTGAATATCTACGTATCTGTGTGTGAATGGACATGCAGAGCTGTGTCCTGGTAACAAGCCTGCTTGGGTGCCCCCATTGCAAGCTGCTTGCTCTGGGGGCACTTGGCAGGAGGTAGGGGCCATGAGTGCCCGAGAAGAGGAGTATGTGGGCTGCTCTGCGCAAAACTGCTGCACAGAGCAGATAGGTAAAACATGCTTGTTGTTTAAAAAAAAAAAAACCTTAATATCACTTTAATTCACACTTGGTGTTTAGTCCCCAGTGTATGGGGCTCAGGCATTTAGTTGCAGGCAGCGGATGCCAGTGCACCATCAAGCCCGGCTTCGGGCAGCTTGTAAAACTCTTTGAGAGACTGACAGCTGCTGCGCTTGGATGGTGCATCTAGCAGGACTTATGCTTAGGGCAGTATGCACTCAAGAATGAGGGCCTGGAATGCAAGCAAGATAAAAAAAAGTGGGTGCTTTTTCCACTGCCTCCCTGCCTTGCCACAGGGATCTGCTTCCAGAGCCCCTCAAATCTCTTGTAAGGTGCTCATATATACAGCGATGCTTAGTGCCTGAATGGCCAACTGCCAGGGGGAGCAAGGGGGTGCCGAGGAGCTTGCTGAGTTTGGTCCAGCTGGGATCAAAAATGCAATTATTGGTAAAATGATCACACTACTAAAATCGCTAGTAATTGATTGCTAACTAGAGCAAATGATTTCTAGATATTTGTAACAAATGGCTTCTTATGGAATGGGAACACAAGTAGTATATTGTAGCAATTAATCACTAATGATAGCACAATACTCTAAACACGCAATCAATTACTACTACATTCTATTACTTACTACAAGTACTTTACTCCATAGGGAGCCATTTTGTTGAAGAGCTGTATCACTGATCACATTACTAAAAATCGTCTGTGCACTCCCAGCCTTCAAGTTTAAATGTTTGTGGTCAAAACCTGTTCTGGAAATTCAGGGCCTCCAATGGGGCATTTTAACGTCAGGACAGTAAGGCACAGGTAAGAGCCAACATCTAATGGTGCCTACTATGTAGTGTTTTTGTTTTTGTTTTTTTGCTACAGGGTCACTTTAAAAAGAAAGTAAAAGAAGTGTTCCATTGCTTTATTTGTGCCTGTGTTAGTTCAGTTAAAGAAAAAAAGAGATGTAGCACACTATAGACCTGGCATCCTCAGCTCTAAACTATACCGTGACTTATGTAACCTGCATCTGCTTCTCTCCTGTTGCCCCCAGCATGCTCGACAGCATCAAAGGCACTCAGAGGAAATAATATTTTTTAGCTGGTCTGTCTGACAGTGCAGGGTAATGAGACAAGTTCACTGGCCAAGTATTACGTTTGATCTGTAAGGTACATCAGAAACAGGATTTTACAGATCTCTGTCCGTTGACCTTTTTGACAGTATGGACATGGCAGGACATTGTCCTTAACAGGAAACCTGGCAGTTATATTACCAGGCTGCTGGGGAGACAGAAAAAAACTGTGCTACTTCTTATCATTTCTTCATCACCAATCATGTTGTGTCACGGGACAAATAAATCAGAAATTAAAATAAAATAAAAATGTGACAAATAAAATAAAATACTTCCAAATGTGATGGCAAATTATGGTGGCATCTAAAAAAACAAACAAAAAAGAACAGTGCAGAATGAATCTGAGTAGAGCCTAAAGAAATATACTTTTTTTGTTTTAAGTGGTAACAGCCAGGCACGGAAGTTAATGCTTTAAACCAGGCACCAAACTTTCTAAACAAAGGGCCACTTTACTGTCCTTCAGACCTTAGGGGGCGGGGGGCGACTGTGGCCATCAGGAGTACAAAATGTCCCAGCATCAGTGGAAGTAAACGATTCCCCCATCATTGGTGTAATTGGGAGGAATTGTGCCCCATTGTTGGTAGCATTGGGCCCCATTAATGGTGTCTTTGAGAGGAATTGTGCCTTCATTGGTGTCAGTGAATGAAATAGTGCCCCAAGGGCCGGATAAAAGCAAGCAAAGGGCTGCATCTGGCCCCTGGGCCACAGTTTGGAGACCACTGCTTTAAACAATAGTTGGAAGTGTAGCAGGTACTTGAATTTACTGGAAGCATCTGGGTGCTAGTGTAACCCAGGTGCCTGATTGTTAGGATATTCAAGGTTGCCTTTGTGAGTCTTGGAGGACTATGGTGGTGTGAAGTTCTCGCCAGCCTAAAGGTGGCGTTGTTGCCTTGGACCGGGGCTGGGCTCGCACCGCAAGACTGTGCCTTTTTGTCATCCCCTGGAGCTGGTACAGCGGGGCGGGGAACCCGCTGTGACACGAAGGGAGAGGTCATAAAAGGGGCACCTTCAGCTTGGGTGCTGGCATTCCGGTGCTCCAGGCCTAGGTGACCTTGGCCTAGCTGGAGCGGAGATGGAGTCCATCTCAGGCACCTTTAGCCTGGGGTGAGGTACTATGGCGGATGCCTGGGGCTCAGTACCTTCGACTGAGTTCTGCGAGGGTGGAGGAATCCGAGGGCGCCCTCACTCCTTGGGTGCCCATGTCTGAGTTCGTGAGGACTGGTGCGCAGTAACTTCTCCGAATAGTCCGGCGCTGCATCGCTGGTGAAGGAGAGGCCTCCATTTCTCCCTTGGACAGATTTCTTCCTCTGACAGGGGCAAAGTGAGCGAAGGTAATTCACGTTCTATATCACCTAGTCAGTGGCAATGACTAGTCACCACTGGTGACAGCACAGTGGGCAGCAGCAGAAGGGAAAGGATTGTGCCTCGATCTGTCCCCATTTTCCAAAGAAAAGAGATTGTTTTATTGCTTGGCAAGAAGAATAAAACTGAGTTGGACCTATTCACTGTGTGGAACTCGGGTTACTAAAGCAAAGGAGTCAGGGACGAAGGACTGGACTTGACTCTAGGATACCTACACAAAAGCCCAATCTTCTGGCCTTCACCTCTTAGTTACGGAGGACGTGGGCCGTGGTGCGTCTCATCTCCCTCTCCCAGATACCCCTAGACAACAGCCATATAACAGATAGAGCAAGGGAGAAGGGGTGAGTCCGCTACAGAAGTATTTACAGAATATCTACATGCTCTGGTGACCACTGTGATAAATAGGTGCTGGCTCGGTCTCAGAAAATACAATACATCACCAAGGGTACACAGAACATCATTGAATCTCCGAAAGATTAAACAGTTACTTTCAGTCCTCCTTGCAAAGTTCACCTGGTGTTCCCATCTGTATCAGTCCCTGATGAAGAGCGGCTTTTGTTGGGTAGTGAGTGAGCTGGACAGTGGTGTGATAAAGCAGGAGATATTGTTAACCTATTATAAATTGCATAAGAGTGCCAGCCTCTAAGGAGTAAACATTGAATGAGGGACTGTTTCTAATTTGCTGCTTATACCCTGGGATTATAAGCTTATTTAATACTGTACAAGAAGAAGGCGTATCTTTTATCTACCATAAGTGGCTGTGGGGTTTCAAAGAGATGAATGTCTATGTTCCCTGCCGGAGATGAAAAGTAGGCTTGGTTTGCAGAAGTTTCTTGGAGGAGTGACAAGACGCTGAGACGAGTGCTGTAGCGCTGATATGGCTGGGAACGGCAGGTGAATTTTGCAAGGAGACTTCAAAGTAATTGTTTAATCTTGGCTCTATAAAAAGATACTTTTATATCCTTTTCTGGCAGATTTGATCAGGATAAGGAGAGCTGATATCATAGCGGAACTAAACCCTCCTATACTTTACTGTCAAGGAAGGTGCCATTTTAGCTTCTGTTTGGTCTGCAGTTGCCATGGTGTTGCACATGTGATCAGTTATGACATCAGCCATTTGACGGCTTGACAGTTTGGTTGAGAGCACAAGCAACAGTTATAGTTATCATTCACTGTATGTCTTGAATGTAATTGTTTTGGGAAACAGTTAAATTGATGGCTTTAATTCCACTTTGAAGGCTAACTGTTGCACTTGATGGAGTATTTTAGGGAAGGGACAGAGCAAGGATCACCTTGTAATCATTTGTTTGGCATCATTAAGGATCCCAGCCAAGCCTGGGGCTCCAACACCATATAAGGGGCCTGGGCTGAATACTAAGCTAGCACTGCATACTTAGTGCATCCTTTCTTATCCATTATACAGAGTTAGGCATCATGCGCACCGGCTTAAAAATTGCTGCTTCTACAGGGGTTTGTGTTTTGCTTGTAGGACCAGATTAATGTTATCCTATGTGTCCATGCACATTAGGATGATTAGAGGCATATTTTGAGCTCAGCGTTTAAAGGCAGGAAAAAAAAACCTTCTGGTTTGCGTTTCTGTTTGGTGCTTTCTGGCAGAAAAAAATGCTAAACTCACCTAAACTGTGTGCAAAAACACTCTATATTAGTGTTTTTTCTGCCAAAGGAATTGGTGTATTTTAAAGCCCAGTGTGCATGGAGCCTTACCATGATGGGACTCATCTACAGTGTGAGTTACAATGTATGCATGGCCTGGCTGTCACCATAATATTTAGTATTTTTTAAATAAGTTAAATGTGAGAGAGCTATACTTGTAATTACTAATGCCCCTCCAGGCAATGATTTAATTTATAAACTGCAAAGTTATAAGCAGTGCTCAAGCGATCCAAACCTGAGTGCAATCAATTTACATATTCTGAAGCCTCGTACACACGACCGAGTTTCTCGTCGTAAAAAACACGTCGTTTTTTTTTTTCGACGAGATTCTTGTTAACCTTGTCGATTTTCTCGTCAAGCTTTCCATGCGTACACACTGACATTTCCCAATTTCCTCGTTGTTCTCCGCGGTCACGTCCAGCACGTACGACGTCACTATAAAGGGGAAGATCTTTTTTCTTGGCGCCACCCCTTGGGCTGCTTTTGCTGATCTCGTGTTACCACGTGTGAAGTAAAAATTTGGGAAGAGACGATTCGCGCTTTTCAGTCTTCGTACTTTTCAGATCGTTTTCTGCGGTTCAGTTTGTGCTTGTGGGTTCGTATCTTGACTTTCAGGGCGTCTAGGCAGGTCGTATCTGTTTTACAGTGCATTCTTGCCTGTTCGTTTCTGTTTTTCAGTTCGTTATTCATAGGCCTTGCTGTTCTAAAGTGCGTTCTGTTCTGTACTTTCTGATAAGACGATCGTTTCCTAGCCATGTCGCCTGGACGTTCTCGTCGTCGAGTTCGTGCTGTGCGTGCGCTTGGTGTTGGTCTGCTTGTTTTGGACCAAGACCAGTCCATGAATGGTGTGAGGAGGAGTTCATGGACCAAGAATTGGTTGCTCCAGCGGGACCAATTCTGCCACATGCCTCTGCTGCGGGAGATAGTCAAGAATAATCCTGAGGACTACAGGAATTTTCTGCGGATGTCTGACCCCGTTTTTCAGGAACTGTTGGCTTTGGTGTCCCCCTATATTACCAGGAAGGACACCGTTATGCGGGAAGCCATCAGTGCTGAGCAGAGGTTCATCGCCACGTTACGTTATCTGGCGACAGGGAGAAGTCTTCAGGACTTGAAGTTCACGACAGGCATCTCCCCCCAGGCTCTGGGCCCCATAATCCCAGACACCTGTTCTGCCATTATACAAGTCCTGCAGGAGGACTATATTAGGGTAAGTTTTCTCCATTAACATCACATTTTATGTATTACATGTATGCTAATGTATTGTATTTCTTTCATCCTTCCCTAATTACCATGATTGTAATATGCTGAGAATGTCCCCTTTGTCCTCATGCATGCTTGAAGCTTTAGATTGCCCCTTTTTTCTCCTCCATACATATTTTCCTTCACTAACCTTTCCAGCAGGGGCGCCTGTTGCTCCAAATGTTTGGGGGTTCAAACCCCAATTTAGGAAATAAACTTCCTCCTTTTTTGCTCTGGTGCCTATTAAACGCCCCCATTTGTTCCCTCCAATGCAGCCAGTTCCCCCCCAGCCCTGCACTTACCTTCTTGTGGTCAGCGCCATCCTTCTTCTGTCCTTGATGTCTTCTCCTTCCCTTGATGTTGCATCAACCAATCATGTTACCATTAAACAGACTTGGTGAACATGATTGGCAGAGCAGCCTGTCAGTGTTTACCCAAGGAATGCCCCCCCCCCTGCGTCCCCTATTTAACTTTTCTGAAGCCAATTACATCCCTCAGGCTGTAATGTGCAAGACAATTTTCCTTACTGTATCTGATATGCAATTTTTAGCGCATAAATGCAGCAGTTCTTCATATGTCGGTCGCTTAACAGGGGGCCATCCACCTGAATAGTGGGCGGCATAGACAATACATAGGTTAATGCAAGGCATGAACCTATGTATTGTTCTGAGTGACGGGCACAGGAGAGAGGGGGCAGTGCTCCAGCGCCCACTCTGGACGCACCGCCACTGCAATGCTATCCTGTGTCCAAACACATCTACCCCCCCTCTCCCCATTATAATTTATTAATGGACCATCATAGGGGGTGATGAATATGATACATGAGCCTTCCATTATACTTATTTAAAACACCTTAATAAACGTAGACTTTGCTTGATGTTGGCCTCTAATGTATTTTCTTAGAATATACTTGTAATGTTTGATTTGTGTATTCTAATATTTTTTCATCTTGTTTGACTCCACAGCTTCCTTCCACGCCACAGGAATGGCAGACTGTGGCATCGGAGTTTGCCACGCGGTGGGACTTCCCCAACTGCGGTGGTGCTATAGACGGGAAGCACGTCCACATCGTGCCGCCACCCCGTTCTGGGTCCTACTACTTCAATTACAAGGGGTTTCATAGCATTGTGCTGATGGCGGTGGTGTCAGCACGGTATGAATTCCTCTATGTTGATGTAGGGAGGAATGGCCGGATGTCCGATGGGGGATCCTTCATCCAGACGGAGTTTGTCCTCCGTCTCCAGAGTGACGACCTTGCATTGCCACCGGATGCAGGGAATATTGAAGGACTCCCCTTTGTTTTTTTGGCTGATGAAGCCTTCGGGCTCGGACCACATCTTATGAGGCCATTTCCTCAGAGGACCCTGACCCCAGAGAAGAGGGTGTTCAATTACCGGCTGGCCATGGGCCGAAGAGTCGTTGAAAATGCCTTTGGCATATTGGCCAGCCGGTTCCGCCTTTTTAGGACTTCAATACACTTGGCGGACTACAAAATAAACTATGTAGTATTATGCTGCTGTGTGCTACACAATTTTCTTTGCCGCAAATCTAATTCCTATATGGCCTCAGTTTTGCCTGAGGCTGGACTTTCCCCTGATAATCCCCTGCCGGGCCTGGAATCTGCCCGTGCTGGCTTGCCCCCCCAAAATGCCCGTGAGGTTTGGGACAAATACATGGACTATTTCACGGGTAGGGGGGCAATTCCTATGCCAGGCTATGTCTAAAGATTCCTGTCTAACGATCCAAATAAAAATCTTGTTTAAACTTCTAACTTTTGTTGGTTTCCTGTCTCCTAGTTTGTCTTAGTGCATTTGTAGTGCCAAGTGTATTTTCCTTTAGTAAATACCAACCATTTCACTATGTAACCTTTAAAAATGTACCAAATAAGGTTAGAGCATATTAGAAAAAGAAGCTACACATTGTTTGTGTTCAAATATTTTACTATGTGCAAATTCACACACCTTTTTTTTTTATTTTACATTTTTTGTTTGCCTGGCCACAAACCGGCAATTGTTTTCTTAGGAAAATACAAAAACAACAGTTGCATTCCAAAAATTACAAAATTGGATACCTCGGAGCAATCTGAGACATTCACTTACACAAACTATATGTCTCTATGTGCCCGTCCTAATATGGGGTCCTGCCACCCCTTGCCCAGCCAAAAATTGCATATGCACACAATTGGGATTATTTTCCTATAGGGATTTTAGACTCCTGATCCCTATTGTCAACATGTGCTATCTGCCATCAGGGGTGATCAATGGACGTGTTTTGGGGGTGCAACCCCTTCCTCAGTTCACCTACTTTAGATACGAGGAAGGGGTTGCACCCCCAAAAGACGTACATGGATATCCCCTGATGGCAGATAGCACATGTTGACACACTGTGTGCAGATTCAATTTTTGGCTGGTTTGATTGTCAAAACGTTTTTTAAAAGTTGAAGAAGAAACATGAAAAAAAGGGGGTTGGGATGCCTTATTGAATTCTCCCCAAAACATCAAGAATGTCTTTAAATGTTTGATCCATCACATGAATTCTTTCTTTAATTTTGTCCAGTTCCGTGCTACATTCCATCACTTGCTGGATGAGGCGGAGGGCACTGTCAGCAGAGAAACCTGTACTATCCTTCACCCCAACATTCACATCCCCTAAAAACAAAATAAAAAGGTATTAAAACTCTGCAGGCCTACCTCTCTTACCTGAAGCTGTGGTGACAGATACTGACCTGTTGTGGTGACCAGTTCCACAACGTCATCCACCTCTCCTTCCTGCACTTCTCCTTCTTCCACCTCAACTTCCTCCACATCTTTAAGTTGTTGGTCTTTTGGAGTTTGGGGTTGTTGTGAAGCTGTGGGGTTCCTGTGCTCCCTGGAGTGTCCTCCTCCCAGTCTTCTCTCCCCTATGAGAATCAAACAAAAGGTAGAGTTATCACACATAAATTCTCTACGTAAAAAAAAAAACTGGCTAAATTGCTTGGAAGTGGGGTAAAAGTGTGTGTTTGGGCGGAAGTTAAAGATGAATGCATTATTTCTGACCAAGAATATGTTTAGTATTCACCTTTGTCTGTCATTTTTTAGACATGTAGGCAACACAAAAATTCTCTGATGCACCTGTGTGGGACACCCAAAAAAGGCGGGTCTGGTGGCCCACACTATAGTGCTCCAAAGTACAGATGTGGAAGCAGCTGCTGAGTGTCCTCTCCTTTACACAGTTTACAGTTTGCATTTCATTCTCTTTACAAACACATCATCTAGCCTAAAACTTGGTGCCCCAAATTTCCCAAAAAATGGCAGATGTCTAATTACTTTTGTGGCTGTAAAATAAGCCAAAACAGCGGATAGTGGCCGAACGAAGTGTCTGTAACGTAACGAACGATTACTGTGGCCAACCAAGTTCAAAATATTACATTTTGGAAGGGAGTCCAATAAGAAAAAAAAACTAAACCAGCAACATGTCAGTTTAGAAAAGGATTAATAGCATAAAAGTGTACATTTTACTTACTTTTTGCGAGCATTCTCTTAATGCTCCTTAACTGCTCTGGCTCCCTCAGTTTGAGGTCTGACCACCTCTTTCTGAGCTGCTCATTTGAGCGTTTCACCCCGAAATTCGTCTTCAGACTCTTCACGACTTTAGTGAGGATTTTGGCCTTCCTTCTATTTGGTTTGCTATACGGCCCATGCTTTGCGTCATAATCAGACTTGAGCAAGATGTCCACCATCTCCGCCATCTCGGCAAAAGACATATTCGATGCCTTGAATCTCCTCCTTGATCGTGACGTTTCCTCGGTCTCCGGGCTTGTCTCCTCCTCGTTTAGTTGCGGAATTATCAGACACCTGCTGTAACTCCGCCATATCTGTCTGCGCGCCGAAAGAGAAGGGGCGGGGAAAAGATGTTAGTTAGAACGTCATGGGCGGGCGACGTGTGCGGAGCGACGTGTTCGTATTTTGACGCATGCGTGGTGTGTATATAGCAAACACACATGTGACTATAGTACGTTCGGTGTGCGGAGAGAGGAGTTCAAGTGACGGACGTGCGAACGAAGGTATGTGATTTTGAGACTGTGCCAAATTGTTGGCCTATACTGTCTTGAGAATGTTGTAGGATATATATGGTGACTACGATGTTTTTTTTTTTTTTTTATTATCTTTTTTATTAATTTTCCAAAAACATATATAACACACATTACAATACATGAAACACATTTACAGTCTCAATATTTTCCATAAAAAAAAAAAAAAAAAAAAAAAAGGGGGGGGAAGAAAAGAGGGAAAGATGGGGAAATGGGGAAATGGAGCGAGAGAGAGAGAGAGAGAAGGAGAAAAAAAAAAAAAAAAAGGGGGGGGGGAGGGAGTGAGGTGACTACGATGTTAAGGAGGTTAGACTGTTTGCCTCACATTAGTTATATATTATTTATTTAACTTGCAGATACAATATGAATGTCTTTATTAGCGACAAAGAGTTCCTGGCGGAATTTATTGACCGGGTAAGGGAGCTGCCGGCTCTGTGGGAGACGAAAAACCCCATCCACAAAAAAAGAGGGGTGAGAAAAGCAGCACTGGAGAAGCTGCTCCCATTTGTGCAGACCAAGGTGCCCACAGCCACAGCAAAACAAGTGGACACTAAAATTGGGAGCTTGAGAGGCACCTACAGGACTGAACGCTCTAAGGTCCTGGCTTCTCAGAGGTCAGGAGCAGCAGCAGATGATGTTTATGTCCCGATTTTGTGGTACTACAGCAGGATGTCCTTCCTGGATGACCACATTGAGGCAAGGCCATCACTCTCCACTCTTCCCCCCAGACTTCCCTGCAGCCAACCTGAGCCTTCTCTGGAGCAAGAGGAGGCAGCCATCCTGGATAATCCTGATTTGGCCATCTGGAGCCAGGTATAGTATTAAATGAAAATGTATTGGGATAAAATTAATGTTTGCCAAATATGTCAAGATGAGAAACATACAATATTTTGGCTTCCACAAGTGAAATCAAGATCTTGAGACATTAGTCTGCACTTAATTGGGTGCTGAATAGTCAATCTGATGTAGGTGTAAATTAGAAAAAATGATTTCTGGATTTACATTCTAATTGCTTCAATCATGTTTATAAAGTTTGCTGCAAAGATTAAACCAACATATTAAACTATGTCCCTTTTTCATACACAGGATGAAATCAGCCAGGAGGAGGGTCTGGAAACTGTCAGGCAGGAGGAGGAAGGGCCCAGTGGCAGCCAGGAGGAGGCAGGGCCCACTGTGAGCCAGGAGGAGGCAGGGCCCAGTGGCAGCCAGGGGGTGGCAGGGCCCAGTGGCACCCAGGAGGTGGCAGGGCAAAGGAGAAGCACCAGATCCCAGGTGCCTCCCATCCGGCTTCCCAAAAGAGGCAGGAGGGACAGGACCACCAGTGAGGCAGCAATGGCCCTTATTAAAGAGGCCCATGCCACCCTCAAAGAGCCCACATCCCCTGAAGAGGCCATTGCCGGCCTAGTGGAGGCAAAGTTCAAGGTGATAAGCATGGAGCAACGCCTCCTATGCGAGCCCCTGCTCATCACCTTGCTCAACAAGGGGGTGATGGGAAAAATTACCCCCAATACTGCCATTTGTGAGGTGGCACAACTGTCCCAACCTCAACCTCCTCCTCCACCTCCACATTCTTCTTCTGCCCCACCCCTTCTCCTCCACCTCCACCATGTTCTTCCGCCCCACCCCCTTCTCCTCCACCACCACCTTGTTCTTCTGTGCCACCCCCTTCTCCTCCACCTCCTCCTCCTCCTGACAGGAGTACCCCTCCAGTGGCCCAGCCTCCAGCCAAACGAAGAAGGAAGGCTGCAGGGAAGGCTTCAGGAAAGGTTGCAGGGAAGGTTGCCAGGAAGACGAGGAAGTGATGGCCTTGCTTCATTGTGGTCGGACAGAAGGCAGCCTGTTGTAGTACCACACACTTGGGACATATATATCACCTGCTGCTGTTCCTGACCTCTGGGAGGCCAGCATCAGATTGTGTTCAGAAATGTTGGCCCTCTCAAGCTCCCAATTTTAGTATCCACACAGGGTTGCTGTGTGCTCTGGGGTCCCTGGGATGCACAAATGGCAGCAGCTTCTCCAGCGCTGCCTTCTCTTTATTTTAGTTCAAACATGAATAAATGTTATTTTTCTTTAAGTTCATACTTGACTATGTGTATTTGTAAAAATGTAAAATCTAGCTTTGGAGTAAGCAGATACATTTGACTGACAAAAAAAGGGACAGATAACAACCCCCCAAAAAAAGAACGAAATCGTATTTCCCAAAAAAGGGTGTAAAATTTAAATAATATATATTAAAAGATTCAATGGGAGATCACAACCAAAACATTGCGAAATTACAATTAACATCAGTTTGAAAAATATCAAAGTTTTAAATATTCCTAAAAACTTGCACGATATAATACACATAAATCTTCTTAAGAGCAGCATGAAAAAGGTTAAAAAAAGATAGTCATAACTCTGTGTGAATATCAGCAGCAAAAGAAGTTCATTCGTTTGGATTAATGTAACATTCTAACGAAGATTTCAATGCCCTACATTTAAACGATGCAAACATTTGGAGCGTGACGAATGTGCTATCTCCATTACGAAGGCTTCTTTTACCAGAAGATGCGCTCCCGTCTCATAGTTGCTTGTGAGCATGCGCGCTTTTGGAAGAGTCGTAAAAGCATACACACGAACCATTTTCTCGTCACAAAACAGGCCGACGAGAAACACGACGAGGAAATCTGGAATCCTGACGAGAAAATAGAGAGCAGGTTCTCTATTTTCTCGTCGAGATTCACGGCAATTTTCTCGTCGTAAAACCATACACACGAACGGTTTTCTCGACAAAAAAGCTCACGCGGCACTTTTCTTGCTGGTTTTGGACGAGAAACTCGGTTGTGTGTACGAGGCTTGAGGCTTTGTTCAGGAGCTGCTGTCAGATCAGAAAGACGGAAAAATAAGCATTCCAAAAAACCCAAACGTGTCAGATGTTTCTATTTATTATGATACCTAGTTTAAAATTAAAATCATTGCCCAATGGGGGCAATAGTAATTATAAGTAAAACTCCAAAACCTTAACTTAAAAAAAGACATCAGAGTTTACAATTTAGTAAGGTGAAAACCAACAACTCCCAATAAAAATTTAGCTTTCAATGATCTGTCTACAGGAATATGAAACCTAACCGACTAATATTCAGAGATGGATTCAGAACTAAATGACTAAATGTACATTTTTAAATAAACACACGTGGCCTCGTGTATGAAAATAATGTGCTAACAACAGCTAGTGATCAGAAGCTTGCTTTCATTTCCTACCTGTAGTCAATGCGTGCAATTCCATGTTCTCCACTTTGCATACTAGGGTTGCCACCTTTTCTTCAAGCCAAACCCGAACACTTTAGTGCAAAAGAAAAAATTGTTTTTAAAGGGGGGGGGGGGGGGGCCTGTGGATTCTGATGTAAAGGAGAACTCTGATGTAAGAAGGTTTCTGCTCACCAAACCTCCCACTTACATCAGATTTTCCAGCATTTCCCCTTAAATTGGGGTTCCCAAAGCACCCTTTACATCAGAGTCCACACGGCACCCCTTACATCTGAGTCCCTCTTACCTTAGTGTACTCACTCGCTTGAAGGGCAGGAGAGAAAAGGGAGGTGGGGGGGGACAGTCACAGACATTGGGTGGTGAGCTCACTCACCTGGGGATGGAGGCTCAGGTATGGACACCTTTCATCCATGATATGTCTGCCAGTTGTTGAGCTTCAAATTTCCAGCCCACCCATCCCTTTTCTGAGGCACAGAATGCCGGGGATTGCAGTGTGGGTGAGCAGACAGAGGGGTAGGGGGGAGAGGAGGACGAGCAGATCAAGCACTCTTTCTTCTTCTGTCCATGTATAGGGATGGGGCCCATGTGCACCCCTTAGCACATGGCAGTTGTGGTACTTGGTTGTTTGGGGAGCCACCGTACTATATGAATATTGTGTCCGGGTTTCAGGCAGTCTGAAACCCACACACACAATTCAAAATCCGGACTGTCTGGGTAAATCCCAGACGGGTCGCAACCCTATTGCATACTCTAGATACATTAAGGCTGATGCATTAAGGGCCTATGTCAACATCTGACGGATTTAGCACTCCTATACTGGTCTATGGTTATGCAACTCCATTTGAAGCAGGTGAAAAGCAGGTCAGAAGAGCGTTTGTCAGTCAAATGCAATTGTCAATGAATTCTGAATGATCTCAGAAGTATCTTAAATTGATGACATCGATAGAAGCCCAATTCCCATTGACACAAGCCCTAAAATTGGAGAAAAGGGGTAGCACAGTGGCTTAGTGGCTGGCCACTCTGCCTTAAAGCGCTAGGGTCATCGTTTTGAAATTCAATCAAGATACCATCTGCATTAAGTTTGCATGTTCTCCCTGTGCTTCTATGGATTTCCTCTAGGTACTCCAATTTCCAACCACACCCCAACATGCTGGCATTTTAATTGGCTTCTTTACAAATTAGCCCTAGTGTATGCGTGTCTGTATAAATGTAAGATGGGCTGATGTAAATGTACAATATGTAAAGCACGGTGTAAATTTGCAGCGCTATATAAATAAATCATAAAACAAAAAGAACACAGAATTGAGTTGTTAGCCATAGTGCCCAACCAAAACTGATGTTTCATTTTCTATTTCCATTTTCTATTAAAGCGGAGTTCCATTTTATGGCCCAACGCTCCTCTCCTGAATGTGAAAGTGATGCTTTTTTCTGCCTCTACACACTGTTGCCTCTAAACACCTGTGTGCAAGGACACACAGGCCAATATAGAGGAGTGTTTAGAGGCATAAAAAAAAGTCAAACACCTTTAAAAGCTGTGTTTTTAATGTGCAGTGTGCATGAGGCTTTAGTGTATCTAAATCTGCTAGTATATCTAACACTACCATCCACCCAGACTGACAATGCTGCTGTCCAAAGGTGCCCCCTGAGCTCCTTTATCCAGAGTGGGGGCACTCTAAAACAAGATGTATGTTACGGGCCAGGTCACCAGGTGAAAACAGAGAAAAACCCTAAAAAAAGAAAACAAATGCAGCTACCACATCTAATATTTGCAGAGCTGAAATATACAGTAAAACCTTGGTTTGAGAGTAACTTGGTTTGAGAGCGTTTTGCAAGACAAGCTAAATTTTTTCATAAATTTTGACTTGATATACAAGCGATGTCTTGATATACAAGTAGTGTCAAGTCACAGCTGAGTGTAAAGAGAAGAGATGCGCCTCTTAGTGTAGCAATATGGTTACATATACTGAAGGTACAACATTTAGCAACTCACGTGGTTGATGATTAAAAAACTGGCACATCTAAGTATGCAGGCACCCGGGGTAAAGCTATCCACATAAACCATCCTCCACACAACCATTGATGACATCCCTTCCACGCTGTGCTTCATGAGTGTTTCAAGCCACGCTTTCAGATCGTTCTACTGCAGGGTAGTCTTCCCAGTCACGATTGCAGACTGACAGCGGTGAGAGCCGGGAGTGCGGAGGACGGTCTGTGTGGACAGCTTTACCCCAGATGCCTGCATACTTAGATGTGCCTCTTTTAATCATCAACCATGTGAATTGCTAAATGTTGTACCTTCATTAAATGTAACCATATAGCTACACTTAGAGACGCCTCTCTTCTCTTTTATACTCTGTAGCTCCTCTTGGATTTAGCTTCTAATCCCCTTGTGGAGGCTTCTATTTGTGGATGGACATTTTATGGTTACACAACCTATCACATTGCTATGATCTTTGTATATGGACTATAAACTGAAAGACCTATGAATAAATAATGGTTGTGGAACGAATCATCTGAGTTTCCATTTTTTCTTATGGGGAAATTCTCTTTGTTATACAAGTGCTTTGGATTACAAGCATGTTTCCGGAACGAATTATGCTCGCAATCCAAGGTTTTACTGTCTTACATTTTTGATTTTGGGTTTAATACTGCTTTAAATTCAGTTCATTGCATACAGCAGTCTACTGATAGAAACAATATTTTAGATACAAGTTTGTCATAACTAAACCATTGCAGACCACGATACAGACACAGATGCTTATGCTTTCTTGAAAATTCTGAATGCCAATCTCTTCTCCAAGCCACAATGAACCAATTGCTGCATAAACACTGTACACTGGGTATGTGGACTTATTCAATAAGGCAATATACAAAGTGCAGTGCCCTTTAGCAATGAGAATACACCTTCTGCTGATCTGACTGCAGGAAACTCAGATGTGGCTCTTGCGGCTTACTGCACATTCTCATTTCTCTTTTAACTGTTTCTCTGTGTATGCCAGGGAATGTCACACTACTTTAGATCACGGCAAATCTAATTTTCTCTTGATTTTCCTACACAGGGCGATACCCGAAGCTGGTATTTCATTTTGATCTGAAAAGAAACATCCTGTATTTCATTCTGGAGACCTATGTGCCATCAATCCTTCTGGTTGTACTCTCATGGGTATCATTTTGGATCAGCCAATCATCTGTACCTGCAAGAATTTGCATAGGTAACATTTCTCTTGCTTGCTGCATTCTCCACAATGGTTTACTGTGACTGAAGGTTCCTGAAGCAAGATCAAGAATACTAACCATCACCTGCAAAGCTATTACTTTTGTGTCAGTGGATGATGTCATCATGCAAACATCTTTATACTAATCACTGCAGCACTGATGTGACCATCCAGGCTTCTTAAGCCCTAAACATATAGGAATAATTTAATCTTAGGTTGGAAAAGCTCATTTAAACTACATCAGCTTTATCAAGCCTTTAGGTTTGAGCAGCTTTCTTATACCCTTAAAGCAGAATTTAGCACCGGCCTGGAGGGGCTGGACACAGTTTCTATTGGGAGTGCTGGCTGTCATTCAGGGATAAGGGAAAAGTGGCAGCAGGTTATAGTCTTCTATCCCGGCTTATGAAGAAGTGTTCCATCCATGTGCTCCCTTGCTCTGTTGCTCTAATGAAGCCAGACTTCTGAGTATGGCAGAGCATGTGACCTCCCCCTTGTTGACAGGGCTTAGGGCTGAGTTTTTAATGACCAGGCAAAGACACAGGTCACATGGGAAGGGCAATGACTTCATAAACTTGGGGAAAATGTCTACACAGGGTGGACTCTGGCAAT
Organism: Rana muscosa; assembly: GCA_029206835.1. Taxonomy (NCBI): domain Eukaryota; kingdom Metazoa; phylum Chordata; class Amphibia; order Anura; family Ranidae; genus Rana; species Rana muscosa. Next base: position 205,282,283 of record CM055123.1, read on the forward strand.
GGAAAGGAGAATGGGTAAGTACACCTAGTTGGGGAAGGGGTGGGGGGTTATCAACAGATACTGTCATTTGCCCTGAATAAGCAAAGTGACAGTGTCTCCCAAAATACACGTTTGGAAGGTGTTAGCAAGCTTTAGGCATTGCCTGTGTGTCCCATAGTAACACAGTGGCCCGTGGGATGAGGCTCAGTTCCCACCAGAGGACTCGCTATGCGACCCAGAAGTGTTGAAAAACAATGGCCCAGAACTAAACTATGTAAAATACACACCTCTACATTCAAATTGCATTACTTTCGGGCTGCTTCTCCCTTGGTGCTAGATTTTTAGCCCCTTGATTAGGCAGCAGGGAATGACATCATGCCATGCATAGGAGTCAGTCATTTATGATACAGTCAGAGCATGCAAGGAATGCATGCTGAGCTGCATATGAATGTACATTCATTAGAGGACTGTGCACAGGCAGGTAAGGGTATCTTATTGCAGAGAAGGTATAGCATGTCTCTTCTGCCATAAAAAGCAGGCTCTTTGCATATTATAGAATTTTAGGTTTAGTTTCATTAAAAATACATTTTATTTTTTGGTGGGTTCTGCTGGTTTCTGGTTTTATTTTTTAAGGTAGTAACAGGATAGCTTTAGAGCAGGGGTCTCTAAACTGCGGCCCTTTGCTAGCTTTTATCTGGCCCTTGGGGTACTATTCCTCCCAATAATATGAGGCACTATTCCTCACTCCACCTACTATGGGGTACTATTTCTTCCACTGATACCAAGTATGGTGTACTATTCCTCCAACTAACACCAATGATGGGGCACTACTTCCTCCTGCTGACCGTCAACCCTGCGGCCATGTTTATTATCACAGATGCTGGGCGTGGGACATTTTCTAACCCACTGGCCACAATCCAGCCCCCCTAAAATCTGAAGGACAGTAATCTGGCCCTTTGTTTGAAAAGTTTGGAGACCTCTGAAAAATTATCAAGCTCCGCTAAATGCTTTGTAAATGGTTGTTGAAGCTGTTGCTCTTTAGGATAGCATTTACTAGTAGTAATGGAACAGTATTGTTGTTTAGGGTTTCAAAGGGAATCCATCAGTGTAAAAAAATTGTGAATACCTTGAGCAGTGGATCCAGATCTATAGGTTGTGATTTTCTGCCTTTACTGCTCATGCTAGTACCTCTGCCTATCAAAATGTAATGTTATTATATCTGCAATTGGGAATCTCCCAGACATCGGCAGGCAGCAGCAGTGTGTATTACATGGTGAATGAATGGCAAACCACTAAACACACAGTTGTCATATGGGAATTGTGTAACTATCTAGAAATTTTATTTCTGTCCATTTTAACATAGACCTGATACAACGTAGATAGTACATTAAATCTGAAATAACTTTGCCACAGTTAGCAACACACAGCAACAACAGACTGATAAGGTGACCTCTATGCTCTCTCATTTTGTAAGCATGTTTCTTTTCTGCTGATGTGGATGCTGGACACTTGATTGGCTCTGCACATGTGGATGCTGCCCCTAATTCTCCCAGTCTGAGTTCTGTTTCAAAGAGGATTACATAAGACTGAAGTCAAATTCAATTATTTTTTTCTAACTGCATTTAAGTACATAACTGTATTAATATACTTAAAATACGTAAAATATTTTTAAAATCTGTTTAAAGTTCAGCTTTTATTTTGGCTCATGTATAAAATGTATAATTATTTATATGTGTAAATTTGATGTGAAACTCTTATGTTTTATGATTCCTCTAGGAGTGACTACTGTTCTTACAATGACCACACTCATGATGGGTGCCAGGACTTCCCTCCCCAATGCCAACTGTTTCATAAAAGCTATTGATGTCTACCTTGGCATTTGCTTCAGCTTTATATTTGGTGCACTTCTGGAGTATGCAATTGCCCATTTTTGTACTCTTCATCGCCCAGATCTAAAGAAATCTGTCCAGGTAGTGTATCATCTACAATACTTTCATGATGTACCGTATATACTCGAGTATAAGCCGAGTTTTTCAGGCCATTTTCTAGGCTGAAAAACTACCCTCTCGGCTTATACTTGAGTCAGCAGTAAAACAGCGTGTCTCCCGCTGTGTAATCCATATGTAGCTGTACCTTTCATTAGTAAAACAGCGTGTGTCTGCCGCTGTGTAATCCAGTCTGTTTGGTCATCCATTGTAAGACAGCCCCGCCTCCTCCTCGTCTGTGATAGGCGGAATACTGATACAGTTTCCCAGCATCGTATCAGTGTTCCTCTATCACGGACGGATGAGGAGGAGGCGGGGCTTTCTTACAATGGACAGCCGAACAGACTGGATTATACAGCGGCAGACACACGCTGTTTTACTAATGAAAGGTACGGCTGCATATGGGCACAGTGAGAGACTGCATATGGGCACAGTGAGAGACTGCATATGGGCACAGTGAGAGACTGCATATGGGCACAGTGAGAGACTGCATAGGGCACAGTGAGAGACTGTATATGGGCACAGTGAGAGACTGCTTATGGGCACAGTGAGAGACTGCAACTGGGCACAGTGAGACTGCAACTGGGCACAATTAGACTGCAACTGGGCACCATTAGACTGCAAATGGGCACAGTGAGGCTGCAGATGGGCATTGTTTACCCAGTAGCTGCTGCATTTTCCCACCCTAGGCTTATACAGTACTTGAGTCAATATGTTTTCCCATTTTTTTGTGGTAAAATTAGGTGCCTCGGCTTATATTCGGGTCGGCTTATACTCGAGTATATACGACAATAGATTTGGCTAAAAGTTTGTGGACACATTACCACCACTTATGAGCTTATTGGACATCCCATTTCAAAATGATGGCCAATAATATGCAGTGCACCCACCGCTTGTGACTAACAGCCTCCAATCTTCCAGGAAGGCTTTCCATAAGATTTTGGCTCATGTCTCTGGGAATTTGTGCCCATTCGGCCATTTGACATTTGTAAGGCCAAGTACTTATGTTGGACAAGACAGCATGTCTCTCAATCTGCATTCTAATTCATCCCAAAGCTATTAGGTCACCCAGAAGTCTACGCTCTGTTCAGTCCTCCCAACAACAAACATACTGGTCAAACTGGAGTTTATTTACTAAAACTGGAGATTGCAAAATCAGGCTCACTTCTGCAAAGAAACCAATCAGCTTCCAGGTTTTATTTTCAAAGCTTAAAGTGGTTGTAAACCCTTTTATCTTTTTTTTTTTTTTTTTTTACTAACCTGCAAGACAAAGCTATAATGAGCTAGTATGACTAGCATACTAGCTCATTATGTACCACTTACCTTCGATCGGGGCCCCCAAAGTCATCCGTGTCCCTCCTCTAGCCGCATCCATCGCTGCGGCGATAGCCGGAATGTTACTTCCGGGTATCGCCGCTGCAGCCAATCACAGCGCCGCTCCATGCGCGCGTGAGCTGTCGAATTCGGCTACGTCGTCGAATGTTGCGACCTAGCCGAATTTGTGAATGGGGTGACGTCAGCGTCGCCGCATTTACATACAAATATCTCCTTAACCGTGTAGGTTAAGGAGATATTAAATGCACCTACAGGTAAGCCTTAATCTAGGCTTACCTGTATGTCTTTGTTTAAAAAGTGGGTTTACAACCACTTTAAATGAACAAGCTGAGGTTAGAAGCTGATTGGCATCCATGCACAGCTGCACCAGATTCTGAATGCACCAGCCTTAGTACATCTACCCTACTATGTCTTTATGGACCTGGCTATGTGCCCAGGAGCACAGTCATGCTGAACCAGAAAATTTATTGCCCATACCTTGCACTGTATGCTGTAGCATTAACTGTACCCTTCACTAGAAAAAACCTGACCTCAATAATTTGGAGGGATTTTCACATGCTTTTGACCATATATTTTGTCTGCAAATGTATGCAAGCAAAAAAACATGTTTTACAGAAGTATTGGAAACATTCCAATGTATACAGTCAAAGACAGTGGGAAAAGCAACAGTTCAAGCAGCAATGCATAGAGACCAGCAGAGGATCGTCATAGTATTGGACCTTTGTGTGTGGTGTTATAACATTGCAGCAGTTTATCAGTCTATTGTTATATGACAACAGTCTTTATCAGTCTCCTATAACTAACTCTTAAAGATGACCTGTGCCCAAAAAAGCAAAAGACTAGTCACTAGCATTGCTTAAAGGTTCCCCCCAGCTGATCTTTTTTCGGTTACTGCCTTCTCATGCCTTGTTAACACTGTGTCCCTGTGTGGCAGTAGCCATCTTTGCAGAGGAGCAGGGCTGTGCTTTCTAATGTTAAGCCCTGTACACACGATCGGATATCCTATGGATTGTAATCCGATGTTTTTTTCCATCGGAAATCCGATGAAACTGTCTTCCATCAGTCTTGCCCACACACCATCAGTCAAAAAACCGACCGTTTCAAACACAGTGACGTAAAACACTCCGATGAGCCGAGAAAAATGAAGTTCAATGCTTCTGAGCATGCGTCGACTTGATTCTGAGCATGCGTGGGTTTTTTATCCGATGGAGTTCCCCACAGACGATATTAATTTGCTATTGGTTTTTTAACCATCGGATAAATTTAAAACATGTTCTATTTTTAAACACTGATGGAAAAAAGACCGATGGGGCCCATACACGATCGGTTTGTCCGATGAAAACAGTCCATCAGACTGTTTTCATCGGTAAAACCTATCATGTGTACAGGGCTTTAGAGTTGTCCACCTGATGACTGGTGGGGTAATGACCAAGAAACAGCAGGAGAGATGTAGTAAGAACAGAACCACAGAATTAAAGTAGTAAAAGTAAAAACCTCCCTAATACTTACATAGTTACATATTAGGTGAGGTTGAAAAAAGACACAAGTCCATCAAGTCCAACCTATGTTTGTGATTATTTGTCAGTATTACATCGTATATCCTTGTATGTTGTGGTTGTTCAGGTGCTTATTTAATAGTTTTTTTTAAACTTTTGATGCTCCCCGCTGAGACCACCGCCTGTGGAAGGGAATTCCACATCCTTGGCACTCTTACAGTAAAGAACCCTCTATGTAGTTTAAGGCTCGGTTCACACCTATGCGAATTGGATGCTGCTTACACCGCATCCAATTCGCATGACATTTTAAAATACCTTCATTTGAACGAGGCTGGTTCACATATCTGCGGGGCATTCGCACTGCGCATTGCCGAAAAATAGTGTTGCGTTCCGGCTCAGGTGCGAATTCAGGCCCATTATCTTCTATGGGCACGCATCTAAATTTGGAGATGCATTCCGTTGTGAACAGGCATTCTCTCCCCCTGCTCACTACACCTCCCCCTCCACCTCTCCCTGCTCATCTGATCCGCATCTACAATGCAGAGGAAGCGCTGAACAGCTGCTTCTAATCTTCGCACAGAGAGCAGAGCTGGAATTCGCACCGGACTGGTGTGAACCCAGCCTTAGGTTAAACCTCTTTTCTTCTCATTTTAATGAGAGGCCACGTGTCTTGTTAAACTCCCTTCCACAAAAAAGTTGTATTCCTATTGTGGGGTCACCAGTATGGTGTTTGGAAATTGAAATCATATCCCCTCTTAAGCGTCTCTTCTCCAGAGAGAATAAGTTCAGTGCTCGCAACCTTTCTTCATAACTAATATCCTCCGGACCCTTTATTAGCTGTGTTGCCCTTCTTTGTACTCGCTCCATTTCCAGTACATCCTTCCTGAGGACTGGTGCCCAGAACTGGACAGCATACTCTAGGTGCGGCCGGACCAGTGTCTTGTAAAGCGGGAGAATTATTGTTTTATCTCTGGAGTTGATCCCCTTTTTAATGCATGCCAATTATCTGTTTGCTTTGTTAGCAGCAGTTTGGCATTGCATGCATGCCATTGCTGAGCCTATCATCTACTAGGACCCCCAGGTCCTTTTCCATTCAGCACTGAAGGCAGGCAGGCTCTCAGTTTAAATAGGCTGCTGGGCGACAGAATCTGTGGATGCGTGCACACACTAGTGTGTATGTGCACGTGCTCCCACGTTTGCGCTAATACGTTTCCTTGCTCGTCTTTGGACTCTATGCTTGTGACTCTGCACATTCGCATTAGAATTAACACTTGCTGAACAGAAATTAGCAGCTGCTGAACAGGAATGAGCATTTACTGCACAGGAATGAGCACCTGCTGCACAAGATCCCTGACACTTGCATATTAAAAAATATTTTTTGCACAAGTAATGTATGACAAAAGCTAAGTTTTTCATAGTACTGCTTAGGTAAAATTACCCTTTGAATATATTACCTATAAGATAGCAATTCCTCACTTTTTGAGTGCAGTCCAGGTTCAATATTATATCAGTCTTGAATTCTGTGCCATACCTGTGGTAGTATACAGCCTGCTCCTGTCAAACAGCAGTCTTTGATTAGATGATAGCAGCAAAAAACAGGTTTTGGGAAGGATTGTGGTTACAAACTCTGCTAACTGTGTTGCTGGTACAAGTGTATTAAAAAGTAGGATGTGGTTAGTATCTCCATTATAACTTGGGTACAGTTCTATAGAATAAAACCCATGGATATACCCTGTGGCGGCTGGTTCTGTATATTTTAGGGTGGGCGGCAAACAAGACACCTGCCGCCACACCCCCGCCGTCGGTCGGTCGGTCACTCAGTCAAACCCCCCACCTCCGTCCCTATTTCGTCCTCCCACCTTACTCTATCTAGGTCACGGGCAGCTTTGGCTCTTTCTTGCGTCTCTGACTTCACGGTGGCTTCCATCTCGGCGGCTTCCCTCCTCCTTCCCTCGGCAGCCAATACAGTCGCTTCTCATCTCAGACTCTAATCATGTGTGTCCAAAAACAAACAAACATTAAAATCTATAAGTCCGGCGCCCTGCATGTAGATTAGGGGCCGGACGCATGGACTAGGGGGACGCGCCCCTGCGCCCCTAATGGACGGTCCGCCACTGGATATATCTCTACTATACACTCTACTTTCTACTGCAGATTCTATGTAGCCAATATATGAAACACTCAGGTCATTACATTTCGTGGCATGTATAAAATTCTTCTTCAATATCTGTTGATACAGAACTTTAATTTTATGGAAGTAAAATACTTTAAAAGTGCTAGTAAGCTAATAAATGTATACTTGTCTCAAACTATAAAACATAATCTACTGGCAGCTGTGTGAATTGTTCCTCACCGCTGCACATTGGTTTACTTCTACGCTTTACTACCCTTCTATATATTTTATAATCTTAATTAATACAGCCAAGAACAAGTGTAAAGATCAACATCTTAGTAGGAGCCTCCTAAAAATAATTGCTAATTTTCTGCCTCTCAGAACAATAACTGCTCTGTGCAAACCACAGCCGGCTTTGTACTTTGCTTGTCAGTGAACAAAATTGTCTTTTTTCCTTTAGAAGCTATTCCTTCAAGTTAAATACTAAACCAATTATGACTTTCCAGTTGAAATGACCTTTTTTAACATGCTAGAATGTGGTAACTTTTTGCAAGGATCATGGATGTACACTGGATAAAGCATTGCATGACGTTACTTTTTCTTTTTTTTTCAGTAGGGATGAGCTTCGTGTTTGAGTCAAACCCATGTTCGACTCGAACATCGTCTGTTCGGCGAATTGCGAACATTATGGCCGTTCACGCCAAATTCGAGTGGCGCGTCACGGCCCATAATTCACTGCGGCATCGCAGTGCATTGCTGGCTGATGATTGGCCAAGCATGCACTATGACCCGCATGCTTGGCCAATCACAGCGCCATCTGAACAGAGAGCCGTAATTGGCCAAAGCCAGTGTGGCTTTGGCCAATTATGGCTCAGGGGGTTTAGTACACGCCCCACACTATATAAGGCCGCCGGCTTGACGGCCTTGTGTAGTGTGTTGGAGTTGTTTAAAGAGAGAGATTACAGAGAGAGACAGTGTCATTTATATTGAATTAGATAGAGCAGGCAGGCAAGTCAGTTATCTGCAGTTACAGTGTGTAGAGCAGGGGTCTCAAACCTGCGGCCCTCCAGCTGTTGCGGAACTACAAGTCCCATCATGCCTCTGCCTATGGGAGTCATGCTTGTAACTGTTTAGCCTTGCAATGTCTCATGGGAATTGTAGTTCTGCAACAGCTGGAGGGCCACCAGTTTGAGACCCCTGGTGTAGAGGATATATATGCATCCTAGGTGTTGTATATATATTTATACACTGTATTCAGTTTAGCTAGATCCGTTCCTGTTATTCTCTATACTGTGACAGGCAGGCAGGTGATTGTGCTAGCTGCAGTCAGTGTTTCACTTAGTGTACTGTGTGCTTTGCATAGCGTTCACCTAAAGCTTACCTGAATACATTTAATGACTAATAGTGGTGTTCTCATAATAAAACCACAGGCAGAGAGCTGCAAGTATTTTCAGTTAGTGTACTGTGTCCTCTGCACATTTTTCACCTAAAACTAACTGAAGAAAATTGCTGCTTTTCCCATACTAATACCACAGCAGGCAATTGATTCTGATAGCTGCATTATAATCAGTAGACATGTGTACACTGAAATATTTCGTTTCGGAATTTCGTTTTTGTCCGAAAAATAAATTTATTTAGTTACTCCCGAAATTCGTTTTTATTTATTTCGTTTTTCGTTAGAAATTGCATTCGTCCGAAAATCTGAATTAATTAAGGTCGAATCTGTCATTGAAGGCTTATGGTGTCTGTCGAATGTTCAAAGAAGATTCGACGGAGCAGTGAAACTGTACGACGCTGCAATCATACATTTCCGGTCGAATGTTTCGCCCACAAGCTATAGAAGAATTCTAATGTTGTATGACTAGTAATAATTATATTTATTCATTACTATTACTAGTCAACCAACATTAGAATTCTTCTATAGCCTATGGGCGGATGCATTTGACCGGAAATGTACGATTGCAGCGTCGTACAGTTTTGCTGCACCGTCGAATCTTCTAACTTTCGATGCTTTGTCGAATCTTCATCATTCTAGCTATTTTACTGCTCCTCCTCTTTGGTTACAATCAGCCAATAACATTCATCATCAACTTTATTTTTATTTTACTTCCCCCACCCAATTCCAGCAGTGATCTTTTCTCTCTATGTCGAATCTTTTCTCTCTATAATAAAAAATCTTTTCTCTCCTATGTCGAATCTTTTCTCTCCTATGTCGAATCTTTTCTCTCCTATGTCGAATCTTTTCTCTCTATAATGTCGAATCTTTCCTCTCCTATGTCGAATCTTTCCTCTCCTATGTCGAATCTTTCCTCTCCTATGTCGAATCTTTCCTCTCCTATGTCGAATCTTTCCTCTCCTATGTCGAATCTTTCCTCTCCTATGTCGAATCTTTTCTCTCCTATGTCGAATCTTTTCTCTCCTATGTCAAATCTTTTCTCTCCTATGTCGAATCTTTTCTCTCCTATGCTGAATCTCTCTCTCCTATGTCGAATCTTTTCTCTCTATAATGTTGAATCTTTTCTCTCCTATGTAGAATAATCTTGGACTAATAGAGTTAAGGTTAGGCACATTCGACCACAGGTTCGATAGACACAGATTGTTATTGTCAGCGTCACGTCGAATCTCCTATCTATATCGAACTGTTGTAGCAACGAAAACGAAAATAAAGCATTTGTTTATGTCGGATCTTTCGGTTTTCGGATTCTGTGCTTTCGTTTTTGTTTGTTAAAACGATAACAAAAATAGCTGAAATTCGGACGAAAATGCATTCGGACGAAAAAGAATGCACATGTCTAATAATCAGTACAGATTTATATATATATATATATATATATATATATATATATATATATATATATATATATATACACATCCCACCTTTGTGCAGCTACATCTCACTGCAGGCCATTAGTATGTCTGGAAGACAAACAAGGAGAGGCAGACAGTCACGAGGCAATAAAAGAGGGCAAGCAGGCTCTGTGTCTAGAGGCAACAGTGCTGGTCGTGGACACGGTGCATCCCCATCAGCACGTGGCCGTGGGACACTCTTGTCCTTTTTTTCCGCAGCTGGCCGTGTTGAGCCGCAACATGCCGAAGACTTGGTAGAGTGGATGACCAAGCCGTCCTCATCCTCCTCATCCAGGCTCAGGGTACTTTGTCTGGCAAAGCAGCTGCCAAAGCGGCCTCTTCCCTCGGCACAATGGCATCAGTCACTCCTTCCCTAGCCCCACCATGTCCTCCTGAGGAGTCCCCCAAACTGACGACAGTGTTGGGTACATGCTCCAGGAGGATGCCCAGCATTTTGAAGGCTCCGATGATGAAACTCAGCTGGAGGAAGGCAGTAACGTGAGCCCAGAGAGAGGGGGTAGTAACGTGAGCCCAGAGAGAGGGGGTGCCCAACAAGGACAGCTATCTGGCAGTCATGTTCCCCCAGCTGCAGCATACTGCCTGATTTGCTCCAGTGATGAGGAGGGAGAGGATGATGAGGTCACTGACTCCACGTGGGTGCCTGATAGGCTGATAGGAGAGAGGAGGAGGAGGAGGAGGAGGCACATCTCCAACGAGGCAGGATGCCCTCCAGGGGCCAGCTTAAGGGCAGCACACCGACTGCATCACACCGCAGAGCTCCACATGTGCAGGGCGCTGCTGTCTCTGCGCATTATTCCACAAGTTTTTTGGTGTGGGCCTTTTTTCAGACGTGTGCAGAAGATCACACCATTGCCATTTGCAACATATGTCTAAAGCGTATCTCACGTGGCCAAAACATCAGCCGCTTGGGCACCACGTGCTTGACCAGACATATGTTGACCTGCCATGCAGTTCGTTGGCAAGCTTGCCTAAGACCTACACCAATGAACAAAGCGGACCTCTCCTTGCTCCTCATCAGCTGAGATCTCCAACCCCACTATACCTTCAGTCCTCTGAAACCCGCACTGAGAGGAATGAAGGTGTAGAATTAGGTGTGTCACAGCCACTTGTGGGCAATCTGCTATCGGTACACCGACGTCCAATTGTACTAGGCAAATTTCCCTGCCCCAGCTGCTGCACCGCCGAAAGAAGTTCGCTCCCAGCCATCCACATGCCCAGCGGTTGAATGCTAGCTTGGCTAAATTGCTAGCACTTCAACTGCTGCCTTTTCAGTTGGTAGACTCTGCCCCCTTCCGTGAGTTTGTGGAATGTGCGGTTCCTCGGTGGCAGGTTCCCAAACGCCACTTTTTCTCACGGAAGGCGATTGCGGCTCTCTACCGGAATGTGGAAGGCAATGTCTTGGCCTCGCTGGACAGGGCGGTCAGCGGTAAGGTGCATATTACCGCTGACTCATGGTCCATCAGGCATGGACAGGGACGTTATCTATCTTTCACGGCGCATTGGGTGACTCTGCTGGCTGCTGGGAAGGATGCAGGACAAGGTGCAGTAGTGTTGGAGGTTGTTCCACCACCACGCCTCCAAAATGTTACTATGTTACTACTGGTGATTCTGACACACCTCTCTCCTCCACCCCCTCCTCTTCTTCTTCCTCCATGGCCTCTTCCTGTGCTTTGTCCTCGGAACCAGCGGTGCTCCGTAGGCGTTCAAGGGGCTACGCAAGTACGCAGGCAAAAAGATGCCATGCAGTGCTTGAGCTGGTGTGCTTGGGGGACAGGAGCCACACTGGGGCAAAGATTCTGTCAGCTCTGCAGGGGCAGGTTTAGAGGTGGTTGATGCCACACCAGCTTAAGCCAGGAAATGTGGTTTGCGACAATGGCATCAACCTCCTCTCCGCCCTCCGACAGGGACAACTGACTTATGTGCCCTGTTTGGCTCACGTCCTTAACTTGGTGGTGCAGCGGTTCTTGGGCAGGTACCGAGGCTTAAAGGAGGTCCTGAAGCAGGCCAGGAAACTCTGTGGGCATTTCCGCCGGTCATATAATGCCAGTGCTCGGCTGGCTGAGCTGCAAAAGGATTACAACCTGCCCAAGAACCGCCTAATCTGTGACATGCCCGCAAGGTGGAACTCTACGTTGGCCATGCTGCAGCGGTTGCACACGCAGCAGAGGGCCATCAATGAGTATCTGTTGCAATATGGCACCAGGACAGTGTCAGGGGAGCTTGGATTTTTTTCCCCACGCCAGTGGGCCATGATCAGGGATGCATGCACTGCCCTGTCACCATTTGAGGAGGCCACGAGGATGGTGAGAAGTGACAGTGCATGCATCAGTGACACTGTCCCTCTTGTCCACCTGTTGGAGCACACGCTGTGTGGAATAATGGACAGGGCACTTGAGGCAGAACAGAGGCAGGAAGAGGAGGACTTCCTTACCTCTCAAGGCCCCCTTTATCCAGACAGTGTTCCTGCTGGCCCGGCTATTACACAGGAAGAGGAGGAGGAGGAGGAGGAGGATTATTGTGTCAGCATGGAGGTGGAGCCTAGCACTCAGCATCAGCAGCAGTTTTCAAGGGATCAATTACAGTCCCAAGACACCCGTGGACTTGTACGTGGCTTAGAGGAGGTGGCTGTAGATCATGTCGTTCTCAGTGACCCAGAGGACTCCACACCGAATGCCTCAGCCAACCTACGCTGCATTCTCCCTTATCCTGCAAAACCTGCGGAATGATCTTCGTATTTGTGCGATCAAGGAGAGGGATCATTACTGGCTGGCAACCCTCCTTGATCCACGCTACAAGGGTAAGGTTGCGGACCTTATCTTGCCATCGCAGAGGGAGCAGAGGATGACGCATCTTCGGGAGGCCTTGCAGAAAGGTCTGTGCAACGCGTTCCCAGAGACTGGGAGGTTACAAATTCCTGGTCCTTGGCAACGTGTTGCTGAGGCTTCGGTCAGTCAAAGAAGGAGCGGTAGAGAAGGTTGGCCGTCTGACCGATGCGTTCAGACAATTTTTTAGTACGCAGCCCCAAGGTATGATCGGTTCCAGCAACCATTGCCAGCGTCTGTTTTACATGGTGCAGGAATACCTAGGGGCAAGATCAGACTTGGACACCTTTCCCACCGAAAATCCTCTGGGTTACTGGGTCTTGAGGATGGATCACTGGTCAGAGCTTGCACAGTATGCAATTTAGGTACTGGCCTGTCCTGCATCCAGCGTTCTTTCAGAACGCACATTCAGTGCTGCTGGAGGCTTTGTAACTGATCACAGGGTGCGCCTGTCCACTGACTCGGTCGAAACGACTGACCTTCATAAAAGTGAATCAGTCTTGGATCACCACCAGCTACCAAGCACCTGATGCTGACATAACCAAATTTTTTTTTTGAAATGTCAGATCCCTTCAAGACTGCTTATGCTGATGCTGAGTGACTATCCTGTTATGCTGAGTGACTATCCTCTTCCTCCTCAATGATCATGATAGCTTGAAAGAAATTTTTAGGTTCTGGGCACCGCCACCAGTGGTTAAGGCCCAATTTTTTAGCCCCTGTTCAACAGGGGCGTGTATTTACAATTTTTGATGCAATGCTTTGCAGCAGGGCTCATTGCTGCGCTCCAACTACAGTATCTGTGAGGGGTTGCAGTGTTGTGGCACCAGCACCAGTGCCTAAGGCCCAATTTTTCAGCCGTGTAAATACAATTTTTGATGCAATACTTTGCAGCAGGGCTCATTCCTGCGCTCCTAATAGAGTATCTGTGAGGGGTTGCAGTGTTGTGGCACCAGCACCAGTGCCTAAGGCCCAATTTTTCTGCCCCTGTTTAACAGGGGTGTGTAATTAAAATTTTTGATGCAATACTTTGCAGCAGGGCTCATTGCTGCGCTCCAAGTACAGTATCTGTGAGGGGTTGCAGTGTTGTGGCACCAGTGCCTAAGGCCCAATTTTTCTGCCCCTGTTTAACAGGGGCATGTAATTACAATTGTTGATCTAATAATTCACAGCAGGGCCCATTCCTGCGCCCACCAAGAGTAACTGTGGGGGCTTACAGTGTTGTGGCAACACCACCACCACCACCACCACCAAAGGCCCAATTTTTCTGCCCCTGTTCAACAGGGGCATGTAATTACAATTCTTGATCTAATAATTCATAGCAGGGCCCATTCCTTCGCCCACCAAGAGTAACTGTGAGGACTTACAGTGTTTTGGCACCAGCACCATCAACACCACCAAAGGTCCAATTTTTCCTACCACTGTTCAACAATGTCATGTAATTACAATTCTTGATATGATAGTTAACAGCAGGGCGTTCCAGCGCCCACCAAGAGTAACTGTGAGGGCTTACAGTGTTGTGGCAACACCAACACCTAAGGGCCAAATTTCTGCAGAGTATATGCGGCAGGCCCCTACTTTCAAACATCTAACTTACAAACGACTCCTACTTGCAAATGGAAGGAGACAACAGGAAGTGAGAGAAAATCTACCCCTAGGAAGGGAAATTCTCTCCTGTAAGAGTTAATATGGGAAAAAGGTGTCTCCTCTCCACTGATGCTTTATCACCAATCCTTGTTTCAATAAAACCCCCAAATTTTCAAAAAACATTTGTCATTGGGACGGAAAGTGAGGTGAAATGTTCTGAAAAGGTGCATAGACAGCAAAACAAATGTTACAGGGGTGATAACCCTTCCCTATGTTTTCCAAAAAGCTAAAAAAATTATTTTTTGGCTGGAGCTACATTTAAAAAATGTACCTGTTCCAAATTACAAACAGATTCTACTTAAGAACAAACCTACAGTCCCTGTCTTGTTTGCACCGCCTGTATACTGCTGTACAGAGTATATAGGGCCTTTTTTTAATTTGGGTGCGGGGTTTCCCTTAATATCTATACAAGACCCAAAGGGGCTGGTAGTGGGCTGGGGGGGTACCCATGCCATATCTCTCAATGATTTTCATCCATATTGCCGGGACCAGACATTACATTAAAGCCGCAAGCAGTTTTAAATGACTTTTTTTCCTTTAGAAATGTCATTTTGCGCAGGGACAGTTCTAAACATGGGAAACACCTGCCACTTCACAGGCATACTTTAGACACCCCCCAGGGTACGATATTTAAATTATTATTTCACTTCTTTTTTTTTCACTTTAAGCATCATTAAAATCACTGCTCCCGAAAAAAGTTTAGTTTTTAAAACTTTTTTTTACATTGATACATGTCCCCTGGGGCAGGACCCAGGTCCCCAAACCGTTTTTAGGACAATAACTTGCATATTAGCCGTTATAATTAGCACTTTTGATTTCAAACGTTCGAGTCCATTGTATTTAATAGGGTTCTAAAGTTTGCGCGAACTTTCGGTCCGTTCGCAGGTTTTGGTGCGAACCGAACCGTGGGCTGTTCGGCTCATCCCTAATGTTCAGTCATTCATGTATAACATTAAAGAAAAGTCTACTTTTGATTCACTTTTTTTCTATAACCTATCCAAACCTTACACTTTCCAAAATCACCTTATTGTATGATTGAAATCATTAGCAAAGGTTTACCTATCCTTCCTTAAATTGTATGTCTGCTGCCTCTACCTTGGCAAAAAAATAAGTCTGACTTTGTCTTGAAATGTAACTGTAACTGTCAAGTGTGCACAAAGGGACAATAAAGAGATAAGCTGTGATATACGGGAGACAATGGGATGGTTTGTGGAAAATAGGGCAGTACAGTGATACCAGTTGCAGATTAAAGAGGAAAGTTGGTAAAAAGAAAAAAAAAAATATCTTGCTTGAGGTACAAAATCTGAACTCCAGGTGTAATCTTTATTGCATACTTGGACCAACTTGGATCAATAAAAGTATGAATATTCCATACTTGATGGACCACTATGGAAGCTGACAATTGGGGTCACAGTGTTGCAGCAGAAAGCTCTAAAAATTCTGGGAAACCAGTGATAACTCTGGACAACAGACTTTCAGGAAAACAAACTTTTTATTCCGCTAGTAAAAAACACTCTGCCCGACTAGCGCTAGCATGATAAGTGTGCCCTTATGGGCGGTTACGTATATATTTCAACAATTACATAGACATTTCTAAAGCATTGTGTAAGCCTCTAAAAAAGCTTGTTAGTGAGTATCATCTGCAGTCTCTCAGCTATCTACCTAATTTTTCAAATACCAAGCCGTTGTGCTTTCTGGCTTCACAGGCGAAAAGGGGGAGGAAGGGGGTTTAGATGCAAGTGCTTGGAATATAACTCTTTACTAGTTACACTTAGATCCCTTTCACACTGAGGTGTTTTTCAGGTGCTTTTGGGGGTAAAAATAGCACCTGTAAAGCGCCTGAAAAATGCCTCCCCTGCAGCCCCAGTGTGAGAGCCTGAGTGCTTTCACAGGCGCTTGCAGGACGTTAGAAAAAGTCCTTGCAGCAGAATCTTTCGGGTGGTGGGGGGGCGGTGTATACACCGCTCCTCCACTGCCCCTGCCATTGGAATCAATGGGCAGTGCTGCCGAAGCGCCTGCAAAGCGATTCGGCAGCGGCACTTTGCGGCCAAAAAAGCTCCGCTATTGCAGCGTTAAAGTGCCACTAAAATTAGTGGCTCTTTACTGCTAACGCCCCCCCTGCCCCAGTGTGAAAGGGATCTTACATGTACAAAATCTTACTTAGAACTTTCTACAAGTAAGAACAATCTATCAGAAGCAACCATTTTGTTCCAAATTCAGCCATCTTAGCCTAAATGTAGCCATCTTGGGCTGCTACCACAATAGCAATCAAGGGGTTGCTTGTTTGGCACTGCTGCCATTCACAGAACAAATGTAAGTTTTTTAATGAATAAAGGGAGTTCCCTGGTTGGACAAAGTGGAGAGGAAGAGCAGTAACCTTGAGGTGCAGTGTGGGTAGGTGGAATTAGCGCTGCTAATTGAATTGTGCTCTCATATATCAAATACATTTTAATGTATAAAAAGCAAAAAGGCCCAGAAACAACAAAAAAGGGCATAGGCAACCTACACAAGCAACAGTACCTTGATTCAAAAAAAGTGCTAAGTGCAAGTGCAAATACACATATAATTGAACCATCAAACAAAGTGCTAGTGTGCATTAAAGAAATAATATATATGTAATTTAAACAAAGTGAATATATTGACTCCCATTAAAAAAATTTGATAAATATGATAACTCATAAAAAATCCATTGATGCGAATAAAGTCCAAAAATTCATAACAGAAAAATCCAGTGGTAAATTAAAGTGAAAGAAATTGCTGCAAAGGAAGTGCATGCAATCAGGCAATATCCTCGTGTAGCACACATGTCACACTCATGCCCCCCTCTTATGCTGCACTCACCAGATGCCACTACCCATCAAAGGGTGTCTAGCCTCCACAGTATCAATTAAAATTGTAAAAAGGGGTCCTTGTGGCAACCCCCTTATCTCCTTTGCCCAGTATGCTCTAATGAAGACTATTCCACATTGTGCAGGGAGCTGGATCCTGGACATTTTCTGAGCAGGATTGTCTGCTCTTTCCTTTTGTTGGTTGGTATATGTGGAGGCAGCAGCTAAAAGCATATGTTCATTAATCCATAGCGCATAACCATTTATTTCATATCTAGAATGGTAACCTTGTCCAATCAGAGAATTGCTTGTATTATTTGAACAAAAATACAAGGCGTTCTGTGAATGGCGGCAGTGCTGAGCGAATGACAATCAGTGGTCAGTTGGCAGAGGAGCAGCTGCTCAGCACAGGACCTGGAATATCGCGGTAACTACAGTGTCTACTACAATGATTACCAGCTTCCCCAGAGGCCCCTCAGGTATGGGATATGTATACTTACATTGGTCCAAGAATGACCAATGTAAGTATGCAATAAAGATCATACCCAGAGTTCATCTTAAAAAAAAAAATCTGACTTACAACGGAAAGTAAAGATATTTATGTTTTCATTATTATTATTTTATTTTCTATTAAAGACAGAGTAAAATAGTGCAAAATAGTTACACTTTTTGAAATAAATAAAGCTGTGCAGTGTTGTGGAAGGTACTTGTAATGTTTAAGACAACTCTGTGTATTGCCCTTGCCAAAGAAAACAATAGTTTGGCTTTAATGCCTCCCCCCAAACAGAACAGCCTCACCTTAACTTTGTTCCCCACCACTCTGTTCAGCTGGCAAGAGCAAGGAAAGGACTGAGCTGGACTACACAGTGCCGAGGACTCTTCTCATTTCCCATGTGACAGCTCTGGGCCAATCAGCACACACCAGTGGTGGTACATGAGAAGAAGAGGAATGAGTCACATGCTCATCCATGTTTAGAAGCATTGCATATTTTCTTCACTTCACTGGCACCAGAAATTATCAGTGAAGGAGCAAAGAAAATTTGCTGATGGGGAGGGGGGCACTAACACAAATGTGTTGCTTTGTGCTACATGAGCAAACTATTGGCTTGATTTAATTCCTAAGTGACCTCTGTGCTGTTCATCACCTGTCACTCACAACCCTTATCCCAAAAGGGGGGATTACCATGTTTGTTTACTTCCCATGACCTTGTAGGCCTAGGTCAAGTGACGCTTAATACCGTCTGATTTATTTTTCACAGAATGACCCAGAAGAAGAGGAGATAGATATGAATGGAACCATTGCAGCAGTTTCTAGCAGAGAAAATGCCCAAACCGAAGTTGGCAGCAACAGAAAAAAGAGGAGCAAAGGCAGCCACCTCGCCATGTCCACTCTGAAGAGAATCCTGTGTATTTTCTATTGTTTCCACGTTGAAAACCCACATCAGATAGACAATTATTCCAGACTCTCCTTTCCTCTGAGCTTTATAATAGTAAATGTTTGTTACTGGGTGTACTATCTGTATTTTTAAACAGTTTTGTCTGAAATCAATGGGGATGGCATTATTGAAGTGCAGAAATTGTGCCAGGGCCCCAAAGCACCCTGAACCATGTGAACTTGATGCAGGTAA
The DNA here is from genome assembly GCA_029206835.1 of Rana muscosa. NCBI lineage: Eukaryota > Metazoa > Chordata > Amphibia > Anura > Ranidae > Rana > Rana muscosa. The sequence goes on from CM055123.1 coordinate 205,300,981, forward strand.
GATAGGCGATGCTTTTACTCAAAAATTGTCCACTAAGTTGCCAAGCTCTGAACATTCAATGTCATTGGGGAAATCCTTGACACACTCCAGATCATTCTTATGTTTTAAAACAACTTTGTACCATTCTCTGATCCTGTCACCCTGTGCAGAGGGCTTGTTATTTTTAGGGTTTTGTAATCATTGGCAAACAAAAATGTAGATCTTATGCCCCGTAAACATGATCGGAATTTCCGTCAGAAAAACCTTGGATGGTTTTTCGGACGGAATTCCGCTCAAGCTTGGCTTGCATACACACGGTCACACAAAAGATCTCGGAACTTTCGACCGTCAAGAACGCGGTCACGTACAACACTACGACGAGCCGAGAAAATTAAGTTCAATGCTTCCGAGCATGTGTCGAATTGTTTCCGAGCATGCGTCGGAATTTTGCGCATCGGAATTGCTACAGACGATCGGAATTTCCGATTGGAATTTTTTCCGTCAGAAAATTTGAGAACCTGCTCTCAATCTTTTGTGGGCGGAAATTCTGACAGCAAAAGTCCGATGGAGCATACACACGGTCGAAATTCCCGACCAAAAGCTCACATCGGACTTTTCTTGTCGGAATTTCCGATCGTGTGTACGGGGCATAAGGGATTACCAGATTATTATTAGAAATAACCGCATTAGGCCCCTTTCACGTGGCTGTTTCGATCAAGTCCGCCTGTATGTTTTCCGGGCAGATCTGAACATAAGTTTAGTGTTAGTCTATGTTCATCGGATTAGCTCTGAGTCTATCTAGGTCCAAATAAAAAGAAAAAAAAAACACGGAAAAGGTTTGCAACTTTTTTCATTTCTTAGCATCTTTTTTTTAGCTTCTAAACATGACAGATCGGAGGTAAAAGGATATAAATAAATTTGCATTATTTTACATCTGCCTGCCCATAGACCTAACATGGGTCCATTATTAACTCTATTACAAGACCAAGTTAAAAACGAAATAGACACAAAGTGACAACCATTCCGTTCTGCTGTGTTTCAGAAGGGAATCAGTACATAGATCCCCTGCTAATCAGAATGGACTCCGTCTGTGTGAAAGGATCATTTCACACAGGCAATACTAAGTGGTCCATCTGATCTGCTCTTTTTTTTTTTTTTTTTAAGGGAATGTATGATGGTTTTGTATATAAATTTTGTATATAAATTCTTTCTTTATTTATTTATTATGGTCAGGGATAAATAAATATATGTTTAAAAATATATATATATATACAGTATATATATTTTATAAGTCCAGTAAATATAGATTATTGCACTTTATTTTTGCTTTTAAGTAAGCAGGTGGTGCTTAGGGGTCATTTTCACATTTACCTAGGCTCTCACTTTGCTGTAAAGCCTGTTATTTTCACATAGATGCTTGTGACTCTTCAACATTGACTTATCTCTTATTGAATGGCTCAGTTCAAAGTTTCAATCGTGAAATGACAGGCAGCTACTGCTGCAGTATCTATTTAGCTATCCCACAGTACTCTGAGAATCCCTCGTCATTTATTAAATGTTTATTTATTAAACAAAGATTGTATATACAGTAGATAGTGAAAACAGACCAAAATTCAGTATAGTTTTCTTTTAAATTATAACTTTTGTGGAAGGCAGTGGAAGGCAGCTAAGTAGATTCCGGGATCTGTGATGCCCCTTGGCCCCCATTAACCAATAGACAACACCAGCAATGCCATGTATGCCAGCAATAATACCCAGGAGTAGGCACAACACAATCCTAATGAAGATTTTGATTTCATTAATTTAATCTCAGATTCACAGAAGTCTCTATTTGAAGGTAAAGAATAAAATGTATTTCTAAAAACATTTTTATAAAAGGTTTATCTTTCTTCTGTGCATGGTCCACCCTAGTTTTCTTAGGATAAACAGCAGGGAAGGACACAACTTTTCAGTGATGCTTATTACTACATTATATGCTCAATCGGGATCGGTGCAACATTCAGGACATGAGTCCAAGAAAGGCACAAATGTTTTTATGAAGTCAGTATACAGTTCATTTACCCTAAGCATGCCGTTAGGAATTTTCCTGATTAGAACTAACTAGTTATGCCAAATGCTAGTTGCCTTGATATTGACATTCATGCAGCTGCTTTCATATCATTGTTCACTCTATAGCAAGGACACAGCGACAACACAAATCGTAACACTTTCCATTCAATTACAGCTAACACAACATTACAAAAGAAATGAACACTATTAATGTTTGCTGTTTTTCCTGGGAGAAATACAGAAAGTGTAATAGAAAGTCTGAAAAACAGCATTTACCCTTCCTATAGAAACTGCTATTTCAGGCTCCTTGGTGGCTCCTCACATTATCAAATGCTGAACCAGATGCTGACTCAATTATATGATCTTGGCTGAAGAAGCATAAGAGAGCAATGTTCAGAATGAGATGGCCAATCAGCATCAGCCCTCAAGCCCCTTCAAATAAAATCACATCACAAAATACTGCCCATAGCAGTAGTTTCTTTTGGATTGGTAAATTTTTCAGCCTATTATTATTTTTTCCAAGAAAGCCTGCTACCATACATTTATCTTAATAGAAATCTGTAATAAAAGAAATATATAAAGCTGCCATTGATGCCTTTGTTCTAAGAATGCCAGGTGCCTGGATGCACTGGCTTCAATACTTTGAGTCACTGACCTTGAAAAAGCTTGACAGTTGGGAAGTCAGAACTCCTGATCCATATATGCATTTCAAATCAATGATATACTGTACAGTAGAATGTACTGAAGGCAATGGAACACATTGATACCCAGTAAATATATAGAAACAAGGTCAACCTTGACAGCTTCCAGTAGACTATTGTTCTTCTACAGTACAAGGTCCTTTAATACTGCCCCCACCTGCAGCCTAAAACCGTACCAGCAGCCCCAGGCACCTATGGTAAAGCATTCAGTGTGTTGTAGATCCATTTCACTCTGGATTTTCTCACCACAACAGCTGGCCGCCATTGCAAATAGAGGTATCAGCTGATGGACCTTCTAAGGCAGTCTTTTTCAATTAGGGTTCCTCCAGAGGATGCTGTGTTCCTTGAGCAATAAGCAACTTCTGCTTCTCAGATGGGTAACCACTGACCACAATGATCTTTTAAGCTATCTGTAAGAAGGGAGTTCTTCCCCATGACCACAAATGTAAGGACCATTATTCACAGTGACCATCACAGTAATGTACTGTGAGCTGTAAATATAGTGTTAGCATAGATTTTAAAGGGGGTTCCCTGAACAAAGTTACTTCAAAAGTCCCTCACTGATAAAAATGTTGAGAACGTTATTTCATTGGTTCGTCCATAATAAAAAAGGTTGATTAAGGCTGCTCTACGGTCTTCCCAGTAGACATGTGCACAACATAAAAATTTGTTTAGTTTGGTTTCGTTTCTGTGCATTTCCGTTGATTCGTAACGATTCGTAATTTCGTAAGACGTGGGTTATCGTATGCGGACTCTTTCGTATTTCCGTAAGGGTTATTTTTCTGTTGATTCTTTTTTCTGTTAGTCTAACTTTCGTTGATTTGAAATTCGTATTTACGTTATAGTTTATATTCGGCCGCGTTCGTATTTTCGTAAGAACTATATTTTCGTTGATTTGCAATGATTCGTATTTTCGAGTCTAATTTCCGTTGATTGGAAAATTGTACTTTTGTAGATTTAATTACATGCATACTTTCGTTAGAATAAATTTTCCGTTTATTCAAAACACTACTCGTCGTAATTTTGTAATTCGTACTTTCGTGAGATTGACTGGCTCATTTGTTCGTACTTTCGTAACATTGTTTTCGTAGATTTCTAATCGGGGCATAATTCGGAATTTTACATAATGTGTCAGAATAGGAAAAAAACTAAAATATGTCAGAGAGATTACAAAATACAAATATAGAAATTAGAATCTAGACAGAGTATGCTTAAGAAACAAAGAATTTCTCTCTCACAAGTCACAACTTTACTCACAAATCCAACAGAACAGTGCAACCTACCCAACCACAACCTATCTGGACTGTGGATGGAATGCACTGCAGTCTAACACAGAAAAACACACAAGGGAATAAGAAACAAGCTCATTGGGGGAAGAGACAACCTCTTCAGGGGAAGGGACAAGCTTATTGGCCATTGGCCAACGTCCAGAACTAATTCAGAACTAACAAAATAGAATTTAAGTTTTTTCGAATTTTTGTTGTTTTGATTTCCGTTTTCCGAAGATTTGTAATTTTTTTTCGTTCATTTTGATTTTCGTTAATATGGATCTTTGTACGTTATTTTCATTGTTTTGTTTTACGTTTTCCGAATATTCGTAATTTCGCGTTTTCGTTCACTTTGATTTTCGTAATTTTTTGATCTTTGTTCGGTATTTTCGTTGTTTTTATGTTTTCGTTTTTTACTTTTTCGTATTTTGGCTGTTTAAAATTTACTAAATTTGTATTTTCGTTGTTTTCCATATTCGTTCTTTTTGATAATTTGTTGTTTGTTTTTAATTTTATCAAACCGTTCGTTTATTTGTATGTTTACGAATCAACGAATATAACGAATTTTGACGAATAACGAATTCGTAACTAAACGAATTGCACATGTCTACTGACCAGACAGTCTGAAGCCCCGTACACATGGTCGGACTTCCATCGGACTTTTCCATGTTTTTTTGTCCGAACGGAGTTGGTCGGGAACACCCATACCATACACACGCTCTGACTTTTCTGCAAACTTTCCCAAAACTTTTTGCAACATCACGTGGTTTTTCTGCTCTTTTCTGCTCTTTACCACCACCCTTAGGTCAACTTCTGCTATTGTTGGTTGATTTTAACATTAGTTGTTTTGTCCATCGGACAAAAGTCCGATGGTTTTCTGTACACACGGTCGGACTTTGCTCCTTCGGACTTGTGTTGGGCAAAAGTTTGTCCGTTTGCAGACCCAACTTTTGTCTGATGAAAACAAGAAAAAAGCAAAAAAAGTTTGTCCGATGGAGTGTACACACAGTCGGATTGTTGGTCCAACTTGCTCAAAATGAAGTTTGTTGGCCAAAAGTCCGACCGTGTGTACGGGGCTTAAGTCTCTGAATTCTATTTTCCCTGGTTCCCAAAGAAATTACAGAATTAAAGTAAACCTGTACTTAGAGAAAAATAGGGGCTGTGATTGTTGGCTTTTTTGTGAAAATTAAGGTGCCCCATGGGTATGCCCAGCCATCTGCTACTGCAGCCTCGATTAGCCTTTCAGGAGAGGTTTACTTTATTTCACTCTTTAATTTACTTTACATTTATTGAACAAAGTGCAAGGAACTATGACTATATTAATGTGTGTAAACTATAGCAACAAATTGGTTCTCGTTTACATGATCACATGGGGTTACATGATTTCTGACTGGTTGCTAATAACTATAGAGTAGGTTATTGTGCTTTGTTTCATACCATTATGGCTGGTGTGCTCGACACTTGTCTTCAAGGCACACTACCACCAACTGACAGTGTGTGTTTTCTCCAGAAATTGTCAAAGCGACAAAATAGGGTAAAGTATAAAAGCTTTGTGTGCTTTGCTGACTTGTTTGGTGTATCAGTTCTGTACAGGACTATTGACCTTTCCAACACTGCTGATTAGCGTTTAGTCCATTTGCATCTAGTCGCTTTAAATATGAATGCACTGCGGCATAAAGTAGTCCTTTCTTTAGTCCAACGTATAAGCCTCGTACACACGGCCGACATGTTTTTTTCGACGAGATTCTTGGACAAGAAACTTGTCCCGGCCGAGTGTACACACGCTCGATTCAAAGAACCCGCGGTTCTTTGAATGGAGCGTACGCGGTGACGTCATCGACTACGACGAGCATGCGCTCGTCACATTCGATGCCGTCGCCGCCATCTTGGTATACCCTACCTATGCCTAGGAAGCTACCGCGCATGCGTCAAATTCATTTCGAACATGGGCGGGCTTCCGGGAGGACAGGTAAGTGTACACACACTCACTTTTCTCGTTGAGAAACATGCCGACGAGAATCTCGACGAGAAAATACAGAGCAGGTTCTCTATTTTCTCGTCGAGATTACTTGTCGGTTTTCTTGACGAGAAACCATACACACGAACGAGTTTCTCGGCAAGACATCTCTGCCAGCAAGTTTCTTGCTGGTTCTTGCCGAGAAACTCGGTCGTGTGTACGAGGCCGAAGTCAAAGAAAATGGCCACTTTTTTCCCCCCTTCCCAGTAGCATGTATTCAGCTTTTCTTGACAAGGCTGGCTCTGTATAGGTTGACAGGATTTACCATTTGATGTTATGGTCGAGCATGTGACGTACTCTCCTTCTCATGTCTCTTGTTGGCCCAATGCCATGACATGGGAACAGGGAAGGGGATCATAGCCTTTTGTAAGCATCAGGAAGCCATTGTGGGGTTTACACAGGTAGTTCTTTCCCCAGCAAAAAAAAAATAAAGTTTAGTAAATTCTGTTGGTGAGGTAGCTAGCTAAATGTTACTTATCTTTGTCCTGCATTTTCAAACAAAGTGCACCTTGTCCTATCTGCATGTGTTGATCTGTAATTGGCAACCATAGTATAAATAGCAGACTAGATTTACATATTTGCAATGATATCTTATTTACTGAAAGGTGTGATCAGCCGACATAGAGCAGATCTATCAAAACTGGAAAAAGACGCACCCAAGCAAAAGCCACAAAGAATGGCAATACCTACTGTATACCCCCTGTGAAGATAACTGAGGCACTGTGGGCTAGATATGTGCAAAAGGAAAAAATTTGTTTAGTTTTGTTTCGTTTTAATTCGTTAATTAATTAATTTCGTTTAGTTAGATTCGTTAAATCCGTTAAATTTGTTTTCGGATTTCGTTCCGTTTTCGACCGAATTCGTAAAAACGCTCGGATTCGAAAATATTTCGACCGGATTCAAAAATATTTCTACCGGATTCGAAATCATTTCAACATGATTCGAAATCATTTCAACCGCATTTGAAAACAATTAGAATAGAATCGAAAATATTGGAAATAATCAAATAGAAAAACAATAGAACAGAATAGAATAAAATACAATATATATATTATATTTTATTCTATTCTGTTCTATTTATTTTCTAGTCTATTTTCTATTTCTATTCTAATCTTTTCTAATTGGAATTCGAAAAATCGGTCGCATTCGAAAATATTTCAACCAAATTCGAAAATATATCTACCTGATTCGATAATATTTCAACCGGATTTGAAATTATTTCAACCAAATAGAAAAGATTATAATAAAATAGAAAAACAGATAATAGACTAGAAAAACAATAGGACAGAATATATTCTATTTTATTCTATTCTGTTCTATTTTTTTTCTAGTCTATTTTCTATTTCTATTCTAATCTTTTCTAATTGGAATTCGAAAAATCGGTCACATTCGAAAATATTTCAACCAAATTCGAAAATATATCTACCGGATTCGATAATATTTCAACTAAATTCGATAATATTTCAACCGGATTTGAAATCATTTCAACCAAATAGAAAAGATTATAATAAAATAGAAAAACAGATAATAGACTAGAAAAAAAATAGGACAGAATATATTATATTTTATTCTATTCTGTTCTATTTCTTTTCTAGTCTATTTTCTATTTCTATTCTAATCTTTTCTATCTAGAAAAGATTTGAATAGAATATAAAAGAATAGACTAGAAAAAAATAGAACAGAATAGAATAAAATATAATATATTCTGTCCTATTGTTTTTCTAGTCTATTATCTGTTTTTCTATTTTATTATAATCTTTTCTATTCGGTTGATATAATTTCAAATCCGGTTGAAATATCGAATTTGGTTGAAATATTAACGAATGCGGATGAAATATTATCGAATTCGGTAGATATATTTTCGAATTTGGTTGAAATATTTTCGAATGCGACCGTTTTTTCGAATTCCAATTAGAAAAGATTAGAATAGAAATAAAAAATAGACTAGAAAAAAATAGAACAGAATAGAATAAAATAGAATATATATATTGTATTTTATTCTATTCTGTTCTATTGTTTTTCTATTTGATTATTTCCAATATTTTCGATTCTATTCTATTCTTTTCTAATTGTTTTTCAAATTCGATTCGACTAGAATTCTTTTCGAATTCGATTCGAATTTCGTCCGTGGTTTTTCGATTCGAAACGTTCGGATTCGGTTGAATTCGTTAGCATTGTAATTCGTTAATTCGGATGCATCCGAACGTCCGAATAATGAAAATTCGTCCGAATTTCGATTCGGAACGAAATGAGATGCACGTGCCTACTGTGGGCCTGGATGACTGGTGATGAGCACCACCACCTTAGTCAATAACCTCACAGGGTGTTAGTATTTGTTTGTGTGTGTGCCTCATGTAGTGCCTGTGTGATGTCACTAGCTTTCTTGGAATGCATAGAATGCATTTTAATGTTTCATCCAAAATATGTCTGTCACCGTATACTGGTAACAAAACACAGGCATTTTGCATATAAGCATTTTTATTGTATAATGTATATAGCATATTTATTAAGATGTATTAAATTACTAAAATTAGTGCAATCATGTCCTCTGCATCAGTTCTTTGTAAGTGAAATTACTTTCAGTAATGAGTATTTCTTTAGGTTGGATTATTAAATGTTCATGTACTGTATATACACAGGCTATTGTAATATACATTTTTATTTGTATGTACTTATAACTGATTGCATAAATAATACAGCATTGTATATACTTATTACATAGACCTCGTTCTTGTTATTTATATGGAATATGGCAAAGCACAGGTTTTCTTTGAAGTTCATTCATTTCAAAGGAAATTACACAGCATTTCAGTCAGTACACATTGTGGCTCATTGGTTTAACATTTACCTGCAAATCATTTTTTTACCGGTTCACACTTCCGTGGAGAGATGCATTTTTCTGCGCAACGTTTTTCCCTGTGGGTAGGGTGAAGCTACCCTAATGGTTTTCTTGTTTTCTCTTTTATATTCTTAGAACCTTTTTATATACAGATTTAGCTCTTATGCCTCGTACACACAACCGGTTTTCCCGTCAGGAAAAAAAACCAACGATTTTCCCAACGGGATTCCTCTCAAGCCTGCACACGATCACACAAAAGACCGCTGAACTTTTGAATGCCAAGAACGCGGTGACGTCAAAGATTACGATGAGCCGACAAAATTACGCTATCTGTTTCCGCGCATGCGTCAAATTGTTTACGAGCATGCGCGTTTTTTTTTTCCCCCTCGGGAAAGCATACAGACGACCGGTTTTCTCGGCAGGATTTTTTCCTGACAGGAAAAAAGAGAGCTGGTTCTCTTTTTTTCCCGGCAGTTTTCCTGTCGGGAAAACTGCGATGGAGCATACACACGGCCGGTTTTCCCGGCAAAAATATATCATGGCAGTTTTCTCGTCGGGAAAACCGCTCGTGTGTACGAGGCATTACTCCAGTTCTTTCTCTAAGCTGAACTGTACTTTTGCGCTAAACAAAAGTACAACATGGAAAACTTTTGTTTAGTGCAACTTGGTGAGACACAATCCATCATATTGCATAGTGCTGAAGCCAGTGGAACCTAATGTCACTAAGGGGTTTATTTACTAAAGCTTTAGAGTGCAAAATTCTAGCTCACTTCTGCCTAGAAACCAATCAGCTTCCAGGTTTTATTGCCAAAGCTTAATTGAACAAGCTGAGGTTAGAAGCTGATTGGTTTCTATGCAGAAGTGAGCCTGATTTTGCACTCTCCAGCTTTAGTAAATAAACCCCTAGGTGACATTTCAATAAAGTTTGCACAAAAACGGTAAACAGTGTCATGTGCCAAATTTAGTGCATCAACACCACAGTAATCACACCGCACACCAGCGCCTGCATTCTAGAGCAGCTGCTAGTGTGAATGGACCATAACTGTTAACATTTAGCCATTGTTATGACAGCCATATGTACAGTATCTCACAAAAGTAAGTACACCCCTCACATTTTTGTAAACATTTTATAATATCTTTTAATGTGACAACACTGAAGAAATGCCACTTTGCTACAATGTAAAGTAGTGAGTGTGCAGCTTGTATAACAGTGTCAATTTGCTGCCCCCTCAAAATAACCCAACACACAGCCATTAATGTCTAAACCACTGGCAACAAAAGTAAGTACACCCCACAGTGAAAATGTCCAAATTGGGCCCAAAGTGTCAATATTTTGTGTGGCCACCATTATTTTCCAGCACTGCCTTAATCCTCTTGGGCATGGAGTTCACCAGAGCTTCACAGGTTGCCATTGGAGTCCTCTTCTACTCCTCCATGTTGACATCACGGAGCTGGTGGATGTTAGAGACCTTGCGCTCCTCCACCTTCCGTTTGAGGATGGTCTGCTTCAGTATGTCACAGTACATGTTGGCATTCATGGTTCCCTCAATGAACTGTATCTCCCCAGTGCCGACAGCACTCATGCAGCCCCAGACCATGACAATCCCACCACCATGCTTGACTGTAGGCAAGACACACTTGTCTTTGTACTCCTCACCTGGTTGCCACCACACATGCTGGACACCATCTGAACCAAATAAGTTTATCTTGGTCTCATCAGACCCCAGGACATGGTTCAAGTAATACATGTCCTTAGTCTGCTTGCCTTCAGCAAACTGTTTGCAAGCTTTCTTGTGCATCATCTTTAGAAGAGGCTTTCTTCTGGGACGACAGCCATACAGACCAATTTGATGCAGTGCGCAGCGTATGGTCTGAGCACTGACAGACTGACCCCCCATCCCTTCAACCTCTGCAGCAATGGTGGCAGCACTCATATGTCTATTTCCCAAAGACAACCTCTGGATATGATGCTGAGCACGTGCACTCAACTACTTTGTTCAGCCATGGCGAGGCCTGTTCTGAGTGGAACCTGTCCTGTTAAACCACTGCTTTGTCTTGACCACTGTGCTGCAGCTCAGTTTCAGGGTCTTGGCAATCTTCTTATAGCCTAGGCCATCTTTATGTAGAGCAAAAATTCTTTTTTTCCAGATCCTGAGAGAGTTCTTTGCCATGAGTTGCCATGTTGAACTTCCAGTGACCAGTATGAGAGCGTGAGAGCGATAACACCAAATTTAACACACCTGCTCCCGATTCACACCTGAGACCTTGTAACACTAACGAGTCACATGACACCAGGGAGGGAAAGTGGCTAATTGGGTACTTTCACTTTGGGGTGCACTCACTTTTGTTGCCAGTGGTTTAGACATTAACCACTTCAGCCCCGGACAAATTTGCCCGCTAATGACCAGGCCATTTTTTGCGATACGGCGCTGCATCGTTTTAACTGACAATTGCGCGGTCGTGCGATTCTGTACCCAAACAAAATTTATGTAATTTGTTTCCCACAAATAGAGCTTTCTTTTGGTGGTATTTAATCACCTCTGTGGTTTTTATTTTTTGCGCTATAAACAAGACAGACAATTTTGAAAAAAATAAAAAAATAAAATGTACTTTCTGCTATAAAACATATCAAAAAAAAGTTATTCATCAATTTAGGCCGATATATATTCTTCTACATATTTTTGGGAAAAAAATCGCAATAGGTGTGTATTCATTGATTTGCGCAAAAGTTATTGCGTCTACAAACTATGGGATAGAATTAGGGACTTTTATTCTTCATTTTTATTGTTTTTACTGGTAATGGTGGCGATTTTTAGCGGGTCTGCGACATTGCGGCGGACAAATCTGACCCCAAATGACACTTTTTGGGGACCAGTGACATTATTACATTGATCAGTGCTATAAAAATGCACTGATCAATGTAAAAATGACACTGGCAGGGAAGGGGTTAACACTAGGCAGCAATCAAGGGGTTAAATGTGTTCCCTGGGTGTGTTCTAACTATAAGGGGGGTGGACTACCAGAGACACTGGGAGCAGAAGATTTCTGACATGTCATCTGTCAGAACAGGGAATCGCCTTGTTTACATAGGCAGTTTCCCGCTCTGCCTCTGTACAACGTGATCGCGGGTCGCCAGCAGACATCGAGTCCACCTGACCCACGGGCACGCTCCCGCTATCTCTTGTGCAAACACTGATGTTCATCTACGGCGCTTTGCGCAGGAGGGCCGTCCTGCCGCTGTATAATGACGGCGGCTGGTCAGCAAACAGTTAATGGCTGTGTGTTGAGTTATTTTGAGGGGACAGAAAATTTACACTGTTATACAAGTTGTATACTCACTACTTTAAATTGTAGCAAAGTGTAATTTTTTCAGTGTTGGCAAATGAAAAGATATAATAAAATATTTACAAAAATGTGAGGTGTGTACTCACTTTAGTGAGGTACTGTACTGTATATATGTAGCGAGAGGGTGGGCAGGTCTCAGCACCGATTCGCTGCATAAATGCTTGGCTATCTAGTTTTGGGACACTCTCTCCATCGATGCCCCCCAGAGCTGTAACCATACTGTCATGGACAGTTTGTGGTCAGGTACTAGTGTTCGGGGGGAGGAGGGGGGGGGGGTTATAGGACAGATTGCAGATTACATCAGCATTGTGCAGCCAATAATAACGTTATCTGATCGTTGGTCCCCTCCTACCAGCCCCGGGTGTCACAGCCCATTTAAAGCGCTGGCTCCTCAAGGGGTTTATCAGAGAACTGAGAACTGAGAAAGAGGACAACCACTATGTAGCACAACTAAGCAAGAAATACAGCCTGTACAAGGTGGTATGAAGTTGTTGTAGATTGTTCTCCGACGATCATCATGCACAAGGTGCTAAATGGTTTTGTAATTTTCGGGGGTTGAGCTCATTGAAGGTCTTCCTGATCGCTTGTCGTCTTCAAGTGATGTTCTTCTGCTCTTGAAATGTGCATGCCACTCAAAACACCTCAAACGACTCATTGCAGCATCGCCGTAAACTTGCCGAAACATGTCAAACATCTCTGTGGCGGATTTGCCCAGTTTCACGCAGAACTTCACGTTTGCTCTTTGTTCTAACTTGCTGCCCATGATGAAATAGCAGATGTGGTAACACACGGGGTCAGATTAGCACCAGTTGCACAGTTCCCGATGTACACAGGACAATGGCTTTTGGCACACTGACTTTTGAAGGTCGGTGCTCCCTGTGACTGTGCGTCATCAGGTGGTGTGTTACAAAACTAGTCTTGAAACTTTTTGATACCAGCTCGTATATCTAATAAATATGAGCACAGTATATAGAAAAATAAAAACTATACAGCACACACATTGTTACATGATATGTAGTGTGATAACAGCATGTTAGAGTCTGCAATAACCCTTTTACCGGTTATAATTTGCCAAGTATGTTTCTTTAACCATTGTGGAATATCATAAAAGGAAAGCTGAGAAAGTTGCATTAATATTGTCTTCATACCTGGGTGACAGTCTGATTCAAGACAGCACTGCTATAGATTTTCTGAAAAGTACAAAAACAACAAAATAGGAAGATGCACTTGTGTCTTTTCTCATTTAAAAGAAACTGCTGACTGTAGGCTTAAAGCTCTAAAACCGTACTTCAGACATATATCAAAACCAATCTTTATAGCCATCCATTGGGCAGAGGTCAGATAGAAGCTATATATTTCAGAGTTGGGGTAGGATAGAATTGCTGATCCCAGTGCCCTTCAGATACTGTCAGTATGCCTTCTGCAAACTCAATTTTCCACAAGCAACTTTGTACATGATTTTTTTTTTTCTTAAATGAAGGTACTAGCAGAAGAGATTCAATTGTATTGATGTGTAGGTTTGTCTAAATCTGTAAACCACCAATATACTGCCAGCTAAAAATCCAATTTTTATTTCTGTGGGAGTTATAAAACACTGAGGCCCCATTCACACCTATGCGAATTGGTTGCAGCTTGCACCGCATCCAATTCGCATAACATTTTAAAATACATTTATTTTAATGAGGCTGGTTCACATACGTGCGATGCATTCGGACTGCGCATTGCCCAAAAAACGTGCGTTTTCTAGGCATTGCAGTGCGAATTGTCTGCACATTATCTTCTATGGGAACGCATCTGATTCACAGATGTGTTCCGTTCTGAACAGGAATTCTCTCCCTGCTCACTACACTTCCCCCCCTCCCCTCTCCCAGGTCAGCACATCCACAGCTACAACGCAGATGAACCGCTGAACAGCTCTGTTTTCTCTTTGCAGAGAAAACAGAGCTGGAATTCGCATGGCACAAGGGTGAACCCAGCCTTAAAGTGAGCTATTCAATGACTTTACATGACTGCTTAGTTAAATTTCTAACGTGTCATAATATACATCATTTTTTTTCGTTTTTCAATAAAGTCGCACCATTTACGGATTTATAAAGCAAAGTCTAGCGCTTAAATCAAGTGCCCTTGGCAAGGCTGAGATGATATCATTAGTGTGGATTTTAGTGGATTTTGCAAAAGCGTTCGATACAGTTCCGCACACACGGCTCATATGTAAGGTAAAGTCTACAGGATTGGAAATATCAGTTTGTAAATGGATAGAAAACTGGCTAAAAGACAGAATTCAGAGAGTAGTGGTTAATGATTCTTACTCTGAATGGTCTAAGGTTCTCAGTGGTGTACCCCAAGGTTCAGTGCTGGGACCCTTACTTTTTAATATCTTTATAAATGATATTGGGTCTGGGATCAAAAGTAACATTTCTGTCTTTGCAGATGACACCAAGCTATGCAGTGGAATAACGTCCTTACAGGATGTCGCCAATTTACAAACCTACCTCAGTGCTCTGTCTAATTGGGTGACTATGTGGCAGATGAGGTTTAATGTTGATAAATGTAAAGTTATGCACTTGGGGGCTAAGAATATGAATGCATCATACATACTAGGGGGAGTACTCCGTAGTGGAGAAGGATCTGGGGGTTTTGGTAGATCATAAGCTCAATAATGGCATGCAATGCCAAGCTGCGGTTTCCAAAGCGAGCAAAGTCCTTTCTTGTATTAAGAGAGGTATGGACTCCAGAGAGAGAGATATCATTTTGCCCCTGTACAAATCATTAGTAAGACCTCATCTGGAATATGCAGTTCAGTTTTGGGCACCAGTTCTCAAAAAGGATATCGGGGAACTGGAGAAAGTGAAGAGAAGGGCAACCAAACTGATAAGAGGCATGGAGGAGCTCAGCTATGAGGAAAGATTAGAGGAACTGAATTTATTCACTCTTAAGAAGAGGAGAATAAGGGGGGATATGATTAACATGTACAAATATATAAGGGGTCCATACTTGGTGTTGAGTTATTCACTTTACGGTCAACACAAAAGACAAGGGGGCACTCTTTACGTCTAAAGGAAAAAAGATTTCATCTCCAAATACGGAAAGGTTTCTTCACAGTAAGAGCTGTGAAAATGTGGAACAGACTCCCTCCAGAGGTGATTCTGGCCAGCTCAGTAGATTGCTTTAAGAAAGGCCTGGATACTTTCCTAAATGTACCTAATATAACTGAGTACTAACATTTATAGGTAAAGTTGAACCAGGGTAAATCCGATTGCCTCTCGGAGGATCAGGAAGGAATTTTTTCCCCTGCTGTAGCAAATTGGATCATGCTCTGCTGGGGTTTTTTGCCTCCCTCTGGATCAACTGTGGGCATAGAATTGGGTATATGGGATTGCACGATATTTTTTTTTTTTTTTATATTTTTTTTTTATGGTTGAACTGGATGGACTTTGTCTTTTTTCAACCTGACTAACTATGTAACTATGTGTGCTGCAAGCAGGAGGCATAGGGGGCATTTCTTCAGACCCCCCACCCATCTTCTTCTCTCCATACCACCGCCCGCTTCTCAGCACAAAATACTCCCCATGGATGCATATGTGTGGCAGTTGGGTGTTAAGAACCACCCACTCTTCCACGGCATATATATGAGACTACAGCGGAAAGAGGTTATATACATTAATTTGCCATTAACTTAGCATGAAAAAATATATCTGATGCAAGATACGCTTAATTATTTATGAAGAAATACTCACACCTGCCCACACAAATTTGAAATTCTGTGTTTAAATAACTTTGTGTGCAGCCTATTTCTCAATGTTAGTTGTCATGTTAGGCAGAAAAAGGCACCAATTAGCAGTAGTGCTCTCCACTGCTGTGCATTTTCTTTAAAATATGTTCTATTGTAAGTCTATAGACACTTGTAGATAACCATTGGTTTCTTTTAACTTTTAGGCTCTCCAGTGGCCTGCAACCCATACCACTGTTTTTGATCTTTTCTTCCGCAGTGGAATGTTTTGCTGTGTATGGGGGGGACTGGTGACTTTATATGTTAGTGAGGAGTTTATTTCAGAAACATCATTGGAAAGCTGCGCACAACTTGTGGATAAATCTGACTGAATAGGCATATAATATCTAAGTTGAAAGGTGAGGAATGCTGGAAATAGCCTAAAGGGGAAATTTTCACAATATCACATCGTAATTTTAGGAAAGGAGTCAATGCGTTTTGTGCTTTCATTTTAATTCTTGGTCATTAGTCAAAAATTCCATATCCTTAGATGACCCAAGAGCCCTATACTTTTAAGGCAGACAACTTTAAAACTCCACCAGTTAGTAGCTTCAAAGCCCTTCAGAGGTGAAAGCTCCCAACCCCTGAAATGTGTTGGCTCTACTCCTACCTGTTATTATTAAACTACATGGTGATATTGTGAAGGTTTGCCTCTGACTCTATTTCTGGGGCTCAAGTCACCACCTACCAACTTACATATTTTCCAGAGGGAAGCATGACAAAACTTTATATAAAATGCTACAGGGAGTTTGAGACTTCCATGAATAGGTGGCAGCAGATGGCTAGAGCATGAAACTTAGGTGCTAACATCATTCTGCTGGTGTAAATAGCTCAAATGTGATCTGATCTGTAGAATCCAATGAATCCAATGAAAACATACATTTTAGGGTTAGTTGGACTGACACTTTAGAGGGGCTTTCTACCTTGTACAAATGTTTTCACCCACAGCTACTAATGGCTAACCAATCAGAAGCATAGCAAAAAACTCCCTACTATCAAAAATTGAAAACAGCATTTTAAAAGTCAACCATTGTAGAACATTTGAGATTGTGTATAGGATTTATAGGCTGAATGTATGTGGACATAAAGTCATCATAAAATTATTCATGTCACACAGAAGAGTGTCAAAGATGGGCAACAGAAATAACATTGATCTCCAGAAAATGATATTTTGCTTTAAAGAACAATTTCCATTGTTCGCAGTTTGCAGACAATACATACTGTATAACAAAACATCTTAAGAAAGCTGGTTGAACAAAATGAACTCCAGTCACCATTAGTCAGGCATGAAGTGGCTGGTGCAACCACAGGAAAAAAGAGATTTCCTTTGACTTGTCAGAGGAGGCATATAAGAGTGAAGTCATTACTAATAATAATCACTTAGTAGCAAGTTGTGTAAAAAGACTTCACAAAGGAGGTCAGAAATGCTTTGAAGACTTTATAACTCAACAGTTTTTGATAGGAACTGCAGTTTTTTTTATAGGTCAAATAACTGCTGCCTGTTTATCCCTTAATTGACAACATGAGGTTGCAATGCAGCAGTTGTTGATGATCTGTTGGCAAGAATGACATCTCACAAATCGGCTTTGCTTAGGCCCTGAGTGCCCTGGTATTGGAAAGCAGAGGTATAACCTCTGTCATGGTTTTTATTGTTTTCTGGGTCCTTGAAGTCTAAATGTCCAACAGATTCCTTCATCTTCGCTAACAGCGTGGATGGACGAATCTCCCTGCAGGTCTATTTTTATACCCGTACAGTTTCTGTGGCTGTTCGGTTAAAAATGATTTACCTGGCTCCTTAGATTTTTTTATTTGAAGCGTGTCAGGTGGTAGGAGGCCAAGTGGGGCAAGTTTCAAATTTCAGCCAGTTCATTAGGAACCGGATGAACTTTGCACAGTGTATGTCTAGCTTTAGGGATATTTTAGCTCACCTTCTGTCCAGGTGACCAAACAGAATGTGGGAACGCACACTATTTTTTACACATAATCAGCTAAAAAATATCGTTAGTGTTGCAAACCTACAGATATAAAAGCATCTAAAAGAAGAAAGGAGAAAAAAGGAGAAAAAAAATGAATTGCCATTCACAATTGCTGCTGTATTTCAGCGGTGATAGGTTATAACTATAACCACTTCTACATTAAACCCTCCCTACCTTACCAATCAGCACTTTACATGTCTAATACATAGAAAGATTGTTCCAGTTATCTCAAGCTGGTTTTGATGATGGGGCCAGAGTGTTTTTACGTGCCTTTCTCAGATCGGCTGATTGCTTAATCAGGAACTGTGTTTAGATGTTTTTATGTATGTTTGTAACAATAAAAAGATTGCTTTTATAAATTAAAGTAAAATTAAATTCTTAGTATGCAAAACTTTTTTTTCATTTGTGAAGTGAAGTGAAGAAAATCCCCAGTAGTCACCAGAACTAGCGTCCCCATTGGAAGAGTTACCCTACTTCCTGTTCTAATCAACTCAGATGACCTTTGGTGACCAGGACAAATAGAGAGGGTGAATCTCCCAAACGGGGGCACAGACAGCAATAAAAACCTGACAGGTGTTCTAATCCCTCTCCACTCTATTCAAAACTAAAAAAAAGTTTTGCATCAGTTCTACTTTTTTACAATAGTTTTTATTAAATTTTAACAGAAAATTCCAGCATTTGAAGCTACAATATATAAACAAGATAATTCAAATAAAAAACAGTGTCTTGTGGCTGTTTAACTGCATCTGTAAACTCAAATGTTGAAATATGAAAGTTGTTACATCACAGGACTCGGTATTCCCAGGTTTGGTTAAGGAAGAGAGAAATGGGAAGACATAGTTTGGAGAGGGAAGGGCAGGGGAGAGGGAAGGTGGGACTAAGAGGGGGTGCGGAATTTGTTTGGTCATCTTTAAACTTTCACTTTCAGTTATTTTTTTAATATGTGCAATAAATCTTTGTAGCACCTGAAAAGTCCTAGCATTCATTTTCAAATGTGTTTCACTTTTTATGGTACTATTAGGGATGTAGGGCTCAATTCACTAAAGAATATCTCATGAGATAATTAATAGACTCAAAATGGACTTTATAGGCACCAAACACACAAAGTCATCTAAAAGTATCCCCATTGAAAACGTCAGTCTGTGACGAAACGTGTCTGGGTGCGACGTACTGACGTCACCACAGTGCTTCAGAGGAGGACGGGCTCCTGCATTTGCCGGCCGGCAACTTTTTACAATATTTTAATCCAATTACATGTAAGTGCAATACTTCTATTTTATTGAAGCAACTAGACGATATCACGCTATGTTCAGTATTCCTTCCTTTTTTTCCTTGAGTTATCCAATCTACTGCTACGGACCTCTATGACTCGGTGAGGGATATCCAGCTGGTCATTCCGCTTCCTGGTTTAATCCTACTTTTCCACTCTGCGTGCAAGCCAAAGGCCACGGCTGGGTCACAGCCGAATGCTCTTTGTGCTTGCCTTCTGGTAAGTGGCCATTTATTACGGTGGTGGGCACTTGCAATTGTGTGAATCACGGAGGTGTTGCTCATGGAGATAGGATTTAACACAAGGACTCCAGCTTACCTTGCTTAGGTTTTAGCATATAGATCTTCTTGGACTGTTACGATAATAGTTTGGACAATATTAATATAAGATACGGGCTCATGTGAAGAATTTGTGCAATATCAAGTTAATGGGCTCTTATTAAGCAATGTTCATACTATTATACAATTTTCAACATGTCATTCAAAATGTCACTCTAAGGATTGATGTGTTTTTACTGGCGCAGCTTACTACCTTCGTTTAGAAATTGTTTACGTGTGTATCCCACTATAAGCTGCTGCCTACATTCTGTTATTCGTCCAGGGCGGTTTTCTCTTTCTCATCTAAAAGTATGTATTTTTATTATTTATACAAAAGAGTAGGGATGGGCTATCTGTTCGAGTCGAACATGAGTTCGACTCGAACATTGCCTGTTCGCCCGTTCGCCGAACAGCGAACAATTTGGGGTGTTCGCGGCAAATTCGAAAAGCCACGGAACACCCTTTAAAAGTCTATGGGAGAAATCAAAAGTGCTAATTTTAAAGGTTAATATGCAAGTTATTGTCATAAAAAGTGTTTGGGGACCTGGGTCCTGCCCCAGGGGACATGTATCAATGCAAAAAAAAGTATTAAAAACTGCAGTTTTTTCGGGAGCAGTGATTTTAATAATGCTTAATATGAAACAATAAAAGTGAAATATTCCTTTAAATTTCATACCTGGGGGTGTCTATAGTATGCCTGTAAAGTAGCGCATGTTTCCTGTGCTTAGAAAAGTCCCTGTACAAAATGACATTTCTAAAGAAAAAAAAGTAATTTAAAACTGATCGCGGCTATAATGAATTGTCGGGTCCCGGCAATACAGATAAAAGTCATTGAAAAAAAACAGCATGGGTTCCCCCTTAGTTCATTACCAGGCCCTTTGGGTCTGGTATGAATATTAAGGGGAACCCCGAACCAAAAAAAAAAAAAAATAACCCCAACCCAAATTCCATATCAGGCCCTTCAGGTCTGGTATGGATATTAAGGGGAACCCTGCCCCATTTAAAAAAAATGGCGTGGGGTTCCCCCCAAAAATCCATACCAGACCCTTATCCGAGCACGCAACCTGGCAGGCCACAGGAAAAGAATGGGGATGAGAGAGCGCCCCCCCCTGAACCATACCAGGCCACATGCCCTCAACATGGGGAGGATGTCCCCATGTTGATGGGGACAAGGGCCTCATCCCCACAACCCTTGCCCAGTGGTTGTGGGGGCTTGCGGGCGAGGGGCTTATAGGAATCTGGAAGCCCCCTTTAACAAAGGGGACCCCCAGATTCTGTCCCCCCTATGTGAATTGGTAAGGGTACATTGTACCCCTACCGTTTCACAAAGAAAAAGTGTGAAAATTTTAAAAATGACAGGAGACAGCTTGGGACAAGTCCCTTATTAAAAAAAAAAAAAAACATTCCAGCGATGGAATCCAGTCTGTCCAGCATTGCAATCCATTCTCGATGTCCAGCGATGATCCATTTTCCAGCGATGCTCTCCAGCGAGGAACGAAGCACGATCTTGCCTGCACCGGCTCTCCACTCCAGCGAGAAACGACGCACCATCCTCTCTGCAACGGAGCCCCCGGCTAATGACGCGCAAGCTGTTTGACAGTTCTTTTATAACCGAGGGCGGGGCCACCCATGACGTGGACGGGTGACCCCGCTCCCTCTAACCCATCACGGGAAACCCCAGCGAGGAAACCCCGGGGAGGATGTCCCCATGTTGATGGGGACAAGGGCCTCATCCCCACAACCCTTGCCCGGTGGTTGTGGGGGTCTGCGGGCAAGGGGCTTATCGGAATCTGGAAGCCCCCTTTAACAAAGGGGACCCCCAGATCCTGTCCCCCCCTATGTGAATTGGTAAGGGTACATTGTACCCCTACCATTTCACAAAGAAAAAGTGTGAAAATTTTAAAAATGACAGGAGACGGCTTGGGACAAGTCCTTTATTTAAAAAAAAAAAAAAAAAAAAAAAAAACATTCCAGCGATGTAATCCAGTCTGTCCAGCATTGTAATCCATTCTCGATGTCCAGCGATGATCCATTTTCCAGCGATGCTCTCCAGCGAGGAACGAAGCACGATCTTGCCTGCACCGGCTCTCCACTCCAACAAGAAACGACGCACGATCCACCCTGCATTGGAGCCCCTGGCTAATGACGCGCAAGCTGTTTGACAGTTCTTTTATAACCGAGGGAGGGGCCACCCATGACGTGGATGGGTGACCCCGTCCCCTCTAATGCGTCACGGGAAACCCCAGTGAGGAAACCCCCGTGACGCGTTAGAGGGGGGCGGGGTCACCCGTCCACATCATGGGTGGCCCCGACCTCGGTTATGAAAGAACTGTCAAACAGCTTGCGCATCATTAGCCGGGGGGCTCTGGTGAGGGAGGATCGTGCGTCGTTTCTCGCTGGAGTGGAGGGCCGAGTCAGGCAAGATCGTGCTTCGTTCCTCGCTGGAGAGCATCGCTGGACATCAAGAATGGATTACAACGCTGGACATCAAGAATGGATTACAACGCTGGACAGACTGGATTCCATCGCTGGAATGTTTTTTTTTTTTTTAATAAAGGACTTGTCCCAAGCCGTCTCCTGTCATTTTAAAAATGTTCACACTTTTTCTTTGTGAAATGGTAGCCGCCCGCAGACACCCACAACCACCGGGCAAGGGTTGTGCAACCTCTCCCAGATACTCTAGTTGGAGTGCAGGAATGAGCCCTGCTGCAAAGCATTGCATAAACATTTTTAATAACACGCCCCTGTTAAACAGGGGCTGAAAAATTGGGCCTTAGCCACTGGTGCTGGTGCCACGACACTGCAACCTCTCCCAGATACTCTAGTTGGAGTGCAGGAATGAGCCCTGCTGCAAAGCATTGCATAAAAAATTGTAATTACATGCCCCTGTTAAACAGGGGCTGAAAAATTGGGCCTTAGCCACTGGTGGCGGCACCCATAAACAAAAATGTTCTTCCAAGCTATCATCATCAATCGGATCATTGAGGAGGAGGAGTAGTGATGAGCCGAACACCCCCGGGTTCGGTTCGCACCAGAACCCGCGAACGGACCGGAAGTTCGAACGAACATTAGAACCCTATTAAATACAATGGATGCGAACGTTCGAATTCTAAAGTGCTAATTATAACAACTATTATGCATGTTATTGTCCTAAAAAGGGTTTGGGAACCCGGGTTCTGCACCAGGGGACATGTATCAATGCAAAAAGAAGTTTTAAAAACGGTCGTTTTTCGGGAGCAGTCATTTTAATGATGCATAAAGTGAAAAAAAAAAAGTCAAATATTCCTTTAAATATCGTACCTGGGGGGTGTCTAAAGTATGCCTGTGAAGTGCCACGTGTTTCCCGTGTTTAGAACTGTCCCTGCACAAAATGACACTTCTAAAGGAAAAAAAAGCCATTTAAAACTGCTTGCGGCTTTAATGTAATGTCTGGTCCCGGTAATATGGATGAAATTCTTTAAGAAAAATGGCATAGCTACCCCATGACCCCCCCCCCTACCCCAGCCCATTACCAGCCCCTTTGGGTCTTGTATGGATATTAAGGGGAACCCCGCACATAAAATAAAAAAGGCCCTATATACTCTGAACAGCCGTATACAGGCGGTGCATACAAGACAGGGACTGTAGGTTTGTTCTTATGTAGAATCTGTTTGTAATTTTGAACAGGTACATTGTTGAAGTGTAGCTCCAGCCCAAAAATCTATTTTTAAACTTTTTGGAAAACATAGGTAAGGGTTATCACCCCTGTAACATTTGTTTTGCTGTCTGTGCCCCTGTTCAGAACATTTCACCTCACTTTCCGTCCCAATGACAACTGTTTTTGAAATGTGGTGTTTTTCTTGAAACAAGGATTGCTGATAAAGCATCAGTACAGAGGAGACACCTTTCTCCCATATTTATTCTTACAGGAGAGAATTTTCCTTCCTAGTGGTAGATTTCCTCTCACTTCCTGTTGTCTTCTTGCGTTTGCAAGTAGGAGTCGTTTGTAAGTTGGATGTTTGAAAGTAGGGACCTGCCGTATATACTCTGCAGAAATAGGCCCCTTAGTTGTTGGTGTTGGCACAACACTGTAAGCACTCACAGTTACTCTTGGTTGGTGCTGGAACGCCCTGCTGTCAACTATTATATCAGGAATTTTAATTACATATAATTGTTGAACAGTGGTAGTAAAAATTGGGCCTTTGATGGTGGTGCTGGTGCCACAACACTGTAAGCCCTGACAGTTACTCTTGGTGGGTGCAGCAATGGGCCCTGCTGTGAATTATTAGATCAAGAATTGTAATTACATGCCCCTGTTGAACAGGGGCTGAAAAATTGGGCCTTAGGCACTGGTGGCACAACACTGCAACCCCTCACAGATACTGTACTTGGAGCACAGCAATGAGCCCTGTTGCAAAGTATTGCTTCAAAAATTGTAATGACACGCCCCTGTTAAACAGGGGCTGAAAAATTGGGCCTTAGGCACTGGTGGCACAACACTGCAACTCCTCACAGATACTGTACTTGGAGCACAGCAATGAGCCCTGTTGCAAAGTATTGCTTCAAAAATTGTAATTACACGCCCCTGTTAAACAGGGGCTGAAAAATTGGGCGTTAGGCACTGGTGGCGGCACCCATAAACAAAAATGATCTTCCAAGCTATCATCATCAATCGTATCATTGAGGACTCGGAGGAGGAGGATAGCCAGTCAACATAACAGCACAGGCACTCAGCATCAGCATCAGTCTTGAAGGGATGTGACATTTTAAAATCAATTAGTCTGTTATATCAGCATCAGGTGTGTGGTAGCTGGTGGTGATCCAAGACTGGTTCATCTTGATGAAAGTCAGTCGATCAACCGAGTCGGTGGACAGGCGCACCCTGTGATCCGTGACAAATCCTCCAGCAGCACTGAATGTGCGTTCCGAAAGAACGCTGGATGCAGGACAGGCCAGTAGCTCAATTGCATACTGTGCAAGCTCTGGCCAGTGATCCATCCTCAAGACCCAGTAAGCCAGAGGATTTTCGGTGGGGAAGGTGTCCAAGTCTGACCTTGCCCCTAGATATTCCTGCACCATGTTTATCAGACGCTGGCGATGGTTGCTGGAACCAATCATACTTTGGGGCTGCGGACTAAAGAATTGTCTGAACGCATCGGTCAGACGGCCACCTTCCCCACCGCTCCTTCTTTGACTGGCCGAAGCCTCAGCAACTCGTTGTCCAGGACCAGGAGTTTGCAACCTCCCAGTCTCTGGGAACGCGTTGCACAGACCTTTCTGCAAGGCCTCCCGGAGTTGTCTCATCCTCTGCTCCCTCTGCGACGGTAACATAAGGTCCGCAACCTTACCCTTGTACCGTGGATCAAGGAGAGTGGCCAGCCAGTAATGGTCCCTCTCCTTGATCCGAAGAATACGAGGATCCTTCCGCAGACTTTGCAGGATCAGGGAGGCCATGCAGCGTAGGTTTGCTGAGGCATTCGCTCCGGAGTCCTCTGGGTCACTAAGGACGACATGATCCGCAGCCACCTCCTCCCAGCCACGTACAAGTCCACTGGTTTCTTGGGACTGTAAATCATCCCCAAAAGACTGCTGCTGATGATGCTGAGTGCCAGCCTCCACCTCCATGCTGACACAATCCTCCTCCTCCTCCTCCTCCTCCTCCTCCTCTTCCTGTGCGATGGGTGGGACAGAAGGAACACTGTCTGGGTAAAGGGGGCCTTGAGAGGCAAGGAAGTCCTCCTCTTCCTGCCTCTGTTCTGCCTCAAGTGCCCTGTCCATTATTCCACGCAGCGTGTGCTCCAACAGGTGGACAAGAGGTACAGTGTCACTGATGCATGCACTGTCACTGCTCACCATCCTCGTGGCCTCCTCAAATGGTGCCAGGACAGTGCATGCATCCCTGATCATGCCCCACTGGCGTGGAGAAAAAAAACCAAGCTCCCCTGACCCTGTCCTGGTGCCGTAGTCGCACAGGTACTCATTGATGGCCCTCTGCTGCGTGTGCAGCCGCTGCAGCATGGCCAACGTTGAGTTCCACCTGGTGGGCATGTCACATATAAGGCGGTTCTTGGGCAGGTTCAACTCCTTTTGCAGCTCAGCCAGGCGAGCACTGGCATTATAAGATCTGCGGAAATGCACACAGACTTTCCTGGCCTGCCTCAGGACATCCTGTAAGCCCGGGTACCTGCCCAAGAACCGCTGCACCACCAGGTTAAGGACGTGAGCCACACAGGGCACATGGGTCAGTTGTCCCTGTCGGAGGGCGGAGAGGAGGTTGGTGCCATTGTCGCAAACCACCATTCCTGGCTTAAGCTGGCGTGGCGTCAACCACCTCTCGGCCTGGCCCTGCAGAGCAGACAGGACCTCTGCCCCAGTGTGGCTTCTGTCCCCCAAACACACCAGCGCAAGCACGGCATGGCATCTTTTTGCCTGCGTACTTGCGTAGCCCCGTGAACGGCTACGGAGCACCGCTGGTTCATAGGACAAACCACAGGAAGAGGCCATGGAGGAAGAAGAAGAGGAGGGGGTGGAGGAGAGAGGTGTGTCACAACCAGTAGTAGCATTTTGGAGGCGTGGCGGTGGGACAACCTCCAACACTACTGCACCTTGTCCTGAATCCTTCCCAGCTGCCAAAAGAGTGACCCAATGGGCCGTGAAAGAAAGGTAACGTCCCTGTCCATGCCTGCTGGACCATGAGTCAGCGGTAATATGCACCTTACCGCTGACCGCCCTGTCCAGCGAGGCCAAGACATTGCCTTCCACATGCCGGTAGAGAGCCGGAATAGCCTTCCGTGAGAAAAAGTGGCGTTTGGGAACCTGCCACTGAGGAACCGCACATTGCACAAACTCACGGAAGGGGGCCGAGTCTACCAACTGAAAAGGCAGCAGTTGAAGCGCTAGCAATTTAGCCAAGCTAGCATTCAACCGCTGGGCATGTGGATGGCTGGGAGTGAACTTCTTTCGACGGTCCAGCAGCTGGGGCAGGGAAATTTGCCTGCTAGAATCGGACGTCGGTGTACTGCTAGCAGAGTGGGCGCAAGTACTTGGCTGTGACACACCTAATTCTACACCTTCATTCCTCTCAGTGCATGTTTCAGAGAGGACTGAAGTTATAGTGGGGTTGGAGATCCCAGCTGATGCGGTGCAAGGAGAGGTCCGCTTTGTTCTTTGGTGTGGGTCTTTGAGGTAGGCTTGCCAACGAGCTGCATGGCAGGTCAACATATGTCTGGTCAGGCATGTGGTACCCAAGCGGCTGATGTTTTGGCCACGCGATATACGCTTGAGACATATGTTGCAAACAGCAGCTGTGCGATCTGATGCACTAGCCTCAAAAAAGGCCCACACCAAAGAACTTTTTGAATGACGGGCAGAGGCAGCGCCCTGCACAGGCGGAGCTCTGCGGTGTGATTCCGTCGGTGTACTGCCCTTACGCTGGCCACCAAAGGGCATCCTGCCTCGTTGGAGATGTGCCTCCTCCTCATCCTCCTCCTCCTCCTCTCTCCTATTAGGCACCCACGTGGAGTCATTGACCTCATCATCCCCTCCCTCCTCATCACTGGAGCCAATCTGGCAGTATGCTGCAGCTGCTGGAACATGACTGCCAGATTGGTGTCCTTCTTGAGCATCCCCTCTGTCTGCTCTCACGCTACTGCCTTCCTCTAGCTGGGTTTCATCATCAGACCCTTCGAAACGCTGGGCATCCTCCTGGAGCATGTACCCAACACTGTGCTGAAACAGTTCGGGGGACTCCTCAGGAGGAGGACATGGTGGGTCTAGGGAAGGAGTGACTGATGATTTGTCTGACATTGATACCAGGGAAGACGACGCTTTGGCAGCTGCTTTTCCAGTACCCTGAGCCTGGGTGAGAGAGGATGAGGAGGAGGAGGAGGGCTTGGTCATCCACTCTACCAAGTCTTCGGCATGATGTGGCTCAACATGTCCAGCTGCCGAAAAGAAGGACAAGCGTGTCCCATGGCCATGTGCTGATGACAATGCACCGCGTCCACGACCAGCACTGTTGCCCCCAGACACAGAGCCTGCTTGCCCTCTTTTATTGCCTCCTGACTGTCTGCCTCTCCTTGTTTGCCTTCCAGACATTCTAATAGATGGCCTGCAGGGAGATGGGAAAAAAGCAATAAGGGCTACCTTCAGGTGTCCTTCTCTGTCCCTGGAAACAAGGACTTGCAGAGTGAAAGAAAAAAAACACTCTCCCTACCTACAGTTTTCTGTCCCTAGAAAAAATGTTTTTTTTAATCACAATATAGCACAAGGAAAATTAACTCACTGTCCTTACAGGTCCCTGGAAACAAGGACTTGCAGAGTGAAAGAAAAAAAACACTCTCCCTACCTACAGTTTTCTGTCCCTAGAAAAAAATGTTTTTTTTAATCACAATATAGCAAAAGGACAATTCACTCACTGTCCTTCCAGGTCCCTGGAAACAAGGACTTGCAGAGTGAAAGAAACTGACACTGTCCCTACCTAGAGTTTTCTGTCCCTGGAATAAATGTTTTTTTCAGCACAATATAGCACAAGGACAATTAACTCACTGTCCTTACAGGTCCCTGGAAACAAGGACTTGCAGAGTGAAAGAAAAAAAATACTCTCCCTACCTACAGTTTTCTGTCCCTAGAAAAAAATGTTTTTTTTAATCACAATATAGCAAAAGGACAATTCACTCACTGTCCTTCCAGGTCCCTGGAAACAAGGACTTGCAGAGTGAAAGAAACTGACACTGTCCCTACCTAGAGTTTTCTGTCCCTGGAATAAATGTTTTTTTCAGCACAATATAGCACAAGGACAATTAACTCACTGTCCTTACAGGTCCCTGGAAACAAGGACTTGCAGAGTGAAAGAAAAAAAATACTCTCCCTACCTACAGTTTTCTGTCCCTAGAAAAAAATGTTTTTTTTAATCACAATATAGCAAAAGGACAATTCACTCACTGTCCTTCCAGGTCCCTGGAAACAAGGACTTGCAGAGTGAAAGAAACTGACACTGTCCCTACCTAGAGTTTTCTGTCCCTGGAATAAATGTTTTTTTCAGCACAATATAGCACAAGGACAATTAACTCACTGTCCTTACAGGTCCCTGGAAACAAGGACTTGCAGAGTGAAAGAAAAAAAATACTCTCCCTACCTACAGTTTTCTGTCCCTAGAAAAAAATGTTTTTTTTAATCACAATATAGCAAAAGGACAATTCACTCACTGTCCTTCCAGGTCCCTGGAAACAAGGACTTGCAGAGTGAAAGAAACTGACACTGTCCCTACCTAGAGTTTTCTGTCCCTAGAATAAATGTTTTTTTTAATCACAATATAGCAAAAGGACAATTCACTCACTGTCCTTCCAGGTCCCTGGAAACAAGGACTTGCAGAGTGAAAGAAACTGACACTGTCCCTACCTAGAGTTTTCTGTCCCTAGAATAAATGTTTTTTTTAATCACAATATAGCACAAGGAAAATTAACTCACTGTCCTTACAGGTCCCTGGAAACAAGGACTTGCAGAGTGAAAGAAAAAAAACACTCTCCCTACCTACAGTTTTCTGTCCCTAGAAAAAAATGTTTTTTTTAATCACAATATAGCAAAAGGACAATTCACTCACTGTCCTTCCAGGTCCCTGGAAACAAGGACTTGCAGAGTGAAAGAAACTGACACTGTCCCTACCTAGAGTTTTCTGTCCCTAGAATAAATGTTTTTTTTAATCACAATATAGCAAAAGGACAATTCACTCACTGTCCTTCCAGGTCCCTGGAAACAAGGACTTGCAGAGTGAAAGAAACTGACACTGTCCCTACCTAGAGTTTTCTGTCCCTAGAATAAATGTTTTTTTTAATCACAATATAGCAAAAGGACAATTCACTCACTGTCCTTCCAGGTCCCTGGAAACAAGGACTTGCAGAGTGAAAGAAACTGACACTGTCCCTACCTAGAGTTTTCTGTCCCTAGAATAAATGTTTTTTTTAATCACAATATAGCAAAAGGACAATTCACTCACTGTCCTTCCAGGTCCCTGGAAACAAGGACTTGCAGAGTGAAAGAAACTGACACTGTCCCTACCTAGAGTTTTCTGTCCCTAGAATAAATGTTTTTTTTAATCACAATATAGCACAAGGAAAATTAACTCACTGTCCTTACAGGTCCCTGGAAACAAGGACTTGCAGAGTGAAAGAAAAAAAACACTCTCCCTACCTACAGTTTTCTGTCCCTAGAAAAAAATGTTTTTTTTAATCACAATATAGCAAAAGGACAATTCACTCACTGTCCTTCCAGGTCCCTGGAAACAAGGACTTGCAGAGTGAAAGAAACTGACACTGTCCCTACCTAGAGTTTTCTGTCCCTGGAATAAATGTTTTTTTCAGCACAATATAGCACAAGGACAATTAACTCACTGTCCTTACAGGTCCCTGGAAACAAGGACTTGCAGAGTGAAAGAAAAAAAATACTCTCCCTACCTACAGTTTTCTGTCCCTAGAAAAAAATGTTTTTTTTAATCACAATATAGCAAAAGGACAATTCACTCACTGTCCTTCCAGGTCCCTGGAAACAAGGACTTGCAGAGTGAAAGAAACTGACACTGTCCCTACCTAGAGTTTTCTGTCCCTAGAATAAATGTTTTTTTTAATCACAATATAGCAAAAGGACAATTCACTCACTGTCCTTCCAGGTCCCTGGAAACAAGGACTTGCAGAGTGAAAGAAACTGACACTGTCCCTACCTAGAGTTTTCTGTCCCTAGAATAAATGTTTTTTTTAATCACAATATAGCAAAAGGACAATTCACTCACTGTCCTTCCAGGTCCCTGGAAACAAGGACTTGCAGAGTGAAAGAAACTGACACTGTCCCTACCTAGAGTTTTCTGTCCCTAGAATAAATGTTTTTTTTAATCACAATATAGCAAAAGGACAATTCACTCACTGTCCTTCCAGGTCCCTGGAAACAAGGACTTGCAGAGTGAAAGAAACTGACACTGTCCCTACCTAGAGTTTTCTGTCCCTAGAATAAATGTTTTTTTTAATCACAATATAGCAAAAGGACAATTCACTCACTGTCCTTCCAGGTCCCTGGAAACAAGGACTTGCAGAGTGAAAGAAACTGACACTGTCCCTACCTAGAGTTTTCTGTCCCTAGAATAAATGTTTTTTTTAATCACAATATAGCAAAAGGACAATTCACTCACTGTCCTTCCAGGTCCCTGGAAACAAGGACTTGCAGAGTGAAAGAAACTGACACTGTCCCTACCTAGAGTTTTCTGTCCCTAGAATAAATGTTTTTTTTAATCACAATATAGCAAAAGGACAATTCACTCACTGTCCTTCCAGGTCCCTGGAAACAAGGACTTGCAGAGTGAAAGAAACTGACACTGTCCCTACCTAGAGTTTTCTGTCCCTAGAATAAATGTTTTTTTTAATCACAATATAGCAAAAGGACAATTCACTCACTGTCCTTCCAGGTCCCTGGAAACAAGGACTTGCAGAGTGAAAGAAACTGACACTGTCCCTACCTAGAGTTTTCTGTCCCTAGAATAAATGTTTTTTTTAATCACAATATAGCAAAAGGACAATTCACTCACTGTCCTTCCAGGTCCCTGGAAACAAGGACTTGCAGAGTGAAAGAAACTGACACTGTCCCTACCTAGAGTTTTCTGTCCCTAGAATAAATGTTTTTTTTAATCACAATATAGCAAAAGGACAATTCACTCACTGTCCTTCCAGGTCCCTGGAAACAAGGACTTGCAGAGTGAAAGAAACTGACACTGTCCCTACCTAGAGTTTTCTGTCCCTAGAATAAATGTTTTTTTTAATCACAATATAGCACAAGGAAAATTAACTCACTGTCCTTACAGGTCCCTGGAAACAAGGACTTGCAGAGTGAAAGAAAAAAAACACTCTCCCTACCTACAGTTTTCTGTCCCTAGAAAAAAATGTTTTTTTTAATCACAATATAGCAAAAGGACAATTCACTCACTGTCCTTCCAGGTCCCTGGAAACAAGGACTTGCAGAGTGAAAGAAACTGACACTGTCCCTACCTAGAGTTTTCTGTCCCTAGAATAAATGTTTTTTTTAATCACAATATAGCAAAAGGACAATTCACTCACTGTCCTTCCAGGTCCCTGGAAACAAGGACTTGCAGAGTGAAAGAAACTGACACTGTCCCTACCTAGAGTTTTCTGTCCCTAGAATAAATGTTTTTTTTAATCACAATATAGCAAAAGGACAATTCACTCACTGTCCTTCCAGGTCCCTGGAAACAAGGACTTGCAGAGTGAAAGAAACTGACACTGTCCCTACCTAGAGTTTTCTGTCCCTAGAATAAATGTTTTTTTTAATCACAATATAGCAAAAGGACAATTCACTCACTGTCCTTCCAGGTCCCTGGAAACAAGGACTTGCAGAGTGAAAGAAACTGACACTGTCCCTACCTAGAGTTTTCTGTCCCTAGAATAAATGTTTTTTTTAATCACAATATAGCACAAGGAAAATTAACTCACTGTCCTTACAGGTCCCTGGAAACAAGGACTTGCAGAGTGAAAGAAAAAAAACACTCTCCCTACCTACAGTTTTCTGTCCCTAGAAAAAAATGTTTTTTTTAATCACAATATAGCAAAAGGACAATTCACTCACTGTCCTTCCAGGTCCCTGGAAACAAGGACTTGCAGAGTGAAAGAAACTGACACTGTCCCTACCTAGAGTTTTCTGTCCCTGGAATAAATGTTTTTTTCAGCACAATATAGCACAAGGACAATTAACTCACTGTCCTTACAGGTCCCTGGAAACAAGGACTTGCAGAGTGAAAGAAAAAAAATACTCTCCCTACCTACAGTTTTCTGTCCCTAGAAAAAAATGTTTTTTTTAATCACAATATAGCAAAAGGACAATTCACTCACTGTCCTTCCAGGTCCCTGGAAACAAGGACTTGCAGAGTGAAAGAAACTGACACTGTCCCTACCTAGAGTTTTCTGTCCCTAGAATAAATGTTTTTTTTTAAGCACACTATAGCAGAAGCACAAAACACACTGACACTCTCCCTACCTATCCTTCTCTTTCCCTAAACTAAAGGAATCCAGGTTAAGCAAGAAAGAAATAACAGTCACTGTCCCTGCCTATGCTACTCTATCCCTGCTCCGGAACACACTACACTAGGCCGCCGTGCTGGCGGCCTTTTATAGTGTGGGGCGTGTACTAAACACCCTCAGCAATAATTGGCCACAGGCATCCTGCCTGTGGCCAATCATTGCTCTCCTCGCTGCCGGCGCTGTGATTGGCCAAGCATGCGGGGTCACAGTGCATGCTTGGCCAATCACAGCGCCTGGATGACACTGCGATGGCGTAGTGCATTGTGGGCCGTTCGCGTCACTCGAATTTGGCGCGAACGGCCCAAATCGTTCGATCTTCGTCGAACGATCGAACAGCCAATGTTCGAGTCGAACGTATGTTCGACTCGAACACGAAGCTCATCCCTAAGGAGGAGGATAGTCAGTCAACATAACAGGACAGTCTCAGCATCAGCATCAGTCTTGAAGGGATGTGACATTTGAAAATAAATTAGTCTGTTATATCAGCTTCAGGTGTTTGGTAGCTGGTGGTGATCCAAGACTGGTTCATCTTTATGAAGGTCAGTCGATCAACCGAGTCGGTGGACAGGCGCACCCTGTGATCCGTGACAAATCCTCCAGCAGCACTGAATGTGCATTCTGAAAGAACGCTGAATGCAGGACAGGCCAGTAGCTCAATTGCATACTGTGCAAGCTCCGGCAAGTGATCCATCCTCAAGACCCAGTAAGCCAGAGGATTTTCGGTGGGGAAGGTGTCCAAGTCTGACCTTGCCCCTAGGTATTCCTGCACCATGTATATCAGACACTGGCGATGGTTGCTGGAACCGATCATACCTTGGGGCTGCGGACTAAAGAATTGTCTGAACGCATCGGTCAGACGGCCACCTTCCCCACCGCTCCTTCTTTGACTGACCGAAGCCTCAGCAACTCGTTGTCCAGGACCAGGAGTTTGTAACCTCCCAGTCTTTGGGAACGTGTTGCACATTTCTGCAAGGCCTCCCAGAGTTGTCTCATCCTCTGCTCCCTCTGCGACGGTAAGATAAGGTCCGCAACCTTACCCTTGTACCGTGGATCAAGGAGAGTGGCCAGCCAGTAATGGTCCCTCTCCTTGATCTGAAGAATACGAGGATCCTTCCGCAGACTTTGCAGGATCAGGGAGGCCATGCAGTGTAGGTTAGCTGAGGCATTCGGTCCGGAGTCCTCTGGGTCACTAAGGACGACATGATCCGCAGCCACCTCCTCCCAGCCACGTACAAGTCCACAGGTTTCTTGGGACTGTAAATCATCCCTAAAAGACTGCTGCTGATGATGCTGAGTGCCAGGCTCCACCTCCATGCTGACACAATCCTCCTCCTCCTCTTCCTGTGCGATGGGTGGGACAGAAGGAACACTGTCTGGGTAAAGGGGGCCTTGAGAGGCAAGGAAGTCCTCCTCTTCCTGCCTCTGTTCTGCCTCAAGTGCCCTGTCCATTATTCCACGCAGCGTATGTTCCAACAGGTGGACAAGAGGTACAGTGTCACTGATGCATGCACTGTCACTGCTCACCATCCTCGTGGCCTCCTCAAATGGTGCCAGGACAGTGCATGCATCCCTGATCATGCCCCACTGGCGTGGTGAAAAAAACCCGAGCTCCCCTGACTCTGTCCTGGTGTCGTAGTCGCACAGGTACTCATTGATGGCCCTCTGCTGCGTGTGCAGCTGCTGCAGCATGGCCAACGTTGATTTCCACCTGGTGGGAATGTCACATATAAGGCGGTTCTTGGGCAGGTTCAACTCCTTTTGCAGCTCAGCCAGGCGAGCACTGGCATTATAAGATCTGCGGAAATGCACACAGACTTTCCTGGCCTGCCTCAGGACATCCTGTAAGCCCGGGTACCTGCCCAAGAACCGCTGCACCACCAGGTTAAGGACGTGAGCCACACAGGGCACATGGGTCAGTTGTCCCTGACGGAGGGCGGAGAGGAGGTTGGTGCCATTGTCGCAAACCACCATTCCTGGCTTAAGCTGGCGTGGCGTCAACCCCCTCTCGGCCTGCCCCTGCAGAGAAGACAGAAACTCTGCCCCAGTGTGGCTCCTGTCCCCCAAACACACCAGCGCAAGCACGGCATGGCATCTTTTTGCCTGCATACTTGCGTAGCACCTTGAACGCCTACGGAGCACCGCTGGTTCCGAGGACAAAGCACAGGAAGAGGCCATGGAGGAAGAAGAAGAGGAGGGGGTGGAGGAGAGAGATGTGTCACAACCAGTAGTAGCATTTTGGAGGCGTGGCGGCGGAACAACCTCCAACACTACTGCACCTTGTCCTGCATCTTTCCCAGCTGCCAAAAGAGTGACCCAATGGGCCGTGAAAGAAAGGTAACATCCCTGGCCATGCCTGCTGGACCATGAGTCAGCGGTAATATGCACCTTACCGCTGACCGCCCTGTCCAGCGAGGCCAAGACATTGCCTTCCACATGCCGGTAGAGAGCCGGAATCGCCTTCCGTGAGAAAAAGTGGCGTTTGGGAACCTGCCACTGTGGAACCGCACATTGCACAAACTCACGGAAGGGGGCCGAGTCTACCAACTGAAAAGGCAGCAGTTGAAGCACTAGCAATTTAGCCAAGCTAGCATTCAACCGCTGGGCATGTGGATGGCTGGGAGTGAACTTCTTTCGACGGTCCAGCAGCTGGGGCAGGGAAATTTGCCTGCTAGAATCGGACGTCGGTGTACTGCTAGCAGAGTGCCCGCAAGCACTTGGCTGTGACACACCTAATTCTACACCTTCATTCCTCTCAGTGCAGGTTTCAGAGAGGACTGAAGGTATAGTGGGGTTGGAGATCCCAGCTGATGCGGTGCAAGGAGAGGTCCGCTTTGTTCTTTGGTGTGGGTCTTTAAGGTAGGCTTGCCAACGAGCTGCATGGCAGGTCAACATATGTCTGGTCAAGCATGTGGTGCCCAAGCGGGTGATGTTTTGGCCACGCGATATACGCTTGAGACATATGTTGCAAACAGCAGCTGTGCGATCTGATGCACTCGACTCAAAAAAGGCACACACCAAAGAACTTTTTGAATAACGGGCAGAGGCAGCGCCCTGCACAGGCGGAGCTCTGCGGTGTGATTCCGTCGGTGTGCTGCCCTTACGCTGGCCCCCCGAGGGCATCCTGCCTCGTTGGAGATGTGCCTCCTCCTCATCCTCCTCCTCCTATCTCCTATTAGGCACCCACGTGGAGTCAGTGACCTCATCACCCCCTCCCTCTTCATCACTGGAGCCAATCTGGCAGTATGCTGCAGCTGCTGGAACATGACTGCCAGATTGGTGTCCTTCTTGAGCATCCCCTCTCTCTGCTCTCACGCTACTGCCTTCCTCTAGCTGGGTATCATCATCAGACCCTTCGAAACGCTGGGCATCCTCCTGGAGCATGTACCCAACACTGTGCTCAAACAGTTCGGGGGACTCCTCAGGAGGACATGGTGGGTCTAGGGAAGGAGTGACTGATGATGACATTGATACCAGGGAAGAGTACGCTTTGGCAGCTGCTTTGCCAGTACCCTGAGCCTGGGTGAGAGAGGATGAGGAGGATGAGGAGGGTTTGGTCATCCACTCTACCAAGTCTTCGGCATGATGCGGCTCAACATGTCCAGCTGCCGAAAAGAAGGACAAGCGTGTCCCATGGCCACGTGCTGATGGCGATGCACCGCATCCACGACCAGCACTGTTGTCTCTAGACACAGAGCCTGCTTGCCCTCATTTATTGGCTCCTGACTGTCTGCCTCTCCTTGTTTACCTTCCAGACATTCTAATGGCCTGCAGGGAGATGGGAAAACCAGCAATAAGGCCTAGCTTCAGGAGTATATTTTGCAGGAATCACACTACGCCTGCTGTAAGTGCTGCAAATGCCTGTTGGTGTAACACACCAGGAAAACACAGCAATACGGACTAGCTTCAGGTGTATAATGTGCAGGAGGCACACTCCGCCCGCTGTAAGTGCTGCAAATGCCTGTTGGTGTAACACACTAGAAAAACACAGCAATAAGGCCTAGCTTCAGGAGTATATTTTGCAGGAATCACACTAGGCCTGCTGTAAGTGCTGCAAATGCCTGTTGGTGTAACACACCAGGAAAACACAGCAATACGGGCTAGCTTCAGGTGTATACTGTGCAGGAGGCTTAGCAACAATGACACTGACACTGTCCCCTGCCTATCCTTCTCTCTCCCTGCACACAAGGTTTATCAAAGAATATGACACTGACACTCTCCCTGCCTATCCTTCTCTCTCCCTGCACACAAGGTTTAGTAAAGAATATGACACTAACACTGTCCCCTGCCTATCCTTCTCTCTCCCTGCACACAAGGTTTATCAAAGAATATGACACTGACACTCTCCCCGCCTATCCTTCTCTCTCCCTGCACACAAGGTTTAGCAAAGAATATGACACTGACACTGTCCCCTGCCTATCCTTCTCTCTCCCTGCACACAAGGTTTAGCAAAGAATATGACACTGACACTCTCCCTGCCTATCCTTCTCTCTCCCTGCACACAAGAATAGCACAAAGAATATCAACACTGTCCCTGCCTATCCTTCTCTTTCCCTGCGCCGGAACACACTACACAAGGCCGCCGCGCTAGCGGCCTTTTATAGTGTGGGGCGTCTGCTAAACCCCCTGAGCTATAATTGGCCACAGGCAACCTGCCTGTGGCCAATTATGGCTCTCCTAGCTGCCGGCGCTGTGATTGCCCAAGCATGCGGGGTCACAGTGCATGCTTGGCCAATCACAGCGCCGGGATTGTACTGCGATGGCGCAGTGTATTGTGGGCCGTTCGCGTCACTCGAATTTGGCGCGAATGCCCCAAATCGTTCGATGTTCGCCGAACGATCGAACAGCCGAACATACAGTCAATTGTTCGGGTTCGGGTCCGGGACCCAAAAACCCAAAAGTTCGGGTCCGCTCAACCCTACTCAGGGCTTTCACATTGAGAATGCTGGGTCAGGATTATTTCAGGCGTTTTTACAGCGCTAAAACGCCTGAAAAACGCCTCAGTGTGAAAGGGGCCTTATCATTCAAAGTGAAAGAAAATCCCAAATTTTGGGTTATCCCCATAAAAGTAATAGAGGGGAAATCTTCCAATGGATTTTTGACACCCTAGGCGAAACCTAATTTTGCCGCCCCCTTCTTGGCTCCACCCCTGGCCCCACCCCCCTTTCCCTGCCCCTGTACACCCCACATTTTTAATGACTGCTACTATTTTGCATGCAACACAGTCTCACCTGTGCCCATCACATACCATCAAATACAGTCTCACCAGGCTGTGCCCATCAATGCTGCTGGGGGGGGGGCTCGGTACATACTTGGCATTTGGTAGATCAGTTTATATACATATACACACACAAATTGCATGTCATTTGTGGTAATAAAACAGTAGCGGCCTGTTGCTCCAAATTTTTGGGGGGCGCAAACAAACTGAAAAATTCTGAAAAAAATATCAATTGCAACCACTGTGCCATCAAATGCAGCCACTGTGCCCATCAAACGCAGCCACTGTGCTATCAAACGCAGCCACTGTGCCATCAAACGCAGCCACTGTGCCATCAAATGCAGCCACTGTGCCCTCAAACGCAGCCACTGTGCCCTCAAACGCAGCCACTGTGCCATCAAATGCAGCCACTGTGCCATCAAACGCAGCCACTGTGCCCATCAAACGCAGCCACTGTGCCCTCAAATGCAGCCACTGTGCCCTCAAATGCAGCCACTGTGCCCTCAAACGCAGCCACTGTGCCATCAAATGCAGCCACTGTGCCATCAAACGCAGCCACTGTGCCCATCAAACGCAGCCACTGTGCCATCAAACGCAGCCACTGTGCCATCAAACGCAGCCACTGTGCCATCAAATGCTCCCACTGTGCCATCCAATGGTGGGGCATTGGGCGACGGCGAGCGGCGTCTTCCATGCGTCTTCTCCCGTCCTCCTCTCCTATGATTGGATGCCTGATAGGCATCCAATCACAGCGCCTGACATTTCAGCCAATCAGGTGACGGGGAACAGACCCGAGCACCTGATTGGCGGAAAGGTGGTTCAGTGTTAGAACAGCGAATTTTCATTTGCTGTTCTAACACAGCTGGGTGAACTGCGAGCGCCAAGTATGGTGCTCGCAGGTCACCATTTTTGACACCTATTAGAGCCTATGGCTCTAATCAGGTGCTTCAAAGACACTCCCGCTGATGTAATTCAGGTGCCCGGTGCCCAGAAAGGGGCTGGGCGCCTGAATAGGGGTGTCAGCGGCAGCCATGGTTAGATCATGCAATGCATGAATCTATCCATTAGTCATAGAGGGGGTGGCTGGAAAAAGGGGGCGGTGCCTGTGCGCCTTTATGGACGCACCGCCACTGCATGATGCGAGCGAGGAACAGGCAACAAGCACAGGGTCATGTCGTCGGTCGGATACAAGTTTGGTGAGCCCAAGACTGTTGTTCTTCACTTGATATGGTGAGTAAAAACTGTTGCTTTTATTTAATAAATGCAACAGTTTTCACTCACCACATCAAGTGAAGAACAACAGTCTTGCGTTCAGCAAACTTGTATCCGACCGACGACGTGACCCTGTGCTTGTTGCCTGTTCCTCTTTTGCATGCACCAAAATAAAACTCTGCTTTACCTGCCTCTGTCTGTCAGTGCCTCTTCCAGCCCAAGCTCCACCTGTCCCCAAGCCTGGAGAGCCGCCGCCGGGCGCCACGCTGCCTGTATCCCATGATGATTTACTCCACTCCAGTGACACAGTGAGGAGAGTGATCTTTGGGGGGTGGGGGCTGCTGGACCTGGACACGTGTCAGAACGCTCCCCACTCTGAGGGAGAGCGGGGAGCGGCTGTGGGGGGGGATATATCATGAAGGACACTGGACACTTGTCATGTCAGTGACAGTGTCAGAGCGGAGAGCGGCCTAGGGGTGGGGGCTGGTTGTGGTGCTGTGCGGACACATGTCAGAGCAGAGAGCGGCTTGGCACAGGGGATATTTTGCTGGACACATGTCAGTGTCAGAACGGGGACCCAGCCGCGCATAGGGGGGGTTGGGGGGACGCTGCTGCTGGACACATGTCAGAGGATCAGAGCGGCTGCCTGGTGGAATATAGTTGTAAGCTCTGCTCTGACAGTAGGATAACCAGGGGCCGGGCGCCCTAGGCGGCAGTGCGCCCTAGGCGGCTGCCTAGTCCGCCTAGTGGTAGCACCGGCCCTGCTTTTGGCTATGGGACAGAATTGAAGGGAAATCTCCCCACTGACAAAGTTGTCTTTTTTTTATTGATGGAAGAAGGGTTTTTATATGTGTGTAATTTTTTATACTATTTTCATTCAATATTTGACATTTATAAAGATATTTTGTATTTACTTAAAGTGATTGTAAAGGTTCATTTTTTAAAATAAAAAAACAAACATGTTATACTTACCTCCTCTGTGCAAGGGTTATGAACAGAGCGGCCCGATTCTCCTTTTCTGGGGTCCCTCGGCTGCGGCTCCTCCTCTTCATTTGGTTCCCCCAACGGAGAGCCGCTTCTTCTAATTCTTCTCCACTGTATACATCACGCTGGACATCGCATGAGGTAAAATACTACATGGAGTAAAATACCTCACATTTTGATGAAATAACTCTTTATTTTAGTAGTGTCATAGGTGTGCATAGCTTTTTGCATTAGGGTGTGCACCTAAAAGCTCAAACACATATGTGTGTGCATGTGTATTTATATTGACGGTGTCAGTAGGGCAGTGGATGGTGTCAGTAGTTTTCATTTTTATTATTAAAAAAAATAAATAAAAATTTAACTAGCTTTTTATATTTTTTTTAGGAGCCCTGTTAAGGGGCTTTGATGAAATATCAGGGGTTCAATCACTTCAGCCCCGGAAGGATTTTCCCCCTTATTCGGTTCCCGACCGGCTCACGTCTTTTTACGGGGCAGAATGGCTCACCTGCAGTCCCCTGCGCTCCCCTGCGCTTTAAGAGCCGCCAGAGGGCGCGCATGTGCCACTGGAGGATAGCACAGCGGGGGACTCAATGAGCGTGGCCGGCGGTCGTGATCGCCACCGGCCACTCGCGATCGCGTGCACGAGCGCCAGCACAGGGATTTGTGTGTGTAAACACACAAATCCCTGTGCTGTCAGAGGAAAGTAGACATGTTGTTTGTTCCTAGTAAGTAGGAACAACGAAATGTCTCCTCCCCTAGTCAGTCCTATCCCCATACAGTAAGAAGACACTGAGGGAATACACATTTAACCCCTTGATTGCCCCCTAGTGTTAATCCCTTCCCTACCAGTGTCATTTACACAGTAATCAGTACATTTTTTTTAGCACTGATCGCTGTATAATTGTCAATGGTCCAAAAAATGTGTCAAAAGTGTCTGATCTGTCCGTCGCAATGTCGCAATACCGCAGATCACCGCCATTACCAGTAAAAAAAAATAATAATAAAAATGCCATAAAAATGCCACAAATCTTTCCCATAGTTTGTAGACGCTATAACTTTTTTTTACCAAAAATATGTAGAAGAATATATATTGGCCTAAACTGATGAAGAAATTTGTTTTTTAAAATATTTTTGGGGATATTTATTATAGCAAAAAGTAAAAATATATATATTTTTCCAAAATTGTCGCTCTTTTTTTGTGTATAGCGCAAAATATAAAAAGCACCAAAAGAAAGCTCTATTTGTGGGAAAAAAAGGACGCAAATTTAGTTTGGGTATAGCATTGCATGACTGCACAATTACCAGTTAAAGTAACTCAGTGCCAAATTGTAAAAAGTGCTCTGGTCAGGAAGAAGGTAAAACCGCCCGGGGCTGAAGTGGTTAATGACCAGGCCATTTTTTGCGATACGGTACTCCGTCGCTTTAACTGACAATTGGCAGGCATGCGACATTGTACCCAAACAAAAATGACGCCTTTTTTCCCCCACAAATAGAGCTTTCTTTTTGTGGTATTAGATCACCTCTGCGGTTTTAATTTTTTTGCGCTATAAACAAACAAAGAGCGACAATTAAAAAAAATATATATATATATATATATATATATATATATATATATATATATAAAAAATAAAAATAAAATTATATATCAGTTTATGCCTATATATATTCTTCTACATATTTTTGGTTACAAAAAAATTACAATAGACATATATTGATTGGTTTGCACAAAACTTATCGTGTTTACAAACTATGGGATAGATTTAGGGACTTTTTTTTTTTTTTTATTGTTTTTACTAGTAGAGGCGGCGATCTGCGATTTTTAGCAGGACTGCGACATTGCAGCAGACAAATCTGACCCCAAATTACACTTTTTGGGGACTAGTGACATTATTACAGTAATCAGTGCTATAAAAATGCACTGATCAATGTAAAAATGACACTGGCAAGGAAGGGGTTAACAGTATGGGGCGATCAAGGGGTTAACTGTGTACCCTGGGTGTGTTCTAACTGTAGGGGGGATGGGCTGGCAGGGACATGACAGAGATCACTGTTCCCAATCACTGGGAACAGTAGATCTCTGTCATGTCTCCTGTCAGAATGGGGATCCGCCTTGTTTACAAAGGCAGATCCCCATTCTGCCTCTGTACTAGGCGATCGCGGCTCGCCGGCAGACATCAAGCCGACGTACAGCTACAGCAATTTGCGCAGGAGAGCCACCCTGCTGCCGTATTATGATGGCGGCCAGTTAAACAGGGAAATCTGCGCCACACAGGGTAAGTAGGGTGGGCCCAGGCACAGCTGGCACACCCTGTGCGCACGCCTATAAGTAGTGTTTTTTGCGTATTGCAAAAAATATTTTTGAGAAAAGCTATAAGATATTTTATCTCGGATTTTAAGAGGAAAACAACTCTTTGTGAATTGAGCCCGTGGTCCCAAGTTTGCTGGTCCTGATTTTTTACTTATGCAACATAATAGAAACATAATACATTTGAATTTCCACCAATTAATCACGTCATTTTAATTGCTTAAGCTGTACAGGGGAAAGCAGATTACCCCAGTTTTAGGATTTGTCACAAATAATAAAACAACGTTTGCACAGAATGAACAATTTCTTACCATTCAATGAAATCCCAGGCTGTTTGCTTTAATGTGATATTAAAATTCTTCAGCTGAGTTGCAAGTCATCATTTGACCTACAGATGTCATCTTCTTCCCACTCTTCAATCACTCTCACAGTTCATTATACGTGGAGTCTACCACTGCACAATACCAGTCATTCAGAACAGTGACACCCAAAATGTCACACTAAACACACACTTTAGAGTACGCTTTCAAATTCAACATAGAAAAGATGTTTTTATTCTAAATGAATTCTCTTCCTGTTCTGCCTGACACTCATCACCCGAGCAGAGCAAAAAAGTGCATCTAAACTCAAAATATAATATATTGCAGTTTAGCAATCTTTAACTGTAGTGTCTGCATTCATGTTTTACGGCTTTTTTCCTTTACTTTCACCTAGTGATCTTGCCAGTACGTCTGTTATTTTTCATCCTCCGTTAACACACCAAGCTGTCCAAACAAAAGTGCCAGTTAGAGGGATGAGACAAACAATTTAAAAAAAAAATTCAGGCATAGCTACTCTATATTATACATAGTTACACTGGCCCAGCTTTGAGGAGTCATCTTACGGTTTACATTAGGTCTTATGGGGTTAATTTTAATGGTTTAATAGTTCATTTCAAAAAAAGTCAGTTTAAAGCGGAGTTCCGGACAAAATATAACTTTTAAGATAAAAATACCCCTCGAATACTCATGCCTCGTGCAATGTAACAAAGGTATGCTGCAAACTATGCCCAGTTTTCTATTTGTACAGCATTGTTTTCTTACTTTGTGAAGTTCCTGCACAGCGCCGCCATCTCCAGTGTGGGCATCTGAAGCCACATTGTCCTTCTTCCTGGATTCCGTGGATCACTACCAATGATTGGGCACTATTCTTCCCACTGGCACCAACCATGGGGCACCATTCCTTCCACCTACACCAACGATTGGGCACTATCCCTCCCACTGACACCAATGATGGTGCACTATTCCTCCCATTGACACCAGTAATGGGGTACTATTCCTTGCACTGACACCAATGATTAGGCATTAATCCTCCCACTGAAACCAATCTCTGCCCAGCCTAAAGTCTGAAGGACAGTAAATTGGCCCTTTGTTTAGAAAGTAAGAGTGTAAGAGTATATTTGAAGGTTAGGTACGTAATGCACATGTTTCAATTCAACTTGTTTTGGACACCAAAAATACATACTAAGAACAACTGTATCGGGGCAAAAAAAAAAACACACACCATTTATTAGGTGCCAACAAGCACAGACTAAGTACAAAGCTTGTATTTCTGAAGCTTACAAGAAGAGTTTCATTATAGTAGTAAACTGTAATTGAAGATTTGATTCTAGTCATAAATTATCCACAGGCCTGTATTTGCAGAAAACCCACAGGCCCTTGCTATGGGCAGTAAGCTTTTCATTTCATTTTCATTTTTCAAAATGTTTCATATGTGAGCATAAAACAAATTATTTAACTAACAAGCACTGATTTATGTAAGAAGGTTAATTGAATAAAGCATAAAATAAAAGTCTTAATTG
The DNA here is from genome assembly GCA_029206835.1 of Rana muscosa. Lineage (NCBI taxonomy): Eukaryota > Metazoa > Chordata > Amphibia > Anura > Ranidae > Rana > Rana muscosa. The sequence goes on from CM055123.1 coordinate 205,345,119, forward strand.
CAGCAGTCAATAGCCGGCAAGGAACTTTCATCTATAGCTAATATATAGTATTATAGTAACCAGAGGGCTAGTTGGTTAGTAAAGTTGGCACTTCAGGTTTGCTCTTCCTTGCTGCATAAAGCCTATGATACTGTGCCACCACAAAGCAGGGGTCTCAGACTGGCCCATAATTTCTCTGCCTGTGGGAGTCATGCTTTTAACGCATGGCCTTGCAATGTCTCATGGGACTTGTAGTTCCACAACAGCTGGAGGGCCGCTAGTTTGAGACCCCTGGTTTAACCACTTCATATCCGGGCCATTGTACTTTGACAGCCACAAGGCAGCGGCACGCACGCTCCCACTGCGTCACTCAGGTGCCGATGCGCGTGCCTGGTGGCCGCGATGTCCGCCAGGCACCCGCGATCGGCAGTTACAGAGCCAGGACCGTGGATCTGTGTGTGTAAACACACAGATCCACGTCCTGTCAGGGAGAGGAGACTGATGGTGTGTCCCTTGTACAAAGGGACAACCATCGGTCACCTCCCCCAGTCAGTCCCCTCCCCCCACAGTAAGAATCACTCCCAGGGAACACATTTAACCCCTTGATCGGCCCCTAGTGTTAACCCCTTCCCTGCCAGTCACATTTATACAGTAATCAGTGCATTCTTATAGCACTGTTCGCTGTATAAATGTGAATGGTCCCAAAAATGTGTCAAAAGTGTCCGATGTGTCCGCCGTAATATCGTAGTCCTGACAAAAATCGCAGATCGCCGCCATTACTAGTAAAAAAAAAAAAAAATAGAAAAATAATTCATAATTCTATCCCCTATTTTGTAGACACTATAACTTTTGTGCAAACCAATCACTATACGCTTATTGTGATTTTTTTTACCAAAAATATATAGAAGAATACGTATCAGCCTAAACTGAGAATTTTTTTTTTTTTTTTTTTTAAATTGGGATATTTATTATAGCAAAAAGTAATAAATATTGTGTTTTTTCAAAATTGCTGGTCTTTTTTTGTTTATAGCGCAAAAAATAAAAACTGCAGAGGTGATCAAATACCACCAAAAGAAAGCTCTGTTTGTGGGAAAAAAAGGACGTCAATTTTGTTTGGAAGCCACGTCGCACGACCGCGCAATTGTCATTCAAAGCGTGACAGTGCTGAAAGCTGAAATTTCGCCTGGGCAGGAAGGGGGTATATGTGCCCAGTAAGCAAGTGGTTAAAGACCTACAACAGCCATTGTGAAAGTTGCCCAGGGACAGGGCAAGAATTTCCATTAGGAGACCGGTGCCTGTAGTTGGCAGATGCAAAGACGCAAAGCTTTTCTCCTATCATTTCACACCTAGGGGTTAGGGATGAGCCGAACACCCCCCAATTCGGTTCGCATCAGAACATGCGAACAGGCAATAAATTTGTTTGAACATCCGAGCACCGTTAAAGTCTATGGGACTCAAACATGAAAAATCTAAAGTGCTAATTTTTTAAAGGCTTATATGCAAGTTATTGTCATAAAAAGGGTTTGGGGACCTGAGTCCTGCCCCAGAGGACATGTATCAAAGCAAAAAAAAGTTTTAAAAACTGCCGTTTTTTCAGGAGCGGGGATTTTAATAATGCTTAAAGTGAAACAATAAAAGTGAAATATTCCTTAAAATTTCGTACCTGGGGGGGTGTATAGTATGCCTGTAAAGTGGCGCATGTTTCCCGTGCTTAGAACTGTCCCTGCACAAAGTGTCATTTCTGAAGGAAAAAAAGTCATTTAAAAGCACTCGCGGCTATAATGAATTGTCGGCTCCCGGCAATACAGAGAACAGTCATTGAAAGTCATTGATAAAAAATAAAATAAAAAAATGCGTGGGGGTCACCCCAAATTCAATTACCAGGCCCTTCAGGTCTAATATGGATATTAAGGGGAACACTGCATCAATTGTTTTTTAAAAAAGCACGCGCCAAGCTCAAGGATGATGGGAACCTGGCCCTGACCAAGAACGGCAATCCAGCCCTTATGTCATCATATGTAATAAAAGAGATATTTTACAAGGTAATTTTTTCAGCTATGAGAATGTACCGTAACGTCATTACAATACAAAAGTAATCTCATTTAGTTAGCTTTACAACATACCGTACGTTACAATTACTCTCCAATGGCTATAGAAGCTGAACAGAAAGTGTTTCAATTTTTCTTCAATTTCAATTTCCTGTGACATCAGCAGAAAAAATGCAGTTAATCTGGAAGCTAAAATATACATATCCAATCGTGTCCTAACTGCAGAGACATTTTTTTGGCTACACGATATTCATTAAATTGTAGGATAATATTGAAAACAGAAAATGTACCTCATCTGGGTTTTTACTAAAACGAAACAAAATAAAGCAATGACTTCTTCAAATTAGATTGCTTGCCTGGATTTAAATGCAACTTTAGTGTGCCGAAACAACACAGAGTTTTTAATCACCTAGTAACACAAGATTACCCATTTGATGACGATAACTTAATTTGCATTCGTTTTATCAATCTCCTACTAATGGGAGATTTGTCAGCAAAATGTTATTCTCAATCTGCTAAGTGATCATTGGTTTCCTATGTAGTGTAGCGTTCTAAATACAGAAAACACAAGATGCCTCCACATTTTTATATCAATTTTATATTGCAATGAAGGATAGGGTTTCAAGCCTAACTCTAGGCAGTACCGTATTTGCTGGCATATAAGGTGACTGGGCGTATAAGACGACCCCCTATTTTTCAAGTGAAAACATAGCTTTTGGGCTATACTCACCGTATAAGTCTACCCTCTTCCAAGGCAACACCATTTAAAAAAAACATGGATTCCACCACATATTCACCACCGATCTAAATGTAGACACATGGGCATACTTTACATCCGCCACAATATTTATCGCTATTCCAACAGGTGTTAAAGTCACCTGTGCCACCATTGAAGCCTCAGCTCACTGTGCCACCATTGCAGCCTCTGCTCACCTGTGCCCTCATTGCAGCCTCTGCTCACCTGTGCCCCCATTGCAGCCTCTGCAAACAAATTAAAAGGTCTGAAGTCACCAGTGATACACCTCCATCCCTAATATATATATATAGATAAAAAGGGTAGGGGTGATGGCGCTGTCTGTTTAATGCTGTGAGGTGTACAATTTGTAAGCACTAATAAGACTAAATGAAGCTTTAATTGTAGTGATAGAAATAAATACCTTTGAAAACGACTGACGTCGAAACGCGTCAGCTGATTGGTTGCTGCGGACGCCTACGTCACTTCCGGGTCGGGGACACAGTGGAAGCATACGGACATTTTCTGGACTCCACTACCCCGCTACCCACCAACGCGAGTTACCGCCGCAATTTGTTCTTATGGCAACCGGATCACTCGCAGTGAAGTTAGTTTGCTGCATGAGGGTCCTGTTTGCCTGAAGTTTATTTATCCATTTTTAAAGTTTTTTTTTTTGTCTATGCCATAATTTTTTATATTCAATAAACCACCGATTTACACTTTGGGAGCCCACTCAATGTTTTTTTCCCATTAACTTCGCTGGAGGAGCCGATGTGAGAACCAGAGGAAGGAGTTCCAACTGTCCTTAAAGGAGTACAGCGGGAGTGCAGTGAGCGGTACAGCCCGGACAACACCAGAGGAATATCTGGATACCCCCTGAGACGCCCAATACCCCTGCAGGGGTACAACTTTCTGGTGAGTGCATTTACACTCGGGGGGAGCACGACTGTCACCAAATATCGCTGCAGGATCGCATGGACAGCAATCGCACCAAGTCCCCTTGCAATTAATCTGCCTGCTTGAACTCTAGTTTGTTACTTTTGAAACTTAACAACTGTTTAAACATATCAGGGAGCCGACACTAAGGACAATTTGTGGGGTTCAGGGACTACCCAGTGAATGTAAATTACACTTGATTTCAGACCTGAATGCTGCAACTGTTGACTATATGTGCAACCATCATTGGTCCATTTTTTAGCCTCTCTATTATTTGTGTTGTGATTTATGTTAATACTATATACTGACGCCTTACTAGGATTAACTTAATCACCTTAATGTATAGGTACCCCTACTGAGGAAGGAGGTTCACCAACATGTAGTATACACTGTACCATCACATCCTGGGACTAAGGAAGGCCCCAGGATCAACTTTATCCTCACACTAATGAGGACGTCACCCACCCTATTAGGATTGGTTTTTCTTAGCACGTTCACCTTTATTATTGTTGATCCAACCTCAATGCACTGACTATTATTATCACAAAATTAATTCACACAATCATTTTTTATCACAATTTTTTTACCACAATTTATTTCTATCACTACAATTAAAGCTTCATTTAGTCTTATTAGTGCTTACAAATTGTACACCTCACGGCTGTCAGGGTCACCTGTGGCCAGGTGACAGATGCACACCGTAGGGGGACAGGAGTGCACCGCGAGGTAGTGAACCCTATGGCTGGCTTCTGTGGATAGGAAACTGGGTGGTTGTGGAAAGCGGGACCAGAGGAGCACAACCGGGATCCCAACGGAAGCGAGAGCCAAGATTCCCCAGGGCGCGGAGTCTAAGACCCAGCTGGTCTTCTCCAGGGCCTCTAGTGGTGAGGATGTTACGCTGCAGGCTGGGACCAGGTCGCGGCCCCTGGAGTTTCCTAGCTCACGCCCCGTAGGATAAGGGGAAGCAGCAGCACACGATAGAGAGAACCGAATAACAAGCCGAAGGTCAGGGGCCACAAGCAGACAAGGATAACGAAGAACGAGCCGAAGGTCAAGGGTCACGAGCAGACAGGGATGGTCGGGGACAAGCCAATAACGTAACAGAGAGACAGACGTAGCACACGGCAGGCAGGAACCCAAACACACAATGCCTAACAAACACGTTGATCAGCAAAGCAGGCTTGCAGTGCACAGGTTAATATAGTGTTCTGTGATAGGGCCTGGGGTGGAGTCTGGCTGGGAGGAGATTACAAAGGAAGCCAGGTGAAAGGGCTCAGGCCTCTAAGATGAACACATGGGAAGGAAGGTAAGCTGACAGACAAACACTACTGCATATCCATGACAGTACCCTCCCTCTTATGGGCCCTCCCCCGCCTGGACCCAGGCTTAAAGGGAAATCTCTGATAAAACCTTCTCAACAGATGAGGTGCAGCGACATCAGATGCAGCGATCCAAGACGCCTCCTCAGGACCAAAACCTCTCCAATGCACAAGGTACTGAAGAATGCCTCTGCAGAGCCGAGAATCCAGAACTTGTCTAACCTCGTACTTAAGATTATCCTCAGAGACCGAAAACGAGGTAGGGAGATGACAAGAAGATCTATTGAGGACCAAAGGCTCTCTAGGAATAAGCAAGGGCATGAGAGGATCAACAGGAATCTGAGGAGGGTCCCCTAGACCCTTAAAGGGGAACTGGTCATCTTGCACAGGACCATCAGACTGGGCAGATGTCAGTGGAACCCTGAAGTCAGGTTGGTTAGAAGGTGACATGTCGCCGGAGTCAAGCTGAATAGCTGAAGGACAAACAGAATGTCCCAAACAAGAAAAAGTAGGAGGCTCACTGGGCATGGGCTGGACTGGCATAACTAGTACAGAGGCAGAGTGAATAGCTGAGTCAGGTGTAGCGACTACCTGAATCGCATCGCAAGACGTAGCGACTGCAGGACTTGTAGACAAGCTAGCCTGGCTGTGCGTCCAAGGGTGGTTAGGGACAGAGAAATGTAAATGGTTATGCAACCTGGAATGAATGACCGGCTCAGATTCACAGGGGGCAACCTTGGGTAGGCAGGACGAGGAACAGGAGGGACCCCAAGCCAGGATCTGTCCAGTAGTCCAGTCCACATGAGGAGAATGGAGCTGTAACCATGGGAGACCCAAAATTATAGGCGTTGAGGCCTTGGGTAAGATAAGGAAGGATATCCACTCCTGGTGGAGTGTCCCTACCGACATCTTAACAGGGAGGGTCTGGAAGCGGATAGGTCCCCCTGGGAGAACAGTACCATCAATCGCCAAGACCACCAAAGGCGTGGTGAGGGGCAAAAGAGTAAGTCTCATGGACGATGCGATTTCCCAGTCCATGAAATTACCAGCGGCTCCGGAATCCAGATATGCTGAGACCGAATGAGAAGAAGCACCAACATGAAGGAACACAGAAAGCAGAAGACGAGAAGGGGAAGGTGATATTTCTGGGTCCAATACTCCACTTTCCAGATGAAGTGGACCCGAACGTTTTTCTGGACAAAGAGAGCAAGTGTCACGAAAATGACCTTTGCCCCCACAGTAAAGACACAGACCAAGAGTTCTGCGCCTAGCACGTTCCTCGGGGGATAGCCTGGTCCGACCCAGCTGCATGGGTTCCTCAGCTGGTAGGAGATGCTCTACGGGTCGAAGAGAGGGGAGCTCAGGCTGACTAAGAACCAAGGAGTGCTGGCGTTGCTTTTCTAAGGTCCTCTCCTGAAAGCGAATATCGATCTGGTTACACAAGGAGATAACGCCGGCCAGATCAGTGGGGATGGTTCTTCCTGCTAATTCATCCTTCACTCTATCAGACAGGCCATGCAAAAAGGTTGCGACTAAGGCCTCATTGTTCCAGCTCAACTCAGCCGACAGTATGCGGAAATGAAGCGCATACTGTCCCACAGAAGCAGACTCTTGGCGGAGACGTAAAAGGGCGCTGGCCGCTGAAGAGACACGAGCCGGTTCTTCGAAGATATTCCGAAAAAGTTTCAAGAAGCCAGACAGGCTAGAAACCACTGGATCATTCAGTTCCCACAGAGGGGCTGCCCAGGCTAAAGCTTCACCAGAGAGGAGGGAAATGATATAGGCTACCTTAGCCCGATCAGACAGGAAGTTTTGGGGCTGGAGCTCAAAATGAATCGTGCATTGGCTAAGGAACCCCCTGCAAGCCTTGGAGTCCCCAGAGAAACGGGACGGAGCTGGCAGTTGTAGCGAGTGTGTGGCTGCGACTGGTGCAATAGGTGCAGCTGCTGATTGTATTTGAGGTTGCGGATTCAGGGTTCCCAAGGAGGCCTGAAGCTGCTCGAAGCGAGAAGCCAGATCCTGGAGGAATCGCATCACCTGAGTCTGATTCGATTCCTGGGTTTCAAGTCTGCAAACTATGCCCTGCAATGGATCATCCGCGGGTAGCGGGATGTCAGCCGGGTTCATGGCTGATCAAACTGTCAGGGTCACCTGTGGCCAGGTGACAGATGCACACCGTAGGGGGACAGGAGTGCACCGCGAGGTAGTGAACCCTATGGCTGGCTTCTGTGGATAGGAAACTGGGTGGTTGTGGAAAGCGGGACCAGAGGAGCACAACCGGGATCCCAACGGAAGCGAGAGCCAAGATTCCCCAGGGCGCGGAGTCTAAGACCCAGCTGGTCTTCTCCAGGGCCTCTAGTGGTGAGGATGTTACGCTGCAGGCTGGGACCAGGTCGCGGCCCCTGGAGTTTCCTAGCTCACGCCCCGTAGGATAAGGGGAAGCAGCAGCACACGATAGAGAGAACCGAATAACAAGCCGAAGGTCAGGGGCCACAAGCAGACAAGGATAACGAAGAACGAGCCGAAGGTCAAGGGTCACGAGCAGACAGGGATGGTCGGGGACAAGCCAATAACATAACAGAGAGACAGACGTAGCACACGGCAGGCAGGAACCCAAACACACAATGCCTAACAAACACGTTGATCAGCAAAGCAGGCTTGCAGTGCACAGGTTAATATAGTGTTCTGTGATAGGGCCTGGGGTGGAGTCTGGCTGGGAGGAGATTACAAAGGAAGCCAGGTGAAAGGGCTCAGGCCTCTAAGATGAACACATGGGAAGGAAGGTAAGCTGACAGACAAACACTACTGCATATCCATGACAACGGCATTAAACAGGCAGCGCCATCACCCCTACCCTTTTTATCTATACTCAGTTTCCTTTTAGGAATTCTTTAGAGGGGCAGCAGCCTTTTCACTTAGCGCGGATATCATTTGTTTTTATATCTATATATATATATATATATATATATTGTGACAGCAGGAAGGTAAAGTCACTTGGTTGCATCCAGGGGGGTAGATATATTTCTCCCAGATTCAGGCTTTATGCCGACTTATACAACTAGGGAGTTGATGAAGCCCAGCTGAGGCTAGTGGGCTCATGAATGACTCATACCTCTAGGGAGAGTGCTGGGCGTCGTGAGGCAGGGAGTTGATGAGACCAGCTGAAGCTTGTCAGCTCATTTAGGCCTCTATAAGAACTCCCAGATTCATTAGGTGTTAGCTCATGCCTGGAACCAGACCTGTGTGGACTGTCTAGGGAGAGTGAACCCCTGTGCGGTGAGGCAAAGCCTGTGTGGCTATTTGTTTGGACTTTTACTAAACCAGGGACTTAGGGACTAGGACAGCACCAGGCTGATCCCAGTTGTTAGTTTAGGAAACCTGCATGTTTAGTCAGAGGTCAAACTGACCAGGATTTATTTTGTTTATGTTTCTTTTTGGCTTTGCTGTGTTTTTGTCACTGTACATAGAGAAATAAACCGCACCTTTTGATTTTGAAAACCACAACCTCCGTCTGCTGGCCCTGTTTTTGTGTGGGGAGCCCAACCAGGGGGTCACACACACCCGCTACCGAGTTAACCCCCTCACAGTTGGTGGAGAACCAGTGGCAGTTTTTTTTAAGCCAGCATGGAGGAGATACTGAAACAGCTGGCTCTAGCAAATGCCAATCAACAGCAGACAAATGCAGGTTTGCAAAGGAGCCTTGCAGCCCAGCAGCAAGCTCATCAACAAGCCCAGCAGCAATCTGAGGCCCGCTTCATAGACCTGTTACAGAAGCAAGAGCAGAGACTACAACAAATGGAAGCAGTAATGCAGCAACGTCCGCAGACCAGTGAGGAAAGCCGTCCCACTAATACCGCGTCCTTTGGGGTGAGTCGTTTATTGACAAAAATGACTGGAGAGGATGATCCAGAGGTATTTTTGACCACATTTGAAAGGACTGCTGAAAGAGAAAAGTGGCCTGAGGAGCAGTGGGCTGGACTGGTGGCTCCTCTGTTAACTGGTGAATCGCAGAAGGCTTACTATGACCTAGAGCCTGACCAAGCAAAAGACTATGTGATGCTAAAAGCTGAAATATTGGCAAGGCTGGGTGTCACCCTGGCTGTCCGGGCTCAGCGTGTGCATAACTGGACTTTCCAGCTTGGAAAACCCCCCAGGTCTCAAATGTATGATCTCATTCACCTGAGCAGGAAGTGGCTACAGCCAGAGACTTTGTCCGCACCAGAGATTGTGGAACGTGTTGTAACGGATCGGTTTTTGAGAGCTCTTCCTACTGCCATCCAAAAGTGGGTAAGCCATGGAGACCCAGAGACGGCCGGTGGTCTTGTGGATCGTGTAGAGAAATACTTGGCTACAGAGAACCTGACGGCCTCTTCCAGAGACTCTCGGACTTTCCACCCTAAGACCAGACCATCCCCAGGGGCGGATAAGAGGATTCCAAGGGGTGAGGGTGGAGAGAGTGAGAGGGTGGGAGCTCTACCCAAAGTTTGGCGAGAACAGCCTGGGAAGTCAGGGGCTCAAGAGGCAGCCAAATGGATTGTTTGCTACCGCTGCCGGCAAGCGGGACATATTGCAGCAAATTGCCCGGTTGTGGAGGAACCCATGCAATGTGACTTTCTGATGGACAGACGTCAGTCGCTGTGTGCGACAGTCGCATGCACTGCCATTCGGGGAACTGAGAAACATTTATGCAAAATGTGTATTAATGGTAGAAATGTTGTGGTATTACTGGATTCAGGTAGCCTTGTGACCCTGATAAAGGCTGAATTAGTTAAAACAGAGGTCTCTGGGAATAGCAAGGTAGCTGTTATTTGTGTGCATGGGGACACCCGAGAGTATCCAGTGACTACAGTGTGTTTCGAGACCCCCAAAGGTACCCTCTCTCATCCAGTGGGGTTAGTATCTCAATTACCGCATGATGCCATTGTGGGAAGGGATTTTCCGAAGTTCTGGGAACTGTGGGATGATCCTGAGCCCCCCACTGGTGCCCCTATGTACCAGGAATGTGATAGCCAGAACTCCTCTGAGAGTGGTGAGGACTCTCCAGAATTTCCCTTGTCAGTATTGGCAGGGGAGACTCAAGAAACTGGAGAGGAGCCCACCTCCTCAGACGAAAACCTACCGTCTGTGGAGTTTTCTGATCTGGAGGTTCACAGGGAAAATTTTGCCACAGAACAGTTAAAAGACCCCGCCCTAATAAAGGCACGGGAAAACGTAGTGGAAATAGATGGCGAGTTAGTGAACCCAGATAATACCTGCACTTACCCATACTTCAGCGTAGAGAAGGACCTACTGTATCGGGTGGCAAAAAGGGCAGAAGAAACCGTTGAGCAGCTTGTGGTGCCCAAACCTTACAGGAAGTTGGTGTTGGAGTTGGCCCATGGGCACATTCTTGGAGGTCATCTGGGGACAGAGAAAACCCGAGAGAGGGTATTACAGAGATTCTATTGGCCTGGGGTGATGAAGGACATAGAAAATTATTGTTCCTCCTGCCCTGTGTGTCAGAGGTCGGCCCCGATGCCACATTTCCGTAGCCCGCTGGTCCCTCTACCCATCATTGAGGTCCCGTTTGAGAGAATCGCAATGGATTTGGTAGGTCCTATAATCAAGTCCGCTAGGGGGCACCAGTACATATTAGTTATAATGGACTATGCCACCCGTTATCCAGAAGCGATCCCTCTCCGAAATACCTCGGCCAAAACCATAGCCAAAGAGCTATCTCTTGTGTTTAGCCGGGTGGGTATTTGTAAAGAACTGCTTACGGACCAAGGTACACCCTTTATGTCCCGGGTTATGAAGGAGCTGTGTAAATTGTTCAAAGTGACGCAATTACGTACATCTGTGTATCACCCCCAAACCGATGGGCTGGTTGAAAGATTCAACAAAACCCTAAAACAAATGTTGAAGAAAGTGGTGGATAGAGATGGAAAGGATTGGGACTGTCTACTTCCTTATCTGATGTTTGCTATTAGGGAGGTGCCCCAATCCTCTACGGGATTCTCCCCCTTTGAGTTACTGTATGGGAGACACCCAAGAGGGCTGTTGGATATTGCCAAGGAAACTTGGGAAAGTGAGAGTTCTCCCCACAGGAGTGTGATTGAGCATGTCGCCCTGATGCAAGACTGAATTGCACAGGTAATGCCCATCGTGAAGGAACATTTGGCCCAAGCGCAGTTAGCACAGCAGAGAGTGTACAACCGTGGAGCCAAGACCCGTACCTTTTCCCCGGGGGATAGGATACTGGTACTTGTCCCTACGGTTGAAAGTAAATTCCTTGCCAAATGGCAAGGCCCCTACGAGATAATGGAAAAAGTGAGCGAAGTGAATTACAAGGTCAGACAACCAGGAAGGCGAAAGCCCGAACAGATATATCACGTTAATCTGTTGAAAGCCTGGAGGGATAGAGAGTCCCTAGTCGCAGAAACTTGGTCACCAGCTCAAACTGGTTGCGTGATTCCGGAGGTTGGAATAGCAGCCACCTTGTCACAACCCCAACAACAGGAGGTTAAGGAGTTTGTGCTTCGCAACAAGGAGGTGTTCTCTGAGCTGCCGGGACAAACATCTGGGGTAGAGCATGATATTATTACCCCGCCCGGTGAAAGGGTGAAGTTAAAACCCTATCGGATCCCAGAGGCCCGACGGGAGGCAATACGGGAGGAAGTTCAGAAAATGCTGAACTTAGGGGTGATAGAGGAGTCCCAAAGTGATTGGTCTAGTCCCATTGTGTTGGTGCCTAAACCGGATGGGAGCTGGCGATTTTGTAACGATTTTCGTCAGTTGAACAAAGTTACAAAATTTGACACCTACCCCATGCCACGTATAGATGAGTTGATCGACCGGCTGGGAACAGCCCGATACATGACGACTCTTGACCTCACAAAAGGGTATTGGCAAATTCCCCTGGCCAAGTCGGCCAAAGAGAAAACCGCATTTGTAACTCCAGACGGGGCGTTCCAATATAAGAGAATGCCGTTCGGGTTACAGAATGCGCCGGCCACATTCCAGCGGAAAATGGACCAGATACTGAGGCCCCATCGGAAGTATGCTGCGGCTTACCTGGATGACGTAATTGTCCATAGCACAGATTGGGCCTCACATCTGCCAAAAGTGCAAGCAGTCCTAGACTCTATCCGGGAAGCGGGGTTTACGGCTAACCCCAAGAAGTGTACCATTGGGCAGGAGGAGGCCAAATATCTTGGGTACACCATTGGCAGGGGAGTAATAAAACCCCAACTCAACAAAGTCGAGGCCATCCAGAGTTGGCCACGTCCCAACAGCAAGAAGCAGGTACGAGCCTTTCTGGGAATCGCGGGTTATTATCGGCGCTTCATTCCCCACTTTGCTTCTAAGGCTGTGCCCCTAACCAACCTGACGAAAGGGAAAGGGTCGGTCATGATTAAATGGACCCCCGAGGCGGAGGCAGCATTCCAATTCTTGAAACAAGCCTTATGTAGCCAGCCAGTGTTGTACTCACCCGACTTCTCTAAAGACTTTGTCGTACAAAGTGATGCGTCAGATGTGGGGTTAGGAGCAGTATTGTCCCAGGTCTGGAACGGGGAAGAGCACCCAGTCATTTACCTCAGCAGGAAGTTGAAGTCCCATGAGGTAAATTACGCCACGGTTGAAAAGGAGTGTTTAGCGGTGAAGTGGGCTCTAGATTCCCTTCGGTACTATCTGCTAGGTAGGCACTTTGACATGGTTACGGATCACGCTCCGTTAAAGTGGATGGCTCAAAACAAGGAGACAAATAGAAGAGTGAATAGGTGGTTCCTGGCCCTACAGGAATTCAACTTCACAGTAAAGCATCGCCCTGGCGTTCAAATGGGGAATGTGGATGCTTTGTCTCGAGTACATGAATGCCTGATTGCTGGTGTTCCAACCCCAAGGTTAAAACAAGAGGGGGGGTATGTGACAGCAGGAAGGTAAAGTCACTTGGTTGCATCCAGGGGGGTAGATATATTTCTCCCAGATTCAGGCTTTATGCCGACTTATACAACTAGGGAGTTGATGAAGCCCAGCTGAGGCTAGTGGGCTCATGAATGACTCATACCTCTAGGGAGAGTGCTGGGCGTCGTGAGGCAGGGAGTTGATGAGACCAGCTGAAGCTTGTCAGCTCATTTAGGCCTCTATAAGAACTCCCAGATTCATTAGGTGTTAGCTCATGCCTGGAACCAGACCTGTGTGGACTGTCTAGGGAGAGTGAACCCCTGTGCGGTGAGGCAAAGCCTGTGTGGCTATTTGTTTGGACTTTTACTAAACCAGGGACTTAGGGACTAGGACAGCACCAGGCTGATCCCAGTTGTTAGTTTAGGAAACCTGCATGTTTAGTCAGAGGTCAAACTGACCAGGATTTATTTTGTTTATGTTTCTTTTTGGCTTTGCTGTGTTTTTGTCACTGTACATAGAGAAATAAACCGCACCTTTTGATTTTGAAAACCACAACCTCCGTCTGCTGGCCCTGTTTTTGTGTGGGGAGCCCAACCAGGGGGTCACACACACCCGCTACCGAGTTAACCCCCTCACAGTATATATATATATATATATATGTGTAGCGTGGTGTTCAATTTAAGGGAAGTGTCTGAGTGGTAACTAGGCTCAGACACATTAAATTGTCTGACAGGAGAAAGGAGCAGTTTCGTGGACAAGTCAAGGTCAGAGCCAGGAGAGAGACAAGAGGTATCCAAGAGCAAGCCAGGTCGATAATGGGTAGTTCATAAGCATAAACAAAACAGGGAAGCAGGAAGCTGAAGACCATTCAGTGGTGTCAATGTGCAACAGACAGTCTTTTAAAGGCCAGAGGGCGCCAGAATCTATTGCACATTGCGTGCGCTGGCGTGCAAACATCCTTCAATACGTGTGCATGCATTTCTGTGTAAACAGGTGCCCTGTCCGGCGCTCAGGGGGGCCCTTCATGGTTTCTTGCTTCGGGGTCCTGAAGGTTCTAGTTACGCCACTGTGACTAAGTGAGCATTAACAGCATGTGATAAACCATTTGATAATAGTTGTTAATGATGTGGGTTTAATGACACTTTAAGGACCCATTTACACTGTTGCATTTTAAGGCACATGTTGCTGAATGATAATAAAAATAGAGTGTGTTCCAATCACAGTGCATTTTTAAAGCTATGATGTCCTGTTTTTTTTCTGTGTTGTGCACTGGGAGGTCAATAGGTGGCAATGCATGTAACATTCACATTTTTTAATAAAGTTTCATTGGTTTCAAGTAAGCACATAAAAGACTAACACAGTCCTCTGTCTTCTCTCTCTCACTTCTTGATCATTATTCTATGCTTTCTTATCCCCCCTCCACCCCCCTTTTTGTTTCTCTGGTTTTCTTTACTACAAGGGAATAACCCTGTGTTTTGTCGAAGCTGCGAGCCCTAATAATTTTTTTTGACTCACTGGCTTATGTTAAGACATGCGTGTTGTCAGGGGTTAGTCCAAGGTTTTCCTAAAAATCTGACTTGTAGCCAGTTTTATCTTAAAAGGTTGCATGAAAATTAAACAAACAAAAAGAAAATAAAAAACTAAACATTGCAGGTTCCTAACTCAGGGCTTCTCCCAGTCACCCACAAAACAAATGTAGCACCCATCCCAAATGGTTGGGACGCTATTTAAATTTAAAGGGATGTCTGAGCCAGTAGTTAGGCTCAGATGGTTGATAATTACACTCAAATTCGCCTCTGTCTCAGTTATGGTTTGCCTGGTAGTGATTTCCCTTTTTGCCTGTAGGTGGCGTTATCACCTCAGGCACTTGTTGGAACACGGGCAGATCATAGTACATTGGGTGGCCCCTCTCGGCAGTGGTATAGTGGGAGTGGTCGACCCGCTGTGGCTGCTGGGAAGGGATACTTAAGGGGCAGTCGCCATTGATTGGGGTTCGTACTCGCCCCGCAGCCCTCCGGGCGTGAGGTGTGCGTGTGTGGTCCTGGTCTCGGGGCCACATTGGCCCGAGGCTGCATCGCTACTTAGTAGGCCTGGCTAGTCTGGCTGGGGCCTATATCCAGAGAAGGGATCCCAATTGTCCATTCAAAATGGAGAGGAATCATCTTAATGAAGGAGACCAGGGGAGGACCTGCCCCAGAGGAGACCGGCAAAATGCTGCTGTCACAGGTGAGGCCTGGCAACTTTATTAAGGAGGGATCCATTAGGCTACAAGCCCTGCAGTTCACCGGATTGGCTTAGGGGCTCTTTGGCTGTAAGGCTGGAGGTTTGGGACTTTGGGGTCCTGTGGCGGAGGATTCCTGGACTATCCATTGCTCAACTTCGAACAGGTCTGTGGCAGAGACTTTGAACATTTAAACAGGTCTGTGGCAGAGACCTTCTTCACCTTGGGCAGTCTGTGGCAGAGACTGCCCTCTTGCTGATTCGTGTGTCGTCCCGGCTGCTGGGCCATGTGAGAGGGGACTGTCCGGGTGACCAAGTGCCCACTCTAGCATTGAGAGTGGTGAGTGACTTTGAACTTGTACCTTTGTAAACTTTTTTTAGCGAGTGCCTGAACCTTCCCCTACTCTTCTGTACCTTCTACTTCTCAAAGTTTACTGCATAAGAAAAATAAGGCCTGACTGCTTGAGGTTTTACATCTGTGTGGACATTGCATTACTACAGACTTTCCTACCCGGACAACGCAGCTGAAGAGGTAACGTGCAAAACCCAAAACTAACCAGCGACCCTGAAGAGGGTATTGCTACACAAAGATAATGCAAACCTTTTTTTTTCTCTAACAAAGCAAACTTCACATAAGAAGCTCTCTCAGGTTTTGGCTTCCTGAGTCCCAGGCCAAGAGCAATCCTTTGTTCTAGTTCTGCATAATTTATACCACCTGTTGGTGGACACAAGTGCACCGCAAAATCTGGTCCGGAACCAACCCTGCCAAGGTGGCTGGTAAAACCTGGACTGGATTCCACCTTAGTTCTCTAGAAAAATTAACGCATGCGAGATGAAACATAACGTCCATCAATCACCTCACCTTTCACAATGTCACAGTGTCTAGCGTCAACCGGTTCTTTGAACATCTGAAATGTTAAAGTATATGGGGTTTTTCACTTGCTCCACCCTTGGGCTACCTGGAAGGTGGTTGGTTGACTTCCGATTTCTACATGTGCATGATTATGGTCTACTCATTTTATTGTGTGTGTAATGTTCTGCGCCATAAATAATGGAAAAACAAGATAAATAATGTGTGAAAAAGGAAAGAAGATAGAAACCCTAACACGAGACACCATAGACCCGGGGGGAGGGAGGGAAAAAGGTTTAATAGAAAGGAAAAGGTGTTAATCATATAAATGTGTGTCATTAATAGGGATGAGCTTCGTGTTCGAGTCGAACATACGTTCGACTCGAACATCGGCTGTTCGATCGTTCGACGAAGATCGAACGATTTGGGCCGTTCGCGCCAAATTCGAGTGACGCGAACGGCCCACAATGCACTACGCCATCGCAGTGTCATCCAGGCGCTGTGATTGGCCAAGCATGCACTGTGACCCCGCATGCTTGGCCAATCACAGCGCCGGCAGCGAGGAGAGCAATGATTGGCCACAGGCAGGATGCCTGTGGCCAATTATTGCTGAGGGTGTTTAGTACACGCCCCACACTATAAAAGGCCGCCAGCACGGCGGCCTAGTGTAGTGTGTTCCGGAGCAGGGATAGAGCAGCATAGGCAGGGACAGTGACTGTTATTTATTTCTTGCTTAACCTGGATTCCTTTAGTTTAGGGAAAGAGAAGGATAGGTAGGGAGAGTGTCAGTGTGTTTTGTGCTTGTGCTATAGTGTGCTTAAAAAAAACATTTATTCTAGGGACAGAAAACTGTAGGTAGGGACAGTGTCAGTTTCTTTCACTCTGCAAGTCCTTGTTTCCAGGGACCTGGAAGGACAGTGAGTGAATTGTCCTTGTGCTATATTGTGCTTAAAAAAACATTTATTCTAGGGACAGAAAACTGTAGGTAGGGAGAGTGTCAGTTTCTTTCACTCTGCAAGTCCTTGTTTCCAGGGACCTGGAAGGACAGTGAGTGAATTGTCCTTGTGCTATATTGTGCTTAAAAAAAACATTTATTCTAGGGACAGAAAACTGTAGGTAGGGAGAGTGTCAGTTTATTTCACTCTGCAAGTCCTTGTTTCCAGGGACCTGGAAGGACAGTGACTGAATTGTCCTTGTGCTATATTGTGATTAAAAAAAACATTTATTCTAGGGACAGAAAACTGTAGGTAGGGAGAGTGTCAGTTTATTTCACTCTGCAAGTCCTTGTTTCCAGGGACCTGGAAGGACAGTGACTGAATTGTCCTTGTGCTATATTGTGATTAAAAAAAACATTTATTCTAGGGACAGAAAACTGTAGGTAGGGAGAGTGTCAGTTTATTTCACTCTGCAAGTCCTTGTTTCCAGGGACCTGGAAGGACAGTGACTGAATTGTCCTTGTGCTATATTGTGATTAAAAAAAACATTTATTCTAGGGACAGAAAACTGTAGGTAGGGAGAGTGTCAGTTTATTTCACTCTGCAAGTCCTTGTTTCCAGGGACCTGGAAGGACAGTGACTGAATTGTCCTTGTGCTATATTGTGATTAAAAAAAACATTTATTCTAGGGACAGAAAACTGTAGGTAGGGAGAGTGTCAGTTTATTTCACTCTGCAAGTCCTTGTTTCCAGGGACCTGGAAGGACAGTGACTGAATTGTCCTTGTGCTATATTGTGATTAAAAAAAACATTTATTCTAGGGACAGAAAACTGTAGGTAGGGAGAGTGTCAGTTTATTTCACTCTGCAAGTCCTTGTTTCCAGGGACCTGGAAGGACAGTGACTGAATTGTCCTTGTGCTATATTGTGATTAAAAAAAACATTTATTCTAGGGACAGAAAACTGTAGGTAGGGAGAGTGTCAGTTTATTTCACTCTGCAAGTCCTTGTTTCCAGGGACCTGGAAGGACAGTGACTGAATTGTCCTTGTGCTATATTGTGATTAAAAAAAACATTTATTCTAGGGACAGAAAACTGTAGGTAGGGAGAGTGTCAGTTTATTTCACTCTGCAAGTCCTTGTTTCCAGGGACCTGGAAGGACAGTGACTGAATTGTCCTTGTGCTATATTGTGATTAAAAAAAACATTTATTCTAGGGACAGAAAACTGTAGGTAGGGAGAGTGTCAGTTTATTTCACTCTGCAAGTCCTTGTTTCCAGGGACCTGGAAGGACAGTGACTGAATTGTCCTTGTGCTATATTGTGATTAAAAAAACATTTATTCTAGGGACAGAAAACTGTAGGTAGGGAGAGTGTCAGTTTATTTCACTCTGCAAGTCCTTGTTTCCAGGGACCTGGAAGGACAGTGAGTGAATTGTCCTTGTGTTATATTGTGATTAAAAAAAACATTTTTTCTAGGGACAGAAAACTGTAGGTAGGGAGAGTGTTTTTTTTCTTTCACTCTGCAAGTCCTTGTTTCCAGGGACCTGTAAGGACAGTGAGTGAATTGTCCTTGTGCTATATTGTGCTTAAAAAAAACATTTATTCTAGGGACAGAAAACTGTAGGTAGGGAGAGTGTCAGTTTATTTCACTCTGCAAGTCCTTGTTTCCAGGGACCTGGAAGGACAGTGACTGAATTGTCCTTGTGCTATATTGTGATTAAAAAAAACATTTATTCTAGGGACAGAAAACTGTAGGTAGGGAGAGTGTCAGTTTATTTCACTCTGCAAGTCCTTCTTTCCAGGGACCTGGAAGGACAGTGACTGAATTGTCCTTGTGCTATATTGTGATTAAAAAAAACATTTATTCTAGGGACAGAAAACTGTAGGTAGGGAGAGTGTCAGTTTATTTCACTCTGCAAGTCCTTGTTTCCAGGGACCTGGAAGGACAGTGAGTGAATTGTCCTTGTGTTATATTGTGATTAAAAAAAAAATTTTTTCTAGGGACAGAAAACTGTAGGTAGGGAGAGTGTTTTTTTTCTTTCACTCTGCAAGTCCTTGTTTCCAGGGACCTGTAAGGACAGTGAGTGAATTGTCCTTGTGCTATATTGTGCTTAAAAAAAACATTTATTCTAGGGACAGAAAACTGTAGGTAGGGAGAGTGTCAGTTTATTTCACTCTGCAAGTCCTTGTTTCCAGGGACCTGGAAGGACAGTGAGTGAATTGTCCTTGTGTTATATTGTGATTAAAAAAACATTTTTTCTAGGGACAGAAAACTGTAGGTAGGGAGAGTGTTTTTTTTCTTTCACTCTGCAAGTCCTTGTTTCCAGGGACCTGTAAGGACAGTGAGTGAATTGTCCTTGTGCTATATTGTGCTTAAAAAAAACATTTATTCTAGGGACAGAAAACTGTAGGTAGGGAGAGTGTCAGTTTATTTCACTCTGCAAGTCCTTGTTTCCAGGGACCTGGAAGGACAGTGAGTGAATTGTCCTTGTGTTATATTGTGATTAAAAAAAACATTTTTTCTAGGGACAGAAAACTGTAGGTAGGGAGAGTGTTTTTTTTTCTTTCACTCTGCAAGTCCTTGTTTCCAGGGACCTGGAAGGACAGTGAGTGAATTGTCCTTGTGCTATATTGTGCTTAAAAAAACATTTATTCTAGGGACAGAAAACTGTAGGTAGGGAGAGTGTCAGTTTATTTCACTCTGCAAGTCCTTGTTTCCAGGGACCTGGAAGGACAGTGACTGAATTGTCCTTGTGCTATATTGTGATTAAAAAAAACATTTATTCTAGGGACAGAAAACTGTAGGTAGGGAGAGTGTCAGTTTATTTCACTCTGCAAGTCCTTGTTTCCAGGGACCTGGAAGGACAGTGACTGAATTGTCCTTGTGCTATATTGTGATTAAAAAAAACATTTATTCTAGGGACAGAAAACTGTAGGTAGGGAGAGTGTCAGTTTATTTCACTCTGCAAGTCCTTGTTTCCAGGGACCTGGAAGGACAGTGAGTGAATTGTCCTTGTGTTATATTGTGATTAAAAAAAAAATTTTTTCTAGGGACAGAAAACTGTAGGTAGGGAGAGTGTTTTTTTTCTTTCACTCTGCAAGTCCTTGTTTCCAGGGACCTGTAAGGACAGTGAGTGAATTGTCCTTGTGCTATATTGTGCTTAAAAAAAACATTTATTCTAGGGACAGAAAACTGTAGGTAGGGAGAGTGTCAGTTTATTTCACTCTGCAAGTCCTTGTTTCCAGGGACCTGGAAGGACAGTGAGTGAATTGTCCTTGTGTTATATTGTGATTAAAAAAAACATTTTTTCTAGGGACAGAAAACTGTAGGTAGGGAGAGTGTTTTTTTTCTTTCACTCTGCAAGTCCTTGTTTCCAGGGACCTGTAAGGACAGTGAGTGAATTGTCCTTGTGCTATATTGTGCTTAAAAAAAACATTTATTCTAGGGACAGAAAACTGTAGGTAGGGAGAGTGTCAGTTTATTTCACTCTGCAAGTCCTTGTTTCCAGGGACCTGGAAGGACAGTGACTGAATTGTCCTTGTGCTATATTGTGATTAAAAAAAACATTTATTCTAGGGACAGAAAACTGTAGGTAGGGAGAGTGTCAGTTTATTTCACTCTGCAAGTCCTTGTTTCCAGGGACCTGGAAGGACAGTGACTGAATTGTCCTTGTGCTATATTGTGATTAAAAAAAACATTTATTCTAGGGACAGAAAACTGTAGGTAGGGAGAGTGTCAGTTTATTTCACTCTGCAAGTCCTTGTTTCCAGGGACCTGGAAGGACAGTGAGTGAATTGTCCTTGTGTTATATTGTGATTAAAAAAAATTTTTTTTCTAGGGACAGAAAACTGTAGGTAGGGAGAGTGTTTTTTTTCTTTCACTCTGCAAGTCCTTGTTTCCAGGGACCTGTAAGGACAGTGAGTGAATTGTCCTTGTGCTATATTGTGCTTAAAAAAAACATTTATTCTAGGGACAGAAAACTGTAGGTAGGGAGAGTGTCAGTTTATTTCACTCTGCAAGTCCTTGTTTCCAGGGACCTGGAAGGACAGTGAGTGAATTGTCCTTGTGTTATATTGTGATTAAAAAAAACATTTTTTCTAGGGACAGAAAACTGTAGGTAGGGAGAGTGTTTTTTTTCTTTCACTCTGCAAGTCCTTGTTTCCAGGGACCTGTAAGGACAGTGAGTGAATTGTCCTTGTGCTATATTGTGCTTAAAAAAAACATTTATTCTAGGGACAGAAAACTGTAGGTAGGGAGAGTGTCAGTTTATTTCACTCTGCAAGTCCTTGTTTCCAGGGACCTGGAAGGACAGTGAGTGAATTGTCCTTGTGTTATATTGTGATTAAAAAAAACATTTTTTCTAGGGACAGAAAACTGTAGGTAGGGAGAGTGTTTTTTTTCTTTCACTCTGCAAGTCCTTGTTTCCAGGGACCTGTAAGGACAGTGAGTGAATTGTCCTTGTGCTATATTGTGCTTAAAAAAACATTTATTCTAGGGACAGAAAACTGTAGGTAGGGAGAGTGTCAGTTTATTTCACTCTGCAAGTCCTTGTTTCCAGGGACCTGGAAGGACAGTGACTGAATTGTCCTTGTGCTATATTGTGATTAAAAAAAACATTTATTCTAGGGACAGAAAACTGTAGGTAGGGAGAGTGTCAGTTTATTTCACTCTGCAAGTCCTTGTTTCAAGGGACAGAGAAGGACACCTGAAGGTAGCCCTTATTGCTTTTTTCCCATCTCCCTGCAGGCCATCTATTAGAATGTCTGGAAGGCAAACAAGGAGAGGCAGACAGTCAGGAGGCAATAAAAGAGGGCAAGCAGGCTCTGTGTCTGGGGGCAACAGTGCTGGTCGTGGACGCGGTGCATTGTCATCAGCACATGGCCATGGGACACGCTTGTCCTTCTTTTCGGCAGCTGGACATGTTGAGCCACATCATGCCGAAGACTTGGTAGAGTGGATGACCAAGCCCTCCTCCTCCTCCTCATCCTCTCTCACCCAGGCTCAGGGTACTGGAAAAGCAGCTGCCAAAGCGTCGTCTTCCCTGGTATCAATGTCAGACAAATCATCAGTCACTCCTTCCCTAGACCCACCATGTCCTCCTCCTGAGGAGTCCCCCGAACTGTTTCAGCACAGTGTTGGGTACATGCTCCAGGAGGATGCCCAGCGTTTCGAAGGGTCTGATGATGAAACCCAGCTAGAGGAAGGCAGTAGCGTGAGAGCAGACAGAGGGGATGCTCAAGAAGGACACCAATCTGGCAGTCATGTTCCAGCAGCTGCAGCATACTGCCAGATTGGCTCCAGTGATGAGGAGGGAGGGGATGATGAGGTCACTGACTCCACGTGGGTGCCTAATAGGAGAGAGGAGGAGGAGGAGGATGAGGAGGAGGCACATCTCCAACGAGGCAGGATGCCCTTTGGTGGCCAGCGTAAGGGCAGTACACCGACGGAATCACACCGCAGAGCTCCGCCTGTGCAGGGCGCTGCCTCTGCCCGTCATTCAAAAAGTTCTTTGGTGTGGGCCTTTTTTGAGGCTAGTGCATCAGATCGCACAGCTGCTGTTTGCAACATATGTCTCAAGCGTATATCGCGTGGCCAAAACATCAGCCGCTTGGGTACCACATGCCTGACCAGACATATGTTGACCTGCCATGCAGCTCGTTGGCAAGCCTACCTCAAAGACCCACACCAAAGAACAAAGCGGACCTCTCCTTGCACCGCATCAGCTGGGATCTCCAACCCCACTATAACTTCAGTCCTCTCTGAAACATGCACTGAGAGGAATGAAGGTGTAGAATTAGGTGTGTCACAGCCAAGTACTTGCGCCCACTCTGCTAGCAGTACACCGACGTCCGATTCTAGCAGGCAAATTTCCCTGCCCCAGCTGCTGGACCGTCGAAAGAAGTTCACTCCCAGCCATCCACATGCCCAGCGGTTGAATGCTAGCTTGGCTAAATTGCTAGCGCTTCAACTGCTGCCTTTTCAGTTGGTAGACTCGGCCCCCTTCCGTGAGTTTGTGCAATGTGCAGTTCCTCAGTGGCAGGTTCCCAAACGCCACTTTTTCTCACGGAAGGCTATTCCGGCTCTCTACCGGCATGTGGAAGGCAATGTCTTGGCCTCGCTGGACAGGGCGGTCAGCGGTAAGGTGCATATTACCGCTGACTCATGGTCCAGCAGGCATGGACAGGGACGTTACCTTTCTTTCACGGCCCATTGGGTCACTCTTTTGGCAGCTGGGAAGGATTCAGGACAAGGTGCAGTAGTGTTGGAGGTTGTCCCACCGCCACGCCTCCAAAATGCTACTACTGGTTGTGACACACCTCTCTCCTCCACCCCGTCCTCTTCTTCTTCCTCCATGGCCTCTTCCTGTGGTTTGTCCTATGAACCAGCGGTGCTCCGTAGCCGTTCACGGGGCTACGCAAGTACGCAGGCAAAAAGATGCCATGCCGTGCTTGCGCTGGTGTGTTTGGGGGACAGAAGCCACACTGGGGCAGAGGTCCTGTCTGCTCTGCAGGGCCAGGCCGAGAGGTGGTTGACGCCACGCCAGCTTAAGCCAGGAATGGTGGTTTGCGACAATGGCACCAACCTCCTCTCCGCCCTCCGACAGGGACAACTGACCCATGTGCCCTGTGTGGCTCACGTCCTTAACCTGGTGGTGCAGCGCTTCTTGGGCAGGTACCCGGGCTTACAGGATGTCCTGAGGCAGGCCAGGAAAGTCTGTGTGCATTTCCGCAGATCTTATAATGCCAGTGCTCGCCTGGCTGAGCTGCAAAAGGAGTTGAACCTGCCCAAGAACCGCCTTATATGTGACATGCCCACCAGGTGGAACTCAACGTTGGCCATGCTGCAGCGGCTGCACACGCAGCAGAGGGCCATCAATGAGTACCTGTGCGACTACGGCACCAGGACAGGGTCAGGGGAGCTTGGTTTTTTTTCTCCACGCCAGTGGGGCATGATCAGGGATGCATGCACTGTCCTGGCACCATTTGAGGAGGCCACGAGGATGGTGAGCAGTGACAGTGCATGCATCAGTGACACTGTACCTCTTGTCCACCTGTTGGAGCACACGCTGCGTGGAATAATGGACAGGGCACTTGAGGCAGAACAGAGGCAGGAAGAGGTAGACTTCCTTGCCTCTCAAGGCCCCCTTTACCCAGACAGTGTTCCTTCTGTCCCACCCATCGCACAGGAAGAGGAGGAGGAGGAGGAGGAGGAGGAGGAGGATTGTGTCAGCATGGAGGTGGAGGCTGGCACTCAGCATCATCAGCAGCAGTCTTTTAGGGATGATTTACAGTCCCAAGAAACCAGTGGACTTGTACGTGGCTGGGAGGAGGTGGCTGCGGATCATGTCGTCCTTAGTGACCCAGAGGACTCCGGAGCGAATGCCTCAGCAAACCTACGCTGCATGGCCTCCCTGATCCTGCAAAGTCTGCGGAAGGATCCTCGTATTCTTCGGATCAAGGAGAGGGACCATTACTGGCTGGCCACTCTCCTTGATCCACGGTACAAGGGTAAGGTTGCGGACCTTATGTTACCGTCGCAGAGGGAGCAGAGGATGAGACAACTCCGGGAGGCCTTGCAGAAAGGTCTGTGCAACGCGTTCCCAGAGACTGGGAGGTTGCAAACTCCTGGTCCTGGACAACGAGTTGCTGAGGCTTCGGCCAGTCAAAGAAGGAGCGGTGGGGAAGGTGGCCGTCTGACCGATGCGTTCAGACAATTCTTTAGTCCGCAGCCCCAAAGTATGATCGGTTCCAGCAACCATCGCCAGCGTCTGATAAACATGGTGCAGGAATATCTAGGGGCAAGGTCAGACTTGGACACCTTCCCCACCGAAAATCCTCTGGCTTACTGGGTCTTGAGGATGGATCACTGGCCAGAGCTTGCACAGTATGCAATTGAGCTACTGGCCTGTCCTGCATCCAGCGTTCTTTCGGAACGCACATTCAGTGCTGCTGGAGGATTTGTCACGGATCACAGGGTGCGCCTGTCCACCGACTCGGTTGATCGACTGACTTTCATCAAGATGAACCAGTCTTGGATCACCACCAGCTACCACACACCTGATGCTGATATAACAGACTAATTGATTTTAACATGTCACATCCCTTCAAGACTGATGCTGATGCTGAGTGCCTGTGCTGTTATGTTGACTGGCTATCCTCCTCCTCCGAGTCCTCAATGATACGATTGATGATGATAGCTTGTAAGATCATTTTTGTTTATGGGTGCCGCCACCAGTGCCTAACGCCCAATTTTTCAGCCCCTGTTTAACAGGGGCGTGTAATTACAATTTTTGAAGCAATACTTTGCAACAGGGCTCATTGCTGTGCTCCAAGTACAGTATCTGTGAGGAGTTGCAGTGTTGTGCCACCAGTGCCTAACGCCCAATTTTTCAGCCCCTGTTTAACAGGGGCGTGTAATTACAATTTTTGAAGCAATACTTTGCAACAGGGCTCATTGCTGTGCTCCAAGTACAGTATCTGTGAGGAGTTGCAGTGTTGTGCCACCAGTGCCTAAGGCCCAATTTTTCAGCCCCTGTTTAACAGGGGCGTGTCATTACAATTTTTGAAGCAATACTTTGCAACAGGGCTCATTGGTGTGCTCCAAGTACAGTATCTGTGAGGAGTTGCAGTGTTGTGCCACCAGTGCCTAAGGCCCAATTTTTCAGCCCCTGTTTAACAGGGGCGTGTCATTACAATTTTTGAAGCAATACTTTGCAACAGGGCTCATTGCTGTGCTCCAAGTACAGTTGCTGTGAGGGGTTGCAGTGTTGTGCCACCAGTGCCTAAGGCCCAATTTTTCAGCCCCTGTTCAACAGGGGCATGTAATTACAATTCTTGATCTAATAATTCACAGCAGGGCCCATTGCTGCACCCACCAAGAGTAACTGTCAGGGCTTACAGTGTTGTGGCACCAGCACCACCATCAAAGGCCCAATTTTTACTACCACTGTTCAACAATTATATGTAATTAAAATTCCTGATATAATAGTTGACAGCAGGGCGTTCCAGCACCAACCAAGAGTAACTGTGAGTGCTTACAGTGTTGTGCCAACACCAACAACTAAGGGGCCTATTTCTGCAGAGTATATACGGCAGGTCCCTACTTTCAAACATCCAACTTACAAACGACTCCTACTTGCAAACGCAAGAAGACAACAGGAAGTGAGAGGAAATCTACCACTAGGAAGGAAAATTCTCTCCTGTAAGAATAAATATGGGAGAAAGGTGTCTCCTCTGTACTGATGCTTTATCAGCAATCCTTGTTTCAAGAAAAACACCACATTTCAAAAACAGTTGTCATTGGGACGGAAAGTGAGGTGAAATGTTCTGAACAGGGGCACAGACAGCAAAACAAATGTTACAGGGGTGATAACCCTTACCTATGTTTTCCAAAAAGTTTAAAAATAGATTTTTGGGCTGGAGCTACACTTCAACAATGTACCTGTTCAAAATTACAAACAGACTCTACATAAGAACAAACCTACAGTCCCTGTCTTGTATGCACCGCCTGTATAGGGCTGTTCAGAGTATATAGGGCCTTTTTTATTTTATGTGCGGGGTTCCCCTTAATATCCATACAAGACCCAAAGGGGCTGGTAATGGGCTGGGGTAGGGGGGGGGGGTCATGGGGTAGCTATGCCATTTTTCTTAAAGAATTTCATCCATATTACCGGGACCAGACATTACATTAAAGCCGCAAGCAGTTTTAAATGGCTTTTTTTTCCTTTAGAAGTGTCATTTTGTGCAGGGACAGTTCTAAACACGGGAAACACGTGGCACTTCACAGGCATACTTTAGACACCCCCCAGGTACGATATTTAAAGGAATATTTGACTTTTTTTTTTTCACTTTATGCATCATTAAAATGACTGCTCCCGAAAAACGACCGTTTTTAAAACTTCTTTTTGCATTGATACATGTCCCCTGGTGCAGAACCCGGGTTCCCAAACCCTTTTTAGGACAATAACATGCATAATAGTTGTTATAATTAGCACTTTAGAATTCGAACGTTCGCATCCATTGTATTTAATAGGGTTCTAATGTTCGTTCGAACTTTCGGTCCGTTCGCGGGTTCTGGTGCGAACCGAACCCGGGGGTGTTCGGCTCATCACTAGTCATTAATATTATTATGTTAATATAAGGGATGACAACTATTAAAATATATGTACGTTCACTGTTATTTATAATGCTGAAGAAAATCAATAAAGAAAGTTGAAATAAAAAAAAAATGTTCTGCGCCACGGCTCTGGCTATTGTTATAATTGCTCTGTTATGTCTTGATATATATCTTTCAATATAAATTGATTGAAAGTAAAAGACTAACAAAGACAATATAAAGTCTCATCCAAAAGACTTAAGGTATTAACTCCAATTGCAGCGCCGGAGCCTGCGAACCCGAAAGTAACTCTGTGGAAGATGTCAGGCATGTCAGCGGTGTACCGGCGCCACGACAGGGCATCGTTCTAAGGTAAGTATTTTATAATGAGCTAGTATGTGATGCATACTGGCTCATTATGCCTTTGTCTTACAGGTTTTTTTTCTTTTTTTTTGGGGGGGGGGGGTTTGGGGTGTTTACAACCTCTATAAGTGAATAGACTTCAGCAATTCCATGCAATTCCATGCAATCAGTTTTCAGCTTCCTCAATGTCACATGGAGTTAGAGAAAAGATTCTAGAATTGTAACTATATACGTCGTTGTTAAAGTAGTGTACAAATCGCCCAAAAACTTTTTTCTTAGTGAAATTTGTGAAATTTCAATTGCTCCACTTGGTATGATGTGAAAAGGTTTTTTTTTTTTTTAAAAAACTGTGAAAACACAAAAAAAGAGAATCAGTAATAGAAACATCACAGCAACTATTCCATTCACAGGCTGAACTGCCAAATTAAAATAAATAAATGAATGATCAAACAAATAAATAAAAGTAGACTATTCTGAATCTTTATAAATAGGCATCCATGTTTGATTTTAGCTGCATTTTAAAAAAACAGATTTTTATGTATACTGCTGAAATGGACCTCGAAAATCATCCAGCTGTAACTTCCTCCTTTACGCTCTGATTACATAAAAACCTTTATGCTTGCCTACGGAAATGAAGCTTAGATGAAACTCCTGATGCAAAAAAAGGTCACCATGCCAGAGAAAATGGCAAATGATAGAATCTTTTGCCAAAGCCAGGGGGTGCTGACGAGCTACCTAATGATATAACCAGACCGCGGAAAGGTCGGAATCTATGCAGGATATTGTTAAAATAAGCAAGTGCTGAGCAGTTTAAATCACCTTTGTCATAAAGCAAATGGAACAAGCAACCTATTGATTGCAGTATCAGGAGATGCTCAGTAGAGGGAACTCATACACGGTCAATGAATAGCAATTTGCTGGAAAGATCAAAAACAATGAATCAAATCAGCACAGTGGCATTTAGAGGTTCTTCATGTAACCTTATATTGAATGGTAGTATTTATCATTCTTTTTGACCATCAGTAAGAAATTATTCATCAGCGTTTCTGGTATAATAAATAAAATCAGTATCAAGCTGTGCATTTAAAAAAAAAAAAACAGCTATCTTTATGATAATTCTTCCTACTATTATTTTTATTAATAATAATAAAAATAATAGTGACAACAATAATCATTTCAGAACAAGGTGGTTGCAGTGATGCATTGAAAGACCTACATATGGAGGTATTATACTGTATGTTAGATTAGAAGGATTGGTGTGATCACAAGGAAGAAGGAAACTTTTTTTCCCTCCACTTTGGGTGTAAATAAGGGCAACCCCTGTCATGTTTTCTTTTTTTTTTTCTTTTTTCTTTTTGTTTTGCCATCTCTGTCCCCACAGATTTACCTTCACTTCCTGTCCCACAGCCAAAACAGGAAGTAAGAGGAATCTCTCAACTTGTGAAAACACACATTGGCCAGCGCTGACACTCCAATGTCTGTTCCTTCTCTGTGTTAGCCCTCTTGGAAACACCAAAAATTGCACCCACACAACTCCAGGGAAACTGGCATGGGGTCCCTTTTCCAGTGCTTACCCCAATAATCACCAAGTTTTAACTGGGTTAGCAGGGGATTTCTACCCTCGGTCACTTCTGCAGCAGAGTAACCCGACTAGCCGAAGAAGCACTACACTTGTAAATGTTGGGAATTCAGTATATACAGTACAGTACTAAGTGTCTCATTACGACTAGAGTTGAGTAAATCCTGCCAGGTTTAATTCATAGGGATTGAGAGGAGTCAGTTGAAACCTGCTTGGAAATTGCAAAACCAAATTGATGTTTATGGGGAGGTGAATCTTGACATTAAATTTTGGAAATTTACCTTACTAATAGGCTATGTTTTTTTTTTTTTTTTTTTTTTTTTAAACACTGTAAAGCAGGGAGAGGGTTCTTTAAATGCAACTTTAGAACTTTTAGGAAATCATGGAAAAAAAAAAAACACTAGTTTTTTAATTACATGCTTAGGGGATGCCTTTAAGCTGTATGAGGTATTACAGGACAGTATGTTTTTTCAGACAGTTTCACTAACAGTGTATTCTGGAATTACATATTTTGGATGTGTGATTTTGTTTTAGTTTTTACATTTAGCCTGACTTAAAGCAAACATCCAGGCAAATTATTTTGTTTTTACCATACAGTGGGGCTGTGCCCACACTGCATGGGTTAACTACTCGTTGTGGTCAAGAGGTTCAGAGAGCCAAAATGTACTCACCTAATCCTTCGATCCTCCCAGTGCAAGACTGGTCCCTAGACCAGCTCTGGATGTGAAGATTTCAAGAACAGTCCACCACTGGACGTAGGAGGGCGTAGTATTCCAGAGGATCGAAAGATTGGGTGAGTATAGGCTCTGTGTTCACCCCTAGGCAAAACAAACAGTTAACTCATGCAGTGTGGCCACAGCCGCCCACTGCATGGAAAAAAATGTTTTGCTTGGAGTTGGGCTTTAAATGCAGCAGCAGCATTCCCATCCAATTCATTTCAATTGAAAAAAAGGCGTTTTCAGGTAGTTTTGGCTGGGACACCTGCAGTATTAGACCTGGCTTGATGGTAGAAGTAGCAGCCACAACAGATCTAAAAGCTTTAAAGTTAAAATTTAAAGCTAAAGCCTTCAAAGTCATACAAATGGGGCAATGGGCAAAACAATTAGCATGGTTTGCAGGCTTTTTTTTTTTTTTTTTGCAGCACAGCTCTGAATTTTATAATAAGCGAAAACACCTCACATTCCATGGACCTCCATCCCAGTATCCTCAATTATTTTCAAAATATTAAAGATATAGACTTCAGGTATGTGTTTTGTAGCAATTGGCTAGTGTCAGGACAGTATGCAAGCCCTTAAACAGACAGCAAATGGAAAGAGACCAGGCAGGTTTTATCTTCAAATAAAAGTTGGAGTGTAATATTTGAAACACAATAGCCACAAAAATTGTTCAGTGGCTGGACAGTATGTAAGCAGTTTGGTTAGACCAAAATATAACAGATAACGATGAGACAAGTTTTGTTTTCAAATAGGTATTCCACTGTATTATTTGAGGGACAGCAGCCATAAACATTGTATAGTGGTTGTACAGTGCAGCTTCACATGACAGTGGCCATCAGCTGCCATCTGTAGCTGCAAAAAAAGCTACACTATAACCACCCTCAGGTCCAGTCTTTGCATTGCAATATAATCTGTCAGAAATGTCTGGGCTTAGGATGCCCCAGAGTGGAAGCCTCCCAGACACAATTTATTTAGTTTTTTTAAGTTTAAAAAATAAATAAAAAATTAACATTTATTTTAGCTTGTACTCGTAGTTATAAAAAAATTTTTGGTATTGATGTTGTGTTTGGGCTGCAACCATCAGAAGCCAGGCACATCTATAACTCCTTTGCTTTGCCAAAATATTTTTTTTTCCTCCCAGGCACTCTAAAGTCAGTTTTATTTTTCATAAATGTTTATTTTATTATAGCCAGGGCACTGGATGCATAGCTGCATGGGGAAATCCTAAGTCCATAAATGTCTGCCTTTCCACACCATAATGAGAAAGGCAGGCAGCAGAAAATGGAGGGGGACATTCTATGGCTGGGGGGAAGGGCAGTCAGCAGCAAAAAGTTAAGCTTAGAATCCTACAGCCATAAGCTGCCCACCCTTACTTTCCTCTAATTCCACCATACCCTCCACCAATAAGATCAATCACTGCCTCCACCTTCCTGTGGGGCATTATTTTTTGTCTTCTTCATCTTAAATCTTTCATGAATGCTCCAACATATGAGAGAGGCAGCCTGGAGGCTGAAATACACCATCATGAACTGCAGGTTGTGTTCTGTTTGTGGCAGGATGCAGAGGAATCTGACCACTTGTAGTCCATAATATCTGATAAGTTGTTGGACATAACTGGCATAACATGCTTGGCAAGCAAACAGAATGACAGCAGCACTTGTGGTACAGCCGCAGGAGGGATTAACACACCCCTTACTCAAACCTGGCAAAGAACTGCTGCAGAAAGTCTATCACAAAGGTTTTGATGTGATAACTTAACAAAACATTCACTGCAACTACTCCCATATTTATTGTAAAACTACTGGCTTGCTCTGCCTCATATTTACATATTCTCAAGCCCTATTCTATCTATTTGTATCACATTTTTATTTACACATTTACACTTTTTATTTTGGTTTTGTAAGGCCAGTCCTTGCTTGGTCAAGCAAACACAGGCAGCATTGGCAATGCAAACTGGGTAAAAATATTGGCAGCTAGGAAGGGTGCTGCAAGGAGGGACCCATTTGGATTTTATAGGGCCATCACATATGGTGTCAGAATCATTCCAATCCCCCTTCATTCCTCATTGACCTTTTACTGTGAGTCTTTCTCCAGGAGAAAGAAGGGAGGGGCAAACAACAGCAAAAATGTAGCAAAATTCTATGGCCAGAGGCTGTCTACCCTCCCCCAAATTAGGACTATCCAAACCATATATTAAATGACAGGCAACCCTAAAAGGAGAAGTAGAGGTGTTGCCACATGGAGGTAGTAGCTGGCATGCCTTGCAAATGTCCTCCCCCCCTCCTTCCCCTCCCTCTACTTCTTGCCTTCCTCTTTCACATTTTCCTCCTCATACCCTTTCACCATCGCCTCTTCCTTTACTCATACTCCCTTTCTCCTTCATCTTTCCTTCTCCAATATGATTATGGCACAAGGAGAGGCTCTGGATAGCTGGGATTTTCCTCACTCTGCCAGCAACTCATTGTGCAGGGGGTAGTGAAGTGATTAACTTAACATTTTTCTTCTTGGGGTGTAGAACAGCCAGTTGTCTGCAATTTTTACTAGCTTCACCTTTTTATTTCTCTTTTGCTAATAGCCCTGCACACTGGCTATGAGAAGTCAGCAAAATTACAGGCCACTGATTTTTATCATTTTAATTTTTTCATGTTTTTTTTTATTTATTTTTTTATTTTTATTTACTGGTAAGGCTGTCCTTGCCCTGGCCAAGCAAGCATGGGCAGGTATGGCAAGGTTGTAACTGAAACGCTCACAAGTGATCAAGTCCGTGGACTACTGGGTTGTCAAGAATGTACCACTGGGTGTAGGTGGCCCAATGTGAGCTTGAGGCACTAGCCTGCCCTGCTGCATGTGTCATGTCATAGAGGGCTCTTAGAGCAGTATAGTGGCAGGGGGCTTCAGTTTACCAGGGGTGAGGATGTGCGCTGCTTTGAGTGCACAGTGTTTTTACTATTTTTTTAATTTTCAAAGGACGCAGTAGGGCAGCTCTTGAATGGACTGTCAGCAACAACTGCCTGATGCGCTCTAATCGCCTCAAGCTAAAAGGCATACTCTAGAAATAAAACAAAAATACCACAATTATTAGAAAAAAGATAGCTAAAGTGTTGACAGTTGAAGATCTGGCTATCATTGTTGTGAACAGATTCTGTTCCTTATAAGGATTTTTGGGTGTACAGATATGTGCACAAAGACAGGGCACATAAGAAAAGTACCCCAGTACTGCAACTCAAAAAACTCAAGAATAGTTTTTTTTTAAGTACAGGCATACCCCACTTTTAAGTACACAATGGGACCAGAACATGTATGTAAAACGAAAATGTACTTAAAGTGAAACAATACCTTTTTTCACTTCTAGGGTGTAGTGGGGGGTCAGGGACTGTAGTGGGGGTGTCAGGAGCTGTAGTTGAGGTCTCAGGGGCTGTAGTGGGGTGTCAGGGGCACACTGTAACAGGGCGGGCTATGCTCTCGGAGCTTCAGCTCCTTCTACTGCGGTTGCAAAATGTCTGTACAGTACTTGTGAGGCACTTTACATACTCTCGTGGGTATGTCCTTACTCGCGAGTGTATGTAAAGTGAGTGTACTTAAAGCGGGGTATGCCTGTAGATACCCAACCATCCCAATCTCATATAAGCTTAAAGAAAATCACTTATAAAGCCCATTTTAATCACCAGATTTCATAAAAATAACAGCTGCTTATATTGATTTCAGCTCTCTAAGGAACCAGCGATGAGGTACAGTGGCATCACTCACGTAGGTGCTGAAAATAAGCCAGAGGACAGTATTTTTTTTTTCTTATTTTTAGCAAAAGCTTTATTTTTAAATCACATTTGACCTTTGGGGTGGGGTCTATAAGTTAAAACAATGTGAAAAACAATAGCATCTAGCAACAATTAGAAAATATGCCTTGTGAAAAAACACATGCAGCCTGTTATCACTATAATTCATGTAGACAGTGACAGGCTGTAAAGAGGCTGCTGGATTTCTTGTTCATACATCACGGGACACAGAGCAGCATAGTCATTACTATGTGGGTTATATAGAATTACCTTCAGGTGCTGGCACTGGCAACTTCCAAAACAGGAAGTACCCTCCCCTATATAAGCCCCTCCCATCCGGGAGTACCTCCGTTTTTTGCCAGTGTCTAAGGTGTTGGCCAAGGTTAACATGTATTCATCTGGGCTTGTGTACAGGTTCTCTGGGCCTTAGCAAGCTATTCCGGATCCGACCAAAAAAGCTTCATAGCTAAACGGTCAGTACACGGGCCTTGCAGAGAAGAGCAGGGTTTTGCCTGTAATGCCTCTCTTAGGAGGGCTGGACCCTGGGATCCAGAGCTCTGGTCATACCCAAAACCAAGAGGCTATCTGTGCAGGGTGCTATACAGGTCCAGGGGAGTGGAATCCTTGGGAACCCGGTCCCTGAAGGTCTAGTACAATGCCTGCCGTGAGAGGTGAAGTTTGGGCTTCTGTGGACCAAACAAAGTCCTGCGGCGGGGAAAAGGTAAGTGGGGGCCCCTCAGGAACTTGGTTCTATTGAGGGGACCCCCAAGCCTAATATGTCTTTCTGCCTGTTACCTAAAGGGTATTCCCGCTAATAGCTGTATATGCCTAAGAAATCCTAGAAATGTTTTTTCATAAGGGAAGTTTTAAAAAAACTGTAAACCTGGAAATGTTTTTTCATAAAGGAGGTTTTAAAA
The DNA here is from genome assembly GCA_029206835.1 of Rana muscosa. NCBI lineage: Eukaryota > Metazoa > Chordata > Amphibia > Anura > Ranidae > Rana > Rana muscosa. Next base: position 205,379,465 of record CM055123.1, read on the forward strand.
AAAAAAAAAAAAAAGACAAAGGTGCGGTACCTGTGTTTGTCCACTAGAGGCCGCTGTGGAACGTCTTTTTTCTTGGGACTATTCCTTCCATGGTGAAAGTCCAGGCAGATGAGTGAGCTCTCTATCAGGGAAGCTGCATTCCTCTGTCATGCTGCCAAGTAGTTTCCTTCCATCCCCGAGTCCTGGTGAAAGAGGGACCCTGGCTCCTCTCCCTACATGGCGCCAAGAGCGCACACGTGCACACGCGCGCGCGCACACATACTTTCCTTTTATAAGGTTTAGCTTCAAAAAAGGGGGCGGAGCCTGGCGGATGACGCGCTCTGTGCGCCCAGCGCTTCTGCGCATGTGCGGGCGTCCCAGCAAGATAAAAGGACTCAGTCCACGCTGCTTGCTATGGACACAGAGCATGAAAAGGAGCTGGTAGCATGGTATAGGGGCTTACAGCGGGCGGTTGATACAGGCATCCCCAGAAAGACGCATTAGTAGACACCCACTGATGTACATAGCAGCAAATTGCATTAGACTATTTCAGTAAGGGGTGTATTGCGGCTGGAATACCTCAGCTTTGAACTAAGGAATATGCCGCCTAAAAAACTCCGAGATATACCTCTCAGGAAGTGTAGGGGGTTTCCATCGGGCTCTGAGGATCTGGAGCAGTCATCTGCACCCTCCTCCCCTGAGAAATCAGAGGTTAATACCCATAAGGAACCCCCGGGAGTGCCAGGTACTGCGGCTGTCCTCAGTCCACCTGCTCCTGCATATATAACAGAGGAGGTTTTTTCCTCAACTCTGGAGGGATTGGAGCAGAGATTGGCTGCATTGATCGCTTCTTCTCTATAGGAAAGAAAGCGCGCCAGATCTCCATCACCTCCATTAGAGTGCCTGTTGGCAGAGCAACAGTCCCAGGAAGGGACCGACCTACCTGAAGGGGATCAGGAGGAGGTTAGCTCTGTTTTTGAGGAATCGACAGTAGATGAACCATTTTCAGCATCACAGACTGAAAGATTGTGGGTCCAGACCCTAACTGACATGGTTCGATCTGCATTTAAAATGCCTCTTGTTGAACCATCAACTACTGCTGTCTCCTCATTGGGGTCGCTAAAAGCTCCCCAGGTTAATTGCTCCTTTCCAATACATCCATTATTGGAAGGACTTGTATACCAGGACTGGGAACATCCTGATAAACTATTTGTTCCGCCTAAAAGGTTTCCGGTGATCTATCCCATGGAGGAAAAGTTCACCCAGAGATGGAATGTTCCTACGGTGGATGCAGCCATCTCTTCTGTGAACAAATCACTGACATGTCCAGTAGATAATGTTCAAATGTTCAAAGATCCAGTGGATAAAAAATTGGAATCTTTATTAAAATCTGCTTTTTCCACAGCAGGGGCTGTTACACAGCCAGCAGTGGCAGCTATTGGGGTCTGCCAAGCTTTAAAGGATCAAATGAAAATGGTCCTGAGGGATTTGCCAGACCAGCAGGCCCAGGCTCTGGCTGATCTGCCTAGAGCATTATGCTTTGCGGTTGACGCCATCAAGGATTCTATCCATCAGGCCTCCCGCCTCACGCTGTCTTTGGTACATATGCGTAGGCTTCTGTGGCTCAAAAACTGGTCTGCTGAAGCTCCCTGTAAGAAGCTCTTAGTTAGCTTCCCATTTCATGGGGAACGCCTTTTTGGCGAAGACCTGGATAAGTATATCCAGAAGATTTCCAGTGGTAAAAGTACTCTCTTACCGAGTAAAAAGAGGTCTAGGGGTCCATCTTTTAAGAGGACTACCTCTCCTATCCCTGTGACGTCTGCTACTAAGCAGTTCCGACGGCCTCCTCGGTCAAACTCAGGAGGTAAAAATCAGGGACAGCCACAGGGTAATAAAAAGCCCTGGATCTGAAGAGGTACTAAACCAGCCTCCAAGTCAAGCCTATGAAGGGCTGCCCCCACTCAAACGGGTGGGGGGAAGACTTCAGTTGTTCGCAGAGACCTGGCGGGAGACGATCAAAGACAGATGGGTGCTCTCCGCAGTAACTCTGGGATACAAGTTGGAGTTAAAAGAGTCTCCTCCGTCCCATTTTATGTGGTCAGGCATGCCAAGAGACCCTCTGAAAAGAGGGTCTCTCCTATTGGCGTTAGAACAACTATTGCTCCAAGGAGTAATTATGGAGGTTCCTATGGAAGAGTGGGGGTTGGGTTTCTACTCAAACCTTTTCACAGTCCCGAAGCCAAACGGGGACATAAGACCCATATTGGACCTAAAGAGTCTAAACAAATTTCTAAACGTCCGGTCTTTCCGGATGGGGTCGATCCGATCGGTCACCGCTGCCCTACAAGGGGAGGAATGGTTAGCCTCGATCGACATCAAAGATGCTTACTTGCATGTTCCCATCTTTCCAGGTCATCAAAAATTCCTACGCTTTGCAGTAGAAGGGCGCCATTTTCAGTTCAGAGCCTTACCATTCGGTCTGGCCACAGCACCACGAGTGTTCACAAAAATTCTGGCCCCACTGTTGGCCGATCTAAGAACACGGGGTGTAACGATAATGGCATACCTAGACGACCTGTTGTTGATGGACCACTCAGTTGCCAAGCTAGAAGTGGTAATTGTCGATACAATCAAGTATCTAGAGTCTCACGGTTGGGTCATCAACCTGGACAAGTCAGCCCTACAGCCAGTGAAAAACCTGGTATATCTAGGGCTACGGCTGGATTCAGACCAGAGGAAGATTTTCTTACCTCTAGACAAGGTATCCTCTTTGAGGGGCTTGGTCCGTCTGCTTTGTGCAAAAAGACAGCCGTCCACACGCCTGTGCATGAGGCTGCTAGGAAAGATGGTAGCATCATTCGAAGCTGTGCCATATGCCCAATTCCACTCAAGGAATTTACAAAGGGCCATATTGTCAGCCTGGAACGGAAAAGTTCAGGCTCTAGACTTCCCGATGGCTTTGTCCCCTTCCGTTCGGAAGAGTCTCTGCTGGTGGTTGATCCCCCAGAATCTCCAGAAGGGAAAACCCTTCAGCCCGATATCTTGGAAGGTGGTCACTACAGATGCCAGCCTTATAGGCTGGGGGGCAGTACTGGAGCAATGGTCTCTCCAGGGCAGATGGTCAAATGTAGTAAAAACCCTGCCCATCAATCTCTTAGAGATACGAGCAGCCCGGTACGCCCTAGTAGCCTGGACATCCAGACTCCAAGGGTCCCCTGTCAGAATTCAATCAGACAATGCCACAGCAGTGGCATATATCAATCATCAGGGAGGCACCAGGAGTCGTGCAGCCCAGAGGGAAGTAAGTCACATCCTGGAATGGGCAGAAAAGCATGTCCCATGTATATCAGCTGTCTTCATTCCAGGGGTGGAGAATTGGAAGGCGGACTTTCTGAGTCGCCAACAGTTATGCCCAGGGGAATGGTCCCTTCATCCCGAGGTCTTCCGAGCAATATGTCAGCGGTGGGGAACACTGGATGTAGATCTGCTAGCATCCAGATTCAACGCAAAGGTGGACAGATTTGTCTCCCGGACAAGGGATCCCCTCGCTTGCGGCTCGGATGCTCTGGTGTTCCCTTGGGATCAGTTCAGACTGATATATGCATTCCCTCCGCTACAATTGTTGCCTCGACTCCTTCGCAGAGTCAGGTTGGAGAAGAAGCCGGTGATCCTGGTGGCTCCAGCGTGGCCCCGAAGGGCCTGGTACGCGGAGATCATCAAAATGTCTGTGGGGAGTCCTTGGACCCTTCCACGTCGTCCGGACCTGCTTTCGCAAGGACCGATATACCACCCTTCCTTACTAACTCTAAGTTTAACGGCCTGGCTATTGAATCCCACATCCTAAAGAAGAGAGGTCTCTCTAACTCTGTGGTATCAACTATAATCAATGCCAGGAAGCCTGTATCCAGGCAGATCTACTATAGAGTTTGGAAGGCGTACATCACTTGGTGCGAGGCCAGAAAATGGCATCCACGTAAGTACGTTATAGGCAGAATTCTGGACTTCCTGCAGTGGGCTGTAGACAGGAAGTTTGCCTTAAGTACTATCAAGGGCCAGGTTTCGGCCTTGTCAATACTATTTCAAAGGCCCCTGGCTATGCATTCACTTGTCAAATCCTTTATGCAAGGTGTGACTCGTATTATTCCACCGATTAAGGCTCCCATATGCCCATGGGATCTAAATTTGGTTCTGTCGGTTCTGCAGAAGCAGCCATTTGAACCTTTGCGGCACATTTCCTTGGTTCTACTCACCAGGAAATTGATATTTTTAGTAGCCATATGCTCGGCTAGAAGAGTGTCGGAATTAGCCGCCATGTCCTGTAAAGAGCCATATCTGGTTATCCATAAGGACAGAGTAGTATTACGTCCTCACCCAGCCTTTCTTCCTAAGGTGGTATCGAGGTTTCACTTGAACCAGGATGTGGTTCTTCCTTCTTTTTTCCCCAAACCAAGCTCGGTAGAGGAAAAGTTATTGCATTCTTTGGATGTAGTAAGAGCAGTTAAAGCTTATCTAAAAGCCACTGCTCAGATTCGTAGAACGGATTCTTTGTTTGTTCTGCCGGAAGGCCCCAGAAAGGGTCAGGCAGCATCAAAATCTACTTTAGCCAAGTGGATTCGACAGGTCATAATACAAGCCTATGGCTTGAGAAGTAGACCGCCTCCGTTCAAAGTTAGGGCGCACTCCACGAGAGCAGTTGGAACTTCATGGGCAGTGCATCACCAGGCCTCCCTGGCGCAAATTTGTAAGGCCGCAACGTGGTCTTCAGTACACACGTTTACTAGGTTCTACCAGGTGGACGTTAGAAGTCAGGAGGATGTCGCCTTTGGGCGCAGTGTGTTGCAGGCCGCAAAAGATCCTCATGCCTGATGGCGCCCAGCTTATGTATGGTGTATCCCCCCCCTCATGTGGCATTGCTTTGGGACGTCCCACATAGTAATGACTATGCTGCTCTGTGTCCCGTGATGTATGAACAAGAAAGTAGGATTTTTAAAACAGCTTACCTGTAAAATCCTTTTCTTGGAGTACATCACGGGACACAGAGCTCCCACCCCTCTTTTGGGGACACGTATTGCTTTGCTACAAAACTGAGGTACTCCCGGATGGGAGGGGCTTATATAGGGGAGGGTACTTCCTGTTTTGGAAGTTGCCAGTGCCAGCACCTGAAGGTAATTCTATATAACCCACATAGTAATGACTATGCTGCTCTGTGTCCCGTGATGTACTCCAAGAAAAGGATTTTACAGGTAAGCTGTTTTAAAAATCCTACTATTATCAGCATTAAGATTAAACAAAGAATGAAAATGGTAAAAAAAAAAAAAAAAAAACTTTCCTTCTCTTATCCTGTAATTTTCAAAGAATCACAGCATTTTGCCACCTACAAGATAATCAGTAATGCCGCGTACACGCGATCGATTTTCTCGACGGTGAAAACACCGTCAAGAAAATCGACGGGAAAAAAGAGGGAACGGCTTGGTTCCCTACACACGGCCGTTTTTCCCGACATTTTTTTTCTTGGTCGAGAAAAACGCCCGTGTGTGGGCTCCGTGGCAGTGTTTCCCTATGGGAAAACTGCAGCGGAAAAAAATGACGGGAATCACAACGAGAAAAATTAGAGCATGTTCTAATTTTTCTCGTCGTGATTAATGCCGTTTTTCCCGTCGGGAAAAAAGACAAAAAGCCCACACACGGTCGTTTTTTTTGTTAAAAAATAAATAAATTATTTTTCCCAACGGGAAAAATGATCGTGTTTACGCGGCATAAGAGTTTATATGTACTTCTAAAAAGACTCTACACTAATCTCTCCATATGCACTTTATCAGTAGCTCTCCTTATCAGAGCTAAACACATTGTGACAACACAGTGGCTTAGTGGTTAGCCCTTCAGCAGCACTGGAGTAATTGGTTTGAACCCCAGACAAGGACGCTATCTGCATTGTACTTGTGTGGGTTTCTTGCCACATTCAAAAAACATCCTGGTATGATAATTGGTTCTGCGTAAATTGGCCATAGTATGTATGTCTGTGGGATTAGAACTTTATGTTGTAAGCTCCTTTAGGGCAGGGCCTAATGTGAATGTACAATATGTAGAGTGTAATAAATAAATAAATAAATAAATAATGGCTTCTAGTGAGTGTGCTGGCTTATTAAAAAAAAAACCTTATTGGCCCGTCTAAACCAGCTGATCCAGAGGCAAAGGCCAGGCAGTACATTATGGTATTTATGGTGAGTTACCAGATTAAATCACCAGAGCCATGATCTGTGAACATGCAGGATTCACCTCAACCCCATGGTTACAGTGAACCTCAACTTCATCTTTAATTACAACCCATAAGATAGTGTTTTTTCTTTATTTTTATTTCATAGCATTGGTATTAAGGTCAATAACTTTTTTCATTTTTCCTCCATAAATAAAATGCGCTCACTAAATCTGTTCTGCATTTTGACCATCTGTACAGATCCATGTATGGCCATAAAAATACATTTAAGTGGATTATTACGCAGTTAAAGGTTATGAGCGAATCACAGTATAACTTCTATTTTTCCCTCCAGCAGCTGAGGCCTCTATGATAATAGCTAGTTTTTATGAGTCACATTTTTTTGGGAAAAATATAAATGAAGGTCAAATCTCCTTTTCTGTGTTTTCAATATGTATAACTGCCAGCCAAGCTGAACAGGAATGTAAAAAAAAATATGCTGCATTAGGCATATACAAATAGTGAGTATGTACAAAAATCATCGTACAGTGGCACGCTCTGAACAGAGAGCTGAAATCATATACTTCTGAAAGCATTAGGCCAGGAGAGATCATTGACAAGAATCTGCACATTGCCAATGTGACGGCAACAGCTGAGGTTCATTTCAGTGTGTGTACAGTAGTAGGCAGAGATGGACTGGTTTACTTAAAGTAAACCTGTGAGGACTAAAATGTGTGAACTGCCATTGCTGCTTTGGGATTTTAGGTACAGGCTGATGTGGGAATCTTTGCTTCACTGTGTAGTGTGTCACTTACCTGAGCTTAAGCATACAGGTTCCTTGATACTTTAAAAGAGTGGGCACACACAAAACCATTGTGGGTGCCAGGGTGGATGGTTATGAGTTTGCCTTATACCTTGGGGGCTCCAGAAGACTAGATCTTTGCACCTAATCCATTAGAACAGATTCTAGCTCAAGTGTGATTTTGGCCCATTCTTCAACACAAACAGTCTTCAAATCCTGAAGGTTCAGTGGGCCTCTTCTATGAACTCTGATCTTTAGTTCTTTCCATAGATTTTCTATTGGATTCAAGTCAGGTGATTGGCTGGGCCATTCCAGCAGCTTTATTTCTTTCTTTGAAACCAATTGAAAGTTTCCTTGGCTTTGTGTTTGGGATCATTGTCTTGCTGAAATTTCCACCCTTGTTTCATCTTCATCATCCTGGTAAATGGCAGCAGATTTTTATCTAGAATGTTATGGTACATTTTTCCATCCTTACTTCATTGATGTGAAGTTTGCCAGTATCGTATGCTGAAAAACAGCCCCACACCATGATGTTCCCACCTCCAAACTTCACTGTTGGTATGGGAGTGCTTTTGTGGTGATGTGCAGTGCCATTTGACCTCCAAACATGGTGTTTATTATGGCATCCAAAGAGTTCAATTTTGGCTGACCAGACTATATTCTCCCAGTTACTTCACAGGCTTATCTAAGTGTTGTGTAGCAAACTTTAAACAAGCTTCAACATGCTTTTTTTTTTAACAATGGAGTCTTGAGTGGTGAGCATGCATACAGGCCAGGGCGGTTGAGTGCATTACCTATTGTTTTCTTTGAAACAATTGAACCTGCTAATTCCAGGTCTTTCTGAAGCTCTCGACAAAAAGGTCAATGGCTCTTGGACAACTCTTCTGATAATTATTTTCACTCCTCTGTCAGAGATCTTGCAAGTAGCACCTGGTTGTGGCCAGTTTATGGTGAAATTATGTTCTTTCCACTTCTGGATTATACAGTAGCCCCAACAGTGCTCACTGGAACATTCATAAGTTTAGGAATCCTTCTATAACCAATACCATCAGTATGTTTAGCAACAATAAGGCTTCAAAGGTTTTGAGAGAGCTCTTTGCTTTTACCCATCATGTAATGTTTCTTGTGTGACACCTTGGTAATAAGACACCTTTTTATAGGCCATCAGATGAAACTGAACCAGCTAATAATAATAATTTGCACTGACAAGGGGCAGGATTGCTCTCGAATTACTGATAGATTTCAACTGGTGTCTTGACTTTCCATGCCTTTTTGCACCTCCCTTTCTTAATGTGTCCAATACTTTTTACTGAGTCATTCCATTTTATTACACATAACTTAAAGCGGAGTTCCAACTGTTTAAATTAAAAAAATTTTGGATGAATATCGTTTGTATAGCACTCACGTTTTAGGTATGTATCGCTGCTCGATTGCCGATTTCATATCGTAAGATATCTTATATTCTTCTTTCCTGGGATTTTCCATATTGCTTGAGGCATGTGAAGCCCACAAGCACTATCTTCCGGGATACGGTGCAGCTGAGCGACCAGCATGCACCGCCCGTTCTCGCGCATGCGCAGTATGTACGGCTCACAGCCCGTACACTTCTGACGTTGCCATCACAACGGGCGGCATCGTCGGAAGTGCCCGCTCTGTTGTGATGGCAACGAAGCCCTCGGTGCTGCCCACTGACTCCTGGGAAATGATGACACACATCTCCCAGGAGCACTAGCGAGCACGGGAGCTGAGAGAAATTACGTCAGGCGCCAGGGAGAGGAAGAGGCAGATTACAAGGCACCCTTTAGCAACAGCCAGGAAAGAGTAAGTAAAAAAAAAATGTTTTTCAAAATGTTGTTGCTTAGGTTTATTGCTGCTAATTACTGCAAAGTAAAATTTATGGGTGAAACTCTGCTTTAAATTCTGAACGTATTTGTTTTGGTTTCTTTGTATGTATGGATTGCATGGGTTGTTACCAGCATGTATGTGAACATTACATGTTAATACCTATTTTACCCGCTGTATATGGAGCTGCCATTGTTGGCTTGCTTTTAATGGTTCAGTTGCCATTTTTTAACTGCTCTAAAGCAAGCATATACATATTAGGTCTGGCTATGAATGACAGCTGTACAAACGCAGGTTTCCACATTTCTGTCTTGACAGGTTTCTTTGGTACTCTATTGTTTTCTTTTGTAGGGGGCAGGACCAGAAACTCTTTTGGATATATCTTACTGCTGGTGCTCCAGAATGATCATTTTCTACCTGTAGCTAATCTGTATATTTACTTTTTCATTATGTGCAAAATATAATAACTCAAAGCAAACAGGTTTTACAGACTATGGTTGATCTAAATGACTAGATAGTTCTTTGTCTGATCAAAGAACAGATCCCCACCAACGTTCACCTTATATAGCTCTTTTCCAAAGCTGGCCATACACAATACTTTACCAAAGCTGGTCATACACAATACTTCAACAAAGCTGGTTATAAACAGATCCCCACCAAAGCAAGCCATACAAAGCATTCCACCAAACTGACCATACACCGCTCCCCACCAAAGCTGGCCATACCCAGGTCCTTACCAAAGCAGGCTGTACATAGCTCTTTACCAAAGCTGTCTGAATAGAGTTCTTCACCAAAGCTGGCCATACATAGCTCTCCACAAAGTTGGCCATACACAACTCTTCACCAAAGATGGCCATACACAGCTCTACACAAAGTTGGCCCTACACAACTCTTTACCAAATCTGGCCATACACAGCTCTTCACCAAAGCTGGCCATAAATAGCTCATTATTAAAGCTGGCCATACAAAATCTCTATATGATAATGATGATGACTTGCAAACACGTCATATATGGTAAATTAGATATAACAACAGAGAAAACAGAAATCATATTCCAAACAATTATTCACTCTCAGGACATTCTCTAAATAATGCATATATTGATCATGCTTCAACATATGCTTTGAAGTCCCCACAAATACAGTAGATAACATTTTCCAAACCGCTTAATCAATTTTCAGTGGCAATGTAATGCCATGTGCTTTTGCTCCCATGGCAAAGTCTACCCGACACAAAGCATGTGTGTGAATGTGACACATTCAAGAAAATGGGGAAGTGCTGCAAATGCCCCACAACTGCGCGTTGCATCTTTGGCAGCGAAAATGGGGTTGAAACAAGTCATGAGGAGGTGTCACGCTTCCCCACCATCTGGCAGTATCCTTTGAAGTGCAAACCAAACGCAGATCATGTTTCAAAGGAAGGTAGATTTAGAAGCACATAAATAATATTGCTCATGCTAAGTAATAATAACTAGTCAAACTAGATCTCTTGGTTATAAGGCATTTTGTTGCAAAGATGTATTAAAGTGGGACTATAGGAAAAATAAAAAATTACATCCTGTATATGATGCAGTCTGTCAACAGCATTAAAACAGCAGTTTTCTTCAGAAATCCCTGTTGATCCTGCCAATATATTCTTTGTATTTGCACTTTCTGTTACATGCCAAGATGTTTAGCAAAAGTGGAATTAAGAGGGCTTGGGACAAACCATATAACACTGCTGGGGGTGCTTTGCACAGTTAACCTTTATTCATATAGTTTAAATGTCTAAAAAAAAACTGCTTAAAAAAGTTACCTGGAGTTTGGCCGTAAGTGTGTTTACTCTAAATTCATTTAAAACGACATATAGCTACATAGATACATCCCCCTTATTTGCCTCTACTTAAAGCAGAGCTTCACCCAAAAGGGGAAGCTCTGCTTGTTTGCACTCTCCCCCCCTCCACTTCCACATTTGGCACTTTTTTGGGGGAAAGGTATCACCATACTCAGAAGAAGTAGCAGAATTTTTTTGGGGTGTAATCTGTGATATGCACATGCTGTGTCTTAGAAATATATTATAAATGGAGCACTTTGTGTAAAAAAAAATGATTTTTCATTTTCTTTCCACATTTTCCAAAAACTTGTGGAAAAAAATGACACGTTCAGAAGACTCATAATGCCTCGTAAAATATATGTTGGGGTGTTTGCTTTCCAAAATGGGATCATTTTGTGGGCCTTTTCAATGTCCTGGTGCTCCAGGGCCTTCAAAAGTGTAATAGGTTGTCAGGAAATTATATGTGTGATTTATGCTCCTAGATCGCCTGGAGGTGCTACTTGCATGTTGGGCCTCTGTATGTGGTCAGGCTGTGTAAAAATCTCCTTATACTCAGTAGGAGTAGCAGAATGTTTTTTGGGGTGTAGTTGCAAGTATGCCTTTACAGTGTGTGAGAAATAACGTGGTAATATCACAATTTTGTGGGAAAAAAATCTTAATTTTGAAAAGAATTGTGGGAATAAATTACAACTTAAAAAAACTCACAATGTCTCTTACTAAATAAATACCTTGGAAGGTCTACTTTCCAAAAAGGGGTAATTCGGGGGGTATTTGTACTTTTATGGCTTGTTAGTGTCTCAAGAAATTAGTCAGTACCTCAGGTGTGATCAATTTTCAATGATTACCACCATAGCTTAAAATGTGAAGGTGCTGAAAGCTGAAAATGTACGTGGTTAGGAAGGGGATATAGTACCCAGTGGGCAAGTGGTTATTAACTTGGATAGGGATGGGAGTTAGGGGATGCCCACTTGCCTTCAACAAAACTTCAACAACAAATTCAGGGACATCTTTTTATAAATAGTCTATATACAGTCTCCTTCACTTGCCTCCTGCACACACTTGCTTCCTTGCACCAGCTGAATCACTGCAGGATGATCTGACAGGCTCCCAATCAGATTGAAGCAATAGAGACAAAGAGAAAGGTCAGGTGTCACCAGTGACACACCTCCATCCCTATTATAACATATACAGTATACAAGAAAATATTGCCCTGGGACTTTATATGAAGTGAGCACAGTTTGCCACTGAGTAACAAAAGTAAATATAGTAAAATAATTTAATTTAGCTCAACCAGAAAATCAGAGTATTAGCTCAACCAGAAAATTGTACATGATAAAATGGTACACATGTCATACAGTATGGTATATATACATATACAAGCATCAAAGAGACCCAACGTGTTTCGCGAGACCATTGCTCGCTCTTCAGGGGTCGATGCGGATGGTATGTATCTAAAATAGACAAAGAAACGTATCACAGTGGTGAATGTCAAGGCAAAGGTAGAAGGGGCCAAAATACAAATTGACCCCATACTTACCAATGGACAAAGCCAAGGTACCCATTGCTGAATTCCCAAAAGGCGGAAGCAGCAAAATTGCAGTGTTGAAGCAATAGCCCTTTACAGGCAGAGACTCAAAGCCCCTTGTTGTGTAGCAAAAAGGTAGTGAAACAGCTTGTCACTTCTCCTCTGTGGCCACTGCTCCCAGCACCACCTCTTCCGGCACTGCCCCACCTGGCTGCAGCCGCCCATTTCTTTAGCCCTTCAGGCTAACTCTCCACAACAGTCCTCCAGACTGACTCTTCTCCAGCTGATCTACTCACGTTGTCTTCTCTTGCTCCTGTGTCTGTTGTGGCAGTATCCTTCCAGCACCCGGGCCTACGGCAGGATACCCACCCAGACTAGGGGGCACCCCTGAGGTCCACCAACAGCCTCCTCAGCACTGTATCTTCATCTTCCACCCGACTTTCCCTGCTGGAATGACCAATATCTATTTATGGAGTGGTCTAAGGATTGGCTAAGGTTCTATAAATATTCAAGGCAGCTCCTCATAACCTCCACCCACTAATTCTAGAAGATTCTCCAACCTTCCAGACCAAGGGGAGGCACCAGAGAGCTGCCAGGACAGGTCACACAGCCCTGAACCATAGTAAACCCTGATCCAGATCCATAGTTCAGGCTTACCCTAAGCTAAACTATGATTTTACCTACTGTAAATTCTAACACTACTTCTAGCACACACTAAAGGTGCTACACATGCATATTCTTAGCTCCAATATTAAACCTAATTTGCCACACAGTAGCCCAGTTAAACAGTGCATTGAGGTTGACTTGTAAGTTGAAGATAATCTGTAAGGATGTTATTCCACTGCATAGCTTGGTGTCCTCTGCAAAGACTTAAATGGTACTTTTAATCCCTTGCCTCCTGATAAAAAGAAATCCGATTTTTTTCATGCACAAACTCATCTATGTGGTCTTTTATTAAACTCTCCAGTATCTTCCCAACTTTAGAAGTTACATGTCCATCTAAGCCTGCCCTCTCCATAAAGTGACAACACAGCTTTGTGTTTTTACTTCATAATGAACAGTGTTGTCACCATGTTACAGGAAGTTGAAAAACAAACAAACATATCTACTGGTAAGTTCAACAGGTAATACCACTAATTATAGTGGGAGTCCGAAAAACAAAAACTGCCATGTTAATGATAATGACAGACTGCATTATATTGAAATTAGTTCCACATTTATATTTGCCTTTCTGTTTTGTGTCCCTTCGGAGTGTTCATTTGGTTGTGGTGATTGCATGCCGCAGTACGCCTGGACGAATTTGTATGTAGAGTGTAGACGCCTTTCAAGTGGAGTGTGTGTGCATTGTGAGCATCCACTGTAACGTACAAAGATTATGAACTGTCTCTGTGATTACTTTTCCCACTTAAAGAAGATAAAGAAACGACTTTCTATTACCAGAGGCTTATGTTAGCTTTAGCCCTGGAATAAATAAAAAGCTCAGGCAAAATAACATAAAAATAAATAAATCATATTATCATACTTCTACTAACCTCTTAATTTCAACTCTTATAGGCATTAAAATTGAACTGTACAAATCAGTGCTTTTAGCTTGAATTATGTAAAAGTCCCAGTGCTTGTGAGGACAGACACACACAATTTATTCAACTGGGTCATAACATGATCTCATGACTTGGAAAAATTTCATTCAACGCGATTGGGCTGTAGAGGGTGGGTTGGTTGTCAAGAGGATTGAACCATTATAATCTTTATATGTTTGGGGAGAACAGCTCCGGGCAACAAGTAAAATCAATGAACCGCTTAATGCTATTCAGGAAACAGTGTAACTGAGCTCTAGACAGAAATTCCGCTCAGTTTACATTTAAAGCAAAACATAACATTAAGTACTGAAGAAGAAAAAAAGTCAAAAAATATTCACCCTTGTCTGTGACTAGATGGACTGTTCGGAAGGAGAATGGCCTGTAGTAGACAATGGGGGTTCATTTACTAAAACTGGAGCACTCAGAATCTGGTGCAGCTCTGCATTATAACCAATCAGCTTTTAACTTGTTCAATTAAGCTTTGACAATAAAACCTGGAAGCTGATTGGTTTCTATGCAGAGCTGCACCAGATTTTGCACGCTGTAGTTTTAGTAAATTCCCCCTCAATGGAGAAATGGAGACTGATTGTAAGGTATGGCCTCCTTCCTGGAGAGTATATTACTTCCAAGTCAAGCCTGAAGAACTATACATGAAGTGAAGTTAGAATCATTACACATGTGCATGCAGGCAATTACACCTTTTCAAGACACCAGTGGGAGCTTCTGAACTGCAAAATTAGCCGTTGCTCCAGGCTACATACTAAGGCACCCAGTGGGCTCTTGGATTAGGGCGTCTGAGTTTTTACTCCATCCTTGGTACACACAGTTTCCCCTTCATTCTTTGGTCTCACTGCTCATCACAGGCCCCTTACCTCCTCTACAAATATTCATCATGGTGACTTCTCTAGACATGTGCATGACGAAAAAATTAGTTTTGTTTAGTTTTGTTTAGATTTGTTAATCTTGTTATTTAGTTTTGTTAAATTTGGTTGATTCGTTAAATTTGTATTCGGGATTCGTATTCAGAATTCGTATTCGGAATTCGTTTTGAATTTACATATTTCTCAGATTCGAAACATTCGAATCGATAAATTTAGAATCGGTCAAATCGAAAATGTTATTTATTTTTTTTCAATTCGAATGTGGCAAAGTGAACAAACAAATGAAAGATCTTCATCAAATCATTACAATGACTCTATAAATCACCTTTGGCTTAACAAAAACAGCATTATTTAGAAATGTACTCTAATACCACACACACAGTCTTTTATTTTAGAAATAAGTTTACAGTTCAAATTCGAATGGAGTTCGATGTAAAACTTGATTCGAATTTCAATTAGAATTTTCGGAAATTTTCGGAAATTCGGACAAATTTTGGGGAAATTCGGACGAATTTCGTTTCGTTATTCAGAACATTCAGTAAATTTGTTTATACTGTAAATCAGGTATTCAAATATATCCGAATCTCCGAATAAAATGTATTTTTTTCCGAATATTAATTTGGAACAAAACAAACCATACATGTCTAGACTTCTCACACCAAGCACCAAACCTGAAAAAATCTTCTATGTGTAATCACTTCTATATGGCATCTACTTTTTGCTAGTCCAACTTCACTTTATGTTGAGGAACAGAACTCTTTAAAATGTAGAACATGTAGAAGACTGTAATATATTATGTTACAAAAAGCTCTGTGTATTGAAGATTAGGTTAACACAGAACACAACATCTTGTTCTTCACATGACTAGTGATAATGTTATGCATCTTGCACGGGGCTTAATCTTTGCCCCTGAATGTACTTCCTCTTGACCACAAGAGGATCTTTTGGTGTATGTGGGTGTTGGGACCGCTTTTATGGGGGCTGTGGGGATACTGTGGATGAACAACAAGCCAAGTGTGATGTTATCACTCTCAAAGCCACCACATGTATATATCGGTTGACTATCTTCATTTTTCGCTCTCAAGTACAACATATCCTTATTGAGATCTACATGCGACCCATTGGGTCCTTTGGTCAGTGGTTCCCCATGGGCTACCTTTTGTTACTTCTAGTTGTGCATCTTTGGGTCAAGACACACAACTGTGTGGACATACCCTGCTTACTTATCTGCTGACAGATATACATTCTGTCTCTTCCTAATGAAGCCAGCCATAGTATCTTAAAAAGTATCCACAGTTTTTTAACCACTTAAGGACCGAACCTCTTTCTGAGATTTGGTGTTTACAAGTTAAAAACATATTTTTTTGCTAAAATATTACTTAGAACCCCCAAACATTATATATATATTTTTTCTAACACCCTAGAGAATAAAATGGCGGTCATTGCAATACTTTTTGTCACATCGTCTTTGCGCAGCGGTCTTACAAGCGCACTTTTTTTTTTCAATAAAACCCTTTTTTTCATTAAAAAATAAGACATTAGTTAAGTTAGCCCAATTTTTTTTTATATTGTGAAAGATAATGTTACGCAGAGTAAATTGATACCCAACATGTCACGCTTCAAAGTTGCGCCCGCTCGTGGAATGGCGACATACTTTACCATGAAAAATCTTCATAGGCGACGTTTAAAAAATTCTACAGGTTGCATGTTTTGAGTTACAGAGGAAGTCTAGGACTAGAATTATTGCTCTCGCTCTAAAGATCGCAGCGATAACTCACATGTGAGGTTTGAAAAGCCGTTTTCATATGCGGGTGCTGCTCGTGTATGTGTTCGCTTCTGCGCGTGAGCTCGTCGGGACAGGGCGCCTTAAAAAACAAAACAAAAAAAACATTTCTTATTTATTTTACTTAGTTTTTTTGGTTATGACACTGTTTTAAAAAAAAAAAAATGGGTCACTTTTATTCCTATTACAATGAATGTAAAGATCCCTTGTAATAGAAAAAAAGCATGACAGTCCTCTTAAATATGGGATCTGGGGTCAAAAAGACCTCAGATCTCATATTTAGACTAAATGCAAAAAAACAAACAAAAAAAAAAAATTGTCATTCTAAACCACCCTGCAGTGATATGAAGATACCCAGACAGGGGACAGACGCGCCGCAGAAAAAGTGATCTTGTGGCGTATCCACCGCAGAGACTACTTTTATCTGAAAGAGGACCACCCGCTGAAGAAGAGGATACTGGCTAGCTGCTACCATAACAACGGTATTCCTTTTCAAAGTACCGACGTATAACGACGGCGGGCGGTCCGTAAGTAGTTACCGTATTTATCGGCGTATAACACGCGCCGGCGTATAACACGCACCCCAAGTTTAGGAGGGAATTTTAGGGAAAAAAACTTTTAGGAGGAAAGTTTAAGGAAAAAAAACTTACATTTAAATGCAGCCTTACCAGTGTCCATTGCAGCCTTGTCAGTGCAGCCTTGCCAGCAGTGTCCATTGCAGCCTTGCCCCAGTGTCCATTGCAGCCTTTTCAGTGCAGCCTTGCCAGCAGTGTCCATTGCAGTCTTGCCCCAGTGTCCATTGAAGCCTTTTCAGTGCAGCCTTGCCAGCAGTGTCCATTGCAGCCTTGCCAGCAGTGTCCATTGCAGCCTTTCCCCAGTGTCCAGTGCAGCCTTGCCCCAGTGTCCAGTGCAGCCTTGCCCCCAGTTTTCATTGCAGCCTTGCCCGAATTTCAAAATTGGCGCCACCGGGATCACCTCTGAGACTGGGCGGAGCGGGGCGAACACCGCAGAGAACGCAGGGACTGGGCGGAGCTGAGATAAACATAGCCGAGTGTACTCGGCTCTAGTCGGCTCTTCTCGGCTCCGCTCACAGTCATGCCGAGTCCCGCCCTATGATGGACATAACACAGGTCCAATGGCGGGACTGGGCGTGACTGTGAGCGGAGCCGAGAAAACCCGAGTACACTCGGCTATGTGTATCTCGGCGGCGATCGCTGCGCTCCGCTCAGTCAGCGGAGATCGCTGGGATCTGTGAGCATCGGCGTATAACACGCACCCACGATTTTCCACCTGTTTTAAGGGGAAAAAGGTGCGTGTTATACGCCGATAAATACGGTAATCATGGACAGTCTAATATATGTGTACAGCAGGATTGTTGCTACATCATTGATAAAAAGTAGAATATAACAATAACGATAGAAGGTTGGATGTTAAGAATTTGTTATTATCCTTAATGTACAGTATATGTACACCAGATATTTTTTTTATTTTTTTTATGGTGATTTTATTAATATCAATAAAGATATGAATTAATATTGACTACACATAACGTCTTTGGATTCTAAATAGCACCTGAATAGTCCCTATTACTTCTACTGTATATTCAAATTATTTCCTAGCAATAGTGTTACTATCAACTTTGATTGATGCATAAGAAAATGATTCCGGACAGCTGCACTTCCAAAAACTTTTTTATTGAAGCTTCATATGATAAGTGGTTGACAGATGGAGCAGGGGACAAAAAGGTATACACATTTAGCGCAAATGTTAGCGCTTAGTCATTACCTAATGACTATGCGCTAACATTTGCGCGAAACACGTTTACCTTTTTGTCCCCTGCTCCATCTGTCAACCACTTATCATATGAAGCTTCAATAAAAAAGTTTTTGGAAGTGCAGCTGTCCGGAATCATTTTCTTATGTTACACAACATGCAAGCTGGGCTAGCACCTGACTAGTGTGTGGGGATTAACCAGAGACTCATTCACCTGGAGTGGCTTTTCTTGTTTCATTGAAGATTGTTTTGATTGATGCATCTTGTGCTATCTGAACAGTCCTTCACAGAAGTTTCTTTAGGCATCCAGTAGAATAGACAATCCCTGCCGAAATACAGCCCCCACCCCATGTTTCCTTTAGGACAGTGGAGCTCCATCAAGAAAATTGCTGCATAATAAATACCAAATATTTAATGCACATAATCAATGTTCAGGCACATGCACATAAGCTTTAGTAAATCAGGTCCAGTCTTTCTTTAAACTAAAAATATCATTGCATTTTATGCTAAGGTTTCCATAGTCTACAAATTATAAAAATTAGTGATTTTTTTGTCTAGCTCTTAAAATAATGATATAAAAAGACTAATTAAAGTCTGAAACCAATACAAATCTTAAGCAGCTGCACAGAAAATAAACTGTTGAAAATAACATATTATAAATAAATTGAAACTTCGTGCCATGGCAAAAAATAAAAAAAAGTAAAATACGTGCAGTATCGCCAGGGGATTGACGCCAAGGATTGGCAATGGCAGGCTCTTCCATTTTTCGAAATTCCCAGAGAAAAAGCTGGCAAAGGGAGATGCTTTCGACAGCTGTAAATAATAAGGCCCATTAGTACAACTTTAACTCAGAGTGAAAATAAATGGGATATGGCAGAAATATTGTGGAGCGAGGAGAGATAACATTCACCAGATTCCAGAATAAAAAGGCAAGCAGTTCCACAATTATCGGGAAATACAAATATATAGAGAGCTGAGAGTGTCTCCTGCTGGCTGAGTAAAGGAATTCAAAATATTTATAAACAATATTTAATGTTTACATAATTAAGAAATCATTTTTCAAAACTTAATTTTCCTTTTTCTACTCCTAACTTCTAAAAAAGAATAAAAAATTATACTTTTCTTTTGATTTGTAGAAGGCATTATGATGTTCTGAAAAGGTATGTTATCACCTTTAATTCTAATTCCAATTCCACTTTTTATCTAATGGTAACCAAACAGAATTTTCAAACGTTTTCTTTCTTAAAAAATGAACTAAATATAAAAAAAAAATCAAAAACTTTTATAAATGATTAATACAAGAATCCAATAGCTACAAGCGATGGCAGTGCATTCATAGCCAGAGAGTATAAGAATGTGCTGAGATTTGTAGTTCATGACTGCTGTAGAGTCAATGGGCCTGCTCTGTTTTTTCCACTTTTCATAATAAACTCAGTATGTGTTGCTTTGTGTTAGCATTGTAAAACATTGAAGCTCCTGGAAAAATAAGTCTTTCAAATATGCATTTCGATTATTAATGTACATTGCCATACATCCACATTTCAGTATATTGTACTCCTGAGAGAGCATGAAAACTCCATATTTCTCTGTCCTTGGATCATCTGCTGTATTCAGAGCGCTCAGTCTCTGCAACATTTTTTGTTAAGAAATTACTTTTCACTTGATTAATTTAGGTCCCTGAGGTCTGTTCTGTACCAGCACAATTTGATATTTTGACATTCACGCTGGCAGAGAATTGGAGAGTGTTTTCATGGTTGTAGCAAATGTTTTGTGATAGGTGTGCCCTGTAATTTTAGAAGCTTGCCTATTAATAGCTTTGTCAGCTCAAAAGCATATCAGAGCTGTTGTTTTAGGTCCATATTACTATGCAATATAACCTAACAATGAAATTATTTTTCTTATGGGAACATACCACTTTTGAGGTGTATGTACCTGATTAACCACTTCAGCCCCGGAAGAATTTACCCCCTTCCTGACCAGAGCGTTTTTTGCGATTCGGCACATTTGTCGCTTTAGCTGACAATTGCACAGTCGTGCGACGTTGTACCCAAACAAAATTGACGTCCTTTTTTTTCTCACAAATAGAGATTTCTTTTGGTGGTATTTGATTACCTCTGCGGTTGTTATTTTTTGCGCTATAAACAAATAGCAACTTAACACCAGGCATGGAATGGTTAATAATAAGCATTCTCAACAGTACAGTCCGACAGTGCAATAACAGTCTTTCCTTAACTAACTTAACATAGGTTTCCCAATGCATACCTTCCAAGGTAAAAGTCCGTAGTGTGGAAGAGTCCTGGTTTCAGGGGCATTTCCCCAAAGGTTCTTAGAATGTTGCTGATGGTTACATCTTGCTGCTGTACCTCTCCTCTCCTTCCCATGCAGGCCACAACTCTCAACCCTTAGCAGAGCCCTCCCCCTTTTTATGAGCAGTACAGGGAGGAGAGCAGAGCCAAGAAAGACAGAGAGAATACCTATTTTTAATCTGTTCCAGTCCAGTCACATGATCCTATTTCCCCCGTTTTCCTATGTCAGTGAGTGGCTGCTGCAAGGGAGAGGAAGGAGCACTGACAACAGCTGGGCAATGGGAGCCTAGGGGTAATGTCACAGGTCCTGGAATTCACAGCTATTGTCAAGCTGTCCCTGAGACAGAGCTGCAGGATCATGTGACCAGACCCAGGCAAATTAAAAATAGGTAAGTACACAGATTTGTATTATACAGGTTGGGCAGGATAGGTAGAAGGAGGGAGAGGGACATTTTTTAGGAATGGTTAGATTTAGGCCACCTCCACTTTTATTCATCCAATCATGGGCAAGGAATTTATTTATTTTTTCCTTGCACATGATTGGGTATTTTTTGCAAAGTGAAACTTTAACGCATTTATTAAGGCCTAAGAAAAAAAATCCCCTTGTAAAGTGAACAGTCTATTTCCCTTTTGTAAATCAACTCCAGTGACTTCAGTGTGGCACTTGGCCCCGTACCTCACTCTTGGTCCAGCTTTCTACAGTGATGTAGCTAAAAAGGTAGGATCCCCAATGAGACAGAAAAAAACACCCTTCCCTATATGGCCTAATGTTTTTTCCCCCAGCACTTTACTAATTAGCCCCTTCATGGTGTTTCCCTTCCCTGTGCTGTAGGTGCCCACATTACGGTTCTAACATTTAGCAGAGGTACAGGACAACAATCTTTGCTAAAGGGTAAGTTGCCATAAAACCAGTGCACCGATGATGCCCAGTACATAGGTATGACATTTGTTGTTGAGCACAGGGAATGTTGCTCCCCCCCAATTATCTGGGATTGTTTGCATGCAATCCTATTGAATTTTGCTAACTGCAATATTAAGAGTTTAAACCACCCCAAGCTGAACTAGGTGGTTCTGTAGCAGCTGTGATGTTGTTGCTCTATACCACTGATCCTTATGATGGACAGCCTCAATAACCAACCTTGTGGCACAAGAGGTAAGTGAGAATATGACCAAGCGTAACCAGGACCTTTGCAATTTGGAGAACTCTGCATTTGCAATCACCACTACCAGTTCACTATCATGCAAAACAAATATTTGCTCGTTTGACATTCTGCTCTGCCAAATTACTAGCAGAACAGATTTTTCATAACCCACTCATCTTTAGATAGGTATTTTTTACCACAAGGTGAAAACAGAACATGCACAGAAAATGTGTTACTGCGAAAATCTTATGTACTCCCTAAAAAATATGATTTAATATTTTATATTCACTATGCAGTAAATACATACTGTATAATGTGATTAGAGAAATTAAAATTAATAGTTTCATCTCACAGCTGCAGTTTTGTGAGGCCATTGAAAATGCCTGGATTAAACCGAGGCAAAAGATGGTACTTTGTACTACTGAATCAATAGAAATAAAAATCAGGAACATTGCTCATCATTATCAGTCCTTGAAACCTTGGCTGCAGCAATTTACTACGCACATAGTATAATAGTATAACAGTGATCCTCAAAAGATGATGGAGAAAGCTCACAGAAACTGATAGTAATGAAATAGGGTACTAAATTATGCATTACAGATTTTTTTTTATTCCTACGTTAAGGTGATCATCAGTTCAGTGTTTTTTGTAATCATACAGAAGGGCAAGGTAAACACAGTGCTTGGCAGGTAAAACTTCCTGTTTGCGGATGTTAGCACATTATCCACTAAGGCTTGAATCACACCTATGCATTTTTTGTGCTTTTTGCAGATTTGCACTACAGATAGTGTTCCATAGGAAACCATGTTAAACGGACTGTAGTTCAAATCTGAAAAATGCAAAAAAAATTGCTAGCGTTTTGAAACCTTGAACATATTGAAAAATGAAATGGTAAAATAATGTCGCAAAAGTTAAAAAAGTAACATATATAAAAACACAACCTCTGTCAGTCTGTCATTTATTGGTTCCTTTCGTAACATGAGACTTGTGCGGATATAATAATAGTGACCGTTCCATTCCAACTTTGATGCTTATAAATACAGTTTGTTCATTGTTTAGCGATGGAGAAATACTTAATGAAGTCTGGAACTCTGAAAGAGAAAGTGTTAAATGAAAAGCAAGGAAACAAGCGAAAGTAAAACAAAATACATACAGTAAAACCTTGATTTGAGAGTAACTTGGTTTGAGAGCGTTTTGCAAGACAAGTAAAATTTTTAAATAAATTTTGACATGATATACAATCGATATCTTGATATACAAGTAGCGTCATGTCACAACTGTGTGTAAAAGAGAAGAGAGGTGCCTCTAAGTGTAGCAATATGGTTACATTTAATGAAGGTACAACATTTAGCAACATATTGCTACGCTTAGAGGCGCCTCTCTTCTCTTTAATACTCTGTAGTAGGGATGAGCCGAACACCCCCCCCAGTTCGGTTCACAGCAGAACATGCGAACAGGCAAAAAAATTGTTCGAACGCGCGAACACCGTTAAAGTCTATGGGACAAGAACGTGATAAATAAAAAGTGCTAATTTTAAAGGTTAATATGCAAGTTATTGCCATAAAAAGTGTTTGGGGACCTGGGTCCTGCCCCAGGGGACATGTATCAATGCAAAAAAAAGTTTTAAAAACTGCAATTTTTCTCGGGAGCAGTGATTTTAATAATGCTTAAAGTGAAACAATAAAATTGAAATATTCCTTTAAATTTTGTACCTGAGGGGTGTCTATAGTATGCCTGTAAAGTAGCGCATTTTTCCCGTGTTTAGAATAGTCCCTGCATAAAATGACATTTCTAAAGAAAAAAATTATTAATTGTGGGGTCCCGGCAATACAGATAAAAGTAATTGAAAAAAACGGCAAGGGTTCCCCCCAGTTTATGCGTGGGGGTCCCCCCAAATTCCATACCAGGCCCTTCAGGTCTGGTATAGATATTAAGGGGAACCCTGCGCTTTTTTTTTTTAAATGGCGTAGGGGTCCCCCGCGCCAAAATAAAAAAAAATGACGTGGGGTTCCCCCCAAAACTCCATACCATACCCTTATCTGAGCACGCAACCTGGCAGGCCGCAGGAAAAGAGGGGGGACAAGTGAGCACCCCCCCTGCTGAACTGTACCAGGCTACATGCCCTCAACATGGGGTGCATGTCCCCATGTTGATGGGGACAAGGGCCTCATCCCCACAACCCTTGCCCGGTGGTTGTTGGGTTTTCCCGGGCGGGGGGCTTATCGGAATCTGGAAGCCCCTTTAACAAAGGAAACCCCCAGATCCCAGGCCCCCCCTATGTGAATTGGTAACGGGGAATGGGAATTGGTAACGGGAACCCCCCATTGCGTCAGAGCAGGGCGGGGTCACCCGTGACGCCACGGGGAAACCGCCGGAAACCCCCATTGCACCAGAGGGGGCGGGGTCACACGCGCACGTCACGGGTGGCCCCATCCTCAGCTATTTAAGAGCTGTCACGGCGAGTCTTGCGTCATTCAGCGGCGTATCCCATTGAGGCGTAATCGATCGTGGCGGCGTGTATCGTCGGGTCGTGGAAGGATTTTTTTTCTTTTTTATTAAAGGACATGTCCCAAGCTGTGTGTGTGGTTTTTTTAAACATTTTTGTCACTTTTTTGGGTGAAATGGTAGGGGTACAATGTACCCTATTACCAATTGACATAGGGGGATGAGATTTGGGGGTCCCCTTTGTTAAAGGGTTGTGGGGATGGGCAAGGGTTGTGGGGATGGGGCCCTTGTCCCCATCAACATGGGGACATCCTCCCCATGTTGAGGGCATGTGGCCTGGTATGGTTCAGGAGGGGGGCGCTCTCTCATCCCCCCTCTTTACCTGTGGCCTGCCAGGTTGCGTGCTCAGATAAGGGTCTGGTATGGATTTTGGGGGGGAACCCCACGCCATTTTTTTTTATTTTGCCACGGGTTCGGGTCTGGAATGGATTTTGAGGGGGACCCCTACGCCATTTTTTTTTAAATTTGGCGCAGTGTTCCCCTTAATATCCATACCAAACCTGAAGGGCCTGGAATGGAATTTGGGGGACCCCCACGCATTTTTTTAAAAAAATTTGGTTCGGGGTTCCCCTTAATATTCATAAACTGGGGGGGAACCCTTGCCGTTTTTTTTCAATGACATTTATCTATATTGCCGGGACCCGACAATTCATTATAGCCGTGAGTAGTTTTAAATTACTTTTTTTCCTTTAGAAATGTCATTTTGTGCAGGGACAGTTCTAAACACGGGAAAATGCGCTACTTTACAGGCATACTATAGACACCCCCCAGGTACGAAATTTAAAGGAATATTTCACTTTTATTGTTTCACTTTAAGCATTATTAAAATCACTGCTCCCGAAAAAACGTCAGTTTTTAAAACTTTTTTTGCATTGATACAAGTCCCCTGGGGCAGGACCCGGGTCCCTAAACACTTTTTATGACAATAACTTGCATATTAACCTTTAAAATTAGCACTTTTGATTTCTCCCATAGACTTTTAAAGGGTGTTCCGCGACTTTCGAATTTGCCGCGAACACCCCAAATTGTTCGCTTTTCGGCGAACAGGCGAACACCCGATGTTCGAGTCAAACTTACGTTCGACTCGAACTTACATTTGACTCGAACATCAGGCTCATCCCTACTATGTAGCTCCTGCTGGATTTTGCTTCTAATCCCCTTGAGGCTGCCATTTGTGGATGGACATTTTATAGTTACACAACCTATCACATTGCTATAATCTTTTTATATGGACTATAAACTGAAGGACCTATGAATAAATGGTTGTGGAACGAATCATTTGAGTTTCCATTATTTCTTATGGGGAAATTTTCTTTGATATACAAGTGCTTTGGATTACAAGCATGTTTCTAGAACGAATCATGCTCGCAATCCAAGGTTTTACTGTATGTAAAAATAAATAAGTTCTTCACCACAAAAATTGTTAAATATTTTCACTTGTGCCAAGAAATTTTTGGTGTGCCTCAATACAAAAAAGTTTGAGAAACACTGCACTAAGGTTAAGGACAAAGATGCTTGGTGTAATACAAAACACAAAAGTGCATATGGCAATACAGATATAATCTGACAAATGACAGATTTGTGTACATTCATGTCATCTTGTGACAAAAAGTATTTACATATTCCGAACAAACCCACAACACTAAAATTACTAAACCCACAACAGTAATATCAGGCTGTATATGCAGTAAAGCATGTTTGTTATACTTACTGTGGAACCTAAGGGGTTAATCCTATGCATTGTGTATAAAGGCTGTGTGATCCTGTATCTACAGAGCCTCCGCTTCTGAATCCCAACCATTTCCTGATAGAACAGAGCATTAGGGGTCAGGCTGCACATGCTCAGTTTAGTGTGTATTGCTAGAGAGTTTTTTTTTCTTGGTAGAGGGCATATGATCAGCACTGTCCAGACAGAGGGTCAGGGGAAAATGGAAACTCCTCCTACAAGCTTTAACCAGACACTGATAGAAGTCACAAGACTGCTATATACTGCTGAAAAGAAAAGGCATTTAGCAGTTTATATTTACTAAAATAATCGCATTTCCATGTTCTGTGTACTGTGGGAGATCAGATATAGTGAATGCAGGGTACTGGGTTCAGTTACACTTTAAAAAAACTCCTGAGTTATCTCTGTATCTATAAGCATTGTGGAGAAATGTATTGTTCAAAGTTCACAACACAGGCACATCAACTTTAGTTTTTTTATGAGGAGCAGGTCTTGCCAGGTTGCAATGCCTTTTATTTAAGCGGTTAGAAACCAATTGAAACTGACTGTAGTTTTGATTGTGTTATTTGATGATCTTTGATAATTAATTTACATTAAAAGCAGCTCTAGAGGTAAGAAATGGTTTGTTTCAAAGGTCTTTTACTGTTTGTTAAAAAAATGGAAATATTTCAATATCCATAATTAGGGCACAGTCGCACTTTAAATGATTATGAGTGATATTTAATTGCGCTTTGGCAGGGGTTATTGCATTATTAATTGTATGTGTATGTATTTTAAAAGCATAATATATCACCAAATCCAAATTTAAGCTCAACCAAATTCAACTGTTCAAAATATAGGCATACCCCCTTTTAGCCAGATCATGTGGGAAACATTCAATATCCCTACACACTGACAGATGAAGCCACCATGTGACCTCAGCTTTAAATAGTTACTAAACTCACAGCAGTAAAATCAGTCTGTATTTGCAGAAAGGCGTGCTTGTTATACTCACTGTGGAACCTGAGGAGGTAATTTTGCGCATTGTGTAAAAAGGCTGTTTGATCCTGTCTTCTCTGAATCTCCCCTTCTTCCACCATCCCCAATCCATCTCCTAAAAGTATAGAGCCTTTGGAGTCACTCTGTACATGATCAATTTAGTGTGTATTGCTAGAGATTTTTTTTTTTTCTTGAGAGAGTGCATGTTATCAGCACAGGGCCAATCAGCACTGTCCAGACAGAGGGTCAGGGGTCCTGTAGCGCCATATGACAGGCAGAGGAGAATGAAAACTCCTCCTACAAGCTCAGCCGGACACTGATGGAAGTCACAGGACTGCTAAATACTGCTGATTATAAAAGGTATTTAGTAGTTTATAATTACTAAAATAATTAAATTTCCATGTTTTATGTACTGTGGCAGACCTGATATAGTGAATGCAGGGTCCTGGGTTTAGTAACACTTTAAAGCTGGATACACACTATACAATTTTCTGTAGATTGTTTTCTTCAGATTTACCAAAACCATATAATATGAGATCAAACCTTAAAGCCGTGTACACACGATAGGTTTTACCGATGAAAACAGTCAGATGGACTGTTTTCATCGGACAAACCGATCGTGTATGGGCCCCATCGGTCTTTTTTCCATCGGTGTTTAAAAATAGAACATGTTTTAAAATTTATCCGATGGTTAAAAAACCGATAGAAAATTACTATCGTCTGTGGGGACCTCCATCGGATAAAAAACCCATGCATGCTCAGAATCAAGTCGACGCATGCTCAGAAGCATTGAACTTAATTTTTCTCGGCTCATCGGAGTGTTTTATGTCACCGCGCTTGAAACGGTCGGTTATTTGACTGATGGTGTGTGGACAAGACTGATGGAAGACATCGGATTAGAATCCATAGGATATCCGATCGTGTGTACAGGGCTTAAGAGTTTCAATTTGTATGCAATAAGGCAGGCCCTTGTACTACATGGTTTTGGTAAATCTAAAGGAAATCAGACAACAAAATTTGTATAGTGTGTATGGGGTCTAAGTCTGGAATCTAATAGTTGCTGGCAGTGGCTAGATATGAGTTTACAAGAGGTAGTTTCTACCATATAAAGAATAAATGTCAACAGAAACCTGCCTAGTGACTATAACGATATGGCAGTGGTGGGATTAAAATTACTGGGGTTATCGCCAAATATAATGATAATAGAAAAAAACAACAAAGTTCAATTAAAGCCTCTCTAGGGTACTAGTAAGTAATAACACACAATTTCAAAATAATGAAAGGAAACATTTTTCATTGACTTTTTTGAAGATGAGTTACAGAAATAGTTGTATCAGCTTCGTTCCAGTCCAGTCCTCAGCAGGGTCTTGTGGCCTACAGCCATATTGCACTGCAGGATGCTGAGTTCAATGGGCTGTGATAAGCAACCCCAAGAATTAGTACAGTTGAGCTTGTTGTATGCTGCAAAAATGAATGACTCATCAGGTTCTTAGTGCTCTGTACCCTCCACATTTGGAAGTCACACCAAGGGCTTAGTATGCTACTGAGCTGAGTGATCAGGGCAGCTGATTTTTTTTTCTCTGTAGACAGCTTCTGTGTGAATTATTGCTAGTTGTAGTACAGTCTAAGTTCCCAGTTTGAAACACAAATGTAATAGTTTGCCATTACACAGACATTAAAGCCCATTTCCGCAATAAAATGCTTGACCTTATTTTGCCACTCACCCGATTTATCTACAAAAGAGGCATATTTTCTGCTTCTGCAATCTAAGCACTGAAAGTGTGAACTCTATAGCTAATTCAGTTGTGGTGAGATAGCCCAACTTACATTCTCAGTAGCTTGGAAGACCGTGAATTGATCCAAATGACATCTTCAATTCGAAAACAAACAAAACTACGGTAATTCCGAAAACGAAGTAAACAAATGAAACAAATTAAACGAAACAAATTTATGTAAATAACGAATCAAAACCAGTGGCGGCTGGTGCTCAAAAATTTTGGGGGGGCGCAAACAAACTGAAAAAAAAAAAATCATCAATTGCCGCCAATGTGCCCATTAAACGCAGCCACTGTGCCCAAACGCCACCAGTTTGCCCCCTCAAATGCAGCCAGTTTCCCCCCAAATGCAGCCAGTTTCCCCCCAAATGCAGCCAGTTTCCCCCCAAATACAGCCAGTTTGTCCCCAAATGCAGCCAGTTTCCCCCCAAATGCAGCCAGTTTCCCCCCAAATACAGCCAGTTTCCCCCCAAATACACCCAGTTTGTCCCCAAATGCAGCCAGTTTCCCCTCCAAATGCAGCCAGTTTGTCCCCAAATGCAGCCAGTTTCCCCCCAAATACAGACAGTTTCCCCCCAAATACACCCAGTTTGTCCCCAAATGCAGCCAGTTTCCCCTCCAAATGCAGCCAGTTTGTCCCCAAATGCAGCCAGTTTCCCCCCAAATACAGACAGTTTCCCCCCAAATACACCCAGTTTGTCCCCAAATGCAGCCAGTTTCCCCATAAAATACAGCCAGGTTCCCCCCAGCCCTGCACTTACCTTCCTCGGGTCAGCGCCGTCCTTCCTTCATCCTCAATGTCTTCTCCTGCCCTCTATGTCGCTTCAGCCAATCAGGTTACCAGTAACCAGACCCGGTGAACCTGATTGGCTGAGACGCATGTCAGTGTTAACCAAGGAACACACAGCTCGTGCGTCCCCTGGTTAACTATTTGGAAGCCGATTACAGGCCACAGGCTGTAATCGGGAGCCTATCAGAGCCACTGGCTCTGATAGGCACTTCCAAAAACCAACCAGCCGCTGTTATTCAGATACATAGGTTCATGCAATGCAGCAATCCAGTAACATAAAATATAATCTTAAAATTTATAACCAATAAATTATTTAATTTATTAATAACACGTAGTCCATCCAGAACTGAACTGGATGACAAACCCCACTAACAAACGTCATGACAGTACAAAACATTTTATTCATAAGGGAGGGAGGGTGGGAGCAGCATGGTTCCTGCTTCTGCGGCGTCCCCTCAGGCTGTGACACAGAGCGGGGAAGCTGCCGGCTTTTAAAACCACTGCCCAGCTCAATCCCGCCCGAATCAGCCAATCAGGAGCCGTTGCTATGCCGCTCCGAATCCTGCCATCACCCGGAGCAACCCAATTCACCATAAACAGGGGGGGGGGCCCGGAAGACGGCAGGAACCACAGCAGCACTCTTTACTGTCCCATGTAGCCCCGCATGAACGCTAGGGGCTTGTTCATTCTACTTGAACAAGTTGGTCCTCACATACAGAAGACAGATTCCTTAATGAGGAAAGCAATCAGCCCAGAGCAGAGACTTATAGCAACCATGCGCTTCTTAACAGGAAGAACGCTTGAAGATCTTAAGTTTACAACAGGGATATCAGCGCAGTCACTGGGCCGGATTATTCCAGAAACATGTCTTAAAAAGAGAGTATTTGAAGGTAGGTTAATTTGTCAAAACTTTTTTATTTTTTAATTGTAAACATAAACCTTACAGAAAAGAGAACCTCAAATGGTTGTATATTGTGCATACTATAATGAACAAACAAGCAGACAGAAAACTACAGTAGGTGCCGCCGATATTGTATTTCTATCGCGCTCCCATCGCCGAGATTCTCGGCGACAGGAGTGCCGAGATCTCGGCAGCAGGGTGGCGACACGTGTCGCGCTCGCTGCAATAGCGAGGAGACGCGACACTGTATTGAGCGGGGATCCGACGCGGATTCCCGCCAATACCAGGCACTGCGTTTGGTATGAATCCTGAGCGGGAACTCCACGCCAATTTTTAAAGAAAAAACCGGCGTGGGTTCAACCCTCCAGGAGCATACCAGGCCCTTGGGTCTGGTCTGGATTTGAAGGGGAACCCTACGCCGAAAAAACAGCGTGGGGGTCCCCCCTCAAGATCCAAACCAGACCCTTATCCGAGCACGCAACCTGACAGGCCGCAGGGGAAGAGGGGGGCGAGAGCGGCCCCCCTCCCTCCTGAACCGTACCAGGCCACATGCCCTCAACATGGGGGGTTTGGTGCTCTGGGGCAGGGGGGCGACCTGCGGCCCCCCCACCCCAGAGCACCCTGCCCCCATGTTGATGAGGACAGGGCCTCTTCCCGACAACCCTGGCCGTTGGTTGTCGGGGTCTGCGGGTGGGGGGCTTATCGGAATCCGGGAGCCCCCTTTAATAAGGGGGCCCCCAGATCCCGCCCCCCCACCCTATGTGAATGAGTATGGGGTACATCGTACCCCTACCCATTCACCTGGTGGAAAAAAAATGGCAATAAAAACACAACACAGTTTTTAAAAGTATTTTATTGCACCGCTCCGGAAGTCTTCTTCCGACTTCGGGGGTCTCCGGTGGGTGTCGTTGCCGCGTTCTCCGGTTCTTTCTTCTGCCGGGCCTCCGCTAACTTCTTTTTAGCTCTTTTGCTAGCGGAGGCCCGGTCTTCTCCGTCGGGCTCCATCCTCTCCTACATCGGCCCCCGGATTACCTGTTGATGCTGCTGGGGTGTCTTTGCACTCTGCACCTGCTGTGTGAGCGGACCGCGGTCTCGGCCTGACTCCCGGAACGGCGGCCATCTTGCTCCACCCGGAGACATCTTTGGCAAGTATTACAGGCCTCCCTGACTCCCCTGAGCTCAGATTCCCCTGCATGCAGCCTGTTGCCATTACAGCTGCTTGAGAGTGACCTGCTGCTTACGTTGGGCCACCCCTGGGCAGCGGTGGGGGGGGTTGTGGAGGACCCGGACTCCTTAACAGCGGCCATATTGGTGCACCCAGGGATCTTCCCTGTCGCCCTACAGCATGTCTCCGTCTAAAAATAATTCTGAAGCCATCGATAAACTGGCCAGATACCGCCGGCTTGAGGAGGGGGACCGGCAGGTCAGAGACGGCGCTGCTGCTTTCCTGGATGCGGATCACTCTGTGGTGGCTACTAACAAATTACTGGATGCCATCGCCATGTGCCAGAGCACGCTTACCACCAAGATCGAGGAGGTAAAAATTGATGTGTCCCTTATCCGGCAGGATCTTTCTACCCTCAGGGACCGCGTGACGGAGACGGAGACCCGTATTAACAGAGCAGAGGATATCTTACACCCTTTACAACATACCACCGATGAGGTGCGCCGCCAGTTACAACAGATTAGCGCAAAACAGGATGACATGGAAAATCGCCTTCGGAGATGTAACCTCCGCTTCATCGGCCTTCCTGAGTCTGCTGAGGGCACCGATCCGGAGAGCTTCCTTGAAAACCTCCTAACCTCAACCTTCGGCAGAGATGCATTTTCGGTAATGTTTGCAGTGGAGAGAGCTCATCGAATCCCTGGCCGTCCTCCTCCCCAAGGAGCTCCACCGCGTACCCTGATAGCGAAGTTCCTTAATTTCAGGGATCGCGACAAGATCCTCCGCCTAACCAGAGAGAAGGGGAATATCCCCCATACCAACGCACATGTTGCCGTCTTCCCGGACTTCTCCAATGAGGTGCAACGGCAGCGGTCCAGGTTCCAGGATGTTAAGAAGCGCCTCCGCACTCTACACCTCAAATACGCCATGCTGTACCCTGCAAAGCTTCGTGTGGAATGCGACGGTCGGACCCACTTTTTCGAGGACCCGGAGTCGGCATCCACTTGGATTGACCGGAGAAATCGGCGAGATTGAGCATACCGCGCTGTCTGGGAGCTGTGAGTACTTTTCTTTTCTCTCCCCTGCTGCCCCCTGTGCCGGTGGCACTCCCTGTTCGTGCCCTGGTGATTCGCCTCACGGTTGCTCTGTTGCTAGTGGGTGCCCTCCGCCGGGACGGGGGAGACAGACCTAAAAGCCTTTTCCGCCCCTCCTCGGATCTCACAGCATGCTCGCCACCTTCGGGTGACCTAACTGTTAATTCCCCGTTCTCCCCACACATGGGAGATACTTGTAGAGGGCAGCTTACCGAACGTTGCTGGAACTTCCTATCCTACTTTACGTACCACCCTGATGGCAGGCGGGGCTCCCTTCTGCACGGCTGCAATGGTGTTGTGCTTTTGTGGCCCCTACACCCCATGCACTTCTCAGAGAAGAAGTCGCCCCCCTAGGTTCTCTATGGACTTTTTTCACTCCCCCCGTTTACCTGACTGTTTTTTCCTCGTTTTTTGTTTTCTGTTCATCACAGGTATCTATGTCCCTCTGAAATTAAGTCCCTCGCCTCCAATGCTTTTTTCACGTTGGATGTCCCCGGTTGATACCTGGTTTTGGGATACTATGTTCATGCCGAGTTGGGGTGGCACTGGACTGGGAGGGGGGGGAAATGTTTTGGCTGTTTTTTATTTGCCACTATGTTCACAATTGTTTATTTCTGCTAAAGGTACTATGTCATTGTCATACATGCACTATCAATATTGGTTGCTGATGTGTTCTGTACTGTCTGATGTGTCCTTATCTGCTCTGCTGGTTCTGGTCTGGCTGCGGTCTATTATACACACCATATACCCACCATGAGTTCCCTGAAGTTCCTCACGTGGAATGTTAGAGGCTTACGCAATAAGATCAAACGCACAGCGGTCCTGACATTTCTCAAATCTCAGAGAGCTGACATTATCACACTGGTCGAGACCCATGTCACGGGCCACTTGCAATCCTCCCTTAAAAAACCTTGGGTGGGGTGGGCTTATCATGCCACTCACACCTCATATTCCAGAGGAGTATCGGTCCTGGTTGCCAAACGGGTACCTTTTGAGCTAATACTGCTCCGCACCGATCAGCAGGGCAGATATGTGTTTGTGCACGCCACCATTAATGGGTCTCCTATCCTGCTACTTGCCTGCTATATTCCCCCCCGTACAACTCAGCTGTAATTCAGGAAGGCCTTGCCTTTATGACACAATACCCCTCCGTATCGGCAGTGTGGATGGGGGACTTCAATATGACCCTGATCCCCGCTCTGGACCGTCTGGGCACACTGGATCCCCCCCTTAACCCACCGACCCATACCAGACTGCACCGCATAATGACCGACTTTGCTCTTGTCGACACTTGGCGCCACAGACACCCGCACACTAAAGTCTTCTCATGCTTTTCAGCCAGTCATAACACAATGTCACGAATTGATTTTGTTTTTATCTCAATGTCCCTGCTGCCTAAGCTAGGAGATGTGGGCTTTGCTCCGAGAGTACTCTCGGATCACGCCCCCTACTGGGTCACGATCCAGCTCCTGAAGGCTTCCCCTGCTCCTTCTTGGCGGCTAAACCCGTTCTGGCTGACTGCCCTGCAGGACCAGGATGACATCCCCACAGAATTGCAATACTATTTTACGGCCAACAGGGACACTGCCACGCATGATGTGGTGTGGGAAATGTTTAAACTTCACGCTCGTTCCCTACTTTCCACACGTATTAACAGGCTTAAACGGTCATCAACACTTATTGTCCAGCAGGCTGCGGAGCACCTGCAGGTGCTGGAGGAGGCGTTCCACCGGGACCCCTCGCCCAGCGCGGCCAACAATCTAAAGATTCAGGCGCGCCAGGTCTCCCAATTGCACATAGAGAAGGCTAAACAACGTATCTTCTTCTGTAGACAGAGGGTGTTTGAGTATGGAGAGAGATCGGGCAAACTGCTCGCATATCTCGCCCACTAGGATATGCGTCCCCCTGTGGTGGTGTCCTTGACCGACCCACAGGGGAACGACATCACCGAACCGCAACTGGTGGCGGAGGAGTTTGGGAGATTCTACTGTGCACTCTACACTTCCAGGGTCGCCCACACTCCCCAAGACACCAGGGACTACCTAGCGGGAGTTCAATTCCCTAGACTGACAGACGACCAGCTTGAAATTCTGGAAGCCCCTATTACTGAGGAGGACATTTCCGAGGCCATTTCCTGTCTGGCCTCATCCAAGGCCCCAGGATTGGATGGCCTACCTCTTGAATTCTATGCCACCTACTCTGAAATCCTAATCCCTGAACTTAAGTACCTGTATAAATCCATATTTGACTCAGGAGTTCTACCCCCATCTATGGGAGAAGCCCAAATAGTCGTAATTCCCAAACCCGGAAAGGACCCTAAATACCCAGAGTCGTATAGGCCCATTTCCCTGTTACAGGTAGACATTAAAATATTAGCTAAGATTCTAGCCTCCCGCCTCAACCAGGTTATTCTGTCATTGATACACCCTGACCAAACCGGCTTTATGCCAGGGAAGAACACGGCCATGAATATTCGCCGCCTATTTATGAATATTCAGGGGTCCCATGATGAAATTGGCTCGAGGGTCGTGGTGGCGCTGGATGCCGCCAAGGCCTTCGACTCCGTGGAGTGGAACTACCTGTGGGAGTGTCTCTCAAGATTTGGATTTGGCCCCAGCTTTATTCGCTGGGTCCAACTCCTCTATCAGTCCCCAAGGGCCAGAGTGTTTGTGAATGGTTGGTTTTCTGACCAGTTCCCGCTGGAGAGAGGGACCCGGCAGGGCTGCCCCCTTTCCCCCATGCTTTACGCATTGGCTGTGGAGCCGTTGGCCATAATGGTCCGTGCGGACACTTGCATCCGAGGTCTCAGGATGGGGAACCTGGAAGAAAAGATTGGGATGTATGCTGACGACACACTTTTGTATCTGGCGGACTCCGGTCCTTCTCTTATAGCAGCCCTCCAGTCCATAGAACGTATGGGTGGCCATTCGGGTCTGAGTATTAATTGGTCTAAGTCCCAGATCCTTCCGATTGACCATTTCCCCCCATCGTTCGCGTCCCCTCCTCTGGCTCTTCCAAGGGTCTCCCAGATTAAATACCTTGGCGTACAGGTCACCAGATCGCTCTCAGATTATAAACTACTGAACATTGAACCCCTGTTTGCTCTGATCAAGAACAAGACGCAGACTTGGGCCAGACTACCCCTGGGTGTTATGGGTCGCGTCAGCTTAGTTAAGATGATACTCCTTCCCAAGATACTCTATTTGGTCTGGCATGCTCCCCTCTATATACCACAAAAAATTTTCAGGACAATTGAATCCATCCTGAATTCATTTATTTGGGGTCATGGCAGACACAAATTATCCTGGAGAATTCTGAAGAACCCTGTGACGTTGGGAGGAGCTGCTCTCCCTGACTTTCAGGATTATTATTTTGCCTCCCAGCTGTCCCACTTCTATTATTTTGATAAACATGAACTAACGAGATACCAGACACTACTCTGTGAGCACCCAGATGACTCGGCCCACACCCCACTTCAATCGGTCCTAAGAGCCCCATTGACAAGACGCCCCCCCCAACGCACAGCAGACATGTTGACTCACCACCGGAGGGTATGGCGGGCGGCAATGCAAAGAACTGGGACCCCAAGGGTACATTCTCATACCCCTCTCTGGTACAATACATGCTTGCCAGAATTATTGTCCATTCCGGACCCCGCGGCGTGGATACGCCATGGGATCTTATACATACACCAGATCATGACCGATTCAGGCCTTAAGCCATTCCAAATGCTGAAGGACGAATTTTCCCTCCCCAATTGCCTTTTCTTCAGGTATTTGCAACTCCGTCACACCAGTTTTCTGGCTCTTACCCGTCCCTGGCAGTTCCCTCCATAGTGGACACAGTCACGGGTAATGTGCCTGCTAAGCTCATCTCCACTTTGTACTCCGCCATTCGTCTCCCTAGCACCACAGCATTGGCCTATACTGCTAAGACTAGATGGGAGGCGGATGTTGGACTTATAGAGGATGAGGACTGGGGCGAGATTTTGGAGGACGTGAAAAAGGTTTCCCCCAAGCTGTCGGACCGCCTCACACAGCTGTACATCATACATAGAACATATCTGACCCCTCAGAGAGTAGCACGTTTCAGGCCCACGTACAATCCGGGATGCCGCCTCTGTGACCATACCCCGGGCTCCTTCTACCACCTCATATGGTTCTGCCCTACCGTTCAGGCATACGGGACACAGGTGATACGCTTCCTACACGATCAGATGGGCTCCCCTGCTACCCTTGACCCAAAGATGTGCCTACTTGGCCTGTTGCCAGACTTGGATGCTGACAAACCCCTCCGTACCTTTTTACATGAGACGCTATTCTTGGCAAGAAAAGTAGTGGCCCGTAATTGGATGCAGGCCCTGCCCCCTACAGTTCAGTGCTGGAAAAAGGCGGTTAACGATGCTCTCCCATATAAAAAACTGATTTATGTACATAGAGGGTGTCCGCTAAAGTATGAGAAGGTCTGGGACAGATGGATGGCGGATGGTGAAACGTGTACTTGACATGTCGATTTTTTTATTTTTGTTGTGTACCGGCTCTACTTTCACTGCTGTTATTATCTTTATGTCACACAGACGCTTCACTGTGTTCATGTATGTACTATTATATTGGCCATACTGGCTTATGTTGATTTATGTACCATGCATACTTTTCAATAAAGTTGGTTTCCAATTAAAAAAAAAAATTGGCGTGGAGTTCCCGCTCAGGATTCATACCAAACGCAGTGCCTGGTATTGGCGGGAATCCGCATCGGATCCCCGCCTATCGGCAATGCGTGTCGCTCATCGTGAAAGGAACATTTTTTCCTTTCCCGATGACGAGACAGCTCGGCGCTGGCTCTCGCGACGGAGCTCATAGGGTGTCAATATCGCCGCTAGATATTGACACAATATCGGTGGCACCTACTGTATAGGTTTGTGAAACTTAGATCCTGTGTCAAGGAACTATTTTCTTGTTCCTGTCCTGGCATTCTTCTTTGCCATGTGTTTTCTGCCTGTTAGTGGGAGGGCATGTTCACATTGCGTTGCCATGTGGGTTGTGGTTGTGATTGGGAGTGCATACTGCGTTGCCATGTGGGTTCAGGCTGAGTTTGGGAGGGCAAATGCAAATTTGTTTGCCAAGTGCTTTCAGGTGGTGAAGGGGTGTACATATGTTGTTGCCATGTTGGTTCCGCCAACGATCTGTTTTGATTTTGCAATGGCCAGTTAATGCTGAGATGCAGGAGTATTAATACCTGCAATATGGGTGTTACATGTAGCTTGCTTCATCTGTCCAATGCTTAGTCATTGGTACATTAAAGGCTCAATAATTTGTCGTTGCTGGGGAGACATCATGCAAAGTCTTGCAGCAACCAGATTTCCAAAGATATCGCAGTCATCTGCTTCTTTAGCAAGTGCTTTAGATTCTTCCCTGAGAAACCTTTTGGTATCATAATCATCTGCTTTTCTCCTTTTGCCACGTTGGGGTGGTCTGACCTGTTGTGTTTGGGATGTTTCAGGATTATTATGTTCCTAGGGGAATAGAAAATCTAGATGAATGCATAAACAATACATGAATAGTTGCATAGCTTAACCGTATTTTTTATTTATTTTTTAGTTTCCAACTTGCCCTGAGGATTGGCATGGAATAGCGAAAGATTTAATGGATATGTGGAACTTTCCTATGATGGAGCCATTGATGGTAAACATATCCGGATTATGCTGCCAGCACACTCAGGTTCATATTACTTTAATTATAAAGGCTACTTCAGCATCATACTCCTGGCAATTTGCAATGCCATATATGAGTTTGTCTATTTGAACATTGGGAGGAATGGCCGGAATTCCGATGGTGTAGTTTTTGACAGAACAGAATTCCGAAGATGTCTTGCAAGTGGAGAATTGCATTTACCACCTGAAGAAGAGAATGTGGATGGGCTAAAATTTGTTTTTGTAGCGGATGAAGCATTCCATCTGCTGGATAATATTCTAAAGCCATACCCTATGCGGAACCTAACCCAAGAACAAAAAAATTATAATTACAGAGTCTCGAGAGCCAGGCGTGTGGTGGAGAATGCCTTCGTGTCAGAGAAATCCGTCCAACAGCGCCAATCAACGCCCAATGCGCACGCGCGGCGGAATGATGCTTCCGCGCATGCGCGTGCGCGGGACGGCGCTTCTACGTTCTCGGGTGCGCGCGCCGACGCAGCGGCGCGCGCATGCGCGGCGGCGCACCAATAGGAATCCAGGCGGGCCTATTTAAAGAGACCCAGTTGCACTGACAAGTTGCTGGTTTGTCAGCTTTCCTGTATTCCCAAGACTCTGGAAAACTATCCTGAAAATCTCCTTGTGACCCGGACTGGCTTGACTCCTCTGATCTCTCTCCTGGACCTGACCCTCGGCTTGTGATACGGACTTCTGCCTTCTCCTGTGTTTGACCCTCGGCCTGTGACCCGGATCTGCTGCCCGTCTCCAATCCTTGACCTCTGGCCTGTACCTTTTGGACTTCCGCGTTTCCCTTGAACCCCTGCCGGGTTCCCGGTACTCTCTGGACTTGTTACCTTTTACTGTGTTTGACCCCCAGCCGGGACCGTTACCTAGCCATTACAACCCGGACTCAACCTGCACCGGCTTCCATTATCTCCTGCTGTTTGAACTTTACCAATCCGGCTAGTTCCTGCTTGAAGCCTGTTCTTCAGTCTACTCAGCTCTGCCGGACCGTCTACAAACACCCACCACCTGCCGGTAGCCGGTGCCGCTTCTCGCCATCCACTCCCTGTCTCAACTCCAGGGGGTGGAGTGCGTCAAGTCGCAAAGGTGAACCACTCTCGGCATCTCGGCCTCGGTAAGTACATACCCTTACAGTACAAACCAGCCAGATGTCTGAGGCCGACAGGGCGCGTTCACCGTTCGAGACCCTATGTCAGCAAGTCACCGCACTAACCGACGCGGTTCAGAAATTACAAGAAGGTTATGTCCAAATGGATGGCCGCTTTCAGCTACTTACTGGAGCTACAGGACCAGCATCACCAGCTGCTACCATTGCCAATGTTGCCTCCACGTCTCAAAATCAGGCAAATCCCACCGTAGTAATGGCTACCCCTGAACCCAGGGCCCCAAATCCCTTCTTCATCCCGTAGCCTTTGCTTCTCGTAAATTAACTTCTCCGGAACGTAATTATGACGTCGGTGACCGGGAACTATTAGCTATCAAATTCGCCCTGGAAGAATGGCGATACCTTCTGGAGGGAGCCCCTCACCCCGTCATGATATTCACGGATCATAAGAATCTAGAATATCTGAGAACAGCAAAACGTCTTCGACCCAGACAAGCCCGATGGGCCCTCTTCTTCACTAGGTTTAACTTTCATATCTCTTATAGGCCCGGTTCCAAGAACGTGAAGGCGGATGCCCTCTCTAGGATGTTTCCCGAGACCCCTCAAGCAGAGGAACCAAGTACCATCCTATCAGCACAAAACTTTCTGCTCATCCCACAGGCTGATCTACTAACCTCCATAAGAGCCGCCTCTAAGCATTGTCCTGACCAAGTAACCTCTTCCTTGGAGAAGCGTAATGACTTGTTCTGGTCCCAAGGTAAAGTCTTCGTCCCTCTGGAAACAAGGCAACTGACTCTGAAAACTTTCCACGACCACAAACTAGCTGGTCACTTTGGAACCAAAAAGACCATGGAACTAATCTCTCGCTCCTTCTGGTGGCCTGGTTGGAGACAAGATTGCAAGTCCTATGTTGCCTCCTGCAGCCGTTGCCAACGGTATAAGGGACCCAAAACCAAGAGTTGGGGACTACTCAAACCTTTGCCTATCCCTGAACGTCCGTGGGCAGATGTGTCCATGGACTTCATTGTAGATCTACCGCCCTCTGGAGGTTTTACCACGATTCTGGTCGTAATTGACCGCCTCTCCAAAATGGCACACTTCGTGCCCATGATTGGTACTCCCTCTGCTGCAGATACAGCCAAAGCCTTCTTTCAGGAGATAATCAGGCTCCATGGAGTGCCTAAAAGCATCACCTCTGACAGAGGCGTTCAATTCACGGCGAAATTCTGGAAGGAACTTTGCAAATCTTTAGAAATCAAAATTTGCCTATCATCGGCATATCACCCCCAGAGCAACGGACAGACAGAGAGAACCAATCAAACCCTAGAACAATATCTCCGTTGTTTTTGCTCAGCCTCACAAGATGATTGGTCCTCCCTATTATCCTACGCTGAATTTGCATATAATAACTCGGTGCATTCAGCCACCAGTCAAACTCCTTTTTGGGCCAACTTTGGCTTCCATCCTTCCTTCCTCCCTGATGACATTTCGGAGAGCTCTGTTCCTGCTGTTCAAGATCGGATAGCCTTTGTTCAATCTAATTTTCTGAGACTCCAGGAAATG
Organism: Rana muscosa; assembly: GCA_029206835.1. Classification (NCBI taxonomy): domain Eukaryota; kingdom Metazoa; phylum Chordata; class Amphibia; order Anura; family Ranidae; genus Rana; species Rana muscosa. The sequence goes on from CM055123.1 coordinate 205,420,395, forward strand.
ATGCAAAACGCCCAGGAGTCTTACAAGAGATACTATGACAAGGGTAGGAAGGAAAATCCAGTCTTCAAAGTTGGGGAGGAAGTATGGCTCTCCGCCACCAACCTCAAATTGCCAATCCCTTCACGGAAATTGGGACCAAGATTTATAGGCCCTTTCAAAATCAAGCGAGTAATCAACCCTGTGGCCTTTGAATTGGCACTGCCCGACTCCTACAGGATACACCCGGTCTTCCACACGTCTCTGTTGAAACCGGTAGTCTCCAGCTCCTTCCCGGGAAGGGATGTGCCACCTCCTCCACCTGTGGAGGTTGATGGTGAAAACGAGTACGTGGTGGAATCTATCCTGGGCTGCAGGAAAAGAGGCAGGCAGCTACAGTATTTAATCAAATGGAAGGGGTATCCCCCGGAGGACAACTCTTGGGAACCATCTAGGAACCTACATGCTCCCCGCCTAATTAGAGTCTTTCACCAGGAACATCCTGAGTTGATGTCTAGTCTGGGCGTCCGGAGTCCGCCCCTAGGAGGGGGGCACTGTCAGAGAAATCCGTCCAACAGCGCCAATCAACGCCCAATGCGCACGCGCGGCGGAATGATGCTTCCGCGCATGCGCGTGCGCGGGACGGCGCTTCTACGTTCTCGGGTGCGCGCGCCGACGCAGCGGCGCGCGCATGCGCGGCGGCGCACCAATAGGAATCCAGGCGGGCCTATTTAAAGAGACCCAGTTGCACTGACAAGTTGCTGGTTTGTCAGCTTTCCTGTATTCCCAAGACTCTGGAAAACTATCCTGAAAATCTCCTTGTGACCCGGACTGGCTTGACTCCTCTGATCTCTCTCCTGGACCTGACCCTCGGCTTGTGATACGGACTTCTGCCTTCTCCTGTGTTTGACCCTCGGCCTGTGACCCGGATCTGCTGCCCGTCTCCAATCCTTGACCTCTGGCCTGTACCTTTTGGACTTCCGCGTTTCCCTTGAACCCCTGCCGGGTTCCCGGTACTCTCTGGACTTGTTACCTTTTACTGTGTTTGACCCCCAGCCGGGACCGTTACCTAGCCATTACAACCCGGACTCAACCTGCACCGGCTTCCATTATCTCCTGCTGTTTGAACTTTACCAATCCGGCTAGTTCCTGCTTGAAGCCTGTTCTTCAGTCTACTCAGCTCTGCCGGACCGTCTACAAACACCCACCACCTGCCGGTAGCCGGTGCCGCTTCTCGCCATCCACTCCCTGTCTCAACTCCAGGGGGTGGAGTGCGTCAAGTCGCAAAGGTGAACCACTCTCGGCATCTCGGCCTCGGTAAGTACATACCCTTACACTTCGGCATCATGTCAAATAGGTTCCGCATATTTCATACAGCCATCAATCTGAGTTTGCTTAAGATTGGTGAGATAGTGGAATGCTGTTGTGTGCTGCACAACTTCCTGCGTTGGCAAACTACATGCCCTTATCTTCCACTGACAGAGAGGACCTATTGACAGGAACCCTAATCCCTGGAGAGTGGAGATCAGAGAGTGGTGCACTATCCAACCTAGTACCTGAATGGCTCCGTTTGCCAACAGCTTTAGCTCGCCAAAATAGCTACATGGATTTTTTTTTGGGAAAGGGGGCTGTTTCAATGCAAAACAATGTATAGTGGCCTATTTCCTGCTTAATATATACTGCCAATTAATTTTGATTAGCATAAATGTATTTGCACACATGACACATGTGTATCATTGCTAAAGATATCATTTAATAAACAGTTTGTGTATTATTTTACCTGTGCATTAATGTTTTCTTCATGGTCAAATATTTCAGGTGATATGGGTGACTCAGGGGAAATAGGGTCCAAGGAGCAGCGATTAGTTCTCCAGACACGAGAGAAAACGAAAACTCTCAAAATACCACAATCGAGGTACATAGACATCATCAGCTTCAGCACCAGATCTTTTGGAATCTTCTATTTTTTTATATTCCTTCTTAAAGACAATGCGAAGATTTGCAATCTTGCCTTTGACATCTACTGTAACACAGAAGCATGGAGCATTACGGTTTTCAATAAGCAGCTAACTTTTGGTATGCCTCCTCTCGCAACTGTCTATTGGAATAGTCCTTTGATGTAACATTTCAGAGGCATGAATTTTCCTGGTACAGATCAATACATTTTGGGAGGAAATTTGGGGAGGTAAATTTGGTTGCCATTACTGTATGGAAATGTAAAAACATGATACTAGTCATGAAATATAACAGCATAACACCAAAACACTATAGGACAGAATGCAAAGTCAAACAATATTCAGGCAACACTACTAAATTTACAGCACTTAAAAAATCTTCTATTAAACTGAGCACAATTATTACAAAATATTTACAGACTAATCCTGGAAGTCCAACAATGCCACAAACGTTACCAACGTCACAAACTTTCCTGTGAAATGAAAGTTTCTTCCTAATGCAGGGGCGGGACTGTTGTACATCTGCGATCTATGACCCACCCCTTCTCTCTTCTGGCGTGTGCAGAAGGAAGATGGCAAAGATGGATGAGGACAGACATGTGCCCGTCGGCAGCGGCAGCGGAAGCTCTGATAGGGAGGAAAGGCAGCCTACCAGTCCTAGTAAGCATAGGCAACAAACATGTCCTTAGATGAGATGGTGGAGATGGCAGACATCCTGATCCACAAGGATTATGATGGGAGAAAGGGATCCTACCTGAGGCCTAATGCCAGAAAAGATAAGATTATGGAGAAGGTGGCCCGTGTCCTGCAAAAGAAGTTTGGGGTGAGGAGGACAAAGGAACAACTCCGCAAACGTTGGTCGGATCTAAAATTGCGAGAGGGGAATAATTTTGCAAAAATCAAGAAAGTGCTAAAGAAAAGTGAGTATATATATATATATATATATATATATATATATATGTATATATATATATATATATATATAAATATATATATATATATATATATACTGTATATATATATATATATATATATATATATATATGTATATATATATGTACTGGCCCTGGGACAGATGTCGTTGCCCCCAACGTGCAACAACAGCACATCCGGGGGCCTGTCCAAGCGAGCATACTGCTGTATTTCCGGCATGACTCTGGACCACAACATGCCTGGGATTCCTAAATTCCTATCAACCGTACCGTGGCATCCGCCCTGGAGAAACCCATCTGTCTGCCTTCTGGCCTAACCAGAGCCCGTTTTGCCCCCCAGTGCACATAGGAATGGCCCAGGATCCACATCAAACACACCGGGCCTGAAAGACAGAGAACACAAAGAAAACATAGATACAGAAGCCAGGCACCATACATACCACCCACAATGCACATCCCCAGAAAAACAACCCACATAACAAAACACAGACACTGAAGCATATCGAACGTTTTTTCAAACGATTTTCTAACCGCAAATGGACAGCATAACAATGAAAGCCTCTTCCACAGATCATCAACAGTCACTGTCAGTGGGGGAGGGGGTGTCAGTTAGGAGGCCCAGTAACTGGAATCTCATTGATGGAGATTTGTGTTCTCCATGATCTCTATATCCTCACTGATGACAGTCTGTGTGCGATATATGTACGGAAAAGGGTTCCTCTTAGGGGACTTTGAAAGGAAAGATTACTCTAATAGTGAATGCGTAAAACAAAAAGGTGAAATAAGGGTTGTTTATTTCAACAAAATTAGGGTAGTAGACAAATGTGATCTACAAAATATTGGACAATTGGTATGACATGGGGGGATGCAAACACAATGGCATGCAATACATAAAATGAAACAATCAAAGACACCATATAGTTACAAAAAACATAAACGGTGAAACCGACGCGTTTCGAAAATAATATTTTCTTCTTCAGGGAAATGATTGTGTCGGCAAAGGATTAGCATGTCATATGTATTGGCTTGAGGGTCATAGAGTTGCATCCATTGGGGGTAAACATAAAATCAAAAGACAACAGGAAAAAACCTCTGCTTCCAAAGAGCTGCGCCCCACCCGCGTCCGGTGACCGGGGTGCACCCAGAGCGCAGACCCCCCCTGGAAGAGCCTCCCCAACAAGGGGCACGTTGCGCTTGTGGTTGAAGGTGTGGGTGAAGGTCAACGTATGCAGGTATTCACTGTGGACGAGTCCAGGATGCAACAGGCTTGCTGGCGTGAGCTAAGTGTCTCTAGCACCTGCTGGGGTGCATATGTTCAAAGAGGGTGCCGTTTTAGATGACAGGGATGAACCGTGTGGGGGGAGGTAGGTGAAGCCCCCTCCAACGGTAGTCCTCTGAGATGTCGAGCAAGATGGAAGAAGGGGTAGTATTCTTATTTACGGTTCCTTGACTGAGGCAGGATCAGGGAGGCGGCATGTGCACAGCAGCGTCTGTTGTGTCAGGATCAGCTGTGTGCGATATATGGCGCTAAGAATTACACCCAATTCCTGATTATTGGAGTCCCAGGTATCATCGATCAGAGCTGTATACAGGGAGCCAAGTCTCATCACTCCGCTCACCCCCATCTCTCTGCCAACCAACTTTATTTCTTAACAACAAGCTTTGCATGCCCCTTACTACAGGCTGGGCTGATGACCTCAGTGCCAATCATCAAGATGGCTGTGCAAACCAGCCACCAGGAACATGCAACATGGACATACATCCCCCACATACAATGCAATGTTTAAAAATAATTAAAGCAGTATTACACCCAAAACCAAAAATGTAATATATTGCAGCTCACCAATCATTAGATGGGGTGGCTGCATTTGTTTGTTTTTTTTGGCTTTTCCCCCTCTGTTTTCACCTGGAGATCTAGCCAGTAACACACCTCCTGTATCAGAGTGCCTACACTCTGGATAAAGGAGCACAGGGAGCACAGCAGGCAGTCAGTCTAGGAGGAAGGGAGTGTTAGAATGACTAGCAGGTTTAGATACACTAACAAATTAACGCCAAACTCCAGCTAACATTGCAGTTACACAAACAGTTACAACAAAAGTTGTGTTCCTTTTTAGATAAAGGATTTACATAACTTAAAGCTGATCTTTGTAAGCACCCCTGTCAGTGGTAAATGGTTTGTTTCATGGGTTTCTCACACTTTACCTTGGAGGAACCATTTGCAAAAAGTTTGAGATCTTGTGGAACTCCTGAAAACAATTTTCATACAGTGTATGAAAATAAAATATAATGTGCCTGCGCTTAAGATTAAGTGCAAGGGTGTGATGCCTCGCCGTGAAGTAAATGTGAGATAAATAAATAAATGTGAAGAGCTGCTGCCCCCCTAATGGGACCTTTAAAAAAGATCCTAGCAATAAAGGTATAGGTTAAATTGGGGTAAGGCGCTGCTCACTAAGCCTAGTGAAAGGGTTAGTATTCCTAAGTATGCTATATATTTAAACAACAATTAGTGAACAATTGATCAACCCACCTTTCAACAGTGGTATTGACACTCAGTGCATAAGACCAACATCAAAATCTCCCTGTAGTGAACATAAAAGCAACCAAAAACAAATATAAGTGTCAGACTAGCTCTGTGCTAACTGCAAAGATGCAATCAGCTACACAACCAGTACCACTAGAATGTGTACACAAAACTGTATCATCTAGACCACAGTTTAATGCAACACACCTATGCACAGTGATAGATCCAAATGTGATGAGTGCAAATTGGCTCAGACCAAGAGCACCAGTCTGCAGCTGCAGAACCTAGCTCTGCCAAAAAACAGCACAATCCAAAAATTGTATAAACACACAGAATAACAAGGCAAAGCTCAGAAAACAAAAACACAAAACAAAACAGTAAACAGTCCTCTTCTTTAAAGTTCAAAAAGTAAGCTTTCTGCTCTTCACTTAGATGTCAGTGTCCCCCACATGTGTCCCCACTCACCAGATCCTTTCACCCCCACAGGGGTAAACAGCTTAAAGGGGTATCCGGGTCACACGTCCAGAGGGGAGATGTCAGCTGGGCAAGTTCTTCATATAGGTTGTGGAAATCCGTGGGAGGGAAGATTCCCAATTACCTCATAGATGCAGACAGAAGAAGAGAGAGGCTTCCATAGTGCAGATGAAAAAACTTCCGACTTTATTAAAAATATATATTAAAAATGTACACTGCAGCAAGTCTACAAATAGACAAGCTACACGGCAAAAGAAACAAACAAAAACGGACAGCACAGCAGTCCTCAAACTCGTATGTGAGCAGCGGTCAGTACCGGCTGGTAACGCTGCATGCGTTCCAAATGCGTTCCAGCAGTACTTCCGGGTTGGCGTGGTGTGCGTATGACGTAGCTCCTCCTTACGCGTTTCGTCATTGGACTTCGTCTAGATGCGGTACCACGCTACGCTACCTCCACGCTTAAGAAGGGAGAGCGTCACTCTGAGCCCGCCCACTCCTTCAGGGCTGCCAAATCAGGCCGCAGTACCACGGTTCATCACCGGCTAATAGGCTGGTCATGCTGTAACAGGGGGAGACATCTCCACAGGCGCAATTTGATGTATATTCCCACGGGTCTTACTGACTAACGTGACGCTCTTCCAACTTTAGAATTATAACCTTGTAGAGGGACTGTAGAATATAAAATATAACATATCTTGCATTTATACATTAATATCCAAACTATGACATGTATACAGCACTCCGTAGGGCACTTCATATGTTTTATCTGTGCATTTCACCAAAACAAATGCATGCGCCCTCTATGGTGAGAATGTATGACTACACTTACTACACTGTGTAGACCTAGCTCTTGCTTTGTGGATGTATGGAGATCATCACATCTAATTGTAATTTACATCCAGCCTCTGTGATCAAGTAGCTGTGCTGTGTTTAATATACATGTCTAGATATAACACTATAGGGAAACTATGAGCTATGGCGTATGGATGAATTGTATAACTAAATTGTGTATACAATGAGCATATAACGCCCTACAATTCACTCCATCTATTCTATCAATACGTCTGACTCAGGCTGCAGTTATGCGCCCTCTCTTGTGGTAATATTAGCTACACTATTATTACAAACCCAGCTAGTACTTTGTGAAGCATGTAGAAATATCCACATGTAAGTGTACCGTCTTCTGTAGTGGCTATACTGAAAGACCCAGCTCATAAGGATAATGTGGATCCAAGAGCAAATAAAAAGCATATATAATAATGAAAATATAAAAATAGTAAAAAATGTTCTCTTTTTAAAAGAATTTTTTAAAGAAATCTTTAGAAACATGCCCATGCCCATATATATATATATACACACATATATACACATATATATACACAGACATACATATACATATACGCCTATCCATACAGGCAACATGCCACATATGCGTACATACCCAGGCTAAAAGTGCATTGGCTAGGGGATGGCCTAGAGTTACTTAGGTAATACACTAATTCTGCCCCAGTAAAGACATGCTCTACGCATGCCAAATGGCATCCATGCATCCTGCCCCCACATAAGGTGCCTGTGTACAGCAACCCAGTGTGGAAAAAGGGGAAAAGGAAAGATATGATAGAAAGAAAAATGCAAAAAGTGTGAGATGCTTCCTATGTTCTTAATGTTGGGGCCAGTATGCTCAGGGGTTGGCTATGAAGCAATTTAGGTCTATGTCCATATTCAGCCCTTTCGGCACCAACGACCCAAGACGATAGATCCAACTAGTCTCATTCTGGGAGATGCGAGTGGTTTTATTACCCCCCCTCCAGTGATCCTTGATCAAATCGATCCCATAAAATATGAGTCCAGTTGGATCTCTCCTGTGGAATAAATCAAAATGTTGTGAAAGGTTATGTTTGGGGAACCCCTTCTTTATGTTGTTTATATGTTCCCTAATGCGTACGCACAGTGGGCGTGTAGTCCGACCCACGTATTGTAGGTGACATGGACATTCAATGACGTAGGTGACGTGCGTACTATTGCATGTTATTAGTTCACGAATTTTGTATTCCTTATGGTCTGTCCTTGAATTAAATGTTTCTTTCTTACGTGGCTGCTTCTTACTAACCCTACATGCCAGACATCTTTGGCATTTATAGAACCCCTTCATTTCAGGAAAGATGTTGACTGCTTTGGGGGCGTTGATTACATTGTGTGCTCATTGTATACACAATTTAGTTATACAATTCATCCATACGCTATAGCTCATAGTTTCCCTACAGTGTTATATCTAGACATGTATATTAAACACAGCACAGCTACTTGATCACAGAGGCTGGATGTAAATTACAATTAGATGTGATGATCTCCATACATCCACAAAGCAAGAGCTAGGTCTACACAGTGTAGTAAGTGTAGTCATACATTCTCACCATAGAGGGCGCATGCATTTGTTTTGGTGAAATGCACAGATAAAACATATGAAGTGCCCTACGGAGTGCTGTATACATGTCATAGTTTGGATATTAATGTATAAATGCAAGATATGTTATATTTTATATTCTACAGTCCCTCTACAAGGTTATAATTCTAAAGTTGGAAGAGCGTCACGTTAGTCAGTAAGACCCGTGGGAATATACATCAAATTGCGCCTGTGGAGATGTCTCCCCCTGTTACAGCATGACCAGCCTATTAGCCGGTGATGAACCGTGGTACTGCGGCCTGATTTGGCAGCCCTGAAGGAGTGGGCGGGCTCAGAGTGACGCTCTCCCTTCTTAAGCGTGGAGGTAGCGTAGCGTGGTACCGCCTCTAGACGAAGTCCAATGACGAAACGCGTAAGGCGGAGCTACGTCATACGCACACCACGCCAACCCGGAAGTACTGCTGGAACGCATTTGGAACGCATGCAGCGTTACCAGCCGGTACTGACCGCTGCTCACATACGAGTTTGAGGACTGCTGTGCTGTCCGTTTTTGTTTGTTTCTTTTGCCGTATAGCTTGTCTATTTGTAGACTTGCTGCAGTGTACATTTTTAATATATATTTTTAATAAAGTCGGAAGTTTTTTCATCTGCACTATGGAAGCCTCTCTCTTCTTCTGTCTGCATCTATGAGGTAATTGGGAATCTTCCCTCCCACGGATTTCCACAACCTATATGAAGAACTTGCCCAGCTGACATCTCCCCTCTGGACGTGTGACCCGGATACCCCCTTAAGCTGTTTACCCCTGTGGGGGTGAAAGGATCTGGTGAGTGGGGACACATGTGGGGGACACTGACATCTAAGTGAAGAGCAGAAAGCTTACTTTTTGAACTTTAAAGAAGAGGACTGTTTACTGTTTTGTTTTGTGTTTTTGTTTTCTGAGCCTTGCCTTGTTATTCTGTGTGTTTATACAATTTTTGGATTGTGCTGTTTTTTGGCAGAGCTAGGTTCTGCAGCTGCAGACTGGTGCTCTTGGTCTAAGCCAATTTGCACTTATCACATTTGGATCTATCACTGTGCATAGGTGTGTTGCATTAAACTGTGGTCTAGATGATACAGTTTTGTGTACACATTCTAGTGGTACTGGTTGTGTAGCTGATTGCATCTTTGCAGTTAGCACAGAGCTAGTCTGACACTTATATTTGTTTTTGGTTGCTTTTATGTTCACTACAGGGAGATTTTGATGTTGGTCTTATGCACTGAGTGTCAATACCACTGTTGAAAGGTGGGTTGATCAATTGTTCACTAATTGTTGTTTAAATATATAGCATACTTAGGAATACTAACCCTTTCACTAGGCTTAGTGAGCAGCGCCTTACCCCAATTTACCCTATACCTTTATTGCTAGGATCTTTTTTAAAGGTCCCATTAGGGGGGCAGCAGCTCTTCACATTTATTTATTTATCTCACATTTACTTCACGGCGAGGCATCACACCCTTGCACTTAATCTTAAGCGCAGGCACGTTATATTTTATTTTCATACACTGATCACTGGTTTGGTGAGATTAGCCTGCAGCTATGGATATTTTTGCCTATATGAATAGTAGGAATATTGATGTTGGGGGAATTTTCAGTCAAAAAGATATCACTAATAAACAGGACATGCAGGGACTAATGAAACAGCTGAAACATACTATGGAAAAACAGCTGCGAGTCTGGTGGGATATAGCCACCCTCGAAATGTATGTCAAAGACAAAATGACCCCTAGACGGCTTAGATGGGACATCCACCCGAACGATAATGTGGAGGATGTAGCACTGATGAATGACTGGTACACATTCTTCAATACGTGTGAAAATGAACTCCTGCATAACATCATTAAAATAAGAAATTTCAAACTTAGGGGGATAGAGAATAGCATTGTTGAGATTAGAAACTCACTGGTACCATTTGCCGGTCATCAGGACTATAAGGATAAGGAGAAAGAACTACAAGACCACATAAAAAAGTATGACACAGACTTACAGGCTAAAAAACAAAAGAAATATAAAAGGGATGTTCTAGACTATCAAAATATGAAAGTCTATAAATGGCAAGTGACAATGGAGGACCAAACAGAAGAGCTAGAAGACACAATAATGGAGGAAAGTCCAGTAGAAACTCTCGGTTTAATTGATATGGGGACACCAAGAGTGACACCCCACACCACAGCAACCAATCAGCCGAGACCTTGGAACCGTGGGAGACCTAATCTGCCTAATCGACATTATGACAGGCCAGATCAAAGAAGGGTCAACTACCAGGATTCTCATGAATATCGTAGCCCTTATCCCTCCAGGTACAACGTACCCACAAACAACAGATTCTCTCCATTAAGAAGAAATCGCCAATATGAATCTAGTCCCCAATATAGAAGAGACTATAGAGACAATTGGGATTTTCCAAGGAGAGGACATCAAGACAGACCGCCTGGGAGATGGAAGGCACGAGCACCCAACAACAACTCTGGGTGGAGAGGAATGAGTGGGAATCGAGGAGGACCTCGAATGGGACCGAGACGAGGACCCGAGAACCAGAGAAACGATGGAGAATGGAGACAAGGAGACTACGGCAGCCAGAGGAATGGCAGGGACAACTACATAGAGAGAAACACAGCGGCCCCGCAAAGAAACCTGGAAAGAGAAAACAGAATACCAGAGGATGTAGAGGGGGGAAGAAGAAAGCGCCCAAGAGAGCACTAGGGAAAGGCATCTACAACCTGAGCAACATCGAGTTTTCGGAGGAGGAAATGAAGCTTTTAGATTTGGGGCTAAAATATGCCCCTGATAAACCTCTAAACAAATTTGAGGTATTCATTGACCTCCAAAATTTTTTACGGAAGGTAAACTTGAAGAAACATTTCGCGTTAAACAAGGACGTTAGGACAACGGAGGAAACACAATGTGTACATACGAGGCTGAAAAATAATTCGATTTTTAATCCTAACACTCCAGGCAACCAGTGTATAGGAGCGTTCAAAAAAATGGTCGAAGATGACCTACAAAAATTGAAACATCCAGGGAAGAAACATACTAGAACAAAAGAAATCTGGAAAGTGATTAAAGACATTGGGAAAAAGAATGAGGTCGTAATCAGACCAGCCGATAAAGGGGGTGGGCTAGTAATTCTAAATAAGAAAGATTATGAAGAAGAAATGCAAAATTTACTGAACATTGAGAATACGTATAAAAAGCTCAAGGGGAATCCAAAAATCACATTTGAGAACAAATTGAAAGATTTTGTAAAGAAAGGACTAATGATGGGAATTCTGAACACAAAGGAAGCTGAATATATGGTATCCAATTCCACCAAAACGCCAGTTATGTACTACACGCCGAAAGTCCATAAAAGGCTAATAAAACCACCGGGTAGGCCGATAATAAGCGGAATCAATTCTGTATTCTCACGTTTAGGAGAATACTTGGACACTTTTCTAAAGCCTATTGTAAAGGAAGGTAGATCATACCTAAGAGATAGTCTGCAACTCATACAGGAAATACAGGATATTAGGGGTGCACAGGATCTCCTACTAGCAACAGTGGATGTGAATTCTCTGTATACTAGTATTTTCCAAGAAGATGGACTTAAAAGTGTGGAAAAGGCACTACATGAGTGTACCAATATGAGACAACAACAGATAGACTATATCTTAGAAGGCCTTAAAATGGCTATGGAGTGTAATTATTTTTGGCATGATAAAACTTATTATGTCCAAACTAAGGGGGTAGCTATGGGGGCGCGTTATGCCCCCAGTGTATCGAACCTCCTAATGACAATGTGGGAAGAGGAGTACATCTACCAAAGAAACCTCCCTGAAGTCAAGCTGTACCGGCGGTACATAGACGACTTAGTGATATTATGGGATGGACCAATGGAAACCTTCCAAATTTTCCTCCAACAATTAAATAACAATAGGTACGGGCTAACCTTTACGGGAAAATGTGACCAACAAAAAATTGATTATCTGGACCTGGAGATTTTTAAGCAAGGGGATCTGCTTCACACAAAAACCTACTTTAAAGTTACGGATCGTAACGGATACATCCTGTCTTCCAGCTGCCACCACCCTAAATGGAAGGGAAATGTCCCTAAAGGACAATTACTTCGTTTGCGAAGAAATTGCAGTTCATTGGTGGATTTCAACCAGCAAGCGGATGTTATCATTAACAGATTTCAAGAAAAAGGCTACGGGATTACATCCCTGATTAAAATGAAGGAAGAGATCTCCAACCTAGATAGATCAAGCCTGCTGAAAAAAAACGCTATTAAAAAGAATAAAATGGAACTGGCATTTATTACGGGGTACAATAACCAATATAGGGCCCTAGAGGGTATCATTAAGAAATACTGGCCTATCTTGAAAGAAGACAAAGTACTATCGACGGTCTTACCGAATAAACCAGCATTTGTGTACAGAAAAGCCCCAAGTCTACGGAACCTTATAGTACACAATGTAATCAACGCCCCCAAAGCAGTCAACATCTTTCCTGAAATGAAGGGGTTCTATAAATGGCAAAGATGTCTGGCATGTAGGGTTAATAAGAAGCAGCCACGTAAGAAAGAAACATTTAAATCAAGGACAGACCATAAGGAATACAAAATTTGTGAACTAATAACATGCAATAGTACGCACGTCACCTACGTCATTGAATGTCCATGTCACCTACAATACGTGGGTCGGACTACGCGCCCACTGTGCGTACGCATTAGGGAACATATAAACAACATAAAGAAGGGGTTCCCCAAACATAACCTTTCACGACATTTTGATTTATTCCACAGGAGAGATCCAACTGGACTCATATTTTATGGGATCGATTTGATCAAGGATCACTGGAGTGGGGGTAATAAAACCACTCGTATCTCCCAGAATGAGACTAGTTGGATCTATCGCCTTGGCTCGTTGGTGCCGAAAGGGCTGAATATGGACATAGACCTAAATTGCTTCATAGCCAACCCCTGAGCATACTGGCCCCAACATTAAGAACATAGGAAGCATCTCACACTTTTTGCATTTTTCTTCCTATCATATCTTTCCTTTTCCCCTTTTTCCACACTGGGTTGCTGTACACAGGCACCTTATGTGGGGGCAGGATGCATGGATGCCATTTGGCATGCGTAGAGCATGTCTTTACTGGGGCAGAATTAGTGTATTACCTAAGTAACTCTAGGCCATCCCCTAGCCAATGCACTTTTAGCCTGGGTATGTACGCATATGTGGCATGTTGCCTGTATGGATAGGCGTATATGTATATGTATGTCTGTGTATATATATGTGTATATATGTGTGTATATATATATATATGGGCATGGGCATGTTTCTAAAGATTTCTTTAAAAAATTCTTTTAAAAAGAGAACATTTTTTACTATTTTTATATTTTCATTATTATATATGCTTTTTATTTGCTCTTGGATCCACATTATCCTTATGAGCTGGGTCTTTCAGTATAGCCACTACAGAAGACGGTACACTTACATGTGGATATTTCTACATGCTTCACAAAGTACTAGCTGGGTTTGTAATAATAGTGTAGCTAATATTACCACAAGAGAGGGCGCATAACTGCAGCCTGAGTCAGACGTATTGATAGAATAGATGGAGTGAATTGTAGGGCGTTATATGCTCATTGTATACACAATTTAGTTATACAATTCATCCATACGCTATAGCTCATAGTTTCCCTACAGTGTTATATCTAGACATGTATATTAAACACAGCACAGCTACTTGATCACAGAGGCTGGATGTAAATTACAATTAGATGTGATGATCTCCATACATCCACAAAGCAAGAGCTAGGTCTACACAGTGTAGTAAGTGTAGTCATACATTCTCACCATAGAGGGCGCATGCATTTGTTTTGGTGAAATGCACAGATAAAACATATGAAGTGCCCTACGGAGTGCTGTATACATGTCATAGTTTGGATATTAATGTATAAATGCAAGATATGTTATATTTTATATTCTACAGTCCCTCTACAAGGTTATAATTCTAAAGTTGGAAGAGCGTCACGTTAGTCAGTAAGACCCGTGGGAATATACATCAAATTGCGCCTGTGGAGATGTCTCCCCCTGTTACAGCATGACCAGCCTATTAGCCGGTGATGAACCGTGGTACTGCGGCCTGATTTGGCAGCCCTGAAGGAGTGGGCGGGCTCAGAGTGACGCTCTCCCTTCTTAAGCGTGGAGGTAGCGTAGCGTGGTACCGCCTCTAGACGAAGTCCAATGACGAAACGCGTAAGGTGGAGCTACGTCATACGCACACCACGCCAACCCGGAAGTACTGCTGGAACGCATTTGGAACGCATGCAGCGTTACCAGCCGGTACTGACCGCTGCTCACATACGAGTTTGAGGACTGCTGTGCTGTCCGTTTTTGTTTGTTTCTTTTGCCATGTAGCTTGTCTATTTGTAGACTTGCTGCAGTGTACATTTTTAATATATATTTTTAATAAAGTCGGAAGTTTTTTCATCTGCACTATGGAAGCCTCTCTCTTCTTCTGTCTGCATCTATGAGGTAATTGGGAATCTTCCCTCCCACGGATTTCCACAACCTATATGAAGAACTTGCCCAGCTGACATCTCCCCTCTGGACGTGTGACCCGGATACCCCTTTAAGCTGTTTACCCCTGTGGGGGTGAAAGGATCTGGTGAGTGGGGACACATGTGGGGGACACTGACATCTAAGTGAAGAGCAGAAAGCTTACTTTTTGAACTTTAAAGAAGAGGACTGTTTACTGTTTTGTTTTGTGTTTTTGTTTTCTGAGCCTTGCCTTGTTATTCTGTGTGTTTATACAATTTTTGGATTGTGCTGTTTTTTGGCAGAGCTAGGTTCTGCAGCTGCAGACTGGTGCTCTTGGTCTAAGCCAATTTGCACTTATCACATTTGGATCTATCACTGTGCATAGGTGTGTTGCATTAAACTGTGGTCTAGATGATACAGTTTTGTGTACACATTCTAGTGGTACTGGTTGTGTAGCTGATTGCATCTTTGCAGTTAGCACAGAGCTAGTCTGACACTTATATTTGTTTTTGGTTGCTTTTATGTTCACTACAGGGAGATTTTGATGTTGGTCTTATGCACTGAGTGTCAATACCACTGTTGAAAGGTGGGTTGATCAATTGTTCACTAATTGTTGTTTAAATATATAGCATACTTAGGAATACTAACCCTTTCACTAGGCTTAGTGAGCAGCGCCTTACCCCAATTTACCCTATACCTTAATTTTCATACAGTATCTACAGCTCAGGGAACATTGGGTCTGATCAGCAAGCTGTAGATATACCAACAATTATTGTAGAAATAGCGTTACATCAGGGTTTCTCAACTACGGTTCCACCACAAATCAATCATTTTTCAAGGAACTCCTTTTGAGAAACCCTGCTCTAACTGATACATTTGCACGACAACTTGTTCTGTTGATAAACAACAGACTTACTGGCAGGTTCACCAGGTGAAAATAAAGGAAAGTCTAAGGCCCCTTTCACACTGAGGTGTTTTTACAGCGTTTTTGCGGTAAAAATAGCGCTGTAAAAATGCCTGAAATAATCGTGCCCCATCATTCTCAATGTGAAAGCCCGGAGGGCTTTCACACTGAGGCATTTTGCTGGCTGTGCGTTGGAAAAAATCCTGCAAACAGCTTCTTTGGAGCATCTTTAGGGTGCTAAAAATAGCGCTGTAAAAACGCCTATCTCCATTGAAATGAATAACGCGGTAAAAACGCGGTAAAAACGTAGTAAAACACATAGGCGTTAGCGCTATTTTTACCGCGAACGCGGTAAAAACACATAGGCATTAGCGCTATTTTACCGCGAACGCGGTAAAAACACGGTAAAACCGCATAGGCGTTAGTGCTATTTTTACCGCGAACGCGGTAAAATCGCGGGGAAAAAAATTGTTTTTTCAACGCCTCAGTGTGAACGGGGCCTAATGAAAGAAAACTAATGCAGCTATCACATCTAAGAATTAGTAAGCTGCAATATAATAAATGTTTGCTTTTGGGTAAATAGCGCTTTCATATATATTAATAAAAGAGACATTCTGAATATCTATAAACCAATGATAGGAAAACCATACATAATTATGCCTACTACATTAGTCTCTTGTTTTCTCTCTCAGCCAAAACAAACATATCAGTGGAATGTCAGGCTAGTGTAAGACCCCCATAGTGGGTGACCCATCTCTTGTCTGATCTCAGGGATGACATATGACACACTTTCTGAGCATTACTTCCGAGTCACAAAACCTTTACTTTCCTCTTAAAATATATTTGCTATTTTTCTCAGCTGGTCTGATGATTTGCCAACCTCTGCCACAATGTGCAGCCAGGCAGGTGACACAGCTACTTCCTGTTGCAGTTTCACAACTTCCTTTGTGACCCGCCCACTCATTTTACTATAAAAGTCCATCATCACATCACTGAAAATACTTGTTGCCCCGATTCTTGACCCACTGACTTGTAGAAAGTATCACAGCCAGTGGGTGAGGTAACTGACAGTTTTATATATAGGCCAACAATGGCTGTCCCTGTGTCCCTTATATAACAGGTTTATTTATTGTCCCTGCCACTGGAGTTTTGAACTTCTCTCTATAATTTGATGTCTTACAATGAAAAATCTATTAAATGTAGATGAAGGTGATAAATCTGATTCTTTTTTTTTTATTGCAGATGTATACGGTATTTACCGCAGACACAGCTCACAGAGCAGGCCTGCCCCAGTGAGCGAGACCGAACGTGAAATCCACATCGAGACTCCACCAAGATGTGACCGTCGGTCCCCCAGCACCAAGGAGATCATACCAATGACATTGGATGGCTTCAAATTACATCACTTTCTCGGAGAGGGGAGTTTCGGAAAAGTAAGTGGTCAGATCTTTTCTCTGATTTAAAATGTTCATGTAGAATGGGGGAGGATTTGAACCCCTGTCTGGCCTTATCACTATCCAGGGCTACATTAGAGAGATTTCCCCTCACTTCCTGTCCTGCTGACAACGGTTTCACCAGACAGGAAGTGATGGAAAATCTGCAACAAGGACACAGACAGAAATCCCCTCACCCTACTCTATAAAAGAAAAGTATATTTATTTCTGTCTGGGTGGCTGTTGCTGGACATACACTTTGAGGCCGGGTTCACATATTTGTGAATCGGATGTGTTTTCAACAGCATCCAATTCCCATGACATGTGAATGTGACTGGCTGTCAATGGAGCCGGTTTACACATGTCCGGTGCGGTTTCAAAAAGGGTCCTGTGCGTTTTTGTGTCTGGTTTAAGTGCGAATTCAGGCAAAAATCTACAACTAAACTGGTGAACAGAAACACACCGGACCCCGTACTGCAAACCGCAGCCGCACATATGTGAACATGACCTAAAGCCCAAATCTTTCCATTTCATTCAGATAAATCCATTCCAGCTGCATTAACACAAAAGGGATCATAATTAATGTTTTATTTAGAAACTAATACCAAAGTAAAAAGCCTGTCCCTTGCCAGCATGTTATAGAGAGGGGCGCTTTCTCTATGTTGGGAAGCAGTGATCTCTCTACGGTGGTTCGACCCGACCCCTGATGAGTCAGAGCTACAGCTCTCCAATCAGCAAAGCTCATGTTCCATGCTGATTGGAGAGCTCTGGGCTCTGATTCAGAATTGGACGTGTCAAACCTCTTTAGGAAGACCATGAATCTATAAATAAAGTACTAAATGTGAATGAACTTCTCTGATTTTCTCTCCCTCTGTTCCCTCCAGGTGGTTTTGGCATCACACCCCTCCACTGATGAACCGCTGGCTCTCAAAATCATGATCAAGAACAAGAAAGACTACAAAGATGCCCTCAATGAGAGCCACATACTGAAGGAAGTTCGTAGCAGCCCATTCTGCACTAATGCATTCGATACCTTCCAGACAAAGGTAAGTGACTACCTTCTACTTTTGTGGGAGAGGTCGGTGTTAAATGGTTATCCTCTCAGAATACCACTGTAAGTGACACCTACTTTTCTCACAACCTACCCAAAGCTGCATAGGGATTCACATAGCAAATCATTTCTATAACCTGAATCTTTCTTTCGTCTGCACAGGATCTGTTATTCTTTGTCATGGAATACGTGAGTGGTGGAGACCTTCTTTAAGAAAAGGGCACCAGTAGATATTGTGACGACAAGGTAAGGCAATGGGGTACCATGATAATAGAGATGGGGGTAGAATATAGTACTGCACATAGGTCACATCAATGTATAGGCTTTTCTTAGATACAAGATAGGTGATACAAAAGGGTACCATGATCATTAGGATGGAGGTAGAACATAGTACTGTACATAGATCGTACCAAATGTAGGCTTGTCCTAGATACGAGATTCTGGCAGGAAGGTCTGACTTCCAGTACATCTGTCCTTCCAAAGCTCTACCTATACATGTACAATCACATACTGAACAGACATCCCAGGCACTGGACATATCGTAAGGCCTCGTACACACGACCGGTTTTCTCGGCAAGAAACCATCAAGAAAACTGCTGGCAGAGCTTTTTGCAGAGAAAACCGGTCGTGTGTATGTTTTCTCATCGAGAAAACTGCCGGGAATCTCGACGAGAAAAATAGTGAACCTGCTCTCTATTTTCTCGTCGGGATTCTCGTCGGCTTGTTTCCCGACGAGAAAACTGTGCGTGTGTATGCGGCTACAAGCTTACTTGTCCTCCGGTAAGCCCGTGCATGCTCGATGAGACTTCGACGCATGCACAGTAGCTTACAAGGGTAGTGTAGGGTGAAGCAAGATGGCGGCGACGGCATTGAATGTGACGAGCGCATGCTCGTCGTAGTCGATAACGTCACTGCGTTCTTGCCATTCAAAAGAACGGCGGTTCTTTTGAATGGCCATCTGTATGCACGGCTTGGCAAGAAAAGCTTGCCAGGAATCTCGTCAGGAAAAACAACGTTTTTTTCCTGACGGGATTCTCGGCCGTGTGTACTAGGCTTAACAAACTTCTACTGAGACTGATTGCAAACAATCTATTTTAGCTGGAGAATGATCTTTGACGATGTGTCTATCGATGTCTCAGTGGGGCAGATTTACTAAAACTGGTGCAGATGTGCATAGTCGATTCAGCAAGCTCTGGCAATAAAATTTAGAAGCTGATTGGTTACTGTGCACAGCTGCACCAGATTCTGTGTATACCAGTCTTAATAAATCCCAGTATGTCTATAATGTATACATACTGTTATAATTCAACCCAACCGTTATTGGTCAGTTCATCATCCACTACAAGCTTCCAACCCTTCATCTGATTGGGCAATCTCTAACCTATCTCCTCTCAAATGTAGTAATTATATTATATATCAATATATAGATATATAATATTTCTATATATTATATATCAAACCAATCAATTTGATATACAGTATATCTTTTTTTTATTTTTTTTTTATCCTTTTTTATTAATTTTCCAAAAACATATATAACACACATTACAATACATGAAACACATTTTACAGTCTCAATATTTCCCATTACAAATAAAAAAAATAAAAAAAAAGGAAAAAAGGGAGGGAGAGATGAGGAAATGGAGAGAGAGAGAGAGAGAGAGAAAAAAAAAGGGGGGAGGGAGTGGGTGGGGATGATTTTAGAAGGGGGGGGGATGGGGGAATACAGTCCCCCATACTCTCCCCCAAATATATTATGTGCTATCACTCTAGTGTTAATGTCTTCTAAAGTGAAATTAAATAATAAAGAGAGAAAAAAGGTGGTTTCAAAAACTACTACAAACTAAAAAACAAGTGTTAAAGTCTAAAAGTAGACAGTATAAAGGACTGGGGGATGAATTTATGAATGACTGTACTGATAGAGTGACAAAACATGTATATAAAGAGAAAAGTGAGAGGTAAAGTTATCGTCACCTGTGCCAAAAAAAAAAAAAGTGGAGGAAAAGAAAGAGAGATGGGGAAAATGAGAGGGGGAGAATGAGGGAGAGAGAAAAAAAAAGTGGGGGGGAGGGGAGTGAGGATGATTTTAGAAAGGGGGGGGATGGGGGAATATGATCCCCCATACTCTCCCCCAGATATATTATGTGCTATCACTCTAGTGTTGATGTCTTCTAACGTAAAATTAATTAATAAAGAGTGAGAAAAAAAAAAGTGATTTCAAAAACTACTACAAACTGAAAAACAAGTGTTAAAATCTAAAAGTGGACTGTATAGAGGACTAAGGGATGAATTTACAAGTGCCTACGCTGATGAAGTGACAAAACATATATGTAGAGAGAAAAATAACAGATAAAATTATCGTCACCTGTGCCCAAAAAAAAAAAAAAGGGGGGGAGTAGGGAAAGCCTCAGGGAAGAACAAATCTAATCCCCCTCTCTCGCTCTCTCCGAGAAAAGGAAGAGAACAAAAATAGGGGTGTAAAAAAGGAAAGAAAAGGGAGGAAAGGGAAGGCCGGCATGCATGGTATCCAATAAAATGTTTGTCACATTACATTTTAGTCTCTTAAGGGATAAGCCAAAGAATAACCACAGGGAATCATCCTTAAGATATAGATAGCTTATTCAATAGAAGTAAACGGGTCTCAGTGGGATTGTGCAAGTATCTCTCTATAGGTTGTGGTGTTCTTGAACTCCATCCACGGAGTCCAAGTTAAAGTGTGTCACTGAAAAGTGTCCTTGTTACAATGAGTGATATCTTCCATGAGATGGACCTCTGAAATTTTTTGAAACCACTTTTTCACGGATGGAGTCTCAGGCTGACCCCAAAGGGTAGGTATAAGTGCTTTAGCCGTATTAAGCAGATGTGGAACTAAAGAACATTTGTATTTTCTGACTGGTTCCTTGGTAGCATGGAAAAGAATGGTCCATGCATCAGCAGGGAGATTAATATTGGATATTTGTTGGATAATTCGAATAATGCTAGACCAGAAGGGGCGGATGAGTGGGCACGACCACCATATATGAGCGTGGGTTGCTCTGTTCCCACAATTCCTCCAACACAACGGGGAGTTGTCGGGGAGCATCTGATGAAGCTTTGATGGGGTGTAGTGCCATCTGGTTAGTAGTTTGTAATTGACCTCAGCCATCCTTGATGCAATTGAAGAGATATGAGTCAGCTGTAGGACTTTATCCTTTTGGCTGTCTGAGAGGCAGGATTCCAAGTCTGCCTCCCACTTAGCGAGAAAGGGAGGATAAGTATCACCTTGGAGCTTGATGAGTAATTTGTAGAATACCGAGATACAATGTTCAGGTGGGTCCGTTGAATTAAAAACTTCCTCAATACTGTTTAAGTCCTGTATCCCTCTAAGCGGCTGAAGCAGAGTTCTAAGGAAACCTTGCAATTGATTATATCTCCATTTATCAAGAAACATAATGGGCTTGAGGCCGAGAATTT
Organism: Rana muscosa; assembly: GCA_029206835.1. NCBI lineage: Eukaryota > Metazoa > Chordata > Amphibia > Anura > Ranidae > Rana > Rana muscosa. The sequence continues at coordinate 205,442,063 of CM055123.1, forward strand.
CCTTAAGAGGCTTAAGCGCATTTGCTCGAAGAACATGATGTAGTAGAAGAGGTTCTTCTGGCAACCACGTCCTATAGCCAGGATCTAATAGGCCAGGTAAGAAATAATCGTGGTCCAAAAGCGGTAACAGAGGAGAAGAATATGACCACGAGAACTTCCTATGTAAGGCATCCCATACATCAAGGGTGGAAGTGGTTAAAGTGGAGGTACTTGGAGCAAGGCGTCTATGTAAGCGTGGCAACCAGGGTGTAGTTGCTAGGTCTGTGTTACTAAGAGCATATTCCAAACTCACCCAAAGTTTGGAATTAGCAACATATTTCCATTCGGATATTCTAGACAGAATCACAGCATTATAATAAGCCTTAAAATTTGGAAGGGCCAGTCCCCCAGCTTCCTTGGAGCGAAATAATACTTCCTTAGATACTCTGGGGTGACTGTTCCTCCAAATAAAGCGGGAGACCATGGTCTGTAATAGGGAAAAAAATCCTATAGGCACACCCAATGGGATCATTTGAAAGAAAAAAAGAACTCTAGGCAGAATGTTCATTTTAATTATACTCACTTTACCCAACCATGAGTGTGTCCATTTTTGTAGATCCCTTCTAATATTATTCAATAATGGGATGTAGAGAAGAGTTGAGTATAGCCTCAATTATAAAAAAATAAACTAACAATATATTGTGCCCTCATCCGTAGTAATGTTTGAGAAGGGAATCCATCAGACATAGGGTAGTGGTTGCTAGGGTCATCTTCCCCTAATAGTCACTCAGGATTAAAGGTTTAATGGACTTTCTCAGGCACTGATATGACAACATACAAATATTACATAAATTTTTCCCCCCCCCCCCCTTTTTCCCTCCCTTTTCGCCCCTTCCCTTCCCTCGTCATCCCCTCCCTTCCCCACCCCACCTTCGTTTCTTCCCTTTCCCTTTCCCTTCCCGTCCCTTCCTCTCCCCTTCCCCCCCCCTTCCCCCCACTATCAGCACTGGGTGTCCCATGTTAAATTGGCTCAAATATAAATGATCTAATTCAATATTATTTTAATCATTACTATTAGATTGTATCAATCTGCACCATATACGTTTTTTCCCCCTCATCCGCCGCGGGGGGTTTACTTGGGCAGTCGCTGCACCTCTGAACGTCTCCACGGTGAGCAGTCCACATACCTTGACTTTTTGATTATATTGTCGATATTAAATACGTTCTATGATTGTATTAACACATTGCTAGAGTATTTATTATGTATATTATGTTTTGTACAGACCCTCCTGAAGAAGCGGTTTTTCTGCCGCGAAACCGGTTGAGGCTTGGCCTGCTCCACTTTGATAGATTGTATACGGCTGTTTTGTCACCGATTCATGCTGTTCTATACTGTGGGGTTTGGTCTTTGTTTTATTATTGTCCCTTTTTTTGTTTATACATATCAATAAATATTTTTTATGTAATATTTGTATGTTGTCATATCAGTGCCTGAGAAAGTCCATTAAACCTTTAATCCTGAGTGAATAATGGGATGTAATTATATTTAAAGAGGGACTGAATGTGAGGCACAAGATTCACTCCCAGATATTTCATACTTCGTTGAACCCATCTAAAAGGGAAGAGGGGTTTTAAATTTTCCACCTCCCTTCCAGGTAGATTAATATTTAGAATTTCAGACTTAGATAGGTTAATTTTAAAGTAAGAGAGTGTCTGAAAAGTAGAAAACGCTGACATTAAATTAGGAAGCGAGATACGAGGCTGCTGGATAAAAAATAAAATATCGTCCGCATATGCCGCATATTTGTGCGTTTTATTACCTACTTGAATCCCATGTATATTTAAATTACATCTTATGGTTGCCAAAAAGGGTTCGAGGGTAAGGGCAAATAAAAGGGGAGAAAGAGGGCAGCCCTGTCTGGTCCCATTAAATAGTTGGCATTTATGCGAATTTGTGCCGTGGGGTTAAAATAGAGGGAAGTAATGCGGTAAAACATCTTGGGTCCCAGCCCAAAATGTCGCAGGGTCAGTTTTAAGTAATCCCAGTCCACCCTATCGAACGCTTTTTCAGCATCTGTAGATACGAATAGGGTGGACTGGGAAGACCTTTGAGCGTATTGTATAAGAGATATCGCCCGGAGAGAATTATCCTTGGCTTCTCTGTGTGGCATAAAGCCCGTCTGATCCGTAGAAACCCAACTAGGTATAAGAGGGAGTAGTCTGTTGGCCATTACCTTAGAATATAATTTGATATCAACATTTGGCCTATAGCTACTGCATTGAGTAGAGTCCTTATCTGCTTTAAGGATAACTGAAATATGGGCTGTAAGAGATTCCGGGCGTAGTCCCGAGGTCTGTGAGATTGAATTGACATAAGCCGTAAGGCGGGGCAGAAGGATATCACTGAATGTTTTATAGTACCGGATAGTATAACCATCCGGTCCCGGGGCTTTACCTGTCGGTGAAGATTTCAGAGCCGCCTGAAATTCCTCAACCGAAAGTTCAGATTCAAGTTCCCTGAGAGTCAAATTTGAAAGTTTGGGCAGATTTGCTTCTTTTAGATATGTAAGCATAAGGTTACGTCTCTCCTTCACAGTCAGAGACGGGGAGTCACACTGCACTTTGTACAAATCTGCATAATAGTCCCTGAAAGCTTTAGCAATGTGAGGAGTCGCATGGACTAAATTTCCGTTTGATAACTTTATTTTAGGAATAAACGATCTAGTCTGTTTTTCTTTGAGGGATCTTGCTAATTGTCTGCTAGGTTTGTCCCCCCACTCATAGAATTTTTGCGAATATCGTTGGAATTTCCGAGCTGTATCGAGGTTAAGAAGATTTTTTAATTCCTCTCGTTTCAATGTGAGAGCTTCTAGCTGGGATGTGTGCAAAGTGAGTTTATGTTGTTTATCAAGTTCTGTTATTTGGTGCAGGACCTGTTCAAGTTGTTGACCACGCTCTCTTTTTTTCCTTGCCCCAAGTTCTATGAATCGGCCTCTCATAGTTGCCTTGTGAGCTTCCCATACAATAGCAGGGGATGTCTCAGAAGGTTTATTGTCTTTAAAATATTGCGATATATGAGAGGCGAACACAGAAACTTCTGTTGGGTTAGAAAGAAGAGAATCATTGAGTCTCCAATTATTGGAGCGCTGAGTCAAAGTGGGCATAGTCATACTCATCGACACAGGTGCATGATCTGACAGTGTCGCAGTACCTATATTCGCCGATTGTAATAATGGGAGGTGATAATGGTCTAGAAAGATATTATCTATTCGGGAATAAGACTGATGAGTCTTCGAAAAATGGGAAAAATCTTTTTCTTTTGGATGTAAAATACGCCATACGTCTATCAATTGTCGGTCTATTAGTCTCTTTTTAACAAAGGACAGACGCTTAAAAGAGATGTTAGAGCGACCGTGGGATGTATCCAAAACAGGATCTAGAGACATATTTATGTCTCCTGCCAGTATGATTAGACCCTCAGCAAATTGTGATAAATCAGTAAGAATTTGAGAAAAAAAGGTAGGTTGATTTTGATTCGGGCAGTATATGTTTGCTAGAGTACATTGGGTAGTACCTAAAAAGCCCTTTAAAAAAAGAAAACGACCATGGTCATCCGCTTGCATATCTAAAAAACGGAAGGGTACGCTACTACTAAAACCAATAGCCACCCCCTTAGCTTTATTCGTATCTGAAAGGCTATAATACCACTGAGGAAAATAAAGCGAGGTCAATTTGACCTGCATAGTATGGGTTAAATGTGTTTCCTGAAGAAACACAATAGAAGAGGCAAGTTTCCGTAATTCACGGATAACCTGATGCCGTTTTGCCGCAGCATTTAAACCCCTAACATTATAAGAAGTAACTTTAAGTGTGGCCATTTATCACAGTAGAGCATAACCCTTGAACCTACTTAGCCATGCATGCCAGCCTTGATAGGAAAAATAAAACAAAAAAGAAACGGGTAAGTATTGAGAAAAACAAAAAGACAAATTTACATAAACAACAAAAACGTCCATCTGGACGCATGTGGGAAACCTTAATTTATCACGCAGATTTCTGCGGTGGTCCCTATGGGGGGAGAGAGCACGGGCAGCCGTCCAGAACTCCCGTAGGAGAACGGATAAGAAAACTCGAAGGCTACCCGCTCTCCACAACCCCAAAAGGAAAGAAGGGGAGGGGAACGTGTCGTATAAAAGACACATAGGAGCATTGTGCTCCACCCGCATTCAGCTTGCGTCAGATAATGTGCAGAGAAATACTTTTTGCTCCAACAGTAAACAATAAACCTTTTTATAACAAATATACTTTAGCGGCCAAGTCACATCTCATTAGATATAATAACTTACAGGCATACTCAACCAAAGAAAAAAAGGAAAGTACATAGGCATAATCACCCTTTACTCGTCTATGTTATTATACAGGACCTGACGCTGAAGAGCGCCCTTTTTTAGTAGTAGGAGATTTTTGCCAATGGGAGTCCTGAATATGCGAAAACTTAGGGACCGGATCATGCCAGCCCGGGAGGTCCACTGGGGGCAGATTAAGGTCCTTTAAAAATTGTAACAATTCCTCTGGGAACCGGAGGGTGTGGGAGCGACCATTTTTGGTAGCAATAAGGCACGCCGGGAAACCCCATCTATAGGTAATCTCCTTAGAACGTAAATGTTCCAAAAGTGGTTTAAGGGCTCTGCGGCGGTCTAAAGTTTCTTTAGATAAATCCGAGAAAATATTGAGAGTTGCTCCATCAAAGTCAATGTTGGGGATGCTCCTCAACTTGACCATAATGGCGTTCTCATCTGTGAAATAATGTAGACGGCATATTACGACTCTGGGTTGCTCAGGAGCAACGGTACGAGACCTAAGAGCCCGATGAACCCGATCAAAGCGCAACGGATCAGTGGGTTCATTCCCCAACACTGAATTAAATATACCTCTAATCTGCGACTCCAAATCTTTATCTCCAGTCACTTCGGGCAGACCTCTGATTCGTAGGTTGTTTCTGCGATTTCTATTCTCGAGGTCCTCTAACTTATATAGTGAGGCACGTTGAGCAAGGGCTAGCTGTGTGACAGTCTTTTGTAGTTCTCTTATAGCTGTTTCATGAGTATCTTGTCTCTGCTCTGTGCCCTCCACCCTATCGAGAATATGCGCCATATCTGTTCTTACCCCTGTGATTTCCTTTTTTATTGATTTTTCGAGTCCATGGAACATCCCGGCTAACTCTTTTCTGATGCCGCTCAGCAGAGACGCCATATCTGAGCCTGTAGGAGACTCAGGTTCTTCCATGAGATCTGAGCAGTAAGATGATACAGGCGAACTTTCTCTTACAGAGGTTGCTAGTGAAGCGAGAGATGCGTTACGTCTCGTGCGTCTAGCTTGACTGCTACATGCGCCAGGGCCGGTTCCACTGGCAACCAGGAATCGCTGTATGGAACTAGAGGTGGTTTGGTTAGACGCCGTTCCTTTACTATGTGTCTTGGGGGTTGTAGAGCGGATTTTGTGTATCTTTGCTGGCATAGTTGGAGCTTCAGAACTGAATGCTAAGTGGAGCGCCCCTCAGTCTCATTCGCTTAACAACATGTGTACAGCGTAGTATGGGACATATGGTTATTCAGGCCCATGCTGAGCTTCATCTGCTGAATAGGGGTTGAGCTGGAGAGGACAGGGATGACTGGGCCCTTGCTGCTACTAGGCCAAGGGTGTAGCAAGCTGAGGCCTAGTGACCCACTGACTTGTAGAAAGTATCACAGCCAGTGGGTGAGGTAACTGACAGTTTTATATATAGGCCAACAATGGCTGTCCCTGTGTCCCTTATATAACAGGTTTATTTATTGTCCCTGCCACTGGAGTTTTGAACTTCTCTCTATAATTTGATGTCTTACAATGAAAAATCTATTAAATGTAGATGAAGGTGATAAATCTGATTCTTTTTTTTTTATTGCAGATGTATACGGTATTTACCGCAGACGCAGCTCACAGAGCAGGCCTGCCCCAGTGAGCGAGACCGAACGTGAAATCCACATCGAGACTCCACCAAGATGTGACCGTCGGTCCCCCAGCACCAAGGAGATCATACCAATGACATTGGATGGCTTCAAATTACATCACTTTCTCGGAGAGGGGAGTTTCGGAAAAGTAAGTGGTCAGATCTTTTCTCTGATTTAAAATGTTCATGTAGAATGGGGGAGGATTTGAACCCCTGTCTGGCCTTATCACTATCCAGGGCTACATTAGAGAGATTTCCCCTCACTTCCTGTCCTGCTGACAACGGTTTCACCAGACAGGAAGTGATGGAAAATCTGCAACAAGGACACAGACAGAAATCCCCTCACCCTACTCTATAAAAGAAAAGTATATTTATTTCTGTCTGGGTGGCTGTTGCTGGACATACACTTTGAGGCCGGGTTCACATATTTGTGAATCGGATGTGTTTTCAACAGCATCCAATTCCCATGACATGTGAATGTGACTGGCTGTCAATGGAGCCGGTTTACACATGTCCGGTGCGGTTTCAAAAAGGGTCCTGTGCGTTTTTGTGTCTGGTTTAAGTGCGAATTCAGGCAAAAATCTACAACTAAACTGGTGAACAGAAACACACCGGACCCCGTACTGCAAACCGCAGCCGCACATATGTGAACATGACCTAAAGCCCAAATCTTTCCATTTCATTCAGATAAATCCATTCCAGCTGCATTAACACAAAAGGGATCATAATTAATGTTTTATTTAGAAACTAATACCAAAGTAAAAAGCCTGTCCCTTGCCAGCATGTTATAGAGAGGGGCGCTTTCTCTATGTTGGGAAGCAGTGATCTCTCTACGGTGGTTCGACCCGACCCCTGATGAGTCAGAGCTACAGCTCTCCAATCAGCAAAGCTCATGTTCCATGCTGATTGGAGAGCTCTGGGCTCTGATTCAGAATTGGACGTGTCAAACCTCTTTAGGAAGACCATGAATCTATAAATAAAGTACTAAATGTGAATGAACTTCTCTGATTTTCTCTCCCTCTGTTCCCTCCAGGTGGTTTTGGCATCACACCCCTCCACTGATGAACCGCTGGCTCTCAAAATCATGATCAAGAACAAGAAAGACTACAAAGATGCCCTCAATGAGAGCCACATACTGAAGGAAGTTCGTAGCAGCCCATTCTGCACTAATGCATTCGATACCTTCCAGACAAAGGTAAGTGACTACCTTCTACTTTTGTGGGAGAGGTCGGTGTTAAATGGTTATCCTCTCAGAATACCACTGTAAGTGACACCTACTTTTCTCACAACCTACCCAAAGCTGCATAGGGATTCACATAGCAAATCATTTCTATAACCTGAATCTTCCTTTCGTCTGCACAGGATCTGTTATTCTTTGTCATGGAATACGTGAGTGGTGGAGACCTTCTTTAAGAAAAGGGCACCAGTAGATATTGTGATGACAAGGTAAGGCAATGGGGTACCATGATAATAGAGATGGGGGTAGAATATAGTACTGCACATAGGTCACATCAATGTATAGGCTTTTCTTAGATACAAGATAGGTGATACAAAAGGGTACCATGATCATTAGGATGGAGGTAGAACATAGTACTGTACATAGATCGTACCAAATGTAGGCTTGTCCTAGATACGAGATTCTGGCAGGAAGGTCTGACTTCCAGTACATCTGTCCTTCCAAAGCTCTACCTATACATGTACAATCACATACTGAACAGACATCCCAGGCACTGGACATATCTTAAGGCCTCGTACACACGACCGGTTTTCTCGGCAAGAAACTATCAAGAAAACTGCTGGCAGAGCTTTTTGCAGAGAAAACCGGTCGTGTGTATGTTTTCTCATCGAGAAAACTGCCGGGAATCTCGACGAGAAAAATAGTGAACCTGCTCTCTATTTTCTCGTCGGGATTCTCGTCGGCTTGTTTCCCGACGAGAAAACTGTGCGTGTGTATGCGGCTACAAGCTTACCTGTCCCCCGGTAAGCCCGTGCATGCTCGATGAGACTTCGACGCATGCACAGTAGCTTACAAGGGTAGTGTAGGGTGAAGCAAGATGGCGGCGACGGCAGTGAATGTGACGAGCGCATGCTCGTCGTAGTCGATAACGTCACTGCGTTCTTGCCATTCAAAAGAACGGCGGTTCTTTTGAATGGCCATCTGTATGCACGGCTTGGCAAGAAAAGCTTGCCAGGAATCTCGTCAGGAAAAACAACGTTTTTTTCCTGACGGGATTCTCGGCCGTGTGTACTAGGCTTAACAAACTTCTACTGAGACTGATTGCAATCTATTTTAGCTGGAGAATGATCTTTGACGATGTGTCTATCGATGTCTCAGTGGGGCAGATTTACTAAAACTGGTGCAGATGTGCATAGTCGATTCAGCAAGCTCTGGCAATAAAATTTAGAAGCTGATTGGTTACTGTGCACAGCTGCACCAGATTCTGTGTATACCAGTCTTAATAAATCCCAGTATGTCTATAATGTATACATACTGTTATAATTCAACCCAACCGTTATTGGTCAGTTCATCATCCACTACAAGCTTCCAACCCTTCATCTGATTGGGCAATCTCTAACCTATCTCCTCTCAAATGTAGTAATTATATTATATATCAATATATAGAAATATAATATTTCTATATATTATATATCAAACCAATCAATTTGATATACAGTATATCTTTTTTTTATTTATTTTTTTATCCTTTTTTATTAATTTTCCAAAAACATATATAACACACATTACAATACATGAAACACATTTTACAGTCTCAATATTTCCCATTACAAATAAAAAAAATAAAAAAAAAGGAAAAAAGGGAGGGAGAGATGAGGAAATGGAGAGAGAGAGAGAGAGAGAGAGAGAAAAAAAGGGGGGAGGGAGTGGGTGGGGATGATTTTAGAAGGGGGGGGATGGGGGAATACAGTCCCCCATACTCTCCCCCAAATATATTATGTGCTATCACTCTAGTGTTAATGTCTTCTAAAGTGAAATTAAATAATAAAGAGAGAAAAAAGGTGGTTTCAAAAACTACTACAAACTAAAAAACAAGTGTTAAAGTCTAAAAGTAGACAGTATAAAGGACTGGGGGATGAATTTATGAATGACTGTACTGATAGAGTGACAAAACATGTATATAAAGAGAAAAGTGAGAGGTAAAGTTATCGTCACCTGTGCCAAAAAAAAAAAAAGTGGAGGAAAAGAAAGAGAGATGGGGAAAATGAGAGGGGGAGAATGAGGGAGAGAGAAAAAAAAAAAAGGTGGGGGGGAGGGGAGTGAGGATGATTTTAGAAAGGGGGGGATGGGGGAATATGATCCCCCATACTCTCCCCCAGATATATTATGTGCTATCACTCTAGTGTTGATGTCTTCTAACGTAAAATTAATTAATAAAGAGTGAGAAAAAAAAAAGTGATTTCAAAAACTACTACAAACTGAAAAACAAGTGTTAAAATCTAAAAGTGGACTGTATAGAGGACTAAGGGATGAATTTACAAGTGCCTACGCTGATGAAGTGACAAAACATATATGTAGAGAGAAAAATAACAGATAAAATTATCGTCACCTGTGCCCAAAAAAAAAAAAAAGGGGGGGAGTAGGGAAAGCCTCAGGGAAGAACAAATCTAATCCCCCTCTCTCGCTCTCTCCGAGAAAAGGAAGAGAACAAAAATAGGGGTGTAAAAAAGGAAAGAAAAGGGAGGAAAGGGAAGGCCGGCATGCATGGTATCCAATAAAATGTTTGTCACATTACATTTTAGTCTCTTAAGGGATAAGCCAAAGAATAACCACAGGGAATCATCCTTAAGATATAGATAGCTTATTCAATAGAAGTAAACGGGTCTCAGTGGGATTGTGCAAGTATCTCTCTATAGGTTGTGGTGTTCTTGAACTCCATCCACGGAGTCCAAGTTAAAGTGTATCATTGAAAAGTGTCCTTGTTACAATGAGTGATATCTTCCATGAGATGGACCTCTGAAATTTTTTGAAACCACTTTTTCACGGATGGAGTCTCAGGCTGACCCCAAAGGGTAGGTATAAGTGCTTTAGCCATATTAAGCAGATGTGGAACTAAAGAACATTTGTATTTTCTGACTGGTTCCTTGGTAGCATGGAAAAGAATGGTCCATGCATCAGCAGGGAGATTAATATTGGATATTTGTTGGATAATTCGAATAATGCTAGACCAGAAGGGGCGGATGAGTGGGCACGACCACCATATATGAGCGTGGGTTGCTCTGTTCCCACAATTCCTCCAACACAACGGGGAGTTGTCGGGGAGCATCTGATGAAGCTTTGATGGGGTGTAGTGCCATCTGGTTAGTAGTTTGTAATTGACCTCAGCCATCCTTGATGCAATTGAAGAGATATGAGTCAGCTGTAGGACTTTATCCTTTTGGCTGTCTGAGAGGCAGGATTCCAAGTCTGCCTCCCACTTAGCGAGAAAGGGAGGATAAGTATCACCTTGGAGCTTGATGAGTAATTTGTAGAATACCGAGATACAATGTTCAGGTGGGTCCGTTGAATTAAAAACTTCCTCAATACTGTTTAAGTCCTGTATCCCTCTAAGCGGCTGAAGCAGAGTTCTAAGGAAACCTTGCAATTGATTATATCTCCATTTATCAAGAAACATAATGGGCTTGAGGCCGAGAATTTCCTTAAGAGGCTTAAGCGCATTTGCTCGAAGAACATGATGTAGTAGAAGAGGTTCTTCTGGCAACCACGTCCTATAGCCAGGATCTAATAGGCCAGGTAAGAAATAATCGTGGTCCAAAAGCGGTAACAGAGGAGAAGAATATGACCACGAGAACTTCCTATGTAAGGCATCCCATACATCAAGGGTGGAAGTGGTTAAAGTGGAGGTACTTGGAGCAAGGCGTCTATGTAAGCGTGGCAACCAGGGTGTAGTTGCTAGGTCTGTGTTACTAAGAGCATATTCCAAACTCACCCAAAGTTTGGAATTAGCAACATATTTCCATTCGGATATTCTAGACAGAATCACAGCATTATAATAAGCCTTAAAATTTGGAAGGGCCAGTCCCCCAGCTTCCTTGGAGCGAAATAATACTTCCTTAGATACTCTGGGGTGACTGTTCCTCCAAATAAAGCGGGAGACCATGGTCTGTAATAGGGAAAAAAATCCTATAGGCACACCCAATGGGATCATTTGAAAGAAAAAAAGAACTCTAGGCAGAATGTTCATTTTAATTATACTCACTTTACCCAACCATGAGTGTGTCCACTTTTGTAGATCCCTTCTAATATTATTCAATAATGGGATGTAATTATATTTAAAGAGGGACTGAATGTGAGGCACAAGATTCACTCCCAGATATTTCATACTTCGTTGAACCCATCTAAAAGGGAAGAGGGGTTTTAAATTTTCCACCTCCCTTCCAGGTAGATTAATATTTAGAATTTCAGACTTAGATAGGTTAATTTTAAAGTAAGAGAGTGTCTGAAAAGTAGAAAACGCTGACATTAAATTAGGAAGCGAGATACGAGGCTGCTGGATAAAAAATAAAATATCGTCCGCATATGCCGCATATTTGTGCGTTTTATTACCTACTTGAATCCCATGTATATTTAAATTACATCTTATGGTTGCCAAAAAGGGTTCGAGGGTAAGGGCAAATAAAAGGGGAGAAAGAGGGCAGCCCTGTCTGGTCCCATTAAATAGTTGGCATTTATGCGAATTTGTGCCGTGGGGTTAAAATAGAGGGAAGTAATGCGGTAAAACATCTTGGGTCCCAGCCCAAAATGTCGCAGGGTCAGTTTTAAGTAATCCCAGTCCACCCTATCGAACGCTTTTTCAGCATCTGTAGATACGAATAGGGTGGACTGGGAAGACCTTTGAGCGTATTGTATAAGAGATATCGCCCGGAGAGAATTATCCTTGGCTTCTCTGTGTGGCATAAAGCCCGTCTGATCCGTAGAAACCCAACTAGGTATAAGAGGGAGTAGTCTGTTGGCCATTACCTTAGAATATAATTTGATATCAACATTTAATAGGGAAATTGGCCTATAGCTACTGCATTGAGTAGAGTCCTTATCTGCTTTAAGGATAACTGAAATATGGGCTGTAAGAGATTCCGGGCGTAGTCCCGAGGTCTGTGAGATTGAATTGACATAAGCCGTAAGGCGGGGCAGAAGGATATCACTGAATGTTTTATAGTACCGGATAGTATAACCATCCGGTCCCGGGGCTTTACCTGTCGGTGAAGATTTCAAAACCGCCTGAAATTCCTCAACCGAAAGTTCAGATTCAAGTTCCCTGAGAGTCAAATTTGAAAGTTTGGGCAGATTTGCTTCTTTTAGATATGTAAGCATAAGGTTACGTCTCTCCTTCACAGTCAGAGACGGGGAGTCACACTGCACTTTGTACAAATCTGCATAATAGTCCCTGAAAGCTTTAGCAATGTGAGGAGTCGCATGGACTAAATTTCCGTTTGATAACTTTATTTTAGGAATAAACGATCTAGTCTGTTTTTCTTTGAGGGATCTTGCTAATTGTCTGCTAGGTTTGTCCCCCCACTCATAGAATTTTTGCGAATATCGTTGGAATTTCCGAGCTGTATCGAGGTTAAGAAGATTTTTTAATTCCTCTCGTTTCAATGTGAGAGCTTCTAGCTGGGATGTGTGCAAAGTGAGTTTATGTTGTTTATCAAGTTCTGTTATTTGGTGCAGGACCTGTTCAAGTTGTTGACCACGCTCTCTTTTTTTCCTTGCCCCAAGTTCTATGAATCGGCCTCTCATAGTTGCCTTGTGAGCTTCCCATACAATAGCAGGGGATGTCTCAGAAGGTTTATTGTCTTTAAAATATTGCGATATATGAGAGGCGAACACAGAAACTTCTGTTGGGTTAGAAAGAAGAGAATCATTGAGTCTCCAATTATTGGAGCGCTGAGTCAAAGTGGGCATAGTCATACTCATCGACACAGGTGCATGATCTGACAGTGTCGCAGTACCTATATTCGCCGATTGTAATAATGGGAGGTGATAATGGTCTAGAAAGATATTATCTATTCGGGAATAAGACTGATGAGTCTTCGAAAAATGGGAAAAATCTTTTTCTTTTGGATGTAAAATACGCCATACGTCTATCAATTGTCGGTCTATTAGTCTCTTTTTAACAAAGGACAGACGCTTAAAAGAGATGTTAGAGCGACCGTGGGATGTATCCAAAACAGGATCTAGAGACATATTTATGTCTCCTGCCAGTATGATTAGACCCTCAGCAAATTGTGATAAATCAGTAAGAATTTGAGAAAAAAAGGTAGGTTGATTTTGATTCGGGCAGTATATGTTTGCTAGAGTACATTGGGTAGTACCTAAAAAGCCCTTTAAAAAAAGAAAACGACCATGGTCATCCGCTTGCATATCTAAAAAACGGAAGGGTACGCTACTACTAAAACCAATAGCCACCCCCTTAGCTTTATTCGTATCTGAAAGGCTATAATACCACTGAGGAAAATAAAGCGAGGTCAATTTGACCTGCATAGTATGGGTTAAATGTGTTTCCTGAAGAAACACAATAGAAGAGGCAAGTTTCCGTAATTCACGGATAACCTGATGCCGTTTTGCCGCAGCATTTAAACCCCTAACATTATAAGAAGTAACTTTAAGTGTGGCCATTTATCACAGTAGAGCATAACCCTTGAACCTACTTAGCCATGCATGCCAGCCTTGATAGGAAAAATAAAACAAAAAAGAAACGGGTAAGTATTGAGAAAAACAAAAAGACAAATTTACATAAACAACAAAAACGTCCATCTGGACGCATGTGGGAAACCTTAATTTATCACGCAGATTTCTGCGGTGGTCCCTATGGGGGGAGAGAGCACGGGCAGCCGTCCAGAACTCCCGTAGGAGAACGGATAAGAAAACTCGAAGGCTACCCGCTCTCCACAACCCCAAAAGGAAAGAAGGGGAGGGGAACGTGTCGTATAAAAGACACATAGGAGCATTGTGCTCCACCCGCATTCAGCTTGCGTCAGATAATGTGCAGAGAAATACTTTTTGCTCCAACAGTAAACAATAAACCTTTTTATAACAAATATACTTTAGCGGCCAAGTCACATCTCATTAGATATAATAACTTACAGGCATACTCAACCAAAGAAAAAAAGGAAAGTACATAGGCATAATCACCCTTTACTCGTCTATGTTATTATACAGGACCTGACGCTGAAGAGCGCCCTTTTTTAGTAGTAGGAGATTTTTGCCAATGGGAGTCCTGAATATGCGAAAACTTAGGGACCGGATCATGCCAGCCCGGGAGGTCCACTGAGGGCAGATTAAGGTCCTTTAAAAATTGTAACAATTCCTCTGGGAACCGGAGGGTGTGGGAGCGACCATTTTTGGTAGCAATAAGGCACGCCGGGAAACCCCATCTATAGGTAATCTCCTTAGAACGTAAATGTTCCAAAAGTGGTTTAAGGGCTCTGCGGCGGTCTAAAGTTTCTTTAGATAAATCCGAGAAAATATTGAGAGTTGCTCCATCAAAGTCAATGTTGGGGATGCTCCTCAACTTGACCATAATGGCGTTCTCATCTGTGAAATAATGTAGACGGCATATTACGTCTCTGGGTTGCTCAGGAGCAACGGTACGAGACCTAAGAGCCCGATGAACCCGATCAAAGCGCAACGGATCAGTGGGTTCATTCCCCAACACTGAATTAAATATACCTCTAATCTGCGACTCCAAATCTTTATCTCCAGTCACTTCGGGCAGACCTCTGATTCGTAGGTTGTTTCTGCGATTTCTATTCTCGAGGTCCTCTAACTTATATAGTGAGGCACGTTGAGCAAGGGCTAGCTGTGTGACAGTCTTTTGTAGTTCTCTTATAGCTGTTTCATGAGTATCTTGTCTCTGCTCTGTGTCCTCCACCCTATCGAGAATATGCGCCATATCTGTTCTTACCCCTGTGATTTCCTTTTTTATTGATTTTTCGAGTCCATGGAACATCCCGGCTAACTCTTTTCTGATGCCGCTCAGCAGAGACGCCATATCTGAGCCTGTAGGAGACTCAGGTTCTTCCATGAGATCTGAGCAGTAAGATGATACAGGCGAACTTTCTCTTACAGAGGTTGCTAGTGAAGCGAGAGATGCGTTGCGTCTCGTGCGTCTAGCTTGACTGCTACATGCGCCAGGGCCGGTTCCACTGGCAACCAGGAATCGCTGTATGGAACTAGAGGTGGTTTGGTTAGACGCCGTTCCTTTACTATGTGTCTTGGGGGTTGTAGAGCGGATTTTGTGTATCTTTGCTGGCATAGTTGGAGCTTCAGAACTGAATGCTAAGTGGAGCGCCCCTCAGTCTCATTCGCTTAACAACATGTGTACAGCGTAGTATGGGACATATGGTTATTCAGGCCCATGCTGAGCTTCATCTGCTGAATAGGGGTTGAGCTGGAGAGGACAGGGATGACTGGGCCCTTGCTGCTACTAGGCCAAGGGTGTAGCAAGCTGAGGCCTAGTGAGCGTGCCACTCCCTCTGAGCTGCTGCTATATGGCTCTGGGTGTCTAACTAGTGCCTTAGCAACCAAGTAGGGAAGATAATGATCCCAATGAGGCACTGAAACTGGGCTAAAGGGAGCTGTTCGGGGGGGTGAGATGGAATAAGGCTGGGGTGCCCGGAGTAGCAAGATGGCCTCCGACTACCGAGGGTAGGCCCAAGCCGCGGTCTTTCCTGGGAGAGTAGGCCGACCTTAGGTGTTCCACTCAGATTAGGCCTACAGATTCCCCGCTCAGAGCCCCTCTGGTGCGCCCGTGAATAGTCTCTCTACGGGTGTCCCGTTATGGCTAGATAGGGCTGCCGCCCTGTTACTCACTGTGCTCCACAGGCTGGGAAGTCCGGGCGGCAGGCCGCAAGATGGCGTCAGGCGGCTAGATGGATGTAGCTAGCGGCCGGGATCCACAGGTGTTTGAACGATGTAGCGTTCGTCCCGTGCCCTCCGGAGCTGCGGCAGCTGGTAGGTTAGAACCGGGCAGTCGTTCCGGATCGCGGGATTAGAGAGCAGGGAGCCTCGGAGGGTCAGCAGGCCTCAAGATGGCGCCGTATCCCTGCAGCCCAGCGCTGTGGGCGAAAAGAAACCCAGAGCTCCCACGAAACGATCCTCTGTGTGCGGACGGCACCCGGAAATGACGTCTACTGCTGCTAGTTCCCGGAGGTCTATAGTTCAGGTTCAGTTCAGTGCCTTACTGCTCTTCATGTGATATACAGTATATCTAAAAGGTCCTTGTACAATGTAATTGTTGATAACGTTTGTCTGTAAATGTAAAACTTTTTCTGTAGTACTGGATGGAGAGGGGAATTTTTAACTTTAGGAGAGACTGTAAAGTTACATTCGGACGGTGTCATTGCTGGCAATTGCCGCCGATTTGGCATGCAAATTGAAATGTCAAATCGCTCCAATGTGAACCTAGGCTAAATCATATTTAGACACCTTTACTATCACAAAAAAACAATGTGTATTTACTACAAATTAATCAACAATTTCAAATATCCATATAAAACTTAAATTTCAAATATCCATATAAAACACAACATGTATAAACTGTGCCATGCTCTACCGGTACTGATAATATTTCATTTCAACCTGATTTAGTTATTACAATCATATATGACAATGCCTGATAAATAAAGCATTGAGATAAATGATTTATTATTTTGTGGCTTAGTTTACCATACAAAAGGTTTATATAATATTATAATCTTATATATAATCTTTTCTATCTCTCCATCAGATTTCTCACTACCGAGATCCTTTGTGGCCTGCAGTTACTTCCTAACCGGGGGATTATACACCGGGATCTCAAACCAGAAAACATTCTGCTGAATAGCATCGGATATGTGAGAATCGCTGACTTTGGCTTATCAGCAACAGAGGTGCATGCATCCCGAACCCTGACTGCCTTCCTCGGCACTCCACAATACATGGCACTAGAAGTGAGTATTGGATCATTTTGGTTTTCCTGTCTTCTTGTCAGTAAAACAATCAGGACTGACCATTCTACTCTTTTTGATATTTCCACAGAACTATTTGGATGAGCCATATGGATTTGCCGTTGACTGTTTCTCCCTGGGAGTTATAGTCTATGAGATGGCGATTGGAAGTTATCCATTCAACGAGACACTGACTCAGGCCCTGATTCAGATGCTGATCCAGGCAATGATTCGGATTCCGATCCAGGCAAAGATTCAGACGACGATCCAGGCAATGATTCAGACGACGATCCAGGCAATGATTCAGACGACGATCCAGACAATGATTCAGACGACGATCCAGGCAATGATTCAGAGGACGATCTAGGCAATGATTAAGACAAGGTTCCAGGCAATGATTCAGACAACGATCCAGGCAATGATTCAGACAACGATCCAGTCAATGATTCAGATGCCAACTCAGATACTGATTCAGACACTGACTCAGACATCTATGAGGTATATGCATACTTCATCTTCAACCATTGCCCAACTTTCCCTAAGGATTTCAATATGGATCTCAAGGACCTTATAGGAGACAAAGTAAGTTAACACTGTCTGTAGTCAGCAAAAAAAATGGCTATTTTATTAGTAGTTCTAAAAGTATAATTGCATAGTTATTGCCTTTATACCATGGATAACCTATTTTTTTTTTATATTTTACAGCTCCTATGCAAATGTCCAGAAACAAGAGAGATTCTTGTTAAAGATCTGCAAAGCCACACATTTTTTTAAGAGCGTAGACTGGGTGGAACTGGAGGCCGGAGAAGTAAGCCTGCCATTTACCATGAGTACAGTAAGTATATGAACCACAGATGGGTTTATTACAGTGCATTGTCCAATGTTCTGTATTCTATATTCTCCCAGCACCTAAGTGTGTATAACCATTTCTAATAGAAAGGCCATCATTGTACATAATCTTCAGTAATAATGTTTCTTCTCTTCACAGTACCCCCTAGACCTGACGACAGTGATGACAATGGAGGAAATCATAGATCCTGCTGAACTAAAACAGAAGCCTAAATAACAGCAAAGGACCAGAAACTTTTTTTTGGGGTTCTCTTTCACCAGCAGCAGATGGGGGGAAATGGAAAGGCCACAGGTGTCAGCAGCTCCCCCCTGCAAACATTGCAGGGCTGTAGGTATTATTTTTTCTGCAATACGGAAGGGATGCAAGGCATGTGATCAGCCTGAAACCAAGATCATACTGGGGTTTGTCCCCCCCACCCCTCATCTACACCTTTGGTGTGTAGGAACAGCGACAGGAGGAGGTTTCAGGTTGGTACTTTTATTTAGGTAAGTGTTGGACTGACTATAGTGGGGAGCAGGGATGAGCCGAACACCCCCCTGTTCGGTTCGAACCAGAACCTGCGAACAGACAGAATGTTTGCGTGAACTTTAGAACCCTATTAAATACAATGGACTCGAACGTTCGAAATCTAAAGTGGTAATTATAAAGGCTTATATGCAAGTTATTGTCCTAAAAAGTGTTTGGGGACCCGGGTCATACCCCAGGGGACATGTATCAATGCATTTTTTTAAATTACGTTTTTACGGGAGCAGTGATTTTAATAATGCTTAAAGTGAAACAATAAAAGTGAAATATTCCTTTAAATTTCGTACCTAGGGTGTGTGTATAATATGCATGTAAAGTGGCGCATGTTTTCCGTGCTTAGAACTGTCCCTGCATAAAATTTCATTTTTGAAGGAAAAAAAGTCATTTAAAAATCACTTGCGGTTATTAATGAATTGTCGGCTCCCGGCAATACATACAAAAGTCATTGATAAAAATAAAATAAAAATGCGTGCGGTTCCCCCTAAATATCCATACCAGGCCCTTCAGATCTGGCATGGATTTTAAGGGGAACTCGACCCCAAATTTAAAAAAAAATGGCGTGGAGTTCCCTCAAAAATCCACACCAGACCCTTATCCGAGCACGCAACCTGGCAGGTCGCAGGGAAAGAGGGGGGAACGAAAGAGCGCCCCCCCTCCTGAACCGTACCAAGGCCACATGCCCTCAACATGGGGAGGATGTCCCCATGTTGATGGGAACAAGGGCCTCATCCCCACAACCCTTATCTTATCGTAATCTGGAAGACCCATTTAACAAAGGGGACCCCCAGATCCCAGCCCCTCCCTATGTGAATTGGTAAGGGGTACATTGTACCCCTACCATTTCACGAAGAAAGTGTCAAAAAAAAACAAAAACACACAAACACCTTGGAAAAGTCCTTTATTAAAAAAAAACAAAAAAAAAAACATTCCAGCGGTGAAATCCAGTGTCTCACGGCGATCCGATGTCCAGCGCTGTCCGTCATTGGCTGAGCCTGAGCGGACCTGATGGGGAACTTCCTCCGCAGTCTATTACATGTATAGACCCGCCCCTTCTAAAGTTCCTCATCAGGTACGCTCAGCCAATGACTAGGTGTAAGGCTGAGGACCTGATGCGGAACATGAGAAGGGGCTGGTCTATTCATGAATTACACAGTGAAGGAAGTTCCCCATCAGGTCTGCCCCCTCGGTATGTCAGACCGCGCCTACGTCATTGGCCTGAGCGGACCTGTTGGGGAACTTCCTTCACTGTGTAAATTTAAATTACACAGTGAAGGAAGTTCCCCGCTCAGGCCAATGACGTAGGGGGGGTCTGACATCGAAGCTCATCCCTAGTGGGGAGGTTGGAGGCCAGTATTTATTTTCAGGTGTGTGTTGGACCAGCTATATGGGGAGGTTGGAGGCTAGTACTTTTATTTAAGTATGTGTTGGACTGGCTATAGGGGAGGTTGGAGGTCAGTATTTTTTTTCAGACGTGTTGTATCAGCTAAAAGGGGAGGTTAGAGGCTTGTACTTATTTTCAGTCACATGTTGGGCCAGCTATAGGGGGAGGTTGGAGGCTGGTATTTTTTTTAGTCTTGTATTGGACTGCCTATAGGAGGAGGTTGGAGGCCAGTATTTATTTTAGGTGTGTGTTGGATCAGCTATGATTGGAAGCTGGTACTTTTATCTAGGCATGTGTTGGACTGGCTATGAAGGTAGGTTGGAGGCCAGTATTTTGTTTTTAGGCATGTGTTGAATCAGCTATAGGGTAGGTTGGAGGGTGGTATTTTTATTCAGGCGTGTGTTGGATTGTCTATATGGTCAGGTTGGAGGCCAGCGTTTATTTGGTGCGTCTTGGATCAGCTATAGGGGGAGGTTGGAGGCTGGCATTTAAATTAAGCTGTATGTTGGACTGACTAGAAGGGGAAGTTAGAGGCCAGTATTTATTAGGAGTGCCTTGGATTAGTTATAGAGGGAGGTTGGAGACTGGTACTTTTATTTAGATGTGTTGGACTGGCTATAAGGGGAGGTTGGAGGCCAGTATTTTTTTTTCAAACATTCATTGTATCAGCTAAAAGGGAACATTGGAGGCTGTTACTTCTTTTTTTAGGCATGTATTGGACTAGCTATAAGGGGAGGTTAGAGGCCTGTATTTTTATTCAGGTACGTGTTAGACCAGCTAAAAAGGGGAGATTGGAAGATGGTACTTTTTAGGCTTGTATTGGACTGGCTATAAGGGAAGGTTGGAGGCCAATCATTTCTTTTTTAGGCATGTATTGGATCAGCTATAGGGTAGGTTGGAGGATGGTATTGTTTTTTTTAGGTGCGTGTTAAACTAGCTATAAGGGAAGGTTGAAGGCCAGTATTTTTTAGGTGTTAGTTATAGGGGGAGGTTAGAGACTGGTACTTTTATTTAGGTGTGTGTTGGACTGGCTATAAGGGGAGGTTGGAGGCCAGTATTTTTTGAGTTGAGTTGTATCAGCTAAAAGGGGAGGTTGAAGGCTGATATGTTTTTTTATATGTGTGTTGGACTGACTATAGGGAGAGGTTGGAGGCGTGTACTTATTTTCAGTCATGGTTAAAGGCTGGTATTTGTTTTAGGCATGTATTGGACAGGCTATAGGGGGAGGTTGGAAGCCAGTATTTTCTTTAGACGTGTGTTGGATCAGCTATGGCTGGAGGCTGGGTTTTTTTTCTAGGCGTGTGTTGGACTAGCCAGTTTTTTTTTAGGTGTGTCTTGGATCAGCTATAAGGGGGGGTTGGAGGCTTGTACATATTTCAGTCACGTGTGGGACCAGCTATAGGGGAAGGCTGGAGGCTGATACTTTTCTTCAGGCGTGTTGGACTGACTATAGGGGGAGGTTGGAGGCTTGTTCTTATTTTTAGGCATGTGTTGGACCAGCTATATGGGGATGTTGGAGACTGGTACTTTTATTTATGCTTGTGCTAGACTGGCTATAATACAGCCAATTGTTTCTAGTGAATGCCGCTGCTGCTGCCCCTTTCAGTCCAGATTCCACTGTGGAGGTTGGAGACTGGTACTTTTTTCAGTCGCGTGTTGGACCAGCTATAGGGGGAGGTTGGAGGCTGATACATTTTTTTTTATGTGTGTGTTATGCCGCGTACACACGATCGATTTTCTCTGCGGTGAAAACACTGTCGAGAAAATCGACGGGAAAATCGAGGGAACGGCTTGGTTCCCTACACACGTCCGTTTTTCCCGACATTTTTTTTTTGGTCGAGAAAAACGACCGTGTGTGGGCTCCGCGGCAGTGTTTCCCTATGGGAAAACTGCCGCGGAAAAAAACGACGGGAATCACGACGAGAAAAATTTGAGCATGTTCTAATTTTTCTCGCCGTGATTAATGCCGTTTTTCCCGTCTAGAAAAACGACAAAAAGCCCACAGACGATCGTTTTTCTCGTCCAAAGGAAAAAATGTCATTTTTCTCGACGGGAAAAACAGTCGTGTGTACGCGGCATGAGAATGGCTATTAGCTGAGGTTAGAGGGCAGTATTTTATTGTTAGGTGTTTGCTGGATCAGTTATAGGGAGGTTGGAGGCGTGTGTTGGACTGGCATTAGGGGAAAGTTAAACGCTGGTACTTTTTTTTAGGGTGTGTTGGACTGGCTACAAGGAGAGGTTAGAGATCAGTACATTTTTTTAGACTGGTACTTTTTTAGGCATGTGTTAGACTGGCTTTAAAGAGGCAGTATTTTTTTAGGCATGTTTTATCAGCTAAAAGGTTGGAGGCTGGTACTTTTTTCAGGCATGTGTTGGATGGGTTATAAGGGGAGGTTGGAGGCTAGTATTTTTTTTTTTTTTTTTTGGCATGTGTTGGATCAGCTATAGGGGAAGGTAGGAGGCTGGTACTTTTATTTAGGCATGAGCTAAACTGGCTATAAGGAGAGAAAATTGAAGGGTGGAGGATGGTATTTTTTTGAGGTGTGTGTTGGGCTGGCCATAGGGGGTAGTTTGAGACAGTATTTTTTTAGGTGTGTGTTGGAGGTTGGAAGCTGGTACTTTTTTTTCGGGTGTGTGCTTGATAAGCTATAGGAGAGATTGGAGGATGATACTTTTTTCTTTAGGTGTGTGTTGGAACAGCTATAGGGGGAGGTTGGAGACCAATATTTTATTCTTGGTTGTGTGTTGGAGGCTACTACCTTTTTTTAGGCGTGTAATGGACTAGCTATTAGGACTCGTTCACACTGGTCTGACAAGCGCTCCGACTTACAGAGCACAAGTCACATGACATGTCAAAATGAATGGTTCCCTATAAGAGCCATCTTAACTGGTCCGACTTGTGTCGGTCCAACTTTGAAAATGCTCCCTGCACTACTTTGGTCTGACTTGGGCATGATTTCAGCCCATTGATTTGAATGGAAGTTGCACCCAAGTCAGATCATCATCTTAACTGATCCGACTTGTGGCATGCGACTTGTGCTCTGAGGATCTTGAGGGGGAACACCATGCCAAAATAAAATAATAAAATGTTGTGGGGTCCCCCCAAGACCATACCATACACGTTGGTCTGGTATGGATCTTAAGGGGAACCCCCACACCAAAAGAAAAAAAATAAGGCAAAAAAACAGCGTGGGGTCCCCCCAAAATCCATACCAGACCCTTATATGAGCATGCAGCTTGGCAGCTCAGGAAAGGGGGGGGAAATGAGTGCTCCCCCAGACCATATCAGACCACATGCCCTCAACATAGGGGGTGGGTGCTTTGGGCAGGGGGGGCTCTGCGCCCCCACCCCAAAGCACCTTGTCCCCATGTGGATGGGGACAAGGGCCTCTTCCCGATAACCCTGCCCGGTGGTTGTGGGGGTCTGCGGGCAGGGGGCTTATTGGTATCTGGAAGCCCCCTTTAACAAGGGGACCCCCAGATCCCAACCACCCATGTGAATAATTATGGGGTACATTGTACCCCTGTGGTCAAAAATATGCAGCGCTTATCAATGACATTAACATAATTGAACAAAATTAGCATATAATGATAAATGTGCTAAGTGATAAAACATTGATAAAGAATATAAATGAAGAATATATAAAGTGAAAAGAAAGTCCAAAAACTCAATCCGAGTGAAAATCCTATTAAAAGAACTGAGTCCAAAGTGAAGAAAACAATGTGCTCCAAAACACCTTGAAAAGAGTAGCTTCAACACGTGAGTATAATCCTCTAGATAGTGCTGACACCCAAAGTGAAGGGAATATGTTTCTGCTTACCAGAAAGCCATGACTGTAAAATGACAGTCTCGCCTAGCATAGGAAATGAGGTATTCCCACAACCATAAAAACTCCAATACAGCAGGTTCCACAGTGTACCTTGATCTCAGACATAAAGGGAAAAGCTCATGGTGTAGTATGAAAAACCAGCGGAGTTTATTAAAAGTTAAATTGCACTTACAAAATCCAAAAGCAAGTTCAGCATTGATGCGATGAAGCAAACAATTACGGCATTCGTCCGTGTCTCTCACTAAGCTCCGTATGTTCCGCAACGCTGCTTCTCGTCCAAGGAAAGGGTGATGACGTCACCGTCCCCCTACGCGTTTCGTCACAATGGGACATCAACTGGGGATTGGCCGATCCCCAGTTGATGTCCCATCGTGACGAAATGCGTAGGGGGCCGGTGACGTCATCACGCTTTCCTCGGACGAGAAGCAGCGTTGCGGAACATACGGAGCTTAGTGAGCGACACGGACGAATGCCGTAATTGTTTGCTTCATCGCATCAATGCTGAACTTGCTTTTGGATTTTGTAAGTGCAATTTAACTTTTAATAAACTCCGCTGGTTTTTCATACTACACCATGAGCTTTTCCCTTTATGTCTGAGATCAAGGTACACTGTGGAACCTGCTGTATTGGAGTTTTTATGTTTGTGGGAATACCTCATTTCCTATGCTAGGCGAGACTGTCATTTTACAGTCATGGCTTTCTGGTAAGCAGAAACATATTCCCTTCACTTTGGGTGTCAGCACTATCTAGAGGATTATACGCACGTGTTGAAGCTACTCTTTTCAAGGTGTTTTGGAGCACATTGTTTTCTTCACTTTGGACTCAGTTCTTTTAATAGGATTTTCACTCGGATTGAGTTTTTGGACTTTCTTTTCACTTTATATATTCTTCATTTATATTCTTTATCAATGTTTTATCACTTAGCACATTTATCATTATATGCTAATTTTGTTCAATTATGTTAATGTCATTGATAAGCGCTGCATATTTTTGACCACATTTGATTTTTTATAGTTTTATTTGTATTTAGCTATATATGCTAGCAGCTTACTTTTCACTTATTTTTGATTCATTTGATTCATCACACACTTTAGCACGGTTTATTTTGCGCAGCGTTTGGCCCTAGGGCCTTTCCCCTTTTTTTATACATTGTACCCCTACATATTCACCCAAAAAAAGTGTAGTGTTAAAAAAAAAAACAGTTTTGGAAAAGTCCTTTATTAAAAATTAAGAATGTCCCCTATCATAGCTTCTTGTCTTTTCCCTCTGCGTCTTCTCCCAGTTCTTCTCTGTCCGCTTCTTCTCCTGGTTATTCTCTGTCCACTTCTTCACCTGGTTCTTCTCCCTCTGCCGAAGACTTCTTCCCCTGCCGACCTGGTTTTCCTTGGACGCTGCCTCCATCTGTTATGTCAGGTCCGGTGTCTGCCATTTCTTATATAGCCATGGAGCATAGCCATCCGGGGGATGTCACACGGAGGCCCCACCCACTCGTGACATGAGGGGGCAGGGTCTCTTTGTGATATCCTCCGGATAGCCACGCCCCATGGCTATATGAGAAATGGCAGACACCAGACCTAACATAACAGCGGGAGGCAGCATTAAAGGTGGACCTGTTCGGCGGAGGAAGAAGTCATCGGTGGAGGGAGAAGAAGCGGAGGGAGAACAACCGGGAGAAGAATCGGAGGGAGAAGAACCAGGAGAAGAAGCGGAGGGAGAAGAACCAGGAGAAGAAGCAGAGGGAGAAGAGCTGGGAGAAGAAGCAGAGGGAGAAGAGCTGGGAGAAGAAGACATGGAGCTGTCAGAAACATTGACGCATCTCAGCATAGTGCCTACAAGTATGTCAGAATGTTTATACTGAAATATAAAAATATTATTGTACTTATGGAAATAGGTAAATCTTAATTTTGGAGATTCCCCATTTCCTACAATATTAAACAAGAAATTCTAAGTTATAGTCTGGTATATTTATCTTAAATGTTCAAAAGCTTTGAGTTTATGGTCTGGGAACGAGATACAGAAAAACAATGTCTTCTTGTGAGACAGGAAATAACTTTAAACATAGCAAATGTGGGTTAACCTCTTAAAGGGAAAGTAGAATCTAAAGTGTTGTTCATAGCATCTCGTGAGCTATTTTAAACTTTAGAGACAAGATGGTCTCCCTCTTGTTCATAATATACATGAATATGAACAATATGAAAAATACGTAACATGCATAATATAAAGGCCTATATGTAATTCTTTTTAACCCCAAATGTTCTGACAGAGCTATGACGGGGACATTCTTAAAGGGACACAAAGGTACACGTTTTTTCACCTTAATGCATCCTATGCATTAAGGTAAAAAAACATCCGACAATACCGTCCCCCCCAGCCCCCCGTTTTACTTACCTGAGCCCGTTCACCTGCTGCGCTCGCCCCCGATGTCCTCTTCGCCGCTCAGCCTGGTCTTTGATTGGCTAGAGTGGATGGATTGAAAGCAGCGCAGCCATTGGCTCGCGCTGCTGTCAATCACATCCAATGATGCGACCCACCGGGGGGCGGGGCAGAGTGATACAGTGAGCAGCTATGGCCGCTGGCTGTATCACAGGAGCGCGCCCGGAAGAACTCACCACTATGCGAGCTCGCTCGCATGAAGGTGAGGAGTTCTTGCGGGGGGGGGGGGGGAGCCGAGACAGCCGCCGAGGGACCTCAGAAGACCAGGTTCGGGGCCACTCTGTGCAAAACGAGCTGCACAGTGGAGGTAAGTATAACATGTTTTTTTTTTTATTGTCTTTACAACCCCTTTAATTTTTAATAAAGGACTTTTTTGTGTCTAGTTTGTTTGTAACACTACACTTTTTTTTGGTGACTGGGTAGGGGTACAATGTACCTCATACTTTTTCACATAAGAGGGTGTGGCAGGATCTGGGATCCCTCTTGTTAAAGGGGGCTTCCAGATTCCGATAAGACCGCCAGCTGTGGTTGTTGAAAAGAGGCCCTTGTCTCCATCAACATGGGGACAAGGTGCTTAGGGATGGGGGCGCAGAACACCCCCCCCCATGTTGAGGGTATGTCGCCTGGTATGGTCCAGAGGGAGGGGGGCCCACGCCATTTATTTTTAAATACATTTTTGGCATGGGAGTTCCCCTTAAAATCCACACCAAACCGCAGGGTCTGGTATGGTCTAGGGGGGTGGGGGCATGTTTTTTTTTTTCTTAGGCATGGGGTTCCCCATCAAATGTTCCTCCAGTATTTTTTGATAACATACTGCATTCATCTTGCCATAAATTTTGACCAAATTTCCTGTGCCTTTGTAGCTCACACATCCCCAAAACAACAGCGATCCACCTCCGTGTTTCACAGTAGGAATGGTGTACCTTTCATCATAGGCCTTGTTGATTCCCTGTATCCCGAAAAATTTTCCTGGGAGTTGTGACTGAAATTTTAGTTGGTCTACCTGACCGTGGTTTGGTTTCAACAGAACCCCTCATTTTCCACTTCTTGATTAGAGTTTGAACACTGCTGATTGGCATTCTCAATTCCTTGGATATCTTTTTATATCCCTTTCCTGTTTCATACAGATCAACTACCTTTTCCCACAGATCCTTTTACAATTCTTTTGCTTTCCCCATGACTCAGAATCCAGACGTCAGTGCAGCACTGGATGAAAGATGCAAGGGTCTGTCAGGAGTCCAGAAACTCACTTACCTTTTATACACAGACACACACTAATTAAAAGCAAACAGATCACAGGTGAGGATGGTTACCTTTAAAAGCCATTCAAACCCCTTTGTGTCAACGTGTGTGCATGTTATCAGGCTAAA
The DNA here is from genome assembly GCA_029206835.1 of Rana muscosa. Taxonomy (NCBI): domain Eukaryota; kingdom Metazoa; phylum Chordata; class Amphibia; order Anura; family Ranidae; genus Rana; species Rana muscosa. The sequence goes on from CM055123.1 coordinate 205,469,361, forward strand.
ATCACCAGGGTATGTAAACTTTTGATCAGGGTCATTTGGGTAATTTCTGTTTTCATTATGATTTAAAAAGAGTAAACACAGTTGATTGATAATAAATGGCTTCAGCCAAACACTAACCATGAGTGAAAGAAAACATTTTGTGTTATCATTCTGTGACAGCAGGAAGGTAAAGTCACCTGGTTGCATCCAGGGGGGTAGATATATTTCGCCCAGATTCAGGCTTTACGCCGATTCATACAACTAGGTGGAGAGTTGTATAAGCCCAGCTGAGACTAGTGGGCTCATTGATGACTCATACCTCTAGGGAGAGGGCTGGGCGTCGTGCAGACAGGGAGTTGATGAGATCAGCTGAACCTTGTCAGCTCATTTAGGCCTTTATAAGAAATCCCAGCTTCATTAGATGTTAGCTCATGCCTGGAAGCAGACCTGTGTGGACTGTCTAGGGAGAGTGAACCCCTGTGCGGTGAGAGAAAGCCTGTGTGGCTATATTTTGCTTGGACATTTAAAACCAGGGACTAGGACAGCACTAGGCTGATCCCAGTCGTTAGTTAGGAAACCTGTAAGTTTAGTCAGAGGTCAAGTTGACCAGGATTTATTTTGTTTATGTTTTTTTTGCCTTGCTGTGTTTTTGTCACTGTCAATAGAAAATAAACCGCACCTTTTTGATTTTGAAAACCACAACCTCCGTCTGCTGGGCCTGTTTTTGGGTGGGGAGCCCATCCCGGGGGTCACACATACCCGCTGCCGAGCTAACCCCCTCACAGTTGGTGGAGAACCAGTGGCAGTTTTTTTTTAAGCCAGCATGGAGGAGATACTGAAACAGCTGGCTCTAGCAAATGCCAATCAACAGCAGACAAATGCAGGTTTGCAAAGGAGCCTTGCAGCCCAGCAGCAAGCTCATCAACAGAGCCTTGCAACTTTACAACAGAGTCTGGAGGCTCAGCAACAAGCCCAACAGCAATCTGAGGCCCGCTTCATAGACCTGTTGCAGAAGCAAGAGCAGAGACTACAACAACAGATGGAAGCAGTAATGCAGCAACGTCCGCAGACCAGTGAGGAAAGCCGTCCCACTAATACCGCGTCCTTTGGGGTGAGTCGTTTATTGACAAAAATGACTGGAGAGGATGATCCAGAGGTATTTTTGACCACATTTGAAAGGACCGCTGAAAGAGAAAAGTGGCCTGAGGAGCAGTGGGCTGGACTAGTGGCTCCTCTGTTAACTGGTGAATCGCAGAAAGCTTACTATGACCTAGAGCCTAACCAAGCAAAAGACTATGTGATGCTAAAAGCTGAAATATTGGCAAGGCTGGGTGTCACCCTGGCTGTCCGGGCTCAGCGTGTGCATAACTGGACTTTCCAGCTTGGAAAACCCCCCAGGTCTCAAATGTATGATCTCATTCACCTGAGCAGAAAGTGGCTACAGCCAGAGACTTTGTCCGCACCAAAGATTGTGGAACGTGTTGTAATGGATCGGTTTTTGAGAGCTCTTCCTACTGCCATCCAAAAGTGGGTAAGCCATGGAGACCCAGAGACGGCCGATGGTCTTGTGGATCGTGTGGAGAAATACTTGGCTACAGAGAACCTGACGGCCTCTTCCAGAGACACTCGGACTTTCCACCCTAAGACCAGACCATCCCCAGGGGCGGATAAGATGATTCCAAGGGGTAAGGGTGGAGAGAGTGAGAGGGTGGGAGCTCTACCCCAAGTTTGGCGAGAACAGCCTGGGAAATCAGCGGCTCAAGAGGCGGCAAGAAGGATCGTTTGCTACCGCTGCCGGCAAGCGGGACATATTGCAGCAAATTGCCCGGTTTTGGAGGAACCCATGCAGTGTGACTTTCTGACGGGCAGACGTCAGTCGCTGTGTGCGACAGTCGCATGCACTGCCATTCGGGGAACTGAGAAACATTTATGCAAAATGTGTATTAATGGTAGAAATGTTGTGGTATTGCTGGATTCAGGTAGCCTTGTGACCCTGATAAAGGCTGAGTTAGTTAAAACAGAGGTCTCTGGGAATAGCAAGGTAGCCGTTATTTGTGTGCATGGGGACACCCGAGAGTATCCAGTGACTACAGTGTGTTTCGAGACCCCCAAAGGTACCCTCTCTCATCCAGTGGGCTTAGTATCTCAGTTACCGCATGACGCCATTGTGGGAAGGGATTTTCCGAAGTTCTGGGAACTGTGGGATGATCCTGAGCCCCCCACTGGTGCCCCTATGTACCAGGAATGTGATAGCCAGAACTCCCCTGAGAGTGGTGAGGACTCTCCGGAATTTCCCTTGTCAGTATTGGCAGGGGAGACTCAAGAAACTGGAGAGGAGCCCACCTCCTCAGACGAAAACCTACCGTCTGTGGAGTTTTCTGATCTTGAGGTTCACAGGGAAAACTTTGCCACAGAACAGTTGAAAGACCCCGCCCTAATAAAGGCACGGGAAAACGTAGTGAAAATAGATGGCGAGTTAGTGAACCCAGATAATACCGGCACTTACCCATACTTCAGCGTAGAGAAGGACCTACTGTATCGGGTGGCAAAAAGGGCAGAAGAAACCGTTGAGCAGCTTGTGGTGCCCAAACCTTACAGGAAGTTGGTGTTGGAGTTGGCCCATGGGCACATTCTTGGAGGTCATCTGGGGACAGAGAAAACCCGAGAGAGGGTATTACAGAGATTCTATTGGCCTGGGCTGATGAAGGACATAGAAAATTATTGTTCCTCCTGCCCTGTGTGTCAGAGGTCGGCCCCGATGCCACATTTCCGTAGCCCGCTGGTCCCTCTACCCATCATTGAGGTCCCGTTTGAGAGAATCGCAATGGATTTGGTAGGTCCTATAATCAAGTCCGCTAGGGGGCACCAGTACATATTGGTTATAATGGACTATGCCACCCGTTATCCAGAAGCGATCCCTCTCAGAAATACCTCGGCCAAAACCATAGCCAAAGAGCTATCTCTTGTTTTTAGCCGGGTGGGTATTTGTAAAGAACTGCTTACGGACCAAGGTACACCCTTTATGTCCCGGGTTATGAAAGAGCTGTGTAAATTGTTCAAAGTGACGCAATTGCGTACATCTGTGTATCACCCCCAAACCGATGGGCTGGTTGAAAGATTCAACAAAACCCTAAAACAAATGTTGAAGAAAGTGGTGGATAGAGATGGAAGGGATTGGGACTGTTTACTTCCTTATTTGATGTTTGCTATTAGGGAGGTGCCCCAATCCTCTACGGGATTCTCCCCCTTTGAGTTACTGTATGGGAGACACCCAAGAGGGCTGTTGGATATTGCCAAGGAAACTTGGGAAAGTGAGAGTTCTCCCCACAGGAGTGTGATTGAGCATGTCGCCCTGATGCAAGATCGAATTGCACAGGTAATGCCCATCGTGAAGGAACATTTGGCCCAAGCGCAGTTGGCACAGCAGAGAGTGTACAACCGTGGAGCCAAGACCCGTACCTTTTCCCCGGGGGATAGGATATTGGTACTTGTCCCTACGGTTGAAAGTAAATTCCTTGCCAAATGGCAAGGCCCCTACGAGATAATGGAAAAAGTGAGCGAAGTGAATTACAAGGTCAGACAACCAGGAAGGCGAAAGCCCGAACAGATCTATCACGTTAATCTGTTGAAAGCCTGGAGGGATAGAGAGTCCCTAGTCGCAGACACTTGGTCACCAGCTCAAACTGGTTGCGTGATTCCTGAGGTTGGAATCGCAGCCACCTTGTCACAACCCCAACAACAGGAGGTTAAGGAGTTTGTGCTTCGCAACAAGGAGGTATTCTCTGAGCTGCCGGGACAAACATCTGGGGTAGAGCATGACATTATTACCCCGCCCGGTGAAAGGGTGAAGTTAAAACCCTATCGGATCCCAGAGGCCCGACGGGAGGCAATACGGGAGGAAGTACAGAAAATGCTGAACTTAGGGGTGATAGAGGAGTCCCAAAGTGATTGGTCTAGTCCCATTGTGTTGGTGCCTAAACCGGATGGGAGCTGGCGATTTTGTAACGATTTTCGTCAGTTGAACAAAGTTACAAAATTTGACACCTACCCCATGCCACGTATAGATGAGTTGATCGACCGGCTGGGAACAGCCCGATACATGACGACTCTTGACCTCACAAAAGGGTATTGGCAAATCCCCCTGGCCAAGTCGGCCAAAGAGAAAACCGCATTTGTAACCCCAGACGGGGCGTTCCAATATAAAAGAATGCCGTTCGGGTTACAGAATGCGCCGGCCACATTCCAGCGGAAAATGGACCAGATGCTGAGGCCCCATCGGAAGTATGCTGCGGCTTACCTGGATGACATAATTGTCCATAGCACAGATTGGGCCTCACATCTGCCAAAAGTGCAAGCAGTCCTGGACTCTGTTCGGGAAGCAGGGTTTACGGCTAACCCCAAGAAGTGTACCATTGGGCAGGAGGAGGCCAAATATCTTGGGTACACCATTGGGAGGGGAGTAATAAAACCCCAACTCAACAAAGTCGAGGCCATCCAGAGTTGGCCACGTCCCAACAGCAAGAAGCAGGTACGAGCCTTTCTGGGAATCGCTGGGTATTATCGGCGATTCATTCCCCACTTTGCTTCTAAGGCTGTGCCCCTAACCAACCTGACGAAGGGGAAAGGGTCGGTCATGATTAAATGGACCCCCGAGGCTGAGGCAGCATTCCAGTTCTTGAAACAAGCCTTATGTAGCCAGCCAGTGTTGTACTCACCCGACTTCTCTAGAGACTTTGTCGTACAAAGTGATGCGTCAGATGTGGGGTTAGGAGCAGTATTGTCCCAGGTCTGGAACGGGGAAGAGCACCCAGTCATTTACCTCAGCAGGAAGTTGAAGTCCCATGAGGTAAATTACGCCACCGTTGAAAAGGAGTGTTTAGCGGTGAAGTGGGCTCTAGATTCCCTTCGGTACTACCTGCTAGGTAGGCACTTTGACATGGTTACGGATCACGCTCCGTTAAAGTGGATGGCTCAAAACAAGGAAACAAATAGAAGAGTGAATAGGTGGTTCCTGGCCCTCCAGGAATTCAACTTCACAGTAAAGCATCGCCCTGGCGTTCAAATGGGGAATGTGGATGCTTTGTCTCGAGTACATGAATGCCTGATTGCTGGTGTTCCAACCCCGAGGTTAAAACAAGAGGGGGGGGTATGTGACAGCAGGAAGGTAAAGTCACCTGGTTGCATCCAGGGGGGTAGATATATTTCGCCCAGATTCAGGCTTTACGCCGATTCATACAACTAGGTGGAGAGTTGTATAAGCCCAGCTGAGACTAGTGGGCTCATTGATGACTCATACCTCTAGGGAGAGGGCTGGGCGTCGTGCAGACAGGGAGTTGATGAGATCAGCTGAACCTTGTCAGCTCATTTAGGCCTTTATAAGAAATCCCAGCTTCATTAGATGTTAGCTCATGCCTGGAAGCAGACCTGTGTGGACTGTCTAGGGAGAGTGAACCCCTGTGCGGTGAGAGAAAGCCTGTGTGGCTATATTTTGCTTGGACATTTAAAACCAGGGACTAGGACAGCACTAGGCTGATCCCAGTCGTTAGTTAGGAAACCTGTAAGTTTAGTCAGAGGTCAAGTTGACCAGGATTTATTTTGTTTATGTTTTTTTTGCCTTGCTGTGTTTTTGTCACTGTCAATAGAAAATAAACCGCACCTTTTTGATTTTGAAAACCACAACCTCCGTCTGCTGGGCCTGTTTTTGGGTGGGGAGCCCATCCCGGGGGTCACACATACCCGCTGCCGAGCTAACCCCCTCACAATTCATATTCTCCAAAAAATGGCCAAGAAATCGTAAATTATGCCAGGATATGTAAACTTATGAGCACAACTGTAACATTACTACATTCTGCACTATGTAAGTCATATCAGACTTTGTTTAACTACACCCCCTTAAGCCACACCCACAATTTTTTTTATTTATTGATTCCTAGGGCCCACTTTTAATTTTACACACAGGCCCACTGATTTCATGATACGACCCTAGCAGTGGTAGGATTACAATTACTAGGGTTATCGTCAAATATAATGATAACAAAAATCCCACAAAGTTCAATTTAAGCCTTTCCAGTATTTAATAACACACAATTTCAAAATAATGAAAAGTAATATGTCTACATACCGTACATGTGGTAAATGGAGGCTAAAGCATGAAGAAGAAGGGTGGGACTAAGTACAAAGAGCATCCCCTGCAAGTCTACTGCAACTTCTGGTTCAGTTATGTTGTGCTACAGTCATCCCACCACAGGGGTCACTGTGGCAGAATTTTCATGCTGTAGACTTGCAGAACTCACCACTTCAACTTTGCTCTTGCTAGAGACTTGCCATGCAAATTTGCTACAAATTGGAAAAGTGTCAACTAGAACTTGTGCTTCAAGTCCTCTGCAAGTGTACAACTTGCCAGTGAAAATGTACAGCAAGTTAACAGATTTACAATTCAACACTGCCACAAATTTGTGACAAGTTATCCTTGTTATCTGGGTGTGTAAAAACAAAACAAAACAAGAAGTGAAAAAAATAAATAAATAACTACATATATTGAAAAATGAACTGCTCCTGACAGCTACCACTAATACAGTGTAGCATTTTTTTGTTTAACAAGCACTGTCAGTGAATCCCCTGTTCTGGCAGTTGATGATCACAGATTACATAAACTATTCCATAAACTGCCTTGCTACAGTTTTATTCCAACTGTAGTTCGTTGACAGTTTATAGCAAGGAACAAATAAAAAATCAGAGGCTTCAATCTGTTCAAGCTGTGAATTTATTTATATGATGAATTTTTGGGCTCACTTCCATATTGGAACAAACATAAGAACAAAAATTCGTAGTAACTTCAGTCAAAATTATTTGTTCGATCTATTGCCCAATTACACAATTATTATTGTTTTACAAATTGAATAAAAATAATGTATTGCAAATAATACACATAAAAAACTCCCTACTGTACATAAATGGCTAAATGCATAGATTAAATATATTTAAAATAAAAATGTATTTTTAGATTTTGAATAGATTAGAGGATGGTTAACCGTTAAACCCTCTGTCATTTTTTTTGTGTGTGTGTGTCCAATCAGAGAGATTTGCCTATACTTCCTATCCCAGACACACAACAGGAAGGAAGTATAAGAAAATCTCTCCAAAGTAAGGGAAAACCCACAATTAGACAGATTTCACTGGAACGGGGGTCCCCATTAACCACTTAAGGACCGGACCAATACGGACCATAATGACCAGAGGTGTTTTCACAATTTGGCACTGCGCCGCTTTAACTGACAATTGCGCGGTCGTGCAACGTGGCTCCCAAACAAAATTGACGTCCTTTTTTTCCCACAAATAGAGCTTTTGGTGGTATTTGATCACCTCTGCAGTTTTTATTTTATAAACAAAAATAGAGCGACAATTTTGAAAAAAATGCAATATTTTTTACATGTTGCTCTAATAAATATCCCCAAAAAATATATAAAAAAATGTTTTTTCCCTCAGTTTAGGCCAATACGTATTCTTCTACATATTTTTGGTAAATTTTTATATATTTTTTTTTTACTAGTAATGGCGGCGATCATGCTCTCTAGCAAACCTCAGATGCGCCGGGACATGTACTGGCTTAAGCAGGGGGACATGTCTGGCACTGCAGGATCTGAGTCCCTGGCGGCGTAGTGTGTTACTGATGGTAGCCTTTGTTACGTTGGTCCCAGCTCTCTGCAGGTCATTCACTAGGTCCCCCCGCGTGGTTCTGGGATTTTTGCTCACCGTTCTTGTGATCATTTTGACCCCATGGGTGAGATCTTGCGTGGAGCCCCAGATCGAGGGAGATTATCAGTGGTCTTGTATGTCTTCCATTTTCTAATTATTGCTCCCACAGTTGATTTCTTCACACCAAGCTGCTTGCCTATTGCAGATTCAGTCTTCCCAGCCTGGTGCAGGTCTACAATTGTTTCTGGTGTCCTTCGACAGCTCTTTGGTCTTCACCATAGTGGAGTTTGGAGTGTGACTGTTTGAGGTTGTGGACAGGTGTCTTTTATACTGATAACAAGTTCAAACAGGTGCCATTAATACAGGTAATGAGTGGAGGACAGAGGAGCCTCTTAAAGAAGAAGATACAGGTCTGTGAAAGCCAGAAATCTTGCTTGTTTGTAGGTGACCAAATACTTATTTTTCACCATAATTTGCAAATAAATTCTTTCCAAATCAGACAATGTGATTGTCTCGATTTGTTTCCACATTTTGTCTCTCATAGTTGAGGTATACCTATGATGACAATTACAGGCCTCTCTCATCTTTTTAAGTGGGAGAACTTGCACAATTGGTGGCTGACTAAATACTTTTTTGCCCCACTGTAACTGTCACATGAACTATATATGTTCCTTTTGCCGTTGGTGTTCTGCTCTGCACAGAGTATAATGCCGCATACACATGAACAAATTTTCCATCTGCAAAAATTTGGAAGGTTTTTCCGACAGAATTCCGCTCAAGCTTGGCTTGCAAACACACAGTCATACCAAATTCCGACCGTCAAAAACGCGGTGACGTACAACACGTACGACGGCATTATAAAACGGAATTTTCATTCCAACGGCGCCACCCTTTGGGCTGCTTTTGCTAATCTCGTGTTAGTAAAAGTTTGGTGAGAGACGATTTGCGCTTTTCAGCCTTTGTGCTTTTCAGACTGTTTCTGCTGTTCAGTTGGTGCTTGTGGGTTCATATCTGTTTTTCAGGGCGTATAGTGAGTTCGTATCTGTTGCTAAAGTTTTACAATTTTTTTTTTTTGCATAAACAGGCATGTTTCAAAACATAACATATACAACTCTGGAACTTACAAAGTTCAACCTTGAAAAACTGAAGGCAATATCAGACATTATAGTGTGTCAAAACTGTATTGATCTTGCCTTCATCAGATGGGGTGATGTCACCCCTGTAAAAGCCAAATTTTGAAGATGCACTAAAATTGGGATTCAAAATTAGGATTCAAAATGTGGATTTCCCTCCTGATCCCATGCCTAATGTCAACATGTGCTATCTCCCATCATGGGGGATCAATGGACGTGTTTTGGGGGTGCAACCCCTTCTTCTCACCTACTTGAGTTGCGAGGAAGGGGTTGCACCCACAAAACATGTACATTGATATCCCCTGATGGGAGATAGCACATGTTCACACACTGTGTGCTGTGCATCTTCAAAATTTGGCTTTTAAAATGTCCTTAAAATTTTGACATTTAGTACTAAAAAATGTAAAATGGTGGCATTTTGTGGATATTTAGATTCTCCCCAATACATCAATCATGTTCTTAATTTTTTGTTCAAGATCATTGAGTTTATTCCTTATGATGTCTATTTCCCGACTACACACCATGATATCCTGGATTAGGATTTGTGTACTAGCACTTGTGAAATGAGGAGATTGTTCTTCCACAACCAGCACATCACCTAAAAAAATTATAAAAAACATGTATTATAAATATGCAGGCCTACATATATTACCTGAATCTGCGGTGTCAGACACTGACCTGTTGTGGTGACAATTTCGCCCACTTCTTCCACCTCTCCTCCCTCCACATCCTGAGGTTGTGGTGTCCTCTGTTCCCCTTCTTTCTGAGGTGTGGGGTTCCTGGTGTCCTCAGATGTCCCAAGTCTTTTCTCCCCTATGAGAATGAAACAAAAGGTATACTTAGCACACAGATATTTAAGGCCAGAAATAGGAATATGAAACATTGCTTGGAAGTGGGGTACAATTGTGTGTTTTGGCAGAGTTCCAAGCTGAAGACATGTTTTTTTCCTTACCAAATCTGGAATACTTACCTTTTTTGGACAATTTTCACACATGGAGACATCCCAAGTATCCACTGGAGCACCTGTGTGGGACACCCTAAAAAGGTTGTTCTGGTGTCCCACACTAGTGCTCCTGAGTCCAAATGTGTAAACAGCTGCTGAGTGTCCTCTCCTTTACACTGAATCAAGTTTGTTTTTCATTCTAGTTACAAATACTTATAGACAACAATGTAGTAAACGTCTTTTTATACAAATAGGCATGACCAAATGTAGTTAACCTATATCTGCCCAAAACATCGTATTTAGTGGGCGAACGATGTTTACTACGACCGATTACTGTGCCCACGAACCTGAAAGTTGCCATTTTAAACTGTCCAACAGTAGGGATGAGCTTCGAGTTCGAATCGAACTCATGTTCGACTCGAACATTGCCTGTTCGCTCGTTCGCCGAACAGCGAACAATTTGGGGTGTTCACGGCAAATTAGAAAAGTCTATAGGAGAAATCTAAAGTGCTAATTTTAAAGGCTTATATGCAAGTTATTGTCATAAAAAGTGTTTGGGGACCCGGGTCCTGCCCCAGGGGACATGTATCAATGCAAAAAATAAGTTTTAAAAACGGAAGTTTTTTCGGGAGCAGTGATTTTAATAATGCTTAATAAGTGAAACAATAAAAGTGAAATATTCCTTTAAATTTCGTACCTAGGGTGTGTGTATAGTATGCATGTAAAGTCGCGCTTGTTTCCCGTGCTTAGAACTGTCCCTGCACAAAGTGTAATTTCTGAAGGAAAAAACGGCATTTAAAACTCACTCGCGGCTATAATAAATTGTCGGCTCCCGGCAATACATAGAAAAGTAACTGATAAAAAAAAAAGCGTGGGGGTCCCCCCAAATTCAATTACCAGGCCCTTCAGGTCTGGTATGGATATTAAGGGGAACGCTGATGCAAATTTAAAAAAGAAATGCGTGGGGTTCCCCCAAATATCCATACCAGGCCCTTCAGGTCTGGAATGTATTTTAAGGGGAACTCCACCCCAAATTTAAAAAAAAATGGCGTGGAGTTCCCCCAAAAATCCATACCAGACCCTTTATCCGAGCACGCAACCTGGCAGGCCGCAGGAAAAGAGGGGGGACGAGAGAGCCCCCCTCCTGAACCGCACCAGGCCACATGCCCTCAACATGGGGAGGATGTCCCCATGTTGATGGGGATAAGGGCCTCATCCCCACAACCCTTGCTGGAAAATCTACACAATACACCTTCTGCATTCCATTGATGTCTTGGTCCATTGAATAACCGTTTTGGATCCAGGACCAGCTGTACCCATCGGGTCTATTGACCAACAAGCCTTTCACGACTTGGGGGGTATATGCCTCTCCAAGTCAGTGACATCTGGTAAGCCTCCTCCCATCATTGGTGGTGGTGTCTTTGGCAGGGATGAGCCGAACACCCCCCTGTTCGGTTCGCACCAGAACCTGCGAACAGACAGAATGTTCGCGTGAACTTTAGAACCCTATTAAATACAATGGACTCGAACGTTCGAAATCTAAAGTGCTAATTATAAAGGCTAATATGCAATTTATTGTCCTAAAAAGTGTTTGGGGACCCGGGTCCTGCCCCAGGGGACATGTATCAATGCAAAAAAAAGTTTAAAAAATAGACGTTTTTACAGGAGCGGTGATTTTAATATTGCTTAAAATGAAAAAATAAAAGTGAAATATTCCTTTAAATTTCGTACCTGGGGGGTGTGTATGATATGCATGTAAAGTGGCGCATGTTTCCCGTGCTTAGAACTGTCCCTCCATAAAATGTCATTTTTGAAGGAAAAAATTTAAAACTCACTCGTGGCTATTAATGAATTGTCGGCTCCCGGCAATACATACAAAAGTCATTGATAAAAAAATAAAAAAAGCGTGGGGGTTCCCCCGAATTTAATTACCAGGCCCTTCAGGTCTGGAATAGATATTAAGGGGAACCCCACCGCAAATTAAAAAAAAATGGCGTGGGGTTCCCCCTAAATATCCATACCAGGCCCTTCAGATCTGCCATGGATTTTAAGGGGAACTCCACCCCAAATTTAAAAAAAAATGGCGTGGAGTCCCCCCAAAAATCCATACCAGACCCTTATCCGAGCACGCAACCTGGCAGGCCGCAGGGGAAGAGGGGGGGCGAGAGAGCGCCCCCCCCTCCCTCCTGAACCGTACCAGGCCACATGCCCTCAACATGGGGAGGATGTCCCCATGTTGATGGGGACAAGGGCCTCATCCCCACAACCCTTGCCCGGTGGTTGTGGGGGTCTGCGGGTGGGGGGGCTTATCGGAATCTGGAAGACCCCTTTAACAAAGGGGACACCCAGATCCCACCCCCCCCCATGTGAATTGGTAAGGGGTACATTGTACCCCTACCATTTCACGAAGAAAGTGTCAAAAAAAACCAAAAAACAAAACACACCAACACCTTGGAAAAGTCCTTTATTAAAAATAAATAAATACATTTTAAAAAAAAAACATTCCAGCGATGAAATCCAGTGTCCCGCGGCGATCCCGATGTCCAGCGCTGTCCGTCATTGGTTGTGCCTGAGCGGACCTGATGGGGAACTTCCTCTGCAGTGTTTTAAATGTATAGACCCGCCCCTTCTAAAGTTCCCCATCAGGTCCGCTCAGCGGACCAGATGCGGAACGCGAGAATATTTTTCTTGTATGATACCAGATCGTACGATTTTGGTTTAATCAGTACAGTTGTCGTTCGAAAATACAATACAATGCATTACATCACTTCCGAATCTTTATTCTGTAGTATGAGAATTTTCGTACAGTATTTTTAGTAAACTCTTAGGCCGGGTTCACATACAGTATGTGTGGCTGTGGTTCCCAGCATGGTTCTCAGCATGGGGTCCGGTGCATTCCTATTCACTGGTTTAGGTGCGAATTAGGCCTACATTTTTGCCTGAGTTCGCACCTGACCCGGACCCAAACATGCACAGGACCCTTTTGGAATGCGGACTGCGGCCGCCCCGGACCTGTGTGAACCGGCTCTATTGAGAGACATTCGCATTTCATGCGAATTGGATGCAGGGAAACCTGCATCCAATTCGCACATATGTGAACCCGGCCTTAATTAATTTTCGATATGAGGCTAGCATGCAAAAAGAAACGGACAATCATTCATCCCATAATCTCATTGTGTGTACCAAGCATAAGTGTGATACATCTGTTTATATGTTTTCTTCAGCAGCAATGAGGTAATCACCCTAATAAAGCACAATCTATACAAATGTACATAATTCATTGAGTCATCTGAACAGCCATTGATGAGGTATTTGGATCTAGGTTTTGCCATCAGCTGATATATTAGAAGAAAGGTCACTACTCATGTTTCTGAGGCGCTAGGAAATTCTATTGAAACCAGGGGGAGGACATAAAGTGCTTTGGGTTTCTATAAAACATCATATAAAACTTGATAGATCTATTTGTAAGGGAATATACTATTTGTATGTGTAATGGTAGAAAAGGCTCAACATGCTGAAAAAAAAATATACTGCAGCAAATTACTTTTACAAAGATAAGTAGGGACAGCTTTCACATATTTGACATTGTGCAATATCATTTGTCACCATATACAATATGCAGTATAGTAACAAGCATAAAAATATGGAGGCAACAAAAGCATATTGGTAACAGTGCTATACTGCATTTGTATTTATGTTTGGTGTGTTTATTTCTACCATTACACATGCTGGATATGAAGTTTAAGGGATAGGATCTATTATGAATTATAGCATCTACAGTATATATGTTTTGTGCAAAAGTTAGCTTATTTTGATTTGGTGTGCAAAAAAAATATTAGCAAGAATATTAAATTGTTATTGTTATAAAGTGGACCTGTGACATATGTCATAGTTTAAACTAGTAAAATTATAGTTAATGTTTATTTTTTAAACCTGTTCTTGCTGTAGTTAAATGATATGCTCCCTTGCCCTACTGGCCCCACAAATAGGAAGACTTGGTAATGGATGCCACATTCATTTCTCCAACCCTGTGTAAACATACAGTGGGGCAAAAAAGTATTTAGTCTGCCACCAATTGTACAAGTTCTCCCACTTAAAAAGATAAGAGAGGCCTGTAATTGTCATCATAGGTATACCTCAACTATGAGAGACAAAATGTGGAAACAAATCCAGACAATCACATTGTCTGATTTGGAAATACTTTATTTGCAAATTATGGTGGAAAATAAGTATTTGGTCAATATCAAACAAGCAAGATTTCTGGCTCTCACAGACCTGTATCTTCTTCTTTAAGAGGCTCATCTGTCTTCGACTCATTACCTGTATTATTGGCACCTGTTTGAACTTATCAGTATAAAAGACACATGTCCACAACCTCAAACAGTCACACTCCAAACTCCACTATGGTGAAGACCAAAGAGCTGTCGAAGGACACTAGAAACAAAATTGTAGACCTGCATCAGGCTGGGAAGACTGAATCTGCAATAGGCAAGCAGCTTGGTGTGAAGAAATCAACTGTAGGAGCAATAATTAGAAAATGAAAGACATACAAGACCACTGATAATCTCACTCTATCTGAGGATCCATGCAAGATCTCACCCCGTGGGGTCAAAATGATCACAAGAATGGTGAGCAACAATCCCAGAACCACACGGGGAGACCTAGTGAATGACCTGCAGAGAGCTGGGACCAACGTAACAAAGGCTACCATCAGTAACACACTACATCGCCAGGGACTCAGATCCTGCAGTGCCTGACGTGTCCCCCTGCTTAAGCCAGTACATGTCCGGGCCCACCTGAGGTTTGCTAGAGAGCATTTGGATAATCCAGAAGAGGATTGGGAGAATGTCATATGGTCAGATGAAACCAAAGCAGAACTGTTTGGTAGAAACACAACTCGTTGTGTTTGAAGGAGAGAGAATGCTGAGTTGCAACCAAAGAACACAATACCTACTGTGAAGCATAGGGGTGGAAACATCATACTTTTGGGCTGTTTCTCTACAAAGGGAACAGGACGACTGATCCATGTACATGAAAGAATGAATGGGGCCATGTATCGTGAGATTTTGAGTGCAAACCTCCTCCCATCAGCAAGGGCATTGAAGATGAAACGTGGTGGGTCTTTCAGCATGACAATGATCCCAAACACACCACCCGGGCAACGAAGAAGTGGCTTCATAAGAAGCATTTCAAGGTCCTGGAGTGGCCTAGCCAGTCTCCAGATCTCAACCCCATAGAAAACCTTTGGAGGGAGTTGAAAGTCTGTGTTGCCCAGTGACAGCCCCAAAACATCACTGCTCTAGAGGAGATCTGCATGGAGGAATGGGCCAACATACCAGCAACAGTGTGTGACAACCTTGTGAAGACTTACAGAAAACGTTTGACCTCTGTCATTGCCAACAAAGGATATATAACAAAGTATTGAGATAAACTTTTGATATTGACCAAATACTTATTTTCCACCAAAATTTGCAAATAAATTATTTCCAAATCAGACAATGTGATTGTCTGGATTTGTTTCCACATTTTGTCTCTCATAGCTGAGGTATACCTATGATGACAATTACAGGCCTCTCTTATCTTTTTAAGTGGGAGAACTTGCACAATTGGTGGCTGACTAAATACTTTTTTGCCCCACTGTACACAGTATTATATTGGAGGAGTACGTTGTGAAGGGGAGTATCCACTAATGCCCCGTTCACACGGTCGGAATTTCCGCCAGCAAAAGTCCGATGTGAGCTTTTGGTCGGGAATTCCGACTGTGTGTATGCTCCATCGGACTTTTGCTGTCAATATTTCCACCAGCAAAAGATTAAGAGCAGGTTCTCAATTTTTCCGACGGAAAAAATTCTGATTGGAAATTCCGATCGTTTGCAGCAATTCCGACGCGCAAACTTCCGCCGCATGCTCAGAAACAATTTGACGCATGCTCGGAAGCATTGAACCTAATTTTCTCGGCTCGTCGTAGTGTTGTACCTCACCGCGTTCTTGACGGTCGAAAGTTCAGAGAACTTTTGTATGACCGTGTGTATGCAAGCCAAGTTTGAGCGGAATTCCGTTGGAAAAACCATCCAAGGTTTTTCCGACTGAATTTTTGCTCGTGTGTACGGGGCATGAAGGGGAAAGTTGTGAAGGGAATAGTCAGGGCAGGAGTAGCAGGAGTTTTCTCAAAAGGTCAGTAGAATAGTGGGGGCAAATCTGCACTGATGCCCCTAGAGGATAACCCACCATGTGTCATTGCCCCCTCCTGCCCTGTACCTGTCACAATTACCTTTAAGTACTTAGGCATTCAGATCACCCCGCAGCTTGGAGGCTTCTGTCGATTAAATATAGTGTCTTTCCTAAGTCGTTTCTGGGACAAAATTCAAATATGGAACAAACTTTGGCTATCATTGGCAATATATTGTGACAGCAGGAAGGTAAAGTCACCTGGTTGCATCCAGGGGGGTAGGTATATTTCTCCCAGATTCAGGCTTTATGCCGACTTATACAACTAAGGGAGAGAGTTGATGAAGCCCAGCTGAGGCTAGTGGGCTCATGGATGATTCATACCTCTAGGGAGAGGGCTGGGCGTCGTGCAGGCAGGGAGTTGATGAGACCAGCTGAAGCTTGTCAGCTCGTTTAAGGCCTCTATAAGAACTCCCAGATTCATTAGGTGTTTGCTCATGCCTGGAACCAGACCTGTGTGGACTGTCTAGGGAGAGTGAACCCCTGTGCGGTGAGAAAAAGCCTGTGTGGCTATTTGTTTGGACATTGACTAAACCAGGGACTTAGGGACTAGGACAGCACTAGGCTGATCCCAGTTGATAGTTAGGAAACCTGCATGTTTAGTCAGAGGTCAAGCTGACCAGGGTTTATTTTGTTTATGTTTCTTTTTGCTTTGCTGTGTTTTTTTGTCACTGTAAATAGAGGAATAAACCGCACCTTTTTGATCTTGAAAACCACAACCTCCATCTGCTGGGCCTGTTTTTGTGTGGGGAGCCCATCCAGGGGATCACACACCCCCGTTACCGAGTTTACCCCCTCACAGTTGGTGGAGAATGCGGGCAAAGTCTCTGGCTGTAGCCACTTCCTGCTCAGGTGAATGAGATCATACATTTGAGACCTGGGGGGTTTTCCAAGCTGGAAAGTCCAGTTATGCACACGCTGAGCCCGGACAGCCAGGGTGACACTCACCCGACTTCTCTAAAGACTTTGTCGTACAAAGTGATGCGTCAGATGTGGGGTTAGGAGCAGTATTGTCCCAGGTCTGGAACGGGGAAGAGCACCCAGTCATTTACCTCAGCAGGAAGTTGAAGTCCCATGAGGTAAATTACGCCACGGTTGAAAAGGAGTGTTTAGCGGTGAAGTGGGCTCTAGATTCCCTTCGGTACTATCTGCTAGGTAGGCACTTTGACATGGTTACGGATCACGCTCCGTTAAAGTGGATGGCTCAAAACAAGGAGACAAATAGAAGAGTGAATAGGTGGTTCCTGGCCCTACAGGAATTCAACTTCACCGTAAAGCATCGCCCTGGCGTTCAAATGGGGAATGTGGATGCTTTGTCTCGAGTACATGAATGCCTGATTGCTGGTGTTCCAACCCCAAGGTTAAAACAAGAGGGGGGGGTATGTGACAGCAGGAAGGTAAAGTCACCTGGTTGCATCCAGGGGGGTAGGTATATTTCTCCCAGATTCAGGCTTTATGCCGACTTATACAACTAAGGGAGAGAGTTGATGAAGCCCAGCTGAGGCTAGTGGGCTCATGGATGATTCATACCTCTAGGGAGAGGGCTGGGCGTCGTGCAGGCAGGGAGTTGATGAGACCAGCTGAAGCTTGTCAGCTCGTTTAAGGCCTCTATAAGAACTCCCAGATTCATTAGGTGTTTGCTCATGCCTGGAACCAGACCTGTGTGGACTGTCTAGGGAGAGTGAACCCCTGTGCGGTGAGAAAAAGCCTGTGTGGCTATTTGTTTGGACATTGACTAAACCAGGGACTTAGGGACTAGGACAGCACTAGGCTGATCCCAGTTGTTAGTTAGGAAACCTGCATGTTTAGTCAGAGGTCAAGCTGACCAGGGTTTATTTTGTTTATGTTTCTTTTTGCTTTGCTGTGTTTTTTTGTCACTGTAAATAGAGGAATAAACCGCACCTTTTTGATCTTGAAAACCACAACCTCCGTCTGCTGGGCCTGTTTTTGTGTGGGGAGCCCATCCAGGGGATCACACACCCCCGCTACCGAGTTAACCCCCTCACAATATATATTTTCTTTATTACTCTCTATTAAATACCATAAATTGTAAGAATAAGCTGTGAGGTCCAACTGTTGATAAGTGGGGAAAATAAGAAAGGAGAAAAGAGGATAAAGACTGTTATTTTTGAAATTTTTAATTTCTACAAACTACCATTCTAAAGATATAATATAAAAAAAAAGACTCATTTAACCACACTTTTAACGGCTAGAAAGACTGTGTCTGTGCATAACAAGGCCTGCTGGAACTAAGATCTTTTGGCAAGGAGATAATGGGAAAAAAGGGCCCCAAAGTCAATCTGGGGGAGGGGTAAGCCATAATACAATTAAGTCCTATCTTGTTGTGGAAGGATCAGATCAAATGGTGGAGAGTCCCAGTAAAAAAGCAGAGTTAATATCAACGTCACCTGCAAAAAATAAGGGGGACCTAGAGATAGTACAGAGGGAAGAGATGACCCCAGGGATGAGTAAAAGCAACAAGGTTAAAACCCCAGAAACAAAAAGAAAGAAGACACCTGAAAGATAACAACAATTGGAAATATCTGGAGAGGACCTACAAGCCCCCCCTACAAAGCAGGATATGACGGATATGATGGAAATGATATCACGTCTAGAGCGAACAATAAGGGGGGAATTGGGTGCAACAAGAAAAGATATACAAAGTGTATTACAAAGGGTTGAAGGAATAGAGGAACAGCTAGAAGAACAAAAAAACGCAATAAAAGAATTAAGGCCCCTTTCACACTGGGGCGTTTTTCATGCGGTTTAGCGCTAATAATAGCGCTGTTATACCGCATGAAAAAAATCCTGCCCTGTGCCTTCAATGTGAAAGCCCGAAGGCTTTCACACTGAAGCGGTGCGCTAGCAGGACCGCTCCAAAAGTCCTGCTAGCCGCTTCTTTACAGCGGTAAAGGAGCGGTGTGTTCACCGCTCCTTTACCGCGGTCTCCCATTGAAATCAATGGGACAGCGCGGTAATACCGCCCGCAAACCGCGGCAATAGCCGCGGTTTGCGGGTGGTATTAACCCTTTTTCGGCCACTAGCGGGGGTTAAATTAACCCCCCTAGCGACCGCATACCGCGGTAAGAACGACAGTATAGCAGCGCTGAAAATCGCGCTGCTATACCGCCACCGCTCCTGCCCGCCCCAGTGTGAAAGGGGTCTAAGAGAAAGAGCCGATATGGACTGGATAGAGATAAGAAATGCCCGTTATAAACTTGAGGATCAAGAGAATCGTAGCAGAAGGAAAAACCTACGGATCAGGGGACTCCCCGAAGAGGTTAAAGACATAGAACTAGGAGATGTGCTGCAAGAAATATTTAATACGGCTCAAAATGTGAAATAACTGCTTCAATGCATTTTGAAAGGCTACATAGAATCCAAAGAGCATATAATGCACACAAGGACTTTTCAAGAGATATTATAGTAAGATTTCATGACTATGAGCAAAAAGAGCAAGTCTCCCAAAGTACAAGAAACTCTAACCCAATGGAATACAAAGGAAGTAAACTCTTTATTTTTTCAGATTTGGCGCCAGAGACACTAGCACAAAAAAGGGCACTAAAGCCATTAACAAGTTATTTACAGGCAAATAACATTCCTTATAGGTGCAGGTTTCCGGCATGTTTAATGGTAAAAAACCAGGGGGTCTCAGCGTATGTACGGTTCCCAGAAGACATTAAGGAATTTTGTTATAGATTGAATATACAATTTATACAAGTCGATAACTGGGAAAAGAGACCTCCAGCATGGAGAGGGTGGAAAGAGGATGACTGGAATAGAGCTTAGAGTGTCAGGTTTAATAGTAGTATAGGAATAAATTCACCTGGAGGGGGGGTCATGGAGCTGGAAAGCCCACCTGTGCCCCGGAATCATTCCTAAATTTGAGGATGGTGCTCAGGAGCATAGGAGGACATACAAGGTTCCCCCAGGCAGGGTCCGCTTGGCATAGTGCCAGGAGGGGCGCGGACAGAGGGAGTCCTAATATTGATTTGCAATATGATTGGGGTGGGGGAGGGGGGAGGGGGGTATATGTGGTCTCAACTTACCCTATGTTTTATGTTAAAGCTTGGTCTAGAAAATATACTCTTCTTAAAAGTAAGATTCGATAAGTCCTCCCTGAACGCAGAAGAATATCTGAGATCCCTACTCTCCTTTATGTGTCTGATGTCTTGCTATCTATATAATATAAAACAATTGAATAACAGAAGATGGTAGCTTTGAAAATAGTCACGTACAATGTGCGAGGACTAAATAGTCTGAGTAAGAGATATCAGATACTGCAGGAGATGAAGGGACTCTCGGTCAATATAGTGTTTCTGCAGGAAACCCATCTAAAGCTGACATCCAAGACTAGAGTAATCTCAAAAGATTTTCCCACTTGGATACACGGCTATTCTCCAAATAAAAGAGCGAAAGGAACAGTGATTGGTGTCAGGAAGATCCTGCCAGTAACAGGCACTCTGAACTTCCTGGTGTGCGACTGCGGGTGCCATTGCGCATGCGCACCATTGCGCATGTGCGTGCGCACGCGGGAATGCGCGCGCGCGCCCCCATTGGCACCAGGTGGGCTATTTAAACCAGACTGACACACTGGGATCTTGCTGTCTGATCTACAGCGTTACGTGTGTCCTGACTTCTGAAACCTGTTCCAGTTCAATCCAGTATCTGACCCGGCTTGCTTCTGACTAACCCAGCTATCTGCCTGCATCTGACTCCTGCCTGCCTGACCATCCTTCTGCCTGCTCCTCTGGTCCTGCTGCTGTCCGCCTGATATCCGACCCGGCTCGTTTGACCCATCCAGTTACAGTCTGCTGCATCTGCCTGCCGATCCAGCCTGTTCCAGGTTCCTGTCTACGGTCCTTCCAGTCAGCTGTCCAGTTCCAGTCTGCTGCATCTGCCTGCCGTTTAGCTTGTATCTGGTTCCTGCCTCTGCTCAGTCGCACCAGTGGCGGATCCAGGGGGGGGGGGCAACAGGGCAATTGCCCCCCCCCGAGACCATCTGTCACACTCGCTTGCTCTTTTTTTTTTATTTTGCGCCTGATCTCCCGAAATTTGGGAACTCGGTACCGGCCGGCCGTAGGACCCCTGGACCCCAAACTTGGCACACAAGTAGCCCAATGTCTCTTCTACAAGTGTGGAAAGTTTGGTGTCTGGGGGACCTACGGCCGGGGAGCACTGATTTTTTAAATCCGGGCACCCCTTCCATAGACTCCAATGTTAAACGGTCATTTCTCTGGTGATTTTGCGGACCCGGTACCAGCCGGTCTTAGGTCCTCTGAACCCCAAACTTGGCACACATGTAGCCCCATGTCTCCTCTATAAGTTTGAAAAGTTTGGTGTCTGGGAGAACCGATTTTTCAAAGCCGGGCACTCCTTGCATAGACTTCCATGTTAAACATCAGTCTAGTCATGGGCACAGTGAGGCATGGGCACAGTGAGGCAAAGTGAGGCAAGTATAAGCCTAGGACACCCTAGGCTTATACTTGAGTCAATAAGTTTTCCCAGTTTTTTGGGGTAAAATTAGGTGCCTCGGCTTATATTTGGGTCAGCTTATACTCGAGTATATACAGTACTTGTTCTGCGGCTGCCGCTGCCTCTCTGAGTCTCTCTCTCAGTTTCTCACATCAGCCGATCAGCGGCGCTGAGAGAGAGACTCGTCTAATGTAGTTACGTGGCGCACTGACACGATACCAGGAGCTGAGGAGGAGGTGGGTGGAGCCTCTTCCCTGCACTCGCTGCTAATGCCTGGGCCGCTTGGCGTCTAGCAATGAGTGACGTCAGTGAGTCACGTGAGGCCGCTCTGCGGGCAGGTGCAATAGCGTGCAGCTCCACAGACGGGTAAGAAAGCGGGCGGCTCCGCGGGCGGCTCCGCTTGCAGCGCGGTTTGTGTCGGGGGCGGCGTGGTTCGTGGGCAGACCGTGCTGCTCAGTGTGTTGGCAGCGCAGGTGAGAGTGAGAGAGCAGGCTCAGTGTGGCAGCTGGCCAATCAGCTAGCCGGGAGCGGGGGAGCAAAGAGATGAGATCATCTCTCACCGCCCGTGCCTGCCCTGCATTCCTGCAGTGACTTCCGCCCTCACTGTGCAGGCAGCAGAGAGATTACATTATCTCTCTGCTGCCTGACTCTGGGAGTCTGGGACACAGCAAGAGACAACCAAAACTACACCTTAGCAGGCAAGTTAGTGACAATCCGCAAGGTGTGGCAGGTGACGTGGCAAGTGACAATCCGCAAATTGTGTCAGGTGACGTGGCAAATGACAATCTGCATCTGGTGGCAGGCAAGTGACAATCAGCAAGGTGTGGCAGGTGATGTGGGAAGTGACAATCCACAAGGCGTGGCAAGTGACAATCCACAAGATGTGGCAGGTGACGTGGCAAGTGACAATCCACAGCGTGTGGCAAGTGACACGCTCAGGGCTCCCACTAATTACAGGCGACGGTGGCAAGTGACACACTCGGGGCTCCCACTGATTCTGCATTGAACTATTTAATTTCATATTACAATGTAATAATAGAAATAATGCGCTTCAATCATCCTGACACCATAACAACCATGGTGCCGGGATGATTGAAGCGCCGACACCAACCATTTCCCCGATAAATTTCCCACAAAAAAAAACATTTTTTGGCAGTGCCCCTCCCGAGAAAAGACTCTGGATCCGCCCCTGAGTCGCACCTGCGATTCCTCTGTACAGCTCCACCTGGACTTCAGACCAACCTCCTGCTGTTGATCCTGCCAGGCACTCGTGCCACTCCTGACTCCTGTGCTTCCTGTTCACCCTACCAGGGGCCACGAGTCGGAGCCGCAAGAGAGGCCATCCCCTGCAATCCGGGCTCATCCACTAGGTACGTGACAGTATCAGACAGCCATGTCTGAGCCCGAGCGGGGAGCCTCTCCCATGGAGGAACTCTGTATGCACCTGGCAGGGTTCACCCAGGCCATCAAAGGCCTTCAGGAAGGATACTCACACCTGGAAGAACAGATTCGAGTACTTGCACCCTCTGGCATCCAGGAGTCTGCTCCCCCGTCTGCTTCTTCAGCCAGCACGGGTTCTCCCACAGTTGTTACCCTGCTACCTGAACCAAAGGTTCTCACGCCTGAAAAGTTTTCCGGAGAATGAAGCAAATTTAGGACATTCCGAAAATCTTGTGAACTTTACTTCTCATTACAACCACGCACTTTCTCTCAAGAAGCCACCAAGTTGGGCTTCGTGATTTCCTTGCTCCTGGGAGAACCCCAATCTTGGGCCCACCGCCTCCTGGAACAGGAAGCCGAGTCCTTAGCCAATTTGACCACCTTCCTCGATACCATGGCTGAACTTTACGAGGACCCGCAGCCTTCAGCAACCGCTGAAATAGTCCTGCGTACCCTTCAACAAGGGCACAGGGCAGTAGAGGACTATGTCACCGAATTCAGGCGGTGGAGTGTGGACACTAACTGGAATGACGCAGCTCTCCTTTGCCAGTTTCGTTTGGGACTCTCTGACCCCTTAAAGGATGAACTGGCTCGAGTAGGAATACCCCAGACCTTGGATGCATTAATCAACTTGACCATACAAATTGATCGGCGGATAAGGGAGCGAAAACCGGAGAGGGAGGCTGGGCCTTGTCATCCCGTCTGGATGTTACCCAGAGTTCCCAACTATGCCCATCCGGCACCTACTGTTGGGTCAGTCTTTACGCCTGGTACCTCCGTACCCAGGCAGTCAGGAGTCCTCCGCCCTTCCCTTACTATGGAAGAACGTCAACGTCGCCAGGTGAACAACTTGTGCCTGTACTGCGGGGGACCCGGGCATTATGTTAGAAACTGCCCTGCTAAGCTTCGCAAGTGCCTGTCCCTCTCTTCCAATCATGCGACTTCTTGTCTCAAGGCTTCTTCTTCCCACCTGGCTCTCCCTATTCTGTTGCAACTGCCAGGAAGGATACTACAAGTGTCTGCCATTATCGACTCCGGGGCCTGCAGTTGCTTTATGGACTCATCTTTTGCAACCCAACACCAGGTTCCTTTATTATATAAGGCCCAAGGACTCTCCATTCATCTGGCCGATGGCTCTGCGATTAAATCTGGTCCAGTTACACAGGAGACTTCCCCCCTTCCAGTCACGATCGCCAATCTACACCGAGAGCTGCTTTGCATGGACATAATTTCTTCACCATTATTCCCTGTTATTCTTGGTATGCCATGGTTACAAGCCCATAACCCCTACATCAACTGGGTCACGGGAGAAGTCACATTTCCTTCCACTTATTGTCAACAGTTCTGTACTCCCATGGGCCCCAGTAAACAACCTGCCTTGTTGTGTTTGGACTCCGAATCTGAGTTACGCCAGTCTGTTCCTGAGGCCTACTTCGACTTTCTGGACGTCTTCAGTAAGAAAGGGGCTGAGACGCTTCCGCCCCATCGGGCCTATGACTGCCCCATCGAGCTCTTTCCGGGAGCTGAAATCCCCTTTGGCAGGATCTTCCCGCTGACTAAGCTGGAGCAAGGAACACTTAAAACATACATCGACGAGAACTTAGAAAAAGGGTTTATCCGGCCATCCACGTCTCCAGCAGGAGCAGGTATCTTTTTCGTAGAGAAGAAGGATCATACCCTATGGCCCTGCGTAGACTATCGTGAGCTTAACAAAATCACCGTCAAAAATCGCTACCCTCTCCCCTTGGTACCCGAATTATTCCAGAGGCTGGGAGCTTCCACCATTTTCACTAAGTTAGATCTCCGAGGGGCCTACAACTTGGTTCACATCAGGGAAGGGGATGAGTGGAAAACAGCCTTTCGCACTCGTTTTGGGCACTTTGAGTACCTGGTGATGCCCTTTGGGATATGCAACGCCCCTGCAACCTTCCAGTACTTCATCAATGACGTTTTCCGGGACTACTTGGATTTGTTCGTTATCGTCTATTTTGACGACATCCTTATCTTCTCTTCTTCCCTGGATTCCCATCGCAAGCACGTCAGATGTGTGTTAGCTCGGCTTCGACAGCATGGCCTATACGCCAAGGCCGAAAAGTGCGAGTTCGGGCAGAAAAGTATTCCCTTCCTGGGTCTAATCATCTCGGTAGAGGGCATTAAAATGGACCCTCAGAAGGTTGCAGCAATCTTAGACTGGCCAGCGCCCACCGACAAGAAAGGAATCCAACGCTTCGTAGGATTCGCTAACTTCTATAGGAAATTTATTAAGGGGTTCTCAGCCATCATCAGTCCTATCACTCAGTTAACCAGACAAGGGGTCCGTTTCCACTGGTCCCCGGAGGCCCAAACCGCCTTTGATTCCCTCAAGAGACTGTTTACCTCCGCCTCTGTTCTAAAGCATCCTGACTCCTCCCTACCGTTTGTTCTGGAAGTAGACGCCTCCAAAATTGCTGTCGGAGCAGTCCTTTCCCAACGACAAGGGACTAAAGCCCTGTTACACCCTGTAGCCTTCTTTTCTCGTAAACTGTCAGCAGCAGAAAGGAATTATGATGTGGGAGACCGGGAACTATTGGCCATAAAATCTGCCCTGGAAGAGTGGCGATACTTACTGGAGGGAGCCGCTCATCCAATCCTGGTCTACACGGACCACAAGAACCTGGAATACTTGAAGTCTGCAAAAAGGCTGAAACCACGGCAAGCCAGGTGGGCTCTATTCTTCTCCAGGTTCTCTTTTCATGTTACCTACCGGCCAGGCTCTAAGAACGTAAAACCCGATGCTCTGTCTAGGATGTTTCCCGAGCCTAAAGAAACCTCTCTTCCTGACACAATTCTTCCCCCAGGAAATTTCCTTCTGATACAAGAAGACCTCCTTTCACGGATCAAGCAAGCCTCAGTAGGGTCAGCACCTGCAGTGGGAACAGAACTACTAGTAAAGGATGGTTTGTTCTGGTACAAGAATAAAATTTTCGGACCCGAAGGTCTACTGGTCACGGTTCTAGAACTTTGCCACAACCATGCACTGGCAGGTCATTTTGGTGTCACCAAGACCGCTGATCTTGTTCAACGTACCTTTTGGTGGCCTCAAGTACTTGGAGACTGCAAGAGATATGTGGAGTCCTGCACCACCTGTACGCGGAATAAGACTAGTAGAACTAGGGCCTGGGGTTTGTTGAGGCCTTTACCCGTCCCAGACAGGCCGTGGAAGATGTTATCCATAGACTTCATTCTTGAGCTACCTCCAGCAGAGGGTCACACCGCCATCTTTGTAGTGGTAGACCTGCTATCCAAGATGGCTCATTTCATACCAATGAAAGGTACTCCCTCCGCTCCTGAGACAGCGAAGACATTCATCAGAGAGGTAATCAAGCTTCATGGGATTTCTGCCAATATTGTTTCCGATCGGGGAGTACAATTTACTTCCCGATTCTGGAGAGCTCTGTGTAAAGCCTTGGGTATTGAGCTGTCATTCTCCACTGCTTATCACCCTCAAACAAATGGACAAACTGAGAGGACTAATCAGACCCTCGAGCAGTATCTACGCTGCTTTTTGTCTTTTTCTCAGGATGACTGGATTTCCCTGCTCCCATTGGCCCAATTTGCTTATAATAATTCTGTCCACTCTGCCATGAAACAAAGCCCATTTTTTGCCAATTACAGCTTTCACCCATCTTTTTTGCCCAATTCTATCCCTGAATGCTCTGTACCTGCGGTCCATGAAACAATTAATTTTTTTTTCTCCAATAATCAACTCTTACAAGAGACCATGACAAGAACTCAGGAACATAACAAGGAGGCCTTTGACAAGAAGAAGCGAGGAGAACTGGTGCTTGAACCTGGTAATCTCATATGGCTGTCCACAGCAAACCTGAAATTAGCCTGTCCCTCCAGGAAGTTGGGTCCTAAGTTCATGGGGCCGTTCCCCGTTAAGAGGAAAATCAACGAGGTAGCTTATGAGCTGGAACTTCCGGAGTCGCTCAGGATTCATCCTGTCTTTCACGTCTCCCTGTTAAAACCTTCTGTTCCAAATCCTTTTCCTGACCGGAATTTGGATCCTCCTGACCCTATAACAGTGGATATAGAGGAAGAATTTGAGGTAGAAGCTGTCTTGGATTGCAGGAAAAGGAGTAATCAAGTCCAATTTTTGATCAAATGGAAGGGGTATGGGCCTGAGGAGAACTCTTGGGAGCCCAAGGAAAACATCCACGCTAAGAGTTTAATTCAATCCTTTAAGAGATCTCACCCGGAGAAATGGGCCCGGTTGGGCATCCGGAGGCTGCCCCTTGGGGGGGGCAATGTCAGGAAGATCCTGCCAGTAACAGACACTCTGAACTTCCTGGTGCGCGACCGCGGGTGTCATTGCGCATGCGCGTGCGCACCATTGCGCATGTGCGTGCGCACGCGGGAATGCGCGCGCACCCCCATTGGCACCAGGCGGGCTATTTAAACCAGACTGACACACTGGGATCTTGCTGTCTGATCTACAGCGTTACGTGTGTCCTGACCTCTGAAACCTGTTCCAGTTCAATCCAGTATCTGACCCGGCTTGCTTCTGACTAACCCAGCTATCTGCCTGCATCTGACTCCTGCCAGCCTGACCATTCTTCTGCCTGCTCCTCTGGTCCTGCTGCTGACCGCCTGATATCCGACCCGGCTCGTTTGACCCATCCAGGTACAGTCGGCTGCATCTGCCTGCCGATCCAGCCTGTTCCAGGTTCCTGTCTACGGTCCTTCCAGTCAGCTGTCCAGTTCCAGTCTGCTGCATCTGCCTGCCGTTCAGCTTGTTCCTGCCTCTGCTCAGTCGCACCTGCGATTCCTCTGTACAGCTCCACCTGGACTTCAGACCAACCTCCTGCTGTTGATCCTGCCAGGCACTCGTGCCACTCCTGACTCCTGTGCTTCCTGTTCACCCTACCAGGGGCCACGAGTCGGAGCCGCAAGAGAGGCCATCCCCTGCAATCCGGGCTCATCCACTAGGTACGTGACAATTGGATTCAACAGGAATACACAATTTACATTAGAAGCTATGGAATCAGATCCCGAGGGAAGATACCTTTTTATTTAGGGCTTTTTATTTAACATGAAATTCACGCTAGCTAATGTATATTGCCCAAATAAATGTCCAGCAATGTATCTGAGGAAAATCTTGAACAGATTGGAGGCTTTTAGAGAGGGGATGGTGGTTTTGGCAGGGGATTTGAACTTTGGTTTCGACCCAGTATTGGATACCCAACCAATATCACTAAGGTCAGAGGGAAAACATCTTAGAGCAATTAAATATAAACTATATCAAATGCATTTGGTAGAGGCTTGGAGAATTTTACATCCAAAAGATAGGGATTTTACATATTATTCACCGGCACATAGGTCGTATTCTAGAATAGACCATATCCTGCTGGACCATCAGCTACTCGAAGGATTGAGAGGGGTAGAAATAAAAACAATAACTCTCTCTGACCATGCTCCGGTTGAGATGACCCTGGCGTTAGGAGGAATCCCGGTTGGTATGAGAACATGGAGAATAGATTAATCCCTCCTTAATGATCCTAAGATAGCTGATGACCTAGAGAGGGATATGGGTCTCTTCTTTAAAGAAAACGACATAGAAAATGTCTCCCCATCGATATTATGGGAAACACACAAAGTGTTTATGAGAGGAAGGATGATTGCAAAAAAGGCCAAAAGGAAAAAAATTAGACAGGCCCAGAAACTAACCCTATTGGAAGAAATTCAGGACCTAGAACAGAAGCATAAAGGATGTCAGGAAGAACAAACCTTGATAA
Organism: Rana muscosa; assembly: GCA_029206835.1. Taxonomy (NCBI): domain Eukaryota; kingdom Metazoa; phylum Chordata; class Amphibia; order Anura; family Ranidae; genus Rana; species Rana muscosa. Next base: position 205,498,031 of record CM055123.1, read on the forward strand.
TATTAACTGGGAAAAGAGAAAAACTAAGGGATATAATGGAACAAGAGACTAAATGGGTATTTAATAACACGAGTAAGAAATTTTATGTGATGGGTAATAAACCGGGGAAATTATTAGCCAGGACAATTAAACCTAGAAACACACATAACTTTATATCCAAAATGAAAGATAAGAAAGGAGATTTGAAGCACTCTACGAAATAAATAATTAAAATCTTTCAAGATTATTATCAAGATTTATATAATGTAACTAAAGATCAAGGCCCATCAGCAATACAAAGCAAAAGAAGGAAAATTAAACAGTACCTGGATAGGGTTAAATTCCCAGACCTAGCAGAGGAGGAAATTAATAAATTAGAAAAGGAAATATCAAAGGAAGAAATATCTCAAACAATCAAAAGTATTAAAATGGGAAAGAGCCCCGGTCCAGATGGGTATACTTCAATATGCTATAAGAGATATGTGGAAACCATGATGCCATACTATCAGAGGTATATGAACTCGATAGGTAGAGGCATGGCAATGCGAGAAGAAGCTTTAGGAGCCCACATTACTCTTATAGCAAAAGAAGAAAAAGACCCTTCATTATGTGCCAGTTACAGGCCCATATCCTTGATCAACGTTGATATAAAGATCTACGCAAAGATATTGGCTGAAAGATTAAAACCTTTTATGACTAGGCTGATAGAAAATGACCAAGCAGGGTTTGTACCTGGAAGAGAAACAAGAGATAATATACTAAGAGCATTATTACTGATACAAAAAGCAAAAAAAAGTAAAATACCAGCGTTGTTTCTGTCATTAGATGCCGAAAAGGCTTTTGACAGACTAGATTGGGGATTTATGTTAGCAACATTGAGACGTATGGGGCTAGGGCCCAACATGCTCAGATGGATAGAAGCTCTTTATTCTAAACCCTCGGCTCAGGTGCGGGTAAACGGAATCATCTCAGATAGGTTTATACTGTTCAATGGGACCCGACAGGGATGTCCGCTTTCACCCCCTCTTGTGGAAACAGAGGGGGATGAAATATCTAGGGATATTGCTGTCCAATAGAGAAAGGGATTTATATGAAGATAATTACATTCCCCTATTAAATAAAATAAAAGCAGAACTAAAGAGATACCTGATAGAAAAAGTATCATGGCTGGGTAGAATAAATATAATTAAGATGATAATCTTGCCTAAGGCACTGTATATTTTCCAATCCCTACTGATAAAAATCCCAGATACATTCTTTAAAATATATGGGAAGATCCTGAGGAGATTTATATGGAAGGATAAAAAGCCCCGGATATCAGCTGAGACCTTAACCAGACCCAGACCCAGACTGGAGGGAGGACTATATCTTCCAGACTTTAAAAGATATTACGAGGCAGCGGTACTAAAGAGGATAGTGGATTGGATGCAGGGGGACAGACAAAAGGAGAAAAAGTGGGTAGAAGTGGAAGAGAGTTTGAGCAAAAAAGAATTGGGAAGAATAATATGGATTCCAAAACAATATAGAGGACTTACCCAAGAGGCACCATTAATAACAAAATAAACTTTCAGAATATGGGACAGAGTTTGCAAAACAAAAGAGTGGCAATATAACAGGCCGTTGTTGCCCCTCGCGGGTTCGGACTTCTTCCCGCCGGGTAAGGGGGGAGGTGCGTTCCTGCGTTGGGCAACTTCAGACACACTAAGACTAAAAGATTTATTGAAAGGGAATACTTTATGCCCACTTATTGAACTGCGAGAAAAATATGGAGCTTCCCAAGGGGATCTATGGAGATATAGACAGGTCCAGCATTTCGTCGGAACATTACCAAAGCCCTTGCGAGCAATGAACGAGTTGAATACATGGGAAAAACTCATAGAGCGAGTAGGAATGGGAGGTCAGGGGATATCGAACATATATAGGATACTGAGTCCCGCAAGGGGAGGGGAGACATTTAAAGTACTAGAAAGTTGGGAATTAAAGTTAAACCAAACTATAACAGAGGAAAAGAAGAGACATTCAACATCAGTAGAAGCAAAAGTAAAATAGATGAATTATAAACTCCTAACTAAATGGTACTTTGTCCCAATGAAACTCCATAGAATTAATAGAGAGACATCACCCATGTGTTGGAGAGAATGTGGGATGGAAGGAACCCAGGCTCATATATGGTGGTATTGTCCCCTAATACAGGAAGGCTGGAAGGAGATCTTAAGTATGATAAAGAAGATTAGTGGTGTGGAGGTGAAGAAAGATCCTTGGTACTGTCTGTTCCATAATACGGGAATAACAAGGAAAAAATATAAGTGTCCTTGGTCCCATACCTTTTGAACGGAGCGAAAGCATTAATTCCTAGAAATTGGAGGGAAAAGAAAGCTCCATCAATGGGAGAGTGGTTAAAAGAGATAGATAGAATCAGACTGATGGAGGAGTTGATGTCAATTCACAATGAGAGTAGACCAAAATTTTATATGATTTGGAGAAGATGGAGAGAGTTTAGAGAGTCAGAGGTGATTGAGGAGATAATGAGGGATCAGGGATAGAGGGATCTATGGACTTGAGGTCCATTGTGTGATCTCCTCTCCCTCCCTCTTCTCTCTGTTTCCCCCCTTTCCCCCCTCCTTTTTATTTATTTATTTATTTTTAAGACTTAGATAAATCTTAAATTTCACTTAATGTATTTTAGCACTAGATATTAGATATATACACATTCTCATTATTATTATTTTTTTTTCTCTTTTTTGGTCCCCCCCTACCCCTCTTTTTTTAATTTCTTCTTTTTTCATTTTTTTTTTGTTAGGCTCAATTTCGGAGCCCCTATAATCTATTATCACTAAAATAGCACTATTATTATTATTAGTATTGGGGTACCCCTCCTTTTTTTTATTACTGTTTTCCACCTTAGGACAAGACCTGGAGCCTTCAAAATATTTAGAACTTTTGTCACTAGAGACTATATATATATATAAATATATGCACAAAGGAAAAAGAAGAGAAAGAGGGGTCTTCCCCTCCTCCACAATCTTATATCACAAATTTAGCATTATTAGGTCCCCCCCCTCCCTTTTTTTTCTCACTTTTTTTAGGCTCAAAATATGGGGCCTTTATCATAAAATCAGCACGTGTGAAGGTTTTTTTTTATTTTCTTCCTTTTTCCCTTTTTTTTTTTCTCCCCGTTCTCTAGGTTGAGATTTGGATTTTTGATAAACCTTATTATTTACATAAATACTTGAGCACTAGAAACTAGATATATACATATTTTTCTCTCTCTTTTTTAGGCTCAAATTCTGAGCCCTTATAAGCTAATATCACAAAATTAGCACAATTAGATTTCTCCTGCCCCCTATTTCCCTTTTCCCTTTTCCTTTTTTTTTTTTTTCTCTCTTTCTATTATTCTTTCCATTTTTTTATGCCCTTCTTTTCTCACCCAATAAGAACGTGGGTGAAGGGTTTTTTTTTTCTTCTCCTATCTCCTCTCTCTCTCTCTTTCTCTATTCTCTCTCTATGATATTTGGCTGACTCCGATAATAGCTAGGGTTTGAAGATAGAAGCAAGAAGCTAGGCATATCTCCTACAGGAAGACCAGACTTTTCCAATTAAATAATAAATATTAATGATAAAAGCTGATAGGTAAGGGAAGAAATGAGACCGTGTAAATGTTTTTAAATGTTATTAAGTGTAGCGGCCTCACCCCTCTCCCTTTGCTTCATCGGTTATATGGCTGTTGTCTAGGGGTACCTGGGAGAGAGAGATGATACACACCACGGCCCATGTCCTCCGTAACTAAGAGGTGAAGGCCAGAAGATTGGGCTTTTGTGTAGGTGTTCTAGAGTCAAGTCCAGTTCTTCGTCCCTGACTCCTTTGCTTTAGTAACCCAAGTTCCACACAGTGAATAGGTACAACTCAGTTTTATTCTTCTTGCCAAGCAATAAAACAATCTTTCTCCTTTGGAAAATGGGGACAGATCGAGGCACAATCCTTTCCCTTCTTGCTGCTGCCCCTGTGCTGTCACCAGTGGTGAATAGTCACTGCCACTGACTAGGTAATATAGAACGTGAATTACCTTCGCTCACTTTGCCCCTGTCAGAGGAAGAAATCCGTCCAAGGGAGAAATGGAGGCCTCTCCGTCACCAGCGATGCCGCGCCGGGCTCTTCGTGGAAGTTACTGCGCACCAGTCCTCACGAACTCAGACATGGGCACCCAAGGAGTTAGGGTCCCCATGGATTCCTCCACCCTCGCGGAACTCAGTCAAAGGTACTGAGCCCCAGGCATCCGCCATAGTACCTCACCCCAGGCTAAAGGTGCCTGAGATGGACTCCATCTCCGCTCCGGCTAGGCCAAGGGCGCCTAGGCCCGGAACACCAGAACGCCAGCACCCAAGCTGAAGGTGCCTAGGTGCGGCCGCGTCCTCCAACTCTCTGCCCCTAAAGTCAGGGCATCCGCCCCTTTTATGACCTCCCCCTTTGCGTCACAGCGGGTTCCCCGCCCCGCTGTACCAGCTCCAGGGGAGGACAAAAAGGCACAGTTTGCGGTGTGAGTTCAGCTCCGGCCCAAGGCAACAACGCCACCTGTAGGCCCCAAGGAACCCCACACCACCAGAGTCCTCACATAAATTCAAACACATAAGTAAAATGTACTTGTGTTTCTATGTATTAAAAAGTATGTAATGTATGTGTAAAATTAATAAAGAAATTTATAAACATTGGCAGGTAAAGTTAATTTAGCTAAAAAGATTTTCATGCCCCAGCTACTGTATTATCTACATAATACACCCATAGTGATACCATTAACTATTTTCCAAGAGGTGAACACTATTTTTAGACATTTGCTATGGCACAATAAGACGCCTAGAGTGAGACCGGAACATCTTCAAAGACCCAAAGAAGCTGGTGGTTTGGCAATGCCAAACCCCTGGCTGTACTACTTAGCAGCACAACTGCAACACCTATGTAAAGGCTTGGATCTCACCAGTACGGACCTCAATCAGCCTTGTCTAGACTCCTCTCTATACATTCTGTTATACACATTGAAGGTGCCTGACTTGTCCACTGGCCTGGAGGCTGAAACTTTTGCCAAATCCAACCGTGTGTTGCATAATGCCTACATATGCCCTCATCCAAAAGATTTGGAATAAGGCTAAGCAGCTCGAGTGTGTTACTGGCTTTACTAATTTCAGTCCTATATGGCACAATAACCATTAGGCCTCATGCACACTGTATGTTTTTTTTAAGGTTTTACAGCAGCTGTTTTTGGCTGTAGACGTTTTTTTCTACAGTCATTAAAATCTCCATCATGTAATCCTATGTGTCCATGGCTGTTATTAGCAGTTTTGGGCAGTGGCGTTTTTGAGCAGTAAAAAACCCCCAAAACTAGTGGGTTCTGAGAGACGTTTTTCAGCATTTTTGGACGTTTTTAATCCTTTGAAAAAAAAACGCTAATAAACGCTAAACTTTAAAAAACTCACTACAAAGCTGCTGGCGTTTTTATAACGTTATTTTAACGTCCAGTGTGCATGAGGCCTTATCCTGAGTTAGCCAAATTACAACAGACCACTAGGTGGCGGAAATGGGATATAACCCACCTTTACCATATTTTTTTTAAAAGGGGCCTTATGCTCATTTGAAGAGCTAAGCGTGAAATTCTGCCTGCCTAAATCTATGTGTAGCGGGGTGCCACTTTGCAGTGTGGTAAAAGACTATTGTTGTATTGAGAATGAACCCAGCTCCCTCCGGAGTCTCTTTATGACATTGCAGCAACTGTTGTTTAACTGTGTGGAACGGTGCATTATGGAACTTATAGTACAGGGAGAAAGAGACTTAATTGCCATGGGTAGCAAATAGACTACAATACCCACAGTGCAGCTGTACCACCAGAGTGCATTGCATCATCGCACAGCTTTGTGGGAGAGATTACTTAAAGGAAGGGAGGAGCTACACTCGCTCTCTATGGACATGGCCGTCTATCAAAAGGAAGCCTGCGTTGAGGCCTGCTGCCATAGTGTCTAGGCCGGAAAGCCTGGGCCGACAGTTGTCAAGTAGGATCACTCAGCCAAGGAGGGATCCTTTTCCGTGTGTCCAACTCTTGCTCTACAGAGACCGGAGTCGCCCATCTACTGACACCTTGTGCGGCTGTGTGAAGGACCGGAGACTGCAAGTTGCAAAGAGACCGGGGACCGGAACGCCTGCAGTGGAGCGTACCAGAAGGACGAGGCCTGCTTTGGTGAGGGGGCACCTGCCCAAATTTTGACTGGCTGTTGCGTAGGAAAGTGAATATTAAAGGCCTGCAGTTATTATTAAAGTAGTGCGCCACATACCAGGACATAGTGCATCTTGCAGTGGTCGCGTGTTTAAAGATTGGCGTCTGCACCGCCAGCAAGTTATACCCACTCATAAACATTGTTCAGTTTTCCTGCCTTTTCCTTTACCTAATGGATTACAAATGTTTTATGTGCACCAACGAATGCTAGCAAAGACTCCTACTTCTGGAGGGAACTTCACACTGAAGTTAGTCAGGCCTGTCTAGAGCAGATAGTACCAGGACACGTGTATAGTATTGCCCACTAGGGGGAGCTCGTGAGCACACATTTCAAATATATAGAAAGTGTACACTAGAACCGTGATTTTGTGCTTAGATGGTTTTTACCTAAATATTTTTCACTATACCATTGACTCTTGCAGGGCCCTGTAAGAGTCAACTGTATGTTTGTCTAACTTTGTTACTTTTCTTACTAAGTAAAATTTACTTTTTGTTTGAGCGGAATTCTGTGTGGAGTTTATCTGTTACCCTGTTGGACAAGTGGCCATCACAAGGTAACCTCTTTATTTACAATTTTATCACTGTGTAACATTATTGTGTTTCCCAGCTACCAGTGGGTTCCACAATCTCTTGCAGACCAGTTGTGCCAAGGGAGGGTTCGAGCCAGATTCCTGGGGTTGATAGCCAGAGTACAGACCCAAAACAAAACCAGCAGCTCTCTTAACAGGGGGTAGTGCTACATATGCAATTTTATTATATTCAACTTAAACATGCTGTAAAGGCGCAGGGCTTAGCGGTAGAGTGGCAGCAACCTCCTACACCACTGATGGCTGAAACCAAGGGCTTTATTTCCAGGTGTTATGCAATGTTACTAACAGACTTCTTAACCTCATTCCCCCTGAAGGTGAGAGAGACATGGGAGAAAGACCTTGGCTCTTTCATAGACGACCAATGGGAGGAGGCTCTACAGGCAGTACCCCAATGCTCCCTTAATTTAAAACAGAGGCTTATGCAATTGTACCTACTATTATTGGTTAATTTCACCCCATCAAGACTATTCACAATGGGCGTTTTAGATTCCCCTTTGTGTGGTAAATGTTTCAGTGACCATGGGGATCTGATTCACTTAACCTGGCGCTGTCCCAAATTACGCCTATACTGGGTGGGAGTGATAAATATTATAAATTCTGTGTTTCAGACTTCAATTCCACTAGAACTTAAACCGTGTCTTCTAGACATAATGGATGAGTCAATTATCAGTCCTCACAAGAGAGGCGGTGTCCATAGCTGTCTTTCAAGCTCGGAGGGTAATACTCAGAAACTGGAAATCTAGTGACCCTCCTACACATAAAGAATGGTTACAATGCATAGGGGAAACCCTTAGTTTGGAGAAATACTTCTACCAGCATAGGGGGCGACCCCCGTAAATTTGACAACTGATGTGGTCCGTGGTTGGATACCCCAGGTTTGAGCCCACTGGAGCTGGTGTTAGACTTGTTTTATTTTTTCAGAATGTAACTATGCAATCGTCTAATAGATACCATGGGAAGAGTGGCTTCATTAAAAGTCTTTATTGGGGTGGATGCTGCACTGACTCATGAATGGCCACGTTGGGTTGTATTTTATTTTTTGCTGTTTTATATGTGCTTCTATATAGGTGCACACTGTGTTTACAATTGCACATTTTGTATTTGTGAAGGTGTCTTGACATTACTTTCTCTGTATTGTTTTTTGTTCTGTTTTATTTCTTTAATAAAAACCCTTTTTGATAAAAAAAAAAAAAGAATAGTAGGGACAGGTATCGGTGTTCCCTATCCTCTAAAGGTTGCAATCTCCTGGTAGACTTACGCAGAAGATTAAGGAGGTTGGGATTTTGGTCCAAGTCAAAGCCACAAGAAACCAACCACATGAGCAGAGGTACTGTACCAAAAATGATCACACACACATACCTCTCAACTTTATGAGATGAAAAGGAGGGACACCTTTTAGTACAAATCAGGCAGGCAAATGACATACATCTTGTCATGGCCTAATTAGGTGAACCATGAAGAATCAACATGTAAAAAATAACTGGCTAAATTCACAATTTTTTTCCAAGAATTATTTTCCTGGTTACAAGTTTTTCAAATAACACATGCAATAATTTTAGGTTGAATGAAAGGCTTAATGCAGTATAAACATTTGATAGATAAATAGCATATTTATTTATAGAGGTCTACATATCAGACCAACAAGAGGGACAATGGAGGAGGAATGATTTGGTTTCACAGTTTCTCCAAAAGATGAACAGTTGGGTGCTATGTGCACAGGTTCCTGAGAACCTCCAAGTTGGGACTGTTAGATGAAATGATCACTCAAGGCAGGTTGTCCTTGAGAAGAGTAATATGCTGGATAAGTGGGATAGTGAATTCTTGGGAGGACTTATGCAGGCCATATGTGGGTCGAATTCCGAACACATTCTTTCGAAAATCAAAAATTTCATGCGTTTTGTGATCTGATGGCGCCACCATTGATTTCGAAATTAGACTAACCAAGCCTTCAATTTCACGTCATGTTGCTATAGAAAATAGATTTTGTGGCTGGGAATCTTCTTTTCTTCCCTGGTCACAGCTCATGCACATTTCTTTTTCGATCATATTTGTCTCACGACATGGGCGTCCGCTGAACTTTTTTCAGGGGGGGGCATGATTTTAAGGTCATCCATGTTCAGTCCCTTTTTGACAATGTCATGAAGGGGAGGGGCTTAATCATTATGACATAAAGTGCAGGCATGCAAAGGTTTGAGAAACCTGATGCAAAAGCTTAATAGAAGGATCAAGCTGCCATTGTCTGATTAGCAATTTCTATTTTTTTTAACCCCCCCCTCTAGCGGCCGAATAGCGCCACTAAAAGGATGGTAAAGCGCTGCTAAAACTAGCGGCGCTTTACCGATAACGTGGCCAGCTGGCAGTGTGAAATAGCTCTTGAGGATAATTCCGCTTCACTCCATGTCCATATAAATATAGTGTGTCTCCAGGGGGGGGCAATTGACCCCCCTTGCCCTATGGAGCGGACACCCATGTCTCACGATTCTCCCATCGTTGATTAGAAATTTGTTTATTTTTCCCAAAATTTCCAACATCCCTGATCACTCAAGTTTGATGGCCGCACAAAGGTCAGTCATTGCTGCAGCCCACTAATGGTGTAAAATTAGAAAGAAAATTCTTAGTTATGATTTTCGTAAGTAAATTATTTCGGAATTCGACCCATGTATGGCCTGCTTTAGAGCTAAAGAATAGGACCATAATCTCATAAGGGGTGACTACAGAATGTGTAATTAGAGACAGATTATTTGTATTGTGTAAATTTGACAAGCACTTAGAACCCTGTTTTATTATTCACAGCTGGATGTAGTTGTGTGTTGTTTTGGAGTTGTCAATGTTCCATGTTTAGCACTTCAAACATTCAGTTAAAGATTAGAGCATAACTTTTATCTGAGGTGTATTAAACCAGCATTAGTATAAACACAAGGAGGGCAGCCAAGAACATTAAGTCTGTCAATTTCAGTGAAACAATCAGTTCCTGATATCCAAGTGAAATTACTAAACTCCAAAAACATAAAGTGCAAAATATAAGTGCAGCGCAATATAGTAAATAAACGTAAAACATAAACATAAGCATAATAGAGTAGCTCAAATAGCTGACTTGGTAAAAACAGTGTAACACTCAACTGCTGTACCGAACCACGGATGTCCACACCAGTGAGAGTTAATAAGGTAATTAGCCACTTTGACCTTTTTAAGCTCTTGTCAATTAATGGCTCCCCACCTGCTGAAGAAGCCCATGAGGAGGGCGTAACACGTATGGGTCGCAGGAGCCGTAGCATCCGACGTCACAATTTACCATTAGTATCAGCGTGGTAAGCTGATTATATGCTTATTTTGCACATATTTATGCAAGTGTTTTTAATCCCTTGATCTATTTTATAAATAATTTTGTAGCAGAGAGCACTATGGTTTCTCTGATTCTATTTTATGGTATGTCATACGATTGATTGAGACCCAAGAAATGTAGTGATTCAGGGACGCCATTGAAGGAGTGTTCCAGTACCATCTTGAGTGGAGTTCACTAAGGCTATTGTGACTCTGTAGTGGGGTCAGATACTGGAGGTGAGGGCACATTATCCAGAGGTGGTGGGCATGGAACACATCGGATGTTATTATAAGAACTGTCACTGTGAGTTTTGACAATGGTGGAACCCTTATATTTGGGACTTTAACACTGTATTTGAGCTACTGTATTATGCTTATGTTTTATGTTCATTTAAAGCAGAGTTCCACCCAAAAATGGAACTTCCACTTTTCGGAACCCTCCCCCCCTCCGGTGACACATTTGGCACCTTTCAGGGGGAGGGGGGTGCAGATACCTGTCTAAGACAGGTATTTGCCCCCACTTCCGGGCATAGACTCTCGTGGGAGTCTTTACCCCTTCCTGTCCCCCCTGCTGTCTCCTGGGAAACACATTGTTCCCAGGAGAGTGGGGACCAGTGACGGCGCGCCGCGCTACTCGCGCATGCGCAGTAGGGAACCGGGCAGTGAAGCTGCATTTCCCTGATTCCCTCACGGCGTTGGGAGCATCCGAGGACCGAGCGATTGCTCAGCCTCGTCTGCCGACATCGTGGGCGCGCTGGACAGGTAAGTGTCCATTTTTTAAAAGTCAGCAGCTGCAGTATTTGTAGCTGCTGGCTTTTAAAAAAAAATTGAGGGGACCTCCTCTTTAATATGTTATTGCGCTGCACTTATATTTTGCACTTTATGTTTTTGAAGTTGGGTGGACACACTTAAAAAGGTGTTAGCAGCAGTCTTTACTTTGGCCATTTGGCAAACGCCATACAAGTAAAAACAACAGCAAAGATACAGGAACTTCCGGTCACGGCCCTAAAATCGGAAGTGGATGTCACCTCCGCTCTGTTATTTTGCTCATCCATGAAATTATCCTGTTGTGACAAGGACTGAGTTGCTCCCTGGATGATCAGAGATTTTTTCTGTGGATGCACCAATTTTAGCAGTTTCTTACATGGACTTGGTTTTAGTTTAGTATATATTTGACCTTAATGGACTTTAGATTATTAACCATACACTGTTGTGATGCACGTTATCCTTATTAATATGAGATTCATTTGCACTAACTTTATTTATATAGCACTTTGTGAAATAGTAATTAGCGCTACTTCAATATATTTAAAACAATTTCTGGGTGCTGGATACACTACAGAAGTCAGCTGCTGTTTACGCCCGCACTATAGCACTTTATTATTAGTATTATATGTAGCGACCTCACCCCATCTCTTTCTCCTAGGGGTATCACACACGACAGAGTGAGATGCGCTACGGCCCATGTCCTCCCCATAGCTGTGGGTGAGGTGAAGGCCAGTACCAGATATTTCCTCGGGCCTGTGTGCTTCTGTCTAGAATTAAGTCCTGCTGTGCCAACACTTCCCTCTGCTCCCATTAACCAGAGTTCCACACACCTATCACAGTCCAACTCTTGTTTTATTGCATAACTCACAATAAACAGTGCTTCAGTAGCCAACTGGTTGGGACTCCATAACAGTTTGATACAAGGGGATGAGCAGGTCGAGGCACTGTCCTAATTGTCAGCTAAACCACTGTGATCTCACCAGCGGTTACTATAGCCTTAGCTAGAAAGGACTTAGAACTTGTGAGTCTCTACCAGCGACTCAAGAGAACGTAGATAGGAGTACCTTTGCTGCGTTGTGGCCCCTGTCAGGGGAAGATGTCCCTCCAAGGAAGTTACCAGAGGCCCATCTGTCACTGGGTTGATGCTGCTCCAGACTCTCCGAATGGGTAACCTCCCCGGCCTCCTCACCTCAGACATGGGCCCCATCCACTTCAGGGACCCTCGGACTTCTCCACCCTCACGGGACCCAGTCGAAGTCACTGGGCCCCAGGCCTCCTGGTTTAGTACCTCACCCCAGGCTGAAGGTGCCTGGGATGGACTCCAACTCCATTCCGGTCAGGCCTAGGGCACCTGAGCCGGAATCCAGAACTGCCCACACCCAGGCCTAAGGTGCCTGAGTGCGTGATGAAGGACCTCCAAAAGAGAAAGACCTCGAGAACAGGGCGTCTCCCCCCTTTATCCCCTTCAATGACGACACGGCAGGTTCCCCGCCCTCGCCGTACCATCTCCGAGAAGGGACAAAAAGGACAGCACTGTGGCGGCAAATCTACCTTGAGTCTGCGGGCACCTGCCACCCTCAGGCCAAGGAGATTATTACACCGCCCAATCCTCCACGAATACAAATGGTCCATTTACTCCCATACTTTACACACCTGGACCTCACTACCACCCAGGTGTACCCCACCTAAATTTAGAGACCCCGCTACATATATATTTTGTTTGAACACTTTTGATAGCGCATTAGTACTCTTGTTTATATATAGTATTGATAGTCATTTGCACATATATTTGAGTGGCTGTTTGCGCTGATTATATTTCACTATACAATTGCTCCCAAATGTCCCTCCTTTGGAACAAAATCCCTCTGTCTTTCTTTCTCCCTCAGTTGTCCCTCTTTTTGATCTGATGTAGGGATCACTATAAAAAAAAAATAATTTAACTGTCAAAAGTATTTTATTCCACAGCACCTTTTATACGACCTTAACATTATTCAATTTGTTGTTTTGAGGAGCCAAAATAAAGGAAAAATAGCAACAAAAGTTAACTTAACAATTTTTTGAGCAATAATCTTTATGGTTTGTGTTACTGGAGGCATGGCAGGGACATGTCATTTGCCTTTACTGTATGCTTTGTGCAATAATGTGTCCCTCTTTCCTATTTTAAAAAGTTGGGAGGAATGTTAACATACCCAGTAGATAACTAAATTACATTTCAAAAAGGTTGATTTCTACAACAGGCATGACCTACAGTATGTAATATTACTGTTCTTAACTGTTTTAAAAAGCTTGTTTATGTATATGATTTCTAATTATATAAATACATGGAGGCAGACATTTTTTTTTATTATTTCATATGTAGCCTCTGCTTCCTGCTCTGCAGTGCTATCCAGTTGTTGCGCTTTACTGCTTGTTCACAAAATGCAAGTGTAGGAGTTGGCTGACTTATTGAAGACAATACACTCCCCATGTGACTGACATATTTCAACAGCTCTTGAGTTATCATGGATTGCAAATTCATTTTTTGCTCTCCCTAGCGGATAAACATCTCCACATATAATACAATAACATGATATTATGTAGTTCCTGAACATAAACTGTACTTTGCCATTAGCAGGATGTCTTGGTTGTTCATAGTGCAATATGTGTATCTCCCTGGTTAGGTCACAGTAGTCTACATATTACTATACTTTATATAAACATCAAAGAGATAAAAACAAGGTCGGGTTGATGATTGTAATTGCACATACCTTAGACAGGCCATACATAATGCGATTTTCTTTCCTGCAACTTTCCATGGCCCACTTTAGCTTATGCTTAAATCCTGTTTACTATCTATCAATCTATCTATCTATCTATCTATCTATCTATCTATCTATCTATCTATCTATCTATCTATCTATCTATCTATCTATCTCTCTGTCACCAATAATTAGTAGCAGTCTTTCCACACATACAGGTAGGATCACAGGACATATTTGCGGTGCCTGTGGTTATGCTTTCAAGGATAGTGTATTGGTATAGCTAAATTTTTATATTTGGCTGTTCCTAACTTGGTGTAAGAAAGGTGTATTTTTTTACATTTCCATATTGGTTGAACTAGATGGACTTTGTGTCTTTTTTTCAACCAGACTAACTATGTAACTTTCACAGGTATGAATTTTGTTTAGGTACAGTATGTTAATGTGACCAATGTATGTCTCTACTCAGGATATAAAAGGTATGGGAAAGGTTAATCCCACTTTGAAGGGCAATCCTGTATTTTTCTTATAGTCACTAAACCCAAATTATCACTACATGCTATATAACAAAGTGTGCATACTCACAAAGTCACTAAAGCATTCATTTTGTGTAAAGTGAAATATACCTGGTTGATCCTGCATTCAGCTCTCCCTCTCATATTCATTGTGTCGCCATTGCAGGCTGAGATTGTATGCACCAGCTGGTGTCCTCTGCTGAGCATGCTCATATTTCAGTTCCTATCTTATGCCGCGTACACACGATCGGACCTTTGTCCGACCAAACTCACATCGGAATTCCGACGGAATTCCATCGGAAAAAAATAGAACAGGTTCTATATTTAAATTCCGATGGAATTCATTGGAATTTCTCCGATGGGGCCCACACACGTTTGGAATTTCCGATGAAAAACTCAGCCGGACTCCGTCTGACTTTTTTCATCGGAAATTCCTATCGTGTGTACAAGGCATAAGCTTTTAATTTCCTCCTTTTTGTTATTTGTGCAGCCCACATGTCTATAGAGTCACACATGTGGGTGTATACACAGTGGTAAATGACCTTCCTCCCTCCTCCTCCATGTCCTTCTATTGCTAAACACGGGATATAGTATGTTGATCGATTACATTCATTAAAAAACTCACAAAAAAGCTTTGTTTTAATATAAATCAGTAATGTAAAAAAAGTGCCTTGAATGCTGATGCAGCCTGAACAAAATGAAAGCTAGTGTCAGTCTTCTCTGACTCCGCTCACACCATATTAATGCACAAAAAATACACATTTGATGCTCAATAAATATTTATATGGAGCTATAAGATAGTTATTTGATATTTATAATCTAATTTGAATTGCCCTTCTGAAACTGCACCAATCAGGATTGGCCAGACACAAACTCATACTGTAGAGAGCATACATCAGCAGACTAATAGAAGCCTCTCCCAAAGATCTTTTTTTTTCCTATAAATATAAAAAACATGTTATACTTAAGTGCTCTGTTGCAGTGGATTTGCACAGAGCAGCCCGGACCCTCCTCTTCTCGGGTCCCTCTTCTGTGATCCTGGCCCCTCCTTCCTGTTACGTGCCCCCACAGCAAGCAGCTTGCTATAGGGCACCCAAGCCGAGTCACAGCTCCCTGTGTCCATTCAGACAAGGAGCCCCGGCCTGGCCCCACCCCCTCTCCCCCTGATTGGCTAGCTGACTTTGATCGACAGCAGCAGGAGCCAATGGCGTCTCAGCCAATCAGGAGGGAGAATCTCGGACAGGTGAGACACTCGTGGACATCGCTGGACAGAAATGGGGCTCAGATAAGTATTAAGGGGGCTGAGGGGGGCTGCTGCACAGAATGCATTAAGATAAAAAACCTTCTGACTTTACAATCACTTTAAATACTTTATGTAATCAATATACTAATGTTAGAAATAAATGTTTCAAGCATTATTAAAGGACTTCTGGAGATTATATGAATATACTAAGTCCATTCACAAATTATGGAAGCCAGCCAAAAATAAACGTTAAAAGTCAAACCTATTTTCTAAAGCATTTAAAAATGTAAAAGCGATGTCAACACAAGACTGGAAAAGACAGGAAAATATAAGATTTAGAAAGAAGCCTTTACTACAATTACAGTATAATTCTGCATTTTATGCTAACTTTAACTTGAGGAATTCAAACCTCTAGAATAACAATAAACAAAGCAACAGGGAATGGAGAGTGAAATTCAAGAGTCCTTACGGATATACATTAAGAGTTCCAATGACTTACAGAGTAAATATCGGGTCGTGTAACACAGTCTCATATATGCATAGAAACGTTTCAAACTTCCATTAGAAAAATTGGACTTTGGCTGACTTGCTATTAGCAAAGAATGGTGCATCTTAAACTTCTATAAACATTCTGTGAGTGGAATAGCCCATCGGACCTTGCTGAACACAGAATAAACACGGATTGTGTTTATATATTCTGAGTTTGGAGAGGTTGAAGTTCCAGAGTTCATCTATCTTTTTCTGCAGGCACGTTAATGTTAGAACAACATAATGATGAAATATTCACCAAGTTTTATTATTCTTGGTAAACTTTGCTGTGGGATCTTTGAGCACTCTCTCACATGGAGTCATACCAAATGAATTCCTTGTGCGAATATTTCTAACTGATAAACTGAGTTATAGCAATGGGTCAGAGTAGTATAATACTGAAATAATAGCCCGTACAAGTAAGAGCTTAAGTCTAGCTGTGCGGGATGAGTTCAGAAGTTCTTCTAAACTCGTCTTCATCAGTACTGTGGGGGAGATTTACTAAAACTGGTGCACTCAGAATCCGGGGCAGCTGTGCATGGTAGCCAATCAGCTTCTAACTCCAGCTTGCTTAGCTAAAAGAGAAGTACTGTATTTTCCGGTTTATAAGGCGACCGGGCCTATAGGATGACCCCCTAATTCTACTGTATTTGTACAGTTTTTGCCTATACTCACTGTATAGGACTAACCCCCTTCTGAGGCTTCATATTGCCTATATTTCCTTCTTCTTAATGAAAGTTGGAGCCATACCGCGCTGAGCCAATCACGGCGAGCGATGTATTCTATTAATGAATACAAAGCCTGCTTGGATTGGCAGAGGCTGTAACATCATCAGCTCTCAAAGCCAATCCGAGCAGGCTACTGTATGTAGCCTGCTCGGATTGGCAGAAGTTGTTACTACAATCTGAGCAGGCTCTGTATTCATTAATAGAATACATTGCTCGCCGGGATTGGCTCAGCGGTGTATACTGTATGGAGCCAAAGTTACATACAGCCAGCGGCATTTGATACCCGGCGTATAAGACGACCCCCGCTTTTGGCCTGTTTTTTTAAGTGTAAAAGGTCATCTTATACGCCGTAAAATATGGTAGTTTTTTTTTTTCTTTGGGGAATCATACTTACCTAGGTGGATGCAGTATCAGTCTGTAGAGGGGGCGGGAGCGGCCGCCTCAGGCTTCCAGCTTTAGCCCGCTGTCAGCTGAAAATGGGTCACAAGAGTGCAGAACGAACTGCACTTCTAGGATCCACAGGAGAAGTACAGCCAAACAAGCTTTGGCTGTACTTCTCTTTTAAGCTTTGGCAGGAAAATCTGAAAACTGCTTGGTTTCTATGCAGAATTGCACCAGATTTTGCACTCTCAAGTAGGGATGAGCTGAACACCCCCCAGTTCGGTTCGCACAGAACTTGTCGAACAGGCAATAAATTCATTCGAACATCCGAACACTGTTAAAGACTATGGGTCTCGAATATGAAAAATCTAAAGTGCTAATTTTAAAGGCTTATATGCAAGTTATTGTCATAAAAAGTGTTTGGGGACCCGGGTCCTGCCCCAGGGGACATGTATCAATGCAAAAAAAAGTTTTAAAAAGGGAAGTTTTTTCGGGAGCAGTGATTTTAATAATGCTTAAAGTGAAACAATAAAAGTGAAATATTCCTTTAAATTTCGTACCTGGGGGGTGTATAGTATGCCTGTAAAGTAGCGTTTGTTTCCCGTGCTTAGAACTGTCCCTGCAAAAAGTGTCATTTCTGAAGGAAAAAAAGTAATTTAAAAGCACTCGCGGCTATAATGAATTGTCCGCTCCCGGCAATACAGAGAAAAGTCATTGATAAAAAAAAATGTGTGGGGGTCCCCCCAAATTAAATTACCAGGCCCTTCAGGTCTGGTATGGATATTAAGGGGAACCCTGCATCACATTTTAAAAAAAAATGACGTGGGGTTCTCTCGTCCCCCCCTCTTTTCCTGCGGCCTGCCAGGTTGTGTGCTCAGATAAAGGGTCTGGTATGGATTTTTGGGGGGAACTCCACGGCATTTTTTTTTATTTGGCGTGGAGTTCCCCTTAGAATCCATACCAGACCTGAAGGGTCTGGTATGGATATTTGGGGGGAAATCCACGCCAAATAAAAAAAACAGACCCCCAAAGCATGTTGAGGGCATGTGGCCTGGTACGGTTCAGGAGGGGGGGTGCTCTTTCGTCCCCCCTCTTTTCCTGCTGCCTGCCAGGTTGCGTTCTCGGATAAAGCGCCTGGTATGGATTTTTGGGGGGAACTCCACGCCATTTTTTTTTTATTTGGCGTGGATTTCCCCTTAAAATCCATACCAGACCTGAAGGGTCTCGTATGGATATTTGGGGGAACCCCACGTAATTTTTATTTTTATTTTACGCAGGGTTCTCCTTAATATCCATACCAGACCTGAAGGGCCTGGTAATTGAATTTGGGGGGACCCTCACACATTTTTTTTTATCAATGACTTTTCTCTGTATTGCCGGGAGCCGACAATTCATTATAGCCGCAAGTGCTTTTAAATGACTTTTTTTCCTTCAGAAATGACACTTTGTGCAGGGACAGTTCTAAGCACGGGAAACAAGCACTACTTTACAGGCATACTATACACCCCCCCCCCCCCCCCGGTACGAAATTTAAAGGAATATTTCACTTTTATTGTTTCACTTTAAGCATTATTAAAATCACTGCTCCCGAAAAAACGTCAGTTTTTAAAACTTTTTTTTGCATTGATACATGTCCCCTGGGGCAGGACCCGGGTCCCCAAACACTTTTTATGACAATCACTTGCATATAAGCCTTTAAAATGAGCACTTTAGATTTCTCCCATAGACTTTTACAGGGTGTTCCGCGGCTTTTCGAATTTGCCGTGAACACCCCAAATTGTTCGCTGTTCGACAAACGGGCAAACAGGCAATGTTCGAGTCGAACATGAGCTCGACTCGAACTCGAAGCTCATCCCTACAAGTTTTAGTAAATACCCCCCTAGTCCGCACTCAAGCTAAGAGCCAACCTTTGACCACCACTCCTGGGAGAGCTGCATTAGCATAACCTTTCCTTCTACACTGCTTAAAGTGGAGTTCCACCCAAAAATGGAACTTCCACTTTTTGGAACCCTCCCCCCGTCTCCGGTGTCACATTTGGCACCTTTCAGAGGGGAGGGGGGAGCAGATACCTGTCTAATACAGATATTTGCTCCCACTTCCTGGATAGATCACCTCTGTGATCTACTCCACTTCCGGCGCCTACTCTGTACCCCCGCTGCCTTCTGGGAGACACACAGCTCCCAGGACACAGGGGGGACCAGTGAAGACGCGCAGCGCAACTCGTGCATGCGCATTAGGGAACCGGGAAGTGAAGCAGCAATGCTTCACTTACTGATTCCCTTACCGAGATGGTGGCGGCAGCAGCTGATCCTCGAGCGACAGATCGGCTTTGGCTGCCGACATTGTTGGCGACCTGGACAGGTAAGTGTCCATATATTAAAAGTCAGCAGCTGCTGTATTTGTAGCTGCTGGCTTTTAATATAATTTTTTTTAGTGGGACCTCCGCTTTAAGACCTGATTGAAAACACCTACACATTTAAGAGATCTAGTGCCCCACACTTTTCTCCTACTTCTCAAATAGAGCCAGGGATGACTGGCAAACCAGTGTACTGACTAAAGCTAGGTATACACATACTGAAATTTGGCTGGTTCATTCAATCAGTGCATGCAGCCAATGACTACAGCACTGATCTGTGTATTCTTATATGGGGGTGGGGAGTTCAGAACAAATGAAAACAGCATCAGAGATCCCTGCATCTACATAATTTCTGTTGAAACAAGCAACTTCAACCTGCTCTATTAAATCTCCTGCCCTTGTGGTTTCAACTTTGTATAGTGAAACACTTATTTTCTGCCAGTAAATACCTTATACAGGCAACTTCCTGTTTCTTGTCTGGGAAAAAAAGCCTAGGCTTATGACATCATGCACAGCTCTCTCTCTCTCTCTCTCTCACGCTCGTGGGGGGGTGAGTCATAAGAGGACCAATCAGAGCTGTAGAGCTGGAGGTGGGCCTCTTTGTGTCTGGGTAAATCCAGGAAGGGAACAGGCAGCAGCTTCAGCTACCCACAGTTAAAATGGATGCAGCCAGACTGGAGGTAGATTTCTGCAGCATATTTGGCAAGTACAGAATCACAGTATATATAAAATAATATGCAAAATTGTTGGAGGGAAGCTTCAGAATGGCAAAGATGTTTTTATTACAAATTATGTGAGCAGATTGCAGTTCCTCTTTAACCACTTCAATACAGGGCATTTTCCTGCCCAGACCAATTTTTAGTTTTCAGCGCTGTCGCACTTTGAATAACAATTGCGCGGTCATGCAACACTGTACCCAAATTACATTTTTATGTTTTTTCCCCAATAAATAGAGCTTTCTTTTGGTGGTATGTGATCACCTCTGCGGTTTTTATTTTTTGCGCTATAAACAAAAGAAGAGCAAAAAATTTGAAAAAAACACAATATTGTTTACTTTTTGCTATAATAAATATCCCATAAAAAAAAATTATCTGTTTAGGCCGATATATATATCCTTGTACATATGTTTGTTAAACAAAAATCACAATAAGCGTATATTGATTGGTTTGCGCAAAAGTTATAGCGTCTACAAAATAGGGGATAGATTTATGGCATTTTTATAATTAAATTTTTTACTAGTAATGGCGGCGATCTGCGATTTTTTATCATGACAGTGACATTGCGATGGACATATTGGACACTTTTGACACATTTTTGGGACCATTCACATTTATACAGCGATCAGTGCTATAAAAATGCACGGATTACTGTGTAAATGTGACTGGCAGGGAAGGGGTTAACACTAGGGGGTGATCAAGGGGTTAAATATGTTTCCTAGGGAGTTATTCTAACTGTAGGGGCGGGAACTCACAAGGGGAGGAGACCAATCGGTGTTCCTCTGTACTGGGAACACACCATCGGTCTCCTGTCACCTGACAGGACATGGATCTGTGTGTTTACACAGGGCACACGCACCGGGTCCCGAGAAACGCGGTGGGCGCGCACGCGTGCCCCCTAGACGGCCGGGAAGCCCAGGACGTCATATAATGCCTGCCCAGGATGGGAGATCCCTCCTGCGGACATCATAGCCGGGTAATGAAGTGGTTAAGGGGGGATATGATCAGCATGTATAAATACATAAAAGTTCCATATAGTGAACTTGGTGTTGAGTTATTCACTTTAAAGGGGTGTTCCAGGCAACCCTGTGCAAAAAAATAATAATTAAAAGCCAGCAGCTACACATACTGCAGCTGCTGGCTTTTAATAAATGGAGACTTACCTGTCCTGGTGTCCCTCGATGTCGGCACCGCAGCTGATGTTTCACATCAGCTGTCGGTGCTTCCGTCGCCATTGCGGGTAAGGGAACCCGGCAGTGAAGACTTTCGGCTTCACGCCGGGAACCCTACTGCGCATGCGCGAGGCCCGCTCCTCTCTCCTATTAGCCCAGCGGCCAGGGGAGGAGAAGGAGGGAGCCTCGCGCGACTTCACTGCCACGGCCAAACTCCAGTAAGTGGGTAAGGATACCTGTCTTTGACAGGTATCCTGTCCCCCCTCCCCCCCGAAAGGTGCCAATTGTGGCACCGGAGGGGGGGAGGAATCCGATAAGCGGAAGTTCCACTTTAGGGTGGAGCTCCGCTTTAAGGTCATCAAAGAGGACAAGGGGACACTCTTTACGTCTGGAGGAAATTAGATTTACTCTTCTAATACAGAAAGGCTTCTTCACAGTAAGAGCTGTGAAAATGTGGAATAGACTCCCTTCAGAGGTGGTTCTGGCCAGCTCAGTAGATTGCTTTAAAAAAGGCCTGGATTCTTTCCTAAATGTACATAATATAACTGGATACTAAAATTTATAGGTTAAGTTAATTCAGGGAAAATCTGATTGCGTCTTGGGGGATCAGAGAGGAGTTTTTCCCCTGCTGGAGCAAATTGGATCATGCTGTGTTGGGTTTTGTTCCCTTCCATTTGGATCAACTGTGGGTATAGGATTGTATAGGGTATAGGATTGTGTATATAGGATTGTAATTCCCCACCCCCCCCCCCCCCATTTATTGGTTGAATTAGATAGCCTTGTGTCTTTTTCAACCAGACTAACTGGTGGCTCAGCTTAGCTGCTGTAGTTAAAGAAGGAGCTAGAGAAAGGGAGAGCACACTGTCCATGCATGCAGTTTGAAAGAGCTGAACCTGTCATTGAGGGTGCAAACTTGTAGCATCCAATTTGTCGTGAAAACAACAGAATGGAGAGCGATTGAAGAGCCAGCAGTTTCTGTGGCGAGAGCCCCCCATTGCTGCATATGTAATACAGGCCATATGACTGCATATGTAATGGTGCTACATGTGAAAACGAGGAACACTGGTATGCATTATTTAGGGTATATGGAATTACATAAGAGTATTTTTGTAAAATGTTGCTAAAGGTGAACTTACACTTTAAATAAAACAAGATTTTTATTTTTTAAGCCTATGTCAGTGCAAACTGACAAACTGACTAGTTCAAAGGCCACGGAATAAAACACAACATACCATCTGTAACCCTACAAACACTAAAGACCTTTATTAAAAAAAAAAAAATGCAGCTAAGATAGGGGGTAAAAACCTTTATGTCTGTTTCATTAAAGATGGCTCAATAAAACGTTGAATATTTCAACAAATCTCATCATAAAAACAGCAATGAAACTCACAGTAGTGATTTATCTACTACAGGTAAAAGGATCAAATCTCTGTAGGCAGATTTTATGGAGTGCTCACAAATGTTAAGGACAATAGGCTTCTATAATAGGAAACAGCCAGGCTCCAAAAAATGAAAGCAACTGTGCAAATAACGTTCCAAAGATCCCAGCCACAGCTTTAGATACATATGCTCAAAATACAAGACCCTCTGGCTTCATATTTTCCAGCTGCCCTGGGGTCTGTAGAATATAAAAGACTAAACCTCCACTTTTATAGATCAGTAGGGAAGAAGGAAAAATAAAATACTTATCGTGTTCTGGGGAATAAAATTAGCTATAACCTACAGGTTAGATGTATAGTAAAATGGTATGCAACAACTCTAGGCAAGAACTAAAATGAACCAGTAAATGGCTTATATAATTCAGGACATTTTCTCATTATGTTAAAATCAAGAATATATTTTATTCAAATTATAGCTAAAGCCAAATCTTTTTTTTTTTAAAACGCGCTTTTATCCATGTTTTTTGGATAGCGTTTCTACGCATTTTTAAGCGTTTTCACAGTAAAAACACTAATGAAAATGCAAAAACGTCTAAAGCACAAACGCGGCTAAAAGCGTGTTACAGCATAAGCCGCGTTAAGCTGCGTTTTTTGGGCGTTTTGCATTTTTACAGCCAAATAGCTTTTGCTCCTGGACGCACAGGCAATCATTTTCTTTTTTACTGCTCTAAACGCTTATGCCTCCAAACTCCTTTGAAAGTTTATGTGTGAATTGACATAGGCTAACATCGAATAGAGTTCAGAGGCAGTAAAAAAAAACGCCAGCCACCCCTAAAGGCAGCTGCAAAAATGTCCTGTGTGAATGAGCCCTAAATCTGAGGTTTTAACACTTTCCCAATACGAAGAAAATATTATAGTTTTATATATACATTAATCTCTAAATAGAAGACTTTTAATTTGAATGCAGAAGATACATGCTTTGACGCTTCTGCATTAAAGTTACTTACTTGCCTGTCTTCCCTTGTACAGTGAGCTGCACATGCGCAGCTCACTGTAAAAAATTGGCAATGCAGACTCTGACTGAAATCCTGTGCATACATGGGATTGACTTCATCCCCACCCGGCCAATGACAGCAGCCAGGGATTGAGACTTGGAAGCCGGCCGCCCGAAGATGTCAGCGGCCTGACAGGGAGCTTGGGGATGCCACATTGCTAGAGCTGAGGTGAGTATAGTTTCACTTTAAGTGTTAGTTTGCTTCCACTCTATAACAATAAAAAAAATAGGCCACAAGCAACTTGATGGTAGATTAATTAGATGTACTGTGTTATGGTAAGGCAAGTTAGACAATGCAAGATTCAAGAAACAGGCAACCGAACACGTTTGAAAATGCTGTGCAAAAAAAGTTGAGCACTGACCCATAATATGGCAATCAACAGAACCACAGCAATGCTAAACCAAATTTTAACTGATGCCAACAGGGTTAAAAGTTTCAGCATTACCTAATATACTCAAGTGTGTGGTATGCATACAGCCCTAATAGTGGATTGGTGTATGCTTTCCTGACAAGGGGTAGAAATTTAGCAGTACTAAGCCGGCTATTGTTGGGGTCCATCTGTAAGGGTGTGCACATTAAGCTATCCCTTTAAGACTGTACACAACCGATGGCTGATGGGCTTCTATGTAAGGAACAGTCTGTCTTGACATTAACTGTGGGCAGCAAGGGATTATGCTCAGTAGTTTTGCTCACCACTCCTAGTATGCAATGGATCTGGTCCAATACGCTTGGTGATCAGCTGTCCCAAAAGGCTCAGTGCTCATATTCATATTCACATTCATTTTCACTATCAGGGTTTCACTGGCTCTAGGCACACACAGCAACAGGTCCCTCCAGCTTTGGGTCCCAGCATGGTAGGGAAACTCTCAGTGTGTTTGTCTCTGGTCTGGGCACAGACACCACAGCAATAGGTCTACTCTCTCTCCAGTCACACAGAACACCAAAAAGGTGCACTCTGTATTCCACACAGGCTCTTATCTCTTGGCTGTAGTGTACAGACCCCTGCAATAAGTCTGCATCCTCTGGCTCCCCACATTAGACTGCCCAGACCTCTGGTAAATTGCCTCTTCTGTGTGCAGGGAATGTGGGTATTAAAATGCACTGCCTATTAGTCTCCATTGTGCAGTGCTCCATGTGGACTATAATTCCCATGTTCCATTGTGGCCGCATAATCAGTTCCCTTTGCCACTCACAAGCTCCACTGTTGCCAGGAGGGAGGGGGGCGAGCGGGGAATCTGCTGTTTGCAATTCTCTCTGATCTCAGCACAGCCACTCTGTCATTGTGTAGCAGTGGGGGGCGGTGAAGGAGGACTACAGGCACAGGGATACACAACTGGCATTAGCACGCGGCTACATAGGTCAGGTAAATATTAACATATTGTAGTGTCTTTTTTCTGTTAGCAGGTAGAGCTTTAGGCTCCTTTTCATGTGTATTTGTACACCTACTGTAAAAATCTATTATTTTACAGACCTCAATAGCTGAAGATGAAATTTACATACTGTTTTGCTTGTGTCCATCTAGTAAGGTTACTTTGCAGTATAAGCAAGGAAGCTCAGACCTCTGCAGTGTATAAATTCTGTACATACAAACTATTACAATAGTAGGAATATAATACAAAATAATGAAAACCATCAACTCACTATTGCATAGGCACTGCACCATCAAATTGGTGTGCGTAGCAGGTACAGCGTCCCTTGAATTGCAAACTCACCAATAAATGGTGCAGTCTCCGAGACTTAAGGCTCTAGCAAAAATAGAAATACAGGGGGAAAGAAGTGTATTTCTATTGTTTCAAGACCATAGTTTCTGCTTATTTGCTGATTATTTGCTAGGCATCTTGTTTGTTATATCTGTCAGTCTTGTATTGTATTCCTAGCAAAACAAGAAATACAGGGGGAAAGAAGACCCCCTGAAAAGGAAGTCACGGGTGGACCAAGCTGCTTATTCAAAGGAGTTTTTATTGCACAATTAATAATAACAAAAATACAGAAACTAGGTACCCACCACCAACACATAGACTAATGTTAAAATGAGACAACCTTGTCTATTTAAAAGCAGCTGCGTCACGTCATACATCAAGCACACAGGAGGGTACGGGCATGTGGTACGGTGTGCCCCTTTTCCTATAAGTGAGCCAAAGGTTTGAGAGGGGGGAGTTTGGGACTTAAAATGAGGCACAATATACGTACCTCCATCCTGGGTTCAAGTACGTACAAAAGGAATGTGGGACTTTAAATGAGGCAATTGACTTGTGGAGGTAGAGTGGTTGGCAAACATTATTTATTAGTAACAATAATATAAAGGTAAAAAAAGTATTTTCATATATCTGCACATGCACATGGCATAAACATAATGGATACATATATGTCAGCTTGGCTGCACATAAGAGATAGTAAATATTAATAAAGTATAATACAAGGTATTTCCTATTAGCAGGCATTGGTACACCATATGCAAAAGAGCTGCTGTAAGATAGATACGCATACACATTAATGGTTACATACTACTCAAGGAATTTTGAATGTATAAAAGATATATATATGGGTCAGTGAATAGGTAGTGAGCCAGGCTTGACTGAGCACCCCATGGAAACTCGACGCGTTTCATAGCTATATGCCATTCATCAAGAGTTGAGTACAGAAGTAAACTGTAAATACAAATGGATATGTAGTATTAATTAATATGCTCTACCCCTTTTAGGGGGAGAAAAGACCTCATGGGGAGAAATAAATCTATACTCACAGGTCGGCTAAAGCACTGTGCTTGGCTGGCAGCGAGGAAGATGGGACCCCAAATGGTTGTCTGTTCCGGAGCTGAGGCAAGGAACCTCACCCCAGCCAAGAAAACACCCACATAGCATGCCTGACTGCCACAACACATTCCACATGTGTGGGGGTGATTACAAGTATGGTGTTCTGGAAAAAATGTATAAAGAGATGTGAAAAATATGTGTGAAAAAAGTGTAAAAAGGTGAGAAAATTAGAAAAATGAAAAAACATAATGACTGAATAATAAAATATATATATATATATATATATATATATATATATATATATATATATATATATATATATATATATATATATATTGTGACAGCAGGAAGGTAAAGTCACCTGGTTGCATCCAGGGGGGTAGATATATTTCGCCCAGATTCAGGCTTTACGCCGACTTATACAACTAGGTGGAGAGTTGTATAAGCCCAGCTGAGGCTAGTGGGTTCATGGATGACTCATACCTCTAGGGAGAGTGTGGGGCGTCGTGCAGACAGGGAGTTGATGAGACCAGCTGAAGCTTGTCAGCTCATTTAGGCCTCTATAAGAACTCCCAGCTTCATTAGATGTTTGCTCATGCCTGGACCCAGACCTGTGTGGACTGTCTAGGGAGAGTGAACCCCTGTGCGGTGAGACAAAGCCTGTGTGGCTATTTGCTTGGACATTTAAAACCAGGGACTTAGGGACTAGGACAGCACTAGGCTGATCCCAGTTGTTAGTTAGGAAACCTGTATGTTTAGTCAGAGGTCAAGTTGACCAGGATTTATTTTGTTTATGTTTCTTTTTCTTTGCTGTGTTTTGTCACTGTAAATAGAAAATAAACCGCACCTTTTTGATTTTGAAAACCACAACCTCCGTTTGCTGGGCCTGTTTTTGTGTGGGGAGCCCACCTCGGGGGTCACACACACCCGCTGCCGAGCCAACCCCCTCACAGTTGGTGGAGAACCAGTGGCAGTTTTTTTTTTAAGCCAGCATGGAGGAGATACTGAAGCAGCTGGCTCTAGCAAATGCCAATCAACAGCAGACAAATGCAGGTTTGCAAAAGAACTTCGCAGCCCAGCAGCAAGCTCATCAACAGAGCCTTGCAGCCCAGCAGCAGACAAACGCAACTTTGCAACAGAGTCTGGAGGCTCAGCAACAAGCCCAGCAGCAATCTGAGGCCCGCTTCATAGACCTGTTGCAGAAGCAAGAGCAGAGACTACAACAACAGATGGAAGCAGTAATGCAGCAACGTCCGCAGACCAGTGAGGAAAGCCGTCCCACTAATACCGCGTCCTTTGGGGTGAGTCGTTTATTGACAAAAATGACTGGAGAGGATGATCCAGAGGTATTTTTGACCACATTTGAAAGGACCGCTGAAAGAGAAAAGTGGCCTGAGGAGCAGTGGGCTGGACTGGTGGCTCCTCTGTTAACTGGTGAATCGCAGAAAGCTTACTATGACCTAGAGCCTAACCAAGCAAAAGACTATGTGATGCTAAAAGCTGAAATATTGGCAAGGCTGGGTGTCACCCAGGCTGTCCGGGCTCAGCGTGTGCATAACTGGACTTTCCAGCTTGGAAAACCCCCCAGGTCTCAAATGTATGATCTCATTCACCTGAGCAGAAAGTGGCTACAGCCAGAGACTTTGTCCGCACCAAAGATTGTAGAACGTGTTGTAATGGATCGGTTTTTGAGAGCTCTTCCTACTGCCATCCAAAAGTGGGTAAGCCATGGAGACCCAGAGACGGCCGATGGTCTTGTGGATCGTGTGGAGAAATACTTGGCTACAGAGAACCTGACGGCCTCTTCCAGAGACACTCGGACTTTCCACCCTAAGACCAGACCATCCCCAGGGGCGGATAAGAGGATTCCAAGGGGTGAGGGTGGAGAGAGTGAGAGGGTGGGAGCTCTACCCCAAGTTTGGCGAGAACAGCCTGGGAAATCAGCGGCTCAAGAGGCGGCAAGAAGGATCGTTTGCTACCGCTGCCGGCAAGCGGGACATATTGCAGCCAATTGCCCGGTTGTGGAGGAACCCATGCAGTGTGACTTTCTGACGGGCAGACATCAGTCGCTGTGTGCGACAGTCGCATGCACTGCCATTCGAGGAACTGAGAAACATTTATGCAAAATGTGTGTTAATGGTAGAAATGTTGTGGTATTGCTGGATTCAGGTAGCCTTGTGACCCTGATAAAGGCTGAGTTAGTTAAAACAGAGGTCTCTGGGAATAGCAAGGTAGCTGTTATTTGTGTGCATGGGGACACCCGAGAGTATCCAGTGACTACAGTGTGTTTCGAGACCCCCAAAGGTACCCTCTCTCATCCAGTGGGCTTAGTATCTCAGTTACCGCATGACGCCATTGTGGGAAGGGATTTTCCGAAGTTCTGGGAACTGTGGGATGATCCTGAGCCCCCCACTGGTGCCCCTATGTACCAGGAATGTGATAGCCAGAACTCCCCTGAGAGTGGTGAGGACTCTCCGGAATTTCCCTTATCAGTATTGGCAGGGGAGACTCAAGAAACTGGAGAGGAGCCCACCTCCTCAGACGAAAACCTACCGTCTGTGGAGTTTTCTGATCTTGAGGTTCACAGGGAAAACTTTGCCACAGAACAGTTGAAAGATCCCGCCCTAATAAAGGCACGGGAAAACGTAGTGAAAATAGATGGCGAGTTAGTGAACCCAGATAATACCTGCACTTACCCATACTTCAACGTAGAGAAGGACCTACTGTATCGGGTGGCAAAAAGGGCAGAAGAAACCGTTGAGCAGCTTGTGGTGCCCAAACCTTACAGGAAGTTGGTGTTGGAGTTGGCCCATGGGCACATTCTTGGAGGTCATCTGGGGACAGAGAAAACCCGAGAGAGGGTATTACAGAGATTCTATTGGCCGGGGGTGATGAAGGACATAGAAAATTATTGTTCCTCCTGCCCTGTGTGTCAGAGGTCAGCCCCGATGCCACATTTCCGTAGCCCGCTGGTCCCTCTACCCATCATTGAGGTCCCGTTTGAGAGGATCGCCATGGATTTGGTAGGTCCTATAATCAAGTCCGCTAGGGGGCACCAGTACATATTAGTTATAATGGACTATGCCACCCGTTATCCAGAAGCGATCCCTCTCCGAAATACCTCGGCCAAAACCATAGCCAAAGAGCTATCTCTTGTGTTTAGCCGGGTGGGTATTTGTAAAGAACTGCTTACGGACCAAGGTACACCCTTTATGTCCCGGGTTATGAAGGAGCTGTGTAAATTGTTCAAAGTGACGCAATTACGTACATCTGTGTATCACCCCCAAACCGATGGGCTGGTTGAAAGATTCAACAAAACCCTAAAACAAATGTTGAAGAAAGTGGTGGATAGAGATGGAAAGGATTGGGACTGTCTACTTCCTTATCTGATGTTTGCTATTAGGGAGGTGCCCCAATCCTCTACGGGATTCTCCCCCTTTGAGTTACTGTATGGGAGACACCCAAGAGGGCTGTTGGATATTGCCAAGGAAACTTGGGAAAGTGAGAGTTCTCCCCACAGGAGTGTGATTGAGCATGTCGCCCTGATGCAAGACCGAATTGCACAGGTAATGCCCATCGTGAAGGAACATTTGGCCCAAGCGCAGTTAGCACAGCAGAGAGTGTACAACCGTGGAGCCAAGACCCGTACCTTTTCCCCGGGGGATAGGATACTGGTACTTGTCCCTATGGTTGAATGTAAATTCCTTGCCAAATGGCAAGGCCCCTACGAGATAATGGAAAAAGTGAGCGAAGTGAATTACAAGGTCAGACAACCAGGAAGGCGAAAGCCCGAACAGATCTATCACGTTAATCTGTTGAAAGCCTGGAGGGATAGAGAGTCCCTAGTCGCAGACACTTGGTCACCAGCTCAAACTGGTTGCGTGATTCCTGAGGTTGGAATAGCAGCCACCTTGTCACAACCCCAACAACAGGAGGTTAAGGAGTTTGTGCTTCGCAACAAGGAGGTATTCTCTGAGCTGCCGGGACAAACATCTGGGGTAGAGCATGACATCATTACCCCGCCCGGTGAAAGGGTGAAGTTAAAACCCTATCGGATCCCAGAGGCCCGACGGGAGGCAATACGGGAGGAAGTACAGAAAATGCTGAACTTAGGGGTGATAGAGGAGTCCCAAAGTGATTGGTCTAGTCCCATTGTGTTGGTGCCTAAACCGGATGGGAGCTGGCGATTTTGTAACGATTTTCGTCAGTTGAACAAAGTTACAAAATTTGACACCTACCCCATGCCACGTATAGATGAGTTGATCGACCGGCTGGGAACAGCCCGATACATGACGACTCTTGACCTCACAAAAGGGTATTGGCAAATCCCCCTGGCCAAGTCGGCCAAAGAGAAAACCGCATTTGTAACCCCAGACGGGGCGTTCCAATATAAAAGAATGCCGTTCGGGTTACAGAATGCGCCGGCCACATTCCAGCGGAAAATGGACCAGATGCTGAGGCCCCATCGGAAGTATGCTGCGGCTTACCTGGATGACGTAATTGTCCATAGCACAGATTGGGCCTCACATCTGCCAAAAGTGCAAGCAGTCCTGGACTCTGTTCGGGAAGCGGGGTTTACGGCTAACCCCAAGAAGTGTACCATTGGGCAGGAGGAGGCCAAATATCTTGGGTACACCATTGGGAGGGGAGTAATAAAACCCCAACTCAACAAAGTCGAGGCCATCCAGAGTTGGCCACGTCCCAACAGCAAGAAGCAGGTACGAGCCTTTCTGGGAATCGCTGGGTATTATCGGCGATTCATTCCCCACTTTGCTTCTAAGGCTGTGCCCCTAACCAACCTGACGAAGGGGAAAGGGTCGGTCATGATTAAATGGACCCCCGAGGCTGAGGCAGCATTCCAATTCTTGAAACAAGCCTTATGTAGCCAGCCAGTGTTGTACTCACCCGACTTCTCTAAAGACTTTGTCGTACAAAGTGATGCATCAGATGTGGGGTTAGGAGCAGTATTGTCCCAGGTCTGGAACGGGGAAGAGCACCCAGTCATTTACCTCAGCAGGAAGTTGAAGTCCCATGAGGTAAATTACGCCACCGTTGAAAAGGAGTGTTTAGCGGTGAAGTGGGCTCTAGATTCCCTTCGGTACTACCTGCTAGGTAGGCACTTTGACTTGGTTACGGATCACGCTCCGTTAAAGTGGATGGCTCAAAACAAGGAAACAAATAGAAGAGTGAATAGGTGGTTCCTGGCCCTCCAGGAATTCAACTTCACAGTAAAGCATCGCCCTGGCGTTCAAATGGGGAATGTGGATGCTTTGTCTCGAGTACATGAATGCCTGATTGCTGGTGTTCCAACCCCGAGGTTAAAACAAGAGGGGGGGGGGTATGTGACAGCAGGAAGGTAAAGTCACCTGGTTGCATCCAGGGGGGTAGATATATTTCGCCCAGATTCAGGCTTTACGCCGACTTATACAACTAGGTGGAGAGTTGTATAAGCCCAGCTGAGGCTAGTGGGTTCATGGATGACTCATACCTCTAGGGAGAGTGTGGGGCGTCGTGCAGACAGGGAGTTGATGAGACCAGCTGAAGCTTGTCAGCTCATTTAGGCCTCTATAAGAACTCCCAGCTTCATTAGATGTTTGCTCATGCCTGGACCCAGACCTGTGTGGACTGTCTAGGGAGAGTGAACCCCTGTGCGGTGAGACAAAGCCTGTGTGGCTATTTGCTTGGACATTTAAAACCAGGGACTTAGGGACTAGGACAGCACTAGGCTGATCCCAGTTGTTAGTTAGGAAACCTGTATGTTTAGTCAGAGGTCAAGTTGACCAGGATTTATTTTGTTTATGTTTCTTTTTCTTTGCTGTGTTTTGTCACTGTAAATAGAAAATAAACCGCACCTTTTTGATTTTGAAAACCACA
Organism: Rana muscosa; assembly: GCA_029206835.1. NCBI lineage: Eukaryota > Metazoa > Chordata > Amphibia > Anura > Ranidae > Rana > Rana muscosa. The sequence goes on from CM055123.1 coordinate 205,530,383, forward strand.
ACCTCCGTTTGCTGGGCCTGTTTTTGTGTGGGGAGCCCACCTCGGGGGTCACACACACCCGCTGCCGAGCCAACCCCCTCACAATATATATATATATATATAAAATGATATGTGTATATTTTAATGAGTGTTATGTTGTTCTATATGACTCATCCACACTGAGGCTGGTCGTGGAATCTGGGGCATCCCTTTTCTTGTCTTGATTCCGGAGCTGCGATGCGCAGCAGTGCTTCCCTTCTGAGTCTCTTTTGAGATATTGGCGGGGGGGCCCTCCTGCGCATCGGCGTCATGTTACGACCTGTTCGTGGCGTCTTTTGATGCCGCAATACAGGGGCGTCATTGGTCCATCTCACGCTGGAGATGGGGTTGGCGTGGCTCCACTTTGGTGCGTTCTCATTCGACCCGCCCCATACCTGGATTACATAAGCAGGTGAGCTTGATTGCCTTACCATTTCACTATGTGTTTGACACCAGGGAGGCAACACACACAGCCCATTCACTGGATACACACACGTAAGTTATGCACATTTTTTTTTCTCAGCCCTCTTTCTTCTTTTTTTAATTTATTTTTTGACAAATGCAACATACCCATTTACTATGGTGTGTGTGTGTGTGTGTGTGTGTATTTATGCATACAAAACACTCATTAAAATATACACATATCATTATATATATATATATATATTTTTTTTTTTCTTCAAACACTCATCATGTTTTTTCACTTTTCATATTTTCTCACCTTTTTACACTTTTTTCACACATATTTTTCACATCTCTTTATACATTTTTTCCAGAACACCATACTTGTAATCATCCCTACACTTGTGGAATGTGTTGTGGCAGTCAGGCATGCTATGTGGGTGTTTTCTTGGCTGGGGTGAGGCTGGGGTGAGGTTCCTTGCCTCGGCTCCGGAACAGACAACCATTTGGGGTCCCATCTTCCTCGCTGCCAGCTAAGCACAGTGCTTTAGCCGACCTGTGAGTATAGATTTCCATGGGGTGCTCAGTCAAGCCTGGCTCACTACCTATTCACTGGCCCATATACTGTATATATCTTTTATACATTCAAAATTAATTGAGTAGTATGTAACCATTAATGTGTATGTGTATCTATCTTAAAGCAGCTCTTTTGCACATGGTGTACCAATGCCTGCTAATAGGAAATACCGTGTACTATTTACTATCTCTTATGTGCTGCCAAGCTGACATATATGTATCCATTATATTTATGCCATGTGTATGTGCAGATATATGAAAATACTTTTTTACCTGTTTTATATTATTGTTACTAGGGATGAGCCGAACACCCCCCGGTTCGGTTCGCAGCAGCAAAAATTTGTTCGAACACGCGAACACCGTTAAAGTCTATGGGACACGAACATGAAAAATCAAAAATGCTAATTTTAAAGGTTAATATGTTAATATTAATATTAAATTATTATCATAAAAAGTGTTTGGGGAGCCGGGTCCTGCCCCAGGGGTCATGTATCAATGCAAAAAAAGTTTTAAAAGCAGTGATCTTAATAATGCTTAAAGTGAAACAATAAAAGTGAAATATTCCTTTAAATATCATACTTGGGGGGTGTCTATAGTATGTCTGTAAAGTAGCGCATGTTTCCCGTGTTTAGAACTGTCCCTGCACAAAATGGCATTGCTAAAGGAAAAAAAGTAATTTAAAACTACTCGTGGCTGTAATGAATTGTCGGGTCCCGGCAATACAGATAAAAGTCATTGAAAAAAATGGCCGAACCCAAAAAAAAATGCATGAGGGTTCCCCCCAAATTCCATTGCCAGGCCCTTCAGGTCTGGTATGGATATTAAGGCGAACCCTGCACCAAATAAAAAAAAAAACGGCGTGGGGTTCCCCCCAAAAATCCATTCCAGACCCTTCAGGTCTGGTATCGATTTTAAGGGGAACCCCACACCAAGATAAAAAAAAATGGCGTGGGGTTCCCCCCAAAAATCCATACCATACCCTTATCCAAGCACGCAACCTGGCAGGCCGCAGGAAAAGATGGGGGACGAGAAAGCGCCCCTACTGAACCGTACCAGGCCACATGCCCTCAACATGGGGAGGATGTCCCCATGTTGATGGGGACAAGGGCCTCATCCCCACAACCCTTGCCCGGTGGTTGTGGGGGTCTGCTTATCGGAATCTGGAAGACCCCTTTAACAAAGGGGACCCCCAGATCCCGCCCCCCCATGTGAATTGGTAAGGGGTACATTGTACCCCTACCATTTCACGAAGAAAGTGTCAAAAAAAAAAAAAAAACACCAACACCTTGGAAAAGTCCTTTATTAAAAATAAATTAATTAATTTAAAAAAAAACATTCCAGCGATGAAATCCAGTGTCCCGCGGCGATCCCGATGTCCAGCTTATCGGAATCTGGAAGCCCCCTTTAACAAAGGGGACCCGCAGATTCCGCCCCCCCCCATGTGAATTGGTAACGGTACATTTTACCCCTACCATTTCACAAAAAAAAATGTGTCAAAAATAAAAAAAAACACAGTACACAGCTTGGGACAAGTCGTTAGTAATTGACTGAACCATGGTGATGCCATGTTGAAAATTAACTTGATGTAAACTGCTAGTTAAAGTTTAAACTTCTAATACTTTCATACTATGACAGTTTTTGCAAGGTTTCCTGTACAGTACACAGGAAAATACATGCATAACGATTGCTTGCATAGACACTTTTCGCATCTGCGGTGTACTGTCTGAAACTATTTCCTGTTTAATAAGAAACACCAAGCGCATGATTGTGACTCAGCCAGCCAGGTGGTCATGCTTTAAAATGACTCATGGCAGCCATGTTTAAGGGGTTGGCTATTTGACATGTAATGATATGAAATGTACACCTCTCTGTTGACCACTCCTTTTTGTACTACTGTGATTGGTTGGTGATAGCCTTATAACTTGTATTCCCTCCCCAAATTCAACCAGATAAACTTTTGAACACAACCGCTACATCGTCTCTTTCTGTGTTATCTCCTCAGTACTGAGAGGGTGTTGTGAGTGTGGTAATTGCTGTGATTATACCTAGCTGGTCTTTGTCAGGTATACGGGAATACCTTTTTAATTTCCGTACAAAGTCCTTTATTAAAAGGACGAGCGATACGAAAAAAAAAAAAAAAAGCAGACTCGATCCTGCCTCCATGGGAGGCATCCGCGGAAGTGGCAGTAAAGGGGTTAACCTGTAGGGGGCACTGAAGGGGTTAAGTGTGACCTATGGAGTGCTTCTAATTGTTAGGGGACGTGTCTTGCCGTGACACATCACTGGTCGCTGTTCCCGATGACAGGGAACAGACAATCAGTGACATGTCACTAGGCAGAACGGGGAGATGTTGTGTTTACACTAACACCTCCCCATTCTTCAGCTCCGTGACACAATCGCGGGACACCAGCGGACATCGAGTCCGCGGGTCCCGCGGGCACGGTCACGGAGCTCGCGGCAGGGTCGCGAGCGCGCCACCGGCGGCGCGCGCCTGACCACATGGCGGCAATTTAAAAAGGACGTATATATACGCCCATTTGCCTGTCCGTGCCATTTTGCCGACGTAAATGTTCGTTCGGCGGTCTTTTTAAATCATAATGGCAACAGAAACTACCCAAATGACCCTGATCAAAAGTTTACACACCCCAGTTCTTAATACCATGTATTGCCCCCTTTAACATCAAAGACAGCTTAAAGTCTTTTGTGATATTTGTGGATGAGGCTCTTTATCTTCTCAGATGGTAAAGCTGCACATTCCTCTTGGCAAAAAGCCTCTAGTTCCTGTACATTTTTGGGCTGTCTTGCATGAACTGCACATTTGAGATCTCCCCAGAGTGGCTCAATGATATTGAGGTCAGGAGACTGATGCCGCATACACACGGTCGGAATTTCTGACAGAAAAAGTCCAATGGGAGTTTTTGGTCTGAATTTCCGACCGTGTGTATGCTCCATCTGACTTTTTCTGTTGGAAATTCCGACAGCATTAGATAGAGAGCAGGTTCTCTATTTTTCCGTCTGAATTTCCGACGGAAGTTTTCCCGTTGGAAATTCCGACTGTGTGTACGGGGCATTAGATGTCCACTCCAGAACCTTCACTTTATTCTGCTGTAGCCAATGACAGATCGACTTGGCCTTGTGTTTTGGATCATTGTCCTGTTGGAATGTCCAAGTACGTCCCATGCACAGCTTCCTGGCTGATGAATGCAAATGTTCCTCCAGTATTTTTTGATAACATACTGCATTCATTTTGCCAACAATTTTGACCAAATTTCCTGTGCCTTTGTAGCTCACACATCCCCAAAACATAAGCGATCCACCTCTGTGTTTCACAGTAGGAATGGTGCACCTTTCATCATAGGCATTATTGACTCGTCTCCAAATGTAGCAATTAGGATTGTGGCCAAAAAGCTACATTTTGGTCTCATCACTCCAAATGACTTTGTGCCAGAAGGTTTGAGGCTTGTCTCTGCGCTGCTTGGCATATTTTAAGCGGGATACTTTGTGCCATTTGCGTAGTAATGGCTTTCTTTTGGCAACTCGACCATGCAGCCCATTTTTCTTCAAGTGCCTCCTTATTGTGCATCTTGAAACAGCCACATCACATGTTTTCAGAGAGTCCTGTATTTCCCCTGAAGTTATTTGTGGGTTTTTCTTTACATCCTGAACAATTTTCCTGGCAGTTGTGGCTGAAATTTTAGTTGGTCTACCTGACCGTGGTTTGGTTTCAACAGAACCCCTCATTTTCCACTTCTTGATTAGAGTTTGAACACTGCTGATTGGCATTCTCAATTCCTTGTATATCTTTTTACACCCCTTTCCTGTTTTATACAGTTCAACTACCTTTTCCCGCAGATCCTTTGACAATTCTTTTGCTTTCCCCATGACTCAGAATCCAGAAAAGTCAGTGCAGCACTGGATGAAAAAGGCAAGGGTCTGTCAGGAGTCCAGAAGCGCAAAGACCTTTTAGACACCCACACTAATTACAAGCAAAGAGTTTACAGGTGAGGATTGTTACCTTTAATAGCCATTCAAACCCATTTGTGTCAAGTCAACGTGTGTGCATGTTATCAGGCTAAAATCACCAGGGTTTGTAAACTTTTGATCAGGGTCATTTGGGTAGTTTCTGTTGTGATTATGATTTAAAAAGAGTAAACACAGTTGATTGATAATAAATGGCTTCAGCCAAACACTAACCATGAGTAAAGGAAATGTTTGTGTGTTATCATTCATATTCTCAGAAAAATGGACAAAAAATCATAAATTCTCCCAGGGTTTGTAAACCTATGAGCACAACTGTATATATATATATATATATATATATATATATATATATATATATACCATATTTTCCGGCATATAAGACGACCTTTTACACTAAAACAAAACGGGCAAAAAGCGGTGGTCGTCTTATACGTCGGGTAGAAAGCGGGGGTAGTCTTATACGCCAGCCGCCCTGCTGGATATTCAGACCTCCGGATGCTCGCTGAGTGTGTGGTAAAACTGTATACATACAGCATACACCGCCGTGCCAATCCCGGCCAGCGACGCACACCACCAAAGAATACAGAGCCTGCAGGCTATATACAGTAGCCTGCTTGGATTGGTTGTGACAGTCAGAGGCGCGAGCTGATGATGTCACAGCCTCTGCCAATCCGAGCAGGCCCTGCACTCAACAACAGAACGCATAGCTCGCCGTGACTGGCCCAGCGCAGTACACTGCATGCATACTGTGAGACAGCATTACCGCACATCCAGCAGGCTGACAGACTAGTCGGAAGGGGATCGTCTTATATGGTGAGTATAGCACAATACCACCATTTAAAATTTTAAATTAGGGGGTCGTCTTATATGCCCAGCTGCCTTATACGCCGGCAAATACGGTATATATATATATATGTGTATATATATATATATATATATATATATATATATATATAAAAACGCAGATATATGAATTTTAAAAATAAGCTCAGGGTTACAACCCTTATTCGCCATCCTCATCCCAAAGGTATGCTTCACTACTAACCTCAGATCACCCAATGACCTTCTCCAAAGGTCACAGCTTGCTCTGGCAACCTCATTCTTTTTTTACTAAGCTGGCTGGCTGCAGTGTAATGTACATTTACAGTAATGAGGAAGCAGACTTTTAACTGACTTAAGTAGACAGATTTTCCAAGAGGGCTCAGTGTTAAACAGTATGTATGCAGTATGCTGTATATACTGTATTCAGTAGGCAGAGTGAAGCTGCCTAAGCTGGCATACATTATGAATGCTAGATGGGAGCATGAGTTGATCTGAGGGCAAAAGATCTAAATTCTGGATTCTTCCACGTGTTGAAGAGGAGGAATAGGGACATCATAAAATAGAGTTTATTTTCCTGAATCAGCCAAGGCCAGGCACAGACGCAACGTTTCAATGTATTACGTCTTGGATTGCTATATTCGCTTTTTATCATTACACATAAAATAGGTAAACTGTCAAAGTGGATCTAACATCGGGTACATGTTGTCATGTTACCTGGATTCATGCTACATAATTTGTGTAACACTTACAGATATTTATTACCTGCCAGAGATTACAGTACTCCCCCTGCCAAAGCCTTCATCTGTCTTTTTCTTCAGAAGGATGTCATCATCTTTGTTCAAGCATTGTCCAGGTCCAGCATCTACTTTATGGACTGAGTTGCTGCCTCATAAATAATATAATATATAAAGCCTGGTCTCTGTTAAAGCTGAACTTTGGGAATGATCTTTATTGAGGTCCAGCTTGGCAAATTGTAAGTATGCATATGTAGAACACCCCTGTAGGGACAGCTGATGAACTTGGATCCCCCACTCCTGCACAGCCAGGCACACCACATTTCCAAAAGCACTCAGAGGCAGAGAACAGCCCGTGACTTTGTTTTTGTTATTTGTTGAGGGTTAAAGTGATTGTAAAGTCTTATTTTTTGTTTGTTTTTTAAATAACAAACATGTCATACTTACCTGCACAGGGCCGCCCACCAGATCCTCCTCTTCGCGGGTCCTTCTTCGGCTCTCCTAGCCCCTCCCTCCTGTTGAGTGCCCCCACAGCAAGCAGCTTGCTATGGGGGCACCCGAGCCTAGCTGCAGCTCCATGTGTCCATTCAGACATGGAGCTGCTGTTCGCTCACCCCCTCTCTCTCCTGATTGGCTAAATGACTTTGATTGACAGCCGCAGGAGCCAATGGCGCCGCTGCTGTGTCTTAGCCAATCAGAAGGAGAGTCCCAGACAGCCAAGGGACTCGTGGACATCGCTGGACAGAGATGGGGCTCAGGCAAGTATTAGGGGGTGCTGGGGAGGCTGCTACACACAGAAGGCTTTTTATCTTAATGCATTATCTTAATGCTGCATCCACCTAAATAAGTATAAATCTGCAAAAAACAGAACCCCCATACAGTAATACCTCGGGTTGTGAGTAACGCGGTTTACGAGCGTTTCACAATAGGAGCTATTATTTTTTTTAAATCCTCACTTGGTTTGCGAGCGTTGTCTCGTAAGATGAGCAGGATTCAAGCCTCTGGGGTGTGCAGTACCGCATTTGGCCAGAGTTGCGGAGGTGCCGTGGCACTCGGAGCCGCTCAGAGACACTCGGAAACACACGCAAACACTCGGAAACACTCCAAAACGTTCCCGAGTGTCTCCGAGCATCTCCGAGCATCTCCAAGTGTCTCTGAGTGCATCTGAGCAGCTCTGAGCGCTCTCCGAGTGTTTCCGAGTGTCTCCAGCGCCCCCCCAACTCTGGCCACATGTGGTACTGCATACAATAGCAGTCACTGTGGAACAAATTATCTGAGTTTCCATTGACTCCTACGCTCTCCCTTCTCTCAGGGCAGATTGATAGCAGTGGGAGCCATTGGCTCCTGCTGCTGTCAATCAAATCCTAGAATGAGGGAGCGGGGGCGGAGCAAAACCCCACTGATTGTGTCTATGGATGCAGGAAGCAGGGCTTGGGAGCGAGCCCGCACGAGTACTGCCCCTAGCAAGCGGGTTGCTAGGGGGTACTCGGAAGGCAGGAGGAGCCAGAAGCGCCAAAGTGGGACCCCAAAAGAAGAGGATCAGGGCTGCTCTGTGCAAAACCATTGCAGGTAAGTATAACAAATACATTTTTTATTAAAGGTTTAAAATCACTTTAAAGCGGTGTTCCGCCGAAAAAAAATAAAATAAAAGTCAGCAGCTACAAATACTGCAGCTGCTAACTTTTAATATATGGACACTTACCTATCCAGGGCCCCCGCGATGTCGGGTCCCGAAGCCGATTTGTCCCTCGACTCTCGCGTGGAGGTGCCGCCATCCTAGGTAAGGGAATTAGAAAGTGAAGCCTTGCAGCTTCACTTCCTGGTTCCCTACTGCTCATGCGCGAGTCGCGCTGCACGTCCTCACTGGTCCCTGCTGTCTTCTGGGACCTGTGTGTCTCCCAGAAGACAGCAGGGGGGGACAGAGTAGGCGCCGGATGTGGAGTAAGGGTCACCGCGATCACTGCGGTGATCTATGCCAGGAAGTGGGAGCAAATACCTGTATTACACAGGTATCTGCTCCCTCCTCCCCCCTGAAAGGTGACAAATGTGACACCGGAAGGGGGGAGGATTCCAAAAAGTGGAAGTTCCATTTTTGGGTGGAACTCCACTTTAAGTTCTTAGCTGTGTTTACAAATGTCACACTGATCCCTACTGGAGCCTCTCACTGTGACTTGTTACAAAATGACAGTATTGCAGTTCAATCAACGACCACTAGGGGAGAGGAGACTGAGAAAATACTTCCTACTGCCTGCATCAGACTGACAACATCATCTCAGCCTAGGCAAAGTCACTTGACCAGAGCTCAAGAACAGCTTTTTAAAATTGGAAATATGAAAGGTAGAGCTTAAATTTTTTTTTTGCATTCAATAGATCTTTGTTCTATAGAAATGCTCTGCTTTTCCTTTAGACTAGTCTTCCCATAGCAATGTGAAATGCCAATGGAACATTTAGTTTGTATGGTACAGAACATTGGTACACATGGATAATGTTCCAAGTTGTAATGCCGCGTTGATACTTTCCGACACATTTCATATGAAAGTTCAGTTTACCTTTAACACATTAAGTTAAGTTTAATACCTGAGACCGAAGGATTCCAAATGTTAGCGCACTCCAATGAAACAAGAGCCATTATTTTTCTTCTCCGCTCTTCTACTCTGAGCCAGGGGAATGGTAATTAAACAAAACCATATGTATTCCCTTTCACGTTTTCTGCCAGGAGATCAGCAGGCACGTTGCCTTGTATGTGTTTTGCTACTTTGTTTGTTCTATGTGAGAACTTTATGAAGTCCATTAAGATTTTAGCACCAGGTTTTACTGTATAAAGCGTCACTTTCAGCCAAGACTCTTCCTAGTTCAAGTCATAAGTACTCATATTCGCCCCTGCCGTAGACTGACTAACCTATAATCATTTTTCATGAATTGTACTATTATGTCAGCTCTATCCCCAGAGACTTTAACTACTTGGAGCCCGGGCCATTGTCAAATGACGGCCACAAGGCGGCACTTCAGGTCCGGGAGGCCGTTTATTGATGGCCTCGGCTCCTCTGGCCACTGGGGGGTGCGCAAGCACCCGCCGCGTCACTGAGGTGCCGATGCGTGTGCTTGGCAGCCGCGATGTCCGCCACGTACCCGCGATCGGCCGTTACACAGCCAAGGACGTGGATCTCTGTGTGTAAACACAGAGATCCACATTCCTGTCATGGAGAGGAGACCGATGCTGTGTCCCTTGTACATAGGGACACAGATCGGTCACCTCCCCCAGTCAGTCCCCTCCCCCCACAGTAAGAATCACTCCTAGGGAACACATTTAACCCCTTCCTCACCCCCTAGTGTTAACCCCTTCCCTGCCAGTCACATTTATACAGTAATCAGTGCATATTTATAGCACTGTTCGCTGTATAAATGTGAATGGTCCCAAAAATGTGTCAAAAGTGTCCGATGTGTCTGCCGTAATATCGCAGTCCTGACAAAAATCGCATAATAGCCGCCATTACTAGTAAAAAAATTATAATAAAAAAGAGTCATAATTCTATCCCCTATTTTGTAGGCGCTATAACTTTTGCGCAAACCAATCACTATATGCTTATTGTGTTGTTTTTTTTTTAACCAAAAATATGTAGAAGAATACGTATCGGCCTAAACGGAGAAAAAAAAATATATATTTTTTTTAATTGGGATATTTATTATAGCAAAAAGTAAAAAATATTGTGTTTTTTTCAAAATTGTCGCTCTGTTTTTGTTTATACGCAGAGATGATCAAATACCACCAAAATAAAGCTCTATTTGTGAGAAAAAAGGATGTCAATTTTGTTTGGGAGCCACGTCGCACGACTGCGCAATTTTTATTCAAAGCGTGACAGTGCCGATAGCTGAAATTTCGCCTGGGCAGGAAGAGAGTATATGTGCCCAATAAGCAAGTGGTTAAAATAAGGTGAGCTATGTTCTAATACTATACCTTGGTTGTTTCCTGTTTGTATGTTTTTTTAGAATTGGAAGAGAACCAGCTTTTGTAAAAATTTAAATCTACACAATTGTTATACCGTTGTAGTTGTTATAGCAGTCTTAGCTGTCAATCATTATTTGATTTTTGAGAGCAGAGCAGAATTGTCAGGCTGGAGGTCAGGCTGTAAATTCCCCCCTATAAAGGCTATCCTACCAGTTGCTGCAAATGCAGACACCTAAATCTGAACTCCAGCTATAGGCTTGCCATAGATTATGCAATTTTCTTTCCTTCAACCACAGGTTGAAGAAAATAAATTTCCTTGATTCCCCTTTCAACTGTCAGTGTTAATGGGGGAATCCCTCCCGTGGTGCTATTGTATTCTGACAGGGGGAGGTTTCCCTGCTGTCAGAATACAATAATCACTGCTGGCAGCTATAGCCGCTTGCAGTGATTAGGGATGAGCCGAACACCCCCCGATTCGGTTCTCACCAGAACCTGCGAACGAACCGAAAGTTTGTGCGAACTTTAGAACCCTATTAAATACAATGGTCTCGAACGTTCGAAATCAAAAGTGATAAATATCAAGGCTAATATGCAAGTTATTGTCCTAAAAAGGGTTTGGGGACCTGGGTCCTGCCCCAGGGGACATGTATCAATGCAAAAAAAAGTTTTAAAAACTGAAGTTTTTTTGGGAGCAGTGATTTTAATTATGCTTAAAGTGAAAAAAAAAAGGTGAAATATTCCTTTAAATATCGTACCTGAGGGGTGTCTAAAGTATGCCTGTGAAGTGGCACGTGTTTCCCGCGTGTAGAACTGTCCCTGCACAAAATTACATTTCGAAAGGAAAAAAAGTCATTTAAAACTGCTTGCGGCTTTAATGTAATGTCTGGTCCCGGCAATATGGATGAAAATCATTGAGAAACATGGCATGGGTACCCCCCCCCAGCCCACTACCAGCCCCTTTGGGTCTTGTATGGATATTAAGGGGAACCCCGCACCCAAATAAAAAAAAGGCCTTATATACTCTGAACAGCAGTATACAGGCGGTGCAAACAAGACAGGGACTGTAGGTTTGTTCTTAAGTAGAATCTGTTTGTAATTTTGAACAGGTAAATTTTTAAGTGTAGCTCCAGCCAAAAAATCTATTTTCAAGCTTTTTGGAAAACATAGGGAAGGGTTATCACTCCTGTAACATTTGTTTTGCTGTCTGTGCACCTGTTCAGAACATTTCACCTCACTTTCCACCCCAATGACAAATGTTTTTTGAAAATTTGTGATAAAGCATTAGTGGAGAGGAGACACCTTTTTCCCATATTAACTCGTACAGGAGAGAATTTCCCTTCCTAGGGGTAGATTTCCTCTCACTTCCTGTTGTCTCCTTCCGTTTGCAAGTAGGAGTCATTTGTAAGTTGGATGTTTGAAAGTAGGGGCCTGCCGTATATACTCTGCAGAAATTTGGCCCTTAGGTGTTGGTGTTGCCACAACACTGTAAGCCCTCATAGTTACTCTTGGTGGGCGCTGGAACGGGCCCTGCTGTGAAATATTATATCAAGAATTGTAATTACATGGCATTGTGGAACAGTGGTAGGAAAAATTGGGCCTTTGGTGGTGGGGCTGGTGCAACAACACTGTAAGTCTTCACAGTTACTCTTGGTGGGCGCAGTAATGGGCCCAGCTGTGAAATATTAGATCAAGAATTGTAATTACATGCGCCTGTTGAACAAGGGCAGAAAAAATTGGGCCTTTGGTGGTGGTGGTGGTGGTGGTGTTGCCACAACACTGTAAGCCCTCACAGTTACTCTTGGTGGGTGCAGGAATGGGCCCTGCTGTGAATTATTAGATCAAGAATTGTAATTACATGCCCCTGTTGAACAGGGGCAGAACAATAGGGCCTTAGGCACTGGTGCCACAACACTGCAACCCCTCACAGATACTGTACTTGGAGCGCAGCAATGAGCCCTGCTTGAAAGTATTGCATTAAAAATTTTAATTACACGCCCCTGTTAAACAGGGCCAGAAAAATTGGGCCTTAGGCACTGGTGCTGGTGCCACAACACTGCAACCCCTCACAGATACTGTAGTTGGAGCGCAGCAATGAGCCCTGCTGCAAAGCATTGCATCAAAAATTGTAAATACACGCCCCTGTAAAACAGGGGCTAAAAAATTAGGCCTTAGCCACTGGTGGCGGTGCCCAGAACCAAAAATGTTCTTTCAAGCTATCAGCATGATCATTGAGGAGGAAGAGGATAGTCACCCAGCATAACAGAATAGTCACTCAGCATCAGCATAGGCAGTATTGAAGGGATCTGACATTTCAAACAAAAAATATTTGGTTTCATCAGCAACAGGTGCTTGGTAGCTGGTGGTGATCCAAAAAGGATTAATTTTTATGAAGGTCAGTCGATTGACTGAGTCGGTGGACAGGCGCACCCTGTGATCGGTTACAAAGCCTCCAATAGCACTGAATGTGAGTTCCGAAAGAACGCTGGATGCAGGACAGGCCAGTAGCTCAATTGCATACTGTGCAAGCTATGGCCAGTGATTCATCCTCAAGACCCAGTAACCCAGAGGATTTTCGGTGGGAAAGGTGTCCAAGTCTGATCTTGCCCCTAGGTATTCCTGCATCATGTAAACCAGACGCTGGTTATGGTTGCTGGAACCGATCATACCTTGGGGCTGCGTACTAAAAAATTGTCTAAACGCATCGGTCAGACGGCCACCTTCTCCACCGCTCCTTCTTTGACTGACCGAAGCCTCAGCAACACGTTGTCCAGGACCAGGAATTTGTAACCTCCCAGTGTCTGGGAACGCGTTGCACAGACCTTTCTGCAAGGCCTCCCAAAGATGCTTCATCCTCTGCTCCCTCATGCGATGGCAAGATAAGGTCCGCAACCTTACCCTTGTAACGTGGATCAAGGAGGGTTGCCAGCCAGTAATGATCCCTCTCCTTGATCGCACTAATACGAGGATCATTCCGCAGGCTTTGCAGGGTCAGGGAGGCCATGCAGCATAGGTTTGCTGAGGCATTCGGTGCAGAGTCCTCTGGGTCACTGATGACGACATGATTCGCAGCCACCTCCTCCCAGCCACGTACAAGTCCACGGGTTTCTTGGGACTGTAATTGATCCCTTGAAGACTGCTGCTGATGCTGAGTGCTAGTCACCACCTCCATGCTGACACAATCCTCCTCCTTCTCCTCCTCCTCCTCCTTTTCCTGTGTGATAGCTGGGCCAGCAGGAACACTGTCTGGATAAAGGGGGCCTTGAGAGGTAAGGAAGTCCTCCTCTTCCTGCCTCTGTTCTGCCTCAAGTGCCCTGTCCATTATTCCATGCAGCGTGTGCTCCAACAGGTGGACAAGAGGGACAGTGTCACTGATGCATGCACTGTCACTGCTCACCATCCTCGTGGCCTCCTCAAATGGTGACAGGACAGTGCATGCATCCCTAATCATGGCCCACTGGCGTGGGGAAAAAAATCCAAGCTCCCCTGACCCTGTCCTGGTGCCATATCGCAACATATACTCATTGCTGGCCCTCTGCTGCGTGTGCAGCCGCTGCAGCATGACCAAAGTAGAGTTCCACCTGGTGGGCATGTTACAGATTATGCGGTTCTTGGGCAGGTTGTAATCCTTTTGCAGGTCAGCCAGCCGAGCACTGGCATTATATGACCGGCGGAAATGCCCACAGACTTTCCTGGCCTGCTTCAGGACCTCCTGTAAGCCCGGGTACCTGCCCAAGAACCGCTGCACCACCAAGTTAAGGACGTGAGCCAAACAGGGCACATGAGTCAGTTGTCCCTGTCGAAGGTCGGAGAGGAGGTTGGTAACCACCTTTCCTGGCTTAAGCTGGCATGGCGTCAACCACCTCTGAGCCTGCCCCTGCAGATCTGACAGAATCTCTGCCCCAGTGTGGCTCCTGTCCCCCAAGCACACCAGCTCAAGCACCGCATGGCATCTTTTTGCCTGCGTATTTGCGTAGCCACTTGAACGCCTACGGAGCACCGCTGGTTCCGAGGACAAAGCACACTCGTCTCCTCACGTCCAGCTGTAGGTGTATCTGTAGGTGTATCCTACAGCTGGACGTGAGCAGACGAGCTTGGCGCTCGTAGGATACCACAGCCCTTATTTACACATGTTATGTGAGTGTTTTTATACTTTTTTAAATAAACGCCCAGTGGTTACAGACCCACACTATATGCATCTTATTTCTTGCATATGTCCAATCGGCACCCTGTGGTTACTGCAAATCTGAGGATCGCATCACTGACGCCATCGCAGCCTGCAGTTTATACATACGAGCGCGGTGTTCGTGGATTGATGCCCACGCTCGCCTAATAAAAAGTGAGTGTGAGAACACGCATTCCAGTCACCCAATCTGCTGTACCCACAGTTATGCTATTTATTGCCTTTTCCGTTTGTGTATTTTCATGCACCTATGCGAGTGAGAATAGGACTTCTTTGAAAGGACGTTCCATCATTGTCCACAATAGGAGTTCATTTTATGCTGTTCCTTCCCAGCTGGGAGGTAAGCTGCTTGCGAGCACTGTGGTGGATTTGTACTGAAGCATTTTGTCAAGCACCCTATTAATTGATGGTGACGGGACTTTCTACATATTGGACTTTATACTTAATTTTCTAGAAGATCACTGTTTCACTTTGGATTTTATATCTCATATTTTTGTTTGTTTCAGACTAGGGATGAGCTTCGTGTTCGAGTCGAACATACGTTCGACTCGAACATTGGCTGTTCGATCGTTCGACGAAGATCGAACGATTTGGGCCGTTCGCGCCAAATACGAGTGACGCGAACGGCCCACAATGCACTACGCCATCGCAGTGTCATCCAGGCGCTGTGATTGGCCAAGCATGCACTGTGACCCCGCATGCTTGGCCAATCACAGCGCCGGCAGCGAGGAGAGCAATGATTGGCCACAGGCAGGATGCCTGTGGCCAATTATTGCTGAGGGTGTTTAGTACACGCCCCACACTATAAAAGGCCGCCAGCACGGCGGCCTAGTGTAGTGTGTTCCGGAGCAGGGATAGAGTAGCATAGGCAGGGACAGTGACTGTTATTTCTTTCTTGCTTAACCTGGATTCCTTTAGTTTAGGGAAAGAGAAGGATAGGTAGGGAGAGTGTCAGTGTGTTTTGTGCTTCTGCTATAGTGTGCTTAAAAAAAACATTTATTCTAGGGACAGAAAACTCTAGGTAGGGACAGTGTCAGTTTCTTTCACTCTGCAAGTCCTTGTTTCCAGGGACCTGTAAGGACAGTGAGTTAATTGTCCTTGTGCTATATTGTGCTTAAAAAAAACATTTATTCTAGGGACAGAAAACTCTAGGTAGGGACAGTGTCAGTTTCTTTCACTCTGCAAGTCCTTGTTTCCAGGGACCTGTAAGGACAGTGAGTTAATTGTCCTTGTGCTATATTGTGATTAAAAAAAACATTTATTCTAGGGACAGAAAACTCTAGGTAGGGACAGTGTCAGTTTCTTTCACTCTGCAAGTCCTTGTTTCCAGGGACCTGTAAGGACAGTGAGTTAATTTTCCTTGTGCTATATTGTGATTAAAAAAAACATTTTTTCTAGGGACAGAAAACTGTAGGTAGGGAGAGTGTTTTTTTTCTTTCACTCTGCAAGTCCTTGTTTCCAGGGACCTGTAAGGACAGTGAGTTAATTGTCCTTGTGCTATATTGTGCTTAAAAAAACATTTATTCTAGGGACAGAAAACTCTAGGTAGGGACAGTGTCAGTTTCTTTCACTCTGCAAGTCCTTGTTTCCAGGGACCTGTAAGGACAGTGAGTTAATTTTCCTTGTGCTATATTGTGATTAAAAAAAACATTTATTCTAGGGACAGAAAACTCTAGGTAGGGACAGTGTCAGTTTCTTTCACTCTGCAAGTCCTTGTTTCCAGGGACCTGTAAGGACAGTGAGTTAATTTTCCTTGTGCTATATTGTGATTAAAAAAAACATTTATTCTAGGGACAGAAAACTCTAGGTAGGGACAGTGTCAGTTTCTTTCACTCTGCAAGTCCTTGTTTCCAGGGACCTGTAAGGACAGTGAGTTAATTTTCCTTGTGCTATATTGTGATTAAAAAAAACATTTATTCTAGGGACAGAAAACTCTAGGTAGGGACAGTGTCAGTTTCTTTCACTCTGCAAGTCCTTGTTTCCAGGGACCTGTAAGGACAGTGAGTTAATTTTCCTTGTGCTATATTGTGATTAAAAAAAACATTTTTTCTAGGGACAGAAAACTCTAGGTAGGGAGAGTGTTTTTTTTCTTTCACTCTGCAAGTCCTTGTTTCCAGGGACCTGTAAGGACAGTGAGTTAATTTTCCTTGTGCTATATTGTGATTAAAAAAAACATTTTTTCTAGGGACAGAAAACTCTAGGTAGGGAGAGTGTTTTTTTTCTTTCACTCTGCAAGTCCTTGTTTCCAGGGACCTGTAAGGACAGTGAGTTAATTGTCCTTGTGCTATATTGTGATTAAAAAAAACATTTATTCTAGGGACAGAAAACTCTAGGTAGGGACAGTGTCAGTTTCTTTCACTCTGCAAGTCCTTGTTTCCAGGGACCTGTAAGGACAGTGAGTTAATTTTCCTTGTGCTATATTGTGATTAAAAAAAACATTTTTTCTAGGGACAGAAAACTGTAGGTAGGGAGAGTGTTTTTTTTCTTTCACTCTGCAAGTCCTTGTTTCCAGGGACCTGTAAGGACAGTGAGTTAATTTTCCTTGTGCTATATTGTGATTAAAAAAAAAATTTTTTCTAGGGACAGAAAACTCTAGGTAGGGAGAGTGTTTTTTTTCTTTCACTCTGCAAGTCCTTGTTTCCAGGGACCTGTAAGGACAGTGAGTTAATTTTCCTTGTGCTATATTGTGATTAAAAAAAACATTTTTTCTAGGGACAGAAAACTCTAGGTAGGGAGAGTGTTTTTTTTCTTTCACTCTGCAAGTCCTTGTTTCCAGGGACCTGTAAGGACAGTGAGTTAATTGTCCTTGTGCTATATTGTGCTTAAAAAAAACATTTTTTCTAGGGACAGAAAACTCTAGGTAGGGAGAGTGTTTTTTTTTTTTCACTCTGCGAGTCCTTGTTTCCAGGGACCTGTAAGGACAGTGAGTTAATTGTCCTTGTGCTATATTGTGCTTAAAAAAAACATTTATTCTAGGGACAGAAAACTCTAGGTAGGGACAGTGTCAGTTTCTTTCACTCTGCAAGTCCTTGTTTCCAGGGACCTGTAAGGACAGTGAGTTAATTTTCCTTGTGCTATATTGTGATTAAAAAAAACATTTTTTCTAGGGACAGAAAACTGTAGGTAGGGAGAGTGTTTTTTTTCTTTCACTCTGCAAGTCCTTGTTTCCAGGGACCTGTAAGGACAGTGAGTTAATTTTCCTTGTGCTATATTGTGATTAAAAAAAACATTTTTTCTAGGGACAGAAAACTCTAGGTAGGGAGAGTGTTTTTTTTCTTTCACTCTGCAAGTCCTTGTTTCCAGGGACCTGTAAGGACAGTGAGTTAATTTTCCTTGTGCTATATTGTGATTAAAAAAAACATTTTTTCTAGGGACAGAAAACTCTAGGTACGGAGAGTGTTTTTTTTCTTTCACTCTGCAAGTCCTTGTTTCCAGGGACCTGTAAGGACAGTGAGTTAATTGTCCTTGTGCTATATTGTGCTTAAAAAAAACATTTATTCTAGGGACAGAAAACTCTAGGTAGGGACAGTGTCAGTTTCTTTCACTCTGCAAGTCCTTGTTTCCAGGGACCTGTAAGGACAGTGAGTTAATTGTCCTTGTGCTATATTGTGATTAAAAAAAACATTTATTCTAGGGACAGAAAACTCTAGGTAGGGACAGTGTCAGTTTCTTTCACTCTGCAAGTCCTTGTTTCCAGGGACCTGTAAGGACAGTGAGTTAATTTTCCTTGTGCTATATTGTGATTAAAAAAAACATTTTTTCTAGGGACAGAAAACTGTAGGTAGGGAGAGTGTTTTTTTTCTTTCACTCTGCAAGTCCTTGTTTCCAGGGACCTGTAAGGACAGTGAGTTAATTGTCCTTGTGCTATATTGTGCTTAAAAAAAACATTTATTCTAGGGACAGAAAACTCTAGGTAGGGACAGTGTCAGTTTCTTTCACTCTGCAAGTCCTTGTTTCCAGGGACCTGGAGAGACATTGAGTGAATTGTCCTTGTGCTATATTGTGATTAAAAAAAACATTTATTCTAGGGACAGAAAACTCTAGGTAGGGACAGTGTCAGTTTCTTTCACTGTGAAAGTCCTTGTTTCAAGGGACAGAGAAGGACACCTGAAGGTAGCCCTTATTGCTTTTTTCCCATCTCCCTGCAGGCCATCTATTAGAATGTCTGGAAGGCAAACAAGGAGAGGCAGACAGTCAGGAGGCAATAAAAGAGGGCAAGCAGGCTCTGTGTCTGGGGGCAACAGTGCTGGTCGTGGACGCGGTGCATTGTCATCAGCACATGGCCATGGGACACGCTTGTCCTTCTTTTCGGCAGCTGGACATGTTGAGCCACATCATGCCGAAGACTTGGTAGAGTGGATGACCAAGCCCTCCTCCTCCTCCTCATCCTCTCTCACCCAGGCTCAGGGTACTGGAAAAGCAGCTGCCAAAGCGTCGTCTTCCCTGGTATCAATGTCAGACAAATCATCAGTCACTCCTTCCCTAGACCCACCATGTCCTCCTCCTGAGGAGTCCCCCGAACTGTTTCAGCACAGTGTTGGGTACATGCTCCAGGAGGATGCCCAGCGTTTCGAAGGGTCTGATGATGAAACCCAGCTAGAGGAAGGCAGTAGCGTGAGAGCAGACAGAGGGGATGCTCAAGAAGGACACCAATCTGGCAGTCATGTTCCAGCAGCTGCAGCATACTGCCAGATTGGCTCCAGTGATGAGGAGGGAGGGGATGATGAGGTCAATGACTCCACGTGGGTGCCTAATAGGAGAGAGGAGGAGGAGGAGGATGAGGAGGAGGCACATCTCCAACGAGGCAGGATGCCCTTTGGTGGCCAGCGTAAGGGCAGTACACCGACGGAATCACACCGCAGAGCTCCGCCTATGCAGGGCGCTGCCTCTGCCCGTCATTCAAAAAGTTCTTTGGTGTGGGCCTTTTTTGAGGCTAGTGCATCAGATCGCACAGCTGCTGTTTGCAACATATGTCTCAAGCGTATATCGCGTGGCCAAAACATCAGCCGCTTGGGTACCACATGCCTGACCAGACATATGTTGACCTGCCATGCAGCTCGTTGGCAAGCCTACCTCAAAGACCCACACCAAAGAACCAAGCGGACCTCTCCTTGCACCGCATCAGCTGGGATCTCCAACCCCACTATAACTTCAGTCCTCTCTGAAACATGCACTGAGAGGAATGAAGGTGTAGAATTAGGTGTGTCACAGCCAAGTACTTGCGCCCACTCTGCTAGCAGTACACCGACGTCCGATTCTAGCAGGCAAATTTCCCTGCCCCAGCTGCTGGACCGTCGAAAGAAGTTCACTCCCAGCCATCCACATGCCCAGCGGTTGAATGCTAGCTTGGCTAAATTGCTAGCGCTTCAACTGCTGCCTTTTCAGTTGGTAGACTCGGCCCCCTTCCGTGAGTTTGTGCAATGTGCGGTTCCTCAGTGGCAGGTTCCCAAACGCCACTTTTTCTCACGGAAGGCTATTCCGGCTCTCTACCGGCATGTGGAAGGCAATGTCTTGGCCTCGCTGGACAGGGCGGTCAGCGGTAAGGTGCATATTACCGCTGACTCATGGTCCAGCAGGCATGGACAGGGACGTTACCTTTCTTTCACGGCCCATTGGGTCACTCTTTTGGCAGCTGGGAAGGATTCAGGACAAGGTGCAGTAGTGTTGGAGGTTGTCCCACCGCCACGCCTCCAAAATGCTAATACTGGTTGTGACACACCTCTCTCCTCCACCCCCTCCTCTTCTTCTTCCTCCATGGCCTCTTCCTGTGGTTTGTCCTATGAACCAGCGGTGCTCCGTAGCCGTTCACGGGGCTACGCAAGTACGCAGGCAAAAAGATGCCATGCCGTGCTTGCGCTGGTGTGTTTGGGGGACAGAAGCCACACTGGGGCAGAGGTCCTGTCTGCTCTGCAGGGCCAGGCCGAGAGGTGGTTGACGCCACGCCAGCTTAAGCCAGGAATGGTGGTTTGCGACAATGGCACCAACCTCCTCTCCGCCCTCCGACAGGGACAACTGACCCATGTGCCCTGTGTGGCTCACGTCCTTAACCTGGTGGTGCAGCGCTTCTTGGGCAGGTACCCGGGCTTACAGGATGTCCTGAGGCAGGCCAGGAAAGTCTGTGTGCATTTCCGCAGATCTTATAATGCCAGTGCTCGCCTGGCTGAGCTGCAAAAGGAGTTGAACCTGCCCAAGAACCGCCTTATATGTGACATGCCCACCAGGTGGAACTCAACGTTGGCCATGCTGCAGCGGCTGCACACGCAGCAGAGGGCCATCAATGAGTACCTGTGCGACTACGGCACCAGGACAGGGTCAGGGGAGCTTGGTTTTTTTTCTCCACGCCAGTGGGGCATGATCAGGGATGCATGCACTGTCCTGGCACCATTTGAGGAGGCCACGAGGATGGTGAGCAGTGACAGTGCATGCATCAGTGACACTGTACCTCTTGTCCACCTGTTGGAGCACACGCTGCGTGGAATAATGGACAGGGCACTTGAGGCAGAACAGAGGCAGGAAGAGGAGGACTTCCTTGCCTCTCAAGGCCCCCTTTACCCAGACAGTGTTCCTTCTGTCCCACCCATCGCACAGGAAGAGGAGGAGGAGGAGGAGGAGGAGGAGGAGGAGGATTGTGTCAGCATGGAGGTGGAGGCTGGCACTCAGCATCATCAGCAGCAGTCTTTTAGGGATGATTTACAGTCCCAAGAAACCAGTGGACTTGTACGTGGCTGGGAGGAGGTGGCTGCGGATCATGTCGTCCTTAGTGACCCAGAGGACTCCGGAGCGAATGCCTCAGCAAACCTACGCTGCATGGCCTCCCTGATCCTGCAAAGTCTGCGGAAGGATCCTCGTATTCTTCGGATCAAGGAGAGGGACCATTACTGGCTGGCCACTCTCCTTGATCCACGGTACAAGGGTAAGGTTGCGGACCTTATGTTACCGTCGCAGAGGGAGCAGAGGATGAGACAACTCCGGGAGGCCTTGCAGAAAGGTCTGTGCAACGCGTTCCCAGAGACTGGGAGGTTGCAAACTCCTGGTCCTGGACAACGAGTTGCTGAGGCTTCGGCCAGTCAAAGAAGGAGCGGTGGGGAAGGTGGCCGTCTGACCGATGCGTTCAGACAATTCTTTAGTCCGCAGCCCCAAAGTATGATCGGTTCCAGCAACCATCGCCAGCGTCTGATAAACATGGTGCAGGAATATCTAGGGGCAAGGTCAGACTTGGACACCTTCCCCACCGAAAATCCTCTGGCTTACTGGGTCTTGAGGATGGATCACTGGCCAGAGCTTGCACAGTATGCAATTGAGCTACTGGCCTGTCCTGCATCCAGCGTTCTTTCGGAACGCACATTCAGTGCTGCTGGAGGATTTGTCACGGATCACAGGGTGCGCCTGTCCACCGACTCGGTTGATCGACTGACTTTCATCAAGATGAACCAGTCTTGGATCACCACCAGCTACCACACACCTGATGCTGATATAACAGACTAATTGATTTTAAAATGTCACATCCCTTCAAGACTGATGCTGATGCTGAGTGCCTGTGCTGTTATGTTGACTGGCTATCCTCCTCCTCCGAGTCCTCAATGATACGATTGATGATGATAGCTTGGAAGATCATTTTTGTTTATGGGTGCCGCCACCAGTGCCTAACGCCCAATTTTTCAGCCCCTGTTTAACAGGGGCGTGTAATTACAATTTTTGAAGCAATACTTTGCAACAGGGCTCATTGCTGTGCTCCAAGTACAGTATCTGTGAGGAGTTGCAGTGTTGTGCCACCAGTGCCTAAGGCCCAATTTTTCAGCCCCTGTTTAACAGGGGCGTGTCATTACAATTTTTGAAGCAATACTTTGCAACAGGGCTCATTGCTGTGCTCCAAGTACAGTATCTGTGAAGGGTTGCAGTGTTGTGCCACCAGTGCCTAAGGCCCAATTTTTCAGCCCCTGTTCAACAGGGGCATGTAATTACAATTCTTGATCTAATAATTCACAGCAGGGCCCATTGCTGCACCCACCAAGAGTAACTGTCAGGGCTTACAGTGTTGTGGCACCAGCACCACCATCAAAGGCCCAATTTTTACTACCACTGTTCAACAATTATATGTAATTAAAATTCCTGATATAATAGTTGACAGCAGGGCGTTCCAGCACCAACCAAGAGTAACTGTGAGTGCTTACAGTGTTGTGCCAACACCAACAACTAAGGGGCCTATTTCTGCAGAGTATATACGGCAGGTCCCTACTTTCAAACATCCAACTTACAAACGACTCCTACTTGCAAACGCAAGAAGACAACAGGAAGTGAGAGGAAATCTACCACTAGGAAGGAAAATTCTCTCCTGTAAGAATAAATATGGGAGAAAGGTGTCTCCTCTGTACTGATGCTTTATCAGCAATCCTTGTTTCAAGAAAAACACCACATTTCAAAAACAGTTGTCATTAGGACGGAAAGTGAGGTGAAATGTTCTGAACAGGGGCACAGACAGCAAAACAAATGTTACAGGGGTGATAACCCTTACCTATGTTTTCCAAAAAGTTTAAAAATAGATTTTTGGTCTGGAGCTACACTTCAACAATGTACCTGTTCAAAATTACAAACAGATTCTACATAAGAACAAACCTACAGTCCCTGTCTTGTATGCACCGCCTGTATACGGCTGTTCAGAGTATATAGGGCCTTTTTTATTTTATGTGCGGGGTTCCCCTTAATATCCATACAAGACCCAAAGGGGCTGGTAATGGGCTGGGGTAGGGGGGGGGGGTCATGGGGTAGCTATGCCATTTTTCTTAAAGATTTTCATCCATATTACCGGGACCAGACATTACATTAAAGCCGCAAGCAGTTTTAAATGGCTTTTTTTTCCTTTAGAAGTGTCATTTTGTGCAGGGACAGTTCTAAACACGGGAAACACGTGGCACTTCACAGGCATACTTTAGACACCCCCCAGGTACGATATTTAAAGGAATATTTGACTTTTTTTTTTTCACTTTATGCATCATTAAAATGACTGCTCCCGGAAAACGACCGTTTTTAAAACTTATTTTTGCATTGATACATGTCCCCTGGTGCAGAACCCGGGTTCCCAAACCCTTTTTAGGACAATAACATGCATAATAGTTTTTATAATTAGCACTTTAGAATTCGAACGTTCGCATCCATTGTATTTAATAGGGTTCTAATGTTCGTTCGAACTTTCGGTCCGTTCGCGGGTTCTGGTGCGAACCGAACCCGGGGGTGTTCGGCTCATCACTATTTCAGACATTTTTATTGTTTAGCTATATACACTGCAGTTTCATGCACATGTGATCATCCATTCATCACTTGAGTGACATGTGTTCAAGTTGACCACTGGTCTATGTTATTCTTTCAAGTGTTTATTATTTTTTGCACCTATGTGATATCCATATAGTTCATGCACTTTTGTGGTTTATGTTGTATATTTGATGTCACTACGCTCATTGCATTAGTTTGGTTCTCACTAGATTGGCCAACTTTTTAGTTTTCACTAAAGTGACCTACATGCCCTCCTCCCACTTCCTTCACGTTAGTTTAATCACAGCGCAGCCACCATCACTTTAACTTTATCTATCACTGTCTATTTGGATCAGACCCCCCGGTGACTGCTGCAGTGTCCCACCCCCCTCCCTCGCCCCTTTCACCTCACTGGCTATCACCCAGCTAGCGCTGGGTTTTTTCTCTTTATAACTGATGTAGTTATGCCAAACGTATTTTAACCAGTACCCGACCGGCTCACGCAGATATACTGCGGCAGAAGAGCTCTCCTGGGCGAAATCCTGGATATACACGGCTTCGCCTAGGAGAGCCACCAGAGGGCGCGCGCGATCTCGTGCACGAGCGGCAGCACGGGGGTTTGTGTGTGTAACACACAAATCCCCATGCTGTCAGAGGAGAGATGACAGAGCGTGTGTTTCTACAACGTAGAAACCACAAATTGTCATCTCTTCTAGTTAGTCCCATCCCCCCTACAGTTAGAACACATTTAACCCCTTGATCGCCCCCTAGTGTTAACCCCTTCCCTGCCAGTGACATTAACATAATAATCAGTGCATATTTATAGCACTGATCGATCTGTAAATGTCAATGGTCCCAAAAATGTGTCAAAATTGTCCGACCTGTCCGCCGCGATGTCGCAATACCGCAAAAAAATTGCAGATCACCGCCATTACTAGTAAAAAAAATTGAATAAATAAAACCGCTATATAAATGCCATTAATCTTTCTCATAGTTTGTAGACGCTATAACTTTTGTGCAAACCAATCAATATACGCTTATTGCAAACATTTTTACCAAAAATATGTAGAAGAATACATAATGGCCTAAACTGAGGAATTTTTTTTTTTTTTTTTTTTTTTTAAATTGGGATATTTACTATAGCAAAAAAAAAAGATATTGTGTTTTTTTTCAAAATTGTCGCTCTTTATTTGTTTATAGCGCAAAACATAAAAACCGCATATGTGATCAAATACCACCAAAAGAAAGCTCTATTTGTGGGGAAAAAAAAGGACGTCAATTTTGTTTGGGTACAACATCGCATGACCGCGCAATTGTCAGTTAAAGCAACGCAGTGCCGTATCGCAAAAAATGGCCCGGTCATTGAGCAGCCAAATCTTCTGGGGCTGAAGTGGTTAAAAGGCATTTGTTTTGTACAATCTGAAAATCGCGAATCAATGCTCACCAAACTTCTACTAACACAAAATTAGCAGAAGGGGCCCAAAGGGTGGCGCTTGAGAAATGAACTTCCTCTTTTTACTCTCGTAGTACGTCACTACGTTCGTGTTTGTCAAACGACAATTTACGGATAGTTAGTATGCTAGACGAAAAACAAACGCTCGGCCGTCCAACAATCAGACCGTGTGTACGAAGCCTAAGTCACACAAGTGTGAAAGGAACCTAAAGCTGGATACACACTATACAATTTTCTGTAGACTTTTTCCTTCAGATTTACCAAAACCATATAATATGAGGTCAAACCTTAGGAGATTCAATTTGTATGCAATCAGGCAGGCCCTTGCACTACATGGTTTTGGTAAATCTAAAGGAAATCAGCCAACAAAAGTTGTATAGTGTGTGTATGGGGTCTTAAATAACCCCTATGTGTCAGTATTTTAGCAGACATTCATAGACACTACCATGAAAAACATTGTGATTGCCCCTTTGAAGCTGGAATTCT
This sequence comes from Rana muscosa, assembly GCA_029206835.1. Classification (NCBI taxonomy): domain Eukaryota; kingdom Metazoa; phylum Chordata; class Amphibia; order Anura; family Ranidae; genus Rana; species Rana muscosa. Next base: position 205,556,227 of record CM055123.1, read on the forward strand.
GGTATTAAGTATTTATTTTAATGTACCATGGGAACTGATTTTAATGTTTGTTGAATAAAGCAGGTTTTCCAAGGGTAGAGCTTCAAAGGTCTTTTTTCTTCTTTTTTTTTGCTTTCGATTTTATGATGTTTGTAGTACAAATTTCTGAAGTCTATGGAAGTCAAAAAAAGCAGGATGAAAGTTTGAGCACTGGGGACTCTGTACATTTTGATGGAGGTTGAGTAGCCATTTTGGCAATTATGGACTGATTCCTCCCAGCGCTCACCAGCAGTGGGCCGCAGACGCAACGATAAGTATAAATGCTCTTCTTTTACAAAGTGGGCTTTGATGACCAGGAACCTAAAAATTCTGCAGCTGATTCCATAAATTTTCCATGCAAGCCTTGCGTCTTAATTAGTTGCAACATATCAGAGATGGCATTAACAGTTTCTTAATTGACCTGTCTCCTGAAATGTCTGTTTAACCAATGTTTATTACATGATCCAATCCTGCCGAACACTAACCAATGTCATTTCCCTTGCTGCTGTCACTATCTGATTTATCTTTAATCACGTCGTACATAAAGGCTCTGCATTTTTATTTTTAGGCATTACAAATTGTACAGGAGAGTGAATGATTTTCATGCTCGGTCTTTGTCCTTTATTAAAAATGCTCCTTTCGGAGTTTGTGCGAGCTGTTCCAAGGATGAGCAGTGCGTCAGATCTTTACCCAGTCATGCTATCAAAGGTTTAGACTTTTTTCTTTCTCTTCTTTCCGGGGCCCAAACTGATGTAAAATACATCAGAAAAGAACAAGAAACAGAAAGAGAAAGCCAGAGAACCCAGTGGGAGCAGAGAAACATTTTAAGCTGCGCGAGGCACAGAACATTCATTGGGAATAGCACTGTGCAATTTTATCATTACTTATTTAAAAAAAAAAAAAGATTTTAATTTTTTTTTTTATATCTCAGCAGGATTACACAGCTCTTTTTTTTTTAAAGCACTCAAGTTTTTGTAGTCGGTTAAATGTTAGCTGTATTAGGATTTGCCGTGATGATTACAGTACGCAAGCTGGAAAGTATCAGAGTGGTGAACAATATAAAGACAGGGTAACCTTTAACTCCACCATTATTACACTGGAAGATATTCATGGTAAGGGATTGTCACTTCCCACTAGGGATACTTTCATTCACTCTCTTGTGTTTCTTCTTTTTACAGGATAACTTTAGTTAAACTTGTTATAAAGAGATTTACAAGAAGATCTCAATAATTAACTGGTAACAACAGCAAAACAGAAGTTGCTTTTACTATTCTCTCTTCTAAAAAATGCTACTTGCTTGGCTGGCATGCTCACCCTTTTGCTTTAATGCTTTGCACAAAAGACCTTTAAAAAGTACAGATTGTGGGGATAATTTACTAAAACTGGAGAGTACAAAATCTAGTGCAGCTCTGCATGGTAGCCAATCAGCTCCTAACTTCAGCTTGTTCAATTAACCACTTGCCAACCGCCGCACGCCGATATACGTTGGCAGAATGGCACGGGCAGTCAAATGGCCGTACCTGTACGTCCCTTTAAATTTGCTGCCCAGTAGGCACGCGCGCTCGCCACGTGCCTCGTGAGTGCGCCCGCGGGTCCTGAGAACTCGATGTGCCCGGGCAGCCCGCGATGGTGGTCGGCAAAGGCAGAACAGGGGGATGCCTTTGTAAGCAAGGCATTTCCCTGTTCTGCCTAGTGACTCGTCAGGGATCTACTGTTCCCTGTGATCGGGAACAGCGATCGCCGACATGTCACTGGTAGCTCATCCCCCTTACAGTTAGAATCACTCCCTAGGACACACTTAACCCCTTCAGCGCCCCTAGTGGTTAACCCCTTCACTGTCAGTGTCATTTTTACAGTAATCAGTGCATTTTTATAGCACTGATCGCAAAATGTATCAAAAGTGTCCGATGTGTCCGCCATAAAGTCGCAGTCACGATAAAAATCGCAGATCGCCGCCATTACTAGTAAATGTAGCACCCCCAATATTTGGGGGCGCTATGTGGAAATTTAGGGGCAGTCTGAGCCGGTAGTTGGGCTCAGACCAATTTATGATTCAATTTTGCTTCTGCTCTGGGTTCTCCATTGCCTGTGGGTGGCACTGTCACCGCCAGCATAGGTTAACCTACGGGGGTATCACAGCACCTTGCGTGTCCTCTCTCGGCAGCCCTGCAGTGGGTGTGGTCAAACCGCTGTGCATGCTGGGAGAGGGTACAAAGGGGCCATTTGGCGTGAGGCGATTCCAGGGGGACCCCAAGGCGTTCAGGGGGACCTCTGATCCAGCGAGTGTGCCTCGTGGCCTGCATGGCACGAGGTGCGCGAGTGTGTTTAGGCCTCGGGCACCTTTAGCCTGAGGCCCTGTTGCTGCACCGTGGGCCTAGCTTCGCTGGCAAGGGCCTACGCTTCAGAGAAGGATCCCAGGCTGCCCGTTTGTAGGGGGCCCATCTTTAGGAAAAGTAGTCCAGGGGAAGATCAGTCCCAGCGGAGATTAGCCACGGTACTGCTGTCTCGGGAAGAGGCCTGGAGGCTTGCCTAGAGGGGGATTCATCGTCTCTGATATCCGTGCTCCATTCCGGCTGCTAGGACCGATAGGGACTATCCGGGTGAGCAATACCCACTCAGGCTTTAGTGTTGCATCCCTGAACCTTCCCCTACTTCTTTCAACTTCCTGCTCTCTCTCTTCAAGTTGACTCAAAGAGAAAAAAATAATAAAGCCTTGCTGATTAGGTTTTACTCATGTGTGGACATTGGCCTTATTCCTGGAGATTCTTGTTTGCCTAGACAATGGAGCTAAAGGATCCACTCTAGAGACATAATTGCTGCAGACCCAAAACAAAACCAGCCGGTCCCTTAAATGCGGGTAAATGAGCGCTACATAAAAAAAAAAAAATGTTTTAAAAATGCTATAAAACTACCCCCTATTTTGTAGACACTATAACTTTTGCGCAAACCAATCAATATACGCTTATTGCGTTTTTTTTTTTTACCAAAAATATGTATAACAATACGTATCAGCCTAAACTGAGAAAAAATTAGCTTTTTTTAAAAAAAATTGGTGATATTTATTATAGCAAAAAGTACAAAATATTGCTCTATTTTTGTTTATAGCGCAAAAAATAAAAACTGCAGAGGTGATCAAATACCACCAAAAGAAAGCTCTATTTGTGGGAAAAAAAGGACGTCAATTTTGTTTGGGAGCCACGTCGCACAACCGCGCAATTGTCAGTTAAAGCGACGCAGTACCGAATCGCAAAAAGTGGCCCGGTCATTTGGCAGCCAAATGGTCCGGGGCTGAAGTGGTTAACCACTTGCCAACCAGCTGCCGTCATAATACTGCGGCAGGTCAGCAAGATCCCGCGAACCGTCGTAGCTGTACGTCGATCCCTTTAAGCGGGATAGCAGGCGCGCGCGTGCCCGCAGCATTGCAGGGGTGCCAATGCTCGTGACCGGCGGTCGCGAGCGATTGCGGGCCAGAGAGGCAGAACAGGGACGTGTGTGTGTAAACACACAAATTCATGTTCTGTTCTGTGAGGAGAGACAGATCGTGAGTTCCTAATAGCTGGGAACCACGATCTGTCATTTCCTATAATCAGTCCCCTCCCCCCACAGTTAGAAACACACCTAGGGAACACAATTAACCCCTTGATTGCCCCCTAGTGTTAACCCCTTCCCTGCCAGTGACATTTTTACAGTAATCAGTGCATTTTTAAAGCACTGATCGCTGTCTAAATGCTCTTCAGAAATTGGAAGATCCATATGCATTTTATTGTTTGATCATAGATTATTCATAATATCATTGGACATTTAGATGTTACAACTAGGGATGAGCCAAACACCCCCCCGGTTCGGCCGAAAGTTTGCGCAAACTTTAGAACCCTATTAAATACAATGGATTTGAACATTTGAAATCAAAAGTGCTAATTATCGAGGCTAAAATGCAAGTTATTGTCCTAAAAAGTGTTTGGGGACCCGGGTTCTGCCCCAGGGGACATGTATCAATGCAAAACAAAGTTTTAAAAATGGCAGTTTTTTCAGGAGCAGTGATTTTAATGATGCTTAAAGTGAAATATTCCTTTAAATATCGTACCTGGGGGGTGTCTAAAGTATACCTGTGAAGTGGCACGTGTTTCCCGTGTTTAGATTAAATTTCTAAAGGAAAAAAAGCCATTTAAAACTGCTTGCGGCTTTAATATAATGTCTGGTCCCGGCAATATGGATGAAAATCATTGAGAAAAATGGCATGGGTACCCCCCCCCCCCCCAGCCCACTACCAGCCCCTTTGGGTCTTGTGTTAATATATTAAGGGGAACCCCGCACCCAAATTAAAAAAAGGCCCTATATACTCTGAACAGCAGTATACAGGCGGTGCAAATAAGGCAGGGACTTTAGGTTTGTTCTTAAGTAGAATCTGTTTGTAATTTGGAACAGGTACATTTTTTAAGTGTAGCTCCAGCCCAAAAATCTATTTTTAAGCTTTTTGGAAAACATAGGGAACGGTTATCACCCCTGTAACATTTGTTTTGCTGTCTGTGCCCCTGTTCAGAACATTTCACCTCACTTTCCGTCCCAATGACAAATGTTTTTTGAAAATTTGTGGTTTTTATTGAAACAAGGATTGGTGATAAAGCATCAGTGGAGAGGAGACAATTTTTTCCCATATTAAATCTTACAGGAGAGAATTCCCCTTCCTAGGGGTAGATTTCCTCTCACTTCCTGTTGTCTCCTTCTGTTTAAAAGTAGGAGTCATTTGTAAGTTGGATGTTTGAAAGTAGAGGCCTGCCCTATATACTCTGCAGAAATTTGTCCCTTAGGTGTTGGTGTTGCCACAACACTGTAAGCCCTCACAGTTACTCTTGGTGGGCACTGGAACGCCCTGCTGTGAACTATTATATCAAGAACTGTAATTACATGCCATTGTTGAACAGTGGTAGGAAAAATTCGGCCTTTGGTGGTGGTGCTGGTGCCACAACACTGTAAGTCCTCACAGTTACTCTTGGTGGGCGCAGGAATGGGCCCAGCTGTGAAATATTAGATCAAGAATTGTAATTACACGCTGTGAGGGGGTTAGCTCGGCAGCGGGTGTGTGTGACCCCCGGGATGGGCTCCCCACACAAAAACAGGCCCAGCAGACGGAGCTTGTGGTTTTCAAAATCAAAAAGGTGCGGTTTATTTTCTATTTACAGTGACAAAACACAGCAAAGCAAAAGAAACATAAACAAAATAAATCCTGGTCAACTTGACCTCTGACTAAACATACAGGTTTCCTAACTAACAACTGGGATCAGCCTAGTGCTGTCCTAGTCCCTAAGTCCCTGGGTTTAAATGTCCAAGCAAATAGCCACACAGGCTTTGTCTCACCGCACAATGGTTCACTCTCTCCAGGAAGTCCACACAGGTCTGCTTCCAGGCATGAGCTAACACCTAATGAATCTGGGAGTTCTTATAGAGGCCTAAATGAGCTGACAAGCTTCAGCTGGTCTCATCAACTCCCTGTCTGCACGACGCCCCACACTCTCCCTAGAGGTATGAGTCATCCATGAGCCCACTAGCCTCAGCTGGGCTTATACAACTCTCCACCTAGTTGTATAAGTCGGCGTAAAGCCTGAATCTGGGCGAAATATATTTACTCCCTGGATGCAACCAGGTGACTTTACCTTCCTGCTGTCACATACCCCCCCTCTTGTTTTAACCTCGGGGTTGGAACACCAGCAATCAGGCATTCATGTACTCGAGACAAAGCATCCACATTCCCCATTTGAACGCCAGGGCGATGCTTTACTGTGAAGTTGAATTCCTGGAGGGCCAGGAACCACCTATTCACTCTTCTATTTGTTTCCTTGTTTTGAGCCATCCACTTTAACGGAGCGTGATCCGTAGCCATGTCAAAGTGCCTACCTAGCAGGTAGTACCGAAGGGAATCTAGAGCCCACTTCAACGCTAAACACTCCTTTTCAACGGTGGCGTAATTTACCTCATGGGACTTCAACTTCCTGCTGAGGTAAATGACTGGGTGCTCTTCCCCGTTCCAGACCTGGGACAATACTGCTCCTAACCCCACATCTGACGCATCACTTTGTACGACAAAGTCTTTAGAGAAGTCGGGTGAGTACAACACTGGCTGGCTACATAAGGCTTGTTTCAAGAATTGGAATGCTGCCTCAGCCTCGGGGGTCCATTTAATCATGACCGACCCTTTCCCCTTCGTCAGGTTGGTTAGGGGCACAGCCTTAGAAGCAAAGTGGGGAATGAATCGCCGATAATACCCAGCGATTCCCAGAAAGGCTCGTACCTGCTTCTTGCTGTTGGGACGTGGCCAACTCTGGATGGCCTCGACTTTGTTGAGTTGGGGTTTTATTACTCCCCTCCCAATGGTGTACCCAAGATATTTGGCCTCCTCCTGCCCAATGGTACACTTCTTGGGGTTAGCCGTAAACCCCGCTTCCCGAACAGAGTCCAGGACTGCTTGCACTTTTGGCAGATGTGAGGCCCAATCTGTGCTATGGACAATTACGTCATCCAGGTAAGCCGCAGCATACTTCCGATGGGGCCTCAGCATCTGGTCCATTTTCCGCTGGAATGTGGCCGGCGCATTCTGTAACCCGAACGGCATTCTTTTATATTGGAACGCCCCGTCTGGGGTTACAAATGCGGTTTTCTCTTTGGCCGACTTGGCCAGGGGGATTTGCCAATACCCTTTTGTGAGGTCAAGAGTCGTCATGTATCGGGCTGTTCCCAGCCGGTCGATCAACTCATCTATACGTGGCATGGGGTAGGTGTCAAATTTTGTAACTTTGTTCAACTGACGAAAATCGTTACAAAATCGCCAGCTCCCATCCGGTTTAGGCACCAACACAATGGGACTAGACCAATCACTTTGGGACTCCTCTATCACCCCTAAGTTCAGCATTTTCTGTACTTCCTCCCGTATTGCCTCCCGTCGGGCCTCCGGGATCCGATAGGGTTTTAACCTCCTTGTTGCGAAGCACAAACTCCTTAACCTCCTGTTGTTGGGGTTGTGACAAGGTGGCTGCTATTCCAACCTCAGGAATCACGCAACCAGTTTGAGCTGGTGACCAAGTGTCTGCGACTAGGGACTCTCTATCCCTCCAGGCTTTCAACAGATTAACGTGATAGATCTGTTCGGGCTTTCGCCTTCCTGGTTGTCTGACCTTGTAATTCACTTCGCTCACTTTTTCCATTATCTCATAGGGGCCTTGCCATTTGGCAAGGAATTTACTTTCAACCGTAGGGACAAGTACCAGTATCCTATCCCCCGGGGAAAAGGTACGGGTCTTGGCTCCACGGTTGTACACTCTCTGCTGTGCTAACTGCGCTTGGGCCAAATGTTCCTTCACGATGGGAATTACCTGTGCAATTCGGTCTTGCATCAGGGCGACATGCTCAATCACACTCCTGTGGGGAGAACTCTCACTTTCCCAAGTTTCCTTGGCAATATCCAACAGCCCTCTTGGGTGTCTCCCATACAGTAACTCAAAGGGGGAGAATCCCGTAGAGGATTGGGGCACCTCCCTAATAGCAAACATCAGATAAGGAAGTAGACAGTCCCAATCCTTTCCATCTCTATCCACCACTTTCTTCAACATTTGTTTTAGGGTTTTGTTGAATCTTTCAACCAGCCCATCGGTTTGGGGGTGATACACAGATGTACGTAATTGCGTCACTTTGAACAATTTACACAGCTCCTTCATAACCCGGGACATAAAGGGTGTACCTTGGTCCGTAAGCAGTTCTTTACAAATACCCACCCGGCTAAACACAAGAGATAGCTCTTTGGCTATGGTTTTGGCCGAGGTATTTCGGAGAGGGATCGCTTCTGGATAACGGGTGGCATAGTCCATTATAACTAATATGTACTGGTGCCCCCTAGCGGACTTGATTATAGGACCTACCAAATCCATGGCGATCCTCTCAAACGGGACCTCAATGATGGGTAGAGGGACCAGCGGGCTACGGAAATGTGGCATCGGGGCCGACCTCTGACACACAGGGCAGGAGGAACAATAATTTTCTATGTCCTTCATCACCCCCGGCCAATAGAATCTCTGTAATACCCTCTCTCGGGTTTTCTCTGTCCCCAGATGACCTCCAAGAATGTGCCCATGGGCCAACTCCAACACCAACTTCCTGTAAGGTTTGGGCACCACAAGCTGCTCAACGGTTTCTTCTGCCCTTTTTGCCACCCGATACAGTAGGTCCTTCTCTACGCTGAAGTATGGGTAAGTGCAGGTATTATCTGGATTCACTAACTCGCCATCTATTTTCACTACGTTTTCCCGTGCCTTTATTAGGGCGGGGTCTTTCAACTGTTCTGTGGCAAAGTTTTCCCTGTGAACCTCAAGATCAGAAAACTCCACAGACGGTAGGTTTTCGTCTGAGGAGGTGGGCTCCTCTCCAGTTTCTTGAGTCTCCCCTGCCAATACTGATAAGGGAAATTCCGGAGAGTCCTCACCACTCTCAGGGGAGTTCTGGCTATCACATTCCTGGTACATAGGGGCACCAGTGAGGGGCTCAGGATCATCCCACAGTTCCCAGAACTTCGGAAAATCCCTTCCCACAATGGCGTCATGCGGTAACTGAGATACTAAGCCCACTGGATGAGAGAGGGTACCTTTGGGGGTCTCGAAACACACTGTAGTCACTGGATACTCTCAGGTGTCCCCATGCACACAAATAACAGCTACCTTGCTATTAGGGATGAGCCGAACACCCCCGGGTTCGTGTCGCACCAGAACCTTCGAACGGACCGAAAGTTCGCGCGAATTTTCGAACCCTATTCGTTATAATGGACGCGAACGTTCGAAATCAAAATTGCTAATTACAACGGCCAATATGCATGTTAATGTTATAAAACAGGTTTGGGGACCCGGGTCCTGCCCCAGGGGACATATATCAATGCAAAAAGAAATTTTAAAAACTAAAGTTTTTTCGGGAGCAGTCATTTTAATGATGCATAAAGTGAAAAAAAAAAAGTGAAATTTTCCTTTAAATATGGTACCTGGGGGGTGTCTAAAGTATGCCTGTGAAGTGGCATGTGTTTCCCGTGTTTAGAACTGTCCTTGCACAAAATGACATTTGTAAAGGAAAAAAAGAAGCCATTTAAAACCACTTGCGGCTTTAATGTCATGTCTTGTCCTGGCCGCCATATGGCTGAAAATCCTTGAGAAAAATGGCATGGCTACCCCATCACCCCCCCCCCCCACCCCAGCCCCTTTGGGTCTTGTATGGATACTAAGGGGGACCCCGCACCCAAAATAAAACCCTATACCTACAACCCTATATACTCTGAACAGCAGTATATAGGTGGTGCAAACAAGACATGGACTGTAGGTTTGTTCTTAAGTAGAATCTGAACAGGTACATTATGAAGTGTAGCTACATCCCAAAAAAATCAATTTTTAAGCTTTTTGGAGAACATAGGGAGGGGTTATCACCCCTGTAACATTTGCTGTCTTTGCACATCTGTTCAGAACATGTCACCTCACTTTCCGTCCCAATGACAAATGTTTTTGGAAAAGTGGGGTTTTAATTGAAACAAGGATTGGTGATAAAGCATCAGTAGAGATGAGATACCTTTTTCCCAAATTAAATCTAACAGGATAGAATTTTCCTTCCTAGGGGTAGATTTCCTCTCACTTCCTGTTTTCTCTTGCCGTTTGCAAGTAGGAGTCGTTTGTAAGTTGGATGTTTGAAAGTAGGGGCCTGCCGTATATACTCTGCAGAAATTTGCCCTATTAGATGTTGGTGTAGCCACAAGACTGGTGGGCACAGGAATGGGCCCTGCTGTGAGTTAATAGATCAAGATTTGTACTTGCATGCACCTGTTGAACCGGGCAGAAAAATTGGGCCTTTGGTGGTGGTGGTGGTGGTGGTGGACGGTGTTGCCACAAGACTGTAAGCCCTCACAGTTACTCTTGGTGGGTGCAGGAATGGGCCCTGCTGTGAGTTATTAGATCAAGATTTGTAATTGCATGCACCTGTTGAACAGGGCAGAAAAATTGGGCCTTTGGCGGTGGTGGTGGTGGTGGACGGTGTTGCCACAAGACTGTAGGCCCTCATAGTTACTCTTGGTGGGCGCAGGAATGGGCCCTGCTGTGAACTATTAGATCAAGATTTGTAATTACACGCCCCTGTTAAACAGGGGCTGAAAAATTGTGCCTTAGGCATTGGTGCTGGTGCCACAACACTGCAACCCCTCACAGATACTGTACTTGGAGCACAGCAGTCACACCTGTTGCGAAGCATCTTTTTAAAAAATTGTAATTACACGCCCCTGTTATACAGGGGCTGAAAAATTGTGCCTTAGGCACTGGTGCTGGTGCCACAACACTGCAACCCCTCACAGATACTGTACTCTGAGCACAGCAATGAGACCTGTTGCAAAGCATTGCCTAAAAACTGTAATTACACGCCCCAACAGGGGCTGAAAAATTGTGCCTTAGGCACTGGTGCTGGTGCCACAACACTGCAACCCCTCACAGATACTGTACTCTGAGCACAGCAGTCACACCTGTTGCGAAGCATCTTTTTAAAAAAATTTAATTACACGCCCCTGTTATACAGGGGCTGAAAAATTGTGCCTTAGGCACTGGTGCTGGTGCCACAACACTGCAACCCCTCACAGATACTGTACTCTGAGCACAGCAATGAGACCTGTTGCAAAGCATTGCCTAAAAATTGTAATTACACGCCCCAACAGGGGCTGAAAAATTGTGCCTTAGGCACTGGTGCTGGTGCCACAACACTGCAACCCCTCACAGATACTGTACTCTGAGCGCAGCAGTCACACCTGTTGCGAAGCATCTTTTTAAAAAAATTTAATTACACGCCCCTGTTATACAGGGGCTGAAAAATTGTGCCTTAGGCACTGGTGCTGGTGCCACAACACTGCAACCCCTCACAGATACTGTACTCTGAGCACAGCAATGAGACCTGTTGCAAAGCATTGCCTAAAAATTGTAATTACACGCCCCAACAGGGGCTGAAAAATTGTGCCTTAGGCACTGGTGCTGGTGCCACAACACTGCAACCCCTCACAGATACTGTACTCTGAGCACAGCAGTCACACCTGTTGCGAAGCATCTTTTTAAAAAAATTTAATTACACGCCCCTGTTATACAGGGGCTGAAAAATTGTGCCTTAGGCACTGGTGCTGGTGCCACAACACTGCAACCCCTCACAGATACTGTACTCTGAGCACAGCAATGAGACCTGTTGCAAAGCATTGCCTAAAAATTGTAATTACACGCCCCAACAGGGGCTGAAAAATTGTGCCTTAGGCACTGGTGCTGGTGCCACAACACTGCAACCCCTCACAGATACTGTACTCTGAGCACAGCAGTCACACCTGTTGCGAAGCATCTTTTTAAAAAATTGTAATTACACGCCCCTGTTATACAGGGGCTGAAAAATTGTGCCTTAGGCACTGGTGTGGTGGCATGGATCATTGAGGAGGAGGAAGAGGATAGTCAGTGAACATAACAGGACAGTCACTCAGCATCAGCATAGGCAGTCTTGAAGGGATGTGACATTATAAATTATTCCGTTATATCCGCTTCAGGTGTCTGGTAGCTGGTGGTGATCCAAGACTGATTCATTTTTATGAAGGTCAGTCGATCAACCGAGTCGGTGGACAGGCGCACCCTATGATCGGTGACAAATCCTCCAGCAGCACTGAATGTGCGTTCGGAAAGAACGCTGGATGCAGGACAGGCCAGTAGCTCAATTGCATACTGTGCAAGCTCTGGCCAGTGATCCATCCTCAGGACCCAGTAAGCCAGAGGATTTTCGGTGGGAAAGGTGTCCAAGTCTGACCTTGCCCCTAGGTATTCCTGCACCATGTATATCAGACGCTGGCGATGGTTGCTGGAACCGATCATACCTTGGGGCTGCGGACTAAAAAATTGTCTGAACGCATCGGTCAGACGTCCACCTTCCCCACCGCTCCTTCTGCTACTGACCGAAGCCTCAGCAACTTGTCGTCCAGGACCAGGAGTTTGTAACCTCCCAGTTTCTGGGAACGCGTTGCACAGACCTTTCTGCAAGGCCTCCCTGAGATGTCTCATCCTCTGCTCCCTCTGCGACGGCAAGATAAGGTCCGCAACCTTACCCTTGTACCGTGGATCAAGGAGAGTGGCCAGCCAGTAATGGTCACTCTCCTTGATCCGAAGAACACGAGGATCCTTCCGCAGGCTTTGCAGGATCAGGGAGGCCATGCAGCGTAGGTTAGCTGAGGCATTCGGTCCGGAGTCTTCTGGGTCACTGAGGATGACATGATCGCCAGCCACCTCCTCCCAGCCACGTACAAGTCCACTGGTTTGTTGGGACTGTACATCATCCCTAAAAGACTGCTGCTGCTGATGCTGAGTGCCAGGCTCCACCTCCATGCTCACACAATCCTCCTCCTCCTCCTCCTCCTCCTCCTCTTCCTGTGTGATGGGTGGGACAGAAGGAACATTGTCTGGATAAAGGGGGCCTTGAGAGACAAGGAAGTCCTCCTCTTCCTGCCTCTGTTCTGCCTCAAGTGCCCTGTCCATTATCCCACGCAGCGTATGCTCCAACAGGTGGACAAGAGGTACAGTGTCACTGATGCATGCACTGTCACTGCTCACCATCCTCGTGGCCTCCTCAAATGGTGAGAGGACAGTGCATGCATCCCTGATCATGCTCCACTGGCGTGGGGAAAAAAAGCCAAGCTCCCCTGACCCTGTCCTGGTGCCGTAGTCGCAAAGGTACTCATTGATGGCCCTCTGCTGCGTGTGCAGTCACTGCAGCATGGCCAACGTTGAGTTCCACCTGGTGGGCATGTCACATATTAGGCGGTTCTTGGGCAGGTTCAGCTCCTTTTGCAGCTCAGTCAGCCGAGCACTGGCATTATAAGATCGGCGGAAATGCACACAGACTTTCCTGGCCTGCCTCAGGACATCCTGTAAGCCTGGGAACCTGCCCAAGAACCGCTGCACCACCAGGTTGAGGACGTGAGCCATACAGGGCACATGGGTGAGCTGCCCCTGTCGCAGGGCGGAGAGGAGGTTGGTGCCATTATCAGAAACGACCATTCCTGGCTTAAGCTGGCGTGGCGTCAACCACCTCTCGGCCTGCCCCTGCAGAGCTGCCAGAACCTCTGGCCCAGTGTGGCTCCTGTCCCCCAAACACACCAGCGCAAGCACGGCATGGCATCTTTTTGCCTGCGTACTCGCGTAGCCCCTTGTACGCCTACGGAGCACCGCTGGTTCCGAGGACAGAGCACTCGAAGAGGACATGGAGGAAGAAGAAGAGGAGGGGGTGGAGGAGAGAGGTGTGTCACAACCAGTAGTAGCATTTTGGAGGCGTGGTGGCGGAACAACCTCCAACACTACTGCACCTTGTCCTGCATCCCTCCCAGCTACCAATAGAGTGACCCAATGGGCCGTGAAAGAAAGATAACGTCCCTGTCCATGCCTGCTGGACCATGAGTCAGCGGTAATATGCACCTTACCGCTGACCGCCCTGTCCAGCGAGGCATGGACATTGCCTTCCACATGCCAGTAGAGAGACGGAATCGCCTTCCGTGAGAAAAAGTGCCGTTTGGGAACCTGCCACTGAGGAACCGCACATTGAACAAACTCACGGAAGGGGGCCGAGTCTATCAACTGAAAAGGCAGCAGTTGAAGTGCTAGCAATTTAGCCAAGCTAGCATTCAACCGCTGGGCATGTGGATGGCTGGGAGTATACTTCTTTCGACGGTCCAGCAGCTGGGGCAGGGAAATTTGCCTGCTACAATCGGACGTCGGTGTACTGCAAGTACTTGTTTGTGACACACCTAATTCTACACCTTCAGTCCTCTCAGAGCAGCTTTCAGAGAGGACTGAAGATATAGTGGGGATGGAGATCCCAGCTGATGAGGAGCAAGGAGAGGTCCGCTTTGTTCTTTGGTGTGGGTCTTTTATGTGTGCTTGCCAACGAGCTGCATGGCAGGTCGACATATGTCTGCTCATGCTTGTGGTGCCCAAGCGGCTGATGTTTTGGCCACGCGAGATACGCTTGAGACAAATATTGCAAATAGCAGTGGTGCGATCTGATGCACTCGTCTCAAAAAAGGCCCACACCAAAGAACTTTTGTGATAACGTGCAGAGGCAGCGCCCTGCACAGGCGGAGCTCTGCGGTGTGGTACAGTTGCTGTGCTGGCCTCTAGCTGGCCTCCAGGGGGCATCCTGCCTCGTTGGACATGTGACGCTGCATCCTCCTCCTCCTCCTCCTCTCTCCCTTCAGGCACCCACGTGGAGTCAGTGACCTCATCATCCCCTCCCTCTTCACCACTAGAGCAAACCTGGCAGTAAGCTGCAGCTGGTGGAACACTACTGCCAGATTGCTGTCCTTCAGCATCCCCTCTCTCTGCGCGCACACTACTGACTTCCTCAAGCTGGGTATCATCATCCGAGCCTTCGAATCGTTGGGCATCCTCCTGGAGCATGTACCCAACACTGTGCTCAAACAGTTCGGGGGACTCCTCAGGAGGACATGGTGGGTCTAGGGAAGGGGTGGCTGATGATGCCATTGAGTACGCGTTGGCAGCTGCTCTGCCAGTACCCTGAGCCTGGGTGAGAGAGGATGAGGAGGATGAGGAGGGCTTGGTCATCCATTCTACCAAGCCTTCGGCATGATGCGGCTCCACATGTCCAGCTGCCGAAAACAAAGACAAGCGTGTCCCATGGCCACGTGCTGATGACGATGCACGACCACGTCCACGGCCAGCACTGTTGTCTCTAGAAACAGAGCCTGCCTGCCCTGTGTTCTTGCCCCGGCACGCTCTGCCTCTCCTTGGCGGTCTTCCAGCCATTGTAGTCGGTAGTGTATATAGTATAAAAAATAGAACTCCTATGTGTGCTCACAACACACTGTAGGTCCTATGGGTGCTGACACTAACACACTATAGGTACTATGTGTGCTGCTGACAAGAAAATATAGGAGCTCTGTTTGCTGCCACTAACACACTAGAAGTCCTATGGGTGCTGCTGAGAAGAAAATATAGGAGCTCTGTTTGCTGCCACTAACACACTAGAAGTCCTATGGGTGCTGCTGAGAAGAAAATATAGGAGCTCTGTTTGCTGCCACTAACACACTAGAAGTCCTATGGGTGCTGCTGAGAAGAAAATATAGGAGCTCTGTTTGCTGCCACTAACACACTAGAAGTCCTATGGGTGCTGCTGAGAAGAAAATATAGGAGCTCTGTTTGCTGCCACTAACACACTAGAAGTCCTATGGGTGCTGCTGAGAAGAAAATATAGGAGCTCTGTTTGCTGTCACTAACACACTAGAAGTCCTATGGGTGCTGCTGAGAAGAAAATATAGGAGCTCTGTGTGATGCCACTAACACACTAGAAGTCCTATGGGTGCTGCTGAGAAGAAAATATAGAAGCTCTGTTTGCTGCCACTAACACACTAGAAGTCCTATGGGTGCTGCTGAGAAGAAAATATAGGAGCTCTGTTTGCTGCCACTAACACACTAGAAGTCCTATGGGTGCTGCTGAGAAGAAAATATAGGAGCTCTGTTTGCTGCCACTAACACACTAGAAGTCCTATGGGTGCTGCTGAGAAGAAAATATAGGAGCTCTGTGTGATGCCACTAACACACTAGAAGTCCTATGGGTGCTGCTGAGAAGAAAATATAGGAGCTCTGTTTGCTGCCACTAACACACTAGAAGTCCTATGGGTGCTGCTGAGAAGAAAATATAGGAGCTCTGTTTGCTGCCACTAACACACTAGAAGTCCTATGGGTGCTGCTGAGAAGAAAATATAGGAGCTCTGTTTGCTGCCACTAACACACTAGAAGTCCTATGGGTGCTGCTGAGAAGAAAATATAGGAGCTCTGTGTGATGCCACTAACACACTAGAAGTCCTATGGGTGCTGCTGAGAAGAAAATATAGGAGCTCTGTTTGCTGCCACTAACACACTAGAAGTCCTATGGGTGCTGCTGAGAAGAAAATATAGGAGCTCTGTTTGCTGCCACTAACACACTAGAAGTCCTATGGGTGCTGCTGAGAAGAAAATATAGGAGCTCTGTTTGCTGCCACTAACACACTAGAAGTCCTATGGGTGCTGCTGAGAAGAAAATATAGGAGCTCTGTTTGCTGCCACTAACACACTAGAAGTCCTATGGGTGCTGCTGAGAAGAAAATATAGGAGCTCTGTTTGCTGCCACTAACACACTAGAAGTCCTATGGGTGCTGCTGAGAAGAAAATATAGGAGCTCTGTGTGATGCCACTAACACACTAGAAGTCCTATGGGTGCTGCTGAGAAGAAAATATAGGAGCTCTGTTTGCTGCCACTAACACACTAGAAGTCCTATGGGTGCTGCTGAGAAGAAAATATAGGAGCTCTGTTTGCTGCCACTAACACACTAGAAGTCCTATGGGTGCTGCTGAGAAGAAAATATAGGAGCTCTGTTTGCTGCCACTAACACACTAGAAGTCCTATGGGTGCTGCTGAGAAGAAAATATAGGAGCTCTGTTTGCTGCCACTAACACACTAGAAGTCCTATGGGTGCTGCTGAGAAGAAAATATAGGAGCTCTGTTTGCTGCCACTAACACACTAGAAGTCCTATGGGTGCTGCTGAGAAGAAAATATAGGAGCTCTGTTTGCTGCCACTAACACACTAGAAGTCCTATGGGTGCTGCTGAGAAGAAAATATAGGAGCTCTGTGTGATGCCACTAACACACTAGAAGTCCTATGGGTGCTGCTGAGAAGAAAATATAGGAGCTCTGTTTGCTGCCACTAACACACTAGAAGTCCTATGGGTGCTGTTGGGGTGCAATGCTGTGCTAACAGCACTGCGGTTGGTACTACTGCAATACTGTACTAACAGTAAGCACGCACCAGACTAATCCCCAGCAGCAGCTAATAACACACTAACTGTGCAATCAGCAGCAATGAACGATCAATGACTTAGGTAGCAATGGTTTAGCAAAGAAATAGCCAATGGTTTAGCAAAGAAGAGCAAATCTTTCAGTATCAAGCAAAGACAGAATCAGCAGACTAATCTCTCCTAAAGCCGGAACTCATGTGACCGGGGCCGATGGCGTGGCGGCCTTTTAAATGGTGGGGCGTGTACTAAAGCCCCTGAGCTGTAATTGGCTACAGCCGTCCTGCCTGTAGCCAATTATTGCTCTCCGAGTTTCGGGCGCTGTGATTGGCCAAGCATGCGGGGTCACAGTGCATGCTTGGCCAATCATCAGCCAGCAATGCACTGCGCCGGCCGCGCCGGCCGCAATGCATTGCGGGGCCGCTCGCATCACACGAATGTGATGCGAACGGCCCAAATAGTTCTGGGCTCGACGAGCGAGCGAACGCCCGATGCTCGATTCGAACATGGGTTCGAATCGAGCACCGGGCCCATCCCTACTTGCTATTCCCAGAGACCTCTGTTTTAACTAACTCAGCCTTTATCAGGGTCACAAGGCTACCTGAATCCAGCAATACCACAACATTTCTACCATTAACACACATTTTGCATAAATGTTTCTCAGTTCCTCGAATGGCAGTGCATGCGACTGTCGCTGCCCGTCAGAAAGTCACACTGCATGGGTTCCTCCACAACCGGGCAATTGGCTGCAATATGTCCCGCTTGCCGGCAGCGGTAGAAAACGATCCTTCTTGCCGCCTCTTGAGCCGCTGATTTCCCAGGCTGTTCTCGCCAAACTTGGGGTAGAGCTCCCACCCTCTCACTCTCTCCACCCTCACCCCTTGGAATCCTCTTATCCGCCCCTGGGGATGGTCTGGTCTTAGGGTGGAAAGTCCGAGTGTCTCTGGAAGAGGCCGTCAGGTTCTCTGTAGCCAAATATTTCTCCACACGATCCACAAGACCATCGGCCGTCTCTGGGTCTCCATGGCTTACCCACTTTTGGATGGCAGTAGGAAGAGCTCTCAAAAACCGATCCATTACAACACGTTCCACAATCTTTGGTGCGGACAAAGTCTCTGGCTGTAGCCACTTTCTGCTCAGGTGAATGAGATCATACATTTGAGACCTGGGGGGTTTTCCAAGCTGGAAAGTCCAGTTATGCACACGCTGAGCCCGGACAGCCTGGGTGACACCCAGCCTTGCCAATATTTCAGCTTTTAGCATCACATAGTCTTTTGCTTGGTTAGGCTCTAGGTCATAGTAAGCTTTCTGCGATTCACCAGTTAACAGAGGAGCCACCAGTCCAGCCCACTGCTCCTCAGGCCACTTTTCTCTTTCAGCGGTCCTTTCAAATGTGGTCAAAAATACCTCTGGATCATCCTCTCCAGTCATTTTTGTCAATAAACGACTCACCCCAAAGGACGCGGTATTAGTGGGACGGCTTTCCTCACTGGTCTGCGGACGTTGCTGCATTACTGCTTCCATCTGTTGTTGTAGTCTCTGCTCTTGCTTCTGCAACAGGTCTATGAAGCGAGCCTCAGATTGCTGCTGGGCTCGTTGCTGAGCCTCCAGACTCTGTTGCAAAGTTGCGTTTGTCTGCTGCTGGGCTGCAAGGCTCTGTTGATGAGCTTGCTGCTGGGCTGCGAAGTTCTGTTGTTGAGCTGCAAGGCTCTGTTGATGAGCTGCAAGGCTCTTTTGCAAACCTGCATTTGTCTGCTGTTGATTGGCATTTGCTAGAGCCAGCTGCTTCAGTATCTCCTCCATGCTGGCTTAAAAAAAAACTGCCACTGGTTCTCCACCAACTGTGAGGGGGTTAGCTCGGCAGCGGGTGTGTGTGACCCCCGGGATGGGCTCCCCACACAAAAACAGGCCCAGCAGACGGAGCTTGTGGTTTTCAAAATCAAAAAGGTGCGGTTTATTTTCTATTTACAGTGACAAAACACAGCAAAGCAAAAGAAACATAAACAAAATAAATCCTGGTCAACTTGACCTCTGACTAAACATACAGGTTTCCTAACTAACAACTGGGATCAGCCTAGTGCTGTCCTAGTCCCTAAGTCCCTGGGTTTAAATGTCCAAGCAAATAGCCACACAGGCTTTGTCTCACCGCACAAGGGTTCACTCTCTCCAGGAAGTCCACACAGGTCTGCTTCCAGGCATGAGCTAACACCTAATGAATCTGGGAGTTCTTATAGAGGCCTAAATGAGCTGACAAGCTTCAGCTGGTCTCATCAACTCCCTGTCTGCACGACGCCCCACACTCTCCCTAGAGGTATGAGTCATCCATGAGCCCACTAGCCTCAGCTGGGCTTATACAACTCTCCACCTAGTTGTATAAGTCGGCGTAAAGCCTGAATCTGGGCGAAATATATCTACCCCCCTGGATGCAACCAGGTGACTTTACCTTCCTGCTGTCACAACGCCCATAGGTGTGCGCAGCCTTTGGCATTAGGGTGTGCACCCCAAAGCTCAAACACACTCTACCGATCACCCACAATGTTCATTCAGAAAGGGAAGGGGCCAGTAAATGGCATATTTACTGGCCCCTTCCCCCAATCATCCTAAAACATCCACAGCAACAACCGATGGCAGAGGAGGGAAGCTGGCAGTGCTGTGGGGGGAAGGAGGGAGAGCCAGGTCAGTAGGGGGAATCTGTTCTGCACAGGGTGATTAGGGTGTGCCTGGGCACACCTGGCACACCCTGTGCGCACGCCTATGTACACGCCCCTGTTGAACAGGGGCATAAAAATTGGGCCTTAGGCACTGGTGCCACAACACTGCAACCCCTAACAGATACTGTACTTGGAGCGCAGCAATGAGCCCTGCTGCAAAGTATTGCATCAAAAATTGTAATTACACGCCCCTGTTAAACAGGGGCTGAAAAATTGGGCCTTAGCCACTGGTGGCGGTGCCCAGAACAAAAAATGTTCTTACAAGCTATCAGCATGATCATTGAGGAGGAAGAGGATAGTCACTCAGCATAACAGGATAGTCACTCAGCATCAGCATATGCAGTCTTGAAGGGATCTGACATTTAAAAAAAAAATATTCGGTTACATCAGCATCAGGTGCTTGGTAGCTGGTGGTGATCCAAGACTGATTCATTTTTATGAAGGTCAGTCGATCGTCCGAGTCGGGGGACAGGCGCACTCTGTGATCGGTTGCAAAGCCTCCAGCAGCACTGAATGTGGCATCTTACCCTTGCAACATGGATCAAGGAGGGTTGTCAGCCAGTAATGGTCCCTCTCCTTGATCGCACGAATACAAGGATCCCTCCGCAGGCTTTGCAGGATCAGGGAGGCCATGCAGCGTAGGTTTGCTGAGGCATTTGGTCCGGAGTCCTCTGGGTCACTCAGGATGACATGATCCGCAGCCACCTCCTCCCAGCCACGTACAAGTCCATGGGTGTCTTGGGTCTGTAATTGATCCCTTGAAGACTGCTGCTGATGCTGAGTGCTAGGCTCCACCTCCATGCTGACACAATTATCCTCCTCCTCCTCCTCTTCCTCCTCCTCCTCCTAGTCCTCTTCCTGTGTGATAGCCGGGCCAGCAGGAACACTGTCTGGATAAAGGGGGCCTTGAGAGGTAAGGAAGTCCTCCTCTTCCTGCCTCTGTTCTGCCTCTAGTGCCCTGTCCTATTATTCCACGCAGCGTGTGCTCCAACAGGTGGACAAGAGGGACAGTGTCACTGAAGCATGCACTGTCACTGCTCACCATCCTCGTGGCCCCCTCAAATAGTGCCAAGACAGTGCATGCATCCCTGATCATGGCCTACTGGCGTGGGGAAAAAATTCCAAGCTCCCCTGACCCTGTCCTGGTGCCATATTACAACAGATACTCATTGATGGCCCTCTGCTACGTGTGCAGCCGCTGCAGCATGGCCAACGTAGAGTTCCACCTGGTGGGCATGTCACAGATTAGGCGGTTCTTGGGCAGATTGGATTCCTTTTGCAGGTCAGCCAGCCGAGCACTGGCATTATATGACCGGTTGAAATGCCCACAGAGTTTCCTGGCCTGCCTCAGGACCTCCTGTAAGCCCGTGTACCTGCCCAAGAACTGCTGCACCACCAAGTTAAGGACATGAGCCAGACAGGGCACATGGGTCAGTTGTCCCTGTCGGAGGGCAGAGAGGAGGTTGGTTCCATTGTTGCAAACCACCTTTCCTGGCTTAAGCGGGCGTGGCGTCAACCACCTCTGAGCCGGCCCCTGCAGAGCTGACAGAATCTCTGCCCCAGTGTGGCTCCTGTCCCCGTAGCACACCAGCTCAAGCACTGCATGGCATATTTTTGCCAGCGTACTTGCGTAGCCCATTGAACGCCTACGGAGCACCGCTGGTTCTGAGGACAAAGCACAGGTAGAGGCCATGAAGGAAGAAGAAGAGGAGGGGGTGGAGGAGAGAGGTGTGTCAGAATCACCAGTAGTATCATTTTGGAGGCGTGGTGGCGGAACAACCTCCAACACTACTGCACCTTGTCCTGCATCCTTCCCAGCTGCCAGCAGAGTCACCCAATGCACCGTGAAAGATAGGCAACGTCCCTGTCCATGCCTGCTGGACCATGAGTCAGTGGTAATATGCACCTTACAGCTGACCGCCCTGTCCAGCGAGGCCAAGACATTGCCTTCCACATGCTGGTAGAGAGCCATAATCGCCTTCCGTGAGAAAAAGTGGCGTTTGGGAACCTGGCACTGAGGAACCGCACATTCCACAAACTCACGGAAGGGGGCAGAGTCTACCAACTGAAAAGGGAGCAGTTGAAGTGCTAGCAATTTAGCCAACCTAGCATTCAACCGCTGGGCATGTGGATGGCTGGGACCGAATTTCTTTTGGCGGTGTAGCAGCTGGGGCAGGGAAATTTGCCTGGTACAATCGGACGTCGGTGTACCGATAGCAGATTGCCCGCAAGTACTTGGCAGTGACACACCTAATTCTACACCTTCATTCCTCTCAGTGCAGGTTTCAGAGAGGACTGAAGGTATAGTGTGGTTGGAGATCCCAGCTGATGAGGAGCAAGAAGAGGTCCGCTTTGTTTTTTGGTGTGGGTCTTTTAGGTAGGCTTGCCAACGAACTGCATGGCAGGTCGACATATGTCTGGTCAAGCGGCTGATGTTTTGGCCACGCGAGATATGCCCGAGACATATGTTGCAAATGGCAACGGTGCGATCTGCTGCACACGTCTGAAGAAAGGCCCACACCAAACAACTTTTGGAATAACGCGCAGAGACAGCAGCGCCCTGCACATGCGGAGCTCTGTGGTGTGATGCAGTCGGTGTGCTGACCTTAAGCTGGCCCCTGGAGGGCATCCTGCCTCATTGGAGATGTGCCTCCTCCTCCTCCTCCTCCTCCTCCTCCTCTCACCCACGTGGAGTCAGTGACCTCATAATCCCCTCCCTCCTCATCACTGGAGCAAATCTGGCAGTATGCTGCAGCTGGGGGAACATGACTGCCAGATAGCTGTCCTTGTTGGGCACCCCCTCTCTCTGGGCTCACGTTACTACCCCTCTCTCTGGGCTCACGTTAGTAAGGTGGAGCTGCCTGAAGCCTTCTGAGGGCCCCGACCAATCCCCAACTTGGGTTGGCAGGGGGCAGGCCCCCTAAAATACTCTGGGTCAGCCCAGCTGGGGAGGAGAGTTTGGGTGGAAGCTGGAGATTGAGTGTTAGACTGTTGTGGCCTTTAAAGTGGTTGTAAACCCACTTTTTCAACTTGCA
Organism: Rana muscosa; assembly: GCA_029206835.1. Lineage (NCBI taxonomy): Eukaryota > Metazoa > Chordata > Amphibia > Anura > Ranidae > Rana > Rana muscosa. The sequence goes on from CM055123.1 coordinate 205,578,851, forward strand.
CCTACAGGTAAGCCTAGATTAAGGCTTACCTGTAGGTGCAAGAAATATCTCCTAAACCTACACGGTTTAGGAGATATTTACTAAAAAGACAGGCGCCGCTGTCTACGGCGCATGCGCGCTGTAGACAGCGGCGCATTCATGGGGTTAATCCCATTCACAAAATCGGCTACTTCCCAGCAATCGCTGGGCGTAGCCGAATGTGACGGCTCCCGCGTGCATGCGCGGAGTCACGTCTTCGCCGCTCCGGCCAATCACAGCGCCGGAGCGGCGCTGTGATTGGCTGGTGCGGCGATACCCGGAAGTAACATTCCGGCTATCGCCGCAGTGATGTCTGCGTCTGGACAGAGGGACGCGGACTGCTTCGGGGGCCCCGATCTAAGGTAAGTGGTACATAATGAGCTAGTATGCTAGTAATACTAGCTTATTATGCCTTTCTCTTGCAGGTGGGCAAAAAAAAAGTTAGTGGGTTTACAACCACTTTAAGGGAGCTCCCCAGTCTAAGAGGGGGGTGACCTTGGGCCTGGGATCGGGTGCGGATGGGACCTTCTCAAAACCCACAGAGGAGTCCTGGTCAGGAGGCACTGGAAGCAAGGAGAGGACAGTGGGAGAACACTGTCGGGCAAGTCTCCAGGAGGAACAGGAACAGCCAAGAGAGCTGGTAAGTGGCACACAGTCAGGAGGACTGGGAGGCACGCCTGAGAGGACTGGGATGGAGCAGTCTGGGATGTGTGTAGAGCCAGTCAGGAGGACTGTGGTTGCACCGGCAGTGTAAAGGGGCAGCTGCAGCCGGGAGGGCTGCCAGTGCCTGAAGAGGTGGTACTGGGAGCACCAAAGACTTCCATTTTTGCTATACCATAGGGGCCAGTGGCTCCTGCCTGCAAAGGACATTTAACCAGACCCAGCTGAGATTGTGCTGGGTCTGAAACCTGTGCTAGCTGGTTCTGGGAGTGATAGTCTGCAAGCAAGTGTGTGCTGGAGGTAGAAGAGGAAATGTACAGTCCCTACAGCGTTTCATTGATCAAATGGGCATCCCATATGCACCCTTCCCCATCCAAGTTCAATTCCCCTAAATAAAAACAAACAAACAAAGCTGCAAGGACTGCTTTTTGTCTCTGAGTGACTGAAAATGTGTGTGCCTAGCTGTGCAGCTGTGTGACCACATTCACCAGCAGCCCTTACGGGGGTAGCGCCACACAAAAAAAACCTGGAAGCTGGTTGGTTTCTATGCAGAGCTGTACCAGATTTTTCACTCTCCAATTTTAGTAAACACACCCCAATTACTTATTTGACATCTATGATCTGTGCATTTGCTTTATCTTGGTGGGAAAAATATTAAAAACAGTATGTAAGCATGTAGGGCCTATTCCATGGGTGCTCAACCTGTGGCCCACCAGCTGTGGTGGAACTACACGTCCCATGACGCATTGCAAGACTGATGGTTAAAAGCAAGACTCCCAAAGGCAAAGGCATGATGGGATTTGTAGTTCCGCAACAGGTGGAGGGCCACAGATTGAGCATCCATGGCCTAATCAGTGTCCTTGAGTCCTGTGAGTAAACACAGTTGAATACGTAAAGCAGTATTAAACTCAAAACTAAAAATGCAATATATTGCAGTTTATAAATCATTAGATGTGGTGGCTGCATTTGTTTTTGGGCTTTTTCCCCACTGTTTTTAGCCAGTGATCTGGCCAGTAACACACCTCCTGTATTAGAGTGCCTCCCATCTGGATGAATGAGCACAGGGGGCATCTTTGGACAGCAGCATTGTAAGTCTGTGGGGAGGAAAGTGTTAGGCCTCGTACATAAGGCCGAGAATCTCGTCAGGAAAAAACACGTTGTTTTTCTTGACGAGATTCTTGGACAAGAAACTTGTCCCGGCCGAGTGTACACATGCTCCATTCAAAGAACCCGCGGTTCTTTGAATGGAGCAAATGCGGTGATGTCATCGACTACGACGAGCATGCGCTCGTCACATTCGATGCCGTCGCCGCCAACTTGCTACACCCTACCTATGCCTAGGAAGCTACCGCATATGCGTCAAAGTCAATTCGAGCATGCGCGGGTTTCCACGGCGACAGGTAAGTGAACACACACACACTTTTCTCGTCGAGAAACATGCCGACGAGAATCTCGACGAGAAACTAGAGAGCTGGTTCTCTATTTTTCTCGTCGACATTCTGGTCAGTTTTCTCGACGAGAAACCATACACACGAACGATTTTCTCGGCAAGAAAGCTATCTCGGCAGTTTTCTTGTCGTTTCTTGCCGAGAAACTCGTTCGTGTGTACGAGGCTTTAGGCGGACTAGCAGATTTAGGCTAACAACTTACTAAGTTACACTAACAATTTTAAGCCAAGATCCAGCTAAAAATGTTTAAAAAGAAGAACTTCCGTCATTTTTGAAAAATGACCCAGCATTATCTTCACCTGGTCCAGATCTTTGCCAGTCTTCGGGTCCCTGGCATTACCATCTTGGCTGCGGGAAGCCACCTGTGACTTTCTGGTGTGTCGCAGCTGGTTCCCCACTGCAAATGCTTGAAACACACTGCTATGCTCGCAGACTGGTCCTACAGCCTCATTTCCAATATACACCCCTCTGTTTCCCCTGGTGATCCAACCAGTACTACACCTCCTATTTTAGAGTGTCTCCAATCTGGATGGATGAGAAACAGAGACACCTTTGGCCAGCAGCAATGTGAGTCTGGGGGTGGTAGATGTTGAGTCTGGGGGTGGTAGATGTGCTAGCAGATTTAGATACACATTGACCAAATCCAACTAATACTTTATAAGCAGTTTCAGCAAACATGTTTTTCCTTTTTTAAATAAAAGTGTTACATAAATAAAATAAAAAGCTGATCAATAAAAGTCTTGTGTCTATTTCCTGATACAAGCTCACAGCCAAGTTAAAGGTATATATGCTCATGTTTTCATAAGTGCTTGCAGTGACTTTCAATCAACCAGGTGTGTCAGAGGGGCTGAGGTTGTTCTCAGGGTGGAGCATAACAGAGAACCCAAATTACCAAGTGACTCCTGCGGGAGTAGCGCTAACGTGGATAGAGGAATCTGTTTGTAGCACCCTCTAGTGTGCTAGAAAGGGAGTTGTACATAGTTGTTTAGTGTAGGGAAATTTGGCTTGGCTGGCAGCAAAGCCTGGGTTTATTCTGGGTCAGAGTTTGAGTGACTCAGGGAGGCTGAAAGACTCAGCAGCAGCATCTCTGGTGACTCTCCCTGCTTGTTGGAAACTTGGAGTAGATTCCAGAAGCAGCTAGGAGGGGTCTAGGAGGAGCTGTCTGGAGTATTCATGAGGGTCCCAGCTATTGGGCTGGCAGGGGGAGGGACCTCTTAAATACACTGGGTCAGGCCAGCAGGGGCAGTGGAGATCGGGTGGAAGCTGAAGATAATAACTTATTTAAAAAATAATTGATTTGCTTTACGATTGATAACTTCCGATAGGAATAATGGAATCATGGTCAACAATCCATTCGATATTCGGTAATATGTCACACACGGGGAAGTGGATTTTGATCTATCGGTAATAGAGGAGCTACAGTCTCCCCCTGAAAATTAAAAGTCAACAGCTCCAAATACTTGCCTGTCCAGGGATCCTGTGTTTTTCTCACCCGAGCCGGTTCTTCAATCGGGTCCAGGCGCCGGCATCCTTGAAACCTTCACAGCCGGTTCCCACTGGCAATAATAATAGAGGGGGGAGGTTGAAAAGAAGTGGAATTTCCCTTTTGGGTGAAATTCCTCTTTAAGTTATGATTGCAACTTAGGCCCACACAAGAGGTCCGATCAGGTCCGTTTGTCCATTTTACAGACGAACCCGATCGGACCCTCCATTCTCCTAGATGGGCAATCGGATGTAAATAAACTTGTGTCCGTTTGGCAAAGAAAACGGAAGGGGATCCTTTGCCCTTTGTCTGGCTGGATCAGATCGGAGGGCAGTTGGGTGTAATTGGACAGCCGGTCCATTTACATCCGACTGCCCATACAGCAGAGAGGGCTATGAACGTGTCCGCTCTGCATAATCAGAGTGGACACCGACCTGTCATCCGGCCGCTCCGCTCAGCTCAGCAGGGGATCAGTGGACAGATTCTGTACAGCGAGCGACTCTCTGCGGTCTCAGTGCTCCAGCCCCAACTGTCAGTTTACAGTTTAAAAATAAATAAAAGTTATTGTTATTTAAAGCGGTTGAATTGTCCGCTTGGCCATTTTATCCTACAGGTAAGCCTATAATAAGGCTTTCCTGTAGGTAAAATGAATATCTCCTAAACCAATACGGTTTAGGAGATATTCACCCTGCATGCGCAGTGAAGGTCCAGCGTATCGTGCCAGAACTTGCCGGAGCGGAGGGCATGCGCGGGAGTGATGTCGCATGGGGGCCGCGGACCCAGAAGAAACGCAGAGGGAACATGCCAGCTCCAACAGCGGTAACCGGGCGGCCCTGTGGGAGCTTTGTTCTAAGATAAGTATTTCATATTGAGCTAGTATGCAGTGCTTACTAGCTTATTACAGGCATACCCCACTTTTAAGTACACAATGGGACCAGAGCATGTATGTAAAACGAAAATGTACTGTAGCGGCCTCACCCCATCTCCTTTTTCCAGGGGTATGTCACATGACAGGGTGAGATGCGCTATGGCCCAAGTCCTCCCCATAGCTGTGGGTGAGGTGAAGGCCAGTATCAGTACATTCCTCGGGCCAATGTGTGTTAGTTATGAAGCTCGGTCCTGCTATGCTGATACCTCCCTTGCTCCCATTAACCAGAGTCCATACACCGATGCAACTACAATCTAAACCCCTGTGGTTTCACCAGGGGTTATAGCAGCTTTGCTTAGCACAGAACATAGAACTTGTGAGTCTCTACCAGCAACTCCATAGAACACAGATGGGAGTACCTTCGCTGCGTTGCGGCCCCTATCAGGGGAAGATGTCCCTCTAAGGGAGTTACAAGAGGCCCATTCGTCACCGGGTTGATGCTGCTCCGGAATCTCCAGACGGGTAACCTCCCCGGCCTCCTCACCTCAGATGCGGGTCCCCTCGCAAGGCGGCACCCTCGGATCACTTCGCCCTTGCGGGACCCAGTCGAAGTTACTGGGCCCCAGGCCTACGATATAGTACCTCACCCCAGGCTGAAGGTGCCTGGGATGGACCCCAACTTCATTCCGGTCAGGCCTAGGGCGCCCGGGCCGGAACCTTTAACCACCCGCACCCAGGCCTAAGGTGCCTGGGTGCGTGAAGAGACAATCCTCTAAGATCTCGTGGCGAGGGCGTGTCCCCCTTTTATCTCCTCCCTTCAACACCACGGCGGGTTCCCCGCCCCAGCCGTACCATCTCCGGGAAGGGACAAAAAGGGTAGCACTGCGGCAGTGATTCTACCTTGAGCCTGTAGGTACCCCGCCACCCACAGGCCAAGGAGAATAATACACCACCCAATCCTCCACGAATTACAAAAGGGGTCCAGAACCTTCACAATTACACACCTGGGTCACACTACCCCCAGGTGTACCCCAACTAAATTTAAAGACCCCGCTACATACTCCCCCCTGTGATTTGACGCTGGTCCCCAGCGTCTGGTGCAACCCCATGTCTCCCAAGGAGTGATGACATGGAGCGAGCCTCAGAGGCTATCCCTAAAAATTTCGAATCCCGTGTGTGCCAAGACCTGCTCAAGGGGAAAGGGAACCATAAAACAATAAAACTTTTGTATAAAACATCTATCATGTGCACATATACAATCCCTCCCGTCACTGTCTAAGAACCACCCCATACTCAGTAGTCTTGACCGACGAATCTCCTGCAGAAGCGAAACAAAAAAAAGCAGACAACATCCTAACATCATGTGAAAATTTGGAATGAATGGGTCCATCAGCCGAGGGACCCATTCGCTCCAACGAGTGCGGTGTAAAAGTGTGCAGAAAAAAACAAACGTTGCACAACACTGCCACCTGGTGACAGCGCTGCGGTGATGACACTTGGTGCTCCTTCATTCTTCATGCGTCCCTACACTAATTCTACCCCAAAGTCTGTCCTTGATTCATAGGAAAAGAGAGTGGGAAGAAAAAAAAACCCAAATAAAAAAACGGTATTGTTCAGACGTTCTAGCAAAGGCTCTTCCATAAAAATTTGTAGCTGAAAACATACTCATGAGTCTCTCCTCACAAGTAAAACCTCGGATCAGGTAAGAACAACGGCTTCAGATGCTTATCAAACACTTCGACTGAATATTCAACATCCTCTCCCTCCTTTCTGCAGATAAGCACTTTATCAGCATGAATATGGCGCCCCAACTTCCAGTCCGCTCTGCAGTCCTTGAATTTCTTGGACACAGGCGGCGAACAGGACAAGTATCGCCGGGCCTGAGGCACTTTGAGCTTCTCCCAAACAAATTTGTCGTACCATCTCTGTCGCAGGACCTCAACTTCATAAAGTAAGTCCTGAGGCAAGTAGGGATACTCCCATCCGTACTCACGGGCGACTCTCTGGGAGAAAAGTCGTTGCAATCTGGCCAAAGGAGGCATGACATCCCGCTCACCTTCTCCCGGCTGCACGATGGCCTCCGGGTGCCGAGGTACCTTCACTACCTCGGGTGGCTTTGGCGCACGCAATGACGCGCACTGCATCCCCACAACCAAAGCAGGTGATGTTGTGGAATGTGGAAAATCAGTCGGAGGACTAGACTCCCTCCTGAGCTCCGGGGCCTGCGCCCGGGGCGTGCTGTCTCCTATAGACATAGGGGAATCCTGCGGTTTGCATAGCACAGGTAGCGGGCTTTTGTCCCAGCCCTTCCGGTGAAACAGTTCATCTATTTCCCCATCATCCCCACAGTCCGACAGCGATTCCAGGTCGGAGGTGTCATTCATCTCGGTGGGAAGGTAGTCTTTAGTAGACGGAGAACTACCCTCCCTTGCGGGCTCCACCTCCAGCGGACCCCCGACACCTCCAACCACCACCACAGTCCCAGCCCCTGGCTCACCTGGACCTTTTTCAGCACTGGGATGTCCAGGACTCTTCCAACCGGATCCATCCAGGTCCGGCAAGCGGTGGGGTGAAGCTCGACCATGACCATAGGAGGCCTGCACCAGGCCTATCTTCCTCTTCGGGGGTGGCAGCAGGGAATCTGTGGTGACCGAAGCAGCATCCTCGGATTTTTCTCTCTCAGTCTCTGGTTGGGCAGTCCCGTCGCCCCGGTCAGCGCGTACAGGGACCTCCGCAAAGGCCTGGATCTCCCCTTCCGGAGTGGCGGTACCTGTGAGGCAATTGAGGCGAATGGCCCGGGGCCTTGCTGTGGATGGTTCAACCTCAAACAGAAATTCTTTACACGCTTCACAACGCCCAAATGGCTTTAGTTGGACCACCAGTCCCGAGCATCCGGGACAGATCACACCGAGGGCCTCCGTGTCTCTGCATGAGTACAAAGCCAACTGTCCTCGGGGCCTGAGTCTTATCCCCGTGTCTGTAAGGGGAGCAGCAAAAGCAGTCATCTTCGTGGGGTATGATACCGGCATCCACGGGGAGCTTGAGGCCATCCCGACCACCTGCTGCTCCATCACGCGCTGTCCACACGCCGGAGTCTCCACGTGCATCTCCACGTATGGCCAGACTCCTCCCACGACTTGCACGTTTTCGCGGGCTTTTTACAGTCCCCCGCCCACGAATTGCGCAGTCATTGGGTGCCTCATGGCGCAGTGCAGCAAACACCCCCACATGTAGTACGTCACACGGCTGGGCTTTTCCCTCTTCCCGCTCTTTCTGCATGGACCTTTCCCGTCTTGGGGTCATTTCCACGACTTCGAGCACAGGGAGGCACTTTGGCCAATCACATGGCTGACCTGCTCGGACCTCCTCCGGGCAGCAAAGTCCAGACACAGCCACTTCAAATTTCAAAGTCAACACACATTTTATCCCGGACTCACGAGCCCCCACGTGTAGCGGCCTCACCCCATCTCCTTTCTCCAGGGGTATGTCACATGACAGGGTGAGATGCGCTACGGCCCATGTCCTCCCCATAGCTGTGGGTGAGGTGAAGGCCAGTATCAGTACATTCCTCGGGCCAATGTGTGTTAGTTATGAAGCTCGGTCCTGCTATGCTGAAACCTCCCTTGCTCCCATTAACCAGAGTCCATACACTGATGCAGGGTCCAACACTTGTTTATTATACTTCCACAACAAACAGTTCTTTCACAGCCGATTAGTTGCGACCCATAACATAATGCAAACAGTGGGATGAGCAGGCCGAGGCACTATCCTGATTTCAATCTAAACCCCTGTGGTTTCACCAGGGGTTATAGCAGCTTTGCTTAGCACAGAACATAGAACTTGTGAGTCTCTACCAGCAACTCCATAGAACACAGATGGGAGTACCTTTGCTGCGTTGCGGCCCCTATCAGGGGAAGATGTCCCTCTAAGGGAGTTACCAGAGGCCCATCCGTCACCGGGTTGATGCTGCTCCGGAATCTCCAGACGGGTAACCTCCCCGGCCTCCTCACCTCAGATGCGGGTCCCCTCGCAAGGCGGCACCCTCGGATCACTTCGCCCTCGCGGGACCCAGTCGAAGTTACTGGGCCCCAGGCGTACGATATAGTACCTCACCCCAGGCTGAAGGTGCCTGGGATGGACCCCAACTTCATTCCGGTCAGGCCTAGGGCGCCCGGGCCGGAACCTTCAACCGCCCGCACCCAGGCCTAAGGTGCCTGGGTGCGTGAAGAGACAATCCTTGAAGACCTCGTGGCGAGGGCGTCTCCCCCTTTTATCTCCTCCCTTCAACACCATGGCGGGTTCCCCGCCCCAGCCGTACCATCTCCGGAAAGGGACAAAAAGGATAGCACTGCGGCAGTGATTCTACCTTGAGCCTGTAGGTACCCCGCCACCCACAGGCCAAGGAGAATAATACACCACCCAATCCTCCACGAATTACAAAAGGGGTCCAGAACCTTCACAATTACACACCTGGGTCACACTACCCCCAGGTGTACCCCAACTAAATTTAAAGACCCTGCTACAGTACTTAAAGTGAAACAATACCTTTTTTCACTTCTAGGGTGTAGTGGGGGGTCAGGGGTTGTAGTGGGGGTGTCAGGAGCTGTAGTTGAGGTCTCAGGGGCTGTAGTGGGGGTGTCAGGGGCACACTGGAACAGGGTGGGCTATGCTCCTTCTACTGCGGCTGCAAAATGTCTGTACAGTACTTTTGAGGCACTTTACATACACTCACGGGTATGTCCTTACTCGCGAGTGTATGTAAAGTGAGTGTATTTAAAGCAGGGTATGCCTGTATGTCTTTGCCTTACAGGCTGTTTTTGTTTTTGGGGCATATAACTGCTTGAATTTAACATTGTCTGAGTCTATATTCAAAAGAGTGTAGTTGCCCTCATGTTGGAAAGTGTTGCACAAACTGTTGGCGTTATATAAATCGGGTATGATAACAATAATTGAAGAACAATCTTCTGATAGGAAATATGTTTTGTTATATGCTATATAAATTACTGTATATACTTGAGTATAAGCCGACCCGAATATAAGCCGAGGCACCTAATTTTACTACAAAAAAATGGGAAAACGTATTGACTCGAGTATAAGCCTAGGGCGTCCATCTGCATGCCTCACTGTGCCTCCCTTTGCCTCACTGTGTCCATGTGCATGTCTCACTGTGTCCATGCCTCACTGTGCCATACTGTGCCCATGCCTCACTGTGCCAATGCTTCACTGTGCCTCACTGTGCCCATGCCTCACTGTGCCCAATCTCCCTACCTGATCTCCGGCGCTGTGTGACTTGACTGACTTTTACCATGGGAGTCTATGGAAGGGGTGCCCGGCTTCGAAAAATCGGTGCTCCCCAGCCGTAGGTCCCCTGGGGCTTCATGTGTGCCAAGTTTGGGGTCCAGGGGACCTATGGCTGGCCGGGATCAGGCGCACAAAGTTGAAGATGGACACAGACTCAAGTATAAGCCGAGGGGGGCATTTTCAGCACAAAAAAATGTGCTGAAAAACTCGGCTTATACTCGAGTATATACGGTATATATATTATATATTCTATTATAATTTTATTATTCATTATATATGTTTTAAGATTTTGAAACAAAGGGGGTTGATTTACGAAAGGCAAATCCACTTTGCACTACAAGTAAACTTGGAAGTGCAGCCGCTGTAAATCTGAGGGGAAGATCTGAAATGAGGTGAAGCTCTGCTGATTTTATTATCCAATCATGAGCTAAAATGCAGTTTTTTTTTTTTTCCTTGCATGTCCCCCCTCGGATCTACAGCGACTGCACTTCCAAGTGCACTTTCAGTGCAATTTCAAGTGCACTTTGCACTTGTAGTTTGCACTTATAGTGAAAAGTGCCTTTGCCTTTAGTAAATAACCCCCAAAGTTTCTAATCTTAAAACATATATAATAAATAATAAAATGATAATATAAAATAAAATGATAATAAAATATATAATCTATATGTAGAGGAAGACAATTGTATTGGGTGATGTGTTTTGTGTCACTGCAGCCGGTATTATAGCGATGACCAGTGTGAATAGAACACAGTCCAGCACCAATGATCTAGGATGTGGTGGGAGAGGCTAGGAGTGGGAAGGAAGGAGGAGGTGAATGGGGAATAGTGTGTAGCTGTCAGGCATAGCCTAACACACTTTTCCCTTTACAACTTTCTCCCCTCTGCAATCTACTTATGATAAACTTCCATCCCCAGGCTGTATGTCTTCCATACATCTGACATCGCTTTATGCACACACATCAAGCAGTCATGACTTGTGACAACTTTTTTCTTTTCAAGAGAATCTAAAAAAAAAGAAAAAAAAAAGAAAAGAAATAAAATCTCCTTTCTTCCCTGGATGTGTGAGGATGCCCTAACATGGATCGTACTCAGCTGCTGCTCTCCTGCTTGGTGCTGTCAGCCTTTGTGTGGAGCTTGCTGGCCAGCAGGATGTGCCCGGACCTGATCACTGACAGCTGCCTGTGCACGGCGGAGCGTTCCAAGGGACTCGGCCACCACAAAGTGCTGCTCATCAAAGTTCTGTGCAATGGAGGGGAGCTGCTGGAAACTTTACATCCTACGCTACTGCCCAACCTGACAGTCAGCCTGTGAGTACACATCTGTATGATTGAGGGCTCATTCTCATTGGGGGTTTCTGCATGGAACGCGGCTCCTGGCTAGCAGAAGATCCTGCGTAAAATACGCGCCTGTTCGAAATGGCTTTGCGTACACATGTAAAATCTGCAGTTGTGTCCTACTTCTGTTGTAAACGCAGCCAACGTTTCCGTTTGTGTATATGACCCCATCGGTTGCTATAGTGCTACGTACAAAACAATACATTGTACACATCTAAATTCTGCGTTTTACACACCCGTGTGAATAAGCCCTAAAACTGCACTTGATCACTTTATGTGTGCGATTCCATTAGCAGCCTGAGATCTGCCCTGCAGCTGGGACTTGTGGTACCACAGCAGCTACACGATGATGCCATGGTGCCCCAGACTACAGTTGTTGCTAGGCAACGTGTGTGCCAGGATGCAGATACAGAGATGGGCATTACTTACAGTGACAGTCTGCAACACAGATTCATGGGAATAGAGTACAGCTGGCCACACACTATACAATCTCTGTACAATCTCCTTTTTTTAGACATGAAAACATTTGTTTCGTTTTCATTTCGATTTGTTATTTACATAAAATTGTTTAGTTCAATTTGTTTAATCTGCTTTTAGAATTTGTTTTGATTATTCAAGTTCGGAAAATTTTAATTGATGCAAATAAGAATTCCATTCAAATTGCATTAGAGTTCGAATCAAATGCAAATTCTATTTGTATTGTATTCTAATTAAATTCTATTCAAATTTATGCTTTTCGAAATTTGAATTTTGGAAGATGGTTATATTCTTTCTATTCCATTCTATTGTTTTTTAGTCTATTCTTTTATTTTCTATTCTATTCTTTTCCATTCTACTCAAATTCAAATGTATTCTATTCAAAATTGTAATTTTGAAAAATGGTTATATTCTTTCTATTCTATTCTATTATTTTCTATTGTTTATTCTATTCTATTCTAATATTTTCTATTCTTTTTTATTTTCTATTCTATTTTATTCTTTTCGATTCAAATTCAAATGTATTCAATTCGAAATCAGAATTTCGTGAGATGGTTATATTCTTTTTATTCAATTTTTTTTTCTATTGTTTATTCAATTATTTTCTAATCTTTTCTATACTATTTTATTTTGTATTCTATTTTATTCTTTTTTTAGATTCAAATTCAAATGTTTTCTATTCAAAATCAGAATTTTGTGAGATGGTTATATTCTTTTTATTCTATTTTATTATTTTCTATTGTTTATTCTATTCTATTCTATTCTTTTCGATTCAAATGTATTCTTTTCGGAATCAGAATTTCGTGAGATGGTTATATTCTTTTTATTCTATTCTATTCTATTTTTTTCTATTCTATTTTTTCTATTCTATTGGTTTCTATTCCAGTTAGTTATATTCTTTTCTTTTCTAATCTAATATTTTCTATTCTATTATTTTCTATTGTTTATTCTATTCTATTCTAATATTTTCTATTCTTTTTTATTTTCTATTCTATTTTATTCTTTTCGATTCAAATTCAAATGTATTCAATTCGAAATCAGAATTTCGTGAGATGGTTATATTCTTTTTATTCTATTTTTTTTCTATTGTTTATTCAATTATTTTCTAATCTTTTCTATACTATTTTATTTTGTATTCTATTTTATTCTTTTTTAGATTCAAATTCAAATGTTTTCTATTCAAAATCAGAATTTTGTGAGATGGTTATATTCTTTTTATTCTATTTTATTATTTTCTATTGTTTATTCTATTCTATTCTTTTTGATTCAAATGTATTATTTTCGAAATCAGAATTTCGTGAGATGGTTATATTCTTTTTATTCTATTCTATTCTATTTTTTTCTATTCTATTTTTTCTATTCGATTGGTTCCTATTCCAGTTAGTTATATTATTTTCTTTTCTTTTCTAATCTAATATTTTCTATTCTATTTGAATTCAAATTAATTTTATTTGAATTTCGCGAAATGGTTATATTCTTTTTATTCTATTCTATTGTTTTTTTTAAATGTATTCTATTTTTTTTATTTTCTATTTTATTACTTTCTATTCTATTTTTTTCAATTCTATTTGAATTAGAGTTTCGGAAGATGGTTAAATTATTTATATTTTATTCTATTCTATTCTTTTTTTTATTCTATTATTTTCCATTCTATTCTATTCAAATTAATTTTATCTGAAATTCGAATTTCAGATGATTATATTCTTTCTATTTTATTCTATTCTATTTTGCTCTGTTTTACGCTATTCTTTTATTTTGATTTATATCCCTTTTTATTTCTATTATATTTTTTTCTATTCTTTTATTTTCTATTCTGTTCTGTTTACTCTGTTATATTATATTCTTTTATTTTCTATTATATTCTATTCTTTTATTTTCTGTTCTATTTTATTATCTTCGGAAATTCGAATTCAATTGAAAACTATTTGAATTAGATTAGAAAACTATTATTTACTAAAATGTTATTTCGTTATTTCGGATTTGTATCAATTTGTTACTATTGTAATTCAGAAATTTGATTACATCCGAATTTCTGAAAAATGTGTCTGAATTTCAATTCAAAATAAAAAGAACCGCACATATCTACCTTTTTTTTTAATCAACTTTTTTTAAGATTTCATAACAAACAATACAATCCTGCAGTATGCCTAATGGCCCGTACACACGATCCGATTATCGTGCGAAAAATGTCGTCCGAGGAAGAATCGTACGATAATCGGATCGTTAGTACAGAGCTTTCGAGAGCCGATCATGGCAGTTCATCCGATATTATTTTATCGGACATGCATGAAAATTTTCTTTGTACGATAACAAATCGTACGATTTTCGTTTAGTCAGTACAGTTGTCGTCCGAAAATACAATACAAATACATTACAACACATGACATCACTTTTTTTTTTCTGTCGTACGAGAATTTTCGTGACTTTAATAACCTATTCAATTTTACTTGCGACTATTAAGCGAAAAAAGTTGTACGATCTGTCGTACGATAATCAGATCGGGTGTACGGGGCATTAGGCTGCTTTCACACTGATCTGCTCCGCGTTAAAAATGCACATGTTTTTTGCTTCGTTTTTGCAGCGATTTAGATGCATTTCCACGTGTTTCCGGTGCATTTTCTGATTGCCTGCACCTATAAAAAATAGACATTTGTCTCAAAAACGCACCAAAAATGCAAAATGCTAAATTTTTCTGCATTTTCCATTCATTTCAATGGGGAGTTGCGTTTTTTGTGCGGTTTTGAAAACTGCACCAAAGATGCAGCATGCAGGACTTTTTGAAATGCACCGCACCCGCAACGCAATGGTCTGAAGATTCCCATAGGATTTAAAGGGAAACATTTTCCTTGCAAAATAAAAGCACAGGAAAAGTGCATCAGTGTAAAAGGGCCCTTAAAGTAGAACTATAGGTAAAAGAGTTTTAGAGCAAGGTAGGGTTACCCTGTCAGATTTTTTTTCATCATCTGTGTGCCATAGCAGAGATTTACCTTCACTTCTTGTTTCATAGCCAAACAAGAAGTGAGAGAAAATCCCTGAAAATTAAGGGAATTCCTTTGGGACCCCCAGGTCACCAGAACTAATGTCCCCAATGGAAGATTTAATTTCTATTACTTTTCTGGGGACAACTCAAAATTTTTATACTCACCGTAAAATACTTTTCTCTGAGTTCATGGACGGACACAGCCTTAATCTTGACAAAGTGGGTATTAGCCTTCCTTCAGGAGTGACTAGGCAGAAAGTGTTAACAACTTCAAAGTTGAACAGCCTCACCCAGGGGGCGGTCCTGCTGACTATATCCTCTCAGCCTGCACTAAGCAGATCAGTTCGTCAAAAAGCAGTACAAACTTAAAAAAGAGGGGTGGGTGCTGTGTCCGTCCATGAACTCAGAGAAAAGGATTTTACGGTGAGTATAAAAATCCTATTTTCTCTTTCGTTCATGGACGGACACAGCCTTAATCTTGACAAAGTGGGACGTCCCAAAGCAATGTCAAAAACGAGGGGTGGGAACAGCATTAAAACAACTTCACCCCAAAACAAAACAGAGCTCCTCAACGGAGGAGTTGTAACTCTAAACAGTGGCCTGCAATGCCTTGCGGCCGAAAGAAACACCCGAAGATGCACACACATCAACTTGTAAAGTTTAGTGAAAGTTTGAACCGACGACCAGGTCGCCGCCTTACACACCTGGGAAACAGATGCTTGATGCTCTCAGAGCTCGGACAGCATCCAAGAAATACAACGTCGTCTCCTTAGGATTCGACGGATGAGGACACAAGGATGGCAGTATAATGTCTTCCCTGAGATGGAAAGTCGAAACGACCTTAGGAAAAAAAGAAAAAAGAAGGCTGCGGGCGCAGTATCACCTTATCCTTATGGAAGATCAGATAGGGAGTCTTGCATGACAAGGCTGCCAGCTCAGAAACCTGTCTTAACTGGCGTAACAGCCACCAAAAGGACCACTTTCTGAGAAAGTGTAAACAAGGGAATCTCCCTGATGTTCTCAAACGGTGGTTTCTGAAGCAGTCAAACCCTAACACTTTAGCGGCACACGGAAATTATTTTTATACATATATTTTGCTAATAAATAACATTTCTAATCATATGACGTTAATAACAACAAATAACAGAGTCCTCCTTTACATCAGAATCCACAGAGTTCCCCTTTTACATCTGAACTTGCAGAGTTCCCTTTCAATGTAAGGGGGGGACTCTGCAGACTCTGATGTAAGGGAGAACTCTGGGGACTCTGACATAAGGGGGAACACTGAGTACTCTGATGTAAAGGGAGGACTCTGATGTAAAGGGGAACACTGTGGCCTCTGGTGTAAAGGGTGCTCTGAGAAGTCTTATTTACCTTAGTGTACTCACTCAGAGGCAGGAGAGAGAAGAGGGGTGACTTCAGTCACAGACAGGGATGGATGGTGAGCTCACTCACCCCTTGGTAGTCAGCACCTCTCATCCAGATGCATCTGAGGCTGCTGGACTTCAAATTTCTGCCCCCCACTTTCCTTTTCTAAGGAGTGTGGGCAGACCCAGAGGGGTTGGGCCGGGAGGAAGAGGTGCAGATCGAGCCCTCTCTCCTCTCCCGTCTGTGTGTGTGGGGGAGTAGACAACTGCAGCCAGCAACCCTGCTGGGAAGCCATAGTCTGGTCTGATAAATGTGTCCGGGTTTCAGGAAGTTTGAAACCCGGACGCATGATTCCAAACCCAAACTGTCCGGGTGAATACCGGACAGGTGGCAACCCTACCTTTAACACTGAGTGGCCGCATACAGTATATGCATCCATAGAGAACAGTTTTTCAAACGGAGAGTGCGCTCCCAGCACAGTAAAAAAATCTCATGGAAAGGTCCCGGTGAATATTTGCAATTGGGAGCTTTCAATCATGTGACAGCTGTGACAGCCAATCACAGCAGTCACATGATCGGAATTCCTGCCTCAGCCTCCCAGCATTTAGATTCTAATAAAGAGCCAGGAGGTGGCAGTGGAAAAGGGGCTAAAGAGCCCAGCCTAATGTCACAATTGCTTATTCCTATTGGAAGAGTTTGATAGGAAAAGAACTAGATTGTTTATCAAAGTGTGTATGGCCACCATAAGGTATCCATAAATACATTTTATAAAAAATGTAAATGAATTAATACACTGAGTACTATCATTACAACTGTTATGTGCCTGCATTTATCAGAATACAATCATTTTCTTGGTAGTCATTGTCTTTTAATTGTAATCATTTTCGATTTTATGTAGCAGTTGATGAGATGCTCATGATCATCTGAGCACTGTGATACATAGGCAATATTTTTAATTTATTGCTAGAAAGTCCAAGGCCTTGTCGTCTCAGGAATTGTTACATGCTTCATTTTGTTTTCTTGCTTATTATAAACAGAAAAACAGTCAAACAATCAGCAAATTGTCTCCGATGGGCCCCGAAGGCTTCTTTCCTCCCCAACTCTCCAAGTTTGTTTAGCAAATCAATTTCACTGAGCAGTGAAGGAAAGATAAAGTGTTTCTCGATTCACATTAAGGGGAAGAACCTTGGCTGAAGGGGATATCATTCAATAAAGGTCTTATACAAGCACAAGATTTAATCTGCAGCATCTCGATAAGCCAACAAAAAAAAAAAAGAAAATACTCTTTTCAATTTTATCCCAGAGAAACTAAAAAAACATTTGTTAGACAACTCAACAGGTAATTCATCTTACGCAACACTATTTTCAAATAAACAAAGATACCAGGAGTAAAGCACCGTAATATGTATAAGTTAACTTGGAACACATTTGTATTACAATCTGCAGTCTTGTAATATGGCCATGCTACACGCATCTATGCAGATGAACGTACTATGAGGGCCCATTCACACCAAATGTGCTGGGCTGTGTTGGGCAGGTTTGACATTTGCCTTATGTTCTATTATTTCAGCTTACACCTGTGTGTAGGATGAGATATATTTTTATACAGTACAGCGTGTAATCAGGGGTAGGTACCTTTAATTATTACTCTTCCTTGTGAGAAAAGCTGTAAGGTCAATTTTGGGAATGAAGGCTTAAGAGGGGCCAATATTGGGGTTTCAGTGGTTGGTGATGGACTAACCACAAGATAGAGAGCTTTAAAGAGTGGGTCTTGTGTCTTCTCCCCTTCGTAGGAAGAGGCTGGGGAAGAAATATAGAGTTCGGGCTTGAGAATGGGAACCAGGAGAAAGAATTCTTAAGTGAGTATTGCAATGCTAACATTGGGTAATACAGCGCTATCAAAAAAATCACACAATGAGTGATTAAATAATTGTAAGTATAAAAAGCAGCAATTTTCATGTGAGACACACACAGTACAAACAATAAACCAAAACTGCGCTAAAATCTAAAATATTAGGATTATTGAATAATGATAAGTCTGTGTTCATAAGCACTTTAAAAAAGAGGAAAGTCCATAAAGTGACGTGATGTCCAATATAACCCTCAGTGCTTAACACTTTCACTAGAATATTCGTGGAATTTCAAGAAAAGCCTCCACCTCATAAAAATGGGCGCTTACCAGATCCTGATGACCTCCTGTTAAGGAATGTCTTGAAGGCTTGTGGCTATATACCCAGCCCGGGCCTTTGATCGGCTAGGAGAATCGTGCTCTCAAGCCTCCACCACCAGGAATGGGTTTGATCATAAATGAGCCCCAAAAAGAGATAAGGCCTCCATAGTGTAAAATAGTAGATGTCTGGAAGAGATCACACCCCCAAAAAAGGATTAAAGGAGTAAAGAATACCTCCCTGCTGCAGTGTTTCTCTAACCTGATTCCTTTCACATGTGTGGTGAGCACAGCCAAACCACACATGTGAAAGGAGTCAGGTGAGGTTAGGCCCAGCTAAAGGGGAGGTGGCCGTCCTTCTTACAAGTGTGTTTCCACCGTTTATACTGCTGAGCTACATGTGATAGCCATATTTCCACCATTGTCATTTTAGAGTTCGACAGCTGAAAATGCTGTCTCTTTTTGGAGAATGATACTTCTTTTCCTGGTGTATTTGTAAATTGACGGACTGTGGCTCCACTTCAGTCATTGTCTATAGTCTGACTCACAATGGGTGGGAAGTCGACCTATTTGGATATCATCTTTTCTTTGGCAAAAGTTCTGCTTTATGTTTTTTTTTTTTTTTCTCTCCAAGCTCTCTATTAGGCAAACCCACAAATAGTAATTCTGTTAACCACAAACTGTCATTAAAAACATGTTAGGTTTAATAGATACAAAATGCTGCTTCTGTTCTGTTCCCTTTTTCACAGCATACCAAAAATTTATGAAAAATATAGTTCTTTCCTTTCTAGTTGATTCTTTGAAACAGGCCTGCGAGGCGATTGCAAGTGTAGCTCTACCACTATAGAAGCCAGGAAGGATCCTCTGTTCTTTGTGTAGCGATACCCCCAAACTAAGAGAGCTGCTGGTTTTGTTTGGGGCCCTGTACACAGCGCTGCCAACCCCGGCAATCTACTTGACCCTCCTCTGGCACAGCTAGTCTAGGGAATGAGGTATTAGTATAACTCTGTACCAGTCTAAGAGCAATCCCACAATAATGCAAACGGTGGGAAATTATAGTAATTGACACTAATACCGGAATGATTAACTATATCAGATTTACTTTGAGTATAAAAGTCAATCATCAATACAATACATCACATACATGCAGAGCCCTGCAATAATAATGATACTAGTCAACTACTGTATAGAAATAGATCATACACCGCGTGTAGCTATTCTCCCCGTGAGCAATATGACGGTCAGTAAAGTTCTACCCTCCAGTCAGGCCTGACTTGCTAGCAGCGCGGTGTCCAAAGAGGCCGACCTTAGCCTCGTCCTTCCCTTTTATACCCCACCCATGAGTCTCTGTGGTTGGCAATTGCACCTTGGGTGCCAAACGGGGTTCTGGGTAACGTAGTCCATGAGGCCTTAAAGGAGACCCCGCTACACACTCCCCCCACTTAAACTCTTTGGTCCCCAAAGATAATGTCAACATACAGTACGCACAATACTAGACAAAGCTGCGTATGATGTCGGCAGAGGAAGCTCCCACCAAAAACAAGGGGAGGAATTTCCTTTCCCACAGGTCACACTGTCATAAGTGGCCTGCCTAACTGTGCCAGAGGGTGAGTTGGGGTTGCCCTCCACCAAATGAACAGTGGAGGGATCAGGGTTTTCTGCACTCCTCCTGGCGGTTACTACAGTGTCCTCCAAACTCTCCCCCATTTGTGTGTAAGTCAACTTCTGGGGGGGGCGTATGGTCCTTTTCATCCTCTGCTCTCTTGGGATCTCTGGTTCGGTCACTGTAGGTTCCTCTTCTGGAACAGACATATGAGCTTCCATTGTCTCTGGAACATTTAACTCAGGAGCAGGAAGATACATGGAATCTATTGGATCCTCCTCTGAGAATGAGTCGTAGGCATTTTCCCATGAGTCTGATAGAGCACTGGACGGGATGAACTCAGTAGCTTCTTCATTCAGTGTACTGTCTATGGTGTCTTCAGTAGGCGGAAGATCTATAGCAGAAGTTACAGGGGCCTGGGAAGGCCATAGCCATTCAAGCTCTCCCCTCTCATCCTCACTGAGTTCAGAGACATCTATTCTTTCAGATCGAGACGTCTGGGACCGGGTATTTGGCCTAGGAGTATCCAGGATGGAAGTATGGTTCCGGTGCCAAGTCTTTAATGGTCCCACCTTTCCTTCCGGCTTCAGTTTGTAGACTGGTAGGGCGGGCAGCTTCTTGCAAATAACATAGGGTTCAGGTCTCCATCTGTCTGCAAGCTTGTGCTTCCCAGGGACTCCTAAGTTCCGTAGCAGCACTCTGTCCCCAGGTTGTAGATCCTGAATACGGGCTTTCAGGTCAAAGTTTTTCTTGTTACGAGCTCCCCTTTGATCTGAAGCTGCTTGAGCCTGCTCATAGGCCCACTTTAAACTGTGCCTCAGCCTGTCTCAGGTAGAAACAGTTGCCATTTGTCTTCCAGGTCATCAGAGGGGCCCCTTCGGTAGACAACCCCTTGATGCACCTGCAGCCTGTCCCACTCCTTCCGCAGCAGGCGGGCCTCCTTCGAAGGGTGATGCAGGAGTCTGTCGGGATCCTGATTTTCCAGGGCCTCCAGGACCAATTTCCCCAAGGGGTCTTCCAATTGGTCGCATCTCAATTCCTTCTTGGACAGCTTTGGCAAGTCATCTTCTTCTATCTGAGTTACTCCACAGTATTGTTTGGGTACTCCTACCACTGTGACCCCTATCTCTTCCCCTCTGGATCCCCCACTGGCCTGGAGTTCAGCTCCCTGACAGAGGGCCCGCACCCCGTCCGGTGTCACTTCGGTCCAGTCTTCTGTACTGCCTTTAGGGAGCATGAGACCTTCTGGACAGAGCATCTGCATCTCGATTTCCAACCCCAGGTCTGTATTTCAGGCTGAAATTGAATCCAGACAGTGCAGCCAGCCATCGATGGCCTGTGGCATCCAGATTTGCTGTGGTGAAAAGATAGGTAAGGGGGTTGTTGTCAGTTTTCACGGTAAATTCTGCCCCATACAGGTAGTCTTTCAGTTTATCGACCACAGCCCATTTGAGGGCCAGGAACTCCAACTTGTGAGTGGGGTAGTTCTTTTCAGATGGGGTCAAACTTCTGCTCACATATGCAACGTGTTGCAGTTGCCCTCCATGCTCCTGATAGAGCACTCCTCCCAGACCATCATGACTGGCATCCACATGGAGTTCATAGGGCTTCTTTGGGTCTGCTTAGGCCAAGACAGGGGCAGTGGTTAAGTTTTTCTTCAGCATTTGGAATGCCTCTTCACACTTTCCATTCCACTGATCTTCGACTGACTCTCCCGGCTTCTTGGGCCCCGAGTCATCCTCTTCTCCCTCTGTCTTTAAGCCCAGGTTCACACTGGGGCTGCGGGAGTGAAGCTGTGCGAGTTCAGCTGAACTCGCACGATTTCACTCCTGCCTGTCAGTCCCGATTTCAGCTCGATTACAGAGACATCTGACACAGATGTCAATGTAAATCGCGGCTAAAATCGCAAAAAGTAGTACAGAAACTACTTTTTGAAATCGGTGCAGCACCGCAGATGCGGCGTCGCACCAATTAGGACGGTGCCACTGCCCGCAATTTGCGGCAAATTTCGCCGATTTGACATGTGATTTGACATGTCAAATCGCACCAGTGTGAACCAGGGCTTACAGTTCATTCAGGGGTCTGGCAATCCGTGCGAACCCTTCTACGAACCTCCTATAGTAGGAGCAGAACCCCAAAAAGGACCGGAGTTCTGTCACAGTGGTGGGCCGTGGCCAGCAGGTAACTGCCTCCAACTTCTCGGGATCTGTGGCTACCCCTTCTTCGGACACTATGTGCCCCAGATAGTTGACTGATGACTGGTAGAACTGGCATTTCTCTGGTGAAAGCTTTAGTCCTTCCTCACTGAGCCTTCTCAAGACTTTTTCCAGTCTCTATTCATGCTCCTCTAGAGTCTTCCCAAAGACGATGATATCATCTAGGTACACTAGGACTTCGATGAGGTTCATGTCTCCTACGGTTTTCTCCATGAGGCGCTGAAAGATGGCAGGGGCTCCAGACAGACCTTGGGGCATCTGGTCAAATTCAAAGAATCCCACAGGGGTTATGAAGGCTGTCTTCATCTTATCTTCCGGATGCATGGGGATCTGATAGTATCCACTCTTAAGGTCCATGACGCTGAACCACCTGGCTCCAGACAAGCTCTGTAGGGCATCCTCTATCCTCGGGGTGGTATACTGGTCGGGTATCGTTCTCCTGTTGAGGGTCCTTTAGTCGATGCACAGTCTCAATGACCCATTCTTTTTCCTGACCACCACTATTGGAGAGGCATAGGGGCTTCTAGATTCCCGGATAACACCGGTTCGCTTGAGCTCGGCGAGCTGTTCTCTCAGGTCTTC
This sequence comes from Rana muscosa, assembly GCA_029206835.1. Classification (NCBI taxonomy): domain Eukaryota; kingdom Metazoa; phylum Chordata; class Amphibia; order Anura; family Ranidae; genus Rana; species Rana muscosa. The sequence goes on from CM055123.1 coordinate 205,601,355, forward strand.
AAGGTCGGCTAGAGGAACTCACCTGACCCTCTCCCTGAAAGGCTTGTCCTCCTGGAGGCGGATTCGATGGGTGGCACTCTTCGCACACCCTACATCAAACTCATCTTTAGAGAAAATCTTCCTCCATCTGGTCAACTGGGCCTTTGCTCTTTCTTTCCAGGCCCTTGGCAGGTTCGGGTTCTTCATGCAGAGCTTCTCCCAGATAGTCCTTTCTCCCTCTGTCTTCTCCACATCTGATAAGACAATTGGGGCAGCAGGGCTCACCTGGCCCAGCAACATCCTGGCTGGGATCTCCATGGGGGCACTTGTAATGTTCCTGACGCTCACCGGCACCTTACAGTGTGCCTTCTTTAAAGCTCTTAACGGAACCACTTCGGGTATCACCTCTAAGCCTGAGTGTTTTTCCTGGGGATCTGGTTCCAATATGACAAAGGGGCCAGGTTGCTCCCAAGTAAGCTTCACAGTGGCTCTGAGACAGGTTACTTCACCGGGCTGCAACAATATTCCTTTCTTCTCCAGTCTCCAGACTTTTCCTACCCCCTCTTCTGGGGCCTTCTGTTCTAAGACTAGTCGCTGATAGGCTGTCTTCAACATTGGGTGGATTCTGGTGACTGCAGGATTCTTCCCTCGTGCTAGAGGGGCCAAGAGCCTCCGGACCAAGTCCGTGTTGGTCCCTATTATTAGGGAGCTCTTGTTGGCTCCAGGTGGTCGGGGCCATACCACTGCCAGGGTATCGAACACTTCAGCCTTCCCGGCGACTGAGGGGTCGAAGGTCAATTTTATGGGCAGGTAACCATCGTAAGGGAAACTCTGTGTTCCGATCCCCCATATCTCCAAGTCTTAAATTTTCTGGATCGGTAGATGACTCAGATGTTTGTCATAGAAGTCCCTATATAATAGGGTCACTTGCGCCCCAGTATCCAAGATGGCTCTTGTGTAGACTCCCTCCACTTGAATAGGTACTATGGGGGAGGGGCCTACCAGTTTTTCTGGGTATGGCTTCGGAGGGGTCTCTTTCCTTTGATCCCTACGTTCTCCCTTGGGACTTTCCTTCTTGCAATTAGCTGGTGACTTTAGTCCCTCTTGGGCTCGGTATGCCTTGATATCCCCCCTCTTTTTAGGTGTATGTTCCCGCTGAGGGACACTGTTCTTCTTCTGAGGGGTTTGCCCCCTTTCTTTTTTTGCTTCTCATTCAGTTTGGATCCAATGTAGCTTACTGGAATGGGCACCCGGTTGACTCCTTCACCGGGGCCCTCTGGAGTTTTCCGCCAGCTTGCGATTATTTTGCTTCTTTTTCTTGGGACTGGAACATACTTTTGCAATATGGCCAATTCCTCCACAGTTAAAACAAATCGCATACCCCCAATCTTGTAGGGGAGCGGGTGCTGAGGTATCTGGGAACAACTCCTTCTTCGGTCCCTCTCTCTCTGAGACCCTTGAATCCTTTGTCATCAGAAAGGTCAGCATCTCCAATACCTGAGACATCTGTGACTTCAGGGTATCCACTTCTGAAGTCTCTTTCGGGGGTCATGGCTGATCTGACCACTACGGGTGTAGAAGAGGTGTGCGTCTTGATCGTTTGCTGATCTTTCCGTAGAGCCTCTTCATCTCTAATGATCTTTACCAGATATGGGTAGTTCAGTGACATACCTCCTCCTGAGGTTTTCAGATGGAGCCAGACTGGATCTGAATGTAGTGCTCCCTTTAGGATCTGCTTCATCCTTGCTGCATCTATGACTTTGTGTACCATTCCTTTTTTTAGTACGATTTGGCAGAGCATCTTGTTCAGTCTTCTGACATACTCCGACATTTTTTCTCCTGGCTGCTGGAAAGTGTGTTCAAACTGGTATATTAGTTCTGTCACCTTTTCTAACTGACCGAACACTTCTTGCAGCATGGCTAAACAGTCATAGGCCATGCAGGCAGCATTTCCAAACCGGAGACTTTTTACCGCTTCCGTAGCCGCGCCTTTCAGACTCTCGATCATGCGCTGCTTCTTCTGCGCTTCAGGCACTTCCCATGCCTCTACCGCTAGTAAGGCCTGCTCGATCCAGCAATCAAAGTCTTCCTGCCCTACAGGGATGGGCAGCTTCCCTGAAAATATTCTTAGCTTTCGGTAATTAGCCTCTATGTGTACCGTGTTGGTTTTCTGACACTTCGCGAGCAGATCCCCTAAGGCATTTAACAGTTCTGGTGCTATGGTAGCAATAGGTGGCGCCGGAGGTATCATCCCTTTGCGCTTCTCTGATGCATGGGAGGTCCCTGGTGGTGATCCCGGTGGGGATGGCGGAAGTGACTCTGTCTTTATGGTCATTGCGTGCGCCAAACCATAAATTTTGTTATCTAACGTTCGCACACTTCGGCCTTTAAAGTTTTCCAGTATTCCATCCCTCCACTGTAGCAGTACTACTGAAATTAAGCTTCTGGGTTGGATTTCATGTCCATCACCCTTGGCTCTTGATTCAGGGATAACAACACTAGAAGTTGCTCCACCGCATCCATCGGCCATTCTTCTCCCGGGAGACTGATGACCACTGACATGTCTGTGCTAGCCTCGGCTTTTTTGCACCACGCTTTAACATCTTGCGGGTCCATGCCGGTACTTTTGGCGTGTTTGCTTGCCGTATACAGGATCCCGGACTCGAGAGCCCCCACGTGTAGCGATACCCCCAAACTAAGAGAGCCGCTGATTTTGTTTCGGACCCTGTACACAGCGCTGCCAACCCCCGGCAATCTACTTGACCCTCCTCTGGCACAGCTAGTCTAGGGAATGAGGTATTAGTATAACTCTTGTGAGGGGGTTAACTCGGTAGCGGGTGTGTGTGACCCCCTGGTTGGGCTCCCCACACAAAAACAGGGCCAGCAGACGGAGGTTGTGGTTTTCAAAATCAAAAGGTGCGGTTTATTTCTCTATGTACAGTGACAAAAACACAGCAAAGCCAAAAAGAAACATAAACAAAATAAATCCTGGTCAGTTTGACCTCTGACTAAACATGCAGGTTTCCTAACCTAACAACTGGGATCAGCCTGGTGCTGTCCTAGTCCCTAAGTCCCTGGTTTAGTAAAAGTCCAAACAAATAGCCACACAGGCTTTGCCTCACCGCACAGGGGTTCACTCTCCCTAGACAGTCCACACAGGTCTGGTTCCAGGCATGAGCTAACATCTAATGAAGCTGGGAGTTCTTATAGAGGCCTAAATGAGCTGACAAGCTTCAGCTGGTCTCATCAACTCCCTGTCTCACGACGCCCAGCACTCTCCCTAGAGGTATGAGTCATTCATGAGCCCACTAGCCTCAGCTGGGCTTCATCAACTCCCTAGTTGTATAAGTCGGCATAAAGCCTGAATCTGGGAGAAATATATCTACCCCCCTGGATGCAACCAGGTGACTTTACCTTCCTGCTGTCACATACCCCCCCCCCTCTTGTTTTAACCTTGGGGTTGGAACACCAGCAATCAGGCATTCATGTACTCGAGACAAAGCATCCACATTCCCCATTTGAACGCCAGGGCGATGCTTTACTGTGAAGTTGAATTCCTGTAGGGCCAGGAACCACCTATTCACTCTTCTATTTGTCTCCTTGTTTTGAGCCATCCACTTTAACGGAGCGTGATCCGTAACCATGTCAAAGTGCCTACCTAGCAGATAGTACCGAAGGGAATCTAGAGCCCACTTCACCGCTAAACACTCCTTTTCAACTGTGGCGTAATTTACCTCATGGGACTTCAACTTCCTGCTGAGGTAAATGACTGGGTGCTCTTCCCCGTTCCAGACCTGGGACAATACTGCTCCTAACCCCACATCTGACGCATCACTTTGTACGACAAAGTCTTTAGAGAAGTCGGGTGAGTACAACACTGGCTGGCTACATAAGGCTTGTTTCAAGAATTGGAATGCTGCCTCAGCCTCGGGGGTCCATTTAATCATGACCGACCCTTTCCCTTTCGTCAGGTTGGTTAGGGGCACAGCCTTAGAAGCAAAGTGGGGAATGAAGCGCCGATAATAACCCGCGATTCCCAGAAAGGCTCGTACCTGCTTCTTGCTGTTGGGACGTGGCCAACTCTGGATGGCCTCGACTTTGTTGAGTTGGGGTTTTATTACTCCCCTCCCAATGGTGTACCCAAGATATTTGGCCTCCTCCTGCCCAATGGTACACTTCTTGGGGTTAGCCGTAAACCCCGCTTCCCGAACAGAGTCCAGGACTGCTTGCACTTTTGGCAGATGTGAGGCCCAATCTGTGCTATGGACAATTACGTCATCCAGGTAAGCCGCAGCATACTTCCGATGGGGCCTCAGCATCTGGTCCATTTTCCGCTGGAATGTGGCCGGCGCATTCTGTAACCCGAACGGCATTCTCTTATATTGGAACGCCCCGTCTGGGGTTACAAATGCGGTTTTCTCTTTGGCCGACTTGGCCAGGGGGATTTGCCAATACCCTTTTGTGAGGTCAAGAGTCGTCATGTATCGGGCTGTTCCCAGCCGGTCGATCAACTCATCTATACGTGGCATGGGGTAGGTGTCAAATTTTGTAACTTTGTTCAACTGACGAAAATCGTTACAAAATCGCCAGCTCCCATCCGGTTTAGGCACCAACACGATGGGACTAGACCAATCACTTTGGGACTCCTCTATCACCCCTAAGTTCAGCATTTTCTGTACTTCCTCCCGTATTGCCTCCCGTCGGGCCTCTGGGATCCGATAGGGTTTTAACTTCACCCTTTCACCGGGCGGGGTAATGATGTCATGCTCTACCCCAGATGTTTGTCCCGGCAGCTCAGAGAATACCTCCTTGTTGCAAAGCACAAACTCCTTAACCTCCTGTTGTTGGGGTTGTGACAAGGTGGCTGCTATTCCAACCTCAGGAATCACGCAACCAGTTTGAGCTGGTGACCAAGTGTCTGCGACTAGGGACTCTCTATCCCTCCAGGCTTTCAACAGATTAACGTGATAGATCTGTTCGGGCTTTCGCCTTCCTGGTTGTCTGACCTTGTAATTCACTTCGCTCACTTTTTCCATTATCTCGTAGGGGCCTTGCCATTTGGCAAGGAATTTACTTTCAACCGTAGGGACAAGTACCAGTATCCTATCCCCCGGGGAAAAGGTACGGGTCTTGGCTCCACGGTTGTACACTCTCTGCTGTGCTAACTGCGCTTGGGCCAAATGTTCCTTCACGATGGGCATTACCTGTGCAATTCGGTCTTGCATCAGGGCGACATGCTCAATCACACTCCTGTGGGGAGAACTCTCACTTTCCCAAGTTTCCTTGGCAATATCCAACAGCCCTCTTGGGTGTCTCCCATACAGTAACTCAAAGGGGGAGAATCCCGTAGAGGATTGGGGCACCTCCCTAATAGCAAACATCAAATAAGGAAGTAGACAGTCCCAATCCTTTCCATCTCTATCCACCACTTTCTTCAACATTTGTTTTAGGGTTTTGTTGAATCTTTCAACCAGCCCATCGGTTTGGGGGTGATACACAGATGTACGCAATTGCGTCACTTTGAGCAATTTACACAGCTCTTTCATAACCCGGGACATAAAGGGTGTACCTTGGTCCGTAAGCAGTTCTTTACAAATACCCACCCGGCTAAAAACAAGAGATAGCTCTTTGGCTATGGTTTTGGCCGAGGTATTTCTGAGAGGGATCGCTTCTGGATAACGGGTGGCATAGTCCATTATAACCAATATGTACTGGTGCCCCATAGCGGACTTGATTATAGGACCTACCAAATCCATTGCGATTCTCTCAAACGGGACCTCAATGATGGGTAGAGGGACCAGCGGGCTACGGAAATGTGGCATCGGGGCCGACCTCTGACACACAGGGCAGGAGGAACAATAATTTTCTATGTCCTTCATCACCCCAGGCCAATAGAATCTCTGTAATACCCTCTCTCGGGTTTTCTCTGTCCCCAGATGACCTCCAAGAATGTGCCCATGGGCCAACTCCAACACCAACTTCCTGTAAGGTTTGGGCACCACCAGCTGCTCAACGGTTTCTTCTGCCCTTTTTGCCACCCGATACAGTAGGTCCTTCTCTACGCTGAAGTATGGGTAAGTGCAGGTATTATCTGGGTTCACTAACTCGCCATCTATTTCCACTACGTTTTCCCGTGCCTTTATTAGGGCGGGGTCTTTTAACTGTTCTGTGGCAAAATTTTCCCTGTGAACCTCCAGATCAGAAAACTCCACAGACGGTAGGTTTTCGTCTGAGGAGGTGGGCTCCTCTCCAGTTTCTTGAGTCTCCCCTGCAAATACTGACAAGGGAAATTCTGGAGAGTCCTCACCACTCTCAGAGGAGTTCTGGCTATCACATTCCTGGTACATAGGGGCACCAGTGGGGGGCTCAGGATCATCCCACAGTTCCCAGAACTTCGGAAAATCCCTTCCCACAATGGCATCATGCGGTAATTGAGATACTAACCCCACTGGATGAGAGAGGGTACCTTTGGGGGTCTCGAAACACACTGTAGTCACTGGATACTCTCGGGTGTCCCCATGCACACAAATAACAGCTACCTTGCTATTCCCAGAGACCTCTGTTTTAACTAATTCAGCCTTTATCAGGGTCACAAGGCTACCTGAATCCAGTAATACCACAACATTTCTACCATTAATACACATTTTGCATAAATGTTTCTCAGTTCCCCGAATGGCAGTGCATGCGACTGTCGCACACAGCGACTGACGTCTGTCCATCAGAAAGTCACATTGCATGGGTTCCTCCACAACCGGGCAATTTGCTGCAATATGTCCCGCTTGCCGGCAGCGGTAGCAAACAATCCATTTGGCTGCCTCTTGAGCCCCTGACTTCCCAGGCTGTTCTCGCCAAACTTTGGGTAGAGCTCCCACCCTCTCACTCTCTCCACCCTCACCCCTTGGAATCCTCTTATCCGCCCCTGGGGATGGTCTGGTCTTAGGGTGGAAAGTCCGAGAGTCTCTGGAAGAGGCCGTCAGGTTCTTTGTAGCCAAGTATTTCTCTACACGATCCACAAGACCACCGGCCGTCTCTGGGTCTCCATGGCTTACCCACTTTTGGATGGCAGTAGGAAGAGCTCTCAAAAACCGATCCATTACAACACGTTCCACAATCTCTGGTGCGGACAAAGTCTCTGGCTGTAGCCACTTCCTGCTCAGGTGAATGAGATCATACATTTGAGACCTGGGGGGTTTTCCAAGCTGGAAAGTCCAGTTATGCACACGCTGAGCCCGGACAGCCAGGGTGACACCCAGCCTTGCCAATATTTCAGCTTTTAGCATCACATAGTCTTTTGCTTGGTCAGGCTCTAGGTCATAGTAAGCCTTCTGCGATTCACCAGTTAACAGAGGAGCCACCAGTCCAGCCCACTGCTCCTCAGGCCACTTTTCTCTTTCAGCAGTCCTTTCAAATGTGGTCAAAAATACCTCTGGATCATCCTCTCCAGTCATTTTTGTCAATAAACGACTCACCCCAAAGGACGCGGTATTAGTGGGACGGCTTTCCTCACTGGTCTGCGGACGTTGCTGCATTACTGCTTCCATTTGTTGTAGTCTCTGCTCTTGCTTCTGTAACAGGTCTATGAAGCGGGCCTCAGATTGCTGCTGGGCTTGTTGATGAGCTTGCTGCTGGGCTGCAAGGCTCCTTTGCAAACCTGCATTTGTCTGCTGTTGATTGGCATTTGCTAGAGCCAGCTGTTTCAGTATCTCCTCCATGCTGGCTTAAAAAAAACTGCCACTGGTTCTCCACCAACTGTGAGGGGGTTAACTCGGTAGCGGGTGTGTGTGACCCCCTGGTTGGGCTCCCCACACAAAAACAGGGCCAGCAGACGGAGGTTGTGGTTTTCAAAATCAAAAGGTGCGGTTTATTTCTCTATGTACAGTGACAAAAACACAGCAAAGCCAAAAAGAAACATAAACAAAATAAATCCTGGTCAGTTTGACCTCTGACTAAACATGCAGGTTTCCTAAACTAACAACTGGGATCAGCCTGGTGCTGTCCTAGTCCCTAAGTCCCTGGTTTAGTAAAAGTCCAAACAAATAGCCACACAGGCTTTGCCTCACCGCACAGGGGTTCACTCTCCCTAGACAGTCCACACAGGTCTGGTTCCAGGCATGAGCTAACATCTAATGAAGCTGGGAGTTCTTATAGAGGCCTAAATGAGCTGACAAGCTTCAGCTGGTCTCATCAACTCCCTGTCTCACGACGCCCAGCACTCTCCCTAGAGGTATGAGTCATTCATGAGCCCACTAGCCTCAGCTGGGCTTCATCAACTCCCTAGTTGTATAAGTCGGCATAAAGCCTGAATCTGGGAGAAATATATCTACCCCCCTGGATGCAACCAGGTGACTTTACCTTCCTGCTGTCACACTCTGTACCAGTCTAAGAGCAATCCCACAGTAATGCAAACGGTGGGAAATTATAGTAATTGACTCTAATACCGGAATGATTAACTATATCAGATTTACTTTGAGTATAAAAGTCAATCATCAATACAATACATCACATACATGCAGAGCCCTGCAATAATAATGACACTAGTCAACTACTGTATAGAAATAGATCATACACCGCGTGTAGCTATTCTCCCCATGAGCAATATGGCGCTCAGTAAAGTTCTACCCTCCAGTCAGGCCTGACTTAGTTAAAGCTCAGTTTTAAGGTGAGGAATCTTCGCATGCAAGATGATCGGTGGTGCGCATACAGGAACAACAATTTGTAAATCCAAATAACGGTTTATGGTAATGGTAACAACTCCCCGGAGACTATATAACTCAGTTCTGGAACTAGTCTCCGGTCAGGATAGCAAGTATAGAACGATGGGCCTAGGTAGTCAATAGGCCTAAACAAAGTACTTGGCTATGATTGTGAGCAGGTACAAACATACCACATTGCAGGAAATCACTAAAAGTAATATTTGGTACCCAGTAGTAGCACTATATCAAAGAAAACAGGCACAAAACCACGTAACAGAATGCCTCTGAAGTGGGAAGCAGAGGGTGAGAGGATGCTCTGGTCTCTCTTTGACAACGGTGCAGATGCGGTGCCATCTGTGCTCTGCTGCCCCGGGTATCTCTTCCCCCTGGTCTTAGTCTCTGGCTTTGGTTACTCCCTCTGTGGATGAACCATGTGCACCAAGACTAATGTTCACACCTCGGCTCCCACGCTGCGAAGAGAAAGAGGTTTCCAGTACAGTCTAGTAAAAGCTGTTCCACCACTTCCCTTCCTCCTCAATCTGTTATGGGAACTGTATTGTAAAGGTCCATAAGTCTAATTATGTGATTGATGTTTCAGACTACCATTCCCATGATTCTCAGCTTTCTGCATAAAAGTCTACAGGATTTCCTGGCTATAGCTTTTCCTCTGCTGACTGTAGAGGACAGTGCAAAACAACATTTATCATAATAGCAGAAAATGAAAGTAAACTAATTGTAAAGAGTGAAATCTCCTTCTCTATGTTTCTGTAGTCCAGCACCTGGTTACACAAACTAAAAGGTAACAATTTGAAAGTAAAAGTGGATAGAGTGTGGAGGGATTAGAACACCTGTCAGTTTTTATTGCTGTCTGCACCCCTGTTAAGGAGAAATTTGCAGTGGTGGGTTTACAGCAAGAGCTCTGCAAGTTACAGTGACCCCTGTGGTGGGATGACTATAGCACAACATAACTGAACTAGAACGTGCAGCAGACTTGCTGCAATTGTGCAACAAACTTGTGAAGCCTGACAAGTCTAGTAATAGCTTAGCAAGTAATTTTCAAACTTGCAGCACAATTCTTTGCTATCTGGGCCTGGTCTGTGTGAATGTTAGAGCGCCTACAAACTATGGTATATATACTGGAGTTTTTTTTTTAATACTACTTTTAGTGGGGATCAATTACTTATTATGGGACTGTAATAGTGTAGCAAGCAATCTGACGCTAACTGACGCTGGGGGGAACTGATTTATTGCCACTGACATAACCAGTGACATACAGTGATCAGTGATAATACTATACACCAGGGATATGCAATTAGCGGACCTCCAGCTGTTGCCAAACTACAAGTCCCATCATGCCTCTGCCTCTGGGTGTCATGCTTGATGCTGTCAGAGTCTCGCTATGCCTCATGGGACTTGTAGTTTGGCAACAGCTGGAGGTCCGCTAATTGCATATCCCTGCTATACACTGTCACTGTACTAATGACACTGGTTGGGAAGGGGTTAACATCTAGGGCGATCAAAGGGTTAAATATGTGTCTAACTATGTGTAATGTGTGTACAGTGTGTTGCTTTTACTAAGAGATCTCTCAGTTTCTCATCCCTGCTTGGCAGAGATGAGAAACCGACAGATTGCTCTCTCTGTACAGAGCTCTGGGCTGTGATTGCACACAGCCGATCAGCAGGTCCTGGCCACGAATAGTGATGAGCCGAACACCCCCGGGTTCGGTTCGCACCAGAACCCGCGAACGGACCGAAAGTTCGTACGAACATTAGAACCCTATTAAATACAATGGATGCGAACGTTCGAATTCTAAAGTGCTAATTATAACAACTATTATGCATGTTATTGTCCTAAAAAGGGTTTGGGAACCCGGGTTGTGCACCAGGGGACATGTATCAATGCAAAAAGAAGTTTTAAAAACGGTCGTTTTTCGGGAGCAGTCATTTTAATGATGCATAAAGTGAAAAAAAAAAGTCAAATATTCCTTTAAATATCGTACCTGGGGGGTGTCTAAAGTATGCCTGTAAAGTGCCACGTGTTTCCCGTGTTTAGAACTGTCCCTGCACAAAATGACACTTCTAAAGGAAAAAAAAGCCATTTAAAACTGCTTGCGGCTTTAATGTAATGTCTGGTCCCGGTAATATGGATGAAAATCTTTAAGAAAAATGGCATAGCTACCCCATGACCCCCCCCCCTACCCCAGCCCATTACCAGCCCCTTTGGGTCTTGTATGGATATTAAGGGGAACCCCGCACATAAAATAAAAAAAGGCCCTATATACTCTGAACAGCCGTATACAGGCGGTGCATACAAGACAGGGACTGTAGGTTTGTTCTTATGTAGAATCTGTTTGTAATTTTGAACAGGTACATTGTTGAAGTGTAGCTCCAGCCCAAAAATCTATTTTTAAACTTTTTGGAAAACATAGGTAAGGGTTATCACCCCTGTAACATTTGTTTTGCTGTCTGTGCCCCTGTTCAGAACATTTCACCTCACTTTCCGTCCCAATGACAACTGTTTTTGAAATGTGGTGTTTTTCTTGAAACAAGGATTGCTGATAAAGCATCAGTACAGAGGAGACACCTTTCTCCCATATTAATTCTTACAGGAGAGAATTTTCCTTCCAAGGGGTAGATTTCCTCTCACTTCCTGTTGTCTTCTTGCGTTTGCAAGTAGGAGTCGTTTGTAAGTTGGATGTTTGAAAGTAGGGACCTGCCGTATATACTCTGCAGAAATAGGCCCCTTAGTTGTTGGTGTTGGCACAACACTGTAAGCACTCACAGTTACTCTTGGTTGGTGCTGGAACGCCCTGCTGTCAACTATTATATCAGGAATTTTAATTACATATAATTGTTGAACAGTGGTAGTAAAAATTGGGCCTTTGATGGTGGTGCTGGTGCCACAACACTGTAAGCCCTGACAGTTCCTCTTGGTGGGTGCAGCAATGGGCCCTGCTGTGAATTATTAGATCAAGAATTGTAATTGCATGCCCCTGTTGAACAGGGGCTGAAAAATTGGGCCTTTCGTGGTGGTGGTGGTGGTGGTGGTGTTGCCACAACACTGTAAGCCCTCAGAGTTACTCTTGGTGGGTGCAGGAATGGGCCTTGCTGTGAATTATTAGATCAAGAATTGTAATTACATGCCCCTTTTGAACAGGGGCTGAAAAATTGGGCCTTTCGTGGTGGTGGTGGTGGTGGCGTTGCCACAACACTGTAAGCCCTCAGAGTTACTCTTGGTGGGTGCAGGAATGGGCCCTGCTGTGAATTATTAGATCAAGAATTGTAATTACATGCCCCTTTTGAACAGGGGCTGAAAAATTGGGCCTTTCGTGGTGGTGGTGGTGGTGGCGTTGCCACAACACTGTAAGCCCTCAGAGTTACTCTTGGTGGGTGCAGCAATGGGCCCTGCTGTGAATTATTAGATCAAGAATTGTAATTACATGCCCCTGTTGAACAGGGGCTGAAAAATTGGGCCTTAGGCACTGGTGGCACAACACTACAACCCCTCACAGATACTGTACTTGGAGCACAGCAATGAGCCCTGTTGCAAAGTATTGCTTCAAAAATTGTAATGACACGCCCCTGTTAAACAGGGGCTTGAAAAATTGGGCCTTAGGCACTGGTGCCACAACACTCCAACCCCTCACAGATACTGTACTTGGAGCACAGCAATGAGCCCTATGGCAAATTATTGCTAAAAAAATTGTAATTACACGCCCCTGTAAAACAGGGGCTGAAAAATTGGGCCTTAGCCACTGGTGGCGGCACCCATAAACAAAAATGATCTTCCAAGCTATCATCATCAATCGTATCATTGAGGACTCGGAGGAGGAGGATAGCCAGTCAACATAACAGCACAGGCACTCAGCATCAGCATCAGTCTTGAAGGGATGTGACATGTTAAAATCAATTAGTCTGTTATATCAGCATCAGGTGTGTGGTAGCTGGTGGTGATCCAAGACTGGTTCATCTTGATGAAAGTCAGTCGATCAACCGAGTCGGTGGACAGGCGCACCCTGTGATCCGTGACAAATCCTCCAGCAGCACTGAATGTGCGTTCCGAAAGAACGCTGGATGCAGGACAGGCCAGTAGCTCAATTGCATACTGTGCAAGCTCTGGCCAGTGATCCATCCTCAAGACCCAGTAAGCCAGAGGATTTTCGGTGGGGAAGGTGTCCAAGTCTGACCTTGCCCCTAGATATTCCTGCACCATGTTTATCAGACGCTGGCGATGGTTGCTGGAACCGATCATACTTTGGGGCTGCGGACTAAAGAATTGTCTGAACGCATCGGTCAGACGGCCACCTTCCCCACCACTCCTTCTTTGACTGGCCGAAGCCTCAGCAACTCGTTGTCCAGGACCAGGAGTTTGTAACCTCCCAGTCTCTGGGAACGCGTTGCACAGACCTTTCTGCAAGGCCTCCCGGAGTTGTCTCATCCTCTGCTCCCTCTGCGACGGTAACATAAGGTCCGCAACCTTACCCTTGTACCGTGGATCAAGGAGAGTGGCCAGCCAGTAATGGTCCCTCTCCTTGATCCGAAGAATACGAGGATCCTTCCGCAGACTTTGCAGGATCAGGGAGGCCATGCAGCGTAGGTTTGCTGAGGCATTCGCTCCGGAGTCCTCTGGGTCACTAAGGACGACATGATCCGCAGCCACCTCCTCCCAGCCACGTACAAGTCCACTGGTTTCTTGGGACTGTAAATCATCCCTAAAAGACTGCTGCTGATGATGCTGAGTGCCAGCCTCCACCTCCATGCTGACACAATCCTCCTCCTCCTCCTCCTCCTCCTCCTCCTCCTCCTCTTCCTGTGCGATGGGTGGGACAGAAGGAACACTGTCTGGGTAAAGGGGGCCTTGAGAGGCAAGGAAGTCCTCCTCTTCCTGCCTCTGTTCTGCCTCAAGTGCCCTGTCCATTATTCCACGCAGCGTGTGCTCCAACACTTGGACAAGAGGTACAGTGTCACTGATGCATGCACTGTCACTGCTCACCATCCTCGTGGCCTCCTCAAATGGTGCCAGGACAGTGCATGCATCCCTGATCATGCCCCACTGGCGTGGAGAAAAAAAACCAAGCTCCCCTGACCCTGTCCTGGTGCCGTAGTCGCACAGGTACTCATTGATGGCCCTCTGCTGCGTGTGCAGCCGCTGCAGCATGGCCAACGTTGAGTTCCACCTGGTGGGCATGTCACATATAAGGCGGTTCTTGGGCAGGTTCAACTCCTTTTGCAGCTCAGCCAGGCGAGCACTGGCATTATAAGATCTGCGGAAATGCACACAGACTTTCCTGGCCTGCCTCAGGACATCCTGTAAGCCCGGGTACCTGCCCAAGAACCGCTGCACCACCAGGTTAAGGACGTGAGCCACACAGGGCACATGGGTCAGTTGTCCCTGTCGGAGGGCGGAGAGGAGGTTGGTGCCATTGTCGCAAACCACCATTCCTGGCTTAAGCTGGCGTGGCGTCAACCACCTCTCGGCCTGGCCCTGCAGAGCAGACAGGACCTCTGCCCCAGTGTGGCTTCTGTCCCCCAAACACACCAGCGCAAGCACGGCATGGCATCTTTTTGCCTGCGTACTTGCGTAGCCCCTTGAACGGCTACGGGGCACCGCTGGTTCATAGGACAAACCACAGGAAGAGGCCATGGAGGAAGAAGAAGAGGAGGGGGTGGAGGAGAGAGGTGTGTCACAACCAGTAGTAGCATTTTGGAGGCGTGGCGGTGGAACAACCTCCAACACTACTGCACCTTGTCCTGCATCCTTCCCAGCTGCCAAAAGAGTGACTCAATGGGCCGTGAAAGAAAGGTAACGTCCCTGTCCATGCCTGCTGGACCATGAGTCAGCGGTAATATGCACCTTACCGCTGACCGCCCTGTCCAGCGAGGCCAAGACATTGCCTTCCACATGCCGGTAGAGAGCCGGAATAGCCTTCCGTGAGAAAAAGTGGCGTTTGGGAACCTGCCACTGAGGAACCGCACATTGCACAAACTCACGAAAGGGGGCCGAGTCTACCAACTGAAAAGGCAGCAGTTGAAGCGCTAGCAATTTAGCCAAGCTAGCATTCAACCGCTGGGCGTGTGGATGGCTGGGAGTGAACTTCTTTCGACGGTCCAGCAGCTGGGGCAGGGAAATTTGCCTGCTAGAATCGGACGTCGGTGTACTGCTAGCAGAGTGGCCGCAAGTACTTGGCTGTGACACACCTAATTCTACACCTTCATTCCTCTCAGTGCATGTTTCAGAGAGGACTGAAGTTATAGTGGGGTTGGAGATCCCAGCTGATGCGGTGCAAGGAGAGGTCCGCTTTGTTCTTTGGTGTGGGTCTTTGAGGTAGGCTTGCCAACGAGCTGCATGGCAGGTCAACATATGTCTGGTCAGGCATGTGGTACCCAAGCGGCTGATGTTTTGGCCACGCGATATACGCTTGAGACATATGTTGCAAACAGCAGCTGTGCGATCTGATGCACTAGCCTCAAAAAAGGCCCACACCAAAGAACTTTTTGAATGACGGGCAGAGGCAGCGCCCTGCACAGGCGGAGCTCTGCGGTGTGATTCCGTCGGTGTACTGCCCTTACGCTGGCCACCAAAGGGCATCCTGCCTCGTTGGAGATGTGCCTCCTCCTCATCCTCCTCCTCCTCCTCTCTCCTATTAGGCACCCACATGGAGTCAGTGACCTCATCATCCCCTCCCTCCTCATCACTGGAGCCAATCTGGCAGTATGCTGCAGCTGCTGGAACATGACTGCCAGATTGGTGTCCTTCTTGAGCATCCCCTCTCTCTGCTCTCACGCTACTGCCTTCCTGTAGCTGGGTTTCATCATCAGACCCTTCGAAACGCTGGGCATCCTCCTGGAGCATGTACCCAACACTGTGCTCAAACAGTTCGGGGGACTCCTCAGGAGGAGGACATGGTGGGTCTAGGGAAGGAGTGACTGATGATGAGTCTGACATTGATACCAGGGAAGAGGACGCTTTGGCAGCTGCTTTGCCAGTACCCTGAGCCTGGGTGAGAGAGGATGAGGAGGAGGAGGAGGGCTTGGTCATCCACTCTACCAAGTCTTCGGCATGATGTGGCTCAACATGTCCAGCTGCCGAAAAGAAGGACAAGCGTGTCCCATGGCCATGTGCTGATGACAATGCACCGCGTCCACGACCAGCACTGTTGCCCCCAGACACAGAGCCTGCTTGCCCTCTTTTATTGCCTCCTGACTGTCTGCCTCTCCTTGTTTGCCTTCCAGACATTCTAATAGATGGCCTGCAGGGAGATGGGAAAAAAGCAATAAGGGCTACCTTCAGGTGTCCTTCTCTGTCCCTTTGCTTAAGGATTTCTAAATATGGTTGAGGATGATTGCTTTTGCACAGAATAGCACAACGACAATTTCCCTGACTGTCCAAAAAACAAGGATTTCAAAGATGGTTGATGAGGAATGCTTTAGCACACTATAGCACAAGGAGAATTTCCCTCACTGTCCTTCCCTGTCCCTAGAAACAAGGATTATCACAGTGAAAGAAACTGACACTCTTCCTACCTATAGTTTTCTGTCCCTAGAAAAAATGTTTTTTTAAAGCACACTATAGCACAAGGAGAATTTCCCTCACTGTCCTTCCCTGTCCCTAGAAACAAGGATTATCACAGTGAAAGAAACTGACACTCTTCCTACCTATAGTTTTCTGTCCCTAGAAAAAATGTTTTTTTAAAGCACACTATAGCACAAGGAGAATTCCCCTCACTGTCCTTCCCTGTCCCTAGAAACAAGGATTATCACAGTGAAAGAAACTGACACTCTTCCTACCTATAGTTTTCTGTCCCTAGAAAAAATGTTTTTTTAAAGCACACTATAGCACAAGGAGAATTTCCCTCACTGTCCTTCCCTGTCCCTAGAAACAAGGATTATCACAGTGAAAGAAACTGACACTCTTCCTACCTATAGTTTTCTGTCCCTAGAAAAAATGTTTTTTTAAAGCACACTATAGCACAAGAAGAATTTCCCTCACTGTCCTTCCCTGTCCCTAGAAACAAGGATTATCACAGTGAAAGAAACTGACACTCTTCCTACCTATAGTTTTCTGTCCCTAGAAATTTTTTTTTTTAAAGCACACTATAGCACAAGGAGAATTTCCCTCACTGTCCTTCCCTGTCCCTAGAAACAAGGATTATCACAGTGAAAGAAACTGACACTCTTCCTACCTATACTTTTCTGTCCCTAGAAAAAATGTTTTTTTTAAAGCACACTATAGCACAAGGAGAATTTCCCTCACTGTCCTTCCCTGTCCCTAGAAACAAGGATTATCACAGTGAAAGAAACTGACACTCTTCCTACCTATAGTTTTCTGTCCCTAGAAAAAATGATTTTTTAAAGCACACTATAGCACAAGGAGAATTTCCCTCACTGTCCTTCCCTGTCCCTAGAAACAAGGATTATCACAGTGAAAGAAACTGACACTCTTCCTACCTATAGTTTTCTGTCCCTAGAAAAAATGTTTTTTTAAAGCACACTATAGCACAAGGAGAATTTCCCTCACTGTCCTTCCCTGTCCCTAGAAACAAGGATTATCACAGTGAAAGAAACTGACACTCTTCCTACCTATAGTTTTCTGTCCCTAGAAAAAATGTTTTTTTAAAGCACACTATAGCACAAGGAGAATTTCCCTCACTGTCCTTCCCTGTCCCTAGAAACAAGGATTATCACAGTGAAAGAAACTGACACTCTTCCTACCTATAGTTTTCTGTCCCTAGAAAAAATGTTTTTTTAAAGCACACTATAGCACAAGGAGAATTTCCCTCACTGTCCTTCCCTGTCCCTAGAAACAAGGATTATCACAGTGAAAGAAACTGACACTCTTCCTACCTATAGTTTTCTGTCCCTAGAAAAAATGTTTTTTTAAAGCACACTATAGCACAAGGAGAATTTCCCCCACTGTCCTTCCCTGTCCCTAGAAACAAGGATTATCACAGTGAAAGAAACTGACACTCTTCCTACCTATAGTTTTCTGTCCCTAGAAAAAATGTTTTTTTAAAGCACACTATAGCACAAGGAGAATTTCCCTCACTGTCCTTCCCTGTCCCTAGAAACAAGGATTATCACAGTGAAAGAAACTGACACTCTTCCTACCTATAGTTTTCTGTCCCTAGAAAAAATGTTTTTTTAAAGCACACTATAGCACAAGGAGAATTTCCCTCACTGTCCTTCCCTGTCCCTAGAAACAAGGATTATCACAGTGAAAGAAACTGACACTCTTCCTACCTATAGTTTTCTGTCCCTAGAAAAAATGTTTTTTTAAAGCACACTATAGCACAAGGAGAATTTCCCTCACTGTCCTTCCCTGTCCCTAGAAACAAGGATTATCACAGTGAAAGAAACTGACACTCTTCCTACCTATAGTTTTCTGTCCCTAGAAAAAATGTTTTTTTAAAGCACACTATAGCACAAGGAGAATTTCCCTCACTGTCCTTCCCTGTCCCTAGAAACAAGGATTATCACAGTGAAAGAAACTGACACTCTTCCTACCTATAGTTTTCTGTCCCTAGAAAAAATGTTTTTTTAAAGCACACTATAGCACAAGGAGAATTTCCCTCACTGTCCTTCCCTGTCCCTAGAAACAAGGATTCACACAGTAAAACACACTGACACTCTCCCTACCTATCCTTCTCTTTCCCTAAACTAAAGGAATCCAGGTTAAGCAAGAAAAAATAAATGTCACTGTCCCTGCCTATGCTTCTCTTTCCCTGCTCCGGAACACACTACACTAGGCCGCCGTGCTGGCGGCCTTTTATAGTGTGGGGCGTGTACTAAACACCCTCAGCAATAATTGGCCACAGGCATCCTGCCTGTGGCCAATCATTGCTCTCCTCGCTGCCGGCGCTGTGATTGGCCAAGCATGCGGGGGTCACAGTGCATGCTTGGCCAATCACAGCGCCTGGATGACACTGCGATGGCGTAGTGCATTGTGGGCCATTCGCGTCACTCGAATTAGGCGCGAACGGCCCAAATCGTTCGATCTTCGTCGAACGATCGAACAGCCGATGTTCGAGTCGAACGTATGTTCGACTCGAACACCGAGCTCATCCCTAGCCACGAATCATTGGCTGGGACTTACTGACAGGCTCCTGCTGTGTGCAATCACTGCAAGTGCCAGGCGGAGGGTGAGCATGCGGATGCCCTAAACCCGGAAGTAGGCAGCAACGTACAGTTGCGTCACTTGGCCTACAGGGGCTACCCATCTGCAGTACACTACAGATGGGCGCTAAGTGGTTAAACTAAAGGAAAACAATTAGGGACAAAAATGGATTTGTTGCCCAAGGTGACCAATCTGATTCTTTTTTACAAGTTAATAAAAAACTAAATCTGATTTGTCAGATAGGCAAAACCTTCACTATTAGGGCTTGTTCACATGGGTGGCCAGGCGGTAAAAAGAGAAGGTTGAGCTACGGTTTTACCACCACCCATTGAAAGAAGGGTATGCCATGCCGCTGCAGCAAAAATTAAACCTCAAATTTAATGTGATTTATTTAAAGGGTAACTCCACTTTTGTGGGGCCAAAAAAATTAGCAATTAAAAAATAATATAGCATATACAATTGCGAAACAAGTCAGATTTGTAATTGAATGTTATTAAAATTGATAATTTCTTTTCAATCTGCAGTGCTGTAATTCTCTGCAAAATGCAATACAATATGGCTACCTGGAGGTGTTCTGTACACAGATGGTATACAGAACGCCTCCCAGAAAATGTAATTTCCTGCTTGTGTGATTGGCTCGCTGATTTTCGCAGAAGTTTGAACGAAGATAAAAATGAGATTTACTCTTTCGTTCATAAACTGACACAGCTTCCTATTGACAAGTGTGTATTATCCTATCTTTAGGAGTGACTAGGCAGAAAAACTTGTAGAAAGTGTTACATCACACCTTCTACAGCAGCGCCCAGGGGGCGGACTCTCTGGGTATAATCCCTCTCTCTGCACCTCGCAGATCAGTTTTTTCTGTCTAGCAAGAGAAAGGACATTCGGGCCCATTGGTCCGGGGGGGGGGAAATTTTCTACATTTTATTTTTTGTTTCCTGCGATCTTCAATCAACTGCCGACTGGGTGACTGGCTGGACCTCGATCCTTGTAGTCCCCCCAGTTTCGGCCATCGAGCGTGTGCTGACCCTAGCTACGTGCTGGGTTTTCCACGACATGCCTGTCGCTCTATGGGTGGCCGGTGAGCCTATGCTCCAGGGCTTGCATCGGACCGCTCAGCTTCGGCTGACCTTACGGCCAAGTCGCAGTAGCCTGTCCGGTGAGCTTGCGCTCCAGGGCATCCATACGATCGTTCTCTAGGGTTCAATCACAGCATACCTGGTCGACAGTCACCTCCGTGCGCGGATGATGATCTGTCCGGAATGTCTTCCAGCATGATACACGCAGAAAAGGTAAGTAACTCCCCTGCTTCGGCATGGTGACTTGGCTGGACATTCCTGGAGAGATCAAGTAAGTGGTTGTGGCCCCTTTCTTTCCTCTCTCCCTGCCTTCCCTCCTCCCTGGGCTCTGAGCTAAGGTTGCTGGGTGCTGGGGGTCACCTGGGGCCCGCCATCTGGAGCGGGGCTGCGCTGTAGCTGTCGTTTTAAAAGATGTAATTTTTCTTACCTGTGTGTGCCTTTCTCCTCCATGCTGTCGGCGGCCATTTTGGGGTGGTCCATGCCTGTTGGCCTCTAGTGACTGTCCGGCGGCCATTTTCTTGTGGTTCGCGACAGGATGTATAGATCGCCATTTTCTTGTGGTTTGCGCTCTCTTTGGCCTCTATCGACTGCTCGGCGGCCATGTTTCTTAGGGCTCTCGCCTGTATGTATATACCGCCGCTCGGCGGCCATCTTTTTGTGGTCCGCGGTTGCTTTTGCCTCTACTGACGGCTCGGTGGCCATTTTCTTAGAGCCCACATTGTTCAATACAGCCACTATGCGGCCATTTTGCGGTAGTCTCCGGCCTCTAGGGTGCATTTCACTGGCGCAAATTCACACAGGGAACGCTGATGACAATCAGACTGACAGGCAGCGGTGGGATAGCAATCACAGGCGGAGCACACGGCAGCAATAGCGGTACCGTTCCAAGGGTGGTGAGTCCTCTGGGAGACCCTGCATCTCTGTAGTAGCTAGGAGGGTGGCCTATTGATACCTTGCCTGGAGGCCCTGTGGGTGTCAGCGCGTGGGTCAGCATGGCGTCTGAAGCAGATGTTTTTTTCCCCTGAAACACCTGACTTGGTAGCTGGTGCCCCTGATGTATCTGTGGACGCTATGTCTGTTGCCAGGGTGGAAGCGGCACACGGGAACTCAGGGGGTAGTAAACGCCCCCGTCCCCCGCAATCTTCCGGGGATAATTCTGATTCAGAACTAGGCCAAGCTATGGCTCATGGCCCGGATTCTGATGCATCAGAGACTGCAGACCGTGACCGGCGGACAGTGAGAATACTCCAGCTCCAGGTCAGCACGCGAAAATGCTTTGGTATCTGACATTTTTTACTGCAGTGTGGGATACGCTAAAAATAGAGAATGCTGCAGAAGCAGCAGAGACACTGGTCCCCTTTTGGGCTCCGTAAGCCGGCCCGCACTGCTAAGCTGTTTCCTGGTGTGTCTTATTTTGATAAGCTCTTGTACAAGGAGTGAGAAAACCCACTGAGGGTTTTTTTGCAGCCCCAAAATTGTTTTATTTTTTTTGGGCAGTCCGGTACCCCTTGAGGAGAGTTCCTGAAAAGATGGACCTCTCCCCCGATAATGGACCCCCCTGCGTCCAGACGTAACAAGTTACCACGATTCCAGTGGAAGGGGCTCCTGTCTTCAGGGACACTCACTACCTATACACAGTGGGGGGCTCAGCGGTACGTCCAGCATTTGCTGGGTTTATTTCTGATGCCTCAGACTCTGACTGAGTAGGCAAAAATGCTACTCCAGGGGTTAAAAGCACGGGGGCTCCTCCGTACAAGGTAGCTCTGACCAACCAGTTGGTACAGGGCCTTGAGTCTGTCTGCGAGCCAGACATGGATACTATTCCCTTGCTGTCTTGGGCCTCGGTTTATGCGGTGGTGCTACGCCACCTGATCTGGCTAAGGTACTGGTCTGCGGACCAATCTTCCAAGAAGGCCCTGTTGGATCTGCCCTTTTAGGGCGACAGACTTTTTTGGGGCCTCTCTGGATGACATCCTTTAAGATGCCACAGGAGGTAAGAGCACATTGCTTCTGCAATCCAAAAAAGGTAAGGAGCCACGCCATGGCTAGGGCCCACCTTCACCGCGCACAAGCGGTCCTTTTGTCTGCCTAGTGCGGCAAGTAAACGACCCCAGGCCGATAAAGCGCCTGCTGAGGGACAGAAGCGTCCCTGGGTTTGCAAGCCCAACCTTGCTTGCCTACCGATCAGATTTTTTTATTTTTCCCTCTTAAACCGCCAGCTTCAGCCGACTTGTCTGGAAGCCCTACATGGGGCGGTCCAAGACCTGCTGATACGCAGGGTAGGCCTTCCTGTCTTAGTACAGGAACCGGTTCAGGGGTTCTACTCAAATCTGTTCATAGTGCTGGAGGGGGTTCGTCCAATCTTGGATCTCAGGACCCTCAACTGCTTTGTGAAAGTACAAAGATTCCGGAAAGGAGTTTGCTCGCTCTGTTGTCGCTGACCTCCATCCGGGGGATTGTCCGGCATCCTTGATCATCAAGGACGCATGCTGCATGTCTCCATATGCACCAGGCATCAGAGATGCACCACGCTTTAACATCTCGCGGGTCCATGCCAGTACTTTTGGCGTGTTTGCTTGCCGTATACAGGATCCCGGACTCGAGAGCCCCCACGTATAGCGATACCCCCAAACTAAGAGAGCCGCTGATTTTGTTTCGGACCCTGTACACAGCGCTGCCAACCCCCGGCAATCTACTTGACCCTCCTCTGGCACAGCTAGTCTAGGGAATGAGGTATTAGTATAACTCTGTACCAGTCTAAGAGCAATCCCACAGTAATGCAAACGGTGGGAAATTATAGTAATTGACTCTAATACCGGAATGATTAACTATATCAGATTTACTTTGAGTATAAAAGTCAATCATCAATACAATACATCACATACATGCAGAGCCCTGCAATAATAATGACACTAGTCAACTACTGTATAGAAATAGATCATACACCGCGTGTAGCTATTCTCCCCATGAGCAATATGGCGCTCAGTAAAGTTCTACCCTCCAGTCAGGCCTGACTTAGTTAAAGCTCAGTTTTAAGGTGAGGAATCTTCGCATGCAAGATGATCGGTGGTGCGCATACAGGAACAACAATTTGTAAATCCAAATAACGGTTTATGGTAATGGTAACAACTCCCCGGAGACTATATAACTCAGTTCTGGAACTAGTCTCCGGTCAGGATAGCAAGTATAGAACGATGGGCCTAGGTAGTCAATAGGCCTAAACAAAGTACTTGGCTATGATTGTGAGCAGGTACAAACATACCACATTGCAGGAAATCACTAAAAGTAATATTTGGTACCCAGTAGTAGCACTATATCAAAGAAAACAGGCACAAAACCACGTAACAGAATGCCTCTGAAGTGGGAAGCAGAGGGTGAGAGGATGCTCTGGTCTCTCTTTGACAACGGTGCAGATGCGGTGCCATCTGTGCTCTGCTGCCCCGGGTATCTCTTCCCCCTGGTCTTAGTCTCTGGCTTTGGTTACTCCCTCTGTGGATGAACCATGTGCACCAAGACTAATGTTCACACCTCGGCTCCCACACTGCGAAGAGAAAGAGGTTTCCAGTACAGTCTAGTAAAAGCTGTTCCACCACTTCCCTTCCTCCTCAATCTGTTATGGGAACTGTATTGTAAAGGTCCATAAGTCTAATTATGTGATTGATGTTTCAGACTACCATTCCCATGATTCTCAGCTTTCTGCATAAAAGTCTACAGGATTTCCTGGCTATAGTTTTTCCTCTGCTGACTGTAGAGGACAGTGCAAAACCACATTTATCATAATAGCAGAAAATGAAAGTAAACTAATTGTAAAGAGTGAAATCTCCTTCTCTATGTTTCTGTAGTCCAGCACCTGGTTACACAAACTAAAAGGTAACAATTTGAAAGTAAAAGTGGATAGAGTGTGGAGGGATTAGAACACCTGTCAGTTTTTATTGCTGTCTGCACCCCTGTTAAGGAGAAATTTGCAGTGGTGGGTTTACAGCAAGAGCTCTGCAAGTTACAGTGACCCCTGTGGTGGGATGACTATAGCACAACATAACTGAACTAGAACGTGCAGCAGACTTTCTGCAATTGTGCAACAAACTTGTGAAGCCTGACAAGTCTAGCAATAGCTTAGCAAGTAATTTTCAAACTTGCAGCACAATTCTTTGCTATCTGGGCCTGGTCTGCGTGAATGTTAGAGTGCCTACAAACTATGGTATATATACTGGAGTTTTTTTTTTAATACTACTTTTAGTGGGGATCAATTACTTATTATGGGACTGTAATAGTGTAGCAAGCAATCTGACGCTAACTGACGCTGGGGGGAACTGATTTATTGCCACTGACATAACCAGTGACATACAGTGATCAGTGATAATACTATACACCAGGGATATGCAATTAGCGGACCTCCAGCTGTTGCCAAACTACAAGTCCCATCATGCCTCTGCCTCTGGGTGTCATGCTTGATGCTGTCAGAGTCTCGCTATGCCTCATGGGACTTGTAGTTTGGCAACAGCTGGAGGTCCGCTAATTGCATATCCCTGCTATACACTGTCACTGTACTAATGACACTGGTTGGGAAGGGGTTAACATCTAGGGCGATCAAAGGGTTAAATATGTGTCTAACTATGTGTAATGTGTGTACAGTGTGTTGCTTTTACTAAGAGATCTCTCAGTTTCTCATCCCTGCTTGGCAGAGATGAGAAACCGACAGATTGCTCTCTCTGTACAGAGCTCTGAGCTGTGATTGCACACAGCCGATCAGCAGGTCCTGGCCACGAATCATTGGCTGGGAGTCTGGACTTACTGACAGGCTCCTGCTGTGTGCAATCACTGCAGGTGCCAGGCGGAGGGTGAGCATGCGGATGCCCTAAACCCGGAAGTAGGCAGCAACGTACAGTTGCGTCACTTGGCCTACAGGGGCTACCCATCTGCAGTACACTACAGATGGGCGCTAAGTGGTTAAACTAAAGGAAAACAATTAAGGACAAAAATGGATTTGTTGCCCAAGGTGACCAATCTGATTCTTTTTTACAAGTTAATAAAAAACTAAATCTGATTTGTCAGATAGGCAAAACCTTCACTATTAGGGCTTGTTCACATGGGTGGCCATGCGGTAAAAAGAGAAGGTTGAGCTACGGTTTTACCACCACCCATTGAAAGAAGGGTATGCCATGCCGCTGCAGCAAAAATGAAACCTCAAATTTAATGTGATTTATTTAAAGGGTAACTCCACTTTTGTGGGGCCAAAAAAATTAGCAATTAAAAAATAATATAGCATATACAATTGCGAAACAAGTCAGATTTGTAATTGAATGTTATTAAAATTGATAATTTCTTTTCAATCTGCAGTGCTGTAATTCTCTGCAAAATGCAATACAATATGGCTACCTGGAGGTGTTCTGTACACAGATGGTATACAGAACGCCTCCCAGAAAATGTAATTTCCTGCTTGTGTGATTGGCTCGCTGATTTTCGCAGAAGTTTGAACGAAGATAAAAATGCGATTTACTCTTTCGTTCATAAACTGACAAAGCTTTCTATTGACAAGTGTGTATTATCCTATCTTTAGGAGTGACTAGGCAGAAAAACTTGTAAAAAGTGTTACATCACACCTTCTACAGCAGCGCCCAGGGGGCGGACTCTCTGGGTATAATCCCTCTCTCTGCACCTCGCAGATCAGTTTTTTCTGTCTAGCAAGGGAAAGGACATTCGGGCCCATTGGTCCGGGGGGGGGGGGGGGACATTTTCTACATTTTATTTTTTGTTTCCTGCGATCTTCAATCAACTGCCGACTGGGTGACTGGCTGGACCTCGATCCTTGTAGTCCCCCCAGTTTTGGCCATCGAGCGTGTGCTGACCCTAGCTACGTGCTGGGTTTTCCACGACATGCCTGTCGCTCTATGGGTGGCCGGTGAGCCTACGCGCCAGGGCCTGCATCGGACCGCTCAGCTTCGGCTGACCTTACGGCCGAGTCGCAGTAGCCTGGTCGGTGAGCTTACGCTCCAGGGCTTGCATCTGGCCGCTCAGCTTCGGCTGACCTTACGGCCAAGTCGCAGTAGCCTGTCCGGTGAGCTTGCGCTCCAGGGCATCCATACGATCGTTCTCTAGGGTTCAATCACAGCATGCCTGGTCGACAGTCACCTCCGTGCGCGGATGATGATCTGTCCAGAATGTCTTCCAGCATGATACACGCAGAAAAGGTAAGTAACTCCCCTGCTTCGGCATGGTGACTTGGCTGGACATTCCTGGAGAGATCAAGTAAGTGGTTGTGGCCCCTTTCTTTCCTCTCTCCCTGCCTTCCCTCCTCCCTGGGCTCTGAGCTAAGGTTGCTGGGTGCTGGGGGTCACCTGGGGGGCTCCATCTGGAGCGGGGCTGCGCTGTAGCTGTCGTTTTAAAAGATGTAATTTTTCTTACCTGTGTGTGCCTTTCTCCTCCATGCTGTCGGCGGCCATTTTGGGGTGGTCCATGCCTGTTGGCCTCTAGTGACTGTCCGGCGGCCATTTTCTTGTGGTTCGCGACTGGATGTATAGATCGCCATTTTCTTGTGATTTGCGCTCTCTTTGGCCTCTATCGACTGCTCGGCGGCCATGTTTCTTAGGATTCTCGCCTGTATGTATATACCGCCGCTCGGCGGCCATCTTTTTGTGGTCCGCGGTTGCTTTTGCCTCTACTGACGGCTCGGCGGCCATTTTCTTAGAGCCCACATTGTTCAATACAGCCGCTATGCGGCCATTTTGCGGTAGTCTCCGGCCTCTAGGGTGCATTTCACTGGCGCAAATTCACACAGGGAACGCTGATGACAATCAGACTGACAGGCAGCGGTGGGATAGCAATCACAGGCGGAGCACACGGCAGCAATAGCGGTACCGTTCCAAGGGTGGTGAGTCCTCTGGGAGACCCTGCATCTCTGTAGTAGCTAGGAGGGTGGCCTATTGATACCTTGCCTGGAGGCCCTGTGGGTGTCAGCGCGTGGGTCAGCATGGCGTCTGAAGCAGATGTTTTTTTCCCCTGAAACACCTGACTTGGTAGCTGGTGCCCCTGATGTATCTGTGGACGCTATGTCTGTTGCCAGGGTGGAAGCGGCACACGGGAACTCGGGGGGTAGTAAACGCCCCCGTCCCCCGCAATCTTCCGGGGATAATTCTGATTCAGAACTAGGCCAAGCTATGGCTCATGGCCCGGATTCTGATGCATCAGAGACTGCAGACCGTGACCGGCGGACAGTGAGAATACTCCAGCTCCAGGTCAGCACACGAAAATGCTTTGGTATCTGACCTTTTTTACTGCAGTGTGGGATACGCTAAAAATAGAGAATGCTGCAGAAGCAGCAGAGACACTGGTCCCCTTTTGGGCTCCGTAAGCCGGCCCGCACTGCTAAGCTGTTTCCTGGTGTGTCTTATTTTGATAAGCTCTTGTACAAGGAGTGAGAAAACCCACTGAGGGTTTTTTTGCAGCCCCAAAATTGTTTTATTTTTTTTGGGCAGTCCGGTACCCCTTGAGGAGAGTTCCTGAAAAGATGGACCTCTCCCCCGATAATGGACCCCCCTGTGTCCAGACGTAACAAGTTACCACGATTCCTGTGGAAGGGGCTCCTGTCTTCAGGGACACTCACTACCTATACACAGTGGGGGGCTCAGCGGTACGTCCAGCATTTGCTGGGTTTATTTCTGATGCCTCAGACTCTGACTGAGTAGGCAAAAATGCTACTCCAGGGGTTAAAAGCACGGGGGCTCCTCCGTACGAGGTAGCTCTGACCAACCAGTTGGTACAGGGCCTTGAGTCTGTCTGCGAGCCAGACATGGATACTATCCCCTTGCTGTCTTGGGCCTCGGTTTATGCGGTGGTGCTACGCCACCTGATCTGGCTAAGGTACTGGTCTGCGGACCAATCTTCCAAGAAGGCCCTGTTGGATCTGCCCTTTTAGGGCGACAGACTTTTTTGGGGCCTCTCTGGATGACATCCTTTAAGATGCCACAGGAGGTAAGAGCACATTGCTTCTGCAATCCAAAAAAGGTAAGGAGCCACGCCATGGCTAGGGCCCACCTTCACCGCGCACAAGCGGTCCTTTTGTCTGCCTAGTGCGGCAAGTAAACGACCCCAGGCCGATAAAGCGCCTGCTGAGGGACAGAAGCGTCCCTGGGTTTGCAAGCCCAACCTTGCTTGCCTACCAATCAGATTTTTTTATTTTTCCCTCTTAAACCGCCAGCTTCAGCCGACTTGTCTGGAAGCCCTACATGGGGCGGTCCAAGACCTGCTGATACGCAGGGTAGGCCTTCCTGTCTTAGTACAGGAACCGGTTCAGGGGTTCTACTCAAATCTGTTCATAGTGCTGGAGGGGGTTCGTCCAATCTTGGATCTCAGGACCCTCAACTGCTTTGTGAAAGTACAAAGATTCCGGAAAGGAGTTTGCTCGCTCTGTTGTCGCTGACCTCCATCCGGGGGATTGTCCGGCATCCTTGATCATCAAGGACGCATGCTGCATGTCTCCATATGCACCAGGCATCAGAGATGCACCACGCTTTAACATCTCGCGGGTCCATGCCAGTAATTTTGGCGTGTTTGCTTGCCGTATACAGGATCCCGGACTCGAGAGCCCCCACGTGTAGCGATACCCCCAAACTAAGAGAGCCGCTGATTTTGTTTCGGACCCTGTACACAGCGCTGCCAACCCCCGGCAATCTACTTGACCCTCCTCTGGCACAGCTAGTCTAGGGAATGAGGTATTAGTATAACTCTGTACCAGTCTAAGAGCAATCCCACAGTAATGCAAACGGTGGGAAATTATAGTAATTGACTCTAATACCGGAATGATTAACTATATCAGATTTACTTTGAGTATAAAAGTCAATCATCAATACAATACATCACATACATGCAGAGCCCTGCAATAATAATGACACTAGTCAACTACTGTATAGAAATAGATCATACACCGCGTGTAGCTATTCTCCCCATGAGCAATATGGCGCTCAGTAAAGTTCTACCCTCCAGTCAGGCCTGACTTAGTTAAAGCTCAGTTTTAAGGTGAGGAATCTTCGCATGCAAGATGATCGGTGGTGCGCATACAGGAACAACAATTTGTAAATCCAAATAACGGTTTATGGTAATGGTAACAACTCCCCGGAGACTATATAACTCAGTTCTGGAACTAGTCTCCGGTCAGGATAGCAAGTATAGAACGATGGGCCTAGGTAGTCAATAGGCCTAAACAAAGTACTTGGCTATGATTGTGAGCAGGTACAAACATACCACATTGCAGGAAATCACTAAAAGTAATATTTGGTACCCAGTAGTAGCACTATATCAAAGAAAACAGGCACAAAACCACGTAACAGAATGCCTCTGAAGTGGGAAGCAGAGGGTGAGAGGATGCTCTGGTCTCTCTTTGACAACGGTGCAGATGCGGTGCCATCTGTGCTCTGCTGCCCCGGGTATCTCTTCCCCCTGGTCTTAGTCTCTGGCTTTGGTTACTCCCTCTGTGGATGAACCATGTGCACCAAGACTAATGTTCACACCTCGGCTCCCACACTGCGAAGAGAAAGAGGTTTCCAGTACAGTCTAGTAAAAGCTGTTCCACCACTTCCCTTCCTCCTCAATCTGTTATGGGAACTGTATTGTAAAGGTCCATAAGTCTAATTATGTGATTGATGTTTCAGACTACCATTCCCATGATTCTCAGCTTTCTGCATAAAAGTCTACAGGATTTCCTGGCTATAGTTTTTCCTCTGCTGACTGTAGAGGACAGTGCAAAACAACATTTATCATAATAGCAGAAAATGAAAGTAAACTAATTGTAAAGAGTGAAATCTCCTTCTCTATGTTTCTGTAGTCCAGCACCTGGTTACACAAACTAAAAGGTAACAATTTGAAAGTAAAAGTGGATAGAGTGTGGAGGGATTAGAACACCTGTCAGTTTTTATTGCTGTCTGCACCCCTGTTAAGGAGAAATTTGCAGTGGTGGGTTTACAGCAAGAGCTCTGCAAGTTACAGTGACCCCTGTGGTGGGATGACTATAGCACAACATAACTGAACTAGAACGTGCAGCAGACTTTCTGCAATTGTGCAACAAACTTGTGAAGCCTGACAAGTCTAGCAATAGCTTAGCAAGTAATTTTCAAACTTGCAGCATTATTCTTTGCTATCTGGGCCTGGTCTGCGTGAATGTTAGAGTGCCTACAAACTATGGTATATATACTGGAGTTTTTTTTTTAATACTACTTTTAGTGGGGATCAATTACTTATTATGGGACTGTAATAGTGTAGCAAGCAATCTGACGCTAACTGACGCTGGGGGGAACTGATTTATTGCCACTGACATAACCAGTGACATACAGTGATCAGTGATAATACTATACACCAGGGATATGCAATTAGCGGACCTCCAGCTGTTGCCAAACTACAAGTCCCATCATGCCTCTGCCTCTGGGTGTCATGCTTGATGCTGTCAGAGTCTCGCTATGCCTCATGGGACTTGTAGTTTGGCAACAGCTGGAGGTCCGCTAATTGCATATCCCTGCTATACACTGTCACTGTACTAATGACACTGGTTGGGAAGGGGTTAACATCTAGGGCGATCAAAGGGTTAAATATGTGTCTAACTATGTGTAATGTGTGTACAGTGTGTTGCTTTTACTAAGAGATCTCTCAGTTTCTCATCCCTGCTTGGCAGAGATGAGAAACCGACAGATTGCTCTCTCTGTACAGAGCTCTGAGCTGTGATTGCACACAGCCGATCAGCAGGTCCTGGCCACGAATCATTGGCTGGGACTTACTGACAGGCTCCTGCTGTGTGCAATCACTGCAGGTGCCAGGCGGAGGGTGAGCATGCGGATGCCCTAAACCCGGAAGTAGGCAGCAACGTACAGTTGCGTCACTTGGCCTACAGGGGCTACCCATCTGCAGTACACTACAGATGGGCGCTAAGTGGTTAAACTAAAGGAAAACAATTAAGGACAAAAATGGATTTGTTGCCCAAGGTGACCAATCTGATTCTTTTTTACAAGTTAATAAAAAACTAAATCTGATTTGTCAGATAGGCAAAACCTTCACTATTAGGGCTTGTTCACATGGGTGGCCATGCGGTAAAAAGAGAAGGTTGAGCTACGGTTTTACCACCACCCATTGAAAGAAGGGTATGCCATGCTGCTGCAGCAAAAATGAAACCTCAAATTTAATGTGATTTATTTAAAGGGTAACTCCACTTTTGTGGGGCCAAAAAAATTAGCAATTAAAAAATAATATAGCATATACAATTGCGAAACAAGTCAGATTTGTAATTGAATGTTATTAAAATTGATAATTTCTTTTCAATCTGCAGTGCTGTAATTCTCTGCAAAATACAATACAATATGGCTACCTGGAGGTGTTCTGTACACAGATGGTATACAGAACGCCTCCCAGAAAATGTAATTTCCTGCTTGTGTGATTGGCTCGCTGATTTTCGCAGAAGTTTGAACGAAGATAAAAATGCGATTTACTCTTTCGTTCATAAACTGACAAAGCTTTCTATTGACAAGTGTGTATTATCCTATCTTTAGGAGTGACTAGGCAGAAAAACTTGTAAAAAGTGTTACATCACACCTTCTACAGCAGCGCCCAGGGGGCGGACTCTCTGGGTATAATCCCTCTCTCTGCACCTCGCAGATCAGGTTTTTCTGTCTAGCAAGGGAAAGGACATTCGGGCCCATTGGTCCGGGGGGGGGGGGGAAATTTTCTACATTTTATTTTTTGTTTCCTGCGATCTTCAATCAACTGCCGACTGGGTGACAGGCTGGACCTCGATCCTTGTAGTCCCCCCAGTTTCGGCCATCGAGCGTGTGCTGACCCTAGCTACGTGCTGGGTTTTCCACGACATGCCTGTCGCTCTATGGGTGGCCGGTGAGCCTACGCGCCAGGGCCTGCATCGGACCGCTCAGCTTCGGCTGACCTTACGGCCGAGTCGCAGTAGCCTGGTCGGTGAGCTTACGCTCCAGGGCTTGCATCTGGCCGCTCAGCTTCGGCTGACCTTACGGCCAAGTCGCAGTAGCCTGTCCGGTGAGCTTGCGCTCCAGGGCATCCATACGATCGTTCTCTAGGGTTCAATCACAGCATGCCTGGTCGACAGTCACCTCCGTGCGCGGATGATGATCTGTCCAGAATGTCTTCCAGCATGATACACGCAGAAAAGGTAAGTAACTCCCCTGCTTCGGCATGGTGACTTGGCTGGACATTCCTGGAGAGATCAAGTAAGTGGTTGTGGCCCCTTTCTTTCCTCTCTCCCTGCCTTCCCTCCTCCCTGGGCTCTGAGCTAAGGTTGCTGGGTGCTGGGGGTCACCTGGGGGGCTCCATCTGGAGCGGGGCTGCGCTGTAGCTGTCGTTTTAAAAGATGTAATTTTTCTTACCTGTGTGTGCCTTTCTCCTCCATGCTGTCGGCGGCCATTTTGGGGTGGTCGTTGCCTGTTGGCCTCTAGTGACTGTCCGGCGGCCATTTTCTTGTGGTTCGCGACTGGATGTATAGATCGCCATTTTCTTGTGGTTTGTGCTCTCTTTGGCCTCTATCGACTGCTCGGCGGCCATGTTTCTTAGGATTCTCGCCTGTATGTATATACCGCCGCTCGGCGGCCATCTTTTTGTGGTCCGCGGTTGCTTTTGCCTCTACTGACGGCTCGGCGGCCATTTTCTTAGAGCCCACATTGTTCAATACAGCCGCTATGCGGCCATTTTGTGGTAGTCTCCGGCCTCTAGGGTGCATTTCACTGGCGCAAATTCACACAGGGAACGCTGATGACAATCAGACTGACAGGCAGCGGTGGGATAGCAATCACAGGCGGAGCACACGGCTGCAATAGCGGTACCGTTCCAAGGGTGGTGAGTCCTCTGGGAGACCCTGCATCTCTGTAGTAGCTAGGAGGGTGGCCTATTGATACCTTGCCTGGAGGCCCTGTGGGTGTCAGCGCGTGGGTCAGCATGGCGTCTGAAGCAGATGTTTTTTTCCCCTGAAACACCTGACTTGGTAGCTGGTGCCCCTGATGTATCTGTGGACGCTATGTCTGTTGCCAGGGTGGAAGCGGCACACGGGAACTCGGGGGTAGTAAACGCCCCCGTCCCCCGCAATCTTCCGGGGATAATTCTGCTTCAGAACTAGGCCAAGCTATGGCTCATGGCCCGGATTCTGATGCATCAGAGACTGCAGACCGTGACCGGCGGACAGTGAGAATACTCCAGCTCCAGGTCAGCACACGAAAATGCTTTGGTATCTGACCTTTTTTACTGCAGTGTGGGATACGCTAAAAATAGAGAATGCTGCAGAAGCAGCAGAGACACTGGTCCCCTTTTGGGCTCCGTAAGCCGGCCCGCACTGCTAAGCTGTTTCCTGGTGTGTCTTATTTTGATAAGCTCTTGTACAAGGAGTGAGAAAACCCACTGAGGGTTTTTTTGCAGCCCCAAAATTGTTTTATTTTTTTTGGGCAGTCCGGTACCCCTTGAGGAGAGTTCCTGAAAAGATGGACCTCTCCCCCGATAATGGACCCCCCTGTGTCCAGACGTAACAAGTTACCACGATTCCAGTGGAAGGGGCTCCTGTCTTCAGGGACACTCACTACCTATACACAGTGGGGGGCTCAGCGGTACGTCCAGCATTTGCTGGGTTTATTTCTGATGCCTCAGACTCTGACTGAGTAGGCAAAAATGCTACTCCAGGGGTTAAAAGCACGGGGGCTCCTCCGTACGAGGTAGCTCTGACCAACCAGTTGGTACAGGGCCTTGAGTCTGTCTGCGAGCCAGACATGGATACTATCCCCTTGCTGTCTTGGGCCTCGGTTTATGCGGTGGTGCTACGCCACCTGATCTGGCTAAGGTACTGGTCTGCGGACCAATCTTCCAAGAAGGCCCTGTTGGATCTGCCCTTTTAGGGCGACAGACTTTTTTGGGGCCTCTCTGGATGACATCCTTTAAGATGCCACAGGAGGTAAGAGCACATTGCTTCTGCAATCCAAAAAAGGTAAGGAGCCACGCCATGGCTAGGGCCCACCTTCACCGCGCACAAGCGGTCCTTTTGTCTGCCTAGTGCGGCAAGTAAACGACCCCAGGCCGATAAAGCGCCTGCTGAGGGACAGAAGCGTCCCTGGGTTTGCAAGCCCAACCTTGCTTGCCTACCGAACAGATTTTTTTATTTTTCCCTCTTAAACCGCCAGCTTCAGCCGACTTGTCTGGAAGCCCTACATGGGGCGGTCCAAGACCTGCTGATAAGCAGGGTAGGCCTTTCTGTCTTAGTACAGGAACCGGTTCAGGGGTTCTACTCAAATCTGTTCATAGTGCTGGAGGGGGTTCGTCAAATCTTGGATCTCAGGACCCTCAACTGCTTTGTGAAAGTACAAAGATTCCGGAAAGGAGTTTGCTCGCTCTGTTGTCGCTGCCCTCCATCCGGGGGATTGTCCGGCATCCTTGATCATCAAGGACGCATGCTGCATATCTCCATATGCACCAGGCATCAGAGATGTCTGCGCTGGTGGCCGGGGAAGACCACTACCAATGGTGGCTCTCCCCTTTGGCCTGGCATCGGCACCAAAGGTGTTCACCAAGGTGCTTGCCCTGATTCTGGCCCTACTAAGACAGCGTGGCTTCGCTATCATGGGCAACTTGGACGATCTTCTGAGGGTCACTTCAAACTTAAATTTAGAAGTGAGCGTGTCTATAACCTGTCAGACCCTCCGATACTGGTTGGATGCTGAACACTCAGAAGTCAGTATTGGTACCGTCCCAACTCCTAGTGTGTTTAGAGTTGATTCTGGACTCCTCAGAGGCGTACGTTTTTTTTCTCTCCCTAGAGGAAAGTTGCAGACCCTTCGGGCTGCGGTGCGGCAGTTGACATCCCAAAGATGGGTTGTCATGCTACTTTTTCATGCGAGTCCTGGGCTTCATGGTAGCCTCCTTCGAGGCGGTACCATAGGCACTATTTCACACGTGAGTGTTACAGAGGTAACTCTGTCCTGAAGGGTCAAGTTCCCTTCATCCCTGGATTATCAAAATCCAGGTGAGCCACCTAATCAGGACCTCCCTAGTTGGGGCCGACATCACCGGCATTTCTGTCTGGAAAGTTGTTCCTTCCTGTTTACTGGATGGTGGTCACGGCGGACGCCTATCTTCCCGGTTGCAGAGGAGTCTGAGGAGCTCAGTTAACCTTGGTCGCTGGACTCCAGAGGAGTTCCATTGCAGATCATGGCCTGAGATCCGGGTGATTTGGCTTTGCCTCTCCACATGGTCTCAGAGGCTACAAGGGCATCCAGTCAGAATCCAGTCGGACATACATCACAGTGGTGGCGTATGTCAATCATCAAGGAGGAACAAGCAGCTCTGCTGCAGCATCGGAGGTCGCTCACCTCCTAAGGGGCTCCCTTACCAGAGGGGAAGCACGCCAGTCGTATATCTCCTGACTTCTCGACTCAATCGGAAGGTATTGAGGTTTGTGGCCAGGTCAAGAGACCCATGGGCAAACACGACAGATGCGTTGATGGCACTGTGGAGTTAGTATCGACGACTCTATGCCTTCCTCCTCGCAAGCTCCTTCCTCATCTGCTTCGCAGACTGGAGGCAGAGAGGATTACAATGGTCCCAATTGCTCTAAATTGGCCTTGGCATCCTTGGTACGCCGATCTAGTGCGTCTGGTAGCAGACGCCTTTTGATATCTACCGTTAAGAAGGACCTGCTCTCACTAGATCCCATACACCATCCTGTTTTTACAGTCACTGTCTTGAGGGCATGGCTTGAGAGCCAGGTGCTAAGAGACTGGGACCTGTCAGACTCAGTGGTCTCTACCATGAGGAGTGCTCGGAAATCATCCCCTAGGAAGATTTACCGTCGCACTTGGAAGACCTACATATCCATTTGTGAGGAAATGAGGTGGCATCCGCGTACTTATTTGGTTCCAGAGTCCTGCTGTCTCAGCAGGGAACGGGCCAAATTTTTTTTACTTTAAGTACGATTAGGGGGCAGGTATCTGCCCTGGCTGTCTTTTCAATGACCCCTGGTGGCTCACTCTCTAGTGGGAACGTTTGTACAGTGGGTTCGGCAGGCGGCCCCTCCGGTCCACCCTCCACTACCTCTGTGTGCTTGTGTAGCAGACGTCCTTTTGGCGTCTACCGCTACGAAAGGACCTGCTGTCGCAGGGTCCC
Organism: Rana muscosa; assembly: GCA_029206835.1. NCBI lineage: Eukaryota > Metazoa > Chordata > Amphibia > Anura > Ranidae > Rana > Rana muscosa. The sequence goes on from CM055123.1 coordinate 205,637,357, forward strand.
TTATGCCATTCTGCTTGCAGTCAATGGCTTCAACGGCATGGCCTCTAAGTGTCTCAGAAACCACCGTTTGAGAACATCAAGGAGATTCCTTTGTTGACACTTTCTCAGAAAGTGGTCCTTTTGGTGGCTGTTATGCCAGTAAGACGGGTTTCTGAGTGGGCAGCCTTGTCATACAAGCCTCCCTATCTGATCTTCCACAAGGATAAGGTGGTGCTGCGTCCGCAGCCTTCTTTTCTTCCTAAGGTCGTGTTTCGACCTTCCATCTCAAGGAAGACATGTACTGCCATCCTTGTGTCCTCATCCGTCGAATCCTAAGGAGACGACGTTGCATTCCTTGGACATTGTCCAAACTCTGAGAGAATGCTTGTCTGGTACTGCTACGTTTCGGAGTCCAGACTCACTGTTTGTTTCAGTGGCTGGTCCCAAGTAGGGCCACCATCGCTAGGTGGATCTGACAGATCGTGATCAGGCTTACGCCACAAAGGGTCAGGCGCCTCCCTTTCCTGGCGCATTCGACCAGGGCAAGAGATGCCTCTTGGTTTACGTCAGTTAAGACAGTTTTCTGAGCTGGCAGCCTTGTCATGCAAGGCTCCTTATCTGATCTTCCACAAGGAGAGATGGTGCTGCATCCGCAGCCTTCTTTTCTTCCTAGGGTCTTTCGACCTTCCATCTCAAGGAAGACATTGTACTGCCATCCTTGTGTCTTCATCCGTCGAATCCTAAGGAAACGACGTTGTAATTTTTGGACTCTGTCCGAGCTCTGAGAGCATCAAGCGTCCTGTTCACCAGGTGTGTAAGGTGGTGACCTGCTCATCCGTTCACACTTTCACTAAACTTTACAAGTTGATGTGTGTGCATCTTTGGATGCTTCTTTCGGCCGCAGGCTATTGCGGCTGTTTAGAGTTGCAACTCCTCCATTGAGGAGCTCAGTTTTGTTTTGGGGTGAAGTTGTTTTAATGCTGTTCCCACCCCTCGTTTTTGACACTGCTTTGGGACGTCCCACTTGTCAATAGGAAGCTGTGTCAGTCCATGAACGAAAGAGTAAATAGGATTTTTTACTTACCGTAAAATCTTTTTCTCTGAGTTCATGGACTGACACAGCACCCACCCCTCGTTTTAAATTTGTACTGCTTTTTGACTAACTGATCTGCGAGGTGCAGAGAGAGGGATTATACCCAGAGGGTCCGCCCCCTGGACGGTGCTGTAGAAGGTGTGATGCAACACTTTTTACAAGTTTTTCTGCCTAGTCACTCCTAAAGATAGGATAATACCCACTTGTCAATAGGAAGCTGTGTCAGTCCATGAACTCAGAGAAAAGGAATTTACGGTGAGTAAAAAATCCTATTTTTGGCATCGCCTCCAACATGTCATTTTTGGTGAGATACTCCCAAAGGGAAATCACATCTAAAAGGATGGAGACTTTGCCAATTTCCTCATTAGAGCCCTGCAGGTGCAGCAGCTGATCGATCGTTATAAAACCACTCCCATACAGATTCACTGAGCACATGGACACAAAGTAAAAAAAGTTAGGAATCTGCAACAAAGTTTGTTAAAATCCCTGCAAGGTACATACTGTAGATCACCCAGACTGAGAATGTTTTTTTTTTTTACAAAAGTGGAGTTAGTCTTTAAGTGCATGGGCTACACCACAACTGCCCTACAACTGTGTGTAATACATGCAGTTGCGATGCATTGGCTCAGCCTTTGTAGGGTTAAAATAGGCAGCGAAGAGGCAATGTATCACCTCCTTTCTTTTTTTTTTTCCTTTGATTTAGCCTTGGCCCTGTTTATATCACCTCCTTTCTGCCTGTCACTACAACTCGCTTTTTAGAGGGGAAGCAAGGGCTGCTGCACATAAGAACAAGTCCTATCTTCCTTCCTCCCCCCTTTTCTTTACACTAAGCCCTCGATTATTATGGGTTTTTGTGGTAAAAGTAAATGTATTTGCTTGGCAGCAACAAAAGGGATCAGTTGCAAAGCATAATATAAATCAAAATGCTTTTCCATTACTATTACTTCCCCAATTAACTAGACTTATATTTCCAAATGCACTGGTCAATGTGTGATTATTTAACTGCCTGGATTTATAAACAGTCTGTATTCATTGCTTTTTATTAGTCTGTGGAGAATGAGCAGAGGCGCATTGCGGGCGGTATTAACCCTTTTTCGGCCGCTAGCGGGGGTTAAAATCACTCCGCTATCGGCCGATATCGCGGTAAAAACGACGGTATAGCGGCGCTAAAAATAGCGCCGTTATACCGTCAGCGCACCTCCCTGCCCCAGTGTGAAAGGGGCCTTAGGGTGTGCACTCCAAAACTCAAACACACATGTGTGTGTGTATATACTGTATATACATAGATATAACATTTATAAATGTATTAAAACACGGACGGTGTCAGTATTCAGATTCAGATTCAAAATACTTTATTAATCCCAAAGGGAAATTATTACATTTCCAGTCGTGTCCAGTAGGGCAGTGGACGTGTAAAGGAGAGGACGGTGTCAGTAGAGCTGTGGACGTGTCAGTAGGATAGAGGTTGTTGTCAGGAGGACAGTGGATTGTGTCAGCCATTGGAGCAGTGGACAATGTCAGTAGGGCAGTGGACAGCGTCAGTAGTTTTTTATATTTATTATGTTATTATTTTTTTTTAAAAATTTACTTATTTTTTACAATGAATTTTTTACATTTTTTAAAAAAAAATTAGGAGCCCCGTTGAAGCGCCTTAGTGAAATATCAGGGGTCTAAACATACCCCTGATGTCTCACTTGTGAGACAGAGAAAAGGGACTGAGGAGAAGGGGGAGTCTGCAATGCATTGGGTAATTAGGGTGTGCCCAGGCACACCCGACACACCCTGTGCTTACTTTCAAGAACAATTTTAAATAATTTGTAGCAGCTATAGTCATGAGGGATTTCACTGTGTATTCTCTTTACACATTATACTCCGCTGCTGTAATCACCAAGGGTGGCACTGTGATCCTGGCATGGAACACATCAGACTGCATTTTCACAATTCAGATTCGGGCCACTCAAAATATAGAGAAAAACAGAGCTGTGTCAGGTCTGTCCACAGTTGCCTGCATGTCCAACTCGCCATTAAAGAATCATATGCGTGGTAAATGTATAGTGGCACACCAGAGAAATGCTTGTACTATCTTTATTGATTCATAAAAATTGTCAAAACAGCAGAGCACAGAAATGAAAACCTCTCACGCATTTCATACCCGGAGAAGCTTACTCATAGACTATAAATAAATGCCTGCAGACGTGAAAGACATAAGAAGTTTTCATACTTCAGATCTGCTGTCAATATTTATGAATCAATAAAGATACCGCAAGGATTTTTCCAGTGTGCTGTCATCCATTTATCATGCATACATCAAAACTGAGGCTATTGGTAAGTCCAGGGATTCCACTAACAAGACAGGTAGAAAAAATAAATGCGTTGACAGCTTTTTTTAAGCAGAACCTTCAGATTTCGATTATTCTAAACTAATGTGACAATTTAAAATGAACCTTTCTTTTCCTCATATGGGGCAAGGTAAAATGTTCACCTAGCTCCTCTCTCTCTAGCAGTTTATATTTACCTTTTCAGTTGCTGGGATAGAAAACCCTGTGTAATTTCCAATCTAACTTGCTGGAACCCACACAAGGCTATGGTCATCTTTTCCAACCACCTTGTGACAGCTCTTGGCCAACCTTGAGACACCAGTAGTGATGAGCCGAACACCCCCGGGTTCAGTTCGCACCAGAACCCGCGAACGGACCGAAAGTTCGCACGAACATTAGAACCCTATTAAATACAATGGATGTGAACGTTCGGATTCTAAAGTGCTAATTATAACGACTATTATCCATGTTATTGTCCGAAACAGAGTTTGGGAACCCGGCTTCTGCACCAGGGGACATGTATCAATGCAAAAAGAAGTTTTAAAAACGGACGTTTTCCGGGAGCAGTCATTTTAATGATGCATAAAGTGAAAAAAAAAAGTCAAATATTCCTTTAAATATTGTACCCGGGGGGTGTCTAAAGTATGCCTGTGAAGTGCCACGTGTTTCCCGTGTTTAGAACTGTCCCTGCACAAAATAACATTTCTAAAGGGAAAAAAGCCGTTTAAAACTGCTTGCGGCTTTAATGCAATGTCTGGTCCCGGTAATATGGATGAAAATCTTTAGGAAAAATGGCATAGCTACCCCATCCAACCCCCCCCCCCCCCCACCTACCCCAGCCCATTACCAGCCCCTTTGGGTCTTGTATGGATATTAAGGGGAACCCCGCACACAAAATAAAAAAGGACCTATATACTCTGAACAGCCGTATACAGGCGGTGCATACAAGACAGGGACTGTAGGTTTGTTCTTATGTAGAATCTGTTTGTAATTTTGAACAGCTGCATTGTTTAAGTGGAGCTCCATGCCAAATTCCTTTTTTTTAGCTTTTTGTAAAACATAGGGAACGGTTACCACCCCTGTCACATTTTTTTTGCTGTCTGTGCCCCTGTTCAGAACATTTCACCTCACTTTGCGTCCCAATGACAACTGTTTTTGAAATGTGGTGTTTTTATTGAAACAAGGATTGGTGATAAAGCATCAGTAGAGAGGAGACACCTTTCTCCCATATTAATTCTTACAGGAGAGAATTTTCCTTCCAAGGGGTAGATTTCCTCTCACTTCCTGTTGTCTTCTTCCGTTTGCAAGTAGTAGTAGTTTGTAAGTTGGATGTTTGAAAGTAGGGACCTTCCGTATATACTCTGCAGAAATTGGCCCCTTAGGTGTTGGTGTTGGCACAACACTGAAAGCACTCACAGTTATTCTTGGTGGGTGCTGGAACGCCCTGCTGTCAACTATAATATCAGGAATTGTAATAACATATAATTGTTGATCAGTGGTAGTAAAAATTGGGCCTTTGATGGTGGTGCTGGTGCCCCACACTGTAAGGCCTGACAGTTACTCTTGGTGGGCGCAGCAATGCTCCCTGCTGTGAATTATTCGATCAATAATTATAATTGCATGCCCCTGTTGAACAGGGGCTGAAAAATTGGGCCTTTGGTGGTGGTGGTGGTGGTGATGGTGGTGCTGGTGCCACAACACTGTAAGGCCTGACAGTTACTCTTGGTGGGCGCAGCAATGGGTCCTGCTGTGAATTATTAGATCAATAATTATAATTGCATGCCCCTGTTGAACAGGGGCTTAAAAATTGGGCCTTTGGTGGTGGTGGTGGTGGTGATGGTGGTGCTGGTGCCACAACACTGTAAGGCCTGACAGTTACTCTTGGTGGGCGCAGCAATGGGCCCTGCTGTGAATTATTAGATCAATAATTATAATTGCATGCCCCTGTTGAACAGGGGCTTAAAAATTGGGCCTTTGGTGGTGGTGGTGGTGGTGATGGTGGTGCTGGTGCCACAACACTGTAAGGCCTGACAGTTACTCTTGGTGGGCGCAGCAATGGGCCCTGCTGTGAATTATTAGATCAATAATTATAATTGCATGCCCTTTTTGAACAGGGGCTGAAAAATTGGGCCTTAGGCACTGGTGGCACAACACTGCAACCCCTCACAGATACTGTACTTGGAGCACAGCAATGAGGCCTGTTGCAAAGTATTGCATCAAAAATTTTAATTACACGCCCCTGTTAAACAGGGGCTGAAAAATTGGGCCTTAGCCACTGGTGGCGTTACCCATAAACCAAAATGATCTTCCAAGCTATCATCGTTAATCGTATCATTGAGGAGGAGGAGGAGGATAGCCAGTCAACATAACAGCCCAGGCACTCAGCATCAGCATCAGTCTTGAAGGGATGTGACATTTTAAAATCAATTAGTCTGTTATATCAGCATCTGGTGTGTGGTAGCTGGTGGTGATCCAAGACTGGTTCATCTTGATGAAAGTCAGTCGATCAACCGAGTCGGTGGACAGGCGCACCCTGTGATCCGTGACAAATCCTCCAGCAGCACTGAATGTGCGTTCTGAAAGAACGCTGGATGCAGGACAGGCCAGTAGCTCAATTGCATACTGTGCAAGCTCTGGCCAGTGATCCATCCTCAAGACCCAGTAAGCCAGAGGATTTTCGGTGGGGAAGGTGTCCAAGTCTGACCTTGCCCCTAGGTATTCCTGCACCATGTATATCAGACGCTGGCGATGGTTGCTGGAACCGATCATACTTTGGGGCTGCGGACTAAAGAATTGTCTGAACGCATCGGTCAGACGGCCACCTTCCCCACCGCTCCTTCTTTGACTGCCCGAAGCCTCAGCAACTCGTTGTCCAGGACCAGGAGTTTGTAACCTCCCAGTCTCTGGGAACGCGTTGCACAGACCTTTCTGCAAGGCCTCCCGGAGTTGTCTCATCCTCTGCTCCCTCTGCGACGGTACGATAAGGTCCGCAACCTTACCCTTGTACCGTGGATCAAGGAGAGTGGCCAGCCAGCAATGGTCCCTCTCCTTGATCTGAAGAATACGAGGATCCTTCCGCAGACTTTGCAGGATCAGGGAGGCCATGCAGCGTAGGTTAGCTGAGGCATTCAGTCCGGAGTCCTCTGGGTCACTAAGGATGACATGATCCGCAGCCACCTCCTCCCAGCCACGTACAAGTCCACTGGTTTCTTGGGACTGTAAATCATCCCTAAAAGACTGCTGCTGATGATGCTGAGTGCCAGCCTCCACCTCCATGCTGACACAATCCTCCTCCTCCTCCTCTTCCTGTGCGATGGGTGGGACAGGAGGAACACTGTCTGGGTAAAGGGGGCCTTGAGAGGCAAGGAAGTCCTCCTCTTCCTGCCTCTGTTCTGCCTCAAGTGCCCTGTCCATTATTCCACGCAGCGTGTGCTCCAACAGGTGGACAAGAGGTACAGTGTCACTGATGCATGCACTGTCACTGCTCACCATCCTCGTGGCCTCCTCAAATGGTGCCAGGACAGTGCATGCATCCCTGATCATGCCCCACTGGCGTGGTGAAAAAAACCCGAGCTCCCCTGACCCTGTCCTGGTGCCGTAGTCGCACAGGTACTCATTGATGGCCCTCTGCTGCGTGTGCAGCCGCTGCAGCATGGCCAACGTTGAGTTTCACCTGGTGGGCATGTCACATATAAGGCGGTTCTTGGGCAGGTTCAACTCCTTTTGAAGCTCAGCCAGGCGAGCACTGGCATTATAAGATCTGCGGAAATGCACACAGACTTTCCTGGCCTGCCTCAGGACATCCTGTAAGCCCGGGTACCTGCCCAAGAACCGCTGCACCACCAGGTTAAGGACGTGTGCCATACAGGGCACATGGGTCAGTTGTCCCTGTCGGAGGGCGGAGAGGAGGTTGGTGCCATTGTCGCAAACCACCATTCCTGGCTTAAGCTGGCGTGGCGTCAACCACCTCTCGGCCTGCCCCTGCAGAGCAGACAGGACCTCTGCCCCAGTGTGGCTCCTGTCCCCCAAACACACCAGCGCAAGCACGGCATGGCATCTTTTTGCCTGCGTACTTGCGTAGCCCCTTGAACGCCTACGGAGCACCGCTGGTTCCGAGGACAAACCACAGGAAGAGGCCATGGAGGAAGAAGAAGAGGAGGGGGTGGAGGAGAGAGGTGTGTCACAACCAGTAGTAGCATTTTGGAGGCGTGGCGGTGGAACAACCTCCAACACTACTGCACCTTGTCCTGCATCCTTCCCAGCTGCCAAAAGAGTGACCCAATGGGCCGTGAAAGAAAGGTAACGTCCCTGTCCATGCCTGCTGGACCATGAGTCAGCGGTAATATGCACCTTACTGCTGACCGCTCTGTCCAGCGAGGCCAAGACATTGCCTTCCACATGCCTGTAGAGAGCCGGAATCGCCTTCCGTGCGAAAAAGTGGCGTTTGGGAACCTGCCACTGAGGAACCGCACATTGCACAAACTCACGGAAGGGGGCCGAGTCTACCAACTGAAAAGGCAGCAGTTGAAGCGCTAGCAATTTAGCCAAGCTAGCATTCAACCGCTGGGCATGTGGATGGCTGGGAGTGAACTTCTTTCGACGGTCCAGCAGCTGGGGCAGGGAAATTTGCCTGCTGGAATCGGACGTTGGTGTACTGCTAGCAGAGTGCCCGCAAGTACTTGCCTGTGACACACCTAATTCTACACCTTCATTCCTCTCAGAGCAGGTTTCAGAGAGGAGTGAAGGTATAGTGGGGTTGGAGATCCCAGCTGATGTGGTGCAAGAAGAGGTCAGCTTTGTTCTTTGGTGTGGGTCTTTAAGGTAGGCTTGCCAACGAGCTGCATGGCAGGTCAACATATGTCTGATCAAGCATGTGGTGCCCAAGCGGCTGATGTTTTGGCCACGCGATATACGCTTGAGACATATGTTGCAAACAGCAGCTGTGCGATCTGATGCACTCGCCTCAAAAAAGGCCCACACCAAAGAACTTTTTGAATGACGGGCAGAGGCAGCGCCCTGCACAGGCGGAGCTCTGCGGTGTGATTCCGTCGGTGTGCTGCCCATACGCTGGCCACTCAAGGGCATCCTGCCTAGTTGGAGATGTGCCTCCTCCTCATCCTCCTCCTCCTCCTCTCTCCTATTAGGCACCCACGTGGAGTCAGTGACCTCATCATCCCCTCCCTCCTCATCACTGGAGCCAATCTGGCAGTATGCTGCAGCTGCTGGAGCATGACTGCCAGATTGGTGTCCTTCTTGAGCATCCCCTCTCTCTGCTCTCACGCTGCTGCCTTCCTCTAGCTGGGTATCATCATCAGATCCTTCCAAACGCTGGGCATCCTCCTGGAGCATGTACCCAACACTGTGCTCAAACAGTTCGGGGGACTCCTCAGGAGGAGGACATGGTGGGTCTAGGGAAGGATTGACTAATGAAGATAATGATACCAGAGAAGAGGACGCTTTGGCAGCTGCTTTGCCAGTACCCTGAGCCTGGGTGAGAGAGGGTGAGGAGGATGAGGTGGGCTTGGTCATCCACTCTACCAAGTCTTCGGCATGATGTGGCTCAACATGTCCAGCTGCCGAAAACAAGGACAAGCGTGTCCCATGGCCATGTGCTGATGACAATGCACCGCGTCCACGACCAGCACTGTTGCCCCCAGACACAGAGCCTGCTTGCCCTCTTTTTTTGCCTCCTGACTGTCTGCCTCTCCTTGGTTGCCTTCCAGACATTTTAATGGATGGCCTGCAGGGAGATGGGAAAAAGAGCAATAAGGGCTACCTTCAGGTGTATACTGTGCAGGAGGCTTAGCAACAATGACACTGACACTGTCCCCTGCCTATCCTTCTCTGTCCCTAAACACAAGGATTGAAAATATGGTTCAGCAAAATAGTTTTAGAACAGAATAGCACACTGACACTTTCCCTCACTGTCCTACTCTGTCCCTCCCTACAAACAAGATTTAGCACAGAATAGCACACTGATAATTTCTACGAGTGTCCTTCTCTGTCCCTAAACTCAAGGATTGAAAATATGGAACAGCAAAATTGGTTTAGAACAGAATAGCACACTGTCAGTTTCACTCACTGTACCTCTCTGTCCCTCAACTCAAGGATTGAAAATATGGTTCAGCAAAATAGTTTTAGAACAGAATAGCACACTGACACTTTCCCTCACTGTCCTACTCTGTCCCTCCCTACAAACAAGATTTAGCACAGAATAGCACACTGATAATTTCTACGAGTGTCCTTCTCTGTCCCTAAACTCAAGGATTGAAAATATGGAACAGCAAAATTGGTTTAGAACAGAATAGCACACTGTCAGTTTCACTCACTGTACCTCTCTGTCCCTCAACTCAAGGATTGAAAATATGGTTCAGCAAAATAGTTTTAGAACAGAATAGCACACTGACACTTTACCTCACTGTCCTACTCTGTCCCTCCCTACAAACAAGATTTAGCACAGAATAGCACACTGATAATTTCTACGAGTGTCCTTCTCTGTCCCTAAACTCAAGGATTGAAAATATGGAACAGCAAAATTGGTTTAGAACAAAATAGCACACTGTCAGTTTCACTCACTGTACCTCTCTGTCCCTCAACTCAAGGATTGAAAATATGGTTCAGCAAAATAGTTTTAGAACAGAATAGCACACTGACACTTTCTCTCACTGTCCTACTCTGTCCCTCCCTACAAACAAGATTTAGCACAGAATAGCACACTGATAATTTCTACGAGTGTCCTTCTCTGTCCCTAAACTCAAGGATTGAAAATATGGAACAGCAAAATTGGTTTAGAACAGAATAGCACACTGTCAGTTTCACTCACTGTACCTCTCTGTCCCTCAACTCAAGGATTGAAAATATGGTTTTAGCAAAATAGTTTTAGAACAGAATAGCACACTGACACTTTCCCTCACTGTACCTCTCTGTCCCTAAACTCAAGGATTGAAAATATGGTTCAGCAAGATTGGTTTAGAACAGAATAGCACACTGACACTTTCCCTCACTGTACCTCTCTGTCCCTACAAACAAGGATTAGCACAGAATAGCACACTGACACTTTCCCTCACTGTACCTCTCTGTCCCTACAAGCAAGGATTAGCACAGAGATGGAACACACTGACACTTTCCCTCACTGTCCCTCTCTGTCCCTACAAACAAGGATTAGCACAGAATAGCACACTGACACTTTCCCTCACTGTACCTCTCTGTCCCTACAAACAAGGATTAGCACAGAGATGGAACACACTGACACTTTCCCTCACTGTCCCTCTCTGTCCCTACAAACAATGATTAGCACAGAATAGCACACTGACACTTTCCCTCACTGTACCTCTCTGTCCCTACAAACAAGGATTAGCACAGAGATGGAACACACTGACACTTTCCCTCACTGTACCTCTCTGTCCCTACAAACAAGGATTAGCACAAAATAGCACACTGACACTTTCCCTCACTGTACCTCTCTGTCCCTACAAACAAGGATTAGCACAGAATAGCACACTGTCACTGACACTCTCCCTACCTATCCTTATTTGTCCCTAAACACAAGGAATCCAGGATTAGTAAAGGAAAAATAATGACACTGTCCCTGCCTATGCTTCTCTTTCCCTGCCCTGGAACACACTACACAAGGCCGCCGCGCTGGCGGCCTTTTATAGTGTGGGGCGTGTACTAAACCCCCTCAGCAATAATTGGCCACAGGCATCCTGCCTGTGGCCAATCATTGCTCTCCTCGCTGCCGGCGCTGTGATTGGCCAAGCATGCGGGGTCACAGTGCATGCTTGGCCAATCACAGCGCCTGGATGACACTGCGATGGCGTAGTGCATTGTGGGCCGTTCGCGTCACTCGAATTTGGCGCGAACGGCCCAAATCGTTCGATCTTCGTCGAACGATCGAACAGCCGATGTTCGAGTCGAACGTATGTTCGACTCGAACACGAAGCTCATCCCTAGACACCAGCATGTAGGCAGGTTCTAGCGTAGCCCCTGTTATCCTGAAGGTACACTTCTGCTCTGTCAGATTAGCAGGGCTAGTAAGTGATGATGCATCAATCACTAAATCACTTTCAACTTCTGTGGTAAACAAAGTGGTCACATGACTGCTATTGTTCACTCCTAGGTGCTAGAGGAGAACCTGGCATGTAGTTTGGATGCCATCTTGGGGGAGCCCGAGTCTCAGTTTACACAAAGCTTTCTCGAGATTTGGGCAGCCATTTTTGACACATAAGGGGTTATCTATAGGTGGCGCTCTGAAGTGTGGGATGTTACAGACAGGACAGAGACTCATTTGTGAGGGAGAGGTAGGTCTAGCATTAAGGACAGATTCCATCAAGCAGAAACAGCATAGGGATGCTCACAGATGCCTTTGGTGTGGACTCTGTGTCTGAGGAAGGTCACCATAAGTGAAACCTTGCATTTTGCCGTAGATGTTTTTTTTTAAGGCACCTAGATTAGGTTTCCAACAGTCATGGGTTTCTCAACACCAGTGCTCTAATAATTAAAGGGACTGGGACAGCTGAAGGATCTTAGACTGTGTAGAAGGAGAATGTTCACCTTTCTGGTGAGCAGTCTGATAAATCTTCGCTCTCTATCCAACTTTTCCACATACCATGCGGAAAGGGGTGCTTCCCCTCACCAACCCCTACATCACTACTGACAAATGGACATCCTTTACTTTGCATTATCTTTTCTGTTCTTTTTTCCTCCTCCCTCTCTTTTTTCCTGTTTCTCTGTTTTTCCTTCCTTCTTTCCCTCCCCCAACCAACCCCCCGTTTTCCCTCCCCGCTTTTCCCTTCCTTTTTTCCCCTTCCTTCCCGGTTTTCTGCCACGGCCCCTCCCCTTTTTACTCCCCCTCCCCTGTTTTACCTGTTCCTGCCTTTCCCTCCTCATTCACCCCCCCTTCTTTCTTTCACTTTCCCTCCTTTCCTTTTCCCCATTCCTCTCCTTCCTTTGTTCCCTTCATCTCCTTCTCTCTTCCCCTGCCCCCTTTTTTTCTATTTTAGTTTTATTGTTTTTGTCCCCAATGGAACACACATTGTGTTGCCTGTCCTTCGTAACAGACAACTATTCCCATCTATTATTATATTATCATTCTTTAAAACTACAGCAACCCACGCCCTCAAGTTTTTCACGTGTCCGCCTTGGGGGGGATTACCTTTGGGTGCCTCAACAAGTGCTGCTCTGTGATCCACTGGTCTCCACTGGTAAGAAACACGTGAATCTATGGATCCCCAACACTCTAGATTAATACCATTAATACTGCTTTGTATATTTTTTTGTTTTTCTTTCTTTGTTATTAAACATTATCTATGATTATATGATTATGAGATTGTACTTACCTTGTAGATGTTAATGACTGATTCCTCCTGAGGAAGCGGCTATAGCCGCAAAACATGTAGAGGACTGCGTCAAGATTAGGGATGGGCCCGGTGCTCGATTCGAACCCATGTTCGAATCGAGCATCGGGCGTTCGCTCGCTCGTCGAGCCCAGAACTATTTGGGCCGTTCGCATCACATTCGTGTGATGCGAGCGGCCCCGCAATGCATTGCGGCCGGCGCGGCCGGCGCAGTGCATTGCTGGCTGATGATTGGCCAAGCATGCACTGTGACCCCGCATGCTTGGCCAATCACAGCGCCCGAAACTCGGAGAGCAATAATTGGCTACAGGCAGGACGCCTGTAGCCAATTACAGCTCAGGGGCTTTAGTACACGCCCCACCATTTAAAAGGCCGCCACGCCATCGGCCCCGGTCACATGAGTTCCGGCTTTAGGAGAGATTAGTCTGCTGATTCTGTCTTTGCTTGATACTGAAAGATTTGCTCTTCTTTGCTAAACCATTGGCTATTTCTTTGCTAAACCATTGCTACCTAAGTCATTGATCGTTCATTGCTGCTGATTGCACAGTTAGTGTGTTATTAGCTGCTGCTGGGGATTAGTCTGGTGCGTGCTTACTGTTAGTACAGTATTGCAGTAGTACCAACCGCAGTGCTGTTAGCACAGCATTGCACCCCAACAGCACCCATAGGACTTCTAGTGTGTTAGTGGCAGCAAACAGAGCTCCTATATTTTCTTCTCAGCAGCACCCATAGGACTTCTAGTGTGTTAGTGGCATCACACAGAGCTCCTATATTTTCTTCTCAGCAGCACCCATAGGACTTCTAGTGTGTTAGTGGCAGCAAACAGAGCTCCTATATTTTCTTCTCAGCAGCACCCATAGGACTTCTAGTGTGTTAGTGGCAGCAAACAGAGCTCCTATATTTTCTTCTCAGCAGCACCCATAGGACTTCTAGTGTGTTAGTGGCAGCAAACAGAGCTCCTATATTTTCTTCTCAGCAGCACCCATAGGACTTCTAGTGTGTTAGTGGCAGCAAACAGAGCTCCTATATTTTCTTCTCAGCAGCACCCATAGGACTTCTAGTGTGTTAGTGGCATCACACAGAGCTCCTATATTTTCTTCTCAGCAGCACCCATAGGACTTCTAGTGTGTTAGTGGCAGCAAACAGAGCTCCTATATTTTCTTATCAGCAGCACCCATAGGACTTCTAGTGTGTTAGTGGCAGCAAACAGAGCTCCTATATTTTCTTCTCAGCAGCACCCATAGGACTTCTAGTGTGTTAGTGGCATCACACAGAGCTCCTATATTTTCTTCTCAGCAGCACCCATAGGACTTCTAGTGTGTTAGTGGCAGCAAACAGAGCTCCTATATTTTCTTCTCAGCAGCACCCATAGGACTTCTAGTGTGTTAGTGGCAGCAAACAGAGCTCCTATATTTTCTTTTCAGCAGCACCCATAGGACTTCTAGTGTGTTAGTGGCAGCAAACAGAGCTCCTATATTTTCTTCTCAGCAGCACCCATAGGACTTCTAGTGTGTTAGTGGCATCACACAGAGCTCCTATATTTTCTTCTCAGCAGCACCCATAGGACTTCTAGTGTGTTAGTGGCAGCAAACAGAGCTCCTATATTTTCTGCTCAGCAGCACCCATAGGACTTCTAGTGTGTTAGTGGCATCACACAGAGCTCCTATATTTTCTTCTCAGCAGCATCCATAGGACTTCTAGTGTGTTAGTGGCAGCAAACAGAGCTCCTATATTTTCTTCTCAGCAGCACCCATAGGACTTCTAGTGTGTTAGTGGCAGCAAACAGAGCTCCTATATTTTCTTCTCAGCAGCACCCATAGGACTTCTAGTGTGTTAGTGGCATCACACGGAGCTCCTATATTTTCTTCTCAGCAGCACCCATAGGACTTCTAGTGTGTTAGTGGCAGCAAACAGAGCTCCTATATTTTCTTCTCAGCAGCACCCATAGGACTTCTAGTGTGTTAGTGGCATCACACAGAGCTCCTATATTTTCTTCTCAGCAGCACCCATAGGACTTCTAGTGTGTTAGTGGCAGCAAACAGAGCTCCTATATTTTCTTCTCAGCAGCACCCATAGGACTTCTAGTGTGTTAGTGGCAGCAAACAGAGCTCCTATATTTTCTTCTCAGCAGCACCCATAGGACTTCTAGTGTGTTAGTGGCATCACACAGAGCTCCTATATTTTCTTCTCAGCAGCACCCATAGGACTTCTAGTGTGTTAGTGGCAGCAAACAGAGCTCCTATATTTTCTTCTCAGCAGCACCCATAGGACTTCTAGTGTGTTAGTGGCATCACACAGAGCTCCTATATTTTCTTCTCAGCAGCACCCATAGGACTTCTAGTGTGTTAGTGGCATCACACAGAGCTCCTATATTTTCATCTCAGCAGCACCCATAGGACTTCTAGTGTGTTAGTGGCAGCAAACAGAGCTCCTATATTTTCTTCTCAGCAGCACCCATAGGACTTCTAGTGTGTTAGTGGCATCACACAGAGCTCCTATATTTTCTTCTCAGCAGCACCCATAGGACTTCTAGTGTGTTAGTGGCAGCAAACAGAGCTCCTATATTTTCTTCTCAGCAGCACCCATAGGACTTCTAGTGTGTTAGTGGCATCACACAGAGCTCCTATATTTTCTTCTCAGCAGCACCCATAGGACTTCTAGTGTGTTAGTGGCAGCAAACAGAGCTCCTATATTTTCTTCTCAGCAGCACCCATAGGACTTCTAGTGTGTTAGTGGCAGCAAACAGAGCTCCTATATTTTCTTCTCAGCAGCACCCATAGGACTTCTAGTGTGTTAGTGGCATCACACAGAGCTCCTATATTTTCTTCTCAGCAGCACCCATAGGACTTCTAGTGTGTTAGTGGCAGCAAACAGAGCTCCTATATTTTCTTCTCAGCAGCACCCATAGGACTTCTAGTGTGTTAGTGGCAGCAAACAGAGCTCCTATATTTTCTTCTCAGCAGCACCCATAGGACTTCTAGTGTGTTAGTGGCAGCAAACAGAGCTCCTATATTTTCTTCTCAGCAGCACCCATAGGACTTCTAGTGTGTTAGTGGCATCACACAGAGCTCCTATATTTTCTTTTCAGCAGCACCCATAGGACTTCTAGTGTGTTAGTGGCAGCAAACAGAGCTCCTATATTTTCTGCTCAGCAGCACCCATAGGACTTCTAGTGTGTTAGTGGCATCACACAGAGCTCCTATATTTTCTTCTCAGCAGCACCCATAGGACTTCTAGTGTGTTAGTGGCAGCAAACAGAGCTCCTATATTTTCTTCTCAGCAGCACCCATAGGACTTCTAGTGTGTTAGTGGCATCACACAGAGCTCCTATATTTTCTTCTCAGCAGCACCCATAGGACTTCTAGTGTGTTAGTGGCAGCAAACAGAGCTCCTATATTTTCTTCTCAGCAGCACCCATAGGACTTCTAGTGTGTTAGTGGCATCACACAGAGCTCCTATATTTTCTTCTCAGCAGCACCCATAGGACTTCTAGTGTGTTAGTGGCAGCAAACAGAGCTCCTATATTTTCTTCTCAGCAGCACCCATAGGACTTCTAGTGTGTTAGTGGCAGCAAACAGAGCTCCTATATTTTCTTCTCAGCAGCACCCATAGGACTTCTAGTGTGTTAGTGGCAGCAAACAGAGCTCCTATATTTTCTTCTCAGCAGCACCCATAGGACTTCTAGTGTGTTAGTGGCATCACACAGAGCTCCTATATTTTCTTCTCAGCAGCACCCATAGGACTTCTAGTGTGTTAGTGGCAGCAAACAGAGCTCCTATATTTTCTTCTCAGCAGCACCCATAGGACTTCTAGTGTGTTAGTGGCATCACACAGAGCTCCTATATTTTCTTCTCAGCAGCACCCATAGGACTTCTAGTGTGTTAGTGGCAGCAAACAGAGCTCCTATATTTTCTTCTCAGCAGCACCCATAGGACTTCTAGTGTGTTAGTGGCAGCAAACAGAGCTCCTATATTTTCTTCTCAGCAGCACCCATAGGACTTCTAGTGTGTTAGTGGCATCACACAGAGCTCCTATATTTTCTTCTCAGCAGCACCCATAGGACTTCTAGTGTGTTAGTGGCAGCAAACAGAGCTCCTATATTTTCTTCTCAGCAGCACCCATAGGACTTCTAGTGTGTTAGTGGCAGCAAACAGAGCTCCTATATTTTCTTCTCAGCAGCACCCATAGGACTTCTAGTGTGTTAGTGGCAGCAAACAGAGCTCCTATATTTTCTTCTCAGCAGCACCCATAGGACTTCTAGTGTGTTAGTGGCATCACACAGAGCTCCTATATTTTCTTCTCAGCAGCACCCATAGGACTTCTAGTGTGTTAGTGGCAGCAAACAGAGCTCCTATATTTTCTGCTCAGCAGCACCCATAGGACTTCTAGTGTGTTAGTGGCATCACACAGAGCTCCTATATTTTCTTCTCAGCAGCACCCATAGGACTTCTAGTGTGTTAGTGGCAGCAAACAGAGCTCCTATATTTTCTTCTCAGCAGCACCCATAGGACTTCTAGTGTGTTAGTGGCATCACACAGAGCTCCTATATTTTCTTCTCAGCAGCACCCATAGGACTTCTAGTGTGTTAGTGGCAGCAAACAGAGCTCCTATATTTTCTTCTCAGCAGCACCCATAGGACTTCTAGTGTGTTAGTGGCAGCAAACAGAGCTCCTATATTTTCTTCTCAGCAACACCCATAGGACTTCTAGTGTGTTAGTGGCATCACACAGAGCTCCTATATTTTCTTCTCAGCAGCACCCATAGGACTTCTAGTGTGTTAGTGGCAGCAAACAGAGCTCCTATATTTTCTTCTCAGCAGCACCCATAGGACTTCTAGTGTGTTAGTGGCATCACACAGAGCTCCTATATTTTCTTCTCAGCAGCACCCATAGGACTTCTAGTGTGTTAGTGGCAGCAAACAGAGCTCCTATATTTTCTTCTCAGCAGCACCCATAGGACTTCTAGTGTGTTAGTGGCAGCAAACAGAGCTCCTATATTTTCTTCTCAGCAGCACCCATAGGACTTCTAGTGTGTTAGTGGCATCACACAGAGCTCCTATATTTTCTTCTCAGCAGCACCCATAGGACTTCTAGTGTGTTAGTGGCAGCAAACAGAGCTCCTATATTTTCTTCTCAGCAGCACCCATAGGACTTCTAGTGTGTTAGTGGCATCACACAGAGCTCCTATATTTTCTACTCAGCAGCACCCATAGGACTTCTAGTGTGTTAGTGGCAGCAAACAGAGCTCCTATATTTTCTTCTCAGCAGCACCCATAGGACTTCTAGTGTGTTAGTGGCAGCAAACAGAGCTCCTATATTTTCTTCTCAGCAGCACCCATAGGACTTCTAGTGTGTTAGTGGCATCACACAGAGCTCCTATATTTTCTTCTCAGCAGCACCCATAGGACTTCTAGTGTGTTAGTGGCAGCAAACAGAGCTCCTATATTTTCTTCTCAGCAGCACCCATAGGACTTCTAGTGTGTTAGTGGCAGCAAACAGAGCTCCTATATTTTCTTCTCAGCAGCACCCATAGGACTTCTAGTGTGTTAGTGGCAGCAAACAGAGCTCCTATATTTTCTTCTCAGCAGCACCCATAGGACTTCTAGTGTGTTAGTGGCATCACACAGAGCTCCTATATTTTCTTCTCAGCAGCACCCATAGGACTTCTAGTGTGTTAGTGGCAGCAAACAGAGCTCCTATATTTTCTGCTCAGCAGCACCCATAGGACTTCTAGTGTGTTAGTGGCATCACACAGAGCTCCTATATTTTCTTCTCAGCAGCACCCATAGGACTTCTAGTGTGTTAGTGGCAGCAAACAGAGCTCCTATATTTTCTTCTCAGCAGCACCCATAGGACTTCTAGTGTGTTAGTGGCATCACACAGAGCTCCTATATTTTCTTCTCAGCAGCACCCATAGGACTTCTAGTGTGTTAGTGGCAGCAAACAGAGCTCCTATATTTTCTTCTCAGCAGCACCCATAGGACTTCTAGTGTGTTAGTGGCAGCAAACAGAGCTCCTATATTTTCTTCTCAGCAGCACCCATAGGACTTCTAGTGTGTTAGTGGCATCACACAGAGCTCCTATATTTTCTTCTCAGCAGCACCCATAGGACTTCTAGTGTGTTAGTGGCAGCAAACAGAGCTCCTATATTTTCTTCTCAGCAGCACCCATAGGACTTCTAGTGTGTTAGTGGCAGCAAACAGAGCTCCTATATTTTCTTCTCAGCAGCACCCATAGGACTTCTAGTGTGTTAGTGGCATCACACAGAGCTCCTATATTTTCTTGTCAGCAGCACACATAGTACCTATAGTGTGTTAGTGTCAGCACCCATAGGACCTACAGTGTGTTGTGAGCACACATAGGAGTTCTATTTTTTATACTATATACACTACCGACTACAATGGCTGGAAGACCGCCAAGGAGAGGCAGAGCGTGCCGAGGCAAGAACACAGGGCAGGCAGGCTCTGTTTCTAGAGACAACAGTGCTGGCCGTGGACGTGGTCGTGCATCGTCATCAGCGCGTGGCCATGGGACACGCTTGTCTTTGTTTTCGGCAGCTGGACATGTGGAGCCACATCATGCCGAAGGCTTGGTAGAATGGATGACCAAGCCCTCCTCATCCTCCTCATCCTCTCTCACCCAGGCTCAGGGTACTGGCAGAGCAGCTGCCAACGCGTACTCAATGGCATCATCAGCCACCCCTTCCCTAGACCCACCATGTCCTCCTGAGGAGTCCCCCGAACTGTTTGAGCACAGTGTTGGGTACATGCTCCAGGAGGATGCCCAACGATTCGAAGGCTCGGATGATGATACCCAGCTTGAGGAAGTCAGTAGTGTGCGCGCAGAGAAAGGGGATGCTGAAGGACAGCAATCTGGCAGTAGTGTTCCACCAGCTGCAGCTTGCTGCCAGGTTTGCTCTAGTGGTGAAGAGGGAGGGGATGATGAGGTCACTGACTCCACGTGGGTGCCTGAAGGGAGAGAGGAGGAGGAGGAGGAGGATGCAGCGTCACATGTCCAACGAGGCAGGATGCCCCCTGGAGGCCAGCTAGAGGCCAGCACAGCAACTGTACCACACCGCAGAGCTCCGCCTGTGCAGGGCGCTGCCTCTGCACGTTATCACAAAAGTTCTTTGGTGTGGGCCTTTTTTGAGACGAGTGCATCAGATCGCACCACTGCTATTTGCAATATTTGTCTCAAGCGTATCTCGCGTGGCCAAAACATCAGCCGCTTGGGCACCACAAGCATGAGCAGACATATGTCGACCTGCCATGCAGCTCGTTGGCAAGCACACATAAAAGACCCACACCAAAGAACAAAGCGGGCCTCTCCTTGCTCCTCATCAGCTGGGATCTCCATCCCCACTATATCTTCAGTCCTCTCTGAAAGCTGCTCTGAGAGGACTGAAGGTGTAGAATTAGGTGTGTCACAACCAAGTACTTGCAGTACACCGACGTCCGATTGTAGCAGGCAAATTTCCCTGCCCCAGCTGCTGGACCGTCGAAAGAAGTATACTCCCAGCCATCCACATGCCCAGCGGTTGAATGCTAGCTTGGCTAAATTGCTAGCACTTCAACTGCTGCCTTTTCAGTTGATAGACTCGGCCCCCTTCCGTGAGTTTGTTCAATGTGCGGTTCCTCAGTGGCAGGTTCCCAAACGCCACTTTTTCTCACGGAAGGCAATTCCGTCTCTCTACTGGCATGTGGAAGGCAATGTCCATGCCTCGCTGGACAGGGCGGTCAGCGGTAAGGTGCATATTACCGCTGACTCATGGTCCAGCAGGCATGGACAGGGACGTTATCTTTCTTTCACGGCCCATTGGGTCACTCTATTGGTAGCTGGGAGGGATGCAGGACAAGGTGCAGTAGTGTTGGAGGTTGTTCCGCCACCACGCCTCCAAAATGCTACTACTGGTTGTGACACACCTCTCTCCTCCACCCCCTCCTCTTCTTCTTCCTCCATGTCCTCTTCGAGTGCTCTGTCCTCGGAACCAGCGGTGCTCCGTAGGCGTACAAGGGGCTACGCGAGTACGCAGGCAAAAAGATGCCATGCCGTGCTTGCGCTGGTGTGTTTGGGGGACAGGAGCCACACTGGGCCAGAGGTTCTGGCAGCTCTGCAGGGGCAGGCCGAGAGGTGGTTGACGCCACGCCAGCTTAAGCCAGGAATGGTCGTTTCTGATAATGGCACCAACCTCCTCTCCGCCCTGCGACAGGGGCAGCTCACCCATGTGCCCTGTATGGCTCACGTCCTCAACCTGGTGGTGCAGCGGTTCTTGGGCAGGTTCCCAGGCTTACAGGATGTCCTGAGGCAGGCCAGGAAAGTCTGTGTGCATTTCCGCCGATCTTATAATGCCAGTGCTCGGCTGACTGAGCTGCAAAAGGAGCTGAACCTGCCCAAGAACCGCCTAATATGTGACATGCCCACCAGGTGGAACTCAACGTTGGCCATGCTGCAGCGACTGCACACGCAGCAGAGGGCCATCAATGAGTACCTTTGCGACTACGGCACCAGGACAGGGTCAGGGGAGCTTGGCTTTTTTTCCCCACGCCAGTGGAGCATGATCAGGGATGCATGCACTGTCCTCTCACCATTTGAGGAGGCCACGAGGATGGTGAGCAGTGACAGTGCATGCATCAGTGACACTGTACCTCTTGTCCACCTGTTGGAGCATACGCTGCGTGGGATAATGGACAGGGCACTTGAGGCAGAACAGAGGCAGGAAGAGGAGGACTTCCTTGTCTCTCAAGGCCCCCTTTATCCAGACAATGTTCCTTCTGTCCCACCCATCACACAGGAAGAGGAGGAGGAGGAGGAGGAGGAGGAGGAGGATTGTGTGAGCATGGAGGTGGAGCCTGGCACTCAGCATCAGCAGCAGCAGTCTTTTAGGGATGATGTACAGTCCCAACAAACCAGTGGACTTGTACGTGGCTGGGAGGAGGTGGCTGGCGATCATGTCATCCTCAGTGACCCAGAAGACTCCGGACCGAATGCCTCAGCTAACCTACGCTGCATGGCCTCCCTGATCCTGCAAAGCCTGCGGAAGGATCCTCGTGTTCTTCGGATCAAGGAGAGTGACCATTACTGGCTGGCCACTCTCCTTGATCCACGGTACAAGGGTAAGGTTGCGGACCTTATCTTGCCGTCGCAGAGGGAGCAGAGGATGAGACATCTCAGGGAGGCCTTGCAGAAAGGTCTGTGCAACGCGTTCCCAGAAACTGGGAGGTTACAAACTCCTGGTCCTGGACGACGAGTTGCTGAGGCTTCGGTCAGTAGCAGAAGGAGCGGTGGGGAAGGTGGACGTCTGACCGATGCGTTCAGACAATTTTTTAGTCCGCAGCCCCAAGGTATGATCGGTTCCAGCAACCATCGCCAGCGTCTGATATACATGGTGCAGGAATACCTAGGGGCAAGGTCAGACTTGGACACCTTTCCCACCGAAAATCCTCTGGCTTACTGGGTCCTGAGGATGGATCACTGGCCAGAGCTTGCACAGT
This sequence comes from Rana muscosa, assembly GCA_029206835.1. NCBI lineage: Eukaryota > Metazoa > Chordata > Amphibia > Anura > Ranidae > Rana > Rana muscosa. The sequence continues at coordinate 205,659,593 of CM055123.1, forward strand.
ATGCAATTGAGCTACTGGCCTGTCCTGCATCCAGCGTTCTTTCCGAACGCACATTCAGTGCTGCTGGAGGATTTGTCACCGATCATAGGGTGCGCCTGTCCACCGACTCGGTTGATCGACTGACCTTCATAAAAATGAATCAGTCTTGGATCACCACCAGCTACCAGACACCTGAAGCGGATATAACGGAATAATTTATAATGTCACATCCCTTCAAGACTGCCTATGCTGATGCTGAGTGACTGTCCTGTTATGTTCACTGACTATCCTCTTCCTCCTCCTCAATGATCCATGCCACCACACCAGTGCCTAAGGCACAATTTTTCAGCCCCTGTATAACAGGGGCGTGTAATTACAATTTTTTAAAAAGATGCTTCGCAACAGGTGTGACTGCTGTGCTCAGAGTACAGTATCTGTGAGGGGTTGCAGTGTTGTGGCACCAGCACCAGTGCCTAAGGCACAATTTTTCAGCCCCTGTTGGGGCGTGTAATTACAATTTTTAGGCAATGCTTTGCAACAGGTCTCATTGCTGTGCTCAGAGTACAGTATCTGTGAGGGGTTGCAGTGTTGTGGCACCAGCACCAGTGCCTAAGGCACAATTTTTCAGCCCCTGTATAACAGGGGCGTGTAATTACAATTTTTTAAAAAGATGCTTCGCAACAGGTGTGACTGCTGTGCTCCAAGTACAGTATCTGTGAGGGGTTGCAGTGTTGTGGCACCAGCACCAATGCCTAAGGCACAATTTTTCAGCCCCTGTTTAACAGGGGCGTGTAATTACAAATCTTGATCTAATAGTTCACAGCAGGGCCCATTCCTGCGCCCACCAAGAGTAACTATGAGGGCCTACAGTCTTGTGGCTACACCGTCCACCACCACCACCACCACCAAAGGCCCAATTTTTCTGCCCTGTTCAACAGGTGCATGCAATTACAAATCTTGATCTAATAACTCACAGCAGGGCCCATTCCTGCACCCACCAAGAGTAAATGTGAGGGCTTACAGTCTTGTGGCAACACCGTCCACCACCACCACCACCACCACCAAAGGCCCAATTTTTCTGCCCGGTTCAACAGGTGCATGCAAGTACAAATCTTGATCTATTAACTCACAGCAGGGCCCATTCCTGTGCCCACCAGTCTTGTGGCTACACCAACATCTAATAGGGCAAATTTCTGCAGAGTATATACGGCAGGCCCCTACTTTCAAACATCCAACTTACAAACGACTCCTACTTGCAAACGGCAAGAGAAAACAGGAAGTGAGAGGAAATCTACCCCTAGGAAGGAAAATTCTATCCTGTTAGATTTAATTTGGGAAAAAGGTATCTCCTCTCTACTGATGCTTTATTACCAATCCTTGTTTCAATTAAAACCCCACTTTTCCAAAAACATTTGTCATTGGGACGGAAAGTGAGGTGACATGTTCTGAACAGATGTGCAAAGACAGCAAATGTTACAGGGGTGATAACCCCTCCCTATGTTCTCCAAAAAGCTTAAAAATTGATTTTTTGGGGATGTAGCTACACTTCATAATGTACCTGTTCAGATTCTACTTAAGAACAAACCTACAGTCCATGTCTTGTTTGCACCACCTATATACTGCTGTTCAGAGTATATAGGGTTGTAGGTATAGGGTTTTATTTTGGGTGCGGGGTCCCCCTTAGTATCCATACAAGACCCAAAGGGGCTGGGGTGGGGGGGGGGGGTGATGGGGTAGCCATGCCATTTTTCTCAAGGATTTTCAGCCATATGGCGGCCAGGACAAGACATGACATTGAAGCTGCAAGTGGTTTTAAATGGCTTCTTTTTTTCCTTTACAAATGTCATTTTGTGCAAGGACAGTTCTAAACACGGGAAACACATGCCACTTCACAGGCATACTTTAGACACCCCCCAGGTACCGTATTTAAAGGAAAATTTCACTTTTTTTTTTTTCACTTTATGCATCATTAAAATGACTGCTCCCGAAAAAACTTTAGTTTTTAAAATTTCTTTTTGCATTGATATATGTCCCCTGGGGCAGGACCCGGGTCCCCAAACCTGTTTTATAACATTAACATGCATATTGGCCGTTGTAATTAGCAATTTTGATTTCGAACGTTCGCGTCCATTATAACGAATAGGGTTCGAAAATTCGCGCAAACTTTCGGTCCGTTCGAAGGTTCTGGTGCGAACCGAACCCGGGGGTGTTCGGCTCATCCCTAGTCAAGATCTACATCTCAGCTCCCCGCATTATTCATGGGGTTCATCTATTCCTTTGGAACCATTTGTTTTAACTATGCACGGTTGTAACCAACTGTTTATCAATTACTTTATGTACAAACTATTTTTAACCTTGTCCTTTTCGTAATAAATAATTATTTCATTATAATTTTGGCCTAATCCCTGGGTACCGATATAGTCCTAATTTCTCTAATATGTCGGGGGCATGTTTGGGGCAGCCCTAGGTATTTCCTTCCAATATCCTACTACTAAGGATGACGGTACCCGCCCCAATTTCTAGATTGACCTGTCTGAGGCAACCCTTTACATACTGACCTATGTAGAGGCGTAGGGGACACACTACAGTGGCGGATCCAGGGGGGGGCAACAGGGCAATTGCCCCCCCCCCCCGAGACCATCTGTCACACTCACTTGCTTGCTCTGTTTTTTTTTTTTTACGCCTGATCTCCCGAAATTTGGGGACCCGGTACTGGCCGGCCGTAGGACCCCTTGACCCCAAACTTGGCACACATGTAGCCCAATGTCTCCTCTACAAGTGTGCAAAGATTGGTGACTGGGGTACTTATGACCGGGGAGCATCGATTTTTTAAATCCGGGCACCCCTTCCATAGACTCCAATGTTAAATGGTCATTTCTCCAGTGATTTTGCGGACCCGGTACCGGCCGGTCGTAGGTCCCCTGAACCCCAAGCTTGGCACACATGTAGCCCCATGTCTTCTCTACAGGTGTACAACGTTTGGTGTCTGGGGGACCTACGGCCGTGGAGCACTGATTTTTTAAAACCGGGCACCCCTTCAATAGACTCCAATGTTAAACGGTCATTTCTCCAGTGATTTTGCGGACCCGGTACCGGCCCGTCGTAGGTCCTCTGGACCCCAAACTTGGCACACATGTAGCCCCATGTCTCCTCTATAAGTTTGAAACGTTTGGTGTCTGGGAGAACTGATTTTTCAAAGCCGGGCACTCCTTCCATAGATTTCCATGTTAAACATCAGTCTAGTCATGGGCACAGTGAGGCATGGGCACAGTGAGGCAAAGTGAGGCAAGTATAAGCCTAGGACACCCTAGGCTTATACTTGAGTCAATAAGTTTTCCCAGTTTTTTGGGGTAAAATTAGGTGCCTCGGCTTATATTCGGGTTGGCTTATACTCGAGTATATACAGTACTTGTTCTGCGGCTGCCTCTCTGAGTCTCTCTCTCAGTTTCTCACATGAGTCGATCAGCGGCGCTGAGAGAGAGACTCGTCTAATGTAGTTACGTGGCGCACTGACACGATACCAGGAGCGGAGAAGGAGGTGGGTGGAGCCTCTTCCCTGCACTCGCTGCTAACGCCTAGGCCGCTTGGCGTCTAGCAACGAGTGACATCAGTGAGTCACGTCGGGCCGCTCTGCGGGCAGGTGCAATAGCGTGCGGCTCCACAGACAGGTAAGAAAGCGGGCGGCTCCGCTTGCGGCGCGGTTTGTTGTCGGGGGGCGGCGCGGTTCGTGGGCAGACCGTGCTTCTCAGTGTGTTGGCAGCGCAGGTGAGAGTGAGAGAGCAGGCTCAGTGTGGCAGCTGGCCAATCAGCTACCCGGGAGCGGGGGAGCAGAGAGATGAGATCATCTCTCACCGCCAGTGCCTGCCCTGCATTCCTGCAGTGACTTCCGCCCTCACTGTGCAGGCAGCAGAGAGATTACAGTACATTATCACTCTGCTGCCTGACTCTGGGAGTCTGGGACACAGCAAGAGACAACCAAAACTACACCTTAGCAGGCAAGTTAGTGACAATCCGCAAGGTGTGGCAGGCGACGTGGCAAGTGACAATCCGCAAGGTGTGGCAAGTGACAATCCACAAGATGTTGCAGGTGACGTGGCAAGTGACAATCCACAACGTGTGGCAAGTGACACGCTCAGGGCTCCCACTAATTGCAGGCGACGGTGGCAAGTGACACACTCAGGGCCCCCACTGATTCTGCATTGAACTATTTAATTTCATATTACAATGTAATAATAGAAATAATGCGCTTCAATCATCCTGACACCATAACAACCATGGTGCCGGGATGATTGAAGCGCCGACACCAACCATTTCCCCGATAAATTTCCCACAAAAAATCATTTTTTGGCAGTGCCCCTCCCGAGAAAAGACTCTGGATCCGCCCCTGACACACTATTACAACCGGAAGTATGCTGGAAAGGTGAGTATTCTTTCTCTTCACTTAAAAGGATCTGCTGGTCTCTTTCACCTAGTGACAGGGTCACTTTAAACTGCAGATTGTGGCGTGCATCTGCGGGTTCGATGGTGAAGAATATTTGACAATGCAATAACATTTTAACCCTTGATTTAAAGGAGCAAAAACATAAATAAGTGACATACAAAACTCCTCAGATTCGCATTAATTGACAAATTATCTTCCATAATTGCTGCATTCCAATTGGAAAAAAATTGGAACAGCAGCAAAATCCAGCACTGCTACCCAATGTTTCACCATTATTTAATTTGAATTTTACAGCATTTCCTTATTAGCTGTAATTATGATCATAGCACTTTATTGATGCTGACAGTATTGACAGTTTTTTTTCTATGGAGGATTATTGAAGCCGATTCCATCTACTTGACTTGCAGCCAAATAGGAAAATAGTTTTAATGAAGGAAATATTTTATTTCCTGTGTTACATGGTAACTCTCTCACTGTAATAGCCAGGCAATTGGATTCCATATGTACGCTAGAATCCCCCCTTGAGGGTGTCATATAATTTTCACTCCAATACGCATATAAATGTTATATGCACATATAACAGGATTACTATAGAAAGAGGGAAACAATTCTCACTCTGCCACTTTACAACTTATAAACGATCAGAAACATTGTACCACCACTCTTTAAAGAAGAACTCCAGAAAAACACACATCTTAATCTTAAAACTTGATCTTAAAACTATTTAGCTGCTTCTGCATTTTTTGAAGTAGGCGGAAATTTTTAAAGGAAATACAATGATCTATAGTGATATGGGCTAACAGAAAAAAAAAAACGAGGCATTGGCAATGTCTTTTAGAGCACATGGAAAGCCATTGACACAATGCACTTTGATGCAATTCAGAATCCTCTACAATTTACTCCCACTGGATATGAAGACACACAGGGACAGGGGTTAGAACTCTCAGCAACCTAAAAATGACTGGAGCCTCTGGATCAGCATGACAGCAGGGAACCCGTATAGAGTTACGTCAGCAATGGCAACCTCTTTATTACAGGTTTCTTTTGTTGTGCTGCAAGCAGAAAATGAGGGGAGGGGGGTTCCCTGGCACAGCCTTTTACAACCTTTATACACTAAAGGAAACTCTGATCAAAAAATAAAAATAAATAATCTACAGAAACCAGCACATTAGCATGATTAATAAGTTATATTAAAAATAAATTATCTGCCTTAGGTATCAAATACTGTAAGGACACCATATTTGTATTCTTTAATTTAATATCACAATTCTATATAGGAAAAATATTTTCAGCAATAATCATGGGAATAAAATGACTGGAACCAGGATGCGATCCATCCATGTCCTTATGGACCTTGCTTTGTGCACTGGCGCACAGTCATGTTGGAACAGGAACGGGCCATCTCCAAACTGTCCCCACAATATTGGGAGCATGAAATTCTCCAAAATGTCTAGGTATGCTGATGCCTTAAGGGTTCCCTTCACTGGAACTAAGGGGCCAAGCCCAACCCCTGAAAGACAACTCCATACCATAATCCCCCCTCCACCAAATAATTTGGACCAGTGCACAAAGCAAGGTCTATAAAGACATGGATGAGCTAGTTTGGGGTGGAGGAACTTGACTGGCCTGCACAGAGTCCTGATCTCAAACAGATAGAACACCTTTGGTATGAATTAAAGCAGAGACTGCGAGCCAAGCCTTCTTATCCACATCAGTGCCTGACCTCACAAATGCGCTTCTGGAAGAAAGGTCAAACATTCCCATAGACAAACCTTGTGGACAGGCTTCCCAGAAGGGTTGAAGCTGTTATAGCTGCAAGGGGTGGGCCAACTTAATACTGAACCCTACAGACTAAGACTGAGATGCCATTAAAGTTCATGTGTGTGTAAAGGCAGGCATCCCAATACTTTTGGTAATATAGGGTATCATGTTTTGGGCAGATAAATGCTGTTAAAATGGATATTCTAACAAAATTACTGTATACTTTTTAAGCTATCCCAGCTCCCCCGCCTCCAGGCTTTTTTCCTTCTCTAACTCAAGCCAAACTTAATTTGGCATTATAAGAAAAATAGGATTCCACAGATGATCCTGTCCCTAACGAAGAACAGGGGAAGTATAGCTTTACCCCATCTGTTGCTTATTTTCAGGCGGTCTCTTTGATTAGGCTAGTTGATAGGTACCATGGCACATCCACTAAATTATGGACTTGACTGGAAAATGACCTCCTTTCTTCAGAGGTTACTTCCCTGACCTGGACTGAACTGGACCGTCGCCTCCCAAAAGCCTTATTACCCCTCACAGTACATGCAACGCTCCAGATCTGGGATACCTACAGTATTTCGGTAGGGGTCTGCTCTCTTCTAGACTGAGTCCTATGACCCCATTTTTGGTCTTGCCTCTTTTTCCTGACAGATATGGGCTCTGCATTCCTTTGTTGGCACCGACAGGGCAGCCATTTGCTGCTCCAAGTTCAAAGTTCCCCCTTTCGTGGATACTCCCATCTTGTCATAAACCTGCAGGTGCTTAGCTAGAATACGCGCAACGGAAACACTACATGGGCACTCGGTTCTTCCAAAACTCTCTAACGCGACCTTCCACTGATTTTGAATCCTTACTGTCGCAATTGGCTAGGCCTGACCACTCTTTATCTCAAGTGTATCAGATCGTGTTAAGGGACTCAAATCCACTCCCACCTCCATCAATGGGAAAGGGAACTACAGGTCGAGTCGGATGATATGGACTGCGATACCGTTACTTTGTGACGTTTTCATTAATGACCTGGGACAAGGCTGAGGCTGCCATGGGGGAATACTCGACCTTAAGGCGGGCCTCTGCTTTTTAAGGGTGAATGTACACTGTGTACACTTGCACCATAACTGTCCTCCAGGTAACACCTTTTCTGTAACTTGCATTTAGGAGGGACACACTGAGCCATTTCCACATCCACCTGTCCAGCGTATCCCTGCTACCTCACTCCGAGTAACGGTTCGGGGCCCTGGCGTAAACATAGCATGGACTCCATGCATGCACTTTGCTCTTCAGTACCTGGGTACAGGCTAGGGACCTCTGTGGCTTGAGTCCCCTCCCATTGCTATGGGAGACAGACCGCTCATGGAGACAATACTGACAACCACTCCCTCCTGTAGGAGGCTATCCCACCTATCTCAGGCACACGCTTATGACAGGCTGCTTGGTAAAATTCTATCACCCTAGCTAACTACTTGTGTCTTCACACTGTATTAACCCCTATACTGATGTCTTCATACCCCAAAGTACCTTAGTGACCTGAACTGTAGTATGGTGCCGGTTACATGCATTGAACCCTTTAAGTAATTTCAGACCAGGAGGTAACAAGGTTTCAAAACTTTACTGGTAAAAGTGCCAGTAAATGTAACAAAGTGCAGCATGCGAGAACATTATTTCTTCCACGTCCCTAACCCTATGTGCTGCCCCAGCATACCTAAAAGGTATTGTCCATATATGATAAATAGGATCCATTAATGGCCTCTCCCTGTGCTGGAATCTTCGGGGGCGGTCGCCTGGTCCTGATGACCTCCTACATGACAGTCATACTAGCAGTAGGTGACATTCTTTCCCTCTTTATTCTCCACTCTCTCTGGCTCCGGACTACTGTCCCTCTTTTATAACACAGAACCAGTGGGTTAGACCCAAAGAAAACCAACCAAAACCAAAGAACTGGGAAAGGCATTCGCTGTTACCCTTCTGTCTGGGGCAGCATCTAACTAGCGTTACTTCAACCCGCTTACAAATGCATACAAGGAAAATCATAGTAAAAGTCATATTGATGCCACTTATATTGGTTCTTATTGGAGAATGGTGCTTCTGCATTAGTAGTCAGTAAAAAATGGCCTCCTTACATTGCTGGTCGTTAAGAAAAATGTTGCACTGATAGACAGCTAGAAAAATTATTGGTGTCAGTGCTTATTCATCTGAGAGAAAAGAGGGGAGTCTTCACTAAGCTAGATTTATGGTTCAGCCCAGTGAGGTTGGCCATGAAACCATGCAGGTACCATCAGGCAGGAGGTCAGTCCACAACTGTACACTGCACAAAGAACCCATAGCAAGCTCTGGAGGAACGGTAGGGTTCCACGAAACTCAGGCTGCAAAGGGGTGCCTTAGGACATAAAAGTATTTCCTTGGACAAAATGAATGGCACAGCTTTATTATATAAGTTCATAGGAGGCATCAGAATACTCTGCAGAACATCAACACAAGAAGTCCATAGTTGTAACTACCCAATGCATGTGTTAATGATTGGTCTATCCACTTTGGGCTTTAGTTGCTGACCTTTGACAGGAGAATGCCCAACTGTTGATAGAAGAAGAAGCAGACAAGATTCTGTATCCCATTCTATGTAAACCCCACAGGCAATGTCCCCTCTGGCGCTTGCAGCGATCCTTGTAATGCCGCGTACACACGACCGCTTTTCTCGACGAGAAAAACTGCATTTTTTTTTTTCGCCAACAAAAACGATCATCTGTGGGCTTCATGTCGTTTTTCTCGTTGAGAAAAACGGCAGAAAAAACGACGAGAAAAATTAGAACATGTTCTAAATTTTCTCATCGTTTTTTCCATCATTTTTTTCCGCGGCAGTTTTCCCATAGGGAGACACTGCCGCGGAGCCCACAGACGGTCGTTTTTCTCGACAAAGAAAAAAATGACGGGAAAAACGGTCGTGTGTGGGGGAAAATGCCGTTCCCTCGTTTTTCATTTTATTTCATGTCGTGATTCACGGCGGTGTTTTCACCGCCGTGAATCACGATCGTGTGTACGCGGCATAACTGTTGGTGCTGGAATTGTAGAGCAATGACTTTGTCCTTACGAGCCATATTAGTTGTTCAGTATCAAGCCTGGTGTGGCCTGCTCTGTCCATCTTCTACATGTTTAAAGTATATGTTGATAGGAAGAGGTGACTTGTTATTATGTATAAAAACATGGCAAAAAGGCGCTACAAAGCATCTACATGCATTTTTCACGTGCTCACATTGATGTCTATAGGGCTGAAAAAGCACAAGGTTGCACTAAAAATAAGCACCAGAAGTGTTTCCTAAGTTGTATGGAAGCATGTTGCATAGGTGTGAACCAGCCCCATAGACAATAATGTGATTTCTCTTTTCATGCATTCCTCGGCTGGCATGCAAGAAATCACACAGGTGTATATTGGGAATTGTTCTATGCTCAGAGGACCCCTTGCAAGACAATCATTTTAGTGTCCTCCACAATAAATTGACAATAGTTACTTAATATGACAAAGAGCAATGTATAGGATGTTGCAGCTCAAATATTCATCTTTAACACAAAGGTCTTTATTTTGTCTAGAGCCTCATTTTGCCTTAAGTAGGTCACACACCATGAGAATATTGGAAGAATACCCATAACTGAAGATTTCTTAAATATGTTGGCTTTTACTTATATTTCTTGAAATGTATAGCCTGTAAACATTTAATTGAATCTTTTGTTGCGATGTACCTGCCGATCCTGCCCCTTTCCCTTTGGTTCCTTTATCATACTAGCCACATCAAGCACAGATGCAGTTCCAGACCTTTGTGGTAAGTGTGCATTCCTGGGATCACTGTTAGAAGATACAGGCACACTATACCTCCACCCAGCGGGCCTGCATCGCCTGTGGTCATGCCCCCCTGCTTGAGGAGGGAGGATGTGAATGAGTCTGTGCAACTACAGAATAAAATATTCTGTTCCTTTAAAGCATGTTAAACAGCACAGTGCCTGTGCAGTGTTTTTTGTCCCTTTCTATGTTGTAAAATACCTGGTTGATCCTACCTGTTCCTGTGTCACCTATGTGAACTGACTACGTTAATCATGGTTGCTGATCCATGATACTGAGATCAGTTAACGTGCCTCCATCATCCCGCTGTGTTCAGAGTCTCTCTCCTTCACATTCTGTCCCCCTCCCTTCTTTCCTGTCAGTTCCTAGTCTTTTAACCATCTCCTCCCCACCCCTCCCCTCCTGCAGCTATTCCATGTGTCTCTAAAGCTAGTAGTGACAATTACTGCCAGCCCCTCTTTAATAACAAGATACACTGTGCAGTGTTTGTTTTTCTAAAATCTTGCAGCTAAATACTTTTTTTCACATTGTGCTGTCACCTGACCCCCAGCTGGCTTTAGAGGGGAATCTCAGCCCCTCCCACTGTAGTCCTCAGATCGGAGAAGGAGAGCGGTGGGATGTCACGTGATGTGAAAGAAAGTATTTAGCTGCATGATTTTAAAAAAACAAAGACACTGCACAGTATATCTTGTTATTACAGAGGGGATGCCAGTAATTGTCATCACTAATTTAACAACCACTTTAAAAAAGGTACATAACAATTTTTGAGTTACAGTAAAAGCAAGCAGAGCAAGAGATTTGGGCGTCCTGTCTTACTCCTGATGTTTAATCTACTGGGATCACATATACTTTAATCCATCACTGATTTCACTCATCTGACTTTCTTTACAGTGGTAATCTGATTTCTACTGCACTGTGCGCACTGTCATTGCTTTTTACGATGTCTTATTGAAGAAGTCAGCATGTGCTGTACAAATGAAATTTATTCTAAGACATCTGTGCATTTTATTTTTTTGCAATTGAAGGCTGAAGGTGATACATTATTTAGAAATGTAGACTGTTCAAGACATTAAAGTTATAAATTGCTTGTTGCAGCATTCAAATATAATGTTCTCTTTGATCTTTGAAGGTACTCTTAGTCCTTAGTACATGTAGCCTTGTAGACTGTAATAACAAATCTCAATGTTTTTTGACAGATGCCTTAATTTAGACACTCTCGCTTCCTGCTTTTGGAAATGTGACCTTTGTCCATGCAGAAGGGAACCTTGATGTTATTTTTACCTTTTCTGTCAGTTTAGGGAAACATAGCCGAAACTAAAAAATAATTGGGAAATCTGTAGTGTGTTCATAGATAGGCATGTATTTTCTTTGCATATTGTAGAAGTACAAAGGAAAAATAAGACAGTAGCCCATTTGTTGTGTAGGATTTAAAATAGGAGCAAGTGTCTGATTGGTTGTTGTGGGTATCTGCTCCATTTTTCTTCCCTCTTTGTTCCAAACTTTTCCAAAAAGTAATAAATGCACCCATATTTACATGTTGTTTTTTTCTTTCAAATGAGTCTGCAAAGCATTGCAACTGCAATCAATGGATCACTGGTGCAATGCCAGGCCCCTTTAGACTCTTCCTCCAGTTCCAAGTCCTTACCAAGGTATGGACTTTCTTTTGAAGAGAGGTGTCAATAAACTGCAAGTGAGGTGATCATCATTGAAAATTTCAGGTCTGTCACGCTACAGATCTCTGTGAATGAATGATGCGCTGTGTGGGCGGAGCCTCGCTCAGCCTCACCAATTTCAAAATGGACAGCTTTTGTGGGGAAGGATAAACCCTAGTTTTGGGGGGTCTAAAGGTGGAGTTACCCTTTAAATTTGAAATCAGGCACAAATACACAAGAAAGCAGTGTCAAACATGCAGAAATAGTGCAACCTGCATGTATTTTAACCACTTACAGACCAGAAGATTTGGCTGCTTAATGACCAGGCCATTTTTTGCGATACAGCACTGCATCATTTTAACTGACAATTACACGGTTGTACGATGTTGTACCCAAACAAAATTTACATCCATTTTTTCCCACAAATAGAGCTTTCTTTTGGTGGTATTTGATCACCTCTGCGGTTATTATTATTTGCGCTATAAACAAAATAAGAATGACAATTTCAAAAAAAAAATACTTTTTGCTATAATAAATATCCCCAAAAATGTTTTTAAAAAACAAATTTCTTCCTCCGTTTAGGCCAATATATATTCTTCTACATATTTTTGGTAAAAAATTGCAATAAGCGTATATTTATTGGTTTGTGAAAAAGTTATAGCGTGTACAAACTATGGGAAAGATTTATGCCATTTTTATTATTATTATTATTTTTTACTAATAATGGCGGAGATCTGTTATTTTTTAGCGGTACTGCGACATTGCGGCGGACAAATCAGACACTTTTGACACATTTTTGGGACCATTGACATTTATACAGCGATCACTGCTATAAAAATGCACCGATTACTGTGTAAATGTCACTGGCAGGGAAGGGGTTAACACTAGGGGCGATCAAGGGGTTAAATGTGTGTTCTCTAGGTGTGTTCTAACTGTGAGGGGATAGGACTGACTACTTAGTAGAAACAAACCATATGTCTCTTCTCTCCTGACAGAACATGGATTTGCCGCCGTGCAGCGGGTGCGCACATGCCTGCTGTCGCCCTTAAAGGTACAGACATACCCATATGGCGATTTTTGGGAACAAACCACTTTGCTGCCGTATATTGGCGTGAGCCGGTCGGCAAGTGGTTGATGTGACGCAGGCTTTGCTGAGCTTGTGTGTGTTGACTCAATCTATTCAATAGATTAGTAGAGTCTCACACTAGGAAGTCTATTTCTAAATGTTTTCATTCAAGATTCATTCATTTTTCTTATTGAATGCACTGTATTGTCAAAAGTATTGGGACACCTGCCTTTACACGCACATGAACTTTAATGGCACTCCAGTCTTAGTCCGTAGGGTTCAATATTGAGTTGGCCCACCCTTTGCACCTATAACAGCTTCAACTCTTCCGGGAAGGCTGTCCACAAGGTTTAGGAGTGTGTCTATGGTAATGTTTGACCATTCGTTCAGAAACGCATTTGTGAGGTCAGGCACTGATGTTGGGCATGAAAGCCTGGCACGCAGTCTTTCTTCCTCCTTCAGCGGTGGATATGAAGTCTCCACTACATTGTGTGAGAGCTGATGGGAGGAAAGGCACACACCCTCCCTAACACAAATTTTCAGCTACTGTTATCTCATGTGTCGGAGAACTTGTCAGAAGTGACTCATGCTGATAACAGAGGAATGAAGCACCAGAAAGAAACGTCAGTTAGAGCTTTGTAGAGAGATAAGTAAACAATACAGATATATGTGCTTAGGTCAAATTTCATGATTGGAGTTTACAACCACTTTAAGGGTCTGTGTAAACAGACTTCAATGGCCAAATGAAGCATGCTTTTTACATTAGTTTGATATGCTTCTGAGATCATTCAGAATTCATTGCAGATGCACCTGCATCAGCTGCTTTTGCCTTTTCCATTGACTTGTACAGGTAGAGGAGCATTTTTAATGCAAATGAAAGCCCTTCAAATCTGACCCTTAAATTGGTGCAAAAAAAAATAAACTGGAATCACATATGAATGAAAGTTGTAATTTGGCAGATTGTTGTAGGCAATGGCTCCAGTTGTTCTGCAGTTTTAATACCTCAGGCTCATCATGTTCTGGTATATGTCAGGAAGTAAGGTGAAGACAACTTAAGAATTGCAAGCTCCGAAAGCAGCAATCTCATTCTTTGTATTGAGCATGGAGGACTCTACTACTAAAGAATAGTGATGAGCCGAACACCCCCGGGTTCGGTTCGCACCAGAACCCGCGAACGGACCGAAAGTTCGCACGAACATTAGAACCCTATTAAATACAATGGATGCGAACGTTCGGATTCTAAAGTGCTAATTATAACGACTATTATCCATGTTATTGTCCGAAACAGAGTTTGGGAACCCGGGTTCTGCACCAGGGGACATGTATCAATGCAAAAAGAAGTTTTAAAAACGGACGTTTTCCGGGAGCAGTCATTTTAATGATGCATAAAGTGAAAAAAAAAGTCAAATATTCCTTTAACCACTTAACGACCGCCCACCGCCGATTTACGTCGGCAGAATGGCACGGACAGGCAGAATCACGTAGATCTACGTGATCGCCTTTGTGCAGTTGGGGGTCCATCCGGACCCCCCTTCACTGCAGTGAGCGGCCGTTAAGTGTTCGGGAGCGATCAGGCATGAGGGGGCGGCCGCTCGATTCCGCCCCCCCCCTCGCGATCGCTCCCGGCCAATGAAAATGCTTCCTCCGCCATGTGATGTAAACAAGGCTGGAGGAAGTGATGTCATCTCCCTCGCCGCGGTCTTTCCGTTCCCGGCGCCGAGCAGAGAAGAAGCAGGTTAGTGCACCAACAGTCCACTGACACGTAGGTACACATAGGCACACAAATCACCCCCCAGTCACCCCCAGATCACCCCCCAGGTCACCCCAAAGCCCCCAATCACAGTGTCACTGATTGCAGTGATCATTTATTTTACTGATCACTGCATTTAGTGTCATCTGTGATTGTAAAAAGTTGCAGGGCAGTTAGGATTAGGCCCCTTTAGGTCCAGGGTAGCCCCCTAACCCCCCCTAATAAAGGTTTAACCCCTTGATCACCCCCCAGGTAACCCTTTCACCCCCTAACTTCAGCGTCACTAAGCGATTGTTTTTCCGATCGCTGTATTCGTGTCGCTGGTGTTTTAGATAGGCAGTTATTTTTTTTTTAGGTTCGCCGCAGGTTTTTATTAGTGTCAGGTACCCCCATATATTATTTTAACCCCCTGATTGCCCCTAGAGTTAACCCTTTCACCAGTGATCGCTGTATAAGCGTCACTGGTGTCACTGGTTAGCCAGTAAGTTATTTAGTTATTTAGGTTACCCGTCAGGTTTTTATATAGTGTCAAGTACCCCCATATTTAACCTAATAAAGGTTTTAACCCCCTGATTGCCCCTAGTTAACCCTTTCACCAGTGATCACCATATAAAGGTTACGGGTGACGCTGGTTGATTAGTTTGCTTTTTATAGCATCAGGGCACCCACCGTATATAACCCAATAAAGGTTTAACCCCCCTGATCGCCCGGCGGGTGAGATCAATTAGGTTTTAGCGCCAGAGAGGGTCTGCGTCGCCCCAGGCAGTGTTAGGTTAGTGACAGTAACGCTAACACCCACGCGCAAAGCATATACCCCCCTTAGTGGTATAGTATCTGATCAGATCTGATCAGATCTATACTAGCATCCCCAGCGGTTTAGGGTTCCCAAAAACGCAGTGTTAGCGGGATCAGCCCAGATACCTGCTAGCGCCTGCATTTAGCCCCTCCGCCCAGCCCAGCCCAGCCCAGCCCACCCAAGTGCAGTATCGATCGATCACTGTCACTTACCAAACACAACACACATAACTGCAGCGTTCGCAGTGCTTGGTTTTTGGGGCCCTGTACGCGGCTAGGCTCCCAAAAAGTCCCACACATGTGGTATCCCTGTACTCAGGAAAAGCAGCAGAATGTATTTTGGGGTGCAATTCCACATATAACCATGGCATGTGTGAGCAATATATCATTTAGTGACAACTTTTTGTACATTTTTTTTTCTTTTTGTCATTATTCAATCATTTGGGACAAAAAAAAAATATTCAATGGGGTCAACATGCCTCTCAGCAAATAGCTTGGGGTGTCTACTTTCCAAAATGGGGTCATTTGGGGGGGTTTTGTGCCATCTTGGCATTTTATGGCCTTCAAAACTGTGATAGGTAGTGAGGAGTGAAATCAAAAATTTATGCCCTTAGAAACCTTGAAGGCGGTGCTTGGTTTTTGGGGTCCCGTACGCGGCTAGGCTCCCAAAAAGTCCCACACATGTGGTATCCCCGTACTCAGGAGAAGCAGCTGAATGTATTTTGGGGTGTAATTTCACATATGCCCATGGCATGTGTGAGCAATATATCATTTAGTGACAACTTTGTGCAAAAAAAAAAAAGTTTGTCATATTCCCGCAACTTGTGGCAAAATATAAAATATTCCATGGACTGAACATGCCTCTCAGTAAATAGCTTGGGGTGTCTACTTTCCAAAATGGGGTCATTTGGGGGGGTTTTGTGCTATTTTGGCATTTTATGGCCTTCGAAACTGTGATAGGTAGTGAGGAGTGAAATCAAAAATTTGCGCCCTTAGAAATCCTGAAGGCGGTGCTTGGTTTCCGGGGTCCCGTACGTGGCTAGGCTCCTAAAAAGTCCCACACATGTGGTATCCCCGTACTCAGGAGAAGCAGCAGAATGTATTTTGGGGTGCAATTCCACATATAACCATGGCATGTGTGAGCAATATATCATTTAGTGACAACTTTTTGTAATTTTTTTTTGTCATTATTCAATCACTTGGGACAAAAAAAAAATATTCAATGGGCTCAACATGCCTCTCAGCAATTTCCTTGGGGTGTCTACTTTCCAAAATGGGGTCATTTGGGGGGGTTTTGTACTGCCCTGCCATTTTAGCACCTCAAGAAATGAGATAGGCAGTCAGAAATTTAAAGCTGTGTAAATTTCAGAAAATGTACCCTAGTTTGTAAACGCTATAACTTTTGCGCAAACCAATAAATATACGCTTATTGACATTTTTTTTACTAAAGACATGTGGCTGAATACATTTTGGCCTAAATGTATGACTAAAATTGAGTTTATTCGATTTTTCTTATAACAAAAACTAGAAAATATCTTTTTTTTTCAAAATTTTCGTTCTTTTTCCATTTATATCGCAAAAAATAAAAATCGCAGAGGCAATCAAATACCATTAAAAGAAAGCTCTATTTGTGGGAAGAAAAGGACGCAAATTTCATTTGGGTACAACATTGCATGTCCGCACAATTTACAGTTAAAGCAGCGCAGTGCCGAATCCCAAAAACAGGCTTGGTCCTAATGGTCCGAAATGGTCCGGGGCTTAAGTGGTTAAATATCATACCTGGGGGGTGTCTAAAGTATGCCTGTGAAGTGCCACGTGTTTCCCGTGTTTAGAACTGTCCCTGCACAAAATAACATTTCTAAAGGAAAAAAATCCATTTAAAACTGCTTGCGGCTTTAATGCAATGTCTGGTCCCGGTAATATGGATGAAAATCTTTAGGAAAAATGGCATAGCTACCCCATCAACCCCCCCCCCCCCCACCCCAGCCCATTACCAGCCCCTTTGGGTCTTGTATGGATATTAAGGGGAACCCCGCACACAAAATAAAAAAGGACCTATATACTCTGAACAGCCATATACAGGCGGTGCATACAAGACAGGGACTGTAGGTTTGTTCTTATGTAGAATCTGTTTGTAATTTTGAACAGCTGCATTGTTTAAGTGGAGCTCCATGCCAAATTCCTTTTTTTTAGCTTTTTGTAAAACATAGGGAACGGTTATCACCCCTGTCACATTTTTTTTGCTGTCTGTGCCCCTGTTCAGAACATTTCACCTCACTTTGCGTCCCAATGACAACTGTTTTTGAAATGTGGTGTTTTTATTGAAACAAGGATTGGTGATAAAGCATCAGTAGAGAGGAGACACCTTTCTCACATATTAATTCTTACAGGAGAGAATTTTCCTTCCAAGGGGTAGATTTCCTCTCACTTCCTGTTGTCTTCTTCCGTTTGCAAGTAGTAGTAGTTTGTAAGTTGGATGTTTGAAAGTAGGGACCTGCCGTATATACGCTGCAGAAATTGGCCCCTTAGGTGTTGGTGTTGGCACAACACTGAAAGCACTCACAGTTATTCTTGGTGGGTGCTGGAACGCCCTGCTGTCAACTATTATATCAGGAATTGTAATAACATATAATTGTTGATCAGTGGTAGTAAAAATTGGGCCTTTGATGGTGGTGCTGGTGCCACAACACTGTAAGGCCTGACAGTTACTCTTGGTGGGCGCAGCAATGGGCCCTGCTGTGAATTATTAGATCAATAATTATAATTGCATGCCCCTGTTGAACAGGGGCTGAAAAATTGGGCCTTAGGCACTGGTGGCACAACACTGCAACCCCTCACAGATACTGTGCTTGGAGCACAGCAATGAGGCCTGTTGCAAAGTATTGCATCAAAAATTTTAATTACACGCCCCTGTTAAACAGGGGCTGAAAAATTGGGCCTTAGCCACTGGTGGCGTCACCCACAAACCAAAATGATCTTCCAAGCTATCATCATTAATTGTATCATTGAGGAGGAAGAGGAGGATAGCCAGTCAACATAACAGCACAGGCACTCAGCATCAGCATCAGTCTTGAAGGGATGTGACATTTTAAAATCAATTAGTCTGTTATATCAGCATCTGGTGTGTGGTAGCTGGTGGTGATCCAAGACTGGTTCATCTTGATGAAAGTCAGTTGATCAACCGAGTCGGTGGACAGGCGCACCCTGTGATCCGTGACAAATCCTCCAGCAGCACTGAATGTGCGTTCTGAAAGAACGCTGGATGCAGGACAGGCCAGTAGCTCAATTGCATACTGTGCAAGCTCTGGCCAGTGATCCATCCTCAAGACCCAGTAAGCCAGAGGATTTTCGGTGGGGAAGGTGTCCAAGTCTGACCTTGCCCCTAGGTATTCCTGCACCATGTATATCAGACGCTGGCGATGGTTGCTGGAACCGATCATACTTTGGGGCTGCGGACTAAAGAATTGTCTGAACGCATCGGTCAGACGGCCACCTTCCCCACCGCTCCTTCTTTGACTGCCTGAAGCCTCAGCAACTCGTTGTCCAGGACCAGGAGTTTGTAACCTCCCAGTCTCTGGGAACGCGTTGCACAGACCTTTCTGCAAGGCCTCCCGGAGTTGTCTCATCCTCTGCTCCCTCTGCGACGGTACGATAAGGTCCGCAACCTTACCCTTGTACCGTGGATCAAGGAGAGTGGCCAGCCAGTAATGGTCCCTCTCCTTGATCCGAAGAATAAGAGGATCCTTCCGCAGACTTTGCAGGATCAGGGAGGCCATGCAGCGTAGGTTAGCTGAGGCATTCAGTCCGGAGTCCTCTGGGTCACTAAGGACGACATGATCCGCAGCCACCTCCTCCCAGCCACGTACAAGTCCACTGGTTTCTTGGGACTGTAAATCATCCCTAAAAGACTGCTGCTGATGATGCTGAGTGCCAGCCTCCACCTCCATGCTGACACAATCCTCCTCCTCCTCCTCTTCCTGTGCGATGGGTGGGACAGAAGGAACACTGTCTGGGTAAAGGGGGCCTTGAGAGGCAAGGAAGTCCTCCTCTTCCTGCCTCTGTTCTGCCTCAAGTGCCCTGTCCATTATTCCACGCAGCGTGTGCTCCAACAGGTGGACAAGAGGTACAGTGTCACTGATGCATGCACTGTCACTGCTCACCATCCTCGTGGCCTCCTCAAATGGTGCCAGGACAGTGCATGCATCCCTGATCATGCCCCACTGGCGTGGTGAAAAAAACCCGAGCTCCCCTGACCCTGTCCTGGTGCCGTAGTCGCACAGGTACTCATTGATGGCCCTCTGCTGCGTGTGCAGCCGCTGCAGCATGGCCAACGTTGAGTTCCACCTGGTGGGCATGTCACATATAAGGCGGTTCTTGGGCAGGTTCAACTCCTTTTGCAGCTCAGCCAGGCGAGCACTGGCATTATAAGATCTGCGGAAATGCACACAGACTTTCCTGGCCTGCCTCAGGACATCCTGTAAGCCCGGGTACCTGCCCAAGAACCGCTGCACCACCAGGTTAAGGACGTGAGCCATACAGGGCACATGGGTCAGTTGTCCCTGTCGGAGGGCGGAGAGGAGGTTGGTGCCATTGTCGCAAACCACCATTCCTGGCTTAAGCTGGCGTGGCGTCAACCACCTCTCGGCCTGCCCCTGCAGAGCAGACAGGACCTCTGCCCCAGTGTGGCTCCTGTCCCCCAAACACACCAGCGCAAGCACGGCATGGCATCTTTTTGCCTGCGTACTTGCGTAGCCCCTTGAACGCCTACGGAGCACCGCTGGTTCCGAGGACAAACCACAGGAAGAGGCCATGGAGGAAGAAGAAGAGGAGGGGGTGGAGGAGAGAGGTGTGTCACAACCAGTAGTAGCATTTTGGAGGCGTGGCGGTGGAACAACCTCCAACACTACTGCACCTTGTCCTGCATCCTTCCCAGCTGCCAAAAGAGTGACCCAATGGGCCGTGAAAGAAAGGTAACGTCCCTGTCCATGCCTGCTGGACCATGAGTCAGCGGTAATATGCACCTTACCGCTGACCGCCCTGTCCAGCGAGGCCAAGACATTGCCTTCCACATGCCTGTAGAGAGCCGGAATCGCCTTCCGTGCGAAAAAGTGGCGTTTGGGAACCTGCCACTGAGGAACCGCACATTGCACAAACTCACGGAAGGGGGCCGAGTCTATCAACTGAAAAGGCAGCAGTTGAAGCGCTAGCAATTTAGCCAAGCTAGCATTCAACCGCTGGGCATGTGGATGGCTGGGAGTGAACTTCTTTCGACGGTCCAGCAGCTGGGGCAGGGAAATTTGCCTGCTAGAATCGGACGTTGGTGTACTGCTAGCAGAGTGCCCGCAAGTACTTGCCTGTGACACACCTAATTCTACACCTTCATTCCTCTCAGAGCAGGTTTCAGAGAGGAGTGAATGTATAGTGGGGTTGGAGATCCCAGCTGATGCGGTGCAAGAAGAGGTCAGCTTTGTTCTTTGGTGTGGGTCTTTAAGGTAGGCTTGCCAACGAGCTGCATGGCAGGTCAACATATGTCTGATCAAGCATGTGGTGCCCAAGCGGCTGATGTTTTGGCCACGCGATATACGCTTGAGACATATGTTGCAAACAGCAGCTGTGCGATCTGATGCACTCGCCTCAAAAAAGGCCCACACCAAAGAACTTTTTGAATGACGGGCAGAGGCAGCGCCCTGCACAGGCGGAGCTCTGCGGTGTGATTCCGTCGGTGTGCTGCCCATACGCTGGCCACTCAAGGGCATCCTGCCTCGTTGGAGATGTGCCTCCTCCTCATCCTCCTCCTCCTCTCTCCTATTAGGCACCCACGTGGAGTCAGTGACCTCATCATCCCCTCCCTCCTCATCACTGGAGCCAATCTGACAGTATGCTGCAGCTGCTGGAGTATGACTGCCAGATTGGTGTCCTTCTTGAGCATCCCCTCTCTCTGCTCTCACGCTGCTGCCTTCCTCTAGCTGGGTATCATCATCAGATCCTTCCAAACGCTGGGCATCCTCCTGGAGCATGTACCCAACACTGTGCTCAAACAGTTCGGGGGACTCCTCAGGAGGAGGACATGGTGGGTCTAGGGAAGGATTGACTAATGAAGATAATGATACCAGAGAAGAGGACGCTTTGGCAGCTGCTTTGCCAGTACCCTGAGCCTGGGTGAGAGAGGATGAGGAGGATGAGGTGGGCTTGGTCATCCACTCTACCAAGTCTTCGGCATGATGTGGCTCAACATGTCCAGCTGCCGAAAAGAAGGACAAGCGTGTCCCATGGCCATGTGCTGATGACAATGCACCGCGTCCACGACCAGCACTGTTGCCCCCAGACACAGAGCCTGCTTGCCCTCTTTTTTTGCCTCCTGACTGTCTGCCTCTCCTTGGTTGCCTTCCAGACATTTTAATGGATGGCCTGCAGGGAGATGGGAAAAAGAGCAATAAGGGCTACCTTCAGGTGTATACTGTGCAGGAGGCTTAGCAACAATGACACTGACACTGTCCCCTGCCTATCCTTCTCTGTCCCTAAACACAAGGATTTGCAATATGCTTCAGCAAGATTGGTTTAGCACAGAACAGCACACTGACAGTTTCCCTCACTGTCCTACTCTGTCCCTACAAACAAGATTTAGCACAGAATAGCACACTGATAGTTTCCACGAGTGTCCTTCTCTGTCCCTAAACTCAAGGATTTCAAATATGGAACAGCAAAATTGGTTTAGAACAGAATAGCACACTGACACTTTCCCTCACTGTCCTACTCTGTCCCTCCCTACAAACAAGATTTAGCACAGAATAGCACACTGATAATTTCCACAAGTGTCCTTCTCTGTCCCTAAACTCAAGGATTGAAAATATGGAACAGCAAAATTGGTTTAGAACAGAATAGCACACTGAAACTTTCCCTCACTGTCCTACTCTGTCCCTCCCTACAAACAAGATTTAGCACAGAATAGCACACTGATAATTTTCACGAGTGTCCTTCTCTGTCCCTAAACTCAAGGATTTGAAATATGGAACAGCAAAATTGGTTTAGAACAGAATAGCACACTGACACTTTCCCTCACTGTCCTACTCTGTCCCTCCCTACAAACAAGATTTAGCACAGAATAGCACACTGATAATTTCCACGAGTGTCCTTCTCTGTCCCTAAACTCAAGGATTGAAAATATGGAACAGCAAAATTGGTTTAGAACAGAATAGCACACTGAAACTTTCCCTCACTGTCCTACTCTGTCCCTCCCTACAAACAAGATTTAGCACAGAATAGCACACTGATAATTTCCACGAGTGTCCTTCTCTGTCCCTAAACTCAAGGATTTGAAATATGGAACAGCAAAATTGGTTTAGAACAGAATAGCACACTGACACTTTCCCTCACTATCCTACTCTGTCCCTCCCTACAAACAAGATTTAGCACAGAATAGCACACTGATAATTTCCACGAGTGTCCTTCTCTGTCCCTAAACTCAAGGATTGAAAATATGGAACAGCAAAATTGGTTTAGAACAGAATAGCACACTGTCAGTTTCACTCACTGTACCTCTCTGTCCCTAAACTCAAGGATTGAAAATATGGTTCAGCAAAATTGGTTTAGAACAGAATAGCACACTGACACTTTCCCTCACTGTCCTACTCTGTCCCTCCCTACAAACAAGATTTAGCACAGAATAGCACACTGATAATTTCCACGAGTGTCCTTCTCTGTCCCTAAACTCAAGGATTGAAAATATGGAACAGCAAAATTGGTTTAGAACAGAATAGCACACTGAAACTTTCCCTCACTGTCCTACTCTGTCCCTCCCTACAAACAAGATTTAGCACAGAATAGCACACTGATAATTTCCACGAGTGTCCTTCTCTGTCCCTAAACTCAAGGATTTGAAATATGGAACAGCAAAATTGGTTTAGAACAGAATAGCACACTGACACTTTCCCTCACTGTCCTACTCTGTCCCTCCCTACAAACAAGATTTAGCACAGAATAGCACACTGATAATTTCCACGAGTGTCCTTCTCTGTCCCTAAACTCAAGGATTTGAAATATGGAACAGCAAAATTGGTTTAGAACAGAATAGCACACTGACACTTTCCCTCACTGTCCTACTCTGTCCCTCCCTACAAACAAGATTTAGCACAGAATAGCACACTGATAATTTCCACGAGTGTCCTTCTCTGTCCCTAAACTCAAGGATTGAAAATATGGAACAGCAAAATTGGTTTAGAACAGAATAGCACACTGAAACTTTCCCTCACTGTCCTACTCTGTCCCTCCCTACAAACAAGATTTAGCACAGAATAGCACACTGATAATTTCCACGAGTGTCCTTCTCTGTCCCTAAACTCAAGGATTTGAAATATGGAACAGCAAAATTGGTTTAGAACAGAATAGCACACTGACACTTTCCCTCACTGTCCTACTCTGTCCCTCCCTACAAACAAGATTTAGCACAGAATAGCACACTGATAATTTACACGAGTGTTCTTCTCTGTCCCTAAACTCAAGGATTGAAAATATGGAACAGCAAAATTGGTTTAGAACAGAATAGCACACTGAAACTTTCCCTCACTGTCCTACTCTGTCCCTCCCTACAAACAAGATTTAGCACAGAATAGCACACTGATAATTTCCACGCGTGTCCTTCTCTGTCCCTAAACTCAAGGATTTGAAATATGGAACAGCAAAATTGGTTTAGAACAGAATAGCACACTGACACTTTCCCTCACTGTCCTACTCTGTCCCTCCCTACAAACAAGATTTAGCACAGAATAGCACACTGATAATTTCCACGAGTGTCCTTCTCTGTCCCTAAACTCAAGGATTTGAAATATGGAACAGCAAAATTGGTTTAGAACAGAATAGCACACTGTCAGTTTCACTCACTGTACCTCTCTGTCCCTAAACTCAAGGATTGAAAATATGGTTCAGCAAAATTGGTTTAGAACAGAATAGCACACTGACACTTTCCCTCACTGTCCTACTCTGTCCCTCCCTACAAACAAGATTTAGCACAGAATAGCACACTGATAATTTCCACGAGTGTCCTTCTCTGTCCCTAAACTCAAGGATTGAAAATATGGAACAGCAAAATTGGTTTAGAACAGAATAGCACACTGAAACTTTCCCTCACTGTCCTACTCTGTCCCTCCCTACAAACAAGATTTAGCACAGAATAGCACACTGATAATTTCCACGAGTGTCCTTCTCTGTCCCTAAACTCAAGGATTTGAAATATGGAACAGCAAAATTGGTTTAGAACAGAATAGCACACTGACACTTTCCCTCACTGTCCTACTCTGTCCCTCCCTACAAACAAGATTTAGCACAGAATAGCACACTGATAATTTCCACGAGTGTCCTTCTCTGTCCCTAAACTCAAGGATTTGAAATATGGAACAGCAAAATTGGTTTAGAACAGAATAGCACACTGACACTTTCCCTCACTGTCCTACTCTGTCCCTCCCTACAAACAAGATTTAGCACAGAATAGCACACTGATAATTTCCACGAGTGTCCTTCTCTGTCCCTAAACTCAAGGATTGAAAATATGGAACAGCAAAATTGGTTTAGAACAGAATAGCACACTGAAACTTTCCCTCACTGTCCTACTCTGTCCCTCCCTACAAACAAGATTTAGCACAGAATAGCACACTGATAATTTCCACGAGTGTCCTTCTCTGTCCCTAAACTCAAGGATTTGAAATATGGAACAGCAAAATTGGTTTAGAACAGAATAGCACACTGACACTTTCCCTCACTGTCCTACTCTGTCCCTCCCTACAAACAAGATTTAGCACAGAATAGCACACTGATAATTTCCACGAGTGTTCTTCTCTGTCCCTAAACTCAAGGATTGAAAATATGGAACAGCAAAATTGGTTTAGAACAGAATAGCACACTGAAACTTTCCCTCACTGTCCTACTCTGTCCCTCCCTACAAACAAGATTTAGCACAGAATAGCACACTGATAATTTCCACGAGTGTCCTTCTCTGTCCCTAAACTCAAGGATTTGAAATATGGAACAGCAAAATTGGTTTAGAACAGAATAGCACACTGACACTTTCCCTCACTGTCCTACTCTGTCCCTCCCTACAAACAAGATTTAGCACAGAATAGCACACTGATAATTTCCACGAGTGTCCTTCTCTGTCCCTAAACTCAAGGATTTGAAATATGGAACAGCAAAATTGGTTTAGAACAGAATAGCACACTGTCAGTTTCACTCACTGTACCTCTCTGTCCCTAAACTCAAGGATTGAAAATATGGTTCAGCAAAATTGGTTTAGAACAGAATAGCACACTGACACTTTCCCTCACTGTCCTACTCTGTCCCTCCCTACAAACAAGATTTAGCACAGAATAGCACACTGATAATTTCCACGAGTGTCCTTCTCTGTCCCTAAACTCAAGGATTGAAAATATGGAACAGCAAAATTGGTTTAGAACAGAATAGCACACTGAAACTTTCCCTCACTGTCCTACTCTGTCCCTCCCTACAAACAAGATTTAGCACAGAATAGCACACTGATAATTTCCACGAGTGTCCTTCTCTGTCCCTAAACTCAAGGATTTGAAATATGGAACAGCAAAATTGGTTTAGAACAGAATAGCACACTGACACTTTCCCTCACTGTCCTACTCTGTCCCTCCCTACAAACAAGATTTAGCACAGAATAGCACACTGATAATTTCCACGAGTGTCCTTCTCTGTCCCTAAACTCAAGGATTTGAAATATGGAACAGCAAAATTGGTTTAGAACAGAATAGCACACTGACACTTTCCCTCACTGTCCTACTCTGTCCCTCCCTACAAACAAGATTTAGCACAGAATAGCACACTGATAATTTCCACGAGTGTCCTTCTCTGTCCCTAAACTCAAGGATTGAAAATATGGAACAGCAAAATTGGTTTAGAACAGAATAGCACACTGAAACTTTCCCTCACTGTCCTACTCTGTCCCTCCCTACAAACAAGATTTAGCACAGAATAGCACACTGATAATTTCCACGAGTGTCCTTCTCTGTCCCTAAACTCAAGGATTTGAAATATGGAACAGCAAAATTGGTTTAGAACAGAATAGCACACTGACACTTTCCCTCACTGTCCTACTCTGTCCCTCCCTACAAACAAGATTTAGCACAGAATAGCACACTGATAATTTCCACGAGTGTTCTTCTCTGTCCCTAAACTCAAGGATTGAAAATATGGAACAGCAAAATTGGTTTAGAACAGAATAGCACACTGAAACTTTCCCTCACTGTCCTACTCTGTCCCTCCCTACAAACAAGATTTAGCACAGAATAGCACACTGATAATTTCCACGAGTGTCCTTCTCTGTCCCTAAACTCAAGGATTTGAAATATGGAACAGCAAAATTGGTTTAGAACAGAATAGCACACTGACACTTTCCCTCACTGTCCTACTCTGTCCCTCCCTACAAACAAGATTTAGCACAGAATAGCACACTGATAATTTCCACGAGTGTCCTTCTCTGTCCCTAAACTCAAGGATTTGAAATATGGAACAGCAAAATTGGTTTAGAACAGAATAGCACACTGTCAGTTTCACTCACTGTACCTCTCTGTCCCTAAACTCAAGGATTGAAAATATGGTTCAGCAAAATTGGTTTAGAACAGAATAGCACACTGACACTTTCCCTCACTGTCCTACTCTGTCCCTCCCTACAAACAAGATTTAGCACAGAATAGCACACTGATAATTTCCACGAGTGTCCTTCTCTGTCCCTAAACTCAAGGATTGAAAATATGGAACAGCAAAATTGGTTTAGAACAGAATAGCACACTGAAACTTTCCCTCACTGTCCTACTCTGTCCCTCCCTACAAACAAGATTTAGCACAGAATAGCACACTGATAATTTCCACGAGTGTCCTTCTCTGTCCCTAAACTCAAGGATTTGAAATATGGAACAGCAAAATTGGTTTAGAACAGAATAGCACACTGACACTTTCCCTCACTGTCCTACTCTGTCCCTCCCTACAAACAAGATTTAGCACAGAATAGCACACTGATAATTTCCACGAGTGTCCTTCTCTGTCCCTAAACTCAAGGATTTGAAATATGGAACAGCAAAATTGGTTTAGAACAGAATAGCACACTGACACTTTCCCTCACTGTCCTACTCTGTCCCTCCCTACAAACAAGATTTAGCACAGAATAGCACACTGATAATTTCCACGAGTGTCCTTCTCTGTCCCTAAACTCAAGGATTGAAAATATGGAACAGCAAAATTGGTTTAGAACAGAATAGCACACTGAAACTTTCCCTCACTGTCCTACTCTGTCCCTCCCTACAAACAAGATTTAGCACAGAATAGCACACTGATAATTTCCACGAGTGTCCTTCTCTGTCCCTAAACTCAAGGATTTGAAATATGGAACAGCAAAATTGGTTTAGAACAGAATAGCACACTGACACTTTCCCTCACTGTCCTACTCTGTCCCTCCCTACAAACAAGATTTAGCACAGAATAGCACACTGATAATTTCCACGAGTGTTCTTCTCTGTCCCTAAACTCAAGGATTGAAAATATGGAACAGCAAAATTGGTTTAGAACAGAATAGCACACTGAAACTTTCCCTCACTGTCCTACTCTGTCCCTCCCTACAAACAAGATTTAGCACAGAATAGCACACTGATAATTTCCACGAGTGTCCTTCTCTGTCCCTAAACTCAAGGATTTGAAATATGGAACAGCAAAATTGGTTTAGAACAGAATAGCACACTGACACTTTCCCTCACTGTCCTACTCTGTCCCTCCCTACAAACAAGATTTAGCACAGAATAGCACACTGATAATTTCCACGAGTGTCCTTCTCTGTCCCTAAACTCAAGGATTTGAAATATGGAACAGCAAAATTGGTTTAGAACAGAATAGCACACTGTCAGTTTCACTCACTGTACCTCTCTGTCCCTAAACTCAAGGATTGAAAATATGGTTCAGCAAAATTGGTTTAGAACAGAATAGCACACTGACACTTTCCCTCACTGTCCTACTCTGTCCCTCCCTACAAACAAGATTTAGCACAGAATAGCACACTGATAATTTCCACGAGTGTCCTTCTCTGTCCCTAAACTCAAGGATTGAAAATATGGAACAGCAAAATTGGTTTAGAACAGAATAGCACACTGAAACTTTCCCTCACTGTCCTACTCTGTCCCTCCCTACAAACAAGATTTAGCACAGAATAGCACACTGATAATTTCCACGAGTGTCCTTCTCTGTCCCTAAACTCAAGGATTTGAAATATGGAACAGCAAAATTGGTTTAGAACAGAATAGCACACTGACACTTTCCCTCACTGTCCTACTCTGTCCCTCCCTACAAACAAGATTTAGCACAGAATAGCACACTGATAATTTCCACGAGTGTCCTTCTCTGTCCCTAAACTCAAGGATTTGAAATATGGAACAGCAAAATTGGTTTAGAACAGAATAGCACACTGACACTTTCCCTCACTGTCCTACTCTGTCCCTCCCTACAAACAAGATTTAGCACAGAATAGCACACTGATAATTTCCACGAGTGTCCTTCTCTGTCCCTAAACTCAAGGATTGAAAATATGGAACAGCAAAATTGGTTTAGAACAGAATAGCACACTGAAACTTTCCCTCACTGTCCTACTCTGTCCCTCCCTACAAACAAGATTTAGCACAGAATAGCACACTGATAATTTCCACGAGTGTCCTTCTCTGTCCCTAAACTCAAGGATTTGAAATATGGAACAGCAAAATTGGTTTAGAACAGAATAGCACACTGACACTTTCCCTCACTGTCCTACTCTGTCCCTCCCTACAAACAAGATTTAGCACAGAATAGCACACTGATAATTTCCACGAGTGTTCTTCTCTGTCCCTAAACTCAAGGATTGAAAATATGGAACAGCAAAATTGGTTTAGAACAGAATAGCACACTGAAACTTTCCCTCACTGTCCTACTCTGTCCCTCCCTACAAACAAGATTTAGCACAGAATAGCACACTGATAATTTCCACGAGTGTCCTTCTCTGTCCCTAAACTCAAGGATTTGAAATATGGAACAGCAAAATTGGTTTAGAACAGAATAGCACACTGACACTTTCCCTCACTGTCCTACTCTGTCCCTCCCTACAAACAAGATTTAGCACAGAATAGCACACTGATAATTTCCACGAGTGTCCTTCTCTGTCCCTAAACTCAAGGATTTGAAATATGGAACAGCAAAATTGGTTTAGAACAGAATAGCACACTGTCAGTTTCACTCACTGTACCTCCCTGTCCCTAAACTCAAGGATTGAAAATATGGTTCAGCAAAATTGGTTTAGAACAGAATAGCACACTGACACTTTCCCTCACTGTCCTACTCTGTCCCTCCCTACAAACAAGATTTAGCACAGAATAGCACACTGATAATTTCCACGAGTGTCCTTCTCTGTCCCTAAACTCAAGGATTGAAAATATGGAACAGCAAAATTGGTTTAGAACAGAATAGCACACTGAAACTTTCCCTCACTGTCCTACTCTGTCCCTCCCTACAAACAAGATTTAGCACAGAATAGCACACTGATAATTTCCACAAGTGTCCTTCTCTGTCCCTAAACTCAAGGATTTGAAATATGGAACAGCAAAATTGGTTTAGAACAGAATAGCACACTGACATTTTCCCTCACTGTCCTACTCTGTCCCTCCCTACAAACAAGATTTAGCACAGAATAGCACACTGATAATTTCCACGAGTGTCCTTCTCTGTCCCTAAACTCAAGGATTTGAAATATGGAACAGCAAAATTGGTTTAGAACAGAATAGCACACTGACACTTTCCCTCACTGTCCTACTCTGTCCCTCCCTACAAACAAGATTTAGCACAGAATAGCACACTGATAATTTCCACGAGTGTCCTTCTCTGTCCCTAAACTCAAGGATTTGAAATATTGAACAGCAAAATTGGTTTAGAACAGAATAGCACACTGACACTTTCCCTCACTGTCCTACTCTGTCCCTCCCTACAAACAAGATTTAGCACAGAATAGCACACTGATAATTTCCACGAGTGTTCTTCTCTGTCCCTAAACTCAAGGATTGAAAATATGGAACAGCAAAATTGGTTTAGAACAGAATAGCACACTGAAACTTTCCCTCACTGTCCTACTCTGTCCCTCCCTACAAACAAGATTTAGCACAGAATAGCACACTGATAATTTCCACGAGTGTCCTTCTCTGTCCCTAAACTCAAGGATTTGAAATATGGAACAGCAAAATTGGTTTAGAACAGAATAGCACACTGACACTTTCCCTCACTGTCCTACTCTGTCCCTCCCTACAAACAAGATTTAGCACAGAATAGCACACTGATAATTTCCACGAGTGTCCTTCTCTGTCCCTAAACTCAAGGATTTGAAATATGGAACAGCAAAATTGGTTTAGAACAGAATAGCACACTGACACTTTCCCTCACTGTCCTACTCTGTCCCTCCCTACAAACAAGATTTAGCACAGAATAGCACACTGATAATTTCCACGAGTGTCCTTCTCTGTCCCTAAACTCAAGGATTTGAAATATGGAACAGCAAAATTGGTTTAGAACAGAATAGCACACTGACACTTTCCCTCACTGTACCTCTCTGTCCCTACAAACAAGGATTAGCACAGAATAGCACACTGACACTTTCCCTCACTGTACCTCTCTGTCCCTACAAACAAGGTTTAGCACAGAATAACACACTGTCACTGACACTCTCCCTACCTATCCTTATTTGTCCCTAAACACAAGGAATCCAGGATTAGTAAAGGAAAAAAAATGACACTGTCCCTGCCTATGCTTCTCTTTCCCTGCTCCGGAACACACTACACAAGGCCGCCGCGCTAGCGGCCTTTTATAGTGTGGGTCGTGTACTAAACCCCCTCAGCAATAATTGGCCACAGGCATCCTGCCTGTGGCCAATCATTGCTCTCCTCGCTGCCGGCGCTGTGATTGGCCAAGCATGCGGGGTCACAGTGCATGCTTGGCCAATCACAGCGCCTGGATGACACTGCGATGGCGTAGTGCATTGTGGGCCGTTCGCGTCACTCGAATTTGGCGCGAACGGCCCAAATCGTTCGATCTTCGTCGAACGATCGAACAGCCGATGTTCGAGTCGAACGTATGTTCGACTCGAACACGAAGCTCATCCCTACTAAAGAATGTCTGAACAGAATTAGATATTGTTTTACAGGTAATCCCATTTTTTTTTTTAAAGCAAGGAGAATAAGAATCTCAATAGCCAATATTGGAAGATAGGAACTAGATTAGGATTGATGATCTACAATGTAGCATGACTTCTATAGAAACACCAGCCATGAACTTATGTTTGAAAATGGCCACCATCTATAAAAGCTCTTGATAAGATGATTTATCATCACTTCGTCATGGTTGTCATTTCTGCTGTGTCATGTGCACAAACAAGACAGCATTGAGCAGAAACCTATCCACTTCTTTGGTTAGAAATATATTGAACAAGCTGTCCATGATATAAGGGGTGATTTATTTTAAATTAAACTTTAAAAAAGCATGTCTCTTTCAAATCAAGTCCTTTGAGTGTTGGCATTTCTGCACAGGTTTTTCAGTGCTAATAATTTAACATATAACATTTAAATCACTAAGATGGCATAATTTCTTAGTGAAATGTAAGGTCTGCTTAGATCAGGGCCCTCTCCCCCTGTAAAAAACACTATAGATCAGGGCCCTCTCCCCTGTAAAAATCACAATAGATCAGGGCTCTCTCCCCCTGTAAAAATCACTATAGATCAGGGCCCTCTCCCCCTGTAAAAATCACTATAGATCAGGGCCCTCTCCCCCTGTAAAAAACACTATAGATCAGGGCCCTCTCCCCCTGTAAAAAACACTATAGATCAGGGCCCTCTCCCCCTGTAAAAAACACTATAGATCAGTGCCCTCTCCCCCTGTAAAAATCACAATAGATCAGGGCTCTCTCCCCCTGTAAAAATCACTATAGATCAGTGCCCTCTCCCCTTGTAAAAATCACTATAGATCAGGGCCCTCTCCCCCTGTAAAAATCATTATAGTTTATAAGAACAAAAATGTACTTGTAAGGAAACAAGTTATAACATATACTCACCTTACCCTAATCTTCCACCAGCACTCATAGTTGAGGGTGACCTCCGTTATTCTTCTTGTGAATTTTGTATACTGATCGTTTCCCAGGAATCTTATTCTAAGGATAGTAATGTCACATCCTGCGATGTGGAAGACTGGTGTACCATAAATATACATTCTAAATGTACAAGTAGATTTTTGCCCTAACTAATGTGATCTTTACAGCTAAAGGGAACCCTGATCCAATAAATGGACCTTGCATTTTAAATTTCTTCAAGCTTCCAAATTATTGCATTTCTTTAAAGCTAGTATTAAGGAAAGCTAGTGGTGACAAAATTCACTTGTGGGTGGGTATAAACAATCATTTTTGTATATTATTTCTTTGTGGTTACATTAAGCATTGGCGTACCTGCCTAGACCCAGTCTGTTTGGACAAAATGGTCACCTGCTGACCTAGCACCATCCACAGGCAGCTTAACTCTTCAATATAACACAGAATCTGAATCCAACACAATTTTCCTTTAGCCAATTGCAGTACAGAAGATGTTTTTCCAGTTTGTTGAAGTGCAAGAAGACTTTCCTGAGCCCTGTCTCTGCAAAGAGCTAATACTAACTGAGGGTACATGGAAAAAAACAGGAATGGTCTAGCTAGGAATAAACTAACTGGCACTAAACAGGAGGGGAGGACACAGGGAGATACTAATTCACATAAGTAAATGAGTTGTAATGGCCTTAAACCTCCATTAGATGTCAGCATACTACAGAACAACAATCATGCAGTTCAAAACAACACAGAAAAAAAAAACATACAACAGGTCCTCTTACTGGGGATTAGGGATGAGCCGAACACCCCCCGGTTCGGTTCGCACCAGAACATGCAAACAGGCAAAAAATTTGTATGAACATGCAAACACCATTAAAATCTATAGGACACTAACATGAAAAACCAAAAGTGCTAATTTTAAAGCCTTGTATGCAAGTTATTGCCATAAAAAGTGTATGGGGACCCGGGTCCTGCCCCAGGGGACATGTATCAATGCAAAAAAAAAAGTTTTTAAAACTGAAGTTTTTTCAGGAGCAGTGATTTTAATAATGCTTAAAGTGAATCAATAAAAATGAAATATTCCTTTAAATATCGTTCCTGGGGGTGTCCTTAGTATGCCTGTAAAGTAGAGCATTTTCCCCATGTTTAGAACAATATCAGAGCAAAATGACATTTCTAAAGGAAAAATGTAATTTAAAACTGCTCGAGGCTGTAATGAATTGTCGGATCCCCACAATATAGATTAAAAGCATAAAAAAACGCACCAAAATTAAAAACAAAATGCCTAAGGGTCCCCCCAAAATCCAAATCAGGCCCTTCAGGTCTGGTATGGATATTAGGGGAACCCTGTGACATATTTTTTATTTAAAAATGGTGTAGGGGTCCCTCCAAAATCCATACCAGGCCCTTTAGATCTGGTATGGATTTTAAGGGGTACCCTGTGCCAAAATGTAAAAAAATATGGCGTAGGGGTCACCCTCAAAATCCATACCAGATCCTTATCTGAGCACGCAACCTGGCAGGCCGCAGAAAAAGGGGGGCGAGAGAGCGCCCCCCTCCTGAACCGTACCAGGCCACATGCCCTCAACATGGGAGGATGCTTTGGGGTCCCCCCCAAAACACCTTGTGTCCATGTTGATGGGGACAAGAGCCTCATCCCCACAACCCTTGTCCGGTGATTGTGGAGGTCTGCGGGCAGGGGGTTTATCGGAATCTGGAAGCCGCCTTGTTGACCCCAAGATCCCGCCCCCCCATGTGAAAGGGTATGAGGTACATTGTACCCCTACTCATTCAGCACAAAAAGGGTAAAAATGTTAAAATGACAGTAGACAATTTGGGACAAGTCCTTTATTAAAAAATAAAAACTGTCCCATGATGTCCATTCATCCTCGATCACACGACGACCCGAGAAAAAAAACAAAAAGAAAAAAACGCAACAACTCTGCCTTCATGGGAGGCTCCCACTGACTGAATACTCTTCGCGATGACAGCTGTTATATAGCTGAGGGTGGAGCCACCCAGTGATGTAATCGGGTGACCCTGCCCCCTTCTGACGTCACATGACGGGCGGGGTCAAATTTGGAGGCACACCTTATCTCATGAAGTGTTTTTTTATTGCCTCAAAAGCACTACCTTGGGCGTCTTACAAACATCCATAAAATCCCCTAATCTGTACAGAGGAAATGTCTTGTATGCCTTGCACTATCTTATCTTTTCTTATCTCCTTCTACTCAGCTTCTGTGCACAGCCTGCGAGATTCTATCACTGGGAGCTAGACAGAAGCCTTCCTCACTGAATGATCACTCTGACAGACAATCTCAGTGAGAATTCAATGTAACATTTTAAGCCAAAACTACAACGAACAAGTAACACAGTAGCTATCTTATCTCCTGCATTCCCTGAGGCAGATTTGTGAGTGAGAGCGCTGCAGCTGACAGAGGAAAGTTTTTATTGTGTGCACAGGGAGTTTACATTACATTTCATTGCAGTTTACATTACACAGGCTTTTTCATTCGTCAGAATCGATCAGCAGGTCCAGGCCAGAAATCATTGGCCTGCACCTGTAGATCGATCGGTTCTGTAGCGAAAATAGGAGGTGTCTACATCTTGCAGGCAGTGATATGGACACCAAAAGAAGGACCCTAGGAAGCAAACAAAAGAGGAAACAAGGACTATCACATGACCGTTGCTAGGGTATTTTTTTTTTATATCGATGGTTATTTTGAAAAGGTGGGAAGGAGGGTTGATATATTTTGGAATTGGGCTTTAAAGAAGACAAAAACACATGTAACATACCTCTCTGGCTCAAAAAAAATATTATAAATTGAGTGTAAAGTGTATATTCCTCACAGACAGCAAAGAATTCCTATTAATAGAACCAGGTAAACTGTGTTCAGCCAAAAAATAAGATACAACCACAATGGCCTCTGCCATATTGCTGTAAAGCCCTGTACACACGATCGGTTTGACTGATGAAAACCGTCTGATGGATGGTTTTCATCAGACCAACTGATCGTGTATGGGACCCATCGGTCTTTTTTCCATCGGTTTTAAAAAATAGAACATGTTTTAAATTTTTCCAATGGATAAAAAAATGATCGAAAACTTTGATCGTCTATGGGCAAGTCCTTCGGATCAAAAACCCACGCATGCTCAGAAACTTCATTTTTCTCGGCTCATCGGAGTGTTTTACGTCACCGCGTTTGGATTGGTCGGTTTTTTGACTGATGGTGTGTGGGCAAGACTGATGAAAAACAGTTTAATCGGATTTCCGATGGACAAATCCATCGGACGAAAATCCATAGGTTATCCGAACGTGTGTACAGGGCTTAAAAGGCACATGCTAGTTTCTGGCCACCAGGGGTGAGTCTGCTAAATGTTTATTTTCACACATGATTCACACAGCTTTTACCCAGGATTCACACATTTATCCATCTGAACCTAATTTGAAAATGTGTAAACCTTGGGTGAACGTTGTATGAATTTAGTGTGAAAAAAAAATAGTAAACGGACCCCTAAAATTAATGTTCTTTTTTTCCTGACCTGCGGATTAGCTCTTACCATCTTTTAAAGGATGCTACATTTATAAACATATTTTTTCCTTCCCCCTGCTGTGCTTTCCAAAGCACAGTCATGTTGTAGTGTTTTTCATGCCCTATGAAACTTTGGGCTAGATTAGGGAAAATATAGTAAAAGTTAGGGAGGTAGACCTCGGCAGCAAGATTCACCTACCCAAAAAGGAAGAAGATACCAACATTTCCACTCTTTCTACAATTTATATAAATCAGTTGTAGAGTTTCTCTAAACTAAAAAGAAGGTCAAAAATTGCTTGAATGATGAGTCTCTGTTAGGATCTTCTTACACCTGTCAGGGATCCTAAGTAGAGTTGAGCGGACACCTGGATGTTCGGGTTCGACGGGTTCGGCCGAACTTCAGAAAAAAGTTCGGGTTCGGGACCGAACTTTAACCCGAACCCGGACCCGAACCCGAACCCCATTGAAGTCAATAGGGACCCGGACTTCTAAGGACTAAAAAGGCTCTAAAAAAGTCATGGAAAGGGCTAGAGGGCTGCAAATGGCAGCAAAATGTTGTTAAGAGCATGGCAAGTGCTATGCAAACAAATGTGGATAGGGAAATAACTTAAAATAACATAAAAAAAATAAAAATAAAAAATAATAATCTTGACCTAGGAGGACGAGGTCCATATGGAGTAGGAGGTTGAGGTGGCGGTGGATGTGGCTATGTAGGTGGAAGCGGCGGTGGAGGAGGACGAGGTAGCCAACACTGATTCAAAAATACAACAATGGCTGGGTAAGGCCGGTGATGTGTCGAATTCTGTCCCCCGTCAAATAGTGTCCACCCTGTACTGCGCTTGCTCAGTATGTAGGACAAGGGGATTTCGAAAATCTCCCAAGACGAACGGCGCCTGTGTGGTGAGTTCAGGTGAAGGCCACACCATCCGTGGTTCAAGCCGAGCCAAGTGAGGCCGTGCCCGAAGCGTGGCGATCGAACCGAGCCCGTGAGGGGCCCTGTTACTATGTGCTACCGTATGTCCACTTGGATGGTGGGGCTTGAACCTGCACTCACAGCGCAGGCGCCGTTCATCTTCGGAGATTTTGTGAATCTCCTTGTCCTCTGTACTGCGCAAGCGCTGCGCCTTCGCAGTATGGGCCGGACACAATCCGATGGCCGGACAGTTTTTGTCACAACACCGGTATACATGTCTATTCTGCACAAGGTACGGACAAGTCCTGTGGGATCCATGCCTGGTTCATTTTAATGAACATGAGCTTGTCCACATTGGCTCTGGACAGGCGGCTGCGCTTGCCTGTGATAACGCCCCCTGCCGTGCTAAATACACGTTCAGATAATACACTGGCTGCAGGGCAGGCCAGCACCTCCAAGGCATAAAGGGCAAGCTCAGGCCATGTACCCAATTTGGAGACCCAGAAGTTAAAAGGGGCAGACCCGTCATCCAGTACGTGTAGGCCTGTGGACACATACTGCTCAACCATGTTGGTGAAATGCTGCCTCCTGCTAAGACGTTCCATCTCAGCTGGTGGTGCTGGTTGTTGTGGCGTGCTGACAAAGCTTTTCCACATTTCAGCCATGCTAACCCTGCCTTCTGAGGTGCTGCCGGTGCCGCGGCTGCGTTGGCGACCTCTTCCTCCTCCTCTGCCTTCGCCTTGTGCTTCCACCGTACGCCCGCTGTCAGGTGGGAATGCCACCAGCAGCGCGTCTACCAGTGTGCGCTTGTACTCGCGCATCTTACGATCCCGCTCCAGTGAGGGAATTAAGGACGGTACGTTGTCCTTGTAACGGGGATCCAGCAGGGTGGCCACCCAGTAATCAGCACCAGTTAAAATGTGGGCAACTCGGCGGTCATTGCGGAAACACTGCAGCATGTAATCGCTCATGTGTGCCAGGCTGCCCAGAGGCAAAGAAAAGCTGTCCTCTGTGGGAGGTGTATCGTCTGTGTCCTCTGTATCCCCCCAGCCACGCACCAGTGATGGCCACGAGCTGGTCTGGGTGCCACCCTGCTGTGAAAATGGCTCCTCCTCCTCCTCCTCCTCCATCTCCTCCTCCACCTCGTCATCCTCCAGAACTGTGCCCTTTCTGCCGGACAATTGTGTACCTAGCGTTTGTTGGTGCAGGAACCCACCCTCGTAGCCACTTGTGAAAGACTGCCCTGAAAGCCTTTGAAATGATCCCGCTTCTTCCTCCTCCTCCTGTGCCACATCCTCTTCCATCATCGCCCGAAGCGTTTTTTCAAGGAGGCATAGAACTGGGATAGTAACGCTAAGAACGGCGTCATTGGCACTGGACATGTTGGTGGAGTACTCGAAACAGCGCAACAAGGCACACAGGTCTCGCATGGAGGCCCAGTTATTGGTGGTGAAGTGGTGCTGTTCCGCAGAGCGACTCACGCGTGATTGCTACAGCTGAAACTCCACTATCGCCTGCTGCTGCTCGCACAGTCTGGCCAGCATGTGCAAGGTGGAGTTCCACCTTGTGGGCACGTCACATATGAGGCGGTGAGCGGGAAGGCCGAAGTTACGCTGCAGCGCTGACAGGCGAGCAGCAGCAGGGTGAGAATGCCGAAAGTGCGCACACACAGCCCGCACTTTCTGCAGCAGCTCTGGCATATTGGGGTAATTTTTAAGGAACCTCTGGACCACCAAGTTCAGCACATGCGCCAGGCAAGGGATGTGCGTCAAACCGGCTAGGCCCAGAGCTGCTACGAGATTTTGCCCATTATCGCACACCACCAGGCCGGGCTTGAGGCTCACTGACAGCAACCACTCATTGGTCTGTTGTTCCATGTCCCTCCACAACTCCTGCGTGGTGTGGGGTTTTTCCCCCAAACAGGAAAGTTTTAAAACTGCCTGCTGTCGTTTACCCCTGGCTGTGCTGAAGTTGGTTGTGAAGGTGTTACGCTGACCGGATGAGGAGGCGGTAGAGGATGAGGAAGTGGAGTAGGAGGAGTTAGCAACAGGAGGCAAAGTGAAGCGCCCTGCAATCCTCGGTGGTGGAAGGACATGCGCCAAACTGCTATCTGCCTCAGGCCCAGCCGCCACTGCATTTACCCAGTGTGCTGTTAGGGAGATATAACGTCCCTGACCGTGCTTACTGGTCCACGCATCCGTAGTTAGGTGGACCTTGCCACAGATGGCGTTGCGCAGTGCACACCTGATTTTGTCCCCCACTTGGTTGTGCAGGGAAGGGATGGCTCGCCTGGAAAAATAGTGGCGGCTGGGCACGACGTACTGTGGGACAGCCAATGCCATCAGGCTTTTAAAACTCTGCGTCTCCACCATACGGAATGACAGCATTTCAAAGGCCAGGAGTTTTGAAATGCTGGCATTCAGGCCCAGGGATTGCGGGTGGCTAGGGGGGTACTTCCTCTTCCGCTCAAATGTTTGGGATAGAGAGCTGAACGCTTCCATGGGACATTGTGGAGATGGTTGGTGACCCAGGTGGTAGTGTTGCTGGCAGATCCTCTGTTTGCGGGGTGGCAGGTGCCACTGTCACTACAGAGGTGGATGAAGAGGCCGAGACTGCAGCAGAAGAGGAAGCAGGAGGAGCCAGAGACCTTTCTTGGTTTTTGAGGTGTCTACTCCACTGCAGCTCGTGCTTTGCACTTAGATGCCTGGTCATGCAGGTTGTGCTCAGGTTGAGAACGTTTATGCCTCGCTTCAGGCTCTGATTGCACAGCATGCAAACCACTCGTGTCTTGTCATCAGCACATTGTGTGAAGAACTGCCACGCTGGGGAACTCCTTGGACCTGGCTTTGGTGTGCTCGGTCCCTTGCTGCGTTGGGCAGTAGCAGACATACTGTTTAGCTGACAGACGCTCCGCTTTTGCACCCTGCTCCCTCTTCTGCTGTGCTGGTGGCTCTGTGCGACCACCGCCTCTTCCTCCAAACTACACTGGTCACCTGCATAACGTTGATTCCATGTGGGGTCGAGGACCTCATCGTCCTCCACATCATCTTCCACCCAGTCTTCACCCCTGCCCTCCTTGTCTGTCTGCACAATTGCGAAAGCAGCAGCAGTTGGCACCTGTGTTTCGTCATCATCCGAGACGTACTGCGATGGTCCTCCCATGTACTCATCATGAAACATAAGTGGTTGGGCATCGGTGCACTCAATCTCTTCCACTTCTGGGGCAGGGCTAGGTGGATGGCCCTGGGAAACCCTGCTAACAGAGTCATCGAAAAGCAGAAGAGACTGCTGCATGATTTGGGGCTCAGACTGCTTGGCTGATTTGCAAGGGGGTGAGGTGAAAGACTGATGGACATGGGTTTCAGGTGCCAACTCTGTTCTTTCATCAGAAGAGTGGGTGGGAGACAATGTGAAGGAACCCGAGGCACTGTCAGCAACCCAATCTACTATCGCCTGTACTTGTCCTGGCCTAAACATTCGTACAGCCTCATTAGGCGCGACAAAATACCGCCGCAGGCTCGGTCGCCTACTCGCACCTGAGGAAGGTGTTTCACTTGTGCGTGTATCTGGCACAGATCCACCACGTCCTCTCCCTGCAACAGGAGCTCCACCAGGAGCACCACGACCGGGGCCACCACGTCCCTTTGACCTTCTCCTCATATTTTAAAAATTTAGGATCTTGCCCTAAATGGGTGTTTTTGGAAGTGCAGAACACAACCAAAGTACGTAAATGTTTTTTTTTTAGTATAGCACAGTAGGAGAAAACTATATAGAAATTGTTTATTTCACACACCTCAAAATATGTATAACACACTGCAAACTTTTTTTTGTGCCCCTAAACGGCTACAGAACTGCCCCTAACAGCTACAGAACTGCAGAAAATGCTATTCAAAAAAAATGTTTTTTTTTTAGTATAGCACAGTAGGAGAAAACTATATAGAAATTGTTTATTTCACACACCTCAAAATATGTATAACACACTGCAAACTTTTTTTTGTGCCCCTAAACGGCGTTTTTTGGAAGAGCAGAACACACCCACAGTAGGTAACCGCTGAATCGCACAGCTACAGAACTGCAGAAAATGCTATTCAAAAAAAATGTTGTTTTTTTAGTATAGCACAGTAGGAGACAACTATATAGAAATTGTTTATTTCACACACCTCAAAATATGTATAACACACTGCAAACTTTTTTTTGTGCCCCTAAACAGCATTTTTTGGAAGAGCAGAACACACCCACAGTACGTAACCACCTGAATCGCACAGCTACAGAACTGCAGAAAATGCTATTCAAAAAAAATATTGTTTTTTTAGTATAGCACAGTAGGAGAAAACTATATAGAAATTGTTTATTTCACTCACCTCAAAATATGTATAACACACTGCAAACTTTTTTTTGTGCCCCCAAACGGCGTTTTTTGGAAGAGCAGAACACACCCACAGTACGTAACCGCTGAATCGCACAGCTACAGAACTGCAGAAAATGCTATTCAAAAAAAAATGTGTTTTTTTAGTATAGCACAGTAGGAGAAAACTATATAGAAATTGTTTATTTCACACACCTCAAAATATGTATAACACACTGCAAACTTTTTTTTGTGCCCCTAAACGGCGTTTTTTGCAAGCGTACATTAAAGTGCAAATTTTATTTTATTTTTTTGCCCTAAATTGGTCTTTTTTTGCACAAGCAAAATAAAATGCTTTTTTTTTTTTTGCCCTATGGGTCTTTTGGAAAAGAGCACAATAAAGTGTCTTTTTTTTTTCCCCTAAAAGTTAGATTTTCTCTGACACTGGGCTCATGGCAGTGTAAAAAGACTGCACTGCAACACAAATAGGTAAACCTATGCAGATCGCTGATTTTAATCTCTGAATCTGGACTCCTATATAATATTCTCTCTCCCTGAAAGCACCAACACAGGAACCTGGCCCTACACTACACTATCTCTCTATCTTTTCCCTCAGATTGTAGAATCAGGACTACCTCATCTATCTTTCTATCTCTCTCTAAAAGCAGCAGCAGCAGACTAGATCCTCTCCCTATCTATTCTGAAGCAGAGTGACATGTGTGCTGTGTGCCTCTAGCTTATATAGAAGCTGGGTCACATGTTGCACTGACCAATCACAGCCATGCCATTAGTAGGCATGGCTATGATGGCCTCTAAGGGCACACCAGCTAATCAAAAGGTGATTGGCTGGCCCCTGATGCATTTCTAAATGCGTAATTAGATTGCCGAACCCGAACCCGGACTTTTGGGCAAAGTCCGGGTTCGGGAAAAAGCTAAAGTTCGGTACGGACCCGAACTTTACAGTTCGGGTTCGCTCAACACTAATCCTAAGCAACTCTCCTCCACTTTGCCATGAATCAGAGAGAGGAACTGATATAGTTTAATGCACAAAAATTTTAAATTATTTAAGCTGCTACTTACATATTGTAGTGCCTTCCCCGGCACTGGATATGTCCACGTGAGGTGTTTGTAGGATGGTTTCCCAATGACGTCATACAACAAACAGTATGTCTAGGCAATTATCTCCGGTCACGTCACTTCTGGGTCCCTGTCTTCCAGTTTTCATCAATTGGTCAGTGGAACACACGCCCGCTCCAGGGCTTGAGCGAGTGGCCTTTGGGATACAGAGTAAAAATAATTAATAGCAAGAAACTGTTTTAAATCATCATACAAATAAATATTTGAAATCAAATCTTTATTATTTTTGGCAATATCATGGTGTGGGCGGATGTCTGCCAGTCACAGGCTGTGTCACACCCCTCCGCCCTGTGTCTTAGAATAACAGGAAAATGAACCCTCCATCAATCAAAATGTAATATCCTGCCCCCATTGTGTTTAGCTGGGTAGTAGGCATAGAGGAAGAGGGAGGGAGTGATCTGTCATTTATCACTGTGTATACGCCCACATGTGTGACTCTATAGTCACATGGGCTGCTCAGATGTGATAGGGAGGAAATGTTCAGAATAGAAACTCACTGAAAACTGAGCCACTGCACTAGCTGCCAACACTGCTCTGCAAAATCCCCAACTGCATTGGGGACATGGTCAGGAGGGGGAAATAGAGAGCAGCAGGATCAATCAGGTTTTTTTCAGAATACAGAAAATGAATCCCATATGCAATGATAGTTTTTTATTAAGTGGGTTTAGTGACACTTTAACCTACCAGGGAGATGAGTAATAGAACTATTTTACAGAATCACAAACTCAATTTTTTGCAAGTCTCTTAGCAAGTCATATCCTGGTGACTTGACACAAATTCCATGATGATCGACCATGTGGAAACCTTAGGAAAAAGAACACTAATATGAGATATCCTGCCCATGCCACTGTGGGCTAAAATCTTCTTCCATCAAGATTTGTACAGGCAGAAACTGAGAGAGGAGGTTACTTATCAGATTTATATTCTCATAACAGATCCACGTTAATATCTACAAAGTCAATTTCTGGGTTAGAAATTCAACATAAATATATCTGCTGATCAGGGTTGCTGAAAATATTGCACATTACTGTAAAAACTGTTAAAAACTAGGCCACAACCTTGGGTATGTTCTACGCATCTGCCACATTGAGGGCAAATTACATTTATAATAACCAAATACATCTGCCAGTCATCTTACATATGAACACTTTCCTTGGACTGACCTTGACCAGTCTTTCATCATATTACTTAGCTGTTCTTCTGTACAGCTTGTATCACCACCAGTAGCAAGTACATGCATGCTTTATATTTAACAAAAAAATTACCATTAATCTCTAAGACCTCTAAATGATCCAACTCAGCATCTAACACTCATCTGACAATTTCATCCCCTTGTGGATTTTTGTCATCTCAACTCATTTTGTACAGCAGAAAATCAGATTAGACCGACTCAAGATTTTTTCAATTACCATACAAGAATCGCCGTCTCGACAGTGGCATTGTCTGCCTATAGTTTGTAGAACTCTTTAATCAGGATATTTTGTACTCTTAATACAGCAGACCTAGAATGTGAAGTGATTAGAATGATTTTCTCTTCTAGCTCTTGTGCAGCAGTTTGTAGTGGAATATTAAAATCATTCATTTTATCTCTCCAGCTTCCTAAGCTTACATGTTCCTGCACTGTGGTTTCATAGCCTGAGCCAGAGGGTTAGTCCTGCAGCAATGCTGGACATCTAATATCATCATGTAAATCTCTCAATTTAATGTATATAGAAAGTGGCTTTATTTGGGCTGACACGGAGGGCATGCTTCTAAAACTGGTAAAAGCATTCTCAGGATAACAGATTTTGGATAAGTCTATTATTACCTTTTTCTTCTATGTCACTGGTAAGCCTTCGGAAGATCTTACAGCTCAGTTCCAATTTTCCTACCAATAAGTAAAATCACTAAATCTATACAATATAACCTTCATATTTTTTCATTTTCCTGCTTTAGGTCCATGAGTGATAGTTAATGCCCAGCTCCAGACAAAGACTTTTTTTGTTTTGGACAATGTGGAAGGGTGAAAGTCTCCAACAGGTTGCTCATGTCCCAATTTGGGAGAATCAACAGATGGGGACTTCATTCCTTTCAGTGTTGAACCTTGGTAATAGATGGGTGCTGTAGTGACTGTAGCGGATGGCGCCAT
This sequence comes from Rana muscosa, assembly GCA_029206835.1. Classification (NCBI taxonomy): domain Eukaryota; kingdom Metazoa; phylum Chordata; class Amphibia; order Anura; family Ranidae; genus Rana; species Rana muscosa. Next base: position 205,704,050 of record CM055123.1, read on the forward strand.
TTATTAGTGCAATGTCTGATTAGTCAAATAAGCCAATGATTTGGGCCATGCAGAGTCCCTTTCTCAAGGTGATATAGTGGTCACTATGTTGCCTTTCTTAGAAGACCATTCTTCGAACAATGTGACTTTGCATCTTAATCAGAGGTCTCTCAGTAACTTAATTATTAATCATATGCTCTCTCTTTCCAATTCAAGTGTTTTTCGTGTTTGCCTGTTATTGACAACTTGTCATGTTAGAGGCCTTTCTCACATTTAAGAGATGAAGATGCCCCTGATTTCAGTAAACAGTTAATATTGTAGGTGCAGTATAGTAATCAATATTGTCAATGTCATGTTACTCTTCATACAAAATGTAATATAATAGTTGAAACGAAAAATCTTTTTCAGGACTAACTTCCATTAGTGAGCTAAGGGGGTGATCACCCATCTGAAATCTGCAGTCTTGGTTTTAGTTCTATGAATATGTAGGAGTGTTTGTGGTAGAACCTCTTTTAACAACCAGTTTGCCCCAGAAGACTTGAGTCTAGTACACACTACTATTTTTTTCCCCCAGTGGGCTGAACAAAAAAAACTGAGGCACTCAGTATTAACTATGCAATGTGAGTACAGTGATCTCCCCCGCTGAGCTACTGTGTTCTGAACATGCCAGAACACACTGGTCAGCGCTCTCTGCCATTAGCTGAGAGCGCTGATCTGGTGCCGATCAGCAGACCCTTTTTGATCATGCCCTTTCGACAGAAGCCGGACGAATGGCTGGCTTCTGTCAGGCCAGCTGCAGTACACACGGGCCAAATGTTGGCCGGTGTCTATTGAGCCAGCCAATGCCACCCGATATTTGACCTGTGTGTACGCCCCTTTAGGGGCCATGTGCACTGCAGCAGGACCAACAGAAGCCAGCCATTTGGTCTGCTTCTGTTGAAGGGGCATGACTGAAAAAGGTCTGCCGATCGCCACTCGATCAGAACTTTCAGGCAATGGCTGAGAGTGCTGACCAGTGTGTTCAGGTGGAGGTGGGGGCGTCCCCCTTGTCAGGGCACATTAACTCAGTGAAGGATATTGCAGTTCTGATATTGCATAGTTAGTACAGTGGCTCCTCCTCGGCTATTCAGGTTTTTTTTCATTCAGCCCACTGGGTTGAATGAAAAAAAATATTTAGTACTGTGTACTAGGCTCTATGTGATGCGGTAAGCTATGAGTAAGCACTAGACTACAGTGCGAAACGCGTCAGCTGCCATCCCTGTTTTGCTGTGATTTGTAGTGCACCTATCCGTTTTTTACAATAAAACCGTAAAGGTTTTTTGGAGTGCGGCTGTCCATATCATCCATTTTCTGTCTTTGCCTGATGCGGTAAGGCACCGGCTTTACCACAATTGGCAGTGATGCACATGCCATGGTGAATTGTTGTGCTAATAGTTTTGAATGGTATCCCAGTGCACCAAACCCATGCGCCACCCACCACAATGCACAGTTACGCGCTACTGTGTCTTGTGGTGTTCTATGTTAAAAAAAAATGGCAAGTCCAATCTTAGGTCCACTGTGCCAGATGGCAATAAAAACCTGATAAAGGGCACTAACCGATCCCCATTTTATTTGAATCGAAATGAAATGTTTTGGATGGAGTTGGGCTTTAAGTCACTAGAGAAGGGGAAAGGAGGCATGGCTTATTAGGGGAAGCAATGCATGTTCAGTCTGTAGGCACCCATAGACAAGTGAATCATCTAAAAAAAAGTTTGGATCAAGCCACTGTCTAACAACTACTGCTACTCAAAGGAGGAGATTGTCACAAAATTGTGCATGGATATTTTATCTGCCTTGATAAGAAATCCTAAATTAAAGTATAACTAAACCCAAGGACAAAATAGTAATATCTTGCAGCTTACAGTCTTAGATGTAATGGAGATGAAGGGATTTGGACAGGTTTGTGGTCCAGATTGGGAGAGTAGCCTAGGGTGACAATGATGATTCCCTCCGTAGATACACTGGAAGAATGACGTAGCCACCCAGGGACAGAAAGTACATTATTTGGAGGATTACTAGGTGAAAACAAAGCAAAAGCAACTTAAGAAAAATAAAATGTATGCAACCACCACACCAATGACTAGTAAGATGCATTATATATGAAATTTTTGGTTTTGAGTTTAGCTACACTTTAAAGTGTTCTGTTACGTGAACCAGTTTTTATTTTTCTTCACTGGTCACTTGATCAGTATGCACGCTTTACTGCATAACCAATGTATTTCTATTAGAATAGCAAAAGGGTTTTTTTTTTTTTTTTTTTTTTTATAACTAGCAGGGAAATTGTCTCAAAGGTCAAAGACTATTTGCTTGGTACTATTTATAGGAAGGCCACCAGGGAATCGGTTATTTGGAAATAACTGGTTTCATTTAGCTGGATCAACAAAATATTAGATGGAAATATTGTGCATCATACAGTAAGATTTCCTTGTGTATCACTGCTGTAACATTTTATGTGAAGGTTACTGCTGGGTCTTAGCCTCATGCTTTTTTGGCAGCCTCTGTAAATGAATAAAGGTGGTAACACCTCTGCTGGGGGAATGGGAAAGAATGAAAGCTGGATGAGCACTAAATACTAAATTAATATTTTGTGTTGTTCTAATCAGTCATCATTGGGCCACTGTTGTAATTATTCTTCATAGAGGAAGCACATGCCTTCACAGGGTTTACAGGATCTCTGGCACGTATTGTATATATTACAGCACATCATGTTATTGGAGAAAGAATGCCTGGGTAACCCTTACTGACTGCCTATTCTTGGTGATTTTCCGTGACACCACAGGAATTGGGAGGGATGGAGGGGTAGTTAGCCCCAAAATGCTATAAAGGCTGAGCTTTATTTGTGGTGCATTACATTTGCAGCACAATTCATCACTAATATCAGCATTATTTCCATTGTGATTATTGTCTCCGGCAGATGAGTACTGGCCCTTTGGTTTAAAAGATTATAGTCAATGATGTAATGACTGTGGAAGGCCCCCAACCTAGCTGGCTAATCACTGTCTTCGTAAACAGTCAATTAGGAAGGTTAGAAAACCTTTTGGAGTACACAGAGCATTGGACACAGCCCATAATTCCCCATTAATCCTTAACCAACCCACTACCGCCGTATTGTAAAAAATAGACAGTGGATGCATGTTTCTAGATTGCTATTCATAAACGTCACTACAGAAAAAACACATGGGCAGCCAGTGTGTTGATAAATGACTGTGATCTGAGCCTTAATCAGACAGCTCAGATCACAGACCAAGTACAGAGCTGATCTGAGTGGCCCTGTACCTTATAAACACTGTGATGACCAATCACAGCAATCATAAATGTAAGCACACCAATTTTACCTTCTTCTTACTCCCATAAGTCAGGAAATGAAAGAAGTAATAAGTGAACAAATTAATGAGCCATTCATTAGTAGAAGCTGACATGCGATTCAAGGTATTCATTCAATTGCGGGATCGTTTTCAACCTTTTCAACCTTTTCACCACCCTTCTCTCCTGTACATTTCAGATCCATCCTGCACATCTGCACATTAACCCCCTCATCTCCAACCTACCACTGTATGTTACCAATACATTACCTTCTACATTAACCCCTTAACCTTCTCCTCCCTCTGTGTATGACCTGTAAAGATGTACTGTATTTAGTGCACCATTACCAAGCTCCATGCTTTAACTATCTCAATAACAGCATATTTCTTCATTTCAAAAGTGAGATTAACATCATTTGGAGGGGAGGGGGTTCTTTCTGTCATTACATTTTTATTTGATATGTCTTTTTAAAACAAAAAGGTTTTTTTCTGTTGCTCTTTTTTATATAGTAACACATAAAAAGCCCAGTGGTTATTAAAATGGTAGTAAACCCACTTTTTCTTCCTTTACCTACAGGTAAGCCTGTAATAAGACTTACCTGTAGGTACTGTGAATATATCCTAAACTTGCACGGTTTAGGAAATATTCAAAGTGCATGCAGCCAGTGACGTCACCGGCGCAAGCGCTCTTAAGGTCCGACATACCATACCAGACCTTCAGAGCCCGTGCCGTAAATGGCAGTTCCCTTGTGCATGCAGACAAGAGGCCGCAAACCCGGAAGGAAGACCAGGTGAAGATGGAAGCCCTCTCAGCGGTGACAGCGTGACGCTAGATATACAAAGGTGTGGACCTTAAAACCTGCAAAAGATTTATGTGAACAGGTACACAGAGAGACAAATATCCAACACCTTATCACATATATTGGATACCTTTCCTCTAAGGCCTCAGCACACAAACCAGCAAACAGTGCACATCATATACATACAGTAAACACAGTGTGTATTAGATAATGTCTCACAAAATGGCTCCCCCTAGGTTGTAATTCAATGATTACTCATAAAATGCAGAGCAGTAAAGCATAACAAAGAGGAGAATGATGAATGTTCTTTCAATTCCGGATATCTTCAGCTAGCCTGTTGTTTATACTGCAGTGTAATTTGTAATTTGTAACCCTGGTAGGTAAAAGACAAAAGAACTGAAGAGCAAAGATGAACTGATGAATACTTAAACTGAAGAAATATCACCACTAGGGATGAGCTTCGTGTTCGAGTCGAACATACGTTCGACTCGAACATTGGCTGTTCGATCGTTCGACGAAGATCGAACGATTTGGGCCGTTCGCGCCAAATTCGAGTGACGCGAACGGCCCACAATGCACTACGCCATCGCAGTGTCATCCAGGCGCTGTGATTGGCCAAGCATGCACTGTGACCCCGCATGCTTGGCCAATCACAGCGCCGGCAGCGAGGAGAGCAATGATTGGCCACAGGCAGGATGCCTGTGGCCAATTATTGCTGAGGGTGTTTAGTACACGCCCCACACTATAAAAGGCCGCCAGCACGGCGGCCTAGTGTAGTGTGTTCCGGAGCAGGGATAGAGTAGCATAGGCAGGGACAGTGACTGTTATTTCTTTCTTGCTTAACCTGGATTCCTTTAGTTTAGGGAAAGAGAAGGATAGGTAGGGAGAGTGTCAGTGTGTTTTGTGCTTCTGCTATAGTGTGCTTAAAAAAAACATTTATTCTAGGGACAGAAAACTCTAGGTAGGGACAGTGTCAGTTTCTTTCACTCTGCAAGTCCTTGTTTCCAGGGACCTGTAAGGACAGTGAGTTAATTGTCCTTGTGCTATATTGTGCTTAAAAAAAACATTTATTCTAGGGACAGAAAACTCTAGGTAGGGACAGTGTCAGTTTCTTTCACTCTGCAAGTCCTTGTTTCCAGGGACCTGTAAGGACAGTGAGTTAATTGTCCTTGTGCTATATTGTGATTAAAAAAAACATTTATTCTAGGGACAGAAAACTGTAGGTAGGGAGAGTGTTTTTTTTCTTTCACTCTGCAAGTCCTTGTTTCCAGGGACCTGTAAGGACAGTGAGTTAATTGTCCTTGTGCTATATTGTGCTTAAAAAAAACATTTATTCTAGGGACAGAAAACTCTAGGTAGGGACAGTGTCAGTTTCTTTCACTCTGCAAGTCCTTGTTTCCAGGGACCTGTAAGGACAGTGAGTTAATTTTCCTTGTGCTATATTGTGATTAAAAAAAACATTTATTCTAGGGACAGAAAACTCTAGGTAGGGACAGTGTCAGTTTCTTTCACTCTGCAAGTCCTTGTTTCCAGGGACCTGTAAGGACAGTGAGTTAATTTTCCTTGTGCTATATTGTGATTAAAAAAAACATTTTTTCTAGGGACAGAAAACTGTAGGTAGGGAGAGTGTTTTTTTTCTTTCACTCTGCAAGTCCTTGTTTCCAGGGACCTGTAAGGGCAGTGAGTTAATTTTCCTTGTGCTATATTGTGCTTAAAAAAAACATTTTTTCTAGGGACAGAAAACTGTAGGTAGGGAGAGTGTTTTTTTTCTTTCACTCTGCAAGTCCTTGTTTCCAGGGACCTGTAAGGACAGTGAGTTAATTGTCCTTGTGCTATATTGTGCTTAAAAAAAACATTTATTCTAGGGACAGAAAACTCTAGGTAGGGACAGTGTCAGTTTCTTTCACTCTGCAAGTCCTTGTTTCCAGGGACCTGTAAGGACAGTGAGTTAATTTTCCTTGTGCTATATTGTGCTTAAAAAAAACATTTATTCTAGGGACAGAAAACTCTAGGTAGGGACAGTGTCAGTTTCTTTCACTCTGCAAGTCCTTGTTTCCAGGGACCTGTAAGGACAGTGAGTTAATTGTCCTTGTGCTATATTGTGCTTAAAAAAAACATTTATTCTAGGGACAGAAAACTCTAGGTAGGGACAGTGTCAGTTTCTTTCACTCTGCAAGTCCTTGTTTCCAGGGACCTGTAAGGACAGTGAGTTAATTTTCCTTGTGCTATATTGTGATTAAAAAAAACATTTTTTCTAGGGACAGAAAACTGTAGGTAGGGAGAGTGTTTTTTTTCTTTCACTCTGCAAGTCCTTGTTTCCAGGGACCTGTAAGGACAGTGAGTTAATTTTCCTTGTGCTATATTGTGATTAAAAAAAACATTTTTTCTAGGGACAGAAAACTGTAGGTAGGGAGAGTGTTTTTTTTCTTTCACTCTGCAAGTCCTTGTTTCCAGGGACCTGTAAGGACAGTGAGTTAATTGTCCTTGTGCTATATTGTGCTTAAAAAAAACATTTTTTCTAGGGACAGAAAACTCTAGGTAGGGAGAGTGTTTTTTTTTTTTCACTCTGCAAGTCCTTGTTTCCAGGGACCTGTAAGGACAGTGAGTTAATTGTCCTTGTGCTATATTGTGCTTAAAAAAAACATTTATTCTAGGGACAGAAAACTCTAGGTAGGGACAGTGTCAGTTTCTTTCACTCTGCAAGTCCTTGTTTCCAGGGACCTGTAAGGACAGTGAGTTAATTTTCCTTGTGCTATATTGTGCTTAAAAAAAACATTTATTCTAGGGACAGAAAACTCTAGGTAGGGACAGTGTCAGTTTCTTTCACTCTGCAAGTCCTTGTTTCCAGGGACCTGTAAGGACAGTGAGTTAATTTTCCTTGTGCTATATTGTGATTAAAAAAAACATTTTTTCTAGGGACAGAAAACTGTAGGTAGGGAGAGTGTTTTTTTTCTTTCACTCTGCAAGTCCTTGTTTCCAGGGACCTGTAAGGACAGTGAGTTAATTTTCCTTGTGCTATATTGTGATTAAAAAAAACATTTTTTCTAGGGACAGAAAACTGTAGGTAGGGAGAGTGTTTTTTTTCTTTCACTCTGCAAGTCCTTGTTTCCAGGGACCTGTAAGGACAGTGAGTTAATTGTCCTTGTGCTATATTGTGCTTAAAAAAAACATTTTTTCTAGGGACAGAAAACTCTAGGTAGGGAGAGTGTTTTTTTTTTTTCACTCTGCAAGTCCTTGTTTCCAGGGACCTGTAAGGACAGTGAGTTAATTGTCCTTGTGCTATATTGTGATTAAAAAAAACATTTATTCTAGGGACAGAAAACTCTAGGTAGGGACAGTGTCAGTTTCTTTCACTCTGCAAGTCCTTGTTTCCAGGGACCTGTAAGGACAGTGAGTTAATTTTCCTTGTGCTATATTGTGATTAAAAAAAACATTTATTCTAGGGACAGAAAACTCTAGGTAGGGACAGTGTCAGTTTCTTTCACTCTGCAAGTCCTTGTTTCCAGGGACCTGTAAGGACAGTGAGTTAATTTTCCTTGTGCTATATTGTGATTAAAAAAAACATTTATTCTAGGGACAGAAAACTCTAGGTAGGGACAGTGTCAGTTTCTTTCACTCTGCAAGTCCTTGTTTCCAGGGACCTGTAAGGACAGTGAGTTAATTTTCCTTGTGCTATATTGTGATTAAAAAAAACATTTTTTCTAGGGACAGAAAACTGTAGGTAGGGAGAGTGTTTTTTTTCTTTCACTCTGCAAGTCCTTGTTTCCAGGGACCTGTAAGGACAGTGAGTTAATTTTCCTTGTGCTATATTGTGATTAAAAAAAACATTTTTTCTAGGGACAGAAAACTGTAGGTAGGGAGAGTGTTTTTTTTCTTTCACTCTGCAAGTCCTTGTTTCCAGGGACCTGTAAGGACAGTGAGTTAATTGTCCTTGTGCTATATTGTGCTTAAAAAAAACATTTATTCTAGGGACAGAAAACTCTAGGTAGGGACAGTGTCAGTTTCTTTCACTCTGCAAGTCCTTGTTTCCAGGGACCTGTAAGGACAGTGAGTTAATTTTCCTTGTGCTATATTGTGCTTAAAAAAAACATTTATTCTAGGGACAGAAAACTCTAGGTAGGGACAGTGTCAGTTTCTTTCACTCTGCAAGTCCTTGTTTCCAGGGACCTGTAAGGACAGTGAGTTAATTGTCCTTGTGCTATATTGTGCTTAAAAAAAACATTTATTCTAGGGACAGAAAACTCTAGGTAGGGACAGTGTCAGTTTCTTTCACTCTGCAAGTCCTTGTTTCCAGGGACCTGTAAGGACAGTGAGTTAATTGTCCTTGTGCTATATTGTGATTAAAAAAAACATTTATTCTAGGGACAGAAAACTGTAGGTAGGGAGAGTGTTTTTTTTCTTTCACTCTGCAAGTCCTTGTTTCCAGGGACCTGTAAGGACAGTGAGTTAATTGTCCTTGTGCTATATTGTGCTTAAAAAAAACATTTATTCTAGGGACAGAAAACTCTAGGTAGGGACAGTGTCAGTTTCTTTCACTCTGCAAGTCCTTGTTTCCAGGGACCTGTAAGGACAGTGAGTTAATTTTCCTTGTGCTATATTGTGATTAAAAAAAACATTTATTCTAGGGACAGAAAACTCTAGGTAGGGACAGTGTCAGTTTCTTTCACTCTGCAAGTCCTTGTTTCCAGGGACCTGTAAGGACAGTGAGTTAATTTTCCTTGTGCTATATTGTGATTAAAAAAAACATTTTTTCTAGGGACAGAAAACTGTAGGTAGGGAGAGTGTTTTTTTTCTTTCACTCTGCAAGTCCTTGTTTCCAGGGACCTGTAAGGACAGTGAGTTAATTTTCCTTGTGCTATATTGTGCTTAAAAAAAACATTTTTTCTAGGGACAGAAAACTGTAGGTAGGGAGAGTGTTTTTTTTCTTTCACTCTGCAAGTCCTTGTTTCCAGGGACCTGTAAGGACAGTGAGTTAATTGTCCTTGTGCTATATTGTGCTTAAAAAAAACATTTATTCTAGGGACAGAAAACTCTAGGTAGGGACAGTGTCAGTTTCTTTCACTCTGCAAGTCCTTGTTTCCAGGGACCTGTAAGGACAGTGAGTTAATTTTCCTTGTGCTATATTGTGCTTAAAAAAAACATTTATTCTAGGGACAGAAAACTCTAGGTAGGGACAGTGTCAGTTTCTTTCACTCTGCAAGTCCTTGTTTCCAGGGACCTGTAAGGACAGTGAGTTAATTGTCCTTGTGCTATATTGTGCTTAAAAAAAACATTTATTCTAGGGACAGAAAACTCTAGGTAGGGACAGTGTCAGTTTCTTTCACTCTGCAAGTCCTTGTTTCCAGGGACCTGTAAGGACAGTGAGTTAATTTTCCTTGTGCTATATTGTGATTAAAAAAAACATTTTTTCTAGGGACAGAAAACTGTAGGTAGGGAGAGTGTTTTTTTTCTTTCACTCTGCAAGTCCTTGTTTCCAGGGACCTGTAAGGACAGTGAGTTAATTTTCCTTGTGCTATATTGTGATTAAAAAAAACATTTTTTCTAGGGACAGAAAACTGTAGGTAGGGAGAGTGTTTTTTTTCTTTCACTCTGCAAGTCCTTGTTTCCAGGGACCTGTAAGGACAGTGAGTTAATTGTCCTTGTGCTATATTGTGCTTAAAAAAAACATTTTTTCTAGGGACAGAAAACTCTAGGTAGGGAGAGTGTTTTTTTTTTTTCACTCTGCAAGTCCTTGTTTCCAGGGACCTGTAAGGACAGTGAGTTAATTGTCCTTGTGCTATATTGTGCTTAAAAAAAACATTTATTCTAGGGACAGAAAACTCTAGGTAGGGACAGTGTCAGTTTCTTTCACTCTGCAAGTCCTTGTTTCCAGGGACCTGTAAGGACAGTGAGTTAATTTTCCTTGTGCTATATTGTGCTTAAAAAAAACATTTATTCTAGGGACAGAAAACTCTAGGTAGGGACAGTGTCAGTTTCTTTCACTCTGCAAGTCCTTGTTTCCAGGGACCTGTAAGGACAGTGAGTTAATTTTCCTTGTGCTATATTGTGATTAAAAAAAACATTTATTCTAGGGACAGAAAACTCTAGGTAGGGACAGTGTCAGTTTCTTTCACTCTGCAAGTCCTTGTTTCCAGGGACCTGTAAGGACAGTGAGTTAATTGTCCTTGTGCTATATTGTGCTTAAAAAAACATTTATTCTAGGGACAGAAAACTCTAGGTAGGGACAGTGTCAGTTTCTTTCACTCTGCAAGTCCTTGTTTCCAGGGACCTGTAAGGACAGTGAGTTAATTTTCCTTGTGCTATATTGTGCTTAAAAAAAACATTTATTCTAGGGACAGAAAACTCTAGGTAGGGACAGTGTCAGTTTCTTTCACTCTGCAAGTCCTTGTTTCCAGGGACCTGGAGAGACATTGAGTGAATTGTCCTTGTGCTATATTGTGATTAAAAAAAACATTTATTCTAGGGACAGAAAACTCTAGGTAGGGACAGTGTCAGTTTCTTTCACTCTGCAAGTCCTTGTTTCCAGGGACCTGTAAGGACAGTGAGTTAATTTTCCTTGTGCTATATTGTGCTTAAAAAAAACATTTATTCTAGGGACAGAAAACTCTAGGTAGGGACAGTGTCAGTTTCTTTCACTCTGCAAGTCCTTGTTTCCAGGGACCTGGAGAGACATTGAGTGAATTGTCCTTGTGCTATATTGTGATTAAAAAAAACATTTATTCTAGGGACAGAAAACTCTAGGTAGGGACAGTGTCAGTTTCTTTCACTGTGAAAGTCCTTGTTTCAAGGGACAGAGAAGGACACCTGAAGGTAGCCCTTATTGCTTTTTTCCCATCTCCCTGCAGGCCATCTATTAGAATGTCTGGAAGGCAAACAAGGAGAGGCAGACAGTCAGGAGGCAATAAAAGAGGGCAAGCAGGCTCTGTGTCTGGGGGCAACAGTGCTGGTCGTGGACGCGGTGCATTGTCATCAGCACATGGCCATGGGACACGCTTGTCCTTCTTTTCGGCAGCTGGACATGTTGAGCCACATCATGCCGAAGACTTGGTAGAGTGGATGACCAAGCCCTCCTCCTCCTCCTCATCCTCTCTCACCCAGGCTCAGGGTACTGGAAAAGCAGCTGCCAAAGCGTCGTCTTCCCTGGTATCAATGTCAGACAAATCATCAGTCACTCCTTCCCTAGACCCACCATGTCCTCCTCCTGAGGAGTCCCCCGAACTGTTTCAGCACAGTGTTGGGTACATGCTCCAGGAGGATGCCCAGCGTTTCGAAGGGTCTGATGATGAAACCCAGCTAGAGGAAGGCAGTAGCGTGAGAGCAGACAGAGGGGATGCTCAAGAAGGACACCAATCTGGCAGTCATGTTCCAGCAGCTGCAGCATACTGCCAGATTGGCTCCAGTGATGAGGAGGGAGGGGATGATGAGGTCAATGACTCCACGTGGGTGCCTAATAGGAGAGAGGAGGAGGAGGAGGAGGAGGCACATCTCCAACGAGGCAGGATGCCCTTTGGTGGCCAGCGTAAGGGCAGTACACCGACGGAATCACACCGCAGAGCTCCGCCTGTGCAGGGCGCTGCCTCTGCCCGTCATTCAAAAAGTTCTTTGGTGTGGGCCTTTTTTGAGGCTAGTGCATCAGATCGCACAGCTGCTGTTTGCAACATATGTCTCAAGCGTATATCGCGTGGCCAAAACATCAGCCGCTTGGGTACCACATGCCTGACCAGACATATGTTGACCTGCCATGCAGCTCGTTGGCAAGCCTACCTCAAAGACCCACACCAAAGAACAAAGCGGACCTCTCCTTGCACCGCATCAGCTGGGATCTCCAACCCCACTATAACTTCAGTCCTCTCTGAAACATGCACTGAGAGGAATGAAGGTGTAGAATTAGGTGTGTCACAGCCAAGTACTTGCGCCCACTCTGCTAGCAGTACACCGACGTCCGATTCTAGCAGGCAAATTTCCCTGCCCCAGCTGCTGGACCGTCGAAAGAAGTTCACTCCCAGCCATCCACATGCCCAGCGGTTGAATGCTAGCTTGGCTAAATTGCTAGCGCTTCAACTGCTGCCTTTTCAGTTGGTAGACTCGGCCCCCTTCCGTGAGTTTGTGCAATGTGCGGTTCCTCAGTGGCAGGTTCCCAAACGCCACTTTTTCTCACGGAAGGCTATTCCGGCTCTCTACCGGCATGTGGAAGGCAATGTCTTGGCCTCGCTGGACAGGGCGGTCAGCGGTAAGGTGCATATTACCGCTGACTCATGGTCCAGCAGGCATGGACAGGGACGTTACCTTTCTTTCACGGCCCATTGGGTCACTCTTTTGGCAGCTGGGAAGGATTCAGGACAAGGTGCAGTAGTGTTGGAGGTTGTCCCACCGCCACGCCTCCAAAATGCTACTACTGGTTGTGACACACCTCTCTCCTCCACCCCCTCCTCTTCTTCTTCCTCCATGGCCTCTTCCTGTGGTTTGTCCTATGAACCAGCGGTGCTCCGTAGCCGTTCACGGGGCTACGCAAGTACGCAGGCAAAAAGATGCCATGCCGTGCTTGCGCTGGTGTGTTTGGGGGACAGAAGCCACACTGGGGCAGAGGTCCTGTCTGCTCTGCAGGGCCAGGCCGAGAGGTGGTTGACGCCACGCCAGCTTAAGCCAGGAATGGTGGTTTGCGACAATGGCACCAACCTCCTCTCCGCCCTCCGACAGGGACAACTGACCCATGTGCCCTGTGTGGCTCACGTCCTTAACCTGGTGGTGCAGCGCTTCTTGGGCAGGTACCCGGGCTTACAGGATGTCCTGAGGCAGGCCAGGAAAGTCTGTGTGCATTTCCGCAGATCTTATAATGCCAGTGCTCGCCTGGCTGAGCTGCAAAAGGAGTTGAACCTGCCCAAGAACCGCCTTATATGTGACATGCCCACCAGGTGGAACTCAACGTTGGCCATGCTGCAGCGGCTGCACACGCAGCAGAGGGCCATCAATGAGTACCTGTGCGACTACGGCACCAGGACAGGGTCAGGGGAGCTTGGTTTTTTTTCTCCACGCCAGTGGGGCATGATCAGGGATGCATGCACTGTCCTGGCACCATTTGAGGAGGCCACGAGGATGGTGAGCAGTGACAGTGCATGCATCAGTGACACTGTACCTCTTGTCCACCTGTTGGAGCACACGCTGCGTGGAATAATGGACAGGGCACTTGAGGCAGAACAGAGGCAGGAAGAGGAGGACTTCCTTGCCTCTCAAGGCCCCCTTTACCCAGACAGTGTTCCTTCTGTCCCACCCATCGCACAGGAAGAGGAGGAGGAGGAGGAGGAGGAGGAGGAGGAGGAGGATTGTGTCAGCATGGAGGTGGAGGCTGGCACTCAGCATCATCAGCAGCAGTCTTTTAGGGATGATTTACAGTCCCAAGAAACCAGTGGACTTGTACGTGGCTGGGAGGAGGTGGCTGCGGATCATGTCGTCCTTAGTGACCCAGAGGACTCCGGAGCGAATGCCTCAGCAAACCTACGCTGCATGGCCTCCCTGATCCTGCAAAGTCTGCGGAAGGATCCTCGTATTCTTCGGATCAAGGAGAGGGACCATTACTGGCTGGCCACTCTCCTTGATCCACGGTACAAGGGTAAGGTTGCGGACCTTATGTTACCGTCGCAGAGGGAGCAGAGGATGAGACAACTCCGGGAGGCCTTGCAGAAAGGTCTGTGCAACGCGTTCCCAGAGACTGGGAGGTTGCAAACTCCTGGTCCTGGACAACGAGTTGCTGAGGCTTCGGCCAGTCAAAGAAGGAGCGGTGGGGAAGGTGGCCGTCTGACCGATGCGTTCAGACAATTCTTTAGTCCGCAGCCCCAAAGTATGATCGGTTCCAGCAACCATCGCCAGCGTCTGATAAACATGGTGCAGGAATATCTAGGGGCAAGGTCAGACTTGGACACCTTCCCCACCGAAAATCCTCTGGCTTACTGGGTCTTGAGGATGGATCACTGGCCAGAGCTTGCACAGTATGCAATTGAGCTACTGGCCTGTCCTGCATCCAGCGTTCTTTCGGAACGCACATTCAGTGCTGCTGGAGGATTTGTCACGGATCACAGGGTGCGCCTGTCCACCGACTCGGTTGATCGACTGACTTTCATCAAGATGAACCAGTCTTGGATCACCACCAGCTACCACACACCTGATGCTGATATAACAGACTAATTGATTTTAAAATGTCACATCCCTTCAAGACTGATGCTGATGCTGAGTGCCTGTGCTGTTATGTTGACTGGCTATCCTCCTCCTCCGAGTCCTCAATGGTACGATTGATGATGATAGCTTGGAAGATCATTTTTGTTTATGGGTGCCGCCACCAGTGCCTAACGCCCAATTTTTCAGCCCCTGTTTAACAGTGGCGTGTAATTACAATTTTTGAAGCAATACTTTGCAACAGGGCTCATTGCTGTGCTCCAAGTACAGTATCTGTGAGGAGTTGCAGTGTTGTGCCACCAGTGCCTAAGGCCCAATTTTTCAGCCCCTGTTTAACAGGGGCGTGTCATTACAATTTTTGAAGCAATACTTTGCAACAGGGCTCATTGCTGTGCTCCAAGTACAGTATCTGTGAAGGGTTGCAGTGTTGTGCCACCAGTGCCTAAGGCCCAATTTTTCAGCCCCTGTTCAACAGGGGCATGTAATTACAATTCTTGATCTAATAATTCACAGCAGGGCCCATTGCTGCACCCACCAAGAGTAACTGTCAGGGCTTACAGTGTTGTGGCACCAGCACCACCATCAAAGGCCCAATTTTTACTACCACTGTTCAACAATTATATGTAATTAAAATTCCTGATATAATAGTTGACAGCAGGGCGTTCCAGCACCAACCAAGAGTAACTGTGAGTGCTTACAGTGTTGTGCCAACACCAACAACTAAGGGGCCTATTTCTGCAGAGTATATACGGCAGGTCCCTACTTTCAAACATCCAACTTACAAACGACTCCTACTTGCAAACGCAAGAAGACAACAGGAAGTGAGAGGAAATCTACCACTAGGAAGGAAAATTCTCTCCTGTAAGAATAAATATGGGAGAAAGGTGTCTCCTCTGTACTGATGCTTTATCAGCAATCCTTGTTTCAAGAAAAACACCACATTTCAAAAACAGTTGTCATTAGGACGGAAAGTGAGGTGAAATGTTCTGAACAGGGGCACAGACAGCAAAACAAATGTTACAGGGGTGATAACCCTTACCTATGTTTTCCAAAAAGTTTAAAAATAGATTTTTGGTCTGGAGCTACACTTCAACAATGTACCTGTTCAAAATTACAAACAGATTCTACATAAGAACAAACCTACAGTCCCTGTCTTGTATGCACCGCCTGTATACGGCTGTTCAGAGTATATAGGGCCTTTTTTATTTTATGTGCGGGGTTCCCCTTAATATCCATACAAGACCCAAAGGGGCTGGTAATGGGCTGGGGTAGGGGGGGGTCATGGGGTAGCTATGCCATTTTTCTTAAAGATTTTCATCCATATTACCGGGACCAGACATTACATTAAAGCCGCAAGCAGTTTTAAATGGCTTTTTTTTCCTTTAGAAGTGTCATTTTGTGCAGGGACAGTTCTAAACACGGGAAACACGTGGCACTTCACAGGCATACTTTAGACACCCCCCAGGTACGATATTTAAAGGAATATTTGACTTTTTTTTTTTCACTTTATGCATCATTAAAATGACTGCTCCCGGAAAACGACCGTTTTTAAAACTTATTTTTGCATTGATACATGTCCCCTGGTGCAGAACCCGGGTTCCCAAACCCTTTTTAGGACAATAACATGCATAATAGTTGTTATAATTAGCACTTTAGAATTCGAACGTTCGCATCCATTGTATTTAATAGGGTTCTAATGTTCGTTCGAACTTTCGGTCCGTTCGCGGGTTCTGGTGCGAACCGAACCCGGGGGTGTTCGGCTCATCACTAATCACCACTTGTATGTTCCTCTTTAACTATGTAAATGAGTTGAATACAGTACTGACTGTACAGCACAGTGGGGAAGATTAGGCCCCAAGCACCTGCTGTATAAGGCCTGTGAAGAAGTAGATTCACATCCATGGAACTACAAGTCTCACCAGCCAGTCTGTAGAAAAATCACTCAGCAATACTGTACTCTCTATCCGAATGGGCAGGTGCCCGCTCACCACAATGGACCCCAATAGATGAAGGACTCCAGCCGGAATCCCTCCTGGTGTCTCCGTCCGGTGAAATGGCGATGCCACTCCGCACTGCAACTCCCGGTGGACTGGAGGAGTGCAGAAGTTGCCAGATGCTCTGGAGCGCAGGCCGGACCGCTTGCTGGAATAGCGGTGCTGTCCTCTGGAGGTGTAGGATGTCAGGTCACCTTTAAATTTTTTCTGAAAAGGTGACTCAAGCTGGTTTCACATGGGCGTTCTCCAAAATGTGCATCCACCTGCTCTCCGGTGCCCTTCGCCGCTTAGCGGAGCCGTTGGCAGCAGCTGAAGCAATCGGATCCTCTTCCGTCAGTGGCCTGGAGATGAGTGAGGGGAAGATGGCCCCCACCCGTCTCCATACCACTACAGGACGGAAGCGATGTCAAAACGCCACTTCCGCCCAATGCCTTTAAAGGGACATTTTTTTGCACATGTAAAATTACATCGTTTTTTTGCATTTTAGTCTGCATATGAGTAGAGTTGAGCGGACACCTGGATGTTCGGGTTCGGCCGAACTTCGGAAAAAAGTTTGAGTTCGGGACCGAACTTGACCCGAACTTGACCCCGAACCCGAACCCCATTGAAGTCAATGGGGACACGAACTTCTGAGGACTATTTGCGCTTGTTTCTTGTGCTTAGAACTGTCCCTGCACAAAGTGTCATTTCTGAAGGAAAAAAAGTCATTTAAAACTCACTCGCGGCTATAATGAATTGTCGGCTCCCGGCAATACATAGAAAAGTCATTGATGAAAAAAAAAGCGTGGGGGTTCCCCCAAATTCAATTACCAGGCCCTTCAGGTCTGGTATGGATATTAAGGGGAACCCTGCCGCAAATTAAAAAAAAAATGCGTGCGGTTCCCCCCAAATATCCATTCCAGGCCATTCAGGTCTGGTATGGATTTTAAGGGGAACTCCACCCCAAATTTTAAAAAAAATGGCGTGGAGTACCCCCAAAAATCCAGACCAGACCCTTTATCCGAGCACGCAACCTGTCAGGCCACAGGAAAAGAGGGGGGGACGAGAGAGCGCCCCCCCTCCTGAACCGTACCAGGCCACATGCCCTCAACATGGGGAGGATGTCCCCATATAGATGGGGACAAGGGCCTCATCCCCACAACCCTTGCCCGGTGATTGTGGGGGTCTGCGGGCAGGGGGCTTATCGGAATCTGGAAGACCCCTTTAACAAAGGGGACCCCCAGATCCCCCCCATGTAAATTGGTAATGGGGTACATTGTACCCCTACCATTTCACAAAGAAAGTGTAAAAAAATTTAAAAAAATACACAGACACCGTTGGGAAAGTCCTTTATTAAAAATAAAAAAATAAAAAATAAAAAAACATTCCAGCGATGAAATCCAGTGTCCCACGGCGATCCGATGTCCAGCGCTGTCCAGACGAAACGTCATTGGCTGAGCCTGAGCGGACCTGATGGGGAACTTCCTCCGCAGTGTAATAAATGAATAGACCCGCCCCTTCTAAAGTTCCCCATCAAGTCCGCTCAGCCAATGACATAGGTGTAAGGCTGAGGACCTGATGCGGAACGTGAGAAGGGGCGGGTCTATTCATTTATTATACTGGAGGAAGTTCCCCATCAGGTCCGCTCATCCAATGACGTAGGCGGGGACTGACATACGAGGGGGCGGACCTGATGGGGAACTTCCTCCACAGTGTAATACATGAATAGACCGGCCCCTTCTCACGTTCCGCATCAGGTCCGCTCAGCCAATGACATAGGTGTAAGGCTGAGGACCTGATGCGGAACATGAGAAGGGGCGGGTCTATTCATGTATTCATGATTTCATCGCTGGAATGTTTTTTTTTTTTTTTTTATTTTGTTATTTTTAATAAAGGACTTTCCCAACGGTGTCTGTGTATTTTTTTTTTACAATTTTTTACACTTTCTTTGTGAGATGGTAGGGGTACAATGTACCCCATTACCAATTCACATGGGGGGGCGGGATCTGGGGGTCCCCTTTGTTAAAGGGGTCTTCCAGATTCCGATAACCCCCCCGCCCGCAGACCCCCACAACCACCGGGCAAGGGTTGTGGGGATGAGGCCCTTGTCCCCATCAACATGGGGACATCCTCCCCATGTTGAGGGCATGTGGCCTGGTACGGTTCAGGAGGGGGGGTGCTCTCTCGTCCCCCCCTCTTTTCCTGTGGCCTGCCAGGTTGCGTGCTCGGATAAAGGGTCTGGTTTGGATTTTTGGGGGTACTCCACGCCATTTTTTTTTTATTTGGGGTGGAGTTCCCCTTAAAATCCATACCAGACCTGAAGGGCCTGGTATGGATATTTGGGGGGAACCGCACGCATTTTTTTTTAAATTTGCGGCGGGGTTCCCCTTAATACCTGAAGGGCCTGGTAATTGAATTTGGGGGAACCCCCACGCTTTTTTTTTTTTTTAATCAATGACTTTTCTATGTATTGCCGGGAGCCAACAATTCATTATAGCCGCAAGTGAGTTTTAAGTGACTTTTTTTTCTTCAGAAATGACACTTTGTGCAGGGACATTTCTAAGCATGGGAAACAAGCGCGACTTTACATGCATATTGCCGAACACCGGACCCGAACCCGAACATACAGTCAATTGTTCGGGTTCGGGGTCCGGGACCCAAAAACACAAAAGTTCGGTACGGACCCGAACTTTACAGTTCGGGTCCGCTCAACCCTACATATGAGATCTGAGGTCTTTTTGACCCCAAATCTTATATTTAAGAGGACCTGTCATGCTTTTTTTCTATTACAAGGGATGTTTACATCCCTTGTAATAGAAATAAAAGTGACCCAATTTTTTATTTTTTTTTAAAACAGTGTCAAAATAAAAAAAAATAAAGTAAAATAAATAAGAAAAAAAAAACTTCCAGACGAGCTCGCGCGCAGAAGCGAACGCATACATGAGCAGTGCCCGCATATTAAAACGGTGTTCAAACCACACATGTCAAGTATCACCGTGATCATTAGAGCGAGATCAATAATTCTAGCCCCAGACCTCCTCTGTAACTCAAAACATGCAACCTGTAGAATTTTTTAATCGTCGCCTATGGAGATTTTTAAGGGTAAAAGTTTGTCGCTATTCCACGAGCGGGCGCAACTTTGAAGCGTGACATGTTGGGTATCAATTTACTCGGCATAACATTATCTTTCACAATATAAAAAGAATTGGGCTAACTTTACTGTTGTCTTATTTTTTAATTCAAAAAAGTGTTTTTTTTTTCGAAAAAAATGCGCTCGTAAGACCGCTGCGCAAATACGGTGTGACGAAAAGTATTGCAACAACCGCCATTTTTTTCTGTAGGGTGTTAGAAAAAATGTATATATATATATATATAATGTTTGGGGGTTCTAAGTAATTTTCTAGCAAAAAGAAATGTTTTTAACTTGTAAACACCAAATCTCAGAAAGAGGCTCGGTCCTTAAGTGGTTAAAGTACCCATCTCCAAAGCTTTGAAAATAGTATGCAGTCTAGGAAACAGAAAATGGCATTTTGGTGTGTTTTTTTTTCTAACATTGTTGATAGGGCTCTCTGTATTTTCTTAACAGGCATCAAACAGTCATGTCTTATGCAAAACCCATTTAAAATAACCTGACCTATAAACTTTTTACTGCTCTAAACTGTCAGTAGAGGGAAAGAAACCACATCAAGAATATTCCCATCTCACCTAGAGCCTACCATTTCATAACTGCTCCTTACAATGCAAGTTATAAATCATTTATACTTTCTTGTAGTAACAATTCCTGTAATTTATGACAAATCATTAAATATTTCAGCTGAATTTAGAAAAATGAGAAAGCTTTGCGGATAATTGCCGACTGGTTCTGAAAAAGCTTAAATGGTTTCTTATAGCTTAAAGATTTCCCTTCTAATTAAGAACAACATTTTTTATTCATTTGGAAATAATTGACCCAATTAAGGAGAAGAGGGAGGAAGGAGGGACAATTCTGAGTGACTGACATAAAAGTAAAGCAATCCTGGAAAAGCTTTTGCACTCGTGTTTCTAAAATAAAAAGAGCAAGGTGCTTAGGAGACTGACTCTGGATGGACAAGGAACTTAAAACCCAAAATCATTTTTTTAGTATGCTTGGCATCATGCCTGATACAGTAACAATTATATACAGTTTTATGAAGGAAATCATTTTTGGTACATTTTATTACAAAGTTTCTTGCTTGGAAATCCTGCCAGTAACAGAAAGTCAAGCTTCAGTCTGACAACTCTGATGCCTCGTACACACGACCGGTTTTCCCGTCGGGAAAACTGCCATGAGAGATTTTGGCTGGGAAAACCGGCCGTGTGTATGCTCCATCGCAGTTTTCCCGACAGGAAAACTGCCGGGAAACCCGGGGGGAAAAATGAGAACATGTTTTTTTTTTCCCGCCGTGATTCCCGCGGTTTTTAACCCAGCAGTTTTCCTATGGGAAACACTGCGGTGGAGCATACACACCGCCACGATTCCTGGCCAAAGCCCTCACCGCAGTTTTCCTGCCGGGAAAACCTCTGGTGTGTACAGGGGGAAAGTTACCGAGCAGGTTCCCGGTTTCCCCCCCAGGATTCCCGGCTGACTTTTTACCGCCGGGAATCCCGGTTGTGTGTACGAGGCATAAGCCGGTACCTTGTAATTAGTGGTAATATCGTCAACCTAGGCTTACATATGCTTTACTGTGAAAAACTAGAACCAGAACTATTTATTTGTACATATTTTACTAGATAAGTGGAAAATAAAATCTAGAAAATGTGAACTACATGCACAGATGTTTACATTGAGCACATTCTATTGGTTATATTGTTGCTATGCAGTGCAGGGGTTCTGCAGACAATGTTAAACAGGACACTATCCGTAAATTATATACTGTAGCATTTTATATTCTCTGCATCTACCTGCTTTCGATCTCACTTCCAGCTAAATAAAACTGACATAGTAGTTTGGTATATGATTGTCCTGGCTAAAAACAAATTATTACACCCTGAAAATTAATTCATCCCATGATTAACCACTTAAGCCCCGGACCATTACGCAGCTTAAAGCGGTTGTATAGTCTTTTTTTTTACTTTTACCTACAGGTAAGCCTATACTAAGGCTCACCTGTAGGTAAAAGAAATATCTCCTAAACCTACATGGTTTAGGAGATATTTGCAAAAAAAGACATGCACCGATGTCTACGGCGCATGCGCGCCGTAGACAACTGTGCATTCACAGGGTTAATCCCATTCAGAATTCCGGCGCTGCCGGAATAGAAAGCTCCAGCGCGCATGCGCGGAGTGACGTCTTCGCTGCTCCGGCCAATCACAGTGCCGGAGCGGCGCTGTGATTGGCTGGAGCGGCGATACCCGGAAGTAACGTTCCGGGTATCTGAGGAGCGATGGCTGCGGACGGAGCGGGGGACGAGGATGGCTTCGGGGGTCCCGATCTAAGGTAAGTGATTCATAATGAGCTAGTATGCTAGTCATACTAGCTCATTATGGCTTTTTCTTGCAGGTGATTTAAAAAAAAAAAATTTCGTCTGGGTTTACAACCGCTTTAATGACCAGAGGTGTTTTTACAATTTGGCACTGTGCTGCTTTAACTGGAAATTGCGCGGACATGCAATGTTGTACCCAAACAAAATTTGCGTCCTTTTCTTCCCACAAATAGAGCTTTCTTTTAATGGTATTTGCTTGCCTCTGCAATTTTTTTTTTTTGCGATATAAACGGAAAAAGACCGAAAATTTTGAAAAAAAATGATATTTTCTACTTTTTGTTATAAGACAAATCTAATACACTCAATTTTAGTCATACATTTAGGCCAAAATGTATTCAGCCACATGTCTTTAGTAAAAAAAATGTCAATAAGCGTATATTTATTGATTTGCGCAAAAGTTATAGCGTCTACAAACTAGGGTACATTTTCTGGAATTTACACAGCTTTTAATTTATGACTGCCTATCTCATTTCTTGACGTGCTAAAATGGCAGGGCAGTACACTACCCCCCAAATTACCCCATTTTGGAAAGTAGACACCCCAAGGAAATTTCTGAGAGGCATGTTGAGCCCATTGAATATTTTTTTTTTGTCCCAAGTGATTGAATAATGACAAAAAAATATAAAAAATTACAAAAAGTTGTCACTAAATGATATATTGCTCACACATGCCATGGTTATATGTGGAATTGCACCCCAAAATAAAGTTTGCTTCTTCTCCTGAGTATGGGGATACCACATGAGTGGGACTTTTTGGGAGCCTGGCCGCGCACGGGACCCCAAAAACCAAGCACCGCCTTCAGGATTTCTAAGGGCGCAAATTTTTGATTTCACTCCTCACTACCTATCACAGTTTTGACGGCCATAAAATGCCAAAATAGCACAAAACCCCCTGAAATGACCCCATTTTGGAAAGTAGACACCCCAAGAAAATTGCTGAGAGGCATGTTGAGCCCATTGAATATTTTTTTTTTGTCCCAAGTGATTGAATAATGACAAAAAAATAAAAAATTACAAAAAGTTGTCACTAAATGATATATTGCTCACACATGCCATGGTTATATGTGGAATTGCACCCCAAAATAAATTTTGCTGCTTTTCCTGAGTATGGGGATACCACATGTGTGGGACTTTTTAGGAGCCTAGCCGCTTACGGGACCCCGAAAACCAAGCACCGCCTTCGGGATTTCTAAGGGCGCAAATTTTTGATTTCACTCCTCACTACCTATCACAGTTTCGAAGGCCATAAAATGCCAAAATAGCACAAAACCCCCCCAAAGGACCCCATTTTGGAAAGTAGACACCCCAATCTATTTGCTGAGATGCATGGTGAGTATTTTACAGCTCTCATTTGTTTTTGAAAATGAAGAAAGAAAATTATAATTTTTTTTCTTTTTCTTTTTTTTAATTTTCAAAACTTTGTGACAAAAAAGCGAGATCTGCAAAATACTCACCATACCTCTCAGCAAATAGCTTGGGGTGTCTACTTTCCAAAATGGGGTCATTTGGGGGTAGTTTTGTGCCATCTGGGCATTCCATGGCCTCCGAAACTGTGATAGGCAGTGAGGAGTGAAATCAAAAATTTACACCCTTAGAAATCCTGAAGGCGGTGCTTGGTTTTTGGGGTCCTGTACGTGGCTAGGCTCCCAAAAAGTCTCACACATGTGGTATCCCCGTACTCAGGAGAAGCAACAGAATGTATTTTGGGGTGTAATTCCACATACGCCCATGGCATGTTTGAGCAATATATCATTTAGTGACAACTTTGTGCAAAAATAAATACAAATAAAAATTTAAATTTCTATTTTCCGCAACTTCTGTCAACATATAAAATTTTCCATGGACTCGACATGCTTCTCAGCAAATAGCTTGGGGTGTCTACTTTCCAAAATGGGGTCATTTGGGGGGGTTTTGAACTGTCCTGGCATTTTATACACAACATTAGGAAGCTTATGTCACACATCATGCACTCTTCTAAGCACTTGAAGACAAACCCCTTTCTGACACTTTTTGTTTACATGAAAACATTTTTATTTTTTTTTGCAAGAAAATTACGTTGAACCACCAAACATTATATATTTTTTTAACGCAAAGGCCCTACAGATTAAAACGGTGGGTGTTGCATTTTTTTTTCACACAGTATTTGCGCAGCGATTTTTCAAACGCATTTTTGGGGGAAAAAATACACTTTTTTAATTTTAATGCACTAAAACACACTATATTGCCCAAATGTTTGATGAAATAAAAAAGATGATCTTAGGCCGAGCACATGGATACCAAACACGACATGCTTAAAATTTTGCACAAACGCGCAGTGGCGACAAACTACATACATTTTTAAAAGCCTTTAAAAGCCTTTACAGGTTACCACATTAGATTTACAGAGGAGGTCTACTGCTAAAATTACTGCCCTCGATCTGACCTTCGCAGTGATACCTCACATGCATGATGCAATTGCTGTTTACATATGACGCCAGACCGACGCTTGCGTTCGCCTTTGCGCAAGAGCAGGGCAGGACAGGGGTGCTTCTTTTTTTTTTTATTATTAATTTTGCTTTTTTATTTTATTTTTAAACTGTTCCTTCCATATTTTTTTTTTTTTTTAAAACTGGGGTCTATTAGACCCCAGATCTTTCCTCTGCCCTCAAAGCATCTGACCACACCAAGATCGGTGTGATAAAATGCTTTCCCAATTTCCCAATGGCACTTTTTATATCCGGGGGGGAGGGGGAATTCCCTCCCACTGCTTGTAAAAGCAGTCCAGAGGCTAATTAGCTGCTAGGATTGCTTTTACATGAAAGCCGGCCGCTGGCTGAAAAGAATGTAACCAAGATGATACCTAAACCCGCAGGTATCATTCTGGTATAACCATTCAAAGTCCAGCAACATACCAGTATGTTGCTGGTCCTTGTTGGACATGTATTTTAATCTTTTTTTTCATGCAGCCTGTTGGCTGAACGAAAAAATGAGATTGAACGGTGGGTATGCCCACCATTAGAATATCTCCCTTCATTCACCCACTTCTAATGATGGGCATACATGCACCTTTTATATATGCCGAAGCATGGGGGCATCCTCCCGCAAAAGTTATGCCGCGTACACACGGTCAGACTTTTCCACGGGCAAGCCTCCGTCGGAATTTAGACCATATGTACGAGGCATTAGGAGCAAAATCGCTCCTCCGCCCCTGCTGCCCCCATGCTTCGGCATATATGCTCTTTTTTTTAACTGTGGTGGTGAAATCACCTCCTAAAGCACTGGAGTCGCAGGGATCAGGCCTGTCTCTGCGAACGCTGCAGTTATGTGTGTTGTGTTTTGTAAGTGACAGTGATCGATCGATACTGCACTTGGGTGGCCTGGGCTGGACGGAGGGGCAAAACCCAGGTGCTAGCAGGTATCTGGGCTGATCCCGCTAACACTGCGTTTTTGGGAACCCTAAACTGCTGGGGACGCTAGTATAGATCTGATCAGATCAGATATTGATCTGTTCAGATACTATACCACTAAGGGAGGTGTATGCTTCACGCGTGGGTGTTAGTGCTACTGGCACTAACCTGACGCTGCCTGGGGTGTGACGCAGACCCTCTCTGACGCTAAAACCTAATTGATATCACCCGCCGGGCGATCAGGGGGTTAAACCTTTATTGGGTTATATACGTCGGGTGCCCTGACACTATAAAAAGAAAACTAACTAACCAGCGTCACCCGTAACACTTATACAGTGATTACTGGTGAAAGGGTTAACTAGGGGCAATCAGGGGGTTAAAACCTTTATTAGGTAATATATGGGGGTACCTGACGCTATATAAAAACCTGACGGGGAATCTAAATAACAAAATAACTAACTGGCTAACCAGTGTCACCAGTGACACTTATACAGTGATCACTGGTTAAAGGAATAACTCTAGGGGCAATCAGGGGGTTAAAACCTTTATTAGATAATATATGGGGGTACCTGACGCTATAAAAACCTGGCAGCGAACCTAAACAAATTACAGACTACCTAGTGGCACCAGCATACCTAATACAGCGATCAGAAAAACGATCGCTTAGTGACACTGGTAAAAGGGGGTGAAAGGGTTACCTGGGGGGCGATCAAGGGGTTAAACCTTTATTAAGTAATATATGGGGGTACCTGACGCTATAAAAACCTGGCGGTGAACCTAAAAAAATAACAGACTACCTAGCGGCACCAGCATACCTAATACAGCGATCAGAAAAATGATCGCTTAGTGACACTGGCAAAAGGGGGTGAAAGGGTTACCTGGGGGGCGATCAAGGGGTTAAACCTTTATAAGGTAATATATGGGGGTACCTGACTCTATAAAAACCTGGCGGCGAACCTAAAAAAATAACTGACTACCTAACGGCACCAGCATACCTAATACAGTGATCAGAAAAACTATCGCTTAGTGACACTGGCAAAATGGGGTGTAAGGGTTACCTGGGGGGCGATCAAGGGGTTAAACCTTTATTAGGTAATATATGAGGGTACCCGACGCTATAAAAACCTGGCGGCGAACCCAAAAAAATAACTGACTACCTAGCGGCATCACCAACGCTAATACAGCGATCAGAAAAACGATTGCTTAGTGACAGTGGTGCTAGGGGGTGAAAGGGTTACCTGGGGGGTGATCAAGGGGTTAAACCTTTATTAGGGGGGTTAGGGGGCTACCCTGGACCTAAAGGGACCTACACTAACTGCCCTGACACTTTTACAGTTACAAATGTCACTGTTTGCAGTGATCAGTAAATAAATGATCACTGCAATCAGTGACACTGTGACTGGGGGCTGGGGGGTGATCTGGGGGTGACTGGGGGGGCGATCGTGTTCCTATGTGTGCCTATGTGTCAGTGTAGTATTTGTGCACTAACCTGACATCTTCTCTCCATGGCGCTCGGTATATGTGAGCGCCGCAGGGAGAGATGACATCACTTCCTCTGCCTGTGTTTACATTACACAGGCAGAGGAAGCACTTCATTCACCGGTGGTGGCCGGAAACCAATGGCTGTCCCCTCATCACTGATCGCTCCCGGAGTGATACCGACCGCTCACTGTACTGGAAGGGGGTCCGATCGGACCCCCCACCCATACGAAGGCAGTCACGTACAGGTACGTGACTGTGCCTGTCCGTGCCATTTTGCCAACGTATATATACAGTGAGCGGTCATTAAGTGGTTAAACCTTAAAGTTTACCTCACCCAAAATGGGAAGTTTTGCTTTTCCACCTCCTTCCCTCCTCTTCTAACACCTTTGCACTCAAATTTTAGGTATCTACTTTTAACAGCCCCCCATGGTGCCACCCCTCCCCATTATAACAGGTCACATATCATCCTCTTCTGTTACATATAATTCCCCTGCAGCCCCCTTCTTAAATTATATTTACCCCCCCCCCCCACACACACACACAATTATAATTACTCTGCAGCCCCCCCCCCCCACCCTTTCAATTAAAATTATCCTGTAGCCTCTCTTCAATTACAGTGGGGAAATTATTTATTTGTTCCCCTGCAGATTTTGTAAGTTTGTCCACATACAAAGAAATGAAGGGTCTATAATTGTTATCATAGGTGTATTTTAAATGATAGAGACAGAATATCAACCAGAAATCCAGAAAAAACACAGGATACAAATGTTATAAATTGAGTTGCAGTTCAGTGAGTAAAGTAAGTATTTGATCCCCAAGCAAAACATGACTTAGTACTTGGTAGAGAAACCCTTGTTGGCAAGCACAGAGGTAAGACGTTTCTTGTTGTTGGTTACCAGGTTTGCACACATCTCAAGAGGGATTTTGGTCCACTTTTCTTTACAGATCTTCTCTAAATCCTTAAGGTTTCTTCACTGTCTCTTGGAAACACAAAGTTTTAACTCCCTCCATAAATGTTCTATAAGATTAAGGTCTGGAGACTGACTAGGCCACTCCATGACCTTAATGTGCTTCTTCTTGAGCCACTCAATGTAGGCCTATACCATTAGCAGAGAAACAGCCCCAAAGCATCATGTTTCCACTCCCCCTGCTTGACTGTAGGGATGGTGTTCTTAGGGCCATAGTTAGCGTTTTTCTTATTCCAAACAGTCGAGTGCCAAAGAGAAAAATTTTGGTCTTATCTGACCACAGCACTTTCTCCCAATCCTTCTCTGAATCATTTAGATGTTCATTGGCATGACTGTAAATTTGCCTTCTTGAGGAGGGGGCTCGCCATGTTTGAAGGAAGAAAAATGCTGACTATGACCCTAAGAACACCATCCCTACAGTTAAGCAGGGAGGTGGAAACATTATGCTTTGGGGCTGTTTCTCTGCTAAAGATACAGACCGCATTGAGGGACCAATGGATGGGGACATGTGTTGTAAAATCTTGGATGAGAGCCTTCTTCCCTCAGCCAGAACACTGAAGATGGGTGGTGGATAGGTCTTTCAGCATGACAATGACCCAAAACATACCACCAAGGCAACAAAGGCTCAAAAAGAAGCACATTAAGGTCATAGAGTGGCCTAGCCAGTCCCCAGACCCTAATCCTATAGGAGGGAGCTGAAACTTCGAGTTGCCAAGTGACAGCCAAGAAACCTCAAGGATTTAAAAAAGATCTGTAAAGAGTGGACCAAAATCCCTCCTGAGATGTGTGTAAACCTGGTAACCAACTACAAGAAACGTTTTACCTCTGTGTGTGCCAACAAGGGTTTCTCCACCAAATACTTAGTCATGTTTTGCTTGGGGATCAAATACATATTTTACTCACTGAACTGCAACTTAATTTATAACATTTGTATCCTGTGTTTTTTCTAGATTTTTGGTTGATATTCTGTCTGTCATTTAAAATACACCTATGATAAAAATTATAGACCCTTCATTTCTTTGTAAGTGGGGAAACTTACAAAATCTGCAGGGAATTAAATAATTATTTTCCCCACTGTATATTTACCCTTCCCCTCAATTATAATTTCCCTGACGCCCCCCTTCAATTATAATATCCTCCCCTACACAATTATAATTCCCTGCAGGCCCCCCTTCAATTTTAATTCCCCTGCACCCCACAATTTCACATTGCATACAATTCCCCTGCACCCCCTCCCCCAGGAGGGTCTCTCACCTCTCCCCTGGCCTCCATCACTCCGTCCAGCTCCGGATAGTAAACAACCGCTCATAACCGGGTGGAATGCACATCGCATGATGACATCACTATGTCCAGGAGGAGGAGTGAGCCAGACTTGTCCTGCAATGGGGGGGGAGAGGAGGCAGACAGAGAACCGACCATTCATGTCCTCCCTAAGTTCTCAAAGATCACTGCCCCTCCTCTAGTGTTGTCACCTCATTCCAGTCAAAGCCCAGAAACTTGGAGCTGCAGGGACAACTAGGAGATCCCTTCCCTCACAGGACAGAAGAGGAAGTGAAGAGAAATATCTAATGGGCACACACTGAGACAAAATCTCCCCAGTGTGCTGTCTATTATTGGTGATGGTGGAAGTTGTGGACAATGTATATAATAATAATAATAATAATAAATTCTGAGAAAGCCTTTGATAGGCTCAGCTAGCCTTTTATGGTTGCCACCCTTGAATATCTGGGCTTCCAGGGGCCGTTCCTTAGGGCGATTAAGCATTTATACTCAACTCCAACTGCGTCCATCAAAACACCCTTTGCGGCCTCTACTTCCTTTCCCATCTCGAATGGAACTAGGCAAGGCTGTCCGCTTTCCCCATTGCTTTTCGCCCTGTGTATCGAACCCCTGGCGGCCCAGATCCGACGAGACCACAGCATCAGTGGCGTAATGGTTAGAGGTCGCAAATTTAAAGGGCCCAGGAGAGATGCGCCCTTCTGTTTGGGACTTTCTTATATCCTTTCCTTGCTCTTCCCCTCTCCTCTCTCCCCCCTCCTTTCTTCTCTCTCTTCTTCTTTTTATTACTTTTCTTTTTCTCTTCCCTTTTTTCTCTGGAATAGCGGGCCGCGCAAATGTAAATCACGGACCCTATTGATAGGCTGTTTTGTTAGAGAAGCCTGCGCTGTAATTACTCCAGCGCTACCTCTGCCTGATACATAGTGCTGTTCTTTGTTGATCTATGTCTGTGGTTTGTGTGTTAATTTTGTAATACGTAGACCTCCATGCCCATTCCAGAGCTGTTGGTGACTACTAATTCCCTTTGATTTCTTTATTCCCTTTTGTTTATGTTTTAAACCACTGTATGACATATGTTGAAATCTAATAAAAAATTGTAAATTATTAAAAAAAAATAATAATAATAAACTACTTTATTTTTTTGTCTTTAAAGGTGGCTTCTTAAAGCACTTTACAAGGAAAACACAAAAAATACACAGGATAACATTAAGGAAAAAGAGACATTTAATTGAAAGCTTGTCTAAAGAAAAATGTTTTTATATTTGATTTGAATGAGTTTAGAAAAGATGACTCTCTGATGTTCTTAGGAAGTGAATTTCAGAGTTTTGGAGCATAGCAGGAGATGGCTCTGTCCTCCATTGGTATTCTGTCTGGTTGAGGTCAGGCCAGTTAAGTTTCTCCACCACAAACTCGCTCATCCATGTCTTTATGGACCTTGCTTTGTGCACTGGTCCAAATCATTTAGTGGAGGGGGGATTATGGTGCTGGGTTGATTTTGAGGGGTTGGGTTGGCCCCTTAGTTCCCGTGAAGGGAACTCTTAAGGCCTCAGCATACCAAGACATTTTGGACCATTTTATGCTCCCAGCATGTGGGAACAGTTTTGGGGATGGCCCCATTCTGTTCCAACCTGACTGCGCACCAGTGCACAAAGCAAGGTCCATAGAGACATTGATGAGCGAGTTCTGACCTCAACCCCGATAGAACACCTTTGGGATGAATTAGAGCATAAACTGCGAGCCAGGCCTTCTCGTCTACATCAGTGCCTGATCTCACAAATGTGTTTCTGGAAGAATGGTCAAACATTCTCACAGACACACTCCTAAACCTTGTGGACAGCCTTCCCAGAAGAGTTGAAGCTATTAGACTTGTGCACAACGGAAAAATTTGTTTAGTTGCGGTTTGTTTCTTTTCGGTCCTGTTGATTCGTAATCGTTCGTAATTTTGCTAGACGGGATTTTTTGTGTTCGGACTAATTCGTATTTTCGCAAGCGACATTTTTTGTTGAATCGGAATGATTCGTATTAATGTAAGCCTTATTTTTTGTTGATTTATAATTCGTACTTTCGGTAGAGTACATTGTTTTTCGTTGATTCTGGACACAACTCCTACTTTCGTAACTTTTTTTGGGTTCGTTGATTCGTAATTTTCCATGTCTCTCTCACAACGACGCTGCCTATTATGCCTAATGTGCTTCGAATGGATTTGTACTTTTCTAAATACATAGCAGTTATTTGTAACGATTCGAAATCTCGTATTTTACTTTCGTTTTTTACATGCGGCTATAGCCTCCGCCCCTGTACACCATTTTGAGAGGGTGTTCAGCACGGTGAGGGAGAAGCAGAGAGCAGAGCAGAGTGTTATTGTGCTTTGAATGGATTTGTACATTCGTAACTTTTTTCATAACGAATTATGCCGAAGACATTTGGGCATTCGCTATTTGCAATATAATTTATTTCGGATTCGGTTTTATTCGTAATTGCTTTGTTTGGAAATTCGAATGCTTCCGAATGTCCGAAAGTTGCTAAATTCGGACGAATTTTGATTCGTTACGAAACGAATTGCACAAGTCTAGAAGCTATTATAGCTGCAAAGGGTGGGCCAACTCAATATTGAACCCTATGGACTAAGACTGGGATGCCATTACAGTTCATGTTCATGTAAAGGCAGGCGTCCCAATACATTTGGTAATATAGTCTATGTGGTATTGTTGAAATCATCAAGAGCAGGAGAATTTATTTTGTGTTGTTCTTTGGTGGTAAGTTATGGTATCAACAAGAAATATACAGCTAAATAAAAAATAAAAAAATAATAATGTTTTTACTATTTTGCACCAGTTTTCCTTTGATAATAAAAAAAAAAATCAGGAGATATCCATAAATGAAAGCCCAATTTGTCCTGAAAAAAAAAAAAAAAACAAGGTATAATCCACCTGGATGCACAAAGTAGTTTTAATGATCTGTACAGCTTTACTAACACATGTCAAAATTGTAAATTTGAGCTTAGGCATTAAGAATTGTTTTACCCTTAGGTATGAAGGGGTTAAAACTCTTCAACTTTAAAAATGTAAAACATTGGGAAATGTGTAGGTCAATATGAATATGAAATGGAAAAAACAATTTATAGAATGCAGCAGTTTTAATTTACCAAGAGTTTCTTGTTTTATATTAACAGGATTCTGAGCAATAACAAGATATCGCTGGTAAGGAACAGAGCTTTTTTTGGGCTGAACTCCCTGGAGAAACTGTGAGTAGGAATTTTATTCTGAGCATTACTTCGATTTGAAAAATGGCTGAAAATGAATTGCTTATAGAGTTTACTGGGATCACAACGCGAAATACATTTCACTTGTCACTGTTTCAGATTGTCCAACTTATGTAAACATTGTCAAGAACCAGAAAGTTCAGGAGGAAAAAAACAGAACTACAAAAAAAAACTAAAGTAAAGAGATAAAAAGACAGAAAGTATCCTCAATGGCATGTAATAAAAAAAAGTTGAACATCTTGTAAATGCATTGGGATTTCTTTGGAAAGTAATTTCTGTATAAATAGAAACCAGAGGATTTTATTACAGCTGAGAACAGATGATTCTCCTCAATAGACCCCAATGTGATGATCACATAATGTAGTACTGGGGCACAGATACATTATAAGAAATTCTACATATGGCTGCTTAGCAGGACAAGATTTTCTGGTGAGCTTTGCTTATCTTGGCATATTAGATTTAAAATAATTTGCACTCCTGGGACAGTCCACAAATGCTAGATTACATGTAATATGCTAAGCTTAACAGTTTGATAATATACAAATCTTTTGATTTTCGATACATTTTTTACATTTTAATTGTTCCACAATGTTGTTGGCGTGCTGATTCTGATGTCTCAATATATACTATATTGTCAAAAGTATTGGGAAACCTGCTTTTACACGCACATGAACTTTATGGGCGTGTAATGCCCCATACACACGACTGGTTTTCCTGTGGGAAAAAGTCTGATGAGAGCTTTTGGCCAGGAATCCCGACCATGTGTATGCTTCATCGGACTTTTTCCAACAGGAAAACTGCTGGGAAAAAAAAGAAAGCAAGATCTCCTTTTTCCCGTCAGGAAAAAATCCTAAGTATATACAAAACAAAAATTGCCGCTCCAAATAGACTCACCCCAACAACAAATACCTCTCCAGGAACCAAGGGTGCTGGCAATGCACAAGGCAATGGGGAAAAAAATTAAGAAATCTGGATAGCCGCACTGCAATCCAACGTGGCTTTTATTGGAAAAAAAATAAAAAATAAAACAGGCACTACATGTCACAGCAACGGGGTAACAGGGACAACTAACGCGTTTCACACTTAGGAGTGCTTACTCATAGCTTGAGTAAGCACTCCTAAGTGTGAAACGTGTTAGCTGTCTCTGTTACCCCGTTGCTGTGACATGTAGTGCCTGTTTTATTTTATTTTACTTTTCCAATAAAAGCCACGTTGGATTGGAGTGCGGCTATCCAGATTTCTTCATTTTTTCCCCAGGAAAAAATCCTAGAGGGAAAACCATTCGTCTGTATGCTTTTCCGACGGGAAAAAAAACACGCATGCTCGGAAACAATTCGACGCATGCTCGGAAGCATAGAACTTAATTTTGTCGGCTCGTCATAGTCTTTTACGTCACCGCGTTCTTGGCAGTCAAAAGTTCACAGGACTTTTGTGTGACCGTGTGTATGCAAGGCAGGCTTGAGAGGAATTCCGTCGGGAAAACCATAGTTTTTTTTTTCCAACGGGAAAACCACTCGTGTGTACAGGGCATAAGTCTTAGTCCGTAGGGTTCAATATTGAATTGTCCACCCTTTGCAGCTATAACAGCTTAAACTCTTCTGGGAAGGCTGTCCACAAAGTTTAGGAATGTGTCTATGGGAACGTTTGACCATTTTTCGAGACGCACGTTTGTGAGGTAAGGCACTGCTATGGACGAGAAGGCCTGGCTCGCAGTCTCAGCTCTAATTAATCCCAAAGGTGCTCTTTAGGGTTGAGGTTAGGACTCCATGTCTTTATTCTTTGTGCATTGGTATGCAGTCATATTGAAACAGGAAGGGGCCATCATGAAATTGTCCAAAATGTCTTGAGTTCCCTTCACTGGAACTAAGGGGCCAAGCCCAAGCCATAAATAACAACCCCACACCATATACCCCCCTCCACCAAATGATTTGGACCAGTGCACAGAGTGAGGTCCATTAAGACATGGGTGAGCGTGTTTGAGGTGGAGGAACTTGACTGGGCTGCACAGAGTCCTGACCTCAATCCGACAGAATACCTTTGGGAAGAATTAGAGCAGAGACTGCAAGCCAAGCCTTCTCGTCCACATCAGTACCTGACCTCAAAAATGCGCTTCTGAAAGAATGGTCAAATATTCCCATAGACACACGCCTAAACCTTGTGGACAGCCTTTCCAGAAGAGTTGAAGCTGTTATAGCTGTAAAGGGTGGGTTACTCAATATTGACTAGGACTGGGATGCCATTAAAGTTCATGTGCATGTAAAAGCAGGTGTCCCAATATTTTTGACAATGTAGTGTATGTTGCAAGGTCTATGACTCCATGAGGGACTGTTGACATTGAGGCTAAAAACCTTCTCTCATACCCCAAAATTGCCAGATGTTACCCCCAGCCTTTCCAAAATTTACAAGACAACAGACATTTTATTTGGAGTCTAATGGCCATAGCAGTCTTTTTTTAATTGTAAAAACTAAACAAAAAAACAAGATTCATTAAAGAATAAAAAACACAAAACAAGTTATGTATGAAAACTAACCTCCTACCTAAAGGCATTTATGATCCAAAAAGTGGCTGCATCTTCAACAAATATTCCTATTAAGGCCCCTGTTACACCACTTCTGAGACAATTAACCCCCAAACTACCAGTGTTAATTTTGGCAGCAAATTTCGATTTAGTTTTAGTCTTAGGACTAAAATGGCATTTTAGTTTTAGTCCCATTTTAGTCTTCTGAAAGTGTTTTAGTTTTAGTCTTAGTCTTTGACTAAAATGCCATTTTAGTTTTAGTCCCATTTTAGTCATCGCATTTTAGTCGACTAAAATCTCCAGTACATTTTAGTCTAATATAATCATTTTAGTCAACTAAAATTGAATGTTCACAATAAAAAGCCCCCCACAGCACAAAGCCCCCCACAGTACACAGCACAGCCCCAGCCCCCACCCCCTGCACAATACAAACCCCCCCACAGTTCACAGCCACCCACCCTCTGCACAATACAAATCCCCCCACAATACACAGCCACCCACCCTCTGCCCAATACAACCCCCCCACAATACACAGCCACCCACCCTCTGCACAATACAAACCCCCCCACAGTTCACAGCCACCCACCCTCTGCACAATACAAACCCCCCCCCACAATACACAGCACAGCCCCCCTGCATTCCCAGGAGACCCCCAGTCTCCTGGGACAGCACTGCCAGCGTACTCTAAAGTTAAGAATAAATCACTGCCAGCCCTTTCTCATACACAGCTCCTCCTCCTGTGTCACTCTCATTGTAAATCAAAGTCTCTAAGCTTACCTCATAGCTCCGTTCTTGCATGACCCCGGTCATATGGCTGCTCTCCTCTGAAGATTCATGGATGGTCATGTGGCGGCTCTCCTCCTCCAATCTAAAGCAACACTCGGAGGAGGAGGAGCAGGAGGAGGAGAGGGGCCAACAAGAATGAAGCTATTGAGGTTAGAAGCTTCATTTTACAATGAGTGACACAGGAGGAGGGGTGGTTTAAGAGGAGGGGCTGGCAATGATTTTTTTCCTAATGATAGATTTGCTGGCAGTGCTGTCCAAGGGCCAGGAGAGGCGGGGTGGCTGGCTTGATCCCCACCCCCCATTAGTAAAAAAACAAATATCGGCGTATAAAACGCATACACTGTGTTATACATGGATATATACAGTAAATTCATGAAGGTAAATGTCCCTCCTTGCCATTAACGTCCCGTTTTCGTTCCTTAACGAAAACAGATTTTATTTTCGTCATAGTTTTCGACAGTTGACGAAAATGTGCTGTACTTTTAGTTTCGTTTTCGTCACTGTAAAAAAGCCTCTGACGAAAATGATGACGAAAACGTTTTCGTTGACGAAATTAACACTGCAAACTAACCCAGACACAATAAAATCACCACCAAGTTACCATTACCAACATAGCCTAATTTTTGGCCAGGGTTACCATGTTTGGAGAATGTGTCCAACCCACCATTCTCCAAACATTTTAACCAGAACTGCCTTCAAAGACCCAGAAACCCTTACTTGTTGCTATAATAGTTATATCAGACGAATATACCACAGACAAAATGTAAGTGCAATATCACAAAACCATTTTTAAAGAACCAAAATTAAAAATAGCGATAAACAGGTTAGGAAACAAAAAGAGACAGCCCACTGGAGGGAGGGCAGTAGAAACTTGACCAGAGCTGGCTAAGCTTCAACTGATCTTCTGTAGCAACCCAAACCTACCCCCTGTGATTCTCATGGCTCAAGTCAGGTAAGTGTCCATTTTTTTACTTAAATCTGAACTATACTCACCTAGAATCTGGCAATGTGCCATCCCCGGAACTCCCCATTAGCTGGTGACATCTTCGGGCATCTGGCTTCCAAGTCCCGATCACCAGCCGCTGTCATTGGCCAGGCGGAGATGACATTACTCCCATACATGCGCGTGAGATCCGTCAGATGCAGTATTGCCAAATTTGTGCAGTGAGCTGTGCTTGCGCAGCTTATTATACAGGGGTGGACAGGCAGGTAAGACGCTTTTTGAAGAATAAACAAAGCATTTATAAATGTTGCCTGTCCACAAAACCTAAAGTTCTACTTTAAAATAAATGTAACCTTCTCTTCTGCATGCCCCCAGTCATGTCGGGCTTCCCCTTTGCTTCGCTTACAGCTGCAGGCTTTGTTCTGGACTCAAGATTTTGGAGTTTTGTATGTTGCAGTTTGCTTTTGAGAAAGCTGTCACATGTGTTGAATACTGGGCTTACAGGGGCCCTCCAGTTTTCTCTTGGTGGTTAAATAGGGAATTCAACTCTGGCTCTATAATTTTTTCTGGATTGTGATATTATTATGCCCATGTAGTTTTACTAAGGGGAATGCAAAAACTAAGTTAGTTTGGATAAAAATTGCAAAGTACAACCCCAGTCTAGACAGTTGGTCTCAGATCCGGATCTAAACCCGCAACCTCTGCAGTTTCTTGCTGCAGCTCTTCTAGCTGTGCCACCTGAGATTCTGGACAGCATCCTGTCTGATTCCTTGGACAATCTTACCTTGTATCCAGTTTGTGATGAACCTTGAACTCTTTGCTCCTCCTATGAACTTCCTGATTTAAGCAATGTCTCTGCACTGCACTTTCTGTTGCCAGATTATTGTGCTCTTCTTCAGCCAGTATCTTGCTCCTTTCACTCCTGCTGCTGTCTGTATCTTCTCTACCATTTGTTGCTGATCTTTGACTTATTCCTTGACTACGCTTCTACTTAATCACAACTTGCAACCACTTGTTACCGACCTTTATAACCAGCGTGTGGATTGCGCTAACTCTTATAAAAATGTATATCATACCACTTCTTATCGTGCCAAAATATCAAATTAAAATATTTATGTATATACCCTGTTTATTGTGAGGGATCCTTGCGGATAATACTCCTTGTGCCTCCTTCTTAAATAGTATATGTACCCTAAATCTGTGCTATTGTAAATAAACTGATTCAAATGATATAATACCAAGATGCATGTGAATCAAATATGCAATATTATCAACAAATTGTCAATAGTCAAAATAAACATAGTGCAATTGCAAAAATTGTGAACACAAGCACAGAACAAACAAAGGTACAAATGTATATATAGTATCATCCAATTTATTCCATTGAGTCCATAAATCAAATAAAGTGCAAAGTGCAAAAAAATGGATATGAATAACAAGACACAATGAATGTTCCCGACCTTTGGCTTGTTTCCTGACTATGCTTCTGCTTGATCCCTAGCTACTATATCTGCTACTAGACCCTGGCTTGCTCACCACCTGATGGGGCAATCCTGAGTGCTTGGCACTAGCATGCAAAACTCATCTCCACAATCAAAATCTCTGGTGAAGACCAGTTAGTGCTTAGACCCCATGCCTTGGGTGAACCTGTGTCATCCACCAGGGTGACGTGCTTGTGAGACTCTCTACTGTTATAGCTACTGTTCTTGGAGCCTGACCCTTAACCATGAAAGTTGGCAAGTCACTGTATGAGGAGGGAGTAGAGTGAACTGAAAATGACTTAATTGGTTTTGCTATGATGTTTGAGGATACATTTCTTCACAGTGCCTGCAGCAACAGAGGTCAGTGAGGACTGTTTTTCAAGCTTACTGTATGTGCTGCTTGTCAGGAATATGCAAATAATTTAATGTTTATAACTTGTCCACAATTACCCTTAAATAACAAATTGAAACAAGAATTAAAGAGGCACAAAAAATAATATATTATGTCTAATAAAGATAATAAAAGTCACCCATTTCTGTTAAAGCGGAACTTCAACAAACCAAAAGAGTAAGCTCCACTTGTTTGCATCCCCCCCCCCCCCATTGTCACATTTGGCACTTTTTGGAAGAGAGGGAGGAGTGGGTACCAGGTTTTGACAGGTATCCACTCCCACTTCCAGTCAGATTGCTGCTGGGATCTGTGTGGAAGTTTCTCCTCCTCAACTCCTCCCGCAGCCTTCCGGGAAACATCACCAATCCCAGAAAACTACAAGACTATTCACAAAGCACAGTGGGGCTTGCGCATGCACAGTAGGGAACCAGCTGTGAAGCTAGAAGGCTTCACTGCTGGTTTCCTTTACCTAAGAGGTTGGCGCCTGCACCCGAACCCAATTGAAGAATCGGCTCAGGGGAGGACATTGCTAAATCCCTGGACAGGGAAGTGTCCTTATATTAAAAGTCAGCAGCTACAGTATTTGTCTGGGGAGACTGGAGCTCCTCTTTAAGCAGGACTTTAAATATCAAAAGGTCAAAGCAGCTGACAGGTCCACCTTAACAGCATATAGAAAACATTGGGCTGCAAGGAGGGGGCAATACATTAATTTGCCTAATGTTCAATATAAACAATAACACGCTGTTAAATCTGATTTAGGGTTCTCAAACTCGACATTCAGATGAGATAGTAGATCCAAAAGATAAGATAAGTGCTTTATTCACTGCAGTGGAGAAATACAACACAGTTCTTGGCTACTATAAGCGAGTAAAAGTGAAAGTAAATCTGAGCTTACAACTACTGGTTATACAATTTATACGTATGAATATGCATAAGATATGGGTGTGTATCAAGTGTATTCTAGGCGTGATAAAGGTGTGATCGTATAGTTAGTCCAATCGATGTCCATATCTTCTTAGTAGCAAGGGAACAGGTAAATGGGTGGTTACATCATGTGACTGGCAAAAAAAACGTTTTCAACAGTCTAACTGGTTTGGTAGAAAGCGAGCCTTTTTGAGTCCTTTATCAGCAGTCTGTGTCGTCACATATCCAACAGTCAGATTCCCAAGGACAAAACGAAGAAGAAAGAGAACATCTGTGCAAAGCAAACAAAAGGTGCTTATTAGTTCTTAAAGTGATGATCGTCTATATAGTTATATATATCTATATATAACTCAACATTATCAGACCCCTAAAATTCTACTCAACATAAACATAGCATAAAAAAGACACGTATATCAAGCAGAAGATGACTGTTACCATTAACATTTCAGGTACACGGTTTCTTCTAACTAGTTACTCTGGACAGCAGCTCAACTTTCCTTTTGGTCTTCAGTCAACTCATTTGTTATTTCATCCAGTACAAGGTAGCTCAGTCCAAACAATGAATAGTTTTGTCCCGTGGGTAAAGCAAGTCATTACATAAAATGCAATAAAATAAAGCAAGTGCTTGCTCATGATTATAAACAGGCACCCTTTAAATTCTCATTCCTGGAGTGACTCTTACAGTGCATTCAACACATCTGACTAAGCAGGAAACAGATACTTTCCTTAACTATTTATAGCTGAATCTACACAACTGCCCTTCAGCTCGGCACCGATAAGTACTGCCAGTCCATTTAATGAAATGCCTTTTTATTAGGCATTGTGTAATTAAAACTATACCATTTCACTGTAATTGTGCTGTATAATTAGATTGTATAATTGAAGGCATTGAAGGCACATAACGCTCGGTATAATTGGAATAGGGACCCAAAAACCGAACAGCTGAAGAGAAGGAGGAGGAGGTGGTGGTAAAAACAGACAAGAAAAAAAAATCCAAAAGTAAGATGACAGTTATATAGTTAGTTTGAAAAAAGACAAACATCTGTTGGGTTCAGTTAAAGGAATCCCTTGTATTCTCAGGACTCCAAACCTACTGTTGGTTAAAGCAGTATTAAGCCCAAAAGAAAACATTTATTATATTGCAGCTTACCAATTCTTAGATATAATGGCTGCATTTGTTTTCTTTTGTAGGGTTTCTTCTTTTTTTTTTTCACCTGGTGATCCAGCCAGTAAGTCTGTTGTTTTTCAACAGAACAAGCTCTCCTGCAAATGTAGCAGTTAGAATGTTGAGACAAACCCTTTAAAGTGGAGTTCCACCCAAAAGTGGAACTTCCGCTTTAAGTACTTGGCATGTAATTTTTTTTTGGGGGGGGAGTTGCCTAGTTTAGAGTGGAACTTCCTGTCCCATTTCCTCCTTCCTTCTCTTGGCCACCTAGGCGACTCCTCCTCTCCCACTAGGTGGCCCCTTCCTCTCTGCAATCTTCTGGGACACGTCACAGGTCCCAGAAGATTGCCTGGCCACTAGCAGAGTGCAGCACGACTTGCGCATGCACAGTGCGCGCCCGGCCGTGAAGCTGAAAGATGTCACGGCCGGGTGCCCACAGTTGCTATGATGGTGCCGGTGGAGAGAAGCGAGGCTCCAGCCACACGCATCGCTGGACCGTGGGACAGGTGAGTGTCTGTTTATTAATAGTCAGCAGCCACACTTTTTGTAGCTGCTGACTCTTAATAAACAAAAAAACATGTGGAACGCCACTTTTAAGTGCTTCTAAAGGCTCAAGTTTTTTTACTATCATGCGTTGATTGCATGAAGGTAAAAAAAACTTCTGCCCCCAGCCCCCCCTAATACTTACATGAGCCCCATCTCGATCCAGCGATGTGCACGAGAGCCTTGGCTCTCCGGGGTCCCTCCCTCCTCATTGGCTAAGACAGAATCACAAGCAGAATTAATGGTGATCACAGCCAGTGAACCAATTAGAAGATAGAGAGGGTGGGGCCGGGCCATGGTTTTGTGTCTGAATGGCAAAATTAAGATTTCTCTTATCGTCCATGGACCGACGCAGCTCTCATACTGATTACATGTGGGTATATGTCCCTGCTCGCAGGAGAAGACCTAGGCAGAATGTTAGAGGTTAAAACATTCTAGAACAAGCCAGAGCTGAACAGCCCCGCCCAGGGGGGGCGGTCC
The DNA here is from genome assembly GCA_029206835.1 of Rana muscosa. Taxonomy (NCBI): domain Eukaryota; kingdom Metazoa; phylum Chordata; class Amphibia; order Anura; family Ranidae; genus Rana; species Rana muscosa. The sequence goes on from CM055123.1 coordinate 205,745,418, forward strand.
CTCCGGACATTACCCTTCCACCTGCAGCTAATCAGCCTCAGTTTTTTTCTGCCTAGCAGAAGGAGAAGACGTGGCTCTCAGGAGCCAGTCTCCTGGAAGATTTTACTTTTGATTTTTATTCCTTTGGGAATTTTTTTTTTTTTTTTTTGTTTAATATTTTTATTAGATTTTACAAGTAAATAGCAAGTATAATGAACATTACATTCTGATCAAAAATAGAATTGTAAATAAATACAGCAATCACTAAAAATACATATTGAAAGAAAGGTAGTAGAGGATAAACCTCATTAACAATTATATCAATACAAATAGAGGTATAAAAGATTAGAGCAATGAAAATAAGCAATATTCAGGATAGAATAGCATGCCTCCAGACCATCCACTCACCCCCGAAGGGAGCAAGCTGTGAGCAGATGGGGGCTCGATTAAGTATGAGAGAGTATGCTGGGTTATCCAGAAGGATACACCAGATGAACGTTGTCATACCTCAATTGTTTAGTGGAGACCTTCCTAACAAATCTTTAAGACACAAAGATATAAGTGATTGATAAAGTGAAACTTAAAAAGTATATATATAAGTCATGCAATGGACATCGCATATGTATAAAATCCGTATTACACAAGTAACAAAACTAACCAGAGCAGAAAGACAGAAGAAGTACAGAGAGAAGAAGAAGAAATATGGGAGAAAAGTAAAATATATAGAAAAGAAGGTATGGGTATAGAAAAATAGAGATAAAGGTAAAGGTTGTCTCCCCGGGTGGCGGTCCAGTCAGATCAAGGCCCCGTTTAAATATTATATTAATAGATAAATATTAAAGTATTTCAAAAAGGCATCAACAATAATTGATCAAAATCTGGGGGTAAGAAGTGTTTAATCCATGGTTTCCATATTTTATTGTATGTAGTAATGTTGTTATCTTCAATAGCAGACATTTTGGAAAAGATAAGGGCTCTGTTAATTCTATGTTTAGTTTCAGCCACAACTAAAGTTTGGGTTTTCCAGGCCTTAGCTATAGATTGTTTAGCCGCCGTGGTGAGATGTAGTAGTAATTTGAATTGTGATTTATTCAATTCAGGAGGTTTGAGGTTAAGGAGAGCCAGTGCCGGGTCTGGCGGGATTGGTATTTCCAAGGCCGTAGAGGCCATGTTAAATATTTTACTCCAGAAGGATTGAACGATTGGACATTGCCACCAAATATGGAACTGCGTGCCCGGTTCAGAACAGCCTCTGAAACATAAATTTGGGTACAAGGGGGCAAATTTGGCAATCCTGGCCGGAACCAGGTACCATCGAGAAAGGACCTTATAATTTGTTTCCAACGCAAAACAGTTTGGCGAGGAATGCTTAGTAGCTGACCATATATTATCCCAGTCACTTTTACTGAATGTTCTATCCATGTCATGTGCCCATTTAGTCGTATAGGATGGTAAAGTATCGTCGGATGTGGAATTGATGCGTTTATACAAAAGTGATATTAATCCTCTAGTATGGGGATCACTGTTACAGATACGTTCAAATTGAGTCATTTGGGTAAGAGGGGATCCCGTATCAACGAGGGGTGTATAAAAGTTCTTAATTTGTAGATAGCGGAAGAGCTCCTTCATGGGGAGTTTGTATAAATCACATAATGTTGGGAACGTAAGAATATGATTGGAGGAAACTAGATTGTGAAATTGAAGTAGGTTTCTTTTGGACCAAGCTGCAAATGATAGGGGGAATTTCCAGGCGGGGTAAAATGAGGGATTTCGAAGAAAAGAGAGTAGAGGGTTATGAGTGGATTGTAGGCTTTTTGTGGATCTATATTTGTCCCAGATAGCTATAGAATGTTTGGTTACGGGGTTAGATAAGTTTAGTCTATCTTTAGGAGCTAACCAGAGCAAATTATTCACAGAAATGGGGTCAATATCCACTGATTCAATCGCTACCCATAGAGGGGATTCTGTCGTAGAATGGTATTTGGGGAGTTGTGCTAGCTGAGCAGCAAAGTAGTATGAGGAAAAGTTAGGAATTCCCAGACCACCTTTCAATTTATCAAGATAAAGAGTCGATCTGGGTATACGGGGTTTTGTAGAGCCCCATATAAAAGACATCACTCTCTTTTGAGTGAGCCTCAAGAAGTAAGGAGGTATATGTATGGGGAGAACTCGGAATAGGTAAAGGAACTTTGGTAAGATTGACATCTTAGTAGCGTTAATCCTCCCAATCCAAGATAAAGGAAGAGAAGACCATTGTTTCATCAGATTAGTAGTTGACTTCAATAAGGGTAAGTAGTTAGCTGAAAATAAGTCAGATATAAAAGAAGTGAGTTGGACTCCAAGATATGAAATATGGTGCAATTCCCAATTGAAAGGTAAAGACGTTTGAGCTTGTTGTAACTCAGATGGCGAAAGGGAAATATTAAGGGCATTAGATTTGGCATGATTAACACACAATCCAGAAATCTTTGCAAACTTGTCCAAAGTATTTACTAGATTTGGGGCTGAGACATGGGGATGGGATAAAAAAAATCAGGATGTCATCTGCAAAAAGACTCAATTTGTGGTGATGTCCACCTAATTCTACTCCTTTGATATTAGGATTATTTCTAATAATACATGCTAAGGGTTCAATAAGTAGGGCAAAAAGCAAAGGGGATAGAGGGCAACCCTGTCTAGTACCTCTCCTAATATCTATCATAGCTGATTTGTAACCCATATATTTAATATAAGCTTTCGGAGTGCTGTATAGTGAGGAGACCCAAGTTAAGAAATTTTCCCCAAAACCCCATTTTTGAAGAGTATATTGTAGATATGGCCAGCTGATTGAGTCGAACGCCTTCCTAATGTCTAATGATATAAGGCAAGTTGGGATACGTCTTTTTTGGGCGGCATGAATTAATAAAAGTGCTCTTCTGACATTATCCCCTGCTTGACGCAAGGGCATGAAGCCAGTTTGGTCACGATGGATAAGTTTACCTATAATGCTATTTAATCTAGTTGCCAAGATCTTAGCTAATAACTTAATGTCTAGATTTAAAAGAGATATGGGGCGGTAATTAGACCAAGAGGTAGTGTCAGATTTAGGTTTGGGAATCATTGCTATGATGGAAGTTAGTGTTTCGGTTTTGAACGAATGACCAGCTAACAAAGAATTGAAAGCTCTAGTCAATAGAGGCGTTAAAATCGAATCAAATTGTTTGTAGTATAGTGCAGAAAACCCATCGGGGCCCGGTCTCTTGTGAGGCTTCAATTCTTTAATAGCAGCTTTAACTTCCAATGCCGTTATGGGACTCTCCAAATATTCACACTGTTCTGGTGTCATTGTGGGAAGTGTAACATCTGAGAACAAAGTGTCTGCTTTGTTTTTATCAAAGATTAAGCCAGGGTCATAGAGCTTAGCTAATTTAGATTGAAAGATTTCCAAGATCTTTAATGGGTTACTAGTGTATGCATCTCTGGAGGTTCTAAGTCGGAATGCAGCTTGTGAACGATCAATAGACTTGAGGCTGCGGGCCATTGGGGTATCGGGCTTATTGGCTTTGCGGTATAGGGTATGTTGCCGCTTGCGTAAGAGTTTGTCTGCCGAATCTGTCAGAAAAAGATCCAACTCAAGCCGGGCCCTTTCCAATTTAGTGTTAGTGTTTGCATTCGGGGTAGCTTGATGAGCCAAATGACAAGCGTTAAAATTTGCTTCAAGTTTGGTGAACAGAATCTTGCGATCTCTTTTAATAGATCTCGCCTTTTGTATCAAGCTGCCCTGAATGACAGCTTTATGGGCTTCCCATAGTGTAAGGGCAGAGACATCAGTAGTGTCATTAAATGAGATATAATTATTAAGAGCCAGTTCAATATCTGAACGGTGTGAGGGGTGAGTTAGGATGGAGTCGTTAATACACCAAGTGGTGTCATGTGACCTAGGTATTGGAGAGGTAATTGTAGCAGTGACCGCACAATGGTCTGTCCATGGAAATGGGATTATATTAGAGGATATTACTTCAGGGAGCATACTAGAGGGGAGGAAAATATGGTCTATTCGCGAAAAGGATTTGTGTGGATAAGAATAATGTGTAAAATTTCTGGAAGTTGGGTTAAGTTCCCGCCAGGTATCAACAAAATTAAAAGAAGTAAGTAGAGATTGGAAGGACCGTTTATGGGTAGGAGAGTTAGGAGATGACGGGGATTTATCCAAGAAGGGATAGATGGTAGTATTGGAGTCGCCACATAATATTATTGTTCCAAATTTATGTGATTCGATTAGTTGGAAAAGATGTGATAGAAAAGCTTCAGGACGCTTATTTGGGGCGTAATACGAAACCAATGTGACTTCAGTATCAGCAATAAAGCCTGTTAATAAAACATATCTACCCTCAGGGTCACATATTTGTGTATTAAGGGTAAATGGTGTAGAGCGGTGGAATCCAATCAGGGACCCACGTTGCTTAGTTGTAGCTGATGCTGCGTAGAATTGAGGGTAGGGATGAGCTTCGTGTTCGAGTCGAACATACGTTCGACTCGAACATCGGCTGTTCGATCGTTCGACGAAGATCGAACGATTTGGGCCGTTCGTGCCAAATTCGAGTGACGCAAACGGCCCACAATGCACTACGCCATCGCAGTGTCATCCAGGCGCTGTGATTGGCCAAGCATGCACTGTGACCCCGCATGCTTGGCCAATCACAGCGCCGGCAGCGAGGAGAGCAATGATTGGCCACAGGCAGGATGCCTGTGGCCAATTATTGCTGAGGGTGTTTAGTACACGCCCCACACTATAAAAGGCCGCCAGCACGGCGGCCTAGTGTAGTGTGTTCCGGAGCAGGGATAGAGCAGCATAGGCAGGGACAGTGACTTTTATTTCTTTCTTGCTTAACCTGGATTCCTTTAGTTTAGGGAAAGAGAAGGATAGGTAGGGAGAGTGTCAGTGTGTTTTGTGCTTGTGCTATATTGTGCTTAAAAAAAACATTTTTTCTAGGGACAGAAAACTGTAGGTAGGGAGAGTGTGTCAGTTTCTTTCACTGTCAAAGTCCTTGTTTCCAGGGACCTGGAAGGACAGTGAGTGAATTCTCCTTGTGCTAAATTGTGCTTAAAAAAAACATTTTTTCTAGGGACAGAAAACTGTAGGTAGGGAGAGTGTTTCAGTTTCTTTCACTGTCAAAGTCCTTGTTTCCAGGGACCTGGAAGGACAGTGAGTGAATTCTCCTTGTGCTAAATTGTGCTTAAAAAAAACATTTTTTCTAGGGACAGAAAACTGTAGGTAGGAAGAGTGTGTCAGTTTCTTTCACTGTCAAAGTCCTTGTTTCCAGGGACCTGGAAGGACAGTGAGTGAATTCTCCTTGTGCTAAATTGTGCTTAAAAAAAACATTTTTTCTAGGGACAGAAAACTGTAGGTAGGGAGAGTGTGTCAGTTTCTTTCACTGTCAAAGTCCTTGTTTCCAGGGACCTGGAAGGACAGTGAGTGAATTCTCCTTGTGCTAAATTGTGCTTAAAAAAAAACATTTTTTCTAGGGACAGAAAACTGTAGGTAGGGAGAGTGTGTCAGTTTCTTTCACTGTCAAAGTCCTTGTTTCCAGGGACCTGGAAGGACAGTGAGTGAATTCTCCTTGTGCTAAATTGTGCTTAAAAAAAACATTTTTTCTAGGGACAGAAAACTGTAGGTAGGGAGAGTGTGTCAGTTTCTTTCACTGTCAAAGTCCTTGTTTCCAGGGACCTGGAAGGACAGTGAGTGAATTCTCCTTGTGCTAAATTGTGCTTAAAAAAAACATTTTTTCTAGGGACAGAAAACTGTAGGTAGGGAGAGTGTGTCAGTTTCTTTCACTGTCAAAGTCCTTGTTTCCAGGGACCTGGAAGGACAGTGAGTGAATTCTCCTTGTGCTAAATTGTGCTTAAAAAAAACATTTTTTCTAGGGACAGAAAACTGTAGGTAGGGAGAGTGTGTCAGTTTCTTTCACTGTCAAAGTCCTTGTTTCCAGGGACCTGGAAGGACAGTGAGTGAATTCTCCTTGTGCTAAATTGTGCTTAAAAAAAACATTTTTTCTAGGGACAGAAAACTGTAGGTAGGGAGAGTGTGTCAGTTTCTTTCACTGTCAAAGTCCTTGTTTCCAGGGACCTGGAAGGACAGTGAGTGAATTCTCCTTGTGCTAAATTGTGCTTAAAAAAAACATTTTTTCTAGGGACAGAAAACTGTAGGTAGGGAGAGTGTGTCAGTTTCTTTCACTGTCAAAGTCCTTGTTTCCAGGGACCTGGAAGGACAGTGAGTGAATTCTCCTTGTGCTAAATTGTGCTTAAAAAAAACATTTTTTCTAGGGACAGAAAACTGTAGGTAGGGAGAGTGTGTCAGTTTCTTTCACTGTCAAAGTCCTTGTTTCCAGGGACCTGGAAGGACAGTGAGTGAATTCTCCTTGTGCTAAATTGTGCTTAAAAAAAACATTTTTTCTAGGGACAGAAAACTGTAGGTAGGGAGAGTGTGTCAGTTTCTTTCACTGTCAAAGTCCTTGTTTCCAGGGACCTGGAAGGACAGTGAGTGAATTCTCCTTGTGCTAAATTGTGCTTAAAAAAAACATTTTTTCTAGGGACAGAAAACTGTAGGTAGGGAGAGTGTGTCAGTTTCTTTCACTGTCAAAGTCCTTGTTTCCAGGGACCTGGAAGGACAGTGAGTGAATTCTCCTTGTGCTAAATTGTGCTTAAAAAAAACATTTTTTCTAGGGACAGAAAACTGTAGGTAGGGAGAGTGTGTCAGTTTCTTTCACTGTCAAAGTCCTTGTTTCCAGGGACCTGGAAGGACAGTGAGTGAATTCTCCTTGTGCTAAATTGTGCTTAAAAAAAACATTTTTTCTAGGGACAGAAAACTGTAGGTAGGGAGAGTGTGTCAGTTTCTTTCACTGTCAAAGTCCTTGTTTCCAGGGACCTGGAAGGACAGTGAGTGAATTCTCCTTGTGCTAAATTGTGCTTAAAAAAAACATTTTTTCTAGGGACAGAAAACTGTAGGTAGGGAGAGTGTGTCAGTTTCTTTCACTGTCAAAGTCCTTGTTTCCAGGGACCTGGAAGGACAGTGAGTGAATTCTCCTTGTGCTAAATTGTGCTTAAAAAAAACATTTTTTCTAGGGACAGAAAACTGTAGGTAGGGAGAGTGTGTCAGTTTCTTTCACTGTCAAAGTCCTTGTTTCCAGGGACCTGGAAGGACAGTGAGTGAATTCTCCTTGTGCTAAATTGTGCTTAAAAAAAACATTTTTTCTAGGGACAGAAAACTATAGGTAGGGAGAGTGTGTCAGTTTCTTTCACTGTCAAAGTCCTTGTTTCCAGGGACCTGGAAGGACAGTGAGTGAATTCTCCTTGTGCTAAATTGTGCTTAAAAAAAACATTTTTTCTAGGGACAGAAAACTGTAGGTAGGGAGAGTGTGTCAGTTTCTTTCACTGTCAAAGTCCTTGTTTCCAGGGACCTGGAAGGACAGTGAGTGAATTCTCCTTGTGCTAAATTGTGCTTAAAAAAAACATTTTTTCTAGGGACAGAAAACTGTAGGTAGGGAGAGTGTGTCAGTTTCTTTCACTGTCAAAGTCCTTGTTTCCAGGGACCTGGAAGGACAGTGAGTGAATTCTCCTTGTGCTAAATTGTGCTTAAAAAAAACATTTTTTCTAGGGACAGAAAACTGTAGGTAGGGAGAGTGTGTCAGTTTCTTTCACTGTCAAAGTCCTTGTTTCCAGGGACCTGGAAGGACAGTGAGTGAATTCTCCTTGTGCTAAATTGTGCTTAAAAAAAACATTTTTTCTAGGGACAGAAAACTGTAGGTAGGGAGAGTGTGTCAGTTTCTTTCACTGTCAAAGTCCTTGTTTCCAGGGACCTGGAAGGACAGTGAGGTAATTCTCCTTGTGCTAAATTGTGCTTAAAAAAAACATTTTTTCTAGGGACAGAAAACTGTAGGTAGGGAGAGTGTGTCAGTTTCTTTCACTGTCAAAGTCCTTGTTTCCAGGGACCTGGAAGGACAGTGAGGTAATTCTCCTTGTGCTAAATTGTGCTTAAAAAAAACATTTTTTCTAGGGACAGAAAACTGTAGGTAGGGAGAGTGTGTCAGTTTCTTTCACTGTCAAAGTCCTTGTTTCCAGGGACCTGGAAGGACAGTGAGTGAATTCTCCTTGTGCTAAATTGTGCTTAAAAAAAACATTTTTTCTAGGGACAGAAAACTGTAGGTAGGGAGAGTGTGTCAGTTTCTTTCACTGTCAAAGTCCTTGTTTCCAGGGACCTGGAAGGACAGTGAGGTAATTCTCCTTGTGCTAAATTGTGCTTAAAAAAAACATTTTTTCTAGGGACAGAAAACTGTAGGTAGGGAGAGTGTGTCAGTTTCTTTCACTGTCAAAGTCCTTGTTTCCAGGGACCTGGAAGGACAGTGAGGTAATTCTCCTTGTGCTAAATTGTGCTTAAAAAAAACATTTTTTCTAGGGACAGAAAACTGTAGGTAGGGAGAGTGTGTCAGTTTCTTTCACTGTCAAAGTCCTTGTTTCCAGGGACCTGGAAGGACAGTGAGTGAATTCTCCTTGTGCTAAATTGTGCTTAAAAAAAACATTTTTTCTAGGGACAGAAAACTGTAGGTAGGGAGAGTGTGTCAGTTTCTTTCACTGTCAAAGTCCTTGTTTCCAGGGACCTGGAAGGACAGTGAGTGAATTCTCCTTGTGCTAAATTGTGCTTAAAAAAAACATTTTTTCTAGGGACAGAAAACTGTAGGTAGGGAGAGTGTGTCAGTTTCTTTCACTGTCAAAGTCCTTGTTTCCAGGGACCTGGAAGGACAGTGAGTGAATTCTCCTTGTGCTAAATTGTGCTTAAAAAAAACATTTTTTCTAGGGACAGAAAACTGTAGGTAGGGAGAGTGTGTCAGTTTCTTTCACTGTCAAAGTCCTTGTTTCCAGGGACCTGGAAGGACAGTGAGTGAATTCTCCTTGTGCTAAATTGTGCTTAAAAAAAACATTTTTTCTAGGGACAGAAAACTGTAGGTAGGGAGAGTGTGTCAGTTTCTTTCACTGTCAAAGTCCTTGTTTCCAGGGACCTGGAAGGACAGTGAGTGAATTCTCCTTGTGCTAAATTGTGCTTAAAAAAAACATTTTTTCTAGGGACAGAAAACTGTAGGTAGGGAGAGTGTGTCAGTTTCTTTCACTGTCAAAGTCCTTGTTTCCAGGGACCTGGAAGGACAGTGAGTGAATTCTCCTTGTGCTAAATTGTGCTTAAAAAAAACATTTTTTCTAGGGACAGAAAACTGTAGGTAGGGAGAGTGTGTCAGTTTCTTTCACTGTCAAAGTCCTTGTTTCCAGGGACCTGGAAGGACAGTGAGTGAATTCTCCTTGTGCTAAATTGTGCTTAAAAAAAAACATTTTTTCTAGGGACAGAAAACTGTAGGTAGGGAGAGTGTGTCAGTTTCTTTCACTGTCAAAGTCCTTGTTTCCAGGGACCTGGAAGGACAGTGAGTGAATTCTCCTTGTGCTAAATTGTGCTTAAAAAAAACATTTTTTCTAGGGACAGAAAACTGTAGGTAGGGAGAGTGTGTCAGTTTCTTTCACTGTCAAAGTCCTTGTTTCCAGGGACCTGGAAGGACAGTGAGTGAATTCTCCTTGTGCTAAATTGTGCTTAAAAAAAACATTTTTTCTAGGGACAGAAAACTGTAGGTAGGGAGAGTGTGTCAGTTTCTTTCACTGTCAAAGTCCTTGTTTCCAGGGACCTGGAAGGACAGTGAGTGAATTCTCCTTGTGCTAAATTGTGCTTAAAAAAAACATTTTTTCTAGGGACAGAAAACTGTAGGTAGGGAGAGTGTGTCAGTTTCTTTCACTGTCAAAGTCCTTGTTTCCAGGGACCTGGAAGGACAGTGAGGTAATTCTCCTTGTGCTAAATTGTGCTTAAAAAAAACATTTTTTCTAGGGACAGAAAACTGTAGGTAGGGAGAGTGTGTCAGTTTCTTTCACTGTCAAAGTCCTTGTTTCCAGGGACCTGGAAGGACAGTGAGTGAATTCTCCTTGTGCTAAATTGTGCTTAAAAAAAACTTTTTTTCTAGGGACAGAAAACTGTAGGTAGGGAGAGTGTGTCAGTTTCTTTCACTGTCAAAGTCCTTGTTTCCAGGGACCTGGAAGGACAGTGAGTGAATTCTCCTTGTGCTAAATTGTGCTTAAAAAAAACATTTTTTCTAGGGACAGAAAACTGTAGGTAGGGAGAGTGTGTCAGTTTCTTTCACTGTCAAAGTCCTTGTTTCCAGGGACCTGGAAGGACAGTGAGTGAATTCTCCTTGTGCTAAATTGTGCTTAAAAAAAACATTTTTTCTAGGGACAGAAAACTGTAGGTAGGGAGAGTGTGTCAGTTTCTTTCACTGTCAAAGTCCTTGTTTCCAGGGACCTGGAAGGACAGTGAGTGAATTCTCCTTGTGCTAAATTGTGCTTAAAAAAAACATTTTTTCTAGGGACAGAAAACTGTAGGTAGGGAGAGTGTGTCAGTTTCTTTCACTGTCAAAGTCCTTGTTTCCAGGGACCTGGAAGGACAGTGAGTGAATTCTCCTTGTGCTAAATTGTGCTTAAAAAAAACATTTTTTCTAGGGACAGAAAACTGTAGGTAGGGAGAGTGTGTCAGTTTCTTTCACTGTCAAAGTCCTTGTTTCCAGGGACCTGGAAGGACAGTGAGTGAATTCTCCTTGTGCTAAATTGTGCTTAAAAAAAACATTTTTTCTAGGGACAGAAAACTGTAGGTAGGGAGAGTGTGTCAGTTTCTTTCACTGTCAAAGTCCTTGTTTCCAGGGACCTGGAAGGACAGTGAGTGAATTCTCCTTGTGCTAAATTGTGCTTAAAAAAAACATTTTTTCTAGGGACAGAAAACTGTAGGTAGGGAGAGTGTGTCAGTTTCTTTCACTGTCAAAGTCCTTGTTTCCAGGGACCTGGAAGGACAGTGAGTGAATTCTCCTTGTGCTAAATTGTGCTTAAAAAAAACATTTTTTCTAGGGACAGAAAACTGTAGGTAGGGAGAGTGTGTCAGTTTCTTTCACTGTCAAAGTCCTTGTTTCCAGGGACCTGGAAGGACAGTGAGGTAATTCTCCTTGTGCTAAATTGTGCTTAAAAAAAACATTTTTTCTAGGGACAGAAAACTGTAGGTAGGGAGAGTGTGTCAGTTTCTTTCACTGTCAAAGTCCTTGTTTCCAGGGACCTGGAAGGACAGTGAGTGAATTCTCCTTGTGCTAAATTGTGCTTAAAAAAAACATTTTTTCTAGGGACAGAAAACTGTAGGTAGGGAGAGTGTGTCAGTTTCTTTCACTGTCAAAGTCCTTGTTTCCAGGGACCTGGAAGGACAGTGAGGTAATTCTCCTTGTGCTAAATTGTGCTTAAAAAAAACATTTTTTCTAGGGACAGAAAACTGTAGGTAGGGAGAGTGTGTCAGTTTCTTTCACTGTCAAAGTCCTTGTTTCCAGGGACCTGGAAGGACAGTGAGTGAATTCTCCTTGTGCTAAATTGTGCTTAAAAAAAACATTTTTTCTAGGGACAGAAAACTGTAGGTAGGGAGAGTGTGTCAGTTTCTTTCACTGTCAAAGTCCTTGTTTCCAGGGACCTGGAAGGACAGTGAGTGAATTCTCCTTGTGCTAAATTGTGCTTAAAAAAAACATTTTTTCTAGGGACAGAAAACTGTAGGTAGGGAGAGTGTGTCAGTTTCTTTCACTGTCAAAGTCCTTGTTTCCAGGGACCTGGAAGGACAGTGAGTGAATTCTCCTTGTGCTAAATTGTGCTTAAAAAAAACATTTTTTCTAGGGACAGAAAACTGTAGGTAGGGAGAGTGTGTCAGTTTCTTTCACTGTCAAAGTCCTTGTTTCCAGGGACCTGGAAGGACAGTGAGGTAATTCTCCTTGTGCTAAATTGTGCTTAAAAAAAACATTTTTTCTAGGGACAGAAAACTGTAGGTAGGGAGAGTGTGTCAGTTTCTTTCACTGTCAAAGTCCTTGTTTCCAGGGACCTGGAAGGACAGTGAGTGAATTCTCCTTGTGCTAAATTGTGCTTAAAAAAAACATTTTTTCTAGGGACAGAAAACTGTAGGTAGGGAGAGTGTGTCAGTTTCTTTCACTGTCAAAGTCCTTGTTTCCAGGGACCTGGAAGGACAGTGAGTGAATTCTCCTTGTGCTAAATTGTGCTTAAAAAAAACATTTTTTCTAGGGACAGAAAACTGTAGGTAGGGAGAGTGTGTCAGTTTCTTTCACTGTCAAAGTCCTTGTTTCCAGGGACCTGGAAGGACAGTGAGGTAATTCTCCTTGTGCTAAATTGTGCTTAAAAAAAACATTTTTTCTAGGGACAGAAAACTGTAGGTAGGGAGAGTGTGTCAGTTTCTTTCACTGTCAAAGTCCTTGTTTCAAGGGACAGAGAAGGACACCTGAAGGTAGCCCTTATTGCTTTTTTCCCATCTCCCTGCAGGCCATCTATTAGAATGTCTGGAAGGCAAACAAGGAGAGGCAGACAGTCAGGAGGCAATAAAAGAGGGCAAGCAGGCTCTGTGTCTGGGGGCAACAGTGCTGGTCGTGGACGCGGTGCATTGTCATCAGCACATGGCCATGGGACACGCTTGTCCTTCTTTTCGGCAGCTGGACATGTTGAGCCACATCATGCCGAAGACTTGGTAGAGTGGATGACCAAGCCCTCCTCCTCCTCCTCATCCTCTCTCACCCAGGCTCAGGGTACTGGAAAAGCAGCTGCCAAAGCGTCCTCTTCCCTGGTATCAATGTCAGACTCATCATCAGTCACTCGTTCCCTAGACCCACCATGTCCTCCTCCTGAGGAGTCCCCCGAACTGTTTCAGCACAGTGTTGGGTACATGCTCCAGGAGGATGCCCAGCGTTTCGAAGGGTCTGATGATGAAACCCAGCTAGAGGAAGGCAGTAGCGTGAGAGCAGACAGAGGGGATGCTCAAGAAGGACACCAATCTGGCAGTCATGTTCCAGCAGCTGCAGCATACTGCCAGATTGGCTCCAGTGATGAGGAGGGAGGTGATGATGAGGTCACTGACTCCACGTGGGTGCCTAATAGGAGAGAGGAGGAGGAGGAGGATGAGGAGGAGGCACATCTCCAACGAGGCAGGATGCCCTTTGGTGGCCAGCGTAAGGGCAGTACACCGACGGAATCACACCGCAGAGCTCCGCCTGTGCAGGGCGCTGCCTCTGCCCGTCATTCAAAAAGTTCTTTGGTGTGGGCCTTTTTTGAGGCTAGTGCATCAGATCGCACAGCTGCTGTTTGCAACATATGTCTCAAGCGTATATCGCGTGGCCAAAACATCAGCCGCTTGGGTACCACATGCCTGACCAGACATATGTTGACCTGCCATGCAGCTCGTTGGCAAGCCTACCTCAAAGACCCACACCAAAGAACAAAGCGGACCTCTCCTTGCACCGCATCAGCTGGGATCTCCAACCCCACTATAACTTCAGTCCTCTCTGAAACATGCACTGAGAGGAATGAAGGTGTAGAATTAGGTGTGTCACAGCCAAGTACTTGCGGCCACTCTGCTAGCAGTACACCGACGTCCGATTCTAGCAGGCAAATTTCCCTGCCCCAGCTGCTGGACCGTCGAAAGAAGTTCACTCCCAGCCATCCACATGCCCAGCGGTTGAATGCTAGCTTGGCTAAATTGCTAGCGCTTCAACTGCTGCCTTTTCAGTTGGTAGACTCGGCCCCCTTCCGTGAGTTTGTGCAATGTGCGGCTCCTCAGTGGCAGGTTCCCAAACGCCACTTTTTCTCACGGAAGGCTATTCCGGCTCTCTACCGGCATGTGGAAGGCAATGTCTTGGCCTCGCTGGACAGGGCGGTCAGCGGTAAGGTGCATATTACCGCTGACTCATGGTCCAGCAGGCATGGACAGGGACGTTACCTTTCTTTCACGGCCCATTGGGTCACTCTTTTGGCAGCTGGGAAGGATGCAGGACAAGGTGCAGTAGTGTTGGAGGTTGTCCCACCGCCACGCCTCCAAAATGCTACTACTGGTTGTGACACACCTCTCTCCTCCACCCCCTCCTCTTCTTCTTCCTCCATGGCCTCTTCCTGTGGTTTGTCCTATGAACCAGCGGTGCTCCGTAGCCGTTCACGGGGCTACGCAAGTACGCTGGCAAAAAGATGCCATGCCGTGCTTGCGCTGGTGTGTTTGGGGGACAGAAGCCACACTGGGGCAGAGGTCCTGTCTGCTCTGCAGGGCCAGGCCGAGAGGTGGTTGACGCCACGCCAGCTTAAGCCAGGAATGGTGGTTTGCGACAATGGCACCAACCTCCTCTCCGCCCTCCGACAGGGACAACTGACCCATGTGCCCTGTGTGGCTCACGTCCTTAACCTGGTGGTGCAGCGGTTCTTGGGCAGGTACCCGGGCTTACAGGATGTCCTGAGGCAGGCCAGGAAAGTCTGTGTGCATTTCCGCAGATCTTATAATGCCAGTGCTCGCCTGGCTGAGCTGCAAAAGGAGTTGAACCTGCCCAAGAACCGCCTTATATGTGACATGCCCACCAGGTGGAACTCAACGTTGGCCATGCTGCAGCGGCTGCACACGCAGCAGAGGGCCATCAATGAGTACCTGTGCGACTACGGCACCAGGACAGGGTCAGGGGAGCTTGGTTTTTTTTCTCCACGCCAGTGGGGCATGATCAGGGATGCATGCACTGTCCTGGCACCATTTGAGGAGGCCACGAGGATGGTGAGCAGTGACAGTGCATGCATCAGTGACACTGTACCTCTTGTCCACCTGTTGGAGCACACGCTGCATGGAATAATGGACAGGGCACTTGAGGCAGAACAGAGGCAGGAAGAGGAGGACTTCCTTGCCTCTCAAGGCCCCCTTTACCCAGACAGTGTTCCTTCTGTCCCACCCATCGCACAGGAAGAGGAGGAGGAGGAGGAGGAGGAGGAGGAGGAGGATTGTGTCAGCATGGAGGTGGAGGCTGGCACTCAGCATCATCAGCAGCAGTCTTTTAGGGATGATTTACAGTCCCAAGAAACCAGTGGACTTGTACGTGGCTGGGAGGAGGTGGCTGCGGATCATGTCGTCCTTAGTGACCCAGAGGACTCCGGAGCGAATGCCTCAGCAAACCTACGCTGCATGGCCTCCCTGATCCTGCAAAGTCTGCGGAAGGATCCTTGTATTCTTCGGATCAAGGAGAGGGACCATTACTGGCTGGCCACTCTCCTTGATCCACGGTACAAGGGTAAGGTTGCGGACCTTATGTTACCGTCGCAGAGGGAGCAGAGGATGAGACAACTCCGGGAGGCCTTGCAGAAAGGTCTGTGCAACGCGTTCCCAGAGACTGGGAGGTTACAAACTCCTGGTCCTGGACAACGAGTTGCTGAGGCTTCGGCCAGTCAAAGAAGGAGCGGTGGGGAAGGTGGCCGTCTGACCGATGCGTTCAGACAATTCTTTAGTCCGCAGCCCCAAAGTATGATCGGTTCCAGCAACCATCGCCAGCGTCTGATAAACATGGTGCAGGAATATCTAGGGGCAAGGTCAGACTTGGACACCTTCCCCACCGAAAATACTCTGGCTTACTGGGTCTTGAGGATGGATCACTGGCCAGAGCTTGCACAGTATGCAATTGAGCTACTGGCCTGTCCTGCATCCAGCGTTCTTTCGGAACGCACATTCAGTGCTGCTGGAGGATTTGTCACGGATCACAGGGTGCGCCTGTCCACCGACTCGGTTGATCGACTGACTTTCATCAAGATGAACCAGTCTTGGATCACCACCAGCTACCACACACCTGATGCTGATATAACAGACTAATTGATTTTAACATGTCACATCCCTTCAAGACTGATGCTGATGCTGAGTGCCTGTGCTGTTATGTTGACTGGCTATCCTCCTCCTCCGAGTCCTCAATGATACGATTGATGATGATAGCTTGGAAGATCATTTTTGTTTATGGGTGCCGCCACCAGTGGCTAAGGCCCAATTTTTCAGCCCCTGTTTTACAGGGGCGTGTAATTACAATTTTTTTAGCAATAATTTGCCATAGGGCTCATTGCTGTGCTCCAAGTACAGTATCTGTGAGGGGTTGGAGTGTTGTGGCACCAGTGCCTAAGGCCCAATTTTTCAGCCCCTGTTTAACAGGGGCGTGTCATTACAATTTTTGAAGCAATACTTTGCAACAGGGCTCATTGCTGTGCTCCAAGTACAGTATCTGTGAGGGGTTGTAGTGTTGTGCCACCAGTGCCTAAGGCCCAATTTTTCAGCCCCTGTTCAACAGGGGCATGCAATTACAATTCTTGATCTAATAATTCACAGCAGGGTCCATTGCTGCACCCACCAAGAGTAACTCTGAGGGCTTACAGTCTTGTGGCAACGCCACCACCACCACCACCACGAAAGGCCCAATTTTTCAGCCCCTGTTCAAAAGGGGCATGTAATTACAATTCTTGATCTAATAATTCACAGCAGGGCCCATTGCTGCACCCACCAAGAGTAACTGTCAGGGCTTACAGTGTTGTGGCACCAGCACCACCATCAAAGCCCCAATTTTTACTACCACTGTTCAACAATTATATGTAATTAAAATTCCTGATATAATAGTTGACAGCAGGGCGTTCCAGCACCAACCAAGAGTAACTGAGTGCTTACAGTGTTGTGCCAACACCAACAACTAAGGGGCCTATTTCTGCAGAGTATATACGGCAGGTCCCTACTTTCAAACATCCAACTTACAAACGACTCCTACTTGCAAACGAAAGAAGACAACAGGAAGTGAGAGGAAATCTACCCCTAGAAAGGAAAATTCTCTCCTGTAAGAATAAATATGGGAGAAAGGGGTCTCATCTGTACTGATGCTTTATCAGCAATCCTTGTTTCAAGAAAAACACCACATTTCAAAAACAGTTGTCATTGGGACGGAAAGTGAGGTGAAATGTTCTGAACAGGGGCACAGACAGCAAAACAAATGTTACAGGGGTGATAACCCTTACCTATGTTTCCCAAAAAGTTTAAAAATAGATTTTTGGGCTGGAGCTACACTTCAACAATGTACCTGTTCAAAATTACAAACAGATTCTACATAAGAACAAACCTACAGTCCCTGTCTTGTATGCACCGCCTGTATACGGCTGTTCAGAGTATATAGGGCCTTTTTTATTTTATGTGCGGGGTTCCCCTTAATATCCATACAAGACCCAAAGGGGCTGGTAATGGGCTGGGGTAGGGGGGGGGGGGGTCATGGGGTAGCTATGCCATTTTTCTTAAAGAATTTCATCCATATTACCGGGACCAGACATTACATTAAAGCCGCAAGCAGTTTTAAATGGCTTTTTTTTCCTTTAGAAGTGTCATTTTGTGCAGGGACAGTTCTAAACACGGGAAACACGTGGCACTTCACAGGCATACTTTAGACACCCCCCAGGTACGATATTTAAAGGAATATTTGACTTTTTTTTTTCACTTTATGCATCATTAAAATGACTGCTCCCGAAAAACGACCGTTTTTAAAACTTCTTTTTGCATTGATACATGTCCCCTGGTGCAGAACCCGGGTTCCCAAACCCTATTTATGACAATAACATGCATAATAGTTGTTATAATTAGCACTTTAGAATTCGAACGTTCGCATCCATTGTATTTAATAGGGTTCTAATGTTCGTTCGAACTTTCGGTCCGTTCGCGGGTTCTGGTGCGAACCGAACCCGGGGGTGTTCGGCTCATCACTAATTGAGGGTAGGAGGAGGAAAGAAATTTAGGGGAGGCGTTATTGATAAAGTGCGTTTCTTGAAGGAAAATGATGTGAGCTTTTCTAGCTGAAAAGGAACGTAGAGCTTTAGTTCTTTTTTGTGGAACGTTGAAGCCTTGTACATTTAAGGACAAAATGTTTATGGGGGCCATGACATAGTAAGGGTAAGTTTTATATAAGGGTTAATGAAACCCATATTATGAGTTTGAACCGCCACCAAGGGAGACAGAAGAGGAGAAGAAAGGAAAGACAGAAAAGAAAGAATAAAGAAGAAACCAAATAAATAGGTAGCCCTAATGACTGCAATTAATGTCATAAAATAATGATGTACTAGTAGGGCGCAGGAACATCTCGGAGAGATAACAAAAAATCTCCGAGGGGTTCCATGGTCACCGACCGACTCCTGCATAATAGTAGCAGGAGTCAGGGGGTACGTAGGGGGCCGCAAGAAGTTCCGGAGGGAAAAACAACGCCGGAGAACACTTAAGTATTATAATAGTAAACTTATATAATTCTCTATCAAGAAGACTGGAGATGCAATAAACAAAAAAGAGAGAGAAAGGAAGCATACCAACTTCGGGAATTATGTTGAGTCAATTTCTAGATGAATGCGTCCATAAGGAGGCTAGAAAATATTAATCTTAACACTTGTGAAGCAAACCGTCTACGCAAGCGAAATAATTCATAAACAAGCTCGCAAATATAGAGGAAAGGGGAAAAAAAAAAAGGGGGGAGGGGGAGGGAAGAGGATAGTCTATCTATATCAATGACCATATAAGTCAAGGAAATAAACTTATTTGTCTATAAGGAGACAAATAAAGAAAACAAGAAACACTCGTCTCAAGAAGCAATAATGAAATTTTAGCTTTCTGGCTAACCAAAACATAAATTAAATACATAAATTTATATTACATATTAAAAAAAAAAAAAAAAAAAAAAAACACTTGTCTCCAAAATGTAAATGTAATATAGACCTTCTGGCTGACTAAAACAATAAATAAATACCTACATTTATATTTCATAAGTACAATATAATATTCATATAAATTACTAAGTAGACATATTTGTCAGTAAGGGGACAAAAAAAAAAAAATAAACCCCCTAAAAACACTTGACTCAAAAATGTAAATGAAATATAAACCTTCTGGCTGACTAAAACCCTAAATAAAAGCCTAGATTTATATTTCATAAGTACAAATTAATATGCATATATAATGTGCATATAGATTAAAGAAATAGACATATTTGTCAGAAACAAGACACCACTAAAAAAAAAAAAAAAAAAAAAAAAAAAATGGAGAACAGGATTCTAATTCTTCAATCATAGATAGTGCAATGCTTTTCAGAATAAAGCAATGGGGCTAGTACCCTACAAAAGGGGAGAAACATGGATAAGATTAATGAAAGTTGGACAATCAGTCCATTGAGTCGACATTTATCGGTGCCTGACTATCAAAACGTCCTCTTTTATGAAGATTCTGTCTGGTATAACCAGAGGGGTTTGGGTCCAAGTCGGTTTCATTTGGAGGTGATCTAGAAGCCGCACATCTATGAGGTTGCTCCTTAGAATTGGTGTGATCCATCAGGCCTAGATCAATTAAGGCTGACCGTAGTTCATCGGACGTGCGACAGGTATATCTAGTTTCCAAGTATGTAAAGCGAAGAGAGAATGGAAACCCCCAGTGGTATATGATTTGGTGCTTTTGAAGTACTTGCAGCAATAGTTTCATAGAACGCCTCTTAGTAACAGTTAGAGGGGAGAGGTCTGTAAAGAGCTGATAGATATTGCCCTGGAACTCAAGAGTGTTTTTACCTCTAGCAGCAGCAAATATTTGCTCCTTTGTTTTATAGTAATGAAATTTAACTATAATATCTCTAGGGGGTCCATTGGGTTTGCGTTGAGTTAGGGCCCTGTGGACTCTGTCCATTTCCAATCTCTCAGGTGAAATACCTGGTAACAGTTCCTGAAACAGTGCACATATAGTTCCCTGTAAGTCTATGATTGATTCAGGGAGACCTCTGATTCTTAGGTTGGAGCGACGGTCCCTATTCTCCTGGTCTTCCAAACGGTTTTGTAATAAAGAGTTCTCATCCTTAAGCTGTTCAATAGTAGCATCATAATGCTGTGTGGTAGTTTCTATATCATCTACCCGCATTTCCAATTCAGCTGTTCTATGCCCCAGCTCCCTAATCTCCCTTGTCAGCTTTTCTGTTATCTGGTCAGAAGTTTGTTTCAAAGCTTTCTGAAGCATTTTCTCAAATTGTCTAAACATGTTAGACTGAATAACATTTTCAGGTGTTTCATAGTCAGAATCAATCTCACCAGCTGTGTCCAGAGTTTTGACATTGTGTGACAGGGATTTAGGAACCCGCTGTGTGCGAGTCTGTGAGGTACCAGGTGCCGCCATCTTGGATGTCTGCCGGGCCGGTGTATCTTTAGAGATACCAATCTTATACTTCGTTTTTGGCCCCCTCGTGACCATCCTCAATACGCCAAAGTGTACCTGGTATGGATTCGCGGGAGCTGGTGCCGTTTGCGGTGAAAAACAGCGATCGGTTCTCCGGTTTGTTTAACCCGGGAGCGGAGCTCTAAGGGGATGCGACTTCTCCCTCAGGCATCCGCGCATGCGCCCCTTATTATTTTATTTTTGAGACCTTCAATCAACTGTCGGCTGGGCAACAGGTTGGGTACACTGGTATCCTCGTAGTCTTCCCTGTCCGACCATCGAGCGTGCTGATCCTCGCCTTGCGTGCGTGAGACTCAGTTCACGACATGCCCCATGACTCCAGGGGTGGCCGGGTTGCTTTCATGCTCCCGCGGTCCTCTCAAGATTGAACAGTACTTGACTGACTGTATCTCTCGCGGTGGACCAGGCCGACAGCTACGCAGTACGACTCTGTGATAGGTCTGTCTGAAACAAGCCAGTGGGTCCCTGAAAGGGACGGGTAAGTAGTCTCTCCTACTGCAGGTGAGTACATGCTGGCTGTGTTTCTGTGTGTGCGGGTTTCTCCCTGTCCCCCCCCTGTTATGCTGCTCTCTGCACCCTGTACTGGTGCTGTGCTGTGGGATGCTTGGGGGTCACTCTGGCCTGGTTGGGCGCTCATGTCTGCAGTTTTTTCTGGTGTGTGAGGTGATTATTGCGTGCGCCATTGGCGCTGTTTGAGGTGGTTATTGCGTGCGCCATTGGCGCGCATTAGAGCTTTGAATTTTGCACTCGGCGGCCATCTTGGCGTTCAGTGGCACAGTTATAGCTGCGGACGGCGGCCATTTTCTGGCGGCGGCGCGAATCCCCTCACAATCTCCTCACAGACTGAGCTGTCCTTAAGGGTTGGTGGGTCCTCCCGGGTATCCCCTCCTCAGCGTAGCCAGTGGGTGGACTGTATATTCACTGTATAGTGTATAAGGTCTCAGAGGGTGGCGTTTATGGAGTCTGATACACCTGCTCTCCACATTGCCTGGGGCAACTGGCAGTGCTGCACAGTTAAACATGTTTATATGTTTCCTGCACCTGCGGTCCTTATGGACCAGTTGTCAGCAGTCCTGGAATCATTCCTGTCAGAATGGAAGCGGTGTGCGAGCAAAAGGAGCTATAAGCCCCCCCCCCACAAAAATCTTTAGTGAAGGAGTGCTCTGAGTCAGATATGGGCCTAGCTATTGGGCTCAGGACCCTACCTCTGAATATTTAATGTTTATGAACAGGACATTCCCTTGTGAGGAAGACTCCAGTTCTGTGTCAGTGAATGACAGGGCGCTTGTAAGTGATCTCATTGATGATGTGAGAAACACACTCAGGCTGAAATTGCTGTGACAAGCTTTTCTTTTACACAGTTTCCTCACTGTTTTCCTCACACGCTGCCTCAAGAGCAGCATGGATGAGGGAGGACTTTATTCATTTATGTCTCTAATCCCTGTGAGCCTTGTGTGTGATACCTGAGGTAACATTTCCCGCCATTTCCTGGGGAATGATTTGAGCTCTGACAGACACACGGTCTGAGGATCAGAGGTTACCTGTTACCTGCATGCTGCTTCAGCAGCACAGTCAAGCAGGTTGGAATGATACAGAGAAGATTATGCGCCTCTGCGCCATAATTTAAACTCATCCTATACCTCTACACTGCATACATTCACAGTGTATGTATGTGTTATTGGTCTCTGTGTCTGCGTGGCTGTCCCCACGTTTCAATGCTGTGTTTCAGTGCCATACATGATATAAACGTACAAAATATGTTTATGCACAACTCCAGATACATTCACAGTATATGTATGTATCATACTCTCTGGGCTGGCGGGGGCTCCGGTGTCCTCCCGCACTCTCATGGTATGTGCGCTTCGGCTCTCTGCACAGTATAGACATGTTCAATATGTTTATTGCACATATTATACATGTTTACAGTATGGGTATACTGTTTGCGTGGGGTTCCTCCGGGTACTCCGGTTTCCCCCCACGCTCCAATGGAAATGCACAGCATAAACATGTGCAATATTATGTTGATTCACATGCTATCATTCCTACACGGTATCTGTGTGCTGTCTGCGTGGAGTTCTTCCGAGTGGGCGCTTCGGCGCTATGCACAGTCTAAATTTGTGCGATTGGACCTACCCGGTATGTCTTTGCAGTCTGCGTGGGTTTCCGCCCACGCTACATAACATGCATGCCTTTGGTGCAATACACGATGTAAACATACACATTATGTTTATACACTACACTAAATACATTCACAGTAGTTGTAGGTATTGCATTCTCTGAGTATGCGTGGGGTACTTCGGTTCCTCCCACGCGCCAACGGTGTGCGCGCCTTCGGTGCTATGCACACATGAGCTTGTGCAAAAGGTTTAGCACACACACTATAATACCTATACGGTATGTGTATGCAGTCTGCGTGGGTTTCTGCCCATGCTACATGACATGCATGCCTTTGGTGCAATACACGGTGTAAACATACACATTATGTCTATACACTACACTAAATACATTTACAGTAGTTGTAGGTATTGCATTCTCTGAGTATGCGTGGGGTACTTTGGTTCCTCCCACGCGCCAACAGTGTGCGCGCCTTCGGTGCTATGCACACATGGGCTTGTGCAAAATGTTTAGCACACATACTATAATACCATACACGGTATGCGTATGCAGTCTGCATGGGTTTCATCCGGGTGCTCAGGTTTCTCCCCTGCGTTCCAATGGTGTGCGCATTCTCAGCGCTATGCACAGTATAAAAATGTGCAATTCGTTTATTCGCAGGCTAACATACCTACACGGTTGTGTACGCAATCTGTGTGGCTGGTTTACGTCCAGGCCCCGATGATGTGCACGCCTTCGTCGCTGGCACAGTATATACGCGTTTAATAGGTTTATCCACAAATACTAAACTACATACGCCGTATGTAGTGGTATTATGCTCTTCGTGGCTGGGTGGGTTTCCTCCCACACTCTCCATTTGTGCGTTTGACGCAATACATAGTATAAACTATGTGTTTGCACAATCAGCACTTGTCCATGGGTAGCTGCTGGATGGAGCATTGTCACAAGGATCCCTGGTTTCAGGGGTATCACCTTCCACCTGCTTTCAGTGGTGATCAGAAGCGCTGGCTTGGACTGTGTTCGCCAGGCTGGGGTTGGCGTTGCGCCCGTTAGTGGCTGCGTCTCTGGCATTTTTTGTAGCTCAATGACTGGGCAAAAGCCTCTGCTTCATTCATCAGTCGTCTAGCAGGTGCACTACAACTGCTTTAGCCTTTAGGGTCTCTGTGCCCGGGGTGGGTTTGCGCCACCTGTGGAGGCTGAGGTACTAGTCCTCTGACCGAGTTTCTAGGGAAGTTCCGTTAAGTTCCCTTTATTGGCCAACATTTGAGGCACCCTGTACACTGGGGCCTCCCTTCTCCGATACATTGCGGAGTCTCTTTGGGATTTTCATACGTCTCGCTGCAAGACAGTCCTGTCGGCCGTGTGCATTGCAGGCGAAGGGTCCTTGCATCCGGAGGTGTTTCCACCTTCTTTACCGGAGGTGGGGCACCGGAAGTGGACCTTGTGGCCTCTCGACTCACTCGCAAGGTGGCAAGATCGTGGTCAGGTCCAGGGACCCCTGGGCAGATGCGTTAGACGTGTTGGAAGCCCGTGGGGGCAGTATCGCCTGATATATGCTTACCCTCTGCTACTGTTGTTGCCTCACCGGCTTCGCAGAGCATACTTCATCCTGCTTTACAGTCCTTGGCTTTAATGGCATGGCTGTTTAAAGCCAGGTGCTAAAGGACCGAGTTCTCTCGTATTCGGTCATCTCTTCTATGTTGTTGACACGGGAATCTTCCTCCAGAAAGATATCTCACCGTACCTGGAAGGCTTACATCGCTATGTGCGAGGAACTTGAGTGGCATCCTCGGATGTTTTCCGTTCCCAGGATTTTGCTGTTCTTACAGCGTGGTGTGACCTAAAAGCTGGCCTTGCATACCTTTTTTTGAGGGTCGGATTTCGGCCCAGACTGTCTTTTTCAACGACCGCTGCCGGGCCATTCCTTGATTAGCACCTTTTGGGCAGGGGGTTCGCCATGTGGTCCCCCCTGTCAAGCCTCCTCTCCCTACTTGGGATCTGATTTTGATGCATCTCGGTTCTCCAAGAACATCCCTTTGAGAATATCAGAGAGATTCCTCTCTTGACCTTGTCCCGGAAGTTGGCCTTATTGGCCATTGCTTTTGTTAGACGGGTGTCTGAGTTGGCAGCCTTGTCTGGCAAGTCGCCTTACTTGGTCCTCCATAAGGATATGTTGGTGTTGCGCCCATGACCATCCTTCTTTTCTAAGGATGGTCTTGGCCTTTCACCTTAAGAAGGACATTGTTCTTCCGTCCTTGTGTCCTCACCCATCGCTTCCCTGAGAGTTTGCGCTTCATACATTAAGATGGGTACAAGCCTTACGAGTGTACCTGTCTGCTACTGTTTCCATTCAGAAATCTGTGTCTGGTCCAAAACAGGGCCGAGCGGTGTCGTCTGCCACCGTCTTTAGGTGGATCAGGCAGACCGTCATACAGGCCTATGCCCTTAAGGGGCGGGCGCCTCCCTTTCCGGTTGCGGCGCATTCCACCAAGGCAATTGGTGCTTCCCGGGCCTTCCGACATCAAGCGTCGGTTGCACAAGTGTGCAAGGCGACGACCTGGTCGTCCGTTCATACCTTTTCAAAGTTCTACAAGGTTGATGTGGCTGCATCTTCGGATGCTTCCTTCGGCCGCAAAGTGTTGCAGGCCGCTGTCTAATGTTGCAACTCCTCCATTGAGGGGCTCTGCTGGTTTGGAGTGAAGTTTTGGTTGTTCCTTACTTTTTTTGCTCCCACCCTTTTCTTATACTGCTTTGGGACGTCCCACATGTAATCAGTATGAGAGCTGCGTCGGTCCATGGACGATAAGAGAAAATAGGATTTTTGTACTCACCGTAAAATCCGTTTCTCTGACGTCCATGGACCGACGCAGCACCCACCCTTCCTTTTAAGTTTGTACTGCTTTGTTACGAACTGAGGCTGATTAGCTGCAGGTGGAAGGGTAATGTCCGGAGGGACCGCCCCCCTGGGCGGGGCTGTTCAGCTCTGGCTTGTTCTAGAATGTTTTAACCTCTAACATTCTGCCTAGGTCTTCTCCTGCGAGCAGGGACATATACCCACATGTAATCAGTATGAGAGCTGCGTCGGTCCATGGACGTCAGAGAAACGGATTTTACGGTGAGTACAAAAATCCTATTATTTGCCAGCACACCACGGATCGACAAGTAGCGTCCAAACAATTTTTTATTGAATCATGATCACCTCACAGAGCAGGTAGTGCAACGTTTCTGGGTCACGCCGGACCCCTTCATCAGGCATGTGATAAGTGTAGGGTAACCCCCGGCTCTCCCATCCCACTAGGAGACCTGAATGACCAGCCGGCATGTCCGCTGGCTGGCTGGACAGCCAAGCAAAGTCGGCATGCACTTTGCTCGGCTGATTGTAACAGTAAATCAGAAGCAATGACATGACATCACTTTGATGTCATGTCACAGCCAGGTTTGAAAATCTAAAGCATTAAAAAACACAGATCTTGGTGTTTTGAATGCTTTTAAGTGCAGAGAGGGATTTCCATAAACAGTATCTCTCCATAAAGAGTACTTGTCACTGCCTATTGCTGTCACAAGGATGTTAATATTCCTTGTGACAGCAATACAAGTGCTAAAAAAAAAAAAAAAAGCAACAGTGTAAAAAAAAAAAAAAAATAATGAAAAAATTAAATAAAATAAAGTGCCCCTGTCCTCCCATGCTCGCGCGCAAAGGCCAACGCACCTGCCGGTCCCGAACGCACGCAAACATTGGTCGTCCCACACATGTGAGGTATGACCACGCAGATCAGATCATGGGCAGTAATTCTAGCACCAGATCTCCTCACCTATGCATAGTAAAATGTATGTTGTTTGTTGACGTTGCACGGGTGTGCACAATTTTAAAGCGGCTGGGGTGTGACAAATTTAGATGGGGGGGGGGCACCACTTTTTAGTCTTGCCAACAGCAGCACAAAACCAAATTACCACTGATTGCATGTTTTTTTTTTTAGCCCCCAAGTGCATAACTTCACATTTAGCCCGTCTTCTAGCTGCTCAATCAACCAGTCATTCCATTTCAGCTTGTAAATTAAAATCATCTTGCTGGACTGTATTCCACTGCGCTGCATATTTTTTGCATTGTTCTTCTCCATAGCTTTGTATCATCTGCAAATGCACATTCAGAAATGATACTTGTAATCCCAAATTGTATGTATAGACAGGTTAAAAAGTAATTGTTTCAGACGCAAACTACTATAATTAAGAGTACAAATTAATAATCACAACTCCATTTACAAAGTGATTTTTAAAACCTATAGACCTTTATTTATACATGAAGTGAGGAAGTGTGCCAAATGCTTTAGCTAACGCTAATATACTACATCCAGAGCCAACCATCTGTCAACATTTCTCCTAATACGATAAAACGATACGATAACATCTGTCTTTCATACATCTATGCTGGCTATGACCTATAATATTATTTTTCAGCACATACTTTTGTATGCTGCATCTTAACAACCCCTCAAATATGTTCCCCAAAAAAGTAAAAAATGGGAGAACTATATCGAGCTTCAAAAAAAGAAATATGGCTGTCCCTTCATGTATATGCAGGCTGTATTTGACGTTTAGTCAGGGAAGGTGTAATAGTGAGAGTAATAATTACCTTCAATCACAGAAATAGAACACAGGGCACACAGGACTTGCCTCTTCCGAATCCTCAGAGCTTGGTTGGCTGTGAGGAATAGGCAAGTCCTCAAAACGCATTAGCCTGCTGCACTGTTGGACATTTGATCTATTATGTGGAGTGGAGAGGAAACACACCAGGACAGGAAGTGTGTTTTGGTCAGATCTACAGGTAAATATAAAGGACCACCACATTGAATGATTGGTAAACTGCAATACAGTATATTACATTTTTGTTTTTGGATTTACTGTATTACCACTTTCAGTAAGTTTGCTAATGAACTGTGCTGTTGCAAGCTCAAGAACTTTAATCTTTTTTGTTTTCATTATTTACATTGATTATATTGTACACTACTTTGCAAAGGTTTTAGGCAAGGTTTTGTGAAAAAATGCTGTAAATTAAGAATGCTTTGAGAAAGAGAGCGTTAATAGTTTATTTTTATATCAATTAACAAAATTGAAAGTAAATGAACAAAAGAGAAATGCAAATCAAATCAATATTTGGTGTGACCAACCTTTGCCTTCAAAATGGCATAAATTATTCTAAGTACTTGCACACAGTTTTTGAAGGAACTCGGCAGGTTGTTCCAAACATCTTGGAGAACTAACCACATGTCCTCTGTGGATGTACACTGCCTCAAATCTTTCTGTCTCTTTATGTAACCCGAGACAGACTCCATGATGTTGAGATCAGGGCTCTGTCAGGGTCATTGTCCAGGGCAGCACAGTGGCTAAGTCATTAGCACATTCACCTGGCAGCAAAAGGGTCACCTGCCTGGAGTTTGCACATTCTCCATGTGCTTGCGTGGTTTTCCACTTGGTACTCTGGTTTCCTCCCACACTCAAAAACATGCTGGTAGGTTAATTGGATCCTGTCTAAATTGTCCCTAGTATGAGTATGTATGAATGTGAGTTAGGGACTTGGAGATTGTAAGCTCCTTGAGGGCAAGCACTGATGTGAATGTACAATATATATGTAAAGCGCTGATGGGATGGCATGATGGATAAGTATCTGCCTGTATTTCAGAGCATTGAGGACACCGTTGATCCTGATCGAATCTCCAGCTCCATTTACAGAAATGCAGCCCCAAACTTGCAAGGAAGGTCCACCATGTTTCACGGTTACATCATTATTGTACTTCTCTCCAGCCCTTGGGTGAACAAACTGTCTCCTGCTACAGCCAAATATTTCAAATTTAAACTCATCAGTCCAGAGCACCTGCTGCCATTTTTCTGCACCCCCAGATCCTATGTTACATGTTATTGTGCATAGTTTGGTGGCTTTGGCTTTTTGGCTGCAATTCTTCCATGAAAACCACTCCAGACTTCTCCAGACAGCAGATAGGTGTACCTGGGTCTCACTGGTTTCCACCAGTCCTGTGCTGATAGCCCTGCTGGACATCTTCCGATGCTGAAGGGAAGTAAGTATGATGTGTCTTTCATCTGCTGCAACAAGTTTACTAGGTCAACCACTGCGCCTACGGTTCTAACATTGCCCGTTTTCTTAAACTGTACATCTTGGAACCCCAATCTGCTTTGATATCTTTGCCTTGGAGAGACCTTGCTGATGCAGTATAACTAACGTATTTATCGGCATATAACACGCACAGGCCTAGAACACCCACCCTAACTTTAAGAGGGAAGTTTCAGGGAAAAACAACTTTCCACAAGCCCCTGTGTATAACACGCAGGCACAGTTTATCCTCTATTTTCAGGGTAAAAAAGTGAGTGTTATACGCCAATAAATACAGCACCTTGTCTCTTGTTGCTATGCTCAGCCTTGCTATGGTGTATGACTTGTGACATGAAAGTGTCTTCCACAGCCTCACCTTAGTAGTAAAGTTTGGCTGTTACTCCCCCCGTTTTATACCTCCCACACAGCTGTTTCTGTTTCAGTCAATGACTTTGTTTTCACCTGCATATGAAATTGATGATCATTAGCACCTGCTTTATATAATTGGTTAATCATACACCTGACTCTAATCATGCTAAATCTCTGACTTTGTGCAAGTGTGAGAATTGAAGCCAAAGGGTAGTCACACCAAATATTGATTTGATTTAGATTTTTCATTATCATTATATCAATTGATGAATATAAACAATAAAAATGTATGTTTTTGAAAGCATTCTTACTTTTCAGCATTTCTTCACACTTGCCTAAAACTTTTACACAGTACAGTATGTTTTTGTACCAATGCACATACCCACATATATTAAAAAAACAATTACCTTTGATGTCTTAAAAAACACACACACTGCCCACGCACACCTTCTCAACAACTCTTCAACCTAAAATCCTACATTTCAACAGTTTGAAGACTTTTGCATTGTTAGAGCAGCTACAGAAACCCACGGGATTTGTGGCCTACATTCCTTTCACTTCATGATACTTCCAATGACCTCTTTCAGTAACTCCAGTCCACAGGCCTTGCTGTAACCCTTGAAAGTTTCAAATCCATCACTAGAACACATAGCGAAATACATTACAATATAAAAATCTAACTTTTTATGGTATTTAAGTGCAAATAGTAAAAGGACGGTACCTTAAGAATGACATTTTGTGGGATGGATTGTTTTTAGGAAAACTGAAGCAGATAGAAGGGTTATTACCTGAATAGCTTGTTTTGCTTGAAAGATTAAGCCATATCGCAAATATGTCTCTCTTTGCTCTATTTTTGCAAATTACTGCTGACATAGTAATGTTGATCTTTCACTGTATTGTTCCATAAAAGAGAAACAATATAATGGACATCAGATGAACAAGTGACATGTTATATATAATCATAGGCGTGCGCAGGGGGTGTGCCGCTGATTCCCCCTGCTGATATTTCACTAAAGCCCCCCAACTGGGCTCCTAAATTTTTTTTTTTTAATAATAAAAAAAGAAAGTAATAAAAATAAAAAAAACTACTGACACTGTCCACTGCCTACTGCCCTGCTGACACTAACCTCTGCCCTACTGACAAGTCCACTGCTCTACTGACACCATCCACTGCCCTACTAACACTGTCCATGTTTTAATACATTTGGGGTGCACACTCTAATGCAATAGGCTGCGCACACCTATGTATATAATGGAGTTTGCCTGTTCTCCCTAAACTTCCTCCAGGTATTCTGGTTTCCTCCCATATTCCAAAGACATGCTAATAGGGTTATCGGCCCCTGTCTAAATTGACCCTAATATGTATGTGCGTGTATGTATACATGTGAGATCGGGGCCTTAGATTGTAAGCTCTTTGAGGACAGGGATTGATATGAATATACAGGATGTAAAGTGTCTGCACTTTACAATATAAATGCCTATACACTAATAGTATAATATTTTTTCTTTTTCTTTTTGAGAAATGGAAGATGGATACGTTTTAGTTGAAAAATTCATTGTGCAAAAACCACCATTATTTCACAAAAAAAGTTATCATCTTTTTAATACTTTTTGCTTTAGAATAGACAAGAATCTGGTGAGTGATTCAGCATCTACTAAAAACATAAATATGTGTTAAAATAAGTTGTAGTGATTTAAAAACTAACCTTAATCTTTGTTAAGTGGAAAAAAGATAATTACCTTCAGGTGAAATTAATACATTTAGCCCCCGTTCACACGGGTGCGATTTGACAGTTCCATTATCGGTGATGGAACCATTCATATAGATGCGCAGTGACTTTGAAAAAAGGTATCTGCACTTCTTTTTGCCGATTTCATTGCAACCTATTGTGAGGGGGTTAGCTCGGCAGCGGTGTGTGTGACCCCCGGGATGGGCTCCCCACACAAAACAGGCCCAGCAAATGGAGGTTGTGGTTTTCAAAATCAAAAAAGGTGCGGTTTATTTTCTATTTACAGTGACAAAACACAGCAAAGCAAAAGAAACATAACCAAAATAAATCCTGGTCAAGTTGACCTCTGACTAAACATACAGGTTTCCTAACTAACAACTGGGATCAGCCTAGTGCTGTCCTAGTCCCTAAGTCCCTGGTTTAGTAAAAGTCCAAACAAATAGCCACACAGGCTTTGCCTCACCGCACAGGGGTTCACTCTCCCTAGACAGTCCACACAGGTCTGGTTCCAGGCATGAGCTAACATCTAATGAAGCTGGGAGTTCTTATAGAGGCCTAAATGAGCTAACAAGGTTCAGCTGGTCTCCTCATCTCTGTCTGCACGACGCCCCACACTCTCCCTAGAGGTATGAGTCATCCATGAGCCCACTAGCCTTATACAACTCTCCACCTAGTTGTATAAGTCGGCGTAAAGCCTGAATCTGGGCGAAATATATCTACCCCCCTGGATGCAACCAGGTGACTTTACCTTCCTGCTGTCACATACCCCCCCCTCTTGTTTTAACCTCGGGGTTGGAACACCAGCAATCAGGCATTCATGTACTCGAGACAAAGCATCCACATTCCCCATTTGAACGCCAGGGCGATGCTTTACTGTGAAGTTGAATTCCTGGAGGGCCAGGAACCACCTATTCACTCTTCTATTTGTTTCCTTGTTTTGAGCCATCCACTTTAACGGAGCGTGATCCGTAACCATGTCAAAGTGCCTACCTAGCAGGTAGTACCGAAGGGAATCTAGAGCCCACTTCACCGCTAAACACTCCTTTTCAACGGTGGCGTAATTTACCTCATGGGACTTCAACTTCCTGCTGAGGTAAATGACTGGGTGCTCTTCCCCGTTCCAGACCTGGGACAATACTGCTCCTAACCCCACATCTGACGCATCACTTTGTACGACAAAGTCTTTAGAGAAGTCGGGTGAGTACAACACTGGCTGGCTACATAAGGCTTGTTTCAAGAATTGGAATGCTGCCTCAGCCTCGGGGGTCCATTTAATCATGACCGACCCTTTCCCCTTCGTCAGGTTGGTTAGGGGCACAGCCTTAGAAGCAAAGTGGGGAATGAATCGCCGATAATACCCAGCGATTCCCAGAAAGGCTCGTACCTGCTTCTTGCTGTTGGGACGTGGCCAACTCTGGATGGCCTCGACTTTGTTGAGTTGGGGTTTTATTACTCCCCTCCCAATGGTGTACCCAAGATATTTGGCCTCCTCCTGCCCAATGGTACACTTCTTGGGGTTAGCCGTAAACCCCGCTTCCCGAACAGAGTCCAGGACTGCTTGCACTTTTGGCAGATGTGAGGCCCAATCTGTGCTATGGACAATTACGTCATCCAGGTAAGCCGCAGCATACTTCCGATGGGGCCTCAGCATCTGGTCCATTTTCCGCTGGAATGTGGCCGGCGCATTCTGTAACCCGAACGGCATTCTTTTATATTGGAACGCCCCGTCTGGGGTTACAAATGCGGTTTTCTCTTTGGCCGACTTGGCCAGGGGGATTTGCCAATACCCTTTTGTGAGGTCAAGAGTCGTCATGTATCGGGCTGTTCCCAGCCGGTCGATCAACTCATCTATACGTGGCATGGGGTAGGTGTCAAATTTTGTAACTTTGTTCAACTGACGAAAATCGTTACAAAATCGCCAGCTCCCATCCGGTTTAGGCACCAACACGATGGGACTAGACCAATCACTTTGGGACTCCTCTATCACCCCTAAGTTCAGCATTTTCTGTACTTCCTCCCGTATTGCCTCCCGTCGAGCCTCTGGGATCCGATAGGGTTTTAACTTCATCCTTTCACCGGGCGGGGTAATGATGTCATGCTCTACCCCAGATGTTTGTCCCGGCAGCTCAGAGAATACCTCCTTGTTGCGAAGCACAAACTCCTTAACCTCCTGTTGTTGGGGTTGTGACAAGGTGGCTGCTATTCCAACCTCAGGAATCACGCAACCAGTTTGAGCTGGTGACCAAGTGTCTGCGACTAGGGACTCTCTATCCCTCCAGGCTTTCAACAGATTAACGTGATAGATCTGTTCGGGCTTTCGCCTTCCTGGTTGTCTGACCTTGTAATTCACTTCGCTCACTTTTTCCATTATCTCGTAGGGGCCTTGCCATTTGGCAAGGAATTTACTTTCAACCGTAGGGACAAGTACCAATATCCTATCCCCCGGGGAAAAGGTACGGGTCTTGGCTCCACGGTTGTACACTCTCTGCTGTGCCAACTGCGCTTGGGCCAAATGTTCCTTCACGATGGGCATTACCTGTGCAATTCGATCTTGCATCAGGGCGACATGCTCAATCACACTCCTGTGGGGAGAACTCTCACTTTCCCAAGTTTCCTTGGCAATATCCAACAGCCCTCTTGGGTGTCTCCCATACAGTAACTCAAAGGGGGAGAATCCCGTAGAGGATTGGGGCACCTCCCTAATAGCAAACATCAAATAAGGAGGTAAACAGTCCCAATCCTTTCCATCTCTATCCACCACTTTCTTCAACATTTGTTTTAGGGTTTTGTTGAATCTTTCAACCAGCCCATCGGTTTGGGGGTGATACACAGACGTACGCAATTGCGTCACTTTGAACAATTTACACAGCTCTTTCATAACCCGGGACATAAAGGGTGTACCTTGGTCCGTAAGCAGTTCTTTACAAATACCCACCCGGCTAAAAACAAGAGATAGCTCTTTGGCTATGGTTTTGGCCGAGGTATTTCGGAGAGGGATCGCTTCTGGATAACGGGTGGCATAGTCCATTATAACTAATATGTACTGGTGCCCCCTAGCGGACTTGATTATAGGACCTACCAAATCCATGGCGATCCTCTCAAACGGGACCTCAATGATGGGTAGAGGGACCAGCGGGCTACGGAAATGTGGCATCGGGGCCAACCTCTGACACACAGGGCAGGAGGAACAATAATTTTCTACGTCCTTCATCACCCCCGGCCAATAGAATCTCTGTAATACCCTCTCTCGGGTTTTCTCTGTCCCCAGATGACCTCCAAGAATGTGCCCATGGGCCAACTCCAACACCAACTTCCTGTAAGGTTTGGGCACCACAAGCTGCTCAACGGTTTCTTCTGCCCTTTTTGCCACCCGATACAGTAGGTCCTTCTCTACGCTGAAGTATGGGTAAGTGCAGGTATTATCTGGGTTCACTAACTCACCATCTATTTTCACTACGTTTTCCCGTGCCTTTATTAGGGCGGGGTCTTTCAACTGTTCTGTGGCAAAGTTTTCCCTGTGAACCTCAAGATCAGAAAACTCCACAGACGGTAGGTTTTCGTCTGAGGAGGTGGGCTCCTCTCCAGTTTCTTGAGTCTCCCCTGCCAATACTGATAAGGGAAATTCCGGAGAGTCCTCACCACTCTCAGGGGAGTTCTGGCTATCACATTCCTGGTACATAGGGGCACCAGTGAGGGGCTCAGGATCATCCCACAGTTCCCAGAACTTCGGAAAATCCCTTCCCACAATGGCGTCATGCGGTAACTGAGATACTAAGCCCACTGGATGAGAGAGGGTACCTTTGGGGGTCTCGAAACACACTGTAGTCACTGGATACTCTCGGGTGTCCCCATGCACACAAATAACAGCTACCTTGCTATTCCCAGAGACCTCTGTTTTAACTAACTCAGCCTTTATCAGGGTCACAAGGCTACCTGAATCCAGCAATACCACAACATTTCTACCATTAACACACATTTTGCATAAATGTTTCTCAGTTCCTCGAATGGCAGTGCATGCGACTGTCGCACACAGCGACTGACGTCTGCCCGTCAGAAAGTCACACTGCATGGGTTCCTCCACAACCGGGCAATTGGCTGCAATATGTCCCGCTTGCCGGCAGCGGTAGCAAACGATCCTTCTTGCCGCCTCTTGAGCCGCTGATTTCCCAGGCTGTTCTCGCCAAACTTGGGGTAGAGCTCCCACCCTCTCACTCTCTCCACCCTCACCCCTTGGAATCCTCTTATCCGCCCCTGGGGATGGTCTGGTCTTAGGGTGGAAAGTCCGAGTGTCTCTGGAAGAGGCCGTCAGGTTCTCTGTAGCCAAGTATTTCTCCACACGATCCACAAGACCATCGGCCGTCTCTGGGTCTCCATGGCTTACCCACTTTTGGATGGCAGTAGGAAGAGCTCTCAAAAACCGATCCATTACAACACGTTCCACAATCTTTGGTGCGGACAAAGTCTCTGGCTGTAGCCACTTTCTGCTCAGGTGAATGAGATCATACATTTGAGACCTGGGGGGTTTTCCAAGCTGGAAAGTCCAGTTATGCACACGCTGAGCCCGGACAGCCTGGGTGACACCCAGCCTTGCCAATATTTCAGCTTTTAGCATCACATAGTCTTTTGCTTGGTTAGGCTCTAGGTCATAGTAAGCTTTCTGCGATTCACCAGTTAACAGAGGAGCCACCAGTCCAGCCCACTGCTCCTCAGGCCACTTTTCTCTTTCAGCGGTCCTTTCAAATGTGGTCAAAAATACCTCTGGATCATCCTCTCCAGTCATTTTTGTCAATAAACGACTCACCCCAAAGGACGCGGTATTAGTGGGACGGCTTTCCTCACTGGTCTGCGGACGTTGCTGCATTACTGCTTCCATCTGTTGTTGTAGTCTCTGCTCTTGCTTCTGCAACAGGTCTATGAAGCGGGCCTCAGATTGCTGCTGGGCTCGTTGCTGAGCCTCCAGACTCTGTTGCAAAGTTGCGTTTGTCTGCTGCTGGGCTGCAAGGCTCCTTTGCAAACCTGCATTTGTCTGCTGTTGATTGGCATTTGCTAGAGCCAGCTGCTTCAGTATCTCCTCCATGCTGGCTTAAAAAAAACTGCCACTGGTTCTCCACCAACTGTGAGGGGGTTAGCTCGGCAGCGGGTGTGTGTGACCCCCGGGATGGGCTCCCCACACAAAACAGGCCCAGCAAACGGAGGTTGTGGTTTTCAAAATCAAAAAAGGTGCGGTTTATTTTCTATTTACAGTGACAAAACACAGCAAAGCAAAAGAAACATAACCAAAATAAATCCTGGTCAAGTTGACCTCTGACTAAACATACAGGTTTCCTAACTAACAACTGGGATCAGCCTAGTGCTGTCCTAGTCCCTAAGTCCCTGGTTTAGTAAAAGTCCAAACAAATAGCCACACAGGCTTTGCCTCACCGCACAGGGGTTCACTCTCCCTAGACAGTCCACACAGGTCTGGTTCCAGGCATGAGCTAACATCTAATGAAGCTGGGAGTTCTTATAGAGGCCTAAATGAGCTGACAAGGTTCAGCTGGTCTCCTCATCTCTGTCTGCACGACGCCCCACACTCTCCCTAGAGGTATGAGTCATCCATGAGCCCACTAGCCTTATACAACTCTCCACCTAGTTGTATAAGTCGGCGTAAAGCCTGAATCTGGGCGAAATATATCTACCCCCCTGGATGCAACCAGGTGACTTTACCTTCCTGCTGTCACACTATATAGACTTCTGTTGTATGAAGTACTGTAGCAAGCAGTAATACAATCGGGAGTGCAACTCGTACTGATATGCAGATTTGAAATTGCGCTACTTCAGCACGATTTCAAAGCTGCGCTGGTGTGAATGGGGGGCTTAAAGGATTTAAAATGATACTAAGGGTTCGTTTTTTCTAATAAAAATAACAAACATGTTATACTTACCTGCTCAGTGTAGTGGATTTGCAAAGAGCAGCCCAGATCCTCCTCTTCTCGGGTCCCTCTTTACTGCTCCTGGCCCCTCCCTCCTGTCGAGTGACCCCACAGCAAGCTGCTTGCTATGGGGGCACCCGAGCTGCAGCCACGGAGCTCAGCCACGGAGCCCCCCTGTTCGGCCCCGCCCCCTCTCTCTCCTGATTGGCTAACTGACTTTGATTTACAGCCGCGAGAGCCAATGGCGTGGCTGCTGTGTCTTAGCCAATCAGGGGAAGAGTCGGTCGAGGTAGTCGTGTACATCGCTGGTTAGAGATGAGGCTCAGGTAAGCATTAGGGGGACTGAGGGGGCTGCTACACGCAGAAAGATTATTTTAGCTTAATGCATAGAATGCATTAAGCTAAAAAAAACATATTTCTGACTTTAAAACCACTTTAAAGTAGCATTAAACCAACATTGAACACAATAAAATAAACGTTCCTGGTTAACTATTTGTTAAAATTCTTACCCGGAAATTGCAGTTTACAGCCGTTTAATGCTATTGGCTCCTGCTCTCTCAATGCTACTTCCCTGAGCTTCCAGTCTTCAAAGGAAAGAGTAAACAGTGGACAGTGCAATTTGGAGTCAGTCTGTTAGCTTAGAGCAGGGGTGCCTAAACTTTCAAAGCAAAAAGACAATTTGTGGCCAGTGGGAGTAAAAAATGTCCTGGTGTCAGTGGGAGTAAACAATGCCACATCTTTAGTGGGAGGAATAATGCCCCACCATTGGTGTAAATGGGAAGAATAGTGCCCCATTGTTGGTGTCAGTGTAAGGAATAGTGCCCTTATGTTGGTGCCAGTGGCAAGAATTATGCCCCCATTGTTGGCATCAGTAGGAGGAATAGTGCCCCAAGGGCACATAGGCAGGGAATGCCTGTAATATGACTTCAAGCATTGTGCAGACTGCTCATAAATGCTCATAAAGCCATTTACACAAGCAGGGAGTGAGGTTCTCTGAAAAGCGCATAAAGCTCCCTCAGTGTTGCCATGGAAGTGAAATTTGAATATTTTGTCAGTTTTAAGAAGTTATAGCTTGCTGCAGATTGTAATCTATTATAAATATTCCCATTCCGTTTTAGCCCCCTTTCACACTTATACGACTTGTCCCACGATTTTGGACTGCAAAATCGCATGACAAGTCATTCTCCATGATTTCCAATGACTACCATTCGTATTGGCACGACTTTAAGTCGTGCCGACTTCAAAGTAGTTCCTGCACTACTTTTTTTCTGAAGCCGGATCAAAGTCGGATCCCGTATTAACGGATCCGACTTTGGCATGTGACTTGTGCATGAAGGGGAACTCCACGCGAAAACCCCCCCCAAAAAAAACGGCATGGGTTCCCCCCTCATGAGCATACCGGGCCCTTCAG
The DNA here is from genome assembly GCA_029206835.1 of Rana muscosa. NCBI lineage: Eukaryota > Metazoa > Chordata > Amphibia > Anura > Ranidae > Rana > Rana muscosa. The sequence goes on from CM055123.1 coordinate 205,783,183, forward strand.
TCTGGTATGGATTTTAAGGGGAACCCCCCACACCCAAAAATCAGAGTGGGGGTGTCCCCCAAAATCCATACCAGACCCTTATCCGAGCACACAGCCCGGCAGGTCAGGAAAGGGGGTGAACCGTACGAGGCCGCATGCCTTCAACATGGGGGGGTTGAGTGCTTTGGGCCAGGGGGCCCTGCACCCCCCACCCCAAAGATCCTTGCCCCCATGTTGATGAGGACAAGGGTCCCTTCCCGACAACCCTGGCCATTGGTTGTCGGGGTCTGCGGGCGGCCTATCAGAATCTGGGATCCCCCTTTAATAATACCCCTACCCATTCACCTGGAATAAAAAGTGTCAAAAATAAAACACACTACACAGGTTTTTAAAGTAATTTATTAGGCAGCTCCGGGGGTCTCTTCTGACTTTGGGGGTCTCTTCCTTCTTCTCCGCACTCTCCGGTTCTCCTCCCGCTGTCTGGTCGTCTTCTGCCGGGTCCTTCTGCTCTTCTGCTCGCTCTTTTGCTAGCTCTTGCCTGGTCTTCTCCGTTGTCTTTTTCCCTTTTCTCTTCTTCCTTCTTTTGATTGGAAGATTACATTACTTCCGGACTGTGCTGCATTTGCACCATTTGCACTTTCTCTTTTTCCGATGTTGACACAACTCTCTCTCCCGCTGTAATGCCGTGTGCGCGGTGCGCAACGACTTATATAGGCATGGGTCGGGGTCACCGGGTGATGTCATCTGGTGACCCTGCCCCCTTATCACGTCAACGTTCGGGGCATGATCGGACTGTGACGTCATAAGGGGGTAGGGTCAACGGATGACATCACCCGGTGACCCCGCCCCATGCCTATATAAGTCGTTGCGCACCGCGCACACGGCATTACAGCGGGAGAGAGCGTCGTGTCAACATCGAAAGAAGAGAAAGTGCAAATGGTGCAAATGCAGCACAGTCCAGAAGTAATGTAATCTTCCAATCAAAAGAAGGTGCAAAGTGCAGACCATAAGGTGCTAACTGACATCAACAGGTGGCGATGTGACTTAAGTGTTGTGAATCTTCAGTACAAAATGACACCCACAGGTGTACTAACTTTTTACCTTACTGCTGCAAGGTAAGCAGCATTCAAAGAAAACAGTGGAATCACTCTGGGGGAAGAAGGGGGTCACCTATCCGTTCCTCCTGGGGGATTTCCAGTGTATGCAGTGCCTAAGGGGTTAAGCCTCTCTCCAGGACTAGGTAGATGGCCAGGCAAACCGCTCCAAATGTATCAAACCAAGTAGGGTAGAGAAATTAAAAAAGAAGCTCTATAGCGGTTTGTCTTTAACCACTACAGGCCCGCGCTATAGCCGAATGACGGCTACAGCGCGGACCTAGAATGCCGGGAGGACGTCAATTGACGTCCGCCCCTTGCTTCGTTCCCTGCGGCCACTGGGGGGTGCGCGAGCGCTGCCAGCGGCACGCGCGCATGCCTGGCGTCTCACTGAGATGCCGATGCGCGTGCCTGGCGGCCGCGATGTCCGCTAGGCACCCCGATCGGCCGGTACACAGATCGGTCACCTCCCCCAGTCAGTCCCCTCCCCCCACAGTAGTAATCACTCACTTAGGCACACTTAACCCCTTCAGCGCCCCCTACAGGTTAACCCCTTCACTGCCAGTGTAATTTTTACAGTAATTAGTGCATTTTTATAGCACTGATCGCTGTAAAAATGGCAATGGTCCCAAAATGGTGTCAAAAGTGTCCGATGTGTCCGCCATAATGTCGCAGTCACAATAAAAATCGCTGATCACCGCCATTACTAGTAAAAAAAAAAAATATTAATAAAAATGCTATAAAACTATCCCCTATTTTGTAGACGCTTTAACTTTTGCGCAAACCAATCAATAAACGCTTATTGCAATTTTTTTTACAAAAAATATGTAGAAGAATACGTATCGGTCTAAACTGAGAAAAAAAAAATTGGGATATTTATTATAGCAAAAAGTAAAAAATATTGTGTTTTTTTTCAAAATTGTCGCTCTATTTTTGTTTATAGCGCAAAAAATAAAAACCGCAGAGGTGATCAAATACCACCAGCTCTATTTGTGGGAAAAAATGGACGTCAATTTTGTTTGGGAGCCACGTCGCACGACCGCGCAATTGTCAGTTAAAGCGACGCAGTGCTGAAAGCTGAAAATTGGCCTGGGCAGGAAGGGGGTTTAAGTGCCCAGTAAGCAAGTGGTTAAAACTCATTTTATTGTGCATACAGCAAAAGGTCAGGTACTCACATTTAAAAGAACACAGTGTGCAATGTATTCCAACGAGCAGCGAGCTTGCGGCCTGGACGTCACTTCCGGTGTCCTATGTCCAACGTGTATCGTCACCGTCACGTGATTTCATCGGGCATCAGAGTTCCCAGCATCCCCCCTTATATTAAGGTTCCCAAAGCCTCCCTTACATCAGTGTCCACAGGGCACCCCTTACATTTGAGTCCCCTTTACCTCGCTTGAAGGCAGGAGAGAGAGGGGGGGGATACTTCAGACACAGACCTTGGATGGTGAGCTCACTCACCCAAGGATGGAGGCTCAGGCATCGACACCTTTCATCCACGATGTGTCTGCCAGTTGCAGAGCTTCAAACTTCCAGCCTACACATCCCTTTCCTGAGGCACAGAATGCCGGGGATTGGAGTGAGCAGACAGAGGGGTAGGGGAGGGAGGAGGAGGAGCAGATCAAGCCTTCTCTCCCCTCCTGTCCGTGTATGGGGATGGGGCCCATGTGCACACCTTGTGCGGTTGTGGTACTTGGTTACTTGGGGAGCCTTGGGGAGCCACAGTCCATTCTGAATATTGTGTATGGTTTTCAGGTGGTCTGAAACCAGGACACACGATTCAAAACCCAGACTGCCTGGGTGAATCCCGGACGGGTGGAAACCCTAACTACAACCCCTCCTCCTTCATGTTTTGGAGATAAGGATACAGAGAGGGGTTTTGTAGTCCCAAGACTTTTCCTGCCTTGACAATGCTGCTCTTCCATAGATTAGTAGAGTGTTAGTTGGCAAGAAGTGTGTTATTGGCAGTTTTACTTGCTAACAATAAAGAGAAACGAATGCAGCCACCACATCTAAGGACTGGTAATCTGCATGATGCTACATTTTTTCTTGGGTTTAGATTGCCTTTTATTTAACACAGAAATGAAAGTGAATGCCAATTAACTAATAAGCAGATAACAAAGTACCCATCTGCAATCACTGTGTATTGGCACAGAATTATTAAAGATAAAAGGCTGGCAGCACTCCAGCGATGTAGCAGATAAATTACAATTATTTAGATCTTCACAACAAGTACAAACATCACAACTCCAAAATATGGACAGAGGACAGTTAACGCGCTTCACACAAAAATGTGCTTAAAGTGTTACTAAACCCAGGACCCTGCATTCACTATATCTGGTCTCCCACAGTACACAGAACATGGAAATGCAATTATTTTAGTAAATATATAAACTGCTAAATACCTTTTCTTGTCCGCAGTATATAGCAGTCTTGTGACTTCTATCAGTGTCCAGCCAATTACTGGTTAAAGCTTGTAGGAGGAGTTTTTATTCTCCTCTGACTGGCCTACGAGGCTGCATGACCTTTGACCCTCTGTCTGGACAGTGTTGATTGGCCCTGTGCTGATCACATGCACACTCCCCCCCCAAAAAAAAAAAAACCTCTAGCAACACACACCAAACTGAGCATGTGCAGAGTGCCTCCAAGGCTCTGTTCTATCAGCAGATGGATTGGGGACAGTAAAAGGAGGGGAGGATCAGAGAAGACAGGATCAAACAGCCTTTTTTTTACATAATGCAGAGGATTAACCCCTTAGGTTCCACAGTAAGTATAACAAGCATGCTTTACTGCATATACTGTACAGACTGATTTTACTGTTGTGGGTTTAGTAACACTTTAATCATATTATGATTAAGCACATTTTCATGTGAAACGCATTAACTGTCCTCAGTCCACATTTTGGAGCTGTGATGTTTGTACTTTACATGTTTTGAAGATCTAAATAAACATAATTTATCTGCTACGTCACTGGAGTGTGGCCAGCCTTTGATCTTTGTCTTCCTATTGCTGGGACCATGGAAACGGGAGGGCACCTACTGATGTGTGGAGGGGCTGTTGGTCGATGTACCTGCCTGGAGCGATTATTTCTTCCATTGATTACAACAGAATTATCAAACCATTGCTAATAGCACTTGGCTTTAGAGAAACATGAAGGCTTTCATCACTGTCTTGGAAATGCTAGTTTTCTGACTGTCATGCTGACAAGTACTCTATGTAGATAAGACTGTAGGCCTTCTCTAACGTTTCTGATCTGCATACCTGTCCCAAGTCAATCTAGACGTTTACGTTGTGGTAATACATGCGTTATTGTAACATGCATTTCTGCATTCCAACCCACTAGGTCAACACACATTGTAGCATGCCGCAATTCCCGGCGCGGCGCAGTGCGGCACATTGTGCTACAAAAAAGTGTCACATCTGATTTTCAGGGGGTTAGGGTGAGTTGGCAGCCCTTTTGATTCAACAGGATGCCTTAATGCAATGTACCTTAGTGCATGGCATAATGCGAGTTAACGCACTGCATGGAAATAAATCCAGTGGCGGCTGGTGGTATATTTTTTGGGGGGCAGCAAACAAGCCCTCGGGCTTTCACACTGGAGTGAATGTAACAGCTTTTTAAGGGCGGATTGCAGGCACTATTTTTAACGCTATAGCGCCTGCAATACGCTCCAGTGTGAAAGGGGTCTAAATGTCTTAAAGCCAGAGGGTCAGTAAGACAGCCAGGCAACTAGCATTTTTCAGAAGGAATTCAGCAATGGTAAGTTCTGTACTTCTCCCATGCCAAATTCATTTTAAACTAGCAGATAATATACACACACACAGGCATAATAAGTATATGTAGTATTATAGCAGTAAGGAGGACAACCTTTGGCGCTGAGCACAGAAGGTTAAAAGCAAATCAGTTGACTGGTTGTTATGGAGCATTTTAATGGACTTCCAGAGTTGCTCATTGTATTATACGCACTATAAAAAAGGCCATTGTGATGCTATTTGTCAAAAGTCTTGTGCGCATTCAGATGATAATAGCTGCCTTGACTAAGAGGTAGAAAAAATAAATAAACTTAGTATAGTAACTACATAAAGCTTGCATTTTATACCATTATGACACTTATTTTGTTTTTGTAGCAATGAATACAGGTATAGTAGACTTACGTTTCAAATAATCAGGATATTTATGTGGTGGTGCAACCAAAACAGACTGGGCTAGAGTTTGTGAATTAAGTATCTGTCGGGGACTGTATCAAATGCTTTTGCAATATCCAGATACACCACATCCACCGGCCTTCCCTTATCTATTGATAGGCTGGAAGTGCTTGTAATCATACGAGATCTGCTGGAGAGAAGTTATGCAGTAAAGCAGTAAAAATGCATGTTGACTGAACATTTGTTCATTCCAGGTAACATGCCTGGGCCAGGAATGTTTGTATGGTAGGCCTCAGACCAGGAGCAGTGTCACACAAAATGGTGGAGTTTCTCCAAACATCAGGTAGGTGACTGGAAAATCCAAGAAAAAGTGCAAGGACAGCATGGCACAAACCACCATCCAATGTGAGGGACCCTTACAGGTTACCTCCAAGGTATACCTGCTGTCAGTTTATTTGTTACAGTATGTAACCGAGTTGGGAGCTCAGATAGTTTTGAGTTAGGCTTTGCAGGGGGGCCGTGATGAGCCAATGTGGCTTTGTATATTTCCAAATGTATGTAACGTAAAAAGAGATGAGCTTGAATTCGGATCAAACTTGGAAGTAAGCTGTCATTGCCGACCAAATGAGCTACAGGTAGTGCGTTCCGCTGCCTCTCAGATGCAAATACACAAAGGGGCAGGGATGCCCATGACATCACTGATCTGATATGACCACATGCCATGTGGCAATGCCCGATCTCCTCCAGGGCTGACAAAGAAAGGCAGGTGGTGCTTTCTTCTATCCAGGAAGCAGATCCCTCGTAGTGCCCTGTGTGTCCCACTCCCTGTACAAGTTTCCTCTTACAAGAAGGGAGTGAGACACACAGGGCACTATGAGGGATCTGCTTCCTGGATAGAAGAAAGCATCACCTGCCTTTCTTTCTCAGCCCTGGAGGAGATTCGGCTGGAATGTGTGGCCTCACCCTGTAGAGGACATGGCTGGATGGTGCAACGTATATGAACATGAGTGCCGAGTGAGGACCCTGGATCTCTCTGAGTCCCTGTGACTACCAAGTCTATCCACTCTCAGTAGTGTTTGGAGGCTGTTGTCGTTGGTTCTGCTATTCGCTCGTTATTCCTAGAGGAAAAGGTCTTGGCGGGGTATTAGCCACAAGCGAGTTAGCTTGTGCAAGTTGGTAAGCGTGCACTCCATGTGGTGGTGGATTCACACTTGTCTGTCAATGAACCGTGATATGAGGAGATTTACAAACACCTTGTGTACTCTTTTGATATATTAATCACCTCAAGGACTTATTTGCCTTAGTACCATTTACTATCATTGGGACTTGCTGTTATATATTGTTATTCACCTATTGTGTCACTGTGCAATTTGTTGATATATGTTTACTCTTGTGTCACCATGCATTTCTTAAATTTTTTATTTTACTAGACATACAGAGTGCAGCTCCTATTTTTTTTTTTAAATAGTATGAAGGAGTCTGAAACCTCATACACAAGATCAGATTATCCGTTGGGAATTGTGTGATGACAGGCTGTTGTCAGAAAATCAGACCAATTGTATTCTCCATCGGACAATTGTTGTCGGATTTTCTGCGGACAAATGTGGGATAGCATGCTTTAAAATTGCCGGCCAACAAATGTGTGTTGTCAGATTATCTGATCCTGTGTACAGAAGTTCATTGGACAAAACTCCAAAGTACAAACACGCATGCTCAGAAGCAATGCTCACCATAACACAACATTAGCAGAAGTTGCCCAAAGGGTGGCGCTAAAGAGCTGAAAAAACACGAATTTCCTTTTTTGTTGCCCGACAATTCTTTGCCATCTGTATGCAAGACAAGTTCCTGGCCAAGGCAAACAAAAGACAAAAGTCCTATGCTTTGTCCACTGAAAATCCGATCGTGTGTATGAGGCTTAAGAATGCCACACTCCATGGAGTCCTTAGACTTCTTCAACCTAACACAGTGGTCACCTGATTAGGCAGACCTTCCTGTCCCCCAGGCGTACAAACCCAGTTAAAGGGACACTAGGGCAGGCGGAAAGCTGTTAATACAGGAAGGTTGCCATAGGCAACACAGCTCTTCCAACTTCATCGTTCTGTTTTGTGTACGCGACAGTCCCACTTATACATTATATAAATACTGCCTAAAATCAGAGGAAGCCGGTAAGAAGACACACATATGGAAACAAACCCCTGTGAGCCATGACAGACTGACACGCTTGATATTTCCCAGAAGGCATTCATCTTTGAATGTGCTGCTTCTGTATCCGCCTTTTGTTTACTGCACTGTCGCTGTTTGAATCACAACAGTAACGGTCCTTCTGGTAATGTACGTCTTAAATTATTTTCAAGCCTAAATATTTATCTACAATAAAAATCCTGCCTTCTGTCACCAGTCAGCAGCGCACAACGCTTTCCTTGTAACTTGGAATGGGAACCGTATTAATATGTCTTGTGGCTGTCAGCGAATTAAACAGTGGGGGGGGGACGGCATATGTAGCAATAAACAGATTTCACAGAGATGTGCTTCCAAATAAACATAGCTGTTTTTGTTGATAACAAACTATTCCACAATATTGCGGTATGAATACAAAGTAGCGGGGTGGGAATTGTTACAGTAAGCAATATCATCAACGCATAGTAAATAGATTCTTTCACAAAAGGCCGAACCAACACGGAATATTTTAATGTCATGCGATTGTGTCGTTTAACCACTTGTTGACCGCTTGTTCACAGGTTGAACTGGATAACCTGCGTCTTTATTTAACCTTACCAACTATGTAACAATCGCCAACAAAACTAAATAAGTGCAGCGCTTTGTGATATATATGAAAATAAACATGACATTATAAACAAAAACTCCAAAGTGATATATTGTGAGCCCCAATATTTGGATGAAACAACAGTCCTGGATAAGGGATGGATTTCCACTGTATGTACAAAATGATGACCAATGACAAGTGGGCACAAGTTAAGAGCCCACAACATGGGATTGTGGCTACCATGTTTTTTAATAAAGTTTTAAAATTTTATAAAAAAAAAAAAAAAGATAGCCTGTCATGAGGCTTTTAGGCGGGAAACACGTTTTTCATGCACGTGTATGGGGCTATAAAAGGCCCCGCTTGACAGACCCGTTTGCAGTTGTCTTGGATTGGCTCGGTAAGCTCCCCATCCCTCCCACCCTGTCGCTGGCATCATTATGTGGTTATGTCACCCTAGAATCAAGGGGGGACTTTGTTTTATGAATTATTCATTTATAGCTCGAGTTTTATGACTTAGCGAGTTTTACGTTTGTTTAAAGTTTTGAATACGGTATATATTTATTTACTTATTAATATTTGAATAAAGTTTAATAGATTTCAATTTAAATACCAATAAAGGTGCAGCGGCCATTTTGAATACCAAATTTTACTGTGCCGTGTATTTTTATTGGTATTATGTTTAGTTCAATGCAAGTGTGCGACCTACAGTCCCATGAGCAATGTCTCCTTAAATATGCACTCACCAGAAGTTTGCTTATATTGTGCAGTATTTATTTAAAATTGAGTAAAAACAGTTACAAAGCTATAGCATAGCAAATAAAATAAACTGGCCAGACTTACAACAGAAGCCAACACTCCTGAACAAATGAATGCAGCGGCAAAGACGTCAGGAATCAGGATTCAGGACTTCTCTGATGCGTTTTGTGTGCATGCACGTTTTTAAGGTGTCCTTTACTCAATTTTAAATAACCGCTGCACAATTTAAGCACTCTCGTGGTCTCCCGATGGTGAGCTTTTTTATACAGCTTACTGTTTCACTGACTGATGCCCTCGTATCACTGACAAGAGGAATTGGGATGGACCCTACTCTAAAGGAGATCATTAGGGCTTACATTCATCTAACCTCTGGTGAGTGCATATGCTGGTGGAGGCTCTCGAGTGATGATTTGGTTTTACTACACTTCACTACACTACACCCTGTTCCAAATTATTATGCAAATTATATTTCAATGTCACAAAGATTAAATATTTTGTTTTTCAGTTTAACTCATGTATGGCATTGCGTCTCAGGCTGGGTTCACACTAGTGCGACACGACATCTGTCCTACTTTGGATCCGACTTTGCTCTGCGACATGAAGCCGACATATGTCCGACTTTCAATGAACGGGGATCCGACTTGGATCCCCGCCAATGGCAGGTACTGTGTTTGGTATGAATCTTGAGGGGGAACTCCAGGCCAAATTTTAAATAAAAAAACGGCATGGGTTCCCCCTCCAGGAGCATACCAGGCCCTTGGGCCTGGTCTGGATTTGAAGGGGAACCCCTAGGCCGAAAAAACGACGTGGGGGTCCCCCCCAAAATCCAAACCAGACCCTTATCCGAGCACGCAACCTGGCAGGCTGCAGGGGAAGAGGGGGGGGGACGAGAGAGCGGCCCCCCTCCCTCCTGAACCATACCAGGCCACATGCCCTCAACATAGGGGGTTTGGTGCTCTGGGGCAGGGGGGCGACCTGCGGCCCCCCCACCCCAGAGCACCCTGCCCCCATGTTGATGAGGACAGGGCCTCTTCCCGACAACCCTGGCCGTTGGTTGTCGGGGTCTGCGGGCGGGGGGCTTATCGGAATCCGGGAGCCCCACCTTGATAAGGGGGCCCCCAGATCCCGGCCCCCCCACCCTATGTGAATGAGTATGGGGTACATCGTACCCCTACCCATTCACCTGGTGGAAAAAAATGTCAAGAAAAAACACAACACAGCTTTTTAAATTAATTTATTGCACAGCTCCGGGGTCTTCTTCCGACTTCGAGGGTCTCCGCGCTCTCCGGTTCTTTCTTCTGCCGGGCCTCCACTATCTTCTTCCAGCTCTTTTGCTAGCGGGGCCCGGTCTTCTCCGTCGCCTTCTTCTTCTCCCGCTCTCCAGTTCTTTCTTCCGCCGGGCCTCCGCAAACTTCTTTTAGCTCTTTTGCTAGCGGAGGCCCGGTCTTCCCGTCGTCTTGTCCGGCTCTCCGTTGTCCTTCTGCCAGCCCCTCCACTAACTTCTTGTAGCTCTTTTGCTAGTGGAGGGGCCGGTCTTCCCGTCGCCGTCGCCATCGCCGTCTTCTTCTCTCTTCTCCTCCTCGATGTTGACGCGTCGCTTCCTCCCGCTGTAATACTGGCTGTTCGCTCCGCTCCGCATTAATATAGGCTTCTCATGACGTCACAGTCACATGCTCCCATGATGTCACAGTCACATGCTCCGGGGCCACCGGAGCATGTGACTGTGACGTCATGAGAAGCCTATATTAATGCGGAGCGGAGCGAACAGCCAGTATTACAGCGGGAGGAAGTGACGCGTCAACATCGAGGAGGAGAAGAGAGAAGAAGACAGCGACGGGAAGACCGGCCCCTCCACTAGCAAAAGAGCTACAAGAAGTTAGTGGAGGGGCCGACAGAAGGACAACGGAGAGCCGGATGAGACGACGGGAAGACCGGGCCTCCGCTAGCAAAAGAGCTAAAAGAAGTTAGCGGAGGCCCGGCGGAAGAAAGAACCGGAGAGCGGGAGAAGAAGAAGGCGACGGAGAAGACCGGGCCTCCGCTAGCAAAAGAGCTAAAAGAAGTTAGCGGAGGCCCGGCAGAAGAAAGAACCGGAGAGCGTGGAGACCCCTGAAGTCGGAAGAAGACCCCGGAGCTGTGCAATAAATTAATTTAAAAAGCTGTGTTGTGTTTTTTCTTGACATTTTTTTCCACCAGGTGAATGGGTAGGGGTACGATGTACCCCATACTCATTCACATAGGGTGGGGGGGGCGGGATCTGGGGGCCCCCTTATCAAGGGGGGGCTCCCGGATTCCGATAAGCCCCCCGCCCGCAGACCCCGACAACCAACGGCCAGGGTTGTCAGGAAGAGGCCCTGTCCTCATCAACATGGGGGCAGGGTATTCTGGGGTGGGGGGGCCGCAGGTCGCCCCCCTGCCCCAGAGCACCAAACCCCCCATGTTGAGGGCATGCGGTCTGGTACGGTTCAGGAGGGAGGGGGGGCCGCTCTCTCGTCCCCCCCTCTTCCCCTGCGGCCTGCCAGGTTGCGTGCTCGGATAAGGGTCTGGTTTGGATTTTGGGGGGGACCCCCACGCCGTTTTTTCGGCGTAGGGGGTTCCCCTTCAAATCCAGACCAGACCCAAGGGCCTGGTATGCTCTTGGAGGGGGAACCCATGCCGTTTTTTTTATTTTATTTGGTGTGGAGTTCCCCCTCAAGAACAGCAGAGCACAAGTCGCATGCCAAAGTCGGATCATGCAAGACTGCGGTCCGACTTTGATCCGACTTCAATGATAGTCAATGGGCTGAAGTCGGATCAAAGTCGGACCAAAGTAGTACAGGGAGCATTCTCAAAGTCGGACCGACATGTGTCAGACCAGTTAAGACGGCTCCCATAGGGAAACATTGATTTTCACACGTCATGCGACATGAGCTCCCAATGTCGGAGCGTTTGTCGGACCAGTGTGAACCAGGCCTTAGGTCTCTTTTGATCACTGAAAACAATCTCGGACACCTGTGATAATTAGATTGCCAAGTGAGCCCAATTAAAGGAAAAACTACTAAAGAAAGGTGTTCCACATTATTAACCGCTTCCCGACCGACGCACGAAGATATACGTCAACAGAATGGTACAGCTGCGCAAATGAGCGTATATATATGTCCCCTTTAATTTGCGAGCCGCGTGGTCGCCCGCGTGCCGCCGGCGGCACGCTCGCGACCCTGTAGCGAGCTCCGTGAACGCGCCCGCGGGACCCGATCACCGCCGGTGTTCCGCGATCGGGTCACAGAGCTGAAGAACGGGGAGATGTTAGTGTAAACACAACATCTCCCAGGTCTGCCTAGTGACACTGTCACTGATCGTGTTCCCTGTCATCGGGAACAGCGATCAGTGATGTGTCACGGCAAGCCACGCCCCCTAACAGTTAGAAGCACTCCCTAGGTCACACTTAACCCCTTCAGCGCCCCCTACAGGTTAACCCCTTCACTGCCAGTGTAATTTTTACAGTAATCAGTGCATTTTTATAGCACTGTTCGCTGTAAAAATTACAATGGTCCCAAAATGGTGTCAAAAGTGTCCGATGTGTCCGCCATAATGTCGCAGTCACGATCAAAATCGCTGATTGCCGCCATTACTAGTAAAAAAAAAAATTATTAATAAAAATTCCATAAAACGATCCCCTATTTTGTAGACGCTATAACTTTTGCGCAAACCAATCAATAAACGCTTATTGCGATTTTTTCAACCAAAAATATGTAAAGGAAAACGTATCGGCCTAAACTGAGGAAAAAAAGAATATTTTAAATATTTTTGATATTTATTATAGCAAAAAGTAAAAAATATTGTTTTTTTTTTCAAAATTGTCGCTCTATTCTTGCTTATAGCGCAAAAAATACCACCAAAACAAAGCTCTATTTTTTGGGAAAAAAAGGACGTCAATTTTGTTTGGAACCACGTCTGACGACCGCGCAATTGTCAGTAAAGCGACGCAGTGCAGAATCGCAAAAAGTGGCCTGGTCTTTGGCCAGCAAAATGGTCCGGGGCTGAAGTGGTTAAGCAGAGCACCATTTTCAAGCAATATGGGGAAGAAAAATAATCTCTCTTGCCGAAAAGAGTGAAATAGTTCAATGCCTTGAACGAGGTATGAAAACATTAGATATTTCACGAAAACTTAAAGGGGTTGTAAAGGTACAATTTTATTTTCCTAAATAGCTTCCTTTATCTTAGTGCAGTCCTCCTTCACTTACCTCATCCTTCCATTTTGCTTTTAAATGTCCTTATTTCTTCTGAGAAATCCTCACTTCCTGTTCTTCTGTCTGTAACTCCACACAGTAATGCAAAGCTTTCTTCCTGGTGTGGAGTGTCGTGCTCGCCCCCTCCCTTGGACTACAGGAGAGTCAGGATGCCCACTAACACACAGCTCCTTTCTCTATCTGCAACGTAGAGAGCGTCCTGACTCTCCTGTAGTGCAAGGGAGGGGGCGAGCATGACACTCCACACCAGGAAGAAAGCCTTGCATTACTGCATGGAGTTACAGACAGAAGAACAGGAAGTGAGAATTTCTCAAAAGAAATAAGGACATTTAAAAGCAAAATCGATGGATGAGGTAAGTGAAGGAGGACTGCACTAAGGAAGCTATTTAAAAACTGTTATCATTAGGAGGTTTGTTCAATAAAATTTGAATTGTACTCTTAATAGTTGATAACATGAGAATTATGCTGACTGTTGTTTACATCAATTATTTAGATAAATGAGAAAAATATCATTGGCATAATCATTTGGAACAGGGTGTATTTTTTAATGCTGTTGACGTACATGCTTCTGATGAGTGCATAATCGAGTAGAAATTGCTCGTTGGTCACCAATTTGTACATTCGTTGGAGATCCATCCCTTATGTAGGACTGTTGTTTCATCCAAATATTGGGACACACAATACAGTAATATCTTGGATTACGAGCATAATTTGTTCCAAAAGAATGCTTGCAATACAAAGCACTCATATATCAAAGCGAGTTTCCCCATAGGAAATAATGGAAACTCAGATAATCCGTTCCACAGCCACTGCTTGTCTATACAGTACCGCATATGGCCAGAGGTGCGGGGGCGCCGGAAGCACTCGGAAACACTCAGAGACGCTTGGAGACCACTGATACTCAGAAATGCTCGGAGACACATAGGAACCGAGTGTCTCTGAGTGTCTCCAAGCATCACCGACGCCCCCGCACCTGGCCAAATGCGGTACTGCACATCGCAGCGGCTTGAATCCTGCTCGTCTTGCGAGACAACGCTCACAAAGCGAGTTAGGATTTTTTATTTTAAATAGCTTGAAATGGCAAAAACGCTCGTAAACGGCGTTTTCTCTCATTCCGAGGTTCCACTGTATATCACTTTCATAGGCATGCACAGGGGGTGTGCCAGGTGTGCCTGGGCACACCCTAATCACTCTGTGCAGTAATGATTCTCTACACTGCCCAGGCTCCCCCCCCATGTTGCGTCACCACAGTGCTGCTGGCTTACCTTCTCTCCCCCCGGCTGCTGTGGGCTATGCTTCAGTATGGAGAGTGGGGGAAGGAGCTAATCAATATGTCATTTAGCGGCCCCTGCTTCAGAAAAGCCTTATTTACACTGGCATAACTTTCTGAAGAGCTATCTATGTTGGATGAGGAGCTGAGTAGATATTGAAATCGCCTCCTTGTTGCCTGTAATAACTTTTGAAACCCTGCACCAGTGGGCATGCATTGCACATGGTCGATGTGCACCTCCATTCAGTTGAGCCGGTGTTGCTGCCCGGTGAAAGCGACCCACCTTGATGCAAAGTATTGTGGCCTCTGCATATGCACACCCCCTTCTTTTCCCTTGAAACTTAACCCTTTGGTGACTGAGGGTAAAACAAATGTTAACTCCTAAGCACAATTTTGCAACTTTGACATGTGTTAGCAAAACATATCATCACAACTACTTTGTGTATTTAGGTGGATATACTTTGTTTTTTTCATGACAAATTTGGGGTTTTGTTTTGGTGGTAAATGGTAATGGACGTTCCCTGATTTTTTTTTTTATTATCAAAGTAAAACTGGCCCAAAATAGTAAAAAAACTTTTTTTTTATTTTTATTTAGCTGTATATTTCTTGCTATTACTATAACCTACCACCAAAGATCGGGGGTGTGGCCGGAATGGCGGACCAAGCAGACGTGTTAGCTGAGCTCTGCTGAAGAAAAATCCGAATCTACATCCGCATCTGGGTGGGAATTTGTTTCTTTTTTGGACCTACAGCCCCTGTATGCCTTCCAGAGCCTCTGGGGGCCCGGTACAAGGCAAGAAGTTGAAGTTTCCAGCGGGTATTGAAGCCGCAGAGAGTCCGGTTCCTGAACTCCGACCGGCGCGCCTTCACAATATGGCGTCGCAGACAGACCATGTGGAAACTGTGGAGGCCTCCCCGCCTGGTATTCCGAAGGTGATGGTGGCTATTATGACCTGCCAGGCGGCTGTAGCAGCCTGCCAGACAACGCTCACCACAAAAATCGAGGCAGTGCAGCTAGATGTGGGGTTGCTTTGTCAAGACTTGGACAAAATTTGTTCCAGGATTACGGTGGCCGAACAACGTGTCGGAGACGTGGAGGACACGGTCGCCGGTCATGAAGTCTCTATCAGGACCCTGGTCACTAAGGTGAAGGTGTTGGAATATCATGCAGAGGACGCTGAGAATCGTAGCAGGCGCAATAACATCAGGATTGTCGGTCTTCCGGAGGGGGTGGAGGGGCGCAATCCTACGGCCTTTACCGAGGAAATACCACCAAAGATCAACCCAAAATAAATTCTCTTACTCCTGACGATCACAGCGATACCACGTATATGTATGTTATTTGTTGTTTATATCTGTAGTACAGCCCAGAACAAATAGTGCAAATTTTGCTTTTTTTATCCTATCTAAAACATACGGACACTGACAATAAAATTAAATAAAGTTTTTTTTTTTTAAATCCTTCCAAAATGTGCTGACCCTGACTTTTGATCCAACCTCCAAGCCTAACCTTGAACCTAACACTAACCCTGTGAACCAGCTTAGGATTTCCTGTCAAGCTACCCTGGTCCTATTTGTCAGGTTCTGCTAAAGGGTGAAGGCTGGGAGTGAGTCCGTCCTGACTCAAAATGCACTGTGATCACAGAATGCACACCATGCCAAGCCAAGCACCAATAAAATAGTAGCAGCTTGCTCCATCTAGGCCACACCCCCGATGCATTTTGCCCTGCCCTTCGGCCTAATCATGGAGATGGGGGGCGAGGGGCAGAGTGAAACTTTTTGTGTGCGTGGCCTAGACAGAGAGAGCTGAGGCTGCAACTATATGACTCGGTGTGGTGTGTGGATATTGGAATGCTTTATATGTCTAACACTAACCCTGACATTGACCTAGATCAAGCCTTGATCTAGCTATTCTTTTCTTTATTTTTTACATTTTACACACTTTTGTTTGTTTACGTCTTTCTCACCTGCAAGGGGAGGAAGATACAATGTATCATTC
This sequence comes from Rana muscosa, assembly GCA_029206835.1. Lineage (NCBI taxonomy): Eukaryota > Metazoa > Chordata > Amphibia > Anura > Ranidae > Rana > Rana muscosa. Next base: position 205,799,414 of record CM055123.1, read on the forward strand.
TCCCCATTCATAAGATAAAAAACACATAGGCGGGCTTCACAGTGACTGATCACTGTGATATCCAATCAGAAGCTATCAACAATCTGGTGACCTGGAACCAAGAGTCCTGAGTCTCAATCACTAGTACAAGAGCTCACAAAGAGGTACACACATATGCAGCCTCAGGAATAAAGACCTACTGTACTTCCGTGAGACCACATATCGGCGTTAAGGGGGAGCGAGTGGGTGGCGGTAAAAACGCAGTCAAAATGTGCGTTTTTACTTCCCCCCAACTGCAAGTGTAAACAAGGCCAAAGGGATTTTACTGTGATAGCCGCAGTTTCTATGCTAATATTCCTGGGGTTACAGATTCTGGTGAGATGTCATGTGATGCTTCCATTAGTAAAGATAGGCCCGGAGTTAAAAGAAGAAAGCATGAACGAAGGGCCAATATGACAGGGTTCAAAAGTGTTGGCATAGAGAATAGGGCTTTTGGTCAATGGGAAGCATTACTTAAAAGAGTACTTTCGTGATTGGTGGGGAGGGCTGTAGAATGTGGGGCTGCAGTAAGGGGATCTGTAGGAGAGTCTTGGAAATCATCAGTGGGAGGAGAGTGTGGTTGGGACAACGGTCCGCCCTCCCGCGGAGTTCCATGGCGTGTTGTATGCAGTTGAGACTGAGGTTTTGTTGTGGCAGCCAGTGGGGTGCAAGGTCCTGCTATAGGGTTTTGAGCATAAAGATTATGAATATTTGTAGGGACCCATCCTGGGTACGGCTCCCATTATTATGGTTTGTGGTACCTGCATGAATCTGTGTTTGTTGCGGCTGGAAGCCTAAAAAATTTCAGTGGTTACACAGGTACGAGTAGTTGATGCTCACAAGGACCTTGTGACTCCTATTTTAGCAGAATGTACTGGATGTTCATATGTTGATATGTTTATAAGCTATTTATAATTGGTAATAAAAGGCTGCTATGGCCATTGTATTGCATCTTGAGTCTCATGTGGTTATCCTTGAAAAGGTTAGTGGAGGAGTGGTGGTCAAGCGGTTTGGGAGAGCAAAGCATCTTTTATACCCTAGTCATGTCATCACAACAGAGCGTACATGAAGCATTTGTGATCGTTTTGTTGGAACATCCTGCACCAAATTCATGTAAACCATGCAACAATTTTCTTGTTATTTCCAACATGAGCAACAAATTCATATAGTTTTTATGTGAAACACTTTTAAATTCTGTTGCTATGGATGCAACAAATTCCTTCAGAAATGCTGCCATGTTGGTGATAAGAAAAGTGGAGGTAAACAAGACCTCTTTCACGTCAGAACAAATAGTTTCGAATGTGTGAGTATGGTGTCGTGACCAAAATCCTGTCTGGATTTGGTTAGTTAAAAAAAAAAAAAAAAAGGACATATTTTTTTTCTGTCAGTTGCATTGTGTTTGTGAATGTTTTACATGTGCTTATGTGCATTGCAGTGTGGAAAAATGAAGACATGCTGCATATTTAGGCACAGGTCTGTAATACACATGACAACGGCATTTTGGTGTAAACAGGGCACAAGGGCAAACAATTGTTTTCTGTGTACCCTTGCAAAGACCTGCATTTTTCTAGTGTGGAAAAACACAGCTCGCCACACAGAGCGTGAACAAGCCCTGAGACAAAATTCTGTATGAGGCAATTCCAAAACAGAATATTATACACCATACCGACAGGTACATGAATCTGTCGCAAATTACGTCATTTGTTGCACAGATGTGTGACAGATCTCTAGGGCGTCTATCTAATCATTGTTATTATAGCAACACTTATAAACAAGATACATATCAGCTTTGTCAGAAACACAGGGGGTTATTTACTAAAAGTGGAGGGTGCAAAATCTGCATAGAAACCAATCAGTTTGCAGGTTTTATTGCCAAAGCCTAATGCCTCGTACACACTGCTATGAGAGCTTTTGGCCGGGAATCCCACCCGTGTGTATGCTCCATCGGGAAAACTGCCGGACAAAAAAAGAGAGCAGGAACTCTTTTTTCCCGTCAGGAAAAAATCCTGGTGGGAAAACCGTTTGTCTGTATGCTTTTCCGAGGGGGAAAAAAAACAGCGCATGCTCAGAAACAATTCGACGCATGCTCGGAAGCATAGAACATCTTTTTTTCGGCTCGTCGTAGTCTTTTACGCCACTGCGTTCTTGGCAGTCAAGAGTTCACCGGACTTTTGTCTGAGCGTGTGTATGCAAGGCAGGTTTGAGAGGAATTTTGTCGGGAAACCCGTCATTTTTTTATCCGACGGAAAAACCGGCCGTGTGTACTAGGCATAAGGCCAGCTTCACACAGAGCCGCGGACGAGTTAGCAATAAAGCGCCGTTTGTTTTAGCGCTGTTTAAGCTGTGCTTTTCAGCCGCTAGCGGGGCCCTTTTAACCACATCTAGAGGCTGAAGAAGGGGTTAAAAACTCCTGTGTTGCGGTGCCTTTCTGAAGCGCTGCCCATGCATTCCAATGGGCAGGGGCGGTATGGGTGGGCTGTATACAGCGCGCCCAAACCACCCCAAAGGTGCTGCTTGCAGGACTTTTTTTCCCATCCCGCAAGTGCACCACCCCAGTGGGAAAGCACTCAGGCTTTCACACTCGGGAGGCATGGGAGGCAGTTTTCAGGCGCTTTACAAGCGCTATTTCTAACGCTAAAACGCCTGAAAACTGCCTTCAGTGTGAAATTTATCTAATTGAACAAGCTGAAGTTAGAAGTTGATTGGTTTCTATGCATAACTGCACCAGATTTTGCACTCTCCAGGTTTAGTAAATCTCCCCCACAGTGGGTAGGACAATGTACAGTTACCATGGCTCATTGCTATGAGTACAGGGCCTGAAAGAAGACTTACCTGAAGGAAATTGGCCTTTGAAAACTTGGCTGGAGAGGTGGGGCCCTTTCTGCCTGCAACTCCAGGTGTGGATGTACGTCTTGAGTGTGAGACGCCAGAAGTTGCTGCAAAGGACTGTGACTGCTCTCATAGGATTTCAAGTTTACTGGCTGTCCCCATTTTTTTCAACACAATTTTAAGTCTGCAACTATAGGGCCTAATACTGCTGAGCCACGATTGTTCAGGAAGCTGTCCTCCAAGAAATTTTGTAAGTGCCTTTGGGAATCCTGCACCCTTAACCCTCCTCTCTTCATTTATTTCAAAATCTGCAATAACCCCTAAAAAAGAACCTACTGTAGACTGAGCCTGAATTTGTTGGTGTATTTCGTTCTTAGCCTAAACTCAGGGTGTGCAGTCTCTGGACAGGCAAGGGAAACCTGTATATTTCCAGTGGTTCATCCTGGGGTTATTGCTACACTTACAAAAGAGAGTTGTTTTTTTTTGCTTGGATAAACACTTTAATGTCCGTCAATTCTCTTTTGGCCTGCGGCAGTGCCTACACTGCGTGTGAGACTAGGTTTCTTTAAAAAAAGGCGTATTTTGGAGGTTGAATGTTTAAAGTTGCAGTGAATCGCATTGTATGCAATTACATGTTGGAGCCCAGAGCATACAGAAATAGCATCTGTTCACAGTTTGACTTGATTTTCTGCTTCAGGGTAAAAGCTTCACAGGGCATTAATTTAAATCCTAATCAGTCCATCCAAATACAGAAAGAAGACGCAGGTAAATAGCTATTGATTGTTCTTATTCATTGTAGAGCTCTGCTTTAATTTTATGAGTGCCATTAGACGGCAATAGAGAAGGCATTTGTATGCTACAGCGGCGATGCTTGCAGGTACACAATTTATTCAGCATTTGACCTATTAAAAGAAAATGATAAACAACGCAGTGGTGATATATTGCAGCAGATTGATGTGTTTACTATTTTATGTCTGAAGTGCCATGTGCATTTATGGACACTTTCACAACATTTAAAGCCATGAGAAGGGAAGAGAAACTCCTTGGAGTACCCATCATTTATACAAACATATGGAGACATTTTGCATCCTCCCCACGGTCCTTTGTCTTCTTGTGCGGAAAACCATTAATTTTGGTTAAACATGCACGGCATTATAATGCACCTCCAGTGATACAACCAAGGTGTTCTTCTACATCATTAAACAATTATGGCAAAAACATTTAGCTTCTTTTAAAAAGACGGGATAATGTCACCAATTCAGGGCCAAGTGAAGTGACAGTGTCTGTGCAAAGGGGCTCCCCAACCCCCACTAGCTGGACTCTCTCTCTCACATGCGGTAGCCCTTGCTGCCCTTCTGAAAAGCAATCCACGGAAGTTCACTTTTCAAAGGGTATATGACAGATGGTAAGGAGGCAATATGTCCACTCCTCCCCACCGGTTTTAACTCTAAAAAGGCTGAACCACCACACCGCAACCCAGGGGCGGATCCAGAGTCTTTTCTCGGGAGGGGCACTGCCAAAAAATGATTTTTTGTGGGAAATTTATCGGGGAAATGGTTGGTGTCGGCGCTTCAATCATCCCGGCACCATGGTTGTTATGGTGTCAGGATGATTGAAGCGCATTATTTCTATTATTACATTGTAATATGAAATTAAATAGTTCAATGCAGAATCAGTGGGGGCCCCGAGTGTGTCACTTGCCACCGTCGCCTGCAATTAGTGGGAGCCCTGAGCGTGTCACTTGCCACACGTTGTGGATTGTCACTTGCCACGTCACCTGCAACATCTTGTGGATTGTCACTTGCCACACCTTGCGGATTGTCACTTGCCACGTCGCCTGCCACACCTTGCGGATTGTCACTAACTTGCCTGCTAAGGTGTAGTTTTGGTTGTCTCTTGCTGTGTCCCAGACTCCCAGAGTCAGGCAGCAGAGAGATAATGTACTGTAATCTCTCTGCTGCCTGCACAGTGAGGGCGGAAGTCACTGCAGGAATGCAGGGCAGGCACTGGCGGTGAGAGATAATCTCATCTCTCTGCTCCCCCGCTCCCGGCTAGCTGATTGGCCAGCTGCCACACTGAGCTCTCTCACTCTCACCTGCACTGCCAACACACTGAGAAGCACGGTCTGCCCACGAACCGCGCCGCCCCCCCGACAACAAACCGCGCCGCAAGCGGAGCCGCCCGCGGAGCCGCCCGCTTTCTTACCTGTCTGTGAAACCGCACGCTATTGCACCTGCCCGCAGAGCGGCCCGACGTGACTCACTGACGTCACTCGTTGCTAGACGCTAAGCGGCCCAGGCGTTAGCAGCGAGTGCAGGGAAGAGGCTCCACCCACCTCCTTCTCCACTCCTGGTATCGTGTCAGTGCGCCACGTAACTACATTAGACGAGTCTCTCTCAGCACCGCTGATCGACTCATGTGAGAAACTGAGAGAGAGACTCAGAGAGGCAGCGGCAGCCGCAGAACAAGTACTGTATATACTCGAGTATAAGCCAACCCGAATATAAGCCGAGGCACCTAATTTTACCCCAAAAAACTGGGAAAACTTATTGACTCAAGTATAAGCCTAGGGTGTCCTAGGCTTATACTTGCCTCACTTTGCCTCACTGTGCCCATGCCTCACTGTGCCCATGACTAGACTGATGTTTAACATGGAAATCTATGGAAGGAGTGCCCGGCTTTGAAAATCAGTTCTCCCAGACACCAAACTTTTCAAACTTATAGAGAAGACATGGGGCTACATGTGTGCCAAGTTTGGGGTCCAGAGGACCTACGACCGGCCGGTACCGGGTCCGCAAATTCACTGGAGAAATGACCGTTTAACATTGGAGTCTATGGAAGGGGTGCCCAGGTTTAAAAAATCAGTGCTCCACGGCTGTGGGTCTCCCAGACACTAAACTTTGCACACTTGTAGAGAAGACATGGGGCTATATGTGTGCCAAGCTTGGGGTTCGGGGAACCTACGACCGGCCGGTACAGGGTCCGCAAAATCACTGGAGAAATGACCGTTTAACATTGGAGTCTATGGAAGGGGTGCCCGGTTTTAAAAAATCAGTGCTCCACGGCCGTAGGTCCCCCAGACACCAATCTTTGCACACTTGTAGAGGAGACATTGGGCTACATGTGTGCCAAGTTTGGGGTCAAGGGGTCCTACGGCCGGCCGGTACCGGGTCCCCAAAGTTCGGGAGATCAGGCGCAAAAAAAAAAAACAGAGCAAGCAAGTGAGTGTGACAGATGGTCTCGGGGGGGGGGGGCAATTGCACTGTTGCCCCCCCCCCCTGGATCCGCCACTGCCGCAACCATGTACATTGCATGGTGTTGCAAGGCAGTTGTGGAGCGTCCCTGTACACTAAATTAGGTCACATTCTACGTAGGTACTGCCCGCAAAGAATCGCAGCCATGGCATGTGTACAGCCCTGAGTGACTGCATGTCCTCCTTTAGGTAGACAGCCAGTAAAATCATAGCTCAACTGCCTGCTTTTACTACCCCCTGGCTACCCATGTGAATGAGCCCATACTCACCTTGTCACTGCCACTACTTTCTGCTGCCACAGCCAGCCACCATGTTTCTAGAAATGTGGGAGCATGGGACCTTCTCCCTGTGGTCATGTATGGGTCACTAAACCTGAGCACTGTCACATGACCAAAGGAGTGATGTCACCACTTCCTCTAGTGTCCGACACCAGCCGGCACTGGGAGTTTTAGTGCCGGTGGAACATAGGAAACAGTGGGCATGAGTTCTGGCAAGCTTAGTATCAGTGGGTTAGGGAGGCTCCTTTGGACATTGTCCCTTTGCCTTACAAAAGGCAAATAGACTATGCACTTTGCAAGTGTCATTGCACTAATTTTTGTCAGAGCTTAGTAAATGTGGTATATTTATGCTGATTTCCATCATCCAATCATGTGCAAGCAAAAAAATGTTGTTTTTTTTTAATTTTCCTTGCACCTTATTGGGTATTTTTTACAAAGTGAAGCTTTACCACATTGACATTTACTTAGGAAAAAGGGTGCAACTGCCCTTGCAAAGTGCACCGTCTATTTCCCTTTAGTAAATCAACAGTGTCTCTATAAAGCACCCCTCTAAGCAAATTATGAATTTGGATTTTGAAAGTGAATATTTGTCATGATTTGTAAAAACAAATGGTATCCCTGGGGTCCTATGGCTATAATCACCACCAAGTCTAGATATATTTGTCATGTGGATGACAACATTTCCTGATATACACTATTACCAAAAGTATTGGGACACTTGCCTTTACACACACATGAACATTAATGGCATCCCAGTCTTAGTCCATAGGGTTCAATATTAAGTTGGCCCATCCTTTGCAGCTATAACAGCTTCAACTCTTCTGGGAAGGCGGTATACAAGGTTTAGCAGTGTGTCTATGGGAATGTTTGACCGTTCTACAAAAAGCACATTTGTGAGGTCAGGCACTGATGTTTTCTATCGGGTTGAGGTCAGGACTCTGTGCAGGCCAGTCAAGTTCCTCCACCCCAAACTTGCTTATCTCTTTCTTTATGGACCTTGCTTTGTGCACTGATGCACAGTCATGTTGGAACAGGAAGGGGCCATCCCCAAACTGTTTCAACAAAGTTGGAAGCATGAAATTGTCCAAAATGTCTTGGTATGCTGAAGCCTTAATGCCGCGTACACATAAAAAATTTAGAACATGCTCTATTTTTTCTCGTCGTTTTTCTCATCGTGAAAAACGGCCGTGTGTACGCTTTAATGACGGGAAAAATATGCGCATGCTCAGAAGCAAGTTGTGAGACGAGAGCGCTCGTTCTGGTAAAACTAGTGTTCAGAATGGAGATAGCACATTCGTCACGCTGTAACGGACTGAAGAGCACGAGGCTGAAAATCGCGAATCGTCTCTCACCAAACTTTACTAACACGAGGGTGGCGCCATCCAAATGGAACTTCCCCTTTATAGTGCCATCGTACGTGTTGTCGAACGTTTTGTATGTCACCGGGCTTTGCGCGAGCATTTTTTTTCACGATAGTGTGTAGGCAAGGCAGGCTTGAGAAGAATCACGTCGAGAAAAACTTTGTTTTCTTCAATGACATTAAAAACGGCCGTGTGTACGCAGCATTAAGAGTTCCCTTCACTGAAACTAAGGGGCCAAGCCCAACAATGGGAAAAACAACCCCACACCATAATCCCCCCTCCACCAAATGATTTGGACCAGTGCACAAAGCAAGGTCCATAAAGACATGGGTGAGCTAGTTTGGGGTGGAGGAACTTGACTTGCCTGCACCTCAAACCAATAGAACACTTTTGAGATGATATAGAGTTGAGACTGCGAGCCAGGCCTTCTCACCCACATCAGTGCCTGACCTCACAAATGCACTTCTGGAAGAATGGTCAAACATTCCCCTAGACACTCCTAAACCTTGTGGACAACCTTCCCAGAAGAGTTGAAGCTGTTACAGCTGCAAAGGGTGTGGCTGCACTACTGCTGATCTCCTGAGCTCCAGTGAGGCCTACTGATCCAGGGAGCTTGATTACTCCCTATACCCAGGGTGGATGCAGGAACCTGGGGTGGAACCAGGGGAGGATCCCCCGGATGGCCAGAGTACTGGTCCTCCCATACCAGTGTTTGAGGACCTGGGAAATGGCCCAGCTAAAGGTGAAAGCCTGGCAACCTACAGAAAGAAGGTTTGTGCTAGGATTGCGAGAGTCGCTAAGGAGGAAGAAGTACTGGCGAAGTTGAAGTTTGACTTCAAGCATAAAAAAATTGCAAGTGACCGGCTTCACAGTTCTAAGAGGAAACAGATGCGGCCTGAGTTAATGGCTTTGGAGGCCAAAGTGGAAAAGCAGAGTCTGCTGGTGGCCACATTGAAAGAAACCAGCGGTGCTTTCAAGGAGAAGTATGGCAACGATGATCGCTTCCGTGCAATGCGCAGAGGGGCCATAGAGGCCAGTGGAGGGCAGGCATCAACAGAGTGCGTGAAGCAAAGGTCAGTGCAAAGCAAAAAAGTTTCTGTGGGCTTGGATTGTGTTTCTGGCCAGCACGCTGGAAAATCTTTGCATCCCGAGCCAACTATCAGTATGCCTGCAGAAAGTGGAGAAAGCTCTGGCACACAGGCTGCGGGTGATCAGCAGTCAGGTGTTTTGACTGGCAGTATGTCATTGGGCCAAGGAAGTTCTGTGCCCTTACCACCGCAGCAGGAGGCCATGGAGCAAGATGATCCATCTGAGCCTGTGGAGGGAGCAGGTATGCTGAACTTCATATCAGAAATGGAATCACCTTTGCATGGTCGCAAGTTTGAAGTGTCTGGATCATCTGAGGATGAAGAAGAGGTTGATGATGTCCCCCCAAAACCTTTGAAACATCGGGTGACAGAAAAAGAAGTTTTTGGTCATGACTTGCCTGTACAATGTAATGGAGGTGTAGTTCCTATGGATGGTGCAGTAGAGGGCAGCGGAGAGCAAGCTCATCTCCTGGCTGAGACTTACACCTGTGTACAGCCAGCCAGTGCAGACTCTGCTGAGAAGAGTGCTGACAAAGACATCTCTACTGCTGGTAATGAAGTAAGAATTACCAAGGGTAATGTAAATGACATTTCTGTGTCAGAAGTCTCTGCTCCATCTGTTCCTGACAATAATGTTGTTACTACTTTATCTAAAGAAGGGTCTGTTACTAAAAGTGATGTGCCTGATGTTGCAAGGAGTGCGGTTATTTCCCATGCTGCAGCACTGGCTGCACCTGTCCCCGGGGTAAGTAGGACCAGTTATTCTGCGGTCACTGGGAGTAATGTGAGTGAAGGTCAGGCCAATCTGTCACCATCTGGTAGCTCCTTTAAACGCCGCAATGTGGTCCAATTGAGGTGGACTGGAGAAGGCCCCCCCCCCCCAAATAGCAGAGATGTGGTGGACCGTATTCTGGGGATGGGTTTTAAAGCAGAGGAGATTTTTGCCCTTATCAGCCCAGTTGGGTCATATGAATATGACCTCTCCTTTGTCAAGGCGGAAGGTTTAGATGTCTTTTGGGAGAGGTATGAGCAGAGGTGTAAGGAGTCCCCAAGATGGGCAGGTTTGTCACCTAAAGTAGTCTCCCGCCAGCCATTATACAAGAACGTCACCATTCTAGTGCGTAACGAGTCCATTCCTGCTGCGGATCTGGTGGTGTGGTTGAGGAGATATGCGGATGTCCAAGCCCCCTTGAGGAAAGTTGTAGATGACAGGGGGATATGGACAGGAGGATGGACAGTGTTATTAAAACTACATGTCACGGGTAATGTTGTTAAGCACATCCCTTCGTCTGCCTTTATAGGTCGTGACAGGATTATTACATTTTATGCAGGGCAACCAAAGCTTTGTCATCGCTGTGGTGAAAAGGGCCATTTTTCAAGCTCATGTTCTGCACAGAAATGTTCCCTCTGTCAGGGCTCAGGGCATGTTGCAAAGGACTGCAATAATATTCGTTGTAATCTTTGTAACAAGTTAGGTCACCCCTATAGCCTTTGCCCTGAAGCCCTCCATAATCAGCCAGAGGTGGTGGAAGAACTGCTGAGGATGGAGGAGGAGGAGGAACGTGGGGGGCAGCAAGGGGTTGGTGGAGCTGTTTCAGCTAGTCCTGAGGGCCCCCCCCAGGTGTCAGTTTCCCAATCTGAAGGTGTGACCCCTCTTGTGTCTGCTCCCCAGTCTGTGCTCCCTACTGTATCAGTGTCTACTTCTGTTGTGTGTTCTTCCCCAGTGTTTCAGGTGCCCAGTGTTCCAGGTGTAAATAAGTCATCCAGATTGGCTGAGGCTGCCAAAGGGGCAGATTCATGCTGATCTGAGGTGGCAGCTTCACCTGGGCCTTCCCTGAGGCAACGTAAGACCTCTAGTGGAGGTTCTAAGGGGAAGAAGGGGGAAGTTGCCACTGCTAATGATGTAGATGAAGCCTTTCAGGGTGATGTTTCAGGGGAGGAGGGAGAGTGGACCAAGGTGGGCAGAAGGAGGAATAAGGTAGTCCTGACCTCTGCCTCCTCGGTTTCATCTTTAGAGGTAGATGATCTACCTCTGGGAAACAAGTTTGGGTCCTTATCTGAGGGGGAGAAGGAGTCTTCTAATTCCGTATCTCAGATGGAGGAGGATGAGGTAGAGTGCTCCCTAAAGAGGTCAAGGTCTCCAGTAAAGGGGGAGGGAGCTCAGGCTAAGAAACGCCTACCTCAATCATCCTGATGGCAGTTCCCACTCCGATAAAGGTGGGAACCATTAATGTTGCCAGCATAAAATCTGTAGGGGCTCGTAACATGGCCTTATTTTTGCTCAGCGAGATGGATGCTGATGTTTTATTTTTGCAAGAGACCCGGCTAAATAGCCTTGCCGATGTCCACCTGGCAAAGAGGGAGTGGAGGCGTGGGCCCTTCTTCTGGTCTCTTGCGGCCGAGCCTTACAGCGGAGTTGCAGTACTTTTTACTGGCATGGTAACGTGTCGGCGGGTTATCGAGGTAGAGATTGGAAGGTGTATGGTCTTGGACGTCTCTGTGAAGGGGCATGATCTACGTTTAGTAAATATTTATGGACCACAAACTAGATGGGAGAGGAAATGCCTCTTTACAAAGATTAAGCCTTTCCTTTTTACATCTCGGCAAGTTGTCTTTGGAGGTGATTTTAACACCGTTACTAGGCCCAAAGACAGGAAAGGCTCCACTGACAGCCTGAGATATGATAGCGTCTTTCTTAATTCGATAGCCAGGGAAGCAGGTCTGGAAGATGCGCATATTAAGCGTTGCCCAGACAGCACGGGGTACACATTTAAGCGAGGCAGTTGTGAGAGCAGGATAGACAGGTTTTTTTTTAAGGGGGACTCTGCCTTTTCGGCTCCTGAGTGTCGTATGGTGGAGTTCTCTGATCACCTTATGCTGTCTGTTATTCTCAATGCTTCAGATATGCCACCTAAAGGAAAGGGTATTTGGAGGATGAATTCGGCTCTGCTGGATGACGAGGAGGTAAGACAATCTTTTGAGGATTTTTTTCAGGCTCAGGTAACTATCCTGGATTTCTGCAGCAGTAAGTCGGAGTGGTGGGAGCTTGCCAAAAGCCGGATTAGTGGGTTTTTCAAGGCCATAGGAAAAAGGAAACAGCTTGGTAGGTACATTGCCTACCAGCAGCTGCGGAGAAAACTTGATCGCCTTGTCTCGAGTGGTGGAGATTCAGGGGCAATCTCTGAGGTAAAACTTCTCCTTAGGAAGTATCAGTATGATCGGCACGCTTCTTTGGTTCTGGAAAGGGACTACGGGAAATATCACTCGCCCGACCCTTATCAGAACTGCAAACAAAGCGCAGCAGTTAAGACGGTTGTTGGGCTAAGGGATAGTATGGGCTCTTTGACGAAATCCAGGTCAGGGATCCTGGAGGTCTCAAGGTCTTTTTATGTGGATCTTCTGGGGGAGAAGTACCTCGATCGGGCAAAGATGTCAAGTTTTCTGGATTCTACACCAGGTCTGGGAAATAACATTCCGCTGGCAAGTTTGACGGGGGAAATCACAGCAGAAGAGGTAGTCAAAGCTATAGACGGTCTGGCTATTAAGAAAACACCTGGGCCAGACGGATTGACAGCTGAATTTTATAAGACTTTCAAATCCAGCTTGGTACCTTATCTTGTGGAGGTATTTAATGGCTGCCTGCAAGAGGGTTCGCTCTCTCCCTCCATGAGACAATCTGCTGTGATTCTGTTGTCAAAAGGCAAGGATCCCTCGATGATTGAGAATTGGCGCCCCATTAGCCTTCTCAATGTCGATAGAAAAATTCTGGCGAAGATAATTTTCTGGCGCTTGTCGTCAGTAGCAGACAGATTGCTTTCTCGTCAGCAGCACTGTTCGGTCCGGGGCAGGAGCACTTTTTCAGCGGTGTTAGCTGTCCGGGAGGCTCTGGAACGTTGCAGGGCTGAAGGCTGGGGAAAGTATTTGCTGGCATTGGATCAGGCGAAGGCTTTTGATCGTGTCAACCATGAGTACCTCTGGCTTCTCCTTGACAAGTATGGCCTGGAGGGTGGGTTTATTGGATGGCTTAAGACTTTATACAGAGAGGCAGAGAGCTTCATGCTTGTTAACGGTTGGGTTGGACGACCCTTCAGGGTTGGATCCGGGGTGCGCCAGGGGTGTCCACTGAGCCCTTTGCTATATGTGTTCGCAATCGACCCCTTCATCAGAAGGCTAGAGAGCGGACCGTTGTGCGGGGTGCCGGTGGGCATTACTGGTGAGCCGCCCTTGAGGGTTGTAGCCTATGCTGATGACGTTTCTGTCTTTATCTCTGGGACAGAGGAGGCGCAGGAGGTGGTCTCAGTTATAGAGCAGTATTCCGAGGCATCGGGCTCCCAGGTCAACCGTGATAAAAGTGAAGTTTTTTGGATGAGCGAGGGAGGTGAGAGCTTTGCACTTCCGGACACCTTCCCGAGGCCTCAGCAGAAAGTCAAAATATTAGGCATCGAGTTTGGCCCTGATGATTACAGTAAGTCAAATTGGGAAGCCAGGCTGAATGATGCTGATGTCAAGGTGAAATGCTGGAAGGGGTGGCTGCTCTCCTTGAGGGAAAGGGTGGACTTGATTAAGACCTACCTGATTCCTACCTTTCTGTATGTCAGCTTTGTTTGCATCTTGCCAGAGTCCTTCTATACCAGGATTTATAGTTGTTTCTTCCAATTATTATGGGGGAACAGGCTGAATCTTGTGAAGCGGAATGTGACTTACCTATCAAGGCGGAAGGGTGGCCTAGGGATGGTCAACCCGGTTGTGTTCTTCTCTCTGATGTTTTTGAAACACAATTTTGGTAACATGCTAGCAGAGAGACCGCCTGGATGGGTAGGTATTTTCCAGATCTGGTTTAGACCTTTTCTGGGCTGTTGGGAGAGTGGCGGGCCAGTGAAAAGCCTAAGGATCAAGCATGGTAAGCTCCCGGCTTATGTTGCCCCGTGCCTGAAAATTCTTAAACGGTGGCATGTGACAGCGGAGGATATCAGGTCCCTCCCTAGGAGACTCCTGGGTGAGAAGATCGTGGGTACTGTCTTTCATGCGCCACTGGCCTTAAGGGATTGCCCAGGTCATATTATGAGGGAAGGTTTACGTTTAATAAATTCTGAGCGGATTCCCTAGAAATTTAGGGACCAGGCCTGGCTCGCTTTCCACGGTAGGCTCTATGTGAGGGGGAACGTGAAGTGCCGCTCTTTGGACAATCGTGGTTGTCCAAGAGCGGAGTGTCAGGGTGAAGTGGAAACCATGGACCAATCTTGCTTCAGTACCCTTTCAATATAGAAGTCTATAAAAAGGTGGGGAGGGCTCTAAATATTCCTTTCTTGCCTAGCATGTCTTATGCTGAGTGGGTGTATGGAGCATTGCAGAATCGCAAGGGATTTGATTTGGACACTCTTTTTTAAGTCAGCTTAGTAGTCCGATATTACACCTGGAATGCACGGTGTCAGGTATCCCTTCGGCAGAAAGTCCTTCCTGTTCCGGTGGTGGTGTGTGAGATTCTTGGTGAGGTAGGGAAAATTCGGGGTCTCGAGAAAGACAGATGGCGGCAAAGGGTCTGGATAAAGGCGTGGAGGAATATCAGGCCTGTAGCTGCTGTTTGTTGATCTCTGGGTGTTGGGTTCTTTCCCTGTTTTCTCTCTGGGCACTCCCTTAGATTTTCAAGGATACACATAATTTTTGAAGAAAGGCTACATACACATGATAATCTATGTTTCTTGGTCTGAGTGTTAATCAAGTTGAGTAATGTGTAGTATTTTTGAAGATGTCCGTGCTTGTAGTGATGTGTGTGTGTGTGTATATATAGTATAATTTAATGCAGTGATATTTCTCTTGGTGGAAAAAAAACGTTTGTTCATATATTAGGCCCCATGCACACGAGACGCCGATGCAAACTCTGCTGAACACACGTTTTTAAAGGCTAAAACCGGCGTTTGAAAACGCCCGTTTTGCCGCGATTTTAGCGGCGTTTTACCGCGTTTTACCGCGTTTGCGTCTATAGGCGTTTAGTTAAGAAACATCATAAGACCCTCCCTAAGCTCAAAAAAACATTATTATTTAACCATTTCAGCCATTTTGGGAGACCAGCAGCTGAGAGAGCAGCAGTGTACTTGTATTTAGCGTATCACTTGCCACATCATCTGCCACAAGCTGTGGATTGTCCACTTGCCACGTCACCTGATACGTCACCTGGCCACGTCACCTGCCACAAGTTGTGGATTGTCCACTTGCCACGTCACCTGCCACGTCACCTGGCCGCGTCACCTGGCCACGTCACCTGCTACAAGTTGTGCATTGTCCACTTGCCACGTCACCTGGCCACATCACCTGCCACGTCACCTGGCCACGTCACCTGCCACAATTTGTGGATTTCCACCTGCCACGTCACCTGGCCACAAGTTGTGGATTGTCCACTTGCCACGTCACCTGCCATGTCACCTGGCCACGTCACATGCCACGTCACCTGGCCACGTCACCTGCCACAAGTTGTGGATTGTCCACTTGCCACGTCACCTGCCACGTCACCTGCCATGTCACCTGGCCACGTCACATGCCACGTCACCTGCCACAATTTGTGGCTTTCCACCTGCCACGTCACCTGGCCACGTCACCTGGCACAAGTTGTGGATTGTCCACTTGCCACATCACCTGCCATGTCACCTGGCCACGTCACATGCCACGTCACCTGACCACGTCACCTGCCACAAGTTGTGCATTGTCCACTTGCCACGTCACCTGCCACAAGTTGTGAATTGTCCACTTGCCACGTCACCTGCCACGTCACCTGGCCATGTCACCTGCCACAAGTTGTGGATTGTCCACTTGCCACATCACCTGGCCACGTCACCTGGCCATGTCACCTGCCACGTCACCTGCCACAAGTTGTGGAATGTTCACTTGCCACGTCACCTGCCACGTCACCTGGCCACGTCACCTGCCACAAGTTGTGCATTGTCCACTTGCCACGTCACCTGGCCACATCACCTGCCACGTCACCTGGCCACGTCACCTGCCACAATTTGTGGATTTCCACCTGCCACGTCACCTGGCCACAAGTTGTGGATTGTCCACTTGCCACGTCACCTGCCACATTACCTGCCATGTCACCTGGCCACGTCACATGCCACGTCACCTGGCCACGTCACCTGCCACAAGTTGTGGATTGTCCACTTGCCACGTCACCTGCCATGTCACCTGGCCACGTCACATGCCACGTCACCTGCCACAATTTGTGGCTTTCCACCTGCCACGTCACCTGGCCACGTCACCTGGCACAAGTTGTGGATTGTCCACTTGCCACGTCACCTGCCACATCACCTGCCATGTCACCTGGCCACGTCACATGCCACGTCACCTGACCACGTCACCTGCCACAAGTTTTGGATTGTCCACTTGCCACGTCACCTGCCACGTCACCTGCCACAATTTGTGGATTTCCACCTGCCACGTCACCTGGCAACATCACCTGCCACAAGTTGTGGATTGTCCACTTGCCACGTCACCTGCCACAAGTTGTGGATTGTCTACAGTGCAATGCAAGCAATTACAGTTTTTTTTTCATATTTTTTTGATGGTTTTTCATCATTTGCCATAATTTTTGAGATTTCTAATGTAAAAAAATAGGTCACCTTTAAAAACGCTAATAAACTAAATCGCGGCAAAATGCCGGTACCGCGTTTTGCCGCGTTTAGCGGCGTTTAGCCGCGTTTTGCGTCTGAAACGTGGAAAACTTTTGCGTCTGAACCCATTTTTTTGCTTCTGGAAAAACGAGGTTAAACGCAACTGCCTAAAAACGGCAATAAACGAGACAGTGTACATGGTCACATAGGATAACATTGAATGGGTTCAGGAGCAGTTGAAAAAAGTGTCCAACTGCCTCTGAACGCGCGTTTAACAGCAAATAACAGCGTCTCGTGTGCATGGGGCCTTATAGGTTGAAGTATGCCTTTATTATTATTAGTCTTGTATACAATATGTTATGCATATATATAAAAAAAAAAAAAAAAAAAGGAAAAATATATATTTATTTTTTGTCTTTTTGTATAAAAAAAAAGTTGGAATGTGTTTCTTGTTTGCAAGATTCTCAAAATAAAAAATTGCCAACTCAATATTGAACCATATAGTAGGGTGACCAGACATCCCCGATTTCCGGGGACAGTCCCTGGATTGAGGACACTGTCTCCGGACCAAGTCTGTCCCTGGACTTGTCCCCGGATTGGATTTGAACAGGGGCTGGGGCAATTTCAAAGACAGTCAGTGCAGAATAAAAAAATAAATCTGAATTACACACACCCCGCTCTGCCGCTCCTACTAGCTTAGAGGGGGTGTATTTTTTTCCATTATCTGTGCCCCTTTCTGATAAACATGTGCTGGTCGTAGCGGAGGGAATATTTCTTCAGTTTCGGGTGCATGTCCATTCAGCTCCGCCCGCATGTTCTTCTGCCTTGACTCAAGTTCTAGCCAGCTGCTTATTTCCTTGCCTTCCCTGGCGGAGTGATCTTCCTCCGCTCCCCACCCAGTAGTAACCGGGGGCCGGAGAGTTATGCCACGTACACACGACCATTTTTATCGTCGGGAAAACTGTCATTTTTTCACTTGGACGAGAAAACGGCCGTGTGTAGGCTCTCCAGCAGTTTTCCCGCCGAGAATCATGACGAGAAAAATTAGAACATGCACTAATTTTTCTCGTCGCGAATCGCGGCATTTTTTTCCCCGGCAGTTTTCCCATAGGGAAACACTGCTAGGGAGCCTACACACGGCCAGTTTTCTCGACCAAGAGAAAACATGTCGTGAAAAACGGCCGTGTGTAGACTGGGAAAGGGGACCAAGCCGGTCCTCGTTTTTCCTGTCGGGTTTCGCGGCATAAGACTTGACAGGCTGTGAGGCAGGTGTCGGCGATGGGCAGAGAGTCGCTGATTGCAGCCATTACTAGTAAAAAAAAATATGTCCCCGGATTTCATTTTAAAAATCTGGTCACCTTACCATACAGACTAAGACTGGGATGCCATTAAAGTTCATGTGTGTATAAAGGCAGGCGTCCTAATACTTTTGGTAATATAGTGTATAATAAAACTTAGTTTAGTCTAATGCCGTGTACACACAATCGTTTTTCACGTCGTTAAAAATGCCATTTTTTAAATTGGGCATTAAAAACGATCGTGTGTAGGCTCCAGAGCATTTTTAACGACGTGAAAAATGGGCTAAAAAAAATTAGAACCTGCTCTATTTTTTCACGTCGTTTTTTTTAACGACGTGAAAAATGGTAGTGTGTATGCTTTTACGAGGGGAAAAAAAACCGCGCATGCTCAGAATCAAGTATGAGACGGGAGCGCTCGTTCTGGTAAAACTAGCGTTCGTAATGGAGATAGCACATTCGTCACGCTGTAACGGACTGAAAAGCACGAAGCTGAAAAGCGCAAATCGTCGCTCAACAAACTTTACTAACATGAGGGGTGGCGCCATTGGAACGGAACTTCCCCTTTATAGTGCCGTTGTACGTGTTGTACGTCACTGCGCTTTGCTCGAGCGTTTTTTTTAATGAACGTGTTTATGCAAGACAGGCTTGAGAGGAAACAAGAAAAATCACGTCGAGAAAAACGTCGTTTTTGAAAATGACATTAAAAACGATTGTGTGTACGCGGCATAAGTTTAAGCTAGGTTCCTGACACGCAGGTAAAAATGCTGCTCTTTAGCAGATGCGCAACAGTGGCATTGATTCTTAATGGCACAATCATGCATCAATAAGTTATCAATAACAATGAGCTTTGGGTTTATGTCGACAGAGGTTGCAACCCAAACTGTAGCTGCTTGAGGATTCCTGAGAGGGCAAACTAAATGATCAGATTTAGCTTGCTCGCCCATGCCAAACCTCATGCTGCCACTGCACCTGGAAGTCATTCATTTAGTGGCGGTATCACTACTAGCACTAGAGAAATTACATCCTGGCCCACCTGCTGGCTTGTTTCACATTATGATTAACGATGGATCTACATCGCTGAACAATGTGATTGACGATGGATCTACAACATGGGACATTATATGGGAATTTATATTTCTTTCTTAAAAAAAGGATAGAGGGATGAGAGAGATTGTGATGGTGTTGCATCACTGGATGAAGGGCATTTTAACAGGTAGGTCGGCCATAATATGCAAATATGCTGCATGTACATGCTAGCTGCACTCAAGAATAATTGGCTGGTGTCATAACTGATCCCATGCGCAGCACTATGGCAACTGCAGATCAAACAGAATCTAGCAGGGCAGATTCAATGGCTGTTTAGGATAGGAGTTTTGCTAAAGCACTGTGTATCATAAACAATTGTCATGCTTTTTTTCCATATGGTACCTTTTCATCCTCTTTTTTTGTATCCCAGTCCTGCTTCTTTCAGTCACTTCATATACATTGCTGGCCACTAGGGATGAGCTTCGTGTTTGAGTCGAACACATGTTCGACTCGAACATCATCTGTTCGGCCGTTCGCCGAATTACGAACATTATGGGCCGTTCGCGCCAAATTCAAGTTGCGCATCACGGCCCATAATGCACTGCGTCATCGCAGTGCATTGCTGGGTGATGATTGGCCAAGCATGCACTATGACCCGCATGCTTTGGCCAATCACAGCGCCGTCAGCACAGAGAGCCATAATTGGCCAAAAGAAGGGTGCCTTTGGCCAATCATGGCTCAAGGGAGTAGGTACACGCCCCACACTATATAAGGTCGCCTGCGTGTCGGCCTTGTGTAGTGTGTTCCGGCGGCGTTCAGAGACAGACAGAGAGAGAGAGAGAGATTTTTGTTCTATTTCAGTTAGCAATAGCTAGATTGAGCAGGCAGTTGATTGAGCTAGTTAGATCCAGTATATTTAGTATATATATGCACTGCACGCTTTGTGTATATGTATATATATATATATATCAGTGGCGGTGCGTCCATAGAGGGTGCAGGAGCGCCGCCCCCTCTTGCTCCTGCACCACCACTGAAAACAATACATACATTCATGCATTGCATGAATGTATGTATTGTCACCGCTGCTGCCCACTATTCAGATGGCCGGCCCCCTGGCGAGCGCCGGCCATCTGAAAAACGGCAGCTGGTTGGCTGTAATCGGCTTCCAAATAGTTAACCAAGGGACGCACGGGGTGTGCGTTCCTTGGTTAACACTGACACGCATCTCTGCCAATCAGGTTCACCAGATCTGGTTACCGGTAACCTGATTGGCTGAAGCGACTTCGAGGGCGGGACTACATTGAGGGATCATTGAGGAGGATCCGAGGATGGCTGACCGAGAAAGGTAAGTGCCATGCGGGGGGGGGGGGGGGGCAATCTGGCGGCATTTTAGGGGCACACTGGCGGCAATTGATGGGCACGGTGGCGACAATGGCATGGCACAGTGGCTGCGTTAGACATGGCACAGTGGCGACAATTGATGGGCACAGTGGCGACAATGGCATGGAACAGTGGCTGCGTTTGGCATGGCACACTGGCGACAATTGTTGGCCCAGTGGCTGCGTTTGGCATGGCACAGTGGCGACAATTGATGGGCACAGTGGCGACAATGGCATGGCACAGTGGTGACAATTGATGGCATGGCACAGTGGTGACAATTGATGGACACAGTGGCGACAATTGATGGCACAGTGGCTGCGTTTGATGGTATGGCACAGTGGCGACAATTGATGGGCACAGTAGCTGCGTTTGATGGCATGGCACAGTGGCGACAATTTTATGGCACAGTGGCGACAATTTTATGGCACAGTGGCTGCGTTTGATGGCATGGCACAGTGGCTGCATTTGATGGCATGGCACAGTGGCGACAATTTTATGGCACGGTGGCCAAAATTTTATGGCACAGTGGCTGCGTTTGATGGGCACAGTGGCTGCGTTTGATGGGCACAGTGGAGTCAATTGATGGGCACAGTGGAGGCAATTGATGGGCACAGTGAGGCTGCAATTAATGTTTTTTTTTTTTTTTCGTTTGTTTGCACCCCCAAAAAAAATTTGAGCACCAGCCGCCACTGATATATATACTGTATACAGTTTAGCTAGATCTCATTGTAGAGCGTTCCTGTTATTCTATTCCTACTAATAATACAGGCAGGCAGTTGATTGAGCTAGTTAGATCCAGTATATTTAGTATATATATGCACTGCACGCTTTGTATATATATATGTATATATATATATATATATATATATATATATATATATATATATATATACAGTTAAGCTAGATCTCATTGCAGAGCATTCCTGTTATTCTATTCCTACTAATAATACAGGCAGGCAGTTGAGCTAAGCTGCAGTATATTAAGTCAGTGTACTGTACACTGGGCACAGTGTTCAGCTAAAGCTGACTGCAGACCATTCCTGTTCTCTTTCTAATAATACAGGCAGGCAGTTGAGCTAAGCTGCAGCATATTAAGTCAGTGTACTGTACACGGGGCACAGTGTTCAGCTAAAGCTGACTGCAGACCATTACTGTTCTCTTTCTAATAATACAGGCAGGCAGTTGAGCTAAGCTGTAGTATATTAAAGCGGAGCTCCACCCTAAAGTGGGACTTCCGCTCATCGGAACCCTCCCCCCCTCCGGTGTCACAATTGACACATTTCAGGGGGGAGGGGGGTGCAGATACCTGTCTAAGACAGGTATTTGCACCCACTTCCGGGAGTCCTCTCTGCGGGAAATCTGCGGGAAGTACGTCACTTCCCGCAGAACACCCGTTGTGTTCTGGGAGACACTCGGCTTCCAGAACACATGGGGACCAGTCAGAACGGCACAGCGCGACTCGCGCATGCGCCGTAGGGAACCGGGCAGTGAAGCCGCAAGGCTTCACTTCCTGGTTCCCTCACAGAGGATGGTGGTGGGGGCAGCAGAGTGACGAGCGATTGCTCGTCCTCTGCTGCGGACGTCGCTGGACTCCAGGACAGGTAAGTATCCTAATATTAAAAGTCAGCAGCTGCTGTAGCTGCTGGCTTTTAATATTTTATTTTCGGCAGAGCTCCGCTTTAAGTCAGTGTACTGTACACTGGGCACAGTGTTCAGCTAAAGCTGACTGCAGACCATTCCTGTTCTCTTTCTAATAATACAGGCAGGCAGTAATGCTAAGCTGCAGTATATTAAGTCAGTGTACTGTACACTGGGCACAGTGTTCAGCTAAAGCTGACTGCAGACCATTCCTGTTCTATTCCTAATAATACAGGCAGGCAGTTGAGCTAAGCTGCAGTATATTAAGTCAGTGTACTGTATACTGGGCTTGTCCTTTTTTTCGGCAGCTGGCCGTGTTGAGCCGCAACGTGCTGAAGAGTTGGTAGAGTGGATGACCAAGCCGTCCTCATCCTCCTCATCCTCTCTCACCCAGCCTCAGGGTACTTTGTCTGCCAAAGCAGCTGCCAAAGCGGCCTCTTCCATTGGCTCAATGGCATCAGTCACTCCTTCCCTAGCCCCACCATGTCCTGAGGAGTCCCCCGAACTGTTTGGGTACATGCTGCAGGTGGATGCGCAGCATTTTTGAAGGCTCCGATGATGGTACCCATCTTGAGGAAGGCAGTAACGTGAGCCCAAAGAGAGGGGGTGCCCAAGAAGGACAGCAAACTGGCAGTCATGTTCCCCCAGCTACAGCATACTGCCAGGTTTGCTCCAGTGACGAGAAGGGAGGGATGATGAGGTCACTGATTCTACATGGGTGCCTGATAGGAGAGAGGAGGAGGAGGCACATCTCCAACGAGGCAGGATGCCCTCCAGGGGCCAGATTAAGGGCAGCACACTGACTGTATCACACCGCAGAGCTCCGCATGTCTCTGCGCGTTATTCCAAAAGTACTTTGGTGTGGGCCTCTTTTCAGACGTGTGCAGCAGATCACATCAATTCTATTTGCAACATATGTCTGAAGCGTATCTCGCGTGGCCAAAACATCAGCCGCTTGGGCACCACATGCTTGACCAGACATATGTCGACCTGCCATGCAGTCCGTTGGCAAGCATACATAAAAGACCCACACCAAACAACAAAGCGGACCTCTCCTTGCTCCTCATCAGCTGGGATCTCCAACCTCACTATACCTTCAGTCCTCTCAGAAACCTGCACTGAGAGGAAAGAAGGTGTAGAATTAGGTGTGTCACTGCCAAGTTCTTGCGGGCAATCTACTATCGGTACACCAACGTCCGATTGTACCAGGCAAATTTCCCTGCCCCAGCTGCTGTACCGACTAAATAAATTCGCTCCCAGCCATCCACATGCCCAGTGGTTGAATGCTAGCTTGGCTAAATTGCTAGCACTTCAACGGCTGCCTTTTCAGTTGGTAGACTCTGCCCCCTTCTGTGAGTTTGTGGAATGTGCGGTACCTCAGTGGCAGGTTCCCAAACGCCACTTTTTTTTACGGAAGGCAATTCCGGCTCTCTACCGGCATGTGGAAGGCAATGTCTTAGCCTCGCTGGACAGGGCAGTCAGCGGTAAGGTGCATATTACCGCCGACTCATGGTCCAGCAGGCATGAACAGGGCTATCGTTCACGGCCCACTGGGTGACTCTGCTGGCAGCTGGGAAGGATGCAGGACAGGGTGCAGTAGTGTTGGAGGTTGTTCCACCACCACGCCTCCAAAATGCTACTAGTGGTGATTCTGACACACCTCTCTCCTCCACCCCCTCCTCTTCTTCTTCCTCAATGGCCTCTTCCTCTACTGATTTGTCCTCGGAACCAGTGGTGCTCCGTAGGCGTTCAAGGGGCTACGCAAATACGCAGGCAAAAAGATGCCATGCGGTGCTTGAGCTGGTGTGCTTGGGGGACAGGAGCCACACTGGGGCAGACATTCTGTCAGCTCTGCAGGGGCAGGCTCAGAGGTGGTTGACGCCACGCCAGCTTAAGCCAGGAATGGTGGTTTGCGACAATGGCACCAACCTCCTCTCCGCCCTCCGACAGGGACAGCTGACCCATGTGCCCTGTTTGGCTCACGTTCCTTAACTTGGTGGTGCAGCGGTTCATATAATCAGTCATATAATGCCAGTGCTCGGCTGACTGACCTCCAAAAGGAATACAACCTGCCTAAGAACTGCCTAATCTGTGACATGCCCACCAGGTGGAACTCAACATTGGCCATGCTGCAGCAGCTGCACACGCAGCAGAGGGCCATCAATGAGTATCTGTGCCAATATGGCACCAGGACAGGGTCAGGGGAGCTTGTTTTGTTTTTTTGCCACGCCAGTGGGTCATGATCAGGGATGCATGCACTGTCCTGTCTCCATTTGAGGAGGCCACGAGGATGGTGAGCAGTGACAGTGCATGCATCAGGGACACTGTCCCACTTGTCCAACTGTTGGAATACACACTGCGTGGAATAATGTACAGGGCACTTGAGGCAGAACAGAGGGAGGAAGAGGAGGACTTCCTTACCTCTCAAGGCCCCCTTTATCCAGACAGTGTTCCTGCTGGCCCGCCAATCACACAGGAAGAGGACGAGGAGGAGGAGGATTGTGTCAGCATGGAGGTGGAGCCTAGCACTCAGCATCAGCAGAAGTCTTCAAGGGATCATTTACAGTCCCAAGAAACCCATTGACTTGTACGTGGCTGGGAGGAGGTGGCTGCAGATCATGTCGTCCTTAGTGACCCAGAGGACTCCGGACTGAATGCCTCAGCAAACCTACGCAGCATGGCCTCCCTGATCCTGCAAAGCCTGCGAAAGGATCCTCGTATTCGTGGTATCAAGGAGAGGGATCATTACTACCTGGCAACCCTCCTTGATCCACGTTACAAGGGTAAGGTTGCAGACCTTATCCAGCCGTCGCAGAGGGAGCAGAGAATGAAACATTTTCGGGAGGCCTTGCAGAAAGGTTTGTGCAACGCGTTTCCAGAGCCTGGGAGGTTACAAATTCCTGGTCCTGGACAACGTGTTGCTGAGGCTTCGGTCAATCACAGAAGGAGCGGTGCAGAAGGTGGCCGTCTGACCGATGCGTTTAGACAATTTTTTAGTTCGCAGCCCCAAGGTATGATCGGTTCCAGCAACCATCGCCAGCGTCTGATTCACATGGTGCAGGAATATCTAGGGGCAAGATCAGACTTGGACACCTTTCCCATCGAAAATCCTCTGGGTTACTGGGTCTTGAGGATGAATCACTGGCCAGAGCTTGCACAGTATGCAATTGAGCTACTGGCCTGTCCTGCATCCAGCGTTCTTTCGGAATGCACATTCAGTGCTGCTGGAGGATTTGTAACCGATCACAGGGTGCGCCTGTCCACCGACTCGGTCGATCGTCTGACCTTCATAAAAATGAATCAGTCTTGGATCACCAGCTACCAAGCACCTGATGCTGATGTAACCGAATATTATTTTTTTTAATGTGAGATCCCTTTAAGACTGCCTATGCTGATGCTGAGTGACTATTCTGTTATGCTGAGTGACTGTCCTCTTCCTCCTGTTTATGTTGATAGCTTGTAAGAACATTTTTGTTCCTGGGCACCGCCACCAGTGCCTAAGGCCCAATTTTTCTGCCCCTGTTTTACAGGGGCGTGTAATTATAATTTTTAATGCAATACTTTGCAGCAAGGCTCATTACTGCGCTCCAACTAGAGTATCTGTGAGAGGTTGCAGTGTTATGGCACCAGCACCAGTGC
Source organism: Rana muscosa (assembly GCA_029206835.1). NCBI lineage: Eukaryota > Metazoa > Chordata > Amphibia > Anura > Ranidae > Rana > Rana muscosa. The sequence continues at coordinate 205,824,823 of CM055123.1, forward strand.
ATAAGGCCCAATTTTTCTGGCCCTGTTTAACAGGGGCGTGTAATTACAATTTTTTTGCTGTAATACTTTGCAGCAGGGCTCATTCCTACGCTCCAACTAGAGTATCTGTGAGTGATTGCAGTGTTGTGGCACCAGTGCCAAAGGCCCAATTTTTCTGCCCCTGTTCAACAGGGGCATGTAATTACAATTCTTGATCTAATATTTCACAGCAGGGCTCATTCCTGCGCCCACCAAGAGTAACTGTGAGGGCTTACAGTGTTGTGGCAACACCACCACCACCACCACCAAAGGCCCAATTTGAATGCCGCTGTTCAACAGGTGCATGTAATTACAATTTTTTATATAATAGTTCACAGCAGGTCATTCCAGCGCCCACCAAGAGTAACTGTGAGGGCTTACAGTGTTGTGGCAACACCAACACCTAAGGCCCAAATTTCTGCAGAGTACATAGGGCAGGCCCCTTCTTTCAAACATCTGAGTTTCAAACGACTCCTACTTATAAATGGAGGGAGACAACAGGAAGTGAGAGGAAATCTACCCCTAGGAAGGGAAATTCTCTCCTGTAAGAGTTAATATGGGAAAAAGGTGTCTCCTCTCCACTGATATGACAAACTGCGCTGTGAAAGGGGAGAGGTGTTAGGTGAAATTAATAAAGTGAAAAAACCTTAAATGCTAGCACTGGGACCACAGATAGTAGTGTCAAACTAACAATGTGTGCAGTAATGCTGTAAACAATGACATAAATCATTAAACACAAATGTGAAATAAGGTAATAAAAACTCCAAAAATATGCAAACATCAAAAACAAAGGCCCATACAGTATGTGGGCAAGGTAAATAAATATATAGGTCCAAGGTAAAGGTAAATAAATATATAAGTCCAAGTGTGGTACAAAAGTACTAAGAGTCAAGCCTCGTACACACGACCGAGTTTCTCGTCGTAACAATCTCGTCGTTTTTTTCAACGAGATTCTTGTTAACCTTGACGAGTTTCTCGTCAAGCTTTCCATGCGTACACACTGACTATTCCAAATTTCCTCGTTCTCCGCGGTCACGTCCAGCACGTACGATGGCACTATAAAGGGGAAGATCGATTTCCTTGGCGCCACCCCTTGGGCTGCTTTTGCTGATCTCTTGTTACCGCATGTGAAGTAAAAGTTTGGGAAGAGACGATTCGCGCTTTTCAGTCTTCGTGCTTTTCAGTTCATTTTCTGAGGTTCAGTTTGTGCTTGTGGGTTCGTATCTTGACTTTCAGGGCGTCTAGGCAGGTCGTATCTGTTTTACAGTGCGTTCTTGCCCGTTCGTTTCTGATTTTCAGTTCGTTATTCATAGGCCTTGCTGTTCTAAAGTGCGTTCTGTTTTGTACGTTCTGATAAGACGACCGTTTCCTAGCCATGTCGCCTGGACGTTCTTGTCGTCGAGTTCGTGCTGTGCGTGCGCTTGGTGTTGGTCTGCTTGTTTTGGACCAAGACCAGTCCATGAACGGTGTGAGGAGGAGTTCATGGACCAAGAATTGGTTGCTCCAGCGGGACCAATTCTGCCATATGCCTCTGCTGCGGGAGATCGTCGAGAATAATCCTGAGGACTACAGGAATTTTCTGCGGATGTCTGACCCCGTTTTTCAGGAACTGTTGGCTTTGGTGTCCCCCTATATTACCAGGAAGGACACCGTTATGCGGGAAGCCATCAGTGCTGAGCAGAGGCTCATCGCCACGTTACGTTATCTGGCGACAGGGAGAAGTCTTCAGGACTTGAAGTTCACGACAGGCATCTCCCCCCAGGCTCTGGGCCTCATAATCCCAGACAGCTGTTCTGCTATTATACAAGTCCTGCAGGAGGACTATATTAGGGTAAGTTTTCTCCATTAACATCACATTTTATGTATTCCATGTATGCTAATGTATTGTATTTCTTTCATCCTTCCCTAATTACCATGATTGTAATATGCTGAGAATGTCCCCTTTGTCCCCATGCATGCTGGAAGTTTTTAAATGCCCCTTTTTTCTCCTCCATGCATATTTCCCTTCACTAAGCTTTCCAGCAGGGGCGTCTGTTGCTCCAAATGATTGGGGGTCCAACCCCAATTTAGGAAATAAACGTCCTCCTTTTTTGCGACTGTGCCTATTAAACGCCCCCAGTTGCCCCCTCCAATGCAGCCATTTTGTTCCCTCCAATGCAGCCATTTTGTTCCCTCCAATGCAGCCATTTTGTTCCCTCCAATGCAGCCATTTTGTTCCCCCCAGCCCTGCACTTACCTTCTTGTGGTCAGCGCCATCGTTCTTCTGTCCTTGATGTCTTCTCCTGCCCTTGATGTTGCATCAGCCAATCATGTTACCATTAAACAGACTTGGTGAACATGATTGGCAGAGCAGCCTGTCAGTGTTTACCCAAGGAATGTCCCCCCCCCTGCGTCACCTATTTAACTTTTATGAAGCCAATTACATCCCTCAGGCTGTAATGTGCAAGCCTATTTGCCTCCCTGTTTCTGATATGCAATTTTCACCCCATAAATGCTGCAGTTATTCATATGTTGGTCGCTTAACAGGGGGCCATCCACCAGAATAGTGGGCGGCATTGACAATACATAGGTTCATGCAAGGCATGAACCAATGTATTGTTCGGAGTGACGGGCACAGGAGAGAGGTGGCAGTGCTCCAGCGCCACTGCAATGCTATCCTGTGGCCAAACACATCTACCCCCCCCAAAATAATTTTTTAATGGACCATCAGAGGGGGTGATGAATATGAAACATGAGCCTTCCATTATACTTCTTAAAAACAGATTAATAAATGGAGAATTTGATTGATGTTGGTCTCTAATGTTTTTTTTTTCATCTTGTTTGACTCCCCAGCTTCCTTCCACGCCACATGAATGGCAGACTGTGGCATCAGAGTTTGCCACGCGGTGGGACTTCCCCAACTGCGGTGGTGCCATAGACGGGAAGCACGTCCGCATCGTGCCGCCACACCGTTCTGGGTCCTACTACTTCAACTACAAGGGGTTTCATAGCATTGTGCTGATGGCGGTGGTGTCAGCACGGTATGAATTCCTCTATGTTGATGTAGGGAAGAATGGCCGGATGTCCGATGGGGGATCCTTCATCCAGACGGAGTTTGCCCTCTGTCTCCAGAGTGACGACCTTGCATTGCCACCGGATGCAGGGAATGTTGAAGGACTCCCCTTTGTTTTTTTGGCTGATGAAGCCTTCGGGATCGGACCGCATCTTATGAGGCCATTTCCTCAGAGGACCCTGACCCCAGAGAAGAGGGTGTTCAATTACCGGCTGGCCAGGGGCCGAAGAGTCGTTGAAAATGCCTTCGGCATAATGGCCAGCCGGTTCCGCATTTTTATGACTTCCATCCACTTGGCGGACTACAAAATAAACTATGTAGTTTTATGCTGCTGTGTGCTACACAACTTTCTCAGCAGAAAATCCACTTCTTATATGGCCACAGTATTGCCTGAGGTTGGACTTTCATCTGCCAATCCCTTGCTGAGCCTTGAATCTGCCCGTCCTGGCTTGCCCCCCCAAAATGCCCGTGAGGTTCGGGAGAAGTATATGCAATATTTCACGGGTAGGGGGGCAATTTCTATGACAGGCTATGCCTAAAGATTCATGGAGAATGAGCTAAATAAAATTCTGATTTCAACTTTTAACTTTTGTTTGTTTCCTGTCTCCTAGTTTGTCTTAGTGCATTTGTAGTGCCAAGTGTATTTTCCTTTAGTAAATAACAACCATTTCACTATGTAACCTTAAAAAAAAACACAAATAAGGTTAGAGCGTATTGAAAAAAGAAGCTACACGTTGTTTCTGTTCAAACATTTTACTCTGTGCACATTCACACACATGGTTACTTTTTTTTTTTTGTCCTGGACACAAACCGCCAATTCTTTTCTTATGCCCCATACACACGATCATTTTTAATGTCATTTTTAAAACTGACGTTTTTCTTGTCATTTTTTTTCTTGTTTCCTCTCAAGCCTGTCTTGCATACACACCATCATTTTAAAAAATGTTCAAGCAAAGCGCAGTGACGTACAGCACGTACGACGGCACTATAAAGGGGAAGTTCCGTTCGAATTGCGCCACCCTTCATGTTAGTAAAGTTTGTTGAGAGACGATTCGCTCTTTTCAGTCTTGTGCTTTTCAGTCCGTTACAGCGTGACGAATGTGCTATCTCCATTACGAACGCTAGTTTTACCAGAACGAGCGCTCCCGTCTCATACTTGATTCTGAGCATGCGCGTTTTTTTTCACGTCGTTAAAGCATACACACTATCGTTTTTCACGTCGTTAAAAAAAACGACATGAAAAACGACGTGAAAAAAGAGAGCATGTTCGAAATTTTTAATGGCCGTTTTTCACGTCGTTAAAAATGCTCTGGAGCATACACACGATCATTTTTAATGGCCATTTTTTTTAATGGCATTTTTAATGGCATGAAAAATGATCGTGTGTATGGGGCAGTAGGAAAATACAAAAACAACAGTTGCATTCCAAAAAGTACAACTTTGGATATCTCTGAGCAATCTGAGACATTCACTTACACAAACTATGTCTCTATGTGCCCGTCATAATATGGGGTCTTGCCACCCCTTGCCCAGCCAAAAATTGAATATGCACACATTTTAAAGTACTTTCCAATAGGGACTTTAGACTCCTATTGTCAACATGTGCTATCTGCCATCAGGGGTGATCAATGGACGTGTTTTGGGGGTGCAACCCCTTCCTCAGTTCACCTACTTTAGATACGAGGAAGGGGTTGCACCCCCAAAAGACGTACATGGATATCCCCTGATGGCAGATAGCACATGTTGACACACTGTGTGCATATTCAATTTTTGTCTGGTTTGATTGTCAAAAAGAGTTTAAAAGGTTGAAGAACAGTCATTCCTGAAACAAAAATGGGGGTTTGGTTGACTTATTCGATTCTCCCCAATACATCTAGAATGTCTTTAAATGTTTGATCCATCACATGAATTATTTGTTTTATTCTGTCCAGTTCCGTGCTACATTCCATCACTTGCTGTATTATTCGGAGGGCACTGTCAGCAGAGAAACGTGTACTATCCTTCACCACAACATTTACATCCCCTAAAAACAAAATAAAAAGGTATTATAACTCTGCAGGCCTACATCTCTTACCTGAAGCTGTGGTGACAGATACTGACCTGTTGTGGTGACCAGTTCCACAACATCATCCACCTCTCCATCCTGCACTTCTCCTTCCTCCACCTCAACTTCCTCAACATCCTTCGGTTGTGGGTCTTTGGGAGTTTGGGGTTGTTGTGAAGCTGTGGGGTTCCTGTGCTCCCTGGAGTGTCCTCCTCCCAGTCTTCTCTCCCCTATGAGAATCAAACAAAAGGTCTATTTATCACACTGAAATTCTCTCTGAAAAATTAAAACAGGCTAAATTGTTTTGAAGTGGGGTACAAGTGTGTGTTTGTGCGGATTCTAAAGATGAATGCATTATTTGGAACCAAAAATAGGTTTAGTATTCACCTTTTGGATGTAAATTTTTAGACATGGAGGCACCACAAAAATTCACTGATGCACCTGTGTGGGACACCCAAAAAAGGCGGTTCTGTTGGCCCACACTATAGTGCTCCAAAGTACAGATGTGGTACCAGCTGCTGAGTGTACTCTCCTTTACACTGATTAAAGTTTGCATTTCATTCTCTTTACAAACACATCATCTAGGCGAAAATTTAGGAACAACAATTTGTAAAAAACAGGCAGATGTCTATTTTCTTTTGGGGCTGTAAAATAAGCCAAAACAGCGGATAGTGGCCGAACGAAGTGTCTGTAACGTAACGAACGATTACTGTGCCAAACCAAGTTCGAAATTAGGAAATTTTGGAAGGGAGTCCAATATGAAAATAAACAAAAAGGAGCAACATGTAATTTGAGAAAAACCTTAATAGCAGAAAAGTGTACATTTTACTTACTTTTTGCTAGCATTCTCTTAATGCTCCTTAACTGCTCTGGCTCCCTCAGTTTGAGGTCTGACCACCTCTTTCTGAGCTGCTCATTTGAGCGTTTCGCCCGGAAATTCGTCTTCAGACTCTTCACGACTTTCCTCAGGATTTTGGCCTTCCTTCTATTAGGTTTGCTATACGGCCCATGCTTTGCGTCATAATCAGACTTGAGCAATATGTCCACCATCTCCGCCATCTCCGCAAAAGACATATTAGATGCCTTGAATCTCCTCCTTGATCGTGACGTTTCCTCGGTCTCCGGGCTTGTCTCCTCCTCGTTTTTGGAGGAATTATCAGACACCTGCTGTAAATCCGCCATATCTGTCTGTGCGCCAAAAGAGAAGGGGCGGGGAAAAGATGTTAGTTAGAACGTCATGGGCGGGCAACGTGTGCGGAGCGACGTGTGCGTAGTTTGACGCATGCGTGGTGTATATATAGAAAACACACGTGACTATACTACGTTCGTTGTGCGGAGAGAGGAGTTCAAGTGACGGACGTGCGAACGAAGGTATGTGATTTTGTGACTTTGACTAATTGTTGGCCTATACTGTCTGGAGAATGTTGTAGGATATATATGGTGACTAAGATTTTAAGGAGATTAGACTGTGTGCCTCACATTAGTTATATATTATTTATTTTACTTGCAGATACAATATGAATGTCTTAATAGCGACAAAGAATTCCTGTCGGAATTTATAGATCGGGTAAGGGAGCTGCCCGCTCTGTGGGAGACCAAAAACCCCATACACAAAAAAAAGGGGTGAGAAAAGCAGCGCTGGAGACCCTGCTCCCATTTGTGCAGACCAAGGTGCCCACAGCCACAGCAAAACAGGTGGACACTAAAATTGGGAGCTTGAGAGGCACATACAGGAATGAACGCTCTAAGGTCCTGGCTTCTCAGAGGTCAGGAGCAGCAGCAGATGATGTGTATGTCCCCAATTTGTGGTACTACAGCAGGATGTCCTTTCTGGATGACCACATTGAGACAAGGCCATCACTCTCCACTCTTCCCCCCAGACTTCCCTGCAGCCAACCTGAGCCTTCTCTGGAGCAAGAGGAGGCAGCCATCCTGGATGAACTTGATTTGGCCATCTGGAGCCAGGTATAGTATTTATAGAAAATGTATTGGGATAAAATTAATGTTTGACAAATATGTCAAGATGACAAACATAAACTATTTTGGGTTCCACAAGTGAAATCAAGATCTCAAGACATTAGTCTGGCCTAAATTGGGCGCTAAATAGTCAATCTGATGTAGTTGTAAATTGGTCAAAATGATTTCTGGATTTACATTCGAATTGCTTCAATCATGATCTGAATTTTGGATGCAAAGATTAAACCAACATATTAAACTATGTCCCTTTTTCATACACAGGATGAAATCAGCCAGGAGGAGGGTCTGGAAACTGTCAGGCAGGAGGAGGCAGGGCCCAGTGGCAGGCAGGAGGTGGCAGGGCCCAGTGGCAGCCAGGAGGTGGCAGGGCCCAGTGGCAGCCAGGAGGTGGCAGGGCAAAGGAGAAGCACCAGATCACAGGTGCCTCCCATCCGACTTCCCAAAAGAAGCAGGAGGGACAGGACCACCAGTGAGGCAGCAATGGCCCTTATTCGAGAGGCCCATGCCACCCTCAAGGAGCCCACATCCCCTGAAGAGGCCATTGCCGGCCTAGTGGAGGCAAAGTTCAAGGTGATGAGCATGGAGCAACGCCTCCTATGCGAGCCCCTGCTCATCACCTTGCTGAACAAGGGGGTGATGGAAAAAATTACCCCCAATACCGCTATTTGTGAGGTGGCACAACTGTCCCAACCTCAACCTCCTCCTCCACCTCCACCTTCTTCTTCTGCCCTACCCCCTTCTCCTCAACCTCCACCTTCTTCTTCTTCCCCACCCCCTTCTCCTAAACCTCCACCTTCTTCTTCTGCCCCACCCCCTTCTCCTCAACCTCCACCTTCTTCTTCTGCCCCACCCCCTTCTCCTCAACCTCCACCTTCTTCTTCTGCCCCACCCCCTTCTCCTCCACCTCCACCTTGTTCTTCTGCCCCACCCCATTCTCCTCCACCTACACCTTCTTCTTCTGCCCCACCCCCTTCTCCTCCACCTCCTCCTGACAGGAGTACCCCTCCAGTGGCCCAGCCTCCAGCCAAACGAAGAAGGAAGGCTGCAGGGAAGGCTTCAGGAAAGGTTGCAGGGAAGGTTGCCAGGAAGACGAGGAAGTGATGGCCTTGCTTCATTGTGGTCGGACAGAAGGCAGCCTGTTGTAGTACCACACACTTGGGACATATATCTCACCTGCTGCTGTTCCTGACCTCTGGGAGGCCAGCATCAGATTGTGCTCAGAAATGTTGGCCTTCTCTCAAGCTCCCAATTTTAGTGTCCACACAGGGTTGATGTGTGGTCTAGGGTCCCTGGGATGCACAAATGGCAGCAGGTTCTCCAGCGCTGCCTTCTCTTTATTTTATTTGAAACATGAATAAATGTTATTTTTGTTTAAGTTCATACTTGACTATGTGTATTTTTAAAAAAATTAAAATTTAGCTTTGGAGTAAGCAGAGACATTTGACAGCCAAAAAAAGGGACAGATACCAAACCCAAAAAAAGAATAACAATATTATTTAAAAAAAATAAGGTGTAAAATTTAACAAATATATATTAAAATATTCAATGGGAGATCACTATCAAAACATTGCCAAATGACAATTAACATCAGTTTGAAAAATGTAAAAATGTAAAATATTCAGAAGATCTTGCACGATATAATACACCTAAATCTTCTTAAGAGCAGCATGAAAAAGGATAAAAAAAGATAGTCATAACTCTGTGTGAATATCAGCAGCAAAAGAAGTTCATTCGTTTGGATTAATGTAACACTCTAAAGAAGATTTCAATGCACAACATTTAAACGCAATAATTTCAAGCGTGACGAATGTGCTATCTCCATTACGAAGGCTTGTTTTACCAGAAGATGCGCTCCCGTCTCATACTTGCTTCTGAGCATGCGCGCTTTTTGAAGAGTCGTAAAAGCATACACGCGAACCATTTTCTCGTCACAAAACAGGCCGACGAGAAACACGACGAGGAAATCTGGAATCCTGACGAGAAAATAGAGAGCAGGTTCTCTATTTTCTCGCCGAGATTCACGGCAATTTTCTCGTCGTAAAACCATACACACAAACGGTTTTCTCGAGGAAAAAGCTCTCGCGGCACTTTTCTTGCCGGTTTTGGACGAGAAAATCGGTCGTGTGTACGAGGCTTCAAAACCAAAGTCTAAAAAAAAGGTGTATATAATCCAATGTGTGGGAAATCACGTCACCTCCAATACAGCTAAACGTGCTAGGCAAAATCTTCAGTGTAAACCACCTCAGTGCTCACAAGCAACTCACCTTACTGCTGTTGGACAGACAGCATATGTATACACAAGGTATGGATAACAGGATGAACGGTAGAGATGTGATAGTGATAACAGGTATTTCTTGTTCATACATCACGGGACACAGAGCAGCATAGTCATTACTATGTGGGTTATATAGAATTACCTTCAGGTGCTGGCACTGGCAACTTCCAAAACAGGAAGTACCCTCCCCTATATAAGCCCCTCCCATCCGGGAGTACCTCAGTTTTTTGCCAGTGTCTAAGGTGTTGGCCAAGGTTAACATGTATTCATCTGGGCTTGTGTACAGGTTCTCTGGGCCTTAGCAAGCTATTCCGGATCCGACCAAAAAAGCTTCATAGCTAAACGGTCGGTACCCGGGCCTTGCAGAGAAGAGCAGGGTTTTGCCTGTAATGCCTCTCTTAGGAGGGCTGGACCCTGGGATCCAGAGCTCTGGTCATACCCAAAACCAAGAGGCTATCTGTGCAGGGTGCTATACAGGTCCAGGGGAGTGGAATCCTTGGGAACCCGGTCCCTGAAGGTCTAGTACAATGCCTGCCGTGAGAGGTGAAGTTTGGGCTTCTGTGGACCAAACAAAGTCCTGCGGCGGGGAAAAGGTAAGTGGGGGCCCCTCAGGAACTTGGTTCTATTGAGGGGACCCCCAAGCCTAATATGTCTTTCTGCCTGTTACCTAAAGGGTATTCCCGCTAATAGCTGTATATGCCTAAGAAATCCTAGAAATGTTTTTTTCATAAGGGAAGTTTTAAAAAAACTGTAAACCTGGAAATGTTTTTCATAAAGGAGGTTTTTTAAAAAAAAAAGACAAAAGTGCGGTACCTGTGTTTGTCCACTAGAGGCCGCTGTGGAACGTCTTTTTTCTTGGGACTATTCCTTCCATGGTGAAAGTCCAGGCAGATGAGTGAGCTCTCTATCAGGGAAGCTGCATTCCTCTGTCATGCTGCCAAGTAGTTTCCTTCCATCCCCGAGTCCTGGTAAAACAGGGACCCTGGCTCCTCTCCCTACATGGCGCCAAGAGCGCACACGTGCACGCGCGCGCGCACACATGCTTTCTTTTTATAAGGTTTAGCTTCAAAAAAGGGGGCGGAGCCTGGCGGATGACGCGCTCTGTGCGCCCAGCGCTTCTGCGCATGCGCGGGCGTCCCAGCAAGATAAAAGGACTCAGTCCACGCTGCTTGCTATGGACACAGAGCATGAAAAGGAGCTGGTAGCATGGTATAGGGGCTTACAGTGGGCGGTTGATACAGGCATCCCCAGAAAGACGCATTAGTAGACACCCACTGATGTACATAGCAGCAGATTGCATTAGACTATTTCAGTAAGCGGTGTATTGTGGCTGGAATACCTCAGCTTTGAACTAAGGAATATGCCGCCTAAAAAACTCCGAGATATACCTCTCAGGAAGTGTAGGGGGTCTCCATCGGGCTCTGAGGATCTGGAGCAGTCATCTGCACCCTCCTCCCCTGAGAAATCAGAGGTTAATACCCATAAGGAACCCCCGGGAGTGCCAGGTACTGCGGCTGTCCTCAGTCCACCTGCTCCTGCATATATAACAGAGGAGGTTTTTTCCTCAACTCTGGAGGGATTGGAGCAGAGATTGGCTGCATTGATCGCTTCTTCTCTACAGGAAAGAAAGCGCGCCAGATCTCCATCACCTCCATTAGAGTGCCTGTTGGCAGAGCAACAGTCCCAGGAAGGGACCGACCTACCTGAAGGGGATCAGGAGGAGGTTAGCTCTGTTTTTGAGGAATCGACAGTAGATGAACCATTTTCAGCATCACAGACTAAAAGTTTATGGGTCCAGACCCTAACTGACATGGTTCGATCTGCATTTAAAATGCCTCTTGTTGAACCATCAACTACTGCTGTCTCCTCATTGGGGTCGCTAAAAGCTCCCCAGGTTAATTGCTCCTTTCCAATACATCCATTATTGGAAGGACTTATATACCAGGACTGGGAACATCCTGATAAACTATTTGTTCCGCCTAAAAGGTTTCCGGTGATCTATCCCATGGAGGAAAAGTTCACCCAGAGATGGAATGTTCCTACGGTGGATGCAGCCATCTCTTCTGTGAACAAATCACTGACATGTCCAGTAGATAATGTTCAAATGTTCAAAGATCCAGTGGATAAAAAATTGGAATCTTTATTAAAATCTGCTTTTTCCACAGCAGGGGCTGTTACACAGCCAGCAGTGGCAGCTATTGGGGTCTGCCAAGCTTTAAAGGATCAAATGAAAATGGTCCTGAGGGATTTGCCAGACCAACAGGTCCAGGCTCTGGCTGATCTGCCTAGAGCATTATGCTTTGCGGTTGACGCCATCAAGGATTCTATCCATCAGGCCTCCCGCCTCACGCTGTCTTTGGTACATATGCGTAGGCTTCTGTGGCTTAAAAACTGGTCTGCTGAAGCTCCCTGTAAGAAGCTCTTAGTTAGCTTCCCATTTCATGGGGAACGCCTTTTTGGCGAAGACCTGCATAAGTATATCCAGAAGATTTCCAGTGGTAAAAGTACTCTCTTACCGAGTAAGAAGAGGTCTAGGGGTCCATCTTTTAAGAGGACTACCTCTCCTATCCCTGCGACGTCTGCTACTAAGCAGTTCCGACGGCCTCCTCGGTCAAACTCAGGAGGTAAAAATCAGGGACAGCCACAGGGTAATAAAAAGCCCTGGATCCGAAGAGGTACTAAACCAGCCTCCAAGTCAAGCCTATGAAGGGCTGCCCCCACTCAAACGGGTGGGGGGAGGACTTCAGTTGTTCGCAGAGACCTGGCGGGAGACGATCAAAGACAGATGGGTGCTCTCCGCAGTAACTCTGGGATACAAGTTGGAGTTAAAAGAGTCTCCTCCGTCCCATTTTATGTGGTCAGGCATGCCAAGAGACCCTCTGAAAAGACGGTCTCTCCTATTGGCGTTAGAACAACTATTGCTCCAAGGAGTAATTATGGAGGTTCCTATGGAAGAGTGGGGGTTGGGTTTCTACTCAAACCTTTTCACAGTCCCGAAACCAAACGGGGACATAAGACCCATATTGGACCTAAAGAGTCTAAACAAATTTCTAAACGTCCGGTCTTTCCGTATGGAGTCGATCCGATCGGTCACCGCTGCCCTACAAGGGGAGGAATGGTTAGCCTCGATCGACATCAAAGATGCTTACTTGCATGTTCCCATCTTTCCAGGTCATCAAAAATTCCTACGCTTTGCAGTAGAAGGGCGCCATTTTCAGTTCAGAGCCTTACCATTCGGTCTGGCCACAGCACCACGAGTGTTCACAAAAATTCTGGCCCCACTGTTGGCCGATCTAAGAACACGGGGTGTAACAATAATGGCATACCTAGACGACCTGTTGTTGATGGACCACTCAGTTGCCAAGCTAGAAGTGGTAATTATCGATACAATCAAGTATCTAGAATCGCACGGTTGGGTCATCAACCTGGACAAGTCAGCCCTACAGCCAGTGAAAAACCTGGTATATCTAGGGCTACGGCTGGATTCAGACCAGAGGAAGATTTTCTTACCTCTAGACAAGGTATCCTCTTTGAGGGGCTTGGTCTGTCTGCTTTGTGCAAAAAGACAGCCGTCCATACGCCTGTGCATGAGGCTGCTAGGAAAGATGGTAGCATCATTCGAAGCTGTGCCATACGCCCAATTCCACTCAAGGAATTTACAAAGGCCCATATTGTCAGCCTGGAACGGAAAAGTTCAGGCTCTAGACTTCCCGATGGCTTTGTCCCCTTCCGTTCGGAAGAGTCTCTGCTGGTGGTTGATCCCCCAGAATCTCCAGAAGGGAAAACCCTTCAGCCCGATATCTTGGAAGGTGGTCACTACAGATGCCAGCCTTACAGGCTGGGGGGCAGTACTGGAGCAATGGTCTCTCCAGGGCAGATGGTCAAATGTAGTAAAAACCCTGCCCATCAATCTCTTAGAGATACGAGCAGCCCGGTACGCCCTAGTAGCCTGGACATCCAGACTCCAAGGGTCCCCTGTCAGAATTCAATCAGACAATGCCACAGCAGTGGCATATATCAATCATCAGGGAGGCACCAGGAGTCGTGTAGCCCAGAGGGAAGTAAGTCACATCCTGGAATGGGCAGAAAAGCATGTCCCATGTATATCAGCTGTCTTCATTCCAGGGGTGGAGAATTGGAAGGCGGACTTTCTGAGTCGCCAACAGTTATGCCCAGGGGAATGGTCCCTTCATCCCGAGGTCTTCCGAGCAATATGTCAGCGGTGGGGAACACCGGATGTAGATCTGCTAGCATCCAGATTCAACGCAAAGGTGGACAGGTTTGTCTCCCGGACAAGGGATCCCCTCGCTTGCTGCTCGGATGCTCTGGTGTTCCCTTGGGATCAGTTCAGACTGATATATGCATTCCCTCCGCTACAATTATTGCCTCGACTCCTTCGCAGAGTCAGGTTGGAGAAGAAGCCGGTGATCCTGGTGGCTCCAGCGTGGCCCCGAAGGGCCTGGTACGCGGAGATCATCAAAATGTCTGTGGGGAGTCCTTGGACCCTTCCACGTCGTCCGGACCTGCTTTCGCAAGGACCGATATACCACCCTTCCTTACTAACTCTAAGTTTAACGGCCTGGCTATTGAGTCCCACATCCTAAAGAAGAGAGGTCTCTCTAACTCTGTGGTATCAACTATAATCAATGCCAGGAAGCCTGTATCCAGGCAGATCTACTATAGAGTTTGGAAGGCGTACATCACTTGGTGCGAGGCCAGAAAATGGCATCCACGTAAGTACGTTATAGGCAGAATTCTGGACTTCCTGCAGTGGGCTGTAGACAGGAAGTTTGCCTTAAGTACTATCAAGGGCCAGGTTTCGGCCTTGTCAATACTATTTCAAAGGCCCCTGGCTATGCATTCACTTGTCAAATCCTTTATGCAAGGTGTGACTCGTATTATTCCACCGATTAGGGCTCCCATATGCCCATGGGATCTAAATTTGGTTCTGTCGGTTCTGCAGAAGCAGCCATTTGAACCTTTGCGGCACATTTCCTTGGTTCTACTCACCAGGAAATTGATATTTTTAGTAGCCATATGCTCGGCTAGAAGAGTGTCGGAATTAGCCGCCATGTCCTGTAAAGAGCCATATCTGGTTATCCATAAGGACAGAGTAGTATTACGTCCTCACCCAGCCTTTCTTCCTAAGGTGGTATCGAGGTTTCACTTGAACCAGGATGTGGTTCTTCCTTCTTTTTTCCCCAAACCAAGCTCGGTAGAGGAAAAGTTATTGCATTCTTTGGATGTAGTAAGAGCAGTTAAAGCTTATCTAAAAGCCACTGCTCAGATTCGTAGAACGGATTCTCTGTTTGTTCTGCCGGAAGGCCCCAGAAAGGGTCAGGCAGCATCAAAATCTACTTTAGCCAAGTGGATTCGACAGGTCATAATACAAGCCTATGGCTTGAAAAGTAGACCGTCTCCGTTCAAAGTTAGGGCGCACTCCACGAGAGCAGTTGGAACTTCATGGGCAGTGCATCACCAGGCCTCCCTGGCGCAAATTTGTAAGGCCGCAACATGGTCTTCAGTACACACGTTTACTAGGTTCTACCAGGTGGACGTGAGAAGTCAGGAGGATGTCGCCTTTGGGCGCAGTGTGTTGCAGGCCGCAAAAGATCCTCATGCCTGATGGCGCCCAGCTTATGTATGGTGTATCCCCCCCCCTCATGTGGCATTGCTTTGGGACGTCCCACATAGTAATGACTATGCTGCTCTGTGTCCCGTGATGTATGAACAAGAAAGTAGGATTTTTAAAAACAGCTTACCTGTAAAATCCTTTTCTTGGAGTACATCACGGGACACAGAGCTCCCACCCCTCTTTTGGGGACACGTATTGCTTTGCTACAAAACTGAGGTACTCCCGGATGGGAGGGGCTTATATAGGGGAGGGTACTTCCTGTTTTGGAAGTTGCCAGTGCCAGCACCTGAAGGTAATTCTATATAACCCACATAGTAATGACTATGCTGCTCTGTGTCCCGTGATGTACTCCAAGAAAAGGATTTTACAGGTAAGCTGTTTTTAAAAATCCTACTTTTCTGTAATTGCTAAAAAAAAATCTTAACTCGACAAAAGGAAACATCTGACCGCTGCCTTATGAGAGATTGGCTATTCACATCAGTAGGTAGAGAGATATACAGCTGACAGTGACGAGCTCGGCGCTCGGGGATTGACGCTTGCGTTTTCCCACAGCAAGTGAATGTGTTAATGTGTGCTTTGGCCCTCACTTTTCTGTGGAGTCCAACAGAGTCAAGCTATGTACATCTTCTATGTTTATGTTCCCATATGTGTCTTTTATGAATGAGAATACATACCAAGGGAGACTATCACATCTCTACCTTCTTCTCATATACCACCAATGTAAGAGACATTCTTCCCACCTATCAACGTAAGGGAAATTATTCCTAATATTCACGAATATAAGGGGCATTTTCCCACCAATGTAAGAAGCATTCTTCCCACAAAACCCCAACTAATTAACTTTAGCAAGGGTTTCCCGAGGCCTGAAATTATTTTAAGGGTTCTGGGGTTGAGAAAGGCTGATATAATGGGTAATATTAACATTTCGTAGTTGGATTTGAATTTACTTTAAATAAGAGACCTGTAATGGGTTGGGCACCCCAGGATGATTTCAGTGTACAAGGCTATTTTGGGGGTACCTCCATTTTTATCTCCAGTATAAGTAGTGCCAGGATAAATATGTTAAATTCCTGGCAGTATTGATTAACAGTGGCTTTATTGCTCTATTTTTTTTTTCTCAATGTCTACCTTTCAAATGTTTCAGACATTTTAAAGGAAGTGAGTTCATCTAGTGTCTATAGATGCTTAAAGATGTAGCACATCCTGATAAGAGCCATAGGATTCATCATCTACCTTTGAACATATCCTGTATCAAGAGCTTTTCTAGTTCTCACATTTATAAATACGATGACTTGAATGAATGTTTCCTGCTGATATTTAGTCAGTAAACAGGTAGTGCAGGTACTGTAATATTTCAAAGCTCTCTTATCTTTTGTTAAATACTCCATGAAGTCAGTAAGTAGGGCAGTCTGCAGTATAGAACTGTATAAATGATTGATACTAACATTTTAGTTATTGAGGAATGGAAATGTTTTACGTACCTATAGGCACAAATACAGCTCTTCTACTTCCCGTTGTTTATTTATGAAGTTATCAATGCCACTGGCAGCCATTTTCATTTTATGTTTCTGGTATTGTTGACTTTCTCAGTGTGGTTTTGTTGTGTTTTCTTAGTATTGTTGGTTTTACTGATGGTTTATCTTTGATTTGCATCCTTTTTTCTGTTAAAAGCTACTACAGATTAGTAGTAAACTTATTGCTGTGAAAAGGCAGATGGATTGAGGGGGCACTTTGAAATAAGAAGACTTTATATTTTTTTAAAAGCATCATATTTAAAGCAGAACCATAGGCAAGGCAAAACTTTTATTTTTATTTTGGATAGAGCAAGGGAGGGTTGTAACACTTGTCAGATTTTTTTTCGCCCCCTGTGTCCCATTGCAGAGATTTACCTTCACTTCCTGCCCCATAGCCAAACAGGAAGTTAGAGGAAATACCTGCAATTTAATGAAATCCCTTGGGGACCCCTAGGTCACCAGAACTAGTGTCCCAATTTGGGGTTTTCATTTACTTTCACTTTTACCGATAGCGGTAAACAGGACAAATAGAGAGGGTAAATCTCCTTAACGGGAGGCACAGACAACAATTAAAACCTGACAAGTGTTCTAATCCCTCTTAACTCTATTCAAATCTTAAAACAAGTTTTGTCTTTAGTTATACCTTAACCCATCAAAGCAGAGGTCCACACAAAAAGTGAACCTCCGCTTTTCGAAACCCTCCCCCCCCTCCGGTGTCACATTTGGCACCTTTCAGGTATACAGGTATTTGCACCCACTTCCGGGAATAGACTCCCACGGGAGTCACGCCCCTTCGCATCACCCCCCCGCTGTCTTCTGGGAAACACACTGGTCCCAGGAGACAGCGGGGACCAGTGAGGAGGCGCCGCGCTACTCGCGCATGCGCAGTAGGGAACCGGGCAGTGAAGCTGCAATGCTTCACTTC
Organism: Rana muscosa; assembly: GCA_029206835.1. NCBI lineage: Eukaryota > Metazoa > Chordata > Amphibia > Anura > Ranidae > Rana > Rana muscosa. The sequence continues at coordinate 205,842,263 of CM055123.1, forward strand.
CTGATTCCCTCACCGAGGATGGCGGCGGGGGCAGCCGAGAGACGAGTGATTGCTCGGCCTCGGCTGCCGACATCGCGGGCACCCTGGACAGGTAAGTGTCAATTTATTAAAAGTCAGCAACTGCAGTATTTGTAGCTGCTGGCTTTTAATATATTTTTTTTCTTGGGACCTCCGCTTTAAGGACCGGCTCCTGTACATATACGTTGGCAGGATGGCATGGCTGGGCAAAGTAACGTATATATACGTCACTTTGAAATTCCCGCCGTGCGGACACGCGCGTGCCCCTGCCGCGAGCTCCGTGCCCGTGCCTGCGGAACCCGCGGACTCAATGTCCGCTGGTGTCCCGCGATCGGGTCACAGAGCTGCAGAACGGGGAGAGGCCAGTATAAACATGCATCTCCCCGTTCTGCCTAGTGACACTGTCACTGATCATCTGCTCCCTCTCATCGGAAGCGATCAGTGACGTGTCACTCGTAGCCACGCCCCCTAACAGTTAGAATCACTCCCTAGGGCACACTTAACCCCTTCAATGCCACCTAGTGGTTAACCCCTTCACTGCCAGTGTAATTTTCACAGTAATCAGTGCATATTTATAGCACTGATCGCTCTAAAAATTACAGTGGTCCCAAAAATGTGTCAAAAGTGTCCGATGTGTCAGCCATAAAGTCGCAGTCACGATAAAAATCGCAGATCGCCGCCATTACTTGTAAAAAAATAATAATAAAAATGCCATAAAACTATCCCCTATTTTGTAGACGCTATAAATTTTGCGCAAACCAATCAATATACGCTTATTTTTTTTTACCAAAAATATGTAGAAGAATGCGTTTCGGCCTAAACTGTGGAAAAATTTAGTTTTTTTATAGATGTTTTGGGGATATTTATTATAGCAAAAAGTAAAAAATATTGATTTTTTTTTAAATTGTCGCTTTATTTTTGTTTATAGCGCAAAAAATAAAAACCACAGAGGTGATCAAATACCACCAAAAGAAAGCTTTATTTGTGGGAAAAGAGAAGCCTACCCTGCCTCCACCTAACAACTGTACTCTCATTTTCTCCATCAACTCATCCTCCACAGTTATTACCTTTTGGAACACTTGACCCTCCATTTTAGATTGTAAGCTCTAACGAGCAAGGCCCTCTGATTTTTCCTGTATTTAATTGCATTGTAAATGTACTGTTTGCCTTGTAAAGCACTGCGAAATTTTTTGGCGCCTTATGAATCCTGTATAATAAAACTAGTAATAACAGTGGCCAGCACAGTAGTGCATTCCAAATTTGCTGAGACTAAACACCCTGGCATACCTGGAACTTCACTGCTATTTTTCAGGAGGATTTTGGTTAAATGGTAGATTTTACAGGGTACTGCTAACGCATAATAAACATTTCTAATATTCTAATTAGTCCTAAGGGAGTGTTCACACCATATCTGTTGAGCTGAGTTGATTTGCATAGGTCAACGAGTGTGTTTAACGTAGGGCACATAGAAAACAGTGTGTTACACTTCAATAAAGTAAAAAAAAGTAAGCAGTGCAATGTGTTTTGCCTCTACTGCCTCTACACAATGTACACCTGCGTGCGTGTTTTAGCTTGCAGGCTGATGTGAATGAGCCCCATGGGTTTTACTGTACAGGTGCAGCCAGCAGAAGGAAAAATCTCAGCTGCAGGATGTAAAGCATAAGAGAGACTGTTTCTTTTGGATTCACGCAGGTATGCATCTGGGCCAAGGGAGGGTGGGTTACTTTTGTTCGGGTGGGCTAGCCCACAGGAGAAATGTACTCTCTCAGAAATTATGTTAACAATGGCAATCTTCGTGTTTACCTCAACGCAGATTTTCTTTCAAAGAGGACACATTTTAGATCTACTTTGAGGTATGTTTCTAAAGTATATGTAAACTCAAACACTAAATCCCATTTACACTTTAATATGTTGACTTGAACCCCAAGTCTAGCTTAGGCAAAAAAACAGCAGTTGCCAATATAATGATACCCCTGGGGAGTCGTTTGGTTGATTAGGTTCTCTGCTCTGCACCTCAACTCCAAGAACAACCTCAGCCCCTCTGACAGACCTGGTTGAATGAAAAGCACTTATAAAAACACGAGCAAACTTTTAACTTGGTAATGAGCTAATACCAGAAAATAAACACAAAATCGTTTAGTGGTAAATTAACTCAATGTATAAGTACAGTTTACGGTAAATGATGCTATGAGCATAAATAAGCACACGGAGGGTAAATTCAGACCTGGTCTGCTAAACAATGTAATATCTATGCCAGAGTAATTAAGCATAGAGTTCTGTACCACCAGACTGGAAATAACTCATAAATCAGCAAGATCAGCACACTGATGTCTACACCCCAATTCACTGCCTTTGTAGTTTAGGGGTAACAGTTGGGGGAGGTGATAAAAATGTGTGTTTTTACTGCCCCCCTTAAACGCATGGGCATTTCAGCTGTGGTATGTTTACACCCCCATCCACTGTCTTTGTAGCTTAAGTGAAATCAGTTGGGGGAGGCGATAAAAACATGTGTTTTTAATGCCCCCCCTCAACTGCATGGGCATTGCAGCCGCGGTATGTCTACACCCCCATCCACTGTCTTTGTAGCTTAACCACCTGCCTACTGGCCACTTTCACCCCCTTCCTGCCCAAACCATTTTTCAGCTTTCAGCGCTGTCACACTTTGAATGACAATTGCGCGGTTGTGCGATGCTGTACCCAAACAAAATTTGCGTCCCTTTTTTTCCCACAAATAGAGCTTTCTTTTGGTGGTATTTGATCACCTCTGCGGTTTTTAGTTTTTGCGCTATAAACAAAAGAAGAGCGTCAAGTTTGAAAATAAAAACACACTATTTTTTATTTTTTGCTATAATAAATATCCATTTTTGTTTTTTGTTTTTTCCTCAGTTTAGGCCGATATGTATTCTTCTACATATTTTTGGTAAAAAAAATCACAATAAGCGTATATTGATTGATTTGTGCAAAAGTTATAGCAGATACAAAATAGGGGATAGCTTTATAGCATTTTTTTTTTTTTTTTACTAGTAATGGCGGCGATCAGGGATTTTTATCGTGACTGCGATATTGCGGCGGACACATTGGACACTTTTGACACATTTTTGGGACCATTCACACTTATACAGCGATCAGTGCTATAAAAATGCATTGATTACTGTATAAACATGACTGGCAGGGAAACGGTTAACACTAGGGGGCGAGGAAGGGGTTAAATGTATTCCCTGGAAGTGATTCTTACTGTGGAGGGAGGGGACTGACTGTTGGAGGTGACCGATGGTTGTCCCTATGTACAAGGGACACACCATCGGTCTCCTCTCCCTGACAGGATGTGTTTACACACACAGATCCACGGTCCTGCTCGGTTACTGGGCAATCGCGGGTGCCCGGCGGCCATCGCGGCCGCTGGGCGCGTGCATCGGGTCCCCAGTGACGCGGCGGCGGGCGCGCGCCCCCTAGTGGTTTTTAAAGGCGCAACATCGTATGACGTCCAGTCAGAACAATAGAGTCTTCCACCCGCCGTCATTTGACGGTGGGCGGTGGACAAGTAGTTAAGGAGGATCAGTTGGGGGAGGCGATACAAACACGTGATTTTAGTACTGCTTTTACTCATTCTCCGTGTTCTGAGTATGTTTGTTATATAAGATATTGCAGGATAATAGTAGGTAGTATTATAAATGTATGCATTTAGGACAGGAAGTTGTTCTTCCTGGGACCAGGATACCTCGAAATTGCCCTCAGCTTGGGAGAAATGTGCTGTCAAATATATATTTTTATTGAAATTCTTAATTCCCAAAGACTGACAAGTTCATCCTCCCATTCACATGTGTTTACAGCTTAAGCACCAGTCTATTAAACTATTTTAAACCTAATGCAAATATTTGGCCTAAGAATTGCTTTGAACACCAATGTGCTGGGATAATGCAAACAAATGAATTCTGTAACAGCCATGTGGATCTCAGGCTTCCCAGACCAAAATAAATTATCTTTTCAATATAAACAGATTAAGAAAGCATTTGGGCTTCCAGTCTGAAGCAATTAACATTCACAGTTGTATATAGCGAGTGTAAATTGAGAGACGTATGCCAGAATTTTGACAACGGCAAATAGAGTCAATGCCGAGTTCACTAACGAGCAAAGTAATGCAGATCTTTCGAGTTCACTGACCCCTTAGGATTTCTAGAATACATTTCCTGGAGATCTGCACTGTAAAGAAAAATATCAAGACAATCTGCTTATTTTCTTACTTAACTGAAGTTTTGAACTGAACAAATGGCATGTAGCTGAGTGCAAAATATGGGACAAGAATTAGAATAGTGTAGTATGTCATGAGATTCTGAATCCATGACATAGAAATAATATGATGCTGTGGTGTAATGACACATCGCTATGTTAGGGTATATAGAAATTCTAAAGTTTATAAATCAGCATGGGCTTCCTTAATTGTAACACGGGTTATTTAGTGTATGAAATATAATGTACAGTGGCGTAACCTGAACCTTTAGGACCCCGGTGCAAGCAACCATGAAGGGCCCTCCTGACCCCCGGCCAGGGCCCTTTCCTCTGAGCCCAGCAGCTTAACGCTAGTGCAACCTTTGTGACCCTGGTAATTCCACCATTGGTGTCAGCAGTTTTTATTTTTGTTATTTTTTTCATTGTTTTATGTACATAATAAAACTGGGTACTAACGTTTATAGGTAAAGTTGATCCAGGGAAAATCCAATTGCCTCTCGGGGGATCAGGAAGAATTTTTTTCCCCCTGCTGTAGAAAATTGGAGCATGCTCTGCTGGGGTTTTTCGCCTCTGGATCAACTGTGGCTGAAGGATTGTGTATATGGGATTGTATTTATCTATTTATTTTTAGTTAATCTAGATGAACTTGTGTCTTTTTTCAATGATGCTGTACTTTATGACTTTCAGTGCTATTTACCTTCCAGGTTCCAGTACCACATCATGCTCACTTCTGGTTTTACCCAGAATGCTGTGGTCCCATCCTATCAATGTGGCTTCCAGGTTCTAAAGGGAATATTGGCCACAACCAATTGGAGTGGCCTTCCCTTTGTCAGAGCTGCACCAGTCACAGGCATCTACCTGTCTTGGATGTCTTCTTGTCACTGCCACTACCAATCAGTGCGGTCTTCTATGCCTGGTACATTTCAACTTGGTGCAGTATTCAGCTTGCTGCCCAAGCAATGGTTTTTACAAGCTAGCTGCCGTGCCCCTTGTGGGTGTTTTTCTGTTATCCAGCCTCCCTTATTTTCCTGCTGATTCTCACGTACCAACCTTTTGGTTTGCCTCCTGGTTTCAAAGTCCACCTCCTACCTTGATCTTTGGCTATTGCTCTGGGTATCCATGCCCACTACCCACTCTCACCTCTGGCTTGTATCCTGGTATATGTATCAGCAGCAGGGATGAGCCGAACACCCCCCTGTTCGGTTCGCACCAGAACCTGCGAACAGACAAAATGTTCGTGTAAACTTTAGAACCCTATTAAATACAATGGACTCGAACGTTCGAAATCTAAAGTGTTAATTATAAAGGCTAATATGCAAGTTATTGTCCTAAAAAGTGTTTGGGGACCTGGGTCCTGCCCCAGGGGACATGTATCAATGCAAAAAGACGTTTTAAAAACGGCCGTTTTTTCGGGAGCAGTGATTTTAATAATGCTTAAAATGAAAAAATAAAAGTGAAATATTCCTTTAAATTTCGTACCTGGGGGGTGTGTATGATATACATGCATTTAAAACTGACTCGCGGCTATTAATGAATTGTCGGCTCCCGGCAATACATACAAAAGTCATTGAGAAAAAAAAAAAAAAAAGCGTGGGGGTTCCCCAGAATTCAATTACTATGTAAATTTAAATTTACATAGTGAAGGAAGTTCCCCGCTCAAGCCAATGACGTAGGCGGGTCTGACATACCGAGGAGGCGGACCTGATGGGGAACTGCTCTCACTTTGGTAATACATGTATAGACCCGCCCCTTCTCATGTTCCGCATCTGGTCCGCTGAGCGGACCTGATGGGGAACTTTAGAAGGGGCGGGTCTATACATTTAAAATACTGAGAGGGAGTTCCCCATCAGGTCCGCTCAGGCACAACCAATGACGGACAGCGCTGGACATCGGGATCGCCGCGGGACACTGGATTTCACCGCTGGAATGTTTTTTTGTTTTTTTTTTAAATAAAGGACTTTTTCAAGGTGTTTGTGTGTTTTTTTAAACATTTTTTTACGCTTTCTTCGTGAAATGGTAGGGGTACAATGTACCCCTTACCAATTCACATAGGGGGGGGCCGGGATCTGGGGGTCCTCTTTGTTAAAGGGGTCTTCCAGATTCCGATAAGCCCCCCGCCCGCAGACCCCCACAACCACCGGGCAAGGGTTGTGGGGATGAGGCCCTTGTCCCCATCAACATGGGGACATCCTCCCCATGTTGAGGGCATGTGGCTTGGTACGGTTCAGGAGGGAGGGGGGGCCGCTCTCTCGTCCCCCCCTTTTCCCCTGCGGCCGGCCAGGTTGCATGCTCGGATAAGGGGTCTGGTATGGATTTTTAGGGGGACGCCACGCCATTTTTTTTTTAATTTGGGGTGGAGTTCCCCTTAAAATCCATGCCAGATCTGAAGGGCCTGGAATGGATATTTGGGGGAACCCCACGTCAATTTTTTTTTATTTGCGGCGGGGTTCCCCTTAATATCCATTCCAGACCTGAAGGGCCTGGTAATTGAATTCTGGGGAACCCCCACGCTTTTTTTTTTTTTTTTATCAATGACTTTTGTATGTATTGCCGGGAGCCGACAATTCATTAATAGCCGCGAGTCAGTTTTAAATGCATTTTTTTCTTTCAAAAATGACACTTTTTGCAGGGACAGTTCTAAGCACGGGAAACATGCGCCACTTTACATGCATATCATACACACCCCCCAGGTACGAAATTTAAAGGAATATTTCACTTTTATTTTTTCATTTTAAGCATTATTAAAATCACTGCTCCCGAAAAAACGGCCGTTTTTAAAACTTCTTTTTGCATTGATACATGTCCCCTGGGGCAGGACCCGGGTCCCCAAACACTTTTTAGGACAATAACTTGCATATTAGCCTTTATAATTAGCACTTTAGATTTCTCCCATAGATTTTTTGAATTTGCCGCGAACCCCCCCAATTTGTTCGCTGTTCGGCGAACGGGCGAACAGGCAATGTTCGAGTCGAACATGAGTTCGACTCGAACTCGAAGCTCATCCCTAATCAGCAGCTTGCTTTGACCTCTGGCCTTTATCTGGCATTAACCAATGCTATTCTAGTGTACCATCAGTCTGCTATTCTGCTCAAGACCAACTTCCTGCTATCTTCCGGATTTGTGTCTACTGTGCTGTGTGGAGCCAAGAGCTGGGTGAACTCAGTGGTCATGACCTGAGGTTAGCAAACAGCTGAGTCTAAACTCCTTTGAGTAAGATCTAGGGTTGTGGTGGTCAAATGTGGCCCGAAGAATTCTGTAATGAAGAGCCTGCCAGTGGGCGGGGTCCGACATACCGAGGGGGCGGACCTGATGGGGAACTTCTCTCACTTTGTAATACATGTATAGACCCGCCGCTTCTTATGTTCCGCATCAGGTCCTCAGCCTTACACCGAGTCATTGGCTGAGCGGACCTGATGGGGAACTTTAGAAGGGACGGGTCTATACATGTAATAGACTGCGGAGGAAGTTCCCCATCAGGTCCGCTCAGGCTCAGCCAATGACGGACAGCGCTGGACATCGGATCGCCGCGGGACACTGGATTTCTCCGCTGGAATGTTTTTTATTGTTTTTTTTCTTAATAAAGGACTTTTTCAAGGTGTTTGTGTGGTTTTTTTTTACATTTTTTTACATTTTCTTCGTGAAATGGTAGGGGTACAATGTTGTTAAAGGGGTCTTCCAGATTCCGATAAGCCCCCCGCCCGCAGACCCCCACAACCACCGGGCAAGGGTTGTGGGGATGAGGCCCTTGTCCCCATCAAAATGGGGACATCCTCCCCATGTTGAGGGCATGTGGCCTGGTACGGTTCAGGAGGGAGGGGGGCCGCTCTCTCGTCCCCCCCTTTTCCCCTGCGGCCTGCCAGGTTGCGTGCTCGGATAAGGGTCTGGTATGGATTTTTGGGTGGACTCCACGCCATTTTTTTTAAATTTGGGGTGGAGTTCCCCTTAAAATCCATGCCAGATCTGAAGGGCCTGGTATGGATATTTGGGGGAACTCCACGCATTTTTTTTTTAAATTTGCGGCGGGTTTCCTCTTAATATCCATTCCAGACCTGAAGGGCCTGGTAATTGAATTCTGGGGGACCCCCACACTTTTTTTTTTTTTTTTATCAATGACTTTTCTATGTATTGCCGGGAGCCGACAATTCATTAATAGCCGCGAGTGAGTTTTAAATGACTTTTTTTCCTTCAAAAATGACATTTTTTGCAGGGACAGTTCTAAGCACGGGAAACATGCGCCACTTTACATGCATATCATACACACCCCCCAGGTACGAAATTTAAAGGAATATTTCACTTTTATTTTTAAATTTTAAGCATTATTAAAATCACTGCTCCCGAAAAAACGGCCGTTTTTAAAACTTCTTTTTGCATTGATGCATGTCCCCTGGGGTAGGACCCGGGTCCCCAAACACTTTTTAGGACAATAACTTGCATATAAGCCTTTATAATTAGCACTTTAGATTTCGAACGTTCGAGTCCATTGTATTTAATAGGGTTCTAAAGTTCACACAAACATTTTGTCTGTTCGCAGGTTCTGGTGCGAACCGAACAGGGGGGTGTTCGGCTCATCCCTGCTAGGGACGCACAGTGGCGTGATCTGTGACTTGCTGTGTCCACTGGATAGAGCGGAACACCGATCATTGTATCAGGCCACTGTGCATGGCCCAGGTACCATGTGGTTGCTGTAACCAATCACAGCAATCACATGTCAGTTGTTAACAATGGCTTTCATTCATATCCATTGTGTGTACTATTGTGATCTCTGTGATTGGTCACAGTGACCTGTTCTAGGGGGCAATCACAGCAGACTGTACCACGTGACAGGTCACAGCAGCACAGTAGTAAGCAAAGTTGAAAATTAAAAATAAATGTTTAATATACTGTCACCAGTAAGTGTCCCTGACCATTATTACTCCATTATTGTTATGCTGCACTGCTCTGGTGAGGGTATGTAAAAAAAAAAAAAAAACACATTTTATTTCATTTCTTAATTTTCCAAAAAGTTGTGACAAAAGAAATTACAACTTCAAAAAGCTCACCATGCCTCTTAGGGGTGTCTACTTTCCATTTGGGGGGTATTTGTACTGTTCTAGCATTTTAGGGCCTTTAAGAAATGAGACAGGCCCTCAGTACATCAGGATTGGTTGATTTTCAAATACCGTATTTATCGGCGTATAACACACGCTGGCGTATAACACGCACCCCAAGTTTAGGAGGGAATTTTAGGGAAAAAACTTTTAGGAGGGAAGTTTAAGGAAAATTTTTTTACATTTAAACTTACATTTAAATGCAGCCTTATCAGTGTCCATTGCAGCCTTGTCAGTGCAGCCTTGCCAGCAGTGTCCATTGCAGCCTTTCCCCAGTGTCCAGTGCAGTCTTGCCAGCAGTGTCCATTGCAGCCTTGTCATTGCAGCCTTGCCAGCAGTGTCCATTGCAGCCTTTCCCCAGTGTCCAGTGCAGCCTTGCCTCAGTGCCCAGTGCAGCCTTGCCTCAGTGCCCAGTAAAGCCTTGTCTCAGTGCCCAGCACAGCCTTGCCTCAGTGCCCAGCACAGCCTTGCCCGCATTTCAAAAATGGCGCCGCCGAGATCGCCGCAGAGACTGGGCGGAGCCCGCCGAGAACGCAGGGATACACATAGCCGAGTGTACTCGTCTCTAGTCGGCTCTTCTCGGCTCCGCTCACAGTCACGCCGAGTCCCGCCCTATGATGGACATAACACAGGTCCAATGGCGGGACTGGGCGTGACTGTGAGTGGAGCCGAGAAAAGCCGAGTACACTCGGCTATGTGACTCGATCGCTGCGCTCCGCTCAGTCAGCGGAGATTCGATGGGGGATAGGTGAGTATCGGCGTATAACACGCACCCACGATTTTCCCCTGATTTTAAGGGGAAAAAAGTGCGTGTTATACGCCGATAAATATGGTATATACTGTATACCATAGATTGTGGATAACTTTCACACAGAGTAAATATTATATACTATAATATACTATAATAGTATATACACTGATTTGAGATATTTTTACCAGAGAAAAATAGCAAAATACATTTTTGCCTATATTTATTTTGCCCTAAATTTATGAAGACAGATTATTTATTTGCAAAATTTTATAACAAAAACTAAGGGACCATAGTTCTGACTCCTTACACTGTGTGTATCAATAGAAACACACAGCCAGTGGCCAAGGATGGAAAAAGCCTCCCCTGTTTCTCCCTCCTCCTCCTCTTTTTTTCAAGCTAACAGACTGGTTTGTTAACAGACTTATTACTAGACTGGCAGTGCTGTCCACTGTTAATAGTTTCTTGTGAAGACAAGAAATTCAGAAAAGCAGCAGGAGCCAGCAGCATTGAAAGTTGTAAACTGCAAGTGCTGGGGTAAGAATTTTAACACAAAATTTACTGGGAAATATGTTTAATATTTAATACTCCCTCTGCATGAAGAAAAGTGATTTCAATGTTAATTGTGCATCATTTTACTACTAGCTATTGAAAAGGCTATTTGGGTTTAATATTTTGTGCACAATATTAATTTGGGTTATCTGCATGCCAGTACACAACTGTATAATCATACTGCAATTTTCTATTTTCAGGGCGTTACTATTAAAAAAAAAGAATCAGGCTTAAATGTTGTTTTTTATATGCCTCAGAGAGTAGAGTCTGAAAAAAAACAGGCCTTGTAACAGGCCTTGTAACTGTATTTTCTGCTTGCAAAATAGTACATTTATGCTCCTTTCTGTAAGATTCTCATTTCTTGACTACATGCGAAGGGTTCACGCTGAAAGGAGTTCTACACTGCGTTTTCTACTCAAACTCATGCAGCTGCGTTCAAATGGAAAACGCGGCAACTGACAAGTATAGGCTGCACTTGACCTGCTTTGTCTGCAGTTCAAATGCAAATCGCACCAAGACAACACCCATTGACAAGAGCCTCATTTACACTTGCAGATGTGGGTCAGTAAAACCCCATAGTTGAGCTGTGTTTTTACCACCATTCAACCACTCTCCCTGTTGCTGCAGACGCAGCGGGCAGGGGAGTACACATGGAGCTGATGTTATTCTTTGCTTTGTGACTGCGGCAGCAATTATACCCCCCCCCAAGTAAATAGAACCGCACTGTAACCGCCCCGCAACTGTGTACAGTGGACATGGTTGTGATGTGGCTGTCTAGTATTTAGTACGTTAAAACAGGCAATGAGGTGGTGATACAATGCCTCCTCACTGCCTGTCCATTGCTCCCTGAAGAGTGATTACAATGCAGATTGCACTTTAAACAGCAAAGCAGGTGTAAACAAGCCCAGAGTCACACAAGATAATATATCCTTAAAGAGGTTGCAACCCTAAAAAGAAAAAAAAAAGAGATCCTGTTCCTTTAAAGCAGGTTAAACAGGATAGTTCTTGTGCTGTCTAATCTGTCCCTTTCTATGCTATAAAAACCTGGTTGATCCTGCCTGCTTTTGTGTCCCCCTAGGTGAACTGATCATGGTAATCATAGCTGCTGATCCATGATACTGTGGTCAGTTTACGTGTGTTCATCATACCACAATCTCTCCCCTCTCCCCCCTCTCTGTCGTCTCCTGTGTGTGAGCGATCTCCTCCCTGCCCCTCCCCTCCTGCCACTATTAGTAGCTGGCAGTAAAGTCAGAGTAGGATTACTGCCAGCCCCTCTGTTATACCAAGGTATACTGCACAGTGTAAATATTTGTTTAAAATGATGCTGCTAAATACCTTCTTTCAGATCGCCTCTGTGCGGTCACGTGACTTCCTGCCGCTCTCCTTTCCCAATCTAAGGGCTACAGAAGGAGGGGCTGATCAAACAGCACAGCGGTCATGTGACCTCCTGGCTGATGTCAGAGGAGGATCTCAGCCCCTCCCGCTGTAGCTCTTAGATTGGGGGAGGAGAGCGGCGGGAGGTCACGTGACCGCACAGAGGCGATCTGAAATAAGGTATTTATTGGCATCCTTTTAAACAAACATTTACACTGTGTAGTATACCTTGGTATAATAGAGGGTCTGGCAGTAATCCTACTCGGACGTTACAGCCACTTTAACAACTTCAGCCCTGGAAAGATTTACCCCCTTAATGACCAGGCCATTTTTTGCGATACGGCACTGCGTCGCTTTAACTGACAATTGCGCGGTTGTGTGATGCTGTACCCAAACAAACAATGATGTCCCTTTTTACCACAAATAGAGCTTTCTTTTGGTGGTATTTGATCATCTCTGCGGTTTTTATTTTTTGTGCTATAAACCAAAAAATTTAATTTTGAAAAAAAAACTATATGTTTTACTTTCTGCTATAATACATATCCAAAAAAATAAATAAGAAAAATGTATTCATCTGTCTAGGCCAATATGTATTCTTCTACATATTTTTGTTAAAAAATAAATCACAATAAGCGTATATTGATTGGTTTGCACAAAAGTTATAGTGTCTATAAACTATGGTACTGTATAGATTTATAGAGTTTTATTTTTTATTTATTGTTTTTACTAGTAATTAGACATGTGCATTCGTTTTCGTCCGAATGCATTTTTGTCCGAATTTCAGATATTTTCGTTATCGTTTTAACAAACGAAAACGAAAGCACAGAATCTGAAAACCGAAAGATCCGACATAAACAAATGCTTTATTTCCGTTTTCGTTGCAACAACAGTTCGATATAGATAGGAGATTTGACATGACACTGACAATAACAATCTGTGTCTATCGAACCTGTGGTCGAATATGCCTAACCTAACTCTATTAGTCCAAGATTATTCTACATAGAGAGAAAAGATTAGACAGAGAGAAAAATTTGACATTATAGAGAGAAAAATTTGACATTATAGAGAGAAAAGATTTGACATAGAGAGAAAAGATCGCTGCTGGAATTGGGTGGGGAAGTCAAATAAAAATGATGATGATGATTGTTATTGGCTGATTGTAGCCAAAGAGAAGGAGCAGTAAAATAGCTAGAACTAACTTGACAATTCAACATGAACGACGAAGATTCGACAAAGCATCGAAAAACATACAAAGTTGAATCTGTCATTGAAGGCTTATGGTGTCTGTCGAAAGTTCTAAGAAGATTCGACGGAGCAGCTAAACTGTACGACGCTGCAATCGTACATTTCCGGTCAAATGCATCCGCCCATAGGCTATAGAAGAATTCTAATGTTGGTTGACTAGTAATAATAATTAATAAATATAACTATTACTAGTCATAAAACATAAGAATTCTACTATAGCTTGTAGGCGGAACATTCAACCGTAAATGTACGATTGCGGCGTCGTACAGTTTCGCTGCTCCGTCGAATCTTCTTTGAACATTCGACAGACACCATAAGCCTTCAATGACAGATTCGACCTTAATTAATTCAGATTTTCGGATGAATGCAATTTCTAACGAAAAACTAAATATATAAAAACGAATTTCGGGAGTAACTAAATAAATTTATTTTTCGGACGAAAACGAAATTCCGAAACAAAATATTTCAGTGTGCACATGTCTACTAGTAATGGCGGCGATCAGCGATTTTTAGGGGGACTGCAACATTGCAGCGGACAAATCTGACCCCAAGTGACACTTTTTGGAGACCAGTGACATTATTACAGTGATCAGTGTTAAAAAAATGCAGCGATCAAGGGGTTAACTGTGTTCCCTGGGTGTGTTCTAACTGTGTGGGGGATGGACTTACTGGAACAACACAGAGATCGCTGTTACTGATTAATAGGAACAGCAGATCTCAGTATTGTCCCCTGTCAGAACGGGGATCTGCCTTGGTTACAGTAAATAGGCAGATCCCTGTTCTGCCTCTCTGTACAGCGATCGCAGGTGGCCGGTGGACATCGAGTCCACTGTATCTCATGCATGGACTGACATACAGGTATGTCGATTCGTGCATCCGGGCCGCTCTGCCGCAGTATATGTACGGTGGGTGGTCCGGGAGTGGTTAAGCTGGCCATGGATGGATGGAAGTTTGGACGTTTCAGTAGGCCAGTCAGATGTGTTTTTCTTTGTGACCTCCAGAACCTCTCCTTTTCTCCTATTTGTTTGGAATGAGCAGTGCACATTAGTTTCTTTCATGTGTATTGCTCTATGCACGCTACACATCCCATAGTTTACAATCCCTAGTCCATCTCTGGAGCAAGCAAGAGAGGATGGCTACATTCCTACATACAGTGGGACCATGGAGAATGAACATAGACACCCTTTAACAGGAAGTCAGATCACAGCAGCAAAAATTAGGAATTTGGAGATTTGGAGGAGGCTGAGAGCAATAGAAGGGTCTTTTTTTGATTTACGGATACATATTTGAATAGAATGTTTTTAAACCAAAGTTTAGTGTCTCTTTAAAGGGATTGTAAACAAAATGTATTTATTTTTTTAAATAACAAACATGTTATACTTACCTCCACTGTGCAGCTCGTTTTGCACAGAGTGGCCCCGATCCACGTCTTCTGGGGTGCCTCGGCGGCTGTCTCGGCTCCTCCCCGAAATCACTCACCACCTATATGCAAGCTCGCATGGTGGTGAGTGATTGCGGGCGCGCTCCTGTGATACAGCCAGTGACTATTGCTGCTCACTGTATCACTCGGCCCCGCCCCCAACGCGCCGCGTCATTGGATGTGATTGACAGCAGAGCGAGCCAATGGCTGCGCTGCTTTCAATTCATCCACTGTAGCCAATCAACGGCCAGGCTGAATGGCGAGGAGGATGACGGGGACGAGCGCGGGACTTTCCAGGGGTCAGGTAAGTAAAACGGGGGGCTCGGGGGGAGCCGGTATTGTCGGATGTTTTTTCACCTTAATGCATAGGATGCATTAAGGTGAAAAACATTTACCTTTACAACCCCTTTAAGCTGTACTTGACCAGGGCTACCAATACCTTTGTACACTTGTGTGCCAAAGTGAATTTTTACCACATTTACTCAGCTAAGGGAAAAGTCTCTTGAGAACTGAACAGTCAATTTGCCTTTAGCGAATTAACCCAATAGTGTGCTTTGAGAGTGACCCATGAAAGATAGAACCAGATGAGAGTCCAAGATAGTTTTAATTATTAGTAAAAAAGTCATATAAATACATTCAAAGTGGGGCAACATCTGAGTTTTTATTTGATTTTTTTTTTTATCAACAATTAAAATAGACCTTTTCATCTGGTTTTGGCCTTGGCACTCCTTTCTGTGTTTCTGCGGTTTGAACTACTTTTGGATGCCCATCGAGGGAACTCTTGCTGTGTGGGAGCTACCTTGCCAGAGCTTTTGAGATTGTTTGAAGCTCCTGGTGCTGAGTGTTGGGCTGAGCTCTGACTGTGAGGAGGGGAGAAGGAACCCTGCTCTGCAAACACATGACTCTGGGAGCCAGCACACAGGCAGCACCAGGACTCAGTGAGTGGACACCTGGAGGTGGCAGGTGTTAATAGTGCTGAAAATAGGGTTGCAGGGGTAAGCTGTATTGGAAGAGGGTGGCAAACAATGGATAGGAGATCAGCCTGGCAGGGGATGCAAAGGTGAGCAGGTTTGGAAGATTGGAAGATTGTGGCAGGGGATGCAAAGGTGAGCAGTGTTGGAAGATTGTGGCAGGGGATGCAAAGGTGAGCAGTGTTGGAAGATTGTGGCAGGGGATGCAAAGGTGAGCAGTGTTGGAAAATTGTGGCAGGGGATGCAAAGGTGAGCAGTGTTGGAAAATTGTGGCAGGGGATGCAAAAGTGAGCAGTGTTGGAAGATTATGGCAGGGGATGCAAAGGTGAGCAGCATTAAAAGAGGGTGGCAGTGGGTGCAAAGTTGAGCAGTGATGGAAGAGGGTTGCAGAGGATTCAGAGGTGAGCCATGTTGGAAGAGGGTGTCAGGGCATGCAAAGGTGAACAGTGTTACAGAATAGTGGCAGGGGATGCTGAGGTGAGTGGTGTTGGAAGAGAATAGCAGGATATGCAGGGGTGAGCAGCGTTGGAAGAGGGTGGCAAGGGGTGAAGAGGAGAGCAATGTTGGAAATGGGTGGCAGGGTATTCAGAGGTGTGCAGTGTTGGAAGAGGGTGGCAGGGCATGCACAGCTTAGCAGTACTGGAAGAGGGTTGTAGGAGGTGGAGAGGTGAGCAGTAAGGTTGTACAGGATACAGAGTTGAGCCGTATTGGAAGATATTTGCGGGGTAATTCCTGGTGTTGGGGGCGCATACTTACTGATTCTCAGATGCTGGTTTTTGGACTTTAGGGTGGCATCAGGGGTCTCTCTTCATCTGCAGCGGCAGAGCAATCCTCCAAATTACATGAGCACCATAGAACCTCAACCCCTGATCCATCCCCTACTCCCCCCTCTGTCCTTTATTTTGCCAGAACAAAAATTACATTCCTAGCTGTGACAGTGCTGTGTGTGAGAGCATCCTATAAGAGTGCTGTGTGTGAGAAAATAAAAGACACATTGGGGCTCATTCACACCAGGTGCAGTGGTGCACAGTGCTGTCTTGCTCTAAGAAAAGGCAAAAAGCCTTATTTCCTGTGAGGGCAGTTCAAATGCATGCATGAAAGACTTTTTTTGAGTACAGTGGGTTGCAAGGTAAATCACCATGTTGCAACATCGCTAAACACTTGCGAAATTTCAATAAAGTTCTGTGAAAAAAAAAGTAAACAGTGTGAGCCAGTATTGGCGTAATGGCACTGTGTCCTCCTACCGCACACCAGTGGCTGTGTTCAGTGAGGCTCGCTGGTGTGAATCCTTACTGTGAAAGAGAGTGCCCCAAAGAGTGCCCCAAAGTTTCACATTGGAGTCAGCTTGTATAAGAGCAGTGTGAACAGCAAGCTTTGACAAAGCATTTGCAGGGTTTTCAGCAAGCTTTGTTGAAGCTTTCAAAGTGCCATTTAGCTCCAGTTTGTAAACATTAAACACAGATCCTTATGGAAGTGTTGGTTGCCATTTTGAATACTTAAGGAACGAGCATCTCTTTGAGATCTGTTGTTTACAAGTTAAAATCATTTTTTTTTGCTAGAAAATAACTTAGAACCCCCAAACATTTTATATATATTTTTCAGACACCCTAGAGAATAAAATGGCAGTCGTTGCAATACTTTATGTCACACCATATTTGCGTAGAGGTCTTACAAACACAATTTTTTAAATAAAAAAAAAAAAAAAAAAAACAGTGAAGTAAGCCCAATTTTTTTTATATATATATTTTTTATATATATTATTTTATATATATATATATATATATATATATATATATATTGTGAAAGATAATGTTATGGCAAGTAAATTGATACCTAATATGTCACGCTTCAAAATTGCGCCCACTCGTGGAATGGCGACAAACTTTGACCCTTAAAAATCTCCATAGGTGACTTTTAAAAAAATTCTACAGGTTACCAGTTTTGAGTTACAGAGGAGGTCTTTTGCTAGAATTATTGCTCTCGCTCTAACGATCGTGGCGATACCTCACATGTGTGGTTTGAACACAGTTTTCATATTTGGGCGTGACTTGCATACGCGTTCGCTTCTGCGCGCTAGCTCGGCGGGATGGAGCACGTTAAACATTTTTAACTTTTTTTTTTTTTACACTGTTCTTTTAGAAAAAAAAATGGTATCACTTTTTTTCCTCTCACAAGGAATGTTAACATCCCTTGTAATAGAAAAAAAAGCATGTCAGGACCTCTTTAACTTGCTTACTGGGCACATATACCCCCTTCCTGCCCAGGCGAAATTTCAGCACTGTCACGCTTTAAATGACAATTGCGCAGTCGTGCGACATGGCTCCCAAACAAAATTGACGTCCTTTTTTTCCCACAAATAGAGCTTTCTTTTGGTGGTATTTGATCACCTCTGCGGTTTTTATTTTTTGTGCTATAAACAAAAAAAGAGCGACAATTTTGAAAAAAACACAATATTTTTTACTTTTTGCGAAAATAAATATCCCAAAAAATAAAAATAAAAATTCTTTCTCAGTTTAGGCCGATACGTATTCTTCTACATATTTTTGGTAAAAAAAAATCGCAATAAGTGTATATTGATTGGTTTGCGCAAAAGTTATAGCGTCTACAAAATAGGGGATAGAATTATGATTTTTTTTTTATTATTTTTTTTTTACTAGTAATGGCGGTTATCTGTGATCTTTGTCAGAACTGCGACATTATGGTGGACACATCGGACACTTTTGACTCATTTTTGGGACCATTCACATTTATACAGCGAACAGTGCTATAAATATGCACTGATTACTGTATAAATGTGACTGGCAGGGAAGGGGTTAACACTAGGGGGCGAGGAAGGGGTTAAATGTGTTCCCTAAAAGTGATTCTTACTGTGGGGGGAGGGGAGTGACTGGGGGAGGTGACCGTTCTGTGTCCCTATGTACAAGGGACACACCATCGGTCTCCTCTCCATGACAGGACGTGGATCTCTGTGTTTACACACAGAGATCCACGTCCTTGTCTGTGTGACGGCCGATCGCGGGTACCTGGCGGACATCGTGCCGCCAGGCACGCGCATCGGCACTCGCGCGCCCCCCCCCCCAGTGGCCGGAGGAGCTGAGGCTTCCCGGCCCTGAGGAGCCGCCTTGTGGCCGTCATTTGACAATGGCCTGGGCTCCAAGCGGTTATTGTGAGATCTGGGGTAAAAAAACGTTTTAATTTTTTTTTTCAAATTCCCCTTTAAGACCCTTTGGGCGGAAGTGACGTCTGACGTTGCTTCCGTCATCCAATGGTATGGAGCTGAGTTGGGTCCATCTTTCCCTCACTCGGCATCCAGCCTCAGAGGGGAAAGGACCCAATCGTCTCCTCCACTACCAAGGGCTCTGGTAAGCGGCCGAGGCCACCGGGGAGCAGCGAGAGGGGGGACCTCTCCCGCCACCAATAAAAGTGATCTTGCCGCAAAGACCACTTTTATCTGAAAGCGGACCGCCCACTGTTTAAAATGACACTGGGCTATGGTAGCTATCTGCTGCCATAACAACGGCATTCCACGTTAAACAGCCACCATATAATGACAGCGGGCATTCGAAGTGGTTAAGCAAACTGCTAGCAGGCTTCAGCAATTCTTGAAGCTTGTAGAAAGCCTCCTGAAGCCTGCTAGTAGCTTGCTTAAAATGGCAATAATAACTGCCATTAGGATTTGCATAGCTCCCAACTGTCCCTTATTCCTCCTCATTTGTCCCTCATTTTGGTCTGATCTATATAGATGTATATAAAATGCACTTTTTATCTATCAGAAAGTGTTTTCCAGCACTAAACCTTTCATATGATTTCTAAATGGCTGCATTTGTGAATTCAAAAAGCCAATATAAAGGAATAGTAGTGATAAAAAAGCAATTGTGGGTTTAACCAATCTTGTTTTTTTGTACAATTCTCCTTTAAGGGGGCTTGGCAGGGCATCTGTCTTATGCCTGCATACTTTTGCTGATAGGTTTCCCTCATTCCCATCTCAAAAAGTTCGGAGGTATGTTATACTTTAAAGATAGCTCCCAACTGTCCCTGATATGGAACAAAAGTCCTTCTGTTCCTCATTCCTCCTCATTTGTCCCTCATTTTGGTTCTCTCTATATAGTTGTATATGAAATGCAATTTTTATTTATGAAAAAGTGATCCCAGGGCTAAACCTTTCATCAGATTTCTAAATTGCTGCATTTGGAAATTTTAAAAGCCAGTAT
The DNA here is from genome assembly GCA_029206835.1 of Rana muscosa. Taxonomy (NCBI): domain Eukaryota; kingdom Metazoa; phylum Chordata; class Amphibia; order Anura; family Ranidae; genus Rana; species Rana muscosa. The sequence continues at coordinate 205,862,116 of CM055123.1, forward strand.
AAAGGGATAGTAGAGGTATAAAAAAAAAGCTCTTTTGGGTTTAACACATTTTTTTTTTGTATAACTCTCCTTTAAGGGGGGCGTGTCCTATCCTACATACTTTTGATAACAGAAGTCACTCATTCCCATCTAAGAAAGTTGGGAGGTATGTTTTTGTATTAATGTGTTCAACATTTACAAACTGGAGTTAAATGGTACTTTAAAAGTTTTAACAAAACTTGCTAAAAGCTCGGCAAATGCTTTGTCAAAGCTTGCTGTTCATACTGCTCTTTTACAAGCTGAAGCCAATGTGAAGACAGAAAGAGTATTCTGTTTGACGGAGGAACAACGTGACCATCCTAGGATAGTGGCTTGTTTAGACTTTTTTTGGCAGTGATTGCATGTGATAGTTCCCCCCGGCGAATAAAAACCTAGCAGAATACTGCCCAAAGTCACTTCAGGTAATTAATGCATGTCTGCTTCCAAGCTTGTGTGAAATTGCAGTGGAAAGGAGGCACAAAGTGAATTTCCCCATAACTACCAATCAGATATAATTTTACTGTGGGCACAGTGAACGATGAAGGTTGATTGGTGTTAGCACACTTTGCACTTTGGCTTTGATTTATTAAATAAGCCCATCATTATAAATAAACCCCCTCATTCTGGAACTCGGTAACATAAAGCACAGTTGCAAAGAATTAATTTTACAAAGTGCTTTTAAGTACATTACACTGCCTCTCCTCCCCCGCACCATATTTCCTTTTGATGATTGAGCGGTGCAAATATAATTCCTATGGGATAGATTATTGGAAAGTGCACAAAAAGAATAAACATAATAACAGGGGAGAAATGAAAGCAGACAAATACATTGTGAATTCTTGACTCCTTCAGCCTCCCCTGTGGAAGCATTTTACATGTCTTAATTTACGAAGAAGTTGTCCTATTGAGAAAATTATAATCATGTAATCTTGGGTAGAGAAAAATGTATTTGCAGACAAAAGATTGCCTCTAAGAATCTCTGTATAGCTTTCTGACTGGCGTTATTCTGGCAACCAATTATCACCCCTTCCCCCCATTCCTCTTCCGCCTTTTTTTTATTTTTTTATTTGCTCGCTGTCTTGGTCCTTGTTGGAAGTGAATAGATAAACTGTTACAGTAGCCAGGAACAAGGGCAATGTCTGAGAACTATTCAGACACAGCAACACTGCAGATAGTGTTCTTCCTGGTAAACAGAAATTATCCACATGTAAAATTCCCATCATTAGCCGGGTGCATTGAACTCCTCACTGCAACCAGATTGGCTACAATGGGTTTAGTGTGTGTTGAGCTGCAGCCAGATATTGAAGGATGCTGATTTTTGGGCTGCCCTTTCCCAGAGTTATCAGACCATGGTTGGATGAAAGTAGAGAATATCATTCTGCGGGTTATGAATATGATCCAAATGCTTCCAAAGGACAATCAGTAATAAATTCCATGGGGCCCTGGTACAGTATCAGAGCGGAGGCCAATCATATGATTCCAAAGTATTGGGTCTCATTCAGCCTAGGACAGCTGTCATAAAAATTGTATTTTAATAACAGTATATGTACAATACTTGCAATGATAGTTTGCATCTTGCAAATTCCTTTTTCTATTTTATGGGTCTACATTTGTATCTTTTCCACACTGACAGATCAACTAAAACAATCAACAAAAGTAAAAGTGACAAAAGTTGGGACAATAAGTGCCGGTTCACACTACAGCGACATGAAAGTCGGCACGACTTTGGAGGCAACTTCGAGGCAACTTCAAGTCAACTTTGAGGCAACTTCGAGTTGCCTCCAGGACAGGCGACTTTGCCAGTGGCCAATCAAACAATAATCTGTGGGAGGGAGGGTTTTGCCTGAGAAAACTATTTTCTCTTCCTGTAAAGTTGTTTCAGTTAAGACACTGATCCAACTTTGGAGGCAACTTCCATTGAAATCAATGGGTACAAGTTGCCTAGAAATCGCCTTGAAGTAGTACAGGAACCTTTTCTGAAGTCGGAGCGACTTCAGTAGTGTACATTAAGACGGCTCTCATTCACTTCAATTGAATTTCTCATGTCGGGCGACTTGGGGCGACACAAGTCGGATCCCAAGTCGCGGTAGTGTGAACCGACACTAAAGCCCTGTACACACGATCGGTTTGACTGATGAAAACCGTCCGATGGATGGTTTTCATCAGACCAACCGATTGTGTATGGTACCCATCGGTCTTTTTCCCATCGGTTTTAAAAAATAGAACTTGTTTTAAAATTTTCTGATGGATCAAAAACCAATGGTAATTTCCGATCGTCTATGGGCAAGTCCATCGGTTAAAAAACCCACGCATGCACAGAATCAAGTCGACGCATGCTCAGAAGCATTAAACGAAATTTTTCTCGGCTCATCGGAGTGTTTTACGTCACGGCGTTTGGAACGGTCGGTTTTTTGACTGATGGTGTGTGGGCAAGACTGATGAAAAACAGTTTCATCGGATTTCCGATGGACAAATCCATAGGACGAAAATCCATAGGTTATCCGATCGTGTGTACAGGGCTTAACACTGCAAGTCGTAATTTCAATGGTTTTAGTTTAGATTTTTTTTTTTTGTATACAAAAGTTATATTGAGAATGTTACCAAATCAACAGTGTTGACACTGATGTCTAACAATTAAGTGCATACATATGTAATTGGTCAACTTTGTACAATAATAATAATAATAATAATAATGACAATTTGCAAAATGGGGAAACATCAAGTTGTGGTAAGAGGATCCTTTACATCAATGTTTCTCATTTCCAGTCCTCAAGTACCCCCAACAGGTCATGTTTTCAGGATTTCCCCTCATATGAAATGGCTGTGGTAATTACTAAGGCAGTGAAACTGATCAAATCACCTGTGCAAAATAATGGAAAGCCTGAAAACATGACATGTTGGGGGTACTTGAAGACTGGATTTTAGAAACATTGCTTTACATTGAGCACAGTCATGTCATCATTTAAAAAGGTAAAGGGCCCTCATGGTTTGTAATTTGGTTAATTTCCAGGATAAATAAAATAGATCCAAGCAGTGGAAGTGCAAGCCAGAAGAGTAAAGGGGTTGGTGGGGCTGAAGAATAGATAAGAAGAAAATGTAAGTGGTAAGTGGCAAAGTAAGTGGGGTGGGTAAGAAATAAATGTTTGAGGGGTATAGAATGGGTGGAGTGTCCCGGGGGTGCAGTGGGTTAGTAGTAGTAAATGGTTAGATCAGCCTTTCTCAAACTTTTTACCCCAGGGGAACCCTTAAAATAATTTTCAGGTCTCGGGGAACCCCTAATAAAACACATTCAGTCAGTGGGAACAATGCCCCTTACTTTGGTGGTCAGTGAGAAGAATGCCCTTTTTTACAGTGGTGGTAAGAATGGCCCCCTTACAGAGAGCTAGAAAGATCATTGGTGTCATACCACTGGCTCCGCCAAGTGGCATTGACTCAGAATTATGTCGGCACCATCAAACAGGAGGTAAATCAGCCACAGCTCAAGGAACCCCTAGCCACCTCTGGAGGAACCCTAGGGTTCCACGGAACCCTGGTTGAGAATGGCTGGGTTAGATGGACAATACTGAATTCTTAAATTGTGAGAGTTGAGATGTGACATCCAGGGTTGCCATTTAGAAGAAACTCAGCATTAGTATCGGTCAAGATGGCTGTACATTTTTCATTAACAAGATTGATTCTTTTTTTTTTTCTCTAGACACCAGACCAAGTATTAAAGAAATGTTATGCGGCGTACACACGATCGTTTTTCATGCCGTTAAAAATGCAATTTTTTAAAATGGCCATTAAAACCGATCGTGTGTATGCTCCAGAGCATTTTTAACGGCGTGAAAAACGGCCATTAAAAATTTAGAACATGCTGTATTTTTTAACGTCGTTTTTCATGTCGTTTTTTTTAACGACGTGAAAAACGATAGTGTGTATGCTTTTACGAGGGGAAAAAAAACGCGCATGCTCAGAATCAAGTATGAGACGGGAGTGCTCGTTCTGGTAAAACTAGCGTTCGTAATGGAGATAGCACATTCGTCACGCTGTAATGGACTGAAAAGCACGAGGCTGAAAAGCGCGAATCGCCGCTCAACAAAGTTTACTAACATGAAGGGTGGCGCCATTCGAATGGAACTTCCCCTTTATAGTGCCGTCGTACGTGTTGTACGTCACTGCGCTTTGCTCGAGCGTTTTTTTTAATGATCGTGTGGATGCAAGACAGGCTTGAGAGGAAACATGAAAAAAAAAGACGACGAGAAAAACGTTGGTTAAAAAAATGGCATGAAAAACGATTGTGTGTACGCCGCATTACAGTTACATACTTGGCATATGAGAGTTGTGTAAAGCAGGAAGAAGAGGGTGGCAGCCGGTAGAAAGTGTATAAAGGAAGACAAGACAAGGGGTGGGAGAAAGGAAGTGAGCAAATTGTAGGCACCCCCAGGTTAAAGGAGTAGTAAAGTTACATGTTTTTTCACCTTAATGCATCCTATGCATTAAGGTGAAAAAACATTCGACAATACCGCCCCCCCCCCCCCCGAGCCCCCGTTTTACTTACCTGGCCCCTCGAAAGTCCCGCGCTCGTCCCCGTCATCCTCTTCGGTTTTCAGCCTGGCCGCCGATTGGCTACGCTGGATGGATTGAAAGCAGCGCAGCCATTGGCTGGCGCTGCTGTCAATCACATCCAATGACGCGGCGTGCCGGGGGGCGGGGCCGAGTGATACAGTCGGCGGCTATGGCCGCCGCTGTATCACGGGAGCGCGCCCGCAATAACTCCACACCATGCGAGCTCGCTCGCATTATGGTGTGGAGTCCTTGCGGGGAGGAGCCAAGACAGCCGCCGAGGGACCCCAGAAGCGGAGGATCGGGGCCACTGTATAAAGGTTTGTGTTACCGGCGCCAAGATACTTATACTAAAAATCAATCTGCTGCAATTGAATAAACCATACAACCATATAAGTTGAATGAGAAAAAATTAAAAAGGAAGTGAATTGCGCTGAATTGTGATACACCTCTATCCCTGTGTTAATCAAAACAATTAAGGATGTGTGTCATGTGAACTTTGTGCTCTAAACATAACTATATATATATATTACGTGCCAACAATAACAGATTCCTGCTGCAATTCTTAAATTGCCGCTGCGATTTTTAAACTGCATTTACAATATGCAAAAAAAAATTAAAAAAAATTGTGCAATCCAATATGCAAAAGCACCAAACAACTTGTGTGCAGTTCATTTAAGTCCTTCCAATGTGCTGTATAAAAAAATAATATATATATTTATAGGTGTACAGAAAATATATCTCCAAAAACATATTTTATGCTAAAACAAATGCTCAAATGTTCCTATATGAACAATTGCTTCAATCCCGAGTGACTTGCTGAGCTTCCACCTTCACCACATATGTGTCTGCACCACCACCGAATAGATTGGCCACTCACCAGATAGGCTAGATTATGCGCCTTTGGTTCATAAGGATAACCACTCCGTCATCCAGACTTGTCAGCGGTTCCTCCCAATGTACTGGTGGTGGATCTTACTCTATGATTGCTCATGGAATACATAAAGGGCCATCATGGTGCAGATTATCATAAAAAGTTTATTTAAAGTTTAAAAGAAAATTCATCCACTCACATGTACAGGTGCCTTTTAGCCGGCACTGAGCTGATCCAGCCATGCATAGAAGATCTAAATGTCTGGTCCGCACGTGTGCCCCTATGTTTCCTTCACAAGCTGGATTACATCCAAAGCCTTGCTATGGTCCCAGAAGTGACAAGTAAATCGTCCCGCAGCCTCTATGCATTTCGCATACAATGCGTCATCAGGAAGCTGCCTCATGTTCACTCGTCCCTTAATTTATACCCCCTTCCACTTATTATTATCCTATTCCCATTGGTCGGAAGCACTATCTCCGTGTGACAGGAACTATGCTAACCACCATTTTGACTGCTGGCGGATGTCTATATTCCAAAAGGTGCAAACCTACTGAAAAATAGCAACCCCCATTTTTGGAATTCCCACAAAACAAACCCCTCGGTGTGTCATGTATTCCAAGTGTACTTGTACCGTCAGCTTACTCCAAGGTTTGTGCTGGGTCACCCCTATGCACAGCTGGGTCACTCTTACAATTCATCATTACTGACAAATGATCGGGGCCACTGTGTGCAAAACGAGCTGTACAGTGGAGGTAAGTATAGACTGTTTGTTATTTAAAAAAAAAAAACGGGAACCTGTAGTGTTCCTTTAAGTAACAAAAATGAGCTCAGTTTCGAAACCTGGAGGATAAAACCGCTTCTACCATGGGTACCAGATTGCTGTGTATTTATGCATTGTAACTGAGATTTTGATCTCAATTTATTTATGAAGCATCACTTGTGTAGATCAAGATCTTGTTTTAGCAGACCCTGGCTATAGTTTGGTTTGCTGCTGTAAGGAAATGTTGCATTAGATTAAATTGAGATTTATGTGGTTTGGGTGGTTTAGGATTATTACGTTTGTGGTAATTTTGCTGATCCCAGCAGTTGAGTTTGCCTATCAAAAACCCTGTTGCAAAATTGTTGGGCAATTGGACAGGATCACCAGGTGTGAAAGAAATTCCCTCTTTGTCCATTTGGTCACATTTGAAGCTATTACTTTCAATGTGCAGACATCTCTGGAAATGTTATAGTATCCTTGGTGTGTACCTTTTTTGTGAGTGTTTGTGTGTTAAGGGTTACTGTTATAGAGCCTGTAATATCAGTGCTGTGTCACCCATGAGGCCAATAGAGGTGACCTCCTCAAGAGGCACTTATGGAGGGCTAGTTGGTGGTACGGAAGCACTCAGTGCATGTTCTGCCCTTGGACGGCACACCATGATTTTTTTTTATGGTGCAAAAGCCTGCATCCTAGCACCAAAGATGCTGAGAAGCCCAGGCCACCAACATCCTAGAAACTGGAGGGGGTGGGGATAAACAATAGCACCCAACAGGCAGCACAGCCCTGACTCATTCAGGGTCACAAATAAATCCTTCATTCTGAGGTTTATATGCAGCTTGAAGCTCAAGTGTACGAATTCCGTATAATAGGGGAATTTTCCCAGATACATGCAGTAGTACCATTTTATTTGAACTGGGCTCCTGGAGTCACCCCGCAGGCCCCTGGGATGATCGGCAACAGAAAATGTGTGTCTTAAAGGGAGACACATGGCAGGCATTTCTATAACCACTTTTTTACTGTTATAGTTTGACAACTGCAATCTCAGTAAAATACAACCAATATTCTGTGACTTGTCTGCCCCTTTTTAGGTTTTCTCTCTCTACTTTGTGACTGTGCAAAAAATGTCCCTTTTTTGTCTGGAGTGTACCTTTAAGCTACTGCAACAACTTAGCACTGACACAGAACAAATATTAAACTTGGAACAGCATACACACAGGATGAAGCAGCAAAAAAGAATATATTAATGCCTCAAGTATTATACAAGGTGAAAATCTGACAGTTAAGCACTGACAAGGATTCCCTAGGGAGTCGCAATGTCAGATTTCCCCACATCTATCTCAAGAACATTCAATATTTTATTTTTTATTTTCTTCCTCACGTCTATGTCCAGACCAGTGCTTTTCCAGTCTGGAATCTCCTTCAGATAATTGTAAAGGTACTGTATACATGTCTTCTGTATTTTTTGATCCACAAGCAATGACAGAAAAAGGCAGATGCATTTGTGAATGTTCATTTAGTGAAATGAACCAATGTGAAATTAATTTAAATATACAGAAAACCTTGAGTGATGTTCCATTGAAAATGTATAAAGCATTCCCATGTGGTGACTGGGATGGGCTGGAACTCATAGAAGACACTTTTGCTCCATGATTTGATTCAATGCTGCTCAGTTCCATTCCTTAAGGTTCATTAAAAAGAATGTTTAGTTTCTTTTTTAAATAAGATATTCATGTATAAGATATAAGCTGGATTTAGATTGTCATGGATGGAAGGGGGGCTTGAAGAGAGAAGTGTTGTGTAAACAGAAAAGCAGCTAACACTGCTAATTGGATAGTAGCTGGACAATCCTCGGTGGCTGTATCTTTATGTCATCCAGACATCCGTAGGGACACGATCCATATACTCCACAAGAGGGATTAATTCAATGGTGCATAATGGACACTCACACCAGGGATATGTCAGTGATTTGGAGAGATATAAGAAGGAAAAGGCCATATCGCGTGATTCCATTTTAAAATGGTACAAAATATTTATTAGCAGCTGTTAAACGTACATTTAGTAGGAAGAAATCAAGCACTTGTATACAAGTAAGGCGGTAGTGGAGCCCCCGACGCGTTTCGTGTCAATACACTTCTTCTGGGGTGTCACTCCACTGCAGCCGCGTCAAATTTATAAAAACGGTGACCCCGACAATGAGAGCCCAGCCCCCCGTGTCATGCCAGCACTCCTGCGGGTCACTTCCATTTGTTCCTAAGATGACGGAACAGCGTGCGTTCCACGCCTCCGCATGGTGACGCCGCTTGCGTTCCAAGACTCAAAATGGGTGAATATGATGATATGAGGAAAGGCGTGTGCACGCTGCTCAATGCAGCCGCATCGCGCGCGTTCCAAGCCTCGATGTGAGAAGAGACGAGATCAAGAGCGACGTCTCCGTGAACTAACATTCAACGTCATTCCCCATGCGTGCCATGCCTCAATCTAATGAGCTGTTTGCGTTCCATGCCGCTGACTGTGTTTAGGCTCACAACTGAGCCTATAATGGATAAAAAGCGGCGTAGGAACGAAATATATCTATGTTTCAAATAGATATGAAGGGAAAGAATTAAAATGTCTATATCTGCTACAATGCAAAACGGCTGAATACAAAAAAACAAAAATGTTAAACTGATTAAAAAGTTAAACCTCCAAATAGATAAAAACAAATCTATCTGAAAATAGATGCTACCACAGCCCGGTGGACATATATCCTATGTTAAAATATATTTTCAATAAGGATATGAAGATCCGCATGAGTGTGCACGTTTGACCGCGAGGTGAGCTCTCATGTGATGGTACATATATGTGCATGTTTGTTCAGATATAAATCACCACAATGTTATAAAATTATAACAAACTGTGTGTATGAACATATACTGTAAGTAAAATTCTGATCTGCAAAAAAATAAATAAATAAAATTAAAATGAGAATGGAAACTGAAGACTGAGTGATGTGAATTTATAGAAGAGACACCATAATAAATCAAATACACCTCAAGACGCATTAATAAAAGCATTAATGTCCCACTCCACGTTCATCCCCAATGGGGAGTGGGACTGCAGCTCGTAAATCCAGAAGGTCTCAAGACGAGAGACCCCTCTGGTCATAGCTCCTCCCCTCCAAGGGAGAATGTATCTGTCGATGACTGCAAACTGTGTACCCTTAGGGTTTCGATTATGATGTTGTCTGTAATGTCTAGGAACAGTATGTTTTGTGTCACCGCTCTTGATTAAGGCAATGTGTTTGCCTACCCTTATGGAAAAGGTGCGGATGGTGCGACCAACGAATTGCATCCCACAAGGGCAGGTGATCAAATATACTACATATTTGGTCACACACGTACAAAAATGTTTAATGGGATACTGTTTGTTGGTCACAGTTGATGAAAAGTGAGTTGTCTTGCGTTTACCCAATACATTATGTTGGCAAACATTGCACTTCTTACATGGAAAAAAGCCTACCCAATCATGAAAGAAAGATGAGCGGACAGGTGGGTTCATGATGTTTGGAGCTATCCTTCTCTGCAATGAAGGTGCTCCCCTAAATATGACCTTTGCCTGTTCTGGTAACATAGTACTGAGAACATTGTCGTTCCTGAGTATGTCCCAATGTCTTATAGTAAAAGTTCAAAATACAACTGTAGCAGCGCTGTGGACAAAAGTTAATATAAATGTCTCATATAAGAAATCTAGATAGTGGATGATGAGAATGGTTGTGATTGGTCCAAATTCTAGCTTCAGTGCTCCTTTCACCAAGGTGTGTTCACCACGTGGGGGGGGGGTAAAATCCCCTTATGGGGATGCACTCACCAGATAAAAGATCAATATAGGCATTGATTCACCATCCTCATTCAGCTCATTCTTCTACCACACTTTACGCTTACATGTGCCGCAAACATATGTGATGAAAAAAATATATCCACAGAGGGCAGTACTGTATGGAAAATTTATTGAAGAAAACAACAATCCCCTAAGTACCCCCTTTTGCACATGTGCGTACCATATAAAAGTGATAAACAGGCAATATTGAAAAACAAGCGCTTTTAGTCACTTGCCCCTGATGAGCGCCGATATCATGTTCCTTCGGCGTCTTCCTGGTTTGCAAGCTTTGGAGCGCACGTGTCACTTCCGGTTCACTTGGTGTGTGGTCACACCCTGATGTTTCGTCACTTCCTGACTTCTTCTGAGGGCGTGACCTACCACCATAGCGACCGGAGTTATGTACATCTCACTCTCGCCCCCTGAGCGACGTCCGACCAATCCAACCATACATGCGTCATCACGCATGCGCATTGCAAGATCCGCGTCCCTGCCAGGCTGTGGGCGGAAGGACCATACCGAGCCAGCCTATGCTGCGCTGCCGTGATTTGTGCGCAGACGTGGCATGGAGCTCAATAAGAAAATGTGTTACCATGTTACCAGCAATGAGAATAAACATAATGAGTATGAAATTAACATGATGATTACAGATCCTGAATAGCATTTAGCTGATTCAAATTATTCCGCTCTATGTAATCTAGAAAATACATTACAATACTGTGTTTATAGAACGTTATGGAAAAAAACGTTTTAAAATTCTTCAAATATCTTTTAAAATATTCTTTAAATACCTTTAAAATACTTTCTAAAACAGATTCTAAGACACACTCTAACAGCCATATAAGAAACATAGCTGCAAAACAACAACATCATATCACTCCATCTGTGCGATAGTCGCTGTATTAGCGACTTTGCACCCAGCCTTCTGATTCAGTCTTATGCACAGTAAATATAATCTGTTAATCTACATATTTTTTGCCCCAGGATTTTATCACCCAAAATAATGTGTACTGATCCTGTTAACTTCAGATCGCTACATGATCTTAGTTTTGGGGGAATGATCTGAGCGGCATGGTACAAAGAGTATGATTGGCCGTCTGTGTGCACATCATCTGTTGGGGGTCACTCCCATACTTTAACATCAATGACTAATTCACATTTCGTATTGACTGTCCTCTCCTCTTTTGAATATTAAATGTGGAGGCCTGCGAAGCGGTATCCTTTGAATGTGCCATTAAAACTAGGTAGACTGGGGCTCTAGTTAAAAGACTGGGATTCTGATTGAAAATCTGGAATGAATCCTCTAAAAGACTTCTTTGTCAAAGACACACACCTCTTTAAGGTGAAATTTAAATGAACTTCGGGTAAAATAGTGAACTTTAAAACTAGAATAAATTGAGAATAAAATGACAATCAAATCAAAAATAACCTAAAATCTCATCATCCACTATCTAGATTTCTTATATGAGATTGTCATATAGAGGACATTTATATGAACTTTTGTCCACAGCGCTGCTACAGTTGTATTTTGAACTTTTACTATAAGTTTTATATTACTGTGTGCATATTGTATTTACGTTTGATTTTAAGGAATGCTTTTAGCATATACATTTTATTCTGGGTTTTTTATCTTTGTAGTTTTACCCGAAGCGCAGAGCGATACTAACAGAGAGGGCCAGGTTATTTTTAGTATCTTTTATCCATGTCCCAATGTCTGTTCATGATGGTCCTAATTTGCTTCTGCTGTGTTGAAAATGAGGTCAAGATAGCAAATTTAAAACCATCGTCATTGACAGGTTTAGGTTTATCTGCTATCAATGAACGTCTATCCAGTGAAGGAGTGTTTTGAAGTTCTAAATCAACATCCTTAAGGGCATAGCCTTTATCTAAGAACCTTTGTTTAAGAATCCCGGCCTGTACAAGGTATGTATCTGTGTCGGTGCAGTTCCTACGTAGCCTAAGAAATTGGCTGCGTGGAACTGAACAGAGCCAGGACTGGTGGTGGCAGCTGTCCATAGGAATGAAGCCATTAGGGTCTGTTGGTTTGAAGTAAGTCTGAAACTTGAACTTTCTATTAACAATCTCAATTTCAAGGTCCAAGAAATAAATTTTACTTGAACTGGACTCATACGAGAGAGAGATACCCCTATCATTAGAGTTTAGAGTGTCAAAAAATTATTTCAACGAATCCGGGCTACCATTCCATAGGAGGAGGATGTCGTCGATGTACCTAGCCCACAGGACTAACGATGGAGTGTCCTGGGCATAGACGACATCCTTCTCCCATTTGGCCATAAAAAGATTTGCAAGGCTAGGCGCGAACTTGGCGCCCATTGCCACTCCACGTTGTTGAATGTAATAACGTTGGTTGAACCAAAAATAGCTATGTTTGGTTGCAAATTCCAAAGTTTAATGAGATACTCGCATTGAAAAGAGGCAAGAGAATGGTCACGACCCAAAAAATGTTGAACGGCCTCAATCCCCCTGTGATGGGGTATGCAAGTGTACAGGGAGGCCACATCTGCTGTGGCTATGATGTAATCACAATACTTTCCAGTAATCGAATAGTGTCTCCCGTGTCCTTGAGATATGATGGTGTCTGTCTAACTAGTGGCTGTAAATAATGATCTATATAATGGCCTATATGTGATGTGACAGAGTCAATGCCACTCACGATAGGCCGTCCAGGGGGATGGGTGGGGTGTTTGTGAATCTTGGGCAAATAATATATGGTGGGAATTCTGGTAACTTTGGGTACTAAAAATGCCTTTTCTTTCTTATTAAGAACTTTTAGATCAAAACTTTTTATAATGAGGTCTTGAAGTTTCTTCTTATACACAGGAGTGGGATTGTTGAGAATCTCCTTATATGTATCTGGTTCGTTAAGAATTCGATACATTTCTGTTTCATATTGGATTTTGTCTAGGATCACAATACCACCGCCCTTATCCGCCGGACGGATCACCAAGTCCTTCTGCTCACACAAGGACCTGAGTCCCACATTGGAAAAGGGCTGACGGAAAGAGCGTTTTTCAGGGAGTTGAGCCAGATCCCTAAGGACTAAATCCTTGAAAATCTTAACAGCAAGGGCTACTGAGACAGGAGGGTTAAAAAGGGACGGATTGGATAATCCAGAATGGACAGTCCCTGGACCCTGAAGTGGCTGCACTACTATCCCTCCTGTATGTATTGGAAATCAAATATCGCTATATGTTAATTTTGCGGATGTACTTATGGATGCCTATAAAAGTGCCAAATTTGTCAGGTTTTTTTGGAGGGGCAAATTTGAGGTCCTTATCCAAAACTGATTGCTCGGCACGGGTAAGTGACTTGGCACTTAAACTGAAGACACCCTGGCCTGTTAAGTTCTCCTTCTCTTTTCTCCTCTGTATTCTCCACCCCCTCTCTGCACCCTCTCTTGGGTCTGGACCTCTCTTTTTTAAGAGAGGGTCCTCGTGAAAACCCTGACCCCCATAGGTGTTGGGATTACGTTGATTGTACCCATATGGTAATTGATCATAGCCGTAGCGTTCATTCCTATGGACAGCTGCCACCACCAGTCCTGGCTCTGTTCAGTTCCACGCAGCCAATTTCTTAGGCTGCATAGGAACTGCACCGACACAGAGACATACCTTGTACAGGCTGGGTCTCTTAAACAAAGGTTCTTAGATAAAGGCTATGCCCTTAAGGATGTTGATTTAGAACTTCAAAACACTTTGTCACTGGATAGACGTTCATTGATAGCAGCTAAACCTAAACATGTCAATGACGATGGTTTTAAATTTGCTATGTTGACCTCATTTTCAACACAGCACAAGCAAATTAGGACCATCATGAACAGACATTGGGACATACTCAGGAATGACAATGTTCTCAGTACCATGTTACCAGAACAGGCAAAGGTCATATTTAGGGGAGCACCTTCATTGCAGAGCAGGATAGCTCCAAACATTAACCCACCTGTCCGCTCATCTTTCTTTCATGATTGGGTAGGCTTTTTTCCATGTAAGAAGAGCAATGTTTGCCAACATAATGTATTGGTTAAACGCAAGACAACTCACTTTTCATCAACTGTGACCAACAAACAGTATCCCATTAAACATTTTTGTACGTGTGTGACCAAATATGTAGTATTTTTGATCACCTGCCCTTGTGGGATGCAATTCGTTGGTCGCACCATCCGCACCTTTTCCATAAGGGTAGGCGAACACATTGCCTTAATCAAGAGCGGTGACACAAAACATACTGTTCCTAGACATTACAGACAACATCATAATCGAAACCCTAAGGGTACACAGTTTGCAGTCATCGACAGATACATTCTCCCTTGGAGGGGAGGAGCTATGACCAGAGGGGTCTCTCGTCTTGAGACCTTCTGGATTTACGAGCTGCAGTCCCACTCCCCATTGGGGATGAACGTGGAGTGGGACATTAATGCTTTTATTAATGCGTCTTGAGGTGTATTTGATTTATTATGGTGTCTCTTCTATAAATTCACATCACTCAGTCTTCAGTTTCCTTTCTCATTTAATAATTTTTTTATTTTTTTGCAGATCAGAATTTTACTTACAGTATATGTTAATACACACAGTTTGTTATAATTTTAGAACATTGTGGGGATTTATATCTGACCATACATGCACAGGCACATGAGAGCCCACCTCGCGGTCAAACGTGTACACTCATGCGGATCTTCATATCCTTATTGAAAATATATTTTTACATAGGATATATGTCCACCGGGTTGTGATAGCATCTATTTTCAGATAGATTAGTTTTTATCTATTTGGAGGTTTAACTTTTTAATCAGTTTAACATTTTTGTTTTTTAGTATTCAGCCATTTTGCATTGTAGCAGATATAGACATTTTAATTCTTTCCCTTCATATCTATTTGAAACATAGATATATTTCGTTCCTACGCCGCTTTTTATCTATTATAGGCTCAGTTGTGAGCCTAAACACAGTCAGGGGCATGGAACGCAAACAGCTCATTAGATTGAGGCATGGCACGCATGGGAAATGACGTCGGACGTTAGTTCACAGAGACGTCGCTCTTGATCTAGTCTCTTCTCACATCGAGGCTTGGAACGCGCGCGATGCGGCTGCGTCGAGCAGCATGCACACGCCTGTCCTCATATCATCATATTCACCCATTTTGAGTCTTGGAACGCAAGCGGCATCACCATGCGAAGGCGTGGAACGCACGCTGTTCTGCCATCTTAGAAAAAAACGGAAGTGACCCTCAGGAGTGCTGGCGTGACACGGGGGGCCGGGCTATCATTGTCGGCGTCACATTTTTTATAAATTTGACATGGCTGCAGTGGAGTGACACAACAGACAAAGTGTATTGACATGAAACGCGTCGGGTAGACTCCACTGCCGCCTTACTTGTATACAAGTGCTTGATTTCTTCCTGCTAAATGTAAGTTTAACAGCTGCTAATAAATATTTTGTACCATTTTAAAACGGAATCACGCGATGTGGCCTTTTCCTTCTTATATCTCTCCAAATCACTGACATATCCCTGGTGTGAGTGTCCATTATGCACCATTGAATTAATCCCTCTTGTGGAGTATATGGAGCGTGTCCCTACGGATGTCTGGATGCCATAAAGATACAGCCACCGAGGATTGTCCAGTGTCCCAGCTTGCCGGTTTATAACAACACATGCTTTTCACAGAGACGTATGTATGGTAAGCCTACACTTTTACCGGTGGTGGGTCTGCACAGTATAGACAAGAGTTACAGTTCACTGTCCAGAAGCTTTTGAACACACTCTGAAGTCATTGATGTTCCTTCTCCAGAGTTTTTTCACTGACACATGGTGGACTTTCATTTTTCATTTTTATTTATGGACTTTGAAGTTATTTACATGTGTTTTTTGAATTTATGTTGATGTCATAACTATTGTCATTTATTATTTACCACAGTGAGCACATCACTTTCAGGGGATCATCCCCTCACCAATTTTTGCACTAATTTATTTTTTTCTGAATTTCATTGCATAAGTGCTACACTTTATTACATTTACTTTTTGAAGAGAGAAGTGAGAGGAGGAGAGAAGACAACAAAATGAATTGCTGTCTTGTAGGCACCCCTAGCTGAAACATGTGGTCAAACCTCCAGCTAGCGGCCTACAGTAAAATGAGTAATCTAGGGGCAAAATTGTTTAGCCAGTTTATGGCCCAGGCACTCAACGCAGACCTTAGTGTCTGCCACACTCGCATTGATGGCAGATTTGAAACTCCAGTTCTGCGCACCCCTGATTCATATCCTTGACAACCTATTTTCATGCCTGCATCACACTATCTCACAGGGTCCTGCATGTTCCATGTACTGTTAGCTTAGGGATCAGTAGGTCCAACTGTACACCTGAAGCCCATGAAACACAGGGGCTCAGGTCATGTGTCATGTGTTCCCTTGTGGCATCTTCTTTCATGGCCAGGAAGGGACCTCTTCCCTTAACCATCACAAGCTCCTGGGTCGATCAGGTTTGGACTAATTGCTTCAGGTTACACTTCCCTGATATTGGCTGGACTTTATAAGTTACACTCCCATCTAGGTTTCTGCATTAATTACCCATCTAACAAGACTTTTGTGTATGCATTCCGAAACTCTTCTCGTTTTCAGGATGCTTTACTTGGAAACAAATGTTAGTTGCAACCATATAACACATCGCTTGAACAACACCTAGTAGGTACAGTTCCAGGAGATATTGCTTAACTCAGTTCCACATATGTGGTAGAGTTATAGTCGCACAAGGTGGTAGACAGTCCAATTGTAAAGGAAATGAGTATCCATGAGAATAGTAGGAACTGTTTTAAGCATATGGTAAAGTGCCAGGTTCATACTTGTAAAACACTTGTAAAACACTTACAATACTGTTTCAATTGCTAGTGGCACAAGAGGAGTGTTGCAATACTTATGCTACTGGTGCATAGTAACCTCTCAAATAGGATCTTCATTCTCACTATTCCAACTACATGCATTAGGCCTCAATACCAAAAGGGGAACGTGTACACATGCACCATCTCAGAACTATATCTTATCTCTCCCTCCTCCTCTCAGGCCCCAAGCAGAAAAGCCTTCCTGAATAGTTGGGAGGCAGAAACTCTCCCATTCCTCTATGCTGTTACATGATGATGCTGCATAATAGTGCATACTTTAAAACAATTATAAACCAACCTATTTATTTACTTTTTTAATATTCCTCAAGGCAGACAGTGCATATAGTGTACGTATATACAAAAGTTATACAAATTTAGGAAAAGGCGGACGTACAAAAAAAATTGTTCTTAAACATAAAAGGGAAAAACGTTACAGAAAGATTACCTAAGTTTTTTTTAAATAGTTAGATAAAAATACAAATAATAAACAAATTACAGTATATAATTTACTCTGACACCCCTAACTAAAATCTAGTGGAATCAATTACCTTCAGAAGTCACCTTATTAGTAAATAGAATCCACCTGTGTGTAATTTAGTCTCAGTATAAGTACAGATGTTCTGTGAGGCCCTCAGAAGTTTGTTAGTGAACCTTATTTAACAGGTCAGGGATACAGTTGTGGAGAAATTTAAAGCAGGGTTAGGTTATAAAAAAATACCCCAAGCTTTGAACATCTCACGGAGCACTGTTCAATCCATCATCCGAAAATGGAAAGAGTATGGCACAACTGCAAACCTACCAAGACATGGCAGTCAATCTAACCTGACATGCCAAGAAAGGAGAGCATTAATCAGAGAAGAAGCCAAGAGGCCCATGGTAACTCTGGACAAGCTGCAGAGATCCACAGCTCAGGTGGGAGAATCTGTCCACAGGACAACTATTAGTCGTGCACGCCAAACATCTGGCCTTAATGGAAGAGTGCCAAGAAGAAAGCCACTGTTGAAAGAAAGCCTTAAGAAGTCCTGTTTGCAGTTTGCGAGAAGCCATGTGGGCGACACAGCAAACATGTGGAAGAAGGTGCTCTGGTCAGATGAGACCAAAATTTAGCTTTGTGGCCTAAAAGCAAAATGCTTGATGTGGCGAAAAACGAACACTGCATATCACTCTGAACACCCTATCCCCACCGTGAAACATGGTGGAGGCAACATCATGTTATGGGGATGCCTTTCTTTAGCAGGGACAGGGAAGCTGGTCAGAGTTAATGGGAAGATGGATGGACCCAACTTCGGGGCAATCTTTGAAGAAAACCTGTTATGCCGCGTACACACGATCGTTTTTTCTGATGAAAAAAGACTGATGGACTTTTTTCATCGGAGAAACCGATCGTGTGTAGACCCCAACGGTCTTTTTTCCATGGGTATAAAAAAATAGAACATGTTTTAAATTATACCGATGGAAAAAAAAAAACGATAGTAAATTCCGATCGTCTGTGGGGAACTCCATCGGAGAAAAAACCCACGCATGCTCAGAATCAAGTCAACGCATGCTCAGAAGCATTGAACTTAATTTTTCTCAGCTCTTCAGAGTGTTTTACGTCACAGCGTTTGGGACGGTCAGATTTTTGACTGAAGGTGTGTAGGCAAGACTGATGGAAGTCAGCTTCATCGGATTTCCGATGGAAAAATCCATCGGATTTTATTCCATCGGAAATCCGATCGTGTGTACAGGGCATTAGAGTCTGCAAAAGATAAGTCACTGTTATCAACCTCTGGAGGAACCCTGGTTGAGAAACCCTGCAATAAACACTCAAAAATAAGCACATACCCATGAAGAAACAAGATGTATCACTCTCACCATTGCTAGTTTCCCTGTGGACTTCAAGAGACCAGTTCCCCAGATTGAAACAGCGTTCAGACATGTAGGCAGCAAGAGAGGCAAGTTTTCTATTTATTCCTCACAGGTATGTTCCTTCTTGTGCATTTTTAATCAAGTGACAGGGTCTCTTTAAAAGACTGCCTGCATTTTTACTGGATAGATATAACCAGCTTTATTGGTGGGGAATCCAATATGGCTGCCAATATTTAACCATACAATTCAGAAAGGGTATGATTTGGTGCTTTATTCACTTACAAGTCATTGTTAACTAACAGCAAGACACAAGTAAACATCCTATGTTCCGTAGTGTTGTTTCCCCTTTTGCTAACCTTGAAATAACCTGCTGCATTGTCAAGAATGATTTTTGTCACATCTCAACATGGCCACTGCTTTAGGTACCAGAAAGCAGCCGTCTGAAAAGGCCCGGCTATGATTGGTGGAACGGTGTGACTGTCACATCAATTCTGAATCTTTATTGTTATTTATTCTGCATTTCATATTCAATGGTAAACTGAAGTGAATGTCAATTGATGCTTTGCTTGTTGTTCATTTACAATCGGCCGTATGCCTGATAATTAATTGCTGTGTCTACATTTCTGTCTCCAGAGATCTGAGGAATAACTTGATTAGCACCATCGAGCCGGGGGCCTTTTATGGACTTTCTGAACTGAGGCGTCTGTAAGTATTAATTCTGTTTGAATTACTTTGTAAATTGTGTTCACATCGACATTTTACCACAGGGAACGGCAATATGTCACCAAGCAATAACATTGGATCCTGGCACTGGGTATAAACCATTACAGTGATTTTTAGATGTGTGTAGATGTACTACAATGATTTCATCTCCTTTCAGGATGTAAAACACTAAATGGAAATGTTTTATTATTCCCTAATGACAATACTTTTCATTGTAATTATGCATGCCATTGGTGTGGCCATGTTGATTGATTAAAAACATGTTCAAAGGCTAAAAATGATATACAAAAACACTGCTGCTACTTTTCAACATATTCTTTATTTTACCTTCATTTTACTTTTAAGTACAGTATATGGTAACCAGATCAGTACAATCTCATGTAAGCTTTAATATGTTAAAGCAGTTGTAAACCCCTGCTTTGTGATTTTTACCTACAGGTGAAGCTATAATATGGCTTACCTTTAGGCAAAATGAATATCTCCTAAACCTGCATGGTTTAGGACAGTGGTTCTCAACCCTGTCCTCTAGTACCCCCAACATGCCATGTTTTGGGAATTTCTCTTAGATAAAATAGCTGTCCAAAATACTAACCCATTGACTCTGATTTAAAGCACCTGTGCAAGATAACGGAAAACCTGAAAACATGGTCTGTTGGGGTTACTTATGGACAGGGTTGAGAACCACTGGTTTAGGAGATATTCACCCTGCATGAGCTCTGAAGGTCCAGCTTACCGTGCCGTAACTTCAGAGCTTCTTGCCGGAACCGAGGGCTCCCATGCGCACGCGCCTGAGTGACGTAATCGCGGCTCCAGCCACTCACAGCGCTGGAGCCCGCAATCCCTGAAGAAAGGATGGGAGAAGATGTCAGCCTTCTCAGTGGTGACCAGGTGCCACTGAGAGTACTTAGTTCTAAGGTGAGTATTTCATAATGTGCTAGTATGCGATGCATACGGGTGAGTTTTTTTTTCCCCTAGGTTTACAACCGCTTTAATGTAATCTCAATAGTAATTTTCAATATTTTGAAATCTGAAACTTTTATTCAAGCTAAATTGTAGTGTGGGTGAGTGGCAGCAGTTTTTGCCAAAATGTGCAAATTTGCATATCAAAAATTTACATTATGGTCGACTTATTGTGGGGAAAATAATTATTGGATCCCCTGCAAATTTTGTAAGTTTGCCTACTTATAAAAAAAAGGAAGGTTCTATCATTTTTTAACATAGGTGTATTTTAAATGCGAGAGACAGAATATCAACCAAAAATCCAGAAAAAAACAGATGATACAAATGTTATAAATTGAGTTGCAGTTCAGTGAGTAAAATAAGTATTTGATCCCCTACCAACCAACAATAGTTCTGGCTCTCACAGACTGGCTACAATATGTGCTCATGTGGTACACAGATTATTCCTGTGAATTTAAGAAGGTGCTCCTAACGACAACTCGGTATGTGTATCAAAGACACCTGTCCACAGAATCAATTTCTTCCATTCAAACCTCACCGTCATGGGCAAAACCAAAGGATGCAAGGGACAAGATTGTAGACCTGTACAAGGCTGGAATGGGCTACAAGACCATCAGCAAGAAGCTTGGTGAGAAGGAAAACTGTTGGTGCGATTATTCGCAAATGGAAGAAATACAAAATAACCATCAATCGCCCTCGGTCTGGATTGGTCCTCCTGTAGAACTGATAGCTCTGCAGTTCCCTGATGTCGCTCCATTGCCAAATCTGGCATTTTCTCCAATTGTTCCACATCTGGCGTCTTCTCTTCTCAGTCATTGCGCACCCAGTCCGTTACAGCGTGACGAATGTGCTATCTCCATTACAAATGCTAGTTTTACCAGAACGAGCACTCCCGTCTCATACTTGATTCTGAGCATGCACGTTTTTTTTCACCTCGTAAAAGCATATACACTATCGTTTTTCACGTCGTTAAAAAAAACGACATGAAAAACGACTTGAAAAAATAGAGCATGTTCGAAATTTTTAATGGACGTTTTTCACGCCGTTAAAAATGCTCTGGAGCATACACACGATCGGTTTTAATGCCCATTTTTAAAAATGGCATTTTTAACGGCATGAAAAATGATTGTGTGTATGGGGCATTAGAGATGATTGAGCCGTTCTGGTCACTGATCAGCTCTATGGTCAGCTGGCTGAACCACCGGCTGCATTCTCAGGTTCCCTGTTGGGAAAGGAGAGCCAGAGAAAACCATGGAAGACGGTGGGAGGGGGACACATTCCCTCCCACTGCTTGTAAAAGCAGTCTAGAGGCTTTTACATGTAAGCCAACCGCTGGCTGAAACTAATGATACCAAGTTGATACCTAAACCTGCAGGCTGGTAAAACCACTCAAAGTCCAGCAACATACCAGTACCAATACGTTGCTGGTCCTTGTTGGGCATATATTGTAATCTTTTTTTTTTTCATGCAGCCTGTGGGCTGAACGGAAAAAATAGATTGATCGGTGGGTTTGCCCACCATTAGAATACCTCCCTTCATCCACCCACTTCTAATGATGGGCATACACACACCATTTATATATGCCGAAACATGCGGGCATCCTCCTCAAAAGTTAGGAGCAAATCGCTCCTCCACCCCTGCTGCCCCCATGCTTTGGCATATATGCTCTTTTTTTTTAACTGTGGTGGTGAAATCATCTCCTACAGCGTTGGTGTCATGGCTTTATGTGTCGTGGAAGCAAACGCTGTTTCTGTCAAGATAAATAAATCCGCGCTGCAACTGAATGGCGTACCTGCTAAGCAAATGATGGTTAACAATAAAACAAAGTAACATTACAGTTTAACAGTAAGACATACCATACCTGCAAAGCAAATACAAAAAAAACATAGTAAAAGATAAAAATAAATGAACGCAATCTGTCCCTAAAATATGTATATGCCAAAGCATGGGGGCATCTGCCCCAAAAGTTAGGAGCAAATCGCTCCTCCACCCCTGCTGCCCCCATACTTTGGCATATATGCTCTTTTTTTTAACTGTGGTGGTGAAATCACCTCCTACAGCATTGGAGTCACAGCTTTATGTATCATGGGAGCAAACGCTGTTGCTGTCAAGATAAATAAATCCGCGCTGCAGCTGAATGGCATACCTGAAAGCAAAAAAATGGTTAACAATAAAACACAGTAAAGTATAAAAAAATTACATACCTGAAAAGTAAACATGATAAAACATAATAACAATACAAAATTGCAGAATAGAATGCAGTAAAAAAGAACAGAAGAATAGAGAGAGAATAGAGAGAGAGACAAAAACTATTTTTATTTTTGTGGTTTTTTTTTTTTACACTTTTTTTTGTAAGTGTAAATGTAACGGTTCGGTTCCAGGTTCGGGTCTCTCAAAATGCGATGGCATCTTGGGAGACCCTGTGAAAGAGTGTCCTAGTCTGTGAAATGCTGTACCCTATGCTAAAACTGCACTAGTGTGTGGTAGCGTTCAAAACATTCAACGATGCAAAGACCAGGATTGTCAGGACAGGAGGGACAATAATAGCGGGTTTCATGCCTATATCCGCGCTTTCTACAGACACAACATTTTCTTTGGGGGGCTCATTGGGTAGGGGTACTAGGGAGGACATACGGAAAATGCCTCTCATGCAGCTGGCTTACTGCATTGTGATTGGGATGGTGAGGTGAAGCACCGTCTGGATACAGAAGGGTTTTGACAATCTCTTCCTGGAATTTAAGGAAGGATCCTGTCCATCCTGAAGTTCTGTATAGCACATGAGCGTTCAGTAAAGCCAATTGAAATAAGTAAACAGACACTTTTTTGTACCAGCGTCTGGTCTTACGGGCAACTAGGTACAGCGCCAAGAACTGGTCGTTGAGGTCCACCCCTCCCATATTTTGGTTATATTCGTGGACACAGAGGGGTTTCTCCGCAACACTAGTCGCCATAGAAATTTGGACCGTCGTGTCTGCGTGAAGGGAGGACAGAACGAAAACATTCTTATTATCCCTCCACTTCACAGCGAGCAAATTATTACACTTAAGCAGGCTATCTCCCCCAGCCTAAGACGGGAATCTACAAGCCTCTGGGGTAAGCCCCGGCGATTAGGTCGCACGGTGCCACATGCACCAATTTGATGATCAAACAAGTGACTAAAAAGTGTCACGCTCGTGTAATAATTGTCCACATACAAATGGTACCCCTTTCCGAATAAGGGTGACACCAAGTCCCACACCATCATGCCAGCCCTCCCTATGTAATCTGGGCAGTCCTCCGGCTCTACGTGACTATATCTTCCCTCGTAAACCATAAAACTACATATATAGCCTGTTTCTCTGTCACAGAGCTTATACATCTTGACCCCATATCTGGCACGCTTGCTGGGAAGATACTGTTTGAAAGACAAGCGGGCAGAAAATTTAATCAGGGACTCATCAACGCAGACAACTTGATGGGGAGTAAACAAGGCTGCAAAACGTTTGTTGAAGTAGTTTACGAATGGCCGAATTTTGTAGAGCCAATCGTATCCAGGGTCTCCGCGAGGACGATGGAGTTCATTGTCGTTGAAGTGCATGAACCGCAAGATCTGCTTGTATCGTGCCCTGGTCACGGAGACAGAGAACAGTGGCATATGGTAAATTGGGTCAATGGACCAATATGACCGCAACTTACTCATTTTAACTATGCCCATGTCGAGAGATAGGCCCAGAAAGGTCTTAAATTCGGAAACAGTAATTGTTTTCCATTCTCTGGCAAGGAAGGACTGGGTATTAGCGGCGATGAATTGACCAGCACACAAATTACTTTGGTCTACAATAGATCTATAGAGATCTTCCGTGAAAAACAGCAAATAAAAATCAAGTGACGTAAAATCCACTGTTTCCACCTGAATTCTAGGTTGGCCAGTGAATGCGGAAAGTACGGGTGCTGCAGAAGAGGTGGACTCCCAATTAGGATTGGCAAATTCTGTAGGAAGGACACTATGGGCACGACGAGCCTGTCTTTGTCTTCTTGGTGGCAGCAGGACATTACTTGTGCTTGCCACCTCGCCAGCTTGAACTGCACTTATGGGACTCGCCACGTCACCACGTGATACTGGATGTATGACCAGGGTGTACTAGGCTTCTGGTGCTTGCCAGTTCACCAGAAGGATGAGGGGCACTAGTACTTCTCTGCTCCATACGAGAGCCCTGCGGTTCTTGCACCTCAATAACAGCAGAAGAATGGTACGCCTGACCTTGGCAGGGACTACAACTCCGTCGTCAGAGCTATCTGTCATGAAGCTGCTGTCATCTACAGGATCGTATTCTGAGCCTGAATCTGTCAGATGAGTGACTTCCTCTTCACTATCTGTCATGCTCAGAAACGTGTAGGCCTCTTCACTAGTGTACCTTTGATTTGCCATTTTGGGCTCTAAATTTACTGGTACACTAGTAAGGTTCACAGGAAAAAAAAGCTCCTAGGCTGTCAGCAACTGTATCAAACGCTACCAAAAAAACTATTAGCGATCGCAGGGATCAGGCTTGACTCTGCGAACGCTGCAGTTATGTGTTTAGTGTTTTGTAAGTGACAGTGATCAATCGATACTACACTTGGGTGGGCTGGGCTGGGCTGGGCGGAGGGGCAAAATGCAGGTGCTAGCAGGTATCTGGGCTGATCCCGCTAACACTGCATTTTTGGGAACCCTAAACTGCTGGGGACGCTAGTATAGATCTGATCAGATCAGATATTGATCCATTCAGACACTATACCACTAAGGGAGGTGTATGCTGTGTGCGTGGGTGTTAGCGCTACTGGCACTAATATGGCGCTGCCTGGGTGATCAGGGGGTTAAACATTTATTGAGTAATAAACAGAGGGTGCCCTTACACTATAAAACACAAACTAACTAACCAGCGTCACCCATAACACTTATACGGTGATCACTGGTGACAGAGGGTAAAAGGGTTAACTAGCGTGAAAAAAGCTGACGGTGAACCTAAATACCTAACTGGCTAACTAGCGTCACTGGTGATCACTGGTGAAAGGGTTAACTAGGGGGAAATCAGGGGGTTAAAACCCTTATTAGGTAGTATATGGGGGTACCTGACGCTATAAAAAGCTGACGGTGAACCTAAATAACTAACTGGCTAACTAGCGTCACCTGTGACACTAATACGGCGATCAGAAAAAAGTTTGCTTAGTGACACTGGTGACAGGGGGTGAAAGGGTTACCCGGGGGGCGATCAATGGGTTAAACCTTTATTAGGGGGGGTTAGGGGGTACCCTAGACCTAAAGGGGCCTATTACTAACTGCCCTAACACTTTTTACAGTCACAAATGACACCAAATGCAGTGATCAGTAAAAAATGTAACACTGCAATCGGTGACACTGTGACTGGGGGTGCAGGGGGTGATCGGGGGGGTGATTGGGGGGTGAAAAGTGTGCCTACGTGTACTGGTGTCAGTGTACTGTTGGTGCACTTACTCTGAGATGTCTTCTCGCCGGACGAAAAGACTGGCACGACAGTGACATCACTTCCTCTGCTACTGTTTATACTTTCAGTTGAGCTTCCTGATGATGCAATAAGTTGCATACAGCAGTGTTTCTCAACTCCAGTCCTCAAGGCGCCCCAACAGGTCATGTTTTCAGGCTTTCCATTATTTTGCACAGGTGATTTGATCAGTTTCACTGCCTTAGTAATTACCACAGCTGTTTCGTCTGAGGGAAATCCTGAAAATATGACCTGTTGGGGTGCCTTGAGGACAGGAGTTGAGAAACACTGGTATACAGGCTGCAGCATCATTGTCAGCTCGTCACGTCCAGTCCGAGTACAAGCAAAGCTAGGAACGCAAGCCAGGCATCCATTTGTACACTCCTATTTACGACTGGATCAGCTCAGTGCTGGCTTCAAGGCACATTTCCATGTGAGTGCATAGGTTTTACATGTTTTAAACTTTAATAAATTCTTTGATATACTATACCATGATGGTCTTCTGTATGTTACATGAGCGGATATAGAAAAAGATCATAACCAAAGCTTGGGGAGTGACTGCTGCCAAACCTGAGAGAGTTATCCATATAAACCAAAGGCACATTATCTGGTCCATCTGGTGAGTGCCCATTTCATCTGACGTCGGTGTAGGCACGTTAAGTGGTGAAGGTGGAAGCATAGTTGATCATCACTGAAAGAAATTATTCACAAAGGACTTTTTTGTGCACATATATAAATATTTTTTCTGCAAGGAATCTTTCCTTTTTTGTTTTTTGTTTTCTTGTCGGAGGTGGAAACATTCAAACCTGTGAGGGGCAATTGTAGCTTTCTATTTTTTTTTTTAAAAGTGACGGATTGAATATTTATATGATAATTTTGCACATTGCACTTTACTGGCATTTTTTGTATGTTTATATTGATTTGCATGATAAGCATGACATGTGGGGCAGGTAGCACCTGATAGCACTGATGTGCAACACTCTGATTGATAATCAGGGCGGACACATGAATTTAAATAATTACTGTATTTATTGGCGTATAACACTCACTTTTTTACCCTGAAAATGGAGGGTAAACTGTGCCTGCGTGTTATACGCAGGGGGCTGTGGAAAGTTTTTTCCTGAAACTTCCCTCTTAAAGTTAGGGTGCGTGTTATACGCCTGTGCGTGTTATACGCCGATAAATACGGTATGTGTTTTTTTGATAAGCTCACAGGATTAGTGGTGGTATAAATTATAGATAGGCATAAGTTAGCGCAATTCTTTTCACAAATACACTTTCAGAAGCAGAGGAATCTTCTCATTCGCATTTGTGGTCATCCTTTATTAATTATAGCGAGATACAGCCAAATAAATATCCAATGAGTTTCAGCTGCAAGGGCCAACACATATTAGCTTTTTTGTAGACTGTGCATCATTGAAGATTATCAAAGACCCTTTAGCCTGAGCACTGGGCATTTGGAGTTGTTTAATTTAGTGGAAGTTGCAATGATATCCCATCTGTTTTGCTTTATGCACAGAATAATATCTTCCTTCCTAGCTATCTTCTGTAATCTACCAATTACCCAGCCTCATTTATAAGGCTCCTGTAAGGTACATTTTGGAAGGTTTAGTCCAGAGTTGAGCTTTGGCTGGAGGTTGAGGCGTTAGCTTAGTCAGCCAGGCCGGGTCAGCAACGAGTCTCGGCAGTAAGTTACAGAGTCAGAACCTAAAAGTGAGGCCGGGCACAGGCAGGGTCATACACAGGCTGGCAAAGTAGTATAGAATCCTCAGGCAAAGAGCGTAATTCAGGAAACAGGCAGAGGTCAAAGACCAGAAGTTTAGTAACAGCAGTATGTCAC
Source organism: Rana muscosa (assembly GCA_029206835.1). NCBI lineage: Eukaryota > Metazoa > Chordata > Amphibia > Anura > Ranidae > Rana > Rana muscosa. Next base: position 205,889,904 of record CM055123.1, read on the forward strand.
ACACCCAGGTAAACAGATCCAACAAACAAGCATAGTCCACAGGAAGTACTGCCATTTAAGCTTAACTGATTGTGGATTGATTGCAGCTGGAAGGCAGATGGGGCTAGAGAGTACTAGGGGCAGAGGCACTATGGAAGGAGTATACTTCATGACTCAGGTTCCCTAGCGGCAGAGGGAACAGAGTCGCAGCCCAAGGACAGCAGGACATGGACAGCTCCATTGCATGATCATTTACATGTGCTGCAAACTCCACTGGCAAAAGTGCACCCTGCCATGATCATCGCTGGCTGTGCAAAAAGTGATGAATAGATGTAGCCACCAACAACCTATCATTGAATTATATGGGCTCAGCGGCTACATCTTTTTGCATATATGTCAATTCTAGCCATAGGATTCACAGATCCTTGCCACGGGAATTTGCAGCGTGTGTAAATGTCAAAGCGAATGCATCCCAATGGTTCATTTTGCAAATTGTTCTAGTACCTCTTTATTAAAGAACCCCATGTTTTATCACTATGCTTCAGGCCGAAAAAGAAAAAAAAATGTTTTAATAAAATAAAAATGTATCAGATGCTAAGAGCCAAATTGGATTTACCGAAGCTGAGCATTTTTGGCTCCATATCTATCATTTCATCAAGAGAGCAATCTGAAAATCAACGAGCATAACTATATATTTGTAGAGATTATTGTGATTGTATATTCACAGCTTACATGAAATCAAGCTGTTTATATGTTTTCAAATCATTAAACAGTAGACTGAACAGTCATTTGTGTTTAATTGTTTGGAGAGCACATTTTGTTCTTGCTTCTGAAACACTGTAGGCGTAAAAAGTATCTGCAGTGATGTATAGGTATCACAATTTACTTTTCCCTAGCCCATAACCCAGTTATCCTCTGTTGAAGTAGCAGACAGCTGTGGCACAAATCATACAATGATATTGCATTTAAGTTGATTTATATTGTCATTAACCAAACATTTATTGAAGGCATTCCAGTCCAGATTGGTAAAAATTTTGAAAAAAGCTTGAGAGTTTAAAGTTTAATAGCCTGTGTTCCGTTTTTCATGCTGGGACATATAAACTAGAACTATGCTCTAAATGAAATCTTTCAAATAGTTAGAGTTGTTTAGATCTTTGAATATATCCTTTCACCAATTTTGTTCCAGTTCCTCAAGCTGGGAGGGTTGCTAATATTAACATTTTCAGATCTTCCCATAATAAATTGTTGTGCATGCACACCCTCATTTGGAGTCCTTTCGAGGTGTGCTGTTTTTATGGTTGCCAACCATCTGGTTTTCAAAAGTAATGCCTGTTTCTCATAACCACAGTATAGTCTTTTAATTGTTGTGTGGAGACTACACAGCAAACCAGCCTCCTCTCCTGCATGAATGAAGCCTGTAGGCTTCATTCATAGATATAGTGTAACATTAACCTTACAATTAATTTTGATTATTACTTTTATGCCATCAAAGACATTTTAATTCCAGCATATAGGTATGCTGAAATTCCCTTCCCCAGTATGTCTGATTAGCTCCTACCCTGTCCACCTCTAGGCGATCCATTTATTCAGGGAAGCCTACCTCATCTCCACTAGGGATGAGCTTCGTGTTCGAGTCGAACATACGTTCGACTCGAACATCGGCTGTTCGATCGTTCGACGAAGATCGAACGATTTGGGCCGTTCGTGACAAATTCGAGTGACGCGAACGGCCCACAATGCACTACGCCATCGCAGTGTCATCCAGGCGCTGTGATTGGCCAAGCATGCACTGTGACCCCGCATGCTTGGCCAATCACAGCGCCGGCAGCGAGGAGAGCAATGATTGGCCACAGGCAGGATGCCTGTGGCCAATTATTGCTGAGGGTGTTTAGTACACGCCCCACACTATAAAAGGCCGCCAGCACGGCGGCCTAGTGTAGTGTGTTCCGGAGCAGGGAAAGAGAAACATAGGCAGGGACAGTGACATTTATTTTTTTCTTGCTTAACCTGGATTCCTTTAGTTTAGGGAAAGAGAAGGATAGGTAGGGAGAGTGTCAGTGTGTTTTACTGTGTGAATCCTTGTTTCTAGGGACAGGGAAGGACAGTGAGGGAATTCTCCTTGTGCTATAGTGTGCTTTAAAAAAACATTTTTTCTAGGGACAGAAAACTATAGGTAGGGAGAGTGTCAGTGTCTTTTACTGTGCGAATCCTTGTTTCTAGGGACAGGGAAGGACAGTGAGGGAATTCTCCTTGTGCTATAGTGTGCTTTAAAAAAACATTTTTTCTAGGGACAGAAAACTATAGGTAGGGAGAGTGTCAGTGTCTTTTACTGTGCGAATCCTTGTTTCTAGGGACAGGGAAGGACAGTGAGGGAATTCTCCTTGTGCTATAGTGTGCTTTAAAAAAACATTTTTTCTAGGGACAGAAAACTATAGGTAGGGAGAGTGTCAGTGTCTTTTACTGTGCGAATCCTTGTTTCTAGGGACAGGGAAGGACAGTGAGGGAATTCTCCTTGTGCTATAGTGTGCTTTAAAAAAACATTTTTTTCTAGGGACAGAAAACTATAGGAAGGAAGAGTGTCAGTTTCTTTCACTGTGATAAACCTTGTTTCTAGGGACAAAGAAGGAAAGTGAGGGAATTCTCCTTGTGCTATAGTGTGCTTTAAAAAAACATTTTTTCTAGGGACAGAAAACTATAGGTAGGGAGAGTGTCAGTGTCTTTTACTGTGCGAATCCTTGTTTCTAGGGACAGGGAAGGACAGTGAGGGAATTCTCCTTGTGTTATAGTGTGCTTTAAAAAAACATTTTTTCTAGGGACAGAAAACTATAGGTAGGGAGAGTGTCAGTGTCTTTTACTGTGCGAATCCTTGTTTCTAGGGACAGGGAAGGACAGTGAGGGAATTCTCCTTGTGCTATAGTGTGCTTTAAAAAAACATTTTTTCTAGGGACAGAAAACTATAGGTAGGGAGAGTGTCAGTGTCTTTTACTGTGCGAATCCTTGTTTCTAGGGACAGGGAAGGACAGTGAGGGAATTCTCCTTGTGCTATAGTGTGCTTTAAAAAAACATTTTTTTCTAGGGACAGAAAACTATAGGAAGGAAGAGTGTCAGTTTCTTTCACTGTGATAAACCTTGTTTCTAGTGACAAAGAAGGAAAGTGAGGGAATTCTCCTTGTGCTATAGTGTGCTTTAAAAAAACATTTTTTCTAGGGACAGAAAACTTATAGGTAGGGAGAGTGTCAGTGTCTTTTACTGTGCGAATCCTTGTTTCTAGGGACAGGGAAGGACAGTGAGGGAATTCTCCTTGTGCTATAGTGTGCTTTAAAAAAACATTTTTTCTAGGGACAGAAAACTATAGGTAGGGAGAGTGTCAGTGTCTTTTACTGTGCGAATCCTTGTTTCTAGGGACAGGGAAGGACAGTGAGGGAATTCTCCTTGTGCTATAGTGTGCTTTAAAAAAACATTTTTTTCTAGGGACAGAAAACTATAGGAAGGAAGAGTGTCAGTTTCTTTCACTGTGATAAACCTTGTTTCTAGGGACAAAGAAGGAAAGTGAGTGAAATTCTCCTTGTGCTATAGTGTGCTTTAAAAAAACATTTTTTCTAGGGACAGAAAACTATAGGTAGGGAGAGTGTCAGTGTCTTTTACTGTGCGGATCCTTGTTTCTAGGGACAGGGAAGGACAGTGAGGGAATTCTCCTTGTGCTATAGTGTGCTTTAAAAAAACATTTTTTCTAGGGACAGAAAACTATAGGTAGGGAGAGTGTCAGTGTCTTTTACTGTGCGAATCCTTGTTTCTAGGGACAGGGAAGGACAGTGAGGGAATTCTCCTTGTGCTATAGTGTGCTTTAAAAAAACATTTTTTCTAGGGACAGAAAACTATAGGTAGGGAGAGTGTCAGTGTCTTTTACTGTGCGAATCCTTGTTTCTAGGGACAGGGAAGGACAGTGAGGGAATTCTCCTTGTGCTATAGTGTGCTTTAAAAAAACATTTTTTCTAGGGACAGAAAACTATAGGTAGGGAGAGTGTCAGTGTCTTTTACTGTGCGAATCCTTGTTTCTAGGGACAGGGAAGGACAGTGAGGGAATTCTCCTTGTGCTATAGTGTGCTTTAAAAAAACATTTTTTCTAGGGACAGAAAACTATAGGTAGGGAGAGTGTCAGTGTCTTTTACTGTGCGAATCCTTGTTTCTAGGGACAGGGAAGGACAGTGAGGGAATTCTCCTTGTGCTATAGTGTGCTTTAAAAAAACATTTTTTTCTAGGGACAGAAAACTATAGGAAGGAAGAGTGTCAGTTTCTTTCACTGTGATAAACCTTGTTTCTAGGGACAAAGAAGGAAAGTGAGGGAATTCTCCTTGTGCTATAGTGTGCTTTAAAAAAACATTTTTTCTAGGGACAGAAAACTATAGGTAGGGAGAGTGTCAGTGTCTTTTACTGTGCGAATCCTTGTTTCTAGGGACAGGGAAGGACAGTGAGGGAATTCTCCTTGTGCTATAGTGTGCTTTAAAAAAAAAAATTTCTAGGGACAGAAAACTATAGGTAGGGAGAGTGTCAGTGTCTTTTACTGTGCGAATCCTTGTTTCTAGGGACAGGGAAGGACAGTGAGGGAATTCTCCTTGTGCTATAGTGTGCTTTAAAAAAACATTTTTTTCTAGGGACAGAAAACTATAGGAAGGAAGAGTGTCAGTTTCTTTCACTGTGATAAACCTTGTTTCTAGGGACAAAGAAGGAAAGTGAGTGAAATTCTCCTTGTGCTATAGTGTGCTTTAAAAAAACATTTTTTCTAGGGACAGAAAACTATAGGTAGGGAGAGTGTCAGTGTCTTTTACTGTGCGAATCCTTGTTTCTAGTGACAGGGAAGGACAGTGAGGGAATAGTCCTTGTGCTATAGTGTGCTTTAAAAAAACATTTTTTCTAGGGACAGAAAACTATAGGTAGGGAGAGTGTCAGTGTCTTTTACTGTGCGAATCCTTGTTTCTAGGGACAGGGAAGGACAGAGAGGGAATTCTCCTTGTGCTATAGTGTGCTTTAAAAAAACATTTTTTCTAGGGACAGAAAACTATAGGTAGGGAGAGTGTCAGTGTCTTTTACTGTGCGAATCCTTGTTTCTAGGGACAGGGAAGGACAGTGAGGGAATTCTCCTTGTGCTATAGTGTGCTTTAACCACTTAAGCCCCGGACCATTTCGGGCCATTAGGACCAGGCCTGTTTTTGGGATTCGGCACTGCGCTGCTTTAACTGTAAATTGTGCGGACATGCAATGTTGTACCCAAATGAAATTTGCGTCCTTTTCTTCCCACAAATAGAGCTTTCTTTTAATGGTATTTGATTGCCTCTGCGATTTTTATTTTTTGCGATATAAATGGAAAAAGACCGAAAATTTTGAAAAAAAATGATATTTTCTACTTTTTGTTATAAGAAAAATCGAATAAACTCAATTTTAGTCAGACATTTAGGCCAAAATGTATTCAGCCACATGTCTTTAGTAAAAAAAATGTCAATAAACGTATATTTATTGGTTTGCGCAAAAGTTATAGCGTTTACAAACTAGGGTACATTTTCTGAAATTTACACAGCTTTAAATTTATGACTGCCTATCTCATTTCTTGAGGTGCTAAAATGGCAGGGCAGTACAAAACCCCCCCAAATGACCCCATTTTGGAAAGTAGACACCCCAAGGAAATTGCTGAGAGGCATGTTGAGCCCATTGAATATTTTTTTTTTTTGTCCCAAGTGATTGAATAATGACAAAAAAAAAAAAAATTACAAAAAGTTGTCACTAAATGATATATTGCTCACACATGCCATGGTTATATGTGGAATTGCACCCCAAAATACATTTTGCTGCTTCTCCTGAGTACGGGGATACCACATGTGTGGGACTTTTTAGGAGCCTGGCCACGTACGGGACCCCGGAAACCAAGCACCGCCTTCAGGATTTCTAAGGGCTTAAATTTTTGATTTCATTCCTCACTACCTATCACAGTTTCGAAGGCCATAAAATGCCAAAATAGCACAAAACCCCCCCAAATGACCCCATTTTAGAAAGTAGACACCCCAAGGAAATTGCTGAGAGGCCTGTTGAGCCCGTTGAATATTTTTTTTTTTTGTCCCAAGTGATTGAATAATGACAAAAAATAAAAATAAAAAATAAATTACAAAAAGTTGTCACTAAATGATATATTGCTCACACATGCCATGGTTATATGTGGAATTGCACCCCAAAATACATTTTGCTGCTTCTCCTGAGTACAGGGATACCACATGTGTGGGACTTTTTAGGAGCCTAGCCGCGTACGGGACCCCGAAAACCAAGCACCGCCTTCAGGATTTCTAGGCACAAATTTTTGATTTCACTCCTCACTACCTATCACAGTTTCTAAGGCCATAAAATGCCAAAATAGCACAAAACCCCCCCAAATGACCCCATTTTGGAAAGTAGACACCCCAAGCTATTTGCTGAGGAGGCATGGTGAGTATTTTACAGCTCTCATTTGTTTTTGAAAATGAAGAAAGAAAATTTTTTTTTTTTTTTTTTTTTTTTCAATTTTCAAAACTTTGTGACAAAAAGTGAGATCTGCAAAATACTCACAATACCTCTCAGCAAATAGCTTGGGGTGTCTACTTTCCAAAATGGGGTCATTTGGGGGGGGTTTTGTGCCATCTGGGCATTCCATGGCCTCCGAAACTGTGATAGGCAGTGAGAAGTAAAATCAAACATTTACACCCTTAGAAAGCCTGAAGGCGGTGCTTTGTTTTTGGGGTCCCGTACGCGGCTAGGCTCCCAAAAAGTCTCACACATGTGGTATCCCTGTACTCAGGAGAAGCAACAGAATTTATTTTGGGGTGTAATTCCACATATGCCCATGGCATGTTTGAGCAATATATCATTTAGTGACAACTTTGTGCAAAAAAAAATTAAAAAAAAAAAATTGTCTTTTTTCCGCAACTTGTGTCAACATATAAAATATTCCATGGACTCGACATGCCTCTCAGTATATAGCTTGGGGTGTCTACTTTCCAAAATGGGGTCATTTGGGGGGGTTTTGAACTGTTCTGGCATTTTATACACAACATTAGGAAGCTTACATCCACTCTTCTAACCACTTGAAGACAAAGCCCTTTTTGACACTTTTTGTTTACATGAAAACATTTTTTTTTTTTGCAAGAAAATTATGTTGAACCCCCAAACATTATATATATTTTTAAAGCAAAGGCCCTACAGATTAAAATGGTGGGTGTTGCATTTTTTTTTTCTACACAGTATTTGCGCAGCGATTTTTCAAACGCATTTTTTGGGGAAAAAATACACTTTTTTTAATTTTAATGCACTAAAACACACTATATTGCCCAAATGTTTGATGAAATAATAAAGATGATCTTAGGCCGAGTACATAGATACCAAACACGACATGCTTTAAAATTTCGCACAAACGCGCATTGGCGACAAACTACATACATTTTTAAAAGCCTTTAAAAGCCTTTACAGATTACCCCGTTAGATTTACAGAGGAGGTCTACTGCTAAAATGACTGCCCTCGATCTGACCTTCGCGGTGATACCTCACATGCATGGTGCAATTGCTGTTTACATATGACGCCAGACCGACGCTTGCGTTCGCCATTGGGCAAGAGCAGGGCAGGACAGGGGTGCTTTTTTTTTTTTTTTTTTTTTTTTTTATTATTAATTTTGCTTTTTTATTTTATTTTTAAATTGTTCCTTACATATATTTTTTTTTTTATAATTTTTATTGTTATCTCAGGGAATGTAAATATCCCCTATGATAGCAATAGGTAGTGACAGGTACTCTTTTTTTGAAAAAACTGGGGTCTTCTAGACCCTAGATCTTTCCTCTGCCCTCAAAGCATCTGACCACACCAAGATCGGTGTGATAAAATGCTTTCCCAATTTCCCAATGGCGCTTTTTATATCCGGGGGGGGGACATTCCATCCCACTGCTTGTAAAAGCAGTCCAGAGGCTAATTAGCCGCTCTGATTGCTTTTACATGAAAGCCGGCCGCTGGCTGAAAAGAATGATACCAAGATGATGCCTAAACCCGCAGGCATCAATCTGGTATAACCATTCAAAGTCCAGCAACATACCAGTACGTTGCTGGTCCTTGTTGGACATGTATTGTAATCTTTTTTTTTCATGCAGCCTGTTGGCTGAACGAAAAAAGAGATTGATCGGTGGGTATGCCCACCATTAGAATACCGCCCTTCATCCACCCACTTCTAATGATGGGCATACATGCACCATTTATATATGCCGAAGCATGGGGGCATCCTCCCGCAAAAAAGTTATGCCGCACACACATGGTCAAACGTTTCCACGGGCAAGCCTCCGTCGGAATTTCGACCGTATGTATGCGGCATTAGGAGCAAAATTGCTCCTCCGCCCTGCTGCCCCTGCTGCCCCCATGCTTCGGCATATATGCTTTTTTTTTTTTAACTGTGGTGGTGAAATCACCTCCTACAGCACTGGAGTCGCAGGGATCAGGCCTGTCTCTGCGAACGCTGCAGTTATGTGTGTTGTGTTTTGTAAGTGACAGTGATCGATCGATACTGCACTTGGGTGGCCTGGGCTGGACGGAGGGGCAAAACGCAGGTGCTAGCAGGTATCTGGGCTGATCCCGCTAACACTGCGTTTTTGGGAACCCTAAACCGCTGGTATAGATCTGATCAGATCAGATATTGATCTGTTCAGATACTATACCACTAAGGGGGGTGTATGCTTTACGCGTGGGTGTTAGCGTTACTGGCACTAACCTGACGCTGCCTGGGGTGTGACGCAGACCCTCTCTGACGCTAAAACCTAATTGATATCACCCACCGGGCGATCAGGGGGTTAAACCTTTATTGGGTTATATACGGCGGGTGCCCTGACACTATAAAAAGCAAACTAACTAACCAGCGTCACCCGTAACACTTATATGGTGATCACTGGTGAAAGGGTTAACTAGGGGCAATTAGGGGGTTAAAACCTTTATTAGATCATATTTGGGGGTACCTGACGCTATAAAAACCTGCGGCGAACCTAAAAAAAATGACTGGCTACCGATTGGCATCACCGACACGAAGACAGCGATCAGAAAAACGATCGCTTAGTGACAGTGGTGATAGGGGGTGAAAGGGTTACCTGGGGGGCGATCAAGGGGGTTAAACCTTTATTAGATAATATATTGGGGTACCCGACGCTATAAAAACCTGCGGCGAACCTAAAAAAAATTACTGGCTACCGATCGCCATCACTGATGCTAAGACAGCCATCAGAAAAATGATCGCATAGCGACAGCGGTGATAGGGGGTGAAAGGGTTACCTGGGGGGCGATCAAGGGGGTTTAACCTTTATTAGATAATATATTGGGGTACCTGACGCTATAAAAACCTGCGGCGAACCTAAAAAAAATTACTGGCTACCGATCGCCATCACTGATGCTAAGACAGCATCAGAAAAACGATCGATTAGCGACAGCGGTGATAGGGGGTGAAAGGGTTACCTGGGGGGCGATCAAGGGGGTTAAACCTTTATTAGATAATATATTGGGGTACCCGACGCTATAAAAACCTGCGGAGAACCTAAAAAAAATTACTGGCTACCGATCGCCATCACTGATGCTAAGACAGCCATCAGAAAAATGATCGCATAGCGACAGCGGTGATAGGGGGTGAAAGGGTTACCTGGGGGGCGATCAAGGGGGTTTAACCTTTATTAGATAATATATTGGGGTACCTGACGCTATAAAAACCTGCGGCGAACCTAAAAAAAATTACTGGCTACCGATCGCCATCACCGACACGAAGACAGCGATCAGAAAAACGATCGCTTAGTGACAGTGGTGATAGGGGGTGAAAGGGTTACCTGGGGGGCGATCAAGGGGGTTAAACCTTTATTAGATAATATATTGGGGTACCCGACGCTATAAAAACCTGCGGCGAACCTAAAAAAAATTACTGGCTACCGATCGCCATCACTGATGCTAAGACAGCCATCAGAAAAATGATCGCATAGCGACAGCGGTGATAGGGGGTGAAAGGGTTACCTGGGGGGCGATCAAGGGGGTTTAACCTTTATTAGATAATATATTGGGGTACCTGACGCTATAAAAACCTGCGGCGAACCTAAAAAAAATTACTGGCTACCGATCGCCATCACTGATGCTAAGACAGCCATCAGAAAAATGATCGCATAGCGACAGCGGTGATAGGGGGTGAAAGGGTTACCTGGGGGGCGATCAAGGGGGTTTAACCTTTATTAGATAATATATTGGGGTACCTGACGCTATAAAAACCTGCGGCGAACCTAAAAAAAATTACTGGCTACCGATCGCCATCACTGATGCTAAGACAGCATCAGAAAAACGATCGATTAGCGACAGCGGTGATAGGGGGTGAAAGGGTTACCTGGGGGGCGATCAAGGGGGTTGAACCTTTATTAGATAATATATTGGGGTACCCGACGCTATAAAAACCTGCGGCGAACCTAAAAAAAATTACTGGCTACCGATCGCCATCACTGATGCTAAGACAGCCATCAGAAAAATGATCGCATAGCGACAGCGGTGATAGGGGGTGAAAGGGTTATCTGGGGGGTGATCAGGGGGTTAAACCTTTATTAGGGGGGGTTAGGGGGCTACACTGGACCTAAAACTAAACTTTAGTGACACTTTCACAGTCACAAATGTCACTGATTGCAGTGATCACTAAATAAATGGTCACTGCAATCAGTGACACTGTGACTGGGGGCTGGGGGGTGATCTGGGGGGTGATCTGGGGGGGTCTGGGGGTCCTGGGGGGGGCGGTTAGTGTTCCTATGTGTCCTGGTGTCAGTGTAGTGTTGTGCTCACTGACCTGATGTCTTCTCTTGTACGGCGCTCGGTATATGTGAGCGCCGCACAGGAGATGACATCACTTCCTCCTGCCTCCTCTGTCTGAAACAGACAGAGGAGGCATTTCCATTCGCCGGGAGCGATCGCGAGGGGGGGGCCGGAATCGAAAGGCCGCCCCCTCATCTGGGATCGCTCCCGGTGAAGTAACGACCGCTCACGGCACAGAAGGGGGGTCCGGATGGACCCCCCAACTGTACAAAGGCAGTCACGTAGATCTACGTGATTCTGCCTGTCCGTGCCATTCTGCCGACGTAAATCGGCGGTGGGCGGTCGTTAAGTGGTTAAAAAAAAATTTTTTTCTAGGGACAGAAAACTATAGGAAGGAAGAGTGTCAGTTTCTTTCACTGTGATAAACCTTGTTTCTAGTGACAAAGAAGGAAAGTGAGGGAATTCTCCTTGTGCTATAGTGTGCTTTAAAAAAACATTTTTTCTAGGGACAGAAAACTATAGGTAGGGAGAGTGTCAGTGTCTTTTACTGTGCGAATCCTTGTTTCTAGGGACAGGGAAGGACAGTGAGGGAATTCTCCTTGTGCTATAGTGTGCTTTAAAAAAACATTTTTTCTAGGGACAGAAAACTATAGGTAGGGAGAGTGTCAGTGTCTTTTACTGTGCGAATCCTTGTTTCTAGGGACAGGGAAGGACAGTGAGGGAATTCTCCTTGTGCTATAGTGTGCTTTAAAAAAACATTTTTTTCTAGGGACAGAAAACTATAGGAAGGAAGAGTGTCAGTTTCTTTCACTGTGATAAACCTTGTTTCTAGGGACAAAGAAGGAAAGTGAGTGAAATTCTCCTTGTGCTATAGTGTGCTTTAAAAAAACATTTTTTCTAGGGACAGAAAACTATAGGTAGGGAGAGTGTCAGTGTCTTTTACTGTGCGAATCCTTGTTTCTAGGGACAGGGAAGGACAGTGAGGGAATTCTCCTTGTGCTATAGTGTGCTTTAAAAAAACATTTTTTCTAGGGACAGAAAACTATAGGTAGGGAGAGTGTCAGTGTCTTTTACTGTGCGAATCCTTGTTTCTAGGGACAGGGAAGGACAGTGAGGGAATTCTCCTTGTGCTATAGTGTGCTTTAAAAAATCATTTTTTCTAGGGACAGAAAACTATAGGTAGGGAGAGTGTCAGTGTCTTTTACTGTGCGAATCCTTGTTTCTAGGGACAGGGAAGGACAGTGAGGGAATTCTCCTTGTGCTATAGTGTGCTTTAAAAAAACATTTTTTCTAGGGACAGAAAACTATAGGTAGGGAGAGTGTCAGTGTCTTTTACTGTGCGAATCCTTGTTTCTAGGGACAGGGAAGGACAGTGAGGGAATTCTCCTTGTGCTATAGTGTGCTTTAAAAAAACATTTTTTCTAGGGACAGAAAACTATAGGTAGGGAGAGTGTCAGTGTCTTTTACTGTGCGAATCCTTGTTTCTAGGGACAGGGAAGGACAGTGAGGGAATTCTCCTTGTGCTATAGTGTGCTTTAAAAAAACATTTTTTCTAGGGACAGAAAACTATAGGTAGGGAGAGTGTCAGTGTCTTTTACTGTGATAAACCTTGTTTCTAGGGACAAAGAAGGAAAGTGAGTGAAATTCTCCTTGTGCTATAGTGTGCTTTAAAAAAACATTTTTTCTAGGGACAGAAAACTATAGGTAGGGAGAGTGTCAGTGTCTTTTACTGTGCGAATCCTTGTTTCTAGTGACAGGGAAGGACAGTGAGGGAATAGTCCTTGTGCTATAGTGTGCTTTAAAAAAACATTTTTTCTAGGGACAGAAAACTATAGGTAGGGAGAGTGTCAGTGTCTTTTACTGTGCGAATCCTTGTTTCTAGGGACAGGGAAGGACAGTGAGGGAATTCTCCTTGTGCTATAGTGTGCTTTAAAAAAACATTTTTTCTAGGGACAGAAAACTATAGGTAGGGAGAGTGTCAGTGTCTTTTACTGTGCGAATCCTTGTTTCTAGGGACAGGGAAGGACAGTGAGGGAATTCTCCTTGTGCTATAGTGCGCTTTAAAAAAACATTTTTTCTAGGGACAGAAAACTATGGGAAGGAAGAGTGTCAGTTTCTTTCACTGTGATAAACCTTGTTTCTAGGGACAAAGAAGGAAAGTGAGTGAAATTCTCCTTGTGCTATAGTGTGCTTTAAAAAAACATTTTTTCTAGGGACAGAAAACTATAGGTAGGGAGAGTGTCAGTGTCTTTTACTGTGCGAATCCTTGTTTCTAGGGACAGGGAAGGACAGTGAGGGAATTCTCCTTGTGCTATAGTGTGCTTTAAAAAAACATTTTTTCTAGGGACAGAAAACTATAGGTAGGGAGAGTGTCAGTGTCTTTTACTGTGCGAATCCTTGTTTCTAGGGACAGGGAAGGACAGTGAGGGAATTCTCCTTGTGCTATAGTGTGCTTTAAAAAAACTTTTTTTTCTAGGGACAGAAAACTATAGGAAGGAAGAGTGTCAGTTTCTTTCACTGTGATAAACCTTGTTTCTAGGGACAAAGAAGGAAAGTGAGGGAATTCTCCTTGTGCTATAGTGTGCTTTAAAAAAACATTTGTTCTAGGGACAGAAAACTATAGGTAGGGAGAGTGTCAGTGTCTTTTACTGTGCGAATCCTTGTTTCTAGGGACAGGGAAGGACAGAGAGGGAATTCTCCTTGTGCTATAGTGTGCTTTAAAAAAACATTTTTTCTAGGGACAGAAAACTATAGGTAGGGAGAGTGTCAGTGTCTTTTACTGTGCGAATCCTTGTTTCTAGGGACAGGGAAGGACAGTGAGGGAATTCTCCTTGTGCTATAGTGTGCTTTAAAAAAACATTTTTTCTAGGGACAGAAAACTATAGGTAGGGAGAGTGTCAGTGTCTTTTACTGTGCGAATCCTTGTTTCTAGGGACAGGGAAGGACAGTGAGGGAATTCTCCTTGTGCTATAGTGTGCTTTAAAAAAACATTTTTTCTAGGGACAGAAAACTATAGGTAGGGAGAGTGTCAGTGTCTTTTACTGTGCGAATCCTTGTTTCTAGGGACAGGGAAGGACAGTGAGGGAATTCTCCTTGTGCTATAGTGTGCTTTAAAAAAACATATTTTTCTAGGGACAGAAAACTATAGGAAGGAAGAGTGTCAGTTTCTTTCACTGTGATAAACCTTGTTTCTAGGGACAAAGAAGGAAAGTTAGGGAATTCTCCTTGTGCTATAGTGTGCTTTAAAAAAACATTTTTTCTAGGGACAGAAAACTATAGGTAGGGAGAGTGTCAGTGTCTTTTACTGTGCGAATCCTTGTTTCTAGGGACAGGGAAGGACAGTGAGGGAATTCTCCTTGTGCTATAGTGTGCTTTAAAAAAACATTTTTTCTAGGGACAGAAAACTATAGGTAGGGAGAGTGTCAGTGTCTTTTACTGTGCGAATCCTTGTTTCTAGGGACAGGGAAGGACAGTGAGGGAATTCTCCTTGTGCTATAGTGTGCTTTAAAAAAACATTTTTTCTAGGGACAGAAAACTATAGGTAGGGAGAGTGTCAGTGTCTTTTACTGTGCGAATCCTTGTTTCTAGGGACAGGGAAGGACAGTGAGGGAATTCTCCTTGTGCTATAGTGTGCTTTAAAAAAACATTTTTTCTAGGGACAGAAAACTATAGGTAGGGAGAGTGTCAGTGTCTTTTACTGTGCGAATCCTTGTTTCTAGGGACAGGGAAGGACAGTGAGGGAATTCTCCTTGTGCTATAGTGTGCTAAAGCATTCCTCATCAACCATCTTTGAAATCCTTGTTTTTTTGGACAGTCAGGGAAATTGTCGTTGTGCTATTCTGTGCAAAAGCAATCATCCTCAACCATATTTAGAAATCCTTAAGTAAAGGGACAGAGAAGGACACCTGAAGGTAGCCCTTATTGCTTTTTTCCCATCTCCCTGCAGGCCATCTATTAGAATGTCTGGAAGGCAAATAAGGAGAGGCAGACAGTCAGGAGGCAATAAAAGAGGGCAAGCAGGCTCTGTGTCTGGGGGCAACAGTGCTGGTCATGGACGCGGTGCATTGTCATCAGCACATGGCCATGGGACACGCTTGTCCTTCTTTTCGGCAGCTGGACATGTTGAGCCACATCATGCCGAAGACTTGGTAGAGTGGATGACCAAGCCCTCCTCCTCCTCCTCATCCTCTCTCACCCAGGCTCAGGGTACTGGAAAAGCAGCTGCCAAAGCGTCCTCTTCCCTGGTATCAATGTCAGACTCATCATCAGTCACTCCTTCCCTAGACCCACCATGTCCTCCTCCTGAGGAGTCCCCCGAACTGTTTGAGCACAGTGTTGGGTACATGCTCCAGGAGGATGCCCAGCGTTTCGAAGGGTCTGATGATGAAACCCAGCTAGAGGAAGGCAGTAGCGTGAGAGCAGACAGAGGGGATGCTCAAGAAGGACACCAATCTGGCAGTCATGTTCCAGCAGCTGCAGCATACTGCCAGATTGGCTCCAGTGATGAGGAGGGAGGTGATGATGAGGTCACTGACTCCACGTGGGTGCCTAATAGGAGAGAGGAGGAGGAGGAGGATGAGGAGGAGGCACATCTCCAACGAGGCAGGATGCCCTTTGGTGGCCAGCGTAAGGGCAGTACACCGACGGAATCACACCGCAGAGCTCTGCCTGTGCAGGGCGCTGCCTCTGCCCGTCATTCAAAAAGTTCTTTGGTGTGGGCCTTTTTTGAGGCTAGTGCATCAGATCGCACATCTGCTGTTTGCAACATATGTCTCAAGCGTATATCGCGTGGCCAAAACATCAGCCGCTTGGGTACCACATGCCTGACCAGACATATGTTGACCTGCCATGCAGCTCGTTGGCAAGCCTACCTCAAAGACCCACACCAAAGAACAAAGCGGACCTCTCCTTGCACCGCATCAGCTGGGATCTCCAACCCCACTATAACTTCAGTCCTCTCTGAAACATGCACTGAGAGGAATGAAGGTGTAGAATTAGGAGTGTCACAGCCAAGTACTTGCGGCCACTCTGCTAGCAGTACACCGACGTCCGATTCTAGCAGGCAAATTTCCCTGCCCCAGCTGCTGGACCGTCGAAAGAAGTTCACTCCCAGCCATCCACATGCCCAGCGGTTGAATGCTAGCTTGGCTAAATTGCTAGCGCTTCAACTGCTGCCTTTTCAGTTGGTAGACTCGGCCCCCTTCCGTGAGTTTGTGCAATGTGCGGTTCCTCAGTGGCAGGTTCCCAAACGCCACTTTTTCTCACGGAAGGCTATTCCTGCTCTCTACCGGCATGTGGAAGGCAATGTCTTGGCCTCGCTGGACAGGGCGGTCAGCGGTAAGGTGCATATTACCGCTGACTCATGGTCCAGCAGGCATGGACAGGGACGTTACCTTTCTTTCACGGCCCATTGGGTCACTCTTTTGGCAGCTGGGAAGGATGCAGGACAAGGTGCAGTAGTGTTGGAGGTTGTTCCACCGCCACGCCTCCAAAATGCTACTACTGGTTGTGACACACCTCTCTCCTCCACCCCCTCCTCTTCTTCTTCCTCCATGCCCTCTTACTGTGGTTTGTCCTCGGAACCAGCGGTGCTCCGTAGGCGTTCAAGGGGCTACGCAAGTACGCAGGCAAAAAGATGCCATGCCGTGCTTGCGCTGGTGTGTTTGGGGGACAGAAGCCACACTGGGGCAGAGGTCCTGTCTGCTCTGCAGGGCCAGGCCGAGAGGTGGTTGACGCCACGCCAGCTTAAGCCAGGAATGGTGGTTTGCGACAATGGCACCAACCTCCTCTCCGCCCTCCGACAGGGACAACTGACCCATGTGCCCTGTGTGGCTCACGTCCTTAACCTGGTGGTGCAGCGGTTCTTGGGCAGGTACCCGGGCTTACAGGATGTCCTGAGGCAGGCCAGGAAAGTATGTGTGCATTTCCGCAGATCTTATAATGCCAGTGCTCGCCTGGCTGAGCTGCAAAAGGAGTTGAACCTGCCCAAGAACCGCCTTATATGTGACATGCCCACCAGGTGGAACTCAACGTTGGCCATGCTGCAGCGGCTGCACACGCAGCAGAGGGCCATCAATGAGTACCTGTGCGACTACGGCACCAGGACAGGGTCAGGGGAGCTTGGTTTTTTTTCTCCACGCCAGTGGGGCATGATCAGGGATGCATGCACTGTCCTGGCACCATTTGAGGAGGCCACGAGGATGGTGAGCAGTGACAGTGCATGCATCAGTGACACTGTACCTCTTGTCCACCTGTTGGAGCACACGCTGCGTGGAATAATGGACAGGGCACTTGAGGCAGAACAGAGGCAGGAAGAGGAGGACTTCCTTGCCTCTCAAGGCCCCCTTTACCCAGACAGTGTTCCTTCTGTCCCACCCATCGCACATGAAGAGGACGAGGAGGAGGAGGAGGAGGAGGAGGAGGAGGATTGTGTCAGCATGGAGGTGGAGGCTGGCACTCAGCATCATCAGCAGCAGTCTTTTAGGGATGATTTACAGTCCCAAGAAACCAGTGGACTTGTACGTGGCTGGGAGGAGGTGGCTGCGGATCATGTCGTCCTTAGTGACCCAGAGGACTCCGGAGCGAATGCCTCAGCAAACCTACGCTGCATGGCCTCCCTGATCCTGCAAAGTCTGCGGAAGGATCCTCGTATTCTTCGGATCAAGGAGAGGGACCATTTTATTACTGGCTGGCCACTCTCCTTGATCCACGGTACAAGGGTAAGGTTGCGGACCTTATGTTACCGTCGCAGAGGGAGCAGAGGATGAGACAACTCCGGGAGGCCTTGCAGAAAGGTCTGTGCAACGCGTTCCCAGAGACTGGGAGGTTACAAACTCCTGGTCCTGGACAACGAGTTGCTGAGGCTTCGGCCAGTCAAAGAAGGAGCGGTGGGGAAGGTGGCCGTCTGACCGATGCGTTCAGACAATTCTTTAGTCCGCAGCCCCAAAGTATGATCGGTTCCAGCAACCATCGCCAGCGTCTGATAAACATGGTGCAGGAATATCTAGGGGCAAGGTCAGACTTGGACACCTTCCCCACCGAAAATACTCTGGCTTACTGGGTCTTGAGGATGGATCACTGGCCAGAGCTTGCACAGTATGCAATTGAGCTACTGGATTGTCCTGCATCCAGCGTTCTTTCGGAACGCACATTCAGTGCTGCTGGAGGATTTGTCACGGATCACAGGGTGCGCCTGTCCACTGACTCGGTTGATCGACTGACTTTCATCAAGATGAACCAGTCTTGGATCACCACCAGCTACCACACACCTGATGCTGATATAACAGACTAATTGATTTTAACATGTCACATCCCTTCAAGACTGATGCTGATGCTGAGTGCCTGTGCTGTTATGTTGACTGGCTATCCTCCTCCTCCGAGTCCTCAATGATACGATTGATGATGATAGCTTGGAAGATCATTTTTGTTTATGGGTGCCGCCACCAGTGGCTAAGGCCCAATTTTTCAGCCCCTGTTTTACAGGGGCGTGTAATTACAATTTTTTTAGCAATAATTTGCCATAGGGCTCATTGCTGTGCTCCAAGTACAGTATCTGTGAGGGGTTGGAGTGTTGTGGCACCAGTGCCTAAGGCCCAATTTTTCAGCCCCTGTTTAACAGGGGCGTGTCATTACAATTTTTGAAGCAATACTTTGCAACAGGGCTCATTGCTGTGCTCCAAGTACAGTATCTGTGAGGGGTTGTAGTGTTGTGCCACCAGTGCCTAAGGCCCAATTTTTCAGCCCCTGTTCAACAGGGGCATGCAATTACAATTCTTGATCTAATAATTCACAGCAGGGCCCATTGCTGCACCCACCAAGAGTAACTCTGAGGGCTTACAGTGTTGTGGCAACGCCACCACCACCACCACCACGAAAGGCCCAATTTTTCAGCCCCTGTTCAAAAGGGGCATGTAATTACAATTCTTGATCTAATAATTCACAGCAGGGCCCATTGCTGCACCCACCAAGAGTAACTCTGAGGGCTTACAGTGTTGTGGCAACACCACCACCACCACCACCACCACGAAAGGCCCAATTTTTCAGCCCCTGTTCAACAGGGGCATGCAATTACAATTCTTGATCTAATAATTCACAGCAGGGCCCATTGCTGCACCCACCAAGAGTAACTGTCAGGGCTTACAGTGTTGTGGCACCAGCACCACCATCAAAGGCCCAATTTTTACTACCACTGTTCAACAATTATATGTAATTAAAATTCCTGATATAATAGTTGACAGCAGGGCGTTCCAGCACCAACCAAGAGTAACTGTGAGTGCTTACAGTGTTGTGCCAACACCAACAACTAAGGGGCCTATTTCTGCAGAGTATATACGGCAGGTCCCTACTTTCAAACATCCAACTTACAAACGACTCCTACTTGCAAACGCAAGAAGACAACAGGAAGTGAGAGGAAATCTACCACTAGGAAGGAAAATTCTCTCCTGTAAGAATAAATATGGAAGAAAGGTGTCTCCTCTGTACTGATGCTTTATCAGCAATCCTTGTTTCAAGAAAAACACCACATTTCAAAAACAGTTGTCATTGGGACGGAAAGTGAGGTGAAATGTTCTGAACAGGGGCACAGACAGCAAAACAAATGTTACAGGGGTGATAACCCTTACCTATGTTTTCCAAAAAGTTTAAAAATAGATTTTTGGGCTGGAGCTACACTTCAACAATGTACCTGTTCAAAATTACAAACAGATTCTACATAAGAACAAACCTACAGTCCCTGTCTTGTATGCACCGCCTGTATACGGCTGTTCAGAGTATATAGGGCCTTTTTTATTTTATGTGCGGGGTTCCCCTTAATATCCATACAAGACCCAAAGGGGCTGGTAATGGGCTGGGGTAGGGGGGGGGGTCATGGGGTAGCTATGCCATTTTTCTTAAAGATTTTCATCCATATTACCGGGACCAGACATTACATTAAAGCCGCAAGCAGTTTTAAATGGCTTTTTTTCCTTTAGAAATGTAATTTTGTGCAGGGACAGTTCTAAACACGGGAAACACGTGGCACTTCACAGGCATACTTTAGACACCCCCCAGGTACGATATTTAAAGGAATATTTGACTTTTTTTTTTTCACTTTATGCATCATTAAAATGACTGCTCCCGAAAAACGACCGTTTTTAAAACTTCTTTTTGCATTGATACATGTCCCCTGGTGCACAACCCGGGTTCCCAAACCCTTTTTAGGACAATAACATGCATAATAGTTGTTATAATTAGCACTTTAGAATTCGAACGTTCGCATCCATTGTATTTAATAGGGTTCTAATGTTCGTACGAACTTTCGGTCCGTTCGCGGGTTCTGGTGCGAACCGAACCCGGGGGTGTTCGGCTCATCACTAATCTCCACCTATATAACTGTACTTCGACCACCTCCACCATATGATCCCCTGCAGCTAATACCTTTTGTGCCACCTCCACAAGCTCCTAGTCCTGTATCGAACTGTATTGTAATTTTACCATCTCCCTTTATATTGTAAAACTCTGCACAAACTGTTGGTGCTATAAAAATTCTGTATAATAACAACAATAATAATATCGGTAATTTAATAAATAAATAAATAAATAAATGAAAGTTATTCCTATTTCATTCCTTATGCTTGTCCACTGTAGCAAATGTTCTTTTGTCTTTCTACCCTCAGTAACATTTAATTAATGGGACAAGTAATGAATGGGACAAGTAATGCTCTAACTGAGGAATTATAGGCTATTTGAATTCTCAGATGGATGAAAAACGTTGGCAGTTATTTAAAAAAGCATAGCTCTGGTTTATCGTTGCTCTTACTTAACAAATCACAATGGTTAAACAATGCTTTTAGATAAGCCATTCCCTCCCTTTACAATGTTGCATTATGGGCACTTTAACACATTGCCCCCTTTAATTACTTTAGTTGTATCTTCCACATGTGCATGACTGTTGGAGGCATGAGAACTTCATTGACAATTTTGGGGTAAAGGCTTCTTTGAGGTTTGTTACTCCATTTCCAAAATTTTCTCTTACTTTCTTTCCCAGGGATTGGGCAACAGGAAGTAAAAGGGGACAAAGACATCAATAAAAACGAAAGTCTAAACCTTTACCACTCTATCCAAACTAAAATAAAAATATGTTTTAGCTGGAACTGGAATTTAAAGCTGTGTTAAACCCAAAAACCAAAAAAATATTGTGTTTCAGCTTACCAATTCTTAGCATTTGTTTAAATTTTTTTGCATTTTTTCCTTTGTTTTCATCTGTTGGTCCTGCCAGAAAGTCAGAATGTTTTTTAACAGGCCAAGCTGTCCAGAAAAAGTTAGAGGGCTGGGACAAACCATTTAAAATTGGCAGGGGTGCTTACAATGGTTAGGGCCAATGTCCAAGGGTGGTTCCATTGGCCCTTCATTCAGGGTGGAAACACTCTATGACAGGATGACAGGATGTATGTTACTTGCCAAATCACCATGAGAAAATAAACGGAAAAACCCTAAAAAGCTAGTGCAGCCACCACATTTAATGCTTGGCAAGCTGCAATATAAGATATTTTTTTTTTTGTGTTTAATACCACCTTAAAGCGGAGTTCCGGCCGAAATATGACTTTTAAGATAAAAATACCCCTAGAATACTCATGCCTCGTGCAATGTAACAAAGGTATGCTGTAAACTATGTCCAGTTTTCTATCTGTGCAGCATTGGTTTCTTACTTTGTAACGTTTCTGCACAGTGCGGCCATCTCCAATGTGGGCATCTGAAGCCACAGTGTCCTTCTTCCTGGATTCCGTGCATGCTGGCTACCCAGCATGCACCTGCCGATCTCGCGCATGTGCAGCGCTGTGCAATCTTGGTCGGCTTGCCATAACAAGCTGACCAAGATTTTCCATAGACGCCAATGTTGAATGTTACTGGAGCTGCACCATGCCAAGCTGACCAAGAATTTCCATAGACGCCAATGTTAAATGTTACTGGAGCTGCGCCATGCCAAGCTGACCAAGAATTTCCATAGACACCAATGTTAAATATTACTGGAGCCGCGCCATGCCAAGCTGACCAAGATCTCCCAGGAGCCAATGCAAACCCAGAAATGATGTCCACGGCCCCCTAGAGGTTGAAGTGAAATTAGATATAGGCCTCGTACACACGGCCGAGATTCTCGTTGAAAAAAACATGTCGTTTTTTTCGACGAGATTCTTGGACAAGAAACTTGTCCCGGCCGAGTGTACACACGCTCATTTCAAAGAACCCGCGGTTCTTTGAAAGGAGTGTACGCGGTGACGTCATCGACTACGTCGAGCATGCGCTCGTCACATTCTATGCCGTCGCCGCCATCTTGGTATACCCTACGTATGCCTAGGAAGCTACCGCGCATGCGTCGAATTCATTTCGAACATGCGCGGGCTTCCGGGCGGACAGGTAAGTGTACACACACTCACTTTTCTCGTCGAGAAACATGCCGAGGAGAATCTCGACGAGAAAATAGAGAGCAGGTTCTCTATTTTCTCGTCAAGGTTTCTTGTCGGTTTTCTTGACGAGAAACCCGCTAGCAGCGTACACACGACCGATTTACTCGGCAAGACCTCTCTGCCAGCAAGTTTCTTGCTGGTTCTTGCCGAGAAAATCGGTCGTGTGTACGAGGCCATAGGCTTAAATTAGGTAAGTGAACAGAAAAAAATAAAATAAATTGACAGTTCATTTTAAGGATGCACATTAGTGCTGCATATTGCGAAATGAATAATGTGGATGGAACTCTGCTTTAACGTATTCAATGGCTACTGAAAGACATGCATACCTTGACTGCATGCATTGAACAGCACAATCTACAGCATCCTTAGGGGAGAAGCAATGCATGAAAAGAAATCGGAGCTAAATGCCCACCCACAGAATAACAAAATCTCAGAATATTGTAGATATGTACGTATAGAATTAAAAAAGAAAATAAATAATAAGCATCTCTGCATGATCTGCATATTTCAATGTACTGTATGTTTTATGTGGTTGTTTTTTTTTATTCTTAGAATATTAGATCATACTTCTACTACTTTTGCCACTTTGGTGACATTCATTATTAGCTACATATACGTTTTATATATAATATTTATGAAAATAATAGCCCGCTGTAACTTTCACACTCACACTCACTTTATTTTATCTTATTACAGGAACACTTAATTACGCTTTACAGCAGGCAATTACAGCATTGGCGGTACTGTCTGCAGCACATTACAGCATTGGCGGCATGGGTGGCACTGTCTGCAGCACATTACGGCATTGGCGGCACCGTCTCTGCAGGCAGCACATGCGTTATGGGCATGTGCTACCTGCAGACAGTGACACCCATGCCGCCAATGCCATATTGTGCTGCAGACAGTGCTACCCATGCCACCAATGCCACAATGTGCTGCATACAGTGCCACCCATGACGCTAATGCCATAACGCATGTGCTACCTGCTGACAGTGCCACCTATGCCGCCAATGCCATATTGTGCTGCAGACAGTGCCCCCCATGTCGCCAATCCCATATTGTGCTGCAGACAGTGCCACCCATTGGCAGCATGGGTGGCACTGTCTCTGCAGGCAGCACATGCGTTATGGCATTAGCGTCATGGGTGGCACTGTCTGCAGCACATTACGGCATTGGCGGCATGGGTGAGAAAAATAAATATCACTTGTAGACAAACCTGCACTTTGTTTCAAGGCGGGGTCTGGGGAGGGGTGTCAGGGACGGGCCAGGGGTGGGGCTGAAGGAGGGACCAGGGGTGGGACCAGGGATGGAGCTGAAGGGGGCCCTGTCAGGTAGGCTGTACGGGGCCCCATGATTTCTATCAGCGGCCCTGGTCCTGGCTATTAACATCGCCATGTAATCATATTGTCAGTGCTAACATGATGAATAAATGGCCTTCTTGACATCTACCACTGTATTTCTTGTTAAATAGAATTAATGTCCACCTAGAAATAAATATTTTTTTTCTTAAAGAAGATAAGTCAAAAATAGGTTCAAAGAGCTTCTATAACCTTCGGGGAACCATTTAAAACCCACCGTACCTCTAAAAGCACCAAGAACAAACTTTAATGCCGCGTACACACGATCGAGATTCATGGCGGTGAAAACACCGCCGTGAATCCCGACGGGAAAAACGAGGAACGGCTTGGTCGAGAAAAACGACCGTGTGTAGGCTCCCTGGCAGTGTTTCCCTATGGGAAAACTGCAGCGGAAAAAAATGCCGTGAATCACGACGAGAAAAATTAGAGCATGTTCTAATTTTTCTCGTCGTGATTAATGCCGTTTTTCTCGTCGGGAAAAAATGACCAAAAGCCCACACACGGTCGTTTTTCTCGTCAAAGAGAAAAAATTTCATTTTTCCAGACGAGAAAAATGGTCATGTGTACGCGGCATAAGAAAGCCATGGTCACAGCATACACTTTAATTTTATGACATAAGGACTTTAATAGCAATGCCGCACCAATAGTTACATTTGACAGTTCAATATAAACTTACTTGCAAAATCTCCTTTCATGTTGTGAGTGTTACCTGTCTGCTGCCATCTCTTTCTACATCTTCCTGGATTCCCTGCATGCTTTGCAGCTTCCACTCTGCTGTTTACTTCCACTTGCACTGCTGTAATTCCAGTCTTTCCTTCCTGAAGATTTCTATATTTCAGAAGGCTAGTGTCTCCTGAAAATTCAGGAGACTCTCTGCAGTGTTGCCAAATTGAGACTGTTTCCTCCTAGTGCCCAGCCCGGACTCTATGTCATCACATCCTGAAATCAGGGTGAAGGAAGGCTAAGAATGGAGCAAAGCATCTTGAGACGTGTAGTCCAAGGAGTCAAGTTATATATTCAGTCTGTCTGTAATGGACTACAAATCCCAGCCGGCTGGGGAAGTAGAACAGAATGCTCTGAGAGGTAATAAAAAACCTGTGTGGGGACAGAATCGCTCTCTTGGGACCATGACCTGGATATACAAGCAGTGACTCTGTGTCAGACAGTGCTGCGGCCAAGTTGCGGCCTGTGCAACAGGGAGAAAGAGAGTCATTGTGAAAAACCATTTGTGCCATGAGAGCCCATACTTCCACCCAGGATTCTATCTACTTAAAGAGCGGATTTAAAGACTTAAAGGGGTTGTAAACCCTCATGTTTTTTCACCTTAATGCATCCTATGCATTAAGGTGAAAAAACATCTGACAGTTATGGCACCCCCAGCCCCCCCATTTTACTTTCACCTGCTGCGCTCGCCCCCGACGTCCTCTTCTCCGCTCAGTCTGTCCGTTGATTGGCTATAGTGGATGGATTGATAGCAGCGCAGCCACTGGCTTGTGCTGCTGTCAATCACATCCAATGACGCGGCGTGCCGGGGGGCGGGGCCGAGTGATACAGTGAGCAGCTATAGCCGCCGGCTGTATCACTGGAGCGCGCCCGCAAGAACTAACCCGCATGGGAGAGAGCTCACATGAAGGGGGTTAGCTCTTGTGGAGAGGAGCCGAGACAGCCGCCGAGGGACCCCAGAAGACCAGGTTCGGGGTCACTCTGTGCAAAACGAGCTGCACAGTGGAGGTAAGTATAACATGTTTGTTATTTTAAAAAAAAAAATTATCCTTTACAACCCCTTTAAGGGTCATATCAAATGAATTGAACTAAATACAAGATTTGTTCTTTGGGACTGTGGTGTCAGGGAAAAGAAGAGAGTGGTCTGACAGAAGCTAGTCATTCCGCTGCCCTCCTTCTTCCTCTATACATAGAGCTCAATCCAAGTGGAGTTTGTTGGTTCTGTGTAAGGGCCCTTTCACACGGTCCGTGTCCGTGTGCGGGCTCCGCTTTGGTAAGCAGGGATCGCTCCGTCGATCCCTGCTGAGCAGGCAGATGACAGGTCTGTCTTCGCACACTGTGCAGGGACCGACCTGTCAGAGCACCGCTCTCCCCTATGGGGGATCGGATGATGATGGACCATAGGGTTTTCTCCATAGAGGTGCACGGCGCGTCCGTTCAGGTCCGCCTAAAAAACTGACAGGCGGACCTGAACGGTCCATCCGTGTGAAAGGGGCCTAATGCCGCGTACACACGACCGTTTTTAATGACGATAAAAATTAACAATTTTAAAATGGTCATTAAAAATGATCGTGTGTGGGCTTTCCAGCATTTTTCCCGACGAGGAAAACGCTGAGAATCACGACGAGAAAAATTGGAACATGCTCTAATTTTTCACGTCGTTTTTCTCGTCATGAAAAACGGCCGAGTGTGGGCTTTAACGACGTGAAAAAAATGCGCATGCTCAGAATCAAGTATGAGACGGGAGCGCTCGTTCTGGTAAAACTAGTGTTCCTAATGGAGATAGCACATTCGTCACGCTGTAACGGACTGAAAAGCACGAGGCTGAAAAGCGCAAATCGTCGCTTAACAAACTTTACTAACATGAACGGTGGCGCCATCCGAATGGAACTTCCCCTTTATAGTGCCATCGTACGTGTTGTACGTCACCGCGCTTTACTCAAACATTTTTTTCCACGATAGTGTGTAGGCAAGGCAGGCTTGAGAGGAAACCCGAAAAATCACGTCGAGAAAAATTGCGTTTTTTTCAATGACGTTAAAAACGGTCGTGTGTACGCGGCATTATGCCGTGTACACACGATCGATTTTCTCGACGGTGAAAACACAGTCGAGAAAATCGACGTAAAAAACGAGGAACGGTTTGGTCCCCTACACAAGGCCAGTTTTCTGACATTTTTTCTCTTGGTCAAGAAAAACGACCGTGTGTAGGCTCCCTGGCAGTGTTTCCCTATGGGAAAACTGCCGCGGGAAAAAAATGCCGTGAATCACGACGAGAAAAATTAGAGCATGTTCTAATTTTTCTCGTCGGGATTCATGCCGTTTTTCTCATTGGGAAAAATGATGAAAAGCCCACACACGGTAATTTTTCTCGTCAAAGAGAAAAAATTTAATTTTTCCCGACGAGAAAAATGGTCGTGTGTATAAGTGTTTATATTGTACTGAAATCAGTTATTATTCTTTGACTGTTTCTGCTGTCAGGGTTATTTGTTGTAGTAAATTCTTAGCAGGTGATAATTTTATTTCTATTAATCCTTCAGTAAATAGGATTCAATTGCTTTACTTGACTGTGTTTCTAAGTATCTTTTGTCACCACAAGAATCTTGGAACACAGAGTGTCAGAGGTGTCGGAGGACTTGCAAGGTCTGGGCAACCAGTGGGGTACAGATTCTTTAAGTAGCCCTTATGGGGTAGCGCCACACAGGCACTGTGAATTCTGTAGCACAGTAGTGCCTATAAACAAGGCATAGTGAATACATGTCACAGAATTCAAGAAAGTGAATATCTGGAGATTTTCAGAAACTAAAGCCTCGTACACACGATCAGATTTTCCGACGGGAATTGTGTGTTGACAGCCTGTTGGCGGAAAATCTGACTGTTTGTACGCTCCATCGGACAATTGTTGTCGGATTTTCCGCGGACAAATGTTGGATGGCAGGCTTTAAAATTTTCCGTGGACAACGGTCTGTTGTCGGATTTTCCGATCGTGTGTACACAAGTCCGTCGGACAAAAGTCAAAAGTACAAACGCGCATGCTCAGAAGCAATGCTCACCAAACACAACATTAGCAGAATGTGCCCAAAGGGTGGCGCTAAAAAGCTTAAAAAAACACGTAGTACGTAACTACGTTCGTGTTTGTTGGCCGACAATTGTGTGCCGTTTGTATGCAAGACAAGTTCCTGGCCAACGCCCTGCGGACAAACGTCTGAGGCTTTGTCCGCGGAAAATCCAATTGTGTGTACGAGGCTTAAGTTTACAAACTTCAAGTTTATTTAAATTAATAGGAGTAGGTTAGAAATTATTAAAGTGCAATGTGGAAGTAAATATATAATTTTACATTTTAACCATACAATTTAAAATGTTTCTTTAGTTTTGGATAAAGCAAGAAAGGAGTAGAACCCCAGTCAAATTCATATTGCTGTCTCTAACTCAGCTGGGTAGATTCTTAGATTATACAGAATGTCCTAGTGACCGTTGCCACCAAGATAAGAAGTGATGTGAAATCCAAGATATTAGAGTTGTCACCTAATCAAGATATGATGATTAATTTTCCAATGGCACATCTGTTTTAATGACATCTGAAAGGGGGGGGGGGGGCACGACTCTGCTCACTTTGTAGAGATTTCCTTTCACTTCCTGTTGCTTCTCTGGGGCAGAAGGAAATTAAATGCTCCCCAGTGGACACTCAAAAATAAACTGATGGGGGTTTTAACCATTCAAAATTCTAGTGAAAACTACTTTGCTCTAATGACTATACTGAATGCTCGCAAATACTGCAGCTGCTGACTTTTAAAATAAGGACACTTACCTGTCCAAGGCACCCGCAATGTCGGCACCCAAAGCCGATCTATCGCTCGGCTCTCGGATGCTGCCGCCGCCAACTTCGGTAAGGGAATCAGGAAGTGTAGCCTTGCGGCTACACTTCCTGGTTCCCTACTGCGCTGCGCGATCCCACTGGTTCCTGCTGTCTCCTGGGACCTGTGTTTCTCCCAGAAGACAGCGGGTGGCTCGGGTATCTATGCCCGGAAGTGGGAGAAAAATACCTGTATTACACAGGTATCTGCTCCCCCCTCCACCTGAAAGGTGCCAAATGTGACTCCGGAGGGGGGGAGGGTTCCGAAAAGCGGAAGTTCCATTTTTGGGTGGAACTCTGCTTTGAATAAAAAATAGCTCTTCAGAAAGGGGAACAAGTTCAGAGCTTTGGCTACCATATGATAAAAACTGGAGGGTCTTCCCATTGTGCTCACAAACAGTAGTATATACACTTTATGGTCAACAGTATTGGGACGCCTGGCTTTACACGAACATGAACTTTAATGGCACCCCAGTCTTAGTCCGTAGGGTTCAATATTGAGTTGGCCCACCTTTTGTAGCTATAACAGCTTCAACTCTTCTGGGAAGGCTGTCCACAAGGTTTAGGAGTGTGTCTATGGGAATGTTTGATCATTCTTCCAGAAGTGCATTTCTGAGGTCAGGCACTGATGTTGGATGAGAAGGCCTGGCTCGCAGTCTCTGCGCTAATTCATCCCAAAGGTGTTCTATCTGGTTGAGGTCAGGACTCTGTCCAGGCCAGTCAAGTTCCTCTGTGCAGGCTTCCTCCATCCCCAAACTCACTCATCCAAAACAACCCCGTACCATAATCCCCCTCCACCAAATGATTTGAACCAGTGCACAAAGCAAGGTCCATAAAAACATGGATGAGCGAGTTTGGGGTGGAGGAACTTGACTAGCCTGCACAGAGCCCTGACCTCAACCTGATAGAACACATTTGGAATTAATTAGTGCGGAGACTGTGAGCCAGGCCTTCTCGTCCAAGATCAGTGCCTGACCTCACAAATGCGCTTCTGGAAGAATGGTCAAACAATTCCCATAGACACACTCCTAAACCTTGTGGACAGCCTTCCCAGAAGAGTTGAAGCTGTTATAGCTGCAAAGGGTGGGCCAACTCAATATTGAACCCTACGGACTAGGACTGGAATACCATTAAAGTCCATATGCGTGTAAAGGCAGGTGTCCCAATACTTTTGACAGTATAGTGTACATTGGTTGGGGCTCAAACCCTGTCATATTTTATCCAAACTAAACAAAACATTTGCACTGTCATATTTTTTTATTAATTTTTTTTAAGATCCCTGAGCTTAGTTTTTCATTTTAGTGCAAATTATTGTTTTCTATAATTTATTCTTACACATTAAATCTAAATTACACTATCTGATGTTACATTTAGAGATTAAATTAAAAATTAAATGTATATTTTGGATTTAATCATGTTACTGATTTAGCAGCAAGCTTCTTATTCATTTAACTAACATACCTGTAAAATAAAATGCCAGATGCAAATGAAAATTCATAAAGACGAAACTGTGTTACAAAAATAAAATGTTTCACATGAGCAGTCTTTTAGGAAATTGAAAAGTGTATTGTAGTGAACCTGTTGGCGTGAAATAATAATTACATCAATTCGCCATTTGGTTTGGATATGCTTACTAAACTCAGGCTTATTCATTAATATAATTTAATGGAAAAAGCTTCATGTGGTGCTTATTTCACCAAAAACACAATATTTACATCTCTAACTATTAAAAAAAAATCAATAAATGAGGGCCTTATGGAGTCATTAAGTGATCCATTTACCTGATTCACTAGAATTAAACTACGGTATGTATTGCTTGAGTTTTTCACCTCCAAGCCAATTCTGATTAGCAGGACTAGCTACTTAACTTTTTCTGCAGCAACATAACCTAACTTTAGAGACTCTTTCATAATGAGTTTCCAAGATTATGCTTCATCAGGCATGGAAAAGGCCCAAAACTAGCTGTGGTTTCATTGTTACTAGACCACACAGGCAGGAATGAAGATTACCTGGTTTCATCCAAATCTATTGCGCCTAAAGAGGAGGTGTGGAAATCCTGAGAGTAGGATAATGCTACAGAGCGTCATATAAAGCCTCATACACACGATCGGACTTCAGACAAACTTTTCCGTGGATTTTTGTCCGAAGGGAGTTGGCCGTGAATGCCCATAGCATACACGCGCTCTGACTTTTTCAGAAAAACAAACATGAACGTAGTGACGTAATTGACGTACTACGTGGTTTTTCTGCTCTTTTCTGCTCTTTACCGCCACCCTTTGGTCAACTTCTGCTATTGTTGGTTGATTTTAACATTGGTTCTGAGCATGCGTATTTGTACTTCGGACTAAAGTCCGATCGATTTCTGTACACACGGCAGGACTTTGCACCGTAGGACTTTTGTTGCCGAAAAGTTTGTCCGTTTGCAGAGCGAACTTTTGTCCGATGAAAACCGAAAAAGTTTGTCAGATTTTTTTGAAAACTTGCTCATTTTGAAGTTTGTTGTCAAAAAGTCCGATAGTGTGTATGGGGCTTTATGCCCCATACACACGA
Organism: Rana muscosa; assembly: GCA_029206835.1. Taxonomy (NCBI): domain Eukaryota; kingdom Metazoa; phylum Chordata; class Amphibia; order Anura; family Ranidae; genus Rana; species Rana muscosa. Next base: position 205,920,618 of record CM055123.1, read on the forward strand.
TCGTTTTTCTTGCCATTTTTTTTCTTGCCGTTTTTCACGTCGTTTTTTTTCATGTTTCCTCTCAAGCCTGTCTTGCGTACACACGATCATTTTAAAAAACGATCAAGCAAAGCGCAGTGAGGTACAACACGTACGACGGCACTATAAAGGGGAAGTTCCGCTCGAATGGCTCCACCCTTCATGTTAGTAAAGTTTGTTGAGCAACGATTCATGCTTTTCAGCCTCGTGCTTTTCAGTCCGTTACAGCGTGACGAATGTGCTATCTCCATTACGAACGCTAGTTTTACCAGAACGAGCCCTCCCGTCTCATACTTGATTCTGAGAATGCGCGTTTTTTTTCATGTCGTTAAAGCATACACACTATCGTTTTTCACGTCGTTAAAAAAAACGACATGAAAAACGACGTGAAAAAAGAGAGCATGTTCGAAATTTTTAATGGCCGTTTTTCACGTCGTTAAAAATGCTCTGGGGCATACACACGATCATTTTTAATGGCCATTTTTAAAAATGGCATTTTTAACGGCATGAAAAACGATCGTGTGTATGGGGCATTAGGCTTTCTGTAAGGTGGACTTGTGATAGCTCCCCTCTCCTAACGTGCCAGTACAAGGCATAGGCAGACATTATTTTATTAATGCTTTAATTGGTGTGGTTAACAGAGAGAAGTCAACCAGTGCACAAGATTGACAGAGCAGTTTTTGCAGATATCCAGTATCAGTATCATTCCCACTTAGGATCAGACCTCAGTTAACGTAAAAAGGTCTGCCTATTTTTATTATTCGTTTTACCTGCAATTTTATCTTGTTGGTTGTTTGGTCATCAGCAATCTGGTTGGTTGTCTGGGGTACAGTCATGCTTTATGTGGAGAGGAGCAGATCAATCATCTTGGTTTATTCTTCTAACTTTTTTTCTTATGTTTCCTTGTTGCTGATTTCATTCTGTGTGCTTTCTGTTTTTTTTTTTCCATGGATCTTGTTTTTCCTCAGCTTCTCCTGCTGGGTCCTTCTTCCAGATTCTCTACTTTGTCCATACATATGCACATATTGCATTTTTGTGCCTAGGCAAGCTGTCTACTTGGAGGAGTAGTGCCGAACACACTCACACATCAGCAGTCATTACTAGACATGTGCATTTGTTTTCGTCCGAATGCATTTTCGGCCGAATTTCGGGGATTTTCGCGTTCGTTTTAACAAATGATAACGAAAACACAGAATCCGAAATCTGAAAAATCCAACATAAAAAATGCTTTACTTTTGTTTTGTTGCGACAACAGTTCGATATACAGTTGCAAAAAAAAGTATGTGAAACCTTTTGGAATGATATGGATTTCTGCTCAAATTGGTCATAAAATGTGATCTGATCTTCATCTAAGTCACAACAATAGACAATCACAGTCTACTTAAACTAATAACACACAAATAATTAAATGTTCTTATGTTTTTATTGAACACACCATGTAAACATTCACAGTGCAGGTGGAAAAAGTATGTGAACCCTTGGATTTAATAACTGGTTGAACCTCCTTTGGCAGCAATAACTTCAACCAAACGTTTCCTGTAGTTGCAGATCAGACATGCACAACGGTCAGGAGTAATTCTTGACCATTCCTCTTTACAGAACTGTTTCAGTTCAGCAATATTCTTGGGATGTCTGGTGTGACTCGCTTTCTTGAGGTCATGCCACAGCATCTCAATCGGATTGAGGTCAGGACTCTGACTGGGCCACTCCAGAAGGCGTATTTTCTTCTGTTTAAGCCATTCTGTTGTTGATTTACTTCTATGCTTTGGGTCGTTGTCCTGTTGCAACACCCATCTTCTGTTGAGCTTCAGCTGGTGGACAGATGGCCTTAAGTTCTCCTGCAAAACGTCTTGATAAACTTGGGAATTCATTTTTCCTTTGATGATAGCAATCTGTCCAGGCCCTGACGCAGCAAAGCAGCCCCAAACCATGATGCCCCCACCACCATACTTCACAGTTGGGATGAGGTTTTGATGTTGGTGTGCTGTGCCTCTTTTTCTCCACACATAGTGTTGTGTGTTTCTTACAAACTACTCAACTTTGGTTTCATCTGTCCACAGAATATTTTGCCAGTACTGCTGTGGAACATCCAGGTGCTCTTGTGCAAACTGTAAACGTGCAGCAATGTTTTTTTTGGACAGCAGTGGCTTCTTCTGTGGTATCCTCCCATGAAATCTATTCTTGTTTAGTGTTTTATGTATTGTAGATTCGCTAACAGGGATGTTAGCATATGCCAGAGACTTTTGTAAGTCTTTAGCTGACACTCTAGGATTCTTCTTCACGTCATTGAGCAGTCTGCGCTGTGCTCTTGCAGTCATCTTTACAGGACGCCCACTCCTAGGGAGAGTAGCAGCAGTGCTGAACTTTCTCCAATTATAGACAATTTGTCTTACCGTGGACTGATGAACAGCAAGGCTTTTGGAGATACTTTTATAACCCTTTCCAGCTTTATGCAAGTCAACAATTCTTAATCGTAGGTCTTCTGAGAGCTCTTTTGTGCGAGGCATCGTTCACATCAGGCAATGCTTCTTGTGAAAAGCAAACCCAGAACTGGTGTGTGTTTTTTATAGGGCAGGGCAGCTGTAGCCAACACCTCCAATCTCATCTCATTGATTGGACTCCAGTTGGCTGACACCTCACTCCAATTAGCTCTTGGAGATCTCATTAGTCTAGGGGTTCACATACTTTTTCCACCTACACTGTGAATGTTTACATGGTGTGTTCAATAAAAACATGGTAACATTTAATTATTTGTGTATTAGTTTAAGCAGACTGTGATTGTCTATTGTTGTGACTTAGATGAAGATCAGATCACATTTTATGACCAATTTATGCAGAAATCCATATTATTCCAAAAGGGTTCACATACTTTTTTTGCAACTGTAGATAGAAGATTCGACATGACGGTGACAATAGCAATCTGTGTCTATCAAAACCTGCGGTTGAATGTGCCTAACCTAACTCTATTAGTCCAAGATTGTTCGACATAGAGAGAAAAGATTCGACATTATAGAGACATGAAGATTCGACGAAGCAGATAAAAACATACGATCGCAGCGAGTGGAGATTTATGATCAAATGCTCCGCCCATAGGCTATAGAAGAAGTCTAATGTTGGTTGACTAGTAATAATAATTAATAAATATAATTATTACTAGTCATACAACATTACAATTCTACTAAAGCTTGTGGGTGGAGCATTCGATCGGAAATGTACGATTGCGGCGTCGTACAGTTCAGCTGCTTCGTCAAATCTTCTTAGAACATTCGACAGACACCATAAGCCTTCAATGACAGATTCAACCTTAATTAATTCAGATTTTCGGACTAATGCATTTTTTAACAAAACTAAATAAATAAATAAAAACCAATTTCGGAAGTAACTAAATAATTTTATTTTTCGGACGAAAACGAAATTCCGAAACAAAATATTTCAGTGTGCACATGTCTAGTCATTACCATGTGCTCTTTCAGGTCACCGTCTAATGGATGACCTATTCCCCTCTCAAGGTGCTCATCATCATACTCTGTTAAGTGTATGTAGCTGACTCCTTGCTGTTTCCCAGATTGAGATTTGTAACTGACCTAGCTTCTCCAGACATGCTTAAGTATCACCTACCCTAACATTTCTTTGAGTACTGACTATATAATTGCGTCCCTATCTAAATTTAACCATTGGTGTTGGTTACCCCTGGCAATATCTCATATACTTCCAACTAAGCTCCTAGCTCCTATATTTTGGCAGTATCTATTCTGATGGCGTTGACCTGTCTTAGCTTGTTCAATATTTTATGTTCTATCCAGGGTCTGAATTGCTGGTTTAACCACTAGATATAGCTTGCACCTGTGGGTTTGCAGTCTTGATAACTATTCTTTATAACAGAATGCATAAGTGCTTGGGAATGCAGTTCATGCACAAAAAGCAATCTTGAAATGTGGCTAATAGAACTGAACTCTCATGGTACAGGCAAATATTGCTTATTACATAGAATCCATAGTGTCTGTGTGTGTGTGTGTGTGTGTAAAGGGTTATTTGAAAACTGAATCTTAACTGGACAAAAGCTGTAGCCTGTCTGGAGCAAGTGTTAACTGGACAAAAGCTGTAGCCTGTCTGGAGAAAGTGTTTAATGCTCGTCTGCACAAATCATGTCTAGCAAGATTACTGATGAACTGTAAAGCCTCGTACACACGACTGTTTTCTCAGCAAGAAACTACAAGAAAACTGCTGGGAGAGCTTTCTTGCCGAGAAAACCGTCCGTGTGTATGGTTTCTTGTCGAGAAAACTGCCGGGAATCTCGATGAGAAAAATAGAGGACCTGCTCTCTATTTTCTCGTCAGGATTCCCGTTTTTCTCGTCGGGATTCTTGTCGGCCTGTTTCCCAACGAGAAAACCGGTCGTGTGTATGCTTTTCCGAGTCTTAAAAAAACGCGCATTCTTAGAATCAAGTATGAGACGGGAGCACTCCTTCCGGTAAAACTAGCGTTCGTAATGGCGATAGCACATTCGTCACGCTGTAACGAACTGAAAGCATTAAGACTGAAAAGCGCGAATCATCTCTCCCCAAATTTTTACTAACACGCAGTAACACAAGATCAGCAAAAGCAGCCCAAGGGGTGGCGTCATTAGAATCGAACTTCCCCTTTATACTGCCGTCGTACGTGTTGTACGTCACCGCGCTTTACAACAATGAGATTTTTAATTGACAGTGTGTATGCAAGGAAAGCTTGACAAGAATCTCGTCAAGCTTGACAAGAATCTCGTTGAGAAAAACAACAGGTTTTTTTACGACGAGATTCTCGGCCGTGTGTACGAGGCTTTAGACTAGACAGAACATTTAAAATCGATAAATTAGGCTAATATTTATGCCATATTAAACAAGTGAAATTTGCTTTAATAATTTCTGGTTCTTTGCAGTGACCTATCTAACAACAGGATTGGATGTCTGTCATCTGACATGTTCTCAGGACTTCATAACCTGCAAAAACTGTAAGTATTCTTGTATTGTGATTTTCTACTTATTGACCTTGTTTCACCATAATGGTATTTGCTTAGAAATATTCATCATGTAACTAACATTAACCACTTCAGCCACAGAAGGATTTACCCACTTCCTGACCAGGCCATTTTTTGCGATATGGCACTGCGTCACTTTAACTCACAATTGCGAGGTCGTGCAAAGCTGTACCCAAACAAAATGTATGTCCTCTTTCACACATATAGAGCTTTCTTTTGGTGGTATTTGATCAACTCTGCGGTTTTTATTTTTTGCGCTATAAACAAAAAAAGAGCGACAACTTTGAAAAAAAATAAAAATAAATTTACATTCTGCTATAAAACATTTCCAAAAAAAAAGTAAAAAAACAAATGTATTCATCAGTTTAGGCTGATATGTATTCTGCTACATATTTTTGGTAAAAAAATTCCAATAAGCGAATATTGATTGGTTTGCACAAAAGTTATCCCGTCTACAAAATAGGGGATAGATTTATGGCATTTTTATAATTTTTTTTTTCTAGTAATGGCAGCGATCAGTGATTTTTAGCGGGACTGCAACATTGCAGTGGACAGATCGGACACCTAACAGACATTTTTTACACTTTTTTGGGAAACGGTGACATTATTACAGTAATCAGTGCTAAAAATATGCACTGTTATTGTACTAATGACACTGGCACTGTGGGGAACAATCACGGTGGCCGGCGGACATCGAGTCCACAGGACATGCTGATTGGCTCCCCCGCTGGCCAATGGGAGCCCACAAAAGCGAGTTCCACCTATGGCAATTTTTAAGATCGTGCCATCTTGCCGCAGTATAATAACGGCGGCTGGTCAGCAAGCAGTTAAACATGCCAGATACATGCTACCATAGACATGGTGTATAACCTATAGCACACAGGAAGTGTCTGGTCTTTCTCTGGGTGCTGCAGTGTGTCATTTGAGACCTAGGTTGAACAATTGGTATTTCAGGAATAGTACTTCTCAACCTTCTCCCCATCATTAGCTGGGGAGAAACACTTAAGTGTGCATTTACACTTGTGACTAAATCTCTGAAATGTGAGCCCTGTTGGCACCATCTAGTTTAACCAGGGCTTTTTTTCTCAAACAATAGGTGCTGGAACTCAACCACGACCCCTCAAAAACCCTCCACCCTCACACACCCTCCAAATCACATCAAATAGTGGGTGTGGTCCGTCAAATTTCATGAACAGTAGGAGGGTCTTAAAGGGGCATTAAATACCAAGATTGCATTACATACAGAGTGCAGAGTTCAGGGGGGTTACACACAGAGTGCAGAGCTGTCACTTGTAAACACAGAAACCGGACTTCTGTGTTTACAAGTGGCTGTGGTGAGCAGCCCCCCCCCCCCAAGGGTCTGAGCCATAGGTGGTTTAACTGAGTTCCACCAAGTTCCCCCTGAAAAAAAGCCTGAGTTTAACAAAAAGTCAATAATCGACTGAGCTGGGTGAAAAATTCTTGGCCGAACAGTGACTTCTTCCTTTCAGATTCAGTTACTGTTCAAATAGTCAGGTTCAGACCCTGGAGATTCCCCTGTCTATGCTGTTTAGCATGGATGGAGGAATCTATTGATTTCCTCTTCTTCAGTCCGCTAAAAGTGTATAGCTAGCTTTAGGTAAAACATTTGCAGTTTGAATCATTTCCATGCATTGTCTATTTAACTGAGGGCATTCAGAACGAGAGTTGAAATCCTCTTAAAAGTACATTTATCTCTGCTTGAGAAATGCATGTTATGTGAAACTATCTCTGTTTGAATTTTGAGCTTTTCATAAAGACGTTACCTTGGTAGTGACTGTGTAAAGCTGGCCATAGATGGGTCAAAATTCAGCCGGATTAGTAGGGACCAGCCCAATTTCAATCCATCTATGTCTGTTCCTGCTAGAGAGAACCTGATCTAACGATCAGCTTTTTTTTGTCAGGGTCATCTGTGGCCAGGTGACAGATGCACACACCGTAGGGGGACAGGAGTGCACCGCGAGGTAGTGAACCCTATGGCTGGCTTCTGCGGGTAGGAAACTGGGTGGTTGTGGAAAGCGGGACCAGAGGAGCACAACCGGGATCCTAACGGAAGCTAGAGCCAAGATTCCCCAGGGCGCGGAGTCTAAGACCCAGCTGGTCTTCTCCAGGGCCTCTAGTGGTGAGGATGTTGTGCTGCAGGCTGGGACCAGGTCGCGGCCCCTGGGGTTTCCTAGCTCACGCCCCATAGGATAAGGGGAAAAGAGGGGAAGCAGCAGCACAAGATAAGAGAGAACCGAATAACAAGCCGAAGGTCAGGGGCCACAAGCAGACAAGGATAACGAAAGAACGAGCCGAAGGTCAAGGGTCACGAGCAGACAGGGATAGTCGGGGACAAGCCAATAACGTAACAGAGAGACAGATGTAGCACACGGCAGGCAGGAACCCAAACACACAATGCCTAACAAACACGTTGATCAGCAAGGCAGGCTTGCAGTGCACAGGTTAATATAGTGTTCTGTGATAGGGCCTGGGGTGGAGTCAGGCTGGGAGGAGATTATAAAGGAAGCCAGGTGAAGGAGGTCTGGTCTCTAGATGAACACATGAGGAGGAAGGTAAGATGGCAGACAGACATTAATGCATATCCATGACAGTACCCTCCCCCTTACGAGGCCTCCCCCTTCCCCGCCTGGGCCCAGGTTTAGAGGGAAACTTCAAATGAAACTCCTTTAACAGACGAGGTGCAAAGACCTCAGATGCAGTGATCCAAGACCTCTCCTCAGGACCAAACCCTTTCCAATGAACGAGGTACTGAAGAACGCCTTTACAGAGTCGGGAGTCCAGAATTTGACTGATCTCGTACTCCTGATTATCCTCAGAGACAGGCGCCACGGTAGGGAGAGGACGAGAGAATTTATTGAGGACTAAAGGCTTTAGAAGAGCAACATGAAAGGAGTTAGTGATTTTAAGGCTCTTAGGAATCTGGAGTTTGAAACAAACCGGATTCAGTTTAGCAGTTACCGTGTATGGACCGATGAATCGTGGAGCAAACTTCAGAGAAGGAACTCGGAGCTTGATGTTCCTGGTAGAGAGCCAGACTTTGTCCCCTGGCTGAAGAGAAGGCGGTTTACGCCTGCGGCGGTCGGCAAAGCCTTTGAATTTTTCAGCAGCTGCCCGGAGGGAATCATGAACGTGACCCCAAACGGAATTGAGAGACTCCTGAACCGAAGCCAAAGCTGGAATGTCAGGAGAACAGATCATGGGAAGAGGAAGTTAAGGGCGTTTTCCATAAACTGTGAAAAAGGGTGTCTTCTGCGAACTGGTATTCACATGATTGTTATGGGAGAATTCTGCCCACGGGAGTAGAGAGGACTAATCGTCATGGTGAGAAGACACAAAGGTGCGAAGAAAGACCTCTAACTCCTGATTAACCCTCTCAGTCTGTCCATTGGATTGGGGATGGTAAGAAGAAGAAAAATCCAAGACAATATTGAGGGATTTGCAAAAGGCTCTCCAAAAACGAGACGTGAATTGGACTCCCCTGTCGGAAACAATATGAGAAGGGACCCCATGTAGGCGGAGAATTTCTCGAATGAAAATGGGAACCAAGGCAGGGGCAGAAGGAAGACCAGGAAGAGGAACAAAATGAGCCATCTTGGAGAATCGATCGATTACCACCCAAATGACTGTATTATTCTTAGACAGTGGGAGATCGGTGATAAAATCCATGGCAATATGGGCCCAGGGTTCCTTAGGAATGGGCAAGGGCATGAGGAGACCAGCAGGAGCTTGTGTGGAGGATTTGGACTGAGCACAGACATGACAAGCTTTAACGTAGTCTTTGACGTCTGAGCGGAGATTAGGCCACCAGTAGTGACGACTGATGAGTAGGAAGGATCGGAGGAATCCAGAATGCCCTGCCACCTTGGAATCATGTCCCCAACGAAGGATCTTAGCTCTTAGCTCAGTGGGGACAAAGGTCTTACCAGGCGGAATTTTTGACTTCAGGGTGGTAGAGTGGGCAACAATGCATGAGGTTGGAATGATCGGCTCAGGTTCAGGGGCGGACTCCTCGTCCAAAGTGTCAAATGACCTAGAGAGCGCATCAGCCCGACCGTTGCAGGAACCAGGTTTGTAGGTAATCGTGAAATTAAAATGGGCAAAGAAGAGACTCCACCTGGCCTGTCTAGGATTCAGACGTTTAGCATTCTGTAGATACTGTAAATTCTTGTGATCGGTAAAGATCGTTATGGAGTGAGGGGAACCCTCCAAGAGATGACGCCACTCCTCTAACACCAATTTAATTGCGAGAAGTTCCCGATCACCGATGGCATAATTCCTCTCTGCCTGAGAATTTTTTTTGGAGAAGAACGCACATGGTTGGCGTCTCTTCTCAAAGATTTGAAGAAGCACAGCTCCCACCCCCATTGAGGAAGCGTCCACTTCAATAAAAAATGCATTCCCAGGATTTGATCTCCTCAAGAGGGGGCCAGAAACAAAGGCCTGTTTCAGGTTGTGAAATGCAGAGACAGCTTCGGGAGGCCAGTCTCTGGCATTCACACCCTTCTTGGTCAAAGCGATAATAGGCGCGGCAATGGAAGAGTAATTCCTTATGAACTGCCTATAATAATTAGTGAAGCCAAGAAAGCGCTGTGTGGCCTTGAGGCTAGCAGGAAGAGGCCAGTTGGTGATAGCCAAGACCTTCCCAGGGTCCATACGAAGACCCGAACATGAGACGAAGCACCCCAAAAACAGGACCTCAGAACATTCAAAGGAACATTTCTCCAGCTTGGCATAGAGATTTTCTCTCTAAGACGTTGAAGTACAGTGCGGACATGGTTTCTGTGGACGAGCAGATTTTCAGAAAAGATCAGAATGTCATCCAGATAGATGACAACAAACTGGTACAGCAGATCTCTGAAAATTTCATTGACAAAGTTTTGAAACACGGCTGGAGCATTACACAGACCAAAAGGCATCACCAGATATTCGTAATGCCCGTCTCTAGCGTTGAATGCAGTCTTCCATTCGTCACCCTCCCGTATTCGAATGAGATTGTACGCGCCTCTGAGATCCAACTTGGTGAAAATGGAGGCACCCTTCAACCTATCGAATAGCTCAGATATTAAGGGTAAGGGGTATCGATTTTTAATAGTAACCGCATTTAAACCCCGATAATCGATGCAGGGTCTTAAGGTACCATCCTTTTTGGCAACAAAAAAGAACCCTGCCCCTGCAGGCGATGAGGATTTCCAGATGAAACCTCTCTCCAGATTCTCTGCGACATACTCCGACATGGCCTGGGTCTCTGGGATGGACAGAGGGTAGGTACGACCCCTGGGTAGAGTTGCTCCGGGGACAAGATCAATAGCACAGTCAAAAGACCTGTGGGGAGGAAGCACCTCAGCTGATTTCTTACAGAACACATCCCGGTAATCGCTGTATGCAGCAGGAAGATCAGAAGAAACAGAAGTGGCAGCAACCGGAAGACTCTCCTTGGGGGTCACCTTGAGAAGACACGACGAGAAACATGAGGAACCCCAGGCCAGGATCTGCCCAGAGACCCAGTCCACATGTGGAGAGTGGAGCTGTAGCCAAGGGAGGCCCAATACAACTGGGGTAGAGGCCTTGGGTAGAATAAGAAAGGATATCCACTCCTGGTGGAGAATCCCTACCGACATCCTAATGGGTAGCGTCTGGAAGCAAATAGGGCCCCCTGGGAGAACAGTGCCATCAATTGCCGAGACTACCAATGGGGTAGTGAGAGGTGAAAGGGTAAGCTTCATAGAAGAAGCAGTTCTCCAATCCATAAAATTGCCGACAGCCCCGGAATCCAGGTATGCAAGGGTTGACTGAGGAGAAGTGCCTACATGAAGGAACACCGGCAAGAGCAGGCGAGAAGGTGATGTTTCTGGGTCCAATACTCCACCTTCCAAATGTATTAGACCCGAGCGTTTCCCGGACGAAGCGAGCAGGAGTCACGAAAATGACCCTTGCCCCCACAATAGAGGCACAAGCCCAGAGTTCTGCGCCTAGCACGTTCTTCGGGGGTTAGTCTGGTCCGGCCCAGCTGCATAGGTTCTTCAGCAGGTAGAGGATGCTCCACGGAATGAAGGGAGGGGAGCTCAGGCTGGCTAGGACCCAGAGAGTGCTGGCGTCTTTTTTCTAAAGACCTCTCTTGAAAACGAATGTCGATCTGGTTGCATAATGAAATTACATCGTCCAGACCGACGGGAATGGCTCTTCCCGCTAGTTCGTCTTTCACTCGGTCAGAGAGGCCATGTAAAAAGGTAGCGACCAGGGCCTCATTATTCCAGCTCAATTCAGCTGTGTGGATACGGAACTGAAAAGCATATTGCCCCACTGAACTAGATTCTTGGCGAAGATGTAAGACAGCACTAGCCGCTGAAGAAGCCCGAGCCGGCTCTTCGAAGATATTACGAAAGAGCTTCAAGAAATCGGACAGACTGGAAACCACCGGATCGTTCCTCTCCCACAGGGGGGCAGCCCAGGCCAAAGCTTCACCGGAGAGGAGGGAAATGATATAGGCTACCTTAGCCCGGTCAGACAGGAAGCTTTGAGGCTGAAGCTCAAAATGAATTGTGCATTGGCTGAGAAACCCCCTGCAGGCCTTGGAGTCCCCAGAGAAACGGGACGGAGCTGGCAATCTTAGTGAGTGTGAGGCTGCGACTGGTGCGATAGGTACAGCCGCTGGTTGTACTTGGGGTTGCGGATTCGGGGTTCCCAAGGAGACCTGAAGCTGCTCGAATCGAGAAGCCAGATCCTGGAGGAATCGCATCACCTGAGTCTGATTTGATTCCTGGGCTTCGAGTCTGCGAACTATGCCCTGCAATGGATCATCTGCGGGAAGCGGGATGTCAGCCGGGTTCATGGCTGATCAAACTGTCAGGGTCACCTGTGGCCAGGTGACAGATGCACACCGTAGGGGGACAGGAGTGCACCGCGAGGTAGTGAACCCTATGGCTGGCTTCTGCAGGTAGGAAACTGGGTGGTTGTGGAAAGCGGGACCAGAGGAGCACAACCGGGATCCTAACGGAAGCTAGAGCCAAGATTCCCCAGGGCGCGGAGTCTAAGACCCAGCTGGTCTTCTCCAGGGCCTCTAGTGGTGAGGATGTTGTGCTGCAGGCTGGGACCAGGTCGCGGCCCCTGGGGTTTCCTAGCTCACGCCCTGTAGGATAAGGGGAAAAGAGGGGAAGCAGCAGCACAAGATAAGAGAGAACCGAATAACAAGCCGAAGGTCAGGGGCCACAAGTAGACAAGGATAACGAAAGAACGAGCCGAAGGTCAAGGGTCACGAGCAGACAGGGATAGTCGGGGACAAGCCAATAACGTAACAGAGAGACAGACGTAGCACACGGCAGGCAGGAACCCAAACACACAATGCCTAACAAACACGTTGATCAGCAAGGCAGGCTTGCAGTGCACAGGTTAATATAGTGTTCTGTGATAGGGCCTGGGGTGGAGTCAGGCTGGGAGGAGATTATAAAGGAAGCCAGGTGAAGGAGGTCTGGTCTCTAGATGAACACATGAGGAGGAAGGTAAGATGGCAGACAGACATTAATGCATATCCATGACATTTTTGAATGGGGATATGGGAAAATTCTTGTTCAATCTGCACTTTCAAAGGGTGAGCTGTGATGTATATTATACTGGTTGTTTACTCTGAAATAAGTGGACTTACCAACGCCATTTGTAGCATTTCTATATCAGCACCAAAACTTGTCGAGCCTCTTGTGAAGGGGTGGTGGAACCCTCTACTATTTATATCATTCAGATTTCTAATCTGTAATCAGACATTTTGGTTGATTTGAAATGGGCCACCACCCTTAGTGATTTAGGGTACAGACTGCTACTGTTTTTGCCTTGAATGTTTTTAAGCTCTTATTGTGCATCCATAAAGTTTTGTATTTTAACCTTACTTTGGTTGTGCCCATAAAGTCCACAAACTGCCATTCAATCATCTCTTTTTGGTTATATGTGCCTGTTTGGTATTTCACATCAGTAACCATTGGTATTACAGTCCAATTCCAGGCATAAGTAGGCTATTGCCAACTCAATGAAGCAGTTGCTAAAATTCCTGCAGCTGTAGATGAACATTTTTTTATTTATTTTTTAAATTTTTTGGAAGGTCAGCTTTTCTCTTACAGCTTCTTACTTCTGCTATTAGGATAGTCTTCTTTTTGTTTCTTCTTTTAGGACCCATTTATATTTTGGTGGTTGTTTTGCTTTTGCGTCTATCTATCTATTAGGTCCTTGTGGTAAAATCAAGGAAACTTAAACTTCTGTAGTGTATCAATGCTTTACTAAACAAGGAAAAATCTGCACATACAACTGTAGGATGCACAATACAACACACCTATAGCTTACAAAATATATGCCTACAAATATATATAAGCACGTACAACATGTACCGTATACATTAAGTAAACAAAATAATTACTCAACTTAGAGGTCAAGATGTAATGTCCATAGTTCCTTGCTCAGTCCAAAAGCGTCTTCAAAGTTATCCAGCTTCAGGCAGCCATGTCTCAGTCTAACTCCCAAAAGCGTCTCCAAAGTTATCCAGCTTCAGGCAGCCATGTCTCCTTTCCTTTGTGCTTCCAAACACCAACTCCTTCCTTTGTCCTTCCCAAACACCAACTGTTGTTCAAACACACATGTCTCTCCACCAAACACCTTTTCAAACCCCCCCTTTCCTGTTCCCTGATCAATGGAGGGGGAGGGGCCCCTCCCACCCATTTCCAGCAAAGAACTTCCAGTCAATGGAGGGGGAGGGAAGGGGCTCTTTACACATCCTGTTACTACCTAAACTCTATATTATTATTATAAAGTCACCATAGAAATTGCCATAGCAACACATACCACCTCTTGACTTTATAGAATAATATAGAAAACTTCTTAAAGCCTTTTGTCCAGAAAAGGGCGAAACCCCCCCCACCCTAAACGGGAGGAAAAAAATTCCCTTTTGACCCCCATCCAGGCGATCAGACTTTTGCTTTGTCCCTGGAAGGCTGCAACATTACTTTTGAGCAGGGTTAATGTCTTTGGCAGTTTGTGTAAAGAAAGTCCCAGATGAAAGTCTGTTGTCCTCTTGGTCATAAGGAAATGCTCAGATGAAAGTCCACTCCAATTCAGCCACCTTTAGGACATCATCCGCATCTTCATCAAGCTCTCTTCTGGTCTTCCTCCTCCCACCCAGCATGGTCGTCTGCTCTGCCTGCTCCACCTCTCGATGCTCAATATCTGAAAAGAGTAAGAGACAAAAGCAGATTATATGTTCAATTCCAACTGTGCCAAAAACATAGCTCACTGCTCACATTTCTCTATCTGCCCATTTGTAACGGCAAAACTATTGTAGGGTGCCCACTGTTGCCTTGAAACACTTTCACGGAAAGGCATTGACTTCCAACGTAACAAATAAACTTGCATGTCTCTCTGTGCCGTCCTTGGAAGAACAGAGGCCTGCTGCTTCACAATATGGCACATTTTTGCAAAATGCCCCATTTTGTGGCAACAGAAACACTTAATGTGACTGAATCTACCATTCCCAACCATTTGCTTCCACTTCTTAAACAATGCTGGTGTAGGAATCCCATCTATTTCCTCTCTAGGGACCCCCACCTTAAGTAAATCAATCCACATGTGTCTCCTGGAGATCATAGGCCTTGCCTTCTTTGTATCTGAATCAACTCTGTAATTTGAGCTGATCAAATCCTCTGCTTCCCGGTTATGAGAAGTAACAGCAGCACATGTTCTACTTCTGCTTACAGGCTTTGGGCCTTTGTCCTTTGTTAGAGCATCATTAGATTTATTCATGGGGGCTGCACACCGCTCATTCAAATCTTCAGCTCGGCCTACAGCGGTTTGAATACTCTTGGAAGCCACTGCAGGTTTAACTTTAATTACCCTACTTTCTAAATCTTTTGCCCTGCTTGCAGTTTCTTCCAAACACTTGGAGGCCACTGCAAGCTGCTTCTTTATTAAATCTCTTTCTAATTCTGCCTTTTCCCTCTTTTCAGATTCAATATGTAGAGCATGCAGGAAATGCAAACCAAACACAGCAACTGCCCGCATCTCTCCCTTACTGAACCCAAAACTTTTGAGACTAAAATCTGAGGAAAGATCAGAGACTCCATCCCCCCAAGCTCTGTTCAAAGGAGAAGCATATCCAGCCAGCTCCTTTGCAACAGACATCCACTGACTATTTCTGGCCCAGATAGGAAGGGTGCACGCCTTCAAGTCCTCCTGGACACCAGAAACCTTTGCAGCTTTACTCTTCCTAAACAGTGTACGCAGCATTTTTCCCCCAGTACAAGCAACAAAACACACCACAGAAAACAGGTCAGCTTCTGTTGAAATTTTAGCACAAATTCCGGCTACGAGCCCCCATTGTTTTGCTTTTGCGTCTATCTATCTATTAGGTCCTTGTGGTAAAATCAAGGAAACTTAAACTTTTGTAGTGTATCAATGCTTTACTAAACAGGGAAAAATCTGCACATACAACTGTAGGATGCACAATACAACACACTTATAGCTTACAAAATATATGCCTACAAATATATATAAGCATGTACAACATGTACCGTATACATTAAGTAAACTAAATAATTACTCAACTTAGAGGTCAAGATGTAATGTCCATAGTTCCTTGCTCAGTCCAACTCCCAAAAGCATCTTCAAAGTTATCCAGCTTCAGGCAGCCATGTCTCAGTCTAACTCCCAAAAGCGTCTCCAAAGTTATCCAGCTTCAGGCAGCCATGTCTCCTTTCCTTTGTGCTTCCAAACACCAACTGTTGTTCAAACACACATGTCTCTCCCCAACCCTTTCCAAGCCCCTCCCACCCATTTCCTGCTTCCTGCAAATAACGTCCAGACATATCAATGGAGGGGGGGAAGGGTCACTGTAACTAAATCTAAACTCTATATTATTATCATAAAATCACTATAGAAATTGCCATAGCAACACAGTGGTGCACTAACAAGCATTATGCTGCAGCCAACGCATTAAAGCCTCCCAAAAAATCAGATTTACCACAACTTTGTAATGGAATGTACTGTGGTGCATTGCTGTGCACTGAGGTGTTCAGCAACATAGGTTGCTTTATTTCGCTGAGGTGCCATTCAAAATAAATAGCACCGCAATTAATTTACCATGTGCTGTGGTAACACACAATGTGATAGTGTAAATGGGCTACCGTTCCTGATGCCTCATACATACGACCAGTTTTCCCGTCAGAAAAACTGCGATGAGAGCTTTTAGCCGGGAATTTCGACCAGGTGTATGCTCCATCTGACTTTTTCCCACAGAAAAACTGACGGAAAAAAAAGAGAGCAGGATCTGGAAAAAATCCTAGCGGGAAAACTGTTCATCTGTATGCTTTTCCGCCGAAAAAAAAACGTGCATGCTCGGAAACAATTCAACACATGCTCGGAATCATAGAACTTCATTTTGTCGGCTCGTCGTAGTCTTTTACGTCACCACGTTCTTGGCAGTCAAAAGTTCACCTGACTTTTGTGTGACCGTGTGTATGCAAGGCAGGCTTTAGAGGAATTCTGTCTGGAAAACTATTGTTTTTTTTTCCGATGGGAAAACTGGGCGTGTGTATGAGGCATGAGTGTCTTCGGAAAATGTTAATTTATGTTTGTTAGTTATATGTCAAACTTTTATCAGGAATTGTTTATTTTGTATGTCAGTTCCTCGTTTAATAAACAGATATTAAAAAAAAAGATAGTGTAAATGGGATCTAAATGTTTGCATTAGTGCAGCATGCATTGGTTCAGTAGGAAGCTTTGGGTTAACTACTTTAGCATAAAAAAATGAATCTCATTTATCTCTGCTTTCTATGACAAATTCTCAGAAAATTGTGTCTTCCATTACCAACAATTTTTTAGGATATGTCACAGTTGAGTCATATGTCTATACCTGCAGAAACATTCTTGGCAATCTTGCAGCCGAGATGGTCACAGAATAGTTGACAGTGGCATTGCGCACTGGCACTATAGTATGGGTTGAATTATTTTACTGCAAACATAGTCACTTTTTCTCTCTTAATACATTTGTTCATACATTTGTTCAGAACCTGATAATGCACTTGATGCCCCAAACTAAGCAAAATATAGCTGTATTAAACCTTGTAATGTCTTCAAAACACAAATGAACATAGTATTCTCCTTATTGGTCCTCACTAGATATTTTGTTCAGCACTGTACAAAATAAATCTTTAATAAACCCTTATGGCATGTTGTTCTAGAAGCCATGCACTATTTTGCTTTGGTATTTTTACATGTAAAACAAAAATTCAGTGCGCTACCACACAAAAGTAGGTCCACAGTGGTGGATATTGGATACACGATGTAAAACAACAATCCTTTCGTCATTCGACAGAAATCAATATGTGGAAACAAATCCACAGTGAATGATCAATGTGAACCAACAGATGGTAGGTCGGTGGGTGAATGCAAACAATCAATCAAATTCGAACAATGATGATAAGAATTGACACACCGGTGTAAACCAAGAAAATAGTGGATGGGAGACTAATGAGTCCAATCAATATAGTCCTTAGGTACATAAAGATGAAACTATAAAAAGTAATGCACTCTCAAAGGGCTCATAATCAATCTAGTCCATAGATACATAAAGGTGAAATAATTCTGAAAGGGTTCACTCAAATAGAGCATCTATTCCAAGGTTCATAAACGCTGGCAATTTTCAAGAAAACACAACATAGGCTTGACTGCAGGTAAGACTTTAAAGATTCTGTTCATCAAAAAATGAGGCGATCACCGCCGCTTACCAGATCTGGTGGATCTCAAATTATAGAGATCTTAGGGGCATGTCAGGAAACCAACGATCAGCTCCGAAACAGCATCCGAGGACTCCTGTAATGGTGAAGATATCCTATTCGAAATTTGTAGAAGACTTGCTTCGATATAGCTCACCGCGGCAGGTGAGGACCAGAACACGGGTTTAGTGGCGAGGAGAGAATGGAGGGGTTCGAAGAGAAGTGGAGAGACTTGAGCGGCTTTTCTTGTTTTGTTAATATTCAATATGTTCAGTTAGCAGGAAAGGCAACAGGGAATCAAGTGGCTTATCAGGGGGAGCTGGAACGTTCTCTGTGCAGATTTTCTTCCTCTTCTGCCAAGTCTGGGGTGACTGACCTTTCCGTATCTCTTCCACTGCCCCACTGTCTTCTACACACTTTGAATAGGATATCTTCACCATTACGGGAGTCCTTGGATGCTGTTTCTGAGCTGATCGTTGGTTTCCTGACATGCCCCTATGATCTCTATAATTTGAGATCCACCAGATCTGGTAAGCGGCGGTGATAGTATGGATATTAAGGGGAAACCTGTGCCAATTTTTTTTTTAAATGGTGTGCGGTCCCCCCCAAATATCCATACCAGACCCTTCAGGTCTGGTATGGATTTTAAGGGGAACTCCGCTCCAAATAAAAAAAATGGCGTGGGGTTCACCCCAAAAATCCATACCAGACCCTTATCTGAGCACGCAACCTGGCAGGCTGCAGGAAAAGGGGGGGACGAGAGAGCGCCCCCCCTCCTGAACCGTACCAGGCCATGTGCCCTCAACATGGGGAGGATGTCCCCAAGATGATGGGGACAAGGGCCTCATCCCCACAACCCTTGCCCGGTGTTTATGGGGGTCTGCGGGCGGGGGGCTTATCGGAATCTTGAATGGATTTTTGGGGGGAACACCATTTGTTTTTTTATTTGGCGCGGAGTTCCCCTTAAAATCCATACCAGACCTGAAGGGTCTGTTATGGATATTTGGGGGGAACCCCATGCCATTTAAAAAAAAATTGCCACAGGGTTCCCCTTAATATCCATACCAGACCTGAAGGGCCTGGTAATTGAATTTGGGGGGCCCCCACACATTTTTTTTTTTTTTTTAATCAATGACTTTCAATTACTTTTCTCTGTATTGCCGGGACCAGCAATTCATTACAGCCGTGAGTACTTTTAAATTACTTTTTTTCCTTCAGAAATTACATTTTGTACAGGGACAGTTCTAAGCACGGGAAACATGTGCTGCTTTACAGGCATACTATATACACCCCCCAGGTACGAAATTTAAAGGAATATTTCACTTTTATTGTTTCACTTTAAGCATTATTAAAATCACTGCTCCCGAAAAAACTGCAGTTTTTAAAACTTTTTTTGCATTGATACATGTCCCCTGGGGCAGGACCCGGGTCCCCAAACACTGTTTATGAAAAATAACTTGCATATAAGCCTTTAAAATTAGCACTTTAGATTTCTCCCATAGACTTTTACAGGGTGTTCCGCGGCTTTTCGAATTTGCCGCAAACACCCCAAATTGTTCGCTGTTCGCCGAACGGGTGAAAAGGCAATGTTCGAGTCGAACATGAGTTTGACTCGAAGCTCATCCCTAGTTTACACTGGTGTGTCAATTCTTATCATCATTGTTCGAATTTGATTGATTGTTTGCATTCACGCACCGACCTACCATTCGTTGGTTCACATTGATCATTCACTGTGGATTAGTTTCCACATGTTGATTTCTGTCAAATGACGAAAGGATTGTTGTTTTACATTGTGTATCCAATATCCACCACTGTGGACCTACTTTTGTGTGGTAGCGCACTGAATTTTTGTTTTACATCTATTTGACCGAATATTTAAGATTTTTAAGTTGCAGCACCACTTTCACCTTTGCATTTTTGTGTTCAGTTTTTACACTATTCTTGTTTAAATTCACAAATTTTCACTCATTTTATCACATTCGCATTAAAGTTTTATAGGGGTTTCAGCGCAGATATTTTTTCCTTTACATTGGTATTTTTACACACTGTTGGTATGTACAGGCGTGTTCAATTTTTTTTTTTTTAACATACAGTATGCAGTATATTTGCATACCTCCTAACTTTCTGAGATGGGGTACACCTATTAGCAATTAGCAAAAGTATGTAGGCATAGGACACACCCCATGCCACGCCCCTTTAAAGGAGAACTATGCAAAAATTGTATGTGCTTATTTTTACCACGACTATTCCTTTATACTGGCTATTGAAATTTACAAATGCAGCCATTTAGAAATTAGATGAAAGGTTTAGCACTGTAAAATACTTTTTGATAGATTAATAGTGCATTTTATATACAACTATATAGATCAGACCAAAATGAGGGACAAATAAGGAGGAAGAAGGGACAGAGGGACTTTTTGTATCAAACGAGGGATAGTCCCTCAAAATCAGGGACAGTTGAGAGCTATGTATTTGCTTACTGCAGGTTCTTTACTTTGCAGATTTGCAGATACTTTACTTTGTTTACATGTTGCAATGGCCTCTCTGGTTTACCAACACTCTTAGCTTTAATGTTCCTTGTTAGTGAACTCTTTGATTGTGCAGACTGGCACAGCTCTATCTAATATTAGATTGGGGTCACCTTGCTGCTTTCTTTTTAAAGGAGTGCATTTCATCTCTACTGCCTTGTAAAGACAGTAGAAATTTCCGATGAAAAAAGTCAGACGGAATTTTTTCATCGGATATTCCGACTGTGTTTGGGCCCCATCGGAATTTTTCCTTTGGAAATTCCGACGGAGTTAGAAAGAGAACCACGCATGCTCAGAATCAAGTTGTCGCATGCTCGGAAGCATTGAACTTAATTTTTCTCAGCTTGTTGTAGTGTTGTAAGTCACCGCGTTCTTGACGGTCAGAATTTGGTGTGACAGTGTGTATGCAAGACAGCTTGAACGGAATTCCGTCAGAAAAATCCGTCAGAGTTTAGCCCGACGGAAAATCCGATTGTGTGTACAAGGCATTAGAATGTCATCCAATCTTTAGCTTTCAGTTCCATCAAAAATGTTTCTGTACCAGGCATTTAGTGTTAACAAAACTTGTATCTCAAAGTTTTTTTTTTTGTGTTAACACATCTTTCACAGTGGGTGCTTATGGATTGTTATATACTCTGTTCCCAGAATTATAAAACATCAAGGCTTCTTCAAAAGGTGTACAATAAAATGTCTGCTTCAGATATCGCACTTTTTTTTGTCCTGTAGCTTTCAATGATTTGGAAAAAATCTTTCAAAGTCTTTTAGATATGCTTCTCCTATCTCTGAAAATTTAGTTTTTTTAGAAGTTGATGTCAACTGGCCATTTATAAATGACCTGGAACATAAGTGTTGAACACAAGCTCAGCAGCAGTCATGAGCATGGTACCATTTTTTTTTTTTGCCAGCTCCTGGATTTTTAGCAATAGTGATTTGAGTGGCATCAATTTCATGGTAATGTGAAGATGTTGTGTTTGTGTGCACTAAAATAAATTTTAGTGCATTTGTAGCGGGGGCTTCAAATTTAGTTGGGGTAAACCTGGGTAGTAGTGTGACCCAGGTGTGTAAATTATGAGAGGTTTTGGACCCCTTTGTATTCGTGGAGGATTGGGTGGTGTATTTTCTTTCTCGTACATCACGGGACACAGAGCGACATAGTCATTACCAATGGGTTATATAGTTACCGTCAGGTGCTGGCACTGGCAACTTCCAAAACCGGAAGTACCCTCCCCTATATAAGCCCCTCCCAACCGGGAGCACCTCAGTTTTTTGCCAGTGTCTAAGGTGTTGGCCAAGAAGAAACATGTGTTTTTCACTGAGCTTGCGTACAGGTTCTTTTGGGCCTCAGTAAGCTATTCCGGATCCGACCAAAAAAGCTTCATAGCTAAACGGTCGGTACCCGGGCCTTGCAGAGAAGAGCAAGGTTCTGCCTGTAATGCTTCTCTTAGGAGAGCTGGACCCTGGGATCCAGAGCTCTGGTCATACCCACGACCAAGATGTTTTCTGTGCAGGGTGCTATACAGGTCCAGGGGAGTGGAATCCTTGGGAACCCGGTCCCTGAAGGTTTGATTACAATGCCTGCCGTGATAGGTGAAGTTTGGGCTTTTGTGGACCAAACAAAGTCCTGCGGCGGGGAACAGGTAAGTGGGGGCCCCCAGGAACTTGGTTCTATTGGGGGACCCCCAAGCCTAATTTGTCTTTCTGTCTGTTACCTAACGGTATTCCCGCTAATATCTGTGCATGCCTGTAACTACTAAAAAAATGTAATAATTTTTAATGGTGGTCAAGAAAAAAAAAAAAAAAAAGAATGTTTTCTTATATATGCAATATTAAACTGCGGTACCTGTGTTTGTCCACTAGAGGCCGCTGTGGAATGTTTTTCTTGTCATATGGACTAGTTTCTTCTCAGAGAGCAAAGTCCAGGCAGCTGGTGAGTTCTCCTACAGGAAACTGTTTCCTCTGCCATGTTGCAGTGTTCGTCTATCCCCCGGCCTGCGGCAAAGGGGGCCCTGGCTCCTGTCCCTGGTTTCCATGTTTGAAAATTAGCGCCGAGGCGCACGTGGCCGCGCACGTGGCCGCGCGCGTGCGCGTGCACGCGCCTCTATATATAGAGGTGGCCGGAAAAAGAGGCGGGGCCTGGGGGATGACGCTCTGTGCGCGCCGCAGCGCTTCTGCGCATGTGCGGGCGTCCCAGCAGGTTTTAAAAAGCCACATTATTGCAGTAAGCTGGCTATCAAGTACAGAGACAGAGCTGACAACATTTAAAGGCATACAGCAAGCGGTTGATACAGACATCCCCTAGAAAGGCACATTAGTAGACACCAACTGTTTATATATGTCAGGGTCACCTGTGGCCAGGTGACAGATGCACACCGTAGGGGGACAGGAGTGCACCGCGAGGTAGTGAACCCTATGGCTGGCTTCTGTGGATAGGAAACTGGGTGGTTGTGGAAAGCGGGACCAGAGGAGCACAACCGGGATCCCAACGGAAGCGAGAGCCAAGATTCCCCAGGGCGCGGAGTCTAAGACCCAGCTGGTCTTCTCCAGGGCCTCTAGTGGTGAGGATGTTACGCTGCAGGCTGGGACCAGGTCGCGGCCCCTGGAGTTTCCTAGCTCACGCCCCGTAGGATAAGGGGAAGCAGCAGCACACGATAGAGAGAACCGAATAACAAGCCGAAGGTCAGGGGCCACAAGCAGACAAGGATAACGAAGAACGAGCCGAAGGTCAAGGGTCACGAGCAGACAGGGATGGTCGGGGACAAGCCAATAACGTAACAGAGAGACAGACGTAGCACACGGCAGGCAGGAACCCAAACACACAATGCCTAACAAACACGTTGATCAGCAAAGCAGGCTTGCAGTGCACAGGTTAATATAGTGTTCAGTGATAGGGCCTGGGGTGGAGTCAGGCTGGGAGGAGATTATAAAGGAAGCCAGGTGAAGGAGGTCTGGTCTCTAGATGAACACATGAGGAGGAAGGTAAGATGGCAGACAGACATTAATGCATATCCATGACAGTACCCTCCCTCTTACGAGGCCTCCCCCTTCCCCGCCTGGGCCCAGGTTTAGAGGGAAACTTCAGATGAAACTCCTTTAACAGACGAGGTGCAAAGACCTCAGATGCAGTGATCCAAGACCTCTCCTCAGGACCAAACCCTTTCCAATGAACGAGGTACTGAAGAACGCCTTTACAGAGTCGGGAGTCCAGAATTTGACTGATCTCGTACTCCTGATTATCCTCCGAGACAGGCGCCACGGTAGGAAGAGGACGAGAGAATTTATTGAGGACTAAAGGCTTTAGAAGAGCAACATGAAAGGAGTTAGTGATTTTAAGGCTCTTAGGAATCTGGAGTTTGAAACAAACCGGATTCAGTTTAGCAGTTACCGTGTATGGACCGATGAATCGTGGAGCAAACTTCAGAGAAGGAACTCGGAGCTTGATGTTCCTGGTAGAGAGCCAGACTTTGTCCCCTGGCTGAAGAGAAGGCGGTTTACGCCTGCGGCGGTCGGCAAAGCCTTTGAATTTTTCAGCAGCTGCCCGGAGGGAATCATGAACGTGACCCCAAACGGAATTGAGAGACTCCTGAACCGAAGCCAAAGCTGGAATGTCTGGAGAACAGATCATAGGAAGAGGAAGTTGAGGGTGTTTTCCATAAACTGTGAAAAAGGGTGTCTTCTGCGAACTGGTATTCACATGATTGTTATGGGAGAATTCTGCCCACGGGAGTAGAGAGGACCAATCGTCATGGTGAGAAGACACAAAGGTGCGAAGAAAGACCTCTAACTCCTGATTAACCCTCTCAGTCTGTCCATTGGATTGGGGATGGTAAGAAGAAGAAAAATCCAAGACAATATTGAGGGATTTGCAAAAGGCTCTCCAAAAACGAGACGTGAATTGGACTCCCCTGTCGGAAACAATATGAGAAGGGACCCCATGTAGGCGGAGAATTTCTCGAATGAAAATGGGAACCAAGGCAGGGGCAGAAGGAAGACCAGGAAGAGGAACAAAATGAGCCATCTTGGAGAATCGATCGATTACCACCCAAATGACTGTACTATTCTCAGACAGTGGGAGATCGGTGATAAAATCCATGGCAATATGGGCCCAGGGTTCCTTAGGAATAGGCAAGGGCATGAGGAGACCAGCAGGAGCTTGTGTGGAGGATTTGGACTGAGCACAGACATGACAAGCTTTAACGTAGTCTTTGACGTCTGAGCGGAGATTAGGCCACCAGTAGTGACGACTGATGAGTAGGAAGGATCGGAGGAATCCAGAATGCCCTGCCACCTTGGAATCATGTCCCCAACGAAGGATCTTAGCTCTTAGCTCAGTGGGGACAAAGGTCTTACCAGGCGGAATTTTAGACTTCAGGGTGGTAGAGTGGGCAACAATGCATGAGGTGGGAATGATCGGCTCAGGTTCAGGGGCGGACTCCTCGTCCAAAGTGTCAAATGACCTAGAGAGCGCATCAGCCCGACCGTTGCAGGAACCAGGTTTGTAGGTAATCGTGAAATTAAAACGGGCAAAGAAGAGACTCCACCTGGCCTGTCTAGGATTCAGACGTTTAGCATTCTGTAGATACTGTAAATTCTTGTGATCGGTAAAGATCGTTATGGAGTGAGGGGAACCCTCCAAGAGATGACGCCACTCCTCTAACGCCAATTTAATTGCGAGAAGTTCCCGATCACCGATGGCATAATTCCTCTCTGCCTGAGAAATTTTTTTGGAGAAGAACGCACATGGTTGGCGTCTCTTCTCAAAGATTTGAAGAAGCACAGCTCCCACCCCCATTGAGGAAGCGTCCACTTCAATAAAAAATGCATTCCCAGGATTTGGTCTCCTCAAGAGGGGGCCAGAAACAAAGGCCTGTTTCAGGTTGTGAAATGCAGAGACAGCTTCGGGAGGCCAGTCTCTGGCATTCACACCCTTCTTGGTCAAAGCGATAATAGGCGCGGCAATGGAAGAGTAATTCCTTATGAACTGCCTATAATAATTAGTGAAGCCAAGAAAGCGCTGTGTGGCCTTGAGGCTAGCAGGAAGAGGCCAGTTGGTGATAGCCAAGACCTTCCCAGGGTCCATACGAAGCCCCGAACATGAGACAAAGCACCCCAAAAACAGGACCTCAGAACATTCAAAGGAACATTTCTCCAGCTTGGCATAGAGATTGTTCTCTCTAAGACGTTGAAGTACAGTGCGGACATGGTTTCTGTGGACGAGCAGATTTTCAGAAAAGATCAGAATGTCATCCAGATAGATGACAACAAACTGGTACAGCAGATCTCTGAAGATTTCATTGACAAAGTTTTGAAACACGGCTGGAGCATTACACAGACCAAAAGGCATCACCAGATATTCGTAATGCCCGTCTCTAGTGTTAAATGCAGTCTTCCATTCGTCACCCTCCCGTATTCGAATGAGATTGTACGCGCCTCTGAGATCCAACTTGGTGAAAATGGAGGCACCCTTCAACCTATCGAATAGCTCAGATATTAAGGGTAAGGGGTATCGATTTTTAATAGTAACCGCATTTAAACCCCGATAATCGATGCAGGGTCTTAAGGTACCATCCTTTTTGGCAACAAAAAAGAACCCTGCCCCTGCAGGCGATGAGGATTTCCGGATGAACCCTCTCTCCAGATTCTCTGCTACATACTCCGACATGGCCTGGGTCTCTGGGATGGACAGAGGGTAGGTACGACCCCTGGGTAGAGTTGCTCCGGGGACAAGATCAATAGCACAGTCAAAAGACCTGTGGGGAGGAAGCACCTCAGCTGATTTTTTACAGAACACATCCCGGTAATCGCTGTATGCGGCGGGAAGATCAGAAGAAACAGAAGTGGCAGCAACCGGAAGACTCTCCTTGGGGGTCACCTTGAGAAGACACGACGAGAAACATGAGGAACCCCAGGCCAGGATCTGCCCAGAGACCCAGTCCACATGTGGAGAGTGGAGCTGTAGCCAAGGGAGGCCCAATACAACTGGGGTAGAGGCCTTGGGTAGAATAAGAAAGGATATCCACTCCTGGTGGAGAATCCCTACCGACATCCTAATGGGTAGCGTCTGGAAGCGAATAGGGCCCCCTGGGAGAACAGTGCCATCAATTGCCGAGACTACCAATGGGGTAGTGAGAGGTGAAAGGGTAAGCTTCATAGAAGAAGCAGTTCTCCAATCCATGAAATTGCCGGCAGCCCCGGAATCCAGGTATGCAAGGGTTGACTGAGGAGAAGTGCCTACATGAAGGGACACCGGCAAGAGCAGGCGAGAAGGTGATGTTTCTGGGTCCAATACTCCACCTTCCAAATGTATTAGACCCGAGCGTTTCCCGGACGAAGCGAGCAGGAGTCACGAAAATGACCCTTGCCCCCACAATAGAGGCACAAGCCCAGAGTTCTGCGCCTAGCACGTTCTTCGGGGGTTAGTCTGGTCCGGCCCAGCTGCATAGGTTCTTCAGCAGGTAGAGGATGCTCCACGGAATGAAGGGAGGGGAGCTCAGACTGGCTAGGACCCAGAGAGTGCTGGCGTCTTTTTTCTAAGGACCTCTCTTGAAAACGAATGTCGATCTGGTTGCATAATGAAATTACATCGTCCAGACCGACGGGAATGGCTCTTCCCGCTAATTCGTCTTTCACTCGGTCAGAGAGGCCATGTAAAAAGGTAGCGACCAGGGCCTCATTATTCCAGCTCAATTCAGCTGTGTGGATACGGAACTGAAGAGCATATTGCCCCACTGAACTAGATTCTTGGCGAAGACGTAAGACAGCACTAGCCGCTGAAGAAGCCCGAGCCGGCTCTTCGAAGATATTACGAAAGAGCTTCAAGAATTCGGACAGACTGGAAACCACCGGATCGTTCCTCTCCCACAGGGGGGCAGCCCAGGCCAAAGCTTCACCGGAGAGGAGGGAAATGATATAGGCTACCTTAGCCCGGTCAGATAGGAAGCTTTGAGGCTGAAGCTCAAAATGAATAGTGCATTGGCTGAGAAACCCCCTGCAGGCCTTGGAGTCCCCAGAGAAACGGAACGGAGCTGGCAATCTTAGTGAGTGTGAGGCTGCGACTGGTGCGATAGGTACAGCCGCTGGTTGTACTTGGGGTTGCGGATTCGGGGTTCCCAAGGAGACCTGAAGCTGCTCGAATCGAGAAGCCAGATCCTGGAGGAATCGCATCACCTGGGTCTGATTTGATTCCTGGGTCTCAAGTCTGCGAACTATGCCCTGCAATGGATCATCCGCGGGAAGCGGGATGTCAGCCGGGTTCATGGCTGATCAAACTGTCAGGGTCACCTGTGGCCAGGTGACAGATGCACACCGTAGGGGGACAGGAGTGCACCGCGAGGTAGTGAACCCTATGGCTGGCTTCTGTGGATAGGAAACTGGGTGGTTGTGGAAAGCGGGACCAGAGGAGCACAACCGGGATCCCAACGGAAGCGAGAGCCAAGATTCCCCAGGGCGCGGAGTCTAAGACCCAGCTGGTCTTCTCCAGGGCCTCTAGTGGTGAGGATGTTACGCTGCAGGCTGGGACCAGGTCGCGGCCCCTGGAGTTTCCTAGCTCACGCCCCGTAGGATAAGGGGAAGCAGCAGCACACGATAGAGAGAACCGAATAACAAGCCGAAGGTCAGGGGCCACAAGCAGACAAGGATAACGAAGAACGAGCCGAAGGTCAAGGGTCACGAGCAGACAGGGATGGTCGGGGACAAGCCAATAACGTAACAGAGAGACAGACGTAGCACACGGCAGGCAGGAACCCAAACACACAATGCCTAACAAACACGTTGATCAGCAAAGCAGGCTTGCAGTGCACAGGTTAATATAGTGTTCAGTGATAGGGCCTGGGGTGGAGTCAGGCTGGGAGGAGATTATAAAGGAAGCCAGGTGAAGGAGGTCTGGTCTCTAGATGAACACATGAGGAGGAAGGTAAGATGGCAGACAGACATTAATGCATATCCATGACAATATAGCAGCATTTATGCTAGACTATTATCAGTAACTGGTGTATTTTCGGCTGGAATACCTCAGCTTTGTGGCTTAGGAATATGCCGTCTAAAAACTCCGGGACTAGAAATTCCAGGAGGAATAGGGGGTCTCCATCGGGCTCTGAGGATCTTGGGCATGCTTTGGCTGCACCAGTCTCCCCTGAAGAATCAGAGGTTAGTGACCGTAGGGCACCCCCAGGAGTACCTGGTACTGTGGCTGTCCCCAGTTCACCTGCTCCTGTGTATGTAACAGAGGAGGTTTTTTCCTCAGCTCTGGGAGGGCTGGAAGAGAGATTGTCAGCACTAATTGCTGCTTCCCTGTCACAGGAGAAAAGCGCTCGATCTCCGTCTCCTCCCTCAGAGTGCCTGTTAACAGAGCAACAGTCCCATACAGAGGTCGACCTACCTGAGGGGGATCAGGATGAGGTTGATTCGGTTGTAGAGGAATCAACAGTGGAGGAGCCGTTCTCAGCATCACATGCTGAGAGGTTATGGGTGCAGTCCCTGACTAATATGGTCCGATCAGCATTTAAAATGCCACTTGCGGAGCCATCCTCCTCTTCCGTCTCCTCGTTGGGATCGCTAAAAGCTCCCCAGACTGTTTGTTCTTTCCCGATCCATCCTTTATTGGAGGGGCTCATTTACCAGGATTGGGAGCATCCTGACAAAATATTTACTCCCCCCAAGAGATTTCCGGTGGTCTATCCTATGGAGGATAAGTTCGTCAGAAAATGGAAGGTCCCTACAGTGGACGCAGCCATCTCTTGTGTGAATAAATCACTGACATGTCCGGTGGAAAATGTCCAAATGTTCAAGGACCCAATAGATAAAAAATTGGAGTCCTTATTGAAATCTGCTTTTTCTACAGCAGGATTGGTGACACAACCAGCAGTGGCAGCTATAGGGGTCTGCCAAGCAGTGAAGGATCAGTTGAAACAGGTCTTAAGGGACGTGCCAGATCAGCAGGCTCTTGCTCTAGCTGATCTACCTAGAGCCTTATGCTTTGCGGTGGACGCTATAAAGGATTCAATCCATCAGGCCTCCCGCCTTACGCTGTCTGTAGTACATATGCGCAGGCTTCTATGGCTCAAAAACTGGTCTGCTGAAGCTCCCTGTAAAAAATTGCTGGTCAGCTTCCCATTTCATGGGGAGCGTTTATTCGGGGAAGACCTGGACAAGTATATCCAGAGAATTTCCAGCGGTAAAAGTACACTCTTGCCGGTCAAAAATAGAGTTAGAGGTCCCTCTTTTAAGAGGCCGGCTTCTCCAGTCCCTAGGACATCGGCTGTGAAACAGTTCCGACGGCCTCCCCGGTCAAATCCCGGAGGTAAAAATCAGGGACAGTTGCAAGGTAACAAGAAGCCCTGGAGCAGGAGAGGTACAAAACCTCCCCCAAAGTCAAATGCATGAAGGGTTGCCCCCACCCAATCGGGTGGGGGGAAGACTTCAGTTGTTCACAGAAACCTGGCGGGACACGATCCGAGACAGATGGGTGCTCTCCGCAGTAAATCTGGGATACAAATTGGAGTTAAAAAACTCCCCTCCTTCCCGCTTTATAAGGTCGAACGTGCCAAGGGATCCCCAGAAGAGAGGATCCCTCCTGTTGGCACTGGAACAATTATTGCTTCAAGCAGTAATTATAGAGGTCCCCCTGGGAGAATGGGGGTTCGGGTTTTACTCAAACCTCTTTACAGTTCCGAAGCCAAACGGGGACGTGAGGCCCATATTAAATCTAAAAGGGCTAAACAAATTCCTGCATATCAGGACTTTCCGGATGGAGTCGATCCGATCGGTAGCCACTGCCCTACAAGGGGAGGAATGGTTAGCCTCGATCGACATCAAAGATGCGTATTTGCACATCCCCATCTTTCCAGCCCACCAAAAATTTCTACGCTTTGCGATAGAAGGGCGCCATTTTCAGTTCAGAGCCTTACCCTTCGGTCTGGCCACAGCACCAAGAGTGTTCACAAAAATTCTGGCCCCATTATTGGCCAATCTAAGAACACGAGGTGTAACGATAATGGCATATCTAGACGACTTGTTGCTGATAGACCACTCAGTGGAAAAACTAGAAGTGGTTGTTCACGAGACAATCAAGTATCTGGAATATCACGGTTGGATTATCAACCGAGACAAGTCAGCCCTAAAACCAGTCAAAAGTCTGGAATACTTGGGGCTAAGGCTGGATTCAGACCAGAGAAAGATTTTCTTGCCTCAAGAAAAGGGGTCGTCTTTGAGAGATTTGATCCACTTAGTGGGTTCAAAAAGACAGCCATCCATACGCCTGTGCATGAGGCTACTGGGAAAAATGGTGGCATCATTCGAAGCAGTACCCTACGGTCAATTCCATTCAAGGAAGTTGCAAAGGGCCATACTGTCAGCCTGGAACAAGAAAGTTCAGGCTCTGGACTTACCAATGTCCTTGTCCCCTTCCGTTCGCAGGAGCCTCCGCTGGTGGTTGGTTCCCCAGAATCTGGAAAGAGGGAAATCCTTCAGTCCGATTTCCTGGAAGGTGGTCACTACAGATGCCAGCCTTATAGGCTGGGGAGCAGTACTGGAGCAATGGTCTCTCCAGGGCAGATGGTCGGATGCGGAAAAGGCCCTGCCCATCAATCTCTTAGAGATACGAGCAGCCCGGTATGCCCTAGTAGCATGGACATCCAAACTCCAAGGGTCCCCTGTCAGAGTTCAGTCAGACAATGCCACAGCAGTGGCATATATCAATCGTCAGGGGGGCACCAGGAGTCGTGCAGCCCAAAGGGAAGTAAATTACATCCTGAGATGGGCAGAAAGATATGTCCCAGCCATATCTGCGGTATTCATTCCAGGGGTGGAGAATTGGAAGGCGGACTTTCTAAGTCGCCAACAATTATGCCCAGGGGAATGGTCCCTTCATCCCGAGGTTTTCCGGACAATATGTCAGCGGTGGGGAACACCGGATGTAGATCTGCTAGCATCCAGGTTCAACACGAAAGTGGACAGGTTTGTCTCTTGGTCAAGGGATCCCCTAGCGTGCGGCTCGGATGCCCTAGTGTTCCCTTGGGATCAGTTCAAGCTGATATATGCATTCCCACCGCCACAATTGTTACCTCGATTACTCCGCAGAATCAGGGTAGAAAAGAAACCAGTGATTCTGGTGGCTCCAGCGTGGCCCCGAAGAGCATGGTACGCGGAGATCGTAAAAATGTCTGTGGGGAGTCCTTGGACCCTCCCACATCGTCCGGACCTGCTTTCGCAGGGACCGATATACCACCCTTCCTTACCAGCCCTAGGTTTGACGGCCTGGCTATTGAAGCCCACATTCTAAAAAAGAGAGGGCTCTCTAATGCTGTGGTGTCTACCATGATCAATGCCAGGAAACCGGTATCCAGGCAGATCTACTATAGAATCTGGAAGGCGTACATCGCCTGGTGTGAGGCCAGGAAATGGCATCCACGTAAATACGTAATAGGTAGAATTCTGGACTTCCTACAATGGGCTGTAGATAGGAAGCTTGCCTTGAGTACTATCAAAGGTCAGATTTCGGCCTTGTCAATATTTTTTCAAAGGCCCTTGGCTTCGCATTCACTAGTCAAAGCCTTTATACAAGGAGTGATGCGTATTAGTCCTCCGGTTAATATTCCCATATGTCCATGGGATCTAAACTTGGTTCTGTCGGTTCTACAGAAACAACCATTTGAACCATTACAGCATATTTCCTT
The DNA here is from genome assembly GCA_029206835.1 of Rana muscosa. Classification (NCBI taxonomy): domain Eukaryota; kingdom Metazoa; phylum Chordata; class Amphibia; order Anura; family Ranidae; genus Rana; species Rana muscosa. Next base: position 205,952,610 of record CM055123.1, read on the forward strand.
AGTGCTTCTCACCAGGAAATTGATTTTTCTAGTAGCCATTTGTTCGGCTAAAAGAGTATCGGAATTAGCAGCTATGTCCTGTAAGGAGCCATATCTGGTTATCCATAAGGACAGAGTAGTGTTACGTCCTCATCCAGCCTTTCTTCCTAAGGTGGTATCGAGTTTTCATTTGAACCAAGATGTGGTTCTTCCTTCTTTTTTCCCCAAGCCTACTTCGGTAGAGGAAAAGTTATTGCATTCTTTGGATGTAGTAAGAGCAGTTAAAGCTTATCTAAAAGCCACTGCTCAGATTCGCAGAACGGATACTTTGTTTATTCTGCCGGAAGGCCCCAGAAAGGGTCAGGCAGCGTCAAAATCTACTTTAGCCAAGTGGATTCGACAGGTCATAATACAAGCCTATAGCTTGAGAAGTAGACCGCCTCCGTTCAAAGTTAGGGCGCACTCCACGAGAGCAGTTGGAACTTCATGGGCAGTGCATCACCAGGCCTCCCTGGCTCAGGTCTGTAAGGCCGCAACATGGTCTTCAGTACACACGTTTACTAGGTTCTACCAGGTGGACGTTAGAAGTCAGGAGGATGTCGCCTTTGGGCGCAGTGTGTTGCAGGCCGCAAAAGATCCTCATGTCTGATAGCGCTCAGCTTATATATGGTGTATCCCCCCCCTCATTTGGCATTGCTTTAGGACATCCCATTAGTAATGACTATGTCGCTCTGTGTCCCGTGATGTACGAGAAAGAAAATAGGATTTTTATAACAGCTTACCTGTAAAATCCTTTTCTTGGAGTACATCACGGGACACAGAGCTCCCGCCCCTCTTTGGGGACACTTATTGCTTTGCTACAAAACTGAGGTGCTCCCGGATGGGAGGGGCTTATATAGGGGAGGGTACTTCCGGTTTTGGAAGTTGCCAGTGCCAGCACCTGACGGTAACTATATAACCCATTAGTAATGACTATGTCGCTCTGTGTCCCGTGATGTACTCCAAGAAAAGGATTTTACAGGTAAGCTGTTATAAAAATCCTATTATTCTCCTTGGCCTATGGGTGGCGGGGTACCCGCAGGCTCAAGGTAGAATCATTGCCACAGTGCTACCCTTTTTGTCTCTTTCCAGAGATGGTACGGCGAGGGCGGGGAACCTGGCGTGGTGTCGATGGGAGGAGATAAAAGGTGGGAGACGCCCTCACCACGAGGTCTTCGAGGATCTTCTCTTCACGCACCCAGGCACCTTAGGCCTGAGTGCGGGCGGTTCGGAGTTCCGGCCCAGGCGCCCTAGGCCTGACCGGAATGGAGTTGGAGTCCATCCCAGGCACCTTCAGCCTGGGGTGAGGTACTAAATCGTAGGCCTGGGGCCCAGTGACTTTGACTGGGTCCCACAAGGGCGAAGTGATCCGAGGGTCCCCGAGGTGGACGGGACCCGCATCTGAGGTGAGGAGGCTGGGGAGGTCACCCGTCCGGAGAGTCCAGAGCAGCATCAACCCGGTGACGGATGGGCCTCCGGTAACTCCCTTAGAGGGACATCTTCCCCTGATAGGGGCCACAGCGCAGCGAAGGTACTCCTAAATACGTTCTCTTGAGTTGCTGGTAGAGACTCACAAGTTCTATGTTCTGTACTAATCAAGGCTACGATAACCGCTGGTGAAACCACAGTGGTTTAGATTGAAATCAGGATAGTGCCTCGACCTGCTCATCCCACCGTATCAGACTGTTATAACGTTCCAACCAGTTGGCTACTGAAGCACTGTTTATTGTGGAGCTTGCAATAAAACAAGAGTTGGACTGTGATCGGTGTGTGTGGACTCTGGTTAATGGGAGCAAAGGGAGGTGTCAGCATAGCAGGACTGAGTTTCATAACTAAAACACATTGGCCCGAGGAAGATACTGATACTGGCCTTCACCTCACCCACAGCTATGGGGAGGACGTGGGCCGTAGCGCATCTCACCCTGTCGTGTGACATACCCCTAGACAAAGGAGATGGGGTGAGGCCGCTACACATTTTTTCCTAAAAACATAGATTTCATAAACATTTGCCCAAATATAAGTATACAGTATATTAAAAAATTGCAACAGTCATCAGTTCTTTCTACAGGGTTTCTGCTTTTTGAAAACATTCTCTAGCCTAGTAAAGAAATAAAACAAAATAGCTTCGGACACAAAGTTGTTAAAGATTATAGTACTCGTTGGTTACTCACAGTTCTGTTGACCTTTGCTTGCGGATGTCACTAACATGAGTTTCTGTCACATTTGTCCTGTCTTCCGATAAAGTCTGGTTTATATCATTCCATTTTTGCAGGATCCCTAAAGGATGTAGACCAGGGGTAGGCAACCTTTTGAGCACAGTGTGCCGAAAAAAGTTTTCAAAGAAATTGAGAGTGCCGGTTTTATAAAAAAAAAATTAAACTTCACACTCCCAATCACGAAAGTAATTTTTGTAAAGCAAATGCTGTAAACGAATTGAGTAAGCCCACGTTCACATTGGGGCTGTGGGAGTGAAGCCTGCGAGTTCAGCTGAACTCGCACAATTTCACTCCCGCTGGCAGTCCCGATTTCGGCCGCGATTTCAAAGACATCTGAAACAGATGTCAATGTAAATCGCGGCTGAAATCTCAAAAAGTAGTACAAAAACTACTTTTTGTAATCGGTGCAGCGCCGTAGATGCGGCGTCGCACCGATTAGGACGGTGCCATTGGCCGCAATTTGCGGCAAATTTCGCCGATTTGACATGCTATTTGACATGTCAAATCGCATGTCAAATCACACCAGTGTGAACCAGGGCTAATAGTGAGAAATTAACATCCTGCACTTTCATGCCTCAGATCAGCCACCATTAATGCACCTTCACACCTCAGATTACTGTACCCCCTGCAAATCTTTCCCACCCCTGTGTCCCCCTGCTCATCTGTCCCACCACTGTACCCCCCTGCTCATCTATCCCATCACTGTACCCCCCTGTAAATCTGTTCTACCCCTGTGTCCCCCTACTTATCTGTCCTACCACTGTACTCCCTGCTCATCTGTCCCTCCACTGTACCCCCCTGCTCTTCTGTCTCAACAATTTACCCCCTGCTCATCTGTCTCAACACTTTACCCCCCTGTTCATCTGTCCCACCACTGTAAACCCCTGATCATCTGTCCCACCACTGTGCCCCCTGCACATCTGCCCCCTTCTGTTCTCCCTGCTCATCTGCCCCACCAATGTACCCCCTTTCTCAACTTCACACTTCAGATCAGCCTTAATTCCTGCACCTCCAGTCCTCAAATCAGCCCAAATTCATGCACCTTCACACCCCATATCACTGTACCCCCCTTCTCATCTGTCCCAACGCTGAAACCCCCTGCTCATCTGTTGAACCACTGTAACCCCTGGCTTTTCTGTCTTACTGCTGAACCCCCTTCTCATCTGACCTAACACTGAACCCATCTGCTCATCTGTCCTACCACTTTAACCCCCTTTCTCATCTGCCCCACCACTGTACCTCCTGCACATCTGAACCACCACTGTACCTCCTGCACATCTGAACCACCGCTGTCCCCACCTGCTCTTGTGTCTCACTACTGTAACTCCCTGCTCATCTGCCCCACCACTGTATCTCCTTTATCATCTGCTCTACCACTGTACCCCCCTGCAGATCTGTCTCACCAATGTACCTCCTTTCTCATCTGCCCCTCCACTGTACCCACCTGCACATCTGCCCCACCGCTGAACCCCCTTCTCATCTCTCCTACCACTTTACCCCCTGCACATCTGTTCCACCACTGTACCCCTCTGCTCTTCTGTCCCACTGCTAAACCCCCTTCTCATCTCTCCTACCACTGTACCGCCTGCACATTTGCCCAACCACTGTACCACTCTGCTCTTCTGTCCCACTGCTGAACCCCCTTCTCCCCTGTCCACACACTGAACCCCCTTCTCTTTTGTCCCAACACTGAACCCCCCTGCTCTGCTGTCCCACTGCTGAACCCCCTTCTCATCTGTTCCAACACTGAACCCCCCTGCTCATTTGCCCAATTGCTTTACTCCATGCTCATCTGCCATACTGCTGTACCCTGTTCTCATCTGTGATATGCATGATATGCAGAGCGGTGCAGGGAAGCAGAGATGAGACATAGCTACCTGTCCTGGGACACTCATCCCTGCTGATGCGCCTCTCACATCCAGCCCAGATGCTTGTATGTGATGTCACATACAAACATCTGGAAGGGACATGCTGTTATGAGCTCAGGTCATTTGCATTTTCCAAAAGCAGTGGACCTGTGTGCAAGATCATTAGTTGGGCGCTCCCAGCTGGGAAAAACTTCAGAGTGCTGCGGGCCGCAGCAAAAATTTGGTGTGATGTTCATTGTGCTGAATACTAGCTTTGGATAAAAGAGATGCAGAGTGCAGGGGTCAGAAGTAACTTACGCAGAGTTCAAGGGTTGGGCGTAGGTGATGCAGAGGTCGGTAGTAGTAGATGACGCAGAGCTGAGGGGTCAATAGTAAGTGACACATACACACACATAATTATATATATTTCAACAAGGTTCCCAGAAGCTCAACAGTAATTTCACAAACTGTCACCTGATTCCCCATCACAAGAGCTAGGTGGAACTGTGAGTGGCAATCGCAGCTACAGCAAAGTTTGAGAACCAATGTTTACCATCTTGTACAATGTGTGGGGGCACAGTGCCTCCCCCTCAGTACGGCTGTGAATTCTGAGATCGGAATGCCTTAGTGCTGCAGAAACAGTGTCTCACTGACACTTCCCTGTGCTGCTCTGCTCATGGGGGGGAGTTGCGTGCCGGCAAAAGAGCCTTTGCGTATCGCCTGTGGCACCCGTGCCAGGGGTTGCCTGCCCCTGATGTAGACAGTTAGAGCAAAACAAAACAGTGAAACTGTGGTTTGCAGATGCTTCTCTAATGCCTTGTACACATGATCGGATTTCTGATGAAATAAAATCAGATGGACTTGTTTCATTGGAAATTCCGATCGTGTGTGGGACCCATCGGACTTTTTTCCATGGGAGTAAAAACATAGAACATGTTTTAAATTTTTCCGATGGGAAATTCCAATCGTCTGCAAGACTGATGGAAGTCAGCTTCATCGGAATTCCGACGGAAAATTCCATCGGATTTTATTCCATCGGAAATCCGATCGTGTGTACAAGGCATTACTGTAATCTTTGCACCCTCAAAATTAAAAGGAACCACTAGAGTCAATATTTCCCTAATTAAAAATAAAAATGAATATGTGATGTTCATATTTATTAGGCTGTAAACAATTGGTATGTTTTTTTGGGGTTTTTGGTTTTTGTCAGCAGTGTCTTTAAGTAAATTCTGCTCTCAGTAGCCCACCATAGCAACCAGACTGACATTTTACAGTACAGCCAGACAAAATAAAAACGAATGATTGATCGCTATGGTCATGTCCCATATGCCTTGACATGGTAGTTTTAATGCACATGGCTCAAAGCAAAGTGGTAATAATAATAAAAGAGGATACACAATGGAGCTTTGCTTAAATTTTATTAGCTTTAATTATAAATTTAAAAAAATCAACAAATCATTAAATTATCACTTTAGATATTTCAGCAAGAACAGAAGGAGGCTTTATTTACTTCTCAGTGTTTGTTTGAATCCAGATTGTGGCATTTTGAGGCCAAGGGAATGTCTATAGTTGTATCTTTTATGGGTAGTAACATTCACCCTGTGTGTTAATGCCCCGAAGCTGCGCAATATGGCAGCGATATTGAGAAAAACAAAGTACCTCTAAAATAACAACTATTGAGTGAGATCTTGCTTTCCGATGCATGCTGCTGCTATCTTTCATGCTTCATGAGGTAGGAAAAATAAATGAGATTAAAAGTTAGCATTGAAGCTGTTATTGTTCATGTTCTTCTTGAGATTTAAAGTTCTGTTCAAATTTGATTTCATTTTAGAGCCCAGGAATAACAGCTGAACTCTGGCTGCTGCGGACAACAGTGGCACATTTTTTAAATATATATAATAGGGGCTGAAATGCAATGTGTTTTTATTCCATCTATCAGATTTTTCCTTCTGTTTTCTAATTTTAACTGAATTAAAAAGAAAAAAAAAAAAGTTGATTTGCTACTGTGATGGGTACCTTGGTTCTTCAGAAAAATGGACCTTTATCCCTAGCATTCAACATGCTAGTTGGACCTCATTAGCTAGAAAGACAGGTCATAATATATTTATAGTTCTCTATGGAAACAGAGTACTTTGTAGATTACCATTGGAGGGAGCACAAAAAGAAAGTGTTTAGTGTATGAGAGACTTTACTATAATAGGGCCCTGCGTGGAAGCCAGAGACTTGCTGTCACACTGGGCGCTATTAAAAAACTATATATGAGCGAGAGACCGTCCTATTGTTAGTTTTGTCAAGTGAGAGTACCCCTTTCCAAGTAAGTTAGAGATTGTCTGGGGAGATTGCTAGCGTTTAACACACATGATCATCAACTGCAATGCAGCATTTTCGGGAGTGTTTCACAGATTTTCTGCCACACATTTTTTTTCAATGCTAGAACTAGCTAAGCTGAAAACTGCTTGTGCCCCCCTTCTAACTCCTATACTACTGTAACTACCCTGCAGAAGGAAATGCATATATTTACATATTCTCAGGGCACTCCGGTCCGGTCACATAATCTCCCCAGTGGCCAGCTTTAGGGTCAAGGAGAGTCACTGACAAAGAAGGGAATGCCTGGACGGTGATGTTATCCATAGGCTTACTTTGGGGCACCTGTTGTTGACTGTCCCACCTCTCCCCTGAAGCCACTACTGGAAGCCAATCACATGACCAGACCGGAGTGCCATGAGAATAGGTAAGTAAAAGGAATCTTCCTTCGACAGGGTGTATAGGTGTTAGAAGTAGGATTGGAGTATTTGTAAGCTTATTTAGTTGTACCCTGGACTTTCACTTTAAGTTTGTTTCATACACTCCTGTGTAAACATTAATACATTGCAATTAGCTTATACTTAGAGCTGGAGCTATCGTGTTTCCCCGAAAATTAGACCCGGTCTTATATTAATTTCTGCTACAAAAAACACACTAATCTATATCCCCCGTCTTCTCTCCCCCTGTCATCATTATGACATCTATAATCCCAAAAATATGTAATCCGTTTTGCAAAAATATTATATAATGTCCAGTGAGTCTCCCTTTGTAGCTTTATTGTCGAAAATACCTTATTTACAGCGCATGATCCATTAGAGCTCTTCTTCCCCTGCTCCGAGCACTGCCAAGGGAAGGGCCAAGATGCCTGATGACGTCAGCCCTGCTCCAAGTACTGCCGAGGGAAGAGCTGAGATGCCTGCTGACCTCAGCCCCGCTCTGGGAACTGCAGATGGAGGGGCCGCTGACATCAGCCAGGAGGAGAGAAGAAGATCTCCAGCGGGTCACGTGATATTTTCAACAATAAAGTTACAAAAGGAGACACAATGGACATTATATAACATTTTAACAAAATGGATTACGTATATATATTTTTACATGGACTTTACTAGGGCTTATTAACGGGGTAGGGCTTTTATTGCAGCCCTCCCCAAAAATCAGGCTAGGTCTTATTTTTGGGGTAGTAAACAGAGAAATCCTCAAGGGATGGGTTTTTAACAGACCAGAAACTGGAAATGTAGTAGAAAAGTATACAATTTATTGATAAAGTATCAGATAAAAAGTTGAATCACATAAAAACAAGCACATAGCATAAGTAACAACATGGAATCAAACCAATGGATAACCTATAAATCGACTGTCTATGGTGGTGGGACAGAAGAAATCCAATGCGCTTCAACAGAGAATATAAATGCAGGTCTTCAGGGACAATAGGTTATACAGTTCCGGATTTTTCTAAATGAATCCTATGTGCTAATGATTGAACAAATGGGCGACATGACTCAAGAGCAGAGAAGACAGAAACCACTGAAGATGTGCCGGTAGGCAATGGAGAACAAAACTGCCAAGTGGGGCCCCAGTCCCGAACCACCAAACCCCAAAAGGGGCCAAAACAAATGGAGGATCGATGAGTCTCAACAATGGTTTCAAAGATTGTAGTCATATAAACTAGATGGAATCTCTGGATGTAGTGATAACGGTGAAATATCACAAAAGGTATCAATTAAGATTGTCGGAGTGTTTGGCACATAAAGATTCTTCTTATGGGAGACGTCAGTTGCACATTGCACTGCTGGAGTATAAGACAAGACTGGGCATCACAGTCCGATTTAACATACTCCCATCCAGTCAAGGCTCCATTTACGCCCTCCCTCTTGGCCCTGGGGGTCTCTTTATGTGCCGAACACTCAGAAAATCTTATTTGATACCTCTTTGTAATATTTCACCGTTATCATCACTACATCCAAAGATTCCATCTAGTTTATATGACTACGATCTTTGGCGCCATTGCTGAGACTCATCGGTCCTCCATTTGCTTTGGCCCCTTTTGGGGTTTGGTGGTTCAAGACTGGGGCCCCACTTGACAGTCTTGTTCTCCATTGCCTACCGGCACATTTCCATCGGTTTCTGTCTTCTCTGCTCTTGAGTCATGACCCCTCATGACCCCCATTAGTTCAATCATCAGCACATAGGATTAATTTAGAAAAATCTAGAACTGTATAACCTATTGTCCCTGAAGAAGACCTGCATTTATATCCTCTGTTGAAACGCGTTGGATTTCTTCTGTCCCACCACCATGGACAGTCAATCCATAGGTTATCCATTGGTTTGATTTCATGTTGTTACTTATGCTTTGTGCTTGTTTTTATGTAATTCAACTTTTTATCTGATACTTTATCAATAAATTGTATACTTTTCTACTACATTTCCTGTTTCTGGTCCATTAAAACTCCACCCCTTGAGGAAATCTCTGTTCACTGTCTGTTCTAGGGATGTGGACCTGAAACAGCATTTTCAGTTAGTTGGCAAAATTATTTAAAAAAATTATATTTGGGGTAGGGCTTATTTTTGGGGAAACACAGTAGGTACAATGTATCTGTTTTGGTTTAAATTTTAACAAGCACTGAGCACATGTGTTGGAATTCAGCTAGTCAGTGCTAAAATTGCATCTATCACTCATGTGTTTGTTGCGGCTTGCGTTTGTATGAGCGCAGCACCCCTTTCATTTGAATGAACTATTGTACCTGTGAGAAATGCAGGAAAAAGGTCCCTGCACCTCTTTTTAAAAACGCAGCTGCTTTTGCACCATGCTACTCGAAAACTCACTGAATAGTGCAGTGCATTGCACTGCAGGGCATTCAGCAGGGCGAACACCCGCCGAACACCCTGCAAATTCGGGTGTTCCCTAAATGGGGCAAACAGACAATATTTGACCTGAACTGATGCTCAAGCAGAACCGTTCACCCAATTCTATAGAGAACTGACCATGATGTGTTCTCCTGCTTAGTGTGGTCAGTTTTTAATAGGAAAGCAGGGGGACTGATAGGAACACCAGGGATTTCACACTAATGCCGCGTACACATGATCGTGATTCACGGCGGTTAAAAAACCACCGTGAATCATGACATGAAAAATGAGGGAACGGCTTGTTCCCCCACACACGGTCGTTTTTCCCGTCATTTTTTCTCTTGTCGAGAAAAACGACCGTGTGTAGGCTCCGTGGCAGTGTTTCCCTATGGGAAAACTGCAGCGGAAAAAAATTACGGGAAAAACTACGAGAAAAATTAGAGCATGTTCTAATTTTTCTCGTCATTTTTAATGCCTTTTTTCACGTCGGGAAAAATGACAAAAAGACCACACACGGTCGTTTTTCTTGTTGAATTTTTTTTTTTAAATTTTTCACGACGTGAAAAATGATCGCGTGTACGCGGCATAAGAAAGCAATACAAAGAGAACAGGATTCTTTTTTTATACAAGCACATGGTACAGCAGGCACGTATCAGGAATATGAAATGTTGGGTTTACATACAGTACACTTTAGGCCCCTTTCACACTGGGGCGGTTTGCAGGCGCTATTTTGCTAAAAATAGCGCCTGCAAACCGAGCCTAAACAGCGGCTCCTTTCTCTCCAATGTGAAATCCCTGAGGGCTTTCACACTGGAGCGGTGCGCTAGCAGGACGTGAAAAAAAGTCCTGCTAGCCGCATCTTTGGAGCGGTGAGAGGAGCGGTGTGTTTACCGCTCCTCCACCGCTCCTTCCCATTGAAATGAATGGGATACCGCGGTAATACCGCCCGCAAACCGCGGCTGTAGCCGCGGTTTGCGGGCGGTATTAACCCTTTTCCGGCCGCTAGCAGGGGTTAAAACCGCACCGCTAGCGGCCGAATACCTCTGCAATCGCGACGGTATAGCGCCGCTAAAAATAGCGGCGCTATACCGCCACCGCCACCGCCCCCACCGCCCCAGTGTGAAACCAGCCTTAAGGTCTACTTTTACCACAGTAAAAGAATAATACAGTATATAAATAAGTGATAGTGTGCATTACTATGCATTATCATTCATTCCCGTGAGCCTTCTTATCAATAATGTAAAGACTTTTTGTATATTTTGCAAAGATTATCTGTCTTTTCAGTAAAGGTTTACCGGTGTAACCTGTAAAAAATCGGGATAAATGAAAAATACCCCAAAATTTGGTATACCAAATGTATTAATTCTAAATTGACGATTTGTTAGCAAAAAAATTGGGTCTATATAAACCTGCTTCCATTTGTTGTGTTTATTTATTTTTCTGGTGACAGTGGGAATGAGGCTTAGAGAAATGTTCTGCCCCACGATGTATCAAATGAGGAAGATAGGCAAGTTAAAGCTGAAGTTTAATTTGTTTATCATTTGTCTTCCCTGGTTCTTCCTTGCTTATAAAACTTGCTTATAAAACTTAAAAAAAAAAACTCTGTCTTCATTACATTATTTTTTTTAGACCCATTGATGGCATGCATTCTCTATGCAATGCAGACAAATCATTGCTGGTGGGAGGGGTCTGCAGGTTGGTCTGTCGGTCTATAGCACCCCCCTACCCCGGCACTTTCCCCATTGGTTGCAGGCGGACGGGCTCCTATGGGCGGTGGGCAGCAGCCGGGTTGCAGGCTACTATGGGTGGGTTGCGGGCTACTATGGGTGGGTTGCGGGCTACTATGGGTGGGTTGTGGGCTCCTATGGGTGGCGGGCAGCAGCTCCTGTGTCCTCTTTGCATCACGGCGGCTTGAGACGCGTGGCTCCTCCTCCTAGGCGTCCAATAGGATCGCCTGTCCTTTCAGCCAATCAGGTGACCGGAGTAAAAATCAGGGTCCTGATTGGCTGGGAGGAGGATCAGTGTTACAACAACGAATATTGATTCACTGTTTTAACACACCTGGGAGGACTCGGAGCGCACTCTCTGCCACCAGAGCCCATCCTATATTGAAGCCTATTAGAGCCTCTGGCTCCCTTCGCATTGGAATCCATGCGCCCATGTCCTGAAAGGGGCCAGACGCGTGGATAGGGGTGGCAGCGATGGATGGGGGGGCGGCGCCTGTGCACCCTTAATGGATGGAAAGCCCCTGGTCTGCAGGCTGTCCTGCCTCCGCTAGGGTTGCCACCTCATCCCTTTAAACCTGAACACATATTAATTAGACAGGTTCTGTGGCTGATTAAGGTGGTAATTAAACTCACTTGGTGCCTTACCTGCATTCAATTAGCCTCAGAACCTGTGTAATTAATATGTGTTCGGGTTTAAAGGGATGAGGTGGCAACTCTAGCCTCAGCCCTGATGCAAGCGGTAGTCTGGCTCTCGGGAGCAGTTATGCAAACATCAAAAAAGCTTTATGATTGGGTACCAGTCTGGAGGAGTGGGATTTTCTGGTCAGATTCATTTGCATGCTATTTCCTGCATGTGACGCTGAGCCTCCATGACTGAAAGAACTGAAATCCAGTGAATGAAAAGGAAAAGTCAGGGAGAGTAAAGCTGGGGAGAAAGAACTAGATGATGCTGGATGTCTCCCAGCCAGGAAATGAAGCAGGCTTTATCTGACTACAGTTTCTAATTAACACTGTGAGAAGCTCACAGTGTGCAGTGATATCAAACTAAGCATTTTTAGTGCAGGAGAGCAGCCTGTGCAACTGGGCAAGACATAAGGTTCAGCTTTTAATGTTTTAAATGTTGTTCTGGTTTAACGTCTACTGTTTGGCTGCTTCCATGCCAGCACCAGAGGGTAAGACTGTAAAGAAAGATGTGACTGGCTCAGCTGTTATTAAGCACCAAAGGACATCACTAAATCTGTTACTGTAACTTATGCAGGCTGTACATAGGTTGAATTTTGAATGATTTGTCAATCGAAAATCGAAAATTTGTGCGTTTGGAATCTGATGGTGCCACCATTGATTTTGAACTTCAACCAACCAATCCTTCCATTCCACCTCATGTTATTACAGAAAATAATTTTCGTGGTCAGGAATCTTCTTTTCTTTTCAGGTCGCAGCTTTCAGGTCGCAGCTCATGCACATTTCTTTTTTTATTATATTTCTCGCACGATTTTCCAATCATTAATTAGAAATTTGTTTTAAGAAAAATTCCAACATGCCCGATCACTCAAATTCGATGGCTGCACAAAAATCAGCTCCACTAATGGTCAAAAATAGAACGATTATTCAAAGGTGCGATCATAGGTGTGCGCAACCTATTTCATTAGGGTGTGCACCCCAAAGCTCAAACACAGAGCAACAGAGGCTAGGGGTGTATTTATCGTGCTATAAACTAAAAAAAGGCCGACATTTTTGAAAAAAAAAAAAACAATATTTTTTTACTTTCTGCTATAAAACACATCCAATAAAAAAATTTAAAAAATCGAATTTCTTCATCAATTTAGGCCAATATGTATTCTGCTACATATTTTTGTAAAAAGAATATCCCAATAAGCGTATATTGATTAATTTGCTTAAAAGTTTTAGCATCCACAAACTATGGATTACTTATATACTGTATATATATATATATTTTTTTACTAGTAATGGCGGTGATCAGCGACTTATAGCAGGACTGCGATGTTGCGGCGGACTAATCTGACACTAACGGACACTTTTGAAACTTTTTGGGGGACCAATGACACTAATACAGTGATCAGTGCTAAAAATATGCAGGCAGGAAACTGCTACGGCACACCTTAGGCCAGGAGGGCCATCAGGTCAGAGAGAGACCCGGAAGACGGTGTCTGTACCTTAAGTACCCTCTCCCAGAATGCACAGCGAGGGGAGCAATCCCACCAAGCGGTTTCTGGGCAAGAAACTACTCAATACATCCAGCCTGCGGCATTTTTAACCTTGACCCGTGGTGACAGCGACACCCACAGTCAAGTGGAAATATGCGCAGTTCAGCTGGACTGAAACAGAAACAGTAATTTACACAATTATTCTGAGCTAAACTACAGCTCAGACAACTACATTTACAAATAGCGCCTACCCAATAGGAGCAGGGCACTACACATAATTTTGTACTGTCACATTTAGGGAGGGGAGTGCTGGCAAATGGCAATTTTATTTAATTTTTTCACTTTAGTTTATTATTTTTCATTGCATTTATAATTTTAGCAGCTCACAAGGTTTCCACCTATTCCCATGGAGCCCATGGCTTCCGGGCTCAGGCTATAAACAGGACTTTAACAACTTAACGACCATGCGCTGTATATATACGTCGGCAGAATGGCTCGTTCAGGCACAATCACGTACCTGTACGTTCCCTTTAACTGCCCGACGTGGGGGGCGCGCTCGCGATAGGGTGCCCACGTATCCCGGATTGCCTGGGACAGTCCCTGATTGGTGATTTTTGTCCCGTGTCCCGGCTAGTTCATTCCGGGACAATACAGAAGTCCCGGAATGAACAAAAACCACAGTGACCAGTCCACACCAGTCCGCTCCGCCAACTCTGCCCACCTGCCGCCACCACCTTAGAAAGTTTAAGGCATCTCTCACTTGATGATACAGTCTGGTTGCTAGGCTAGGGGCCGCTCCGCGTCTAGCAACCAGTGACGTCAGCTGAAGCCTGACTGGCTGTCCTCTCCTTCCAGCCCGCCCCCTCCCCATTCAGAGGCCCCGTGTGTCACATGGCAGTCTGCATAGTGTTGGCGCGGAACTGCAAAATGAAGGGACCTCAGTGCTGGATCGGGGATGATTGGCTGAGCAGCATGTCTTTTGTCCACACAGCCGACCAGGAACAGATGCTGTAGGACTCAGGAGACCAGCCACAGTAAGAGAAACGCCGACCTGAGGAGGAGAAGGGGGGGGGGGGGAAGGGAGGGGGGGAGTTCTGAGGATTCTCTGATCTGTGTTGTGGTGTGAGATGATTTTGTCAGTCAGGGCTGGTGCCAGCATAAGACAGAGTGCCCTGCACATGAGGGAGAATAGTGTCCACTCCACATGTCCTCCACCTGTCACACTGTCTCCCCCCCCCAATGTTTCTATCACCCCCCCTTGTCACATTGCCCCCCTCCGATGTTTCTATGACCCCCCCTTGTCACACTGTCTCCCCCCAATGTTTCTACGACCCCCCCCTTGTCACACTGACCCCCCCTAGTCACACCGTCTCCCCCAAAGTTTCTATGAACCCCCCCTTGTCACACTGTCTCCCCCCAATGTTTCTATGACCCCCCTTGTCACACTGTCTCCCCCAATGTTTCCATGACCCCCTCTTGTCACACTGACCCCCCTTGTCACACTGTCTCCCCCCTAATGTTTCTATGACCCCCCCATTGTCACACTGACCCCCCTTGTCACACTGTCTCCCCCCCAATGTTTCTATGACCTCCCCTTGTCACACTCCAGAGTGCTCCCTACCTCCCCTTTACTTTCTCCAGAGTGCCCCCTTACTTCCTCCAGAGTGCCCCTTAGTACAGTAGTACTAAGGGGACACTCTGGAGTAGAATGTAAGGGGGCCCTCTGGAGGAGAATGTAAGGGGGCACTCTGGAGGAGAATGTAAGGGGGCACTCTGGAGGAGAATGTAAGGGGGCACTCTGGAGGAAAATGTAAGGGGGCACTCTGGAGGAGAATGTAAGGGGGCACTCTGGAGGAGAATGTAAGGGGGCACTCTGGAGGAGAATGTAAGGGGGCACTAAGGGGGCCCCCCGGAGGATGTAAGGGGGCTCTGACTAAGTACCCGCCAGAGTGCCCCCTTACATCCCCCCTTACAACCTCCAGGGTGCCCCCTTAGTGCCTCCAGAGTGCCCCCTTACATCCTTCGGAGTGCCCCATCACCAAGGTGGTATAGCAGTGGCTGACAGACTATCAGGAGGTGGTATTTCACTCCTCTTCCTCCTCTCTCCACTAACTACCCCCCCCCATACACTCAGCACTCCTCTCATATACATACTACTCACCGCCATACACTGCACTCCTCTCCTGTACATGTTACTCACCACCATACACTCCGAACTCCTCTCCTGTACATATTACCCCCCCCCCGCCATACACTCCGCACTCCTCTCCTGTACATGTTACCCCCCGCCATACACTCCGCACTCCTCTCCTGTACATGTTACCCCCCCGCCATACACTCCGCACTCCTCTCCTGTACATACTACCCCCCGCCATACACTCCGCACTCCTCTCCTGTACATATTACCCCCGCCATACACTCCGCACTCCTCTCCTGTACATATTACCCCCGCCATACACTCCGCACTCCTCTCCTGTACATATTACCCCCCGCCATACACTTCGCACTCTTCACCTGTACATATTACCCCCCGCCATACACTCCGCACTCCTCTCCTGTACATATTACCCCCCCCCGCCATACACTCCGCACTCTTCACCTGTACATATTACCCCCCGCCATACACTCCGCACTCTTCACCTGTACATATTACCCCCGCCATACACTCCGCACTCCTCTCCTGTACATATTACTCCCCGCCATACACTCCACACTCCTCTCCTGTACATATTACCCCCCCCGCCATACACTTTGCACTCCTCTCCTGTACATATTACCCCCCTCCATACACTCCGCACTCCTCTCCTGTACATATTACCCCCCCCGCCATACACTCCTCTCCTGTACATATTACCCCCCGCCATACACTCCACACTCCTCTCCTGTACATATTACCCCCCGCTAGGGATGAGCTCGGTGTTCGAGTCGAACATACGTTCGACTCGAACATCGGCTGTTCGATCGTTCGACGAAGATCGAACGATTTGGGCCGTTCGCGCCTAATTCGAGTGACGCGAACGGCCCACAATGCACTACGCCATCGCAGTGTCATCCAGGCGCTGTGATTGGCCAAGCATGCACTGTGACCCCGCATGCTTGGCCAATCACAGCGCCGGCAGCGAGGAGAGCAATGATTGGCCACAGGCAGGATGCCTGTGGCCAATTATTGCTGAGGGTGTTTAGTACACGCCCCACACTATAAAAGGCCGCCAGCACGGCGGCCTAGTGTAGTGTGTTCCGGAGCAGGGAAAGAGAAGCATAGGCAGGGACAGTGACATTTATTTTTTCTTGCTTAACCTGGATTCCTTTAGTTTAGGGAAAGAGAAGGATAGGTAGGGAGAGTGTCAGTGTGTTTTACTGTGCGAATCCTTGTTTCTAGGGACAGGGAAGGACAGTGAGGGAAATTCTCCTTGTGCTATAGTGTGCTAAAGCATTGATCATCAATCAGCTTTAAAAAAAACATTTTTTCTAGGGACAGAAAACTATAGGTAGGAAGAGTGTCAGTTTCTTTCACTGTGATAATCCTTGTTTCTAGGGACAGGGAAGGACAGTGAGGGAAATTCTCCTTGTGCTATAGTGTGCTAAAGCATTGATCATCAATCAGCTTTAAAAAAACATTTTTTCTAGGGACAGAAAACTATAGGTAGGAAGAGTGTCAGTTTCTTTCACTGTGATAATCCTTGTTTCTAGGGACAGGGAAGGACAGTGAGGGAAATTCTACTTGTGCTATAGTGTGCTAAAGCATTGATCATCAATCAGCTTTAAAAAAAAACATTTTTTCTAGGGACAGAAAACTATAGGTAGGAAGAGTGTCAGTTTCTTTCACTGTGATAATCCTTGTTTCTAGGGACAGGGAAGGACAGTGAGGGAAATTCTACTTGTGCTATAGTGTGCTAAAGCATTGATCATCAATCAGCTTTAAAAAAACATTTTTTCTAGGGACAGAAAACTATAGGTAGGAAGAGTGTCAGTTTCTTTCACTGTGATAATCCTTGTTTCTAGGGACAGGGAAGGACAGTGAGGGAAATTCTACTTGTGCTATAGTGTGCTAAAGCATTGATCATCAATCAGCTTTAAAAAAACATTTTTTCTAGGGACAGAAAACTATAGGTAGGAAGAGTGTCAGTTTCTTTCACTGTGATAATCCTTGTTTCTAGGGACAGGGAAGGACAGTGAGGGAAATTCTCCTTGTGCTATAGTGTGCTAAAGCATTCCTCATCAACCATCTTTGAAATCCTTGTTTTTTGGACAGTCAGGGAAATTGTCGTTGTGCTATTCTGTGCAAAAGCAATCATCCTCAACCATATTTAGAAATCCTTAAGTAAAGGGACAGAGAAGGACACCTGAAGGTAGCCCTTATTGCTTTTTTCCCATCTCCCTGCAGGCCATCTATTAGAATGTCTGGAAGGCAAACAAGGAGAGGCAGACAGTCAGGAGGCAATAAAAGAGGGCAAGCAGGCTCTGTGTCTGGGGGCAACAGTGCTGGTCGTGGACGCGGTGCATTGTCATCAGCACATGGCCATGGGACACGCTTGTCCTTCTTTTCGGCAGCTGGACATGTTGAGCCACATCATGCCGAAGACTTGGTAGAGTGGATGACCAAGCCCTCCTCCTCCTCCTCATCCTCTCTCACCCAGGCTCAGGGTACTGGCAAAGCAGCTGCCAAAGCGTCCTCTTCCCTGGTATCAATGTCAGACTCATCATCAGTCACTCCTTCCCTAGACCCACCATGTCCTCCTCCTGAGGAGTCCCCCGAACTGTTTGAGCACAGTGTTGGGTACATGCTCCAGGAGGATGCCCAGCGTTTCGAAGGGTCTGATGATGAAACCCAGCTACAGGAAGACAGTAGCGTGAGAGCAGACAGAGGGGATGCTCAAGAAGGACACCAATCTGGCAGTCATGTTCCAGCAGCTGCAGCATACTGCCAGATTGGCTCCAGTGATGAGGAGGGAGGGGATGATGAGGTCACTGACTCCACGTGGGTGCCTAATAGGAGAGAGGAGGAGGAGGAGGATGAGGAGGAGGTACATCTCCAACGAGGCAGGATGCCCTTTGGTGGCCAGCGTAAGGGCAGTACACCGACGGAATCACACCGCAGAGCTCCGCCTGTGCAGGGCGCTGCCTCTGCCCGTCATTCAAAAAGTTCTTTGGTGTGGGCCTTTTTTGAGGCTAGTGCATCAGATCGCACAGCTGCTGTTTGCAACATATGTCTCAAGCGTATATCGCGTTGCCAAAACATCAGCCGCTTGGGTACCACATGCCTGACCAGACATATGTTGACCTGCCATGCAGCTCGTTGGCAAGCCTACCTAAAAGACCCACACCAAAGAACAAAGCGGACCTCTCCTTGCACCGCATCAGCTGGGATCTCCAACCCCACAATAACTTCAGTCCTCTCTGAAACATGCACTGAGAGGAATGAAGGTGTAGAATTAGGTGTGTCACAGCCAAGTACTTGCGGCCACTCTGCTAGCAGTACACCGACGTCCGATTCTAGCAGGCAAATTTCCCTGCCCCAGCTGCTGGACCGTCGAAAGAAGTTCACTCCCAGCCATCCACATGCCCAGCGGTTGAATGCTAGCTTGGCTAAATTGCTAGCGCTTCAACTGCTGCCTTTTCAGTTGGTAGACTCGGCCCCCTTCCGTGAGTTTGTGCAATGTGCGGTTCCTCAGTGGCAGGTTCCCAAACGCCACTTTTTCTCACGGAAGGCTATTCCGGCTCTCTACCGGCATGTGGAAGGCAATGTCTTGGCCTCGCTGGACAGGGCGGTCAGCGGTAAGGTGCATATTACCGCTGACTCATGGTCCAGCAGGCATGGACAGGGACGTTACCTTTCTTTCACGGCCCATTGGGTCACTCTTTTGGCAGCTGGGAAGGATGCAGGACAAGGTGCAGTAGTGTTGGAGGTTGTTCCACCGCCACGCCTCCAAAATGCTACTACTGGTTGTGACACACCTCTCTCCTCCACCCCCTCCTCTTCTTCTTCCTCCATGGCCCTCTTCCTGTGGTTTGTCCTCTGAACCAGCGGTGCTCCGTAGCCGTTCAAGGGGCTACGCAAGTACGCAGGCAAAAAGATGCCATGCCGTGCTTGCGCTGGTGTGTTTGGGGGACAGAAGCCACACTGGGGCAGAGGTCCTGTCTGCTCTGCAGGGCCAGGCCGAGAGGTGGTTGACGCCACGCCAGCTTAAGCCAGGAATGGTGGTTTGCGACAATGGCACCAACCTCCTCTCCGCCCTCCGACAGGGACAACTGACCCATGTGCCCTGTGTGGCTCACGTCCTTAACCTGGTGGTGCAGCGGTTCTTGGGCAGGTACCCGGGCTTACAGGATGTCCTGAGGCAGGCCAGGAAAGTCTGTGTGCATTTCCGCAGATCTTATAATGCCAGTGCTCACCTGGCTGAGCTGCAAAAGGAGTTGAACCTGCCCAAGAACCGCCTTATATGTGACATGCCCACCAGGTGGAACTCAACGTTGGCCATGCTGCAGCGGCTGCACACGCAGCAGAGGGCCATCAATGAGTACTTGTGCGACTACGGCACCAGGACAGGGTCAGGGGAGCTTGGTTTTTTTTCTCCACGCCAGTGGGGCATGATCAGGGATGCATGCACTGTCCTGGCACCATTTGAGGAGGCCACGAGGATGGTGAGCAGTGACAGTGCATGCATCAGTGACACTGTACCTCTTGTCCACCTGTTGGAGCACACGCTGCGTGGAATAATGGACAGGGCACTTGAGGCAGAACAGAGGCAGGAAGAGGAGGACTTCCTTGCCTCTCAAGGCCCCCTTTACCCAGACAGTGTTCCTTCTGTCCCACCCATCGCACAGGAAGAGGAGGAGGAGGAGGAGGAGGAGGAGGATTGTGTCAGCATGGAGGTGGAGGCTGGCACTCAGCATCATCAGCAGCAGTCTTTTAGGGATGATTTACAGTCCCAAGAAACCAGTGGACTTGTACGTGGCTGGGAGGAGGTGGCTGCGGATCATGTCGTCCTTAGTGACCCAGAGGACTCCGGAGCGAATGCCTCAGCAAACCTACGCTGCATGGCCTCCCTGATCCTGCAAAGTCTGCGGAAGGATCCTCGTATTCTTCGGATCAAGGAGAGGGACCATTACTGGCTGGCCACTCTCCTTGATCCACGGTACAAGGGTAAGGTTGCGGACCTTATGTTACCGTCGCAGAGGGAGCAGAGGATGAGACAACTCCGGGAGGCCTTGCAGAAAGGTCTGTGCAACGCGTTCCCAGAGACTGGGAGGTTACAAACTCCTGGTCCTGGACAACGAGTTGCTGAGGCTTCGGCCAGTCAAAGAAGGAGCGGTGGGGAAGGTGGCCGTCTGACCGATGCGTTCAGACAATTCTTTAGTCCGCAGCCCCAAAGTATGATCGGTTCCAGCAACCATCGCCAGCGTCTGATAAACATGGTGCAGGAATATCTAGGGGCAAGGTCAGACTTGGACACCTTCCCCACCGAAAATCCTCTGGCTTACTGGGTCTTGAGGATGGATCACTGGCCAGAGCTTGCACAGTATGCAATTGAGCTACTGGCCTGTCCTGCATCCAGCGTTCTTTCGGAACGCACATTCAGTGCTGCTGGAGGATTTGTCACGGATCACAGTGTGCGCCTGTCCACCGACTCGGTTGATCGACTGACTTTCATCAAGATGAACCAGTCTTGGATCACCACCAGCTACCACACACCTGATGCTGATATAACAGACTAATTGATTTTAACATGTCACATCCCTTCAAGACTGATGCTGATGCTGAGTGCCTGTGCTGTTATGTTGACTGGCTATCCTCCTCCTCCGAGTCCTCAATGATACGATTGATGATGATAGCTTGGAAGATCATTTTTGTTTATGGGTGCCGCCACCAGTGGCTAAGGCCCAATTTTTCAGCCCCTGTTTTACAGGGGCGTGTAATTACAATTTTTTTAGCAATAATTTGCCATAGGGCTCATTGCTGTGCTCCAAGTACAGTATCTGTGAGGGGTTGGAGTGTTGTGGCACCAGTGCCTAAGGCCCAATTTTTCAGCCCCTGTTTAACAGGGGCGTGTCATTACAATTTTTGAAGCAATACTTTGCAACAGGGCTCATTGCTGTGCTCCAAGTACAGTATCTGTGAGGGGTTGTAGTGTTGTGCCACCAGTGCCTAAGGCCCAATTTTTCAGCCCCTGTTCAACAGGGGCATGTAATTACAATTCTTGATCTAATAATTCACAGCAGGGCCCATTCCTGCACCCACCAAGAGTAACTCTGAGGGCTTACAGTGTTGTGGCAACACCACCACCACCACCACCACCACGAAAGGCCCAATTTTTCAGCCCCTGTTCAACAGGGGCATGCAATTACAATTCTTGATCTAATAATTCACAGCAGGGCCCATTGCTGCACCCACCAAGAGTAACTGTCAGGGCTTACAGTGTTGTGGCACCAGCACCACCATCAAAGGCCCAATTTTTACTACCACTGTTCAACAATTATATGTAATTAAAATTCCTGATATAATAGTTGACAGCAGGGCGTTCCAGCACCAACCAAGAGTAACTGTGAGTGCTTACAGTGTTGTGCCAACACCAACAACTAAGGGGCCTATTTCTGCAGAGTATATACGGCAGGTCCCTACTTTCAAACATCCAACTTACAAACGACTCCTACTTGCAAACGCAAGAAGACAACAGGAAGTGAGAGGAAATCTACCCCTTGGAAGGAAAATTCTCTCCTGTAAGAATTAATATGGGAGAAAGGTGTCTCCTCTGTACTGATGCTTTATCAGCAATCCTTGTTTCAAGAAAAACACCACATTTCAAAAACAGTTGTCATTGGGACGGAAAGTGAGGTGAAATGTTCTGAACAGGGGCACAGACAGCAAAACAAATGTTACAGGGGTGATAACCCTTACCTATGTTTTCCAAAAAGTTTAAAAATAGATTTTTGGGCTGGAGCTACACTTAAACAATGTACCTGTTCAAAATTACAAACAGATTCTACATAAGAACAAACCTACAGTCCCTGTCTTGTATGCACCGCCTGTATACGGCTGTTCAGAGTATATAGGGCCTTTTTATTTTATGTGCGGGGTTCCCCTTAATATCCATACAAGACCCAAAGGGGCTGGTAATGGGCTGGGGTGGGGGGGGGGGGGTCATGGGGTAGCTATGCCATTTTTCTTAAAGATTTTCATCCATATTACCGGGACCAGACATTACATTAAATCCGCAAGCAGTTTTAAATGGCTTTTTTTTCCTTTAGAAGTGTCATTTTGTGCAGGGACAGTTCTAAACACGGGAAACACGTGGCACTTCACAGGCATACTTTAGACACCCCCCAGGTACGATATTTGAAGGAATATTTTACTTTTTTTTTTTCACTTTATGCATCATTAAAATGACTGCTCCCGAAAAACGACCGTTTTTAAAACTTCTTTTTGCATTGATACATGTCCCCTGGTGCAGAACCCGGGTTCCCAAACCCTTTTTAGGACAATAACATGCATAATAGTTGTTATAATTAGCACTTTAGAATTCGAACGTTCGCATCCATTGTATTTAATAGGGTTCTAATGTTCGTACGAACTTTCGGTCCGTTCGCGGGTTCTGGTGCGAACCGAACCCGGGGGTGTTCGGCTCATCACTACCCCCCGCCATACACCTTGCACTTCTCTCCTGTACATATTACCCCCCCGCCATACACTTTGCACTCCTCTCCTGTACATATTACCCCCCGCCATACACTCCGCACTCCTCTCCTGTACATATTACCCCCCCCCCCCCATACACTCCGCACTCCTCTCCTGTACATACTACTCACCACCATACACTCTGCATTCCCTATTTAACATTATCACATTTTGCACTATGTAAGTCATCTCAGACTCTTTAACAACACCCCCTTTAAGCCAATATTTAGCGCAATTTAAGACATGTCCACTGTTCACCACGATGCGCTTTCCGCGCCATATTTTTGTTCTTCTTGATGCCTAGGGAGCACTTTTGATCTTGCACACGGGCCCGCTGATTTCATGATACGCCCCTGCCCCAAAAATCTGATTTTTTTTGGTCAAAAATCATCATTTTTTTTTTGGGGGGGGGGGGTGTCCCTGAATGGCAGTTTGGAAATGTGGTCACCCTAGCTCGCGACCCCCCCTGCCTTCCCCGTGAGTCGGACCGCAGGTCCCGCTGACTCGATCGCCGCGGGAATCCCTGCGATCGTCTCACGGAGGTATGGAGCAGGGAGATGCTTGTGTAAACAAGCATTTCCCTGCTCTGCCTAGTAACAATGACACCGATCTCGGCTCCGTGTACACGGAGCCGAGATCGGTGTCATGTGACACATAGGCCGACCCCCTCAGTAAGGAAACACAAGCAGGGAACATTTAACCCCTACAGCGCCACCTAGTGGTTAACCCCTTCACTGCCAGTGTCATTTTCACAGTAACCAGTGCATTTTTATAGCACTGATCGCTGTAAAAATGACAATGGTGTCAAAAGTGTCCAATGTGTCCGCCATAATGTCGCAGTCACGATAAAAATCGCTGATCACCGCCATTACTAGTAAAAAAAAATAATAATAAAAATGCCATAAAACTATCCCCTATTTTGTAAACGCTATAACTTTTGCGCAAACCAATCAATAAACACGATTGCGATTTTTTTTACCAAAAATATGTCGAAGAATACGTATCTGCCTAAACTGAGGAAAAAAAATGTTTTTTTATAGATTTTTGGGGGATATTTATTATAGCAAAAAGTAAAATATATTGCATTTTTTTTAAATTGTCGCCATATTTTTGTTTATAGTGCAAAAAATAAAAACCGCAGAGATGATCAAATACCACCAAAAGAAAGCTCTATTTGTGGGAAAAAAGGACGTCAATTTTGTTTGGGAGCCACGTCGCACGACCGCGCAATTGTCAGTTAAATCGACGCGGTGCCAAATCGCAAAAAGGGGCCTGGTCTTTATGCTGCGTATTAGTCCGGGGCTTAAGTGGTTAAAGAGACCCTGCCACAAGATCAAAATGTCATGTTATCCATTTATAAATGTAATAATACTTTTTTGAACACTTAATTGACCCATCTAGGCACTGATTTTGTGAATGTATTATAGGAGGCAAGGGAAAAAATGAGGTTGGGATCTAGAGGCAGCTCTCCTGCACAAAGTCTCAGCAATCAGTTTTCAAATCAGTAATCAGTCCATTACATATGATGAATAGTGATGAGCCGAACACCCTCGGGTTCGGTTCGCACCAGAACCCGCGAACGGACCGAAAGTTCGCACAAACTTTAGAACCCTATTAAATACAATGGATGCAAACGTTCGAAATCTATAGTGCTAATTATAACGACTAATATGCATGTTATTGTCCTAAAAATGGTTTGGGAACCCGGGTTCTGCACCAGGGGACATGTATCAATCCAAAAAAAAGTTTTAAAAACGGCCGTTTTTCGGGAGCAGTCATTTTAATGATGCATAAAGTGAAAAAAAAAAGTAAAATATTCCTTTAAATATCGTACCTGGGGGGTGTCTAAAGTATGCCTGTGAAGTACCACGTGTTTCCCGTGTTTAGAACTGTCCCTGCACAAAATTACATTTAAAACTGCTTGCGGCTTTAATGTAATGTCTGGTCCCGGTAATATGGATGAAAATCTTTAAGAAAAATGGCATAGCTACCCCATCACAGCCCCCCCCCCCACCCCAGCCCATTACCAGCCCCTTTGGGTCTTGTATGGATATTAAGGGGAACCCCGCACACAAAATAAAAAAGGCCCTATATACTCTGAACAGCCGTATACAGGCAGTGCATACAAGACAGGGACTGTAGGTTTGTTCTTATGTAGAATCTGTTTGTAATTTTGAACAGGTACATTGTTTAAGTGTAGCTCCAGCCAAAAAATCTATTTTTAAGCTTTTTGGAAAACATAGGGAAGGGCTATCACCCCTGTAACATTTGTTTTGCTGTCTGTGCAGTGTGCACCTGTTCAGAACAGTTCACCTCACTTTCCGTCCTAATGACAAATGTTTTTTGAAAATTTGGGGTTTTTATTGAAACAAGAATTGGTGATAAAGCATCAGTGGAGAGGAGACACTTTTTTTCCCATATTAACTCTTACAGGAGAGAATTTGCCTTCCTAGGGGTAGATTTCCTCTCACTTCCTGTTGTATCCTTCCGTTTGCAAGGAGGAGTCGTTTGTAAGTTGGATGTTTGAAAGTAGGGGCCTGCCGTATATACTCAGCTGAAATTTGCCCCTTACATGTTGGTGTTGCCACAACACTGTGTGCCCTCACAGTTACTCTTGGTGGGCGCATGAATGGGCCCTGCTGTGAATTATTAGATCAAGAATTGTAATTGCATGCCCCTGTTGAACAGGGGCTGAAAAATTGGGCCTTTGGTGGTAGTGGTGGTGGTGTTGACACAACACTGTAAGGCCTCACAGTTACTCTTGATGGGCGCAGAAATGGGCCCTGCTGGGAATTATTAGATCAAGAATTGTAATTGCATGCCCATGTTGAACAGGGGCTGAAAAATTGGGCCTTTGGTGGTGGTGGTGGTGGTGTTGACACAACACTGTAAGGCCTCACAGTTACTCTTGGTGGGTGCAGGAATGGGCCCTGCTGTGAATTATTAGATCAAGAATTGTAATTACATGCCCCTGTTAAACAGGGGCAGAAAAATTGGGCCTTAGGCACTGGTGCCACAACACTGCAACCCCTCACAGATACTGTACTTGGAGCACAGCAATGAGCCCTGTTGCAAAGTATTGCATCAAAAATTGTAATTACACGCCCCTGTTAAACGGGCTGAAAAATTGGGCCTTAGCCACTGGTGCTGGTGCCACGACACTGCAACCTCTCCCAGATACTCTAGTTGGAGTGCAGGAATGAGCCCTGCTGCAAAGCATTGCATAAAAAATTGTAATAACACGCCCCTGTTAAACAGGGGCTGAAAAATTGGGCCTTAGCCACTGGTGGCGGCACCCAGAAACAAAAATGTTCTTCCAAGCTATCATCATCAATCGGATCATTGAGGAGGAGGAGGATAGTCAGTCAACATAACAGGACAGTCTCTCAGCATCAGCATCAGTCTTGAAGGGATGTGACATTTGAAAATAAATTAGTCTGTTATTTCAGCTTCAGGTGTTTGGTAGCTGGTGGTGATCCAAGACTGGTTCATCTTTATGAAGGTCAGTCGATCAACAGAGTCGGTGGACAGGCGCACCCTGTGATCCATGACAAATCCTCCAGCAGCACTGAATGTGCGTTCTGAAAGAACGCTGGATGCAGGACAGGCCAGTAGCTCAATTGCATACTGTGCAAGCTCTGGCCAGTGATCCATCCTCAAGACCCAGTAAGCCAGAGGATTTTCGGTGGGGAAGGTGTCCAAGTCTGACCTTGCCCCTAGGTATTCCTGCACCATGTATATCAGACGCTGGCGATGGTTGCTGGAACCGATCATACCTTGGGGCTGCGGACTAAAGAATTGTCTGAACGCATCGGTCAGACGGCCACCTTCCCCACCGCTCCTTCTTTGACTGACCACAGCCTCAGCAACTCGTGATCCAGGACCAGGAGTTTGTAACCTCCCAGTCTCTGGGAACGCGTTGCACAGACCTTTCTGCAAGGCCTCCCGAAGTTGTCTCATCCTCTGCTCCCTCTGCGACGGTAAGATAAGGTCCGCAACCTTACCCTTGTACCGTGGATCAAGGAGAGTGGCCAGCCAGTAATGGTCCCTCTCCTTGATCCGAAGAATACGAGGATCCTTCCGCAGACTTTGCAGGATCAGGGAGGCCATGCAGCGTAGGTTAGCTGAGGCATTCGGTCCGGAGTCCTCTGGGTCACTAAGGACGACATGATCCGCAGCCACCTCCTCCCAGCCACGTACAAGTCCACTGGTTTCTTGGGACTGTAAATCATCCCTAAAAGACTGCTGCTGATGATGCTGAGTGCCAGGCTCCACCTCCATGCTGACACAATCCTCCTCCTCCTCCTCTTCTTCCTGTGCGATGGGTGGGACAGAAGGAACACTGTCTGGGTAAAGGGGGCCTTGAGAGGCAAGGAAGTCCTCCTCTTCCTGCCTCTGTTCTGCCTCAAGTGCCCTGTCCATTATTCCATACAGCGTATGTTCCAACAGGTGGACAAGAGGTACAGTGTCACTGATGCATGCACTGTCACTACTCACCATCCTCGTGGCCTCCTCAAATGGTGCCAGGACAGTGCATGCATCCCTGATCATGCCCCACTGGCGTGGTGAAAAAAACCTGAGCTCCCCTGACCCTGTCCTGGTGCCGTAGTCGCACAGGTACTCATTTATGGCCCTCTGCTGCGTGTGCAGCCGCTGCAGCATGGCCAACGTTGAGTTCCACCTGGTGGGCATGTCACATATAAGGCGGTTCTTGGGCAGGTTCAACTCCTTTTGCAGCTCAGCCAGGCGAGCACTGGCATTATAAGATCTGCGGAAATGCACACAGACTTTCCTGGCCTGCCTCAGGACATCCTGTAAGCCCGGGTACCTGCCCAAGAACCGCTGCACCACCAGGTTAAGGACGTGAGCCACACAGGGCACATGGGTCAGTTGTCCCTGTCAGAGAGAGGAGAGGAGGTTGGTGCCATTGTCGCAAACTACCATTCCTGGCTTAAGCTGGCATGGCGTCAACCACCTCTCGGCCTGCCCCTGCAGAGCAGACAGAACCTCTGCCCCAGTGTGGCTCCTGTCCCCCAAACACACCAGCGCAAGCACGGCAGTGCATCTTTTTGCCTGCGTACTTGCGTAGCCCCTTGAACGCCTACGGAGCACCGCTGGTTCCGAGGACAAAGCACAGGAAGAGACCATGGAGGAAGAAGAAGAGGAGGGGGTGGAGGACAGAGGTGTGTCACAACCAGTAGTAGCATTTTGGAGGCGTGGCGGTGGAACAACCTCCAACACTACTGCACCTTGTCCTGTATCCTTCCCAGCTGCCAAAAGAGTGACCCAATGGGCCGTGAAAGAAAGGTAACGTCCCTGTCCATGCCTGCTGGACCATGAGTCAGCGGCAATATGCACCTTACCGCTGACCGCCCTGTCCAGCGAGGCCAAGACATTGCCTTCCACATGCCGGTAGAGAGCCGGAATTGCCTTCCGTGAGAAAAAGTGGCGTTTGGGAACCTGCCACTGAGGAACCGCACATTGCACAAACTCACGGAAGGGGGCCGAGTCTACCAACTGAAAAGGCAGCAGTTGAAGCGCCAGCAATTTAGCCAAGCTAGCATTCAACCGCTGGGCATGTGGATGGCTGGGAGTGAACTTCTTTCGACGGTCCAGCAGCTGGGGCAGGGAAATTTGCCTGCTAGAATCGGGCGTCGGTGTACTGCTAGCAGAGTGCCCGCAAGTACTTGGCTGTGACACACCTAATTCTACACCTTCATTCCTCTCAGTGCAGGTTTCAGAGAGGACTGAAGGTATAGTGGGGTTGGAGATCCCAGCTGATGTGGTGCAAGAAGTGGTCCGCTTTGTTCTGTGGTGTGGGTCTTTAAGGTAGGCTTGCCAACGAGCTGCATGGCAGGTCAACATATGTCTGGTCAAGCATGTGGTGCCCAAGCGGGTGATGTTTTGGCCACGCGATATACGCTTGAGACATATGTTGCAAACAGCAGCTGTGCGATCTGATGCACTCGACTGAAAAAAGGCCCACACCAAAGAACTTTTTGAATAACGGGCAGAGGCAGCGCCCTGCACAGGCGGAGCTCTGCGGTGTGATTCCGTTGGTGTGCTGCCCTTACGCTGGCCCCCCGAGGGCATCCTGCCTCGTTGGAGATGTGCCTCCTCCTCATCCTCCTCCTCCTCCTCTCTCCTATTAGGCACCCACGTGGAGTCAGTGACCTCATCATCCCCTCCCTCCTCATCACTGGAGCCAATCTGGCAGTATGCTGCAGCTGCTGGAACATGACTGCCAGATTGGTGTCCTTCTTGAGCATCCCCTCTCTCTGCTCTCACGCTACTGCCTTCCTCTAGCTGGGTATCATCATCAGACCCTTTGAAACGCTGGGCATCCTCCTGGAGCATGTACCCAACACTGTGCTCAAACATTTAAAGAGATGGGCTTGAGGTCACATACCTCGGGATTTTTTACGGTATCAAAAATAGGATTTAGTATTGAAAAACCAAAAGGAATCCAATGACAATAGATTTATATAAAAATAAAACAATATTTATTAATATTCATAAAAAAGGAAAATGAAATTTTCCTAAAGTTCAACATATACAACATTAGAAGCTAGGTACATATACAACAACCGTTGAACTCGACATGTTTCGCTCAAAATTGGAGCTTCTTCAGGAGTGATCCACGGTCTAATAGTACACTAAAAATGAAATACAAAAAATGAACAAAGGAACATCCATAAAATGTATTATACAACACGTCTATTGTAATATCCACAGAAAATAGGTTAACAAGAAACTGCAAATTTTAATTGCAATATTTGTCACATTATCAAAGTTTTAATAATATACACGTTCAATATTTTTAAATAATATAGAATCAAGAAAACATAAATCTAATAAAAATTGTTACATAGTATATTAAAGTAGCAATAAACGATGTGGTCAAAAAATAGCACCTACCAATTAAATGTTAAAGATGAAGGAGGTATTTTAGCAATTCAAGATCGAAATCTCGGATTGCCCTGTAGCTCCACCTGCGGAAAAGGGGATGAGCACAAGAGTACCCCAGCTAATGAAAAAAAAAAAAAAAAAAAAACAAAATGAAATGAACGCACCCTCCCAAACGTTGTTTGTAGAGAGGCAACAAAATCAGTATTGATAATGATCCTGCTGGAAATGATACAGAGAAATTCCTAAATTGGGACCTGCAGATGAGTAAAAATTATATATTAGAAAATATGATATAAGTGAATTCAACATTAGTTTAATTCACAAAAAATATAATAATAAGTTTATATTGGGAATATAAAAATATGAAAATACCTGATTGATCGAATCATTGATTTTAGTAAAGTGTAAGTCGCAGTGCTGGATCTTACTGTTGAAAACCGCAACAATTCATACAGATTTGTATAAAGATCCTGTGCATAAGAAGTAAATGGATGTCATGGTGTCAGAAAAAGACTGAAGTACATATCCATCCTGCAGCCCAAATGAGTATATAAAACACATACCTTTAAAGAGTAGTTTAGTACTTCATAGAAGCCGCTGCATTCGCGGCAATCATGGCATGTAGGAACCAAACAATATCCAAGCAGTCTCACAGTCCCCAGCGCAAGGGGAATGACAGAATAATGTGGCGAAGTACCGCCAATTTATACTCATCCCAGCGCGGCAAACGTCTGATGTCATTGCCGTGCGGCGGACGCATAACGTGGGGGCGGTATCCGGCAGCTGGACGCTAATGCTTAATTAAATGGGGCCGGAAGAAGCTGGAACGGCCATTTTGAGAAATCCCCGGATCCCTTATCATGTACAAGACATGAAAGGGAAGGCGCATTCGAAAAGCGTGATACCCAGGGGATTCAAGGAAACATAAAAAATGGTGTCTATCAGATGGTATAGAAGACAGCATAGCGTGACAGATGCCAAAAAGGGTAACCCCTTCAGGACTGACATAAAATAGACCAATGATTAAAGAAAAAGAAATGCCTGCCCCTGGCGTCCATACAGACCCAAAAAGGGGAAACTCTGAATCTTCACAGCTGGAACGATATTCAATACAAATAAATATAATTCTAAAACATATATATAGTTGGTGTCAGGGACATACTGGGCTTGAACCTGGGACCTCGTCTGTGTCTGGCATTGACTCTTCCCACTGAGCTATCTGGGATGCTGGACAGCTCCCTGCCTGATCTGCTGGATAACCTATCTAATGGATTGGACTACTCTGCTTGGTGTCTTGATTGATGTTGAACCCTGAACCCCTTGCTCCTCCCATGAACTTCCTATAAAAGACGTTCCAGAGATGTTGCCCCTTGCGGTTTGATCTGCTTCTGTTCCTGACTCTGTGCCTGTATCGTGTTCCTGTGTATGACCCGGCTTCCTGACCTCCCTCCTATCTCCAGTCCTGACTCTGGCTTGTTTGACCCTGCTAAGTTACCTGTCTGATCATCTGTTGCCAAGACCCAGCCTGGACTCTGACTACTCTCTGCCTGCCGTTTATGCTGTTTACCCTGATGTGAAAGACCTGGCTTGTCTGACTGCGCTGCTCTGCATACCTACA
The DNA here is from genome assembly GCA_029206835.1 of Rana muscosa. NCBI lineage: Eukaryota > Metazoa > Chordata > Amphibia > Anura > Ranidae > Rana > Rana muscosa. Next base: position 205,983,931 of record CM055123.1, read on the forward strand.
CCTGCTGACCTGCATCCGTGGTCCTGCACACCTGCACCTGCTGACCTGCATCCGCTGCTCTGCATACCTGCACCTGCTGACCTGCATCCGCTGCTCTCAGTTCCAGCTGTTCCAGCTTTCGCTTGGCTTTACTACACCCAGCCAAGAGGACCAAGCAGGCACCCTTACCTCACCGCGCTCTTACCACCACTGTCCCCACTCCAGTGGTCTCCGAGCCGGGGTTGTACGGGAGGTCTCCCTCTGCACGTCAGGCTCACACCAAAGGTACGTGACAGTATCAAACCGCCATGTCTGAGCCTGCAAGAGGGACCTCGCCTATGGATGACGTCAGTCAGCACCTCGCAGCCCTCAACCGGGTCGTGAAGTCTCTACAAGGCAGTTACGTTCAAGTGGATAGGCAGACGCAAACCCAGACCATCACTGCAGATTAGGGATGAGCTTCGTGTTCGAGTCGAACATACGTTCGACTCGAACATCGGCTGTTCGATCGTTCGACGAAGATCGAACGATTTGGGCCGTTCGCGCCAAATTCGAGTGACGCGAACGGCCCACAATGCACTACGCCATCGCAGTGTCATCCAGGCGCTGTGATTGGCCAAGCATGCACTGTGACCCCGCATGCTTGGCCAATCACAGCGCCGGCAGCGAGGAGAGCAATGATTGGCCACAGGCAGGATGCCTGTGGCCAATTATTGCTGAGGGTGTTTAGTACACGCCCCACACTATAAAAGGCCGCCAGCACGGCGGCCTAGTGTAGTGTGTTCCGGAGCAGGGAAAGAGAAGCATAGGCAGGGACAGTGACATTTATTTTTTTCTTGCTTAACCTGGATTCCTTTAGTTTAGGGAAAGAGAAGGATAGGTAGGGAGAGTGTCAGTGTGTTTTACTGTGATAATCCTTGTTTCTAGGGACAAAGAAGGAAAGTGAGGGAAATTCTCCTTGTGCTATAGTGTGCTTTAAAAAAACATTTTTTCTAGGGACAGAAAACTATAGGTAGGGAGAGTGTCAGTGTCTTTTACTGTGCGAATCCTTGTTTCTAGGGACAGGGAAGGACAGTGAGGGAATTCTCCTTGTGCTATAGTGTGCTTTAAAAAAACATTTTTTCTAGGGACAGAAAACTATAGGTAGGAAGAGTGTCAGTTTCTTTCACTGTGATAATCCTTGTTTCTAGGGACAGGGAAGGACAGTGAGGGAAATTCTCCTTGTGCTATAGTGTGCTAAAGCATTCCTCATCAACCATCTTTGAAATCCTTGTTTTTTTGGACAGTCAGGGAAATTGTCGTTGTGCTATTCTGTGCAAAAGCAATCATCCTCAACCATATTTAGAAATCCTTAAGTAAAAGGGACAGAGAAGGACACCTGAAGGTAGCCCTTATTGCTTTTTTCCCATCTCCCTGCAGGCCATCTATTAGAATGTCTGGAAGGCAAACAAGGAGAGGCAGACAGTCAGGAGGCAATAAAAGAGGGCAAGCAGGCTCTGTGTCTGGGGGCAACAGTGCTGGTCGTGGACGCGGTGCATTGTCATCAGCACATGGCCATGGGACACGCTTGTCCTTCTTTTCGGCAGCTGGACATGTTGAGCCACATCATGCCGAAGACTTGGTAGAGTGGATGACCAAGTCCTCCTCCTCATCCTCTCTCACCCAGGCTCAGGGTACTGGAAAAGCAGCTGCCAAAGCGTCCTCTTCCCTGGTATCAATGTCAGACTCATCATCAGTCACTCCTTCCCTAGACCCACCATGTCCTCCTCCTGAGGAGTCCCCCGAACTGTTTGAGCACAGTGTTGGGTACATGCTCCAGGAGGATGCCCAGCGTTTCGAAGGGTCTGATGATGAAACCCAGCTACAGGAAGGCAGTAGCGTGAGAGCAGACAGAGGGGATGCTCAAGAAGGACACCAATCTGGCAGTCATGTTCCAGCAGCTGCAGCATACTGCCAGATTGGCTCCAGTGATGAGGAGGGAGGGGATGATGAGGTCACTGACTCCACGTGGGTGCCTAATAGGAGAGAGGAGGAGGAGGAGGCACATCTCCAACGAGGCAGGATGCCCTTTGGTGGCCAGCGTAAGGGCAGTACACCGACGGAATCACACCGCAGAGCTCCGCCTGTGCAGGGCGCTGCCTCTGCCCGTCATTCAAAAAGTTCTTTGGTGTGGGCCTTTTTTGAGGCTAGTGCATCAGATCGCACAGCTGCTGTTTGCAACATATGTCTCAAGCGTATATCGCGTGGCCAAAACATCAGCCGCTTGGTACCACATGCCTGACCAGACATATGTTGACCTGCCATGCAGCTCGTTGGCAAGCCTACCTCAAAGACCCACACCAAAGAACAAAGCGGACCTCTCCTTGCACCGCATCAGCTGGGATCTCCAACCCCACTATAACTTCAGTCCTCTCTGAAACATGCACTGAGAGGAATGAAGGTGTAGAATTAGGTGTGTCACAGCCAAGTACTTGCAGCCACTCTGCTAGCAGTACACCGACGTCCGATTCTAGCAGGCAAATTTCCCTGCCCCAGCTGCTGGACCGTCGAAAGAAGTTCACTCCCAGCCATCCACATGCCCAGCGGTTGAATGCTAGCTTGGCTAAATTGCTAGCGCTTCAACTGCTGCCTTTTCAGTTGGTAGACTCGGCCCCCTTCCGTGAGTTTGTGCAATGTGCGGTTCCTCAGTGGCAGGTTCCCAAACGCCACTTTTTCTCACGGAAGGCTATTCCGGCTCTCTACCGGCATGTGGAAGGCAATGTCTTGGCCTCGCTGGACAGGGCGGTCAGCGGTAAGGTGCATATTACCGCTGACTCATGGTCCAGCAGGCATGGACAGGGACGTTGCCTTTCTTTCACGGCCCATTGGGTCACTCTTTTGGCAGCTGGGAAGGATGCAGGACAAGGTGCAGTAGTGTTGGAGGTTGTTCCACCGCCACGCCTCCAAAATGCTACTACTGGTTGTGACACACCTCTCTCCTCCACCCCCTCCTCTTCTTCTTCCTCCATGGCCTCTTCCTGTGGTTTGTCCTCGGAACCAGCGGTGCTCCGTAGGCGTTCAAGGGGCTACGCAAGTACGCAGGCAAAAAGATGCCATGCCGTGCTTGCGCTGGTGTGTTTGGGGGTGAAATGTAAAGGGGTATACTGCGCTGGGCTTGTGTATATACCAAAGGAAGCTGCCAACACTGCTAATAGAAAAAAAGGTGGAATAGTGTGAAAAATAAAAAATGTAGCGCTACCTAGGCAAAATGATATATGTGAGCAAATTAATACACAACATAAACATATGGTAATCATATATAGTGAACACGTGTAACACCCAAAAAATCGTGCGTGCTGAGTGTCTCTATTGCTAGAGTGGTCAAACAATAATATGATAACCCATATTAATAAACAGAATGAGAATTATAATCAAATAAAATCCATCAGATAGAATAAAGTCCATCAGACAAAAATCAATACAATGTCCAAATGGTGAAGATCAATCCAAAAAGAAAAGAAAACGTGTTCAATCAAGATGTGAACTTGCGATACAGAATATTCGGTGTATAGGACTAATGTGAAAACCACCACCAAGGATAAGTTGAAGGAGGCTTACCAAAGATCTCGGATTTGGAGAGGCATACGCCACCCAAATCGGAGAAAGCTTGAGGGTTAATGGAACCCAGTATGGATGGTCTTGAGTTGGAGGGTGGTCAGGAGTCAAAGCGGTTGATCAGCTTCAATCATACAGGGTATCCAACACACAGATCACCAATGCATATAAGAACTCGGTATCCAAGAAGCATATGTGTAGAGATGGAGAAAAATCCACATAGCATGATACCGTTTGTAAAGGATTTTAATGGCAAAACATAACAGTGGAACACTCACATTTAAGATGGTTTATAAAAACATGGATGCAGGTACAGGAGCGATATGTACGGACAAGTCCACCCTTTTGGTATCGCTCCTGTACCTGCATCCATGTTTTTATAAACCATCTTAAATGTGAGTGTTCCACTGTTATGTTTTGCCATTAAAACCCTTTACAAACGGTATCATGCTATGTGGATTTTTCTCCATCTCTACACATATGCTTCTTGGATACCGAGTTCTTATATGCATTGGTGATCTGTGTGTTGGATACCCTGTATGATTGAAGCTGATCAACCGCTTTGACTCCTGACCACCCTCCAACTCAAGACCATCCATACTGGGTTCCATTAACCCTGGTGTGTTTGGGGGACAGAAGCCACACTGGGGCAGAGGTCCTGTCTGCTCTGCAGGGCCAGGCCGAGAGGTGGTTGACGCCACGCCAGCTTAAGCCAGGAATGGTGGTTTGCGACAATGGCACCAACCTCCTCTCCGCCCTCCGACAGGGACAACTGACCCATGTGCCCTGTGTGGCTCACGTCCTTAACCTGGTGGTGCAGCGGTTCTTGGGCAGGTACCCGGGCTTACAGGATGTCCTGAGGCAGGCCAGGAAAGTCTGTGTGCATTTCCGCAGATCTTATAATGCCAGTGCTCGCCTGGCTGAGCTGCAAAAGGAGTTGAACCTGCCCAAGAACCGCCTTATATGTGACATGCCCACCAGGTGGAACTCAACGTTGGCCATGCTGCAGCGGCTGCACACGCAGCAGAGGGCCATCAATGAGTACCTGTGCGACTACGGCACCAGGACAGGGTCAGGGGAGCTTGGTTTTTTTTCTCCACGCCAGTGGGGCATGATCAGGGATGCATGCACTGTCCTGGCACCATTTGAGGAGGCCACGAGGATGGTGAGCAGTGACAGTGCATGCATCAGTGACACTGTACCTCTTGTCCACCTGTTGGAGCACACGCTGCGTGGAATAATGGACAGGGCACTTGAGGCAGAACAGAGGCAGGAAGAGGAGGACTTCCTTGCCTCTCAAGGCCCCCTTTACCCAGACAGTGTTCCTTCTGTCCCACCCATCGCACAGGAGGAGGAGGAGGAGGAGGATTGTGTCAGCATGGAGGTGGAGGCTGGCACTCAGCATCATCAGCAGCAGTCTTTTAGGGATGATTTACAGTCCCAAGAAACCAGTGGACTTGTACGTGGCTGGGAGGAGGTGGCTGCGGATCATGTCGTCCTTAGTGACCCAGAGGACTCCGGAGCGAATGCCTCAGCAAACCTACACTGCATGGCCTCCCTGATCCTGCAAAGTCTGCGGAAGGATCCTCGTATTCTTCGGATCAAGGAGAGGGACCATTACTGGCTGGCCACTCTCCTTGATCCACGGTACAAGGGTAAGGTTGCGGACCTTATGTTACCGTCGCAGAGGATGAGACAACTCCGGGAGGCCTTGCAGAAAGGTCTGTGCAACGCGTTCCCAGAGACTGGGAGGTTACAAACTCCTGGTCCTGGACAACGAGTTGCTGAGGCTTCGGCCAGTCAAAGAAGGAGCGGTGGGGAAGGTGGCCGTCTGACCGATGCGTTCAGACAATTCTTTAGTCCGCAGCCCCAAAGTATGATCGGTTCCAGCAACCATCGCCAGCGTCTGATAAACATGGTGCAGGAATATCTAGGGGCAAGGTCAGACTTGGACACCTTCCCCACCGAAAATCCTCTGGCTTACTGGGTCTTGAGGATGGATCACTGGCCAGAGCTTGCACAGTATGCAATTGAGCTACTGGCCTGTCCTGCATCCAGCGTTCTTTCGGAACGCACATTCAGTGCTGCTGGAGGATTTGTCACGGATCACAGGGTGCGCCTGTCCACCGACTCGGTTGATCGACTGACTTTCATCAAGATGAACCAGTCTTGGATCACCACCAGCTACCACACACCTGATGCTGATATAACAGACTAATTGATTTTAACATGTCACATCCCTTCAAGACTGATGCTGAGTGCCTGTGCTGTTATGTTGACTGGCTATCCTCCTCCTCCGAGTCCTCAATGATACGATTGATGATGATAGCTTGGAAGATCATTTTTGTTTATGGGTGCCGCCACCAGTGGCTAAGGCCCAATTTTTCAGCCCCTGTTTTACAGGGGCGTGTAATTACAATTTTTTTAGCAATAATTGCCATAGGGCTCATTGCTGTGCTCCAAGTACAGTATCTGTGAGGGGTTGGAGTGTTGTGGCACCAGTGCCTAAGGCCCAATTTTTCAGCCCCTGTTCAACAGGGGCATGCAATTACAATTCTTGATCTAATAATTCACAGCAGGGTCCATTGCTGCACCCACCAAGAGTAACTCTGAGGGCTTACAGTGTTGTGGCAACACCACCACCACCACCACCACGAAAGGCCCAATTTTTCAGCCCCTGTTCAAAAGGGGCATGTAATTACAATTCTTGATCTAATAATTCACAGCAGGGCCCATTCCTGCACCCACCAAGAGTAACTGTCAGGGCTTACAGTGTTGTGGCACCAGCACCACCATCAAAGGCCCAATTTTTACTACCACTGTTCAACAATTATATGTAATTAAAATTCCTGATATAATAGTTGACAGCAGGGCGTTCCAGCACCAACCAAGAGTAACTGTGAGTGCTTACAGTGTTGTGCCAACACCAACAACTAAGGGGCCTATTTCTGCAGAGTATATACGGCAGGTCCCTACTTTCAAACATCCAACTTACAAACGACTCCTACTTGCAAACGCAAGAAGACAACAGGAAGTGAGAGGAAATCTACCACTAGGAAGGAAAATTCTCTCCTGTAAGAATACATATGGGAGAAAGGTGTCTCCTCTGTACTGATGCTTTATCAGCAATCCTTGTTTCAAGAAAAACACCACATTTCAAAAACAGTTGTCATTGGGACGGAAAGTGAGGTGAAATGTTCTGAACAGGGGCACAGACAGCAAAACAAATGTTACAGGGGTGATAACCCTTACCTATGTTTTCCAAAAAGTTTAAAAATAGATTTTTGGGCTGGAGCTACACTTCAACAATGTACCTGTTCAAAATTACAAACAGATTCTACATAAGAACAAACCTACAGTCCCTGTCTTGTATGCACCGCCTGTATACGGCTGTTCAGAGTATATAGGGCCTTTTTTATTTTATGTGCGGGGTTCCCCTTAATATCCATACAAGACCCAAAGGGGCTGGTAATGGGCTGGGGTAGGGGGGGGGGGTCATGGGGTAGCTATGCCATTTTTCTTAAAGATTTTCATCCATATTACCGGGACCAGACATTACATTAAAGCCGCAAGCAGTTTTAAATGGCTTTTTTTCCCTTTAGAAGTGTCATTTTGTGCAGGGACAGTTCTAAACACGGGAAACACGTGGCACTTCACAGGCATACTTTAGACACCCCCCAGGTACGATATTTAAAGGAATATTTGACTTTTTTTTTTTCACTTTATGCATCATTAAAATGACTGCTCCCGAAAAACGACCGTTTTTAAAACTTCTTTTTGCATTGATACATGTCCCCTGGTGCACAACCCGGGTTCCCAAACCCTTTTTAGGACAATAACATGCATAATAGTTGTTATAATTAGCACTTTAGAATTCGAACGTTCGCATCCATTGTATTTAATAGGGTTCTAATGTTCGTACGAACTTTCGGTCCGTTCGCGGGTTCTGGTGCGAACCGAACCCGGGGGTGTTCGGCTCATCACTACTGCAGATGCACCTTCAGTCCCAACTTCCTCCTCTGGAACGCCACCACCTCCTGAGCCTAGGGTCCCCGTTCCCGATAAGTTTTCTGGGGATCGAAGCAAATTCCGGGCGTTTCGCAACGCATGTGAACTATACTTTTCCTTACTACCTCTGACTTTTTCATTAGAGGTCACCAAAGTAGGGTTTGTTATCGCTCTACTACAGGGGGAACCTCAGGCTTGGGCCCACCATCTGCTGGAAGTCCGCCATGAAGCTCTGGACTCTCTCTCATCTTTTCTTGATGCCATGGCTCGACTCTATGATGACCCTCAACGGACTTCCACCGCCGAGGCTGCCCTCCACGCGCTCCAGCAAGGCCGCAGAGCGGTCGAGGACTATGTGACTGATTTCAGACGCTGGAGCGCGGATGCCCAGTGGAATGAAGCAGCCCTACGGCACCAGTTCCGTCTCGGTCTCTCTGAGGGACTGAAAGACGAGTTAGCCCGGGTCGGTGTTCCTGATGCCCTAGAGACTTTAATCACCCTGTCTATTCAGATAGACCGACGACTCCGGGAGCGCAGAACAGAGAGGGCTACCCAGCATCTCCGTCCAGCCTGGATGCTACCCCGGGTATCTCCTGCTGTTGCCAGTTCAGTTCCAGTTAACTCCTTACCTGCCAATCAGACTTCTGTTACCATAAAGCCGAGACAGCTTGGACTGATGAGACCTTCCCTGTCGGCCGAAGAACGACTTCGCCGGCGACAGAATGATCTTTGTTTATATTGTGGAGGAGCCGGCCATTACGTTTCCTCATGTCCTGCTAAGCTGCGCAAGGTCCCAGCTACCCCTTCTCCAAGTGGTCCACCTCCCTCTGCCAACACCACCCACCTGGCCCTACCTATCTCGTTCCAATTGCCAGGAAGGACAATACCAGTCACCGCGATAATTGACTCAGGAGCATGTAATTGTTTCATCGATCTTAACTTTGCAGCACAACAGCACATCCCACTCCAGCCAAAGACTCAGGGACTTTCCATCTTTTTAGCAGACGGGTCCCGTATTAAGTCAGGAGTAGTGACTCAAGAAACCCCTCCTTTGCTTGTAACCACCTCTACAGATCATAAGGAACTATTAAGCCTGAATGCCATTGCATCCCCTCTGTTTCCAGTCATCTTGGGTCTACCCTGGCTTCAGGCCCATAACCCACAGATCGATTGGGGGTCCGGGAGTATTAGGTTCCAGTCGCCTTATTGCCAACACCACTGCATGCCTCCATGTCTCAGCACTTCTGGTCCTCTGTTATGCCTGGAGCCGGATTCAGAGGTACGCGCAGCTGTGCCCAAACAATACCATGGATTCCTGGACGTTTTCAGCAAACGGGGAGCTGAGACCCTTCCGCCTCATCGTCCATACGATTGTCCAATCGAGCTTCTCCCTGGGGCTGAAATTCCCTTTGGACGGATCTTCCCCTTATCTGAACGGGAGCTAGAGGTTCTGAAAGAGTATGTTGACGAAAACCTAAAGAGGGGGTTCATCCGTCCTTCCACTTCTCCAGCAGGGGCGGGAATCTTTTTTGTGGAGAAAAAGGACCATTCTCTCCGGCCCTGTGTGGACTACCGGGAATTAAATAAAATTACGGTCAAGAATCGGTACCCTCTGCCCCTGGTACCCAAACTCTTTCAGAGGCTCAGGACCTCTTCTGTGTTTACCAAGCTAGACCTGCGGGGGGCGTACAACCTGGTCCGCATCCGCGCAGGGGATGAATGGAAGACTGCTTTTCGGACCAGGTTCGGCCATTACGAATACCTAGTAATGCCCTTTGGCCTATGTAACGCCCCTGCTACTTTTCAGCATCTAGTCAATGACATTTTTAGGGACTGCCTGGACATTTACGTAATTGTCTATCTAGACGATATTTTGATTTTTTCCACTTCAATTGAGCAGCACCGGGAACATGTCAAGATCGTACTCTGTCGACTCCGTCAACATGGACTGTACGCAAAACCAGAAAAATGCGAATTCGAGCGACAGAGTATTCAGTTCCTCGGCTTGGTAATTTCAACAGAGGGATTCAAGATGGATCCGCAAAAAGTTTCAGCTATTCTGGATTGGCCTGCACCTTCAGACAAGAAGGGGGTGCAGCGCTTCATTGGCTTCGCCAACTTCTACCGGAGGTTCATCAAGGGATTCTCCGCTATTATTTCCCCGATTACGCAGCTGACCAAGCAGAATGTCCGGTTTCGTTGGAATCCCGAGGCACAGGCTGCCTTCACAAAGTTAAAAGGACTGTTCACGTCAGCTCCTATTCTGAGTCACCCTGACCCTGCTCTACCTTATCTACTCGAGGTAGATGCCTCAGAGACAGCGTTAGGAGCCGTTATCTCTCAACGCCAGGGTCTCAAGGACTTGATGCACCCAATAGCCTTCTTCTCTCGTAAGCTTACTCCGGCCGAGAAGAACTATGACGTGGGGGACCGGGAGCTCCTGGCCATCAAGTCCGCCCTTGAAGAATGGAGGTATCTGTTGGAAGGAGCGGCGCATCCCATACTCATTTATACAGACCACAAAAACCTGGAGTATTTGAGAGCTGCCAAGCGTCTGAGACCACGCCAGGCACGATGGGCCTTATTTTTCTCTAGGTTTTCATTTCACATAACTTACCGGCCCGGCTCAAAGAACACCAAACCAGACGCCCTTTCTCGCATGTTCGATGATCCGAAAGAAGTGTCAGCTCCTGATACCATCCTATCGGAAGGTAACTTTCTACTCTTGCAAACAAATCTAATGTCCGGCTTGAAACAAGCTTCAGCAAATATGTCAGGGCCTCCTGGGATTACCCTGTTACCCAAGGATGGGTTACTATGGAAAGACAACAAGATCTTTGTACCAGAAGATGTCAGAGTAACAGTATTAAATCTGTGCCATGATCATCCCCTGGCCGGCCACTTCGGAATGCATAAAACCCAGGAACTAATTCAACGCACATTTTGGTGGCCGGATCTTGAAAGGAACTGCAGGGAGTATGTAAATTCATGTGCCACCTGTACCCGTAGTAAGACCGCTAGAAGCAAGGCCTGGGGTCTTCTCAGACCCTTACCAGTTCCTGATCGACCCTGGCAAAGGATTGCTATGGACTTCATAGTGGAACTTCCCCCGTCAGAAGGTTGCTCAGCCATTTTTGTAGTGGTCGACCGTCTATCTAAAATGGCCCACTTCGTGCCACTGAAGAGCACGCCATCTGCCATGGAAACTGCCCAGGTCTTCATAAAAGAGATAGTAAGGTTACATGGGGTTCCAACAGACATTGTTTCAGACAGAGGGGTGCAGTTCACATCTCGCTTCTGGAAGGCTTTGTGCAAGGTCCTGAAGATCGAGCTGTCCATGTCCTCTGCCTATCACCCTCAGACCAATGGGCAAACCGAGAGGACGAACCAAACGCTCGAGCAATATCTCCGATGCTTTACCACCTTTGTTCAAGATGACTGGGTAACACTACTACCCCTGGCGGAGTTTGCCTTTAATAATGCCAGTCACTCGGCTACAGGTCAGTCTCCGTTTTTCTCCAACTATGGGTTCCACCCGACCTTCCTATCTGATCTCATTTCTGATTCAACAGTCCCAGCAGTCCAGAGTACCGTTGATTTCCTGACCCGTAACAACAAAATATTACAGGAAGCCTTGACCAAGGCGCAGGCAACCAATAAAAGGATGTTTGACAGAAAGAGGAGAGGGGAGTTATGCCTTCAACAAGGCGATCAAGTATGGCTGTCTACCGCCAACCTTAGGATGACCTGCCCCGCAAGGAAACTGGCACCCAAGTTCATCGGCCCCTTCCCAGTAAAACGGAGATTAAATGAAGTCTCCTATGAACTTTCTTTACCAGATTCATTGAAGGTTCACCCAGTGTTTCACGTGTCACTACTGAAACCTACAGTGCCGGATCCCTTCCCAAACAGGGGATCAGGACCGCCTGAACCTGTAATGGTTGACGGGGATGAGGAGTTTGAGGTGGAGGCCGTCTTGGACTGTAGAAGAAGGGGGAACCAACTTCAATTCCTGATTAAGTGGAAGGGGTATGGTCTGGAGGAGAACTCCTGGGAACCCCAACGGAACATTTATGCCCGAGAGTTAATCCAGGCATGTTTTCGCAGTCACCCCCAGAAAAGATCTCTCTTGGGCACCCGGAGGTTGCCCTTAAGGGGGGGGCACTGTCAGGGACATACTGGGCTTGAACCTGGGACCTCGTCTGTGTCTGGCATTGACTCTTCCCACTGAGCTATCTGGGATGCTGGACAGCTCCCTGCCTGATCTGCTGGATAGCCTATCTAATGGATTGGACTACTCTGCTTGGTGTCTTGATTGATGTTGAACCCTGAACCCCTTGCTCCTCCCATGAACTTCCTATAAAAGACGTTCCAGAGATGTTGCCCCTTGCGGTTTGATCTGCTTCTGTTCCTGACTCTGTGCCTGTATCGTGTTCCTGTGTATGACCCGGCTTCCTGACCTCCCTCCTATCTCCAGTCCTGACTCTGGCTTGTTTGACCCTGCTAAGTTACCTGTCTGATCATCTGTTGCCAAGACCCAGCCTGGACTCTGACTACTCTCTGCCTGCCGTTTATGCTGTTTACCCTGATGTGAAAGACCTGGCTTGTCTGACTGCGCTGCTCTGCATACCTGCATCCGCGGTCCTGCACCTGCTGACCTGCATCTGCTGCTCTGCATACCTGCACCTGCTGACCTGCATCCGCTGCTCTGCTGACCTGCATCCGCTGCTCTTAGTTCCAGCTGTTCCAGCTTTCGCTTGGCTTTACTACACCCAGCCAAGAGGACCAAGCAGGCACCCTTACCTCACCGCGCTCTTACCACCACTGTCCCCACTCCAGTGGTCTCCGAGCCGGGGTTGTACGGGAGGTCTCCCTCTGCACGTGAGGCTCACACCAAAGGTACGTGACAGTTGGATTGAGAACATCAAAAAAGACAACAAAATCCGGACCGCAGGAATGTTGGGATACAAGCCAAATTTAATATCATAACCTGAAATTATTAAAGTAGAATTGGTTTTGATGCAACAAAAAATGACCACATCATTTAGAACCTCACATACAAAATGAGAATGTGTACCAATTTGAATTTGGCAAACATTCACCATAAATCAAAAAACAATATGGTAGTGGTATAGGCTCCAAAATCTGCTGGAGCCAACACCATTACCACACATCATACACATGTTTTGAAAATAATAAACCAGCAAAAAAAAAAAAAAAAGGAAAAGAAAAGAAAAGAAGCGGTAGCTATTACAGGAAAGGTTTAAAGCTTATGGCATCATTCAAGCCTGGATGTTGAAGAACATCCAGGTTTGAGATCCATTTAGTTTCGCGTTGTAAGAGGATTTTGTTATAGTCACCACCACGAGGATTGGGTGGAACATGTTCAAGTGCAAAAAAATGCATAGCAGAATCATCAAAACCATGGAACAGTCCCATGTGTCTGCTTATGGGTGTTTCCATTCTCTTTTTGAGAACTAAGGTCCCTTATACGTTGGGAAAAAAGGGCGTTTGGTTTTACCTATGTAATAGGCTTTACACGTGCATGTCATGATATATACTATGCCTATGCTTTGACAGTTAGCCAAAAATTTTGGTTTGTACAAAATGCCATTTGGTAGCATGATGCTACGAGAGGCATATAGGTATCGACAATACCCACATTTGTGACAAGGTTTTGTTCCTGTGTTTTGAAGTGAGGATTTGGCATTTGGATTATAATGGCTGTGGACCATTAGGTCTCCAAGTGATCTTGATCGTCTAAAGGTGATCTCAGGATGGTCCTTTAGGTGTTTAGAGACCGAAGGATCCCCAGCCAAGAGATACCAATGCTTTTGAAGGATGTTCCTCATTTGTTGATGCTGTCCAGAAAATCTGGTTATAAGGCGTACCCCTTTATTAGATCTAATTTTAGGGGGGTGATGAATTAAAGACGATCGTTCCTGACCCTTTGATAGGCCTTTCTGAGGCATTTGCCACTATATCCTCGTCTGGAGAGGCGAGTCCGCAGAGCATCAGCCTCTACCTCAAAAGTGGATTCCTCGCTGCAATTTCTGCGTAGGCAAAGATATTGCCCGTACGGTATACTGGTAACCAGAGGGGCTGGATGAGAACTGCTGGCATGCAGAAGCGCATTTCCAGACGAGGGTTTGCGGTATAAGGTTGTGCCTAATAGGCCTTCTGAATCAACAGTGATTTGGATATCGAGAAATGTTAAACTTTCTTGACTACTTTCCATGGTGACATTAAGATTATAATTGTTAGGTGTCAGATATTCAAAGAACAGGGAAAGGTCCTCCTTATTGCCCGTCCATATGAAAAAAACATCATCTATGAAACGTCGCCATAGCGGTATATAGTCAACAAATTTTTGCATATGATCCTGAAAAAATAAATTGTGCTCCCACCCCCCCAGGTACAGGTTGGCGTAGCTTGGGGCACATAAGGTCCCCATAGCTACCCCCTGCACCTGGAGGTAGTGGGATTCCAAAAAAGAAAAATGTTGTTGGCCAATATAAAATGCAACAAATCCAAAGCAAATTGATTGTGGGCAGTCAACACTGAAGTGCCACCGGACAGGAAACCCCCCACAACTTCCACACCCAACTTGTGGGGAATGGAATTGTAGAGGGCCTCCACATCCAAGGCCACAAGCCACGCCCCCTTGGGGATAATGAGACCATCCAGTGCTCTTAAAAGGTCACTTGTATCCTGCAAATAGGATTCCAAACATCCACAAATTGACTGGCTGTTTCCGTGAGACAGCCATTCCCGGATACGATGGGTCGACCTGGTGGATTGTGGAAGTTTTTGTGGATTTTGGGGAGGGCATAAAGTGTAGGAGTACGTGGACAAGTGACATTCAAGAACTCCCAGGTGGATTTCTGGATAGTTCCCAGTTGATAGGCAAAGCTTATCAGCTGTCTAAACTTGACAGTGGTATAATTTACATGACTTTCTGGGATTTTACGATACCAATCTTGATTGCTTAAGAGTCTAAAGACCATATTTTCATATTGATCCTTATCCATAACCACTAAATTCCCCCCTTTATCAGAGGGTTTAATTACCACATCCTGATTGGATTGTAAATGTCAGGAATGGTGTCATTACTGGGCTCACCTGCTGGTGGCACTGTTGCATTCGGCAGCAGTGGGTGTAGTTCTGGTGACCACCAGCGGGTGTCTCCTCACCAAGACTTTCCACCAGCCATCAAGCACACCTGATCTGGGTCTGCTGGACTATATAAACCCGCCCTTAACAAAGCTCAGTGCTCCAGAATTCCTTCTGTAAGCCTGGTCCCTGCCTGAACCTGATCCGTTACCTGGTCCTGAACCTGATCCTGATCTGTTCCCTGCCTTGTCCTGGACTCTGATCCTTGTACCCTGTCCCCTGAGACCTGTCCCCTGATACCAGCTCCCCCTTGCTGACTGCTCCCAGTACCTGGCCTTCTGCTCCCCTTGTCTCTCATCCCTGCCTTGTTCATGTATGTGTGTTCTCTTTTGTACATATTAGTTAGCTAGTTAGATTAGGTTGTTTTTGGGGTTTGTTGTGTTCCTTTGTATTCGTTTCTTGCTTATGGTTTGCTGTGGTTTTGTTTACACGTGTGTCTTTATCTTTAATAAATATATATATATTTTTCACTTACTCTGTTCCCGATTCCTTAATGTGCAGCCCAATGATCTGACCACCTGTATTGGATGTCTGTGTATAGCATCCTCGTGACAGAATTCTGGAGCCATACAATCAGATCGGCTGCACCTTGGAATTGGGTCTGAGCACTTGTTAAAATTACTGAGATGGAGGTGGACGATATTTTTTATCTTTCGCTCCTGGCAACAGATGACAGAGATTTCTGTTATCAGACACTAAGAGAATATACCAGAGAGCAGTTATTAGAATGCATCCGCATAGCTCACGTTTTTGTGGATCAGGGCAATTTTGTGTTTGAGGATGTACAAACTTTGATTTGTATCTGTACAGAGTTGGCCCTGTCTGATGCCTCTATTGGAACTGACGATTATACACCTCCTTTTTAATGCAGCTCAAGTAGAATCTTTGGTGTGGCTGTTGGAGGATGACTCAGCCTTTTTTCCATGAGCAGTACTCAGCTTGTCCTGAACAGGTGCTTGCAGCATGTATTGATTCAGTGCAGTCTCTGGTCAGACAAGCAGTGTGCAAACCTTATTTTGTGAAACCCTTATTACAGGCCTGGTCAAGTTTGTTGTACTCAGCCCCTGTCAGCTCCCAACCATCCATTTGTATGTCTAGATACCAACCTGCTGGGATGTCTTCCTCTCCTTTCCCCACAATTCCCACTTTTTCTGAACAATGTACCCAGCTAACAATGAAGTATCAGTACCCTGTCTCCTCCTGCTGCACTTACCCTGCCTTCAATCCACCTGCTTCTTCCCTCCTATCCGTAGCCCATCCACAAGAACCTCCTCCAGCCACTGTCCCTGCACCTCTGCCATTTTCTTCCATTTGCCCAATCCCAACCTTTTCATATACTCCCCCCGGTACTTGCAAACCTGCAGTGACTAAGCCCAAAAAGAAGCGGAAGTACTTTCCAACCCACACAATCTTACCGGTATCCCAACCTGCCTCCACACCCACCAACCTGTTCCAGCCTGAGGTTCCTGTGCCAGCCTGTCAGCCTGAGGACCCTGTACCAGCCTGTCAGCCTGGGGACCCTGTACCAGCCTGTCAGCCTGAGGACCCTGTACCAGCCTGCCAGCCTGAGGACCCTGTACCAGCCTGCCAGCCTGAAGACTCTGTACCAGCCTGCCAGCCTGAAGACCCTGTACCAGCCTGCCAGCCTGAAGACCCTGTACCAGCCTGCCAGCCTGAAGACCCTGTACCAGCCTGCCAGCCTGAAGACCCTGTACCAGCCTGCCAGCCTGAAGACCCTGTGCCGCCAGCCTTCCAGCCTGAGGTTCCCGTGCCAGTTTGCCAGCCTGAGGTTCCCGTGCCAGTTTGCCAGCCTGAGGTTCCCGTGCCAGTTTGCCAGCCTGAGGTTCCCGTGCCAGTTTGCCAGCCCGAGGTTCCTGTGCCAGTTTGCCAGCCCGAGGTTCCTGTGCCAGCCTTTCAGCCTGCAGTGCCAGAGCCAGCCTTTCAGCCTGCAGTGCCAGGGCCAGCCTTTCAGCCTGCAGTGCCAGGGCCAGCCTTTCAGCCTGCAGTTCCAGGGCCAGCCTTTCAGCCTGAGATGATCCCGTCTGCTGCCCAGCCTGAGATGATCCCGCCTGCTGCCCAGCCTGAGATGATCCCGCCTGCTGCCCAGCCTGAGATGATCCCGCCTGCTGCCCAGCCTGAGATGTTCCGTCTGCTGCCCAGCCGGAGATGTTCCTGTCTGCTGCTCCTTTGCCCGCTGCCCAGTCTGATGTTCCAGAGCCTACTGTCTTGCTTGGTGACCCTGTACCTGGTATCCAGCCTCACGATCCAGTTCCTGATGGTTCCATTCCTGATACTCTTCCTGGTGGTTCCTTTACCGCTGCCTAGCCTGATGACTTGGAGCCCGCTGTCCAGCCTGAGGATATGGTCCCTGCTAAGACCTGTTCCTGATGCCCAGCTGGCCGCTGACGTCTTCCTGATGGATGCCCTTTTTTCCACTATTTTAATCCTGATGGTCACCCAGCCTGAATGTAATGCCCCTGCGTGGTCTGCCTCCGATGGGTTCTTGCCCGTTGCCCTGCAAATTTTTACTTCTAAATCTAAACTTCCTGACCCTGGTGGTGGGATGTGCGCCCTATTTTCAGACTCTAGTGGCACGTCCCCCAGTGAACTAAAGGACTCTGGCCTAGGAAGTACGAAGAAGTCCGCAGACATAGTATGGAGACTTTTTTGGGTATTTCCGCATCCACTCGGACTGTCCAACCAAGGGCTGAATGGAGTGTCCGGAGGCCACTCCTTAAGGGGGGGGGAACTGTCAGGAATGGTGTCATTACTGGGCTCACCTGCTGGTGGCACTGTTGCATTCGGCAGCAGTGGGTGTAGTTCTGGTGACCACCAGCGGGTGTCTCCTCACCAAGACTTTCCAACAGCCATCAAGCACACCTGATCTGGGTCTGCTGGACTATATAAACCCACCCTTAACAAAGCTCAGTGCTCCAGAATTCCTTCTGTAAGCCTGGTCCCTGCCTGAACCTGATCCGTTACCTGGTCCTGAACCTGATCCTGATCTGTTCCCTGCCTTGTCCTGGACTCTGATCCTTGTACCCTGTCCCCTGAGACCTGTCCCCTGATACCAGCTCCCCCTTGCTGACTGCTCCCAGTACCTGGCCTTCTGCTCCCCTTGTCTCTCATCCCTGCCTTGTTCATGTATGTGTGTTCTCTTTTGTACATATTAGTTAGCTAGTTAGATTAGGTTGTTTTTGGGGTTTGTTGTGTTCCTTTGTATTCGTTTCTTGCTTATGGTTTGCTGTGGTTTTGTTTACACGTGTGTCCTTATCTTTAATAAATATATATATTTTTCACTTACTCTGTTCCCGATTCCTTATAGTGCAGCCCAATGATCTGACCACCTGTATTGGATGTCTGTGTATAGCATCCTCGTGACAGTAAAGATGTTATGGCTAGGATTTGGGCAGGAGTTAAATTGGATTTTTTGTCATGCTTCCACTTGGTTTTTCTTATCTCCGCCGCAAATGCCTGTTGGTGTAACACACCAGGAAAAAGCAGCAATACAGGCTAACTTCAGGTGTAATATGATCAGGAGGCACACTCTGCCCGCTGTAAGTGCTGCAAATGCCTGTTGGTGTAACACACCAGGAAAAAGCAGCAATACGGGCTAACTTCAGGTGTATAATGTGCAGGAGGCTTAGCAACAATGACACTGACACTGTCCCCTGCCTATCCTTCTCTCTCCCTGCACACAAGGTTTATCAAAGTATATGACACTGACACTCTCCCTGCCTATCCTTCTCTCTCCCTACACACAAGGTGTAGCAAAGAATATGACACTGACACTGTCCCCTGCCTATCCTTCTCTCTCCCTGCACACACAAGGTTTATCAAAGTATATGACACTGACACTCTCTCTGCCTATCCTTCTCTCTCCCTACACACAAGGTTTAGCAAAGAATATGACACTGACACTCTCCCTGCCTATCCTTCTCTGTCCCTACACACAAGGTTTAGCAAAGAATAGATTTGACACTGTCCCTGCCTATCCTTCACTTTCCCTGCTCCGGAACACACTACACGAGGCTGGCGGCCTTTTATAGTGTGGGGCGTGTACTAAACCCCCTCAGCTATAATTGGCCACAGGCATCCTGACTGTGGCCAATCATTGCTCTCCTCGCTGCCGGCGCTGTGATTGGCCAAGCATGCAGGGTCACAGTGCATGCTTGGCCAATCACAGCGCCGGGATTACACTGGCGCAGTGTATTGTGGGCCGTTCGCGTCACTCAAATTTGGCGCGAACGGCCCAAATCGTTGGTTGTTCGCCGAACGCACGAACAGCCGATGTTCGAGTCAAACTTATGTTCGACTCGAACACCGAGCTCATCCCTAATGATGAAGTGGACAGGGGAAGTGTAGCAGAGGGCAGGTGGAAAGAAAAACATTTGACACACCTGAAAATATTGGATTCTTATAATTTTTTTCCTTGCCTCTAAGGTCAGCTTCATGCTTGCCCAAAGGGAGAAAAAGATTGTTTTAAAATAGACCTGTTATTTTTTTTTCCCTGCCTGGAAGGCCAGTTTTAGTGGTTAACCCCTTCACTGCCAGTACAATTTTTACAGTAATCAGTGAATATTTATACCACTGATCGCTGTAAAAATGACAATGGTCCCAAAAATTTGTCAAAAGTGTCCGATGTGTCCGCCATAAAGTCGCAGTCATGATAAAAATCGCTGATCGCCGCCAATACTAGTAAAAAAATAAATAAAATAAAAAATGCCATAAAACTATCCCCTATTTTGTAGACGCTATAACTTTTGCGCAAACCAATCAATATACGCTTATTGCGTTTTTATTTACCAAAAATATGTAGAAGAATACGTATCGGCCTAAACTGTGGACATTTTTTTTATAGATTTTTTGGGGATATTTATTATAGCAAAAAGTAAAAAATTTTGAATTTTTTTTTTTTTAAATTGTCGCTATATTTTTGTTTATAGCGCAAAAAATTTAATCCGCAGAGGTGATCAAATACCACCAAAAGAAAGCTCTATTTGTGGGAAAAAAAGGACGTCAATTTTGTTTGGAAGCCACGTTGCACGACCGTGCAATTGTCAGTTAAAGCGACGCAGTGCCGAATCGCAAAAAGTGGCCTGGTCTTTGGCCAGCAAAATGGTCCGGGGCTTAAGTGGTTAAAGAGAAAATTTGTAATAAAAACATCTTTGCCATTCTGAAGCTTCCCTCCAACCACTTTGCATATTATATTATATATCCTGTGATTCCGTACTTGCCAAATATGCTGCAGAAATCTCCCTCCGCTGAGTCTGGCTCTAATCATTTAAACTGTGGGCAGCTGAAGCTGCTCCCTTTTCACTTCCTGGATTCACACAGACGCACCTCCAGCTCTGCAGCTCTAATTGGCCCTCTTATGACTCATCCCCCTCCGTTCCTAGCAAACTCTCAGGAGAGTGAGAGAGAGAGCTGTGTATTATGTCATAAGCCTAGGCATTTTTGCAGACACGAAACAGGAAGTGGGCTGTATAAGGTATTTACTGACAGAAAAAAAATGTTTTAGTCTAGGTTCACATTGGAGCAATTTGTCATGCGATTTGAGAGAACAAATCGCATGACAAGTCGCAGCCTATTGGCGGCAATGGCACTGTTCCACTCGGTGCGACACCGATTTTGCGGCGCCGCACCGATTTGCAAAACTAGTTCCTGCACTACTTTTGCCGATTCCAGGTGCGACTTCAATAGACATCTGTGTATGAAGCCACACAGATGTCTATCAAGTAGCACCTGAAATCGCGCTGACCTTGCTACTTTGAAATCGCGCTACTTCAAGTGAAGTAGCGCGATTTCAAAGTAACATCAATGTGAACCAGGGCTTACTATCCAAAGTTAAAACAACAAGGGCAAAGGATTTAATAGATGTAAAGGTGAAAAAAATGACTGAAGTTCCACTTTAACTCTGTAATATGTTAACAAAATCATTTCCCAAAGGGGGAAAATATTGTTTCAAAACAGACATGTTATTTTTTTTTATTTTTTTTTTTCTAATTCTTTTCAATTTTTTTATTTATAGAAATAAATCATCCAACAAAGCAGTGCAATACAAAACAGTAGTGTCTCACAAAATGTAAAACACATGCAAGAAGTAATTGTTAGGGGATGTATAATAGACATATACAGGTGCATCTCATAATTAGAATATCATCAAAAAGTTCATTTATTTCAGTAATTCAATTTAAAAAGTGAAACTCATATATTTTATATAGATGTGTTACACACAGAGTGATATACTTAAGGCATTTATTTCTTTTAATTTTGATGAATTTGGCTTACAGCTAGTTAAAACCCCAAATTCTGTATCTCAGAAAATTTGAATATTACATAAGACCAAAAAAAAAGGATTTTTAAAGCGGGATTCCACCCGCAGTTTAAATTTTTTTAAAAGTCAGCAGCTACTAACACTGTAGCTGCTGACTTTTAATAAGGACACTTACCTGTCCTACTCGCCCGCGATGTCGTTCCCCCGATGGCGATTGCTCCATCCTGAGTTTCCTACTGCGCATGCGCGACTCGCACGGCGCTTTGTGAATGGGATGCACACTGTTCCCAGAAGGCAGTGTGCCCCATTCACAAGAAGAATCCGAGTGTAGGATGAGGAAGAAGATCCACCGCCGAGGATGAAGAGGCAGATTAGGGACTTCCCCATAGCAACCGCTATTTCTGGTAAGTAAAATTTATTTATTTTTCCTTTTTTTTTTTTTTTTTTTTTATTTGTAGATTTTTAGTGAAAATTTATTTTTTCAGGGTGGAACTCCACTTTATTACAGAAATGTTGGCTTACTGAAAAGTATGTAAATGTACAGTATAGTACAGTATAGTATGCACTCAATACTTGGTTAGGGCACCTTTTGCATGAATTACTGAATCCATGCAACATGGCATGGAGACGATCAGCCTGTGGCACTGCTGAGGTGTTATGGAGGCCCAGGTTTCTTTGATAGCGGCCTTCAGCTCATCTACATTGTTGGGTCTGGTGTCTTCCTCTTGACAATACCCCACAGCTTCTCTATGGGGTTTAGGTCAGGCGAGTTTGCTGGCCAATCAAGCACAGTGATACCATGTGATGATTTTGCTCCCCAAATCATCACTGACTGTGGAAACTTCACACTGGACCTCATGCAACTTGGAGTCTGTGCTTCTCCACTCCTCCTCCAGACTCTGGGACCTTGATTTCCAAATGAAATGCAAAATATTCCACAGTCACTGATGATATGGAGAGCCATGTCATCTGCTGGTGTTGGTCCGCTGTGTTTTATCAAGTCCAAAGTCAGTGCAGCCCTCTACCAGGAAATTCAAGAGAAATTCATGCTTTCCTAGTTTTTCACTAGCTGTAATCCCTTATCATCAAAATTAAAAGAAAGAAATGCTTGAAATATATCACTTTGTGTGTAACGCATCTATATAAGATATCTCAGTTTTAACTTTTTGAATTGAATTACTGAAATAAATTAACTTTTTGAGGATATTCTAATTTCATAAGATCCACCTGTACTACCAAAAATGTCAAATACCAGCTACATACATGTAAGTAAAAGAGGTCTTGTCAAATAAGATGAGGAGGTTCGGGGTTTGGGGCCACTCTGTGCAATGTCATTGCACAGAGCAGGGAAGCATAAACCTGTTTTTTTTTTATTTTAGGAAAAAAAAGTTGTGTTTACAACTGCTTTACCTGTTTCCCAGAATGGTTAGAGTCAAGGCATGCCATGAATGATAACTGTCACAGTTGCTTGTGCGTTCAACCCAGACAGTTTCTTTTTATTTAGAAACACTTAAAAATGGGCTTGCAGTATCAGTCTCTGTATGAAGAAAACATATCAGTCTAACTATTTTCAACTAATTGCAAATATACATGTATCTCAGAAACCCATTACCAGCAGTGTATCTCATATTGAGTAAATCATATTGTTATTATTATGGGAGGACAGAGTATAGACAGAGTCCATTAATGTATCCAAACCTATGCAGCTATATTCTTTAATCAAAATATTAACAATGTGTCATTTTAATGTTTACTCTTTTTCACATACAGGAGCTTATCAGGAAATATTTTCTCAACACTGGAACCTGGTCTTTTCAACACACTTTCTTCGCTAAAAGTCATGTGAGTACTACGTATGAACCTATGAATGCCTACAAGGTGAAGGGACCATATTTATATGGTTCCTGTAAATGCTTGTTTTTGGGATTTATACTGCTTTAAATTGGGCTTCAAGCTTTATAAATACTCCCCAAGTTACTGAATGCTAAAAACTGATTGCGTAGGGCTTCTAGGGTTTTACAGCCCCTCCTGATCACCCACCTAAGTAGACATGCAGCTGTTCAGGGCTGTATATATGTATGTGATGCTTTGTGGCAAAAATGAAACCCCCTTCCGCAATCGGAGGACAGAACTGCCAATGAATGGGACCCATTAAGTTAATCAGGCTGCACCGCAATTGCCCTGCAAGCAGAAGCTTGTGCTGTGATGGTTCAGCCTTTTTAGGGTTAAAACCAGTGGCAACTGGTGCTCCATTTTTTTGGGGGGGAGGGGGGGTTTGTTTTTCGTTAGGTCTGCACTTACTCCATCCAGGTCACGGCTTCCCTGGCTTCTCCTCCCAGCTAATCCGGTCTTAAGACCCGCTTTTTGTCTTGATTGGCCGGGAGGAGAAGCTGGAAGACAATAGCGAATATTGATTCACTGATGTCACAAGTGGGTGGGTTTGGGGCACAGTTCTCTGTGCCATGAGCCCAACCCTTGTAAAGCCAATTAGAGCCTCATGCTCTAATCATGTACTTAAAAAAAAAAAAACTGAGTCCGGCGCCCCGCATGGAGATTAGGGAGGCGGTGCTCCTACACCCCTTATGGACCAGCTGCCGCTGGTTAAAACAGGAAGTGAAGATGTGACATATTGCCTCCCAGCTACCTGTCAACCACCCTCTGAAAAGTGATTCCCTTTTCAGAGAGGTAGTAAGGAATGTGGCGCATGAGAATGAGCCCTTATGTAGTATCATAATTACATACATAACAAATACAGCAATTAATTGCAATGTTCTGTCTGTACAAACCTGTTCTGGGAATGTTTCTCATATTTTTATTCTAAGGTTAAAAATACCCCACCAAGATAGGTCTGCCAATCTAGAAAGACTTTCCATTTTATGCAGAATGTTACTAATAATTCATGCCACCATAATCTATAATCTTCTATGACAGGGCTTAAAATTTCAAGTCTAGACCTACTAGCCAGGCAAAAATCTTACTCTCCACCAGTTGCCCCACCAAACCTTTCCCAGGTCTGTCCCCCAACCCCGCCCCCTTAAAGCTTATGAAATTAAATTTTTCTTAAGAATAGAGAGCCCCCCCTTACATCAGGGTCCCCAGAGAGCCCCCTTTACATCAGTGTCCCCAGAGAACCCCCCTTTACATCAGGGTCCCCAGAGAGCCCCCCTTTACCTCAGTGTCCCCAGAGAGCCCCCCTTTACATCAGTGTCCCCAGAGAGCACCCCCATACATCAGGGTCCCAAGAGAGCCCCCCTTTACATCAGTGTCCCCACAGAGCCCCCCTTTACATCAGTGTCCCCAGAGAGCACCCCCATACATCAGTGTCCCCAGAGAGCCCCCCTTTACATCAGTGTCCCCAGAGAGCACCCCCATACACCAGTGTCCCCAGAGAGCACCCCCATACACCAGTGTCCCCAGAGAGCACCCCCATACACCAGTGTCCCCAGAGAGCACCCCCATACACCAGTGTCCCTAGAGAGCACCCCCATACCTCAGTGTCCCCAGAGAGCACCCCCATACCTCAGTGTCCCCAGAGAGCCTCCCCTCACATCAGTGTCCCCAGAGAGCCCCCGCTTACATCAGTGTCCCCAGAGAGCACCCCCATACATCAGTGTCCCCAGGGAGCTCTGTCAGTGTCATATTTCAGGTGATGATCAGTATCTCTCCTATATGATGTGCTCTGTATTAGGAGGAGGTGACAGGCCTGGCACAGTACAGGTTAATGATGGGCCCTGCAGTGCTGATCTCCCCTCTTCCAGGCTGTACAATACTGGGTGACCCCCGATGAACAGGTCGGGTGATGTCTATGCTCCCCACGCCCCTCCTCCATCCATATGCACAAACAGCGATACCTCCTCTCCCCCTCCCTCCCCCCCCCAGAGACTCCTCCGCCCCGCACATACCTCTCGACCACACCGATCCCCGGGGCTGCTCCTCCCGATCACCCGCACCAGGTACACTAACTACGAGCAGAGCCTGAGAGCCGGAGGAGACCCGAGCGGCCACACGCCCTCTGTCACATGGTACACGGAGGAAGCGTGGTCCGTACGATGTGTTATCAGAGAGCATGGAGGAGGGAGGAGCCGTGCTCGGGGGGGGGCTGTCAGTTTGACATGTCGCCTAATCCGCCTAGTGGTAGCGTCGGCCCTGGCGCTCTGTTACTGCACTCGCCCAATGGCAATTTATGCTCGCATTTGGCGAGCGGGCGAGTGCAATTTTCAAGCCCTGTTCTATGAGATACAGCTGAAGAAGGAACTTGGTGGGCCAATCACCTTTTTCCCTATCTTGATCCATATTTTGATTATATTTGTATCATTTTTGTTGTCTATCTTTCTGCTCTTTGTTATTGCAAATAAAAAAAAAGCAATAATTTTGCTGATCATAGTTACATAGTAGGTGAGGTTGAAAAAAGACACAAGTCCAACCTATGTGTGTGATTATATGTCAGTATTACATTGTATATCCCTGTATGCTGTGGTCGTTCAGGTGCTTATCTAATAGTTTTTTAAACTATCGATGCCCCCCGCTGAGACCACCGCCTGTGGAAGGAATTCCACATCCTTGCTGCTCTTACAGTAAAGAACCCTCAACGCAGTGTAAGGTTAAACCTCTTTTCTTCTAATTTGTGTGGCCACGTGTCTTGTTAAACTCCCTTCTGTGAAAAAGTTTTATCCCTATTGTGGGGTCACCAGTATGGTATTTGTACATTGAAAACATATCCCCTCTCAAGCGTCTCTTCTCCAGAGAGAATAAGTTCAGTGCTCGCAACCTTTCCTCATAACTAATATCCTCCAGCCTCCTTATTAGCTTTGTTGCCCTTGTTTGTACTTGCTCTTCATAAACACCCCCCCCCCCCCCATTAGAAAGAACAGTAATTCAGTTTAAATTGTATTTTTATTTTTAATGAATTATGCATCTTAAGGCAAAAGTATCAACCATTTAATAGATTTTCAAAGTTAACCACTTGCGGACCGCCCACCGTACCATTTATTACAGCAGGACGGGCGCTCTGTGCCAGGTCATATACCTAGTATGTGATCTGACACTTTCAGGTCTGGGGGGGGGGGGGGGGGGCGCGCCGCAGGCGTCCTGCTCCAGCTCTGATTATGCACAGTGGGAGCCCAACAGTGGTACCTTTGACTCAATATCTGCTGGCACCTGATGATTACATAGGGCACAGGCAAAAAGGAAAACACTGATTCTGTGTTTCTGATAAGCAAGAAAACGGATCTTTCCCTTTCCCTAGTCAAAGCACCTCCCCCACAGTGAGTAAGCACAACCTAGGCACACAGTTAACCCTTTGATCACCCCTGATGTAAACCCCTTCCCTGTCAGTGTTATTAGTACAGTGACAGTGCATATGTTTTTTAGCACTGATCACTGTATTAGTGCCACTGGTTCCCAGAAAGTGTCAAAAGTGCCAGTTAGGTGTCCAAATTGTCTGCCGCAATATTGCAGTCCCGCTATAAGTCGCTGATCACCACAATTACTAGTAAAAAATATCCCATGATTTGTAGACGCTATAACATTTGTGCAAACCAATCAATAAATGCTTATTGGGATTTTTATATCAACAATATGTACATATTGGCCTAAATTGATGAAAAAATAGATTTTTTACATTTTTTTATTGGATATGTTTTAAAGTAGAAAGTAAAAAATATTGGGTTTTTATTTTTCCAATTTTTTTTTTTAATTAAAGCGCAAAAAAATTAAAACCGCAGAGGTGTTTAAATACCACCAAAGGAAAGCTCTATTTGTGGGAAAAAAAAGGACAAACATTTTATTTGGGTACAACGTCGCACAACTATGCAATTGTCAAAGTAACACAGTGCCGTATCACAAAACATAGACTGGTCAGGAAGGGGTAAAACCTTCCGGAGCTGAAGCTTAAAGTGGAACTTTAGTAAAACAGCTAAATATGTGACTGGCTTAAATCATCCGCTTATTTATTGCGGGTCACCCCCTCTCCTCCCTAAAACGCACATGAAGGGGGAAAAAAGGTGTAGGGGTTAATGTCATCCTCCTACAGATTATATACTGGAGAATGATGAGCACCCCAAATCTCATAAGGAAGACGCTGCACCACATTGCAGGATTATCTTGTGAGATTTGAGCTACTCAACATTCTCAGGTCAATCTCACCTACACCCATTCCACAGAAAGGTAAATGTGTTTTCTAACTAAATATATTCGGGAAAACACAGGCCATTTTATATTTCAATGTAATTTAAAAAAAAAAAAAAATGTAAATCCTTTCCATTTTAGCAAGCAAAGACTAAAGTTTGCAAAAATTTAAATATTTGTTCCCTACATATCAGTTTGCATGTGTTCTGCACATACCGTATTTATTGGCGTATAACACGCACCCCAAGTTTAGGAGGGAATTTTAGGGAAAAAAACTTTTAGGAGGGAAGTTTAAGGAAAAAAATCTTACATTTAAATGCAGCCTTATCAGTGTCCATTGCAGCCTTGTCAGTGCAGCCTTGCCAGCAGTGTCCATTGCAGCCTTGCCCCAGTGTCCATTGCAGCCTTGTCAGTGCAGCCTTGCCCCAGTGTCCATTGCAGCCTTGCCCCAGTGTCCATTGCAGCCTTGCCCCAGTGTCCATTGCAGCCTTGCCCCAGTGTCCATTGCAGCCTTGCCCCAGTGTCCATTGCAGCCTTGCCCCAGTGTCCAGTGCAGCCTTGCCCCAGTGTCCAGTGCAGCCTTGCCCCAGTGTCCAGTGCAGCCTTGCCCCAGTGTCCAGTGCAGCCTTGCCCCAGTGTCCAGTGCAGCCTTGCCCCCAGTTTTCATTGCAGCCTTGCCCGAATTTCAAAATTGGCGCCGCCGAGATCGCCGCTGAGACTGGGCGGAGCGGGGCGAACGCCGCCGAGAATGCAGGGACTGGGCGAAGCCGAGATACACATAGCCGAGTGTACTCGGCTCTAGTCGGCTCTTCTCGGCTCTGCTCACAGTCACGCCGAGTCCCGCCCTATGATGGACATAACACAGGTCCAATGGCGGGACTGGGCGTGACTGAGCGGAGCCGAGAAAAGCCGAGTACACTCGGCTATGTGTATCTCAGACACTGGAGATCGCGGGGATCTGTGAGTATTGGCTTATAACACACACCCACGATTTCCCCCTGATTTTAAGGGGAAAAAGGTGCATGTTATACGCCGATAAATACGGTAGTTGGTGTAGAGATTTCCTGCTCATGTGGCTGAGCACTGCTTTTCCCAGATTTGCAGTGATAAAAGTCAAATTTGTGGGCATCTTCTGCAATAGGAGCTACATTTTTGTTTATGTACTCTAGAACTTATTCCAATGGCTCTAGTTCACACCAGTATAGTGTGTTACAGTGCAGTCAACAAAAGAACACATTGCATTTTTTCTGCATGGAACGCAGCAAAACATATCAAAAATGTACTGGAATGCACATTGTCCTCAGTTGAGATGAAGAAAAAAAAAAACCTGTACTCGGAATGTAGAAATTGTGGCGTGAACCGACCCTAGGGCCTCATGCACACAGGACATTTAAAAAACGGCAGTACTGCTGCCAGGAAAAAGCAGCGTTAACAACACGCTGTTAGCCGTGTTTTTGAATAGTGTTTATGGGCGTTTTTTTTGGCTCGTTTCAGTAAAACCACTCCCTATAATGTTAAAACGCCTAAAAACGCCAAATGCGGCTAACAGCTTATTACAGCGTTTAGCTGCGTTTTGGGTTTTTGCAGCTCAACAGCCTCTGCTCTTGGACGCACAGGCTATCGATTTTTTCTACTGCCCCTAAACGCTTATGCCTCCAAATGTCTCTGACAGTTTATGTGTGCATGGACACATAGGCTAACATGAAGGGGATTTTAGAGGCAGTTAAAAAAAAAAAGTCAGATGCTCCTAACAGCAGCTGTAAAAATGTCCTGTGTGCATGAGACGTAAATGTGATGCAATGTAATGCACAAACCATGGTGGAGTGCAGTGCTATAAATTTTAAATGGCAACCAAAAACACTATACATTGGCTGTAGGTTGTGGTGCAGTGTGTTTAACCACTTCAATACCATGCACTTATGCACCTTCCCGCCCAGACCAATTTTCAGCTTTCAGTACTCTCACAATTTGAATGACAATTACTTAGTCATGCTACACTGTATCCAAACAAAATTGTTATCATTTTCTTCTCACAAATAGAGCTTTCTTTTGGTGGTATTTAATCGCCACTGGGTTTTTTATTTTTTGCGATATAAGCAAAAAAACAGCAATTTAAAAAAAAAAAAAAAACACTTTTTTTTAGTTTCTATTGTAAAATTTTGCAAATAAGTAATTTTTCTTCATAAATTTGTGCCAAAATATATACTGCTACATATCTTTGGTAAAATGAACCCAAATTAGTGTATATTATTTGGTCTTTGTGAAAGTTATAGAGTCTATAAACTACTGAAAATTTATCACATCTGATCACGCCTGATGTACTGAAGGGATATCTCATTTCTTGAGACACTAACAAGCGAGGAAAGTACAAATACCCCAAAATTACCCCTTTTTGGAAAGTAGACAGTCCAAGGTATTTACTAAGAGGCGCGGTGAGTTTTTTGAAGTTGTATTTTTGTCCCACAATTCTTGGGAAAATGTAATTTTTTTTTTTTGATTTTTTTTTACACAAACTGGTCATATTAACAGTTTTTTTCTCTCACACAGCATATGCATAATTGCAACTACACCCCAAAATACATTCTGCTACTCCTCCTGAGTGTAGCGATACCACATGTGTGAGACTTTTACACAGCCTGGCCACATACAGAGGCCCAACATTGAAGTAGCACTTTCAGGCGTTCTACAAGCATAAATCGCACATATCCTTTCTCAACCACCTATTACACTTTTGAAGGCCCTGGAGCGCCAGGACAATGGAATTTTCCACAAAATGACCCCATTTTGGAAAGCACACACCCCAACGTATAATCCATGAAGCATTATGAGTCTTTTGAACGGTTCATTTTTTTCCAGAAGGTTTTGGAAAATGTGGAGAAAAAATGAAAATGCATTTTTTTTTACACAAAGTTGTCCATTTATAAGATATTTCTAACGCATAGCATATACATAGCAAAAATGACACCCCAAAATGCATTCTGCTACTCCTCCTGAGTATAGCGATACCACATGTGTGAGACTTTTACACAGCCTGGCCATATACAGAGGCCCAACATTGAAGTAGCACTTTCAGGCGTTCTACAAGCATAAATCGCACATATCCTTTCTCAACCACCTATTACAATTTTGAAGGCCCTGGAGCACCAGGACAATAGAATTTTCCACAAAATGACCCCATTTTTGAAAGCACACACCCCAACGTATAATCTATGAGGCATTATGAGTCTTTTGAACGGTTCATTTTTTTCCAGAAGGTTTTGGAAAATGTGGAGAAAAAATTAAAATGCATTTTTTTTACACAAAGTTGTCAATTTATAAGATATTTCTAACACATAATATGTACATAGCAAAAATTACACCCCAAAATGCATTCTGCTACTCCTCCTGAGTATGGCGATACCACATGTTTGAGACTTTTACACAGCCTGGCCACATACAGAGGCCCAACATCCAAGTAGCACCTCCAGGCATTCTAGCAGCATTAATTGCACATATCATTTTCTGACTACCGATCACATTTTTGAAGGCCCTTCATATATCTAACACATAGCAGGTACATACCAAATAACAAAAGATTACCTGTGGTTTTAGAAGTGCAGTGGTCCACAGAGGAGAGCATCGGTCCAGGCAGCAGGCAGGGATGAGGTCAGCGACAGCAAAAGCAATCATCCAGGCAGCAGGCAGGAATACTGTCCATAGTTCGCACAGGCAGAGATACTGTCAGCACAGCCAGAGCACAGCCAAAGCACAGGTCCAGGTAGCAGGCAGAGGTGTCCCGGCAGAAATGCTGTCCAAAGTCAGTAGAGGCAGCAGGCAGATATATGGTCAACACAGCCAAAGTATTGGTCCAAGCAGCAGGAAGAAACATGGTCCATAATGTCATGGGTCATTACAGGCAGTAATATGGTCAGCACAGCCAAATTATTGGTCCAGGCAGCAGGAAGGACCATCAAGCTTAGGGCCAGGGGGACAGGGGTAGAGGCTTCTCCCACCCAAATCGCTTTGAAGCCTCCGGGCAACCAGACCCTGTTCTTGGAGCACAGAAAACGAAAAACTGGTTTTCTCTACTCAGAACGCTATTCTGAAGCCCCTCACATATGTGAGACCCCTGTGTACTAAAAGTAGATGGCCAAAAGATCAGTCCAAGTGGCAGGCAAAAACATGGTCGATTAACAGGCCAAGGTCGGTACACGTGGAAGTCAGAAACATGGTTTAAATCGGCAGGCAGAGGCATCGTCGGTAAACAGGCCAGGGTCAGTTAATTAACATGGAAGGTAGTTAGTATTAGTAACATGGTAGCAGGCAAATAGGGAAGTGGCAGTCTGTTAATAATAAGGGGAACTAATGGATGTATGATAATTTTTGAAGCAATTTCCGATGCACAGGCCAGGTTGGGAGGGACAATCGGGACAATAATAGCTGGTGTCTCTTCTTACTCCTCCTCTGCTGCATACACGGCATTTCTTTTGGCGTCTTCTTCCAGATTCTGTGGGGGGGGATGCTAAAGGGATAGTGTCGCTCGTGAAGCCGACTCACACTATCAGAGCGAATGCTTCCTGGGGCGGGATCTTGTTGGTAAATGAGGGCATCGATGATATCTTCGATATATTGGAGGTAGTGGAGTCGGTGATTTTGAGTTGCTTTTTGGTAGCAGACAAACAAATTAAAAAGGGCCATGTGAAACAGGTGAAACACAACTTTTTTGTGCCAATAATGGGACTTTCTGGTTGATAAGTAGGGCTGTAGCATCTGGTCGTTTAAATCCACCCCCCCCCATGTACAAATTGTAGTCGTGGACACATTCAGGCTTTACAATGGAGCCGCGTCTTCTTGGGATCTCCACCATGGTGTCATTGTGGATCGTAGAGAGGATGTGGACATCTTTCTTGTCCCTCCACTTCATGGCCAACA
This sequence comes from Rana muscosa, assembly GCA_029206835.1. Lineage (NCBI taxonomy): Eukaryota > Metazoa > Chordata > Amphibia > Anura > Ranidae > Rana > Rana muscosa. Next base: position 206,015,999 of record CM055123.1, read on the forward strand.
CCTCCTCGTTCCTCATGGATGCCGATTCTCCAGGTCGCAATTTTTTTGTCAATACATTTTGTGGGAATCCCTTCCGGTTTTTTTTGATGGTACCGCAGGCCGGGGTTTGTTTACTGTAAAGGTGGCGAAAAAGGGGCAGGCTGGTATAATAATTATCAACATATAAATGGTAACCTTTTCCGAACAGGGGGTATGCCAACTCCCAGACAATTTTCCCACTGGTAACAATATATGTGGGGCAATCACGGGGCTGGAGCTGGGAGTCTTTGCCTTCGTAGATCGTGAATTTGCAGACGTATCCAGTGGCTCGATCACATAATTTAATTAATTTTAACCCATACCTGGCTCTCTTGCTTGGTATGTACTGCTTGAACTGCAGTCGGCCGGTGAAATGTACGAGGGACTCGTCCACACAAATTTTTTGGTCTGGGATGAAAACTTCTTCAAATCGCTGGGAAAAGACATTGATTAGGGGGCGTATCTTGTACAATTTGTCGTAGTTGGGATGATCTCGGGGAGGGCACTGTGAATTGTCATTGAAGTGGAGAAAGCGCATAATCATGTCGTATCTTTTCCTGGACATGACAGCGGAATATATGGGCATGTGTTGGATGGGGCGTTTGGACCAATATGAATGGACTTCGTTCTTTTTTGTAAGCCCCATATTGAACATAAGGCCCAAAAATAATTTAAATTCCTCCAATGTTAGACGCCGCCACTGGAACATGCGGGCGTAGGAAGAATCGGGGTTGGCAGCAATAAATTGGGATGCATACAGATTCGTTTGATCCACTATATTCTGCAGCAAATCTTGTGGGAAAAATAAACAAAAATAATCAAATTTAGAAAAATTTGTAGTGTCGGGCTGCACACCTGGCTGTGCGGTGAAAGGGGGGATGATAGCGGATCCTGAGTTGGCAGGCAACCATAAGGGGTTTGCCAGGGCATCGGGAAGGTAGGATTGGGGCTGGATTCTTCGGGTTGGGCGTGCATTTCCATTGCTTGTACTGGGCTCCTCTTCCTGGGGTATGGCGCTGCTGGTGGTGGGCAGTTTTCCTGATCTTGGTGCTGATCTTGGTGCCGATCGCATTCTTTTGGGAGGGACGGTTTCCTCCGGGGACTCGGACTCTGAGCCACTATCCTCCACTGGCTCGTATTCCGAACCAGAATCGGATAATGGGAGCTCCCAGCTGCTCTCATCATCCGACATGGCAAGAATGGCATATGCCTCCTCAGGTGTGTAAACCCTTTGGGACATTATGGCAGTGCTTATTGGTGGGCCTGTGTAATGGTGCTGCTGGTGGTAGTGGTGGCGGTCTGTGTGGTAGTACCGATGGAGGTATTAGTGGTGGGCCTGTGTGGTGGTACCGATGTCGGTATGGGTGGTGGTGGTACCAATGCCGGTACAGGTGGTGGTGGTACCGATGGCGGTACGGGTGGTGGTGGTGGCGGCGGTACCGATGGCGGTACGGGTGGTGGTGGTACCGATGGCGGTACGGGTGGTGGTGGTACCGATGGCGGTACAGGTGGTGGTGGTACGGGTGGTGATGGTACCGATGGCGGCACAGGTGGTGGCACTACCGACGGTGGTACGGGTGGTGGTACTGGTGGTGGTACCGATGGCGGCACTAGTGGTGATACTGGTAGCGGGCCTGTGTGGCAGTATAGATGCTGGGCCTGGTGGCGGTACTGGGGGTGGTACTGGTACCGATGGCGGTACTGGTAGCCTGTGTGGCGGTGCCAATGGCGGTACCGATGGAGGTGGGCCTGTGACAGATGATTGACAGATGGGCTGATTGATTGATTGACAGATGGGGTGATTGATTGACAGATGGGCTGATTGACAGATGGGCTGATTGACAGATGGGCTGATTGGCTGGGCTGATTGATGTGCTGGGCTGTGTGACAGGTCCTCTTTATGGGGGGGGGGCGTGTTGTGCACTGTAAACTTATGTAGACAAACTACACTGAGCTAACTTACTGATCTCTTCTCTCTCCTCACAGATCGGTGTGTGAGGAGAGAGCAGGGATCAGGTAGTAACTCCTGTGGAGTTTGTTTACATTTGTGACCGGCTGTGATTGGACATAGCCGGTCACGTGGTAAACAGCCAATTCATTGGCTGTTTACTCTGATCGGGGACGCGCTGTGTCCAAGGGACACTCGCCTTCCCCAATCCCCGCTCTGCAAGCCTGTGGCGGCGCGCACGGAGCGCGCCGCCGAGTTTGTTTTGACAGGTGATCGGCTGTGACTTTGACACAGCCGATCACATGGTAAACAGCCAATGAAATTGGCTGTTTACCGTGATCGGGGAAGCGCTGTGTCCGAGGGACACATGCCGTCCCCGATCACCGCGCTGCGCGCCCCCGCGGGCGCGCACAAGGCAATATCCTGCAGGACGTCATATGACGTCCAGTATCGATATTGCAACCACTTCCCGGACGTCAATTCGCTATTGACTGGGCGGGAAGTGGTTAAATAAGAGTGTGTAAGGCTGGATTCACACAGGTCTGGCTGCGGTTTGCAGTCCAGAGTCCCGATGTGTTTCTGTTCACCGGATCAGGTGCGATTCAGGCGCAAATTTTTATCTTAATTCATACCTAAACCGGACCCAAAAACGCACAGGACCCGTTTTCAAACCGCACCGGACATGTGTGAACCGACTCTATTGAAAGCCATTCACATGTTATGCGGTTAAAAACGCATTCAATTCGCATATATGTGAACTCAGCCTTGAGCTTCATTCACACTTGCGAATGGGGCCATTTGTGATTGTCCACAGGAGACCCAGCAGGGATCCATGCGATTGGCAGGCTGTCTGCGTCCAGGGCCAATCATTTGTAGACAATCGACGCATGAGGGATTACATACAAACGGCCTTGAATAGCTGTGGGTGCTGCCAGCCCCATATTGCTTTCAACGGGGCTTCCAGCCTGTACCTATGTGCAAGGATCCTTACTGAGTCTCCCATGAGTTATCACAAATGGCCCTATTCACAAGTGTGAATGAGGCCTTAAGCCCAGGTTCACACTGGGCTGCGAGAGTGAAGCCGCGCAAGTTCAGCTGAACTCGCACGATTTCGCTCCCGCTGGTCAGTCCCGATTTCGGACGCGATTACAGAGACATCTGTGCAGATTTCTGCACAAATGTCAATGTAAATCACGGGCCAAAATAGCAAAAAGTAGTGCAGAAACGACTTTTTGAAATAGATGCGGCGTCACAACGATTAGGACGGTGCCATTGCTGGCAATTTGCGGCAAATACCGCCGTTTTGACATGAGATTTGACATGTGTGAACCAGGGCTAAGGTGTGGTGCCAGCCCATTAAAATTAAGTGTATGGTAATGTATATGAATAGGGCCTCAGGCTGATCTTCATCTAAAAGGCTGCACACACTTCAGCTTTTCTCAGTCTCACTGAGACTGTACCAGGTGATCATAATTAAGGCAGATTATCCCATGCAAGAATCAGTTTGAGAAGGGACAAGATTAAACAAGCAGCAACATCAGAACAGAGAGAGGTAGGAATCTGCCATAAAATTTCATAGAATCTGTACAATGTACAGTACATCGTTTACTTGGAGGGGATTGCTTGTTGTTTAATAAAGCTGGAGTTACACGTTTCATTTTTTAAGTAAAATAATAGGCAAAAAATGTTATGCATGCTCATTTTTGCAACATGTTTGTTTTTAAAAACAGTCATATAAAATACCAGGCGAGCCTACTAGTAAGGGGTGACAATGCTAAATATCTTTTCGTGAATTTGTTGCGGCATTGTGTCAATGTGCAGTCCCTAGGGCTACAGGACTATGTCCTTGCATGCAGATTAAAGCTGGCCATACGCTGTGTGTTTTTGTTTTTTTTTTGTTCAGCAAGCAGGCTAATCAAAATAAGTAAAATTCCTCCATCCACATAAATGAGGTGGATAGAGGAATCCCACCCGATGAACATTGGATTTTGACAGCAGCACCTGCAATTTAAAAAATAAATACCGCTTTAATTAAAAGAAAAAGTAGCTAAGTTCTTGATAATTGAAGAGCTAGCTATCAATCAAATGACAAAAACTTTTCCTTCCTCCAGACCCCCCAATTCCAGAAAATACACAGCATACACGTTCTACACCAATCTGCACGTTGTCAGCAGCACTATCACAACTAGTGATGAGCCGAACACCCCCGGGTTCGGTTCGCACCAGAACCCGCCAACGGACCGAAAGTTTGCACGAACATTAGAACCCTATTAAATACAATGGATGCGAACGTTCGGATTCTAAAGTGCTAATTATAACGACTATTATCCATGTTATTGTCCGAAACAGAGTTTGGGAACCCGGCTTCTGCACCAGGGGACATGTATCAATGCAAAAAGAAGTTTTAAAAACGGACGTTTTCCGGGAGCAGTCATTTTAATGATGCATAAAGTGAAAAAAAAAGTCAAATATTCCTTTAAATATTGTACCTGGGGGGTGTCTAAAGTATGCCTGTGAAGTGCCACGTGTTTCCCGTGTTTAGAACTGTCCCTGCACAAAATAACATTTCTAAAGGGAAAAAAGTCATTTAAAACTGCTTGCGGCTTTAATGCAATGTGTGGTCCCGGTAATATGGATGAAAATCTTTAGGAAAAATGGCATAGCTACCCCATCAACCCCCCCCCCCTACCCCAGCCCATTACCAGCCCCTTTGGGTCTTGTATGGATATTAAGGGGAACCCCGCACACAAAATAAAAAAGGACCTATATACTCTGAACAGCCGTATACAGGCGGTGCATACAAGACAGGGACTGTAGGTTTGTTCTTATGTAGAATCTGTTTATAATTTTGAACAGCTGCATTGTTTAAGTAGAGCTCCATGGCAAATTCCTTTTTTTTAGTTTTTTGTAAAACATAGGGAACGGTTATCACCCCTGTCACATTTTTTTTGCTGTCTGTGCCCCTGTTCAGAACATTTCACCTCACTTTGTGTCCCAATGACAACTGTTTTTGAAATGTGGTGTTTTTATTGAAACAAGGATTGGTGATAAAGCATCAGTAGAGAGGAGACACCTTTCTCCCATATTAATTCTTACAGGAGAGAATTTTCCTTCCAAGGGGTAGATTTCCTCTCACTTCCTGTTGTCTTCTTCCGTTTGCAAGTAGTAGTCGTTTGTAAGTTGGATGTTTGAAAGTAGGGACCTGCCGTATATACTCTGCAGAAATTGGCCCCTTAGGTGTTGGTGTTGGCACAACACTGTAAGCACTCACAGTTACTCTTGGTGGGTGCTGGAACGCCCTGCTGTCAACTATTATATCAGGAATTGTAATAACATATAATTGTTGATCAGTGGTAGTAAAAATTGGGCCTTTGATGGTGGTGCTGGTGCCACAACACTGTAAGGCCTGACAGTTACTCTTGGTGGGCGCAGCAATGGGCCCTGCTGTGAATTATTAGATCAAGAATTGTAATTGCATGCCCCTGTTGAACAGGGGCTGAAAAATTAGGCCTTTGGTGGTGGTGGTGATGGTGGTGCTGGTGCCACAACACTGTAAGGCCTGACAGTTACTCTTGGTGGGCGCAGCAATGGTCCCTGCTGTGAATTATTAGATCAATAATTATAATTGCATGCCCCTGTTGAACAGGGGCTTAAAAATTGGGCCTATGGTGGTGCTGGTGCCACAACACTGTAAGGCCTGACAGTTACTCTTGGTGGGCGCAGCAATGGGCCCTGCTGTGAATTATTAGATCAATAATTATAATTGCATGCCCCTGTTGAACAGGGGCTGAAAAATTGGGCCTTAGGCACTGGTGGCACAACACTGCAACCCCTCACAGATACTGTACTTGGAGCACAGCAATGAGGCCTGTTGCAAAGTATTGCATCAAAAATTTTAATTACACGCCCCTGTTAAACAGGGGCTGAAAAATTGGGCCTTAGCCACTGGTGGCGTCACCCATAAGCTAAAATGATCTTCCAAGCTATCATCGTTAATCGTATCATGGAGGAGGAGGAGGATAGCCAGTCAACATAACAGCACAGGCACTCAGCATCAGCATCAGTCTTGAAGGGATGTGACATTTTAAAATCAATTAGTCTGTTATATCAGCATCTGGTGTGTGGTAGCTGGTGGTGATCCAAGACTGGTTCATCTTGATGAAAGTCAGTCGATCAACCGAGTCGGTGGACAGGCGCACCCTGTGATCCGTGACAAATCCTCCAGCAGCACTGAATGTGCGTTCTGAAAGAACGCTGGATGCAGGACAGGCCAGTAGCTCAATTGCATACTGTGCAAGCTCTGGCCAGTGATCCATCCTCAAGACCCAGTAAGCCAGAGGATTTTCGGTGGGGAAGGTGTCCAAGTCTGACCTTGCCCCTAGGTATTCCTGCACCATGTATATCAGACGCTGGCGATGGTTGCTGGAACCGATCATACTTTGGGGCTGCGGACTAAAGAATTGTCTGAACGCATCGGTCAGACTGCCACCTTCCCCCACCGCTCCTTCTTTGACTGCCCGAAGCCTCAGCATCTCGTTGTCCAGGACCAGGAGTTTGTAACCTCCCAGTCTCTGGAAACGCGTTGCACAGACCTTTCTGCAAGGCCTCCCGGAGTTGTCTCATCCTCTGCTCCCTCTGCGACGGTACGATAAGGTCCGCAACCTTACCCTTGTACCGTGGATCAAGGAGAGTGGCCAGCCAGTAATGGTCCCTCTCCTTGATCCGAAGAATACGAGGATCCTTCCGCAGACTTTGCAGGATCAGGGAGGCAATGCAGCGTAGGTTAGCTGAGGCATTCAGTCCGGAGTCCTCTGGGTCACTAAGGACGACATGATCCGCAGCCACCTCCTCCCAGCCACGTACAAGTCCACTGGTTTCTTGGGACTGTAAATCATCCCTAAAAGACTGCTGCTGATGATGCTGAGTGCCAGCCTCCACCTCCATGCTGACACAATCCTCCTCCTCCTCCTCCTCCTCCTCCTCCTCTTCCTGTGTGATGGGTGGGACAGAAGGAACACTGTCTGGGTAAAGGGGGCCTTGAGAGGCAAGGAAGTCCTCCTCTTCCTGCCTCTGTTCTGCCTCAAGTGCCCTGTCCATTATTCCACGCAGCGTGTGCTCCAACAGGTGGACAAGAGGTACAGTGTCACTGATGCATGCACTGTCACTGCTCACCATCCTCGTGGCCTCCTCAAATGGTGCCAGGACAGTGCATGCATCCCTGATCATGCCCCACTGGCGTGGTGAAAAAAACCCGAGCTCCCCTGACCCTGTCCTGGTGCCGTAGTCGCACAGGTACTCATTGATGGCCCTCTGCTGCGTGTGCAGCCGCTGCAGCATGGCCAACGTTGAGTTCCACCTGGTGGGCATGTCACATAAAAGGCGGTTCTTGGGCAGGTTCAACTCCTTTTGAAGCTCAGCCAGGCGAGCACTGGCATTATAAGATCTGCGGAAATGCACACAGACTTTCCTGGCCTGCCTCAGGACATCCTGTAAGCCCGGGTACCTGCCCAAGAACCGCTGCACCACCAGGTTAAGGACGTGAGCCATACAGGGCACATGGGTCAGTTGTCCCTGTCGGAGGGCGGAGAGGAGGTTAGTGCCATTGTCGCAAACCACCATTCCTGGCTTAAGCTGGCGTGGCGTCAACCACCTCTCGGCCTGCCCCTGCAGAACAGACAGGACCTCTGCCCCAGTGTGGCTCCTGTCCCCCAAACACACCAGCGCAAGCACGGCATGGCATCTTTTTGCCTGCGTACTTGCGTAGCCCCTTGAACTCCTATGGAGCACCGCTGGTTCCAAGGACAAACCACAGGAAGAGGCCATGGAGGAAGAAGAAGAGGGGGTGGAGGAGAGAGGTGTGTCACAACCAGTAGTAGCATTTTGGAGGCGTGGCGGTGGAACAACCTCCAACACTACTGCACCTTGTCCTGCATCCTTCCCAGCTGCCAAAAGAGTGACCCAATGGGCCGTGAAAGAAAGGTAACGTCCCTGTCCATGCCTGCTGGACCATGAGTCAGCGGTAATATGCACCTTACCGCTGACCGCCCTGTCCAGCGAGGCCAAGACATTGCCTTCCACATGCCTGTAGAGAGCCGGAATAGCCTTCCGTGCGAAAAAGTGTCGTTTGGGAACCTGCCACTGAGGAACCGCACATTGCACAAACTCATGGAAGGGGGCCGAGTCTACCAACTGAAAAGGCAGCAGTTGAAGCGCTAGCAATTTAGCCAAGCTAGCATTCAACCGCTGGGCATGTGGATGGCTGGGAGTGAACTTCTTTCGACGGTCCAGTAGCTGGGGCAGGGAAATTTGCCTGCTAGAATCGGACGTTGGTGTACTGCTAGCAGAGTGCCCGCAAGTACTTGCCTGTGACACACCTAATTCTACACCTTCATTCCTCTCAGAGCAGGTTTCAGAGAGGAGTGAAGGTATAGTGGGGTTGGAGATCCCAGCTGATGCGGTGCAAGAAGAGGTCAGCTTTGTTCTTTGGTGTGGGTCTTTAAGGTAGGCTTGCCAACGAGCTGCATGGCAGGTCAACATATGTCTGATCAAGCATGTGGTGCCCAAGCGGCTGATGTTTTGGCCACACGATATACGCTTGAGACATATGTTGCAAACAGCAGCTGTGCGATCTGATGCACTCGCCTCAAAAAAGGCCCACACCAAAGAACTTTTTGCATGACGGGCAGAGGCAGCGCCCTGCACAGGCGGAGCTCTGCGGTGTGATTCCGTCGGTGTGCTGATCATACCCTGGCCACTCGAGGGCATCCTGCCTCGTTGGAGATGTGCCTCCTCCTCATCCTCCTCCTCCTCCTCTCTCCTATTAGGCACCCACGTGGAGTCAGTGACCTCATCATCCCCTCCCTCCTCATCACTGGAGCCAATCTGGCAATATGCTGCAGCTGCTGGAGCATGACTGCCAGATTGGTGTCCTTCTTGAGCATCCCCTCTCTCTGCTCTCACGCTGCTGCCTTCCTCTAGCTGGGTATCATCATCAGATCCTTCCAAACGCTGGGCATCCTCCTGGAGCATGTACCCAACACTGTGCTCAAACAGTTCGGGGGACTCCTCAGGAGGAGGGCATGGTGGGTCTAGGGAAGGATTGACTAATGAAGATAATGATACCAGAGAAGAGGACGCTTTGGCAGCTGCTTTGCCAGTACCCTGAGCCTGGGTGAGAGAGGATGAGGAGGATGAGGTGGGCTTGGTCATCCACTCTACCAAGTCTTCGGCATGATGTGGCTCAACATGTCCAGCTGCCGAAAACAAGGACAAGCGTGTCCCATGGCCATGTGCTGATGACAATGCACTGCGTACACGACCAGCACTGTTGCCCCCAGACACAGAGCCTGCTTGCCCTCTTTTTTTGCCTCCTGACTGTCTGCCTCTCCTTGGTTGCCTTCCAGACATTTTAATGGATGGCCTGCAGGGAGATGGGAAAAACAGCAATAAGGGCTACCTTCAGGTGTATACTGTGCAGGAGGCTTAGCAACAATGACACTGACACTGTCCCCTGCCTATCCTTCTCTGTCCCTAAACACAAGGATTGAAAATATGGTTCAGCAAAATAGTTTTAGAACAGAATAGCACACTGACACTTTCCCTCACTGTACCTCTCTGTCCCTCAACTCAAGGATTGAAAATATGGAAGAGCAAAATTGGTTTAGAACAGAATAGCACACTGTCAGTTTCACTCACTGTACCTCTCTGTCCCTCAACTCAAGGATTGAAAATATGGTTCAGCAAAATATATATTTTTTTTTCACTCGAAAAAAAGGTTTTTATTGAGTACAGGTACATAATAATTACAACATAAATGTACACATTATTGGGACTAAATCACAGATATACATCATACACAGAAGGATGAATAACGTCATTACATTTTTATTAACTTTTTCTCCACCTCAGGTGCATGTACCCGAATCCCGGAGCCACCGATCCCAGATCTTGTAATACTTTTCCGAGCAACCCCTGTTTATATATAGGATTTTTTTGTATGGGAGGGAAGCATTCACCTCCCTCAGCCATTCTGAAAAGGTAGGTGGTTGAGGCCTCATCCACCTCTTCGCCAGCACCTTCCTGCCTGAAAACAAAGTCTCCTGCAGGAATGTCCTGGTGTGCCTATGAATCCCGACTGGGAAAATCCCCAGGAGGCATTGTTTAGAGTCCAATGCCAGCGGGGAGCCCATATTATCATGGAGGAACGTCACCAGCTGTTGCCAGTATCCCTGCAATTTTAGGCAAGCCCAAATGAGATGAAAGAAGGTTCCATTGGCCGCATTACACATGGGGCAGGTGATAGTTTGATCTTTTTTGTATTTAGCTACCCTAAGTGGGGTGAGGTAGGCCCGATGTAAGATGTATAATTGAGACAATCTGTCAGAAAGCTTGGGGGACACTTGCTTACTAGTTTCCATGGCCTCCTCCCACTCCTCATCCTCAAGTGGACCCAGATCCCTTTCCCATCTAGGTTTCAATCCATATGCTATTTTAGCTGAGGGTAGTGCGCCGAGCATGCTGTAGAAGCAAGAAATGAGTTTTTTGGGATCCTTTCCTTTAACCACAGCAATGATAGGATTAGGGGTAGGTGTCGGAAGAGACTGCTGGAACTGTGCCCATGTTACATGTCGTAGTTGAACATATCTGAATAGCATGTGATCTTGTAATGCAAAATCAGTTTTTAGCGTGTCAAATGATTTAATCAACCCATTTTCAATAAGGTGGTGTACGTAAAAAATTCCCTGTTTAATCCAAAGGCTAGCCTCATGAAAATCAAAAAAATGTTCCAATGTCCTATTGTACTATAATGGAGTGTAGTCGTTGAGAAGGGGGACATTCAGTTTGGACATTGCTAAGTCCCATATTCGTTTATAGTGACCGGTGAGGGAATCCCTGTCTGGTTTCGTTCCTCCCCCAATGATGACGGAGTATATCGGGTCGTTTGTCGGTTGGGTCTTTTTGGAGTTCAAAAGTTGGAGAAACCTGTCCTTATCTACTTTGTCAATATGATAGAGTTGGGAAAGTTGGGATGCTATGTAGTATCTATTCAGATCAGGTAGTGCCGTGCCCCCCATATTCGTGGGGTTTATGAGTGCATGCCAGGTGAGCTTATGCCTACTCTTCCCCCACACGAAGGGTTTAAGAAGTGTTTTGATTATTTTAAAGTACTTAAGCGGTATATAAATCGGGGCATGCCAAAGTGCATATAGGATTTTTGGAAGTAAAATCATTTTTATAAGGTTGATACGACCCCAGACCCCCAGTGGTAAGCGGGACCACACCTGTATCTTATTTTTAATTAAGGGAAACAGTGGTTCTACATTAAGCTTAATATAGTCCGCCGGGTATTTAGAGGTATGTACTCCTAGATATTTGATTGTCTCAACCCTTTGCAACTGTAAATTAGCTTGGGATTCAGGGGGGGGGAACTGTCAATTGGAAGAATTTGGGACTTACCCCAATTGATTTTAAGTCCCGAGAATTGTCTGAATCTTTCAATCATGTTGAGGGCTTTGGATAGTGAGGGGCCGGAATCCACCAAATATAGAAGAGTGTCATCCGCGTACATACTTATTTTTTCAATAAGAGGACCCATTTGAAGGCCCTCGATTTCCTCGTCTGCCCTGATAGATATGGCCAAGGGCTCTGCAGCCAGGGCATACAAAAGAGGGGACAACGGGCAGCCCTGTCTCGTACCTCTGCCGAGGTCAAACTGCGAGGAGGGCCATCCATTAGCCACCACCCTGGCTTTCGGGTTTTGGTATAAGAGCTGTATCCACCGAACAAATCTCGGGCCAAAACCATATCCCTCCAGGCATTTCCAGAGATAAGTCCATTCCAAGGAGTCGAACGCCTTGGCTGTGTCCAGGGTGACTACCACCCTGGATCCAGCATTATCATGGGGAGCTTGGAGGTTGATAAACAATTTCCGAAGGTTGAATGAAGTATTGCGGCCTGGCATGAAGCCTGCTTGGTCTACATGTACTAGAGAGAGGACTACCTGGTTAAGGCGGAGCGCGAGTAGTTTAGCCAAAATTTTTGCATCCGCCTGGAGAAGAGAAATGGGGCGATAAGAGTCTGGGATACCTGGGTCTTTACCGGGTTTAGGTATAAGAACTATCGTGGCTTCTGTCATAGAGAGGGGGAGAGTGAATGCTTCAAACATATCATTGTATAGGGAGAGTAGTTTGGGCGAGATCGTGTCGGAGAAGTGCGAGTAGAACTCTATGGGTAGGCCATCCGAGCCCGGGGCCTTAGAGTTGGCGAAACTCGCTATCGCTCCTACTATTTCCTTCAGGGTGAGGGGGGCTTCTAGCATATCTCTCTGTTCCTGGGACACTTGAGGGAATTGGACCGATTCCAAGAACTGGAACATCGAAGACAAATCCCCCTGGGTCGTGGATGCGTATAATTCTTTGTAGAACTCTCTGAATTTAGAGGCGACAATGTTGGGGTCAGAGACCGGCCCATCTTGTGGATCCTGTAATGTGATGACCACTGGTGGCCTATCCTCACCATGAGCGAGATAGGCCAAGAGTTTACCTGCCTTTTCCCCATTTTCAAAATACTTCTGTTTGCTGAAAAACAGCTTCTGTTTAGCTTTCTCATACTGTAATTGTGTCACTACTCTGTTTTGTAGTTTTATTATGTCAGCGTGTTGAATGGATGGGTTTTCCCTATATTTCTGTTCTGACTGGGCTAGTTCTAAGATTGCCTTGTCGTGAGCTGTCGAGGAGGTAGATTTAATTTGGTTTATATGTGTTTGTAGGGCGGAGCGAGCAAATAGCTTGAAAGAGTCCCACACTGCAGCAAAGGATGCCGAATTCATGTTTTCTGTGAAAAATCTGCCTAGCTCTCCGTCCATTGTACTGTCCTCTGGCAGTAAGGATAACCAAAAGGGATTCAAGCGCCACGTCCTAATCGGTTTGTCTAAAGGCATACTAATAGTAATGGTGTATGGGTTATGGTCTGATAGCAGTCTGGGACCAAAAGATGCCTCCACGAGACGTGGGGCAAGCCTCTGTGATACAAAAATAAAGTCTATCCTCGACATTGAGTTGTGTGTGGAGGAAAAACAAGAGTAACAGCGCTTCTGCGGGTATCTAAATCTCCATGAATCTGTTAGGTTGAATGAGGAGATAATCTTGGAGAGTCTGGAGTCGCCCCTTGCCCCTGATGTAGTCGGGGTAGTCCTTAGCCTATCCCAGTCGTCGTTTAACGTGGTGTTAAAGTCTCCCATCCATACCACCTGGGCAGTCGGGTATCTAGTTATGAATTTGAGGCCTTCTGTAATGGTAGTGGTGGAGAATGGGGGAGGGACATACGAGGCCAGAATAAGGAAGGGTTCCCCATATATTTTTGCAGAAACAAATACATACCGCCCCATAGGGTCTGTGCAGACCTCACTCAACTCAAAGTGAACTGATTTAGCAATCAGCACAGACACCCCCCTAGAGTGGGATGAATACACAGAGTGGTAAATCCATCCCACCCATGGCCTCCTAAGTGACCGTTGTAGTGAACCCTCTATGTGGGTTTCAACCAGGGCAAC